>CM028129.1:129982500-132482500 GCA_016271365.2 Neoceratodus forsteri | reverse complement strand
AATTCTTGAGGGGGGTAGGAAGAAATAGGCTGTTGGTTAACTAGGATCTGCGGCTTATCTTATAGGTAAGGAAATGGGCAGACTAGGTGGGCCAAGCGGTCCTTATCTGCCATCAAAGTCTATGTTTCTATGTTTCTCCTCTCTTTTCCCAGTCAGACCCCGATCATAAATTAATCCCTCAACCATCCTCTGGCTCTCTCCTCTTTCTCCTCGCCCACTCCATTAACCCCAATGATCCCTTTTATCTGAAAAGATGGAAACCATCCATCCCTGGTGCAGAGTTGTCTGCTCTGTTCAGTGTAAGTTTCAGGAATGATGTGAGTGAGTAGTGACATCTTTGTTTATAGTAAAACCCGAATGAGTCAGCCTCTCGGGTTTTACTATAAGCAAAGACATCACCATTCACTCATGCCATTCTTGAAGATGCACACAATGAACTTACACTGAACAGAGCAGGTGCCAATGCACTGAGAGCAGTTTTCATCTTTTCAGATAAAAAACATTTTGGGGGTTGCTGGGGAGAGGAAGGAATGGGTGAGGGGTTGGTTTAGGGGTTATTTATGATTGCATCTGGTTGGGAGGAGGAATCAGTGGGATTGATTTCAGCATGTGGGTGGGGTAAGGGAATATACTTACTGAATAGATGACTGCTGAAGTTTGCTATTGGGGGAAAGCATTTTCTTTCTGCAGAGGGTGGCGGGGAAGGGGTAAAAATATTGCAGGGTGGTGGGAGGGGGATTGTTTGTTGGCACAGTGGGAGGGGTGCTTAATTACTGTTTAATATCATTTTGTTTTCTTTATCAGGTGTCCTTCATATAGTTCTTCATGAGCGAAATGCTCAGCACTTCCCAACTTTGTGAAAGTTCACAAATTATTTCGATAAGTTTCCCAATTTCGTCCACTTCTACTCACCATTTCAGTCTTTATGGTTCTGTTGGTTAATTGTTACTAGACCTGCATCTACAATATTACACATAAATGTTAACCAAATTAAATTTTTATGAATGGCTCCGCTACTGACTTTGGTGATATGTTAAATGTGAATCATAACCTACATTACATATGGGTGGTTTCATATGCTAACTTAGTACCCCCAAAAATGGAGACCTTGAAGGGTCAAATGCCTCTCACTTTATGGTATAGAATGGCCTTCCACTCTTATTTTGGGTGACAGGTCATTCCATTTTTTAAGAATTTGCTTCAGCAATTCATTTGTTTAACCAACAAAGCTGCAATTGATTTAAGTACTGTAACCGTTTGTAAGTTTTAATTTTCTGTACTGCATATGATTTTTATATGACAACATACTTTTCTATGGAATACCACTACCTCAGTTTATCTTGATTGTTCCACTTTCCAATCATTTCATGGAAGTCTATGTAAACAGACACCTGTTGCCCATAGACCTTCCTGTGACATACATACATACATACATTCATACATACATACATACATACATGCATGCATGCATACATACAGTACATGCACATAAAAATAAAGTGAGGCAATTTTTAAATAAATAAAACATATAGATTTTCTTTTTACTTTTTTTAATTTTTTGTAATTCTACATCTTATTTCATCAGGAACTGTGTAGTTTACATGGATAAAAAGATTCTGGCAGCAGATAAGGACTCATTAATCCATCCCATCTCTATCCAGTTTGTAACCTAATGTGCATTCATTTTATGCCATGATTTGCTTCACAAACATTTCTTCCACCCTTCAAGTAACCTCTATTCTCCCTTGCTTTCAAAGGCTTCCTCTGCAAAAGCTGCAATAGCTCTTTGTACAATAGAAAAGATGGTGATTTTCACCATAAAATGTACTGCTATTTTAAGTGCAGGAAAGATAAGCTACTGTAGTAGAGAATTTTCACAATATCAAATGGGTAGAAAAAATCCTAGGTGCTGATTGGTTGAGGCAAGCTGGCACCTGTGCATTTAACTAAGCCTAATGGCAGTAAAAAAAAAGTACTGCGCCATTGGGATTTGGAATTTGGGCAAATCACATAGAGTATTCATGAACTACTTCACTCATTCCTGACTGCCATCACAAACATTTACTCGCTGAAAACCTTCACCAAGGCCTTTAAAAGTAAAAGTCCCTAAAATGTAAACAATGAACAAATAAATAATTAAACAAGTCTTTCCTCTCATGATCCTGTTCTTATTCACATAAGTAAATTAAAAAAAAACAAAGTGCAATTCATGGTTTATTTCCAGATGTTTCTTTGCTGGCTATTACTGTTTACATGTATGATATGTCTGAAGAATGGGGATCGGTGCTGGAAATTCTGATCCTAATGCTGTTCATGGTCAGTATAAATGAACAGCTGAATCTGGATCCAGAGATATGATCCAGTCTACATGTACATCTCTGGAGTTCCAGCAATAGAGTCACAATTAATGTGAGTGTCCTCAATACATGCTGTTGTGGGTAGCCAGGGGAGGATTGATTAAAAGTGCATGCATCCAGGAACAATCAGGCAAGTGATGCGTTTACATATGGAGCACACCTGGGTCCTACAGGGATCAATTCCTGTGAATCACATACTTTTAACCCAGTTTCAAAATCAACCTGGTTCGTGCAATGATCAGGTTTACATGTATCCATAAACCACAACTTTTTCTTTGATCCCTATTTTTAGCTACTTGAACTGGGTTACAGTGCACATGTAAACAGGGTAGGTGAAAAATCCTCTTTCTAGCCTTACCAGCTTGTTAGGGCAAAATCTCTGCCGCTTACCCTGCCATGGATAAAAGTTAGACCTTGGCTTCATATACTGTCTTGTGTTATATGTGAAGGGTGACCATTCTGCTAGGGTTATTGTGGAGATGTTTGAATTCCTGTATTCCACAATAAACAAATAGTCTATCTCTTGAATATGTAGGAAGACAGATGATTAACAGGTGGGAAAGGATTACCTTTTACTAGCTGTTTTTGACAAAAGAAGATACTTGTTTTCAATAAATATAAGATGACATTTTTTAATTTTAAATTCTTCTCGGCTCAGCTTACCTACTTTTTAAGTGCAATAAGACACACCAGGGTGTGGGTTAGACTACATAACTATCCTTCCTGAGGCTGTAAGGTCCTCCCTCTGCCTGTGGGTGGCATCAGGCCTATCTACCTCCCCTGGTCGGGCAGTTATCTCAGCCTAACCCACACTGTCATGTCTTACTGCCTGCATAAACTCTCCCTGGATCAGTGCTCAAGTAAATTTATCCTGAGTCAGAGGTCATAGGAGTCATCACTCTGCAATTGAGAACACCAGGTCCTTCATCTCCTCTTTCTTCCTCTAGTGGGACTCAAAGTCAGACTGGCCAACTTGGATACCTGGAAATTTCCAGGTGTGCCCCCCCCCCCAGTTGGTTTCCTCTTTGTACATATCCATTCATTTTATTTATTATACTGGATAAACCATAGTGAGCTGATCAGCCTTTATCATCTTATTCATCTGTTTCTAATTTATTTGGATACTATGTAAACACAGAACAAGTGTACAGTAAGTAAGTGGAATACAGATATGAGTGGGTCACCCCTGGGTCCTCCCCTATCAGCTTTCGAGTTGGCCCTCTTTACCACAGTCTAACCTTAGCACTGGGTCTAATGATTACCCTTGTCATAGGATAGGAACTATAAGGGAGGGCCAGGGAAGGGAGGCAAACTCCAGGGGTTCAATACTCAGTGGGAAAGGGAGTTAAACACTGTGAGGTGTCAAGACAAAAAGTGACCCTTCTGTGGGAGAGGCTTTGGATTAAGAGATTGCTGAAGGAAAGTCATGTCACCGAGATAGGAAACAACAGAATTTAAAACCATCAAAAGGAGTCAAGACTCTTGTGCCAAGAGTGGGGGTTCTGGACCCTCCACATGCCCCATTATCTCCCCTTCCCCTCACATGGATGCAGTGGTGGGCAAACTGGATGGCCCCAAAAACATGGGGACATTAAAAATAAGATGAGGGAAGCTAGAGACATTTGAAAAAGAGGAAGTGTTTATTGTAATGAGGGAGAGGGATAAGAGTATGCAAATGTTGAGGGGCTTAATATTGAGATCTTAAACTGAATATTGGGGCTGGTGTACACCCTTTAGCTTGCCAACTATACCTTCAGTTGGGGCACCTCAGGGGCAACATGAGGAAGCATCATTTCACAGAGAGGGTGGTGGACGCATGGAACAGCTTTCCTGAGGAGGTCATAGGGTCAAAAACAGTGGATGAATTCAAGAATGCATGGGACAAAATAAGGCATCTATAGTAGGGGGGTAGGAGGAAGTAGGCTGTTGGTTAACTAGGATCTGCAGCTTATCCAATAGGTAGGTAAAAGGGCAAACTGGGTGTGCAAAGCGGTCCTTATGTGCCATCAAAGTCTATGTTACTTACTGCAAATTCAGCAACTGCACCATACCGTGCCATATTGTAGCCAACAATGCCCACTAGATTTGCTTTAAGCTACTATAAAAATAAAACCCTGATTTTTCAAGCATTAAGGCAGCCAAAGGGCATATGTTGCAATCCTTTGCTATTGAAATGTGTGACACTGACACTCAAAATGTAGGACATTTTGGAAACATCATCAAACACTGAGATACAGTACAAACTCAGAACACGGTGGAAACAAGCTAGTGCATTTCTTTGACAAAAGTTTAATTTAGTTTTAGTATAGCAATTCTAAACCTATTGTCAAGTCATGTTAAATACAAGGTTTTTGCACTGTTTTATCCAGTGACATTTGCATTTTGGCGTTTGGGTATTTTTCCATTTTGTATTTTAAATAATGTAGTTATACATTTTGGACATGTTTGTTTAGCATTTGCAGCTTGCAGTTTTATCAGGACACCATTGTCAACAAGCTCAGTCTCGTTTTTTTTTTATGTTGAAAATAAAAAAGTAAATAAGAACTATATGTAAGTAAGTAAAGCTTTATTTATAAAGTGCCCATCCCTGGAGGCTCTAAGCACTGTACAGTAAAATACAACCATCTGAAATACAAACAAGAGTAAAATATAAAATGTAACAAGCAAACTATATCACAGCTAAAACTAGATAAAACCAAATATAAGTGAACTATTACTATTATTTTTTTTATACTTTTGTTACACTAGAAATATTATACTGATGTGTTTTGTGTATGTGTTAATATGGAACCTTACTGTATATACTTAGATAGGGCTTGCACAGGTCTGTCTTGTAAACTGGACTTTTGTCCAAATGACATGTATTACCTGTATAAAAATACAGTTTTACCTACCTACCTATTCAACAATTTTAATATAAGGAAAAAGCTTCCTTAAATAGGTGATACTTTAGACCCCTTTTAAAGGCTTCCAGTGAAGTGGCATGAGAAATGAATGAAATGATTTTGCTTTAGCAACACAGAGTATTACAAATCTTTGCTTTAAAGTTTGAGTTTACAGCACCTTCTTTGTGTGAGACAGATGGGGGATGGAGCAATTCTGAGGGGGTAGAATGAGAGATCTCCCAGAATGTTAGACAGTTGAAATGTATGCCTGGGGTTGGGATACTGTGAGTTAATTTCTCCAACAGCACTTGTAGAAGTCCAAGCATTGCATTGTTCAGCCTTATTACAAGCTGGTCACCTCAGAGGGAAATTAATCTAACCCTACGGGGTCATTCACCTCTTTGCTTACGCTCCTAGTGTTAGATTAATGAAGGTATTAATGACCTTGGAGTGCCTTGATGCTACAATATTATTATACTAAAATGTTTCCATTTTTTAGGCAATGTTTGCGGTTTAAATTGTAATTGTTTTATTGCACGTGAGGGCTTTCAGCTGTTAACATAACTCTTTAGAAAGAAAGCTAAAAAGACAAAAGAACCTCAGTACAAAAGCACTGAGGCAGTTGGTAACCAAGAAGGACTTTGGCAACAAGGCCAGGTTTTAAAGGAGCACAAAATCACACATACCCCAATAATGTAATGCATCATGGGATGTGTATGCAAATCACGATTAACATTTTGACTGACTGCTTTAAGCAGGCGTATATGGTGCCAAATGACCAAATAAGGCATGGTTCATTTCCCCAGGTTGAGTTACAGATGAGACACACTAGTAAGTCCTGAGAAAGAGGAACTACCTGTCTCTGTCTTTTATTCTCATCCTTTGTAGATTGTGTGAGAGGCCGTTTGGCACCATGCACACCTGCTTAAAGCAGAACCAGCTAAATTTTCATGGTGATTTACATATATATATTCCATGATGCATTGCATTATTGGGGTATGTGTGATTCTGAATATCTTTACAACCCTGTAGAATGTGCATCAGGCAACCAGGACCCTCCATTTCTAGGATAATCAAGCTGAAACGTGCCAGACTGTTATGTGTACCTGTCTTAGTGTTTATGTACCTGGTGGAGATAAGTCATATTTCTTTAATGACACAAGTGTTCGATTCTGGATGCCGGGCATGGGGCAGCTTTATTAATCCTGCAGACTGATGATGATGCCAGATGCAGTCCGCTGGCTGATGGAAGCATCTATTGAATAATGAGGCCAGCATTTAGGATGTACGTCCCTTATTTGCCATTCAAAAAGAAAAAAAGGAAATTCCATTATAAAACAAAATCTACATTACGGCCCTACAGTATGTCTCATCATAAGTTAACCAATCATCTTTGCCTCCTGAGGTGAATGTAACCATGTGTGGCTAGCTAATTCCATTTGATTTTAGCTATCTAACTGAAGTGCCTTGACTACAGATCTGTGAATAACTGTGTATTCCAGAGAGAGAGAGAGAGAGAGAGAGAGAGAGAGAATATGTCATTAGTCTGTAATAACTTTGGCTACACTTTGTATTATAATCATGGTAGTAAAGAAACATGGAACTGAACTGAAAGAGAGAGAGAGAAATATAAGAGAGAGGAGAAAGGCGAGGATGTGAGAGAAGAAAGTGAGAGAAACAGGTAAAAAGACTAGGGAGAGACTGACAGACAAACAGACACACAGATATTGACTTGATTACCCATACAGAACTCATGCATGATCTAGGTTGGTGTTTTCCCTATTGCAGCACTGAGAAACATTCATATATATTGCAAACAACTCTGTTAATGCATCAGTTAGGGTTAATAGTACAGCGACAAAAGTTTGGAAATGTGCTGTTAGGGCTCAAAACCCTAACTCTGCACCCCCAACACACACATATGCAAGCAGGGGAAGGGCCAAGGCAACACAACCAATCAGAGACAACCAGCTTCAGGTAACAGAAGTAACGTACAGCTCTCTAAATGTACTGCAAGACACATCCATCATCACGGGTCAACAACTATATGAGTTCTGTCGCCATCATAGTGCGTTGGGGGTAGACGCGCATGCTGGGCAACCATGGGTGATGCCCCATAGTAAGCAGTTATGTGTTACAAACAGCATTAACAAGATTTAAGCAGATGCCTATATTTCAATAGTGAAGACGTGATGCAATGCACAGTATGTTATCCACAGACAGTTTCTTGGAAATGAGAGTTAGTATAAGCTTGCCAACAGTCATTGTATGTTTGCATTTATTTTTCTGATAGAGTGAGTCAGTCCTAATAACAAACGGTAGTAATAATAAAAGTAATTATTAGTTTGCAAGTAACATGTGAAAGCAACAGCTGTAACATCCAAAGCTAACAATAACATGCTGCTAATGAGTATTTCCAGGTAATGCAGCCGTATAACAACACGTGATGATGCTAGTTTCATACTTAAGCAGTATCTTAAAAGTAATATGTGTCATCGCTATCTGTCCTGCTACCACATGCCCATGTGGTAGCCTACAGCAGCCCAATTGTTGAATAGTGACACATAAAAGTCAGTATTTTGAAAATGTGTACAGACTAAGTTTCACTGTCCAAAAAAGATATGCCAGCAATAATGTGTCATCATACTATGCTGGCAGTATAGAGTCGATGATGCTATATTTCTTTTTTCATTACATAGTGTTATGTGATATAAGTACAGTGTTGTGATTATTGTGGTTACAGATGTGACAGAGTGGTATAGTGTCTTACAATCTTGCATGTGTCTGTGAGTGTGGGGGAGGGGGAGAGGGGAATGTGGATTTAGGGTTTTGAGCCCTAACAGCATATTTCTAAACTTTTGTTGCTGTACTATTAACCCTAACTGATGCATTAATGGAGCTTTTTGCAATGAATTTCCCTTCTTTTTGAAAAAGTGTAATCTGAGTGGTGTGTGTTAGTGGGAGCACGGGCCCTCCAGGCCCTGTGCTCCCTTCACAGTGTCCATTTCTTGGCATAATGGTATGCGCATGTGGGAGCGTGTGCCCTCTGGGCCCTGCGCTCCCACTTATAAGTAACTACGGAGCCATACAGCAGCCCTATAGGGCAAGGAAACCTTGTAAGACTAATTTGCTAATATCTCAGCAACCGTGGCAGCTAGGAGAAAACTTCCAGTGCTGGTGCAATTGTGTCAGCGAGTAGTTCATGCAATATAAATTGACCGAATCCATATCTTGCATCGTTTCTGAGATATGGGCACCGAAATGCACTGAAAAGGCACCCTTGGAACATGTTTTTGCCAATATCTCTGTAACCGTAGCAAGTAGGAAAAAAATTCCACTGTAGGTGTCATTTGTGATTTCCAAACTTGTTTCTACAACTGTAAGTAGTGAAAACTCCATATCTTTCTTCATTTTCTAGATACGGGCACAGAGAGGCATCACGGCTGATGGAGTGTTATCCCATGGGATATTTCTTAAATTCAGAATGCTGTAACTTTTTGCCCCTTGAATGTTTTGCCACCAAACCACCAAAAGGCACATCTGTGTGACCAGAGCTTACCACCCTGTAAATTTCAGCTCAAAAGACCCAACCGTTTTGTTGTAGAAGGATGGCAAAGATTTGCATTTTTTTAAATACTTTCGCAAATCACGAAAGTTTTGCAAAAAGTAGCACGAAACCTTCGCATTTAAAAAAGTATTTCAGCCATTTCTTTTATGATTTTCATAAGTATTTTTTCCCCGGTGTTTAAAAATTCACTTCTGGGGGGTTTTAGCCCCCCAAAAAGATAGGGCTGGCATCCTCAGGACACGACTAGGTAAACCCAACAGTCAGTTTTTATCTAGAGGATCCCAAATTTAAATGCCAGGCATTTTTTTCTTTCACTAACTGGAAACAAGATGGCCGAATCATGAAAGTAAAAGGGCCATTTGCAACAGTAAAAGTTCATTTGCAAAACTTTTGTGATGCACATATATTTTTCCCCTATTGACTATAATGGGAAATTAGTTTTTTGAATAACTTTTGAATGGTTTAATATTTTTACAACAAATCTTTGAAAGGCACATCGGTGATCCAGGCTGCATCTTCCCTGAAGATTTCAAACTGAATGGTCAAATCGTGTGGGCTGTGGGTGCGAGCAAAGAAACAAGCAAAAAATCTGTTTTTTTTTTCATTTTTTGGCATTCTGTAACTTGGCAATTGTACATCTGACTGTAACGCAACTTGCCACATCCAGAGATCTATTGTACCAGACCGTGCATTAAATATTTCAGGCAAAACCATCTTATGGTGGCAAAGTTATTAAGGTGCAGAATTTGAGGTTTAACATTAAAGTGCTTACTGAACTCTAACTATTCTACCTCACTTCAGTTTGCTACAAGGCCTCTGGGATTCTATGCCAGTCCCCAGGCTCTCTTTAGACAGTGCCCCACTACCACCATCAGTAACCCCTCAAGAAACCCTGCAGTGGGACCCAGCAAGCTTGGACAGAAATGTCTGGCCTAGTGGGGGTGGGGATGTTGAAGGCAGTCATGCTGTCACCTAACGTGAAGGCCAATGTGAGACAGTGCATGATGTCTGCTCTTGGGTGGTAACTTACAATGCCTGGGCCACTCCACCTTCCTCCAGAGGTGGTGCAAAAGCAGTTGGGAAGTAACTACCTTCTCAGTCCAAGCATTCTCTTATCCCTCTGATGCTACCAGACAGTCAAAATGTTATCAGGGCCCTCAAATAGCAGAGGTGCTCCTCCTGAAGTGACTTTTACTCCAGATGAACACTAGACAGAGGTGGAGTGCACTCACAAAAGCACAGCAAGCAGTTCACTTGAAGGTAACAAAGGGCATTCTGAGGAAGAGTCAGAGCGTCTCAGAGCTGCTGGCTGTTTAGTGGGTATCCTCTCTGTGGTGAGCTGCAATCTGTTGTTTTGGGATTTTTAAACGTCCTGTCTTTTGCTCAAATAAATGACGTATGTGCACCTCTGGTACCTTCAGCTGAACTGCTTAATATGCTTTTGTGAGTGGCCTCACCTCCGTTTGTGCTCCTCTGACTCCATCATCTGGACGGAGGGAGCTGGACAGGGAGCTAGTTTGGATGAGTAAGGTCAGGGATGGTCCTAGAAAGTCTAAATATGTACTCTCTGGAGGACAAAAGGAAGTGGGGGTGCATACGAAAAAGCATGCAAATACTGTACTTGTGGAGGTACAACAAAGTGAAATCCACAGAGCTGTTCAAGTGGAAAAACATTACATCCATTATGGGGCAAAATCTCAAGTTGCAAGGGGGAATACAAAAAAAGAATAACTCAGAATATTTTTTTCCCAGTGGATGGGTGGAATAGACTGTACAGTAACCTGGCCAGTGCTGCTGGGACTATATCAGGGTTCAAAAAACAATGGGACATTTTTATTGGGGGGGGGGTGTTACCAGAAGAAGGAGGTAGGCAGGAGGTGGAGAGAACTTGGGGGGGGACTGAATAATATACCATAGGGCGATATGTCAGACTCGATGGCCTTTTAGTCTTTTTCAGTCCTTATTTTTCTATGTTCCTGTATTCACTGTGGTGGGGGGAAGAAATAGGTTGCAGGCGATACCATTTATTGGACCAACAACATTGTTTTGAGACTAGCTTTCGAGAGTCATTAGCCCTGCCCACACTGTACTTCATAAATCAGTTTTGCTAAGCTAAACCAGTTTAAGAGTGCTTATAATGGTATCTGTCCACACTGCTGTCCAAGTAGAAGGGTTTTGGAAATGGTGTGAAACCATTCTGCCTACAATGTGAAAGTTTGTTAGTCTTCCAACTGCATTCTTCCAGTTCTCTATGATGCATATCCCTGCCATCAAAGGGTAAGCAGTTGTGGGTTGTCAGACCCTTTAAAAATTAGCTCTGGTCAGAGCCGATGTGTCTGCTTAGAGTGATGAGTGCAGCAAGAGTGAGTAAAAGAATACGCGGAGCTCTCATCGTGCCGGAGTCTGCCCTGAATGTAGTTTTAAAATTCCAGTGATTAAAGGATGGCCTTAATAAAATCGGACCAATTGGACTCCCCGATTGCTTTTTTTTGTGTTTGTTTTAGGTTTTGTTTTACAGCTTGTTGTCCTGGGCTGCCTTACTTCTGCAGATATTAAGGGTGGGGGCCATGCTTGGCTCCTTACCTACCATTGCTGCTGTATTTCTCATTCTTGTTCCTCGCTGCTTGGACCCTGCATCTCTCTTCTGTAATCAGAGCAGAGATTGTGGCGTTCTCTACCTATTGGATAAGCTGCAGCCTGTACTTCTGGTGTCTCCGCGGCCTGTAGAGGCCTGCCATCACGGTTGTATGGTGGCAAGGGTCCAAACAGGAACAACATCTGCTACGGAAAGCACTTGCCCAAGGAGTTCCCGGAACTTCCAGTTCTCATCTGCTATTTCCCTATATGAAGGGCCTGATCTTTGTTGTTTATCCTTATTCTTATAGTGTTTCTTATTTTTGTGGTAGTTCCGGTTCACACCCCAGGATTGTTGTTGTTGTTGTTGGGCCTGCTGGGGGTGTTGGTTGTCTGCCGGGGGTGCTGTTTCTCTTGGGCCTGCCCTTCTACTGTGTAGTGCATCGTGGCCTCCGGAGTAGTCTCCACGGCAGCTACTTTCTTGGAACCGGAGCCCAGACCATGGATGTAGAGTTGATTAACTCTCTGGATTTTCCGAAGAATGTCGGCAAACCTCTCCGTGGTGGGATAGGTGGTTGGCTCTACCTTTTCTCTTACTGCAGAGATCATGTTCCTAAGGAACAGGGTCATATATTCAATAAGGTCCACATCTGCAGCTTCTTGTGCAAGATGCTTTCCTGCTTGGTAGGACATCCAGAGCCTCTGATGGAAAGTTGCTGGACTTTCTTTTGCATTCTGTTTTACAGGGTATGCCAGCATCACTCCTACTACACCTGGGCTGTGTGCAGAAATGAGCTCAGCTGCTACTTCATCAAAGGTGGCGTGTCCGTCCTGAAGGATGGTGTTGGGGAGTTTTGCCCACACTCCAGGATCAATGGTCTGGCGTAGGATCTGGACCTGGTAGTCTGCAGCGAGACTAAGCATTTCACATTTAGCGTGCACCTTTTCCAAGTGGCAACTGAGGTTGTCGGATGGGCTCATCCGACCAATGCAGTCAGCTATTTGCTGAACAGAATAGGCCATTTGTAGGGGATTATTGGGCCGATCAGGTGGAGGTAGGTTGCCTCAGGCACCATCCAGGGCTGCCTGGGCCACGGCTGTTGCCACTGACCGAACCATGCCATCCTGTGTCTCAGCCTCGTGTAGAACCTGCCTAATTTGGGCCTTGATCAACCTTTTATTTCTTTCAGAGATGGGCACAGTGCTTATTGCAGTTTTGATCACCGTCTCTATCTCCTGCCTGTCTTCCACATTAATAATGGCTACCAGTGGCGCCATCAGGACTAGGCCTGGGCTTGCTCCCCCATCATGGGGGCTGCCATGTTGGCATTGCCCATGATGTGCATCATGACATTGATGATGTATGACGAGTGGCATGAGACGGGTGTCCACCTTGTTGTGGATGGTGGGGTGGGGTGTCTGGGCCATAGTAGTGGTGTGACTGGGCATTGTACTGTGAGATGTCATCATCTGATACCTCCCCCTCAGATGACGATGTCAAGACAGGGGCTACAGTGGCAGCCACAGACATTGCCAGAGATTTCCCAAAATGTTTGTGATATTTTTGGATAAATCTCCTGCTTTCTGCATTTCCACAGTAGGGGCAGCAGAGATAAACTCTAAATTTCACAAAATATCTGGAAACAGCTGGCAATGTCTGTGGCTACTACTGTACGCCTCCCATCGCCTTGACATGTCCAGCCAACACCTCTCGCTGATGGTGCAGTTTCACCATCTTGGATTCACATTCGGCATGATTCACATTTGCAACATTTACATCCACCTCATCTTGCATCTGTTTTTGTAACACTCTATACGAGGCACTCAATCCACGATTGTCCCTAGTAGCCACTTCTAAGTCATTACGTACCTGGTTTATCTCGTCCTGTATCTCTCCCAACTCCTCACTCAATTGTTCATTCATTCTACTTAACAAGTCATTCATTTGCAAAGCTTGTTCCTTATCCTGTTTCAAACATTCACACCCCTGCTTTAACATACAAAGTTCTTGCTCGCCTGCCTTTGCAGAATGATGCAAAAGGGAATCCTTTTCATTTCTCAGAGTTTGGAGTTCTGACTTCAAATCCTGTTCTCGTCTTGCACATTCAGTTTCCTGCAACCCCACCTCCTGCTTAAGAGATGAGATTTGCAGTTCAAGGGTTCAAAACCTCACTTCGGATGCTTCTAGAGCAGCATAGAGAGCCACGACCAACAGCCCTTTAGCTTCTCACTTTCTGGCTCTTTGTCTCATCTCAGAGTACTGATTTGAAATCCCCAGTACAGGGTTGTCAGATTGACTTGTGTCCCACATGAAGTCAGCCCATCCTCCATGGGAGGCAAGGAAGTTTGAGACATTGAGTCTCAGTTCTGTGTAGATATTTGATACAGTGGCCATTGTGTAGGAGAGAACAAAAAATCAAACCGTGAAAAGGCACCATGCTGTGTATCGATCCACAACAGGTGCACTTGTTCATAGTCGGGCTACTGTGCACTTGTAAGCTTGCAAATCAAAACTGCCATGGGGTGGGTTGAGTCAGCATCGACCACACCCAGAAGGCAGCCAGACTTTGCAAGTTGTTACAAAGTTGTCGTAAAATGGGAAAGGTGATGCGGGAATGCACAGCTACAGTCTCCATTGGGAAGGGAAAAGTTATAAGCAACAAGTGAAACTTTGCAAACACCATATATTGCCTGCACACGGTCGTCTAGTGTCAGGAGGTCTAAACCTCTCTCTCAGGTTCTTGGCAATAATAGGCAAGCAAGGAATCACAAACACGTTGCATAAGAGTAATAAAGCTTGTTTATTACTACCAAAAGGATAATCACAGTTGCCCTAAGCAGGTCTTACCAAAAGGAACTGGGAGCAAATGCTAAGCGTTCCCTTTACCTCGAGGAATCTCCATGTTTCCTGGGGTCTCTGAGGTAGAAGACGTAAAGTCTTACATTATATACCTATGA
The DNA here is from genome assembly GCA_016271365.2 of Neoceratodus forsteri. Lineage (NCBI taxonomy): Eukaryota > Metazoa > Chordata > Ceratodontiformes > Ceratodontidae > Neoceratodus > Neoceratodus forsteri. The sequence goes on along the minus strand of CM028129.1, from coordinate 132,468,158 downwards.
TATTTACCATGGTTGCTATAAGATAGAAACATTTCTAGTTACAGAGATGAGCCCTATTGGCTAAATTAGAGGTGGCTCCACAGTCCAAGATAACATTATACAATTTTGTAGTACTCATCACTTTGTAAAGACAAAGAAGTACAGTTGTACATAGCCATGTAATAATACAAATCATCAGAAGGCAATGCTGACTCACATATAATAATCATTATAAGGACACAGATGTCCTATCATCTTGTAAGCAAAGAAATACATATATATATATATATATATATATATATATATATATATATATATATATATATATATATATATATATATACACACACACACACACACACACACACACACACACACACAGTGGTTATTACAGAAAGTAGATGGTACACAGTAATTCCCGTTTTACTGTGGTAAAAATTACCGCAATTTACCGTGGTACCGCAGTACAATCCCATTGAATAACTTTGGGGGTTTTACTGCGGTACCGTGGTAAATCGCGGTAATTTTTACCGCGGTACCATCAACTTTTCTGTAACAACCACTGATACAGACACCCTATGCTGGAGGCCCATTTCCAAGAGTGAGTGTATTAGAAAATAATGCACTGAGCCCTATATGTTAGTATAACATATGCCAATTACTAGCTGTCTACGGTGTACCTCTGGGGGTACCAATAAGGGTGCATGGATGTCTTGTAACACCACTCTAAGACAAGAATCCTTGATTTAAAAAAAAACAATGTAATGTTGTTTATTCCACTCAGTGCAAGAGAGGTCCACAAATAGGGTATGTTGGAGAGACAAGTCAAGCTCTCCGCACTAGAACGAATGTACACAGACATACCTGTAGCATTAATATGAAGATGACTGACAAACCAGATGGGCAACACTTCTCTCAGAATGACCACTCAATCTCAGATATGTCAGTAATGGTCTTAAAAGGATTAAAAAAAATACATGACAGAGACAGGCTTTTGAGATTAAGCTTATTTTACTTCTCAATATGGTAGCAGATGGCATGAAGATTGATTTGGGTTTCATGACACACTACGCCACTTAAGCTTACCCAGACTTTTACTTCATAGGATGGACATTTAACAGGACGTCAGTGTTTTTTTTTTTCATAGAGTCCTTTCTAGCTGGTTATCAATATGTTGGTTTCTCACCAAATATACATGTGTGTGGGAAGGAGGGGGGTTTGGGGAGGTTGGGTTGTCTTGAGTGAGTGTGTATGATGGGTGGAGTTTACTGTGTGTGTGGGGGGTCATTTTCTGTGTGTGTTTGTTTTGAGGGGTTTGAAGGATGGTGTATTTTTTGTGGGAAGGATGCTGTGTATGGGGGGAAGGATTGGGGTTGTGCTTGCATATTTAGGAGGCATATATTCGGGTACATGTCATAATTATGCTACAGGATGTTAGGACTCTTGGCTTACATACATATGGGATATGACATGAGTGGGATTGAGATAGCAGAAATATCTTCACGAGCTGTCACTGAACTCTTGATATCCCATGAGTGGTGAAGCCATGAGTGGGATACAAGAGTTCAGTGACAGCTAGTGGAGATATTTCTGCTGTCTCACTCCCACCCATTTCATATTTGATTTGTACAACAAGGGTGGGTCTCTCTTTTTTCTATTTCAAAGTTATTTGCATTTGTTTGTTGCAAAAAGTGAAAAAAATAAACTTTTCTGCTGTTTTTTTGCTAATAAAAAAAATTAAAGTCATCTGTGAATGAAACACCACTCATTTTGCAGATCTTTTTGTGCTGAACAAATTTCATGCTCACAGTACCATGCTATCATTTTTTGTTTTAAAGTTATTTGCATTTGAATACGATTAGTACGGCTACCAAGGCTGAACATTCTAAATTAGTTCCAAACCATTGTGACATAAAAGCATGACGATATCCTAATATCTCACTAGTGGCCCATGAGATATCAATGATGTCTTCACTGTTCCAGACCCACACCTGTTATACAAATAGTGAATATACATTTCTTTTCTGGTTATCTTTTCCTGGCGGGGGAGGATAGTTTCATTCCATGGGGGTTTTATATAGATTCTTATGACTGTTTCTGCACATATAGTTAATTGATTATATACTGACTCATTATTGAACTTTGATCATTTAGGGTGCATGAACTCATTTTCTAGGTGGTCCTTATGACATTTATGTATTATTATTTTTTTATTTGGCAATAATACTGACAATTGATATTATCTTGTTAAAATATTGTTACAACACTGTAGGTTTTAATGTTTATGGCATGTGCTAACTGGTTGAAAGTATAGTTTAGAAAATAACTCCAGATAAGTTTAATTCTGTATGAATGTTTTAAACAGTTGTTCATACAAGGTACATTTTTCATATTCCCCTCTTACTACCATACATTCATTTCTGTAGTACAGTCTTTTATCATACCATACTATCAAGTTTTAATTTGGACAATTGTGGTGTTAAATTTAATGGTCTTGCTTTTAATTTTGAATATATTTTCCTAACATACACATTCATTAATAATTTCAGTTACAGACTTTGCCTGCTTGAGTATTCAGCTTATCTATGAGTTTGACCTTGAAAAGATTCTTACTAATAGTAGGCTAAAGGGATGCTATTCATTTCATTTAAATTTCTGATTTTTTGAAATAGGTACTTCTAACTAATGAGAATTTTTTCTGTTTTTTTTTTTATGTATGATCTGGGTGTTAATAGATTGTGACTCTCTGAACAATTATCATAAGTCTCTGAGGAAGGACTTGGCTGGCCTGAAAGCTTAGACATTGTTGTCTTTTTGTAACATCTATGTTGGTCCAATGAAAGGTATCAAACCATTTGCCTCTTGATCTGTTCTTACAAGGACCAATACAGCAACTAATCTATTTTTTTTATTTATTTTATTTATTTAGTGATTCAGAAAAGACCTTTGAGCACAAGCTCTTTTACACAGGTTCCATGTCATGGATTGCAAAACTAAGTACAATAGAAGAAAGCAAAGGTACATCACAATGAATGATACAGCTTGGATTCAGAGCTTACAGAATAACTTAAAACATAGGTACAAGTTAAAATAACAAGAAAAACACTTTATGCGGGTGGAGGGGGGAAACAGCAGCCATAAAGTGCCTTGGCAGTAGTTCAGAGGGATGGGAATAACTGGCAGTGGAGTGAAGAAAGGCGGTACGAGAGAGAGGTAGGTACTGCAGTGGAGGTGAAGGGTGGGGGAAGAAGGGCAATAAGGTATAGGGAGAAATGGGGGTGAGGAGGCTGAGCAGAGAAGACTTGCTAGAGTAAATGGTGGGGTATGAGGGGGCAAGGTCAGGCAGCCTGCATTAGTAGTGGCAGTTAGGGAAACTCACCTGACTGGGAGTTGGGGGGAGGTGGGGTGGTGGGTGCTGAAGGAGCATGATACAAACTGATTGCTGAGGCAAGTCATGAGAAGGGACAGAGGGAAGGGGTACCTGATGCCTGCCTAGTGCTTGCTGGGGGGCACAGAGAGCAGGTGTGGCTGGACTTAGGGGCAGGTGCACTTAGAGAGTGTTATTAGGTGCTGTTTGAGGTCAGTTTTGAATTGGGCCAGACAATTGATGGCCAAGAGGTGCCCTGAGAGTTCATTCATCCATCCACAGGGGGGCCTGGTAGGCAAATGCACATTGCTCAAGTGAGGTGTGACAGAAGGGGATAGCCAAGGCCCCGATAGTCCTCCCTTCAAAATTTTGACCGTTATGTCCCATTCTCTCAAAAATGACACGGGACTTTAGTAGTTGGGGCAGTCTGCCACTCCCTCTTATCAAACATGTAGAGGTGGTTAAAGTGGTTATCCTATAATGAGCTGTCTACCTGTTTCAAAACATGCCAGTAGTAATCCCTGCTCAGATCTGAAGGCAAAGAAATAGGGAAATATCTTGATTTACCTAGGCTGATCAAAGACCTGGATTTAAGATGCAGCAACTTAGTCTGGCTAGAGGGATGGGAGGTCTAGCTCTCCCCCTCACTTGAGCTATATTACTGGGCAGCTCATTTCCACTTCAACCTACTGTACTCAGACATCTGGAAGGGCAGCATGCAGCCTGGCTTGACTTAGAATGAGTCCTTTCCCCTTGCAGTTTATAGCAGTGATGTATCATCATGCAGTCCCTCCAGATATAGGTCTCTCACCCCATGGTTGAAGTCTCAAGTGAAGGCATAATATTCCATCAGACACACATTTCACCTCACCCCATTCTTATCCCTTTTATGCCTTTTGACATGTCTCAAGAACTTGATGCTAACTGAACAAGATAACAGGTTTCACACCTAGGAGAGACTCTCGCTGCAGCACATTTACCAATTTTTTCTCTGGGGAAGTTCTAATGTCTTTTAGTGACTTACAAATGAAGTTCCATTTACAATGTGCAGACTTTTATCGATACCTTCAAGTACGACATTAAATCACCTCTCTTCCTTTGGGAGCTCGTACCCTGTCAAATCCTCCTCCTATTATGTCATAGTGTATCACTTTTCTCCAGATTGGGCTCTTCAGGAAATATTTAAAAGAGAAAAAAACAAAGTTAGTATAGAGGAGAGGTAAAATAAGGGATATATATGTGGGGAGAGAAAAAAGGGGAAGGCTCAGGGAGAAAAAGTGATAAATGGCAAGATTAAGAGATAATCTGTGAAACAAAAAGGTGATGATGGGAAAGATAAGGCATAATAGGAGTGAATAAGCTAGAGTAGTCCCCAGGTGAGGACTAATTAACAGGGCCTGGGGACTTCTCTAGCTCATTCACTGCTCCTATGCATTGTCATTCCCATCATCACCTTTCTGTTTCCCAGATTCTCTCTTAATCTTGACATTTATCACTTCTCCCAGAGTCTTCCTCTTTTTCTTTCCCCACATTTATATCTCTTATTTAACCTCCCCTCTACACTAAGTTGTTTTTTTCTCCTCTAGCTATTTCCTGAAAAAGACCTAAGGTCGAAACATAGATTTTTAGCTCTATTTTCTATTTTCAGCATGCATTTAATATTACCATTTTGTTTTGCTTTCAGACCACATGCTGATGCAGCACCTTTGGTTTTTGTTTTTATATCAGAGGTGACAAGTTCACACCAATGGAGAGAGTACTCACGGAAGCAACTCATCAGATTCTTTTAAACTACAGTGATTACCACCTGTTATTTCCCTATACATTCACAGAATTGTTGGAGGAACTGCTGAAAACAAATAGCTACACGCTGTCATGTCATGTGGGATTGCCCCATACTCCAACCTTATCTGTGTACAATTGCGGCAGAGCTAAAGGAAGTATTTGACTCATCCCTTCAGCTCACCCCACAACTGTGTAATTTTTTACAGTATCCCAGAGGTCATAGAGACCCCACTTCCTGTTATATTTTGGGAACATTAATAACAGGGACCAAAAAAGTAATTACTAAATTATGGCTGACCCAAACACCCTCAGATATGAACACCTGGAGGACACACTGGTTAAACAGGTATTTAAAATGGATATAATAGCTTATTCCCTCAATGATCAGACCAAGATTTGTTCCAACTGTTGGAAGGTGTGGCTGGTTCACACCATGAGCAAGGATCTTACCTTTAGAAACATAGACTTTGATGGCAGATAAGGACCACTTGGCCCACCCAGTCTGCCCATTTCTCTACCTATTGGATAAGCTGCAGATCCAGGTTACCCAACAGCCTGCTTCTTCCTACCCCCACCAGAATTGCCTTGTGTCTGTCCCGTGTATTCTTGAATTCCTCCACTGTTTTTGACCCCACAACCTCCTCAGGAAGGCCGTTTCATGCATCCACCATCCTCTCTGTGAAAAAATACTTCCTCATGTAGCTCTTGAGCCATCTCCCCCTCTGTCTTCAAAGTGTACCCCCTTGTTCTTGCACATCTCTTTTTCTGAAAGATGCTACCCTCCTGAACTTTGTTGATTCCCTTGAGGTACTTGAAGGTTTCTGTCATGTCCCCCCTCTCCCTAATTTCCTAGAGGGTATACCTATTAAGCTCCTTTAGTCTCTCTTCGTATGGTTTCTGGTGCAGATCCTGCACCATTTTAATTGCCCTCCTCTGGACTGCCTCCATCCTGTCTATGTTCTTGCAGAGATGTGATCTCCAGACCTGGATGCAGTATTCCAGATGGGGTCTCACCAACTATCTGTACAGAGGGATAACAACTTCCTGCTTTCTACTGGTGATGCCTCTTCTTATACATCCCAGTATCCCCCCAGCCCTCCTTACTGCCTTCTCACATTGCTTGCTTACCTTTAGGTCATCTGATATGACTACCCCCAGGTCCCTTTCCATTTTTGTTGTTCTTAGTAGCCCCCCTCATTGTGTACTCTTCCCCTGGGTTTTTTGTTTCCCAGGTTCATTACTTTGCACTTATTTACATTGAATCTAAGCTGCTATACTTTTGACCATTCCTCCAACCTTGCCAAGTTCCATCTCATCCTTTCCACCCCCACTGTTGCAGATCTTTGTGTTGTCTGCAAAGAGGCATACTTTTCCTTCCAGTCCCTTGGCAATGTCACTTATAAAGACATTAAAAGGACCGGACCCAGTACTGAACCCTGTGGTACCCTGCTGGTAACCTCCCTTTCTTTGGAGTGGACTCCGTTTTCTATTACCCTCTATGTCCTGTTGTCCAGCCAATGTTTTACCCAGGCTACCACCCTGGGACCTACTCCCTGGCTGGCTAATTTGCTTATTAATCTTTTGTGTGGGATTGTGTCAAATGCCTTGCTAAAGTCTAGGTAGGCCATGTCCACAGCCCCTCCCTGGTCTACTACTTTGGTCACCCAGTCAAATAAATCTATTAGACTTGTCTGACATGACCTTCCTGCTGTGAATCCATGCTGCCTTGGGTCCTGTGCCCCTCTGGCCTCTAGGTTCTCAACAGTTCTTTCCTTCAGAAGTGATTCCATCATTTTCCCTACCACTGAGGTCAAGCTAACAGGTCTATAGTTTCCTGCCTCTGCTTTGCTCCCACTTTAGTGAAGGGGAATCACATCCACCCTCCTCCAGTCCTTAGGTACCACACCATCCTCCCATGATTTGTCAAAAAGGGTAGTTAGTGGTGTCACTAGTTCTCCCCTTAGTTCTTTTAGAATTCTGGGGTGAATTCTGTCAGGTCCCATTGCTTTGTCTACCTTCAGTTTTAGGAGTTCTTTCAGAACCCTTTCTTCAGTGAATGAACTGGTATCGAGCCCCCAATCCACAGTACTTCTATTGATTGGATTAGGTACCTCCCCCTCCTCTTCTTTTGTGAATACTGAGCAGAAGTATTCATTCAGTATCCCTGCCTTTTCACTGTCCCTCTCTGCCCACCCACCCCTTTATTAAGCCTCACTATCCCTTCCTTTGTCTTTCTTCACTCCCTAATGTACCTATAAAAGGTTTTATCCCCCTTCTTAACCGAGTTGGCTATCTTTCCTCGGTTTGGGCCTTTGTTATTCTGACTGCCTTCCTCGCTTCCTTCTGCTTTAACTGGTACAGTTCCTTAATGACAAGATAATAAATAAAGATTTTAAACAACTATTTCTGTTAAGTATTTACAGAGGAGGGTGAAGAAAGTGAGCTAAGGGTAAAGGGCAAGGGTATAAAGGGATGGGAAGTGGACATAAAACCATTTATAGAAGAAAGCATGCTTAGGGGAACTATCAAAGATAAAAGTAGACAAAGCAATGGGGCCAGACAGGGCGTACCCCAGGATACTTAGGGAATGAAAGAGGATCTAGTTGTACCTCTCACAACCCTTTCCAATATTTCATTAAAAACAGGGGAGGTACCTGGGGACTGGAGGAGGGCAGATGTAGTCCCACTTCACAAAAGTGGAAATAGGGAGGAGGTAGGAAATTACAGGCCAGTCAGCCTGCGGTCGGTGGTAGGCAAGGTAATGGGAACACTATTAAGGGTAAGAATTGAGGAATACCTTGCTACCAATAACCTGCAGGAATAGAGGCAGCATGAGTTTACAGGGGGGAGGTTCTGCCGGACTAATCTGATCAAGTTCTTTGATTGGGTGACCAGGGAAGTGTATCAAGGGGGAATGGTGGATGTGGCCTACCTGTATTTCAACTAGGCCTTCAACAATGTTCCACATAGAAGGCTGTTAAACAAGCCGGGAAGTCTAGGATTAGTTCCCAAGGTAGTAAAATGGGTGGAAATTGGCTGGGTAAAAGGAGTCAGAAAGTGGTTGTAAATGGCATCCTCTCCGGAGTAGGCAAAGTGACCAGTGGAGTACCACAGGGATCAGTACTGGGGCTGGTCCTCTTCAATATCTTTATCAGTGATATTACAGAAAGGCAGGAAGGGAAAGTATGCCTGTTCGTAGATGACACAAAACTCTGCAACAGATTAGGCACTGGGAGGAGTGGAAAAAATGAGAAGTGATCTAGAAAAGTTGGAGAATGGTCAAGGGCTTGACAGCTGGGTTTTAATGCAAAGAAGTGCAAAATAATGCACTTGGGGCATAAGAACCCGGAGGCAACATACCAACTGGGAGGAGAGGTATTAACAGTTACAAAGCAGGAAAGGGACATGGGGGTGATCATTACTGATGGCCTGAAGGTAGCCAAGCAGCATGACAAAGCAGAGAGGAAGGCTGGAGGGATGCTGAGTTGCATAGAAAGAGAAATCATCGGTAGAAGGAGGGAGGTAATAATCTCCCTATGCAGACCACTGATGAGGATGCACCTTGAGTATTGTGTACAGTTCTGGAGGTCCCACCTCTGTAAAGACATAGAGAGGAGGGAGGCAGTACAAAGGAGGGCAGCCAAAATGGTGCATGGCCTGCATCAAAATCCCTATGGGGAAAGGCTCAAGGAACTTAAATCATACTCCCTGAAGGAAAGAGGGAAAGAGGGATATGATAAAGAAATGCAAATACCTCATAGGCAAAAACGAGGTATAGGAGGGAAGCATTTTCCACAGAAAAAGATGCTCAAGGACAAGGGGTCATACTATGAAGTTAGAAGGCTCAGAGGAAATGGGAGGAAATTACATCTTCATGGAGAGAGTGGTGGATGCATGGAACAGCTTACCAGCAGAGGTGGTGGGGGCGGAAACAGTGACAGGGTTCAAGAAAGCATGGGATAGACACTGAGGGATCTTAGAAGTGGGGAGGGGGGGAGACCAGAGACTGAATAGGGTCTGCAGTGACACTATAGGTAGGGGAAAATAGGGCAGACTGAGTGGGCCATTAGGCCTGGTAACACATCACGTCCACAGCAAACAATACCGCGTGGTTGGAAACAGTGTAGATGACACCACGCAAGTCAATACCGCACCAGAGAATACCACCCAAACCCCCCCGCCAAAAAAACAAGTAAGTTAAAACATTTCACTGGAGTGGTGGTCCATGGCGGTGTGTTGTTGTAATAGTAAATCTACACTTCATCACTGATTCATGCCTGTATTTACCGGGTGCGGTGTTGACTTGCATGGTGTTGGCCACGCTGTTCCTACGGCATGGTATTTGCTGTGACGAATTGATGTGGAGCCATCATGCCCTTATCTGCTGACAGATTCTATGTTTCTATGTTTACAGGACACAAGTTACATACATTGGGATACTTATTTGATCTGGCTTCACCCCCCTCCAGGCTTGACAGATACCCTCTCCTGGTTGACTTGAGCCATGCACAGGGTTAAAGATAATAAAATGCTATGTTGATTAGATATACAAAATGTTATTGCAGATAGATGTTGACAGCTAAAATATGTTACCTTTTGTTCTGAACTAAATACACATCTTCTGACCTTGCTGTACCTTAGGGGAAAGATCATTTCATATATACTGGCTGTGACTGTCTGAACATATTGTGTGTTGATATAGGCCCTAGATGTAAGAAATGTATTAGTAATTTCTTGTGCTGTTTGCACCGTGCTGTACCTGGAAAAGTTCAATAAACACTGTATTTACAACAACAAAAAAAGCCTCGGGGCTGTGTGTGTGTGTTTCCCACCAGTTAGAAACAGAAAGTGCCTATTTTAAAGCACTAAACAGAACTGAGGACACAGAGAATGCAAACATAATAGCTTCAGATTTGTTAACAGCTTGTCAATAATGAACAGAAAACACCAGAAATTGTTGATTTAAATTACATATTGTTTATGTTCCCTTTAAAGATCCCCTGATAGCAGTTGGATACCTTTAAAAATGTGAGAGTTGGACACAAGTCAGTTTATAGGTCATATATTTTTGCAATCCTTTTATAGGGCTGCAGTGGGCGGAGTCCTGCAGACCTCTTGCAAGCAAAAAAGGACTGACAATCTGACCAAACAACAATTTAGGAGTTGCATCACAGTCCCCCCCATGGTCTGTGAAGCACTGTACTGTGTCAATGCAGTCTTCACATAGGCACTATTTTGTCACTTTCCGGAGGTCCGTTTGCACCGTTTCTTCACCACCACTTTGGCCCGAGACCCTCATGATGTTTCAGTCTCCGTCCAGCCCCACATAATATTTCTTCTTGTAAAGAGGGTTCAGAGGAACAGAAACACAGAACTGCTTGCATCTGCATTGAGAATGTGTGAGCTAGTGTGTCTGTGCATGCACATTGGTACACATCCATTTTCTTGCCATGATCGCAGCACATCAGGAGCTCTCCCGGTGCTCCCAGAACCTGAGATCACTTAGTTGGGGTCCCGAGACACTAGAGCCATGGTGCAGATGCTGCAAAATTATTTGTTTAAAAAGCACCAGTGACCGCTCTGGGACTGAATACATACATAATAATCAGCTACTCATGAATATTAATCAACCATATTCATGAGCAGCTTATTATTATGTATATATTTAGTTCCAGAGTGGTCATTGGAACTCTTTAAACAAATAGTTTTGCGGTGTCTGCACCACAGCCCTCGTGTCTCCGGATCCCAACTAAGCGATCTCAGGGTCCAGGAGCACTGGAGGAGCTCCTGATGTGCCTCTATCATAGCAAGAATACAGACGCGTGCCAATGCACATGCACAGACTGGCAGCTCACACATTCTCTTTGTGGCTGCAAGCAGTTCTGCATCTCTGCTCTTCTGATTTTACATGCCGTTAATATCCCTGTCCCAGAAAAATGTGGTCCTACGGCATTGGCTCGACCAACACTCAATTGCATATCAAGAGTGGTTACAGGAGCTGTTGTTTAACCTCAGGGTAGAATGCATGATAGTGAGCCTTAGACATAGGATTCTGAATTATGAAAAGAAATGGGGTAAACTTTATACCTTATACACTATTTAATTTCTGGTGTGGGTTATATTAAATACAGTATGTGGTTTCCCTGACTTGGTCTCTCCAGAATGTCCCAGGTATGATGTACATTGTGTATTAGTCTGGGCATTCCTACAGTTTATCTCTTGCTATTTATACTTTATTTTCCTTTTGTTCGTGTTTATTGGTAATTCCACTGTGGGAGGCTTGGGGGGAAGGTAGAGGGAAATAGTACTGTAAAATTTATTGTTGGATTGTTTAATGTGTGTGTTTTATTTGATGATCTTCATGTTCTCAATAAAGTTTAACTGATTTAAAAAAAATTGTGATCTGGACCCAGACACCTTAAAACAAAGCTCGTGGCAGTATGCCATTGCCAGGAGTTTAAAACACTGATCACAAGTTTAAAGCCTGTTTTTATTTATTTATTAGAATTTTGGACAAATACCTTTGAGCCAATGGCTCTTTTACAAAGGTTCCACATCAGTATGCAAAGAATAGAAGTACGGTTTGTGTGAGATTAGCAGGCAAGCAATTTGAATACAAAATTCAGTACAGGGTATACATGGTCTAAAAGCTACAGGTAATATAAATAACACTTAGAACAACACAATCAAGCATACATTTAAGAATGATGAGTCACAACAAACAATATTTACATGAATTAAAGCTGTCAGAAGGGTATTGTCAAAGGGAAAGGTAGAGTGGAAAAACTGAGCTGCTGCCAGTTGTGCCAGGTAGCGTAGGAAAGTGGAAGAGAGAGAGTCGGTGTAGAGGGGTAACAGGGAGGAAGGTAGAAGGAGAGGTGGGTGGGAAGAAAGGATCAGGGAACAAGTGCAAGAGTGGGTGGGGTGAGCAGATTAGAAAAGGGAGAGAGGAAGGGAGTTGAAGGAGGGTAAGAGAGGAAGGTTCTAAATTGCATTTCCCAGGTTTCTCAACTTTGTGGAAACTGACTCGGTTCCGAGAAAACATTACCTGTTCCAGATCCTGTATAGCCAAAATGGCTCTAAAAGTGGGGCAAAGTTCAAATGCAGTTCCTTAAATAGGAACTTATTAATTAAGGTTAAAATTATACTAAAAACAGAAAGTGAAAGTGGTCCAGTTCCTGCAGGAACCACAACAATAAAAGGAGAAACCACTTGTTAGAAACCCTTGTTAACTAGTTTCTAGTCAGGATTTAGAAAACAGTAGTTACAAGGTACACAAATTAACAGTCGAGGTATTCTCCGGTTCCTGGGAAACGATCATGAACAAGAGGAACCGCACACTCTAAAAATAACACCCAACCAGCAGAGAGTATTGAAGAAATACCTAATAAAAACTGATTTCTGGGCTTTTACAAACAAGAAAACATCTGAAGACCAGAAATACTGGAGCTGACTTCAGTGTGACTGCTCTCTTCAGCGGAGAAACAAATCTGACATTTGTAAGCTTAGGGGCTCATGACTACATTGCTGAGTTTAAACTCGTATTCTAAGTGCCATTGTTAGCATAAAGTTTTATCTATGGGGCATCACACTCTGGCCAGAGGCTGATACTTACAAACGTGTGCATCTAAGAGAAGGTCTGCTAGCCATGTGAGTCCGGTATCCTTATGTTATGCCGAGTCTCACTGTCCCAACACTGACCTGCCCATGCAGTATTGCCCGATAGGTGCAGTATCCCGATAGTGAGAATCCCGGTGAGAGTAAAGCCGACGGATGTTTACAGGGGTAAGGTAGCAGATGTGATGGGTTGCTACTTTACCTGTACTGATGGTGTACAAATGCCAGTTGGATCCAGGAGCTGGCTGAGCTGCCCCAGTGGTGTTGAGGCTAAACCACTGATAGCTCGGCCAGTGTGCTCAGGGAGGCCTGGGTTCTGGTCTGCGCTGTTTCCATTTAGTTTTGTACCCCCTGTAACTAATTTTGTTTAACTCCGAGGTCCACGGCCCCTCGCAGTTTGTTATTTTAGTTACTGGGGGTGTGAGGGGCAGAGCCCCCCGAATTCCATTTTGTGTTTTTCAATCAGATGCCTGACATTGTATTGTTGGGCATCTGATTGATTTGGGAGTATGTATTTTGGGCCAGTAAACTCAGGATCCTGAGACTCAGGATCTCGAGTTTAGGGATAACATTAAATCTGAGAGCCCATAGCTTAATGTTAGAGCACTGGAATGGAATTATCAGGGGTCTGGGTTCAATTCCCTGTGGGCCACACTTTTCCTTTCTCATTTCCATTCATGATATAAACATTCAGTGAGGGATTCCTGGGGTTAGAATATAAGTTTATGAAGTACAGTATTTTCATGCTTTTTTCACCAGGATGTAAATATGTATATAGCACATTGGAACTGTATATACCGTAAATAAGAACTTTTGCACTATTTTCTAATTTTAGAATCATAGTTTATGAAGAAGTGCAGAGTGTGTGTGTGTGTGTGTGTGTTTGTCTGTTGGGGGATCTCTGAATTGCTGGCTACTTCAGGAGGGGTAGATGAAATTACAAACCAAATAAAAGAAACTTCACTAAAGATACATATTTCCTTACTGCATGCATAGTGGTGACACAGAGTCCTCCCCTGCAGAAAAGAAATCAACATTACAGTATGTAAAGCCCCTGAGACAGGGGACACTGGACAACCTGAACAGATTTTAGTGATTAAGTACACATTGCATGGGGACAGGTTGAGGGAAGGGGTGTCACTGGACACCAGGGAGTGCTTGACATGGAACAGGGTGCAAGATGACAGCGAAAATGAACACTAGTCAGTGCTGGACATGGGACAGAATGAAAGAGAGGGTGTCACTGGACACCAGGGAGTGCTTAACCTGGAAATGGGTTGGGGGGGGTACAGCTGGCCACAAGTGCATACTCGGCATGGGACAGAGTGAGGGATGGCATGCCACTTGATGTCTGGGTGTACGTACACACACATGCGCGCGCGCGTGGACGCAAACATGCACACAGGGCACATAGTGTTGTGGAAGGGCTCAAATATTTATTTATTTATTTTTATTTAGTTTTCGTTTACCGGGTAAGTACCATAGCCAAGACATGACTATTTTCAGGCACAACCCAGGAGATTACAATAGTTAGGCAGGGAATGACATGGGTTCCATGTTACACTGTGACTGTCTTGGTTAGAGAGAGCTGAATTCTAGAATAGAATCGCTCTGCCCTTTCAAGTTCCTCAATAAAAAGCATTTCAATGTTGCAGTAAGTGATGCTGAAGGAGGCTGGCCCATTGGGACATCAGCAGTGGTCATTCATCTACAGTATATAGAAGACAGTTGTTATACTATCCTTTGAAACTACATACTGTTAGTCTCTCCTTCTGGTGCTGTATAGACCTGGGGATATGGAGAGGCCCACAGACAGACTAGAAGTGCTCTCTGGCATTTAAGATCAGAAAAAGAGTTCAGTTGCTGTGCTTACCTTTGTAAGTTCTTCTCTTTAGGTCAGACTCTTTTATATCTGAGCTACTTTGATCTTAAAAGGCAGCTCTTCCTCTGAGAGTGAAGCTGTCCACGTACTTAGGGACATAGTGTGGGTAAAGCTAGATTTAAAAAAAAGACCAAGGGTTAATCGAGTTAACCTCCTGCCATCCAGGCAATTATTTATTTATGCATTCATTCATTTATTTATTAGGAACATTTCATGTGTTGATCACAAAGAAGCATTTTATTCATTCTGGAATGAAGCAAACAATGTAGCCTGACAATGAGTTGTGAAGTCCTAAGTGCCAGGCTGCATTTCTGGCATCATGAAAGAGTGAATAAAAGCTTAGTTGTCATTAACCCATTGGTTGTCCTCTGCATACCAGAGACAGATTGGCTATGCTGGTAGTGTTTTCACTGCTCAGTACATTAAAAAAAACAGTTGTTATTTTCCCTTTTTTTAATTTTTAAATCGCTGTGCAGTGCATTTTACCTTTTAGACTGCCCCATTTGTGAAAGCGGCATGATATGTCTTGCTGTAGCTAGGTTATGGCAATGTGTATTTTACTTGGTTCTGATTAACCAAGCAAAGCAATTGTGTGATACGGCTGTAATGGAAATAACAACTGAAGTGGAAATAACATGTTATTTCCACCGCAGCTGGATAGCAAGGAAAACTAACCCCTTTTATTTCCTAGTGTTTGTCATCACTCCCATGGTATACATAGGGGATATTCCATGGAATCAAGAGGGCTGCTGAACTTGTCCTAGCCCTCCCCTCCAATGGTCACTGGAGTCCTGGAGTTCCACCAGTAAAAGACAGCTGTGAAATGTGAGATTGACGCTAAAATCCTCCCTCTACAGTGCCAGAGCCAATCAGAAGGTAGCAGTCAGGATAGGATTTTCATTTTTTCAAGACGCTGCTCTTTTCTTGCCTAAGTTGGCATTTTTGTGACTCAGAACATCTTGATCTAAGTGGGAGCAGCAAGGGGTTGAGAGGGCTGCCGAATTTGTCCTAGCCCTCCCACACAATGGTTGCTGGAGCCCCAGAATCCTGTAAGTAAAGGACAGCTGTGAAATTTGAAATTGGCGTCAAAATACTCCCTCTGCAGAGCCAGAGCCAATCAGGAGATAGCAGTGAGAACAGGATTTTCATTATTTCAAGCTGCTGCTTTTTGCTTGCCTGAGTCTGTGTTTTTGTGACTAAGAGCATCCCAATCTACATGGGAGCAGCAAAAGGTCGAGAGGGTTACTAAAATAGCCCTCCCCCCAATTGTTGCTGGAGCCCCAAAGTCCTACCAGTAAGGGACAGCTGTAAAATCTGAAATTGGTGCTGAAATTCTCCCTCTACAGAGCCAGAGCCAATCAAGTGACTGCATTTCCAGAATTTTAGGGGAGTTCTGTAAGCACCCCCCCCCGTGCTGTGACCCCTCCCACCTGAAGGACCACAGTGCAAAGGATAGTGAGGGAGTCTGCCAGGAGGGAGTCAGCCTGTGGGTGGCAGACAGCAATCCGATATGCTGCCCCTTGAATGCCCCACTGCATGATCGGCAATTTGAGCACATGCCAGGTACTGTGACTTGTTTCTCTTGTGCTACCCCTCCCAAACCATTCACTTTACTCCAACACTCATAAATGCTGTATTGTTGACACATTGCACTATTCACTTGCTGCTTAAGTGCCCCTTTCTGTCTTCTTTATGGTTGTTCTAACAGTATCTTAGCGGTAGAACATTGTTTATCACCCTATCAGTGGTAAGTCAATTTTTCTTGTTAGCAAACTGGTATTTTGACTGATCTCCTACTGCCTAGTTGACTGCACATTGAAGTTGTTTTTCAGATGCTTGCTCTGTGATCCCATGCAATACTGTGTTTTTCGACAACAACCAATACTGTAATTTTACTGATCATGATCTGCTTCCGAATGCTATCTGCTGTATTGTCTCATTGTGTTACATGCAATACTGTGAGCTATCTAGCCTGCTCAATGGGAACTCTATTTCCTGAGGGTCACAGACTCTTTCCTGCATACTTGGATGTCTATACATTGCAGTTTAATTTATTGTTTACCATTTCTCCTTGCATAAATGTTGTTAACTGCTTATTAGTACTATTGCTCTGGTTTGTTGCAACTTAGGTTGCACCCTTACCCCAACTCCTCTCTGCTTTGTCTTCCTCCTAGTTCCCTCCCAGCTAAGCTTTACCTTTACCTCTTATGCCCATTCATCCTGCTCTTCCCCCTAAGCTTGTTCACATCCCCCCCCCACTTCCCCTCCCTTACTTGGTAACTGCCAGGACTCCCCATCTAGGGTCCCATTACTTTCCAACTGCAGAGCTACTTTCCCTGCTCCCTGCCCTTGTGATTTACCTCTTCCCCTCCTTCTAGGAATCTTCCAGGTCTCCCCATCTAGGGTCCCCTTACTTTCTCCTGCTAAACCCCTGTTTTGCCAGTTTACTCACCCTTAAACTCTTTTCTTTCTAGACCTACAATAGCAACCACAGACACTGGCAGCTATTTCCTGAAATTTCTGTGATATTTCCAGATATATCAAATGCTTTCTCCATTTCTACAGTAGGAGTAGCAGAGAGAAACTCTTTAGAAATACCGCAAAATATCTGGAAATAGCTGCCATTGTCTGTGGCCACTACTGTATTGGTGGTGCTGTTCCTGCCATAGGTAACTAGTGTAGCCTGACATTTAGAACTTACTATCTTGCTGGAATTGGCTGGACACCCTACCTAGGCCAAGCCTGTTACTGTAAGGCTGCTAGTATCTTCCTCTAAAACAGTTATTTGCCTTTCCTCCTGGCTATCAGCACACAGCTAACTGCTGCACAATACCTTGGGCTACATACGCTGTTAGAGACCTGAAGGGTATATTACATATTATTACCTACTGTAGTCATTGCAGCCCTTTCACTTAGGTTACTGTGATCTCCCAAACATTGCTCCGCTGTTGGCTAGTTGCTGCTTGTATCCTTGTTTGTTGGCGTGCTGTACCCTCCATTGCCCACCTGCATCTGGCTGGCAATGTAACCATGCTCAGTCACACATGTCGTGTCACTGCTCCTAATTTACCTCCTTTGCTGCTGCAAGGTATGGCATTAAACACTCTTCCTCCCCCTTGATGTCACCTTACTGTAGTTTAACAGGCAGTCCTGTTTCATGAGTAAAAAAGTCAAGGGAGCACACAATGCCTCTGCTAACTTCTTTAAACTGTACCAGCTCTTCAACAAATTCTCCTGCTGCTTCTCATTCTAGGGGGCAATGTACATCCCATCCTAGTCCAGTTCCTTCTGTGACTTCCTTTAGAGGTTAACTTGAAATAATGCATGTAAACCTTGGGGGACTTATGCCCAAATTCAATGAATTTCAAGCTTGGATTATAGATAACAAGTTTGATGCTGCTGCTCTCACAGAGTCATGGATTACCAACAGAATTGCAGACAGAAAAACTGAGATAGACACCTATATGCTATTTAGATCCGACAGGACAGCTAGGAAGGGTGGGGGCTGCCTGGTGTATGTCAAATCCTACTTAAAAGCCCTCAGCCTAGGAGCCGGCCCAGTGGTGCTAAGGGTTGAGGCACTGGACACCACACCTTGCACTACGCTGGTGATCCGGGTTCGGGAACGGACTCAGGCTGCCTGGGCTGGCAGGGGAGAGGGAGGATTGAGCGTCTAATGACTGCTCTCCTCTCTCTGGGGTGGGTAGTGGGGCTTGCATCACCCTGTAGCAGTGACTGGAGAAGGCCAGCCACACTACAAGTGGCATGCAACAGCGGGGGGAGAGTGCGGCGGGCATCAGCACTACATGCTCGGACGCCATTGCACGTCCAGCTCTCCACTGGGGAAAAAATGTGGAAAATGCAGCGGGCGATCTTCACCACTGATGGCCATGCCTTGCACCCCCGGAGAGACCCGAGAGGGGCACGCACCCATTGAGTGTGAGAGCGATAATGGCTGGCCCACTGGGGGAGCGGCTTCATGTGGCCCGCACGCATGACAAGGTCTGGAAGTGCAGGGCCGGTGGCCAGAGACCGTAGGGGCCACCTGTTGAGGAGAAAACAGTAGTATGATAAAAAAAGCTCAGCCTCTTCTGAGCTCTGATCCATGCTCTCAAGCCTGGTGCACACTGGTCATTAATCTCTTACGTGTGAACATAACAGAGCATGGAATGTGTACAGGGAACATGGACAGGGTAAATTTCTCCAGAAATATAGGTAGTTATGCAAAACTCACATCAGGGTGGCTAACTCAAACTACTATAAATCTCAACAAATAAACCTTGTTAATCAACCCAGGAGGCTGTGGGGCAACATCAGTGAGTTGCTGAGGAACACCAAAAAATTCCTCCCCCAATCTATTGTACATGGAGACTCACCTGTCCCTGGTGACAAAGCTGTACCTGATGTGTTCAGTAGAACTTTTGGTGACTTGTCAGCCTATATTCCTCTTACTCCTATTCTACTGCACAGGGCTTATTACCTGTTGAGCCTAACCAACCACATATTTACTTCAAATCACTTACTTGGTCGGAGGTATATCGCTACTTGACTAGGATGAAGGTTAAGACGAGAGTGGGTCCTGATACCATTGACATGAAACTACTGAAACTTGGTCTTAGGGAAGTCACCTACCCCCTTTAAAAAATCTTCAACCTATCTCTGGCCACTGGTGAAGTTCTGGATATTTTAAAAAGTCCTACATTGTTCCGGTACTTAAGAGTGGTGATCCCAATCTTCTGGTTAATTATCACCCTACCTCCATCCTCTCATCATTATCCAAAGCTGTTGAGAGAATTGCCAATAACCAACTGGTAGAGTTCTTCATTCGATATAACCTCTTGGCCCGTGAGCAGCACAGGTTCAGGAGGACCTTCAGCACTATGACTGCTCTCTTGGAATTCAAGTCATTTCATAGTGCTTTTGACCGGGGTGAACAGTCTAGTTCCAACTTCATTGATCTAACAAAGGCCTTTGATCTTGTCAGTTATACTCTCCTATGTCGTAGGTTGACATCCCTTAGCCTCTCTATGGATAGGTCGGCTGGTTCATGGACTATTTGACTGGTAGAACCCAATCTGTTAAATGTAGGGCTGGCATATCTGATGTCAGACAAGTCAATATTGGTGTCTCACAGGGATCTATACTTGGGCCTCTGTTATTTAGCCTTTTGATTAGTGAGCTACCCTCTGTTTGCAAATCCTCCCATACAATCCTATAAGCAGATGGCGTAGTCATCTTCATATATGACAGAAACCTTGACCACCTAAAGCAGAGGTTGCAAGATGACTTTAATTTGGTTCAGGCCTGGTTTGCCAGCAACCTGCTAGTGATGAACATGAAAAATACAAAATGCATGTTGTTTGGCAACCGCAGCAAGGCGAACCTGCCTTCTGGTCCCACTTTCTTGACTAATACAGACACTCTTATAGAGCAAGTGCAAACATTCAAATACCTTGGACTGATTCTGGACAGTGCCATGATATTCTCTGACCATGTAGGCCACTTAGTTAGGTCAGTTAATGTGAGAGTCAGATTCCTTTATAGAAATAGGAGCAATCTCCCACTGGAGGTAAAAAAAACTCCTTGTTCAAAGCTTTATAATTAGTATCATTGACTATGGTGCTGTGGTCTATGGGTCTGCTAATGATGGGGTGCTAAACCGGGTAAGGAGACTACTTAACAGGGACTGCCGCTTTACACTTGACGCTCGACTCAATGTGCATATATACAACCTGTACTCCAGACATGACCTGTTAAATCTCAGCCAGAGTCTTCCCTACCACACCCTTGTTTTGGGCTAAAAAACACTGCATGACCCACTCTCCCCATGCTTGCAGTCCCTTTTCACTTTCATAGACAATAGGTATGCCACTAGAGGTATAGAAACATAGAAACAGAACATAGAAACATAGAACATAGAAACATAGAAGGTGACGCCAGATAAGGACTGCAAGGCCCATCCAGTCTGCCCAGGAGGAGAACAACGTTGAGTCAAAACTCCTTCTCTTACTGATTTGCCAAGCACTGGAATGATCTTACTTGCACTATTAGAGACTGTGACTCTGTTTCACTATTTAAATCCAGGCTGCATACCTCTTTCTGTAAGAATGGTACTTGTAGGTGCTTCAAATAGACTGACTGCCTTGCGTTCCAACAATGTCATCTTTGTTTACTGCACCCATACTTGGTTGGCTTTGTTATAATACAAATGAATCTCATTGCCTTGTAATCTGACTATGTAAACCTTGTTTACTGCACCCTATATTTTGGTCTGCTCTGTTATAATGCAACTTTGTATTGAGTTTGCTGTTGCTTGAACTGCATGTCTAGTGTATTCAATAAGTATGTAATAATGTATATTGTGACCCAATGTATTACCATTGTTTCTGACTCTGGTTCCTTTGAAAAGAGGTACCTGCCTAAAGGATTCTTTGTGAAATAAATAAATAAATAAATAAATAGTCTTGATTTGTACCTATTGAAAAGTACGGTATCTTCTGTAACTAATATGTTCTGCACCCTTGAATTTGTTACAATTGTCTGTATGGAGCCTGCTTGATACCCTAATTTGTTTCTGTCTGTAATGAGATAACACTTACTCTGTACAATGTATCTTCTAAATGTCCTAACTCTGGGGGTTGCCCCTGAAAAAAGGAACATTTTGCATCAGTGGGTTTTACCCAGATACCAAAATTCAATAACTAAATAAATAAATAAATTCTGAAAAGCATTTTTATGTGAACTAAGGAATAACTTCCTGTGAATTATATAAACCTCAAAATAATTCCCCTGCAGATTGCAGAAAAGGAATCTGAGATTTATGTAAAACATTCCTCTTTTGAAATTTCAGAATTCTATTACTGACAGAATTCTGCAGAATTAGGTTGTATTTATCTGGAATCCCATGGAATTCTGCTGTCAGACCTTGAAAATTCCACACAGCACTAGTGGCAGTACATTTTATGGACTCTGGCATTATGGAGAGGAAAACCTTCAGTGGGAACACAAGGCCATGTGTTCTGCTTCTTCCTCCCAGCCAGATGAATTCTGCTATAAGGCGGGGGGGAGGCCCATGATTGGATGGGGAGTGGGGGTGGGATTGAAGAGGTCAAAAGCCCACATAACAGGGTAAGCTGAGCTAAGGTTACCTTTTAACTTAGTTGCAGCCTTAGGTTGTTTATGTAACATATTGTAAGCACTTCAGACTGCCTGCTCAATCCCCAGTGTGTTGCTTTTAGAGGATTTCTGAGTGTTTTTTATTTAGTTTTTAGTGATATTTTGCAATGTCTGTGGCTCAGTTGGTAGCAGACTCACCTCTGGGACCAGAAGATAAGATGGTTGTGGTTTCTAGCCCCACACTAGGAACTTGGGGTAACATCCGCAATTAACACTGTAGTGCAGTACAAGGGAGGTGCTGCACAACTGAGGTGCCATCTTTCAGATGAGACATTAAACCGAGATCCCTTCTGTCTGTCTCTGGTCACTACCCAGGTGTAAGTAAAAGATCCCATGGCCCTTATCAACTAAGAGTAAAGGAGTTACCCTAGTATCATAGCCAACATCCCCCCATCAGAAAACAAAAACACAGGTCCATGTAACACATCCCCCAGGACACACCTGGAAACAAGCTATCACACCTTAGTGTGCTTTTCCTGGTCAAAAATTGTGAATAAGTAATTTTTTTAGTGGATGCAATGTGATCTAATGGTTAAAGCACTGTCTTGGAAACCAGAAGATGACAGACTCAGAACCTACCAGAGAAAAAATACTCAATGTGTAACCCTAAGTCTGTTAAATAACCTCCCAGAACTTCAGTCCGCCCAGGTGCTGAAATGGGCAGAAGCAGAGCCCCTCCGCGGATGACATGTTGCATCTCAGCTAGGCTACCCTGGGTACAGAAATCATATTTATGATATAAAGGCTCAATCAACATTTATAATTACTCCTTTTCCAAAAATTCCCTGTAACAGGTTATTTCAATCTGGTTGTTTCTACTCACTCTATTTAAAAGGATATATTTTTGGATTTTCCAATTTAAAACTGTTAGACCCACAGTCCACAATCAAGATCAGAATGAGATATGCCTGTCTTACTGTTTGACCATGGAAAGTTAAGAAACCATAATATTCCATTCCCACTCCCTGGTACAGCAGAACTGTGGGTGGAGAAGGAACAGAATCTCTCATTATTGTCAGTTTTTGCATGTTACTACTTTCTATCTTGCAGGCTCCATTGCAATGCTGCCATCTGGGTACCCGCATGTAGCAATGCAGTTGCAGATGCTAGTGGGCTGGCTGGAGCGAGCCATGTGCCTCCATGCATCTGCAGAAGCATACTCACTTAGCTCATTTGCTGCTAATGTTCTATGGAGGCAGAAAACCCTAGAGCATGGGAGGTTGACAGCAACATTCCCAGCCCCCTCTGCTCCAAAAAGCCACCTTCTTCCTGCACTTAATGGACTTTAGGGGGACATCGGCCACCCCCAACAGAATCTGTCACAGAACTAGAGTGGTTCTGTGGACCCCCATAAATATAGGGTAAGTACATGGGAAGGGGCTGGATGGGATTGAAAGTGTATGGTAAGAAGGGGACAGCCCCAGTAATGGGGAAAATACAATTATTAAAAACTTACTATAAAATTACAATAAATCCAACAGACAATACTGTAACAAAACGTAATTAACAAATGGCATGTAATTACATTGAAACTACAGGAGGCTAGATGCACTAGACAGATACTATTTCACAATAAAATATGAAAGCAAATCACAGCACCATCAGCAGAAGTGCAGAAGTGGGGAGGAAGAAAGAGCTGTAGATTAAATAAAGTCTGAGGAGTAATGTAGGTAGAGAAAAACTGGCAGACTGATTGGGCTAAGCGGCCCTTATCTGCCATCAGATTCTATGTTTCTATGTTTAATCTACGACAGGAACTGTTTGTGTGAGCTGCCCAGTTAGGGGGTAGTTGAGCTGATTGGCTTCACACCCTTCATGATTTACTGGTCAGGCTACAGTTCTGCACAGAACCTCCAATCAGGAGGGAGAACTGTTTCAGGGGGCAGGGCCAGTGACCTTCTGAAGTCACTGCACAAGCAGTCCTTCCCTGTAGTCCTGAACCAAAGGGCCATACCATAAGGGCATCACACTAGGGGTAGCAACATGGGGTGGCAGCCATCAGGAAATGCTGCACCCCAAGTGTGACACCCTAAATCACATTACAGTGTAATTGAAGTCGGTAACAGATTATAGGTGATTCACCAGCAGAAAACAGGAAGTTGTTATCTCTCTGTATAGACAGTTGGTGAGACTCCATCTGGAGTACTGCATCCAATTCAGGAGACACCATCTCTGCAAGGACATAGACAGGATGGAGGCAGTCCAGAGGAGGGCAACTAAAATGGTGCAGGGTCTGAAAGAGAAGCCATATGAGGAGAGACTAAAGGAGCTTAATATGTATACCCTTGAGGAAAGGAGGGAGAGGGGGGACATGATAGAAACTTTTAAGTACCTCAGTGGAATCAACAAAGTCCAAGAGGGTAGCATCTTTCAGAAAAAGAGATGTGCAAGAACAAGGGGACACAATTTGAAGATAGAGGGGGGACGGCTCAGGGTCAATGTGAAGAAGTATTTTTTCACAAAGAGGGTGGTGGATGCATGGAACCGCCTTCCTGAGGAGGTTGTGGGGCCTGAAACTGTGGGAGAATTCAAGAATGCGTGGGACAGACATAAGGCAATTCTTGTGGAGGGTAGGAAGAAATAGGCTGTTGGTTAACTAGGATCTGCAGCTTATCCAGTAGGTAGGGAAATGGGCAGACTAGGTGGGCCAAGCGATCCTTATCTGCTGTCAAAGTCTATGATTCTATGTTTCTATGATTCTGTGTTTAGAACACTGCAGCATGTCTTGAACACAGTAAGTAACTAGTAGGATAAAATGGATTAATATAAGCGAATTATGTTGAAGGTTGGGTAAAATTTGGATAAATCGGAAAAGCATAAGGTGCAGTTTTCAGGGACATCTTATTACTGAAACTTTAAAATATTTCATTTGTATTATAGTTTGTGTTCAGGGAGTGTTTGCACATTGATGCTGGGGTGCACTTGCTAACCTTAACAGGTAATGGGTAATTGACAAAGGGTTCTTAATAAGAAACATTGTGTGTAATTTAATGAACCAGCTCCAACTGAAGTTGCAGGTTTTTTTTAGTAACTTGGTTATAACTTTAGCAGAGGAAAGACAGGAACAACCTAACAAAGGTACAGTAAATAAGAAGTAACATATGGCAGGGTATCAATTGTGTTAGAATAACCTAATGTCTGGTTCGGCACAAGGCCAAAAACTGAGTGCATCAAACACCACAGAAATTAGGTTATCTCAGCACATCACACACTCTAGACTGCATTATTGCTATTGTATAATGGCTCTTATTTATTAATATTGTGGGGACACAAATGAGCACATGTAGATGGCTATTAGGAAGAGCACAAGTGTTGGAACATCTCTTGCATGTGTAGGGACATCTTTTTTATAGTATCAGTTGTATAGTTTTATTTTTTTAATTTAAACATTTTTGAGGAAACACTCCTCATGTGAAAGCACTGCATCATGGGTATGCAAATAATAAATTGTCTTTTATCACTGTAGTGTGTTATGCAATACCAGGAAACTGAGTAGTTGCATACCCATGATGCAGTGCATTCATATGTGGTGTGTTTTCTCATAAAATATAGAACTGTAAAACTGATACTATAAAAGAGATATTCCCACACTATAAAGGAGGTGTTCTGACTCTTGTTCTATGCCTAACTATGAAATGTTTTAGCCATGACAAAAAAAAAAAATGTTTGCCACCCACAATATAAGTAAATAAGGTATTTATATGAAACTAAGTTTTTGCTTCTCTTCTATAATTGTAAAGCTTCAAGTTTTTGTGGTAAGAGAATCTGTGGCTTATTAGGGCTGGTATGTAGTCATTTATACATTTGGACTTGATATTATAAGGTTGTGCTCAAATAACCCCAAGAAATTTTCCTGCTATTGTATAATAATCTATAATTCAGTAACAGCAATAAAGGGAAGTAGAAAAACAGATATAGAAAAGAGAAAGATGTCTCGGCATACAAAGCGCACTAAGAGAAGGGAAAGCAACACCCCTATCTGAGGTAGGGTTATTCACTGAATTCCAGAAGTGTAAGGAAGTGGCATAATTTAAGGAGATCGCTAGGGATGCATGTGTGACCCGTATGAATGTTTCGCAACCACCTCCAGCGTGTTTGTAACCCCTGGTTGCTGCTATCTAATTATAGTGTGTCTGCCTGGCTCATTGAGCCTCTCAGTCTTGGGCTTTTATTTCTGTAAACCCCCCTTCCCTGCATCTAGGGGGTATGATGGTAAAATGTCCTGGGGAGGGGGGCACTACACAACAATAAAGAGTCCACATACCTGGTCAGCCTGGCTTACCAGACCTGCTAGAATCAGGGTGCCCACGAACCACTGGGTGCAGTGCTGAACATCTGGAAGGATGAAAGTGCTGGTCTTCATGTGTCTGGCCTTGCCATCTTCACCCCAGAGACCTTTGTAGATAGTCTTCACCAGGCAGGCCTCTCTACATCTTTATCCTTGGTCATCCTCCTGCTCCTTCGCTGCACCACCTGGAACACACTACAGAGGGTGGGCTGTGGAGGCAAACTTCTTCTTAGCAACAACACTTCTTCCAAAATAAATGAGTCAATACTCCAAAACTGCAGAAAATGGGATCCCATTCATGGACACAATTCTGCCGCAAGACACAGTCACTCTAATCTGATGGACAGCTGCTCAGCCTACAGCCACCCTCCACTAGGCTCCTTTTAAGGCACAGGTCCTACCACACAATCCTGGAGTATGGACAGCCTGGGACCAGGAGAAGGTTCTGGAACCTCTGGTTCCTAACCCAGCCCATTCTCAAATTTTCCTCTGTCCTCATGTCCTTGCTGGGGGAGAAGGTCTCCCTCCATCGACATAGTGCCTGCATAGTTCCGACCACCTCCACACTACAGGCATGTCTCGGGCTCTCCACCTTCTCCTCACTGGCACGCTTCTTTAGTGATGACTGCCTGGGCACCAAAAATAATGACCACTGCCATGTCTCTCTAGGTCCCCGAGCTGCACTATGCCAGAGAAAAAAAGCAAACCAGGGCATCTATGGCCAAGTGGGTAATCAACCCCACTCCAGCCTCTCCCACTCTCTTTGGTGATCTCTCCCTAAGGTGCCAATCCAGCCCCTTTTATTTTCTCCCCAAAGGTGCCAATAACCACCCACCAAAACCACTGGTCCAACCCTGGACAATTCACCTAGGCACCAAATCCACCTTGACATCTTGAGACCTATGGGACCATTAGTCCCGCTGTTAACTATTTCTAAATTCCCCATTACAACACCAGCCAGCACCAAAACTACTTCCCCTTAACATGGGGCAGTGCTCTTTCAAATTTATCAGACTGGCAGCCGTGCATGCTCAATAGGCGTGGACTGTCAATTATTTACATTTTTATTTATCTTCATTTTTTTTTTTCCTTCTTCCTTAATGTGATCTTGAGCCTGGCCTGCTTCTTACAGGACCCAGGACCTGGAGCAACCTCTCTGTTAACATCCAAAGATTGGTGGCCACACAAGCACAGAGTTCAGGCCTCCAACTATTTAACAGTTTCATATTTTCTTTTCCTTTCTCTCCCTCATGGCCCCCTGCACTCTGAAAACAACATGCCTGGAGGCACAGAATCAACCTGGTGCTCGGCCTCCTGACAAAACTAGCAGTGCAGCAAGGAGCCACAAAAAAGAAGAGCCACGGGCCCGAATCCTTCCCAGGACCCCAGACCATCCCAACAGGGAACGGAGCAATGCAGCTTTATAGGTAAGCCCGATTTGGGGGACTTTCATTTCAAATCACAGTTCTTGGTCAGTCTCCCTTTTTTGGCTCATCCCCCAGCACAGTGTTCACTCCAGATCCAGTCACTCACATAGCACATCCATAGCATGCAGTATCAGTCTCACCCTCTGTGTAGTGAGCCGCCATCCCACTGAAACTGAAAATTGAACTCCGATTGGTGCACAGTGTGAACTCAGTCTGCTGACCATGCAAGACTGAGCAACCCTATTGGTAGGACCAAAGTTATTGTTTCATCTGAGGAGAAATTAGGCAGTATGCTGGTGGTGCGCTCTTTTGGTTGCCCTTTGTAAAGACGGACTAACACTAATGATTAAGTCATACTGCTAGATCACTCTCTCCTACCTGTCCTGATGACCCAGCACATCCAAGCTCAGCTGCACTGTGCAGCCCACCTCGAATCCAAATGATGGCTGCATGGACCCATCAGTGTTCCAACTACTCAGGCTGAAACAACTCCACTGAGTCACTCAGCTCTGAGCCGCTGCATCTAAAAGTGTGCCATCACCAGTACTGCCAGGTCAGAGGCAAGAGGCATCCACCACTGCATCATCAGGACTGCTGACTATCTGAAAGAGCCACAGAGGACTCGAGCAGCAGGCAGCAGCACCTGAATAAAGGCTGACCTGAACAGCTCACTTTCACTTTGAAACAAAGCCACTGTAGCAGATCCGTTTTAAACAAAGCGCCGCCGCTCTCTCTCTATATATATATATATATATATATATATATATCTATATCTATATCTATATCTATATCTATATCTATATATATATAGATCCACACGAGTACTGCACATGGTAGCACTGGTACAAAGAGGGGGGGTTGTGCAAAGGGGAGAGCTGTGCATTAGGTGTATTTATTGATTGCAGTGTCCAGTATATGTGCGCTTATTGTGCTACTTATGTATGTATGTTCATTTGCTTGGTCGGTGCATAGGGGCTTTGAATGGAGTATCATGGATCCTAGCCAAGTCCCCTAACATACATCCCTTGTAAGAACAATGAGTCAATGTGCTACTGTTTGTTTTAGTATGTAGGGAAAAAAAAACAGTAAACAGGTTGTGGGTGAATGATAACTTTTACTTGACTAACAAAACATTTTTTTGAGACATCTTTTGAGAATTCTGAGATAACAGAGATCATTACTGTATTATAAGACATTATATAAGTGACATTGCAGAGGGACTGGAAGGAAAAGTATGTCTCTTTGCAGACGATACAAAGATCTGCAACAGAGTTGATGCACAAGGTGGAGTGGAAAGGATGAGAAGGGACTTGGCAAGGTTAGAGGAATGATCAAATGTATGGCAGCTTAGATTTAATGCTAAGAAGTGCAAGGTAATGCACCTGGGAAACAAAAAGCCAGGGGAAGAGTACACAGTGGGGGGTGAGATGCTAACAACAACAAAAATGGAAAGGGACCTGGGGGTAGTCATATCTGATGACCTAAAGGTGGGCAAGTAATGTGAGAAGGCAGCAAGGAGGGCTGGGGGGGATACTTGGATGCATAGGGAGAGGCATCACCAGTAGAAAATTGGAAGTTGTTATCCCTCTGTAGACAGCTGGTGAGACCCCATCTGGAGTACTGCATGCAGTTCTGGAGACTCAATCCCCACAAAGACATAGACAGGATGGAGGCGGTCCAGAGGAGAGCAACTAAGATGGTGCAGTGTCTGCACCAGAAGACATATGAAGAGAGACTTAAGGAGCTTAATATATATAGCCTCGAGGAAAGGAGGGAGAGGGGGGACATGATAGAAACTTTCAAATACCTCAAGGGGATCAACAAAGTCCAAGAGGGTAGCATCTTTCTGAAAAAGAGATGTGCAAGAACAAGGGGGCACAATTTGAAGATTGAGGGGGGATGGCTCAGAGGTAATGTGAGGAAGTATTTTTTCATGGAGAGGGTTGTGGATGCATGGAACAGCCTTCCTGAGGAGGTTGTGGAGTCAAAAACAGTGGTGGATTTCAAGAATGTATGGGACGGTCATAAGGCAATTCTAGTGGGTGGGGGTAGGAAAAAGTAGGTTGTTGGTTAACTAGGATCTGCAGCTTATCCATTAGGTAGGGAAATGGGCAGACTGGGTGGGCCAAGTGGTCCTTATCTGCCATCAAATTCTATGTTTCTATGTAAAGCTAGCCCCCCCCCAACACACACACACTATTGTTTAAATCCATTAAAGGGTATGAACCATAACATACTGGTTGTTGTTTTTTTCTGTAGCTTTATCAGGACTAACACAGTGACCACATTTGTTTGTTACAGTGTGTAGAAATTAATGTATGGTTTCCATCTAAGTAATGTCAAATAATTAGAGAAAGGACTTCCCGTGACATCAGCAGGGCAATGGCAGCCTAACTCTCAAGCTCTGCCTAACCTCCGATCTTAATCAACCCATATTTGCCTTCAACAGCATGAACTCTCCGGCAAAAACAACTAGATCTAAAGCCACAACATCCAGGAATTCAAATACGCCAGTACAAAAACTGAAAGACATGCTGAAGCAAGATAAACAGCCCCTATGCCTTGGATGGAGAACTCAGCATGGCATCTCAGGCCCCAATACCTGATGGATGGTCCAACCTAATAGCAACAATAAAATAAACAGTGGCAACAGTTACTAAAGTAGATCATACGCTCACGGGTCTTAAGGCAGACATTGAACATATTGAGCACTGGATGGATCAATTGGAGCTAAGGCTTCACACAGTCACAGATCAATTGGATTGACATGACCGCTTGCTCCTATACCTCATGGCCAGGGAACGAGAGCTGACTTACCAACTAGATGATCTGGAGGGCCACAGTTGGAGACAGAATCTTCACCTGTATGGCGTCCATGAAGGAGTGGAAGAGTGGGCACCAAGCACTATTAGCTTCATCCGAGAATTGCTCTGATTGACCCTGCAACTGCCAGCAGACTGCAACTTGTCTATAGATCGAGCCCATAGATCCCTGGGCCCGCGGCCGAATGCGGGAGCCAGGCTGAGGTCCTTCGTCTTTAAGATGACTTCGTACGCTGTAAAAGAAGAGTTGCTGCACCATGCCTGGAGGCAGAGGGAACTGAAATTTAAACAACACCGACTGAGCCTGGATAATGACTACACCTCAGCAGCTCAGGAGAATCACCGCACCACGTGGCCTATCCTGAAGCAGCTCCGCACAAGACAAATCAAAGCACAAGTGCTCTATCCGGCCAGACTGCGGGTGGAGACTGAACAGGGAACTCGCACATACCAGGACCTGCTTGCTGCAACTCCTTATTTATTTATCCAATTATTTAACAAGGAGTGGCACACTAAGCTGAAAGCTTGTTTACAGGTGCGACCTGGGAGCACAGGGAAGTCACGTGACTTGCTCAGGGTCACACAGTATGCAAGTGGGGACTGTGGGATTCAAACCCAGGTCTCCAGATTTGCAGCTCAGAGCTTTAAACCACTGCGCTATACTGCCTCTCTCATTTAAAGGATCTTGGAATTGAAACTCCATGCCTAATTAAGGAACAGCTCAAAAAAGAACTCCTGTGGTCAGCTTTGGTGTAGCCCATAAGGGCATCAGAAGAAAGGGTGGCCCCATCGGAAACAACCCTGTGACTCTGCAAACAGACCTAGGAGTTCTACTCAAGACATACAGATCACAACTCCAGATAAAGGGCCTACTGAAGCAGGCTAGCGGCATAGAACAACAAGGACCAATACTAAATGGGAGCAATGGAGGAAACAGAACAGACACTTGAAAACCAACAGCTCAATGACTTTTTGATGTTCCCTACCTCCGTGGGCCAAGAAAGTGACACATGCTCCTGATCCCCAAGGCAGATTAGGAACTGATGCATCTCCTCTTTCCTGCAGATGGGATCCACATACAGAAACGCTGGAACCTCCACCCCTGCACTCCTGCTTTGGGGGAATGCCCCCTTAAAACTGCAAGTTTTATTTACCAGCTTCTAGGAAGGTGGGGGCTAATGGAAAGTTTTAAGATCCTGTGGGGGGGGGGGTATCGGCCATTACCGTGGATGTCTCTGCTCAGTAAGAAACTGCACCAAAGCTATGGGGCCATGATAAACTCCTGATATTAGCTTCAATGTCCAAAACTAGCTAAGGGCTTGCTGAGGGGGCAGAAAGGGACTAAAATAAAGGAAACTCTGATGGGGAATAGCAAGAGCCATTGTTGCTTAAAAACCTGACATAATGCCCTTGCCTCAATGGGGCTAGGAAT
The DNA here is from genome assembly GCA_016271365.2 of Neoceratodus forsteri. Taxonomy (NCBI): domain Eukaryota; kingdom Metazoa; phylum Chordata; order Ceratodontiformes; family Ceratodontidae; genus Neoceratodus; species Neoceratodus forsteri. The sequence goes on along the minus strand of CM028129.1, from coordinate 132,436,383 downwards.
GAAATACTGTTATGTGAATGACATAAGGAATACACCCAAACGATAAGAGATATGTAAGAGGTGGGAATGCTACGATGGCTACTAGTAGTATGCATGCCCAAGAGAGAAATCTCACCTAGTAATTTAAATTTGAGGCAGCAATGTTGAAACTGCTGGTATTACAAGAAGAAGAATCGGGGGGGGGGGGGAGCGGAAGGGAAGAAAAGATAGATAAACACCTGTCAGACCCTTGCAGATGAAGGCTTATCCCACATGGACTGTGGGGTAATTCCTGCTAGTTTTGGATCTGCGGTTCCTTTCTGTTTTAGACAGAGGATATGGGTGTCACCAAGAAGGCACCACCCAAGCAGGGATTCCCAGCTAACTCTAGGAAGGACACCATTTAATGTTTTTATTCTGTTGTGTGGGCAGACTAGATGGGCCTAGCGGTCCTTATCTGCTGTCAAAGTCTATGTTTCTATGTTTCTATGTGTGAACTGGGTTAAGTTACTATAGTAGATAATAAGGGGGATTGATACCCCAGTGTTATATAAAATTTGTACTTGTGTTTTGTAGCAGAGGGGTATAACATTCACACCCCACAGATGTAGTTTACCATGTTAAAAACTCTGAATGGTTGAACATTTTTTTTTCTAATTGGGGTTACACTCAGATATTCACAGCAAAGACTGAAGTGAAAGATTGAACTACTGTTGCAGTACTTCCTATGAAACAGATTATTTTCCGGGAATATCATGATGACTAGTCCTAGATTGACAACTATTTCCTATAACATGAATGGGATTAATAACCCCATAAAAAGGAAGCAGATCCAACAATTTCTTAGACAACAGGGTTGCTTGGTCTGCTTCCTTCAGGAGACCCATCTGCCCCCTGCAGAGGCACTGAAACTTAAAACCAAGGCATACTCCATGGTATTTCATGCATCTCTGGACAAGGAGAAAAAATGAGGGAGGCCATCCTGCTAGCGGCTGACCTACCATTTGAAGAAGATGAGCCAATAATAGATCCGGGAGCACAGTATATCATGGTGAGGGGGAGAGTACAGGATGCCTGGGTCACCTTTATTAATGTTTATGCTACACCGGGCTCTCCTATTCAGTTTTACTCTGACTTTTGGTTGTAATGGGGGGAAGGGATTGGAATTTGACCCTTAACAGAAATCTAGATACTACATCAAAGATCCCTGACAGCGAGAATAAAATGGCAAAACAATTTGGGAGGTTGTTAATGGAACTGGGTTCTGCAGATGTGTGGCAAGAGAAGTATCCAAGTGCCAAGGATTTTACATATTTCTCCCCCAGATTCCAAAATTTACTCCAGACTGGATATGTTTTTTACATACAATAGGGACGTGTCTATGTTCAGGTCTGTGTGGGTGAGCTCAGCAACATATTCAGACCATCAACCAGTGTATGCAGAGACGTATTTGGTTCTATCCCAGAAAAATACACACTGAAGGCTGTATGTTTCACTTCTGCGTGATAAAAAACTATTTCAGAGATCCAGGATCTTATTAAGCAGATGGTGGAAATAAACTCAGGACAAGATATTTCATCGCATATTTTATGGGATACAGTGAAGGTCATGGTCAGAGAGAGGCTGATCTCTATTTCTGTGTATAAAAAAAGAGAACAGCACCACCAAATGGATGCCCTCACTGACCAATTGAAAAGTTTAGCGGCCCAACAAAAGCAGAAGTGGGATGCACAAACGGGGGAAAAACTTAAGGAGGTAAAAGACAAAATTCAGGTTTTATTAAATGTAGAAACAGAGAAGACACTATGCTACCTTAAGCAAAGGTACTGTGAGGGAGACCTAAGGGTGATGACATTTTTGGCCTATTGCCTGAAACAGCAGGCTGCCAGGTCATATATCACTAAAATCAGACACCATAATACAGGACAGATGACTTGTTGAGGAGAACAAGTGGCGAATGCATTTGTCTCATATTACAAGTCACTCTATCAGCCCCAGTGAGAATCCACAGTAGAAGAGAAAAAATGCTTCCTCCAGATGCGGGATCTTCCCACACTGACCAGGGAACAGGGGGAGGCTTTGGTAGCAAATATTTCCCATCTAGAAATTGTTAAGGCCATACAGAACATAAAATCAGGAAAGTGTCCAGATCCAGATGGGTATGGGGGGAAATGTTACAGGATTTTTTTCCAAAGAAGTGATACCCTTACTGGGAGATGTGTACAATGCAGTCTGGAAAGAAGGAATCATCATGGAATCATAACATTATCACAGTAATTCATAAAACAGGGAAGGACCCAACAGAATGTGGGTCCTACAGACCACTTTCCCTGCTTAAGGCAGACTATAAGCTGTTTACAGCTATAATAGTTGAAAGACTCAAAATGCTCATTCCACAGATAGTACACATGGACCAAACTGGCTTTGTGGCCGGACGACAGGCCTCTGACAATGTCAGATGGACTATAAATATCATCAGTCATGTTAATCATACACGTACGCCTGCATGCCTAATGAGTCTGGATGCAGAGAAAGCCTTTGGCAAGGTATCTTGGAGTTTTTTCTTCCAGGTGCTGGAACAGCTAGGCTTCCCATGACAGCTCATTACAGGTCTTAAAGCCTTGTATGCGGGCCCGCAGGCATGTGTCAGGGTTAATGGGGGATATCAGATAGATTTAATATGGGTAGGGGTACACGGCAGGGTTGCCCACTGTCCTCTATACTGTTTGCCCTCTGTATTGAGCCCCTGGATAAAGTTATAAGGAATGACCAACGCATACAGGTGGTGGGGATGGGGAACACAGAACATAAGATATCGTTGTATGCAGTTGATGTCCTGTTGTACCTCACACAGCTGGACACTTCTGTACCATAGATATGGAGGCGCCTGGAAGAATTTGGACATCACGCGGGATATAGATTAACTAAAAATAAAACCGAGGTTCTTCGCCTCCACTATAATCCCTCGGATGTCACTAAGGCAGCTGTGCCCTGAATTGGGCTGCTTCTAAAATTAGATACCTTGGGATTTACATCTCCAGGAATCTGAATAAATTATTTGAGGTGAACTTTGGATCCCCTGGTTCAACAGATCAGACAAGATATTGCTAGGTTGATGCTGTTGAAGTTCCCCGTGTACTCGCCTATACAATCCATAATCATGACTATTTTACCTAGGTTTTTGTATTTATTTTAGTGTTTACCCCTGTGTATCCTACAAACCCATTTTAAAAATTGGCAGGGAATTATCTCCAAATATATATGGTCCCCGGGGAGACCTCGAATAAAAGCCTCAGTTATGTACTCAAACAAAGATGACAGGGGGCAGGGCCCTTCCTAACTTAGAAGATTATTATGTGGCGGCCAAATTACGGTCGACGGCACTGTGTTCGGTGGAGGGGTATAATGCACACTGGCACAAAATGGAGGTGGGAACAGTGAAGGGCAACCCCATGGGGGCAAGAATGGTAGATATTTCAATGAAACCGTATATAGGGAAACTCCCACTTATGTCAACTAGAAATACACTGAGAGCAGTTTACAGAATTTGGAATAAATATAAAATCTCTAAAGCCATTTGGCCTTTGCAGTGGTTTGCGAGGAGTGATGCCTTTCTCCCCACCAAGCTGGACCACACATTTAGACAATGGACAAGGGAGGGCCTGGACACCCTTGGACAATTGACAGACCAGGGAATGGTCTTACCGTTCAACCTAATAAAAGAGAAATACCATATGCAAAATAAGGATTTCTTTAGATACCTTCAACTAAGAGAGCACATTACTGAAACCCAACGAAACTGCCAAATGGCTCCGCAGGTGACTGTGTTGATGGAGGTTATCCAGGCGATACAAAATCAGGTGCTGTTGAAAGGGCACATCTCAGGACTATACAAAGCTCTCAGAGATTTAGATCAATCTTGCACCCAACCCCTCATGCGTAGATGGGAGGAGGAGTCAGGCTTCCAGTTTTCAGAAATAGAATGGGGAAAAATATTCAACTCATCTAGTAAAACAACTTATTCACCATTATGGCAAGAATTCACCTGGAAAATCAGGACACAATTTTTTTAAACCCCAGAGGTTCAGGGTGGTGGGTAGGGCTAAATCTAAAACGTGCTGGAGAAGGTGTGGCGAGCCTATAGCACATCATACTCATATATTCTGGCAGTGTCCGGTCCTGCAACCCTTTTGGGGCCAAATTAAAGGGGCACTGGAGGAGATGTACTCCATTATGACTGAGATGTCCCTTCCACACTTGATCATGGGTCAACCACCACCAGAAATCAGGGGAAGAGATGCCCTTTCCCTCTGGAATATACTCCTGACTGCGGCACATAAAGCTATTGCCAAGCACTGGTTGGCAGCTGATCTCCCAACTTGTGCACACTGGCGGGGGGTGGTCCAGGATGTAATGGGGATGGAAGAGTTGACTCATAGGATCAACTTCCGAGTGCCAACATTTGTGTGCAGATGAACTACATGGGTATTATGGAGAGAGACTAGAGGGGGAGAGGAATAAGTGGGATCTTCAGAGAAAATAAATGTCATGAGAAGCCTGGGAAATGATAAGAAAACCTGGAACCCCAGCCCCATTAAAATGGGACTGCTTGGACGAAAGGGATAAGTTCAAAGGAATGAACTGTAACATTGATATTATGGAAAATATGTAATAACTGTGAGGAATGTACTTTGTAGGTATGATGATATTGCTGTGTATTTAAACATGTAATGTACTGAAATGTTAATGATATTATGTATCCCCTTTTTTTTTTAGTTGTTTAACCAGGAGTAGCACACTAAGCTGAAAGCTTTTTTACAGGAGTGACCTGGGAACACAGGAAAGTTAAGTGACTTGCTCAGGGTCACACAGTATGCAAGTGGAAGTTGTGGGATTCAAACCCAGGTCTGGTCTGCTGGATGTCACCAGATTTGTAGCCTTGAGTGACAATAAACTTGAATTAAAAAAAAAAAATTACAGAAAGACCAAAATCAAAATTTCTTGCCTGCATTATAACCTGGTATGTAAGTACTTTATGTAACAATGAATGTTGTTGATAACTAATCAGCAATTTTTTATCAATGGTCTTGCAACCACTGTGGTTTTTGTGAAATGACACTCCTGGAAGGGAGGAAAACAATAAGGATATAGGAAGGAGACAGAAAAGGTCAGGATAGGCTCTGTGGTAAAAAGGCAGTCGAGTTCAGGGCTTAAAAGAAAGGCAAACAGGTAAAGCTCAGAGGTTCAATGGGAAATAGGTTGGGTTCAATGGTTTGAAAGGGCAAGAGGGCAATCAATCATAGGAGTGTTGTAGTGTAATAGTTGTGGAGCCGCAATCTTCTGGGACACTTTCTGGAATGAGGTACTGCCCCACATGCAGACACCTCTCTGGGCTGAGTTTGCTGGACTCCAAGCCAAGCTGGCAAGGATCCAGAAAACCTCTTGCCCGTCTCAGGGACGGTGGATTACAAGCAGTGCAAGCAAGGCTTCTCCACTTCTAACTTCTTGAATGTTTCACCCAAGGCACCTCTCGACTTAGAAACCCCCAGGCTCCTGGTTCTCTGATCTGGTAAGCCAAATCTTTTCTCCTTATTTTGCGTTACCCACTCTGAACACTTTGGCACTGGTCGATGCCCTATCTTCAGCTTAAGAAAGTGTGCTGCTCCCCCCCCCGCCTGGCCCCTGGGCCTTGGCCCAAACCTCAATGGGTACCAGGATTTTTGTCCTTCAACCCAGGCCCTGTAACCCACTCAATCTCAACTAACCCTGCTGGTGCTGCCAAACTCATGGCACCTGTTCCCTCCTTTTGGCTCTGCCTTTCCTCTGTATGACTCCACTGGTGCAGCAGCCCCAAAACCCAGCCCTGCTCCAGTACTCCAGCCCCTGCTACTGGCTGTCCTGCCTTGAGAAATCCCCTGGGCACTGCCACCGCCAAGACCCCTCCAAAACAGCCCACCTTCACAGATAGTGGAATGATCACTTGCTCCGTTTCCTACTGATCCTTTGGGGGATCCATGCCCAGGCCCACATCCCTCTTCATACATCCTGGGCTTACATTAAGCTCCAGCCAGAGGCCATCCTCCAAGGCCTGTCCTATGACCTGTGACATGCCCGGCCTTTTAATGTTGGTGCCCCAGGACATGCCCTTCAAGTAGGCCCCATAATTTGGGTGACGGGCCCCCTGGCTCCATTCTACCCCCCCAAGGATGCCCTGCCATACTGGGTTGGGGAAAGAGTCACTGCCACTGGCCTCCACCCTGTGGGGACCCTGCCACTGTCCCCAAAGCCCTGGCAGCCTAGGAAATCACTTCCATGGGATCTCTGCATGCTCCTGCCTATCATGGCCCCATATGGCCACCTACATTTCCCTGTCCCCCAAGATGCAGGACCTGGCTAACCATCCTCCCCCTGTGAAGCTTCCATCCCAGCTCCTCAATGCCACGTCACTTCAAAAGCTGTTCCTGTCTGCACATCGGCGGGTGGTCCCCCCACACTGGCCCACCCGGACAGCCGAGCTCTCTTACTTGACCACCTACTCTGCTCCTCCAGTCATCCCCTCCCCAGCCCCAGTGCTAAACCTGCTCTCTGCTGCCACCTTGAGGAGTCCAGCACTAAAATCCCCAGAGCTCTAATAAATTCCCTAGCTCTTGGGAACAGGAGTGGAACAGGATGCCTAAAATGGGAGCATAAGTTCCTCCTTTAAACAGGGTTACATATAAATATCTCATGGGTGTGAGCAAGGTACGGAAAGGGAGTATTTTCCAGAGGGACACTTGCACAAAAACCAGGGGTTACACAATGAAACTGGAGAGGGGGGTGGGTGTCTGAGGGGGAATGTCAGGAAGTTTTTCTTTATGGACAGGGTAGTGAGAGCTTGGAATGGACTCCCAGTGGAAGTGGTGGAAGCTAAAATGATCACAGGATCCAAAAACATGTGGGACAGGCATAAAGGCATCCTAGCACCAAGGCAAACATGGGGAAAATCTGAGGATTTACAGGGAGCTAAGAAGGGGCTACAGACAGAATTAACAGGGTGAACTAGGTGGGCCAGGTGGTCCTTATCCGCCGACAACTTCTATGAGAGAGGGGAGCAGAAGGGTAAGAATTTTGATTTGTATTCTGTTGCCCATATCTCTTACAATCCATATCCTAACATGAGATGCAGTTTGTACATAAATGGATTCCCAAGGTGCTTTACAGCCTGTAACAGCGTCCCTTTGCGGCAAACGGGCATAGTCATGGCAAGAGAGGGCTCCAGATTTCTGTTGGGCCTAGAACCCGAGGTTACCTTAATTTGGCCCTGAGGGTATTGTAGCTAGGTCTGAATGCTAAAAAGTGCAAAATCATGCACCTGGGGCATTGAAACCCAAGAGCTGATTATAAAATGGGGGATGGGGGGTACTGTCCATCATTAAGCAGGAAAGGGACCTTGGAATTGTAATATATGACCTCAAAGTTGCAGGGTAGTGTGACAAGACGGTGGGCAGGGCCAGTGGGATGCTGGGGTGCATAGGGAGAGGTATGACAAGCAGGAGGAGCGAGGTGGGATTACCACTGCATAGATCACTGGTGCAACCACATCATGAATACTGTGTACAGTTCTGGAGGTCACATCCCTGAAAAGACATATACAAGTTGGAGGCATTCCAAAGTAGGGTAACTAAGATGATACAGGGGTTGCATGAGAAACTATACAAGAAATGATTAAGGGATCTCAACATGTACACTCTGGAGGAGAGGATGGAGAGGGCGGACATGTCAGACCTACAAGGGGATGAACAGGATACCAGTGGGGAGCCTGTTTCAAATGAAGAATTGCAATAGAACAAGACAGCATGCAGTGAAGCTGGGGGGGGGTGGTATTAAGAGGGCAGTGAGGAAATACTACTTCAGTGAACAAGTGGATGCCTAGAAGAGCCTGCCACCAGAGGTAGAAGGGCAAAACAGTGGCGGGGCGGGGGCTTCAAACATGCATGGGTAGGCATAGGTGAATACTGGTAAATAAATAAAAAGGACCGAGGGTCACAGGAGACCAGTTAGGGTCTGCAGAGACAGAAGAGGAAGGAAACACCCAAGCAGAATGATCCTAAGCTGTCCTTTTCAGCTGACAAATTCTGTGTTTCTATTTTTCCATTCACTGGGACACAAATACACTGTGAGCTACCCCAGCAGCTAGTCACTGGGACACAAATGCACTGCAAGCTCCCACAGCAGCTAGCCACTGGGACACAAATACACTGCGAGCTACCCCAGCAGCTAGTCACTGGGGCACAAATACACTGTGAGCTACCCCAGCAGCTAGTCACTGGGACAAAAATACACTGCGAGCTACCCCAGCAGCTAGTCACTGGGACAAAAATACACTGTGAGCTACCCCAGCAGCTAGTCACAGGGACAAAAATACAATGTGAGCTACCCCAGCAGCTAGTCACTGTGACACAAATACACTGTTAGCTACTCCAGCAGCTAATCACTGGGGCACAAATACACTGCGAGCTACCCCTGCAGCTAGTCACTGGGACACAAATACACTGCAAGCTCCCACAGCAGCAAGTCACTGGGACAAAAATACACTGCAAGCTATCCCAGCAGCTAGTCACTGGGACACAAATACACTGCAAGTTACCCAATGGAACAGATAAGGGGAGTAAAGGAGTATTTTTAACTACCATTTTTGCATGATTTAGTCCCACTTTCTGATTTTAAAAATGTGTTTCCCACCCTGCACATTTACAGTATGTTGGTACATTTGCTCACAACTAGCAGCACCATACAATGCTACTTAGCTATGTATCCATGCACAGACAGGCTGGGGACAAGAAACAGCATCAGCATTAGTTGTGTACAGTGCAGGAGACCATTTCAGGAGTGGCCCAGAGGCGGGCCAGAAGGGTAGTTGCACCGTGGGAAAAAAAATGGGCATAGCATTATATGGCAGTAGACAGGGAAGTATGTTAAGACATCACAGCATATGAGACAGAGAGAGTCCATGACTGCAGGCACCCAATGTGTTTGAGACATGGTTTAAAGGTTGGGGGTTGACAGGTTAATGGATAGTATTACTACCATTGATGTGAAAATACTACCAGGTGGAAGAAACTAGCAATAAATACTTCCCAGTACAAAATATAATCTGGATCACTGGAGCTACCCCAGCAGAAAGTCACTGGGATACCAATACTCTGTGAGCTACCCCAGCAGCTAGTCACTGGGACACAAATACACTGCGAGCTACCCCAGCAGCTAGTCACTGGGACACAAATGCACTGCAAGCTCCCACAGCAGCTAGCCACTGGGACACAAATATACTGCGAGCTACCCCAGCAGCTAGTCACTGTGACACAAATACACTGCGAGCTACCCCAGCAGCTAATCACTGGGACACAAATACACTGTGAGCTACCCCAGCAGCTAGTCACTGGGACACAAATATACTGTGACCTACCCCAGCAGCTAGCCACTGGGACACAAATACACTGCGAGCTACCCCAGCAGCTAGCCACTGGGACACAAATACACTGTGAGCTACCCCAGCAGCTAGTCACTGGGACAAAAATACACTGCGAGCTACCCCAGCAGTTAATCACTGGGACACAAATACACTGCGAGCTACCCCAGCAGCTAGTCACTAGGACCCAAATGCACTATAGGCTACCCCAGCTGATATCCACTGGGGCACAGAGGTACTGCAGACTGCAACAGTATGCATTTGTAACCTCTAGGTGGCACTATCCCAAGGACTACTACCCTGCCTGTGTGGTTAGTTACAGGTTAAGGGGCCTGGGTACTGAAACAGGTGCTACCACCCAGAAGACAGGGTTGTTAGTAGCAAGGCTAACCTGGGTACAGCCCTCCAGGACACTGTAACCCCCCTCTTTCCCCTATAGTGGCCTAGACAATATGCAACAAACATTTTCACAGTAGCCCCTATTCAGCATACAAATCCCCACACTGTTTCCACTTACCACCAGGGCTGGTTCCACCAGTACGATCCTGGAGACCCCCTGTAAAACAAGGTTAGGCACAGCAAATAACAACAGTACAGTGCTTCTGGTACAAACTGGAACCTGAGTCAAGTTAGATGCAAAAAGAGTTGGATTTGATTTATTCAGGGGACTCGAACAAGGGAGGGCCGCAATCAGGTTGACTGAGTCTCTAACTGATCTAGGCAGTCAATTATGCATGCACTTTTTAGTCCCTCAACACAGGCACACACACTCTGGGTACCAATGTAGAAAAGAGGTGGGCTAGCCAGGAACGGTGCCCAGGGTAGGCCGGCGTCGCAACTGGTTGGGGCCCTGTGATGGAAGAAAGCAACAAGCACAACACACACTATTTGTAGTCCAGAGCCGGAGGGCTCAGTTCATGAAGGAAAAGACAACAAGGTAATCAGATGACAACACTTTAGATTTAGCTGTTGTTGCAGGGAGCTACCTTAATGTTTACTTACGATACCCAATACAAGACACAGGCAGGATGATGTTGAGAGAGCAGGTTGATGATCTGGAGTGCCAGGAGAAGCAGGGCCCACACGAATCACCGAGGCATCATTCCTGTTCAAAGCACGGAGCAGGGGGCTGATTCCCAGGCAGGTCTCTCATTGATGGCTTTCTCTGTGTAGAGGGTAATCTGGTTGGGCCAGTGTAGCAAGACCCAGGCCAAGTGGAGATGAATGCAGATTCAGTCTGGTGGGGCTGGATGCAGCCTCCAGTAAGCAAAACACAGTTCAGCACACAGTGGGGAACCAAATCACGAGCCACTAACAGCACATAGCACATTTATATTAACGAAATCACTACTGTACCAGGTGGATGGCCGTCCAGTCGCAATTATAGAGTCTCTGCGCCAAACTGGGACTCCAGCAGCAACCGCAAGTCCTGACAGGCCAATCGCATTCAGCAAATCTTCGATTTTCTTCAGGTAGTGAGCCTGGTCACAATCCGGTGCCTTTATTTCCTCTCCAGTTCTGATTCAGTTTGGAATGTTCACAAATTCCCTCTCAGGTACAACAGGCTGGCAGACCGGCAGGCAGGCCAATACTCAGCCCTTCCACGATTCTTCCGCGTGAACTACGCAGAAGCTACTGCTCGACTATCTCAAGCTGTTGACTCTATCATTTCCCAACTCAGACTGAATGTAGCTGCAAGCAGCCTGGGACTCTCCCCAGGATCCAAAAGGTTGGGTTGGCTGATCTGTATGTCAGTCAGTTCAAGAGCTCCCCCTCCAGGTCCATTTGGGTGCCAAAGCCCAGAACTACAATTCCTACAGAGTTTTGCTCCCACAAGACGCCTGGGGACAGGCTCCATTTTAGAGTCCCCAAAGGTACTGATTGGCCCATTCTGGCAGTTCAGGACCAAGATGGTGGTGATAAACAGAACTGTCCATGCTGCAAAGAAGGCAGGTTAGACAAACTACCATATCATTACCACTGTAATAGAGAGTCAGCAAATAAATATAGCTTCTAACAGAGCTCCCTCTACGCAAATAGCGATGGCTGAACGGATCGATTATCTGACAGCCCGGGTGGGACTCGAGCATAGAAACACTCAGCCCCCTCCCAGATTAAATAAGCACCACATTATTGGCAGCTCTTAAAGAGACAAAGCACAGAGGCATTAAGGCACTCTCACACAAACCTTTTTAAACTGCTAAGATACAGGACACCAGCCTGGCAGGGGCATTTAGGCACTCTCAAGGAAAACTTTTCGGGAACCCCCATTTATAGGGAGGTTACACATTCATTGGGGCACCAAGGCCCTGTGAGCTCGCAGGCATCTATTGTAATCCCTGGGTCACACAAATGCTCTGCAGGCTGCCCTATAACATATTCACTGGGGCACAAAGGTACTACAAGCTACACCAGCACTTATGTACTGGGACACAAACATGCTGCAGGCTACTCCAGTATGTACTCTGTTCACTAGGTCACAAAGGTACTACAAGCTACACCAGCACTTATGTACTGGGACACAAACACGCTGCAGGCTACTCCAGTATGTACTGTGTTCACTGGGGCACAAAGGTACTACAAGCTACACTAGCACTTGTGTACTGGGACACAAACATGCTGCAGGCTACTCCAGTATGTACTGTGTTCACTGGGGCACAAAGGTACTACAAACTACACCAGCACTTATGTACTGGGACACAAACACGCTGCAGGCTACGTCAGTATGTACTGTGTTCACTGGGGCACAAAGGTACTACAAACTACACCAGCACTTATGTACTGGGGCACAAACATGCTGCAGGCTACGCCAGTATGTACTGTGTTCACTGGGGCACAAAGGTACTACAGGCTACACCAGCACATGCTGCAGGCTACTCCAGTATGTACTGTGTTCACTGGGTCACAAAGAACCTGTTGTCTCGTTGGAGATCTAGAGATGGAAACAAACTAAGTGCTAAAAGTAGCTCTGATCCAGCCCCATATCAGCATCCTCCACAAGATCCCTCGTTCTGCCATCCAGGTAGCAAGAGGGAAGTGCCTGTGTTTTGCCAAGAGCTGTTTGTCTCTGGTCCAACACAATTGCTTTGTTCGTGGCAGCCCAGTGAAAGTAAATGAATGAGCAAGCCCTAATCTCTCTGCTTTCCTGTGCTCCAATGAAATCCAAGTGCCCCAAGTACAGTTTATCAAAATGTAGCAATTTTCATTTTTTTTTATTATTAATTCAAACGTACAATGTCCTCCAGGAAGGTCTGTTGTGAACAGAGATAGCTTCTTCTGAAAAGAAATCAGGGGTTGCATGGTGATTAATATTTTCAAGCGCACAGTTGGCAGATGCATTTTACTTACAGGTGGTTGTGTATATATGAATTTAATTTCTCCGGGGGCTTTTTCCTCACAGTGCTGGAACACCAGTCTCATGCAGCTCCCTGTTACAAGAAGGAACTTGTTGTTTTTTTCTCCTGAAGACCCCCCCCCCCGTTCACATGGTTGCATTGCATCTCCTAATGAGGTCAGCATATCCTTCATGGCCTTGACCCCCTACACACACACACACACACACACACACACACACACACACAAAAAAAAACACAACACACACACATACACACACACACCAAGTAAATATCAAATGGGAAGGACTATAGCATTGTGGTTAAGAGCACTGAGCTGCAAACCTGAAGAACTGGGTTTGAATCTCACAGCTACCACTTGCACACTGTGTGACCATGAGCAAGTCACTTAACTTCCCTAGGCTCCCAGGATGCACCTGGAAACAAACCTCGGCTTAGTGTGTCTTTCCTGGCCAAACATTATAAAATAAATGAATACTGGGTAGATTCTATATCAGTATAATTTTAATGTCTTTACTAATTTGTAATTAATGACTCGGGTTAGAAAATATGTCCACCACTAGTACTGTGTGGAATGAGGAATTCAGCCGGTGAAATTAGCACAGAACGACCATTCTGCCAGTGGAATTTCCACCGGAATTTCACTGGTTCTTCTGAGGAATTCTGCTTGATGTGATCCATGGAATAATATTCTGCAGAACAGCATTTTTCCATGGAAAATCATTCCACAACCATTTCTGCTGAAAATATTGAGAATAATATTCTGTGGAACAGCATTTTTTCCATGGAAAATTATTCTGCAACCGTTTTTTGCTGTAGAATTCCACCATTCCATTTCCAGAAAAATTTGGCAGAATTTTGGTGAAATTTCAAAAATTCCATGAAACTTCATTTTGCTGGAATTTGAAAAATCTGCACAGCACTAGCCACCACTGTCAATGTTTAAGAATAATCTCTTCTGTTGGGATTACCTTTTGACTGTACAAACTAGATTCATACTGTGACTACAGTATATGGCATTAGCACATATTTCTGATGATAAACAGCACAGAATCACATCAGGATTTTTAATTTATTTATGAAGATGTAACAAGGAAGCAGGAACTGCTAAAACTTAAGATCTGCAAATCTCAGTTCAGGAATGACATAAAATGAAATGAAAAATGGACAAAGTGCTATTTTTCACAGAAATACATTATTACTAAAAAAAATTATATGAAGGACATGTTATGCCACTAACAAATACTGCAGCTTTAAAGGGGACAGGGTGCAGTATTCCCAATTAAAATTGGCTTACCCCCATTCTCTTTCTGTATATTTCTTCAACAAACAACATTTTGTGAATGTGTCCTTATATGTAAAAAAGGTATTTAACTCCACTTTTGGTTGGGGAATATACCCCCGGGGGTAGCATCCAGAGTTCAAGCTCAGAATCTTTATTCATCAGCCCTGAATAAAAGAGTCCCAGTTCCTGAGACGGACCCCTGACTAAGTTGTTTGTTTTTTCACTGAATGGGGGGAGGGGGAGACTCAAGCCCCTAATCTTTTCAGATACTAGAAATGATACATAACTGAAATATCTGATGAGAGCATGCATTTAACCAGTAACAACAAGCATTTGTTAATGCCAGATATTCGCCAATGGCATAGAAGCTCTGGGGTACTAGATGCTTTGTGTGACTGTGTGATGTGAATGGTGGTAAAGGATGTGCTGGCAGAGGGTTAAAATAAGGCAGCTTTTCTTAAAAAAAAGTATGTAAACTGCCTTTTTATGTTCATCATGCGCACAAGCACAGACGGACACGTTGATATGAGAATTGCTGGAGAGAGATGTGAGGGGTGCCAGCCCAATGGCCAGTGGTGCTGCAGTGGCCGGTCTGTGGCTGGCAAATCAGCAGGCAGTGTCCTGATGACACTGATTTGCTGAGGGGGCTCGTCTTGACAAACATTTCAAAGGACAGAGCCAATGCTGTGCGCGGCTCTGTCCTTTGAAATGCAAGCCCTTCAGCTGCGGATTAATGTGTCTTTCCTCGTTAAACAATGTCCCCTTTCCCTGCTGCTGCTTAGTGTGTCTTTCCTGGTTAAACTATTTCCCCTTTCCCTTTATGTCACTGGGATGCCCACTCCCGGTGTTGGATGTGCCACCCCTAACCCGTCTATATCTCTAGCCGACATCGGAGTGCCCAATCCCCATGTCGGCATCCCCCTTCCCACCACTATTGTGGCACACTGGGAGCCCACTTCAGTGTACCTAAATTTATATTTATTTTTTTAACCTGTAAATAAAGAAAACCATCCCTCATTGTCTCCCCTGTCCCCCTCCTCAGTTCCGACCCTCCCTCTCTGCACTCACCTCCACTTACTCCCCTTATCCCATGCTTACCCTTTGAGGTCATCAGACGTGATCTTCTGCGGAGTGGAACACGTCTGCACTCTTCAAAGCTGGCCGGCAAACTGAAATAATGAAAGGTAAGCCATATAATGGGAGTCAGTGGTGGTTTCAACTTATGTTGATATCTCAGCCATGTTTAGGAATTTTGGCCCCAAATTTTCAACATGGGGTTCTTGGGACCCCACCTCATGAACATGTCACTCTCATTTTGTTCCTTGGTCCCAAAAGGTGATTTTGTGGTCGCTGCATGGAATCACCATTTGGGATCAAGTAACAAAACAACAGTGCCACTGTTCATGAGGTGGGTCCCAAAAAGCCCATGTTGCAAATTTGGTGAAAAAAATTCCAAAAAATTACTGCATTACGAGCGTGTGTTGCACAGTTTCTATGCGCACTCATAACTTAGCCAGTGTTTTATATTTTCACTCCAGATTTTCAACATTGCCATTTTTTCAAACCTCCTTATGAACAGTACATCTGTCATTTTTCACATCCTGCCTGAAATGTTTTTCGCACCAGTTGCACAGAATGGCTTGGTCACTGTGTGAAGTCAATTTTTGGGATGGAGTAACAAAATCACAGTGCCACTGTTCATGAAGGGAGATCCCAAAAATCCCATGTTGAAAATTTGGTGAACAAATTCAAAAAAATTACCACGTTACGAGTGTGCGTTGCACAGTTTCTATGCATGCTTGTAACTGTGCCAGTTTCTCATATTTTCACTCCAGATTGTCAACCTTGCCATTTTTTCACACCTCCTCATGAACAGTACAACTGTCATTTTTCACATCCTGCCCAAAATGTATTTTAGCACCTGTGATGCCAAATGGCGCAATCACTGCTCAAAATCACCTATTGGGACTGAGTAACAAAATGATAGTGCCACTGTTCATGCGGTGGTGTCCCAAAAAGCCCATGTTGAAAATTTGAAGTGAAAATACCAACAAACATCTGAGGCATTAGTGTTTCCAACTGTAATGCCCCACCCTGTAGAGACTGACAGGCGTCAGGCATGTGCCTTGGGGTCATCAGCTATAATGCTCACACATTCCACCCCACCCCCACTCACTGCAGCCAGTGACAGGCCTCGGATGTGCCTGAGTCTTTTGCTCCAAACGCTCACCCCATTCTCCTATACTGCACCCATCTCAGTTTATTTCATTATGGAATGGGGTGAGTGTTAGGGCCGAAGACCTCAAGGCACACCGTGATGCCTGTCAGTGTCTGCAGGGTGGGGGTGGAATGGTGGAAGTGTTATGGCCGATGACCCAAAGGAACACCCCAATGCCTGTCGGTCTCTGCAGGTTAGGGATGGGGTGTTAGGGATGGAAACCCTAATGCCTCATTAAGGAAGTAAATCAGGGAGGGACATTTGATGCCACTTACCTTGATTTCAGCAAAGCCTTCGACAACGTCAAACACAGAAAGCTGATTAACAAGAAGAGTGGTCTGGCAACGGGGCACAAGCTGATAAACTGGGTTAGAAACTGGTTGACGGACAGGAGACAGAGGCTGGTGGTAATGGGATCCAATCCATAGAGAGGGGGTGACCAGCAGGGTACATCAGGGATAAGTCCTGGGAACAGTCCTGTTCAATGTTTTCATTACAGACATTGCAGAAGGGCTAGAAAGAAAGGTCTCTCTGCCTGTTTGCAGATGACACCAACATCTGTAACAGAGTGAATACTCTAGAAGGGGTTGAGAAAATAAGCAGGGACATGGGGAGGCTTGAAAAATGGTCTGAGGAGTGGCAACTGAGGTTCAATGGAAAGAAGCCCAAATACTGCACTGAGAAGAGGGAAACCTGTGGAGAGTTACAGGATGGGGTGGAGGTGCTGATGACCACCAAGGAAGAAAGGAATCTAGGAGTTATCAGTTCTGATGACCAGAAGGTGTCAATGCAGATCACAAATGTTGCAAGGATGGCCAGTGGCATGCTGGGGTGCATAGGCAGAGGTATCACTAGCAGAAGCCATGGGGTGGTGATGCCATTGTATAATGCACTAGTAAGGCCTCACCTACAGTACTGTGTGCAATTCTGGAGGCCACAAATATGCAAGGACATTGATAGGGTGGAGGCAGGCCTTAGAAAGGCAACCAGGATGGTACATGACTTGCAACACAGAATATATCAGGAGAGATTAAAAGGACCTCAAAATGTACTTATTGGAGGAAAGAAGGGAATGGGGGAACATGATAGATACGTTCAAGTACCTCAAGGGCATAAACAAGGTGCAGAGGTGGACATCTTTCAATACATCAAACATTTGGCATTGACAAATGCTTGTTTTTTATCCTAAAAAAGAAAAACATCCATCATTGTCTGCTGTGTAATCCCTCCTCCCCTAAACAGTATACAGACACTGGGGTGCCCAATCCCAGTGTTCTCATCTGTCCGTCCATTGTTGTGCGCTGTGTAACCCCCCCAAACAGTATGCAGACACTGGGGGTGCCCAATCCCCCAGTGTCATCTGTCCGTCCATTGTTGTCCCATGTGTAACCACCCCAAACAGTATACAGACACTGGGGGTGCCCAATCCCAGTGGCATCATCTGTCCATCCATTGTTGTGAGCTGTGTAACCCCCCCAAACAGTATACAGACACTGGGGGTGCCCAATCCCCCAGTGTCATCTGTTCCTCCACTGTTGTCCGCTGTGTAACCACCCCAGACAGTATATAGACACAGGGGGGTGCCCAATCCCCCAGTGTCCTCATCTGTTTAGCAAACTCCCTGAAAAAAGAAAACTGTCCCTCATCATTTTCTTTCCCTGTAAGAAAGAAAACCATCCATCATTGTCTGTTCCACTGTTACGCAACTCCCTACCCTCCCACTCAGGACCCACCACCCCACACCCTTGTACCCCATACTTAGCCACCAGAGGTCCGTCGCCATAATCTATCTTGGACTGCAGGCACATCTTCGCTCTTCAAAGCCAAACTATGAACTGAGGCAAGCGCTTCAATGTATTTCAGTGGGGTTTTTGGTATCAATGTATTTCAGTAGGGTTTTCAACTTAGTGGCATAACTCGGCTATTTTTAAATATTTTTGCCCCAAATTTTCAACATATGTTTTTAAGGACCCCCAACTCACAAACAACTTCACTGAAACAATTTTCAAATCCCCCCATGATACCAGTGCACACAATGAACATTTGGCATTGACAAATGCTTGTTTAACTGAAGATTGCTATCTGTAAAGGAAGCTGCAGACTGTAGAGAGAGGACAGTGAGTGAGTTCCATTGCTGTAGTGTAGAATGACCAAGCAGTGTTAATGGTAGTAAAGTACGTGATACCAGAGGTTTAAAATAAGTAATCTTCTGTTAAAAAAGTATGTACTGTAAACTCCTTTTTTAACTTAAGATTAGTTAGATATCTGTAAAAGAAGTCACTGAGTACAGAGAGGAGAATGAGCAAATTGGCGGCCTTAGAAGGGAAGATGTAAACCCAAGGGACCGTTGCTATAGCAACTCTCGCTCACAATTGAGTCTTGCCTTCTGGAGTTGCTACTTGGTCATTCTCCTCTCTCTGCAATCGGCAGCTTCCCTGTGCTGGAAGACTAATGGGGACTGCGAACATAACAAACAGGAAGCAAGTAAGGCACAGTCAGTTTATAGCGATATACTGTGTGACCAACAGAAGTTCTTCCATGTGACTTTGAGACAAGTTGTTTACCAAAAGTCCCATTTTCACAAAAATTTGCCTTTGGCAACACTAAAAGTGAAGTTAAGGGTGAACATGCAATATGAAGTTATAAAAGAGCAAATTTTTTACCTAGGGACAAAAATTCACAGCATTCTCCAGGAAGGTAGATTTCTGCAATCTACTTTAACTTTGTAGGCAAATTAAGACTTCACAACCTCTTTAGTCTAGCTCAAACTACCAAACATCTTAAAGAAGACCTACTGGCAACGGTTCTCAAACCACTGATACATAGATTGTGGATCTAGCACCTCGAACCCCGCCTCCAGAGTCCCAATATATATCCAGAGTCCCATTATATATTTAGTGATTAAATTACCTGATCGCTTGTAAAATTTTATTTCTAAGGAGGTGCAGCCATCATATTTGGAAATGGAGTGCAGCCCCCTGGGAGATTGTGCTGGCAAAAACCGCAATATGATGACGCAGTTTTGCCTCTTCCTATCTATTTCCCTAACAAACGGAGATATTAAAATCTCTGTATTTGCTATGCCTGGTGTTATTTTTACAAAAGGTGCCTACATGCCATGTGTGTGCTGGCGGCACAGGCGGCTACAGGTGAAGGGTACGGTGGGGTGTCCCGCAGTGCATGATGTGCGCGTGCCTTCACATGCACACACTCCGCCATGGATGCGCGAGTGGGAGGGAGAGGGAGAAAAACGCAATAAATAATTTAAAAAAAAAAGAATGGGAAAATTTATTTATTATTCTAATTAGGTGAGGCAAAGAAGAGTAAGGTACAAAATGTATCAGTAAATCATCAGCATAGGCCATTATTTATGACCACTACATGACCTGATGCCCTTGATATTTGGTGAGGATTGTACTTTAATTAAGAACAAGCACAAGAGTAAAAAGTAAAGATGGGAAGGGGGCACCCTGTTGACTGCCTTTATGTAAAGGAAAATCTTTTAACGGTACCCCATTTACCTTCATTTTAGCACTGCAGTGATATCTGAGTATAGAATCTGAATCCACCTATAGAAGGGAGGGCCAAATTTATGTATATATTTTTTTGAAATGGCTACAATGTAACTCAAATCTATCCATTTGAATGCCTTGTTGGCATCCAAAGATAACTGTATAGATTTATCTACTAATGTCCCAGAAGCGTGAATAAGATGGAATATTCTCTTAAGATGATCCATACTATGAAGGCCTGGTATAAATCCCATGTGGGGATGTGGGTGGATTAATGATGTAATTACTGTGTTAACTCTATTAGCTAACATCTTAGCAAAAATTTTACAATCCACATTTATGAGAGAGAGCGTCCTGTAGTTTTCACACTTGGTAAGGTCCCTGACTTTCTTTGGTAAAACTGATATAGCGATTTCTCACATGGATTTTGGAAGCTTACCAGTTTCATGAGCGAAAGAGAATTCTTTCTGTAACCTTGGCAGAAGATCATTCATAGTTGATTTATAAAATTCTGCCATGAGCCAATAAAGTTCCTGGGGTCTTATCCATGGGCATGGACCAAATCGATTTAATTATGTCCTCTTTAGTAAAGGGTTTTTCAAGAAATTGTTTATCTTCCCTAATAGAGGGAATTTTAATATTTGCCAGAAAGTTAGATCATTTTTCTTGATTAAATAAAGTCTCCGACTGATATAACTGTGAATAGAATTCCTCAAATGCTCCAGCAATGTCTTTGGAAGACAACCCACAACAGAAGGGCTGGTGCTGCATGGGAAGCAAGTAGGTGGCACCACAGAGGAGAGACACCCTCACTTGGCTACTAGCAAGGCAAGGATGTGGTGTACACAAATGAACCAACACTCAGGTCTGAATATAGGCAAAAATGTATTGTGTACACAACACAATTTAGGTACAGAACTTCTGGTATCCAACCATGCAGGTACCTCAGTGCTTCACTCAACAGAGTCAGGGTGCCCCCCTGATGAGGCTCTATACATACACAATAAATCTGTGCCTATATTCAAACCTGAGTGTCAGTACATTTGAGTGCACCACCATATCCTTGCCTTTCTAATGTCTTTGGAAGAAACCAGTAATGCTCCCATTGGTTTTAGAAATAATGTAATGCTATTGCTTTCTGAGATTTTTCTGCGCTTATATGCACATAGTTTACTTTGAGCCTCTCATGAGTCACGATATGCTTGTCTTAGTTAACAAAGGGCATATTCATCCTTCTGACTGAGAACAGAATTAACGCTGAGGAGGAGTCCTGCCACACAACGGTTAAAATCATGAATTTCAAAAGGGTCGATTTCGCAAAGTTGGGGGGATATCTAATGGATGAATTATAGGGAAGGAAGGGAAGGGAACTGCTGGACAAGCAATGGGCAAATCTAAAGGGGGCAATAGAAGAAGCTAATAGTATATGCATCAGGCAGGTTAATAAAAATAAGAAAAGGAAGAAACTGCTATGGTTCACCAAGGAGGTAGCTAGGAATGTGAATGAAAATAAGGAAGGCATTCAGAAAACATGAAGAAACACAGGGAGATTAAGATATGGAATCATACCTGGAAAAACTGAGGGAAACCGGAAAAGCAGTTAGAAGGGCCAAAGCAAAT
Source organism: Neoceratodus forsteri (assembly GCA_016271365.2). Lineage (NCBI taxonomy): Eukaryota > Metazoa > Chordata > Ceratodontiformes > Ceratodontidae > Neoceratodus > Neoceratodus forsteri. Next base: position 132,414,968 of record CM028129.1, on the reverse strand, counting down.
ATAGAGGAAAGGATAGCCCAGATGAGTAAGAAAGGAGACAAGATCTTTTTTTGATACATCTGTGATAAAAGAAAGATTAGGGGAGGGATAGTGAGGATTAAAAAGCAAGGTCTACTGAGGAAGATCGGGAAAAGGCAGAAATACTGAATAAATATTTCTGCTCAGTATTTATAAAGGAAGGAGAGGGTGAGGGACCGCCACTGAGAGAAAAAGGGGAGCAGGGCAGGGACAGGGGGTAAATATCATCCCATTCACAGAGTGGAGAGAGTCATAAAAGAGCTTGAAAAGCTAAAAATAGGCAAGGCAATGGAACTGAATGGAATCCACCCAAGAATAGTAAAAGAGCTCAGAAATGAACTGGCAGCACCACTGGCAGATCTATTCAATAAATCATTGGAAACAGGAGTGGTCCCAACGGATTGGAGAAGGACAAATGTCCCTATTCACAAGGGTGGGAGTAGGGAGGAGGTAGGTAACCCTAGGCTGGTCAGCTTAACATCAGTGGTGGGGAAATTGATGGAGGCATTGCTAAAAGGAAGAGTTGTGGAGTTCCTGGAATCCAGCAGACAAAGGAAACCAAAACAGCATGGTAGGTCCTGCCAGACAAACCTAACAGAATTCTTTGATTGGGTAACCAGAGTGGTAGACCGGGGGAGGTGGGGTGAATGTGGCCTACTTTGACTTTATTAAGGCCTTTGACACCGTCCTACATAGAAGGTTAATGAACAAACTGAGAAGGCTGGGTGTGGAGTACAGGGTATTGAACTGGGTTAGTACTTGGCTAAGTGAGAGGACACAAAGAGTGGTAGTGAACAGAGCTCAATCCATGGAGAGGGAGGTAACAAGTGGGGTGCCCCAGGGATCGGTGCTGGGGCCAGTCCTCTTTAATGTCTTCATAAGTGACATTGCAGAGGGGCTGGATGGGAAAGTGTTTCTATTTGCTGATGACATAAAGATCTGCAATAGCGTCGATACTCCAGAGGGGGTGGAAAGGATGAGAAGAGACCTGGGTAAACTAGGATGGTCAAGGATGTGGCAACTGAAATTTAATGCTAAAAAAATGTAAAATTATGCACTTAGGTTTGCAGGAATCCAGGGGAAAAATATTCTTTTTATTTATATTTTGTAGGTATTTTCCCTGTTTTTTCACCCTTACCCTCCTTTGGGCATGCGTGTGTGTAGAGACATGTGCACGCTGCATTCTGGGATGCCCACCCTACTTCACCAGACCCTCCCACCTATGCTGCTACTGGCCCTCGCAGTGGAGCTATGGGGGGGGACAACTTCCCTGGGAGAGTTGCGCTACTGTTAGGCTGCTCAATCCATCTCCTCCCCGCACTGGCTCCCCAATGACCCGAGGTCATTCCCAACCCTGGGTCACTGACGTGAGGTAAGGCATAGTGTCTCAGCCCTCTGTGCCATTGGACTGGCTGGGAAAAATATTCAGTGGGGTGGGAAATGCTGGCAACCACCAAGCAGGAAAGGGAATTGGGGGTTATCATAACAGATGATCTAAAAGTTGCCAGGCAGTGTGAGAAAGCGGTAAGGAAGGCCAGTGGTATGTTGGGGTGCATAGGGAGGGATATCTCTAGCAGAAAATGGGAAGTGATGTTACCACTCTACAAATCACTGGTGAGGCCTCATGTAGAATACTGCATACAATTCTGGAGACCGCACCTTAGGAAGGATATTGACAAAATGGAGGCAGTCTAAAGGCAGGCTACAAAGATGGTGAAGGGCCTGCACCAGAAGACATATAAGGAAAGGCTAGCAAACCTCGACATGTATTCAGTGGAGAAGAGGAGGGGATATGATGGAGACTTTTAAATACATCAAGGGTTTTAATAGGGCCCAGGGGAAGCCTCTTTCAGAAAAAAGAGTGCTCAAAAACAAGGAGTCATGATCTGAGGCTGGAGCATGGTGGAATCAGGAGTACTGCGAAGAAATACTTCTTCACTGAAAGGGTGGTGGTTGTGTGGAACAGCCTAGCCAAGGAAGTGAAAGGAGTGCAAACAGTGAAGGTATTCAAAAATGCATGGGATAGACATAAGGAAACCCGAGAGACAATACAGAAAGAGTAAGTCAAGTGACACTTGGACACTGGTGGGGGGGGGGGGTAGGGATTATGGGCAGACTAGATGGGCCTGACGGTCCTCATCTGCTGACAAATTCTGTGTATCTGTGGTGTACTTTTAATTCAATAAACATTTTTCTTCTTTACTTTTGAGATTAGTTTCCAATTCTAGAAGCTCTTTGGCTCTAGCCTTTTGTTTGAAGCTAAAGTAAGGTATTCCGTATATCCTCAGAGACAGCTCCATTATCATTCAATTCAAAATGACGATTAATCTCTTTATTGAGTCATTTGACGAAATATGGATCTTTAAAGAAAGAACAATTAAATTTCCAATTTTTTAAGTTAATGAAGCAGCCCTGATTTGAATTCCTACAGAAACTGGGACATGATCCAAAATAACAATGTTGCCTGTGTTTGAAGAAGCTATTCCTGAGAGAATAGACCTGGATATGAGTTCACAAGCCTCCAAGTGTCAATTAAACTAAATTCCTTACATAGCTTATTCAATGCTTGAGTAGACTGAAAAGAACCAGGTTGTATACCTCCACTTCTGTCAAAGTAATTGTCTAATGTGGTATTCATGTTTCCTACCAGTATTATATTTGAAACACCTAGAGATGCTCTTTCACTAGCCAGCTGAGCAAAGAATTATACATGCTCCTCATTTGCTGCGGATACATTAACCAGTAAAATAGCTTGTACCTTCATGCTTGCTTTGATAATTAATCTCCCCTCCAGGCCTTTATCAATTGATTTTATTTTAATGGCAAGACATTTGTATAACAAAATGCAAACTCCCCTGTTTTTCGAATTAAATGAGCTCCAAACTGTTGTCCCCACCCATGCTCTCTTACATTTAAGGGCTTCCTTTTCCATAAAATGTGTCTCCTTTACAAAGGACACATCTATTTAACCCTTAGGCTGCCAACAGAATTAGAACGTATAGGAATTCTGGTGCCAGATATTCAAAACTTAGTCCCGGGGCTAAATTAGCACTGCATGGCATGCTAAATTTGCCCTGAACCATTAACAAGCTATATTCAAAGGAATTGCCATGGGGCTAAACCTGCTGAACATAGCATGCAAAGGAAGCAGTGCAAACAGGGCTGGGAGTGCAGTGCTAAACTAGCCCGGGAAATAAGACAGCTCTGAATATAGCAACAGGGAAGTGCAAAATGCAACAGCAGTTCAGTGGACACAGAGGTGGAGTAAGGCAGAACTGAAGTTGATGGACAATGTGTGTGATAGCAATGAAGTGTTGCACAACAACCTCAAACAACAACACAGGCCACACACAGCAGAACTATGCTGTGCGTTTGGGTAGTTTGTCCGGGGCTAACCTGATTGCAGAGTGCTGACACATTAGCCTTGTGCAAACATGTTAGCTTGGGGCAAAGATTTGCTATATTCAAAGATCCTATGCAAATGAACCTACTCAGGCAATCAGTAGGCAAACATGCAGTCACATTTGCATCTTATTATGGCCTGCTTTGCATGCACTCCCATGTACTTAGCCCAGCGCTTTTGCATGGAGCACACTGCTCCACATTTTGGTCGTAATGGAAGTTCAGGCTGGAAGCCGCAGCCCAGGGTGTGCACACAGCATGCAATCAACCTCCTGTTGGTCAGAATGGAAATGCAGGCTGGATGCTGCAGGAAATGGGAGTTGGCAGGCACAGTTAGTGCATACCACTCGCCCATGAAGCACTGCAATGAGGGACCAGACATGCTGCCTGGGGGCAGTGAGGGACACCGCTCCCAAGAACATACCTCTCAACCTCTTGCCCCGTATAGCAGGGACAAGGTATTTATAACAAAATCAGAGACTACGGACGAAACCCAGGGACACATCCTAAAAAGTGGTAATATCCACCCAGAACGTCAATAGAATGAGGTGATCAGTGTAAGATACATTTTCCGAAGAACAACGGGTCTGTCCCTTACAATTCCCACTGTTTAGTCACAAAAACACAAATGTAATGAGTGACACAGTAACATCATGAGGCTAAATCAGGGATGTCCCCGTAAATCATGGACAAGTAAAAGGTATGCCCTAGAAGGTGGGACACAGCCTCACATAAATCCCGTAGTACAAAATATCATCACATTACCCTGTCAGTCTCATGGCCCCATCATGATCCCCGACTCCCATAGTTGACATAATCATCACATTTCCCTGGTAGTCTAGTGCCCGGCCCCTCATCATGATCCCCAACTACCATAGTGTAATAACCAACTCATTTCCCTGGTAGTCTAGTGGCCCCTTCACAATCCCCAACTCTTGTAGTACAAATATCAACCCATGTCCCTGGTAGTCCAGTGGACCCCCACCCAGCAGTGCAGACCCCCGCTCCCACCCCAACCATCCCAGAATGGAGCTGGTGACTGGTTCAACCCTTCACTCACCTCCGCTGCCAGATGCTGACTGCATGATGCAAGAGTGCGTACCACACTGTATGATGAATGGGCACATACTGGGGGTTGGCACTGCTGGGTGGGGGGGGGGCCACTGGACTACAAGGGACATGGGTTGATATTTGTACTATGGGAGTTGGGGATCATAATGGGGGTGTCACTAGACTACCAGGGAAATGAGTTTATTATTGCACTACGGTGGTCAGGGATCATAATGGGGGGCACTAGACTACCAGAGAAATGTGATAATTATATCACCTATGGAAGTTGGGGATTGTGAAGGGGGCCATTAGATTATCAGGGAAATGAGTTGATTATTGCAATACAGTAGTCAGGGATCATGATGAGGGGGCACTAGACTAGCAGGGAAATGTGATGATTATGTCACCTATGGGTGTCAGGGAACATAAAGGGGGGCCACTAGACTACCAGGGAAATTAGTTTATTATTGCACTACGGTGGTCAGGAACCATAATGGGGGGGCACTAGACTACCAGAGAAATGTGATAATTTTGTCACCTATGGGAGTTGGGGATTGTGAAGGGGGCCATTAGATTACCAGGGAAATTAGTTGATTATTGCACTATGGTGGTTGGGGATCATGATGGGGGGTCACTAGACTAGCAGGGAAATGTGATGATTATGTCACCTATGGGAGTCGAGGATCATGAAGGGGGGGGCCACTAGACTACCAGGGAAATTAGTTGCTTATTTCACTACGGGAGTCGGGATCATGATGGGTTAGCACTGGACTACTAAGGAAATGTGATGATTATGTCACCTATGGGAATCAAGAATTGTGATGGGGAGGGCCACTAGACTACCATTGAAATGTATGGATCTTTTCACTATGGTGATGGAAATTGGGATGGGGGGGGCAACAGTGTGCACTGAATTATTGCATGCTTTTTGTTGGCGGTATTCAGCGCCACACTACAGGTGGCACAAAAACCTATAGTGTGGCGCTATTCTTTTGAATATGCCAGTGCACTGGCATTCACGGCCCCTCCCCTCACTTCCTCCCCTGCATACATTAACTTTTAGTGTCGGTGCTATCACACAGCGCTGGTGCTAATTGAGCTTTTGAATATTGCAGCCCGGTGCAAATCCGGCGCTATTCCAGCGCAACAGATTTGTGCCAGGTGCAAAACTTTGAATATCTGGCCCCTGAACTGATATGTCAGTCTGCAATACAGCAACAGTTAAGGTATTTCATGGAAGCCAGGATTTTAGTGCATTTTATAGCATTGTGATGTCCATTAGTATTCCAGGAGAAAATTTTCAAAATATTAGCTAATGTACTCATTGTAACCAAGTGGAATTGTTCTGTTTACAATGATATTATAGTCTCTGTTTCCTGGAAGAGATTGCAGGGTGAACCTTACGTATTAAGACAAGCTTTGTGTTTCATTCATTTTAACAAATTCTAAGATAGAACACCACTCATTAAACCTCAGTATACGAGTGCTGTCTAAAAGCAACATAACAATAGAGCAAATAGCTATGTATCTGTGTCTATTAAGGACTGAATATAATATTTCTAAGCAAATTAACTATCAACTATATACCATGAAAACTAGATAATAATTTATAAACTAAAATTAAATCTACGGTTTATGCTAAAGTAAAATGCCATACAACATAGTAAACAACTTTTGTACCAATAAAAAGGCCTACTTAGATGCTGGTATCTACAACTTGTGACGCTGTAAAATAAAATAAAAATGCTTCAGGGAATAATGTTATACTATATTTCGATTTCCAGATAGGCAATTTACTATGTTACTCAGGGAGCACAACTACTGTATTGAAAATAATCATGCGACACCTATAAATGAACTGGCCAGTTCATGCTTGACTGGTAATATGTTGAATATTGATAGTGATAGTTGCCCTTACATGAAGGCTGAAAGGAGCTGGCTGTGGTATTAAACGTCATCACAGCACAATCTATGCCTTTTTCTCACCACATATTAATGGCTACCATGAGAGCTTGTCTCCCTTCTGAAAAGGTCTGTATATGTGCATCTTAGAGGTTCTCGTCTATGTGATGTTGGATTGAACAGGGTTTGAAACTTGTACTCTAAGAGACACCAATCAGCTACCCCATTTCCAGAGTCCTGAAAGGTGGCTCGCAAGTTGTATTACCTACAGTTGTAACTTGTATTATGTGGATTGGACCAACTACCTTTGCCTCCTCCACAGGGCACTTCAACATCTATTACAGAATGTAGTACCCTTAGAACCTCCCAGGATATACCACGTCACACAGTAAAACATAAACAAGATTGCAGATAGCCATATAAACCTTGGATATGGAAATAATATTACTAGCTGTAACTGTGAGGAAAACAAGGGGTTATTTGTACATAACTGGTGCATAATTGCACCATCACTTTTACAGACTATGTAGGCAGACTGACCAGCTTAATGAATAAACATTAAGCAAAATGAATGTTAATGAATTTGTGCCATGAGCCAATCAGATTCTTTTATCACTAGTTTCTTTCCAGAACTTGCATACAGGTTAGATATCACCACCATGGAGTTTAGAGCCCCAGCTGATGTGCTTTAGACATCGAGTTAATAAAAAAAAAAGTTTTGCCTTTCGTTTTCATTGTCCGCATTAAATGTGGTTGAAGAAATGTCCTGGCAAAGCAGTTGCTATATAACTGGTACTATGCTCTTGCATCACATTTTTCAGTATCGATAAAGCTTTCTCCCAACTATTCTAAATTTCTTCCTGTTGCATGGCTACCTGATTTGGTATGCTAGTTGTTTGAGCATTAGCTGTAGTATGGTGGTCTGGAGAATCTGAGGCTGAATCTGAGGATACCTTACTGCTCCTGCTCCCGAGTCTGTTACAGGGTTGGTTATTGACAGAGAGTATTTTGAGAGATTGAGTGTACCTATGAAAGGGTTTACTTTTTGTGAATACCTCTGACCAAAGTTTGTAGGTATGAGATTTACTGTATTTGTGTATTTAGCAGCTTATTTACTAAGTTCTTTAGTCACCTGTGGTTTGGTGCCACTGTAGCTAGCAGAGCTGTTTTTGTTGACTGACCTATGGGTTGGAATGTGAGCGTTGTGTTTCTGACTAACTATAGAATCTCCCCCAGAACTCTAAGCCTCATTCAGATTAGCACTGATGGTGTCTTTCTGATGTTTAGGCCAATGTGTATGAACAAATTCCCATGACTCCTGTACTATTTCAAAGTTGTAAAACCATCTATTTTTTTTTGTATCTGCAGAACAGCAGGATATTTAATTTGATATTGAATCCACTGTTTTTGCAAATAAAATCTGAGATCTGTAAAAGCTCTGTGTTTTCCACCAGGTTTGTTGAATAGTCCTGAGAAAATGAATTATGTTGCCCTCCCAGCTGTGTGTTTTTCATTTCCCTACTACTTTGAGAATCTCTTCTTGAGGGTTGTTGACTGTGTGGTGAAACTAAGATGGCGACTGCACGCTGTGCCAGCGAGGAGTACTGACAGAAGCAGGACTGGAAAAAAGCTTTAAACTAAGGTAGAACAGGTATGCCACAGTTGCCTTAAGTTTTCCAGTCTTTCAAGTAGAGCTTGTGTCACATCTAGGTCAGTACCCCACTTTCCCTTGTTTCTCCTTTTTGTTATAGGAACGAGACCAAATGGTTGGCTGAGTTTCTGCTTGAGGAGCCGCTCGTTACTTGTGTATGATAGCAGCAGCTGTGAAGGAAGCCGAACGGTGGCTGCGGTCCATAAGAATTGTTCCCGCACAAGGAGACGGATCTTTGGGCAAGCTGAAATGGGAAACGGAGGTGCCAAGAAGGGTTTACGAGAACTGCAAATATTGAGTTTGGACTCTTTTCTCAGTTTTTTTGTGACATTTTGGATTTGTGAAGAGCACACAAATATGTATACTTTACTGGGTTTTCAACTTTGGGAATGCAAAGCACTGAGAATGGAGCTGGACTGGGCTGAGTCTGGGTTGTCTTGTTTTTGCCTTGTTACTGCTATGCTATGCTGATTTTTGGGTGAGTGTTTTGTGTTTTATATGTTTCATATGCTTTTATATTTACTTTTTATATTCTGTGCTGGGTTTGTGTTGCTTTTTGTGAAATGTGTTGAATGTTTAGTGCAATGGCTGCTATCTCTTATTTTGTTATTTGTTGCTATGACATTATTGGTTTTTTTGCACATCTTTCTCACATTGTGAGAGCATTATCTAACATAGATTTTAACTCAATCTAACGTAAATCTGCAGATTGATTGTAGGATTCTGATTGACCTCTGTTGGTCTTTGTTGGCACGTATGCTCCTGATCAAAAGCACGTACTCGGCGTCTTTCGAGTCAGATTCACCATCTTGCCATTACTGCCCAGATAGCTGTGCTGTTAGCTGCTGCTAGCTTAGGCTGGAAGTCGTTTAGATATCAGACTTTCCTGATTGAAAGTAACCTTTGCAGGTTAAGAACTACATTTGTAGCCACATTATTGTGGCTTCTTATTGCCAAGCGCTTATTTTCTTTGAACCTTAGCATAGGCCTGTGAAAGCTTTATCTGAAAGCTCAGGTTGAGTAATGGAGTTTCTGTGAGGATCTAATATGATACTGTGATTTCATTATGTAAATCTTTTGATTAATTGTTTAAAACATTGCTTTATGGTTTTTGAGTAGGTAGCTGTTTTCTTGGCATTAGGCATAACCGAAAACAGATAATTTGCAGTCATTTATATAGGCATCTGTATAGCAATGCTGAGTGAATTCTCATTAATTTGTGTTAAATAGATAATGGTAGCACTTGTGTATTACACAAGAGCTTTCTAGCTCTTAGTATATTGTATATTATAAAAAGGGTCAGAGAAATGGAGCTTTCTGATTGGCTGCAAACATTCTAACAGCCTTATGTTAATCTTTTATTAACCTACATGTAGAGCTTAGCCATATGCTGAACAAGGTTTAACGCTGTTTAAAAATGTTTTTTATTATAACAGCAATAAGGCACTCCCAGGGATTATGTTAATGGTCAGTTAATCACCCTCTAGGGGCATGTGGCACTTGGCTACACCTTGTGCCACAGTACACCCCTAGTAGGTGGTTAACAGACCATGAACATAACCCCTGGTGATGTCTTATTGCTTAACTATCCTTTTATGAGCTTGTGTTATTGTGGAGCTTCTAAGTTTTATCTTTTCTGGTTTTATAGAGATCACCCTTATTGCCTCATATTTTCAGAAGAGATCTCTGTCCATTATGTTTTGGGGCCTTCTGAACTTTTCCATCGTACTGCATATGTTTCAATTAAAAGTACCTCTTCTGGTGGTCTACCTATAACAGACTCAGTGCCACGGATTTTGGATATAGAGGAAATGTTGGGATATAGTAAAGGTTGCACAATTGATTAACCATGAGTGTGGACCTTCCTGATTCCTCTTCAAAACACAAGTTTCTTCTGGATTTAAAAATCTCTGCATTTTTTGTGTTCTATGAAGATTTGGAAAACTTGGCTAACTGCTGATTAATTGCTGACTATTAAGGAACACTAAAGAATTGTATTTATTGATAGTAAGTGGCAATAATAGGCAGTAATAATATTTTGACTGGTTCTGGATATTAACAGGAAAGAAGAGTGTCTATTGGATGCTGATATTAGTTAATTAATGCTGATTAAACTAGCTAATTAATTAATAATCTAATCAGTCTAATTGGTATTGACATATACAGGTAGAAGGAAATACAAAACTTGTTTTTGTCCTTTAGTGGAAAATTGATTATATTTATACAAATTCTGGGCAATCAGACTTTACTTAGATCTTGCTCAGGTTTGATTGCCTGATTACCTATTTGTCTGGTTGCCTGATTGCATTATTTTATATTTTTATGTGCAATATTTCTTACATTGGTTTATAATTTTCAGCTTTGCAAGAGACGTTTTTCCCTGAACCCTATTTTTAATTATTGTATATCATATCTGTATTCATATTTGTGTGTACACTGATATGGTTTCGACTAGAAGCAAAAAGAATTGTACTATGGATCCTGTAACTGCCCAGGTTGATCTGACTAACACCACTAGGGTGGCTGAAGGGCAATAAGGGCCAGTAGTGAGAAGAAAAGACCCTAAAAAATAAGAAAAACAAGGATAATTTAAGGAAACCTCTAAAGGGGAATCTGAAGCTGAAATCAAAGAAGCCTGATAGCATTAATTCCATGAATAACACCATAGATACAGATAAGGGACTGTCACAGAAAGGACTCTTTCTTCAACATCAGAAACAAAATAGCATTACAGATTATTTTGGAAATAGGGATAAACTACCATTAACTTTATCCACACCCAAAATTGATTCCTTTAAGGATCAGAATACAGTTGTTACTCCAGAAGTACAAAATTGAAACAGTTTAATAATATTTAGTAATGCTTCTACTGTGTGCAGTAATAATGAGAGCACACAGTTTTGGGATGAGGATGATCCATTCATATTGGCTGGAGACTGGGATACCATTGGTCCTAATCCTAACAGCATACATAGTATAAGTACTAAAGGATCATCTGATGATTATCCAAAAGCAGATTTTTCCATTGATCAAAATTCAGCAATAAATTTAGATTTTCCTGAGGGAAACATCCAATATATGCCCTTTTCATCTCCTCCTGTTCTGAGAAATAGGGATTTAGATAAGGGTGATATAGAATTTATGAAGGGAAATTTACTGCCAGTAATTCAAGAACTAAGTCAGACTATTGAAGGACTGAAAATATTAGATCTCACATTACCAGATTGCCTCAGAGTTTTTGGGCCTAATATTCCTGGATTAATCCATAATGTAGATGTTACACAAGAGCAGAATGTTAAGGGGGTCAGGGCTAATTATGATAAAGGACATTTTACAAATGAGGGAGATTTTCTCTCTTGTACTAATCTTTCTAAGCAAATGCTGGAAATATAAAAAAAAAACTTATTATGCCAATATAATGATTTTGGAGAATATAGTTGCACTGAAAGAGGAATTATTCAATCTAAGAACTGATGTTTTTAGAAATTAAATTTTATTGGACCAGATATCTAAGGGAATCTTTCAGGATAGACAGGAAAACCTAGATATGAAATCTCAAATTTTAACAGAGACTACCTCCACTGAAAATAAATTTGTACAAGTGACCCTACCTGCACCTTTTATTAGAGAAAAAAATATAGATATCCAGAAGTCTAAAGGACAAGTGAAATCAAGGAAAAGGAAAGGACATATAAGAAACAAAAGTAAAAATACAAATAATAGAGTAAAACTGAAGAAAAAGAAGCTACTGAATACCCAAGGAGATAGTTAGGAAGGAAGCTATAGTAAAAGGCCATTATTGGAAGAGTTGGGTTCTGATAAACAAAATGTATATGCATCAGTTAACACTGAATCTACTAAAGCATTGCCACTGGTCAGAAGGGAGGCCACTACCCCAGGTCTCAAATTTTATCCCTTTCCTCCTTTCTCTGGAGACATCCTCCCTGCGCAGGGTTTGTTCTCATTTAATAATTTATCTAAGGAGATTGGAGATGAACAGAGAATATTTTTTTGAGATTTATGGTATAAAATTGATTCCAGATGAAACTGATAACTTACTTATGAGTCACATGAAATTCCTTCTGGGTACTGAACAGGATGGAAAGGACTTTCAAATGTTATGTCCTCCTAATTCCAATATTATGGACTGTGTTCTGATTTATACAAAATCCCAGGCATTAGTAGCTGATATATAGTCTAAAGGAAATCTGATGCAGTCAAAGGGGATTTTGATAAGTGCAACCCAATCAGTTCTAGTGCCACAGTTTGCAGAGGAAAATGATATCACTCACAGACGGGAATCAGATATAGTAGCGCTTTTGAAAGTAATTGACAATTGTAAGAGAAACCAGTACTTGGAACAGAATGATAAGTTAATTTCAATTTTTGGTTGGAATACAATCGGGGAGAGGAATTCTAGAATTATCGGTAAAGAAATTATATATAATTTCTGTCCCACTCCCTCGATTTAGAATTGGCTTTACCAACCATCTCAAATATTGAGATATGGAGAGATGAAATTTAAAACTTTCAAATAGATTTGGCTTTTACTTCGGCTAGATTTGTGTGAGTATTATGGAAAAGGCAATGATATCGGACAAACTGGGTATCCTGATCACTACTGCCAGGGAATTTCATGGAGATCATGTGATCATATCAGAGCACAATAGATTGTCTGAAGATCCTTTACAAACCAAACAACACTGATACTTAGCAAACCCTTCTCAAGTAAATCAAGAGCTTAAAATACTATCTTGGAATATTGAGGGGTTAACATTAAAGTTAGCAGACAATGAAACATGTTCTTTTTTAGAGTCTTTTGATTTACTTTGTTTTCAGGAAACATGGAGTCAAGTACCAGAGAATAACACAATTCCGGGCTTCTCTTTAGTAGGAATACCAGCTTATAAGAGTAAGAAGTTAGGTAAACCTAAAGCAGGACTTACTACCTTTGTCAAAACATCTCTAGATTTTGTTGTGACTGAGTACAAATCTCAGGGCAACCAAATTCTGACTGTGAGATTATGTAAAAATTCCATCAAATTAATAATTTGTAACATCTATATTCCTCCAAAGGTTAAAAAGAAGGAAGATCTTTGATATCACTTTAAAAAAGATAGGGACATTATATTAGAAAAGAATGAACATCTTCCTGTGTTTATCCTGGGTGATTATAATGTACGTATTGGGACATATGAATCAGATGAAGTTCTTTACAGTGATTTTGTTGGGAATGTAGTTGAGTTCAACCCTGGAATTCAGCTACAAAGAAAGTCTGAGGATAAAAAATCTAATGTTAGGGGTAAAAGCATGGATGTCTATTTTAGAGAGGAGAATTTAATGATTGTAAACGGCAGAACTAAGACAGATGTCAAGGGTAAATTTACATTTATGGGACCTAAAGGATAGAGTGAGAGAGTGATTTGGAGGCAAGTGCCTGTTTTAATTTGTGCAGCAAAAGCTAATAGTGCTTGGGGTTGACTCAGAGTTGGGCAAGGTAATCTGTACCTGTGAGGAGGCACTCCTGTTCCCCCAAAGTTACAAGGGACAGGAACACAGACAGGCACCAGTGTTTGGGTGCTTTTAGAGGGCTTCTTAGGTTATCTCAAGTGTTGGCTGATCTGCCTTTTTAAAGGCAGCTCATATAGATTGTCCGGCTCGACAGGGAGGTAATTTCAAACTTCTGCCCATAACAAGCATTGTCATAGCAATGGTGACATCAGCTGTTCAGGGGTTAAATACAGATGCTCCAGTGAGCACTGTGTGAGAGAGTGATTTGGAGGCAAGGGCCTTTTTTAATTTGTGCAGCAAAAGCTAATAGTGCTTGGGGTTGACTCAGAGTTGGGCAAGGTAATCTGTACCTGTGAAGAGGCGCTCCTGTTCCCCCGAGGTTATGAGGGACAGGAACACAGACAGGCATCAGTGTTTGGGTGCTTTGAGAGGGCTCCTTAAACTGTCTCAAGTGTTGGATGAACTGCCTTTTTAAAGGCAGCTCATATACATTGTCTGGCCCAACAGGGAGTTAATTTCGAGCTTCTGCCCATAGCGACAGTTGCCATAGCAACAGTGATGTCAGCTGTTCAGGGGTTAAATACAGATGCTCCAGCAAGCGGAGTCGAGCGTGGAGTGGAGGCGATGTGGGCAGAGGCCAGCAGCATCTGATGGCATCAGACAGGGTAAGAGGGGGAGAGGCGACTCCCTGTTGAGGATAGGAAAAGTAAATAGCCAAATTAGATTAGTGAGAAATATATATTTGAAGAGGGCTAATTAAGACAGAGAAAGTTAGAAGTTGGAGAAGAGCCTGACATCGTGAGATAAACAGATATTTAATAAAAATACAGATAAAGAAAAATAACATGGATACTAATATTGTAAGGACAGAAGGTGGTATATTGGGTTTGTGATGTTTAGTCTGTAAAATGATAAACGCTGATGTAGTAAATGAAGTTTTAATATATACCTGTGAACAATGTAGTAAGATCAATGAACTACAGGAAAGTATTGAGAAACTCAAACACGATCTAGTCAAGTGTAGACAAAAACTGCAAGTTAATAATAAGGAAAGGGACAATGACCAATTTCAGAATGATAAAATTGAAAAAGATTCAAAAAAAAGAAGAAGGGAAAGAGATCAGGATGAAGAATGGGTGGTGGTAGAAAGAAAAGCTAGAAAGAAAAAAGCTTTAAGAAGAAGGGCAATAAATTTCTCTACAGCAAGTTCAAATAGCTTTGGTCCTTTAATTATATTAGAAAATTATTTGCAGTTAGGACAGCTGGAAGGGAACTCAGAAGTTAGCTACAATGAAACAAATGAGAATGATTTAACAGAAACAAGGAGCTTAATAAATATTGGAGATGAAGCAGCAAATAATATACTTGATGGAAAAAAGAAAGAACGGGATAAAAAATTGGAGTTGATAATACAGAATTAGGATTAAATAACAGTGAAAATCAGGGAGAACATGGAGAAAATAATGTTGAATTTAGACAGGATGATATTTGTATAGAAAATGATAATATAAGTTTGCAATTGGGGAAAGATCATAATAAAAGGAAACAAAATACTGAGACTGATAAAGGAAATAATCAAATGGATTATACAGAAGTTAAAAAGAACATTTACATCTTGGGAGACTCAATATTGAAATACATGGATAGATATACATCCAAAGACAATAAGGAGATTGTAGCAAGTTCTTTTTCAGGGGCAAAGATAGGAGATGTTAAAGGAATGTTAAGGAACATTGTTAGAGAAAGGGATGGAACTGTGTTGATTTTGCACTTGGGGTGAATAATATAAAACCTCAGAAAAATGGAGGAGATACAAACTGAATTTGAAGAGATAGAATTGGAGGCAGAGGATTTAAAGTGTAAAATATTTTTTTCAGAAGTATTGCCAGTACAAAGAGAAATGGGTAGAGAAAATATTAAAATAATGAAATTAAATAACTGGTTGAGACAATGGACTTTGTATAATAATTTGGAGTGTATCAAACATTGGGAGAAATATATTTGTGAACCTTCTTGCTACTGTAGAGATGGGTTACATCTGAGTTAGAAAGGGAGTAAAAAATTGGGGATGGATATTAAAAAGATAGTGGACAGTAATTTAAACTAAATGAGAAGGGGAGAAGGAATGAAAGTGTATTAGAAATAAAGAAAAGAAATGATGGGAGGAAACAACAACTTAAAAGAAGAATAGACAACATATCAATATGGCTGTTAAATGCAAGAAGCTTAAATAGCGATAAGAAAGCTGAATTGGAAGTTTTGTTAAAACAAGAAAATGTAGATATGTGTATGATAACAGAAACTTGGTGAGATCCTGATATAAATTGAAATAAAGATATTGAGGGATAGAAATTGTATTCCAATTCTAGGAGAAATAGGAGGGGTGGAGGAGTAGCTGCTTATACAAAAGAGGAAATAAATAGCAGTATTTATAAAGAAAATGAAAATGAAAAAAATTAATCATTACAGATTCAAGTAATAAGAGGGGTAGCTAAAAAAATTATTTTTGGAGTTTATTACAGGCCGCCTAATTGTAATAAAGAAATAGACAAAATATTAAATGACAATATTGGAGAGGTAGCAACAGAGGGAGATGTTGTTGTGGGAGATTTCAACTATCCAGATATATGTTGGGAAAATGGTAGTAGTAAGAATGGGAGTAGTGGAAAATTTGTTCAAGTAGTGGAACAGTTGGTTTGGAACAACTAGTTAATAAACCAGCTAGAGAAGGAAACATTCTGGATTTGTTATTGATGAATAGATCTGATATTATTAAAGGAATTAAGGTAAGAGAACATCTAAGAAATAGTAATCATGCTATAGTGGAATTTAAAATTAAAAATAAAATTACATGCATTAAAGGGAAAATGGTGGCAAGAAATTATAATAAAGCAGGCTTTAAAAAATTAGGAAAAATCTTGAGAAATGGAACTGGAAGTGGAATATAGAAACAAAAACAGTAAAACAAATATGGGACAAATTGAAAAATAAGCTATTAAATCTAGAAAAAAAAGTATGTTCCAGATAAAAAGTTATATAATAAAAGAGGTAGAGAGCCCCTGTGGTGTACTGGTAGAGTAATAAAAGTTTGCCTAAAAAAGAAAAAGGCATTTAGAAAAATGAAAATATTACAAACAATAGATTCTGTAAAATATTATAGAGATTGTGTAAAGGAAGTTAAATGGCTTATACATTTTGAGAGAAGGAAATTAGAAGCAAATTTGGCTTATAGAAAAGACAATGGGAAAAGCTTCTATGCATATATAAATCAGCAAAGGAAAGGCAAACAGGGAGTAGGACCATTGGAGGTGAATGGTAAGGAGATTAATGATCCTAGTGAAATGGCAAACAAACTAAATGATTATTTTGGGTTGGTTTTGAGGAAGAAAATGACGTAAGAAATGTAGTAGTGGATAGGAACCAACAAAATCTGGATATGGCTACTACTAAAGAGGAAGTAGAAAGGATAATAAACAAGAAAAAAGTATACAAATCTGCAGGACCAAATGTGTTACATCCAAGGTGTATTAAGGAAGTACTACCATTAATATTAGAAATTTTGGTGTGGATAATTAATAAATCCTTAAGGACTGGTGAGGTGCCAGAAGATTGGAGAAAAAGATCAATAGTGACAAATTACAGACCAGTGAGCCTGAAGGCAATTCTGGAGAAAGTGGTTGAAAGTATACTAAAAGTAAGAATAGAGGAAATTATGAAGTTGATAGGATTTACGGACAAAAAACAACATGGATTTAAAAGAAATAGAGCATGTGGTACAAATCACTTGTGCTTTTATGAAAAGATTAAGGAGGATTTAAATAATAATATACCAGTGAATATAATATTTTTGGACTTTCAAAAGGCCTTTGACAAAGTGCCTCATGATAATTTGATAAATAAATTAAATAAAATAGGTATAGATAGTTGAATTGTTATATGAAAGAAAAATTGTCTGAGTTATTGAAGTCAGAGGGTGAGAGTATTGGGAGAGCTGTCTGAATCAGTGAGGGTGAGGAGTGGGGTGCCGCAGGGCTCTCTGTTAGGCCCCATATTTTTCTCATTGTATGTTAGTGACTTACAAAAAGGAATTGTTAATCAACTACTGAAGTCTGCAAACGACATCAAGCTGGGGGGACCAGTAAGAACAATAGGACAACAAAATAGTATGAAAAAGGATTTGGAAAAAGTGGAAAAATGGGCAAGTCAAAATAAGATGGAATTTGGCTTAGAGAAATCAGGACTAATGTATTTAGGAAGGGAGAGTAGAGAAAAAAGGGGTACATACTAAATGGTAAAGAATTAAAAAAGTTATGGAGGAAAAGGAATGTGGTATAATGATTGACAGATAACTACAATTTGTCAAACAAAGAATGATAGCCATGCAAAAAGCAAATAACATGGTAAGAAACATAAAATGTACCTTTAAAAATAAATCATTGGATGCATGGTGCCAATATATAGGTCTTACATCAGGCCATATTTGGATTATGGTTCCCAGTTGTGGAATCCATATTTAAAGAGGAAAATAGGGAGAGTGGAGAGAGTACAGAGGAGATATACTAAGATGATAGGGAATTTACGTAAATCTGAATATGGTGAGAGATTACAGAGGACAGGATTAAATATGTTAGACCAAAGAAGGCTAAGAGGAGACTTAATGATTATGCTTCGAATAGTAAATGACCATGAGTTGGTAGAAGAAATGGGTATAACAATAAAAGAAGGGTTGAGGGGGTTGAGAAGTCATAATAAACAAATCAAACTTAAGACAGTAAAGAAAAATGTTATATACTATTCCTTTGCTAGTAGGACAGAGAGAGTATGGAATACATTGCAAAGAGATGTGGTGGAAAGTAAAACACTGGAAAAATTTAAAAAAGGAATTGATACATTTTTTCTTGGGGAGCAATGAAAGTGGACCCACTATGGTGGGGGACAGTTTATATGGACATATTGGTCTTCTACAGTTCTAAGCCAAGTGTAAATACCAAGTATAAAATTCTACCATAGATCGTGTTTGGACTAATACTGAGGGGGCTAAGATCCTTAAGGATATGGGGGTAATAGATCGACCAGAATCAGCACACCTTCCTTCTTTTACAAATCTAAATACCGAAACTCCTAGATTAGATATACCTGAAGTCTTGCCTCCATTAGAAGTTTTAAATTTTAAAAGAATTAAATGGCATGATCATTCAATATATACTTTTCAGGAACTGTTCCTACATGACTTCTTAAATAAACAGTAATTAATTATACTTTCAAATAGCTGTTTGAATACCATTTGGGAAACTTGAGACAGACTTATAAATTCTATTAAACCTCTTTGCAAAACAGTCTCTACTAATACAGTAAAACCTTGAACATGGTTTAATCATAAGTGTAAAATAGCCCAAACTACTCTTAATAAGAAGATAAGGGAAGCAAGGGAGAATAAAAATTAACAAAATATTAAAAAATTAAATCAGGTCCAGGAAAGAATATAACAAAATGTTGGATTTTGAAAGAAATAAATATAAGTTACAATGGGACAAGTTATTATATTGCAAAGTGTTACTAAGGCCTTTTGGAGATTGGTAAGCAGTGGGCATGGACAATATTCTAATAGAATTCAAACACATATTACATCATCTACATAGGAAAAATACTTTGAAACCTTATATTTCTCAGTAGAAGAAAGTCTGGGGATTACAAATTCACTTAAGGAATCATTTGAAATGTATCCTTTGCCCCTTTGTATTAATAAAGATGAGATCAGTCAGGCGATTTTGTCACTTAAATCCAATAAGGCTCCAGTCCTGATAGCATGACTGGCGAAATATATAAAACATTTAGACAATGGTGGGTTCCAATTTTTAAAGTACTTTATAATGCCATAATACAGGGCCAAGATGTTCCTCATAGTTGGCTTGACAGTGTTGTCTACCCAATCCTGCAGAAGGGAGATCCTTCAAATCCAAAGATGTACAGACCAAGCAGTCTGATAGATAACTCACAGAAAATATTCTGTAAAATTCTGCTTAATAAACTTCAGGACTGGATAGACAACAAAGGCTTTCTTAGTGAATATCAAAATGGGTTTTGAACAGCAAGATCAACTGTACAACACTGTCATGTTTTAAAACATCTAATTTGGAAGTACATGACAGTTAAGAACAGCAAACTATACTGCTGTTTTGTGGATTTGACATCCGCGTTTGATAAGGTCAGTAAAAATATATTGTGTGAAAAATTAAAATTGCTGGATTTGGACAGTTCATTATTAAATACAATAATTAGACATCATACAAATACTTGGATGCAAGTTCAATATATCAAAGGGGTGAACTGACTTCTACAATTAAAACAAACTTGGGAGTCAGACAGGGGTGCATTTTGGCACCAGCTTTGTTTAATTTATACATCTATACAATATTACAAAATTTGAAAGATGATGATTTCCATTAAAATAGGGATACATAGGGTGACACTCCTGGCTTATGCTGACGACTTTGTTCTGCTCTCAACTTCTCTGCTGGGATTACAAAGAAAATTAAATAAATTCTTTGATTTATGTACCAGGGATGGTTTGTTAATTAATGTAACCAAAACTAATGTAGCAATTTTTGGAAACAAAACCAAGAAATTACCTAGAGTTTACATTGGGAAAACTAAAATAGATATGGTTAAGTCATATGATTATCTTGGACTGCTCTTCTCACAGTCTACAACCTGGAAGGAGCATTATGACTTTGTTAAATCCAAAACTAAGACTGCATCCAGTGCTTTTAGGCAATTGAATTCAAAGATGGGGAGAGCTGCTATTCTGGGAATCTTGAAGGTGATAAATGCAAAAATCAATACTTCCATAACTTATGCCTCAGAAATATGGGGAGATATTATACTGGATGACACTGAATGTGTAATTAATAAATTACATCGGTACATTCTAATGGTTTCCCAAGCTTTTACCAAAGAGATTTTATGCCTAGAATTAGGACAACTTTCCTTGCAGGTGATAATCTTGGAAAGAAGTATTTTATTTTTATTAAAGACATTCCTGTTATCAGAACAAAGAATTCCAAGATGGTGTTTGGAGGAAGAAATATACTATGCTTCCATTAATTTTATATCACCCAGTATCCATTTTATTTGGAGGGAACTATATCCTAGGGGGTTAGGTCATGTACTAACTGACATATTCTTCAAACATCTGGAGCAAATTACTTCTCTGGTAAAAACTAGAGTTAGAGACATAGCCAGAACAAAGGATTTGGAGAGATTGGCAACACTAAAGCATTATAGATGGTACAAAATATTGAAACAGAAATGTGTTCTAAAGCCGTATCTAATTAGATTAACTAATCCACAATCTAGATGTTTACTTACCTGGTATAGACTAGAATTATATAAAGCAAACTATATTTACTTGAGACAAAGGAGAGGAAATGTTGATACTCCATTTTGCCCTTGTGGAAAATTTTCAGAGGATGGCTTGAAGCGTGTATTACTGCTCTGCCCCTTCTTTTGTTCACACAGGAAAAAATGGTTGGGGGAAATTCTGGCAGGTACTGATCTCCCTTCTGACCAGTTGGTATCTTTTTTCTTCAACAGTACAGATATTGATATTTTGGAGAGATTAGTGTATTTTTTATCTGCTCTTCATTTATGAATATTTGCACATATGCTGTATAGTTAAATAAATTATTGATTAATGTATTTTTATGTATATTAAATGTATGAAGAATACTGGTATCAGTATTCATGTGTATTTAGATTTTTGTAAAAGCTTACTCTGAACAATAAACAAATGATGATGATCTCTTCTTAAATGAAAATCTCAAAAGGAATGCCACAATACATCTTGGCTTCTCCCCTTTTGGCGTTCTAGTGGTTAGAGAATGATGTGCCCTCTCAATTTCCAGTGACCATGGCCACTGGTACTCGAGGATCTTTGGAATGAACTTCTATATAAAGGAGACCAGGTTATGTCCTTCCAAATTCTCAAGGACCCCCACAATATAAAGGTTGTGCATTCTCCAACTGTTTAATAAGTCAACAGTTTTTTTGTGTAAGAAATCAATTTGGGAGACCTGGTGGGCTAGGTGTTGCTTATTATATTTACTGGAGTCTTTCAGAATTGCTAATCTGTTTACCTCTATGGCTCTCTCTGACAGTTTCACCCATGTTTTTATTTAAATTGTCAACAGTGACTCTTAGTGAGCCAGTATCGTTACTTATCATAGTAAAAAGGCTCTTAATGGAGACAAGCTCATTCTTTGTGTTGATTGTTGATAAGGCCAAGGTCTCTCCTCCTCCCTTGATGTTAACGCTTCCTGTAGGCGGCAGTTTATTTACAGTGGCAGTCAGCATTTTAAGCGGAGAAGCTGTCACTTTTTTAAAATGTGGCAAAATTGGACTTCAGATAAATTATGCGGAAGGTAAGGATATCAGATATTATAGTACATTCACCTGTTGTGATTAGCTAAATGGGATGAATTGCCAGGTTCTGATCAGGTGTGGCAGATGAACAGATTCAAGTGGCACTTCTTGGCAATGAATCTCCACCGCTGGACCATAGTCCATCTTTATAGGTCCTTCTGGAGATCATGCCCCCTCCCGCTCATGATCTACCCTGCTGCATAGCTTTGTGTCATTAGCAAAGAGACACAATTTGCCCTGGATACTTTTCCCTGTGTTACTTATGAACATATTAAATAGGACAGGTCCAAATACCGATCCCTGAGGCACTCTACTCATTACTCTACTCATTATCTCCTTGTCCCCTGATTTAGCCATGTTCACCAGTACCCTCTGTTGCCTCCTACAAACTGACTTCCTATCCATCTAACTAAACCCCACTCTACTCCCTAGTCCTTAAACTTCTTCAGTGGTTTCCTGTGGTACCAAATCGAAGGCCTCGATGAAGTCTAAGTAGAGCAAATCTACTGCCTGCCCTCTGTCAATTGCCTTGGTGACTCAATCAAAAAACAGTATCAGGTTGGTCTGGCATGACTTCCCTAACATGAACCAATGCTGCTTGCTGTCCTGCATCTGTTGTCCTTTAAGTAGGCCACCACATTTTCCTTAATTATGTTCTTCATTGGCTTGCCTATAATGGAGGTAAGGCTGACAGGCCTGTAGTTATCTGGATCCTCTCTGTCCTCCTCTCCCTTGTGGAGTGGTACTACTTCAGCAGATCTCCAATCCACTGGCACCACTCCAGACTTCAGTAAGCCATTAAATAGATGAGTTAAGGGTACTGTCAATTCTGCAGCCAGTTCCTTAAGTACAAGTCATCTGGGACTGGTGCCTTGTCTACCCTGAGAGATTCGCTTTTTTTTGCCTTGCTAACTAGGATCTGTACTTGTTCAATTTCCTGAACCCCCCCATGTGGGACAGACTTGATGGACCCAAGGTCTCCTTCTGCCATCATCTTCTATGTTTCTGTGTGGTGGTCTTTATACCACTCCCTGGCAGGGGTCCTTTGTCCTCAGCCGTGAATACTGAATAGATGCAATTGTTTTGTACATTTGCCTTTTGCTCGTCATCATACATCACCCACCCCCTCAGCTAGCCTAACTGTCCCCCCATATTTTCATTTGTTCCCTTTATGTACCTAGAAAGCTATTTTCCCCACCTTTGGCTCTATGAGTTTAGCATGATAATCCTACATGGCTTCCTTCCTCTTGTTTCTCTTGTACTCAGTGAGAACCCTTCCTTTCTCACTCACAGCCTCTCTCACACACCTTTCGAAAACCAGATTATTCTTCAGTGTTTGTTCCTTTTGATGAGCTTCCTTGCATAAGATTCAGTCACCTCCAGGACTGCCCCCTTAATCCTGCCCCAGTGTTCTTCCACACCCTCAAGCTGGTCTATACCTGCCAGTCTTTTTCTGACTAGTTCTTGCATCTTCCCAAAATCTGCACACCTGAGGTCCAATACCAGTCATAGAATCACAAGCTTTGTCGACAGATAAGGACCACTTGGCCCACCCCATCTGCCCATATTGTCACTATCTATACTGTCACCATAGACCCTACCTGATCTCTGGCTACTCCCCCACCCCCAGTTTTCTACCATGATTACTTTGTCCCTACCCCATGCATGCATAAATCCTACCACTGGTTTTGCTCCCACCACCTCCACTGGTAGACTATGCCAGGCATCTGCTACTCTTTTGGTGAAGACATTCTTCCTTACATCCCTTCTAAACTTCCCCTTTCAGCTTTATTGCATGTCCTCTTGTCCTGGTGCACCTTCTCCTGTGAAAAATACTCCTCTCCTATACCTTGTTCACCTCCATGAGGTACTTATAGAGCTCTATCATGCCCCCCTTCTTCTCTTCCAGGGTGTACATATTGAATCCCTCAGTCTCTCCTCAAAGGACTTTTTATTCAACCCCTGCACCATTTTAGTTGTCCTCCTCTGGACAGCCTCTACTCTGTCTATGTCCTTCCTGTGATATGGTCTACAGAACTGGACACAGTGCTCCAGGTGGTGTCTCACCAACGATTGATATGGTAGTAACACCACCTCTCTACTTCAGTTGGCAGGTCCCCCTCCCTATGCATCCCATTTGACCTGTCTACTGCCCTGCCACCTTGAGGTCATCAGACATGAGGTCTCTTTTCCCAAGGTCTCTTTTCTGCTTTGTGACCATCAATATCTCCCCCAAATTGCATAGACAGTGCATACACTGATTCTGGGTTTCTGTGCCCTAGTTGCATGATTTTGCACCTTTTTGCATTGAAACCCAGCTAACATGCCCTTAACTACTTTTCAGATATTCTCAGGTCTCTACCCATTCTCTCCACCCATTTTGATGTCTGCAAGAGGCATACCTTCCCCTCTAGCTCTTCTGCAATGTCACTTATGAAGATATTGAAGAAGACTTGCCCCAGCACGGAGCACTGAGGTACCCTACTGGCCACTGACCCCTTATTAGAGTGAGCGCCCTGCTGGTCACTCCCCCTTATTAGAGTGAATGCCATTTACCAATGCCTTCTGTCACCTATCTGTCAACCAGTTCCTTGCCCAGTTTACCATCTTGGATCCCACCCCTAAACTGCCCAGTTTCCTTATAAATCCTCATGTACAGTGTCAAAGGCTTTGCCGAAGTCTAAGTAGGCCACACCCTTTGCACCACACTGATCTATTTCCCTGCTCAACCAATTGAAGAAATCTATCAGGTTTATCTGACGTGACCTCCCTCCCATGAATCCATGTTGTCTCGGGTCTTGTAACCCACTGGATTCAAGATAATCTAGTAGCCTTTCTTTTAATAGTGTTTCCATTAACCTTCTCATCACTAATGTTAGACTGACCACCCATAGCTACCAACCTCCTCCCTGCTGCCACGCTTATAGGGCAAGACTACATCTGCCTTCCTCCAGTCCTCTGGAACCACATCTGTTTCCACTACTGTTTCCAGTGAGTTGTTGAATAGGACTGTTAGAGGTGCAGCCAGTACCTCCCTGAGCTCTCTCAGCACCATTGGATGTATCCCATCTAGCCCCATAGGCTTGTCCACTTTCAGATTTGCATGTCCTCTCAGGATTTTTTCCTCTGTGAATAGACTTGTGTCCACCCCCCCGTGTTCCTGCTGCTTCAGTGTGGTCCATCCCCTTGTCCCTCCACTGTGAAGACTGAGCAGAGACAGACAGAGAAGTAACTGTTCAGGATATCTGCTTTTTCTTGATTCTTCTCTGCATAATCCCCCCTCCCCCATCCTCACAATCCCTCCACTTGTCTTCCCCTTTTTGCTTATGTATCTGAGGAAGGTCTTGTCCCTGTTAACTACCCCTCTTGTTATCCTTCCCTGCTTCTCTCTGCTTTACCTCATACAACTCCCTATCCTTTTTTCCTCTGCATCTCTTTGTGCATCCCGATTTCCACCCCTTTAGCCTATACATTAGAAGCCACTTCCCTCGAAAACCATACTGATCTCATTCTCCTTCTGTGTTTGTTCACTTCTTTCATACAGAGGGTTCATTATGCCTTCTCTTAATTTATGCCACTGTTATTGCACCCCACCCTGGCAACACCTCTCCCCCAGTTGTTTCTGAGGTATTCACCCATTTTTTTAACATCTGCTTTCCTGAAGTCCAGGGTCCTCATCCCTGTGTAGTTTGTCTGTATTGCCATCTTTATGTTGAACCACACTGCATGGTGATCTCTGGTCCCAAGGAGACATCCCACCTTGATGTCTGCAACGCTGTCCTTGTTTCTGAGCACCAGGTCTAGTATTGCCGTGTCTTGAGTCAGTTCTTTGACAAGCTGCCTGAGAAATTCCCCCTGCAGGGTGTCTAAGATGTCCCTGCTCCTAGATGAGGCTGCAGTTGGGAGGCTCCAATCTATATCTGGCAGAATGAAGTCCCAACCAGCAGCGCCTTTCCCCTTTTTTGCCATCATGCTGATGACTTCCCCCAGTGCCTTATCCAATTCTTCTCCCTGTGTTGGAGGTCTGTATATTGGTCCAGTGCGAACAATGGCTCTGGCTTCTACCTCTTACCTCCATGGTGGTGCATAGCACCTCTAACCAATTCTTTACCCCTAGGTTCCCTCCTCTCTTTGAGGGGGGTTCATTGTTCCCCATGTCAGTTTGAACCACGCAGTGTTTTCATCACTGAAACCAAACATTCCCCTGTCAGTCACCCCACCATGTCTGAACTGGTGAGTACCAAGTCAGGTATGGCATCCTGTCATGTATGATCTTTGACCAGCTGCACTAGTATTCAGTTCTGCGGCATATCAATCAATGTTTGACTCCTGCTGCTCTCTGCTGCCAGGATATCCCAGTTTATTTCTGGCAGGTTCAGTTTTCCCACCATCACCAGATTACCTTTTAAGGCTCCTCTTCTAACTTTGTTCCCTGGCATTCTGTCTTCCTCCTGTTTCTGCCACAGTGGTCTCTAGACTACCCCTTATACTAACATACTAACATACTAACATACTAACATACTATTTGCCAGCAGATTAGGCCTTATGGTCTATCAAGTCTGCTCGAACCTAGATCCTTAGTTGGGTGCCGAGACCCTCCCATCCCTTGTGCTCCAGAAACCCCTATCATCCATCCCCACCCCCCCGGGATAGGCCATCATCTGATACATCCACTTTCTGTGTCTGTCCCACCCTCTCTTAAAGCTCTCCACTGTGGATCCCTGAACCAGCTCACCAGGCAGAGCATTCCAAGGGTCCACCACCCTCTCAGTGAAAAACCTCCTCTTTCCCCCTCACCCTTCCACCTTCCAACTTCAAACCATGCCCTCTGGTGATGCCTCCTGCTTTAGTCTAAAGATCCCTCCATGTTTACCCTATTTATTCCCTTGAGGTACTTGAAGACCTCAATAATGTCCCCCTGTCTCTCCTCTCCTCCAATGAAAACAGGCAGAGCTCTCAAGTCTGTCCTCGTAAGTCAAATCCCCTAGCCTCGATCATCTTTGTTGCCCTCCTCTGTACCCCTCCAGGAGCTGTATGTCCCTCTTCAAGTGTGGTCTCCAGTACTGTACACAGTACTCAAGGTGTGGTCTAACCAGTCCATTGTACAGTGGCAGAATCACTTCCTTGCTCCTAGAGGTGATCCCTCATGATGCATCCCAACATCCTGTTTGCCTTGCTAGCTGCTCTCCTGCACTGCTCAGTGTTATTCATACATGTATCCACCATGACCCCTAGGCCTTTTCCCTGTTGAGGCTTCCAGCACCTCCTCCCAGGGTGTACCTGTGTTTAGGGTTTCCCGACCAAGATGCAACACCTGCACTTGGTGATATTGAAATTTAATTTCCATGTGTGAGCCCAGCTTTCCAGGGTGTCCAGGTCTCTTGCAGGCCAACCTCCCTCTTCTCCCTCAACTACTGCTCCCATCTTGAGTCATCCGGCGAAGAGACTCATTTCACACCTCTATACCATCCCTGATGTCTGATATGTATGCATTAAACAGGATTGGACCCAGGACCGAGCCCTGTGGTACCTACATCACCAACCTCTGTAGGGTTCGAGCTCCCAGACCACTACTCTGAGTGCGCCCAGCTATCCAGTTTTCAATCCATCTGACCATCAAAGGCCTACTCCTAACCCCATCAGTTTCTCCACCAGACCATTGGGGGACAGAGTCAAACGCCTTGCTGAAGTCCAAGAATAATACATCCACAGGCTTACCCCTATCCAGTTCTGATGTTACCATTCATAGAACTCCACAAGGTTGGTTTGACATGATCCACCTGGCACAAACCCATGCTGCCGACTATCCAGACCTCCCACCTCCTCCAAGTAAACCCCCAATCGTTCCTTTAGTATACTCTCCATTAATTTTCCCACCACCGAGGTTAAACTGATGGGTCTATAGTTTCCTGGTACTTCCTTCCCCCTTTATGGATTGGTACCACATGTGCCTCTCGCCAATCCTAGGTACCTCCCTGTCTCAAGTGACCTGTTGAAAAGCTCGCCAGAGGTGCAGCCAGTATGTCCACGAATTCCCAGTACTCTCGGATGAATGCCATCCGCCCAGGAGATTTGTCTTTCTTTAGGGCCTTGAGGGCAAACCACACCCTTTGGTGGGATGGCATCATCCGTCCCCTCCACCTTACTGGTCTTTTATCCTAACCAGATGTGACACCCTGGGGTACCTTCCTCCCTTTTGCTCCATTTCTGCTGCCCCTGATCCCACTCCCTGCCGCCTCACATCCTTTGTGCCTTGCTTTGTAGATATCCCATCCCTCCCTAGTGAACACAGAGGCAAAGTACTGCTAAATACCTCTGCCTGGTCCCTCGCCTCTTCCACCCACCTCCTTCTGATCTCAATCTGCTGAGATGGCTTCTAGTTTTCTCCGCCTCCCAATGTACCGAAGAACCTCTCCTCCATGTATCCCCTGTGCCAGCCGCTGCTCTTTACTGGACTTTGCTTCCCTCACCATACGGGTGACTTTTCTAGATGCAAGCTGGTACATTTCCTTATCCCTATCCCCTCTTGTTGTTTTATATTTTTTGTAGGCCGCCTCTTTTTCTGACTGCTACCTGGACCTCACTGGACCACCAGCATGGTTTATGTGACCTTGCTCCTGACGTTTCAACTTAGCAGATCCTGACTGCCTCTTGAAGTCCCCGTTTATGACCTCCATCTCCTTTCCACACTTGTTGTTGAGGTAATCTCCTTCATGATCCTGAGAATATTTCCCATGCCCATAAAGTCTGCCCCCTGAAGTCCACTGCCAGTGTCCTAGATCTCACCCCACCCCCAATGCTTATTTGAAACCAGACAGTATTGTGGTCACTCCCAGTCAGGGGGTCCTGTACAACCATGTCCCTTACCAGATCCCCATCTGCCAGAACACGTCCAGGACATGCCCCTCCCTTGTGGGCTCCATCACATGCTGTGTTAAGAACACATCCTGGAAGCCATCCAGCAGCCTCTGCTCCTTGGCCACCTTAGAGGACATGGTTCCCCAGTTAGTACCTGGCATTAAGGTCCCCATCAACACCACTCCTTCCTTTTGGACCACACTGGGCAATGATGTTGTCCAGCAAACCATCCTCTAGAACATCACTCATCCCGGGGCCTATATGCTACACCCAGCTTGACTTTATCTCCTGCTGGGGATCGAGGTGACCCATAAGGCCTCCACGTTTCCTCTGCCTCTTCTACCATAG
This sequence comes from Neoceratodus forsteri, assembly GCA_016271365.2. Classification (NCBI taxonomy): domain Eukaryota; kingdom Metazoa; phylum Chordata; order Ceratodontiformes; family Ceratodontidae; genus Neoceratodus; species Neoceratodus forsteri. Next base: position 132,385,807 of record CM028129.1, on the reverse strand, counting down.
CAATTTCTATGTCATCTCTAATGAACATAGCCACTCCACCCCTCTGCCCTCCTTTCTATCCTTCCTAAGCATAGTATGCCCCATTAAGGTCCCAGTCATGGTTTTGTTGCCACGTTTCCGTGACTCGCCACATCCACCCCTCGAACAGCATGGCCTGGAACTCTGGCAACTTGTTTCCCAAACTCCTGGCATTTACTAACACTAACCCCCACCCCTTATCCCTGATCCTTTTGTCGAACCCCACCCAGATTCCTTATACTTCCATCCTCCCCTGCTCCTCCTGAAACCTCCACCTCCAGTCTGTTTCCCTCCCCTTGGGCTTGAAGGCTACTCCTCATCTGGAGGGAGGGCTTCTGTCAGCCCCTCCTTATCCCTTCCCCCACAAGTTTAAACCCCACCTTTCTTGTATGTAGTCAGCCATCCCCTGTTTAAGGACTTCCTTCCCTAATGGGGCAAGATGAAACCTGTCCTTGGCATATAGTCCCTTATCCTCCCAAACTCCATTCCAGTTCCCTAACACCCCAACCCATTCTCTTCACCCCACTTCCTGAGCCATTCATTAACCTCTGTGAGCTTCATTTTTCTCCACTGAGGCTTTGGTACTGGCAATATCTCCTAAAAAGGAAATGTTGCATCCATTATCCCGACAGACTCTGGCAAGTTCTTGGAACCTTGCTTGGATTTCCATAATGCTATTTCCTCTAGATCATTAGTTCCCAAATGCACCAGGAAATCCGTTTCCCTCCACAATCCCTAACCATTTCATACACCATGAACTTTGCTCTGTGCACTGTCAGCCCAGAGATACTCACTACCTTCACCTGGCTATGGCATCCACCCCCTGTCCCTCCCAATGGATACCCTTAATCATCGGTCTCCCAGTAACAGAACCTTAACCGCCATCATCCTTATGGTTACCTCCACTATGCCTCTCAGCCCCCTCCCCCACTTTATTCATGATCACAATTTCATGGGAGTCTTTCTACCTTATTAGAGACCCCTTGTCACCCTCCCTTTCTGCCTCCTTGCTATTTTGCCCACTTAACTCAAACCCCTCTGAATAGGTGTCCCTTTAACCCTCTCTTATCTGAACCATTTATCCTGGCCTGATGGTTTCCCTTCCCCGCACCCTCATCCCCTCTGTAATAGTACCCCTGTCTCCAGAGGCTCTCTGTGGGTCCCTTTAGCTAGGGCCCCATCCTGGTACTGACCTTCCTGCTGAAGGGGCCTCTCCCACCTCCTTGTCTCCCAGTTCCTCTCCAATCATGCTCTCCTCCCTCATGTCTGGAATATGTTGCATCTCCCCATTTGCTTAACATATATGTTTCCTTCTCCCTCTGGGACTATGTCTATCCTTTCCATAGCTGTTCTGTGATGCCCTATGGTATCTGACTCCTCCCCGGCCTCTGTATAAGTTTCCTCATTTCCACCAACCCTCCTCCCCTCTAGGATGCTTAGTATCTCAAATTTATTGTGACACTCTATGTCAGCCTCCATCAAGTAACCCGAGTTTCCTGATTGCATCTCTAAACTGACCCTTTTCTTCCTCTCTTGCACTGTTCACCTTAGGAGCTCCTTCCCACAGTCTGCTGTTTTAGGCTTCCGCACAACAGCCCCTCCTGACTTTTCCCTCCAGTCTCCTTGAATTCAGAATTTTCACCCTGTACGCTTCCCTTAGCATCAACTTCCTATCTAAGGGTCCTCTGTCCCTAATATCCCCCTTCTGCTTGCTGTAGCATAATGTCCTGTAATTTCAGAGCGTTGCCCCAGCCTCCCTCAGCCCCACCCTTCTGCTGCCCATATCCACACCCCTATCCTTGACACCCCCAGCTCCCACAGCTTACTCCTTAACCAATATACCTCACTCCTAATACAAGATAGCTGTCTACAGAGTGGGCAGCCTCCCTCTCAGGCCCAATTTAGAATTATTGCCATCCCACAGCCTGTGCAGCCTACAACCCTTCCGAAGATGCCTGCCATGGTGGAATATGGCCACCCTGATTATCCCCTCTGTTTATAATAGCACACCCTTTCTCAGTCCCTTTCCTGGAGTACAGTTTTCTCATACTGACTGTAGTTATTTACAAACCCAATTTCAACCCCACCAACAAAGTTCCCAAGTCTCACAAACACATACAGTCCAGTATGTGTTTCAGTCCCATAACAGTGTGTGTAAGCAGACTCCAGGTACCGTGTGATGTCACAGGCCCACCAACTCCTGTTGCTTCAAAATTTCAGTCCCAAACAGAAATACTCAGCCCTTCAATCCCAACCCCCAGTGGCTTTCAGTATTTAAGTAAGCCTACAAAACAGGGTGGGTGGGAGGGTTCTACCAAACACCAGGCAAACATTTAAATTACCTTCTAATTTTCCCTGCCAAACATCTATCCCCAAACCTACAATATCACAGCCCAAGTATCAGTTCAAATTCAAGGTAATAATTTTAACACATAGAACTAATTTCACTAACAAACTAATCAAATATTTCAGTTTAAAACAAAATATAACTCCTGGCCTCTTTTCTACCAACCTGTTGCTTAAGCTCCCAAGTGAACAATGAAAGCCACAGTAATTCCGTTTAAAGACAAGTTAATTGCAGCTAATGTCCCTCCTCCAAACACCAGGCAAACACATTTAAATTACCTTCTAATTTTCCCTGCCAAACATCTATCCCCAAACCTACAATATCACAGCCCAAGTATCAGTTCAAATTCAAGGTAATAATTTTAACACATAGAACTAATTTCACTAACAAACTAATCAAATATTTCAGTTTAAAACAAAATATAACTCCTGGCCTCTTTTCTACCAACCTGTTGCTTAAGCTCCCAAGTGAACAATGAAAGCCACAGTAATTCCACGTAAGACAAGTTAATTGCAGCTAATGTCCTCCTCCAAACACCAGGCAAACACATTTAAATTACCTTCTAATTTTCCCTGCCAAACATCTATCCCAAACCTACAATATCACAGCCCAAGTATCAGTTCAAATTCAAGGTAATAATTTTTAACACATAGAACTAATTTCACTAACAAACTAATCAAATATTTCAGTTTAAAACAAATATAACTCCTGGCCTCTTTTCTACCAACCTGTTGCTTAAGCTCCCAAGTGAACAATGAAAGCCACAGTAATTCGGTTTAAAGACAAGTTAATTGCAGCTAATGTCCCTCCTCCAAACACCAGGCAAACACATTTAAATTACCTTCTAATTTTCCCTGCCAAACATCTATCCCCAAACCTACAATATCACAGCCCAAGTATCAGTTCAAATTCAAGGTAATAATTTTTAACACATAGAACTAATTTCACTAACAAACTAATCAAATATTTCAGTTTAAAACAAAATATAACTCCTGGCCTCTTTTCTACCAACCTGTTGCTTAAGCTCCCAAGTGAACATCTAACTCTCTTTACCAGCAGATGTTGTCAGATGCCCCCAGATCAATTCCACCTCCCTATCCCCCTCCTTCTTTACAGTCCCATCCTCTGTTGCCTCAATACCTTCCCAGTGTATAAGGCTACCCCCCCATCTCTACCTTTTTCACTTTCTTTCCTAAGTAAGGTATACCCTGAAGCAGTTAGATCCAGTTGTTGTTACCACTAGCCCAAGTCTCTGTGAAGGCCACTAAGTCTGTCAGCCTCTGCCACAAATGCCTAAAGTTAGATGTTGTTGTTTAGACTTCTTGCATTTAAGCAAACCAATCTCCACGCACACATATTACTCCCTCCCCTTTTGTCTGGTCCTCTCCTCATGTCGTTCACTCTCTCCCCTGACCATCCCCCACCCTCTCTGATATGCATACATTTGCTATACATTTTCCCCCTCACTATTTTCATCTGTCCCTTCTCCCTACCACTGATGGCTTCCCCTCAACCCATTTCTGTTTGTGAGGGACCTCTGCTGGGTTCACCCTGCATCTACTACATACGGGGGAGGGGGTGCAGCACCAGCTACCCCTTTAGTTTATACATGATAACCTTGTTGCAGTCATATTTAGTGGAACTCTACTTTTTTCAAATCTAAAAGAAAGTACAAAAGCAGAATCCCGGGGGGGCATTTTACAAAACGGGAGAAAAAAGTGCAATCTAAAATGCCATTTATTTTACTATTTCTTTATCCATATGAGACAAAACTTGGTTTCTGATGGGGTTTTGCTTCTACCCAGTTCCACAGCTGTTTGGACTGGAGCACTGGAAGATTAAGAGACTTACCTCTGGTCACACAGAGGGTACTGTATTTGGCTTTGGTGGGGTTTGAACCTGTAATATTCTAGTTTCCAAAATGGGGCTTTAACCTCTAGACCAGTCTGCCTCACTAAAATGTACAGTATAGGTAAACAAGTTTCACAGAAACATGAACTACTGCCTGAAAAAGATGCAGTTTGCTATTCTGTCTCTGTATGTAGTTCAGTTGATTTAAAATAAAATAATTTTGTTTGTGAGAATGGGCTGACTATTCCGTCATACTCCAGTCCCACTAGTTTCAGTGGTGAGGGTTGGGGAGGTTGGGTTTCCAGAGTCTGTTTCAGCAATGAACTGCAAACCTCTGTCTCTCGTCAATGTAAAAGCTCATCTTTTATTCACTTGTGAAAATTCAGTGGCCAGGGATTCCATTTCAATTGAAGCAGCATCCTGCAGGCTCTGAATGAATCCTCCCTCCAGTATCGCTATCCTGAACTAAGAATGCAGCAAATTGAATTAGAGTGAAGAGATTTATACACAGCCAGCACGCTGCTCTTGACCTGGCTGATTAGAGAGAGTTTGCCGGATGGGAGGTTCTTGGCATTTTCTATTCAGACGGGGCTGCCGGCTCAGTTTTCTCTGCTTGTGTTGAGCATCTAGAAATGAGCTCTCAGTTTAATAGGGTTTGTGTTGCAAAGCCTTTCAGTAGCCTAAGCTGCAAAACATGTTCCCACTCCCTACCTCCACTTGATACTGAGATTCCTGTCCTGACCAATACTGCTGCCTACCCTTTCTTATCTAACCTTTAGTATTTACATTGGGTGGTGTGTGTGTGTGCGCGTGCGTGCGTGTGTGTGTGCACATGCATGCAAACTCCTTTCTCAGTTCTAATTAGAAAGACTTAAAAAGGTTCTGAACCTAGTCATTTGCATACTGTCTTTGGTATGCAAAATATACGCTAATTACATGCAGAGTTTCCAGGTCAACACCTCCCAGGTAAGAAAGATCTCCTGATTTTGACCATCAAAACCAGAGAGATTTCCACAGGGCCCTGTGCCTGAGTATAAGATGATAGACATACAGTGCTTAGCTGATTAAAAGTCAAGGGGATCAGTTTGTTCTTTGTTTCTGATCCTTTTAGAGAAACTGGAATGGTGCCTGAAGCTGAGGGAATGCTAAAATGGACAAAATCAGGGAGCCTAAGAGGAGTGTCCATGTAGTACCCCTCCCCCCGAATGTGCAGCTTAAATAAAATTCTTAACTTACTTGACTGCCTTACAGTTCAACTATCAGATTGATCCTGCCCCCCACCACACAATATCTTCTTCTTCCAGAAAGGTTTTTATCTTCCAAGGCAGGCGCTGCTTATGTCGGCCAGCTTCACCATCATTGAGAGTGGCAGGCTTACTTACACTTGCGTGTCTCAGCAGATGCTCAGTGCGGCCAGAGGCTTCATGCTGCTGCAACCCCTGTATTTTCCTCCAGTTTTCTCCCCGCTATCCGAGGCCCCAGAACGAGGTAGCGCATGTGCGTGGAGGCGCACATGTGCACTGCGGCTCCAGTAACGGCCCTTCCTCCCTCCCTCGGCCTAGCGCTAGGGCTCCTCAGTATGGTGTCACTGCCCAGCCTCCACCAGGAGGCAGCCAAGCGCTGGGGAGACCCTCCACAACCCTTCTGAAGAGGAGAGCTGCCAGCCGGCAGCTCGATCAGCTCCTCTCCCTCACCCCGACCAACCCCCGATGACCAGAGCTCGAGCCCGAACCCGGGTTGCCGGCGTGGTGTGAAATGTGGCCTCCAGCACTGCAACCCTCAGTGCCACCGGGCCACCCCCCCAATATCTTCTAACTACAACCAGTTGGGCAGCACCCCAGAATCCCACACAGCTGACAGCAGTCATGGCGGTCAACCACAGGAGCGTCACATGCGTGTAGTTTTTTGCATGAAACTGTCAAATCACTTTAAATGAAAACTGGACAAAGAGTGTTATTTTTAGAGCTGGGAATCAGGTCAGGATGCAGGTTCGGGTCACTTGGGTTTGGGGAGGTTCTGAGAATGACCCAAACTGGGTTTCACAAAAAAAAAATGAACAATGGACTGAAAATTCTTTATGCAATTTTTAGGGCTGAGAAACACTAGAACAGCCATTTCTAGGCTGACTTCATGTGGCAAATCAGTCAGAGTGGGGAGCAGCCGGCGACACTGCTGCACTTTAAGTGGAGGAAAAAATAGTTGCATGAGAGAGGTGTAAATGCAAGTTTTGGGGCACCATGTACTGTAGCTGGTTCTTTTATTTTGGGCCAAAATTGGGCCAAATCAGGGTTGGTCTGTTCTGACTTGAAGTTGACTCACTGGGCCAAATTTCTCAGATACACAGCTCTAGTTATTTCTCACCTGCCAAAGCAAACCCACTGATTAAGGAGTTCAGGTAGAAACAAAAATGTTTCCTTACCTAAAATGCCACTTTCAAGGCTTTTTCAGTATCCTCCTTAACTCCCAAAATACAACACTTTGCACCACCACTCGTTCTATACTGATGTACTCTGTTGACCCATTAATTTAATTTTACAATTTTATTTAACCAGGAGAGCCAGTCTGAGGTGCAGCATCTCATTTTCTGTGGGATCCTTCCTCTGTCCATTTCCACAGCAGTGTGAACTGGAGCACTAAGAGATGAAGGGATTTGCTCAAGGTCACACAGTGAGATTTTGGCTCTCATGGGGTTTGAGAATGTTATCTGCTGGTTCTCAAGCTTGCGCTTGCGCACAACACTGTCTCCACCAGCAGAGTATAGCAACATAAATTATCATAGAGCAGCAGAGGCACTGTAACATAAAGTCATGCCGTTGCCCGCTAGATGCTGGGCAGCAATGCTGCATACTGGGAATTATGGGGGTACTGAAAAGTTTTAAAAGTGGCATTTTAGGTAAAGAAAAGTGTTTGTGTATATCTGAAACTTCTGATGGGTAGGTTTGCTATACTGGTGGAAAATAACACAGTTTTGTGAAGTTAAAATAGATTTACTGGGGAGCCCATCCTCTGGATAATCTTACCTCACCAGCCTGAGGTTTCCTGCCTTATCACTGTCTCACAGTCCAGACATAATTTTGCTTGCCTCACTTCTACTGTTCTCGTATGCCTCCTACCTCCTCTCAATTTCACCTCGACTCTCCAGCAATAGCTACATATACCCAGTCCCCCCAGCTCCTATTGCCCCTCTCCTCCACATTCAAACTTAGCCCTGACCCTCCGTCACCTCATCCCTCCACCCTACCCACTTTCCATTTGATTTCCTCCAGTGCCGTACCCCCACAGATGGAGACTAGTGTAGTATTCTTATGGAGCTTCCACACAGCACACAAATCCATCTTAATCACAAGTGGGCCCAAACTCCCTTTGCCATTCTCCTTATTCCTACTCATCCTACTTCTTGCAGAGGACGTCAAACCCAGCCCAGGCTCCCCAGTGGGACCCCAGCAAATGAAGTCCCACAAAAGGTTCTGCATCATTCACACAGACATTAGGAGCCTTGTAACTAAACAGGATCTCCTAAACTGCTAGCTGACCCAGCACTTCCCAAACATTCTGTGCCTCACTGAAATCTGGCTTTCTGCAGAAACCCCTGATGCCTCCCTAGCGATTCCTGATCACACACTCTATCAGCAGGCTCACTGCAGGAGGAGAGGAGGGGTAGCATGGCATTTTATGCAAGGCAATCACTATCATGCTCAGTCATCATGAAAGAATCCTGCCCCAGCTCCCATGTACTGATCCTAACACATATCACCCTTCCCTCTACTCTCCCAATCTTTATGGGGGGAGCTATGCCTCCCCTCAACTAGCTCAAGACTCACTCATCTCTTGCTTAACCACCCTACCACCCCTTGCAGCAAGTGGTGAGTTACTATTATTGGGTGACTACAACCTGGACTGGCTTTCCCTCTCCTCCAAGAATGCCATCTCCAAAATCGAGGCTCTAAACCTTACCCAGTTAATCACTAAGCCCACCCACTACAAGCCCCATACATCAAATCATTACCTGATTGATAGGATCCTCACCTCCCATCCCCATAGACTATCTACAGCTGGTGTAATGGCTGAAGCCTTAAGTGACCACTGCATCACCTTCTGTACTAGGAAAACCCAGTTACCCAAAACGGCACCCAAATACATAAAAATCTGTTCTCTGAACTCACTGGACACTAACACTCTTCTGTGTGATCTAAAGCACGCAGACTGGAACCCAGTATACTCAGCTTCTGATGTAAATACATCCTTAGACCGGTTCCTGCATATTTTGACCCAGGTCTGGGACTCTCATACACCTCTAGTCAAAGCTAGAGTCAGGAAACGCCATCACTTTTGGGTCTCAGCCCCACTTATTGCCCTTTGCAAAGCCTACAACAAGGCCTGGACTCAATTTAAAACTTTACAGACCCCCCCCCAAACTAGGCAAGCTTTCAACACTATCAGAAATGCTTGCACAAAGGCCATAAGGCATACTAAAGCTGCCTACTTCAGGTCATACCTGCAGACTGCACAGCCTTACTCCTTCTGGAAGGTGATCCACTTCCTTATAGACTCTCCATCTCTATCAGACACACCTGCCCTTACACATAAAGGCCTACAAATCTCAGACCTTATAAGAATCGCGGACACCCTAAATAAATTCTTCACCACGTGTGCTATCCCCGGCCATCCCCCACCCCATTCCAAAGGGACCCACAAAACCTCCCAAAACTCATCTCTCAACACCTTTATGTTTGCTCCCACTTCCGAGCAGGAAGTCCTAAATGCCCTCTACTCCCTAAACATTTCTAAGTCCAGCTCAGACGGGATCCACCCTAAAGTTCTGCGCATTTCAGCTCATGCAATTGCCTCCTCCCCCCCCCGCAGTTTTCATACTAAATCTGTCTTTTTCCTTGGGATCTGTTGCTCAAGCCTGGATGATGGTTTGTGTTAACACCCTACTTAAGGACAGTGACCCCTCAGTGCCAGACAATTACTGGCCAATCTACCTCCTCCCAACTCTTCCCATAGTACAAGAAGCCTTAGTCCAAGCTATACAGTCTGAGTTCCTCACGACCTCTAAGTTTCTTTCTTCCTACGAATCAGGCTTCTAAAAGCATCACTCCACAATATCCTCTCTGCTATGGGTCACTGGACACATCCTTTCGCCTCAGACCAAGGCTACCTATCTGCAGCTGTTTTTGTAAATCTGGCCAAGGCCTTTGATTCAGTCTCTCACCCAGTGCTTCTAAACAAACTTGAAGCAGCTGGACTAGCCTCCCCCCCGCAATCCGAACAACTGATGAAAATGATTACACCTATTTTCGACTACGCAGACATAATATATAGCACAGCCTCGGCATCTTCCTTAGCTAGACTTGACTCCCTCCTAAATGCCTTCTGCTGCTTTGCCACTAACTCCCCCCTAAGAACCCACCACTGCTCTCTCTCTTCTCCACCCTTGGTATATCACCTTTGTCCTATCGCTGCTACATCCACTCTATCTCCCTGATATCTAAATTCTGGTTCAACCTGCTACCCCCTACCTCTCAGAGAGCCAAATCCCAGTGAACCCACCACCTTACACATTAAGATCAAGGGATACATGCACTTTCTCAATATCCAAATCATTGTCAACCGAGCTGTAAGGGGAATGATCTACAAAGTTGCACGATAGTTTTAAAAATGATTGCAACAGATCTGTACTAAACGATAATTATTTTTAAAAATGGCAGGAAGCAGCTAAGCTTACAGAAGTGGAGAAATAGAGTTTATGCCAGCTGAAGAGAAGTAGGAGGTTGTTCAGGAAAGAGGTTTGGTTTTATCTTCTGTTTTAACTGAAATATTTGAATAGTTTTGTACTTGAAATTAGTTCTGTGTGATAAAAATTACTACTTTGAGTTAGAACTGTTACTTGGGCTGTGATATTGTAACTATTGGGGCTTGTGTGCTGGGTGTGGGAACACTTGTTTGGCAGTGATAATTAGAGTGAAATTTAAATGTGGTGTTTGCCTGGTGTTGGGGGGAGGGGTAATTACAAGAATCATCTTGTCTTTCGTTGTCCACCTGGGAACAGAAGTAGGAGGTTGATCAGGAAAGAGGTTTGGTTTTATCTTCTGTTTTAACTGAAATATTTGAATAGTTTTGTACTTGAAATTAGTTCTGTGAGTTAAAAATTACTACTTTGAGTTAGAACTGTTACTTGAAATTCAAATGTGATGTTTGCCTGGTGGTGGTAGAGCCCTCCCACCCATCCTGTTTTTTAAGCTTTCTTAAATACTGAAAAGCCACTGGGGGTTGGGATTGAAGGGCTGTGCATTTCTGTTTGTGACTGAAATTTGAAGCAACAGGAACTGGTGGACCTGTGACATCATACGGTACCTGATGTCTACATACACACCATGTTAGTGGGACTGGACACACACTGGGCTGTATGTGTTTGTGAGACGTGGGAACTTTATTGGTGGGACTGAAATTGGGTTCATAAATAACTGCAGTCAGTACAGAGAGAGACTGTATTCCAGGGGGAAGGGACTGAGAAAAGGGGTGTGTGCCATTATGAACAGAGAGGGACAAACAGGGCGGCCACATTCCACCATGGCAGGCATCTTTGGAAGGGTTGTAGGCTGCACAGGCTGTGGGATGGCAATAATTCTCAATTGGGCCTAGAGAGAGGGAGGCTGCCCACTCTGTAGACAGCTATCTTGTATCAGGAGTGAAATATATTGGTTAAGGAGTAAGCTGGGGGAGTTGGGGGGGTGTCCAAGGATAAGGGATGTGGATATGGGTGGCAGAAGGGTGGGGCTGAGGGAGGCTGAGGCAACACTCAGAAATTACAGGGCGTTATGTTGCAGCAAGCAGGAGGGGGATATTAGGGACAGAGGGCGGCTTAGATAAGGATATTGGACGCTAAGGGAAAACGATGGAGTAAACATTCCAAATATAAAGAGAGGGAGGGGAAGAGTCAGGAGGGCTGTGTGGGAAGCCTAGAAGAGCAGACAGTGAGAAGGGAGGGGCTGTTGTGGAAGCCTAAAAGAGCAGACTGTGGGAAGGGGCTCCTAAGGAGAACAGGGCAAGAGGAAGGAAGAGGGGCAGTTTAGAGGTGCAGTCGGGAAACTCAGGTTACTTGATGGAGGCTGGCACAGAGGTTACAATAAATTTGAGCTACTACAACCTAGAGGGGGAGGAAGGGGTTGGTGGAAATGAGGAAACTGATACAGAGGCCGGGGGAGGGAGTCGGATACCCATAGGGCATCACAGACCGGCTATGGAAAGGATAGAAATAGTCCCAGAGGGAGAAGTGGAAACATAAATGTTAAGCAGGTGGGGGAGATGCAACATATTGCAGACATGAGGGAGGAGAGCATGACTGAAGAGAAACTGGGAGACAAGGAGGCGGGAGAGGGGCCCCTTCAGCAGGGGGGTCTGTACCAAGGATGGGGCCCTAGGTAAAGGGGACCCACAGAGGGCCTCTGGAGGTAGGGGTACTATTACATGGGGGGAGGATGGCGTTGTGGGGGAAGGGAAAACCATCAGGTCCAGGATAAATGGTTCGGATAAGAGAGGGTTAAAGGGGACACCTATTCGGGGGGGGCCTGAGTTAAGTGGGCAAAATAACAAGGGAGGCAGAAAGGGAAGAGTGACAAGGGGGTCTCTAATAAGGCAGAAAGACTCCAATGGAATTGAGATCACGAATAAAGGGGGGGATGGGGGGTTGAGATTGCATAGTGGAGGTAACCATAAGGATGATGGCGGTGTTAAGATTCTGTTATTGGGAGACTCAATGATTAGGGGTATCCAGTGGGAGAGACAGTGGGTGGATGCCATAGCCAGGTGAAGGTAGTGAGTATCTCTGGGCTGACAGTGCACAGAGCAAAGTTCATGGTGTACCAACTGGTTAGGGATTGTGGAGGGAAACCGGATTTCCTGGTGCATTTGGGAACTAACGATCTAGAGGGAAATAGCATTTTGGAAATCCAAGCAAGGTTCCAAGACTTGCCAGAGTCTGTCGGGATAATGGATGCAACATTTCCTTTTCGGAGATATTGCCAGTACCAAAGGCCTCAGTGGAGAAAAAATGAAGATCACAGGGTTAATGACTGGCTCAGGAAGTGGGGTGAAAGAGTGGGTTGGGGTGTTAGAGAACTGGAAAGGAGTTTGGGAGGATAAGGACTGCTATGCGGACAGGCTTCATCTGCCCCATTATTGAAGGAAGTCCTTAAACAGGGGTGGCTGACTACATTCAAGAAAGGTGGGTTTAAACTTGTGAGGGGGGGGGATAAGGAGGGTTGACCAGAAGCCCTCTCTCCAGATGACAGGAGTAGCCTTCAAACCCAAGGGGAGGGGAAACAGACTGGGATAGAGGTTTCAGGAGGAGCAGAGGAGGATGGAAGTATAATGAACCTGGGTGAGGTTCGACAAAGGGATCAGGGATAGGGGTGGGGTGGTGTAGTAAATGCCGGAGCTTGGAGAAAAAGGTGCCAGAGTTCCAGGCCATGCTGTTCGGGGGTGGATGTGGCGGTCACGGAAACATGGGCCAACAAAAACATGACTGGGAGCTAAACATGCGGGGTTACACTATGCTTTGGAAGGATAGAAGGAGGCAGAGGGTGGAGTGGCTATGTTCATTAGAGATGACATAGAAATTGCTAGGGTAGAAGAGGCAGAGGAAGCGTGGAGCCTTATGGGTCTGTTACGAACCCCAGCAGGAGGTAAGGTCAAGCTGGTGTAGTATATAGGCCCCGGGATGGGTGATATTCGGAGGATAGTTTGCTGGACAACATCATTGCCCAGTGTGGAACAAAAGGAGAGTGGGTTGATGGGGACCTAATATGCCAGGTACAAACTTGGGAACCATGTCCTCTAAGGTGGCCAAGGAGCAGAGGCTGCTGGATGGCTTCCAGGATGTGTTATTAACACAGCATGTGATGGAGCCCACAAGGGAAGGGCATGTCCTGGACGTGGTTCTGGCAGATGGGGATCTGGTAAGGGACCTGGTTGTAGAGGATCCCCTGACTGGAAGTGACCACAATACTGTCTGGTTTCAAATAAGCATGGGGGGAGAGGGGAGAGATCTAGGACACTGGCAGTGGACTTCAGGGGGGCAGACTTTGTGGGCATGGGAAATATTCTCAAGGATCACTTGAAGGGGATTACATCAATGACAAATGTGGAAAAGAGATGAGAGGTCATAAAACATGGACTTCATGAGGCAGTCAGGACCTGCGCTAAGGTGAAACGTAAGGGAGCAAGGTCACATAAACCATGCTGGTGGTCCAGTGAGGTTCAGGTAGCAGCCAGAGAAAAGAAGGCAGCCTACAAAAAATATAAAACAACAAGAGGGGGATAGGGAAAAGGAAATGTACCATCTTGCATTTAGAAAAGTCACCCGGATGGTGAGGGGGGCAAAGTCCAGTAAAGAGCAGCGGCTGGCACAGGGGACACATGGTGGGGAAAAGGGTTTCTTCTGGTACATTGGGGAGTGGAGGAAAACTAAGGGCCATCTCGGCAGATTGAGATCAGAAGGAGGGTGGATGGAAGAGGTGAGGGACCAGGCAGAGGTATTAAATGAGTACTTTTCCTCTGTGTTCAGTAGGGAGGGGGATGGGATATCTACAAAGCAGGGCACGATGGGGATAGTAGCGGTAGTGAGTGGGATCAGGGGAGCAACAGAAATGGAGCAAGAGGGAGGTAGAGGTACCCCGGGGTGTCACATCAGGATAAGGATAAAAATGCCAGTAAGGTGGAGGGGACAGATGATGCTATCTCCACAGAAAGGGTGTGGTTAGCCCTCAAAGAAAGATAACTCTCCTGGTCCGGATGGCATTCATCTGAGAGTACTATGGGAATTGGTGGACATACTGGCTGCACCCCTGGCGGAGCTCTTCAACAGGTTGCTTGAGACAGAGAGGGTACCTAGGGATTGGCGAGAGGCACATGTGGTGCCAATCCATAAAGGGGGGTCAAGGAAGACCAGGTAACTATAGACCCATCAGTTTGACCTCGGTGGTGGGAAAATTAATGGAGACTATACTAAAGGAACAATTGAGGTGTACTTGGAGGAGGTGGAGGTCTGGATAGTCGGCAACATGGGTTTGTTGGTAGATCATGTCAAACCAATCTTGTGGAGTTCTACAAATGGGTAACATCAGAACTGGACAGGGGAAAGCCTGTGGATGTATTATTCTTGGACTTCAGCAAGGAGTTTGACTCTGTCCCCAACAATGGCCTGGTGGAGAAACTGACAGGGTTGGGAGTAGGCCCTGTGATGGTCAGATGGATTGAAAACTGGCTAGCTGGATGCACCCAGAGAGTAGTGGTCGGTGGGGAGCTCTCGAACCCTAGAGAGGTCGGTAGAGGGGTACCGCAGGGCTTGGTCCTGGGTTCAGTCCTGTTTAATGCATACATATCGGACATCAGGGAGGGTATAGGGTGTGAAATGAGTCTCTTCGCTGATGACTCCAAGATGGGAGCAGTAGTTGAAGGGGAAGAGGGGAGGTTGGCCCTGCAAGGGGACCTGGACACCCTGGAAAGCTGGGCTCACACATGGAAATTAAATTTCAATATAACCAAGTGTAAGGTGTTACATCTTGGGCAGGGAAACCCTAAACACAGGTACACCCTGGGAGGGGAGGCGCTGGAGGCCTCAACAGGGGAAAAAGACCTAGGAGTCATGGTGGATGCATGTATGAATACCTCTGAGCAGTACAGGAGAGCGGCTAGCAAGGCAAACAGGATGATGGGCTGCATTGTAAGGGGGATCACCTCTAGGAGCAGGGAAGTGATTCTGCCGCTGTACAATGGACTGGTTAGACCACACCTTGAGTACTGTGTACAGTACTGGAGACCACACTTGAAGAGGGACATACAGCTCCTGGAGAGGGTACAGAGGAGGGCAACTAAGATATCACGAGGACTAGGGATTTGACGTGAGGACAGACTTGAGGAACTCTGCCTGTTTTCATTAGGAGGAGAGAGAGAGGGGAACATGATTGAGGTCTTCAGTACCTCAAGGGAATAAATAGGGTAAACATAGAGGGATCTTTAGACTAAAGCAGGGAGGTATCACCAGAGACATGGTTTGAAGTTGGAAGGTGGAAGGGTGAGGGGGGAAGAGGAGGAGGTTTTCACTGAGAGGGTGGTGGACCCTTGAATGCACTGCCTGGCGAGCTGGTTCAGAGATCCACAGTGGAGGGCTTCAAGAGAGGTGGGACAGACACAGAAAGCAACTGTATCAGATGATGGCCTGGCCGGGGGTGGGGATGGATGATCGGGTTTCTGGAACACAAGGGGGGGGGGGGCCTCGGCACCCAACTAGGGATCTGAGGTTCGAGCAGACTCGATAGATCGTAAGGCCTAATCTGCTGGCAATTAGTATGTTAGTATGTTGGTAACCGCTGGCAAATCCTCCTTCACATACAGGCTCCCGTTCCTATGGAACTAACTATCTCCACTCCTAAGGAACTCACCCTCGCACAATTCTGTTAGACAACAACTTCACTTGCTTCCACCCCCTCACCTGCTCCTGCTTCTCACCTACTCAGCTTCTCATTCTGCCCTTCCTATTCTCAACACATAATGGCAAACCGTAGCAGGATAACTGGCTTCTCTTTCAAGAAGCAGTAATCATCTTGTTCCTACATACGTGCAGCTTGAGTACTATTTGTATATAAATGCACTGTACCAACTATGTATTAATGTCAGCCCTTCCTACCTAATTAACTGTGGCTAGTATGTCTTTTCAATTTCTGTAAGTGTCTCTCTTGAAATGTTGCCTAATCTAGCCATACTTGTCTTGGTTAGTCCTGTAGTCTTGTACATATGTAACCTAATTGTATATTCTAATGTACCTTTTGTATCATCACATATTAATTCCCTGTACCCTTGTCCCCAGGTCACACCTGAAAACGAGCCTTGACTCAGTGTGCCTTTCCTGGTTACCAAATGTTTAAATAAAGTAAAAAATTAAAAAGGAACCTCCTCTTAAACACAGTTGTGAAATTACACAGTGTAATGTCAAAAAACAATGTAATCCCCCTGCAAATGGGGATTCCCAAAAGTCTTCCAGGAGCTTGCCTGAATGTTCCAAGTCTGGGCGGTGTTCAGTGTCTGAGCTGCTTAACTGTGGTTGCAAGTGAGTGCTATTTGAGCCTCCATGTACCATCCCTTTAAGAGCTGTCTGCTTGCAGACTTAATTAGTTTGTATGAGGGGACTGTGTATTTAATGCTCGAATCCCGACCGAGCTGCGGAGTAATCGCTCCATTTTGCGGTCGCTGAAGGTGCAAAGGGAGCCCATCTGAAAGTTGTAACTGTTTGCATGTAATCACGTAACGCATTAGCAAAATTGTAGTTTGTCTAACCTGCCTTTATTGGAGCTGGGATTCTGTGTGTGTTACCTCTCCATTTTGGACCTAAACTGCTGTGCTGGGTGAATTGGGTTAAAGGAGCCCTAAAATGGAGCCTGTGCACGAATCAGAACTTGGACTCTTAATTTGAGCCAGCCACAAGGGGATTGTACGGGCAGTGACCCTGGGAAATATAGTTTTGACTTTGGCACCTTTTTCTACCAACAGAGGGAGTCTTATTGTGAGTGACAGCTGAATCAGCCAACAGAATAGTGTGGAGCTAAAGGAAATGCCCTGCTCTGTGACTGGAAAGGTCAGATCAGTTGCGGCAATGAAGAGAGAAGGAGCTGTGTGCTTCTGCGGTGTATAGTTTCGTGCGGGAAGCACGTGTGAGGCCCTGAGTTTTGGTCTGCAGCCTTTGTGAGTGCCAGTTTGGACTGAATCCGAGTTGTGAGGAGAAAGAAGCACTAGAAGTGTGGAAACCAGGCTCACCTTGTAGAAGACTGGAGAAATTGCTGAATCGTGCTTGGTCTGTCAGAAACTGAAGCTGCTGTGTGTGGTCCCGGGTATTTTGCAGTAATTGCGATTGGGATCGAGGAGAAGCCTGCCTGGTATAGTACTTTCTTTTACATATAAATGTGCATAGTGCTTGTGAGGAATCACTATTTCAAATCCCCTGTACAGTGAATTGTGTGCTGAAGCTGGAAGTAAACCCCAACTAAATTCGGACTACATCCGTTTGCTATCAACTGCAGTGGGGTCCAGTCACAAGGACCTTGTCCTCATGCCCCTGCTCTTCTGGCAATCCAGAGAGATCTTCTCCATCCGATCCTCAGCTTGGGTGTTGTGCGTACAAATCAGGGTACTCCCCTGCAGCTTGTTTTTCAATCACAAGTGTGTCATCTAATTCTTGTTGTTTCACTGTTTCATGGACTGAGCCCTCCGGCTCCGGATTACAATTGGGTGTTGTGCATATATTTTCTTCTACAGGGCCCTATCCATCTGCACCTGCTGGCCAACCCCAGGCAATGGACCTGGCTAACCCCACCCCCCCAACCTGGGTACCCAGAGTGTGACTTTTCAGACCCTGTATGTGTGCACAGTACTGTGATTTAATGCCACCAATTAACCTGATTACCCCCTTCCGTGTTACTGCCCCCTAAATAAATCAGATTCATTGTTGTTATACTATATACTGTCTGTGGTATTGGTACTTATGGAAACAGTATTGTGTTTTGCTGTGTATGTTGTTTAACCTTATTTTACAGGGGGTCCTCAGAGACGTGCTGCAGAATCAGTCTCAAGGGTAAGTGGTATCTATATGAGTGAACAGTGTATACGTGGGGTATTGGGGCTGTAACTCTGGTGTACTGTGTGAGCCACTAGAGGGAATAAAAGGGGGTCTCAGTGTCCCAGAGGGCTGTGACCAAGCTAGTCTAACCACTACAAACCCTGACCTCTGGGTGGAGGCACCCGCCATAGGACCTAGGCCCCTCAACCTGTCCGTAGTCAAACAGGCAGGGGTAGTAGCCCTTGGGATAGTGCCACCTAGGGGTTACAACAAAACACACATTAACACAGATGCAGTGTATCTCACTCTGATCTTCATCATGTGGACAGCGAATCTTACAGGTTTAAAATGGAAAAGTCAGAAATATATTCATTTAATAGAGTGACTAGAAACAACTAGTTTAAAATAACCTGAGCCCTGGTTATGGGGGACGTTTGAAAAAGGGGTCAGCATAATGTTGATTCAGCCCTTATATTCTAAATACGATTTCTTTACCCAGGATAATGCAGTTGAACTGCAACATCTCATCTGCAGCGGGGTCCTTCTTCAACCCATTTCCGCAGCTTTTTGGACTGGAACACTGGGAGGTTATTTAACTTGCTTAAGGTTACACAGTAGGTAATGTATTTGGGTATCCCAGTAATACAGTGACTCATTATAGGCACCGTGATGTTTGTGAAGGAATGGTACCGCAGGCTTGTTTTGTGACTTTGATTTTTTTGTGTTCTGTGTTATGAGCGTTAGCACTGTTGCTAGTATTTCACAGCCTAGTGTTTCTAGGGTGTTGCTGAGTGCTCTAGTGATGGCAGATGTGTGTCTCTCTTGTGACTTGAAGTTGTGCGTGTATCTATTGCTGCTAATGGTGTTGCAGGTGTTGTGTATTAATGTGTGTGGCATTTGTTATTTAGTCTCGTGTGTTCTGGTTGTCTTGGTGCATTTTCTTTCCCTTTCACAGTCTGTACCCTACCTCTAATATGTCAGGACTTAGAGTTTTTTATATTAATTGCTGGAGAATGCGGGGGGATTGCATTGCTAGATGTACATGTGGTTTCCTGTATGTTTACTTGATGTGCTATGAATTTTCTTATGTTTTCGTTGGTTTCTCTAAAAAATTGTACTAATGGAAGTCGCTGCTACTGCCGGATAGCAGACTCTCATAGCACTGTAGGTGCTGTTGTTGCCTGCTCTCTAGTTTACATCATGAAACTGATTGTCGCTGTGACATGGGTGAACTGTGTATTTGGCTCCAGCAGGGTTTGAACTTGCAGTCTTCTGGAACCAAGCCAATGCTTTAACCACTATTTCATACTGCCTCCACCAAACATTAAATATGAATACAAACTAAGCAAAAAACTCATGAGAAATACTGTATCATTCATACTGATCCAGTAAAACAAACCTATAAGTCATTTAAGGAGTCCTCTAAAAGCAACACAGTGGGGACTGAGCAGGCAGCCTTGAGTGCTTTAGTTTCCACATGGTACAAGAACAACCTAAGCCTGCAGCTAAGCTAAATGGCAGCCTTAGATCAGTTTATGCTGTTATGTGGGCTTTTGATCTCTTCTAGTTCGTCCCCCCCCACCATCCCTATCCAACCATGATCCTGTCCCCTACCTCACAGCAGAATTAGTCTACATGGGAGGAACAGGAGGAACACGTGGCTGTGGGATCCCAGAGCTTTCCGCCACTGGTGGTTGTCCTCTCCATAGTATCAGAGTCCACAAAAAGTATTGGTACCACTTCCTACAGTATATGGACTAATGTATGAAGTGTACACTATGGGCTGGATATTCAAAAGGGTTGCGCTATGCGCAATCAGAGTTCTTGCCTAGCAAGTCCGAAATGTGCCGTTCTGTCATATTCAGCAGGAGGCAGTTGCGGCGCCCAAGTCAAGCTGAGCAACAGCGCAATGCTAATGAAGGCATGCTCAACCGGAGGGGAGGAACCATGCATAAACTGCACAGCCCGATATTCAGCGGGCTGTGCAGAAGTTGTCAGGCGCAACCCCAACCTGCGCCTGCACAACTCTGAGCAAAAAAGTAAGTGAGAGACCACCACAGGTGATCTGCCGACTGCAGGGCGCAAAACAGCAGCTGCCACCTGTGGGTGGCCCTCGACTACTCCCTGTACCCCTGCAGCCCAATCACGGGCATAATAGTAACCACCCACCCCCGACTGGCCCGGTCGTGGGCATAAGTGAAAATCCTCCCCAACTGACCTGGATCACGGGCATAAGTGGAAAAACCAACCCCCACTAGCCCGATCCGGACAGAATAGAGTTCAACCCCCAGAACATATCCCTGGTGGTCCAGTGGACGCGAAGCCTGATCACGGGCATTAGAGTCCACCACCCCCAAGGTCCACCTACCCTGGTGATCTAGTGGCCCCCACCCCACCCCGGAGCCCCACCACCCGCTCCGCCCGTCAGCGGCGGGTGGCAGCATCTCACCCGCCTGCTGCCCGCTGCCCACCTTATGCAGTATGGGCTGCGTCCATTGCTCTTGCTCTGAACCACTGGGCGCACCTCACCGAGCAGCCGGGTCGGCGGGTGGCGGGCGGCAGGCAGGCGGGATGCGCCGCCCGCCAGCTGACTGGGGGAGCGGGTGGTGGGGTTCCGTGGGTGGGTGGGTGGGGTCACTAGATCACCAGGGTAGGTGGACCTTTGGGGGTGGTGGACTCCCAATGCCCACGATCGGGCTTCGCAGTCCACTGACCACCAGGGATATGTTCTGGGGGGTTTAACTCTGTTCTGCCGGGCGATCGGGCTAGTGCGGAGGGTTTTATTTCACTTATGCCCGGATCGGGCCAGCCGGGGAGGGGGATTTTCACTTATGCCTGTGATTGGGCCAGTCGGGGAGGGTTTTTTCACTTATGCCTGCAATCAGGCCAGTCAGGGGGAGGGGGGATTACAACAGTTATGCCCGCGATCGGGCTGCAGGGGGCGTCGGTCCCCGACAGCTGCTGCCTGGCAGGGCGCCAGGCGCAAGTCCTAGGGGATCGGCACACCTGCATGCTAATGGCATGCAAATGGGTCCATAAATAGATGCAAATGGCCCCCCCTGCGCTTTGCATGAATTATGGCCCCATTTGCATGTCACCTTTTGAATATCGGAAATTTGTGCATGGCGCAATGGAACTTGCGCCACCGCATCTTGAATGCTCCACTCGACCACTTGAAGTGCGCAGTGCCACGCGCTTATGCACAGTGGCAGTGGCCAGGGGGGTAATATTCGAAGGAGTTGCTCAATAGCGCAACCGTTGAATATCGCCCCGGCCACACCCCAGCGCAACTATTTTGTGCAGTGCAAGAGCTTGCGCCACAGAATGGCACACTTTGAATATCCAGCCCTATGAGTTTTTTCATATGCTCATGGTTTGTGATCGTATCACACACCAAGGGTGTATAAAAAAATGAATAATCTCAACACCCCATAGTTTATTTTATATAATTGCTGATTTTGTGATTCCTGCGAAAAACTGTCACAGAAGTGACCACTGATAAACAGAAAGCTAAAAGAAAAGTCCACTTAAAGCTAAACTGACTTTCTTGTGGGGTAGTTCAGAACGTTTGTGGCAATTGTGTTTACAGTTTATTCACTGAGAACGGATACCTATGTAGGGCGCAATTAACAAACAAGGGGTTTGTTTATTTGCCTTCAGAGTGCAGGTGAAAACAGTGCATTTTTTAGCAGAATGTGTTCAGTGGCAGCTATATTTATTCATTGATTTAGCTTTTGTTAACCAGGTAAGTACACTAGACAAGACAATTGCCTATTTTCAGGTACGACCCGGGAGAGTATAGGAAATTACATACTTACATACATAGGACAACATGGTACATATTTAGGAAACGCTTACAAGTCACGTGAGAACAACATAATACAGAATACACAAATTACAGGTCTTGTGAGGCATATTTTTGTTAGCATAAACACAACAGAGTAAGGTATGTGCCAATTACGAGCAGTACAAAAGGCACGGATTGAGAACAAGCAGGTGCTTAACTATCAACAACATAGAGCCACTGTTATCCATAAGGGCTGAGTGCAATAATTATATCACTGGGGTTTTGGGCAACCACAGGCCGATGAGAGTTTGAGGTGGTTCCACAGGAAGGAACGCAGGCAGCCCTGTGATGGGGCAACACGGACCTGGGCGGGGAAGGTGTTCCATAGTTTGGGGGGCACACGCTGCAAAATCCTTTCCACCCATTTGAGTCCGAGTCATGGGTACCTTGAGTGTGGCAGGCCCCTGAGACCTGAGGTGGTAGGAGGAGGGGGCAGTCGGGACAAGCAAACTCACCAACCTTGGGGGGGGGGGTGCCAGTGCCAAGGACATTTCCTGTGAAGCACCCAAGGACAAAGTCAATGTGCTTTGAGGGGGAGAGCCAGTTTAGCTTGCTATAGAGATCACAATGGTGAGTGAGATGGGGGGGCCGCCAGAGCGAAGCGGCAGACATTGTTGTAGGCAGTAGACCACCTAGAGAGATGGGATATCATAACAAAGTTGTGTATTACAGGGAAAGTTGGTTATTACGGCATTTGAAAATGTTGGCAACCTGGTTATTCAACACTCTAGTCAGTAATTACACAACAGATACAGGACATTCTCATAATGGTAAATGCTACACATGCCTGAATGACAGGAAGTAAACACGATGGACAGTTGGCTCTTTTTATGTTCACCCTGCATGCATGTGCAAGTGAACATCTTGCTATGAGAGTGCCTTTTGAAGGGTGTGACAGTGTCAGGCCAATGCAGAGTGGTCTGCAAGGGGCGAGAGCCAGGCTGATCACGATACAGTTTTGACCTGGTGGGTGGAAATTTCATGTATCTGAAAAGAAAACCCCGACCCAATCATGAGTCAGTCCTTTCCATTGATATACACTGCCCAGCAAGCATAACTAATCTGTCATGATCAGCCTGCTGAGGAATTTCAAACATCCAGGAAGAGCCTTGCACTCTTGCAGATGCCAGCTGTAACAAAGAAACTGTCCATTGATGTCTGTTACTGATGCCCCTGTAACTGCCTGCATACGCTACCCTTCCTCTCAGCACCCACCACCCCACACCCCCCCCACAAACATAACACTGTCACTGGGGGTGCCAATCCCCCAGTGTTGCCACCTTGTTTGTTGCTGCCACCCCTGTAACTGTCCCCCACCCGATCCTCCCTTTCAGCACCCACCACCCACGCACCCCCAAACCCTACTAACCCACCGGGGTCCAACGCCATAATCCTCTGTGGACTGCAGGCACATCTTCACTCTTCAAAGTCAGAGCGTGAACTGAGGAAATCAGAGGCTGGATTTTCAAAGCCCTATGACAGACACAAGGTGCTTGCATCAAATGGTTGTGTGATGGACTTGCACCTTGTGTCAAAAGATGTGACATTCCTGATTCAGAAACACGGTCTGCATCTGAATTAGGAGCTGTTGCATCCATGTGTTGCTGCACCACCCTTACAGCCAAAATGAGGGTGCACCATGCAGCAAGAGGGCTTGCACCGTGGCGGGCTGCAATATTCCATTTTCTGGGATGCAAGAAGCCCCACCATGGTCGCAGCAAGGGGCAGGAGTTAGACCAGCAAAAATCTGTGTCTAAGCCCCTTGCACCACTGCAGACACTGTGGTGAAGTGTGTTTAGGGGGGCTGAAACAGGCATGTATGGGGTGGCATGGGCATGGGGTGGCACATTGGCAGTTGGGTAAGGGGTGGGAGACCAGATCAGTGCTGTTGCACCTGGCAGGTGTGCCGATTATGACGTATTACTTGCATGGACACAGAACTGGGAATGAGGAGATAGAGCAACACACAGTGCAATGGCCTCACGTGATCATGGTCCTGGGGACTGCTGCCAGGGTTGTGCCAATGTGGAGCCATGGCACTGTGTGTCACTCTACCCTCTCATTTGCCATTTTGTGTCCATGCAAGTAATTTGCCATAATCGTCATCCCTGCTAGGTGCAACTGCACTGATTTGATCACCCATCCCTTACCCAATTGCCAATGTGTCACCCCATGCCCATGCCGTCCTTGTACCCCACTTGCTAGGCATGTGTGTGCCCCTCACCCCAGGCCATCCCAGCACCTCTTAGGTTGTGCTGACCGGGGGGAGGCAGCTGGATCCCTGCAACATTACCTGCAGGTGCGCCACTTGCTTTAGTGCACGCCTGCGGGTGCGGCAAATCCCGGATTTCTAACACAACCCTGCTCTTTCTAAATACAGCACAGGGTTGCTGATGCAGACGGGATGCGGCAAAGTCCCTAGATCACTGCAAACTGTCGCAATCTAGCGGGTCTTTGAAAATCCAGCCCCAGGTATGGGGTTCAATATCCTCAAATGGGGTTTTGAACATAATTTTGCCATTTTTTTATATTTTTGCCCTGAATTTTCAACATGCCTTTTTTGGGACCCCACCTCATGCACAATTGCACTAACATTAGGCAAATCTGTCCAGAAAGGTGATTTTGTGGTCACTGGGTGAAATTACCTTTCGGCATGGAGTTGAACATTTACTCTGTCCTTCATGAGGTGGGGTCATAAGAAAGCTACGTTGAAAATGTGGCAATGAAATGTTACAAAAAACAAAGTTGTGAGCCTATGTTGAAATTTGCAAATGCCGGCTCATGACTTTGGTCATTTTCAGTATTTTGACACCAAATTTTTAACAGAGCCATTTCTTCACAGCACCTCATGAACAAGACAACTGTCATGTTTCAAATCCTGGCCAAAATGTGTTTTTGCACTTGTGGTGTAAAATCACCTTTTGGGTAGGGTTTGAAAATGTTCTCTACCTTTGTTCACGAGGCGGGCTCATAAGAAGACTATGTTTAGGATATTTATGGATAGTATGGGGGACGACTCAAAGAACTGGGTGAGTAAATATGCTGATGACACAAAACTAGTGGGCCTTGCTATAAATGGAGAAAGTGTTGACTCCATTCAAAAGGATCTAAATAAAATCCAGGACTGGGTACAGAAAAGGGGAATGAGTTTTAATGTGGAAAAATGTTGTGTCATGCATCTAGGTAAAATGAATAAAAAGAATCACTGTATTTTAAATGGTCAAAATCTTTGAAAATCTGAAGAGGAAAAAGATCTTGGTATCATCATAACTGATAAATTAACCTTTGAGGCGCACTACAAAAACAGATAACTAAAGCAAATAATGTGCTATGGGCCATAAAGAGAAACTTTAGGAGCAGAAGGAAGGATGTGGTTCTGCCATTGTACAGAGCCTATGCGAGACCATTGTTGGATTATGGGAGTCAGATATGGGTCCTATATCGAGGGGAGGGGTGGATGCTCTGGAAAGGGTGCAGAGGAGGGCTTCAAAAATGGTGCATACATTAAGAATGGTTCCATAAGAGGGGAGGTAGGAGAGCTTAAAACTAATGTCTCTTGAGACCAGAAGAATTAGAGGAGATTTACTCTTGTGCTATGATATAATTAAGCAATAATGCATGACAGGGTGTGTGTTGTGCTGGGATAACATCACACCTGGGGTGATTAGGCACGACGCCGCAGGCCGACTGCTACTAATCACCCCAGAAGTGACGTTATCCCAGCACCAACGCACACCCTGGAGTGCATTATTGCTATTATACAATGTTTAAAACAACGAAAATGGAAAAACCAAGTTTAAAATACCTTTTTTTTTTAAGTTTTTCTTAGGGGAGACAACCCTTTAGAAAAAGGAGTCTGTGTTTTTTCTCCTGTCCAGCAGGTGGCAGTGCAGCTATATGCCTTCCCAGTACCTCTATGGTGCTTCTAGCTTTCTGTCTGTGTCGGGGTGCTCTGTTTTTATCACTGTGTTAACCTGTGCAGCCCCCCTCCACACGTTTCCTCATGTTGTCTTGTTGGAGTGGAAGACACTGTTATGCGTTTACCGGATGTATTCAAATTGAAATCCCAGTCACTCCTTGAGTAGGTGAATTAGAGGACAGTAGCAAACAAACGGAAGGTGTGTGATGGCAAGTGATTTCATTATTGAAAAGTACCAGTTTACAGTCCGGCTTTAGTTCAATCTGTTGGTTTTTTGTTGTTTCGGGGGGGGGGCAGCAAATTACTGGACCAAGTGGTGCGTTTGTTAAGCTAGGCACAGTGTGTCAGAAGCAAGTGCAGCAGTTATGGTACTCATCTGCACGTACTCGAATGACCGTGCTGCTTAGCATGCAGTAGGGGCTACGTTTTGTTTTACTTTGGCAGTGGGGAGTGATGTTTTCTTCATTTATTTTAATTTGTTCTGTTGTCCTGGTACAATGAAACATGCCAACTATACTGGGAGAATGAGACAGACTCGCAAGTAGCATTGATGAAGCGGGGCTGGGGGGGGCAGCGTATTTCTATTTTGGCAGACAACGGTCTGGTGCTTTCTCACTCTTTTTTTCAGACAGGGTCCGAAAGGAAAAGAAGAAAAAAATAACGGTCAGATTTTTTGCGCTGGGGTGATTTGCTGGGAGAGAGGATTTTAGTGAAATTTTGCAATTAAGGAGCTGGGGATGCTAAAGGCAGGTGCCGAGGGGTGATCAGTGTAGCAGGCTGCAGAGTAGAGGACTGGCTTGTGGAGTAATTCAAACATTTGATGTGGTCGTCTGTATGCTGGGACTAGATCCATGATGTTATGCTGGGATAACATCACGGGTGCAGTCCCAGACTGACCAGTCAGGCACCAGCATTATTTCTTGCCATTGTATAATGCAAAATCACAACTTACTAAACAAACTAAATGTAACTATTAAAAACCCGGAAATCAGTTCCACAGGACATCCATTGCAGCTTAGGGGAAGAAAATGTAATACAAATAAAAGAAAGGCATTCTTTTCATAAAGGCTAGTGAACCCATGGAATGAGCTACCGTTGGAGATAGTAAGTAGTGATAGTAAAGTGCAGTTTAAATGTAAACTAGACAATTATATTTTAAAAGGAAATAAGATGGTATATTATGGGTAAATGGATAGGAGCAAGAAATGGGCTGACCAGGCCTTCTTAGCTCCTCTTGCCTTAGTAGTATGAACATTAGTAGTATGTGGGGTCATAAGAAGGTAATGTTGAAAATCTGGGGTAAAAATATGAGAAAATAACAATTAGGTGTCTACATTGCAATTTTTCAATGCACGCTTGTAACTGTGGTAATTTTCAATATTTTGACCCCAACTTTTAAACACAGCCAGTATTTTTACACCACCAGTCATTTCTCAAATTCTATCCAAAATGTGTTTTAAAGGTAAAATGTAATAAAAATATAATGAAAACTTTGGCAGTGTACTATGTCTTTGTTATAATCCACTCCAGTAGTTGTGTTTGACGGACTGTTGCCATGGTTATTCAAACTAATATTATTCTCCTATTCCTCTTTTGTTTAGGCCAGGGCTCAATGGAAAACTGCCGCTTCTGTGGACTGTGCTGCCGATGGCTCCCGCTTGATTTTCCAAGCCCTGAGACTGCCCCCATGTCACAACTTCTCCACTGTGCTGTCACAGATATTGTAGATGGCAGTACAGTGTGGCGGAAAGCGTGGTTAGGAGTCAGCCTTGAAGTTGAAAGAATAAAGCATAATTTTCATTTGCATTTGTTCGTTTTAGGCATATTTCAAAAGACCCAGCACCAGAGTACAGATAAGAATGCTTACTGTGATGTGCACACATATTTTTTTTTTTCTCACACGGCAACACTGCGGCTGTTTTATAGCAATAAAACTGGAATGTGGCTATAATTGGGAAGGGATGATTTCTCTATTACCACCTATATGTGCAGCTAGTGATGACGGGTAATGAGTGAAGATTTCTGCTAGGATGCCAGTTACCTATTATCACTAGCTGCATGTATGTGCAGTGATAGAGAAATCCTAACTTCCCAATGATAGTCACATTCCAGTTTTACCGCTATGAAATAGTGCTGTGCGGAATGCAGAATTCCGCCGGTGGAATTAGCATGGAATGGCCATAATGCTGGAAGAATTTCTGCCGGAATTTTGCTGGTTCTTCAATGGAATTCTGCCTAATGTGATCTGCGGAATAAGATTCCACAGAAAAAGCAATTTTTCTGCAGAGGATTATTCCGCAGCAATTTCTGCAGAAAATTTTGAGATCCACAGAATAATATTCCATGGAACAGCATTTTTCCATGGGAAAATCATTCCGTAACTTTTTTCTACCACAGAATTTCACTATTTGTGGTGCAATTCGGCAGAATTTCAGTGGAATTTTGAATATTCGGCGGAATTTAATTCACCGGAATTTGAAAATTCCACACAGCACTACTATGAAACAGCCACAGGGCTGCAATGTGTGAGTGAGAAAAAAAATATGCTCACATCACAGTAGGCATTCTTATCTATACCCTGCTGCTGTGTCTTTTGAAATATACCTAAAACGAACAAATGCTAATGAAAAATACATTTTATTCTTTCAACTTCAAGGCCGACTCGTAACTGTACTTCCCACCACTCTGTACTTTCGTCTAACAGCCGAGTATCTGTGACAGCACAGCAGAGAGGCTGTGATGTGGATGCTGTCTCGGGCTTGAAAAATCAAGCGTGGAGCCACCTGCAGCATAGTCCACAGAAGCGGCAGTTTTCCATTGAGCCCTGACCTAGACAAAAGAGGACTAGAAGAATTTTATTAGTTTAAATAACCATGGTAACAGTCCATCAAACACAATCACTGGACTGGATAATAACAGAGATGTAGCACACTGCCAAAGTTTTCATAATTGTTTTTTTATTACATTTCACCTGTAACACTTGTGGCACAAAATGACGTTTCAGCCATAAATGACACCTGTCATGCCCAGAAGGAGTGATCATACAAAGATTGTATGTTGAAAAGGTGGGGTTAAAATGTAAAAAAACAACAAAGTTATGAAGAAACAGATTGTTCCAACATTTACTCATAACTCCATTTTTTTGCAGATGTTGGCCCCTAGTGTTCAACATATCCCCTGTGTTACCCCACCTCCTGAACATGGTAGGTGTCATTTTTTCAAATCACCTCTGAAACTTGTTGCCACAGTCGCACAGCTAAATCACCTTTCGGATGGGATTTAAAAAATTCCACCTGTCTTGATCATAACATGAGGTCATAAAAAGATTGTTGGGCATTTAGGGTCAAAATGTGGGAGCCCGCTTAAAAGTAGTTTTCATCTAGCTTTGCCCACAGTATGTCCCTAAGTATGTGGACAGCTTCACTCACAGAATAAGATTTGCCTTTTGAGATCAGAGTAGCTCAGCTACAGATTAGTTGTCTTAAAGAGAAGAAATTACAAAGGTAAGTACATCAGCAGAACTCCTTCTGATCTTAAATGCCAGAGAGCACTCCTAGTCTGTTGTGAGCCTCTCCATATCCATGTCTGCAAAACATCAGAATGAGACACCAACAGAATGCAGTTTTAGTATTCAAAAGCTAGTGTGACAACTGTCTGAAATAGGTGAATGGCATTAAAGCGTTGATTTAGTAGTCCTCAAAAAGGCAGTGGCATTCTTCCCACCAGGGTGAGCACTGTCATTCATATGGATACAGCTTGCTTTTTTTCCTAGACCCAGCCCACAAGCAGTGAGAAGCAGTCGTCCTTATGAAATAAAAAAATAAATCACCAACTCCTGGAGACAGTGGGTGGGATCAAATACAGAATTTATCGATTTCAAAGCATGCTGAGGTGTTTCTGGGAAGAGTGGCTGCAAATTCTGTGTGTATTTAGTTGTAGGATATTCTCCAGAAATCTGGGTTTAAATCCAGACACCTGGGAAGGGGAGTGTTAGATTGACAACTGTCCCACAAGTACAATGGCACTGGGGAAACTTGTAGTTTGCAGTCATAGCAGAGCAGCAAAGAGGCAGAAGTCTGCAGCAAAGTGGTTTCTGAGGCAGACAGTTGCCTCAGAGAGCACTATACCTGATGCATGTATTCTTTTGACATAAATGAGTCCTTTCTTTGTGTACTAATTCTAACTAAGCACCACTATGAATCGCCACTCCAGTGAACTTAGAACTTAAAATAATAAGTTACATTTTTGAAAATACCAAATGTTTAAAGTCATTAATGCCAGGATAGGAACCTGGTACATCTGCTTCCATAGGAGAGGAGCCATGGGGTCAGAGGGGTCATCAGACCCCTCACTGTGTTAGCTAAGGGGACAGCCAATACCTTTTGCCCCCCCCCCCCTGCAATTTCTATCAGTGGAGCAATATTCATCTTAAGAGTAATAAGGCTGGTGTATGTTTCCTGAGGACAATGGGAAACCTGCTTTTAAACTTTTTTGTACTTATCGTATAAAGAGAAGTCAGACAACAAGGTATTACATTTTCAGAAAAAGCTTTATATTACATTTTGTTTTACTACTGAGTGGGTTGCACTGTACAGTTATTTGGACATTGTTTTCCC
This sequence comes from Neoceratodus forsteri, assembly GCA_016271365.2. Classification (NCBI taxonomy): domain Eukaryota; kingdom Metazoa; phylum Chordata; order Ceratodontiformes; family Ceratodontidae; genus Neoceratodus; species Neoceratodus forsteri. The sequence goes on along the minus strand of CM028129.1, from coordinate 132,355,597 downwards.
TATTTAAACTGTCGAAAAACTGCAAATCCTAACCATGTTCTGCTATGATAATCATAAATAATCTTTTCATATCTGTGAATAAACTATGGATAATTCACACTAATGTGTGGATTATTCTGGATTATAATAAACCAGGTATGTCAACATATGTATATTCAAGAAGGTAATTAATTTTACTGTGTCCTGGGCAGAGGTGTTGCATTGATCCATCCCCTGACCTATACAATTCTGACCCCACGTTTTGGTATACTCCACTACCACTGTCTGCTTCACAGTCATGGAACATATCCGATGTGCTAGCGTGTTTTTCTGCAAGTATAGCAGTTGGGGGGGTCCAAATCCCACAAAGAACTCAAAAATTATCTGCATCAGAGGCAACTGTCTGCAAGTCCCAGCCTTCCAAACCCAATGGTAGGTGTTATACTGGGGGAGCTAAATGTGCAGTTCCAGCAGCTCACACAGCTGGCTGGAGACCATATACTGAAGCAAAACAATGAATCGGTTCTCCACTAGGAAGATGATTAAAAATGGATTGCAGACTGACAAAAACAGGTTCTGAAAGGTTCTTATTCCTGAACCTGTCTCCGATCTCTAATTTTTCATGTTATTAGAACAGCTTCTACTGATTTGCCCCAAACAGTCCCACCCTTACTCATCACTTTTCCCTCTACTTCCACCTATTCTCTCATCTCTGGAAGGTAGGTGCCACTCCCACTGTGTCTCCCCACCCCCACTGCCCTCCTCTCCTCCTCCTCCTCATGCTTCCTCGAAGCTCTCCTTCATGAGTGCTCCTCATCCTCCTGCCCCTACAACTAGTCCGTCTCGTTTTCCTGCCCTCCCTCACTCCAACCACTGTCTATATCCTCTCACCCCACCTTTTCTCCAGCTCATCAGTTGCTTAGTGCTGCTCAGAGTCGTCCATCACTTTTTCATTGCCATTTTTAAACTACCTGATGACTTTTTGTATTTAGTGTAGCGAATGTATGTCTTCAAATTTGTGCACTTATTTGTACCATATTTTACTGTACAGGGACATGAAAACGTACGCACAGAAAAAGACTTGCAGATCTAATCTTCTCTCCTATTGTAACCTACACTCCTGCTTGCACCTCGAAATGAATTTCAGCTCACTATGCCTATGCTGGCTGAAAATTCTAAATAAAACAATAAAGCAGTCTGTGTTGGGATCACCAGAAGGTCCAATGGGTAGGACGCTTTGCTCCTATGCTGTCAACCCAAGTTCAGGAGTAGACTTGGAAGGTGGTTTGTCAGTCATAGGAGCTGGGGTGGTACTGCTACACATTAGCAGGCCCAGCTTGGGTGGAACTGGCACTGGATTCTGTTGTCACAATGATCCTTCCGGTGGGCCAGGAAGATTTACTCCTCCACACTGGCACAGCTGTCTGAGTGTGCGTGGCCTGTTGGAGCACTACTTGGCATTGCAGTAGGGACCACTGGAGAAAACCCAGAAAATTCTAAGCTGCAGGCCAACTAAGTGATTGTTACTGGCCCTTTCAGACATCAACCTTTGGGGATCCCTGGTGATACGACAGCAGAGGGAGTGGTGGTCTATACTGGGAAGTCACCAGCAACAGACCTGACAAAGTGAAAAGAGAAAATGCCTGGGAGCAAAAAGCTTGATAAAAAAACAATTTGTATTGAGATTTTCTTGTCTATAATGACCTCACTAAATTACAATGGGATGGCACATGCAATACCGTAGACTGTAGGAGAGACTCACTTTTTGAATAGAAGCGGAATGGTTTGTTTTATTTTTCCTAAAACCTTTTTTTAAGTGCATTAATATTTCATGATCCTTTTTTAAATGCATTAATGCATTATAAATTGGGGGGGGGGGGCACTGTGTTGCATAGCAATCACTTCAGGAAAGGTGCCCGGTGGTCCGGTCAGATTTCTATAGATTCCTGCAGGCCAGTAGCTTCACAATGGAAAATAATAAAGCACAGCTTCTTAGTAGGGCCCATACTAAATGGGGGGAACATATTTACTGGTCCACCATAGTCAATGATTGGGCTAAGTACATCTCTATAGTATACAAATTACTTCTCATGGAGGGAGGGTCAAACCCCTTACAGAGAAAAGACAAATGACAAAATGATGCAGGGACAGACATCACAGATGCCCAATGGACAAAATGGATAGAGAGTGGGTGGAAGATCTTGACCTTAGAGCATTGGAGGCAGATTCTCAGGAAGGTCCTAGTTAGGTTTTTCTGTGTTTCCATAGTCACTAAACATTTTCAAATAACAAATACCAATTGTTATTGGAGGGAGTTCTGTGCCCAGGGAACCCACTACCACAGTTTGTGGTTGTGTCCCAAGATTCTGAGCTTTTGGACAGGCAGGCATTATCCAAAATGTGGGGAACTGAGATACCAGAGGCCTTCTAACACTTCCTACTGGATGCAAGGGTTGATGATATTTGTATCAAGAAGTGGCTGGATGTCTTCCACTACATGGTACTAGTGACCCTCAAAACTCTATCCTCATACTAGCTCAGCCCTAGAGGTGCCAGGGATGGAGGAATGGAAAGCCAGGGTGGCACACATTTTTAACATGGAGTAGCTTACTGCAACCCTTCCCCTCACTGGGGAGAAATTTAGGGAGGCCTGGCAACCATTGACATGTGAGCCACTTGGAAGAAAATTAGATGGTGTTCATCCTGAGTTACAGTGGGGGAGGGGGGCCAAGGTTTACTTTAGCATTAATTTTTTTGTATTCACTTTGCAACAGCAGATATAAAAGTTTCATTCAGACTGCATGATAGACAACATTACATTATACACAATATAAGAAGTATTACACTAGGATACTGAGCTGTCCATAGTGACACATATTGGGGTTAAGCCAAAGAAAGATAGGGCTTAACGATGTTGAATATGCAATGCTTAAGAACTGACTGCCTGTAGCATGACAAAGGACCCCCCTTTCCGAGAAAGCATAAGTAACCCGCTATAGTATCTCCGACTCAAGGAGATGCAGCCACAAGGGCTGCAAAGGTCCTTCTGTAAAAACCTAAACACTCTTATAATTGTGTGTGCCACTTACCTTCAACGACATGTTGCCCTCACCTCATTTATAAAAATAAATAAATAACAGAGAACACAATTGCACATACCCCAATAATGCAAAGCATCATGGGAAACATATACAAATCCCCACGAGAGAATTTGGACTGGCTCAATAAATTACAGAACTGCAGCTGAACATTTTAACATTGTAGTAAATTTAATGAAACTAAAACATATTAATTAATTCAACCAAGGATTGCTATGACTTTTTGGGAACTTAGCATAATCGCTCACATGAGCCTTGCAATATTGTAATGGGGTTCAGAACCTGGTGAAGTCAGCTTCGTGTCACATCAATCCTTTCTCCCCAGAGATTATCCTGCTCCTTCCCCTTCACAGAGAAGGTGTGCAGTATCCACATGGCAAGTGCCATCTTCCCAAAGGAAAATGTTAGTCTGAATGGACTTCGCTAAACCATTCAATGGAAATTTGCACCTCCATGAGGTGCCACTTACCCACGTTCATCTCCCATCACATGTAGGTACAATATGTGAGGTCACTGACAAAATTACAAAACATATAACCAGCAACAGGAGAACTCAGACTGGTAGCATCCTCACAGGTCTAATACAAACAATTGTCCCCAAGTCTATTCAGTCCTCCATATCAGAAGCAGGAAGTGCCTCACGTGCAAGAAAATCATTTTGGATTTTTTCCAATTTTTACCCACCTCCTGGGGGTCACTAAAAAGAAACTGCTTACCCACATAGAAAATGTTCAGTTTCACCAGCAATTGCAGAGAATGTGACACACCAAGCTCTCTTAGTCCCTTTTGGCACAGCATCAAATGCTCACCACCATTCCCAAATGGCAAAGCTGAGGTCTGGGAAAGCAGTGTATTTGTGACCCATTAGGCAGACACAACTGGTCCATTTTCAGGTTTCATTTAAAGATCAATGGCAACCATGTTACACATTGTTAATAAAAGCCTGAATTCAAGCCCCTGTGTCATGAGTAGTGTGTCCTGAAAATGTCATACTATTTGGTTTTGTGATTTTCTTTAAATCACATTTGTTAACTTGTTCTGCACTAAATGAAAACAGCCAGCCTGTTTCATAATGTAGCAGTATAACTAGAACATTATATGGCATCTTGATGCCCCCTGTCTCCTGCCCCATAGCTGAGGCAGCTGCACTCTCTTGTTCCATCCCCTGCCCTAAAAGCACCCTGTCTCTTGCCCCACATTCAAGGCTGCTGCACCCTGCTGCCCACTGTCTTCTCCCACATAGTTGGGGTTGCTGTACCTAGTTGCCCCCATCATCTGCCTGAACAGTCAGGGCTGCTGCATCATGCTGCCCCATGCCCGAACAGTTGGGGTTGCTGCACCCTGCTGTCCTCTGTCCCCCACCCCACATTTGGGGACATTGCTCTCTGTTGACCCCTTTTCCTCTCTCCATAGTCAGGCCTGCTTTGCTCTGCTACACCCTGGAGACCCATGTCTCCTGCCTCTACAGTTGTGGCAGCTGCACAGTGCTGCTTCATGCCACCAGAGGTGGGGCTTTTGCTGCACTCTGCTATCCACATCCATTGTCCCAAATGAGCAGGGCTGCTGCACCATGCACACTCTGGTCCACAGTCAGGGCTGCTGTACCCTGATGCCCCCCTGTGTCCTGCTCCACAGTCAAGTCTTCTGAACCATGCTATCCCCTGCCATGACAACCAGGGCTGCTGCACCCTGCTCCTGCCTACTCAGGCAGGGCTTCTGTGGCCTGCTGTGCCCTAGAGCCCCTTGCCTCCACAGTTAGGGCTGCTGCACCATGCTGCCACTTGCCACAAGAGTTATGGCATTTGCTGCAGCCTGTCCTCTGCCCCCATAGTTGGGTCAGTTGCAACCAGGTGTGGCTGCTGCACCCTGTCCCACAGTATGGGCTGCTGTAATCACATTGCAACAGTGATGGGAAAACAGCGGATACCATCACAGTGACATTTTCGACAGGTCACTGTGATGGTCTGTTGGGCTACTGATGCTGCTGCCTCCCGGGTGTTTGTCCCCTCCCAGAGCCATCTCCAACTTGGAATTGGTTATCTTAAGTAAAAGAGCCTCCATGGGGGTGGGGGCAAGCCTCACAGAAACCACACAACCCCAGTGACGGCACAAGACCAGTTGGTGTTATGCTATCGCTGTTCTGATGGTGGGTAAAATCTGTGTCACCACAGCTTGGTGGAACCCCTGATACCTCCCTTGTCTGTTGCCCTAACAGTCGGGACCTCTGCACCCTACTGCCCTCTGTGCCTCACCCCATAACACAAGATGAAAATATTTTTCTAGTGTTTCTTTTTGGCAGTTTGGGCAGTGTAGCAAAAACTGATTTGGGTGCAGCATGATGCAGCAACCCTAACTGTGGTGGTATAGGGCTGCAGGGTACATCAGGGTACAGCAGCCCTCACTATGTAGACGGGAACAGAGTGCAGCAGTTCTGGCTATGGTGGCAGGGGACAGACAACATACAGCATAATGCAGAAGCCTTTGCTGTGGGAAAGACATGGGGGTGGCATCAGGGTACAGCAGCCCTGACTGTGGGATGGGATACACATGGTGCAGTAGCCCTGCACATTTGGGAAAATGGAAGTAGCTAGCAGGGTGCAACAATAGTCCCACCTCTAGTGGCACGGGCAGCATGGTGCAGCAGCCACAGATATGGTGGCAGGGAATATGGAACTCTAGGGCATAGCAGAGCACAGCAGCCCTGACTGTGGTGACAGGAACAGAGGGCAACAGGGTGCAGTGGCCCTGACTGGGGGTTGGGGACAAAGGGCAGCAGGGTGCAGCAACTCCAATTGTTCAAACAGGGGGCAGCACGGTGCAACAGCCCTGATTGTTAAGGCAGAGGATGGGGCAACAGGGTGCAGCAGCCCCAACTCTATGGGAGAAGAAAGTGGGCAGCAGGGTGCAGCAGTCTCAGATGTGGGGCAGGAGACAGGAGGATTGTGAAGCAGGGTGCGGGGGCAGGAGAGTGCAGTTGCCTCAACTGTGGGCAGGAGATGGGGGGCATCAGGATGCCATATGGTGTTTCTGGTTATACACATATATGAAGTATTTTCACACCAAATCAAAGAACTGACATTTGTGAGATCATACAGTACATGTGCCTGAAATGGTAGAGTGCGGCAGGCACCTGTTTATCAATCTGACAAGAATAAAATTGTTCTTACATGAACCTGTTTATGGAGGCTATATCAAAGACAAACTACTTGTCTGAATTAAAAAACTTTAGATTTATTTTATATCCATTAAATAAACCAGTGCTATATAGCTAGGGAAAAAAAACAACACAATGTTAGCTTAACCTCAGTGGTAGGGAAAATGATGGAATCACTTCTGAAGGAAAGAATTGTCGAGTATCTAGAGGTCAGAGGGGCACAGGACCCAAGACAACATGGATTCACAGTGGGAAGGTCATGCCAGACAAATCTGATAGATTTATTTGACTGGGTGACCAAAGTAGTAGATCAGGGAGGGGCTGTGGACATGGCCTACCTAGACCTTAGCAAGGCATTTGACACAGTCCCACAAAATATTAATATACAAGTTAGCCAGCCTGGGAGTGGGTCCCAAGATGACAACCTGGGTAAAGAATTGGCTGGAGAATAGACACAGAGAGTAATAGTAAAATGGAGTCCACTCTGAATAAAGGGGGTTACTAGTGGGCACCACAGGGTTCAGTATTAGGACTGGTCCTCTTCAATATCTTTATAAGTGATATTGCAGAGGGACTGGAAGGAAAAGTATGTCTCTTTGCAGATGACACAAAGATCTGCAACAGAGTTGATGCACAAGGTGGGGTGGAAGGGATGAGAAGGACTTGGCAAGGTTAGAGGAATGGTCAAATGTATGGTAGCTTAGATTCAATGCTAAGAAGTGCAAAGTAATGCACCTGGGAAACTAAAACCCAGGGGAAGAGTACACAATGGGGGGTGAGATACTAACAACAACAAAAATGGAAAGGGACCTGGGGGTAGTCACAACAGATGACCTAAAGGTGGGCAAGCAATGTGAGAGGGCAGCAAGAAGGGCTGGGAGGATACTGGGATGCATAGGGAGAGGCATCACCAGTAGAAAACTGGAAGTTATTATCCCTCTGTACAGACAGTTGGTGAGACCCCATCTGGAGTACTGCATGCTGTTCTGGAGACCCAATCTCTGCAAAGACATAGACAGGATGGAAGCTGTCCAGAGGAGGGCAACTAAAATGGTACAGGGTCTGCACCAGAAGACATATGAAGAGAGACTTAAGGAGCTTAATATGTATAGCCTCGAGGAAAGGAGAGGAGGGGGGACATGATAGAAACTTTCAAGTACCTCAAGGGAATCAACAAAGTCCAAGAGGGTAGCATCTTTCAAAAAAAGAGGTGTGCAAGAACAAGGGGGCACAATTTGAAGATGGGGCAGCTCAGAGGTAATTTAAGGAAGTATTTTTTCACAGAAAGGGTTGTGGATGCATGGAACGGCCTTCCAGAGGAGGTTGTGGAGTCAAAAACAGTGGTGGAATTCAAGCATGCATGGGACAGTCATAAGGCAATTCTAGGGGCTGGGGGTAGGAAGAAGTAGGTTGCTGGTTAACTAGGATCTGCAGCTTATCCATTAGGTAGGGAAATAGGCAGACTGGGTGGGCCAAGCTGTCCTTATCTGCCGTCAAATTCTATGTTTCTATGTTTTCTATGTAACACAGAGTTTTAATGAGAAAGAACTGACAGCTCTGATACAGACAAGTTGATTTCTCATATGCGTGCCACTTCAGTTCAGCACCGAAGCTCAAACGATCAACTTTTTATAAGAACAGAATGATAGATTTTCAGCTAATTCTTCTGAACACAAACCAGAGATTAGGGTTAGGCGGGCTTTTTCACAGGAGATCTGGACCCCAGGATCGAACCCACAATCCACAGACCCGGATGAATACAGACTTCACTGCAGAAGTCTGATTCCGGGTCTATGGAAATGCCATTTCTGCCATTTTGTTTACTGTTGCCCCGGGGATGCCATTGGCATGCTCACTCCACGTACAGGTAGCCGGATGTATCCAATCAGGCAACAGACGGTCACATGATGCACTCATGGTATATAACCATGTTGAATATGCAATGTGGCCAGATGAGAGAGGAGGACAGTCGGAGGAGCAGGAGCACCTCAGCAGAGATGCCGCCAGAAAAAGTTGCCAAACAAAACAAAAAAAAACCCACAAATATAAAAAATATATATATATATGAAGGGAGGGAAGATAAACTAGGAAGAGACAGAGAAAGGAGACTTACCAGGGTGAGGGGGCAGAGAAACTGATCATCAGGGGAGGGTGACGGTGGGTCAAAGTTGGGACTTAGCAGGACTGGAGAGAGGAAGAATCTGGAGGGACTGGAGAGACAGTGGTGGCCTGGGTGGCTGCCGGTGGGGAATGCAAAAGGCAGGCAGTGTGGTAGTATGATTGTATGTACATGAGAAAGGGCAGGCTGGCAAAATCTTTGACTTGTGCCATTGCAGAAGATCCAGAGGAGAGATGGAGAGACTACTGAAGGCCCGAGAGAAATTTTACAGTTACAGAAAATCCCAAATGAAAGTTTTTTTTTTCTTTTCTTGTCCTGAGACAGTGTAGCTGTGTACATGAACAAGGGTAGGCTGGCAAAATCTTTGACTTGTGCTATTCCAGATCCAGAGGAGAGGGGAGAGGCTACTGGAGGCCCAAGAGAGATTTTACAGTTAAAGAAAATCCCAAATGTAAGTTTTTTTTTTTTATTGGCCTCAGACAGTGTAGCTGTGTGTACTGTACATGAGAAAGGGCAGGCTGGCAGAATCTTCGACTTGTGCCATTCCAGATCCAGAGGAGAGAGGGAGAGACTACTGGGGGCCCAAGAGAGATTTTACAGTTACAGAAAATCCTAAATGAAAGTTTTTTTTTTCTTTTCTTGGCCTCAGTCAGTGTAGCTATGTACATGAGAAAGGGCAGGCAGGCAAAATCTTTGACTTGTGCCATTCCTGATCCAGAGAAGAGAGGGAGAAACTACTGGGTGTCCAAGAGAAATTTTACAGTTGCATAAAATCCCATTTTTTTTTTCTGGCTTCTGTGTGGTTGTGTGGACAGGGCAAGGGCAGTAGGGTGGCAAAATAAATCTTTGATCTGTGCCATTCAATCACAAATCACAATCACTTGTTAACCTTCATTCACAATCTCATCCAGAGGGGCGAGAGAGAGAGAGAGAGAGAGAGGGGAGAGAGAATAGAGAGAGAGAGAGAGAGACTGCAGGGGGGCCCACAATAAATGTAACAGGCCTAGAAATTCCAAAACATTTTTTTTTCCTGGCTTCAGTTTTGCTGTATGTACAGGGCAAGAGCAGCATGGTGGCAAAATAGGGTATGCCCTATGTTTGGTGACACCAACACAGCGAACTACAACCCTGTCGGCAAAATTGACACTTTGCCAACAAGTTGCTGTGTTGGTGTAGTCGAAACAGGGGCACACTGTCTCCCAGTCCTGCATGGGGGGTTTGGGGGCAAAGCCCCCTGATAAAATAAAATGGACTGGGAGACACACAGGAATCATGTTAACTGCAATTTGGGGTCAGCAAGATCCCTGTTGCTGAGATGCTGGTCGACAAAAGGGTTGTTGAACCGACATCATAGAGCCACAAAATAAATCCTTGACTTGTGCCATCCAGCCATGAATCACAATCGCTTGTTAACATTCATTTATGATTTCATGTATTAAAAAAATACTGTTCAGACAAACAACATACAAGTTGATGTGCCTGTGCTGCTGGCTGTGGGTGTCCAGGGGATAATCTGATTTTGTGACTTGTAGCAGGCTGTTTACAGTACAACACAAGTAAAGTACAAGTACTGTACACACAAGTGTCATCATCATCATCGTCACTCGTTCCCCATTATTCTTCCTTATTATCATTAGTTTTATAGTATATCATTTTACATTACGTATGAGCATTAACCAACCCCCAGTGTGGGACTGTGCTGTGTGAGGCTATGCACCAGATGTGTCTGCATCTCCAATTCAAATTCTCAGACACACTTATCAGTTGCTGAATTTGGTCACTTAACAGTAACTAACTGTATTGTAGGAGTCAGTCTAGTAATCTTGGAAGGAAGTGGTGGTGGAATGCCATGTTGTTGGTATGCTGTGTACAGTCACGAGTCACAACAGTAAATTTGTCCCTGGTCTGTGGGTTGGAGTCATCAGAAGGATGTCACAATAGTTAGAGGGATCTTTTGTTACAGGTTGGAATTCTAATAAAAAATGGATCAGTGTTGATGAGGCTCATTCTATTTCTCGAGTAGGCAGTGGCACTGCAAAAGACAGCAATCATCCTAAAAAGGGAAAACAAAATCAAACCCCAAAAAGTGATTTTTTTCACATTTAAGGCTTCATCTTCCAAGCGAATGCTTGCATCCAAAAAAGGTGAATGTCTCGGATCATCATCAGTCCCAAGTAAAAAAAAAGGTAAGTAGTTAAAAACACTAAAGGCATGGTGGGTACCACCCGCAGAGGCACTCAACAGTATGGAATCAGTGCATACTATGCTACTGCCAGTCCCTGGTCCGATTCTTCTGAGGTTGAACCTGATGAGGGTAATAATAATGATGAAGAGAACAATCAGGCAGCACAAGGTTTACTGGAGTGAATGGAAATTGCAGATGAGGAAGAAACAGGCAGAAATGTTTTGGTTGTGGAGGGGGGCAGTGGGAATAAACCAGAAGAGGAACAGGCCCAAGAATAATCCAGGGGGGACCCTGAAAAGGTGACCAAGGTGCCACGCCTTACTGAGAAAAAAACTAAAAAAATATCATCTTTTGTTTCGTCATACTTCTCCATTAGTGCTTCCAATGAGGTGGTAGCAACATGTGCTATTTGTAAACGGCCGATCAGCAGGGGTAAAAAGAAAGGAGCATTGGGAACTTCAGCACTAAAAAGGCAGCTAGACAGATGTCATAACATTACTGAGAAGTCCAGTTTTGAGTCTCGAAGAGAAAGTGACAGTCATAGCTCACTACACTCAGGGGGTAGCTCCCATAGATGAAAGAAGTGGCAGCCCCTGCAGCACTACTGAAACACCTCCACCACCACTTCCTGCCATTTGAAGGACTCCTCTGACTGTTACTGAAAGTGACCATGTGTTCAAAAGTCCTCCTTCAAGGAGACAGCTTACCATCTCAGAAACATATGAGTGTAAAGCCAAATATGCCTTGGCTCACCCTGTTGGTGTTATAATAACCAAGAAAATTTCAGAAATGACAGCTGTTGATTTGCTACCATATAATGTGTTTGAAAATATAGAATTCAGGTGGCTGCTTGAGTACCTCGAACCTCGATGTAGTATACCAACACAGAAATACTTCTTGACAACAGTGATTCCAGATCTTTATGATGTTGTCAGCCTGAACCCTTCATGTCTATCACGGCACAGTGGGCACGTTTCAATAATTCATGTGGGACTGGGGACAGTGAAGCATCGCTGTTTGCTGTTCTAAGAATGTTTTATTTTCCATCTTAACATAATTCATACAACATCAATGAAGAGCTCCCAAAAACCAATACAGCAATGGCTCACTTCACAGGGACTGTCAGTTGGCTTTATAGTTGCAGATAGTGGGTTCAACATAAGGAAGGCCTTGGAGTAGGGGGACTTTGTTCAGATTCGTTGCTCTGCGCATTGCTTAAATTTAATAGTTTACGGGTTTCTCGATGATGACAGGGAGGTTAAGGCTCTCGTTAATATGCACTCATTTCAGCCACTCAAGCAATGACTATCACTTGTTTGAAAAAATACAGCAGGAGCACAGTTTACCTTTGCAAAGACTGATCGAAGACATTTCTACTCAATGGAATACAACCCTTTATATATTCCAAAGGCTGCTGGAACAAAAGAAAGCTGTCAGGCAGCACACCTTAGAAAATAAAATTGGTGATGCAGATGTCTTTATTACCCCACCACAGTGGGCCATGATGGAGTTTCTAATTTTCCTGCTCCAGCCATTTGAAGAAATCACCAGGGAGGTTAGTGCAAACACAGTAATTCTTAGCCAGGTGATACCCCTAATAAAAATTGTAAAATTCAGATTTAATCTGATTAGGCAAAAGTTAGAGAAGCAAGACAATTCCATGATCACACAGGCTGCCAGTGGTGCTGCTGACACATGCAGGTTGCTCCCCAGAATACAACAAGATCTAACGAGACGTATGATCAAAAAAGTTGAAGAAGATGACAAACTTTGTAAAATGCTTCATTCTGAGTACTACATAGAGAATAATGGATGGGGAAGGGTTTGATATGAGAATTTAATGCACACCCGAGTTGTGAGATGCTACATAAATCCCGAGGGCAAAGCCCAAGGGGTTTATCAAAGCATCCCACAATGAGTGTGTGCATTAAATTCTCATATGAAATACCCTCCCCATCTTTTATTTTTTATAATAACATGCCAGCAATTTTTCTCCAGCAGTTTGTGAGACTGTTTGGCCCTGCCCACATACAGAATGTTGGCCAATGAGGAAGCAGCATAGTTTGATTGGCATGGCTCATGAATGTCATAACAACCAGCTGGTTGTTATGGAAAATATCAACCTGGTCAGTACATTGAGAGAAATTGCTGGCCAGTTATTATATTAAAGTAACAATCTTGGACCCATGATACAAATCAAAGCAACTATTGAGTGATGATGATGACACTTGTTTTGAGATAAACAAAAAATAATTGACGAAGTGTGTGCTGTCATGGAACAGAAAACAACAGCAGCACCACATTCAGCATCTTCTTCATGACACAGCACAGCATCAGGTGGTCCATCCTCTACTGTTGTGGCATTTTCTCCCTCTTCCTCCTCAGCCACTGCAGCTGAATCTTTTTCTTCACCACCAGCCAAGCATAGCACTGTCCCACAGTCACTTGGTTCAGCTTCATGTCTCTGGAGTCACCTAGAAGATGTAATTGTAACATCTTCTTCATCTGCCTCTTGTAATAGTAAAATAGTGGACACATTTAAATACTTGGGTTTTTGGTTAGACAGCAAACTTAACACAGAATAGAAAAAAAAATAACATCGGTGGGTTCGGAGTCCAAATACAGCAAGCAACTGCATTTCATGTCACTAACTTACTTGGTGGTACCTGGTACCACTATCTGATCTGGAAAGTAGGGTACTGCTGTCTTCTACTACTACTACTACTACTACTATCACTTTTTGTCCTCACAAGTCACGACTACTGCTTGTCACTTTTTGTCCTTACTCCGGTACTTACTACTATTGCTTATCACTTTTTGTCTTTACTCCGGTACTTACTACTATTGCTTGTCACTTTTTGTCCTTACTCTGGTACTTACTACTATTGCTTGTCACTTTTTGTCCTTACTCTGGTACTTACTACTATTGCTTGTCACTTTTTGTCCTTACTCCGGTACTTACTACTATTGCTTGTCACTTTTTGTCCTTACTCCGGTACTTGCTACTATTGCTTGTCACTTTTTGTCCTTACTCCGGTACTTACTACTATTGCTTGTCACTTTTTTTGCCCTCAGCAACTGATCCTGACTACTGTTTTTTGAACAGTGCTTGACTTAGCAGATGCCTGAAACCCAGAAACTGAATACTCTTTGTATATTTTTCACGTCCCCCATATTTCGCTGCTAATACTTCACAGAAAAGAATGCTACTAAATTGAAAATTTATGTCATTTCTTTACTGTTTGTGTGTGCATGGTATGCTAGCCTGGTTACATCTCACTTACAGTAACTGGGCTGAGATTATTATATTACTATATTTTATTTTTGGAAAATGAGCTGATTTTTCACAAAACAGTTTTTTTTTATTTATTGTATTTCTGAGCTTGTACATATGTTGTTGTATTCTGTAACATTGTGGTTAATTACTGTTTTGGTTTGTTTTGTACTGTTGTTGAAATTTAATAAAGTATAGTTAATAAAGTTATTCAAAATAAACTCTCCAAGTCATTCTCCAATGTATCTGCTATAAATTGGTTGAAAATTAAAATAATTTTAGTTGCCCAAAAGTTAACTTTTATTCTTTAGAGACAGGCTACAACAGCAAGCACAGCTTCAAGGACAGCTTTTAAGCTCGGCTGAGCCTCTGTACCTTCTAGTTGCTGTGCTCCTGATGATGGGAGAAGGGAAGACCCTGGCCTTCTCCCACAGGCAGAGTGGAGGGGTCACAGGGTAGGAGCAGCAGATAGTGCAAGTGTTGGTCCTGGTAGGTAGAAGGGTGTGGGAAAAGAAGGCAAGGGGACAGGTTTGAGGGTGGTCATGATAAATGCCAGAGCATGGGAAGTAAGATGTCAGAGCTGCAGGTGCTGATGGTGGAGGGGGGATGGATGTGGTGGCAGTCACGGAGAAGTGGGCCTCATCCAGACATGACTGAGACCTAAACATACTTGGGTACACCACTTGCAGAAGGGATAGGGGGGAAGGAAGGGGAGGGAGGTGGCTTTTATCATCAGAGATAGCATAGCGATAACCAAGGTGGAGGTAGCAGGGGATCAGGTAGAGGCACTTTGGGTTACCCTGCAGGCTCAGGGTGGAAAATGGGTGAAGATGGGGGTGGTATATAGACCCCCGGGGCAGGAGGAAGAACAGGAGGATGGCCTGGTGGCTAACCTTAAAGACCACTGTGGTGGGGGAAAGGACATCATTATGGTGATGGGGGACCTGAATATGCCGCGAGCAGATTGGGGAACCATGGTGTCCCCATCGAGCAAGGAGCAGCACCTGTTGGACGTCTTCCAGGATGCATTCCTTACCCAGCTGGTGACAGAGCTGACAAGGATGGGGCACATCCTGGATGTGGTCCTGTCAGACGGGGAGCTCATCAGGGACCTGGCTGTTGGGGACCCACTGGTGGGTAGTGACCATGCCACAGTTTGATTCTCCCTGGAACTAGGGGATAAGGTAGAGCACACGAGAACAACCGTGGTGGATTTTGGAGGGGTGGACTTTGGGGGATGGAGCAAATCCTGAGGGGCTATCTAGATGGGATCAGGCCAAGCATGGGCATGGAGGCACGATGGGAATTAATAAAGACAGGGCTTCTGGAGGCTACCAAGGCCTGCACGAGGGTAAGAAGTAAGGGGAGGCAAAGCTAGGAAGCGAGTTGATGGGCGAAGGAGGTCAAGGCTGCAGTGAGGGAGAAAAAGGCTGCCTATAGCCGTTATAAAGGCTCTCAGGTGGCTATATCCAAGGAGGAGTATGGTATGGCAGCCAGGAGGGTCACCAGGGTGGTGAGATCGGGTAAGGTGGGGGCGGAGCTGAGATTGGCACAGGGGATAAAAGGGGGGGTTCTTTAGGTATATCAGGGAAAGAAGAAAGGGGAAGGGGCAGATTAGTTGGCTTAGGAGGGGGGGTGGGTAGAAGAGGTGGGAGAGAAGGCAGAGGTACTAAGTGACTTTTTTGCCTCTGTATTCACAAAGAAGGGGGGGAGAACAGCACTGGTAGGAGAGGGGGCAGGGGATATGGTGGTTGAAGAGGGAGAAAAGGATGAGGAAATACCCAGAGGTAGGGCGTTGGATGCACTCAAGGCCCTAAGAGGGGACAAGGTACGTGGCCCCGATGGGATCCACCCCATGGTGCTCAGGGAGTTGGCAGATATCCTGGCCACCCCCCAGCAGATTTTTTAATTCCTCCCTGCAGTCTGGATGGGTACCTCAGGACTAGAGAATGGTCCACATTGTGCCTATCCACAAGGGAGGCCCACAGGAGTAGCCGGGTTACTATAGGCCGGATAGCCTGATGTCGGTAGTGGGAGAGCATCCTGAAGGAAAGGATAGAGGGGGTGCTGAGGGCTCAGGGTCACATAGACATTTACCAGCACGGCTTCGTTAATGGCAGATCATGCCAGACAAATCTGGTGGAGTTCTATGAAGGGGTGACAAGGGCGCTGGATCAGGGCAGGCCAGTGGATGTCCTCTTTCTGGACTTCAGCAGGGCTTTTGACTCCATATCACATCATGGGATACTGGAGAAGCTGGAGAGTATGGGGGTGGAGTGGATGATGGGCAGATGGATAGGAAACTGGCTGGTGGGGTGGGTACAGAGGTTGAGGGTGGGGTGGAGGTCTCATCCTCAAGATTAGTCACAAGTGGGGTACCACAGGGGTCGGTGCTGAGTCCACTACTATTTAATGCCTATGTCATCAGAAATGGTATCAGGAGCAGGATGAGTCTCTTTGCAGATGACTCTAAACTGTGGGCGGTGGTGGATGAGGAGGAGGGAAAGTTGGACTTCCAGGAGGATCTGGAGACTCTAGGGAGGTGGTCAAGAATCTGGAAACTAAAGTTTAATGCTGCAAAATGCAGGGTTCTTCACCTGGGAGCCAAAAACCCAACTCATACATACACCTTGAGGGGGAGCAGACATTGCAGGTTCCAAGGGGGAAAGGGACCTCAAGGTGGTGGTGGATGCCAAAATGAACAACTCAGAGCAGTGTAGAAGGGCGGCACAAGCAAATAAAATGCTGGAGTGCATAGCCAGGGGTATAACCTCAAGGAGTAGTGAGGTACTCCTTCCGCAGTACAATAGTCTGGTTAGACCACACCTTGAATACTGCGTGCAGTTTTGGCATTCCTACTTAAAGAAGGTCATTTTGTTACTGGACAGGGTACAGAAGAGAGTGACTAGGATATCACTGGGGCTTGGGGAAATGCCCTATGAGGAGCGACTGGGAAGCTCAACCTATACTCATTGGAGGAGAGAAGAGACAGGGAGGATATGATAGAGGTTTTCAAGTATCTCATGGGGTCAATAATGTAAGCCTTAAGGAAGTCCTACAGCAAGGGAACCGTGGGGCCACCAGGGGACACACCATGAAGCTGGATGGGGAGGTTGAGGGGGAGAAGGAGGTGCTACTTCACTGAAAGAGTGATGGAGCCCTGGAGTGCATTGCCCAGAGAGCTGGTGGCTTCTACAATGGTGGAGTAGTTCAAGAAAGGCTGGGATAGGTGCAGGGGGAGGGTACATCCAGGAGCCCTGTGGGAAATAGAAGTCCTGTGTGGGTGGGAGGGAGGGCTAAAAATCGGTGCTAGGCATAGCCACTGATCATCGAGCAGGCTCGATAGACCATAGGGCCTATTTTGTTGGCTTCATAGTATGTTAGTATGTTGAAGGGCCTTAGGAAGCTGCTTTCCCTTAATTGGATTGTGTTGTGTTTTTCAGCCACCCCATATCCCATGCTCAGTAAAACTCTCTTAAGTCATTCTCCAATGTATCTGCTATAAATTGGTTGAAAATTGAGATTGTTTTAGTTGTCCAAAAATCAGTTTTTATCATTTAGAGACAGGTTATAGTGGAACTCTGAAAATTGCAGCTGATCTGGTTGGCAGGTAGCCATGCTCCTGTAACAGTGATTTTTATTAGAAATGAGACACACACACACAGAGCATGCACGTCTGTTGACCAAGATGGCCACCTGATACTGATGCTCTGTATAGCTGCTTTATAATCTTCCTGCATCCATCAGTAAAAGTGACTGCTCACATTCTCCACTCACCAGGAATAGCTTCAGGCCATCAAACGCTCTTGAAATAGCCCTAGATTACTGAAACTGGGTGCAGACCAATGGAGAAATTATTAAACTAGTGCATCGCTCAGATTTCTGTCAGCTGGAACCTAAATGGCAATGTTGGAGATGCAAGCCACAGCGGGTCTGGTTGATCTTACAGACCTAAAACATTTGGTACAAACATTAATAGCATACATCCTGAAGATCAGAAATTCCATTTAAAAAGTTGAGGATAAGCTACAGTGGGCTGAAATATGGATAGAAGACACAAAACTGTATTCCATGAAAGTACAGTCACAAATGGCAGACCACGGAGACTGAGTATGAAACCTAGAGCAGCAGGTCCAATTTCTGTGGGCAAAGTTGGACAACCTTGAAAACTGAGGTCACCATAATAAACTCCTTATTGTCCATGTTCCTGAAGGAGTGGAAGGTAAGGATGTGTGTGCATTTATACCGGTTACCCACCCGACAGCGACACTTCACCAGCGAGGTCTCCCACAGCGACTATAGCACCATGCCGCTGTGGGGAACCCGCTGGAACCTGGTGCTGTTTGTCAGGGGTCCTGCACCCCCACAATCAGCTCCAACTCGGAGTTGATAATCCTAAAGTAGGGGTGTGTGGGGGCTGTGGCCCCCCCTCTGTGTGAGGGGTTCAGGGGGCAAAGCATCCCTAAGAAAATACAGACAGCCAGTGGGAACTGGCAGCTAACTGCAGAACGCGGATGACCTGCCGGTTTCGCTGATGGGGCGTTCAACAAATATTTTGTCGAGCATCCATCGTGAATCCCATTTATACAGACTCTTATTACCCAAGACCCTGCACTACTATTAGGACCAACCACTGGAAGTTGCACAGGCACACAGGTCCTCCAGCCAGGAGTGGAGGGGCCCCTTCTTGCCTGATTCTGACAAACTTTGCAAGGTTCAGCATGAAACAATGGATCCTGAAACTGGCCAGGGACAAGGGAATACTAAAATGGAATGGCCACACTGTTCACATATTCTAAGAGTTTTCCAGTGAACAGGCAGAGAAACAGAAAGCTTACTCTACCATTAAAAAAGAACTAGCCCAGAGGAAAATTCCATATAACATGAGATACCCAGCAACACTAAATGTATTGTGGGTCTGTACCCCCCAAGACACCTACCAGTTTCTCAGAAACTGGGACACCGGTCCAACAACAGAAGCCCACAGAGAAATGCAGGGAAATAGCATCAAAGTCTAAATAATAAAGACACTGCCACCCACCAAACCCAAATCCAACAGCAAGCACCACAAGGATGGCCCCATGGATCAGCCAAACCATCAGAACCCCGGCAAACACCAAAAACTAAAAGAGTCCAGCAGCAGAACAAAAAGATCTGCCATAACATTACTCTGACTTTTCCAAGACACTGCATCAGAAGCAGAGGATCCCAGCACTCATCCCCTGACTTGGGCACACCATTGTGGAAAATGGAGCCCCACCAAAAGTGGTGGCAGAACTGGAGGACTACAAGGAGGACAATGCATATGGGGAACTGTCTGGCCAGCCTGAAACTATGGGCTTGGAACCAGTGTACTTAACACCATCAGAACATAATGACATTTGACACAGCTGAGATTAAGTTGTGGAAAAGGACTTGGGACTACCCAAAAACCCAATCCAGAATGTTGCTGCCAACACAGTTCATAGAGTAATTCCCTTTCCACTGAAGAACTTCTCTACATGAGTGGAAACTGCACCCGACTATCTCTTGTGGATGTGCAATCTTCAAACATACTTAATTCTGTTTCATTTTGGTTTTCCAGTAACTATGCTTCTTGGGGGCGGAGGGTAGGGATGGATGGCTTAATTTGAGGAGACCAGAAAGTGTCTAAGGACTTTGCTTTAAGAGAAAAAAAATATTTGATGTAGTGCTGCTGTGCCCACAACTGTTCTTTCTTATTTTAGTTTAACTACCTTTACTCTGTTCTCCCCATATCCCCTTCCGATGTCCCTGCCTACTGTAGTGCCACTACGAATGACAGACAGAAGGGTGTTTCTCCAAGTTATGACAAGAGGAAATCAGGGTGGGATTCTGACAGGATTTGTTAGTTACTACTGAGGGAATCCCTCTCGATGATGCGAATCACTGCATGTTTGAGAAAGAACTGCTGTGACACTGACAACTCTCTCACACAAAGTGTATATCCCTGTGGCTGGGTCACTCACAAAAGGGGAAACTCAGGAAGTCACCCAGTCCCTATCAAATTACCAATCCACACACCTCCTACTTTGAAGGGATCACCACAGTTTCTCACCCAGGCCGATGGAAAGGAGCATGTGACTTAGCATCCTGAGATAGAAAATTGTCAGAGTCCCCGATCCTTCTCGATTTTACAAATGCTGCACGATCGGGAGAGAGCCTCTACAGTGGTTCTCGCTCTCCCTCACGAATGGTAGGAAGCCATATTCCGTGTGACAAATTAAGATGGAGCCTTTGTGACTGCAGTAAAACCCTTTTTAACAGACTACAAGACCTAATATTTCCCTAGCAGCCCAACATCCTGTATTTTTGATAACAATGTAGAACCATCCACCTGTGGGACACCAGGAAGAGAAAAGGTTCTGCTTATCATATTCTGGCTGCGCATCTCCCTCTGGCCCCATGAAGGACATTACTGCTTCCTTGAAACAAATTAGCTATTCCCCCTGGTAATGGTGACACTACCATGTTCTCTCATCAATTAATGCAGCCCCCTCATCTTTCAGTGGCAAGTCAGATGTATCCTCTCCCACAAGAATATAGGAGCACTAAGTATGATGCACCTACAGAAATGAAGTGCTTATCTGAATAATTCCAGCTATGGGGCATGTATAAAAGTTTCCCAAATTCCTGTGAGCAACAGAACTCTCCCTCTCCCTCCACAACCTGTGTTCAACACTGATCGTTTTACCAATACACCATGGACTCCTTATGCACTACTAAAGTAGGCATAGTTATACAGAGTTTTAAATTAGAAAGGTATCTTGGGGATGCTCTTGAGAGAGGAATGTTTAAGGCAACACATAAGTCTCAGGGGCTTGAGATTAAGGACCACAGAGGCATGTTTGAGAGTGTCACCAAGAGAGGAGCACCTCAGGCTAATGGTATGGTCTAGTAGCACGTTATTTCTTAATATGTTCTGCATGGCTTGTCTCACCCCTTATTGTTTTTATCAATGCCAGAATAAGGAAATAATTCTTTGTGGTGGGTTGAAATAACAGGTCACAGAAGAGTCAACATAAATGGTACAACATACCTTGTTTGGTATGACTTTTATTATGGAACAAAAACAAAATAACCAAAATTTATTCCAGAAACAGCTTACTTCAACATACTTCGAAATATAAATTAAAAACAAACAAAAAAATGAAATGCAGGTAGCACAATTACTCTGCCAAAGTTCTAGCAAGAGTACCTTATTTTGTGCAAATCACCATAGAGCAGGAGGTCCTTTCACTGACTCTCCTAAAGCGCATCTGACTTCAAGCTGGAGCTAGGCTTCAATTATAGGAGGGAGACTCCGCCTTCCAAATGAAAACCACTCCCCTCTATTAATAATTATTTTAAAAATACATTATGTTCAGGCTTGCAAAGAACAATATGTGGATTTAGGCAATACATCTTTAAGTTTAATCCATGAATATGCTCTGTAAGTGAAAATAGAACCAGGTTATTACTTAATACAGTTCATATTACTAAGAAGTGGGCTAACTTAACATGAACTCCTCCCCAGTTCTAGTCAGGACACCCACTTTCTCCATATAAAAGAAAGCAGCAAGGTGCTGCTCACTCCTCATAGGAGAAGACACTGTGCAAGAACCACCTTAGTGATTGGCTCTGGAAGTTCACAGAACTCACAGGTCTGTTTTTAAACTGTTTATAGAAATACATCTCCAAGTTGTTTAGTAAAGCAGAGGGAAACAATTGGGTCCCTAAATACAAACTGTCTTAGAAGCTTTAAGAAATAGGGGAAGCTGTGAAATAAGAGGGAAACAGTTTGATACCCCTTTGTACCATTGGGAAAATAATGTAAACAAACATATACATCTTCAGAGGCATACAGATGCTTAGAAATAATGTTCAGTTTCCTTATGTGTTTAAATTGTACTTGAAAGACCCTTGACTGTGTACTTAACATGCCGTTGGGCATTTACATTACTAGATTGCTTGACTTTAATTGTCTTTCAGATGCAGTCTCTTCTGCTCACACAGTATTGCCGTCGGCTTTCCCTTTTGGTATTTTAGCCATCGGGCGTTAAGAGCTACCATGCGGTTTGTACCTTTCTCTCTATCTTAACTTGAACAGACACCCTATCTGGTGCCTTCAGGAAAATCATTCTAAAACATAAGGGGGTTCTCTTAACACCAAATATCCCAAGGACAAAACAAAGATATGACATGAGCGTTACGGAGCAGGGGGCCAGTCTGACCGCGTAACCAAGGACCACAGAGAATTCACACAGGGACACAAACGCACAGGATTACAGACACAAGAAAGGAAATAAAATGATTACTGTTGCGCAACAGATTTCTACAAGGAGACACAAAACAAACATGACATAGGGAGGGGGAACACCGGGGGGGGTCATCTGCCACATTTCCCCCTCTTTAAGTACAAACCAGAATATCTTGATTGGTTTGAAATAGACGTTCCCACAATTGAAAGGTCTGGGGAATGGGAATGAGACTTCCACCCACCCTCACAGAAGTCTCATCCCAGTGCACCCTAGAAACAAATGTACACAATACAATATACAAAATTCATTACTATTCATAATTACTTATCATTTGCCCTGGGGTTAGTCTGAACACTAGGAGTTCCATTCTGGTTACAATCAATGTTAGCACCATATTGTGAAAGAAAATCAGCATTTTTATGCCTACTACCAGGTCTATGTTTAATCTCAAATGGTAGGGCTGTAATGCCAAATACCAACGTAATATGCGGGCATTTTATCTTTCATTTGATTAAGCCAGCATAAGGGGTTGTGGTCTGTTACTAGAGTAAAATGAGTTCCCCATAAATAATATTTTAAGGCTTCTATAGCCCACTTGATCGCTAAACATTCCTTTTCAATTGTAGCATATTTTTGCTCTCCAGGGTATAATTTACAGTTAATGAATATGATAGGATGCTCTTCTCCATTGATATCCTAACATAATACAGCACCTAATCCTGTCTCAGAAGCATCAGTCTGTAGCACAAATGGCTTGTCAAAATCGGGAAATTGTAGCACTGGGGCAGAACACAATATAGCTTTTATTGTTCTAAAGGCTTCATCACAAGCAGAAGACCAAGGAATGTCAGTTGGGACCTGTTTTTGGGTTAAGTCTGTTAATGGGCCTGCAACAGTGGCAAAATCGGGGATAAAATGCCTGTAATATCCAGCCAGACCTAAAAATTATCTTCATTGTTTTTTTGTTTTGGGAATAGGGCACTGAGCTACTGCTTCGATCTTCTCTATTTCAGGCCTTACTAGGCCATTACCTAAAATAAAACCTAAATATCTGGTCTCAGTCATGGCTAATCTACACTTGGAAGGATGAATGGTTAAACCAGCCTTTTTGATAGTGGATAGAATATTAGTCAAGTGTAAATGGATGACCAATCGGGACTAAAATTACCATGTCATCCAGATAAGCGGAGCAATAAGAAGTATGTTCATTTAATAATTTATCCATGTACCTTTGGAAGGTAGCAGGAACTCCGTGTAAACCAAATGGCATATAGGCAAATTGGAACAACCCCTTTGGAGTGCTGAAGGCTGTCTTTTCTTTAGAATGCTCCTCCAAAGGAATTTGTCAATAGCCTTTGGTAAGATCAAGAGTGGAAATATATTTTGCCTCTCCAATGTGATCTATGATGTCATCCACTCTGGGAACTGGGTAACTATCAAACTGGGAAACTTTATTTAGTTTACGGAAATCTAAACACAAGCGAATTCCCCCTTCCTTCTCTGGTACAGCCACGATAGCGGAGGACCAAGGACTTTTGGAGGGTTCAATTATTTTTAGATGTAGCAATTTCTCAATTTCTTCTCCCACAGCAGATCTACTTTTTTCAGGCAGACGGTATGCTTTCTGTCTTATAGGGGCAGAATCAGTAGTAATAGTGTGTACCACATCATTAGCTTTACCTGGGATGGTAGTAAAAAGTCTGGTGAATGTTTGTAAGACTTGTACTAAGTCTGTATGTTGTTTATTAGGTAAATTAGGATTTATCTGTACATCATTTATACTTTCTTGGGTTTCAAGTCTTTTGTAGGCCATATCCAATTCTGTCTCAGGTCTATTAGGCATAACATAAAAGTTAGTTTTTATGTCAGATTCAGGTTGTTCATGCCATTTTTTTAAAAGATTAGCATGATAGATGGGGTGGGACTTCCATATCCTGGGTATTTTAACTTGATAGGTAACAGGACCAGTCTGAGAGACAATAGTGTAGGGTCCCTGCCATTTCATTAACAGTTTGTTGTCATTAGATGGTAACAATAATAATACCTTGTCACCTGAATGGAATTTCTTTTCTTGTGATTTGTTATCATAATAAAATTTTTGTTTCTTTTGTGCTTCTATGTTGTGTTCATGTGCATCTTCTATATATCGAGCTAACTGTTTACTCAAATTAACCAAATAATTCAGAATATTGGTGTATTTTACTTTTGTTTCTCCCTCCCATGTTTCTTTAACAATATCAAGGGGCCCTCTAGGATTTCTTCCATATAATGGATTGGATGGAGAAAATCCTATAGAAGCTTGGGGAACCTCTCGATAAGCAAACAAGAAGAGTGGTAAATACTGGTCCCAGTTTTTCCCTTCCTCATCCACAAACTTTCTAATCATTCTTGTTAGGGTTTGATTAAACCGTTCTGTAAGTCCATCAGTTTGTGGGTGGTATGGGGTAGTTCTTAATGTAGTGATCGCTAAGGCTTTATAGAGTTCAGACTACAAGGCAGCAGTAACATTAGTTCCACGATCTGGCAGGATCTCTTTGGAGATGCCCATCCTACTACAAAATTCCACCACCTTGTCAGCTATTTTTGAGGCTGTCACTGTTCTCGGGGGAAACACTTTGGGATATTTAGTTGCGTAGTCACATAATACAAGAATATATCGGTTACCTTTACTACTTTTTATCAGTGGGCCAATCACATTTATGGCTATTCTTTCAAAAGGTTGTGATACTACAGGCAAAGGTATTAAAGGAGCTCTATCCTTGCATGTGACTTGGCTGTCCAGTTGACAGGAGGGACACTGTCTGCAGTACTCAGCAATGTCTTCCTGTAAACCAGGCCAAAAGAATCATTGTAAGAGCCTAGCAGATGTTCTGTCTTGCTCCACATGACCAGCACTAGGAATGTCATGGGCTAAGTACAATAGGTCTTTTCTACACTTTTGTTGTACCAACATCTGTTCTACTAATTCTTGTGTATTAGGATTTGTACACACTCTATACAAAATCCCTTTTTGTTGTATAATCTGTGGTGAGGCAGAAGACGTTTGTTTGTCTAGCTGTAAGAAAAAGGGGTTAAGTGTGATATCACTCTGTTGATCTGCTTTAATATCAATTATATCATACTGAGGCATTACATCATTAACATCAGCATTCTTATGTTTCCAGTCTTTTTGTGCCTGCTTTCTTTCAGTCTTTGTTTTTCGACCTTTGTTCCCTTCTTCAAACAAAGAGTCTTCAAAGGAAACACCAAGTCTGGTGACAATTGCTGAGCCTGAGCTCGTGTAGTCACTGCAGACAAGGTTATGTCCTTATTAATGTCACATGTTGTTATAAGGTCCTTGAATGTGGGAAAATCTTGGCCAATTATTAAAGGCACTGTAAGAGTAGGTACAGCTCCTAAAGTCATGTCATATGATTGGCCATTCACATATATCTGTGCCCGTGCTGTTGGGTACTGATGGACGTTGCCATGAATACATATGACACCAGTGACCTTGGAACTCAATAAATTGTCTTTTAACAAACCAGCCTGCATCAAGCTTTGAAGGCTTCCTGAGTCTACCAATCCTTCTATCTGAGTCCCATTTACTATAGTCTATACAAAGAAATTTTCCATATTCATTGATGCTAGATAAGCAAATTTTTTCTTGGGGCAAAAACCGGCAATATGGCCTGATCCATGGCAATAGTGACATTCTATGGAAGAGTCAGTTTTTTTCAATATCATCTCCCTTCCATCCCCCTTAGTTTTACTAGGCCCAGTGGAAACAGTAGAGGCTCTTACCGCAGTAGTTGAGGTCGTAGGAATAGCACTTTCCATTCTTCTATACCCCTTTTGGACTGGCTGTCATGCAGTCATGAAATCTTCAGCAAGAGTGATGGTGGCTTCTGCAGTATCAGGGTGATGTTCCCTTATCCATAGCTGAACATCCGCAGGCATAACCTGGATAAACTGCTCTAATACAAACAGTTCAATAATGGCTAGTACAGTCTTTACTTCTGGTTGTAACCACTTATAACAAAGATCATTCAGTCTGGTATAAGTCTTTCGAGATGACACATGATGTAAATGTTTTAAGGAACAAAACCTTTCCCGATACATTTCTGGATTAATGTCATATCTCTTTAAGATCTCCTTCTTTACATAGGCATAATCATTAGCAACTTGGGCATCCATAATGGTATATGATAATTGGGCCTTACCTGATAGGTAAGGTGCCAGTCTTACCACCGACTGGGTAGCAGGCCAGTTACAAGCTTGTGCTACACGCTCAAAGGTCATAAGGTATGCCTCTATGTCATCAGAAAGAGTCATTTTAATTAACTTTATGTCTCTAGGATTTGGTTGGGCAGTTCCTGAACCAGTCCCAATATGTTGTAAGGCTGTATTGTGTCTGTCCACCTCTGATCTTGTCGACGTCTTTCCTTCTCCCTCTCCCTTAGATCGGCTTCTCGCAGACGTTCCATCTCCAGCTGTCTTATAGCAAGCCAATGCAGTAGATCCCGGAGATCCTCTGGAGGGGTTTCAGGTGGCTCCATAGCTGGTCCCTCTATACCTGCCCCTGCCATCATCTGTACGTCAGGTTTGACTTTAGGTCGTGTGGCAGCAGGTAATCCTTCAAGTAAAGGTTCTCCAGTAGCAGCAGTCTGGGTTCTTGTCAAAACTCCCGGTAGGGTACTTCCCTCCTCCGCCTTATGAGCCATGTACCTGTTGACACCTGTATCTGACCTGGATACTAAGTGCAGTATCTTTGGGAGTCCACCTCTTGCTTTGTGGAATCACCCTTCAACCCCACTCCTGGTACCAAATGTGGTGGGTTGAAATAACAGGTCACACAAGAGTCAACATAAATGGTACAACATACCTTGTTTGGTATGACTTTTATTATGGAACAAAAACAAAATAACCAAAATTTATTCCAGAAACAGCTTACTTCAGTGTACTTCGAAATATAAATTAAAAACAAACAAAAAAATGAAATGAAGGTAGTACAATTACTCTGCCAAAGCTCTAGCAAGAGTACCTTATTTTGTGCAAATCATCAGAGAGCTAGAGGTCCTTTCACTGACTCTCCTAAAGCGCATCTGACTTCAAGCTGGAGCTAGGCTTCATTTATAGGAGGGAGACTCCACCTCCAGAATGAAAACCACTCCCCTTTATTAATAATTATTTTAAAAATACATTATGTTCAGGCTTACAAAGAACAATATGTAGATTTAGGCAATACATCTTTAAGTTTAATCCAATAATATGCTCTGTAAGTAAAAATAGAACTAGGATATCACTTAATACAGTTCATATTACTAAGAAGTGGGCTAACTTAACATGAACTCCTCCCCAGTTCTAGTCAGGACACCCACTTTCTCCCTATAAAAGAAAGCAGCAAGGTGCTGCTCACTCCCCATAGGAGAAGGCACTAGTATGCAAGAACCACCTTAGTGATTGGCTCTGGAAGTTCACAGAACTCACAGGTCTGTTTTTAAACTGTTTATAGAAATACATCTCCAAGTTGTTTAGTAAAGCAGAGGGAAACATTTGGTTCCCTAAATACAAACTGTCTTAGAAGCTTTAAGAAATAGGGGAAGCTGTAAAATAATAGGGAAACAGTTTGATACCCCTTTGTACCATTGGGAAAATAATGTAAACAAACATATACATCTTCAGAGGCATACAGATGCTTAGAAATAATGTTCAGTTTCCTTATGTGTTTAAATTGTACTTGAAAGACCATTGACTGTGTACTTAACATGCCGTCGGGCATTTACATTACTAGATTGCTTGACTTTAATTGTTTTTCAGATGCAGTCTCTTCTGCTCACAGCATTGCTGTCGGCTTTCACTTTTGGTATTTTAGCCGTCAAGGCGCAGAGCTACAATGCGGTTTGTACCTTTCTCTCTATCTTAACTTGAACAGACACCCATCTGGTGCCTTCAGAAAATCATTCTAAAACATAAGGGGGTCTCTTAACACCAAATATCCCAAAGACAAAACAAAGATATGGCAAGCATGTGCAGCAGGGGCCAGTCTCCTGACTGCCGTAACTAAGGACCACAGAGAATTCTACACAGGACACAAATCACAGGATTACAGACACAAGAAAGGAAATAAAACGATTACTGTTGCGCAACAGTTTTCTAGAAGGAGACACAAAACAAACATGACATAGGGAGGGGGAACACCCGGGAAGGGGGGTTCATCTACCACATCCTTTCTACAAGAGAATCTTAAGAGACAACCATACCCAAGTGTTAATGACTGGCCAATTAGCTTGGTAAAATTCAATATATCTGAGACACCAGTATCGGGGGGGGGGGGCAGCCATCCTAGCCCGGTAATCCATACACACAAAGGACTAACTGGTGACAGTGACAAACCAAAGCAAAAAATAAAAACCAGGAGGCAGGGTGAAATCATGGAAGACAGCATATAAGACTGAACGACCCTGTGGCTCATATGATTATGCCTCTCCCGAGGGGTTGCCATGAACCATGACATTGGGACAAAATCCCAGTAGCTATACACAGGAAGAATTATTCAAATGGTGCATAAGGATTCAACCCCCTCCATAGGGCCACAGATGACAAATTCCCACATTAACACTTAAGAGACTCAAAGAGACTCAACCTTTGGACAATATTGACCCCTATACCCCAGGAATTTACGTTTTAGATGACTGAGTCAATGCATGACTGACTGAAACACACTTCTAAGTGAAGTGGGTCGCTATTGAAACAAATGGCTAGAGCACTTCTGTAGTCATCTTCTTCTTTTCTAATTGCTACGATAGTGCTGCCATGAAGGTAGTACTAGCAGGGAAGAAATACGACCTATGTGACCTTGTTTCACCGGCTCGCTTATATCTTCCATCCCTCTGTCATCTAATGATGATCTCTCATAACTCGTCATTTTATGAAATAATTCAACAGTCATCCCAGTATCTAAGAATACCCACTCTCTCAAGAGCAAATTTGGCATATTGTTGTTACAAGATCCTTATGCCAAGTACTGGTAAAGGTTATTTAGCAATACAGTGTGGAACTCTCTTTTAGGGAAATTAGTTGCAATACTGTGTATGTCAATTCAAAAAATAATAATATCTTTACTCTTCCACCCCTATACCTGCTTGGCCCAAATGGGTCACCACAGCAAAGGGTTCCAAGAGACAGATGCTACTTTGCCTTTTACACATGTAAGGGCGCCTCCTCCCCACGGCATCTAGGGGCCTGGTGTTGAAACAGGAGAGAGGTGCCCACTTGCAGAGAACCATCTAGAGAAAAACAAAGATGGCACATACCTGATAGTAGCTCTAAGGTTCAGCATCGGTTGCAAACACAGCCCAAAACCAGGGGGGTAGACTGTAAACTGATGTCTTCAACTGTGGGGGCAAATTGGAGTTAGCAAGCAGCATCTAAATTCAAGAAAACCATAGCAGGAGGCCACACCTGGATGAAAAGATAAAACAAGAATTTATTTATTACTGGCCAAAAGAAAACAGTTCCTAGGAGCTGGGGGCATGGCATAGAGGGAGAACAGCTTACACAGTGCAAAAGAGCCACGGCACACTATCTTGGGGCCGAACAGGCCACAGAGCTGGATTCCAACGGAGCCAAGGGGCTTGAATTCAGGCAGCAGCTTTAACAGACCTCAGTACCATTGCCACCTCAGCCTGCATCCCCAAAGCAGCTCGACTCCTACCCACTGCTCAGACCAAAACCTCCACAGTAGTTACAACAAGTTGTAGCTCTCAAACTCCCAAATCTCCCTCATCCTGCAACTCAGGGCATGGAGTCCGGTCCCCCGGCATCCCCGGACCCAGACAAAACATGAAAAATCTGAGGGACTTACCGGGCTCTCTTCTCTCTCTCTCCCTGCAGGCTGTCTGCAAATGAAACAGAGTGACACATGGGTATGGGGCAGGTGAGCTGCCACCACTGCCAGGCCCCATGACGAAGGCTGCCACCACTGCACTGCCCCCACCACTCATTCAAACATAGGCCTCACCACAGTAATTAGGCCTCATCCCTGCCCCAGTGCACGCAGGCAGGCCACAGTTTCCTCCCTGGGCCATGGCTCCCAAATGGATCCAGTCCCCATACTGGTCATATGACCCTTGGTCACCCACCTACCTGAGTGGACTACCAGTCACTGAGTCATCGAGACCCGCATCCTGGGCCGGGGTTGAAGCCCTGACCCACTGTTTACACCTCATGTCTCTCTTCCGCCAGCCTCTCCGCAAACTCAAAAACCGGCCCATAAATACCCATGGTGCAGACTGGCTCCACCCATCCAGTGGGAAGCCAGCCCACCAACCAAACATTTCAAAAGTGGGAGGAGAGGGTCACTCTAGTAAGCACTTTTCAAAGGGAGTGCTTACTCACGTACACTGCATGCTTTACCAATGACCAAGTAGCACTATGGCCAAGCCGGAAATGCTCACCTGGAATGTGTAAGGTGTCAATCACCCGATTTAAGAAAAGAAAATCATAAACTACCTCAGCTTGGCTAGGTGTGACATGGCCATGATCCAAGAGGCACAACTCCTGAAGAAGGAAGTTTACAAACTGATAAGGGAACGGGTGGGACAAGGATTTTCAAGCAGTTACTGTGCCAAAAACTGTGTGGGGGGTATCTAGTTTGAATACAAAAGGAAGCCCTATACAATTAGGCACATCCTTAATAGATAAGGAAGGCAGATGGGTACTGCTAGTGGGGAGGGTACAAAATAGACCTCTTATCCTAGCCAGCCTTTATGCCTCAAACACAGATGACCCTGATTTTTTTTCCTACTGTTTGCACAACACATAGCAGATATAGGATCACCTACAGTGGCAGATTTCCTCGGAGGGGATATCAACTTGGTTATGGACCTGTTACTGGACAGAACTCCACTGGAAAAGGGCACCCCATCCCACCTGAAGGTGAGGGTAGCCCTGAACCACCTGTGTACTGAACACCAGATTATGAAAGTCTGATGACTACATAAACCCACAACCAAAGACTATACATTCAGGTTATCAAGGTTCCACACTTATAGTAGACTAGACTACTTCCTCTGCAGCTCACAAAGCTTGCATGAAGTAATGGATACTACCATATACTGCATAAGCCTATTGGACGATGCCCTGGTGTCCTTAATGGTGGTAATCCAGCAGACTATAGCAAAATTTCCCAGATAGAGTTTTTTTTTTTTTTGTAGAATCTTTTTTCTCCCTCCCGGACGGGAACTCTCTTGGGCTTACCCACTGGCCTAACCACACTACCGACCGCTGTGTCCCCCGTCATCTTTAAGGACATTACGACTCTCTGGGGACATGTGCCCTACAGCTCTGGAGAGATCGACGGGGCAGTGATGGGGAGCCAGTGTTGGGCATGAGGCAGCAGCACTGGAGGAAGCCGTCGCCTATCTGGCAGGAGAGGGCTTTTTCCCCTGATTATGCGCCCCCCCCATGTGTGGTGCATGTCCCTGATTTGTCGGCGCATGGCTACTCTGCCAGCGTAGGGCCATGCTGTGTAGGTGCAGCCCAATGCTCTGCAGTGCCCCTGATCTCCACCAGTGGCCGCTGGAGTGCCAGACTTCCCAATACCCTCCCCCTGGGATAGGAGAGCAGCCTAACAAGCGCTCAATCTAATCCCTCCCCTGCCAACCCTCGATGCCTGAGCTCGCTCCCGAACTCAGGTCGCCGTCGTGGCGTGAGGTGTGGCATCCAGCGCCTCAACCCTCAGCGCCACCGGCCAGCCCAGATAGAGGTTTAACCCCTCTGTTTTGTACTCAATGGTTTTTTAAAGACTGGTTAGCACATGAAACAAACTTTTATTTTGATATTAACACACAGCCAGAAACCTCCCAGGGCACATTGTGGGAGGCCTTCAAGGCCCTCATTAGAGGGTGACTCATAAGTTATGCATCTAATCACCTCGCAAATAAAAGCCCTCCAGAAAAAGCTACACTAGTCACACTACTGTTCAGAACAGGACATAAGCATCTCATCGCGCTTAAATATCAGAATAAGATCCACCACCTGCAAGCAGAGAGAGCACACTTTTTTATGAAACAATCCTACTGCAAAAGTGGGGAAAGGGAGAGTAAGTGATTGGCTTTTTGACTCAAACAGAGACAGTCTGAAATACAAATTTCACACATTAAATCCACAAATGGGGAGATCTGCACCAACCCCAGGGCAATCAGTGTGGACTTCCAGCTTTACTATGATAACCTCCACAACAATATGTACAGTAGTCAAAGCTCTCAGAGTGAGGAATTCTTCTCCACCCTTAATTTACCCAAAGTGCTACCAATAGTGGCACATACCATGGATGCAAAAATCGCCCAGGTTGAGATAACGAAGACAATAGGGGGCCTAGCCAAGGGCAAGGCCCCTGGTCTGACTAGACTAAGTACAGACTTTTACCAGGCCTTTGAGCCTCTGTTATCCTCACAGTTACACAAACTCTTCCTCAGTGCATAAAACATAGGCCAATTCTCCACCCAAACTGCAGGAAACCACCATAACCATCCTCCTCAAATCTAATAAGGATAGAATGTCATGTGCTAATTATAGATTGATCTCCCTGCTAAATTTGGACACTAAAATCTTAGCCAAGGTCCTAGCCAATCATATGGAACAGGCCCATCCCCACCTAATACATAAATCCCAGCTTGAATTTATGAAATGGCGACAAGGGGCAGACAATATCAGGATGGTGCTTAACTTTCTCCAGGTTGCCATCCACAGATCTGCCTCAGCTGCCCTAGCATTAGTCGATGTAAAAAAGGCATTTGATTTTGTGGAATGGAATTACATTTGGTATGCTATGAAAAAAGGGGGTGTTGGTACCATTTTAGTATCATTTATTCATCCCTGACTGCTAGAGTTCTGACTAAGAGAGACATGAGGCAGGGTTGCCCTCTTAGCCCACTACTCTTTCTCCTGGCCATGGAACCCCTTAATAATGCCCTCAGGCAACAATGAGAAATCACAGGAATTCTGGTAGGGGACAAATCATATACCATCCTTTTATACATGGATGATGTGTTACTCACTCTGACTAGTACTGAAACCTCCTTCCCTAAAGCCTGGGAAGTTATTGACACATTTTGGCAGATCTCTGGACTTAGGGTCTTAGGGCAATTGGGGGAAAACAGATCTCCTGCCTATTTTTACAAAAAGAGACCCAACATGGGCATCACTGAGGCAAAGAAAGCCAGCCTGAGCACCACATGGTATCAAATACCTGGTATGACAGTCACCAGGTGCAATCAGGATATGATACCGCAA
Organism: Neoceratodus forsteri; assembly: GCA_016271365.2. NCBI lineage: Eukaryota > Metazoa > Chordata > Ceratodontiformes > Ceratodontidae > Neoceratodus > Neoceratodus forsteri. Next base: position 132,322,253 of record CM028129.1, on the reverse strand, counting down.
AACCTCCCCAAACTGACTGACTCTGTCAAGCAGGACATACAACGCTGGCATAAACTGCAGTACATCTTACCTTGCCTGGGAAAATATAAGCCCTCAAGATGATGACACTACCCAAACTCTTCTACTACTTGGGGAATCTACCACTCCCTGTACCACCCAAAGCCTGGTCACAAATAATCTCCCTTATAACGTCCCACATATGGAACACTACAAGACCTCATTTTAGCAACTTATACTCAGAGCTCTGCCACAGAAAAGGGAGTGGAACCTGCTCTGGCTCTGGGCCTTCCACATGAATTATGGGATTAAACAGGCCCTATGTTGGTTAGCCCCAGACAATACCCATTCATTGCACTGGGTGGAGATAGAGTAAACCATGTTAGATCCCATGCAGTAGGCTCTCAGCCTGAAGGGACCTTTTCCAAAAGACTGCAAGGCCACACTGCCAATGACATTTTCAAAACAGGCTAGGTAGAGACTGGACATGCTTAATGACTGGCAACACCTACCCTGGGGATGCTTAGAATACCTGTGGAACAACCCCAGTCTCCAAATTGGAAACAGTCCTATCAAATGGACCTCCTGGCAGCAGAAGGACATCTTTCTAATAAACCACCTATCTGAACCCACTTCAGACTTACTCTAATAATTTTCCCAAATTCTCAAACAGAATTTGGATTGTCCAAGGGTGACTACTGGAAATATCTTCAGTTAAGGCATGCTCTCCAGAACTGGCTTAAGCAAGAGCAGGGCTACGGAATATAATAGGATGGAAGAAGTAATAAGCTGGCTTCACAGGAAAAAAGGACATACTAGTCTTATCTATAGAAGCATCCAGGTCTACCATCTCCCCTGCTGGAACTTCCCCAGGGAAAAATGACTGTGACCATAGACCCCAAACGCTGGGCCAGATGCTGGAAGGAACCCACAGTGCATCACTGGACCCTAAATACCAACTGATCCAGAAAAAAAGTACTGGGTTGATGGCATAGGACCCCAAACAAACTCACACATATGGGTCTCAGTATCCTGAACATATGTTGGCACTGCAGTGCCTCAGGGGGCACCATCTTCCACATTTTATGATCATGCTCAACAATCCAAAAATAGTGACAAAATATCATCAGTAACCTTGATAACGTGATTAAAATGACACTGTCATGAGCACCCACCTTCTGGATCTTGGGAGATCCAGACCGAATACAGACACAGAGGCAAACATGTAAGTCACTACTTAGCTCGGCTTCCCTAGAGGCCAAGCACCAAATGCTTATGAAATGTAGACAAATGACACACCGACTGTAATGCAGTGGGAGCAAGGAATGAATACTACAGCATTGTACCTACAAGTCCTACATAGACATAGGGATACACAAGCTAAATTAACAAAAGCCCGGACCATTGCTTAAAAAATATTGAAATCAGCTGCATCAATCACGAAGTTACGGTTGGACAGTAGATAATACATTTTTTATACAAATTCTGCCATTCTGTTAATATTTTGTCACTGATAGCTCTTATATGCCATCATTGCACATTTTGATCAAGAGGCACCAGTTTTTAACACTTAAAAACATGCTAAGAAACGGCTGACAATGTCCCTTAAATTTACATCTTAATTGTATGGTTTATGACGGTATTGTTTCCAGAAAATTGTATTTTAGCTCTGGCACTATAGTACAGGAATGAATTTGTTTTTTAAAGTGGTAGCTTCATGGAGAATACCCGGAACAGGATATTCAGTTTCTAATAATAATAGGTAATGGTTATATCCTGGTACTATCGTATAAGAAGAAATTTTGTTTTTAGAGTTGTAGTTCCAAGGGGACTAGCTCAACCAGGATTTTCAGTTTCTAATAATAGTATGTAATGGTTATATCCTGTTGTATGTCATAAAAGAAAAAAAACAGTACACTTTATTTATTAAAAACCAAAAAGAGAGAGACACACTAGTTCTGGTTCCAAGGGGAATACCCTGACCAGGATCTTCGGTTTCTAATAATTATATGTAATGGTTATGTCCTGTTGCATGTCATAAAAGAAAAAAAAAATACACTTTATTTATTAAAAACAAAATAGCGAGAGACACACTAGATCTTGTTGTGTTCATGTCTGATTTTAATTAGTTCAGAATTAATTCACTCGTTTACAGCTTATCCAGTGACTCATTTCAAGTAATTTATAGGCATTTTATGGACTAGAGCAGTATAGGATACTTATGACCTGTATTAACAGTTATGCATTCACCGTGTTCTATCTGTTTGTACACAGTGATGGGAAGAATCTCCTCTATGTAAAGACTGCATGCCTCATGAAATAAAGCTGAGTTTAAAAAAAAATATATTTCATACATCAGACGATTTATATAATGCTGTATTAATATGGACCCAGTGGCATCACTACTTTTCTCAAGAGTGTCACTTTGTGCATCCTTTGGACGGTAGCACTGCTCACCTTCAGTCTGCAGAGTTCTCAGCTAAAGAACACATGAGGTGACACTGTTCCCCATCCATATTTACATATAACAGAGTCTGCATTTCTTGATACAATTGTTAACCAAGAAAAGGCACACTGAACTGAAGCTCGTTTCCATGTGTGACTGGAGGAGAATCAAACAGAGGGAGATTAAGTTATGGTTGTGGGATTCAAACCTAGGTCTACTAAGTCAGCAGGTTTATAGCTCTGTGCTCTAACCATTAAGCTGCACTGCCTCTCCTTTATGCAAATCATAGATAATAACTGGTGACCCTATTTATCAACTGGATTATCAGTCTGATAAAATGCTGTAATAACAGGATTTCGGGTTATTATGCTCCCAAAAATTGTAATAACCCAAAATCTGGTTATTACGGCATTCCAAAGAACTTTCAACCCAAACTTTCAATTTCCCTGCTAAATGTAGAGTGACCGAGTGGTGTTCCTATTGTATCCCAAACTGCATAACTTTAAAAGAAATAGTACTGTTTACTATAAAATAGAATTAAGTATGCTCAAGACTGTACCTTTACTTTTATTTCTTTTAGAAAGAAGCCACCAAGAGGAGAGTGAGCAGAGTGAATCAGTCGGTGGCTTCACACAAACGTTATGCTAATGCTTTGTGTCGTGTCTTCTGAACCCGCTGACTGACTCGCTCTGCTCACGCTCCTCTTGGCGACTTCTTTTTAAAAGAAATAAAAGTAAAGGTACAGTCTCGAGCATACTTCATTCTACTTCAACCCTGCACTTTGAACAAATAACATGGACACATCCTGCTGATACACTTTTAATGTATACTTAGAAATCACTTATGTGATTTCAGCCAATCAGTGCACAGAGCTACTGTACCTCTCATCCTGCACAGAATGGTCATTAAGGCAGGAACTTGGTGAGTGGTGCATTCCACTTTGAATCCAGGGGGAGGGCAGCTTCATTTAAGTTCAAAAATTAAAAAATGTAAATGCACAGACCTTATTATACATCAGTGTAGCTAACTCAAGTGATTTATATAGAGAATAATGTATGGTTCCTTGTGTATTACCGGTCAGTAATACCATTGAGAGGTTCCTACATGTCCAGAACCGCGAGATGGCATTGCTGCTCGAAATACACACGGAACCATACTTTATTTTTTTTAATATATGGATCCGAGTATGTTTTGGGGTCTTTTCAGACAGGTGGTTTGCCAGTTCAGTTAAGGAGTGTGGGTCATTGCGAACCGACGCACTGTCTCGCGCTGTGTCTTCAGCTGTCTGCTTGTGCCTGACGGTTGCCGGCATCTGCCTCTTTTTTTTTCAAATTAATGAGATCTTACCTGCTCTTCACCACTGGAATGGCAGGATCAACCAGATATTTTAATTTGCTGATCGGGAAAATAAAACGGAGAACCGAGTTCGCCTCGCTTAACAACAGAATGGCCGCCATGTTTTTTCAACTGTTCAGCCCGCCCACACAGGAAAACCAGCAAATGAGGAGGCACGCTTACGACGTGGGGGCAGGAGGTATCAGCACAAAACAATAGTATTACCAGCGATTGACAATACTATTACCAGTGATTGACAATAGTATTATCACTAAACCTTTGAGGCTATTACCGGAATATTTTTATATGCTTTACAGATGTATTAAATTCAATATCCATATATTAAAATAAGTTAATAAGGCCTCCAGCTCCATGGGGTGTCTCTTTTGATGTAAGAAACTCATCTCAAGAGGTTTGGGCAGCCTGAACTGCTCAGTTTCACTTTGCCTTCCTCTCAAGCAAACCTCATATTCAGAGACTCTTTTACCGCAAAAGATACCCCACAGATGCCCTAATAACTTACATAACATTCAGTAAATACAATTTTTTAAAGACATTTTTAAGATACTTTTTAAACATTTTCCAGTATACCCTCTTCCCCTGCAAAATCATGGGGGCTTACCTTAAGGCTCAGCAGAGTTCAGCCTATACTATTACTACCAGCTTGTACGTTCCCTCCTGCCCCAAGGACAAGGACTCGGACAAAAAATCTGTTATTCTGTATTGACTGTACTCTGTAAATTATGTTAACCATGTGTGTCCTCTCTGTGACAAAGTACCTTTGTAAACGAGTCGCTGGCTCAAAGGTTGTAAATCCGATTATACAATAAATAAATAAATAAATAAATAAACTGAAACTAGAGGAGATGCAGAAGAGATGTGTAATCAATTTTCTGCACCTCCTGCTTCATTCCTCGAAAGTGGTTCTGCAGCCACCAATGAAGCAAACATATCAGCATTTGGGACAAGTCAGGGATTCCCCCAGCGATCACTCCAGACTGACAGGACATTTAAGTGTGACCCATGTAAACAACCTGGTGGGAAAAGAAAATGTTTTAAAGGCAGGGCCCTTCGAAAGGCTGGCTGCTCATGGTGAGACCGAGGAATTGTCCCTCACGACAGCAATCTGTAAACGAGAAGCAGACCTCTCATCTGTTAGAGTGAGGTGGGAGCTGTGCAGAGTTTTGGAGAGGAGTGTGTTTATGCAGCTACTAAGGTGGAGAGTGCTGTTACAGCACAAGAGGGGAGAGAGAGACCAAACCATGCAGATAAAGATTGTCATCCTGCAGGATAAGCCGAGATGTAGCTAAGTTCAATTTGCAATGGAGAGACTTTTCTCTAAACAGACCAGAAGGGTCTGCATCACTGAAGGTAGGCCCTTAGGTCTCTGTGCTGTTCACCCCAGTCCTGTGAGCCACAGAGGCCTGAGATCCTCAAGACACTCCAAGAAACAAAAAAAAAAGAACCCAGCAGTATCTGCGTGAGGGGCTAGAGAGAGAGAGCAAGAGAGAGCGAGAGAGAGACTGGCAGAGGAGAGCTAAGGGATCATCAATGGTTGCAACATTAGACTGTTGGATGAGTGGGCACAGTACATCCAGCTGGGACTGCAGCTGGAGACAGAGGCCTGCCAGCTTCAGGGTAACCATGAGTACTAAATCAGGGGCTATGGGTCCTGCAATCCATCATTTGTTACACAGAGTCATAGACTGGGGCTAGTGTTAAATGGACTTGGCCATCTGGACAGGATTACAAATTTGTTTGCTTTTTGACTACATAGAGTTTGTTTGCTTCAAGTGCACCAATGCCAACTGACTTTGTGACTACGAGAGGCCTGCACCAATTCAACACCTGCTTACTTAGGTTTCCCCTGGGAACTCCCTAGGACTAGTGGTTATTAACTGATATTTGTCGGGATTGGGGCAGTGGCCCAACAGTAGAACTGTACAGGATGCAGAATTCCACAGGCATAATTCAGGTGGAATGTCCATTCAGCTTAGAAACATAGAAACATAGATGGTATCGGCAGAAAAGAACCGGTAGGCCCATCTAGTTTGCCCTATTTTTCCCTGCCTATTACTACACTCTGGTCCATATTTAGTCACAGCTGGTCCTCTCTCCTCCCTTTCCTCTACCTATTATGCCCATGTGCCTAGGTTATACATCAAACTAGCGAAACACAATGTGGCACGGAAAGAAACAGAGCAGGCGAAACACTACAAAGCAACACTGTGCATCGGAAATCCGGCTAAACCCGAAACAGTGGCAATTTTCAGAAAGTGCAGATTCACTGTTACCACAGCTCACCACCATGGATCAGCACTCCAGTGCAATTTTGGGGGACAGTGCAGATTTATTATTACCACACCACACTGCCACGGATCATGACTCTGGTGAAATCTGAGGGAATGGGCATTGGGCAACCACGAGGCAAGTCACCTCACCACTGTGTACGCTGTGTTCTGTCTTTTGACTGTTTGACCTCACTCATTTCACCACACTGCTTTTGTCCGCGAGGACTTGACATGATACCCGTGCCTATCGCATGCATGTTTGAAGTCTCCATCTTTGCCCCCAGCACCTCTTCCGGCAGGCTGTTTCAGGTGTCCACCACCCTTTCTGTGATGAAGTATTTTCTCACATCCTTCTTAACTCCACCCTCCCAGCCTCATAGCATGCCCCGATGTTCCTGTGCTCCTTCTCTGAAAGAGACTCCTCTCCTGCACTTTCTTCACTCCCATGAGGTACTTATAGGTGTCAATCATGTCCCTTCTCACATTGTCTTCCAGGGAGTACACGTTGAGCTCCTGTAGCCTCTACTTGTATGGTAACTTGTGCAACCCTCGCACCACTTTGGTAGCCATCCTCTGGACCACTTCCACCCTGTCAGTGCCCTTGCAGAGGTGCAGCCTCCAGAACTGGACACAGTACTCTAGATGGGGTTTCAATAGTGAGCAATACAGAGCCAACACCACTTACCTTCTCTGGTCAGAAATCCCTCTCCCTACAAAACCCACCATCCAGCTTGCCTTGCATACTGCTTTGTCACAGTGACCTGCCACCTTCAGATCATCAGATATGATTACCCCAAAGTCCTTCTCTTTCTTTGAGACTGTAAGTATCTCCCCCCATCTTATACACAGGCCACAGGTTCCCCTAACCCAGGTGCATGACTTTGCACTTTTTGGCATGGAAACCCAGCTGCTACATCCTAGACCACTTCTGTAGTTCCCCAGAATACTTTACATTCTCTCCACCCCCTCCTGGACGTCCACCCTCCTACAGATTGTTGTGTCATCTGCAAAGAGACACACTTTCCCCTCCAGTTCCTCAGCAATGTCACTTATGAAGACATTGAAGATGACGGGACCCAGTACCAATCCCTGTGGTACTCCACTGGTCACTCTCCCATCCTCAGAGTGATTGCCATTTACCACCCTCTGCACGCGATCTTTCAACCAGTTAAATATCCTGCTTACCACCTTCTCCCCCACCTTCAGGTTGCTAAGTTTCTTAATCAGCCTCCTGTGTAGTGCAGTGTCAGAAGCCTCACTGAAGTCCAGATGGGGCACATCCACTGCCCTCCCTAGATCAGACATCTATTTTATTTGTTTGACATGACATCCCCCATGAAACTGTGCTGCAATGCCAGTGGTCCTGCAGACCATTTGCCTCCAGGTGCTCCATTATTCTCTCCTTCACCATGGTTTCGATTAATTTCCCCTCTACTGTTGCGAGACTGACAGGTCTGCAATTGCTAGCCTCCTCCCTGCAGTCATCGTTGTGCCGATTGACCACACTGGCCCTTGTCCAGTCCTCTGGAACTGCCCTCATCTCCAGTGAGGTGCTGAATAGTGTTGCAAGATGGGCAACTAGAACTGTGATCAGTTCTTTTAGTATCCTTGGGTGGATCCCACCTGGCACCATTGCCTTGTTTTCCTTTCGGGCTTCCAACCCCCAGTGGACTCTTCCTTCCAAAAATTGAATTGTGTCCACTCCCCCCAGTACTTGCTGATGCATGTCAGTCCATCGCCTCCCCCTCCATTGTGAAGTAGATATACTCATTTTAAATTGCAGCTTTTTCTTGATCCTCCTCTGTTCATCCCCCCTCCCCCACTCTCCCGATCTCACCCATTTTGCTCACGTAGCTGGCGAATGCCTTCTTCCCTTTTTTGACCTCCTGGGCTATCCTCTCTTCTATTTCAGCCTTTTCTGCCCTCACCCTCCTTCCTGCCTCCTGCCTCCCTTTATTTACCTAGCTATACCTCCCTATCCCCCTCTGTTTAGGTCTTCTTGTACTTCATAAATGCTGCTTGATTTTCCCTTACTGTCTCAGGCACCTCCTTAGAGAACCACAGTTGCCTCTTCGTCCTCTTACCCTTACTTGTTTCCTTCAAACAGTTTGCCATTGCCTTAGTTATATTCACTCCCTTATCCTTTTCCATTGTGCCACCACCCCCCAGACACCCCCTTCTTCAAGATATTTACTAAGGCAGTCTCCCATTTCTTTAAAATCTTCTCTCCTGAAGTCCAGGACCCTTGTCCTGGTGTGTTTTTTTTCTCCTGCCCAATCCAAATTGCTTTGTGAACTTTTGGCTAAATTTCACAAAACTGCAAAAGTCTATGTAAACTGTGAATTACTAATCTGCAGCTTAACTACTCCTTTCAGAATTTCAGAATTTTGTTTCTGACAGAATTCAGTGGAATTCCAGTGGAAATGGAATTTAGAAATTCAGCACAGCTATACTGAACAGCACAGCTGGGTGAGCACTGTATCGGTTGGGGGTGGACTGCATTTCTGGGTCTGGGCTGTGCCTAGCAGGGCATCAGAACACCAGCCAGATACAACTGCTGCAATAAGTTTCCCTGCACTAACCACTTCCTTCCCCTAGGGCTACATTCCTGATTCCCTAATGAAACCCTTTATTTGTTTGCAATCTGGGCTGTGTGCATATTATTAGTAGAGCTTTAAGATTTATATTTGGGCAGCTGTTACTGCATTGTGTGAATTGGGGAGGGCTGTTCCAGTGGGTACTACAGTGGGTTGATTGTATTGTTTCCTAGAGGTAGAACTACTATGGATTGCAACTTGTCCCATTTAATCTTTCTCCGGGTAATCATGAAACTACATCATTGTGTAATGAATCTCCACAGGAGTTATCAGCCCAGGCCCCTCATCCTTGACTGGGCACACAAGGCAGGGGTAGTGCACTGTCATCTAGGGGGACCTGGTACACCAATTTTTGCTTCATATACTATAGAACAAAATCAAATAACTAAGGTATGATTGCTGTTTTGAAACTGTGTTTCCAAAGCAGGTCTAAATGTGCTACTTAGACTCTTCATTTCCCCTTCGGTTAACCCCAGCAGCATAGGAAGACAATAATAGCTTGACATGACACCTAATTGTGGAATGTTCAGTGACTTTAACTCACTCATTGCTCGCTGTTTTTAGTTAATATGGGGAACAAGAGTACTCATGTTGTTAAATGTTAAATGGGTTATTCCAGGTGTAACTGTGCCTGTATACAATTAAACAATGTTCTCTCTTGTTTAGAAGCCGAAGGTTTGGCTATTGTGACTGTTTCTCCATATTTGGACTGAGTTTTACATGAGGTCCTATACATGGCATCAATTGCCCATTTGGGTGCTTGACTTTCTGGATAACATTTTTGGACTATTGAATTTCAAACATTTGCCACGTGCTCTTGGGTACAGTTCCACAGCATTATTTGCTGTTACATTGTGGCATCTAGACCTTTAGGTGGCCTCTCCTATTGTGAAATAAGTAAGGGATACTGCTAAACTGTGCATGTATAGAATTTTATTTTCCTATATGATGTATCAGGTTGTCGATGTTCCTTACCTGGTATGCTTGTATTTTGTACAACTTACATAAAATGAATAAAATACAAAGTTAATTGTGGAATGTTGGGGTGTGGGATTTTCTGTTGTTAACTGTGGTATGTTTTACTGGTGGCCTGAGGCCCCCGTTTAAAAGATACTAACTGGCGGCATTCTCATAGAGTTGTTGTCAGTATCACACTTCTGTAGCTTCTTAGGATTTAGAAAGGCACTTTACAAGTAGGGAATAAGCCAAGACAGGCTGTGGTTTAAAGGATTTCTATGCATGTCCCACGGGCATAAGGGCTCAAGGGCAAAGGTCAAGTGACAGTGGCCTTGGGAAGTCCATTGAAATCCTTGAAACCACAGCCTGGTGGGTCTTCTTTCACTTATAAATGGGCATTTGGAGGTTGTATTTTAATTAAATATAAGGTAATGAATGTCTGGGTGCAATCGAAGAAGTAATTTTATTTGTGAGAAACGGAAAGCATCATGGAATAGTTCCTTGTAACAGAACTGTGATAGATTCTAGTTGTTGGATGCTGCTGATTGCAAGTTAAAACCCAGCTGTGTGAGGTCAGCTCTATGCAGAAGGCTTCCGTAAAAGGAAAAAGAGGGAAGAGTACAAAAGAGGGGATGGGCAAAGTGCTGATTAAAGAGTTAAAAGTCAGCTATGTAAGCTGCAGTTCTATATTGGTGTACAGATGTGTAATTAGGTGGCAAATACTGTACCAGGATGACTTTGTATTGAACTTAGCAAGGAGAGTCAACATCTAACTGTGCATCGATAGTTTTAAACCACGAGCAGGTGACAGGGGCTTCATTTAGGGGTAGCCAGGGTTTTTGGCTGAAACCCATATGATTTCATTGCTGCCACTGTGATGGTCATTGCAACCCTTAGGAACCAGTAAACCAAGGTTTCCACAGGATCTTTTTTTTTTTTTTAAATGTTTGATAGGTACAGAAGCTTTGCAACCAACCCCTTTGATTGAGCAGAAATGGGGATTTGGAACCCGTACAATTCCTCTGAAATGGGAATAGCAACCCCTATAATTCTGCTGACATGGGGATTTGCAACCCATATAATTCTACTGAAATGGGGATTTGCAACCCCTGTAGTTCTGCTAAAATGGGTATTAGCAACCTTGTAATTCTGCTGTACCGGCACTACTTTCAGGTGATGTCTTTTTATCATTTCATCAATAAAGTTTCTAGATTCTCTTTTGCTGTTTTATAAATAAAGAGTATCTTCCTACTTCCAAACAGCATCTCTGTTTTCGGCTCTGCATATTTCACATCCTCTTTTATTTTGGTCTTTGAGAAGGAAGTGTGAATGTCAAAAGCAGAATGCACCACAACAAACATCCTCTGATTTTTTTTTTTCCCTTTTTCATCTCACTCTGGCGACGGCCTGACTTAATCCGGAACTACATACTGGTCCCTTTCTAGATAACCCAGTAGTTACCAGGATGGCGGGGGGGGCAGAACTTGTTTGTGCCTCAGACTCCTCAGAGCACATAAATTCCTGTTTGAACCTCCCTCTCACCCATGCAGCAGACTTGCCAATGAGAAAAAAACATCCCTTGCTTTTATGTATCAGCTCCAGGTTACAGGACACAAATCTCATTTAACAGTTACTTTCACCATGGTGTCTGCAGTATTCCAGGGAACAATATGAACTATAATGTCTAGGTTACGAGCAAAGATCGAAAGTACTGGAGTTAATGACACTAGTATTATGTGTATGTGACATCGATAAGGATGATACTCTAAAACCATGTTAAACATGAATATGAGAGGAGAGGAGAACTCCCCTCAGCTAAAGGCTGTAACCAACAACCAAAACTAAACAGCCTTGAAACAAAGAGGAGGAAGTATTTTATTTACTAAGAGAGTGGTGGAGTGTGGTATGGGTTAAAAGAGTCCGTAGTGGACAGCAAAAATCGAACACATTTTATGAAATAACTCGACAATTTAATCTTGAGAGGGGGCATAAAATTCTATCACTGAGTAGTGTGTGGGGGGAGTCAAAATGGGCTCTATGGCCTTCTGCCTTTTGAATGAAGTATGAAACAACGTATCAGTGTAGTCCAATATTTACCCCTTTTACTACTCCTTATTGTATGTGTAATTTATTTTCCAAGATAGCCTAATTGGAATGTACCATCTCATTTTAAGGGTGCCCAGCTTTTTATATATTTTTACAGCTGGGTGGACTGAAGGTCAGGGAGGTTAAAGGAAAGGGCTTACCTTACAGTCAGCATTTAATGTCTGGAGGCACCACCCTCAACTAGCAGTTTCTGTATGGTTCCAAATTTCTGATGTCCAGTTCACTTGATATCTAGTAGTTTTGTGCAACTCTAATCAGAGTGTGTTGCACCGTTTTTCCCCATGATCCACTGGTTTAGCCTTAATCCCATGCAGAGCTGATGTCACAGTGTGATCTATCCCTATTGAGTGCAGCGATGGGTCATGGACAAAATCCGGTGGCAGAGACTTCCTGTGAATATCTGTCTAACATGAATCTGTCATGTTCTGCTTTTGTACCCTTAACCCTTATTCGGGTATATTGCACACTTATCTGCTACCCATTGCAGCACACAAAACAGAGAGTTTGCACTATGACATCAGCATTGCATCGGAACTGTGGGAAGAATAGTGTATTAAGGTGAACTACAATGCAGCACACTCTGAAGGCTGAACACCGCAGGTATTAGCCTTTTCCCTGAGGTAACTGACTTGCTCAAGGTCATGCAGTGAGTAAATGGTTGTGGTAGGATTTAAACCAGGCTCTCTTTGTCCCCAAGCCTGTGCTCTAATCACTACACCACAATGCCTCTCAAATGGAATTAAATGGTGCTTCAGCAGGCATTTGTCTCGAGAGGAAAAACATCAACAACAAAAAAAATGGACCAATGTGACAGTCGAGGGGGAGAATTACCATACTCTGACATTTGTTCATTACATTAGAAGATTCTTTAGTAGGCACTTGCTTCCTTGAGAGAAACATCAGGAGCAAATTGACCAATGTGACTCTTGAGGGGAAATTGACTTCTGTAGTAATAACTTTGCCAGACGCTTCATATGATTATTTCATTTTTTTTCACGAAAAGAAAAATCATCAATTCAGAAAGATGAATCAGAAGGGCTGTAAGGTAATCTTTCTTTCAGTTGCCATCTGGCTTTGTAGGGGGGTTTTATGCCTCTAATTGTCTTTGGCAGAGTCAGTCCCAGCAATCATCTCTGCTGAGGGACATGAGACGAATGGCTCCTCACTGTTCAGTCCCCAAACGGACCCTGATTGCTACCACCAGCAGAAGCAGGCAGGCCTGCAGTGTGACTCTGCACTGCTGTCAGTTTTTGGTGTCCAGTCCAGTTGGATGAAAGGTGGGGGGTGCATACCAGCTACAAAAGATACCTCAAAATATGGTGTGTTCTTTTTTTTTGGAGGGGGGTATTTCAATCCTCCCCACCCCATTATACTGCAGCCATTTGGACTATCAGCCTCCCATCTGGACACTGCTTACCTGGCCCTCCCACTGCACAGCTGGTCTCTCGTCACTGTTCTGAGCTGGTCCAAAGGAAAGTGAGCCTGTCAGGTCTGCCACCTGCACAGTGACATAGAAAAATTTATATGCACGACCAAGCCAATTGCAAGAAAATACATTTGAAGGGACCTTGGGTTTGCACAGTACGGAATATACTTGGAAGAATGAGCAGTACTTACCTCCTTGCTGGTACTTATGGACACATGCTAACAAAAGTAATTCAACTTTTATGTTACTTTATTTAAATTGCTCCATATAGCATACAAATAAAACTGTGCAGACTAAGTGGAAGAACTGACTTAACATTTTGTACTCCAGAAATAGCTGCTTCGCCATCTCTGACAAAGCAATTATTGTTGGGGTGTGAAATGTTAGTCCAGTTCTGCCACTTTGCCTGCATGGTTTTATTTGTATGCAGGGAAATTAAATAAAAGTTTAATTACTTTTATTGCCTTGCATCAAGAAGTAGCTAGTGGGAAGGAGAATGCTGTTCCTTCTTCTAAACGTAGTAACCAGTATATTGAGCAAGGCATCACTGTGCCCTGTGCTGAAGGGCTCTTTGCTTTAAGTAGTACAGAATATGCATTTTTTGATTACTTTCCCTCCTTTTCATCATTACTCCCTCTAGTTCTTCCCTAGCTCATTGATTGGAGCTCCAGTGTTGCACACATCCTCCAGCTGGGGGTGGTGGGGGAGAGCAGCTGCCCTCACAGCCAATGCCAGTCCTTGGACAGCCAGCAGGGGGTTGCATGAATGCCAGGTGACTCCCATGCTCCCTCACCATAAGCCACATGCCTCTCCTCTACAATGCACCAGATCCCCAGCTGGTCCTAGTGTGGGATTCCAGGGGAAGATTTACATTTTCTAATGTTTTCATATTTGACCTTTTATTGCCCTGTATTTTCACCTGTAGCCCACCCCCTGCAGTTACTGATAATAAGCTGCCACTCAGAGCCACAGTAGTGTTGTGGGAAATGTTTATGATACTTGCAGTATTGTGCAAAATTAACGATTTTGCAATCTTGTCAGTTATTGCAAAATTTCTCCAAAATCTGGTGCAATTTCACCAATCCCTTTTTTATTCAAATAGCACAATTGTTTAAAAATATGGGTGCTTAAAAAATACACAGTTTCAGCAAGTAGTGCCATTTTTTCCAAACTGCACATTTTTAAAAATTTGATTAAAAAAAGCACAATTTCAACCTCTATTTCACATTTTAAATGCATTGTTCGAGTTTGAGAAAAGTTATAAAGTTATGCAAATTTGGCACAATTTCACGAAAAGTGCACAAAATGGATTTTCTGATTTCGTCCAGCATTATGCCACACACATCCCCTTCCTACATCAAATGCCCCTCTTGCTAAATGTGCCAAGTTTCAGATAAATACTCCTTCTGCTGACTCCCTATCCCTTGCAGCTGAACTATCTCTCAAACATACACTGCTGGTGAGTGCCCAACCCTGTCACTGGTCCCCCTTCCAGCCACCTGAACTCTCAAACATAGCCCAGTAGAGGGTACTAAACCTTGCCACCAGTACCGCTTTCCCACATGCCTGATATTGCCAAAAAAAAGAAAACACCCTTGCCCACCCTCTAGCACCCAGGCCCCCACACTGTGATGCCCATCTTCAGTCCCTCATTGTGGATCCTCAATATCCTCCAATGTACCAATCTCCCGGCAGTAAGAAACACAATGCTGGATAACAACTAGGTCAAGGAATGTGCTTACTGTATATGCACCTTGAAATAGGCTTTTTTTCCAGGATTTCATTCTTTTGGTCATAACTTAGCCACTTTTGGGCATTTTGACCCCAAATCTTTAGGGTGAACAAATTGCCACCCCCACCTCATGACCACTTGTCATGATTTGGTATACTGTACTGCTCCCTCCTCTTTCCTTGACAGACTGAACACCCTCTGTAACGCCTTCTGTTGTTTTAACACAAACTCACCCCCTCGTACCCATCACTGCACACTGTACTCTTCCCTATCCATCCTCTCTTTTCCCTCCCGTCACCTGCATCACTATGCTTCCTTCGTCTCTAATACTGGTTTGATGAACTGCCCTCGTACCTATCCACTCTCATCTCTCCCATTCCATCTGCCTCATGCCCCTTTTGTTCCCGGTATCTCCACACTTTCTCCCTCCCCCACCCTCACTCCTCCGTTGGGCAGTTGGCTTTCTCCTATCATCTCCCCTTCCTCTGGAACCTCCTCCCTTCTGCGTTACATCTCTCACCCTCCCAAACCTACCTTAAGCACCAGCTTAAATGCCTTCTACCCTCCCTTCTGCACCTGTCAGCTCCCTTCCTAAACTGCCTTTCCCTCCTCCCTCCCCAATTCATGGTCTCTCCTATGGGACAGCTGTATGCCTCCCATTTCTCTGCACTGTGATTTTCTACCAGTTGCCAGATTTTTGTTTCAGGATATAGAGCATGTTCTTGCTCCTGATACTCATACCTTGAAAATTTTGCACATTTGCTGAACTGCGCAACTGTTGTGTGTACCTTATTTATTTGTAATCATCTGTTCTTGTATTTGCTTGATGTTTTCCTCTCCTGTCTCCCCCGGGTTGCACCTGGAAATGAGCCTTGGCTCGGTGTGCCTTTCCCGCTTACCAGTTTTTAAATAAATAAATAAAACTTGTGAACTTGGCCCAAAACATGTTTTTGTGGGTTGACACCCCAAAACACATTTTAGGTAAAATTACAAGGTGCCACTTATGGGGTCTGGAGGTCGAGGTACCCCCCCACATCCGCCATCTAAGAAGACCTGTGGCAGGTGCCAAATCCTGTCACTGGTACTCCCCATCTGATCTATGAAGAGACTGGTGATGGGTGCCAAACCCAGTTGCCAGTATGCCAGTACCCCCCTCCTGCCCACCCAATCTCTTAAGAAATCTGCCATAGCTGCCCAACCCTGTTGCTAGTAGACTCCCTCCTGTCTGCCTGCCAGATCTTTAAGGAGACCAGTGGTGGAAACCCAGCTCCACCACTGGTGCCTTCCTCCTGCCTACATGATCTTTGAAGAACCTGGTGGTGGAGCCCAGCTCCTCCACAGTTACCCCCATTACACCTGCCAGATCTATGAAGAGGCCCAAGGTAGGGGCCCATCTCCACCACCAGTACCCCCCTTCCACCCACATGATCTTTGAAGAGGCTGTTGGTGGGTACTCAACCCCTCCACCACTACCCCTTCCCACCTGCCTGATCTTTGAGAAGGCACCCAACACTGGTACTGGTACCCCCTTCCACCCTCCCTTTCTTTGAAGAGACTGGGGAGCAGTGACATGTGGTCACCAATGCTGCCGAGTGCACCACCACTAATCCATCACAAGGAGTCACTCCTAGAGCAGTGCAATACCCAACTCAAACCTGGAACGAGTTTGTCTGCACAAACACATTTTTGCCCTCCCTTCCAGCCTCTGATTTCGCTGTTGTGGGCCGAAGGCATAAACACAGGTCCCCAGCAAGTGAAGGCAGTCCTGTACCTCTCAGCACCACAGAGCCAACATGCAGAAGCATCTTCATAAAAAAACTTAATATGGTGTTCCTACTGCCAAAGATTTTTGAAATGAGATTTGAAATGCTGTTCCTTATACAATGTTATTTACAGTTATCCCCCATTACAGACCCTTAAAGCTCACTTTGTTCCTCCAAAGAACAATTAGGACATAAAGAGTATTCCTTCCATGAAAGTAGTCTATGTGAAACATGTGATTTTTGGATTCTATTTGTTTCTGAGACCAGCTGTGTTTGTATCCCCAGAGAAGGAGAGAAAGGATTACAATATAGAGTTTCTCTACTTGCTAACTCAATCAAAATGTTAAATTGTTTCATAAATCTTACTTCATGTCTTTTACCTCAAACTCTTACACATTGGGTGTATTCATGATTTCACCAAAGGGTGTGATATTGAGTAAGGAGGAAATGCCCCCCCAAAACATTTGTTTTTTTCTCCCTTTTGCTGTGTCAGGAGGACAGAAGCCAGACTTGGGCTACAAATAAAGGAAAGAATCAGATGGACCACCCCAAAATGAGATTGGGAAAGATAATTTTGGAATCAGGGTAATCCGAAATCACACCAGTGGGCAGAACTTTGTGTTATTTTAAACAAAAATTGTCTAAGGGGACCATTTTTTCATGATTTTGTTTTCCCCAGTTTTTCTCTTTGTTCCCCCATGTCCACACCCTAGCGATGGGGAATGCCATGGCTGTACCTTTCATCTGGTTGAGAGGGCAGGGTGAGCAATTACCTTCACAACTGACGTCAAGTCAGTTCCTTGGTCGTCCAGCAGGGGATTGAACGAATGCTGGCTGATCAATCCATACCCTCCCTTCCACCCAAGGAGACAAGCACCTCACCTTCACAATGGGTTTGGTCCTCTAGCCACCCCCAGGGTAGGATTTTGTGTTTCGAACCTGAATCCTGGTTTCCTAGGTAGCAGCATGACATACAGTCATCATGCTACAGTGCCCACCAAAAGGGACAGAATTTCATTGTTGTGCGTTGCATGAGCCATGCAATTACACAGACACAGACACACACACACACACACACACACACACACAGTGTGTATCAACAACATGGTGAGAGGCAGTGTGGTACTGTAGTTAGAGTGCAGGCTTGGGAACCATGAGACCCAGGTTCAAACTCCACCAAATGCAGTTGCTCATTGTGTGACCCTGAACTAGTGTTGTTCAGATAGTGCTTTTGTGGCTCTTACCACTATCTGTCAGATAGTGCTTTTGTGGCTCCTACCACTATCTGTCAGATAGTGCTGGTATCCTACCTTGGATCCTACTAGAAATTTTACCAAAGACAGATGTAGGACCCAGGGTCAGATAGCAATGGATACTAGTTAGAATCCAGGTATCCTAGATAGGATCCAGTGATCCTAGGTCAAATAGTTAGGCTCCATGGTCAGATAGTGATGGATCCTAGGTCAGATCCAGGGATCCTAAGTCAGATAGTTAGGATCTGAGTTGGATCCTAGAGGGCAGGATCCATGATCAGATTGCACTACTATCCTACCGCAGCAACTATCTGGCCAGATGGGAGGTATCTATTGGTATCCTAATTTCTAGGCTACTATCTGAGCAACACTACCCTGAATGAGTTCCTTACTCTCCCGATGTTTCAGTCCAGCTAGCTGGTAAAACTGGATAAAAGCAGAACCCACTGAAAATGAGATGCTGCATCTCAGATGTGTCATCTCGGAAAATAAATTGTAAAAACAAACAAAATAAAATGTCCTGAATATCAGCATCTTAGGTTGTAAAGTGTGTAACACATTGGGGGGAAGCAAAAAGGCCTCATTATTATTGAAAATGAACACTGCAACTGGGTGACATCTGCACAGCAGTGACAAAAAGGCCTGTGATGTGTGTTTAGATCATGTGCTGTTGTGGCACAGTGTACATGCCCACAACATGGGCAGCAACACAGATCCCTTCTGAATGCCACAGACCAGATACCTCCTGTGGATGCTGAAGCAAGGAAAAATACTCCAACACCGTGGTCGACACCTCAGTATAGCCTTAGAGAGGTTAGGACTGTGACCATGGGGGGGTTGCTGTTTGGTTAATTGAAGCTCCTTGACCAGGACTATTGTAACATTAATACCATACCAAAAGAGGAGTCGGACCATCCCGTGTAGCTATAGTGCTATTGCTTGCGTTGTTGATGAACCAGGTTTAGGTACAAGCCTGGAGCATTAGAGGGCTAACTGAAGGGGGAGAAGGAGGATTGAACATTTGAGGGATAGCTTTCCTCCTCTGGGGTACTGGCCTGACCACTAGCGATGGCTGGGGGTAAGGATGCCTGGAAGCCCTGAATAGGGTGAAGTAGTGGCAGATGTCAGCACTCAACACACTGTGTGCAGAAACACACCCAGTGATATCATGGATGTCATTGCACAGCCACAACTCCAGGGACAGAAAACCAAGGAAAATGTCACTAGTTGGGAGGGTGAAGCCTCATCTTGTCTCACATGTCCAACACCAGGCCTCTCTTCCTTGGGCCTAGAATTACTTCTGGACTTCACCGTTGCTGGAGAGTGACTGAATCACATTGGGAGCAGTCCTGGAGGGTATCCAGTGATATGGGCAAAGCAAACTGAGCGACTCGAAATGAGCAACTCAATTTGAGCACCTGCAAGTACAGCGACTGAGGAGGAATAGCAAGGTATGG
The DNA here is from genome assembly GCA_016271365.2 of Neoceratodus forsteri. Lineage (NCBI taxonomy): Eukaryota > Metazoa > Chordata > Ceratodontiformes > Ceratodontidae > Neoceratodus > Neoceratodus forsteri. The sequence goes on along the minus strand of CM028129.1, from coordinate 132,302,893 downwards.
AGGACAAAATAGCAAGGGTGAGGTGGTTAGCGAGCGTAGCAGTAGGAGGTTAAGCAGGTAGAGTGAGTAGGTTGCCACTGAGCTGGCCGCATGGTGTGGCGGTTAAGGTTACTGCCTGTGGTGTGCATGGACCCTGGTTTGGGACTGCATGAGGGTACATCACTTTTTAATGCTGGCTTACTTTGCTTTTTTTCTGATCCTCTCATTTCCCTCATGTTTTTTCTTCAACCATGGGTTGTCATCCCTGCAATGGTTGCCCCCTCCCATGTTTGCCTCCCTCCCCCAGTATCCACCCACCCTGGAGTTGAGAATCATTATTTGGGGGGGGGGGTGCAGGGGGTTTGCCCCCACAACGAGAGTTGCGGGGAATGGAGCACCCTGCATAAAAAGCAGGTCCTGTTGTGCTTTGCATGGTCGCCGATTTTGTATTTGGCATAGTGCTGATCACTGATTTTGTTTTCAGCAACTAGCATGTGCCGATGTGTCAGTCGCTGTTTAAACTTTGCTGTTGTTAACACATGGAACTGTCATGGGGCAGGGATTAGCCCTACTCTATTGGGCAAGCTTCTGGGGGGGGCAGTCATGAGTAGCCCAGGAGCTCCAACATGCCAGGTAGGGGACCTTGGTAGGAGGGGAGGAAGCACTGGCAAATGGCTGAAGGAGATCCCAGTTGTTGGAGAAAGGAGGATAAACAGAGTTAAAAAAATACCATACCAAACCAGTTGCCTTTATTTAGTGACTTACGTGCAAGTTTCTCAAAGCAGTTTACAATCAACACATCATACTTCACCCTGCAGATGAACGAAGTGGAGCCACTTCTGTGGAGAGATGCGTGCCAGCTATTCTGTGCCAGCATACTGCACAACATCTCTGCTACAGTTCATGCCCAGGTGCCAACCAGCTGATACCATGCCAGGTAAATCTGTTGGTTCATTAGTGAATGGGGGGAATCTGTCCAGAATGCCAATGTGCCATGGAGTCTTTTCTTTTTTTTTTTTTTTGCTTTATAGTTATTGACATTTCAAAGAAATTATTAGTATTTACAGTTTTGTTATGAAAAATCCATTGAGAAAAGATCATTTGCAAGGATGACATGAGGAAGGCAACTTTGTGTTGCAGTAATAAACAAGCATTTGTCAATGCCGAACGTTCGCTTGCAGGTATTTGCAGTGGTGTTTGGCATGTGTGGTGCTTTACCCTAATGCCCTGTGCGATTGCTGGTATTTGCACAATAAATTGTCAGCATGACCTTGTTGTTACCCCCATTGTGCGCTACATAGGCGGAAACACGTTTTGGGCAGGATGTGAAAAATGACAGCTGTACTGCTCATAAGGAAGTGTGGTAAAATGGCAATGTTGAAAATCTGGAGTGAAAATATTGAAAATCAAAACTTAATGAAATGCATAGAACCAAGAACACAGAGTCATAAAACAGTCATTTTAGGATTTTTCACCAAATTTTCAGCACAGCCATTTTAAGACCTCTGCTCATGATCAGTGGCACTGTGATTTTCTTAATGTGTCCCATACATTGAGTTCACACACCGACTGCGCCATTGTGCGCTACATGGGCAGAAACACATTTTGGGCAGGATGTGAAAAATGACAGCTGTACTGCTCATGAGGAGGTGTGGTAAAATGGCAATGTTGAAAATCTGGAGTGCAAATATTGAAAATTATGAAACATACGGAAGCGCGATGAGGAACTACGAACGCACGCTCGTAAACAGTCATTTTTAGAATTTTCACCAAATTTTCAACATAGCCATTTTAAGACTCTCTGCTCATGAACTGTGTCACTGTGATTTTCTTAATGTGTTCCATACATTGATTTCAAGACCGACTGCGCCATTGTGCGCTACATGGGCGGAAACATGTTTTGGGTGAGATGTGAAAATGACAGCTGTACAACTCATAAGAAGGTGTGATAAAATGGCAATGTTGAAAATCTGGAGTGAAAATATTGAAAATTCGCGAACTTACGAGCCTGCATAGGAACTGTGCAATGCACGCTCGTAAAACAGTCATTTTTTGGAATTTTTGCACCAAATTTTCAACATGGGGTTTTTGGGACACCTTCTCATGAATGATGTCACTGTCATGGCATTATTTGAGGCTGAAGGGTGATTTCGCACAGTGACTGCACAGTGCCTGAGAAATCACCCTTCGGGCCCAATAACGCCATGACAGTGACATCATTCATGGGAAGAGGTCCCAAAACCCCATGTTGAAAATTCGGCAAAAATTCCAAAAATGACTGAGATACGTAAAGTTGAAACCCCCATGTAGCCCATTTTACAGCTTACCGCATTTCTCAGTTCGCGGGTCGGCTTTGAAGAGTGCAGACGTGTTCCCGGTCCACTCAAGATCGCGCGCCAGAGTCCAGAGGTAAGTATGGGGTGAGGGGGTGTGGAGGCTGTGTGCGAGTGGTGGGTGCGGGTTGTGGGAGGGGCTGGAGATGCGCTGCTGGACCGCTTTTGTTTTACAGGTAAAAATTAAAAAGACGACGGGACATTTGCTATGCTGGGTGGGCTCCCAGCATGGCAGAAGATGGCTGGGGGGCAAGGAGCGACGGGGGATTGGGCACCCCGGTCAAACTAACGAACGCTTGCCACGCTGGGGTGGGCTCCCAGCGTGGCAGCAGGATGGCTTGGGGGCCGTGGAGCCAACGGGGATTGGCACCCCGCAACGCTTGCCACGCTGGGTGGGCTCTCAGCATGGCACCAAAGCTTTGGGGGTGTGGCGTGACGGTGCGGGGGTGGCAGCGCGTGACGCGAGGGGGGGCTGCACTCAGTATGGCAGCGGTGCTTTCCTTTGAAGCAGAGGAACACTGCTGTCATACTGAGCTCCTGCACCCATTGGTGCAGGACCACCATGCCTGCTCAAGGGAGCAGTGCATTGGATGGGTGAGGCACACCTCCAAGTGTGCTACTCTCCCAAAACGTTCCTTGCTCATGCGCGCAAGCGAATGTAAAAAATTATAGGATAACACTGCATACTTTACAGAGTTAAATAATGCTATGAAACAAAAATAGGGATGCACTCACCACCTCACAGGAAACAGTTCAGAGTTTGTAGCCAATTATTAGGGGTGTGCAAGGGCCAAATAATATTTCCCAAATACCACCAATAGTAGGGCCCCTGAATATTTGGGAGCCCTTCCCACATTGGGGATATTTGTATTCTGAACCCCCTTGCTCACCCACCCACCCACCCACCCACTGTCTTCACTCTGATCACACCATCCTCCCTCCAGCACCTTAGTCCCATGGTGTACAACTGGCACCAGTCCTCCTACTACCATGGCCAGCTGCCATCTTTTGCTACATAAAAGCTGTTTGTGCTAAACACCAAGCATCCTTATGTCTCCCCATCCCCCATCCTGGGGCACCTTATCCCACCCACCCACCCTCCACACCCAGTTTTAGCTGGAAAGGCAACAAGCACAACGCACTCTCCTCCAAGGCCATAGTCTGCCAGCAGAGGTGGGGGATGCCATAACCATTAATGGTTTTAAACAAGGTTGGGGCTTAGTTGTTACTCAGGGGGTAGTAGTGAAACAGTGAGAAAGGCACTGAGTAGTGTAGATTGAGGCCCCATATTGATCAAAGGTCTTGGGGTATCATATAGGGTGTAAGGGCAGACTAGATGAACCATTCTTTTTCTTTTCTGCCATCATTGTCTAGGGTGAATGCCTTATTTTGAATATTAGACTGAATATTCATATTCAAGTCTCCAAATATTTGGAATTCAGTACTCATGTTTGTTATTTGCGTTCCTGTGGGGGAAACAAAAGTAAAAAAAACAGCCACCTACCCTCCTTCCCAGCCCAACTTTTAAAAGATACACCATCCCATCACGTGATCAGCTGTTTTTAGTATGCAAGCAAGCGTGGGAGCACTGTCATGCACAAGAAGATGGTCGGCCATGGAGGAGGCTGGGTTGAGTCAGTCACCTTCCTGTGCCTGGAGAGGCTTCAATAAGGAAATGTAGATGCTTGAGAGGGAGGCTGGGAATTGGGTGCTGTTGCTGAGGTGGGGGTATTATTTCTTTCTTTCGAGGAATGACCTACTTGAAAAAAGAGCAAAAGCACTACACAAGACGGTGGCCAGCTATGCAGACAGCCAGGTGTTCCACTCGCCCATCATGAGATCTATTTTTAAGCATTAAATTGTGGGTACTGGGGGATAGGGGAATGGGGGGTTATGTATCTTTAAACAGTTAGGCTCAGGAGGAGAATGAGGGGGCTATTTTTTTACTTTTTTTAAATGATTTCCTGAATACGACTAATAGTGCCAGTATTCATTATTCATATCCAACTAACGAATAGTGCATTATAATGGTATTCGGGAAATACTATTCTTCCCTAGCACACCCCTATCATTGTCTATATTTCTATGTTCCTGTATCTGCACTGTGAAAGGAAGCTGTTTTTCTACACTATAATTACCTACAGACTGTGAATTCACCATCCTATGATGTGGTCAGTGCTTCCCAGTTTTTGTTTCTTTGTTGATTGCCTGTTTGTGGAAAGCACCACATATCCAGTTGCAGTTTGAATTATAGTACATTTGTTTGTTAAACAATAGGCAAGGCAAGGCAACCTTTATTTATATAGTGCTCAATCCAACAGGGACACTGAGTGCTTTACATAAAATACAGATTATAAACAATTAAATCTACTCAAAGATTTACCAAAAACAAACTCAGGTTTCACCAAATGTTTGTTCAAATAAAAATGTATTAAAAGATTATTTAAAGGCCTCCACCAAGCTGGATGCATGGATATAATGAGGAATCAAATTTCAAGTGATAGGTGCCACCACCCCAAAGGTCCTATCAACTGATGTCTCGAGCCTTGAGGTGGAGACTACTAACCATCCAGATTCTGTGGAGCGGAGAGGGCTGAGAGGTTGATAAGGAGCCAGGAGCTCTTTTAAATAGTCTGGTCCCAATCAATATAGGGCCTTGTCTGTTACCAAGCCAATCATAAAAGAGATGCACGAACGCAAAGGCAGCCAGTACAAAGCATGTAGGACTGCAGTGACATGATCTCTCAATGAGGAACCCACCAACATATGGGCCGCAGCGTTCTGCACCAGCTGCAATTGATGCATCTGACCTCCAGATAGCCCTAGGTATCTGTAGTCCAACCATGTGGTGACAAAGGCATGGATAATCATCACTAGGTCATCCTGAGCTAAGAATGGTTAGAGCCTAGTGATGTTCCAGAGATGGAAAGAGCCAGACTGGATAACAGAAAACACCTGTTGTTCGAAGGTCAATCTGTCATCCAGTATGACCCCTTGATCTGTAATCTCTGACAAAACTATGTCAGACAAGTTAGTACAGTATAGGTACAGTAACAGGAAGTTTAGCAGATGACTGGATGGCTACAAATATATGATCTTGAACACTTAGAATAGACTCCATTACATAACAAACATTTACATAGTAGTGGGTTAACAATTTCTTAAACCGAGCACAGCCTTTGATACCTGACAATGAAAGTGATGTCTTGAGTTTCTTCTAGAAACTGAGCAATACAAAACTGAACAATGAATCATAAATACAAATACCCGTGTCTGTAAAATGATATGATTGCTATCTGAACAGGTTACATAGAGTCAGATTATGAAGTCTTATCTCAATTATGTATGGTACTAAAGAAGGTATGGATGAGTTTTGATTTGACAAGAGTGGATGCTGTAATTTATGACCAAGCAACAAGGCATTTGGGTATACAAACATAGAAACAAACAATTTGTCAGCAGAAAAGGACCAGTCTGCCCAGATAGTCCCTACTAAGTCTGCCTCTACAGAACCTTGGAACTGGGCAGAGGAAAAAGAATGCACACCAATGCCCATAAAGGTGCTACAGCTACACAGCAATGTGAAACAAACATGTAAATACAAGGCTAATGCTGAAGTGTGCACAGCTTTTTCTCGTGTTTGCTCCACAGACCCCAACTGGTCTCCGACAACCCTCCCTCCTCAATTTCTGTTCACTAATATTCCCCTTGTGTCTATCCCATGCATGTTTAAAGCCCCCTGTTTGTACCTCCACTACTTCCACTGGCAGTCTATCCGAGGCATCTAGCACTCATTCAGTGAAGTAATACTTCCTCACATCCCTCTCAACCCCCCCACCTTCATCGCATGCCCTATGGTCCTGTTCTCTTCCTCTTTTGAAAGAAACTCCTCTCCTGCACCCTATTCACCCCATGACATACTTGTAGGTCTGTATCATATCCCCTCTCGCTCTCCTTTCATCTGGTATGCACGAGTTAAGATCCCTTAGTCTCACCTCATAGGGCTTTTGGTGCAAGCTCTGCACCATTTCAGTTGCCCTCCTCTTGATTGCCTCTACCCTGTCTATGTCCTTTCTGAGGTACAGCCTCCAGAACTGGACACAGTACTCTAGGTGAGGTCTCTCCAGTGAGCAATACAGTGACAACACCGTCTCTCTCTCTCTCTCTCTCTCTCTCTCTGTCTCTCTCTCTGTCTCTCTGTCTCTCTCTCTCCTCCTGCTGGAGATACATCTCCCAATGTATTGTAGTATCACACTGATCCTATACACTGCTTTGTTACACTGCCCTGCCTTTTTTGAGATCATCAGATATGATGACCCCAAGGTCCCTTTCCTGATAGTATCCCCCCCACCTCCAATACTCAGTCCCTGGATTCCTATGTTCTAGATGCATAATGCTGTACTTTTTGGCTTTGGACACCAGTTGCCATGTTTTGACCACTCTTCAAGTTTCCCAAGATCCCGATGCATTCTTTCCACTCCTTCCTGATTGTTCACCTTATTCCAGATTTTGGCTTCATCTGCAAAAAGGCATATCTTCCAAAAATGCGTTTGTTAGTAGTGGACAGAACCTGAAAAGCATCCAGTTATAAAAAAAAAGGGGTCCCATATATAATGAAATAGATGTGTAACACTACACCACATACTCTGGACTGAGAGGGGGCTGACCAGAATAATACATAAAAGGAACAGACACAACCACAGCAGCACTCAGCAGGAAAACAAAAAATCTGGAAATGGGTAAAATCCAACTTTATTGAAAGCATGGCACTAAGCCCCAATGCTTCACCTTATGAACCTGATGCTTCATAAGGGGCATTGCTTAACAGCGACAACAGACTTAATTAAATAGTGTAATCTTAATTGTGCAATGAAATTCTCATGTATTAAAGGTGATAGAAAACATTTTTTTCACCTCTAGATGCCCCCCAGTTCTTTTATTGGATACCCAGTATTCTGCTATACTTTTGACCTTTTTTGTTAAACTAATAATCAAATTTTGTTGCTTTTGTAACTACCCAGAATCCCTCTCTGCTCAGCAGTTGCTGATGTTTTCATACTGCCTGAACATTCTATGACATCACAAACTCCTTTCCAGGCCATTCAGATGAATGGCATGGAATGGGAGTCTGTGATGTCACAGAACATCTTAGAGATATGAAAATCGAGAAGTAGCTGGTGAGGAAAGTGAAACTCAATTTGGATCTGAGGGCACCTCAAAGCTATATTATTTATTTATCAAAAAAATCATCAAAGCATATCAGAATACTCAACTGGCATGGAAAGGAAGATGGAAGGGCAGTTAAATATGCAGAAATAATTTCCTATCTTCTTTAAAGCACATCAGTTCAACAACCCGTAATTGCACAAGTACCCCTGGTGAATAAATATATGAATGAAAAAAAAATCATCAGTTCATGCAAATCAGTATACAACCTGTGCAAAATATAGCAACTAACACACCACGGGGACCAGTGTAATCAGAAAGTTATAAATTAGATATTATAACTACTGAAATATCTTACTAAACATATACTGTAGGTCCCATAATAAATAGATACATCAGTAGACGAATAGAAAAAAGCCCGGGGGGGGGGAGAGATATGGCAAGACAAAAAGCAGGTGTGACCCAAACCCTACTAACAATATGTTCACTGCTAAAAGCGTTCACGTTAAACTTCAAACATACAAAATATATCAAGGTAAAGGGGAAACAACCTGCGAGGGGAAGAAATAACATATAAAATATACAATAACGCATGGGGGTGAGTTCATAATGAGAAACTATGTGCACCCGAGGTGTGGGATGCTACGTAAAACCTGAGGGCGAAGTCCGAGGGGTTTATATGAGCATCCCACACTGAGGGTGCACATAATTTCTCATTTATGCACTCACCCCCATGCACTGTTATGTGCAATTGCTGGCTTGTCTTTTTTTGCCACATTACAGAAAAAAATATTGTGCAACATATGGTTAAAAGGGATCAATGTTTTTATTGAACTGTAGAGAATAGGAAGAAAGCAGGATGCTCTGAAGTTTCAACAGTAAGGATAGTGGTGTTTTTTAGAACAAAACTTTTTTTAGAACAGAACGTCTTTTTTTGCTTTAAAGTTTACTTCTTGTGCAACTGAAACAGAAACGCAGTAAGAGTAACTGAAAACTTGGTTTAACAGTTAAAGTTTTAACACTTCTGTTCATCTTTGTTGTAGCTTTGCAGAAAAACTGTAGTGAAGTGTTTTTTTAGTCCATTTTTGTGTATTTTCTTCGTTTCCTCATCCGTTGTTTTGACTCAGTCACGGGTATGAAAATTAGGCTGGTTAAAATATTCATTTTTGTCTTGTGTTGCCTCAGTGATATCCCTAATGTCAGGACAGAAATTACAATTATCACCAAGGCAACGCAACACAAAAAAAAAATATTTAACCAGCCTAATGTGCATACTCGGGACTGAGCCGAAACAAAGGACAAGGAAACAAGAAAAATACACAAAAATGGACTACAAAACACAGTTCACTACAGTTTTTCTGAAAGGTACAACAAAGATGAACAGAAGTGTTAATAAAAATCTTTAACTGTTAAACAGAGTTTTCAATTATGCTTACCACGTTTCCATTTCAATGGCTTTGTGAAGTTTCTATAAATTGTTTGGATTTGCATTCCTGTTCCCGTTTGTTTATAGGTGCTGTGAAGTTGACAGGCTTTCTGTGCGGTAATTTTGTGACACTGTACGAGGGGCTATAGCATGAGCAGCTGCAGCGCAAGTCACTAGAAGGAGCAGGTGGCACGTGCTTGCTGTTATAACCTGCGGGTTATAATGGTGAATTATAACCTGCTCCTTCTATGGAAAAAAAGACAAGCCAGTTATTACAATATGTAATGCTGTGTAGCAGCCATTTTGTTATGCTGACATAATTTTGATAAAAAAATTGCAGCAAAGGGCCCCATTAAAATCCATTCATTGTATTCACAATACATCATTACTGATATTTTATAAATTTGTTGGCGCCAACATTAATGTAAATTCAAAAATAACTTTTCTTGTGTCTTCACTCTAGTGTGACTCAAATAGTAAAATGAGTTGTAATGTGGGGCATTCAGAAAGAAATGCACATATGCAAATGCTATAAATGGATTAGGATGGCAAAATTCACAAAACAGAGGGGAACAGAGGGGAACACAAAAAGGAAAGGTATGACGGGGAAATGGGGGGATAATTATAGAACAACCCAGAGCATATCTTTTTGAAAATCAAGCATAAAAAAAAACTGGAGCCAAGATAAGACACAAAACATATTAAGCAAATTACATATGCACTTAAAATATGTAGTAATCATAATTTCAAAACTGGCCAGATATCAATAGCATAATTTAATCCATAATGAAGCAATGTCTTCAGTGCGTAAATCCAGCATGACTCTTTCTGCAGAAGCAACTTTTTCTGGTTGCCACCTCTAATGTTCCTGGAAACATGGTCAATGCCCATGAATTTGAACCCTTTTGTGTCACTACAGTGATATTCAGTAAAAGGGGGCATCCAAAGGTGTATTGGGACTTTCTTTTATTATGGAACAGACGTGTTCCTGGATCCATTCTTTTAGAACTTGGGTAGTGCATCCCATGTAAATTTTCAGGCAATCACAAACTAAAACATGGACCACAAATTGAGACTGGCGGTTAACGACCTGCCTAATCACTACTGTTTTGGGAAGTAAAAGATGTTCAAAAGCTTTATGTTGAGTACAGAAATTGCAAATGTTGCACAACCCATATTTATAACAACCCAGGGGTCTAGCAGCAAGCCAGTTTGGTTGCATGTCACTAACTGATTCACTATACAAGCTCTGTGTAACAAAATCTCCTATATTGCTGCCCCATCTGTAGGTAATTCTTGATTTTTCACCCACTGCAGATTTTAAAGTTGGATCATTTCCAAAATGTAGCAATATTTATGTATGATTTTGGACACCTGAGTTGAAAGCCGATTATGTTTAGTAACTAATGTAATCACATTATTTGGTGACTCTATTTTAAGATTTGGGTTGCAAAAGGGTTTGTCTAGCCATGGATCTAACCTATTCCAATCCTCCTCAAGAAGCTTCTCTGGGTACCTCCTTTCTAAAATCTTTTTTTTTTCAAATCCTGTGCATGGGTATCAAAATATCTAATGTCAGAGCAATTTCGTCTTATGTGAATACATTGTCCAAAGGGGATTCCCCTTTTGAGATGTTGAGGGTATGCACTGGAAGAATAAAGCAGGGTGTTCCTGGAGGTAGGCTTCCTGTAAACCTCTAACTGTACTGTTTCACCTTTATGTGAATGAAAATAAATATCAAGGAATGTGATTTTACTAGGATTACAGTCATACGTAAATTTTGAACCAACATTATTTTGATGAAGGTAATTCACAAATGAAGTGACTTGGCATCCCCACTCCAAACCACCAAAATATCATCGATAAAGCATCCCCAATATAAAATTTGGGGCAAAAAAGGGTTTCTGCCATAGTTGAAAATGCCCATGTCCTCCCATCAAGCCATAAAAAGGTTTGTGTAGGAGGGAGCCGTCGTGGTCCCCATGGAGGTCCCACAGGTCTGTAGGTAAAATTTGTGGTCCAAAACAAAATAATTGCTGGTAAGAATTAATTCCACTGCCTGTAACATAAAATCCCTTGGAATTTTTTTTTTGTCTTGGGGTTGTTGGACAGGTGGTATTCCAAGGCCAACAAACCCAGGTCATGGTAGATACTTGTATAGAAACTGATCAAATCAGTCAATAACCACATGAATCCAGAGCACCAGACCAACCCCTCTAATTATAGAGGACATCCATAGACTCTCTAATAAAAGATGGTTGTAATACCACTAGTTGTTTCAGAAAATGGTCTACAAAAACTGATATTTTTTCCATTAGGGAACCCTGTCCCAATGTAATAGATCTCCCGGAGGGGTTGGTCTGGCCCTTATGGATTTTCAGTAATACGTAAATGGTGGGGATGCGTGGATGTTCAAACCGCATATAATCACCCTTCCTTTTAGAAATAAGACCAAGAGTGATACTTTCATTTAGAAAACTATCAATTCTGATTTTAAGTCTGGAGACTGGATCCTCCAGCAGTCTTTTATAACTAATAATGTCATCCAGCTGATGGATGATTTCTGCTTCATATTTCATTTTAGCTATAATAACTATTTTACCCACTTGTCCGCAGCTTTTATTTCTAAATTATCCAGATTTTTTAACTGTATCAATGCTTTATGTACTTCTTTTGTTAAGTTTTTTTTATGATAAGGCCATCTAGACTGCAAAAGTTTGTCAATGTCCTGCGTTACCAGATTTTGGTATGTAATTAAAGCTACAGATGTCGCTGGGGTTAAATGTTGAATCAGGTTTAAAGTTTGTGAAGCATGGTGGACAATCTATGTCAGCAGTAGGTGCTGCATTAGTTGATTCCAAATCAAAGTCACTCTGTGTTGCTGGAACTCCAGGCATACCTCTCAACTGTCCCTGATTTTCAGGGATATCCCTGATTTGGCCTCAAAATCTTCCTCTTTCCCTGGTAAAATTTGTGTTTTTGTAACAGAACAGTGAGGATTAACAACACGAAATAATGTCAGACATTAAAGTTACAGACTTGTTGTTCTTCAGAAAATGCATCTTAACACAAATTCCTTTATTTTATCGGCTTTCTGAGTGAATAGTACCAGTTTTTAAGATATGTCCCTGATTTGGGGTCTCTGTCCTTGATTTCTTTAAGCCTTGTCCCTGATTCATGTGGCCAGAGGTTGAGAGGTATGACTCCAGGTTCACATTCTAACAATAAGCCAGAAAATGCTTGTACATCCTAAGCAAATGAATCACATTTTGGCACACATTCAATTATTCCATTTCCCATGTTTTGTTTCTTGAAAAAATTCCCTAAAGAAAGAATAACAGTTTTTGTGGACCATTTTCTGAGGAGTTGGTCTGGTCTCTGGATTCATGTGATTATCGACTAATGTGGTCAGTCTCTATACAAGTATCTGCCATGACCTGGATTTGTTGACCAGGGAATACCACCTGACCAACAACCCCAAGGCAAAACATTTTCCAAGGGATTTTATTTTACAGGCAGTGGAATTAATTTCTACCAGCAATTATTTTGTTTTTGACCACAGATGTTGCCTACAGACCTGTGGGGCTTCCATGGGGACCACGATGGTGCCCCCATACATGAACCTTTTTATGGCTCGGTGGGAGGACACTGTCATGCTTGAGTATGAAAGAAACCCTTTTTTGCCCCAAATTATATATTGACGATGCTTTATTGATGATATTTTGGTGGTTTGGAGTGGGGATGCCCAGTCAGTCACTTCATTTGTGAATTACCTTCATCAAAATAATGTTGGCTTAACATTTACGTAAGACTGTAATCCTAGCAAAATCACTTTCCTTGATATTTGTTTTCATTCACATGAAGGTGAAACAATACAGTCAGAGGTTTACAGGAAGCCTACCTCCAGGAACACCCTGCTTCATTTTTCCAGTGCACACCCACAACATCTCAAAAGAGGAATCCCCTTTGGACAATTTATTTGCCTGAGGCAAAATTGTGCTGACGTTAGACTTTTGATATTCATGCACAGGATTCGAAAAACAGATTTTTAGAAAAGGGTAACATAGAAACATAGATTCTGATGGCAGATAAAGACTGCTTGGCCCACCTAGTCTGCCCATTTTCCCTACCTGTTTCATACACCGCAGATCCTAAATGATCTGCGACTTACTCTCTCTTTGCTATCACTAGAGTTCCTTTATGCATGTCCCATGAGTTTTTGAACTCAGAGAAAATTCTTGATGTGCTTGGAATAAGGTTAGGTCCATGGATAGACAAGCCCTTTTGCAACCCAAATCTAAAAGAGTCACAAAATAATGTGGTTACATTAGTTACTGAACATAATCAGCTTTCATCTCGGGTGTCCAGGATCATACATAAACATTGGTACATTTTGGAAAGCAATCCAACTTTAAAATCTGCAGTTGGTGAAAATGTTATTACCTATAGGTGGGGCAGCAAAATAGGAGATTTTGTTACACAGAGCTTATATAGGGAACCAGTTAGTGACATGCGACCAAACAGGCTCGCTGCTAGACTCCTGGGTTGTTATAAATGTGGGCTGTGCAACATTTGCAATTTCTGTACTCAACATAATGCTTGTGAAGATCCTTTTCTACTCAAAACAGTAGTGATTAGGCAATTCATTAACTGCCAGACTCAATTTATGGTCTATGTTTTAGTTTGTGATTGCCTGAAAATTTACATGGGATGCACTACCAGAACTCTAAAACAATGGATCCAGGAACACATCTGTTCCATAATAAAAGAAAGTCCCAATACACCTTTGGGTACCCATTTTGCTGAATATCATGGTAGTGACACAAAAGGATTCAAATTCATGGGCATTGACCCTGTTCCCAGGAACATTAGAGGTGGCAAATGAAAAAAAGTTGCTTCTGCAGGAGGAATTGCACTGGATTTACACATTGAAGGCATTGCTTCCTTATGGATTAAATGATGCTGTTGATACCTTGCTATTCTTATGGCTGTGGGTGGAGCCTACAGATGTTTTGCTTCTTCTGCTCATAAAATGGCAGATCGTGGCATGCTTACATTTGACTTTTGGAAGTATCCTTCTGAAAATTCAACAGAGCTTGGAGCACTCCACCATGATCGACTGTTATGGAGTAACAGCCAAAACAGCTGCACTATTTCAGCTGTTACTTCCACATTCCAGGACAGGAGCTGCGCATGTGCGCCTTGCGCTCATGCTCAGTTCCACTGGTGCTGCCTGTCACAAATGCACTTAGCAGGTCAGACCCCTCTGCTCCCACAGTACCAACCTCAGAATGCAAGAGTGTGAACAGGTAACAGACAGGGTAGCCCTCCTGTCTGCTTGTGGGTCTGAATCACCTTTAGTCTCAAGTTCTGGGGGGATTCAAACTGTGAACCTTATGCTAGCATGTCCAATGTACAGGCGCAGATTCGTACCCTCTTCAGGGATTGAGGTACAATCTTACACTGGGGCACCCAGCCAGGCTTCCAAAATAAACCCTTAAAACTCTATAAAAGACCTTAGGTGTATTCTTACCTTTTCCCAGTTTAGTAACACCATCAAGCTTTTGAACTGTTTTGTCAGTCTTAACCCTCTATACATCACATGCAAAAAAAAAGAACTTGGAAGACCCAGGCAGTATCTTTCAAATACAGATTTTACTAAAACTGGATAAAAATATGAAACATGTAAACACGCAACACTATATCACAAAGCATACAATCACTAACAAGAAAACAAAGAAAACTACAAACTCCTACCAACATACACTTAGATACTTTTCCATCTAATGTATTACCACTAAGTGCTTATCGGAGAGTTGTGTGTTTCTCTCTCCCAAGATGGAATATATCAAACAGCTCAGACACAGTATAGTTTAAACTGTGTCTCCCCATGCCCCTTTTGATGAATCATCTAGCTCCTCCTTTTAGAATATAAAAAAAATACAAACATGGTGTCCTTTCAGAAGGTATTTTAAATAAGGTGACTTCAGCAAAAATTAATTTCACAAATTATAAGTCTGTGATTTCCCAGTTCCTTCTCTTTGATCTTTGAGCAGTTCCTGTTTTCCCAAGGAACATCAAAGGTTTTTACAACTGTGCCATATGTCACTTAGGAGCAAATATAGCCAACAGAAATCAGCTTAATGATGTCCTGTCCTGTAATAAACTGTATATTTAGCTTCCCAACTTCAAGGCAGCAACAGGTCATAAACAAGGTCATAAAATGCAGTTTCTCAAGGAAGTTAATTACATTACAGAGACCTCCTGGTTTAATACATATCCTGTAATTTCACTGAAACCTGGGGGGGGGTGGCATCCATGGAAGCACTGTGGCAATCACACACTATATTTTAATATTACAGATATCATCCAACAGTCATAACCAGCTGGCCAAGCGTCACAATCCTCCCCACCTAGACTGAATTTGGGGGCTCTGTCCCCTGCATGGGATGAGCTTCCCAAGTCAGTTCACTCCTCATACAGATGCAACATGCCATCTGTGTTCTAATTGGCCATTCCAGCCCTATGTAAGATTGTCATGTCATACCCTTGCAAGGCAAGACTCCATCTTAGCAGTCTGCCATCAGTTTTTCCCCATTTGGGTCAGCCAAACCAGGGGATTGTGGTCAGTGTGTACCTCAAAATGCTGCCCATATAAGTATGGCTCTAACTTCTTTAGGGACCACCCTATGGCAAGACACTCTTTTTCCACAGTAGAGTAAGCCTGCTCCCTGGAAAGTAACTTTTTACTCAGGTACACACAGGGTGATCTTTCCCCTTGGTTGGATGTCTGACTCAATACTGCCCCAATACCCACATCTGAGGTGTCAGTCTGGACTATAAAGGGTCTACTATAGTCAGGACTTGTCAATACATGAGCACTGCACAGTGCTTCCTTCATCTGGTAAGGCTTTTTCTCAGGCTGGTTCCCAGGTAGTTTTCTTAGGCATCTTTTTCTTTACTAGGCCAGATAGGGGAGCAGCCAGGGCACTGTAATTGGGTACAAATTTTCTGTAGTACCCTACTGTCCCTAGAAAACTCCTGACCTGCTTCTGCATTTCTGGTTTGGGCCATGCCTTGATCACCTCTATTTTTACTTGGTTAGGATGGATCTGTCCCTGGCTTACAACACGCCTGAGGTATGCCACTTCAGCCATGGCCACCTGGCACTTCTCAGATTTGACACTGAGCCTGGCCCTCTGTATCCTGCCCAGCACTGCTCTAAGGTGGGACAGGTGTTCCTCCCAGCTGGCACTAAAGATGACAATGTCATCCAGGTATGCCACGGTGTACTCCTCAGCACCATTTAACACCTGGTTCACCAACCTTTGGAAAGTGGCTGGGGCGTTCTTCATTCCAAAAGGCATTACTTTAAATTCAAATAAGCCTATCGGAGTGATGAAGGCCAACCTCTCCCTAGCTCTGTCAGTTAACTCTACCTGCCAATAACCCTTTGTCAGGTCAATAGTCTTAAGGTATGTCACCCCTCCCAACTTGTCTGGTAGTTCATCCGTCTGGGGCATTGGGTGGGTGTCCACGATAGTCCACACAGAAACGAATAGAGCCATCTGGCTTGGGCACAAGGACTACGAGTGACACCCAGGGGTCGCAAGATCTCTGGATTACCCCTAAATCCAGCATTTCCTCCACCTCCCTCCTAATATCCTTTTGGACAGCCTCTGACACCCAATATGCTGTCCACTGTATGAGCTTCTGTGTCCCTGTCTCTACATCATGTGTCACTAAGGGGGTTAGTCCAGTCTTGGTGCCAAACAGTGGGGCAAAGTCTGCTAAAACCCCCCTTACTTCCTGGATCTTGTCCGGGGCCAGCTGGGGAGACAATTTAACTGCCTCCCCAGAAGACTCCCACTTGCTTTCTTCCAGCAAGTCCAGAAGGGGGCCTTCTTCATCCATCCATCCCCAGGACTACATACTGCAAACACCATGTTAGCCCTATTAGCATATGGCTTCATCATGTTGACATGGTGGACATGGAACATAGATTGGTGATAAATCTTAAAAAAACAAAAACTATGTTCTTCTCTCATCCCCAAAACAAGTCCTGCAACTTCAAACTCCTCATTCACTCTGGGTCCTCATTCCCTCTCGAACAAGTTTGTTCCTATAAATACCTAGGGATCCATTTTGACCCCTCCCTCTCCTTCCATGGTCACATCGCTGCCCTAGCCACTGCTACTAATATCCGATTGGGCATCTTACATCGGTATAAACACTGCCTCCCCCCGGAGGCTCTTTGACTCGCAGTCACCTCCTCTATCCTGTCCCTAGTGGACTATGGACTGCCGGTGTATGGTGCTGCTGATCAGACCGCACTCCATAAAATTCGCACTACTCTGAATAAGGCCTGCAGGTTAATTACTGGAGCACCTAGGATGACACACACCTGTCTACTGTATGCTAAAGTGCTGGTACTTGATCTCGGCGAGCCTCAAATATCTTACCTGTACCCTACAAAAAGACCCTCCTTGGGCTTTCCCCACCAGGATTGACCACCACCATACGCTCTGTCCCACTAGTTCATACTGGACCTCTGGGAAAACCTCTTGTTATCCCTAGAGCTAGGACCTCTCACGCCAAAGAGCCTTCAGCTTTAGGCCCCTCCTGTCAACACACTGCCCCTCCATCTCAAGCTCCAACTATATCGTGCTTCAAAACTTCCTTATGTAACCACCTTATTAACACCCGATGCTGTAACTGCCGCTAGTCAAAGCCGTACTCAATACTTATGACAAAGCTTATTACTAAGCTGCTAAGGTCAACATAACTCTGGTATTGTTTGCATCTATCCTACCTGTACCAGCTTGTTTGTATCTATGTCTTAATTTACTGTTATACCTTTGTGTTGTACTGCTATACTGTGTATTTTGGTTTGTCTTACTGTGACAAGGTACCTTTGTAAATGAGCCTATGGCTCAAAGGTTTTCCAAACTGCTGTTTAAATAAAAAAAAAAAATAATAAAAATAAATCTTTCTGTATGTCTTCTTTCAGGTAACTCTGATATAGTTCATGTCATGTACCTTTCTAACTACTTTGTATGGTCCTACCCACTCAGCCTGTAGCTTGTCATTCCAGACCGGAATAAGGACCATGACTTCCTGACCCACCGTGTATGAGTGAGCTCTGGCTCTGAGGTTGTACCACACTTTTTGTTTCTATTAGGCAGCTGCCAGGTTGCTCTGGGCTGTCCCCATAAGCTCCTTCAGCCTTTCCCTAAACCTAAGGATGTAATCACTGTAGGAGTTCCCTGGGTGGTGGGCTTGCCTTCCCAGTCCTCCCAGATCAAGTCTAGGGGCCCACGTACCTGGTGTCCATATAAGAGTTCAAAGTGGGAAAATCCTGTCGACTCTTGGGGCACCTCACTGTATGTAAACAACAGGTGGGGAAGGTATTTCTCCCAGTCCCTCCCATGCTGTTCAGGAAACACTTGGAGTATTGCCTTCAGGGAACCGTTAAATCTTTCCATAAGCCCATTGGCTTGTGGGTGATAAGGTGATATGCGCCTTTGCACCACCCCACACTTCTCCCACAAACATTTCATCAGGTCTGACATGAAGGAACCCCCTTGATCAGTGATAACCTCCTACGGAAACCCAACAAGGGAGAAAATCCCAAGTAAGGCATTTGCCACTTTGTCTGTCCTCAGTGATGATAGGGCAACTGCCTCTGGATACTGGGTGGCATAATCCACCACAGTCAGGATGAACCTCTTCCCAGAGGAGCTGGGGGTATTTAAAGGCCCCACAATATCTATTCCCACCCTCTGGAATTGTTCCTTCACTATTGGCAATGGAATTAGGGTGGCTTGGGTTTTCTTACCTGCCTTCCCTATTTCTTAACACTGGTGACAAGACCTGCAATACTCCTTCACCTGCTGGGTGAAGTTGGGCCAACAGAAATTCTGGGCCAATTGCTGCGTAGTGCACATGATTCCCAGATGACCAGACAAGGGAATATCATGTGCAATCTTGAGCAACTGCTCACGATACCCCTGGGGAACGACAAGCTGCCTGCCTATCATCCCCCCGTCTTTATAGCCTGAGTATACATCAGTCCATTTTCCCAATAAACTTTATGTTTACTGTAACCTCCCTGTGCTCCGTCAGAGTCTTCCCAAGCCCTCAGCTTCTCTAAACTAGGGTCATTTTTCTGAGCAGCTGCAAACTCCTTACACATTCCCAAGGCATGGGACAGGTCCCCTTCAGTCTCTAAACTAGGGTACCTATCACTAGCGTCAGGGCACTCAGGATCACTGTCATCCCTAACCCTTTGACAGTGGGTCACCCCCTCTTTCTTCAGAGTAACCCTCCATAGTTGTGTGGTTAACTGCTACTGGGGAAATTTCTACACCCTTTTCATTAGTCTCCCTATCAGAAGACAGAGGCTGGGGAACCAGCCTCCCAGTGGTTTCCACAATGGCTTCTGTGGGGTCCAGGGAACTACAATTTTCCTTTGCCACTAGGTTACGGGTAACTGCCCTGCCATCTTGGGAACGGCAGGATGCCATTCATCGCAACTATGCATGTGCGAATGTTGTGCATGCATAGTTGCATCGCCGCCACCATCTTGGAGATGGCACTCAGCGCTGCTCCTTCGCCAACATCAGCAGCTTGCCACAGCTACATCGGCTCTGTCTAGAGTTTGTTGTAATTATGATTACTAACGTATTTTAAATGCATATGTAATTTGTTTAATATGTTTTGTGTCCTTTTCAATGATCTTGGCTCCAAATGCTTTGATGCTTGATTTTCAAAAAGATATGCTCTGGTTCGTTCTGTAATTATTTCCCCCTTCCCCTTCATACCTTTTCTTCTTGGTGTTCCTCACCGTGCCCCTCTGTTTTGTGAATATTGCTATCCTAATCCATTTGTAGCTAACTTTTGCATCTGGCGTTTCTTTTTGAATACCCCACATTACAACTTATTTTACTGTTTGGGTTGGGTCACACTAGAGTGGAGACACATGAAAAATTAATTTTGAATTTACATTAATGCTGGTACCAACAAATTTATAATATATCAGTATTGATAAATTGTGAATATAATGAATGGATTTTAATGGGGCCTTGGCTTCAATTTTTGATCAAACTGATGTTGGCATAACAAAATTGCAGCTACATTGCATTATATACCTTTTATATGCTATTTTTATGTTGGCTAGCGCACGCATGCACAAGCAACATTTTGTGGTAGTAACACTGTACTAGCACTTTCAAAGGTGTGTCAGCGTCATGGTGAATCCAGGGAATGCTTTGGCCGGTGTGTCCCTCAGCCACCAACCAATGAGCATGTTGCAGATGACAGCAGTTTCAGAGAGTGCCACCAACTTGAAAGAAATCCGCCGCTGCAATGAGAGACAGGCTCATCTTTGCAGCAGCAGATCTGACACACCTCCATTATGTGCCATTCCTGGTGAAATATTTTAATAAACATGGCATCGGTTCCTGCTATACACCTCTTACAATCCCTAGAAAGCCAGCCACTACCCGAATTTGGGGGGTGCCTAATCCCCCTGTTGGCATGCCCCCTCCCCAGTTCAGTTTGTTTGCCAATGGGGGTGCCCAATCCTTGTCAACATAATGACCCCCTAGTTTCATTTGTCTGCCAATGGGGGTGCCCAATCCCCCCAGTATCATTCACCCCCCAAACACAGACACGCTTTCTTTGCCATGCTGGGGTGCCCAATCCTCGCTGGGCCTCAGTCCCCACCAAAAAATATAGGCACACTGGGATTCACTCCAGTGTGTCCAAATGTATTTGTAAACCTGTGAAAAAAACATTCTCTGATGTTCTTTTTTTTTTTTATGTTGGCTTGTGCTTGCGTGCCAGCCAACATCTTGCTATAGTAGCAGATTTGGAGGCGCAGTCAATGTTGGGCAAATGCAGGGCACGCATCAGTTGGTGTGTCCCTCATTCCCCAATGAGCCAACAGCAGGTGCTGACATCATTAATCCCTAATGTGGCCACCAGAACAAAGAAAAGGTCTGCTGCAATGAGAGCGAAGCTCTCATGCAGCGGGACCACAGCATGCCTTCTGACGTGCAGGCAGCATGGTGGCAGTGACTGCCGCTGCCGTCTGTCACAATGCCGATGGAGGAGCCCACTCCCATTGGCAGACCCTCCCATTTGGCAGACCCTCCCATTTAAAATATATGCCGGGGGGTGCCCAATACCCCCTCTGCATCATGTCCGCCCCAACAGTCTTTCTTTGCCAATGAGGCCCCAATCCCCATCGGCTTTAATCATTCATTTGCCGTGGAGAGCCCACTCCCGTCTGCATAATGTCACCCCATTTGTTATGTGCTGAGGGGTGCCCAATTCCCTCGGCTCTCCCCCACTTTGCTAGGTGGCGACGGGGTGCCTAATCCCCATTGGCTACACCATCCCCCCCAAAAAAAACATTTAGGTAGCATGCTGGGAGGCCACCCCAGCATGCCAAATCCCCTGAAAAAGGAAAACCATTCCGCAATGTTTTTGTTTTTTATTTTTAACCCTGTGAAAGAAGAAAACGGTCCCTCGCGGTCTCTCTGCCCCTCCCACAACCTGCACCCACCCACTGTGCACCCTGCCTCCCCACACCCCCCACACGCAATACTTACCTCCAGAGTCTGGCGTGACGATCTTTGGTGGACCGAGAACACATCTGCACTCTTCAAAGTGGACCGCGAACTGAAGAAATGCCGGTAAGCTGTATAATGGCATAAATAGGGTTTTTACAACTTTAGTGCATATCTCGGCCATTTTTTAGAATGTTTGCACCAAATTTTTAACTTGGGGTTATTGGGACACCTCCTCATGAATTCAGTCACTGTCATAGTGTTATTCGGTCCCAAACAGTGATTTCGCGGTCACTGCGCAGAATCACCTTTCGGGACCAAGTAACGAAACGACAGTGCCACTGTTCACGAGGGAGGCTCTCAAAAAGCCTATATTGCAAAAATCCCAAAAATGGCTATTTTACATGTGTGCGTTCTGCTGTTTCTATGCACGCTCGTAGCTTCATGAATTTGTAATATTTTCACTCCAGATTTTCAAAATTGCCATTTTTTTTTACTTTCTATTTTTATCCCTCCTATCTCCTCTCAGTGCCCACTCCTTCCGTCCGCTCATTTCCACCGCTCCACCTTCTTGGGATCTGCCCCTAGAGTGCCTCCTTCTCTTACCTGTTGCACAGCGGGGTCTGTCCCTTCTCGGTGGTCTTGGATGGAACCGGAGCGGCTTTCATCTAGGGCTGCCGAGAGGTGTTTTTCCGTTTTTCTCCCTTTAATCCCCTACCCTCTGAGATGTCCGGTGCTTGGGATGTACGTCCCAAGTGGTGGCGTGCTGACACATACCTTACCTCTCATGCGCTGTCCAATGTCTCCCTTCCCTGAATCTGCAGAACGGAGCCGCCTCCATCCCTTATTGCTGCCGGTGCTTCCATTGGCTGGAAGGGATGCAGAACGCTAGCGCGTTCTTGGTCACCCACCCTGAGGGAGGAGAGCATCCATTGGGACGCTCGATCCTCCCTCTCCCCTGCCAACCCCTGGCCACCCAAGTCCGTTCCTGAACCCGGGTCAACGGCATAGCGTAAGGTGTGGCGTCCAGCGCCTCAACCCTCAGCGCCACCAGGCCAGCCTCAAAATTGCCATTTTGCCACACCTCCTTATGAACAGTACAGCTGTCATTTTACTTTCCTGGCCAAAATCTGTTTTCGCACATCTGGCGCAGAATAGTGCGGTCGCTCTGTGAAATCAGTTTTTGGGACAGTTTGAGAAAATGATGGTGACACTGTTCATGGGCAGAGGTCCTAAAATGGCTATGTGGAAAATTTGGTGCCGAAAGACCATAAAATGACTGTTACAAGCATGCATTGCGCAGTTTCCACGCACCCTTGTAACTTCGCAAATTTGCAATATTTTCATGCCAGATTTTCAACACTGGCATTTCGTCGCACCTCCTTATCAACAGTACAGCTGTCATTTTTCACAGCCTGCCCAAAATGTGTTTCTGCACCTGTGGCGCACAATGGCGTGGTCGCTGTGGGAAATCAACTTTTGGGACTGATTGACAAAATCACAGCACCACTGTTCACGAGGGGAGGTCCCAAAATGCCTATGTTGAAAATGTGGCTAAAAAACTCCCAGGTTCCTAACATGTGTTGCGCAGTTTCTATGCATGCTCGTGACTTCACCAATTTTTCATATTTTCACTCCAGATTTTCAACGTTGCCATTTTTTTATGCCTCCTCACGAACAGTACAGATGTCATTTTCCACATCCTGCCCAAAATGTATTTTCATCCCTGTGTCGCCAGATGGCATAGCTGCTGTGCAAAATCACCTTTCAGCTAACAAACTGATAGTGGCGCTTTTCATGAGGTAGGCTCACAAACAGCCCATGTTGAAAATCTGGAGTGAAAATACCAACACACGCCTATGGTGTTAGGGTTTCCAACTGTAACACCCCACCCTGCAGAGACTGACAGACGTCAGGGGTGTGACTTGGGATCATCAGCTGTAAAGCTCATGCCATTCCATCCCCAACCCCACCCTGCAGCCAGTGACAGGCATTGTGGTGTGCCTTGCACTGTTCGGCCACAAAGTTCACCCCATTCTCCTATACTGCACCCACCTCAGAATATTTCCTTATGGAATGGGGTAAGTATAATGCCCAAAGACCCCAAAGCACACCATGATACTTGTCAGTGTCTACAGGGTAGGGTGAGGTACAATGGCATGAGTGTTATAGCTGACGATCCAAAGACACACCTCAATGCCTGTCGGTCTCTACAGGGTGGGGATGGGGGTGGGGTTGGCGTCACTTCAATACTTCACTGCTATTCCTATTATGCATCTCTAACTCAGGCACTACCAATGCCAATGCCAGCGAGACAACATTCGGGATTGACAAATGCTTGTTTTTTTTTTCCCCTGTAAAACAGAAAACGGTCCCTCGTGGTCACGATGCCCCCCTTCCCCAACCTGCACCCACCCTCTGAGCACCCCACCTCCGAGCAGCCCCATACTTACCTCCAGAGGCCCCACGTGGCAATCTTCGGTGGAGCAGGAAATGTCTGAACTCTTCAAAAGCTGACTGCGAACTGAAGAAAATCACGGTAAGCTGTATAATTGCATCAATGGGGGTTGAACTTAAGTGGATATATTAGCCATTGTTTCAACTTTTGGTTCCAAATTTTGAACATGGGGTTTTGGGAACCCACCTCATGAAATCAGTCACTGTCATTTCGTTATTCCATCCCGAAAGGTGATTTCATGGTCACTGCGTGGAATCACCTTTCAGGACTGATTAATGAAATGACAGTGCCACTGTTCATGAGGTGGGCTCCCAAAAAGCCTATGTTGCAGATTTGGTAAATAAATTCCCAAAAATGACTGTGTTATGAGCATGCGTTGCACAGTTTCCACGCACACTCATAACTCCGAGAATTTTTAATATTTTCACTCCAGATTTTCAACATTGCCATTTTTTTACACCTCCTCATGAACGGTACAGCTGTAGTTTTTTGCATTCTGCCCGAAATGTGTTTCCACACCTGTGGCTCCCAATGGCGCAGTTGCTGTGCGAAATCATCTTTCAGGATTGAGTAACGAAATGATAGCACCACTGTTCATGAAGTGGGGTCCCAAAAGCCACTGTTTAAAATTTGGAGTGAAAATACCAACAAACACCTGGGGTGTTAAGGTTTCAACCATACACCCACCCTGTAGAGACTGACAGGCATCAGGGATGTAACTTGGGTTCGTCAGCCATAATGTTTGCAGAATTCTACCCCCCCCCACTCAACAGCCACTGACAGGCATTGAGGTGTGCCTTGGGTTCTGTCACCCTAACGTTCACCCCATTCTCCTATATTGCACCCATCTCAGCTTATTTCCTTATGGAATGGGGTGAACATAAGGGCCAAAGACCCCAATGCACACCCCGACACCTGTCACTCTCTGCAGGGTGGGGTGAGGTGGAATGGCGTAAGCATTATGGCCAACCCAAAGCCACACTCCCAATGCCTTTCAGTCTCTGCAGTGGGGGGGGGGTGTTGGCGATACTTCCGTACTTCACTGCCATTCCTATTTTGCATTTCTAACTCCTGCACTACCAATGCCAAAGCCAGCAAGCCAACATTCAACATTGACAAATGCTTGTTTTTCCCCTCGCAGGTTGTTTCCCTTTCACCTTGTCATATTTTTAATATGTTTGAAGTTTAAAGTGAGCACTTTTGACAGTGAATGCATTCTTAGTTGTGTTTGGGTCACATCTGCTTTTTTCCTTGCTGTATCTCTCCCCCTTCCCTGCCTTTTTTTCTATTCGTCTACTGATGTATCTATTTATTATGGGACCTATATGCTTAGTAAGATATTTCAGTTTTTAAAATATCTAACGTATAACTTTCTGATTAAATTGGTTCCCATGATGTATTAGCCACTATATTTTGCATAGGTTGTTACACTGGTCTGTGTGAATTGATAATAGTTTTTTTTATTCATATATATTCACCATGGGTGCTTGTGCAATTATGGGTTGTTGAACTGATGTGCTTTAATATGTGAAAATTTCATTGCACAATTAAGATTACACTATTTAAGTAAGTCTGTTCTTGCTGTTAAGCAGCCATGCCACCTATCAAAGTCTCACATCCATAAGGTGAAGCATTGGGGCTTAGTACCATGCTGTCAATAAAGCTGGATTTTATGCATTTCCAGATGAGTTTTTTTCCTGCTGAGTACTGCCATGGTTGTGTCTGTTCTTACTATGGAATAGTTCCAGTGTATGAATGATTGAATTTCTAATATAGTTTTTTTAGCTGCTAAGTTTGCAACATATAGGAGCCAGGTATCATAAGTAGGAGACAATGGTTTTCTCCATTTGGCTCGAACAAGTCTTTCATAGTTTATGGAAGCTCCTAATGCCCAGAGTCATAGAGGCATGTTTAGAAAGAGTAGTGAGGAGCAATCTCCCAGAAAAAAGATTAATGGGTCTATTGGTATATTATTTCCAATTACTGTTGCAATTTCCCAATTATTTTTTTCCACGTGTCAGGAATTTAAGGCAGTTCCAAAGAATACAGTCTATAGAAATTGTAATGTCCACCTGAGCAATCACCAGAATGTGCAAATGTGACCTTAGTTTAACATTTCATCGAAAAACACCTCACAGTGTTCCTCAAAAGTCATGTTGTGGCACTGATATGGTTACTTACAAACAAGGGGAGAGTGCCCCCTGCTGAAATATCAGCACCACTTCCTGTAGCATCTGGTATGATTGGAGAGCTCTTTTTTTTTTATTTAGTTGTTCCTAAAAGCTGAAAGCTTTTTTACAGGAGCGACCTGGGAGCACAGGGAAGTTAAGTGACTTGCGTAGGGTCACACAGTATGCAAGTGGAAGCTGTGTGATTCAAACTCGGGTCTGGTCTGCTGGATGTTACCAGATTTGCAGCTCAGAGCCTTAAACCACTGTGCTATACTGCCTTGATATCAGCTCTCATCCAACTACAGATAAGGCCTACCCTGCTTAGCTTCTGAGAGCTGACAGGATCAAGCACCAAGGTGGTAAGAATGCTGGCCACATTTGATGCCACTTGTCTGGTCAAGTGGCCCTTTCCTTTAAATGCCCTTCACAAACTTATTAGACTGGCAGTATGGCCTGGAGATTAGAGGAATGAGGTGTGAACGAGCTTGGTACATCCAGCAGACTAGACCTGAGTTTGATTCTCACAACCTCCACTTGCATACTGTGTGACTCTGAGCAAGTCACTTAACCGCCCAGTGCTCCCAGGTCGCCCCTGAAAATAGGCATGTGTGCTTAGTGGGCCTTACCCAGTTACCAAAGACTAAATTAAAAAAATTAAAATAAAATTTTCCAAAAGCACCGATCAGAGGGACATTACAGTCACATTTTGTTTTATCGAATTGTCTTATTGCATGACAAAAAAAACACTGGTGATCTAGCTCAAAATGATTCTTTTTGCCAATCAGTTGACTGCACAGGTGTCTTGATTATGCATTGTTTATGTTCCGTGATTGGCCCAAGAAGAGACCCAGTCAGGTACTCTGTGGTACTTCAGCCCAGGAATCCTAATCATCTGTAGCATGTTTGTTTGCCTACAGTGGCAGATATTCTTTCATTCAACGACATTCTGTCTATCCATTTACTAACCTACTAGGTGATGTCATTGATGTTACACCAAGGATCATACAGCAGGGGGTTGGAGTAACATTCTGACAGTTAACCTTGAATGTATGTCCGTACATATATTATGGTATTGTCATTGCCATCCAACAGGATTGGTGGACAAGATGGACCCTAAGAGCCCACTCTACAGAAATGTCCTGGATGTGCTCTTCATGGATGTATCTGAAGCATGAAGCACCACACCCTTGGATCCAGCTGCAAGGGGTAACATCCACACCCGTCAGCCACCCTGCTACTGTACACAGGTGCAAAAAGGCACATAGGGGTTGAGGGCATTCTGAGGGGTGGAGCAGGGTTGGACACTGGGCATTCAACCTTATTCCTGGGTCAGTACCTGAGCGGATCCCTACTGAGCATGGAGTAGGGCTTTGTGGGATAAGACAGTCCTCCAAGGACTGCTGTAACCCTATGTGGGGGGAGAACTTTTATAAAATAAAAATAAAATGTTACAATATGCCTCCCAGCTCTCCGTATCATCTTGGAGGGCACCAGGTGGGAGGGGGTGAAGCAGGCCCCACAAGTGTCTGGGGAGGCCATGCTGGGAAGGTGCAAAATTGCTACAGCAGGGTCTCCCCTGGTGTAGCCTTGAGGCCCACTGCATAGTTTCCACCCCATGCAAAATTTATCTTTGGGTCATGTGGATTGTGACCCTGTGCCTGCCTCTGACCCCCCCCCAATGTAGATGCATGGGCAGAGTGGTATTGATTGAAGAGAGCCACCATAAGTCACACTGTGAGTGCTGCATGTGCAGAGGTGGCAGCCTGTAGGTTTCACTTGCCCTTTGCATGTGCAAAGGGGTCCCCATCACTTTGTAGATTGGGTCTTTGGTCCCTTCCATCACCAAAATACTATGTAGATACTGAGTGTGTGTGTGAGGAGTCTTAGGAACGATAAATGGGGGGGGGGGATACAAATCTCCAAAAATGGTTAATTGTGTGGCAGCACATAAGTTATTCAGCAGGATGTAAGTTCTGTGGCCAGTTCTGTATTCAGTTCTGTGCCAAGTACTGTGGCCAGTTCTGTTGTTACAGAACTACAGAATTCCGTAGATCTCAAATATACAGAACACTAAGGAAAACAAGTGTGTAAAGTGTGTCTGGCTAGAGCCCATAAATTGCAATGGACAACGTGGAAAAGGACTCCTTCATGAAGACAGAGAGAACTAAAAAGGGTGACACGCTCGTCATTGTGGCATAGTCAAAAGAAGCATAGACTAAGATTGTTGAAATAGTCATCACATGTTATTAACAAAGCTAAACCACAATGGGTTAAACTCCTCCATGTGGGTCCACCCCATAGCCCAACAGTAGCATGTTGTGCTATCATTCAATCAACCTAAGTTTGGTGGTGGGCTCAGGTCACTACCCGAGTAGCCTTGCCCTTAGCCGTAAAAGCACCACAAACTACAGTACATCCCAGCCCTAGGAGTGGAAAGTCCATGTTCCACAACCACAGCAACACTCTGCAGCAGACAGGCAGGGGAGTTTCTTCCCACCCAGGGATGTCACTGCATATGCATGGTATCTGGTCAATTTCATGCGGACATAGTTGCGTAGCACAAATCCTTGTGAACAAGGTACCACAAGTGAAAACAGCTACAGGACAATTCAGCACACAGAGATTACAGCACTGTACCTATAGCTGTTGTCATTTGGTCCAGTTTCCCTAAGTTGCCAAATGTGTGGTACTGCACCGTGCTGCCAGCTTGGCACAGAGGTTATGGTGAGCATCCACCAATGTCAGTGCTGCCTCCAGCTGACCTGGGTTCAGGTCCTGCCACATCCTTTTTATGTTTGCTTGTGCAAAAACGTTATGTGACAGCTTAGGAGAGAAGTGGGGTTTTGGAGGTGTGGCACTGTGATGGCAAATGCCCCCACTGCATTCTGAGGTTTGGCCGTGTTTCCCCAATGTGGTGGCACACTGCTGCTGACACTAGTTCAGCAAGCATACCACTAAGTTGAAATGAATTCGCCGCTGTAATGGGGGAGCTACCCGTCATTGCAGGGCATGTCTTGCCTGGTGTAACATTTCAATAAACATGGCTGGTGGTGGCTCACTGCCTGCCGCTCACAATCCCTAGGAAGCCGACTTCGGGGGTGCCCAATCCCCCTGTCAGCATATGTGCCCCCTTTACTGTAGTGGTCTGCCGAGGGGGTGCCCAATCCCCCTCGGCATCATGCCACCAAACACAGACATGCTTGCCGACGGAGGTGTCCAATCCTCCTGTCAGCATGTTAACCCCGCCATCGTGTTGGCATTTTCCTGACGCCGCCCAACCCCAATTATGTGCAACACTGGGAGCCCACCCCAGTGTGGCTAATGTGACCCCCCAACCAAATGTGCCACACTGGTAGCCTACCCCATTGTGGCCAAAACCTGTAAAAAAAACAGAAACCGGTCCGCGGTGATGTTTTTTAATTTTTCTTACCTGAAACAAAGGAAATGGTCCCTTGCTGTCGGATCCCATCCCCAGCCCACACCCCTCATCCTATTCTTACCTCTGGAGCTTGGCGCGACAATCTTAGGTGGACTGGGAACACGTCTGCACTCTTCAAAGCTGACCGCAAACTGAAGAAATGCTGGTAAGCTGTATAATGGCATACAGGTAAATGTTTTTTTTTTCAACTTGGGTGGATATCTCAGCCATTTTTGTGAATTTTAACACCAAATTTTCAACATGGAGTTCTTGGGACCCCACCTCATGAATTCAGTCACTGTCATTTTGTTATTCAGTCCTGAAAGGTGATTTTGCAGTCACTGCGAGGAATCACCTTTCGGGACCGAGTAACGAAACAACAGTGTTACTGTTAATGAGGTGGGCTCCCAAAAAGCCTGTGTTGCAAATTTGGTGAAACAATTCCAAAAAATTACTGTTACAAGCATGCGTTGCACAGTTTCTATGCATGCTCGTAACTCTGAGAATTTTTAATATTTTCACTCCAGATTTTCAGCATTGCCATTTTTTCACACCTCCTTATGAACAGTACAGCTGGCATTTTTCACATCCTGCCCAAAATGTGGTTTCGCACATGTGGCGCACAATGGCACAATCGCTGTGGGAAATCAGTGTTTGGGGCAGATTAACAAAATCACAGTGACACTGTTCATGAGTGGAGGTCCCAAAATGCCTATGTTAAAAATCTGGTGAGAATATTTCACAAAATGACTGTATTACGAGTGTGATTTGTGCAGTTTCCATGCACGCTCGTAACTTCAAGACTTTTTAATATTTTCACTCCAGATTTTCAGCACTGGCATTTTTTCATACTGCCTTATGAACAGGACAGCTGTTATTTTTGACATCCTGCCTGAACTGTGTTTTCGCACATCTGGTGCAGAATGACACGGTCGCTGTAGCAAATCTACATTCGAGACAGATTAACAAAATCACAGTGCCACTGTTCATGAACAGAGGTACCAAATGCTTTCATGAGGGCGGGGGTCACAAAAAGGCCATGTTGGAAATTTGTAGTGCAAATACCAACAAACACCTGGGGCATTACGGTTTCTAACCGTAACATCCCACCCTGTACAGACTGACAAGCGTCAGGGATATGCCTTTGGATTGCTGGCTGTAATGCTCATGTCATTCCACCCCCATCCTGCAGCCAGTGATAGGTGTCGAGGTGTGCCTTGGACTCTTCTACCCCAGTGTTCACCCCATTCTCCTATACGGCACCCATTTCAGCATATGTCCTTATGGAATGGGGTGACTGTAAAGCCGAACACCCCAAGGCACACCTCAACACTTGTCAGTGTCTGCAGAATAGGGTGAAGTGAAATGGTATGAGCGTTATGCAAGACGACCCAAAAGCATACCCCAATGCCTGTCCATCTCTGCAGGGTGGAGGTGGGGTTGGCGTGAGTTCAATACTTCAGTGTCATTCCTATTTTGCATCTGTCTAACTCTTGTACTTCCAATGCTAATACCAGCAAGCAAACATTCAGCATTGACAAATTCCTTTTTTGTCTTTTAGTTTTCTCTGCATTTCATGGTTGAGGAAGTCCATTGTCTGTGTGCTTTTGTCAACCCACCAGACCCACTTGAACATTAGTCTGCATACTGTGCTACAGTGTGTTTCTAATGTCTTTGACTATTTTAGTAGAAGGAGAAACTATTGTAGAACAAGCAAACTGGATGGGGAACATACTGTAGTAGTGGGAGGTAGACAGTGCACTGATGGGTGGTTAACCCCCCATTCTAAGACAGAAAACAAAAGTCCAAACACTTGAAACAGGAACAGTGGATGTAAAACAGTTGAAGGTCCAAATACTTGATACAGTTGAATTATTTATTGGGCAAAAGAGCTCCAGATCATGACAAAAAGTGCAATTCCACCAAATTTCGAGCACGGAGACAGGTGCCCCAGTTCGTGTTGTTCAGACAGTATCCTAGAAACTAGGATACCATCAGATACCTCCCATTTGGCCAGATAGTTGCTGTAGTAGGATAGCAGTGCTGTCTGACCATGGATCTGACCCCTCTAGGATCCAGTACACAGATCCAACAAATGTTGTGGATCCCGTGAATCCTAGCAACAGATCCACATTTCTGACCAATAGATCCAGCTGGATACTAACTATCCAACCTAGGATCCCTGGATCTGACCTAGGATGAAGAAGAAGAACCAGCATTTATATAGCGCTTTTCATACACAATGTATCCGAAAGCACTTTACAAGCAATGCTAGACTGGTAGTGAAGTGACTGAATGTGTAGTGGCGGCCACATCGCACAGCAACACCCACACACAACCTGGACAATTGCATGAACCAGTTCGATGGAAAGGGGAATATTGGCCAAGACACCGGGAATGTCCCCTGCTCTTTGAAAAGAATGCCTTGGATTCTTTTACTTCCACCTGGACACCCACCAGGACAGCACCAGGATGGGTAGAAGGGACCGTGGTTTAACATCTCATCCGAAGGACAGTCCACCCCAACAATACAGCACCCCCTTAATACTGCACTCGGGTGCCAGCATTTTTAGACGCAAGTCCAATCCTGGTGTTTGACAAGAACCCAGGACCATCTGGTCTGGAGGAGGATGTGCTACCAACTGAGCCATGCTGACACAGGATCCATCGCTATCTGACCCCGGATCCTAACTATCAGACCTAGGATCCCTGGATCTGACCTAGGATCCCTGGATCCTACCTAGGATCCATCGCTGTCTGACCCCGGGCCTACATCCGTCTTTGGCAGGATTTCTAGTAGGATACCAGCACTATCTGACAGAGGGTGGTAGGATCCACAAAAGAATTATCTCAGCAACATAACCTACTCAGTTGTGAACAACACAGCTTCCCGGAGGGGTCACAGTACTACCACTGCCCTTGTCGAATACACTTCATTCATATATGAGGCACTAGAACAGGGCTCCCTTGCTGGTGCAGTCTATGTTGATTTGACAAAAGCGTTCAACACTGTCAATCACATGCTGCTTCTCCTCTCCCTTACTGCCCTGAACATCTCCCCAAAGGCCACCTCCTGGTTCGAAGACTATCTATCTATCCAGCTGTACTCAACAGGTCAAAATAGACACCACACTCTCCTTCAGTAGACCAGTCCTTGCCAGGATCTCACAAGGATCCATTTTTGGCCCACTCTTCTTCACTCTCTTCCTAAACTCCCTCCCCCAATCCTGCAGTGGTAAGCTACTGCTCTATACGGATGACGCTGTGGTTTTCTGGAAACACCCTCATCCTAACTCCCTCCAAACTGCCCTACAGGGCTTCTTTAGAGAACTTAAAGCCTGGTTTTCTGAGTGTCGCCTATTGCTCAACTACAACAAGATAAAGTCTACAATCTTTGCACACCGTCAGAGCCCTCTCTGTAACACCCCGCTAATTATCACGAACTCACTAGGCTTCACTCTTGAACAGGTCTCCTCTTTCAAGTACCTAGGTATCAACCTTGACACTTCACTCACCTACCACACACACACGCATATCCAACATGTCTCATTCTCCATTAACACCAGGCTGGGGATCCTATTCTGACATAAGCACTGCCTACCCCCCCCAGCACTCCGACTAGCAGTATCCTCCTCAGTCCTTTCCTTGGTGGATTACGGCATAGTGATTTATGGGACTGCAGATCAAACAGCCTTACAACGCATTAACTTAGCTCTCAATAAAGCCTGACACTTGGTCTCTGGATGTGAATGTTTTACCCACACATGTGAGCTGTACAATCTAATGGACTGGCTAAACTTTGAAGGCAGGTTTAAGTATCACACTTGCTTCCTTGCAAAAAAAGATACTTCAGAAGCAAGCACCTCAAGGCCTACACCACCTT
The DNA here is from genome assembly GCA_016271365.2 of Neoceratodus forsteri. NCBI lineage: Eukaryota > Metazoa > Chordata > Ceratodontiformes > Ceratodontidae > Neoceratodus > Neoceratodus forsteri. The sequence continues at coordinate 132,269,484 of CM028129.1, read as the reverse complement.
ATCCAAATAGTTCCCTACAGAAGAGCCCACAGGTTTTCCCCCAGTACCACCCTCCTGGTCCCCCACTGTAGGACCTCCCTTGGTCAAAGATCCTTCTGGTATCGGGCTCCCCTGTGGTTAAACAACCTACCGCCCTCCATCTCCATGGAACCCAGACTTGACCGATTTAAAACCGGCTTCAAGACCCTCCTCCTTGCCTCCACAGCCTGTGACTGAACATAATATTCCATCTTCCTACTTAACATCTGTATAGATCGCATAGCTTAATCCCTAGGAGGTATATTTTCATAACTTGTTAAGTTTACTCCTTCAGGATATACACTGGAAAGAGGGGAACCATATCTGATGTATCTTGAGTAATTCCCTCATTACTCCTCTTTTACTGCGTATATATTTTGACTCAGGGTCCATTTAAGACCCCCTGAAACTGAAACCTACCATATGTAAATATCTATGACACGGGGTCTACTCTTAATGATCACTAAAGCTGTAACCTGCTAATTGTATAAATTCCCTGTACTGTATTATCTATGTTTATTATCCTGTTTATGTTACGTATAAGTATCTAACTGACGTGGAGCCTTTGCAAAGGAGTATTTGACTCAAAGGATTATAATTCCAATTTCTCTCTTAAATTAAAAATAAATAAATAAATAAATAATCACTAGCCCCAGTGCTTCAGTCACCTAGAGCTTCATGGGGGGGGGACCCAGAGTGGTGACGCCCCTTTTTGACCCAGGTATCATATCATTCAGGAACCTGTGACCTTGTGCAGATTGCAGAGGTGGGTTGCCCTGTTATAAACAATGATGGCAGATTAAGTGGCCCGGTGGGGGAGTCAAACCCATTACATCAAAACAAGGAGCAATAACATAAAAAATAAAGTGCACCAGAAAACAGTAAGAAAACAATTAAACTGAAAGATAGAACCACTGAAAATCCTAATGGTAGTATCATTTTTTAACCAATCTGATACTTAAAAAGCAGCCTCAGTAGATTTAAATCAGCAATAGAAACATAACATAGAAACATAGAATTTGACGGCAGATAAGGACCGCTTGGCCCACCCAGTCTGCCCATTTCCCTACCTAATGGATAAGCTGCAGATCCTAGTTAACCAGCAGCCTACTTCTTCCTACCCACACCCCCTAGAATTACCTTATGACTGTCCCATGCATGCTTGAATTCCACCACTGTTTTTGACTCCACAACCTCCTCCGGAAGGCCGTTCCATGCATCCACAACCTCTCTGTGAAAATACTTCATTAAATTACCTCTGAGCTGCCCCCATCTTCAAATTGTGCCCCTTGTTCTTGCACACCTCTTTTTTGAAAGATGCTACCCTCTTGGACTTTGTTGATTCTCTTGAGGTACTTGAAAGTTTCTATCATGTCCCCCCTCTCCTTCCTTTCCTCGAGGCTATACATATTAAGCTCTTTAAGTCTCTCTTCATATGTCTTCCAGTGCAGACGCTGCACCATTTTAGTTGCCCTCCTCTGGACAGCTTCCATCCTGCCTATGTCTTTGCAGAGATTGGGTCTCCAGAACTGCATGCAGTACTCCAGATGGGGTCTGACCAGCTGTCTGTACAGAGGATAATAACTTCCTGTTTCTACTGGTGATGCCTCTCCCTATGCATCCCAGTATCTCCCCAGCCCTCCTTGCTGCCCTCTCACATTGCTTGCCCACCTTAGGTCATCTGATATGACTACCCCAGGTCCCTTTCCATTTTTGTTGTTGTTAGTATCTCACCCCATTGTGTACTCTTCCCTGAGTTTTGTTTCCCAGGTGCATTACCTTGCATTTCTTAGCATTGAATCTAAGCTGCCATACATTTGACCATTCCTCTAACCTTGCCAAGTCCCTTCTCATCCTTTCCACCCACCTTGTGCATCAACTCTGTTGCAGATCTTTGTGTCATCTGCAAGAGACATACTTTCCTTCCAGTCCCTCTGCAATGTCGCTAATAAAGACGCTGAAGAGGACCGGTCCAATACTGAACCCTGTGGTACCCCACTAGTAACCCCCCTTTCTTCAGAGTGGACTCCATTTACTATTACTCTCTCTGTCCTATTCTCTAGCCAATTCTTTACCCAGGCTGTCATCTTGGGACCCACTCCCAGGCTGGCTAACTTGTATATTAATCTTTTGTGTGGGACTGTGTCAAATGCCTTGCTAAAGTCTAGGTAGGCCATGTCCACAACCCCTTCCTGATCTACTACTTTGGTCACCCAGTCAAAGAAATCTATCAGATTTGTCTGGCATGACCTTCCCGCTGTGAATCCATGCTGCCTTGGGTCCTGTGCCCCTCTGGCCTGTAGATACTCGACAATTCTTTCCTTCAGAAGTGATTCCATCATTTTCCCTACCACTGAGGTTAAACTAACAGGTCTGTAGTTTCCTGCTTCTGCCTTGCTCCCACTTTTGTGAAGGGGAATCACATCTGCCGTCCTCCAGTCCTCGGGTACCACCCCATCCTCCCATGATTTGTTAAAGAGGGTAGCCAGTGGTGTCACTAGTTCTACCCTTAGTTCTTTTAAAATTCTAGGATGAATCCCATCAGGCCCCAAAAGGTATGTCATCGCAAAAGCTAATAGATTGCAAAACTCTTATCAAAAAGAAACAGCACATTCCCTTCTGAGTAAATGACTTGACATAATTTGAACGAACAGAAGAAATTAATTCATTTTAAAATTAAGATTTAAAATAGTGAAAAAGAGAGTCATAGCCATTGATCACGCTGCAAATCTTAAACTCAAATGGCAAGCCTGGGATCCAGCGTAGTTTGAGTGCACTAACTTTTGAAACTTACAGCTGCTGATGTTTCCATTGTTAAGTGCTCCTGTTCCAAGAAACTGCCAAAGAACTGCTGTTAAGGTGATATTTAAGGAATGATCCATGACAGGGTGTGGGTTATGCTGGGTTTACCCACACCTGGCATGGTTTGGTTATGAGTCCGCAGGCCGAGTGACCAAATCCACACCAGAAGTGGGTAAACCCTGCATAACCCACCACCTGGAGTGGATTATTCCAGTGATATAACTGGGAAAAAGTAAAGTATTTAGGGGAAAAAAATAATTGTTGAATTTATAGTTTTTTTCTTTAGTTTTTGATTTTTTTTAAATATCTGTCCTCCCTACACAAAATTGTTCATTGTTGCTAGACAGAAGCCATCCTGTCCCCCTTCTGCTGTGAGTTTTTTCCCCACCCTCAATAACTGTTTTCTTTATAATTTTTAAAACTGTCAAGACAGAGAAAGGTGCTGCCAAAAGTGAGCGGCTCTGTAAAGTCAGAGCAAGAGAGTTAGCAGCAATGTGCGTGAGATGAGTGCCGTGAGAGAGTGAGTGTAACCGTAATTGCGAGTGGTTTGCAAGCAGCAGGAAGAGTTGGTGTGCACTGCAAATCACAGTTAGAAGCAGGTGAAATCGAATGTGAGGTATGGTTTGGAAAAAAACATATTGTTGTGGCTGTTGGTGTGTTATGGCAATTAATGTTGTGCAGAAAGAAATTTTTTTTTTACATAGTAGACTTTTTGTTTAGCTGTGGTAGTTAGTGGGAAAACTGCAGAACAATGATGGTGGCATTTATAGTTTGTTTGGGAGGGTGTAGTGATTTGTTTTTCTTGTACTTTCAGTGTGTAGTTGGCTGGTAGTTTATGCGGTGGTTATGCAAAGATTACTCTGTGGCATAAAGTACCGGCTGACCAATCAGGATACAGTATTCTCAGACTCCATTGTATAATCCATTTTATTATAAATAGTTTGACTGGTGGTGGGTCTGTTGTGTTCTAAAAGTTTGTGAACTGAGGCTTTTTATGTTTGCTTGCACACATGTGCGCTGAGCATGTGCAAGAAACACCTTGGGACACTACAACATTTTAGAGGTGTGTAAGTTTCTGGCCAATGCAGTTGACACTTTATGGGGCTCATCCCTCAGGCATCAATGAATCAGTGAGCCGTCTATGACAGCAGTTTGAGAGACGTGGTCTTCACTTGAAAGAAAAAGGCCGCCCCAATCAGGGATGTTTATGAGTTAATGCTTTATGGGGCTCGTGCCTCAGGCACCAATGAATCAGCGAGTTGTCTATGACAACAGTTTGAGAGAGAGGACCGCACTTGAAAGAAATCTGCCGCTGCAATGAGAGACAGTTTCTTCATTGCAGTGGGACCTTCCCCCTTCCTCACAACCAGGCACACAGACATACTTTCTCTCTGTTAGCAGCAGCTGACAAGACTCCAGCCATGCGCATTACAGTGCACAGTAACGCGCATGGCCAGAGTTATGGTTCTTGTCGGCTCCTGCTGCTGAGCACCTTGTTTGTTCGGCATGCCTTTCCTGGTGAACCATTTCAATGAATAAATAAATAAGCTGTGGCAAGACTTTCCGCATTGGCGGCTCCTGTCGCCGACACACACTCCCTGGAAAACTGCCATCAGGGTGCCGAATCCCGTTGTCGGCATGTATCCCCCCCCATTAATGTGACACACTGGGAGCCCACCCTAATGTGCCAAAATAATTTTTTATTTATGTTTCTGACACCAGGATGCCCACTCCCGGTGTCAGATGACCCCCCTCCACTCGACCGAATATTTCAAATGCCTACATCGGGGTGCCCAGTCCCCATGTCGGCATGCCCCCACACACACACACATACACACACTATTGTGGCACACTGAAGCCCACCCCAGTATGCCTAAATATTTTGGCAACCTATAAATAAAGAAAACCATCCCAAAGTTTTTGCCCTCTGTAAAAAGAAAACGGTCCCTTGTCGCCTCCCCATTCCCTCCCCCACCCCACCCTCCCTCTGCAGACTCACCTCCTCGCACACACACACACACACACACACACACCCCTTACCCCATACTTACCTCCAGAGGTTGGAAGCAGCAATCTTCTATGGACCAGGGCATGTCTGCACTCTCCAAAGCCAACCGGTAAACTGAAGAAATGACGGTAAGCTGTATAATGGGATTCAATGGGGGGTTTCAACTTAGGTTGATATCTCAGCCATTTTTAGGAATTTTGGCCCCAAATGTTCAACATGGGGTTCTTGGGACACCTCCTCATGAACACTAACACTGGCATTTGGTTATTCGGTCCCGAAAGGTGATTTTGCGGTTGTTGCGTGGAATCACCTTTCAGGACTGATTAATGAAACAACAGTGCCATTGTTTATGAGGTGGGATCCCAAAAAAAACCATGTTGCAAATTTGGTGAAAGAATTCCAAAAACTTAATGCGTTGCGAGCGTGTGTTGCATAGTTTCTACGCATGCTCATAACTTTGCCAGTTTTTAATATTTTCACTCCAGATTTTCAACATTGTCATTTTTCACACATCCTCATGAATAATAGTACAGCTGTCATTTTTCACATCCTCCCCAAAATGTGTTTTCGCACCTGTGGCGTAGAATGGCATGGTCGCTGTGGGAAATCAACTTTCGGGACAGATTAACAAAATCACAGTGACACTGTACATGAGGGGAGGTCCCAAAATGTCCATGTTGAAAATTTAGTGAAAAAATTCCAAAAAATGATTGCTTTACAGGTGTGCGTTGCGCAGTTTCTACGCATGCTCACAACTTCACCAATTTTTCATATTTTCACTACAGATTTTCAACACTGCCATTTTTCACACCTCCTCATGAACAGTGCAGCTGTCATTTTTCACATCCTACCCAAAATGTGTTTTTTTACACCTGTGGCACTGATTGGTGCAGTCGCTGTGCGAAATCACCTTTCGGGAATGAGTGATGAATTGATAGTGCCACTGTTCATGAGGTGGGGTACCAAAAGTCCATGTTGAAAATTTGGAGCAAACATACCAACAAATGCCTGGGGCGTTAGGGTTTCCAATCATAATGCCCCAGCCTGTAGAGATTGACAGGTGTAAGGGGTGTGACTTGGGGTCATCGGTTGCAATACTCATGCCATTCCACCTTGACCCCCACCCTGCAGCCAATGACAGGCACTGAGGTGTGCCTTGGGGTCTTCGGCTCTAATGTTCACCCCATTCTCCTCTACTGCACCCATCTCAGCTTATTTCCTTATGGAATGGGGTGAGCGTAAGGGCTGAAGACCCCAAGGCACACTGCAACACCTGTCAGTGTCTGCAGAGTGGAGTGAGGTGGAATGGTGTGAGCATTATGGCCGATGACCCAAAGGCACACTCCCAAACACCTGTCAGTCTCTGCAGGGTGGGGGTGGGCGTTAGCATTAGTTTCATACTTCACTGCCATTCGTACTATGCATCTCTCTAACTCCTGCATTACCAGTGCCAAAACCAGCAAGAAAACATTCGGCATTGATAAATGCTTGTTTTGTTTGGCTATCGTGCTCCCTACCTGGAATTTTTTTCTATAAATCTGCCTACACCCCCAAGTATCCTCCCAACTCCCCGGGTTGCACCCCCCCCCTCGAGTTTGTTTAATTAATCTGCCCGCCCCAAGTATCTCCTCCACTCCCCGAGTTGCATTCCCACCCTGAGTTTGTTAAATTAATCTGCCCACCCCAAGTATCTCATCCACCCCCAAGCTGCGTTTCCTCCGAGTTTAAGTAATCTGCCCACCCCAAGTATCTCCTCCACTCCTCAAATTGCATCCCCCCAAGTTTGTTTACTTAATTTGCCTACCCCAAGTATCTCCCCCACTCCCTATGTTGTGCCCCCCCCAGGTCCTTTCATAAATGTACCCGCTCTCACCAAGTTCACCCACAGCAACTCACACTTTGTGGGGTGGCTGTGCCGCTCTGTTGACTGCTTGATGTTTTCCCCACGTGCGGTCTTGTCTTTTGCTGTTGTGCTTGCGCGGTAAGGCACCGCACTATATTCTCAATGATATTTTCACCGTGAATCCATATGCATAAGGCTACACATGGCACTAATGGGGAGGAAGGAGGTACTGTAGGATACACTGCAGTCACCACAATAATGGCTACAGCACTCTTGGGTCCTGAGCCTTCCGTCACACTGACTAGATCCTGTCCCAAATAGGGGTTGGACCCTCCCACACCTGCTGGGACCACCACAAGGGTAAAATCATGGAGGCATAGTGCGACAGAGCATGGAAAGGGGCAGTATCATGGCTGGGAGCTAGTTTGGCAGCAACCTGAAGTGGGGCATGTGACAAAAGAGGAAGAAACATGACTGAAAAAACTCCCTGGGATGTCTCTGGCCCCTAGGGAAGAAAGTTAATTTAATGTACAAAATTGTCTTGCAACACTGTTCTGTTCTTGCTGACACCCCACCCCACCCCAAGACAGCTCCCCATTCAGTGACAGAATTTAGTGCAGCTGATAGATGCCTCTCAGGCCTAGGCTCTAAAGTGACCAACTTTTCGAAGTCTAAAACTGGGACATGTCTTAACCGTAACCCCTAACGTGTTGCTACCCTCAACACTGGTAAGGACGTTTTCATATACAGCACAGAAGATTTCAGTTCTTAGTGAAATGTGACTGTCAGACAGACTTAATCAGTTAGGCAAACTCAAATGCCGTGCGGATTCCAAACATGGCTGCTGCAGGGATGAACTGAATTGATTCCAATATTATTTCCAAAAAGCATAAACCTCTCTCAGAACCAAAGAAGAGCCACATCATATTCCCAAGTGCCCTAGAAACCTCCGCGCCTGATGATCCAAATTGACCACGACCCACCGCCCCATGTCACTTGCTCCCTCACTGGGTGGACAAGGCTGTGCTGCACAGCACAACAAAATATGGAGCTGAAAAGTGAAAAAAGAAACCTAGTTTCTGTACCCACCCTGTCCGGTGACTCCCCCATGTTATCAGCCCCGACGGTCAGAGAAGGCCAGGCTACATATTCATTCATTGCCACTTTGCTCTGGCCCCACCTGCTCACATTAACATTCAAAAAAATTCAACACTTAACTTTTCACTCCCTCCCAGCACTGGAGCAATTTTCTGAATCAGCAAATGGTACCTTTCCTTGTATCTTCTTCACAATGCCAACAAACAAATGCCTCCCTGGTCTGACTCTGGAGTCCATCAGCTGCTGGCAGGCAGACAGCCACCACGCATGCTCGCACTACCCAGTTAGTCTAATCTGGAAAGAAAGGTGCTTACGGTGCTCTCCCTTGCCATCTGACTACCGTCGCGGCATCTTCACAGTGCAATGTGGGTAGGCGTAGGTGAAAGGTGCTGTGCAGCTTCAGCAGTGCCATGGCGACGCTGAAATGTGACTGTCACTTGACGCAAACAAAACACAGATAAAAGGGGGAAAAACAAGACAGCCAGCGAAAACCAGGACAAAAGTGAGATTTTGCAAAACTTGTGGGGACACTGGGACATGTTACCAAAAATCAGAACTGTCCTAGGAAAATCAAGACGGTTGGTAGCTTTAGGCCCGGCTCGCCTGCTCATGCCAAAATGAAGGGCATTAACAATTCAGCAAACATGCCACAAGCTGATCTCTGAGGCACTGAACACCTCAGAAGTTAAAGTTAATCAGCCTGGCACTTCCTCTCTATCATCCATATTCTGCCTCCTTAGGCAGTAGTCTCAAGGCAAGAGATGATTAAGCATTCTCTGAGCCAGCTGGGATTCCCAGACCTGCTCTGTCCTCACCACTGCCCGACTGTATTAACTTTGAAATATCTTGCTAAGTAGGGCATAGGATAAACCTGTCCTAAGTTTTCTGTCTATATTTCTGACATATCTGTAAAGTCAGTACAACTATGTCGGTTATATTTCTAGTGTGAGTTCAGATGAGAATCCTTTTTTACCCATTCCTGAGAGTTCATGCAAAGAACTCTTGTTTATTCAGTAGTGAGAGTGGGCTTCAGCCCAGCTTATTTCTTCTTAGTGAGTGTGCATGTGAGCCCTGTTTTTCACTCGTGCATGTGCATGTGAGCACGTGAGCATTGTTGCTTACTAGTGAATGTGCACATGAGCCCTCGTTTTACTCCTTAGTGCATGTGAATGTGAGCACTGTTGTTTACTTGTGAGAGTACAAGCAAGGCCTGTTTTTTAATCGTGAGTATGCAAGTGAGCACTGTGCAAGCAATAATACCCTCCAGGGTGGGCGGTATTGGGCAATACCGGACTGCCCAGGGGCATAATGAGGCCTGATGCCTCAGGCGGAGGGCCTTATAGCCCCTGGAAGGTCCGGTATTGCCCATACTGCTCACCCTGGAGGGTATTATTGTGCTTAGAAAAGGTGTTTTCGGTTTTTTTAGTACAATAGTTTATATCATCTTTAAAAATATTTGAAATACTTCATTTTTATTAATAAATTTAAAGTTTGTGTAAAGTAGTCCCTGTGATGCTGTGTTTATCAATAGCTATGACTAGATGGCACTGTTACATTTTGTGATGGGCTGTTGAGTTGTATGTTATACTCTCTCAGCAATTGTGTAAATAGAGCATTGGCTACAAGTCTGTTTTTCTTCCCCCCTTCCCCTCCATGAGATTAGCAGTATTTATTTATTTGTTTTTATGTCTGACCTTGAGTAAATGCCGCCGATCAGCAGAGGGATCACGTTGTGGATTGTGCAACAAGACGTCGGGGACAGAGAACAAATGAGCACCACTGTGTTTGTATCCTTCAATTTCAATTTGTTTTGGGGGGGGGGGCAACTGTGTAAATGCAGTGCAGTTTTCTACTGCTAACTTTGCTTTGGTTTTTTGGGTTGGTGTCCTCATTCAGCTGTTGCTGTCCTAATAGCAATCAGGAAAAAACAGAGTTCGAGTAGCAACAGGGGCAGAGTGCACCAGGTCTGGCACTAGAGACAGTGACGGGAGCGGTACTCTAATTTAATTTTAGACAGTCAGTTTACTTTTTTAGATAAATATCAGCGCTGTATGCCTCTGTTACTCTGAGGTGGAGACATGGTGAGACGGGCAATGTCATAGTAGCGCTTAGCATGTGACATGCTAGCATTACTACTTTGAAATGAAGGGTGTTTTATTTCCCAGTATTGTTACTACTGATGTGCTACCCGCTAATCCCCAACACTGGAAAAACATTTTCTTTTCTTTGATTTTCTTGTAAAAAAAAATGGAGGCAGTGCGAGCTGGGCAGGCCGTGGGGAGGCGCATCCCTCGCTAGGTGAGGTGTAAGAAATGGCAGCTGCAGATGCTGGAAATTCGGGGTACTAATGGATACCCTCAGTAATGGGGCACCCCGAATTGATGTTTGTTTTAAGCACGCGTCTATATAGAAATGAACCAATATGTGCTACTTCAGTGCAGAGACTGCATTGTGCGTGTGTGTGTGTGTGTGGGGGGGGGGGGTTAGTTACTTGTTAAGAAAAACATGGCTGCATTTTCAAAATGAACATTCTGTTGGCACGAGGATTTAGAACCTAATCAGGCAGCAGAGACAGGGACTCATTATTTCCTGGTCTCTACTGCCTGATGCCGGACTGGCTGGTTGGTTGCTGTAGCCAATCAGCTTAATTGATTTCCCCAGCCCTTTTTCTGATGTTTAACTATTAGCAAATGTGCACAGAAGCACTGTTGTTTACTGATTAGATAGTGTTCATGTTAACCTTGTTGTTTACTTATTAGTGAGTGTACATGTCAGACCTATTGTTTTTTCCTGAGTGAGTGGGCATGTAAGCCCTATTGTTTAGCTATTAGTGAGTGTGTATGTGAGCATGTTCTTTATCTGCTAGTGAGTGTACATCAGTCCTGTTGTTTAGTCAATAGTACATGTGCATGTGAGTGCTGCTATTTGCTCAGTAGTAAGAGTGCATGTGAGCCCTTATGTTTATTCCTTAGTGATTGAGAAAGTGAGTCCTGGTATTTACACATTAAAGTGTGTGCATGAGTACCATGTTATTAACACATCAGTAAGGGTGAACGTGAGCCTGTGTTGTATAGGTTAGTACATGCTCTGTGATGTATTGGCCTGTGAGTGTGCACATGAACACTTTTGTTTACTTGTTAGAGTGTGCACATGAGCCTTGCTGTTTACCTGTGAGTGTTCATGTAAGTCCTATTGTTTATGTATTAGTGAGTGAGCATGTCAGTCTTGTTTATTAGTGAGTGTGCGTGTCATCCCTGTTGGTAACTTACAGTATTAGTAAATTTGTCTTTGTGAGCCCTGTTGCTTACTTGCCAGTGGGTGTGCATGTGAGCCTGTTGTTTACTTATTAATGATTGTGCATGTAAGTCATGTTGTTTACTTATTAGTGAGTAGGCGTGTAAGTCATGTTTACTTATTAGTGAGTGTGCATGACAGTCATGTTGTTTACTTATTAGTGAGTGTGCATGTCAGTCATGTTGTTTACTTATTAGTGAGTGTGCGTGTCAGTCATGTTGTTTACTTATTAGTGAGTGTGCATGTCAGTCATGTTGTTTACTTATTAGTGAGTGTGCGTGTCAGTCATGTTGTTTACTTATTAGTGAGTGTGCGTGTCAGTCATGTTGTTTACGTATTAGTGAGTGTGCATGTCAGTCATGTTGTTTACTTATTAGTGAGTGTGCATGTGAACCTTGTTGTTTACTTATTAGTAAGTGTGCATATGAACACTGTTCTTATTAGTGAGTGTGCATGTGAGCCCCGCTGTTTACTTATGTAGCCCCTCTATGGTGCCGTCCTAGAGAGGGCCACTACCCCTGCCTGCTACCTAGGATACAGGTTAAAGAGCCTGGGTTCCCATAAGCTGTAACATAGGGGTCCTTTCCCAAAGTTGCAAATAAAATGGCAGTGCCTCCACCCAGAGTATATTTAGTTGGTCTGAGATCTATAAGTACAACCCCCTGGGATGTCATACCAACCCACGTCCCCAGTACAGTTACCTCAGCCATGGACTTACCAGGTCCAAACATCCCCGCCCTTCACATTTGGCATCTTCTTAACTTCGGCTACTAACATGCTCACTAAAACAGGCTCTTGAGTCAGTACCTTTTCAAAATGTAACAATACATTTATTTACATGGGGAGGGTTAGGATGGGGTAAAAGGAATAGAGGTTAAGCAACATTTAAATTACATTTTTAAAGATTTGGCATTATCTACAATCATTTCCCTTTCCATATTTAAACCCACACATTGTATCAATGCAGCCACCATCCTTCTACCTAGCTATCTGACTGATGCAGATGATTCCAAAACCCAGAACCACTGGTACCAGTCCAGAATGACACCTCTAATTCTGTCCTTGTGTATCCAAATGTTAAGTTGCGGGCCTGAGGTGCAGCTGGTTGGCCGGCACTGGTGCACTTACTTGGATCAAGATTAACTTTTTACATTTTCCTCTAATTATGCTGACATTCCTACGCTATTGGGCATACTTGAAGACAAACTATATACAGTCCCCAGGATGTTGCAGGGTAATTTCTGCTGTTACTCACGGTTCTGCAGAATCAGTCCTTTCGTGGCACAGGCGACTGAAGTCCTGAGGTCGGTGGAAACAGCAGATGCAGAACCGGGCTCGTTGCTTGAACTTGAAGGGGCAAGGAAACTGCAGCGTGGATCTTCAGCTTGCTTGGAGATCTTGCAGCTTGTCCCCTTCGGCTTATTGAGGCTTGTTGCAGAGCACATGGCAAGGCCTACCCTCCACAAAGGACCCAGACCTAGGAGTGGCCCCACGGCCCGGCTCCTCCACAGGTCAGAGTACCCTAGCACTTGGGTACAAGTTCCGTGGTCCCCCGGAGCCAGCAAGGCCCACTTGATGGGGGTTAGTGAGTTCCCCACCTGGCTCTGGGTTTTGGATGGAACTTTTAGGTCATCTGTCTTTCATAGCACAACCAGCTACTGTGTTTAGCCAAAGCAGTCTCTGTTTCTTCCCTGTCTCCCAGACTCTTGGGGGGGGGGGGTGCAGAGCCTAAACTACAGGCTCACGAAACAGTCTCTTTTCTCAGCTGCATTTCAGGAGCAGACAGATGGTACCCATCTAGATAGCACCTGTCCATCCTTCTGCTTTCTCAGTCTCTCAACTTTAACACAGCCATCACTCTCGCTATGGCTCACACACAGTTCCAGAACTCTTTCTCAGCAGAACATCATGAAAGTCTCTTTCCTCACTGTGCAGGTGCATAACAATCCCAGAAGAGGCTCTCTCTTCAACTGTTCAGAATCTGGATTCCCATCCAATTGCCAATAGCCATTCTTCCTTGCTACAAACAGTCCTCAGACCTGTGTCTTCCCCTCATCTCCTTAGGCGCTTTGTCTATGCCAGGATCAGACAGTTCCTTGTTCCTTTTCCATACTTTCACATCACTTTTCATTCACTTCTTAGCTCACCCATGTCTCACCGTGGAGGTGCAGACGAACACCAGGGGATTCTCTTCTCCTCAGGATCAGTCCATTTTCCTAATCTCCTTTTCCTTTTCAAATATCCTTTTCTTAATATCTTCACCACTGTGATGCAGCTTCCTACCACAGCATCAGAATCCTGCAGTTCTCCTTCTCCACAGATCTGCCTGCACACTCTCCTCTAACTCTTTCTTCAAATGAAGAAAGGCAAACACCCAGCCCTTGGGGGACAGATTGCTAGCAGCCCCCAGGCAGGCCCTTTCCTGGCCCTGCAACCCCATTATCTCTCCAGGGGCTGGAGCCCCCTTTCTGTGGGGGGGCTCTCGCCAGACTGACTCTAGCATCAAATGTTCTGTCCTTTTGGGAGCTTTCTGGCAGCCCCCAATTGACTGGAGCCACTGTCCTGTTAGAAAATTAATATGTATGAGGCTCCTTTGATGCCTCATTGGCTGTTCAAAACGGTGCCAGAACATTCCCCGGTATTTTTCCCCAAGAGCCTGTTCACAAGCCCAAAAATCCTCCTGTGAAATCCTGCTTCTGTGGTTGGTTGAATGGTATCACATGGCAGCAATCATGGAGGCTGGCAAGACAGTGTCCACACAGTTTAACCAGTGTCCCAAGTCTTAGATGGTCCTGCAGCCAAACCACTTGCTTTTATTTAAATATTTCCCCACATACTGGTAGCCACTCCTGTGCCCATAAAAGCGACTGCACTGATTTACCTTTTATGTTTGACCCCTCTCCTGTCACTACTGCCATTATACACTATCTCTAGGCAGCCTGTTCACAGTCCCAATGCAGTTCCTTCAAAGCCCATGGTCTTCGCCCTCCTGCTGCCAGCATATGTGTGTTTTTAAAACAAAGAATCCCCACAGAATCACAGTGTCTCCCTTGCCCTGGCACACCATCACAATATTTATTTGCTTTATTTATTTTCCCACTTGTTGCAAGCACTGATCCCTAAAGCTCCCAGGTGCGGGACAGGACTGAACTCACTAATATGGATGCCGCCTCATTAATATTCATGAGGTGGCTCCCTGATCCCCAAGCACAATTGGTGCTCCGAAAAAAAAACCTTTTTGTCTCTCCTGCTGTCTCTTCAGTGCTGCTTACATCTCCAGTCCTCTTTTTGCTCCACCCAGGGACCAGGACCACTGGAGAGATGGATCCAAAGGCCCCCGAAATGGCCAAACAAAATTGCACTTTACGCACATGCTCGGAGCTCCACCTGGCACCGACGTGCCAAAAACAGGTGGCAGCTCCACAGTCTAGCTCCCCTGGCTCCGCTTTCTCAAAAACCATGTGGGCCCTGGTGGGAGCAGCAAGGACACCTGAGTGAACAACCAGTGACTCAGGGAATTTACATGGCCAATGCCAGGACTGGGAAAAAAAGAAATGGAGGTGGAACAAACCTGGGAGAAAATGGGAGCCCGAAGGGAGCAGTCAGGTAAGCCCCCAGAACCGGGGGGGGGGTTACACTTATTAGTGATTGTAACATAAGAATGTGACGGCTGATGGGGATCGCATGATTCATCTAGTCTGCCCATGGCTTTTGTCTGTGAATACTATGTGAACCCTGTTGTTTACTTATTAGTGAGAGTGCATGCGAACCCTTTTGTTTACTGCTTAGTGAGTGTGCATAAGTGCCATGTTATTAACACATCAGTAAGGGTGCATGTGAGCCCTGTGTTGTACAGGTTAGTAAGTGCTCTGTGGTGTATGGAACTGTGAGTGTGCACATGAGCACTTTTGTTTAATTGTTAGAGTGTGCACATGAGCCTTGCTGTTTACCTGTGAGTGTTCATGTAAGTCCTATTGTTTATGTATTAGTGAGCGAGCATGTCGGTCTTGTTGTTTATTAGTGAGTGTGCGTGTCACCCCTGTTGGTTACTTATGGCATTAGTAAATGTGTCTTTGTGAGCCCTGTTGCTTAGTTGCTAGTGAGTGTGCTGGTGAGCCTATTGTTTACTTATTAGTGATTGTGCATGTAAGTCATGGTGTTTACTTATTAGTGAGTGTGTGTAAGTCATGTTGTTTATTTATTAGTGAGTATGCATGTAAGTCATGTTGTTTACTGATTAGTGATTATACATGTAAGTCCTATTGTTTACTTAATAAGTGTGCAAGTCGTGTTGTTTACTTATTAGTGATAGTGCATGTGAGCCCTGTTGTTTAATAGTGAGTGTGTGTGTCATCCTTGTTGTTTATTTATTGTACTAATAAGTGTGCATGTGAGCCCTGTTGCTTACTTGCTATTGACTGTGCATGTGAGTCCTGTTGTTTACTTATGAGTGAGTGGGCATGTAGTCCTATTCTTTGCTTTTTAGTGAGTTTGCATGTGTGAATGTGTGTATGTGAGTTATGTTGCTTACTTATTAGTGAGTGTGCATGTGAACCTTGTTTACTTATTAGTGAGTGTGCAGGTGAACCCTGTTGTTTACTTATTAGTAAGTGGGCATATGAACACTGTTCTTATTAGTGAGTGTGCGTGTGAACCCTGTTGTTTACTTATTAGTGAGTGTATGTGTGAACCCTGTTGTTTACTTATTAGTGAGCATTTATGTGAGCCCTGTTGCTAACTTATTAGTGAGTGTGCATGTAAGCCCTGTTGTTTACTTGTTAGTGAGTGTGCATGTGGGCCCTGTTATCCACTTATCGATGAGCCCTGTTGTTTACTCATCAGTGAGTGTGCATCTGAACCCTGCTGTATACTTATTAGTGAGTTTGCATATGAGCCCTGTTGTTTACTTATAAGTGAATGAGCATGTGAGCCCTGGTGTTTACTTATTAGTGAGTGTGCATGTGAGCCCTGTTATTTACTTATCAGTGAGCCCTGTTGTTTACTTATCAGTGAGTGTGCATGTGAACCTTGCTGTATACTTATTTGTGAGTTTGCATATGAGCCCTGTTTACTTACAAGTGAATGAGCATGTGTGCTCTGGTGTTTACTTGTTAGTGAATGTTCATGTGAGTCCCACTGTTTACTTACTAGTGAGTGTGTATGTAAGTCATGCATTGCACCACTAGTGAGTGTGCACATAAACTTGTTGTTTACTCATTAGTTCATGCATACACGAGTGCTGTAATTTACTTATAAGTGAGAGCGCTTGTCAGCTCTTTTGTCTACTCCTTAGTGAGTTTGCAAGTGGGTCCTGTTTACAAGTTAGTGAGTGTGCAGGTGTGCCCTGTTGTTTACCAGTAAGAGTGTACAAGTGATCCCTGGTGGTTACCTTTGAGTATACATATGAACCCTGTGGTTTACTTAAGCAGTATGTAAATGAGCATGTGAACCTTGTTGATGTTAAGTCTGATACTAAAGTTTGAAGATGGTAGTAAGCTATTTCCCCAATAATAACCATTGTTTAGGAAAATAGTATTAGTGCACCTCCTGTAGTGCTTTGTACTATAAGTTAACATCTAGCCCAGGTTTAAAGGAGTTAACGCTAGAACAATTTACCCACTCTATGGGAAGGGTATTCCATGGTCTGCTAACCCTATTGGCGGAGTAACCATTCCTTTTCTTAGTGTTGAGTGAGAATTTTATTCATTTCTTATTGTGAGCTATTGTCACTTTGACACTGTTGTGGTGTTTCAGACCCAACCCTGGCATTTGTTTGGGATCATTTAAAACTTCATATATAAGTAAGAGTTCAACTCTCAAATGTCTTTGCTCCAGGCTGCACAGATCCAGTGTAGAAAGCCTGATATTATTACAGAGTGTAACAAATACACTAAAGGCTCCATTCTCAATGGCTGTGCAGCCACTGCGCATCTTGTGGAAGGCCATGGAAAGCCGTAGAGGCCCCCCTAAGTGCAAGATGCGCACCTTTGGGGCACCCTGTGGCACCCACAGCCTGGCTATGTGCCCTCTCTGTTCCCAATCCCCAGCTGCACTGACAGCCTCAGGCAGGGTCAGGACTGGGCTAGGGGCAGGGGCAGACATCCACCCCATCCATAGTGCTGCTGGGGCAGTGCTCGTGGCCGGCAGTGAGGGCATATGTTTCTTAGGCCTAGGGCTGCAGAAGTGCCTCAGTGCCCTTCTCCACCTAGCCATTCCTCCAAGATCTGGGCCTGAACAGCCATCACACCACAGGCACATAGCCCCAGGATCATAGGGCAGGTGCTGGGGTCACACCACAGACACAAGGCCCAGGATCATAGGGCAGGTGCTGGGGGTCACACCACAGACACAAGGCCCCAGGGATCATAGGTAAGGTGCTGGGGGTCACACCACAGACACAAGGCCCAGGATCATAGGGCAGGTGCTGGGGGTCACACCACAGGCACAAGGCCCCAGGGATCATAGGTAAGGTGCTGGGGGTCACACCACAGGCACAAGGCCCCAGGATCATAGGGCAGGTGCTGGGGTCACACCACAGACACAAGGCCCAGGATCATAGGGCAGGTGCTGGGGGTCACACCACAGGCACAAGGCCCCAGGGATCATAGGTAAGGTGCTGGGGGTCACACCACAGGCACAAGGTCCCAGGGATCATAGGTAAAGTGCTGGGGGTCACACCACAGACACAAGGCCCAGGATCATAGGGCAGGTGCTGGGGGTCACACCACAGGCACAAGGCCCTAGGGAATCATAGGTAAGGTGCTGGGGGTCACACCACAGGCACAAGGCCCAGGATCATAGGGCAGGTGCTGGGGGTCACACCACAGGCACAAGGCCCTAGGGATCTTAGGTAAGGTGCTGGGGGTCACACCACAGGCACAAGGCCCAGGATCATAGGGCAGGTGCTGGGGGTCACACCACAGACACAAGGCCCAGGATCATAGGGCAGGTGCTGGGGGTCACACCACAGGCACAAAGCCCAGGATCATAGGGCAGGTGCTGGGGGTCACACCACAGGCACAAGGCCCTAGGGATCATAGGTAAGGTGCTGGGGGTCACACCACAGGCGCAAGGCCCAGGATCATAGGGCAGGTGCTGGGGGTCACACCACAGGCTCAAGGCCCTAGGGATCATAGGTAAGGTGCTGGGGGTCACACCACAGGCACAAGGCCCAGGATCATAGGGCAGGTGCTGGGGGTCACACCACAGGCACAAGGCCCCAGGGATTATAGGTAAGGTGCTGTGGGTCACACCACAGGCACAAGGCCCAGGATCATAGGGTAGGTGCTGGGGGTCACACCACAGACACAAGGCCCCAGGGATCATAAGTAAGGTGCTGGGGGTCACACCACAGGCACAAGGCCCAGGATCATAGGGCAGGTGCTGGGGGTCACACCACAGGCACAAGGCCCCAGGGATCATAGGTAAGGTGCTGGGGGTCACACCCACAGGGACAAGGTCCCAGAATCATAGGTAAGTTGCTGGGGGTCACACCACAGGCCAAAGGCCCGCGGATCATAGGTAAAGTGCTGGGGGTCACACCACAGGCACAAGACCCCAGGGATCATAGGTAAAGCGCTGGGGGTCACACCACAGGCGCAAGGCCCCAGGGATCATAGGCAAAGTGCTGGGGGTCACACCACAGGCACAAGGCCCCAGAATCATAGGTAATATCCTGGAGGCATCACTGGCACCAGTTCATCTTTTCCATGCTGCAAAGGGGCTGTGGCAGCCCATGGAGGACCAATACGGGCTGCCATTCCTGTGAAACCCCACGTCTCACAGAAAAGAGTATCCACTGAAGTGTCAACTCGGACATCAGATTAAATACCTAGTGATCATCCCTATGGCACCCTAGCACCACCTGCTGCTCCCACATAGTGACTTGTACCTTTTGGGGATGGGGAACTGGGGCTGAGGATCGCACCCATCCCCATGCGGTCCCAGGGCATGTGGCAGCATGATGGGGATACACTCTTTCTGAGTGTATCCCCGCCAAATTTCTGGATCAAGTCTTTAATTAATTTTGTTGCCCCTCCTTCAACTGTTTTAATTTCTCTTTCTCTGTCTTAAAGAGAAAGTCCCCTTAACCAATTTTCTGTATACCTGTTTAGTTTGTAGGCATGAACAATGATTCCCTCTCTTACATCCCCCTAATTTCATCCTAATTTAAATTTAAATGAAGTTGCTTCACATGTTCTGCCCTGGTGTGAAAACCCATTTCACTCCATTGCGAAGGTCATGTCCCCACTCATGCAAGGCATCATGGGAGCTGATGATGTGTACATGCACAAGCCAGCAGAAGTCAATCATTTCTGTTGTCTGTCTTCTGAAGTCCCAGTATTTGTGTCTTGTACTGGCCATCAAACTTTTAAAGGTAAGTTTCCTACCCTTCCAGCCATGTGTGCGTGGTGCCACAACGCCTGTCATTAGGGCACCACAAGACCAAATTCACCACCCCCTCCCCGAGGTCTGCCCCCCCTAAATTGGAATATTTAGAAAGGTGGGGTGTGGGGAAATAGTCCCCCACAAACAGAGGGTGCCACAACATTGGTACTTGGTGCCCTAATGACCCTAATACTTCTGTTATTTAAAGCATGTCTGAG
This sequence comes from Neoceratodus forsteri, assembly GCA_016271365.2. Lineage (NCBI taxonomy): Eukaryota > Metazoa > Chordata > Ceratodontiformes > Ceratodontidae > Neoceratodus > Neoceratodus forsteri. Next base: position 132,249,815 of record CM028129.1, on the reverse strand, counting down.
TTGGAAAAATGTAGTTGGAAGGATGCTGGTACTTGTGATGTTTTCTTATTCAACCAATTAATTCTTATGTGCTAGGAGCTCTTTGCTTACTCCCAGTCCCTCTGATGTGCAAGTACACATTATCAGCTCCCATGTTTCCTTTATGAGTGGGGTATGACCTTTGCAATGGAGTGAAACAGGTTTTCACACCAGGGCAGAGCAGAGTGAAACAACATTATTTAAATTTTAAATTAGAATGAAATTATGGGGATGCAAGAGAGGGAATCATTATTTGTGTCTACAAAGTACACAGGCAAACAGAAAAAAAAAGTTGAAGGGACATTCCCTTTAAAGAGATTCACTTAAGTTTTGTAAATATAGATTTGCACCACATGCAGTGGTGCCTGACCCCTGCGATAAGCATTTGGTGCTTTGTTAGTTGATTGGTGCCCTTGATTGATAACCAGTTGACCATTACAATATATAAAATCGATTAGAAAGTAAACCCCATAGGCTAGAATGGAGCGCATCCTTGCGCTCTCCCTGGCCTTGCATCATAATGTGGCTGTGTGCAGGGGCGGCGCTATATACTGGGAAGTAAGAGGACCAGCTGGCTGCAAATTTATGGGGAAATTACAATCTTTTTTTTGGTACCATCAGCACCAAATGCTTATTGCTGGAGTAAGGCACCACTATATGTGGTGCATTGTATAAACTTAGTGAATCTCTTTAAGGTATGGATTCCAAAACTGGGAACATCAGTCATGATTTGGTATTACATACATTAGAATTATAAAGGTTCTGGATTCCATTTTTATTCCTACTTACAAAATTCCCTTGACTGTTGATATAAGATAGTTTAAATGAATGTACTTGTTCATCATTATAAATTATGTATTATCCAGCCCGATTCTCTTTGCATTGTCTTTTAATATGCTTGTTATAAAATGTTATGTGTGTGTATTTGTATTTGATGTTTTATTGAAGACTTGTCACTTGTGAAGATGGGCAGAATTGCTCATCTTGCTTATAAGTATAAATAATAACAAGTACTCTCAGGAACAAGGCACTACATCAGCATTTAAAGACTGAAATGACTAGTACTTCAGCTTAAAGCATATTTATTGCAAAAAAAAACCTCTGCATACAGGCAGATGCTTTACACATTTTCTATCAACATCCTTTATCAATGCAAATTCTGCCAACCAGCTGTTATATGTTCATGTCTAGACCCATTATACTGATTGTGAATAATAGTGGTCGAAGCACTGAGCCCTAGCAGACACTATGGGTAACATGACCAGTTGCTGAAAAATCGCTCTTATGGAAACTAATGAACATGATTGGGAGAGGGTCCCCTGGGTACCCTCTTGTAATAGTTAGTGTCTGTTATCTTCTTTAGTTCAGGGGCTGATCCAGGCCAGAAAAGTCAATATCATAGAAACATCAGCCAGATTCCTTTTAATCATGGTAGTAATTCTTCAATGTTTTATTTTACAAATATCTCTCAAACTCTGTAACACAGCTAATTATTTGGCCTAATGTACATGACACACCTCTGACATAGGAAAGACTACAAGGAAATTAAAAGTGCACGTAAGCGAACATTGGAGTGAGATTATTGAAGGTGTGACAGACAATGCACCATCTAGATACAACATGGAACAAACATTTATCAATGCCGAATGTTTGCTTGCTGGCATTGGTATTGCAGGAGTTAGAGAGATGCATAATAGGAAAGTCAGGGAAGTATTGAACTAACGTCAACCCCCACCCCCACCCTGCAGAGACTGAAAGGCATTGGGCGTGTGCCTTTGGGTCATTGGCCATAACACTTATGCCATTCCACCACAGCCCACCCTGCAGACACCGACAGGTGTCATGGTGGGCTTTGGGATCTTTGGCCTTTATGCTCAACCCCTTTCATAAGGAAACAAGCTGAGATGGGTGCAGTATAGGAGAATGGGGTGAACTTTAGGGCTGAAGACCCCAAGGCACACCTTGATGCCTGTCACTGTCTGTAGGGTGGGGATAGAATGCCATGAGCATTACAGCCAACAAACCCAAGTCACCCCCCCAATGCCTGTCAGTCTCTACAGGGTGGGCATTATGGTCAGAAACCTTTACACCCTGGATGTTTGTTGGTATTTTCACTCCAAATTTTCAAAATGGCATATTTGGGACCCCACCTCATGAACAGTGGCACTATCATTTCTTTACTCAATCCTGAAAGGTGATTTCGCAGAGCAACTACACCATTCAGTGCCACGGGTGCAGAAACACTTTTTAGGCAGGATGTGAAAAATGACAGCTGTACTGTTCATGAAGAGGTGTGACAAAATGCCAATGTTGAAAATCTGGAGTGAAAATATGAAAAATTTGCAAAGTTACGAGCATGCATAGACACCGCGCAATGCACGCCCATAACGTAGTCATTTTTTGGAATTTGTTCTCCACATTTTTAACATGGGCTTTTTTGGACCTCCCCTTATGAAGAGTGGCACTGTGATTTTGTTAATCCATCCCAAAAGTTGATTTCGCATAACAACCACGCCATTCTGCGCCACAGGTGCGAAAACACATTTTGGGCATGATGTGAAAAATGACAGCTGTCCTGTTCATAAGGAGGTGACCACTAACAACTAATTTGTGGCCATGAACTTTGCAACATGATAAATGTTTTTAATCCTTTTTATCCTTTACAGTGCTTTACACTTTTGTGGTTTGTATGTATTTATTGTGGGATTGTATAATTTTATGGTTTTCTAGCACTGCATCGTTAATGGATAAAAAATGTGTGTATCACTTTAAATTTTTATGTATCGATGTTTGTTTCCATTGGGTTGCAACTATCCACGATTAGGCACTCGTGGTTTAGTGTAAAATGTTGGGTAACTAGACCCTGTTGTCCTGAGCTCTTTAGTAATGGTAATTTTGCAATTTCTAACTTTTGCAAGCATAAGACATTTGTTAGTGTGGTATGGCTGTGTACCCAGTTTTTTTTTTTTTAAACTTTTGTAAGTTACAGTCAGCTCCAGCTGTAGTGTGAGTGGTCCCGTTCTGTTTGCTCTGCTTCACATCTTGGGACATCCAACATTTCACCCACACTTAGGGCTCCATCAGGGAGATATGATCCACCTAATCAAAAATTACATAAAAAACGTAGGTATAAAGTTAATGAAATATTGTGCTGCCCACTGAGGTACTACTGGTCCTAAACATTTTTTAAATATACACAGCAAACTGATAAGAACTAAAAATTTGGTCAAATAGAAACATTGGTGCATACTTAATATTCTGTGATTACTTCATATTTATTTCATATTTTACTCAAAACTCATTCCAGTATATAAACACTGTAATACAATATACAAACACAGTGTATGAGCTCAAAACCTTCTGTAATACTGTATACGACTGGTGCACCATCACCTCACCAATAATATAATAACTGCCTCATGCATAAGAAATATTGTGCTTCGTAAATGCCATTTTCCGTGGTTACACACAAACAAAATAAGCTGCCATATTCTTCAGCTAAAGTGAACCAGACCTCTTTTGCCATTTTGCGCATGATTTATGTCTGTACATTAAATGCAACCTTCCGTGCATATTACTTCCTTTAAAATAATGTTTTTATAAATTAAAATGTGAAAACTACATTAACTACCATTCATAATATAGCATCGTTTATCAAGTGACTCAGAATGTTCCCTATAGGCACTTATTCTTATAGTCCATATGTTTCATGCCTAAAGTGGAAAAAAATATATTTGGAAGCGTTAATTACATTAAACTGTTAAAACAGTTTAGGAAGCTGTTTTTCTTAAACGTGCATTTAAATGTATAATTTCACTCTGTGCCTTTAATAGGAGTGAATTTTTATACGACAGTCACTAGTGGTGGAATGAATTAATCGTTTTTCTTTGGTGCTATTTGTGTACACAGTTTCTGAAAAAAACTGTGACCATTTTCCAGCTGTCATGTAATGTTCGGCAGTAAGATTTTATAAGTGAGTTATCATGTGCAGAAAAAGAAGCAAAGCAGCTGTACTCACAGTGTGAACCTGTCAGATTCCTCCCAATTTCACCAGTGCACTGAGAGCTTACATTTTGTTGTTTATGTACTCATGCTGGGAAGGGCATGGAGTGTGTGGTACTGGGGGGTGGGCAGGGCGTTGTGATGATGTCATGACGTCCACCTGTGCTCCTCTCCAATTTCACGTGCCGTTGCTTATAGCGAGACCTAGTAATTCCAATGACAGGAGTGCAAACACAGGAATTACCTCATAGGCTCACTAGCCACCCCCATAGCCAGAATGGCCACCTTGCTGCTCAAAAATGCAAGCAATATGTCATTCTGCCATAATGCTCCTCATGAGCAATGTTATCTGGTCAATCTGCTGTCTCTTATCGCTTTCCTAAACTATCCTCCTCCCTTCCCTTGTCTTTTTACTCTGCCTCTTCAGCTTTCTGCTTAAAGCTCCTTCATTACTTTTTCCCCCCTCCTGCACCCATCCTTGACCCTCTTCCTTCTCCCTTTCACTAGCTTTGCCCTGGCTATCTGTTTTCCCCTCACCTATGCATATGTTATTCTGATTTATATTATTAAAGTTTTTTTTTTTTTTTTTATTAAATTGTATTACTGTGTTTTCTATACATACATTGTAAATGCTTTGTATGATGTTCCACATCCCCTTCCCCCAGGACACATCTGGAAATGAGCTGTTACCAGCTCAGTATGTCTTTCCCGGTGAAAAGTTTGAAATAAATAAATAACTGAGAGCAGGTCAGTTATCTCCTATGAGTGGAGATTTCCAGTGAAAGACTGGTTAAACGTGCAAGGTAGAGGATCCCATTGAAAAATCAAATACTAACCAGATGTGATCAGAGCTTGAGAGATATTTGTAAAATGAAAAGCTGAAGAATTACTACCGTGATTAAGCGGAGTCTGGCTGATTTTGTTTCTGACATTGACCATTATGGAAACTCTTGGGTTTCTGCTTTATACCCAGTTCTATACACGGTTTGCTATGATGGTTTATTACCAAGTGAACTGACTTTAGATGGTAAGAGGTTGTGTGGAACTTTGTCAAATACTGCAGCAAAGTCAAGGAAAAAATGGGTTGCCTGCTTAAAAGGCAACCTCTGTTGTCAGGGGTTACTTGACCTTGAAGGTTAGCCTGGCAGGAAGCAGAGGGTGAAGGAGGGGTAGGAGGAGAGGGGTGGGGGGGAGAAGAAGAGGAAGTGATGCATGTAAGAAGGAATGCTGTGAATAAGGTCAGCTCAGAAAGGGGAAGGGGTGAGTGAAGGGATAGGATTGGATGAAAGGAAAAGCCCGGGAAGGGGGGGGGGCTTAAAAGAAGGAGCGAGAGTAGGTTCTTCCTTCTTCTTTGCTAGTGGCCGGTATGATGGGATGGTCAATATGGAAGAAGGAAAAGAAGGGAAGGGGGAAAAACGAGCAGAATAAAGATAACAGGGGCCCAAGGGCTATTGGGCCGGGATAAAAAGAAAGAACATGGACTAGGTGTGCACCTAGATGTGTTGGCGTGTTGGGGGGTTGCACCCAGAGGGCTGAAAGGTAAATTGGGTGTGCATCCGACTACAGTGGATAATAAGTCATGGAAAAATGTATGTATTGTTATGTGAATACAATGTATAAAGGTGGTGAAAGAAAAGGATGTGATAAAGACACAAGTTATTAATAAAAGATGCCAGCTGAGCACCCAGTAAGAATGGTGTGTGTATTTTATTCTTCCAAGGGAGGGGATCCCATGGCAACTACAGTATGTCCACTGGTTTGCCTTGGTCCGGGGATTTGCTGATGTTTTCATAACAATAACAAGTTTGTGGCATCTGATGTGCCCTAACAAAACCATGCTGTACACTGTCTGTAATTTCCATTCACAGCAGCTATTCCTGTTTTAACTTTATTATGGCCTTCTAGTACTTTACATGATGCCATCTTATTAGTCAGTGTGCATATTATCCTGTTGTTTACTTGTTAGCAAGTGTGCATTTGTGCTCTGTCATTTACTCATTACTGAAAGTGCACATAAACCCTGCCATTTACCCATTAGTGAGTATATACTTCACTCCTGTCATTCACAGACTGGGGGCTAGATCCATAATGGTCAAAATAGTGTGCAGAAAATGAAAACCACACTACAGCTATTTCTGCAGTACTACAAGTTTCAGGAAGCTACAGGAGCACTGCTTACTGGCACAGTACCTGTGTTCATGAGTCGCATGATGTAGTTGTACGAATGGTATATTAATATTCATAAGGTCATCGTTAGCTTGTAATCTGGGCTGTAGAAGATGACATCACATACACTACCATATAGGGGCCTGCAGTATTGCAAGTGCAAGTTAGTTAGTTAAAACTTTATTTTTATTCAGGATAAAACTTTAGATCTGAGGACCTATTTACAAAGTTGTCCTGTTACACAATATTCAATCACAGTGTGATGCAGAATGGGCAAAGAGCACATGCTACCTGCCGTTGAAGGCACAGTCATTCATTATGCAGTAGTCAATTGCCTGGACACCTAGGGCTGTAGTATCTGATGTAGTCGCTTAATTTTTTTGACTCAGAAACCAGACAATCACCAGGTTCAAACCCTGCTAGAGGCAAATAGTCACTGTGTGTCCTTGGGCAAGTCACATAACCTCCCAGTGCTCCAGATCACAAAGCAGTGGAACTGTGGAGGAAGGACCCACTGTAAAAGAGATGTTGCATCTCAGTTGGGCAATCCTGGGTAAATAATTTCAGAATAATAACAATTAAAACCAACCTCTGCACCCCCTTCCTCCTCATCGGCTGCTGCCTGAATGTAGGCAGCTTATACAATTACCATGTACTGTGGCAGTCCTGTGCTATTGAAGGAGTACTATGGTCAAAATCTGCAAAAACATATGTTGTTGTTGTTGTAGAAGCATAGGCAAACTAGGAGAAGTTAAAAACCAATCGCAGTAGTTTTTATTTATTATCAATAACAATAAAATAAAAACATTTAAATTGTACAAGATAGCTCTTCATACAGGCAATACAAACAAAGCAAGTCCTACATCTGAGAGTCGCTCTCATATCTGAAAGGAAAATAAAAACATTGCTATCTTAATATAAAATGTCTTGCCATGGCAGTTTAAACTCTGCCTCATGTTGCTGTCAATTAACATCCTCCTGTTTTTCACAAAATGTACCAGAACTTTGTCAGTTTCTTTCTTGAGGCCAGCCTGAAGGGTACATCTAGTCTTTAACAGGCGACAGTTCAGTTGATAAGCTTGTGGAAGTCAAGTCAAAATACATCTCAAGGTCTACCCCCTGTATTATAGATTGTTATTTTTTTAAGAAACCCAACTAGCTTTCCGCAGTCTTTCCAGCAATATAATTATATACATTTACAAACCAAGGAATCCCAGTTTCACATAAAGATTCACATGTATTTTTTAACCACAGAGAAGCAAGGGGAGAAAGAAAAAATAGAAACAACAAATGAAGGAAGGAAGATAACAGGAGGGAAATCATTGGATCATTGGGGTGGCCAGTTTTAGGTGCCACAAGAAAAATTGGATTGCACAGTCAGATAGGCAAGAGCCAGACAACAGGCAGACTAGGACAAGACAAAACAGACCCTTTCTTTTTTAACCCTCTCTGTGTAACAAATGGGACAGGGTCTCACCTAATCCTGCTACAGCTGTGCAGAGTGTTTTGATTTGTGGGTGAAGTCCTTGTGTATTCTTCCCTTTGTTTGCTAGTAGAAGTTTTTCTAAATTTGTCTACTTGTTGTATGGCTCCTGGTGATCTCGATATTATAATTTTTTATTGCGCTTCTATTTCCTACAGTGCCTCCTGTCCATGTGATGGTGATGAATCCAGGACCATTGATTCAGTGAGTGAAAGCTGCTACAACAGCCATCTGCTCTTAGGAGCCAGGTCCATTAAAAAACAAGACTGCAATTATTGCAGACTTTGTTGAAATGGTGGACCTGGCTTGCATCACCGAGACCTGGCTGGATGAGAACTCTGGCCTCATTCTGGAAACTGTAACTCTAGCCGGGTACTCGGTGATACACCGCCTAAGATTGTATTGTGCGGGGAGGGGGGGTTGCAGTCTGTTTCAAGACCGAACTTAACCTCACGAGTGTACCAGTTGAGCAGACTGAGTCATTCGAGTGTACTGTAGTAGCAGGTGTAGGTTGTCAGATTGCTGTCATCTACCATCCACCTGGAGATGAGAAGCGATTCCTGTAGGAAGTTGCGAACTTCGTCATCAATATGGTGTTTGAGTCACCCAGGCTGATGGTCCTGGGCGACTTCAACACCTGGATTGATGACAAACTTCTTGAACTTCCTCCAGTTCATGGCATCTCTGGGCCTCACACAGGTAGTTACCACTGCTACTCATAAACACGGTCACTCTCTTGACTTGGTCTTCCTCCTGGAGATTGAAGCCGCTGACTTAGGGGTGGAACCAGTTGGGTGGTCCGATCACTACACCATGTGGTTTCATTTTAGCGCCCCCCCTTCATAGGCCTATCCCTGTGGAGATGGTCAGGTACTGTCCTTTACGGGATGTAAGTTCTCAAGGTCTAGCGGTGGTACTTGACCTATCATCCCTCCCAGTGGCAAACAGTGACCCAGAGACCCTTGCAATGGCTTATAATTCAGCCATTTCAGTGGCCCTGGATGTCATTGCTCCAGTCCGCGTTCATCCTCTCTCCCTTTACCCTTGATCCCCATGGTTTGATGGGACTTTGAGGGAGATGCAGTGACTAGGATGAAGGTTAGAGCGTTGCTGGCAGAAATCCTCCCCGGATGCCAACCACCTTAGATGGATGGACCATTATCAAGTCTATCAATCTGCAATCACCCACAAGAAGGCAGAGTTCCTGTCCAGGGAGATTGTGGCTGCTCAGAATTGACCAGTTCAGCTGTTTTGAACTGTGGGCAGACTGTATAACCCAGCCTGTCTACAAGTCCGGAAAGACTTTTTGCAAGTAGAGAGCAATGAACTTGCTCAATTCTTTGCAACTAAGGTGGCCGACATCAGGGCAGCACTCCAATCAGCACACTCTATGGGCGTTGCTCTGGATCAGCATGAGGCCACTGCTCCTCTGCTTTCCTGGAGTACCTTCAACCAACCGAAGTTCATGGATATCATGCAGATCATCAAGAGTGCACACCCTACATGCTGTAGCTTGGACCCTGGACCAACTTCCCTGATTCTGGGTTGTATGGATTCCTTCGGTCTGGTCCTAGTGCAGATAGTCTGGTGCTCCTTGGAAACAGGTGAGTTTCCTAGCTCCCCTGAAAGAGGTGGTGGTGACACCACTCTTGAAGAAAGCTTCTTTGGACCCAGCCTGCCATGCAAACTATAGACCAATCTCTAATCTTCCCTTTTTAGGTAAGGTGATTGAGAAAGTAGTGGCTGCACAGCTGAAGGACCATTTGACCATCCATGACATCTATGAACCCTTCCAGTCCGGATTTCGAAAGAGACATAGTACTGAGACAGCGCTGGTTCGTGTGTTCAATGATGGCTAGAGACCAGAAGAGCCGTTCCATCTTGGTTTTTCTGGATGTCTCATCATTGTTTGACACCATGGACCATGCGGTGTTACTGGACCATCTGAGGTTCACCTGTTTACTGTCAGGAACAGTCCTCGGGTGGTTTACATTATTCCTCACCAGAAGAACTCAGAGAGTGGTGTCCAGGGTTTATTCCTTGGACCCAGTTTCACTATCATGTGGGATACCTCAGGGCTCAGTGTTGTTCTCCATGTTGTTCATGGTGTATATGCTGCCACTCGAAGACATTGTAATAAGGTATGGGCTGAGGTTTCACTGCTATATTGATGATACCCAGCTCTGCCTCTCTTTTGCACCTGACCAGGATAGAGCTCTCTCGGTTTTTAATAGCTTTATCACTGAAATCCAGGAGTGGATGAATTCCAGTTGGTCAAAGCTGAACTCAGAAAAGACTGAGGTGCTGGTTGTGGACCAAGGTCACTGGATAGAGGGGTTGGGGGTTGGTTCACCCTCTGGACTTTTTCTTGGGGGCTTATCACTCCCGACCTCTGAACAGGTGCGAAACCTGGGGTAAGTTTTGATGAAGGGCTGACCCTGCATTCACAGGTGTTGGCAGTCATCAAATCTTCCTTTTATCATCTAAGGAATATCTCCAGGATTAAACACCTTGTTCCATCCGGTGACTTTTCTACCCTGGTTCATGCCTTTGTGTCCTCACACTTAGATTATTGCAACTCCCTTTACCTAGGGCTAAAAGGGGTGGAAATCCATCACTTGCAGCTAGTGCAGAAAGCAGCGGCCTGGCTTTTGATGGGATCATCTCGGTCCTGTCATATTTCACCGGTGCTGCGTGGACTGCACTGGCTGCCTGTTCAGTGGCAGATTACTTTTAAAGTCGGTCTTCTGACTTTTAAAGCCCTATGTGGACTGGGCCTGGACTACCTGAAAGAGCTTCTGGTTCCTTCCTGCCCTGGGTGATTGCTCCACTCAGCTGATGAGGGGTTGCTGGAGATTCCGAGGGTGTGTTTGAAATCATCTGGGGGCCAGAGCATTTATGCATGCGGCCCCAACCCTCTGGAATTCTCTACCCCATCGGAGTGCATGACTGTGGAGGGATTTAAGCAAGCCTTGAAAACTTTTTTATGGCACCAGGCATTTAGTGACTGATGGTATGATGTTATTACTGATTTTACATGATGTATGTTGTTGATGTTTGATTTTTGATTTTAAATTTGTTAGGTGCCTTGGTATTTGAAAGGCACCATAAAAATAAAGTTTTATTATTATTATTTATGTTTTGTCTTCAAATATATAACTCTTTATAATTCAGTCTTTTTCTTCTATGTGTCTATGTCTAGCTAGCAGGAGTAAATGCTTTGTTTTTAAGGTTTTCATTTTACCAAACTACACACAGCCATAAAAAGCACACTAATCACCCCAGGTCATCAATACTATAATTAATGAAGACTCTATTTCCATATAGAATATCACACCCCATTATCCTTCAGGTGTTTGTTAAACTGTAAATGTAGCCTTTAGTGGAAAAGGAAAATTACTTAAAATCACAGCTCTCCTGCTGTAAAATTCTATCTAAGCCAGTACTTGCTGAATGAGTGGTCATGGATGCATCACTGTCACGTGGGGCAGGAGGCACTGTAGGACAAAGAAGAGCAATAAAAAATGTTAACATGGAGATCTCCAGGGGCCATAAAACTAGTAGGCAAATTCTGAAGAAAAAAACTATTAATAGCAAACAAAGGGAAGGACTCTACTGTAGGACCACACCCACAAATCAAAACACTGTGAACAACACATGTTTTTTGGCAAATTTTGACTGTGCTGCTTCTTTAAAGGGTGTTTGAAATCCTCATATTTAGCACACCATGTAGAGTGCACTACATGCTTCCTGAATGCTGTGCTACAGTGTCCAGTGGGTGAGGCTGGTATGCTAATCATGGCCACGCTAGGGAAATGGGAAGCTCCATTTGCAGCAATTGTGTGTGCTGCAGTGTCTGCATTCCTCATAAGCTGCACCATGTGTGCATGTTTTGTCACTGTGCCTGCAGTGCTAGCTTTATTTTTGTCAGCGTGGCTCAGTTGGTAGCACATCCGCCTCTGGACCAGAAGGTCATGGGTTCTCGCCCCACACCGGGATTGGACTTGCACCTAAAAAATCGCTGGCATCCGAGTGCAGTATTGGGGGGTGCTGTACTGCTGGGTGTGCCGTCCTTCGATGAGATGTTAAACCGAGGTCCCTTCTACCCATCCTGGTGTTATCCTGGTGGGTGTCCAGGTGGAAGTAAAAGAACCCAGGGCACTCTTCGCAAAGAGTAGGGAACATTCCCGGTGTCCTGGCCAACATTCCCCTTCCCATAAGCCGGTTCATGCAATTATCCAGGCTGTGTGTGGGTGATGATGTGCGATATGGCCGCCACCACACTTTCAGTCACTTCACTACCAGTCTAGCATTGCTTGTAAAGCACTTTGGATGTAAGAAAAGCGCTATATAAATGCAGATTCTTCTTCTTCTTCTTCTTCTTCTTCTTCTTCAGTGGCAGTGGGGCCCTGCCCTTCTATCCTTTAGCTGATGGACCCCTGCATTTAGTATGTGCTACTTCCACAGTGTTGGTCAGGTGTGCTGTTTTGTCCCCACTAACTGCTGTTGTTTTTCCTGGGGCTGTTTCTGAGTCAGGAATAATGAAATAATGCATGCTACCTGCAGTAATCTGCATCTACTGTGTGGTATTTATTTTAAGAATCTGGCCCTAGGTATGGTAGTTTGATTCATCTTTATTTATTCAGCATAAATACACCTTTAAACAAATACAAAGGTACAAGTACAGTAAAGTAAGAAATACATTCAGCGCACCCATTATAGAATTAATACATCATAATGATTAATAAATGAGATACAAACACTTTAAAAATACAGGCTTATGGGCATGGCATAAAATAAATCCTTATACATTTATACCTGTATATAATTTAACAAGCTTAGAACTTTTTGGAAGGTTGGGTCTCATCTGTAACTAACCTATATATATATATTTTTTTTTTAGAAAAGATGAATCCAATAGACAGTATCTTGTCCACAGAAGTTATGCAATGAACTATTTTTATTTGTAATTTGTTAACCACAGCCAAGAGCCGTATATGTCCATTTTCAAGTGTGGACCCTGAGATGTAAACAAAAGCAACAATACAGAATAAATCTGTAATATAAAATAAATCTGCAATACCCTGTATAGTGTAAATACAGGGTTTTATTAAATAGTGAACAAAATCCATAAGCAATCTAAGTAGACAGAGGCTCCTTAATTGCACAGAATGATACGCCTTACCCTGCTATTTTACACCAATCAATTGCCAACAATTTTACCCCAATCAATTGCCAACAATTAGCCAGCTTTGCCAAGACATAGGTATCCGTGAAATTCATAAGAAAGTTGACACAAATTATGTTTAACAAAAAACGGGAACATTGAAGTAAAAAAAAGATTTGACCGAGCCATTTCTTCCCAGGATCATCTCATAAATGGCAGGTCAGTATAATATAACACATAGCTTCAGTAGATTATAATGACACTTACAAAGATGATTTAACTGTTTATTTATGTTCTTAGAATATCTTGCTGAGACCAAGTTAGATTTGTTTGTCTGAAACCTATATTGAGTTATTACTTTCAAGGGATTAGGGTTTGATAGCCAAATGAGATATTTATTATTTATTTATTTGAAAATTGGTGACCCGGAAAAGATAAACAGGTCCAAAGCTCATTTCCAGATGCAACCGCAGTGGAAGGGGGAGAGGGAGTAAAAGACAAGGCAGCAAGCAACCACAGTGGTACAATGTAAACTAATACTGTTAAGAGTACAGGCAATAAAATGCATTATGAAATGGGTTCAAAAATAGGTGAACCTGATTAGCTGAGGACATCAGAACCCCTAGCTGATATCCCAGCACAACAGCCCAAGAAGTTCTGAGTCCTTTGAGTCCTCATCACCCCATTCAGCCTCTGAGATATCACTCCTCGCTACCGCCAACTGCCGCTAGCTCATCTTCAGACTGAAGCTTATTTTAAATTCTCACGCATATGGCCTCTTCTTTCATTCGCCACAACACAAACATCGATGTCAGGGAGATCGAGAATGGAGATGATGGAGACTAACGAATGCAGATCTAGCTATTCATGCTTGCTCCTGCTTGCCGGCCATGGTAACCTTTGTCTGCCCCGGCTCCCCTCGACATGCTAAGTACTTCTGGCACTGCTGAAACTGCCGACACATACACTCTGATTAAACTATTACTGGTGCTCCTGAAGCAGATATCAAAATTGAATGCTGCTCCCAGAAAAGGGCTAACAGCACCCCACAATCTGGAAAAAAAAAAAACATGATTAAGTACGCACACTGCCATCTTTATACACACCCTTATTTAGAAACCATGCAGTGTTGGCACCGCCTACTGCCCACTCTATAAAGTACAACTGGTAAAAGAGTATTTTCTATTCACTTTTATTTACTTTCTAGCTTTCTTTTTTTTACAAAAACTAATTATAAAAACCTTTAAGAATCATCTTATTTATTCACAGTAAGGGACTCATTTCATAATCGCAGTAAGGCACTCCAGGGTGTGTATTGTGCTTGGATAACGGCACTTCTTGGATAGTGGAAGCACTCAGCTTTGCCTCATGTATCAACCCACCAGAGACATACCATTGTCCTAGCACAATGCACAACCTGTTGTGTCTTATTGCTTAATGAAGAGTATTACAATGTAAGGTGCAGGCAAAAAGGGAGAAAAATCACGTTACAGTTTGGGCAAAAAAGCATAAATTTACAAATAATGAGGGCAACCATGATCAAATTATAAGCTCTATCAAATCAGTGGACAGGACTGTGAGAGAAGAAGACAGCAGAAGTCATCTGGGGTGGCACAGTAGCAGGACAGGGCAGAGAGGAGTTTGAGGAAGAGATGGAAGGGAAAAAGGCAGAAAAAATTATAAATACAGTACAGTAGATATGGTTCTAGGGTGTGGGTTTGTGTGCCATGAGCATACCATTGATTACATTCAAGGCTCTCACAATGTTGAGCCCTTCTAAACCAGGGGGACAACAAGGCAGTTCAGGACAGGGGGGAGCATATAGGAGGAAAGGGACCAGGAGGGTGGGTTCACAAGGAACACGATCAGATTCATGAACTGCAGAGGTGGAGAATGCCATGGTATTCAGGGACTCCCTCATCAAGGGGGTACATTGGATCAGGAGAGGGGCCTACCTACAGGCAGAGGTCAGTCTTTTATGAACCGGGGGTGGAGGCTTGGAGGGTGATGCAAAAAATCGGAGAGTGTGCAAGGGTGGTGGGGAAACCACACCTAGTCATTCATTTGGGGACAAATGATCTGGCGAGTAATGAAGTGGAGGAGATCCAGAGTAGGTTTAAGCCACTGGCAAGGGAATGCATGGAAGAGGCAAGATCCTTGGCATTCTCAGAAGTCTTGCCAGTCCCCATGTGAGAACTGTTAGGCAGAAATGAATTAGAGAGTTCAATGAATAGCCAGGGAATGGTGCAGGAAGGAAGGAAGGGTTCACCTGTATAGGCGAGTGGCAGAACACATGGGAGGATGAGGAATTATATTGGAAGAATAGACTACATCTAAATGAGGGAGGGAGCAAGAGTGATGAGGGGAGGGTCTACAAGGTTATAAAGATAAGGTCATAAGGGAGGGGTTTAAACTAGTAGGGGGCGAGTACAAGGCTAGGACAGAGGAGAGTTTCAGAGGAAGAGAGAATGGACTAGCTAGCACTCCCCTGCATAAGGCAGCAGGGGAGGGAGCAGGTATTGAAGGGAGGGTTGGCAGAGAGGAGAGGGGTATATAGTAGAAAGGACTTTCCGCAAATGCCAGAAGCTTGGGGAACAAAATGGTAGCCTTAGAGGCCATAATGGTGGATGAGGGCCTGGATATTGTAGCCGTAATGGAGACCTGGTGGTTTGAGTATCAGACATGGGAAGAAGGTATCCCAGGGTACAGGCTTCTCAGGAAGGACAGGGCTGGCAGAAAGGGGAGGGGTGCATTGTACCTCAGTGATGACATTAAGGTGACAGAAGGGTAGGAGGAGCTAGGAGAGGCAGAAATCTTGTGGGTCATGCTAGAGAAATGGTCTGGGGCATCAATAAGACTTGGGGCAACTTACAGACCTCTGATTCAGGGAGAGAAAGTGGACAGGTAGATGTTGCAGGCAGTTCAATGGATGGCACTCAAGGGGGAGATTCTGCTGGTAGGTGACCTTAACCTCCCAGATGTTGACTAGGATATCTCATCAGCAAGGTCAGCCAGGAGCAGGGAGATCCTCAAGTCTCTCCAGGAAGCTTTTCTGCAACAGCTGGTTAGGGAGCCCACTGGGGTGGCAGCATACTTGCCGTGGTCCTCACCAATGGGGATAGTGTGGAATGAGTTGGAGTGGGGGTCAACCTAGGTGCAAGCGACCATAATACAGTGAGCTTCAATGTTAGGATGGGAACGAAGCAAGTCGGACCATCACAGAGGTCCTGAACTTCAGGAGGGCGGATATTGCCAAAATGAGGGTGATATTCAGGAACAAGATGGAGGGGAAGGAGAGAATAGGGAAAGTGGAGGAATTATGGAATTCAATTAAGGGATGGTTACTAAAAGCCACAGAAATCTGCATAAGGAAGGTGAGGAAGAACAGAAAAAGAAAGAGGCTGCTGTGGTTCACCAGGGAAGTGAGGGGGTCAATTGGGGAAAGAAAAAGGGCATTCAGAGCATATAAGAAGTCACAGGGGAAAGAAAACAAGGTGTCTTACAGGGGGAAGCTGAGGGTGGCAGAGCAGAAGATTAGGAAGACAAAAACAGAAATGGAGAAGAGAATTGCTAAGCAGGCCAAAAGGGGTGATAAAACTTTTTTTCGGTATATAGGAGAGAAGAGGAAAGCAAGGCAGGGGATAGTAAGGGTGAAGGGGAGTGCAAGTGGAAGAGGACTTTGAGAATGCAGAGCTGCTAAATAGGTACTTCTGCTCAGTCTTCACAGTGGAAGAGGAAGGAAGGGGACCGGTGTTAAGGGAGAGGGGAAGGGATGACATAAGGGTGGATCCTAGCCTGATCAGTGGGGACAGGGTAAGAGAGGAACTGGGTAGGTTGAAGGTGGACAAGGCTATGGGTCCAGACACCCTGCATCCTAAGGTACTCTGAGAACTAAGGGAAGAGCTGGTGGCACTTTTAGCGAGGTTGTTTAACTTGTCCCTGGATACAGGGTGGGTGCCAAAAGACTGGAAGAGGGCAGACGTGGTGCCACTTCACAAGATTGGCAGCAAGGAGGAGGCAGGCAACTATCCCTGGTCAGCCTCACCTCAGTGGTGGGTTAGGTGATGAAAGCGATATTAAAAGAAAGGGTGGTCAGCTACTTGGTGGAAAGTGGGCTACTGGACATCCATTAGCATGTCTTCACACAAGGGAGGTTATGCCAGACAAAACTGATCAAGTCTTTCAATTGGGTGATGAGGGTGGTAGATCAGGTAGGGGCAGTGGACGCAGCCTAGCTGGACTTCAGGAAGGGCTTCGACACTGTCACCCACAGAAGGCTGGTATATAAGCTGGAAAGTTTGGGGGTGGGACAGAAAATAACAAGGTGGGTGGAGAGCTGGCTGATGGGCAGAAGCCAAAGGGTGTTGATAAATGGGATACATTCCAGGGAGGAAGGGGTGATGAGCGGGTCCCACAGGGCTCATAGTTGGGGCCCATCCTGTTTAACATATATATCAGTGGCATAGTGGAGGGGTTGTCGGGGAAGGTCTGCCTATTCACAGATAATACGAAGATTTGCAATAGGCTGGACACCCCAGAGGAGATGGAGGCTATGAGTGAAGATCTAAGATAGCTAAGAGGTCAGGAACCTTGCAGCTGAAATTCAATGCCAAAAAGAGCACAGTAATGCACATGGGGCAGAATAACCCGCAAGTGAATTACACACTGGAAGGGGGTGTAATTAAGTCAACTGAGCAGAAGTGGGATCAGGGGATTATAATTTCAGATAACCTTATGGTGGGGATCCAATGTAGCAAGGTGGTGGGCAAAGCGAATAGAATGCTGGTATCCATAGGAAGAGGTATAACAAGCAGAAGGAGGGAGTTGCTGATACCACTTTACAAGTCCATGGTGAGGCCTCACCTGGAGTATGGGTTCCAGTTCTGGAGACCTCCCCTATGCAAGGACATAGATGGGATTGAAAAGGTTCAGAGAAGGGCCACTAAGATGGTGCATGAGTTGAATGGGAAGCCCTATGAGGAGAGGTTGAGGGAGTTGGATCTGTACCTGCTGGAGACCAGAAGGAAGGGGGGGACATGATAGAAATGTTTAAGTATGTAAAGGGGATTAATAAGGTAGGGGGCAGCTTATTCCGTAGAAACGTTGGTGGTAGAACTAGGGGTCATAGTCTAAAGTTAGAAGGAGGAAGGTTTAGGGGCAATGTGAGTGGGCGTTAATTCACTGAGTGGGTGGTGGAGCCCTGGAACAGTCTGCCAGAGGAGGTGGTGGGGATCAAAATGGTAGAGGGATTCAAGAGGTCATGGGACAGACACAGGGGCTGACGAGGTGAAGGAGAGGGAGCAAGTGGGGGGATAAGGCAGACTCGATGGGCCAAAAGGGTCCTTTTCTGCTGTCACATTTCTATGATTCTATGGTAAACCAGATAAATTTATCAATGACATATTACCTTTTCCTCCCCTCCACTGATGCCAGACGCCTCACCCACTGTGCTTCATATCCAAATTCTGGAATGGATCCTTCCCTCCCAGTCTTTCCCCTCTCCTCTCCTTCTTCCCTTTCCCCCACCCTCTCTGTAACACTGTTCCCCATTCCCTTTCCCTCCCCCAGGAAACTGACTGCTGGCCAAGCTGTCTTCATATTGCTTCCCTAAGCAACAGGCTACAGGCTTCTCTTTCCCTGTCCATCTGCTCAGCCCCTTCCCCTTCACCCTTAAGTCACTTCTTTGAGACTTTACATCTCCCTTCTGCATTTGTCATTGACCCCTCAGCAACTGTCCTACTTTGCTCTGGGAGCCCCCCTTCCCCCATTTATGGGATTGGTCACTGTTACTGAGCAAGTGCAATTCTATCTATCTTAAGCAATTGCTGAATGTTTTTACTATATATTGTATATTGGTTTTGCACAACATTCATGCACTGTACTCACGCATTGCTTGTTGCATTATTTTTACTTGCTACTGTCTTTTGTAACTGCTCAATTTAATGTGTGTTTACTCCTAAACTGGTTACACTTTGAGTGTCAGTTAACTACAAGTTAGATACAGTGTAATTATACTGTAACTGCATTGCAACTGCAATGTAGTTGCATGCAACAGACATGCAACTACAGGTTAATTACCCTGTTGCATGTAATTAATGATTAGTTACATTGAAACTGAGAGAAAATGAAGTGTAACCCCTGCATCAATTGTCCTGTATACTTCCATCACCCTCCCCCCCGGATGTATCTGGAAAGAAGATGCTACTGTACCAGCTAAATATGTCTTTCCTGGTAAAACACTTGAAATATATCAATAATAAATAAATACATTAGTGCTTACACATGTGAGCTCCGTTGTTACTGTTCCCTCTGTAATTGTTTCAGCATACATCAGCATCTTGATCCCAGCTTAAGATTGATCCCTTTGGACGAGTAACTCAAATGTTAATGTTCCCTATCAGGCAAGTCGACACATGTTTTGTTTATTTTAATTAACTGAGTCTAAATTGCCCCAGGCAAACAGGGGAATACGTAGTACCTTTATGATGAATCACAGTTTTTTTGCTGGTCAGATAGGGAGATATCTCATGAGCCCGGAGGCCAAGTAAGTTATCCAGCCATGCTATCAGAAAAAACAGTGACTAATACAAACATCATGAAGTAGTTCCTTCATCCCATGATACATGGTGTTATACAGTTCTGAAAGCAATGTTTTAGCGGGGTAAATCGAATGGCTGAGGGTGAATAGGTGCATGGAATAATGTGCAGTAGAGCACTGATAAAAAAAAATATGGCATTTTTAGTTAGAATATGACTTACGATACAGGATGGAAAATCTGACAGCCAAACTGCAAGCTAAAACACAGGTTCTCCTGAACAAATGGACAATGTGGTTCCTTTATATTACTGCCCATAGACCGGAGCACGTACCTTGAGGAGCAGTGGTTAGATTGTTGATTGGCCGGTCCTAAGACGACCCTATTTATACACAAGTATTTATAATAAAATAATATATGACCCCAGGTTTAGGATTGCTTTTCCCCTTAGCCTCCATACTTCCTCTCTCACTTTGCTGAGCAACAAATTACTTAAATAAGAAATGCCAACTTGGTCTGTGGGACGGGTTCATAACTCTCCTTGTAAAAATTTAGGGACTGTATATGTTATTTAGTTAACTGCAATAGATATTTATCTCAGTTTGCCTACTTCTGCAGCAGTATATTGTATTGGTGCATATACTCTGCGAAAACTTAATAAAAACTTAAGTTTCAAAAAAAGAACATGACTTACTAGCCAGCCCAATGTCATGGAGGGATGAGGCATCCACTGCCTTACCTCATTTCACACCAACAACCGGTGTTTGGGAACAAGCACGTGTTGTCGGGGTTGGGGGGAGGGCGGATTTAGCATCCAAGGAACTGCTCTCCTCTCCTCTCCTGGAGATATCTGGGCAGTAGACTCAGCCTTAAACTGCCATCTGGTGGATGCCGATGGCAGTGCTGGTCGAGCAGCTTGAAGGGAGGGGCTGAGATACAACAGAGGGTGCATGTCTCTATGTTCATGTCCTGTCGCAGTCTCTTGGCAGGGGAACCAGGGGAATGGAGGACCTGATGGATGAAAGTCCTTTCCTCAGTCGATTGGTACCAGAGTTAGAAGCACAATCATGTGCTGTATATCTTTTGTTACTTTTTGATACCTGTACTGTCACATAAGAATCCCTCATGGCTGATCTTGTCAGTCACATCATCAAAGGGCTTGCCGCGGGGGACTCAGGAATAATAAAGGCAGACGGAGGGTCATAGGATCAACCAGATAAATTATAAATAACAGCTGTGTAAGTCATTTTGCAAAATTACTGCCATTGCGATTTATCTAATCGGGACCTGTAGGTCCCATGTTTTTCCTGGGGAATGCTAACAGTTCCCCTTTAAACCCTTAACTCTGTTCCAACTGTGTTTGAAGCCATTGATGGTTTTGGCACCCACCAGCTCAGCCAGCAGGCAGTTCAATGGCTCAACCATTCTCTCTGTTAAACAGAACTTCCTCACAATCCTCCTGACTTTCCCTCCCACCAGCTTCCATTCATGTCCCCATGTTCTAGAGTTTTTGTTCCTGTCGAATAGCTACTTACAATTCATACTGCTACTTCAGATATAAGAAGTACCTGTAAATAGTTAATATTAATGGGCCCTATGCACTAACAAAAATGTTGCCTATGCCCTGTGTATCCGAGGTGTGTAGGCAACCATAAGTGTGAATGCCATGCAGTGGGGGTCCATGGAGCCCTGGTGGCATTCATCAAGGGTGCGTAAGGCACTTACGCACCTACCTCCCTAGTCCCATGGGTAACACTGCGCTGGGATGTGTCGGGGATGTGCCTCCACTACATGGCATTCACTAAGTCACATAGTGCCAGGCACAAGGGGGTGACGGTTATGCCAGCCAAGACCAGGCATAACCCGGTATGTGCCCCCATGTTCTTCATCTGCTGGGCATGGCAGTACTGGGCTATGGACCCCCTTGCTGCCCCAGCCCACTAGGCTGCAGGGGAGGGCTGGAGTAGCAATTTGGGCAAGTGCCCAGCAGGTGTTCATATGTTGCCACTTTATGCAGCTTGCTCCTGATCTGTGCACCCACTGCATGGGCTCAAAGGATCCACTGAGGGACCCAGTAAGATGCCTGGCTGAGTCTGTGGCTCCGTCCTGGCCACCCACATGTCCCAATCAATCAATCAATCAAATCTTTATTTATCCAGGAGGACACCACTGAGCAAGCTCATTTACAAGGTGGACCTGCATTACACATGGTCAAAAGACAGAATAACATTATTGGCAAAGTTAAAGACATTAAAACACAGTTGAAACACAGGTAAATAACGAATTGTAAAACAGTAAAATATGAGTCCAGTAGGACAGGCAAATTGAATATCTATTCTTTCTTTGAAGGTATATTCAGTAAAGGGACGCAGGAAGGGGGTTTTGTTAAATAATAATTGTAGGTGCCTCGAGTCAGTGCGACTGCAGTGGAGAAGGGGGCAATGACAAAAGCAACTTGCAAACCTTAGGTTCTTGTTATGGAGCAAAGAAGTACGTAGCTCACGGAAGCAGAGAGAATTAATGAAGACCGGCTATGGCGCCAGGAGGCGCTGGAGGCCCAGTTCGCAAACCTTAGTTTCTTGTTATGGAGCAAAGGGTACGTAGCTCACAGAAGTGGAAAGAATTAGCGAAGACCAGCTATGGCACCAGGAGGCACCGGCAGCCCAGCTCGTAAACCTTAGGTTTTTGTTGTGGAGCAAAGGGGTAAATAACTCACAGAAGCACAGAGAATTAATGAAGACTGGTTATGGCACCAGGAGGCACCAGCAGCCCAGAGGCAGCAAGCGGCATCCGAGCTAGGCTCCTGGAAGAACTTGGAGCTAGGGGAGTGTGAGCCGCTCAAGTGAATTTCAGATAACGGCTTCGGAGGCACCACCGCAGATATACCTGGATCATGTGGCGGCTGTACTTGGAGAACTTAGGGGGTCGATGGCCCTAGGGGAGAAGAATCAGAGCAAGGGTGAGGTGATGAAAGGGAGGGTGAGGCAAAGGTATGGGAAAAATGAGGTATGTGAAGTGGGCAGTGCAGGCGAAGGTGATACGAAAGCAGTAGAAGAACAAGGTCAATGGAAGCAGTGACATTTTTCTCTGATTAACTTTGTGTATAAGGACTTGAACACTGCAATAGTTACTGGGGTTCTTAGCTTCAACATTTTCTGAGTTTCATTACAAAGCGTCGGAAGTGAATAGCTTATGGCCGCACTCCCACATCGTGTGCGGACCCTGGGGATATTCAGAGTGATAAGGAAGCAGCTCCTTAGGGTGTATTTTCCGACTTCCCTTAGGGGCAGAAGATCAGAGATATAGCATGGTAGCTTTCCAGCTAACGCTTTCAGAGTCCATATGGCCGTGTTTCTTTTACGTCTGCATTGTAAGGAGGTCCAACCCACAGCAGCATGGAGGGAACAATGATGGGTAGAGGAGGGGAGGCCAGTAATGAAGCGCAGTGCTCTGTGATACAGGACGTCCAGCTTACCCAGATGTAAGGCGTTGCAATGGCTGTAGATGAAATCAGCGTAGTCTAAAAGGGAGATGAAGGTGGACTGTACGAGCTGTTTTTTTGCCTCCACGGTTAGAAAGTGGTTTATCCGGTAGAAGAGCCCTAGTCTCTGTCTCACCTTTTTTACCATGTCCTCCTGGGGGCCAAGGGAGCATGGGCATAGCCATGGACAGGCGCCCAACAGGTGTATGCGGTCATGCATACTGCACACCCTGCACCTGTCTGGGACCATGTAGGTACAAGAGCAGGGTACGCACTGCAGGCATGTTCTTCCCACCTATTAGTGCATAGCCCCCAATATCAGGCAGTACACTAGCTCCTTAATGCATAGCACTTGAAGATGGATAAACAGATAGACAGATAGACAGACAGACAGATAGCACTTGAAGATAGACAGACAGACAGATAGCACTTGGAGATAGACAGACAGACAGATTTGAAAACTGGTGACTGAGAAAGGCACGCTGATGAGGTTCATCACCAGGCAAGTCCAGGGGCAGGGAAGATAAAAGGGGTACGTGAGTAAAAATAAAATAGTACAGTGGATAAAAAAAAGGAAAATACTACTTAGTACACATATACATAAGGCAAATAGAACTAATTACATAATATACACCCAGTAATAAAGCAGAATTTATACATAAGGTGCAAGACAGACAGATCTGCAGATTGTTTCTTCATTCTGGAGCATCTTACTCCTTATCTTGGGACAGCTTATACTAATGTTTACTGAAGTTTGAAAAGTTTCAGTCTCTATTTCCAGGTTTCTGGACTCTCGGTTTATGACTCAATCATTGTAGGTCTTGAGTCTGGTGAACCGAGTGCTTACATTGTTTCTGTTTCACACAGCAGTTTACAGAGTAGTGCTCACATTTTTCTGAGAGCAGACGATGGATTGCGACTGGATATTGTGCTGCTAGTCTTCTGCCTGGTTCTCCTGTCCGCCATCTTTTTCCCTTCTGGCTGTTCAGTTGGATTTTCTTTGCTGCTCCTTGTGAAGGTTAGAAAGTAAGATTGGTGTACCAATTTATACCATGTCATCTCCATTCCTCAGATAAACATTTAGTGATTTCCATGGGGATTTGCATGTTTAGGCTGAAATCAGCTAGTGAGTGTACATTTGCAACAGCATCCCCTGTTCTCTCTAATACTTTGGTTGTTAGTACACCAAATGCTCCAGGTGTTGATATTTTTAAATCATGTCTAAAAACATTGTTAGTCAAACATGCACATTAATGTTGTGTTACTTTATATCTTGTTTTCAGTAGTATATTGTAATAAATATATTGCAAAAAACCTACATCAATGCATATGCTAGGGTTACAAAACCATAAAAAGAGGGAAATGTGGTGTTAGGGTCTTTGACCCTAATGCCCATCACCTCCACATCCCCTACCTCATGACCCAAGACCAAACTACAGTTCTCGGGCCATGCCCCATGGGTCTTCTGCTTGTAGGCCCTGTGTGAAGAAAATGATTACAGTATATGGTGAGGTTTTGTTCAGCATGGAATTCCGTGCCTTGTAAAAAGTCATTCTGTTGCAGTAGTGAAGTTTGTACTACAGCAGAATGACTTTTTGTTCTGCTACAGTGCAGACGTCATAAGACAATGGGATGCAGATCAACTGCTTGGAAGATGCGCTACTACTGTCATGCTGTAGTGATGCGAATGGTGAGTAGCACTTTCAATAAAATAACAAGCATTTGTCAATGCCAAATGTTTGCTTGCTGGCATTGGCATTGGTAGTGTAGAAGTTACAGAGCTGCATAATAGGAATGGCAGTGAAGTATTGAACTGAAGCCAACCCCATCACCACCCTGCAGAGAGTGACAGGCATTGGGGTGTGCCTTTGGGTCGTCAGGAATAATGGGCACGTCATTTCACCACACCCTACCCTGCAGACACCGACAAGTGTCACAGTGTGCCTTGAGGTCTTTGGCCCTTATACGCACCCCATTTCATCAGGAAATACGGTGAGATGGGTGCGGTATAGGAGAATGGGGTGAACTTTGGGGCTGAAGAGTCTAAGGCATACCTCGATGCCTTTCACTGGCTGCAGGGTGTGGAATGGTATGAGCATTACAGGCAAGAATCCCAAGTCACACCCCTGATGCCTGTCATTCTCTACAGGGTGGGGCGTTATGGTTGGAAACCCTAACACCTCAGGCATTCGTTGGTATTTTCACTCCAAATTTTCAACATGTATTTTTTGAGAGCCCTACCTCATGAACAGTGGCAATATCAGTTTGTTAGCCTAAAGCTGCTTATGCACAGCGACTCGGCATTTAGCACCAAGGGTGCAAAACACATTCGAAAGGATGTGAAAATGACAGCTGTACTGTTCATGGGAGGTGGAAAAAAATGTTAAAAATCTGCAGTAAAAAATATAAAAACTGAGAAGTCTACCGAGCATGCATAGAAACTGTGCAATGCATACCCGTAATGTAATTAGTTTGGGATTTTTACAGCAGATTGGCAACTCAGGCATTTTGGTGCCTGATCATGAACAGTGTCACTGTGATTTTCTTTATCTGTACCGAACAATGATTTACCACAGCGAACTACGCATCTCTGCGCTGAAAGTGCTAAAACACATTTCGGCCATGTTGTGAAAAATGACAGTTGTACTGTTCATAAGGAAGTGTGGAAAAATGCCACTGGTGAAAATCTGGACTGAAAAATATTACAAAGTCATGAACTTATGAGGGTGCGTGGAAACTGCGCAATGCTCACTATTAACACAGTCATTTTATGGACTTTTGCCACCAAATTTTCAACATAGCCATTTTAAGACCTCTGCTCATGAACAGTGTAACTGTGATTTTGTAATCTGTCCCAAACATTGCTTTCGCATACTGACTGTAATTATTGTGTGTGCTATATGTGCGAAACACATTTTGGGCGTATATGTGAAAATGGCAGCTGTACTGTTCATAAGGAAGTATAATAAAATGGCAATGTGGAAAATCTGGAGTGAAATATAGAAATACGCCAAACATATGAGCGTCGCATTAGGAACTGCATAGCAGCGACTCATAAAACAGTCATTTTTAGGGATTTTTACAGCAAATTTTCAACATAGCTATTTTAAGACCTCAGCTCATGAACAGTGTCTTGAGATTTTCTTAATGTGTCCTATACATTCATTTCAAGATAACCGACCGCCACTTGTAGCGCCATATGTAGCGAAACACATTTGGGCAAGATGTGACAAATGACAGCTGTACTACTCATAAGGAAGTGTAATAAAATGGCAATGTTGAAAATCTAGATTCAGAATATTGAGAATTCGCAAACTTACGAGTGTGCATAGGAACTGTGCAACGTGTGCTCATAAAACAGTCATTTTTAGGGAATTTTTCACCAAATTTTCGAAATAGCCATTTTAAGACCTCTGCTCATGAACAGTGTCACTGTAATTTTCTTAATTTGTCCCGTACATTGATTTTGCACACCGACTGCGCCATTGTGCGCTACAAGGGCGGAAACACGTTTTGGGTGAGATGTGAAAAATGACAGCTGTACTGCTCATAAGAAGGTATGGTAAAATGGCAATGTTGAAAGTCTGGAGTGCAAATGATGAAAATTCACGAACTTACGAGCGTGCGTAGGAACTGTGCAACGCACGCTCGTAAAACAGTCATTTTTTGGAATTTTTCCACCAAATTTTGAAAATAGGCTTCTTGAGAGCCCACCTTATGAACACTGGCAGTGTCGTTTCATTAATCAGTCCCGAAAGGTGATTTCGCGCAGTGACTGCGAAATCACCCTTCGGGCCTGAATAGCGCCATGGCAGTGACAGCATTCATGAGAAGAGGTCCCAAAAACCCCATGTTGAAAATTTGGTGCAAAAATTCCAACAAATGCCTGAGATATGCAGCAAAGTTGAAAAAAACCCTATCTATCCCATTATACAGCTTACCGGCATTTCCTCAGTTCGCGGTCGGCTTTGAGGAGTGCAGACATGTTCCCGGTCCACCGATGATTGTCGCGCCAAGCTCCGGAGGTGGTGGGTGAGGGGGTGTGGGGAGGCAGGTGCACTGGTGAGGGTGCGGGTTGTTGGGGGAGGGGCGGAGACTGCAAGGGAATGTTTTCTTTACAGGGTTTTTAGACTACGCGGGATGTTTGCCATGCTGGAGTGGGTCTCAGCGGGCAGCTGGAAAGGGTGTTTGGGGCTGGAGCTGACAGGGGATTGGGCACCCCCGTCAGCGATGGCATGGGGAGGAGAGACAGTGGAGCCGACGGGGGATTGGGCACCCTCATCGGCTATACAGTATGTGCGTGGGGGGGGGTGAGCACGCAGCGTGCATGCGTGCTTGTGTATGTGTGTGTGTGTGTGTGTGTGTTAGGGGAGCGCGCATGAGCAGGCGATATCTGATCACTGCTCACTGAAGCGTAGTTCCCCCTTTCAACTGTATGCCACTGCATTTTGGAGCTGTCATAGACAGTTCAGCAGGCATTGGAGAACTGCAGCCGCGCCTGCAAACACATTCACTGAATTGGAAGAGGGCTGCCATACCTCCGAAAACTCAGATCATGGCACTATGTTTCTTGCACATGCGTGCAAGCAAACATAAAAACAAAGTGGATAAAATGGAAGAAAAGGACGTGTATTTTTTACACCATACACTATGTAAAATAGTGTATGGGAGCCCCAATAAACAACAAGGCTATTCTTTTACCGAGTGATTACCAAGACGACAGACTGACCTCTTCAGCTTCGCTCTAGAGGTCCTGATAGTCCTGATAACCACTCACTGAAGGAATAATCTTGTTGTGTATGGGCTCCCATACATTATTCTATATGCTTATCTGCTACTTCATGCAGGACCCACTTACTTTTTGAGAAAGTATAGCAGCAGACAAATAACTTTCTTCATACAAAGCCATCGCTGGAGCTCAGGCATAACAGGCCCTGAGCGATGTAAGAGATAAATTATAATTTTCTTACTATTTTATTTGTGTATGATTTATATTGCAGTACAAAATGCACATGTATATTTTTTTGATCATGCCTTGACTGTTTTTCATGTCTCGTGGATTTATACATTTTGTTTGTGTAGAACATTTTTCGCAACAGTTTTTAGAATTCCATAAGTAATTCACAAACTGAAGAAAAACTGTGTTTTCCGATTTTACGATCATGTTCTCAACTGTTGTTATCTCCGTGGATTTTGTTGTTGTTGTATGTTACCAAGTGCATGCACAAAAGTATCTGAGAGAGATTAACTCCAGATACCCATTTTGATTTAAGTAACTTGAATTTTGTTCATACCCACCAAGTGTAATGTTTTTATAAATCCCTTCTGCTTTGCCCTAGGGGTTCTTGTAGCATCACACGCCTTCAATTCAGTTCAATTCAATTTTAGTTTATTTGTTCAATTTAAAAGCCATTACAAAGGTGCATAGCAGATAAACTTAAAAAATACAAAATAGTATATATATATATATATATATATATATATATATATATATATATATATATATATATATATATATATATATATACACACACACACACACACACGTAGTTACATAAAGAAAGAAACTGGTGCCTAGTGCATAGAATCTAACTTGATTAAGCATTCATATGATCAATATATTGCATATCAGGTTATTTATTCAATAATCTAAAAATGTGCAAAAACAGATATTTTGAAATATTATGCAATGTTGATGCTTCATCTATTCAACTCTTCCCTGTACACATCATGATTCTATATGTAGTCCGCTTTCTTCTATTATTTTAAAAAGGGAGGCCACAGGGACCAGCACTCTTGTGTCATGAGATATCACACACCTTACATGTGAATACATTTCTCATCACACACCACCCCATACTGTACATTATTTTTTATATAGCAAATATAGTAACTTCACTTTACGTAGAGACAGTCCACAAATACTATATACAGTGTAATATAGATTTAATCACTGTTCATTACAGATCTCAGCAGCACTTGTAAGTAATGGAAAAAGATACATTGATTGCTCCCCCACTCGGTTGTATACATCCCCCTTTTTTGCCCACAGTTGAATACATAACCCGTTTATTGTCCCAGTTGTGCACATACAATTTATTTGTTATTCCAGACGTATTCAGAATCATAACCCTGTTTGTTGCCCCAGTTATGCACATACCCTTTATTTGTTATTCCAGATGTATTTAGAATCATAACCCTGTTTGTAGTCCCAGTTGCATACATTACCATGTGTTGCCATCCTATTGTTTATGTAACAGTTTTGACCCCTACTTGAATACATAACCTTGTTGGCTGCCCCAGTTGAATACATATATTTGTTATGTCAGCTGTATACATGTCCCTGTTTGTTATGTCAGTTGTATACATAACCTTGTTTGTTATGTCAGCTGTATGCATGTCCCTATTTGTTATGTCAGCTGTATGCATGTCCCTGTTTGTTATGTAAGCTGTATACATAACCTTGTTTGTTATGTCAGTTGTATACATATCCCTATTTGTTATGTCAGCTGTGTGCATGTCCCTGTTTGTTATGTCAGCTGTTTGCATATCCCTGTTTGTTATGTCAGCTGTATACATAACCTTGTTTGTTATGTCAGTTGTATACATATCCCTGTTTGTTATGTCAGCTGTATACATAACCTTGTTTGTTATGTCAGCTGTATGCATATCCCTGTTTGTTATGTCAGCTGTATACATAACCTTGTTTGTTATGTCAGTTGTATACATATCCCTGTTTATGTCAGCTGTATACATAACCTTGTTTGTTATGTCAGCTGTATGCATATCCCTGTTTGTTATGTCAGCTGTATACATAACCTTGTTTGTTATGTCAGTTGTATACATATCCCTATTTGTTATGTCAGCTGTGTGCATGTCCCTGTTTGTTATGTCAGCTGTATGCCTATCCCTATTTGTTATGTCAGCTGTATGCATATCTCTGTTTGTTATGTCAGCTGTATACATAACCCTGTTCATTGTCCCCATTTGTATTCTTTATACAAACCTGTGCCCCCAGTTACAGTAGGTACGCAACCCTGTTTGTTGTCCCCAGTTGTATACATTATACAAACATGTGTATTTGCCCCCAGCTACACTATGTATTTAACCCTGTTTATAATAACTGGGTCTTCATTTTCCCCGGAGAAAATATGTGGTGTTATTTGCCATAATAAAGAAGTGTTTATCATGGCAAACATGCACATGGTTTTCCTCATTCTGTGCATGCGCCCGCCACAACTCAGCATCCCGGATGGTGGCCTCCTCCTCTTTCCCCTGAGAGACGGAACTGACACTTAGACTCAGCAGTAAGTCACTACAAATTATAACATAAAAACCCCTTTGACTGTGGGCACAACTAAATGTATTAAAAGGTTTAAATAAATAAACGTGACTGTGGACTGCATACTCAAACCTAAGCAGACTGCGACTGCACAGGGATGTCTTTTTTATTTTATATAATTGCTGTGGCGAAAAATGAAAACCCAGCAATTATATAAAATAAACTATGTGATGTAAACTCAAAGTTTACACACCCCGGTAAAAATGCTTTTCATAAATCCCTCGAGCTTCGCTCTCTGGGTTTGTGTAGCATCTAACCCCTCGGGTGTGCGGAAACTTCTCATTACACACACCACCCCATACTTTAATCTATATGCTGTCCCCTCTTGTATACGTTATGCAAACCTATGTATTTGTCCCCAGTTACAGTATTACGCAACCCTGTTTGTTGTCCCCAGTTATATACATTATACAAACCTGTGTATTTGCCCCCAGTCACAGTATGTACATAACCATGTTTGTTGTCCCCACTTGTATACAGTATACAAACCTGTGTATTTGCCCCCAGTCACAATATGTACATAACCATGTTTGTTGTCCCCACTTGTACACATTATACAAATCTATGTATTTTCCCCCAGTTACAGTACATTGTCTAGCAGTGCCACCTTCTCTTACTTCAGTATGTTTTCAGTGCAGCAGTGCATTCTTCAGGCCTAAAGCCCAGATATGAGAGACATCACAAGAAAAAAAACAATGAAAGGAAAGCAGCCCATGAGGAATGGGGTGGAGGGGGATTCTTAGTTTAGAAAGGGGGGAATCCTAACATAGGAAAAAGAGAATGACAGTGAGGGAGAGGGGGGGAGAGAGAGAGAGAGAGAGAGAGAGAGAGAGAGAGAGATCATGTGAAGGAGACAGAGAGATAAAAAAAGACTCAGACTCGAGAGCAAGAGATGAGAGAACAAGCATTTGTCAATGCCGAATGTTTGCTTGCTGGCATTGGCATTGGTAGTGTAGGAGTTAGAGAGCTGCATAATAGGAATGGCAGTGAAGTATCAAACTGAAACCAACCCCACCACCACTCTGCAGAGACTGATAGGCATTGGGGTGTGTCTTTGGGTCATCAGGCATAACGGCCACGCAAATTTCACCACACCCCACCCTGCAGACACCAACAAGTGTCACGGTGTGCCTTGGGGTCTTTGGCCCTGATGCTTATCCCATTCCATCAGGAAATACGGTGAGATGGGTGCTGTATAGGAGAATGGGGTGAACTTTGAGGCCAAAGTGTCCAAGGCACACATCAATGCCTCTCACTGGCTGCAGGGTGTGGAATGGTATGAGCATTACAGGCGAGAATCCCAAGTCACACCCCTGATGCCTGTCAGTCTCTACAGAGTGGGGCGTTATGGTCGGAAACCCTAACATCTCAGGTGTTCGTTGGCATTTTCACTCCAAATTTTCAACATGAGTTTTTTGTGACCCCCACGTTATCAACAGTGGCAATATCAGTTTGTTAGCCGAAAGCTGATTTTGCACAGCAACTATGCCATTTGGCACCACAGGTGCGAAAACACATTTTGAACATGATGTGAAAAATGACAGCTGTACTGTTCATGGGGAGATGGAAAAAATGACAATGTTGAAAATCTGCAGTGAAAATATTAAAACAAGCATTTGTCAATGCCAACTGTTGCTTGCTTCTATGTGCTGTTTAGGTATTTGGAAGTCATTGGAGTGCAAATATTGAAAATTTGCGAACTTACGAGCGTGCGTAGGAACTGCGCAACGCAAGCTCGTAAAACAGTCATTGTTAGGAAATTTTTCATGAAATTTTCAACATAGCCATTTTAAGACCTCTGCTCATGAACAGTGTCACTGTGATTTTGTTAATGTGTCCTATACATTGAGTTTGCATAACCGACTGCCATTGTGAGCTAATATGGGCGGAAACACGCTTTGGGCAGGATGTGAAAATGACAGCTGTACTGCTCATAAGGAGGTGTGGTAAAATGGCAATGTTGAAAATCTGGAGTGCAAATATTGAAAATTCGCAAACCCACGCCGTATGCGGGAACTGTGCAACGACACTGTAAAACAGTCATTTTAGGAATTTTCACCAAATTTTCAACATTGCCATTTTAAGATCTCTGCTCATGAACAGTGACACTGTGATTTTCTTAATGTGTCCCATACACTGAGTTCAAGACACCGACTGCGCCATTGTGCGCCACATGGACGGAAACATTTTTGGGCAGGATGTGAAAATGACAGCTATACTGCTCATGAGGAGGTGGTAAATGGCAATGTTGACAATCTGGAGTGAAAATATTGAAAATTTAGAACTTACGAGCTCTGAGGAACTGCGCAACGACGTCAGAAACAGTCATTTTTAGGAATTTTTCACCAAATTTTCAACATAGCCATTTTAAGACCTCTGCTCCTGAACAGTGTCACTGTGATTTTCTTAATTTGTCCCATACATTGATCTCGCACACCGACTGCACCATTCTGCGCTACAAGGGTGGAAACACATTTTCGGTGAGATGTGAAAAATGAAAGCTGTACTATTCATAAGAAGGTGTGGTAAAATGGCAATGTTGAAAATCTGGAGTGAAAATATTGAAATTTCGTGAACTTACGAGCACCATGTAGGAACCGCTGCATAGCATGCACAAGTAAAACAGTCATTTTGGAATTTTGACCAAATGTTCAACATGGAGTTTTGGGACCTTCTCATGAATGATGTCACTGTCATGGTGGTATTCAGGCCTGAAGGGTGATTTTGCAGTCACTGCGCAGTCACTGCGTGAAATCACCCTTCGGGCCTGAATAACGCCATGACAGTGACATCATTCATGAGAAGGGGTCCCAAAAACCCCATGTTGAAAATTTGGTGCCAAAATTCCCAAAAATGCCTGAGATATGCAATAAAGTTGACCCCCCACATCTAGCCCATTATACAGCTTACCGGCATTTCCTCAGTTCGCGGTCGGCTTTGAAGAGTGCAGACGTGTTCCCGGTCCACCGAAGATCATCGCGCCAGAGTCCGGAGGTAAGTATAGGGGAGGGGAGGGTGTGGGAAGGCTGGAGTGCGCAGTGGTGGGTGAGGTTGTGGAGGGGTCAGGACGACCGCGGGACCGCTTTTGTTTTATAGGTTTAAAAAAAAAGACGTTGTGGATGTTTGCCACGCTGGGGTGGCCCCAGCGCAGGCAGATGGATGGGGGCGTTCAGCCGACGGGGATTGGGCACCCTGGCCGGCCAAAGTACTGATTGCCACGCTGGGGTGGGCTCCCAGCGTGGCACCAACTACTGGGAGGGGGACGACGCAGCTCAGCCGACGGGATTGGGTACCTCACGGGTTGCCACAGCATTTGCGGGGCGCCGCACGCCTGTGTGTGGGGGAGCTACGCTTCTTATCGCTGCTCACTGGAAGCGTAGTTCCCTTTCAATCAGGTTACTGCATTTTGGAGCGGTCATAGACAGCTCCAAAATGCATTGGCTTACAGGGCCGCACCTGCCAGCTCACTGACTGAATTGGAGGAGGAGGTGACACACCTCCGAAATCTCCGATGATGGCACTATGTTTCTTGCACATGCGTGCAAGCAACATAAAAACTGGTGAAGTCACGAGCATGTGTAGAAACTGAGCAATGCACACCCATAATGCAATTAGTTTGGGGATGTTTTACAGCAGATTGTCAACACAGGCATTTTGGAACCTCCGCTCATGAGCAGTGTCACTGTGATTTTCTAACTCTGTCCTGAACAGTGATTTCCCCCAGCGACCACGCATTCCTGCGCTGGAAGTGTGAAAACACATTTCGGCCATGGTGTGAAAAATGACAGCTGTACTGTTTATAAGGAAGTGTGGAAAAATGCCAGTGGTGAAAATCTGGACTGAAAATATTAGAAATTCATGAACTTACGAGGGTGCATGGAAACTGTGCAATGGTCTCTTGTAACACAGTCATTTTATGGACTTTTTTCACCAAATTTTTAACATAGCCATTGTAACACCTCTGCTCATGAACAGTGCCACTGTGATTTTCTTAATCTGTCCCAAACATTGATTTCGCAAACCGACTGCACCATTGTGCGCTACATGCGTGGAAACACGTTTTGGGCAAGATGTGAAAAATGACAGCTGTACTGCTCATAAAGAGGTGTGGTAAAATGGCAATGTTGAAAATCTGGAGTGAAAATAGTGAAAATTCATGAACGTACGAGCGTACGTAGGAACAGCCCAATACATGCTCGTAAAACAGTCATTTTGGGGAATTTTTCCACCAAATTTTTAACATAGCTATTTAAACACTTCTGCTCATGACCAGTGTCATTGTGATTTTCTTAATCTGTCCCAAACATTGATTTCGCACACCAACTGCGCCATTGTGCGCTACATACGCGGAAGCACATTTTGGGCAAAATGTGAAAAATGACAGCTGTACTGCTCATAAGGAGGTGTGGTAAAATGGCAATGTTGAAAATCTGGAGTGAAAATATTGAAAATTTGCGAATTTACGATCGTGCATAGGAACAGCGCAACGCATGCACATAACACTGTCATTTCATGGAGTATCGTCACCAAATTTTCAACATAGGCATTTTAGGACCTCTGCTCATGAACAGTGCCACTGTCAGTTTCTTAATCTGTGCAGAACACTGATTTCCAATACTGACTGCGCTATTCTGCGCCGGAAGTGCAAAAACACATTTCGTCCAGGGTACTAACCACAAAGAAGTCTGAAAAAATTTCAATGTTGAAAATCTGGGGTGAAAAATTATTTATTTATTTAGTTTTTGTTGACCGGGTAAGTGCACTAGACAAATCCTGCCTATTTTCAGGCACGACCCGGGGGAGGGGGATACAGATGAATGCCAATTGACCTTGAACCAGATTAAGCTGTTGGTGGTATTTTTAGTGAATGAGGGAAATTTGGCCAGGACACCAGGGAAATTCCCCTGCTCTGCTGCTGCATTGTGGCCAGTAGAGGGACGGGCCATTGCCAAGATGGCCACTTGGAGTGAGCTGCTGAAGGAGGAAGACGTCTGCACAGTGGGAGCTTTGGCCTCTACTCCCACAGTGAGCAACGCGGAGGCCGGTCCTTTGAACACTCTGGACATTGACTCTGATATGGAGTTTCACGATGTGGTGGTCCTTTGGGAAGATTCCGTGGTTGAGTTGGGCAAACAAAAGAACAAACTCCCTATTTTGGTCGCAAAAACGGAGACGCATGAGCACGGATCTATGGACACAAGGATCGAGCCCAGCTTGGGACCTGAAAACTCGGCTGCACACTTTATCTGCGATATTGCCCTCCCTAAAGATGGTGCGATTACTACTACTAAAAATTCCTCTGGACTAACCCCTGAGAACAGCTCCGTGGAGCGTGGTGAGTCTTTTCAGCGTATTTCTGGCAATTTGAAACCTGCAGTTGAAGTGGAGAGTATTATGCATGTATCTGCTTTTCTGACAAATGAATGTGCACAGCAACCTGATTCTCTTTCTATTTTGAAGCAAAACTTGAGCGTTTTGGGAGTAAGGGAGAGGCAAGCAGTTGAATCACCTGAGGGCTTTTCGAATCGGCGCTCAGCCGCACAGCCTGTGTTACCGTCTCTACAGCAGGAGGAATCCTGCATTGACAGTGTAGCGTTGGCCCTGTCAAAATTACGGCTGAAACATTTGACTCTGAAGGCCCTGTAGGGCGAGACCACATACCTCCCAGCCTCACTTCTACACTGAAGGTTCCCGTTGTAAACCCTGCTTTTGTTCAGGCTGGCAGTACAATCGCGTGTGCTAGCGAGTGCCTACAGCCCACTACATCGCTGGAGGTTTCACAAATTGAAAGCCCTATTGCAGGGACCCAAAAAATCATTACACCAAACTTTGCCTGCATTGGTATTTGATCAGCCAGAATCTGCACTGTTGGATAAATCAGCTGGGTTTGTTTTCAAAAACCCTAGGACTATGGATTCTCATGCACAGCCTAAAGTGATTTATCAATCTTCAGCTGTTTCCCAAACTGGGGCCACTGAATTTTTTTTCCAAGAAAAAACTACCTCAAGCAAAACCTGTTATCCCGACATCAGTTTTATCAGAACCTTCTCCTTTACCCAAAGAAGAGGCTCAGGAACCTTGGTCCCCTGGTAAAGCTCTTAGAGGGGCTGGCTGGAAGCAAGCTTTGGCAGGCATCTGGAAGCCTGATCCTACCTGGGACGCAGACTTTGCCCTCTCACAGCATTCCCCAGAGTGGAAAACAGACTTACAGCAGAAAGATTGGGTGCAAGACTTACAGGAAAATAAAATCTGTTCAGAGACAGGGAAATCGCCACTTATTGCTATACCTTTGGAGGCAAAAACATCCCTATCCCCCTCTTCAAATACAGACATGGTAACACCCCTTCAAGAACATATTTCTTCCTCACAAATGCCCTCCTTGACGAAACCTGTTCCTCAGAAACCGCTTATGTCTGAATTATTTTCCAATTCCAAGAGAGAAGCAGCACCTGCTTGAAATGCTGTCCGGATTCGCTATAAAGGGGGCTTGGAGGATCGACCAGATAGACACTATGTGGGAAAAACCTTATTGAAAGATTCTTTGCACTTTACTCCCAAAGATGTATATGCTTTCATTAATATCTCTGGGGAGGACAATTTTGACATTAGTTTTCAGACACCACATGCTTTGGACTTATTTTGGGATAGGTATAGCCAGGTAAAATTTTCTCCCACATGGACCCCTTTTTTGGTTATACCTTTAACTAAACCTCTAATAAAACATGTTACAGTCATGTTTAGAAATGAGGGTCCATGTGGAAGATACATCCTTTGGTTGTCCCTCAAATGTGAGATTCTGTGGGCCTGAACCCATCCTGGATTCGAATAGTTTTGGACGGGGGTGGAAATATAAAACTAAACTGAGGCAATCTGAGACAGGGGTAGTGCATATTCCCAATTCCTTTCTGCTGGGGAAAGATAGAGGTGTTTGTTTTTATAGTGGACAACCTCGGGCTTGTTACAGATGTGGGGCTAAAACACATCTTTCGAGTGTCTGCGATCAACCACGTTGTGACAACTGCGGGGAGGTTGGGCATATAACTATGTATTGTCATAATCAGTCTAAATGTGAGCTCTGTGAAGAATTTGGCCATATGTTTCGGGTTTGCCCTTGGGCTGCTAAAAACAAAACATCTTGTATAAATTCAGATCTCTTAATTCAGAAGGCTCAGGATGCTGTAAACTTCTCCCCTCCTGGTTTACAGTCCCCTCTACCATTCCCCTCTTCTCAAAACATGGATCAGTCCCTGGCACGGGAGCTTCCCATCAACAAGCCCTTAGAAGAACTAGATAAGGGTTGTACAACCTGTTTCTGATTTTGTGGCAGTTGGAAAAACTTGCATGGGCCCACCTGACCCTTTGGAATTCCCTCCTGTGTGTTACTCTGAAGCTCCCGTAGAGACACTTGGGGAAGCATCTAAGGCTTTAGGTCTTAGGTCATCTCTGCCCCAACGCAGATCTTCTAGAAATCTACATCCTAAACCCCCCCCATTGCTCCTATCATAGAAACAAGTAACTCTTATGCTGCCTTGTTTACCCCATGGGAGATACAGAGATGGAATTGGGAGATTCAGACTCCCAAAAATCTTCTTTATCCACTCGGTCTCAGCCAGTGGATACTTATAAAGAAAAGAAAAAGAAAAAAAAGGAAAAAATAATAAGTCTGTCCTATCTTTATAAAGCATAATGCAGTGGTCTTGGGGCTCTCTGAATACTCATAGCCTGCTAAATATAGTCAAAAGGCAAGCCCTTTTTCATTACATACGAAACTAGCACTTATCTGTGTGTTTTTTGCAGGAAACCTGGATGCACTCAGTGGAACAACTTTCTTCTTTTAAACGGGATTGGGTTTGGGGCCTTTCCTTTTGGTCCTTTGGAACAGATACGGCAGACGGTATAGGGATTTTGTTTAATTCTTATTCCTTTAATCTACATAATTTAATTGACCTTATCCCAGGAAGAGTAATGATATTAGATGGGAAATGGCATGATACATGCTATTGCTTTATCAACATTTACAACCCTCAAACAAAAGCTGGCAGAGTTTCTTGTTTAAAAGCTGTTCATCCCTTTTTGGTGACATCAGTTAAGGTGCTCTGGGGAGGCGATTTCAACTGTACATTTTTTGATTCACCTAATCAGAAGAAAAAGAAAATTTATTGTGATTCTCACATATTAGCTAACATTGTTAAAATAGCGGTTTACTTAATTGTCTTTCTTTTTTTCTCAAGGACCCGTATTCCTTTACAAAGGTAAATTGTTTTCCTAATAGATTATATGTTTGTCTCCCTTCTGTGCAAATTGATTCTTTTAAGATGATCCCTTGCGAATTTTCAGATCATTCTTTTCTTTTTTGTAGTTTTCAGTTTTCAGGTCCCCCTGAGCATAGACAGGTTAGGTGGAAGCTGAATAACACTATGTTGGACGTACCCTATATACAGTCTGGGGTGAAACATATTTTAACAGCCAGATTATCAGTGGCTTTTCTTTATGAGGATTTAGGGAACTGGTGGATAGCAACTAAGCTTGATTTACGTAATTGGTTTAAAAGGCAAGGGGTAAGTAAGAACAAAAAATTATAGATTTTTGAGATACTTGTCCCTTAGGCAACAACTCCAGAAACTCACAACAATTGCGTATGCCTCTCGTTCAGACTACTCTGATCAAATTATTAAACTAAAAGAAGACATGAGGACTTTTCAATATGATAGGGCTAAAACCCTACAGGCCATTCTGTCTAATAGTATAAAAAAAATCTCCCATTGGAGATCCTTTTGAGGCTTGTAAAAATTTGAAGGCTTCCTCTAATATTGACTCTAGTTAAAAAAACTCTGATGGCTCTATAGCCACCACAGTTGTACAACTCAGAGAATTGATTATTGATCATTTTCGGACCCTGAACCCCCCCTCTCTTATTACTGAAGCAGAAATGCTTTCACATTTAAGAGCATCCAAGGCCCCCCTCAGGTTAGCAGAAGCCTCTACATTATTGGAACCAATCACACAAGAGGAAATTGTAAATGTAATTGGGAAATTGAAATTGAATATTTCACCAGGTAAGGATGGTATTTCTAATAACCTGTATAAAGTTTTTTCGAATGAATTGAGCCAATGTTTGTTTATTTTATTTTAGTATTTTATAAAAAATGCTGTTTTTTTCCCTCTTTTTCTGAAGGATTGTTAATTTACCTATTTAAATCCAGTGATAGGCAGAATATTAAAAATTGGTGGCCGATCACCCTCCTAAATTTGGATTATAAAATCTTCACCAGTATTTTGAACAATCGGTTAAAAAACTATGCTAGATGGGTAATCTCTCCCTACCAATTTAGCGGGGGTACCAGATAGATGGATCCAGACAGTATTAATGATTATACGTGAGGTTATTGAACACCTCTCTGATGTGGGGTTACGAATTGTATGGTGGTCGTTGATTTAGAAAAAGCATTTGATACGGTATATTTGCCTTTTATGTTTTTAACTCTAGTACACTATGGAGTCCCGTTGCAAACCGTTACATTAATTAAAAGGTTATATGACTATAATACTGTGTTTCCATTTTTGAAAGGCCATATGGCTGAAAGTTTTTGTTTACATACTGGAGTGCGTCAAGGTTGCCCTCTCAGCCCTCTCCTTTACATTTTTTCATTGGACCCCCTCTTGCAGAACCTAACTACTACTCCGTTATGGTTGGGAATGTCTGATAATATATCTAAGGATCATCATCTTTTAGTGCAGGCCTATGCAGACGATTTGATTTTATACTTTTCAGACCACTCTTCTGTGCATACTTTTTTGACAGCATTTGATGCTTTTTCAAGAGTTTCGAATGCTAAAATAAATTTTCACAAAACAAAAGGGTTATTTATTGGAGCAACAGGTCCTACTGAGGTGGTGCAGGGGGGCATCCACTTCTCCAGAACTCCCCTTAAAATTTTGGGCATCCAGTTTGGCCCTCAGAATATGCCAGTAGAAAATTGGGATTCAGCTCTCCAAACGGTGGAAAATAAGGTCAACAGATGGAAACGGTGGAAATTGTCCAAATTGAAACGCATACATGTAATCAAACAGTTTCTTTTACCATGTGTACAATATGTAGCTATGATTTTCCGCTTCCGGTGCATTTAGAAACTAAAATGTATGGTCTGTTTTTTAAAATGGTTTGGGGTAACAGATTAAATCCGGTAAAGAGATGT
This sequence comes from Neoceratodus forsteri, assembly GCA_016271365.2. Lineage (NCBI taxonomy): Eukaryota > Metazoa > Chordata > Ceratodontiformes > Ceratodontidae > Neoceratodus > Neoceratodus forsteri. Next base: position 132,209,424 of record CM028129.1, on the reverse strand, counting down.
TATACTTATTTAAGTAAAAAAATAGGAGGACTCGGGATGGTGGATCCTGTGGTTTTTGTACATTCTTTATTTATTATGTGTTCAGTTAAAAGTGGTTTAAGATTAGAAGCAGGGATTGGGGACAAATGGATTTCCAGGTCTCTGGGCAAATATTTTAGGAATTAGCATTCTTTGGCTCCAAAATTAAACCCTCATATTCATCTCCCACAGTATTTTAGGCCGGCTGCACAAAAACTATATAGATGGAAATTAGAAAAAGAGACAATTTTGAGTAACAATATGAAGGAATTTTATCAGGTTATAATGGCAAATTTACTTCCTTCAGAGCCGAGTTTCAAGAATTGCCCTTCTACCCTTAATCCTAAAGTATTGGCCCAACTAAATAGTCTCAGATTGCCTCAATCACAATGGGAGACACAGTGGCTAATATTTGATGGCCGTCTGAATGTTAGGGGCAACGCTAAATATAAGGTCATCGAGGAAAGGAAGTGTCCGTACTTGGATTGCATAAATGTTGAGGAATCAATGAACATTTTTTCCTGCAGTGTTCCTATGCTAAGGGTTTGTGGGCTTATTTGGCGACACTATGGGGTTTTAAATGGCTTAATTCTCTATCATACCATATCCTGGTTTTAGGATGTTATCCAGTGACTTTTTTTGACTTTCATGAGGGGACATTGTCATTATTTCTCGGTTGCTTATGATACTATTTATGGCAGGCAAGGTGTCAGTGGGTTATATACCAAAGAAAAATGCCTTACATTTGTTTTAGTATTTTGGTCTCACAGGAACTCTCAAGGATTTATTCTCAGGATGCCCGAAGGACAGCACCGGCTAAACTTTTAAAGATGTGGAAAGGGTTCCTTCACTTTATTAAGTTTAAGTAATGTATGATATAGTCTGAAAACTATTTTATTTATCCTCTTGTTTTTTTGTTTATAGTATAAGTTTGCCTGATCAGGTTTTGTTTTCCACTTTGTATAACTGACTAAAGCGTGTTGTTTTGTTATGTTTATTATTTCAATAAAAACTCCCCTATTCTTTTCGATAAGTGCCATGGGATCTTTAACATCCACCTGAACTACCACCAATCCAGGCAGATGGGACCTCGGTTTAATGTCTCATCTGAAAGACTGCACCTCACAAGTGCAGCACCCCTCTCATGCTGCACTACAGTGTCAGTATTTTATTGCAGATTTGCAAAGTTATGAGTGTGCAGCTTAACTGCCAAAATACGCTCATAAAATGGTTATTTTTCGTATTTTTCCCACCAAATTTGCAACATAGGCTTTTTGAGAGCCTACCTCATGAACACTGGCACTGTCATTTTGTTAATCAGTCCTGAAAGGTGATTCCGCACAGTGACTTCAAAATCATCTTTCAGGTCCAATTAACACCATGACAGTGACAGAATTCATGAGGAGGGGTCCCAAAAACCCCATGTTGAAAATTTGGTGGGAAAATTCCAAAAAATGCCTGAGATATGCATCAAAGTTGAAAAAACTCTATTTATTTCATTATACAGCTTACCGGCATTCCCTCAGTTCGCGGTCAGCTTTGAAGAGTGCAGACGTGTTCCCGGTCCGAAGATCATTGCGCCAGACTCCGGAGGTAAGTATGGGGTAAGAGGGGTTGTGGGGAGGCAGGATGTGCAGTGGGTGGGTGCGGGCTGTGGGAGGGGGGCCAGGGATACCACTGGGGGACCGTTTCCTTTGTTACAGGTAAAAAAAAAAAAAAAAGACATCGTGGGACATTTTTTTATTTACAGGACAATGTGGCACACTGGGGTGGGATCCCAGTGTGCCAACTGAGTCTTTTTTTTGGGGCTGCTGTAGCTGATGGGGATTGGGCACTCCCATCATCACAACAAGGAGGGTACATTATGCCGATGGGTATTGGGCACCTGTTAGCATACAACAACAAGGGGGTTGATTATGCTGATGGGGATTGGGACATCTTCGACATACAACAAAAGGGGGGCATTATGCCAATGGGGATTGGCACCCGTCAGCAGACAAGAAAAAGTGGGGGGGCTATTATATACTGCCGATGGCTCCCCCGGCGGCAACATACATCTGGGGCACTGCAGTCGACAGGGATTGGGGCCCCCATCAGCAAACAAATGTGTTGGGGGGCACATGCTGCCAGGGGGAATTGGGCACCCACTTGCCAGAGGAGGGGGTTAATATTGTTTGTGAACAGGCGGCAAGCTGCCGACATGTTCACAAACAATATTAGGGCTGCAAGGTCCCACCCTGCAATGACGAGTCACTCCCTCATTGCAGAATGGCTGACGCCGTAATGACGAGAAGTGCCCCTCGATGGCAGTGGCTATTTTTTCACAAGTTGGTGGCATGTTCCAACTAGTGTCACTCGCTGTGTCCCCCATTATTGGTGGACATCACACATGCCCCAAAATGCTGTGCCGGTATTGGCCTCAACAGTGCCACACCTCCTGAACCTGCTTCGGCACCAAGTTGCCACAATATGTTTCTTGTGCTGCGTGCAAGCAAACATAAAAAAAAGGGAAGATGAAAAAGAAAGAAGAGGCCCATACAGAGTCCATGTCTGGGATGAGGTCAATGCATTCCCAGGGGATACAGCTGAGGTCATACAGAAAGTCTTCAGCATTGAGGTGACTATATGACTTGGCAGTGAAATGTCTGCATGAAGGGGAGCTTGGGTTCCCAATTTTCCAGACACAGCAGGTGGCAGAACAAGGAGGCTCCTCTTGCAGCCTCTTGGTCTGGTTGACTGACAAAGAGCTAGTCAAGGACAGGGTGCATAGCAGTTGTATCACTGTACTGGGTGGGCCCTTTTGATGATTTGGGAGTAGTTTGTGCCCACTGGAGTGCCTGGCACCATGCCTCACCCAGTCAAGACTGCTCTTAAGAAGGGGACGTGCCCCCATAATATCGTAATGCAGCAACATGAAAATAGTGGGCAGAGCCTGGTAGGTCACAAGTGGCAGCAGTCCATTCGTCTCAAGATGGCCGGTAATTTTTTTTTCCTTTTTTTTTTTAATTTGTGTTTGTGTTTGGTTTGTTTAAGCTGCCACATTTACAAAACTACAATGTAATGCTTTGCAGGCATCCCAATTACTTAGCCCAGGTGGGAGAGCCAACAAGGTGACTCCAGAAGGAGTGAAGCATAACAGCACAATAATGCACGTTTAAAGGGACACAGTCAACCACCTTAGACATCAAAGTACCCCTAGTTTAAAAAACACATCTTATGGTTATTCACATTCTCTAGAGACTGCTAATGTAACTGAGAGTTTGATTCTGATTCCTTTTTTCTTTAAAAAATGAAAGAAAAAAAGCAGACTGCTTGCCATACTGGTGTTACCACAGAAACACTTGTTTGTTTACATTCCTTAATCAGCTCCCACTGTATCTTTCCTGGATTTGGGAACACCCCAAACATGGTGTAACTGCTCATAATGCAGTAGGAAGAAAGAGAACTTTTGCATCGTAAATAGTTGCACTGTTTGCAACCATTCTTAACGTTCAGGAAGTTTGCAGTAAGAGTAGATCAAGGATTTGAAACAAAACAAGGCTGGGTACAACTATGCCATTAGCATGTGTATCAGTTCATCTAAGAAAGAAGTCAGATGAAACAAACAGCAACATCAGTGTGAGTTTTTAACTAGAAATAATGTGATGCAAAAAAGGTTGACACTGTCCTTTTAAAGAGTGTTTTCCATGCTGCTAACTGTTGGGGCTTCTAATTTAAATACCAAACCACACACAATGTCCCAGCCTGCCTTTCTACCCTTCAGGGATTGTAATCCAACCTGTTTTAATCTCAAAATAATAGAGCTGAATTATGCTACTTTAAATGATTAAATATGGTTGGTCGACCTTCTGCACATGGAATACTAAAGTGTTATTTAATACTTATTAAAATTGTGATTGCTTGGACAAAAACCAGAGACTCCAGAGTATGTGCCTTTCACTTTGACTTAAGTGCTGCTCCTCTCCTCTATTTTTTTTTTTATATAAACAATTATTTATTAGCTAGGGACAGAAACTTTACAATAAAAAAGCTGAACACTGTAAAATAACACAGAACAGGTGAGTAATTACAGAAACAATGAGTTTAGAATGCCCCACTCCAAATCCTTCACAGCTTGTCTTTGGATTCTTTGATACTGAAAAACACAATTTATGGTACCTGCATAACAAGAAACATATTGGCTGAAATGCACAAGAAAAAAAAATACTTGCATGATTAGTTGGTGAAAAGTTAATGAACATCTTGAGAGAAGCACTTACAATAAGACAGGCTGTGAAATGATACACATATTTAACTCTTATGAATGCCTCACTCTAAATTAATGTCTTGTATTGTAAAAATCAGCTTGTGAACCATTTCAAATAAAAAGAACAGTACCCATCTTCAAAGCAAAGCAAAAGCCCAGAAAATAACATCTTCCTGTGCTTTTCCATGACCAAGCAATGTTCAACAATAATTGTGTTTTCATAATCCAGTCCAGGCTATGATTGCATGATCATCAAGGTGTTGCATGCCACTATCTTGATGTCTTCAGTCATGATGCAGCTCTACACCTGGCCTTTTAGGATCTGTCTAGCATTGTCCTTTCCTCATCAGTTCACAGTTCCACTCCCTAGCATTAACAGGAGGCTGACCAAGTAAAGAAAATGAAGCACACCCAACTGGACACATTTAATGTGTATACAAGGCACTTCCTGTACATGGTGCAAATGTGTACTTTGTAGTGTTAACTAAAACACACTGGAAAAGCAGCATGTATGAAGGAAACAGAGACCACACAGGTACAGCTCACTGTGTTACTAAACTCCTGGTTTTCAAACTTTACAACAGGGCTAAGTCATATACACCAAAAAGCACTGACTGGTTTTCCTTAACTAAGGATTTAATATGATGTCCTGGATGCTTATCTTCCACTGCCCCTGAAATTTTCACCACTGAAATGTAAAAATAATTTTTGCATTCACTTTGCAGAACATTTACAAATAGCATATCTGGTTTAAGGAAGGCTGAGAGTTGCAGGTTTGGATTACCAGACAAACTTAGAACGGAAATGATTCCATTTAGTGTGCCACATTTTGGTGTCTAGGAGTAAACAGGGCACACGTGAAGGTGGCATAGCTTCCCATGGTTTGCCCAGGATGGCTTTTACAGCAGCAGATCTCAAAGAGCAGTCCAGTCTCTAGGCTTTCCCCAACAGTTCACTGGTCTTTGAGAAGTGTCTGTAACCAAGGAATCTCTATGCAGAGAGGGAGAGGGAAGGACTGTTTGTAAGACGTTGTGGTGTTTCTTATTAATAACACTGCCCTTCTTCTGTGCATGTGCACCCCAAAGTAGGAAGACAAATCATTCTAGGATTAGACTGAGCCAGGGCACTACTGGTCAGTGAAATCTTCCCATCCCGTGTCCTTTGGGAGTTGGCTTGGTGTGCTAGACAGTGAGGATTATGCTCAGTAGCAGGACATCTTGGTGGAGGCAGTACTGGCTGTTTAACACTGAAACTTGATTGGTGGATGATATGCATCTTGCCCCAAAATAACAACCTTTACATTCTTGATATTGCACATCTGTGTCCAAGTACAAACCTCATAAGCAGGTGGGTAAATGGTGTTTTGTCTCCTTTCTTCTGCGACAAATCCCATGAGCTGGATAAAATAGGGTTTACAAAACTCGCACATCAGCTCTTTCCACCAGCTCTCCCCTAGCGCATCGGGGACATTGCATGCCACTAGTCTCTGCAGCGCTGCCTCTTTATTCCTGTGGATCTGCTCCAGCTGGTCGGAGCTCAGGGGCAGTGATGTGGGCTTCAGCTTGACATCCTCCTCCTCACATCGTGGCTTCTTCACGGGGGTCAGTTGTCAAGTGTCAGAACAGAAAGGGATCATAAACAGAGGAGAAAAAAAAGGACATTCCGGAAACCAACTAGCGCCTCAGAAACGGCCGCTATTCCAGACCAAGACCCTGGCATGGGGGTGGAGTATTACAGTAAACATAACGGCGGGCTATTTATTTAGTTCAAATTCAGCAAATGCCGCTGGGACTTTGCATGTACTTCATCTACAGACATCCCACAAAATGCTGAGTCCACCTGAAAACATATATAAACTATACAAATCACATAATTTTTCAGCTGTGAGAATCAGTGAGGCTGCCCTGGTAGCCATGTGTCAGCTCGCATGTGTCCTCCTCTCCTCTATTTTGATGTTAAGGCTGGATCTTGCATAGAGATATTGGTGTGTCAAGCTGAAAGTGAGCTTCTGCAGGAGCTGAAGTTGCTATCTTTCTGACTGTGCCACCCAGTCAAGGTTGGTATCACCAAGTATGCTTCAAGCTTGCATATTTTGACCATTTCTATTATTGATTTGGCTAGGTCCTCAATAGAGGACTTTACTGAGGTTTGGCAGTAGGCACAGCCTGTCTGCAAAATGACTTTGCTTGGTTAAGCTTGGCCTGGAAAAATAGGGAATCTCTGTGCCCTATAAGAGGGGAGGTATGGGATGGGTGGAGGATAACTATGAGGTGGGAGATACCTTCCTCCCCTTTTAATTCTATTAGTCCTGTAGAGGGATGAGTTCAGGGGCAAGACTTGGGAGTCAGGAATCATTGATTGGAGCTATGTCTCCATACACACAAGACACCCCATTCATGGGCAAGGATCGAGATCGAGAGCTGATCTATCTTGGGGGTTGTGATAGACTAAGCACATTTGTATGGGCCAGCATCAGCCCTTAGAGGATGCCAACTTATACTGTAAACTAGAGGTAGCTGATTGGTCAGGTAATAGGAATGGGTTTAGCTCTACACTGCCATGCAGGAGGAGTAGGTGTAGGATACAGGAACCTTGTGAACATGGACTTTTTAGAGCAGTGTCTCCTGGTTGTAGTTGGGCCTCTAGTAGGGCTTGCCAGTTTTCATATCCACGCTTCAGTTATCAGGACATGGGAGGAGGAGGAGGAGGACATGGGCTTGGGGATTTTAGACTCTGGGAATCCTGGGTATGGAGGAGACTCTGGGATGAATGGAGGCTATGAGGTACGTGGGTCAAGTCAGAACAGCATAACTGGGTAGCAAGGAGGGCTAGCAGAAGAAACATAAGTGTTTCCTGCTGAGCTAGGAACATTTACTGCAGTTGTCTGTGCTGATCACAGAAAGGCACAGTTCCCTATTCTAAGTACAACTGACAAGTTACCTATTCTAAGCACAACTGACACACTTAACGAGTCAGGTTTCCCTGGGTTATATACACTTAAAAGAGATATCTGCTCTGGACATGGTGAAGCATGATTCCTAAAGTTAACATATACAATATAGGCTGAATTATGTCTAAATTTAAAAGTATTCCCCAAGGTGCCAGCTAGCTTTGTAATGGTCATGTAAATTATGGGATGTACCTTCCCTGTACTTTCACAAAATCAATTAGAAGCACTAGTTCAGATGCCTTTGGAGAAACTGCTTCTGACATTTCTACTGTGAATGTCATTATCTCTGGAAAGGGGAATGAGTCAATGAAATGCTCTAAGATCTTATAAAGTGGCTTAGCATCTGGGCGCTATGCCATCACATGACACGGTTAGAGAGCAACCTCTGGCCTTTTGCTCAGGGAACTGTCGGTGGGCAGATATGCTTCTTCTCCCAGGAGAGAGACATGAGCATAATGTTCTTATATAGCCCACCCTATAGCTGAGCAATGACTGGGAGGCCACTGCCACATCCCTTGTGATTGTGGTCAGGACCAGACACACCTCTGCAAGTCCAGAAGAGGGAGGGGTGGTGCAAAAGTGAAATTGGATCCAAAGAAAAAACAATATTAATTTGTCGAAATGACTGTACCTGATCTTATGCCATCAACATGGAAAGAATTTCTGAGCCACCACCACCAAAGAATAACACAGATCAAGCAACTAGGACAAGCTAACCCATGCAGGTCTCCTCATGTGTTTAAAGAGTTCCAGGATAATAATGCAGCAGTGCAATGAAATTTGACAAACATTTCACCTTACCTTTTTTGCCATATAGGTTTTATTACATTTTCAACTTTGCAATGTACAAAATATTAAAATACAAGAAACTGGTGCAGTTTTCACAATGCACAATAAGGATAAAAAGTACGTAATATACCAGCAATGCACAGATTTCCTACTATGCATAAAAGTACAGAGGAGCTGAAGGTATGGTATCTGTACAAGATTAAGACACCCAAGATCCTGATGATTGAAATCCCAACAGCCACAATCTCGACGGTATGGTTGACTTCCCAACAGCTACATTCCCCATGGTATGGTGACCCGAGGTGTTTATATATATTTCACTGGAGTGCAGGGCAGAGCCCCCATGGAACAGTATTAGGAATTGTGCTGTCAGCATTTCTCACCATCATGATTGTGACTGTCGGATTCTGCTATCGGGATTCTGATCCTCGGGATTTGGGTGTCAGGATCTTGTATTAGATCTGAAGGTACACTAATTGAGTAGCTAATTTGTCTTTTCCTTATTGCAGGTGTCATAGCAGTTCCTGGATGGTCATCCATATAACTACCATTGTCTTAATAGTCCCCATACCCTTCTCCTGGGAAAATTCACACAGCACAGGTCTTGGAGAAATGGCCATAGCCATACATTTATTAAAGGAATTTAAACAATTTTGGAGTGGCATGCTCAGCTGGGAGATCTCGTCAGTCACCTTGGGACTCTATACCTTTCCAGTGAAGGGCCTTACCCTTGTGCTGACTGAGGGCATGATGTACCTCTGAGTTGGCACCCAGTCCTCAGGAGTGGGGAAGTCATATTGCCAGGTGGCAGGCAACCACTCCTGTTGGGTACCCATGACATAGGCATCGGCGATTGGGCGCCTGCAAAAACGGTGACCTAACCCCCAGTGCATGTCATCGAGGCTAGTGACAGGGTAGGGTGACTGGAATGGGGGATTGGCGAATATAGCAATGGGATGTCGCTATACGTATGTGCAGGGGGGAGCACACACAGCGAGGGGCAGGAGGGATTGTGTGGGGTGCTGCTGTGGTGGGTTGCCGAGCTGGCCTATGGTGTGATGGGTGGGTAGGCAGCTCCAGTAGGTAGGGTGTTGGGTTCGGGTCTGGCCGCTGGTGTGTTTTTGTTGCACCCAGCCCGAATGTTTTTTTTTTCATGGTTTTGCACCTCCCTCCAACATGCACCCCCCCTGGAGTTGAGAATCCTTGAGTAGGGGGGTGCGGGGGGTACAGCCCACCACATAAACCATTGAAAACACAAGTCCTCAGCACCATTTTGCTGTGTGCCAGGGAGTCAGAGTGACAACATTTATTTTCGGGACGCTGACTTCGTGATAGTAGTGATCACCTTAGGCTTCGCCATTATCACATAAATCTCTCCTGTCTGGTGGCACCGCTCCCACAGGCAATCCCAATGAGATTGGACCACACCCCCTTCCCCACCCACCAAATAAAGATCAGGTCTTGCAGCCTCACAGACCTCATGTAAACCAGGTAAGAAAAGCCCTTCAGAAGAATGTGACTCTTTCAACTTTTGAAGAGGGAGGAAAAAGTGATGAGAAGCTGCTGGCTTCAGCGCTTTTTAAACCCTCTTTCTCTGCCCCCTCCATATGCCACCTGCCCTCTCTGTGGCCCCAGTAGTTCCTTCCCTGGGGTGGTTCTAGGGCTAAACCCCAGTCCCCATGGGTGGAGCCCTACCTGCCTGCCTCATGCCAGGTTATACCATAGAGGACACAGATGAGGGGACATCCGCTGCAATTCTTTGGCAAACTTTTCAGATACTGATAAGGGACATTTCGGGACTGGATTTACATTGCCATGGGCCCTATGCACTACAGTAGCTATGGGCCCCGTCCAACGTCACCCCACCCACAAAGGTGGCGCAGCTGTCCTGTTGCACAAGCATTCAATACTTAAATCCAAGTGACCCATTTTACTTTACTATACTAGTCACTTTCAATCTGTTAAATATAACACTATTTTATTATTCAATAAAGGAGTGTAAAAGGAAAGGACCACTGGCCAACTTTTTAAAGAAAATTGCTGGGTTTCTGTTAAACATTTAGTATACCCTCCCCACCCCCCCCCCACCACCAATTTAGCTATTATTCCTATGGGGTGTTCGGTGTCACAGTCATTGTGCTGGATTTTAATCTAATGCACAGCATCATATTTATGCTGTTTTGTGCTGTTTCTTCGTGTATGGGTACATTCTGTAATGTCAGCACCTCACTAGGGTTAGATTCCTGAGAGGCCTTGCCATCATGTTGAGTGCTCTGGCATGAAGAGATGTTGTTGTCCACTTTGAGAATGCTGCTGCATTTTAAATTAAAATCAAGCACAATAAGGTACAGTAGACATCTGATGACCCCATGAGAAGAATAGCTAATGGTGGGGGGGGGATCTACTAAAGTTTAAACTTTGGCTCAAAAATTCAGTTTAAGTCTCACATTAAATGACAACTGGATAGGGAAAGGAATTTTGTTTTACAGTGTACCTTTAATATACACTCCATTAAGAGGTGGCACTGTGGCAGAAGCCATTAGGCATGCAGTGAGAGATCAGAGTGACTTGGTGGAGGTTTAAGTAAAGCCTTAAATTGGCCCAGTGTGGAGAAGGAGTGCAAGACTTGCTCAAGGTGACGCGGTACATGGCACTGGTGGGATTCAAACTTGTGTCTCTAGGTTTACAGTGTTGCGGTGTGATCAGTAACCTATACATTCTGAAAAAACACATCTAGCTAAGTCAAATGTACAGACTCTGCCCTGCAAATGGCACAAATGAGGAGACACGTTAACACAGCTGAAGATAAGGGGGAACGGCAGAACTCAAGATGACCATTTTAGCCAGCTAACCAATCAACTGTAAGTAGTTTAGATAATAAATAACTGGCACACATGGGATGGTATTCAGTATCTATCTATGCCACGCTGTATATTTGGGTCATAATGCAGGGCTCCACAAGTGACATCCAAGGGTAGAAGTACTTGACTAAAGTTCACAAACTATGAAAAAGGTCAGTCATTCACAAAACATCTAGTGCTAAACATGGTGCAGCAGCTTCCAAGCCAGCAAACATAATTCTAGTGAATATACTGTAAAAATGCCATCAGTAGATGCTAACTGTAGAGTGGTCAAACCATGCTAGAAAAAGTACAAACATACTGATATGGGAGATGTTAATCATTTTTCATTCTACACATTGTAATGCTGCTGTTCAGACTCCATACTTGTTTCTTGACCTACCTTCAACACATACACTGCCGTGAACAGAGGTGTTGAGCAAATACAGTAATGGCACCAAAGCCAAACTACAACCCATTAGTCTGTGCAGCAGTGCATGCAGCACGCCAACTCACTAACTTGCAGGCTGCTCATTGCTCACTATTTGTTTTGCTGCCTTCTGCTAGCTTGCCACCACTGTCAGCCTATCAGAGTAAGAGCTGAGCAAGGTACACATCAGATGACTTGGATGGGGCTCAGATTGTTGCCCCCCTCCACTTAGGAGATGTGCAGATGGAGTTCCAAGTTCAGGCAGGCAAAAGGAGCAAAATAAAGGCAGTTCTGGCAATGCATGCTGTATCATGCATGCACAGAACCCACTCAGAAAGCAGCCCACCAGAAATCAAGGGCCCTCGCACTGGTGTAATTGGCATAAGTGTAAATCCGCCCTGAGACATTTTGGAGGACGTGCAATGTGACTTTCCCCTTGTGTGATTTCATTTGTTCCTGCACATTGGTCAACTAGTTGAGGGTGGGGTGGAAAAAGGAGGATGAGCAAAAGATGCAGAAGAAGAGGAGGGGAAGGGGGAGATTGTTTTGATTGTTTAACCAGGAGTGGCACACACATATAAATGGTGGGAGGGAGGGAAAAAATTGCTCCTGCACCATCTGTGCAATGGATCTCTCCAGGGTTGGTGGGACACTTAGTAAGACGGGAGGGGCAGGTAAAAAAGGGGGCATAGGAAGATGTTAACTAAAAAGGGGAAGGGGCATGTTAAGTTTGAAGGTTAAGGTTTAAAATTGTGTCCTATCTCAAGAGAGCCTTATACCATCTAAAGTCAAGTTTGTGCTATGTGTGTTTCTGTTCCATAGTTTTAGCTTAACTAGGATCTAATGATCTAGTGATGAGGGGTGGGGGGCATTATCAAGGTCAGCTGAAAAGCCGTTCTTTGAAGGGTGTTGTGTCTCTAGCACATCTGAGTTAGCTTTACACAAAAAGGGGTATATAAACTAGATGAGGCTGGTCTTTCTTGTCTGGGGACGAAAGGAGATAACTCACAGGTTCACCTGGCAGGCCTTAGGGTTGGTATTCTATCAGATTCAGATTATAGAAATGAAATCCTAAGATCCTAAAGCCTAAAATAAGTATCCTATCAGCAATAGCATCACAATTTAGGATTTTCAACACCTGAATCTCAAATTCCTAAATCCCATCTGTAGGATCGGAGTTTGAGGTATCGGAATCGAAAAATGGATTTCCAATCACCCCTAGTTAATTTACTGATAAATAGTCCTTAATTAAGGACTCACTTCCGCCAGCTACCCATCAAAAAGTCAGATAACTAGGATCCTAACTCTTGCTAATTATGCATCAGCTTGGCAGTCTGGATTTCAGTCTGGATCCCAGTTGTCTGCCATCAGCAATCCCCTGCTTTATTTATGTGAATTTTTATTCAATTGTTCTGTGCATTCACTACATCAAAAACATTTTACAGATGTAAGATCAGTAGTATAGGGAATTATATAAAGTTTAAAAAAATGACAATTATCCTAAAAAGAAAAAGGCTTCAGTAGTAATACTGCCCAGCATAAGGCTGTATGCAGTATGCCTAAGTGCTGTGCATCTGTGGCACATAGGCATGCCTAAGTGCCTCTGCCACACACTAGGGACCCGTGGAACCCTGAGTGCAGGATCCCCCAGTCATTCATGCAGATACGTATGGGGGGGTGGTCTGGTGGAATGTCGGAGGCATGCCCACACTCCAGCACCATTAACAAAGGTGCAGATTGCTGGGCACAGGGAGGCACAAGTTACATGAGTGGGGACCCTGCCACAACCTGTATGTGCCCCCCAACAGACACCGACCTGTGGTGGTGGTGGGATGGGAACACCCTCCACCCTGTTGCCCCAGACCACTGGGCTGACAGGGAAGGCTGGAGGCAGCCATTTGGGCACTCACCAATAGTTTTGAAAATACAGAGTCCCACACCTTCCCTGCTTGCCTGCCTGAGTTCCATGATCTGCCTGCATACCGGGGGTTGGCAGGGCTGTGGATAGGCAGCTGGTGGCTGTGAATGCCAGTCATTGGGTGCCTGTCCATGGGTGACGACTGTGGAGTTTCAACGTGTTGGCACACATGTATCGTGTACCCAGTGCACACTAGTGCATAAAGCCCATAGCTTGTAAAATCAAATTTCATTCCACTTAAACTTCATAAATCACAGTATATAAATAATGTAACCTTCCTATTATGAATTAACAAACAGTATATACCTCTTAATCCAGTCCTGGGGGGTAAGTTTACCATTTGTTTCGGTTAGTTCCTACTATGTCCTCTATGTCTTCTATATCCTGTTATAATTTCTCAAAACTTAATGTTTCTTTAAAAATATGCCACCTTTTATTTACTGTAGAATTGATTTATTTCACTGGAAAAAAAAGTCTTGCTATGTTCGCTGTAGAAAGAGACCTGCTAAATTAATTGAACAGCTAAGTTAGTTATGTATGTCAGACTCATTATATGGAAGTACAGGACAGTGAACTTTAACTGGAACTAACAAGTCACATAGCCTCGGACTGCTAAAATAAATGAACTGCTACTTTTCAATTCTACAGTATTTCATGGTTTGGCAAGTTCTGCACATTCCAATAACTTAAAATCAGACATTTGGTTTCAGTGTTTCAAAGCAAACAGTTTCTCCTGAGTTTTCTTAAAATTGAATGCCCTGGTGCTGTTAAGAAGAAATAAATTTGGGAGTAACTCTATATTTTTTATTTAATATATTTTCCAAGTTACTTTTAGTTGCTATCCACCGAGGTCAGATTTTTACACAATCCCGCAATAGGTGAAATAAAGTTCTTTCAGATCCACAGTAGTGCCAACATTTATTTGATAGTGATTTATTTATTTTTGCTAAAATAATTGGATTTAGGTATTCCCTGCCTATTATTTTTGGATGGACATATTCTTAGCAGAAAAATAAATTTTATTTGCATTACAACTTAATTTCTTCCAACATTCTCCATTAAAGTGTGATTTTTGTCTTCACTAACCCATCTTCTAGTTTTATTGGTGTATTTATCTTTGTTTTGTTGAGACATAACTTTGCAGTTCTTGGAAAGCAATTTTTTTGTACCTTTATTCAGAGACATCCCTTCTTATTTTAACTTTGTTCTTGAATTTACATTGTATTCCTAATGAATCACAAAATAGTTTAAACGTATTCCTTAATGTAATATGTTAGAAAATGTTCATTTATTGCACCTCTAGTCATGTCCTGAAATTGTGAGCATTCAATAAAGTTTTCATTCTTTATCAGGTTTGTCCATTTCTTAACTCCTATATTAAGTAACATTTTTCAACCTGATTATCGGATTTGGTCCATAATTTGATGTCAACAAAGATTCTAGAGGGGGACCATGAGAACTTTAAATGCATCTTTTGATTTATTAAAGCTCTTATAACATTCCAATAAGGGTAATATAATGAACCAGATTTGATATGTTATCTTTTAGAAATAGTCAGCCATTTAGTTGAAATCTGATCCTGCCTTCCTCATCAGGAACACCTTGCTGTATATCATTCCCAAATCAAACTCAGTATGTTACTGCAAAAATAAGTCACTGGATCAGGGCAACCCATACCTCCACACTCTCTTGGAAGGGTTAACTATTTCCAGGCTTTTCTTTGTTTGCCTCCTCTGAATACTGTAGAATTTCATAAAGATATCGCTAAACTGGAACACCAAGATTCAGAAGGGCCTCCAAACATTGTTTCGCCCTGCAAAACCAACTGTGACAGTGACATCATTTGTAGGGTTTCAATTGTACATTATAAATATAGTGATAAATGTTGCCATTGATCCAATACTTTTTAATTTTTTCTTTGGCATTACTGAAATAAATGTTTATTATTTTTAATTGGTTCTTTGTTAAAGTAATACCCAGGTATTTATTTTTTTCTCCTGTCTCGGATATTTTAATGTTCTTTTCCTCTTGGTTTTCTACCCCTTCTGATATCCTCATAAGAACAGATTTACTGCTCTTTAGTGTATGGCCAGAAAAATTGTGAAAAATCATTCTATCTCGCTCATAAACACAAGAACTGATTTGTGGATATTTTTATAATCAGTAACATATCTTTGACATATGCACTAAATGTCATGTCTTCTTCCAGTTTAAGGCCCTCTATCTCTTGGTTCTCATGTAGAAGTTGTATGTAGCTTGTTGGATAGTATGACTATGGAAAAAAACCTTTACTGGTTATGGTGGATGGTGGTGGGCAGCCCCTATAATATTCTAGAGACAATTATTCTGACTTTAAACTTGTAGTCTATATGGGTCTGTAACTGTCTGGACTCCATACCTCTTTTCCCTGTTTTATGTATTAATATTATTCTTGCTTAATTTAGTGATGAGTGCAACTTCCCTGTACCATCCAACAATTCTTCTCATATTAGCTGTATCCTCGGAAACAGATAATCAGCATAAACTGAAAAATCTCTACTGTAAAGCTGACCATTCTTGGAGTTTTACATTAGAAAGACTCTTAATCATTTATTTTCTTTGTTCTGAGTGATCTTAGCACCTATACATTTTAATTTGGGTAGTTTGCTATTTATAACATACTGCTCAAGTTCTTCTGTTGAAAATTAAATTTTGTCGGAAGGCTGGCCGGGAGGAGCTTTGACCATCCATGGGACAGCTCTTCTCCTCTGCAGGTGGAGGGTGAGTTAGGCTTGTTTGACTGGCCTCCGGAAGCCGGAGGCAAGACAAGCCTCAAGCTCGACCACTGTGGGAGGCATGATGGACTTCAGTGCATGCACCTTGATGTCAGGTGCACATCCCACCTCTGGGGAGAAACTGGAAAAATGGTCCCTGAGCTCTGGGATGATGGAAAGCCCAGCACCACACTGGATCTCCCCGCCTGACTCATGGCCCGGCCTCCCAATGAAGTAATGGTAGTTCAAGGAAGGGGCCTCATCCCCACTTGGGGTAAACCTGGCTACATGGGAGGCCAGTGGCACCGGGTTCAAGGGCATGGGGGAACGCTAGCTTCAGGGATGCCTGGAGCTCAGGTGGCCTGGCGGGGGGGGGGGGAGATAAGGGAGATAAAACATGCCATAAAAAAGAAAATTAAATTTTCTTCTGATAAATTTCTTTGTAGAATACTATTAATTATATTACCAATTTCTTCAGCTTCAGATTTGCTGTCTCCTTACCAATCTCTAAGTTAAGATACTAATGTTCTTTCTGTCTGCCTTCTAAGGGCATTTGCTAATATTTTCCTGTTTTGTCCTGCTGCAAATATTTTGCAACTTAACTATCTTAATATTTTTTGCAGTTTCCTTATTAACTAGTTCCTGTTTTTAATCTGGTATCCAATTCCAAGTATTCTTTCTAGGTTTGAAGTCTGATATTATTAGTCTATCTAATTCTGTTAGACTTGTATCTGTGTTTGTGATTTCTTCTTTATGTTTCTGTAGTTTCGGTATAGATCCCAGATGTCTTTCATCAGCAATCCCTGCTGTTTTATAGTCTGGCTATATTCTTAACCCTTATTGGAACATAACAAATAATAATACCTAAGCATTACCTTCTAAAATATTCTAATATTTCATAGGCTCAAATGATCATATGAATTATGACTTATAAACATCCCTGAATCTTTTACAAGTGAAAAGTGGGGTTTTCATAGCACAGATAAGGAGGTAGTGTCTCATTAGTGGCCTAAAGAGATTCTCAGTGCAGATCCTGATGGGTCTTTATACATCATCACAATTCCGATACTACAGTATACCTGATTAGGTGGCATACCATTCTTTCTGTTATCCAGGCCAGAGCCTTCATTGCCCCACATGGAGATGGGGTTGTACCATACTGAGCAATGGTATCCCTACTCCAACATTTCCCTGACAGACATGGACATGTGAGTTGTTCCACACTGAGCAGTGGGAATCTTACTCCAATGTGCCTCTGACATGGAGATGGGAGTTGCACCACATTAAGCAGTGGAAATCCTACCTCCTATCTGTCCCAGACATAGAGATTGGAATTGTACCACACCGAGCAGTAGATTCCTACCTCACCTTTCTCTGAAATGGAGATGGGATCTGTACCTCACTGAACGGTGGGATTACTACCTCCAACCTTTCTCTGGCATGGGGCTGGGTGTTGTACCACACTCTGAGCAGTGGGATTACTAATGCCCACATTTCCCTGAGACACATGGGGATGGGAGTTGTACCACACAGAGCAGTGGTAATCCTACCACCAATCTGTCACTGACATGGAGATGGGAATTTTGCCACACTGAATGGGGGGATTCCTTCCTTTCAACTTTCCCTGACATGGTGATGGTAGTTGAACCACACTGAACAGTTTCTTTCCTACTTGTGTGACCAAAGTAGTAGACCAGGAGGGCTGTGGATATGGCCTACCTAGATTTTAGCAAGGCATTTGACACAGTCTCACACAAAAATTAATATAAAGTTAGCCAGCCTTGGAGTGGGTCCCAAGGTGGTAGCCTGGATAAAAAACTGGCTGGACAACAGGGCACAAAAGGTAATAATAAACAGAGTCCACAGTGAAGAAAGGAGGGTAACTAGCGGGGTACCGCAGGGTTCGGTACTGGGACCGGTCCTCTTTAATATCTTTATAAGTGACACTGGAGAGCACCTGGAAGGAATGGTATGCCTCTTTGCAGATGACACAAAGATCTGCAACAGGGTTGATACACAAGGTGGGGTGGAAAGAATGAAAAGGGACTTGGCAAGGTTGGAGGAATGGTCAAATACGTGGCAGATTCAATGCAAAGAAGTGCAAGGTAATGCATCTGGGAAACAAAAACCCAGGGGAAGAGTACACAATGGGGGGTGAGTTAATAACAACAACAAAAATCAAAAGACACCTAGGAGTAATTATATCAGATGACCTAAAGGTGGATAAGCAATGTGAGAAGGCAGTAAGGAGGGCTGGGGGGATACTGGGATGCATAGGGAGAGGCATCAACAGTAGAAAACAGGAAGTTGTTATCCCTCTCTACAGACAGTTAGTGAGACCCCATCTGGAGTACTGCATGCAATTCTGGAGACCCCATCTCCGCAAAGACATAGACAGAGTGGAGGCTGTTCAGAGGAGGGCAACCAAAATGGTGAAAGGTCTGCACCAGAAGACATACGAGGAGAGACAAAAGCAGCTTAATATGTATACCCTTGAGGAAAGAAGGGAGAGGGGGGACATGATAGAAACTTTCAAGTACCTCAAGGGAAGTAACATGGTACAAGAGGGTAGTATCTTTCAGAAGAAGAGATGTGCAAGAATAAAGGGGGCACAATTTGAAGATAGAGGGGGGACGGCTCAGAGATAATGTTAGAAAGTATTTTTTCACAGAGAGAGTTGTGGATGCATGGAACAGCCTTCCTGAGGAGGTTGTGGCGTCAGGAACAGTGGGAGAATTCAAGAATGGATGGGACACACATAAGGCAATTCTAATGGGGGCAGGAGGAAGTAAGCTGTTGATTAACTAGAATCTGCAGCTTATCCATCAGGTAGGGAAATGGACAGACTGGGTGGGCCAAGCGGTCCTTATCTGCCATCGAATTCTATGTTTCTCTGTTACTTGCCACCTTTCCCTGACATGGAAATGGGAGTTGTACCACACTGAACAGTGGAATTCCTACCTCCAATCTTCAATCTGTCCCAGACATGGAGATGGGAGTTTTACCACATTAAACAGTGGGATTAATACTTCCCACCTTTCCCTGGCATGGGGGTGGGAGTTGTACCACAAAGAACAGTTTCATTCCTACCTGCCACCTTTCCCTGACACACATGGAAATGGTCATTATACCACACTGAGCAATGGGATACCTATCTCCCATCTGTCCCTGACATGGAGATGGGAGTTGTACCGCACTAAGCAGTGGGGTTACTACCTCCCACTTTTTCCTAGTTTGTTATGAAATAAATGAAATAAAAAATGTTAGAAACAGTTTAAGCCATGTAAATGATTGCAGAATGTTAGGATTTTAGAACAATTAGCATGCAACATCCTTTTATAGTTACAAGAGTACATGAAATGGAATAAGAGGCAGTGTCTGAAACAGTGAAATGATCCACTGCTAAAACGAGGTGGGAGAGGCATTCCATTTCCTTTTGTATTTTTTAAATAATAAATGTTTTTACACTTTGTGCTTACTTTCACCCTAGGACCCACTAGGAGACATGCTCGCTGTCTCCATATTAATCTATACAAAATGCTATTCTCAGCACAAACTTCCGTTGACTTGTGGAAATAATAATATAATGTAGTTTGTGAGACCCAACTATGGCTCTTCTTCATATTTAACACTAATAAAGACCCTGGGGATTATGGAAAGTGGGTGGGTGTGATGTGAGGATGATGATGAAAAAGGCTGTTGGGAAGCAGAGGATGATGAAAAGGGGTAGGGACAGCAGAGGATGCGGAGGCTGATTTTATGGTTAGTTTTATGGTTAGAGAAGGGGTGAAGTACTACTGGCCACAAAGGCACAAGGCGGTTATGGGAATGAATAGAGGATAAGAGGGGAACAGGTAGTGCAGTGGGGACAGTGGGGAGAGAGAGTACCTTGGTCATGCTGTACTTTGTCAAGTGTAGCATTGCTTTTGAGTAACACCCACAGCATGAATATGCAATCCTTGCATAATATCCACAGCATTAATATGTATTCCTTTAAAATATTTAGGAGAGTTGATAAAGATTCAATAACTGTAGCAAAAGACTAACCACACAGGAAAAGGGACTGCTGTCAGCCTCTCATGACTGGTTCTTCCGACTCTTATTTGACAAGGAAAAGAAAATAATGCCCCAGGCTTCATCTGATCCCCCCCCACCAACACACATAACTTTAAGTTACACTCCATCACTTCAGCTGCTGCCAGCTGACAGTTACAATTAGGAACTGCACTCTAAATGCAACACTACATTCTGCAACATCAAAGACGTGCCGCCTCTGCTCAACAGGAAATGTGCAGTCTAAATTGAATTAATTTTTTTGAATTAAAATTTCATTTATCAATAATGCAAGCATCATTTTTTCATCATGCACTGTTGCTCACCACACCTCTGGGCTCCTTCATCCACAATCCCACCCCTTCCCTCTCCCATCTCAGCCAGATTTTATACATCAATCCAACTCAAAGTCTGCTGGGAGAAGAAAGTCAATAGACCTGCAGAATCCTTGGACCAGAAAAAGAGAGAAAGACAGATCCAAGGAGAACAAAGCTGCCCTTTAACTTTTTAAAGAGATTTTAGTACACATAAATGGTATCAGTTTGACAGCACTGGAGACTCTGTTTATCCATCTAAAAGGTACAGCACTGGCCAACACAGGGAACGCTTCCCCACAGTGCCCTTCCAGAGTTCCCCTTACAATCTGAGTTGCCATGCCTACACGCTTCTTCCAACTGGGGGGGGGGAATCATCCACTTCCATAGCTAACATAATGCGACTCCTTTGAAAGCCACTAGGAGGTGTGTGACAGGGTGAGTCCTGTATAGGGTGGATGCCCATGTGTAGGGTGTCCCTCACCCCATTCCTTTCGCTATTTGTTTCTGTGGGGTAGCCGCTCACACTGGGACTGAAAATGAAATACGTTTGTTGTATGCTTGTCTATTTTAGGGTGTCACATTTAATGATTTAATGGAAATAAAAAGAAAAAGATATGATGAGTTCTAAAGGTTCACAGGAGAAGGGGGAAGAGGAGCACACCCTCGTTCTCCCGTTCTCCTTGCAAACCTAGTACAACCCTCATGGACTTACTATCTTATTAAAACTATCTTTTGAGATGAAACAAAAATGGAAACATAAAACCCCCTTAACCAAGAAAAGAGGAGTTGAGTCTAGGCTAAAAAATTAATATGTATGAACATGTGTGTCTTTACTGTTTGTTGGGGAACCCTGAGAATAAGAGGTTTATACTGGTTTTAGCAAAGGGTGGATCACCTGACGGTGATGTCATCCATGAAAGGTATAAAACCCACCACTTGGAGTAACAAAGATAGACAGGGAATCAGTTGAATACTGACTACCAAGTGAGGAGGACCTCGAAGTGTGTGAGTGTTTCAGCTGTTCTATTTGCAAAGGCTGAAGCTAAGCCACAGCAATTCTTGAAACTAGAAAGTTTGCTGGGTACTGGACATTGAATAGCCTTTTGCTTTCTGTATGTTTAATATTTTTATTTTTTATTTTTGATTTGAATAAAATAACAACGATGTTTCATGCTTATGCACCTGATTTCTGGTTTGTTGTGTCTGTCTTATCCCACACCTTCACAAGGTGCTAAAAAATTAAATGCCTCACTTCTGCAATGCCTAAACCCTGCAATGGAGGAGTTGAATCTAGCAGCTGAGAGTGCAGTTTGTATCCCATAGCTATTCAGTCACTAGCCTTGCCTATGGCATGTAATACCACCATCCAATGTACCAATTAGTGTCACTTGTAAAGAAAGTGAGGCAGTATTGTCTACTGTGCACCTAGATACCACTTGGATTTGAATCCAACAAGTACCTGCTGCATACTGTGTGACTCTAGACAAGTTACTTAAATTCCTTTGCTTCCAGGATATACCTGGAAATTAGCTTTTGCTCAGTGTGCCTTTCCCAGCCCAAAACTCTAAAATAAATAAATATGAAAATGAAGGGATGCTTCATACAGTACCTCAACTATTCCACATTAGGACAGACATCCCTCACATACCTCTCACCTAGGCCAAATGAGGGGGAGAAGTCCCTCACATGCTTCTCACCTGTCTCACATGAGAAGAGGAGTCCCTCACATACCTCTCAACTGTTCCATATAAGCAGGAAAGTACCTTGCATATCTTTTTGGTGTCCCACATTAGAAAAGCATACCAAGCATACCTCTCAACTGCCCCACATTATGGGGGCATCCTTTGCACACCTCTCAAATGTCCCACATCTGGAGGACATCCCCTGCATACCTCTCAAATGTCCCACAGCGGGAAGACATCCTTTGCACACCTTTAAAATATTCCACATCAGGAGGATATCCCTTGCTTACCTCTCAACTGTCCCATATTGGGGAATGTCCCTCAAATACCTGTTATTTGTCCCACAATAGGGGGGGGATGACCCTAACATACAGTATATCTTACTTGTCCCACATGAAGAGGTGAGTCCCTCACATAGTTTTTAACTCTTCCACACAAGCAGGGAAGTCCAGCATGTACCTCTCAGTGTCCATACTTGTGGGATGTTCCTTGCATACCTTGTAGCTGTCTCACATGGGGTGGCATCCCTTCTATACCTCTCAACTGTCCCACATTAAAAGGCACATCCCTTACATACCACTTCCCATTCCCAAATAAGGAGATTAGGCTCAACTGTTTCACATAAGGAGGGAAGGCCCTAATATATCTGTCAATAGTTACCCACATTAGTGGAATGTCCCTCGCATACCTTGCTGCTGTCCTGCATTGGGTGGTGGGGGCATCCCTTGTATACTTCTCAACTGTCCTACATTAGAGGGAGCAACCCTTGCACATCTCTCAACTGTCCCACATTAATGGGGATGTTCCTCACATACCTCTCAACTGTCCCACATTATGGAGACATCCCTAACATACTAACTAACTGTCCCACATGAGAAAGGTAAGTCCCTCACACACATTGCAACTTTTCCACATGAGGCGGAAACTCCCTCACATACATCCCAATACTCTCTTTAGGGGAATGTCCCTCACACACCTTGTAACTGTCCCACATTAGGAAGAGCTTCCTTGCATACTACCTCTCAATTGTCCCACATTAGGGTGATGTCTCTTGTGTACCTCTCAGCTGTCCCTCAGTAGGGATGTCCATTATATATGTAAGTCTAGGGCCCTTGGAGGTACCACCGCTCCACTCTTTCACTTTCCTAAGGGGTTCAGCCTGGGCCCTAGAAGGCTGCAGAACAACAGGGTACAAATGACAAAGAATGGAGCATACCACCACCTGGGGTAGCAACATGGAAAACCTAAGGGCTATGCTCAGGGATATTACCCCCAGGAAATAATACAGATCTTCCTCCCACACAGTAGTAGTACTACCCACTAAAAAATAACTGTGACACAGTAAAGAAATGGCAGATACCTCAAGTTTAAATACAAACAAACAGAAATGTTATTTAAGGGGGGGGCAAGGAGTGAGGAAGGCAAAATAGAAATCAAGGGGCAGCAATAAATCACTGTAATGGTAAAACTGAATGCACTATATAAGCTCACCTGTGACCTGTGCCCATCAGTCCATTTCCTCAGGGGGTGAACCCAACTTTTCCTCCAAAGGGCTTATTGGAGAGCTCTCCTCACACTTGTGGTGGCTCTCACATTGGCTGGGTCTATGGCTAGACAGATGGGCCCATTGGCACACATAAAAATAATCTGTGCGCAAACACATGTCAAACAAGGTATGTGAAGTCAAACAACTAAAGCAAAAGAAAGGAGCCTCTATTTGTAATCCCAAGGGAATGGGCTCTATGATCTTTGCAGATCTTCTGCTTGGGTCTGTGGATTACACTAACATAGTCTTGCCCAGGACTTTAAACTCCATAGCTATTTAACTGTCAGTGGTGTTACAGGGCTAAAACCCTGGAGTTACTCATGCTTTCAAAGACCTGAGGGCTGGTCTCCCTCTGTAGTGCTCCACTACTTTGACTATGAAGAGCGATGCACCTCCCTTCACTAGACTGAAGCAGGATTCTGGTAGTCTGGATCAATCTCCCTCTGATGGGCTCTCAGCTGCTTGGCTGATTCTGGATTAGGGTTGCCACCTTTTAAGAAGCCCAAAGTGGGACGTTTCTTCAAGCAAGATTTTTGCAAGACAGTACGTAATCTCAATCAATGCAATAGACTTGTTTTCTCTATATAATCAGAATTAAGGCTAAATATTGTAGTTTCTTAGTTGCTTCTATTGTTTCTTATCATTTTAATGTATTTTAGTTAGGGTATTGTAGTTTTCTGCAACATTTAGTGGAAAGTTAGAAAATACTTTTTCTACTATAAAGTCAGGACATGTAGTATTTCATGTTTTTTTGCAGGACATAGCTCTCCAAATCAGGACTGTCCTGAGAAAATCAGGACAGGTGGTAACCCTATTCTGGATGGTGCACCATCTGTCTCTGGCACACAACCCACTGCACACCGAGGCCACTCTCTGATTCAGACACAATCATCTAGCCACGAGGGCACGTCACAAGGTCTGCTATGGTGCACAGCAGGGTCAATGCACAGCACTGCTCACCTTATTACTCTGTGTACTCCTTCTTTCAGGCAGCGTCCTCCACTGGTTTTCAACACAGTTGTATTGAAAGATTCCCAGCTGGGGTAGCTCTAAAGTAGTGCTTTGCTTTGTTTCAGCAAGCTGCACTTTTCTGTGCTTCTATGAAGACACATTGAGCAAACAACAAAGATAATTCCATTAGTGCACACCCGGACTACCAGGCCCATGGAGCCTTGGTGGCAGGGGTGCCGACAGGGGGGGACAGCCAGGACAACTGTTCCAGGCCAAGGTGGCTCGGGGGCCCAAATGTACACATTTATACATCTTGAGGATGGGAGGGGGGCCCTAAAGGTGTGTCCCGGGCCTGGAAATTTCTATTTGCACCCCTGCTTGGTGGCCTCATTCTCTTATACACAACACACACACACACACACACACACACACACACGCATACTCTCTCCAGGCTGTCAGGCTGATCTGGACTGAGCCTAGATATCTGTCCTTCATCAGTGACTCTTACAGTTTTCTAAATTTGATGTCTAATAGGATAGAAGATACCATGCATTTGTTGTGCAAAGCCAGGCTCTGCAAATCCTGAGCTCATGATTGGTCCAAATATGTGGGCAAAATATTATAGTATCTTTGATCCCTCCCCAGCAATCCCTGTGAGGTCAAAAGGCTTGAAGCAATGTGGCAGCTGCCAGATTTCTTTACTTTTGTATTTGGATATTGTACAGCCTAGTGTTGCTTTTATTTATACCCCTTCTGTTATGACCCTCCTGTCTTTCCTGAGGTGTCACTGGTGCTTTGGTTGTGCCCATTGGCACGCATAAAAATAATCGGTGCACAAACACATGTCAAACAAGGTATGTGAAGTCAAACAACTAAAGCAAAAGAAAGGAGCTCTATTTGTAATCCCAAGGAATGGGCTTCATGATCTTTGCAGATCTTCTGCTTGGGTCTGTGGATTACATTAGCATAGTCCTGCCCAGGACTTTAAACTACATAGCTATTTAACTGTCAGTGGTGTTGCAGGGCTAAAACCCTGGAGTTACTCATGCTTTCAAAGACCTGAGGGCTGGTCTCCTCTGTAGTGCTCCACTACTTGACTATGAAGAGCGATGCACCTCCTTCACTAGACTGAAGCAGGATTCTGGTAGTCTGGATCAATCTCCTCTGATGGGCTCTCAGCTGCTTGACTGATTCTGGATTAGGGTTGCCGCTTTTAAGAAGCTCAAAGTGGGAAATTTCTTACTGAAGCATTCTTACTGGTTTTTGCAGGACAGTACATAATCTCAATCAATGCAATAGACTTGTTTTCTCTATATAATCAGAATTAAGGCTAAATATTGTAGTTTCTTAGTTGCTTCTATTGTTTCTTATCATTTTAATGTATTTTAGTTAGAGTATTGTAGTTTTCTGCAACATTTAGTGGAAAGCTAGAAAATATTTTTCTACTATAAAGTCAGGACATGTAGTATTTCATGTTTTTTTGCAGGGCATAGCTCTCCAAATCAGGACTGTCCTGCAAAAATCAGGACAGGTGGTAACCCTATTCTGGATGGTGTACCATCTATCTCTGGCACACAACCCACTGCACACCGAGGCCACACTCTGACTCAGACACAATCATCTAGCCATGAGGGCACGTCACAAGGTCTGCTATGGTGCACAACAGGGTCAATGCACAGCACTGCTCACCTTATTACTCTGTGTACTCCTTCTTTCAGGCAGCGTCCTCCACTGGTTTTCAACACAGCTGTATTGAAAGATTCCCAGCTGGGGTAGCTCTAAAGTAGTGCTTTGCATTGTTTCAGCAAGCTGCACTTTTCTGTGCTTCTATGAAGACACATTGGGCAAACAACAAAGATAATTCCATTAGTGCACACCCGAACTACCGGGCCCATGGAGCCTTGGTGGCGAGGGTGCCGACAGGGGGGGACAGTCAGGACAACTGTTCCGGGCCCGGGTGGCTCGGTGGCCCAAATGTACACATTTATATGTCTTGAGGATGGGAGGGGGGCCCTAAAGGTGTGTCCCGGGCCTGGAAATTTCTATTTGCACCCCTGCTTGGTGGCCTCATTCTCTTATACACACACACACACACACACACACACACACACTCTCCAGGCTGTCAAGCTGATCTGGACTGAGCCTAGATATCTGTCCTTCATCAGTGACTCTTACAGTTTTCTAAATTTGATGTCTAATAGGATAGAAGATACCATGCATTTGTTGTGCAAAGCCAGGCTCTGCAAATCCTGAGTTCATGATTGGTCCAAATATGTGGGCAAACATTACAGTATCTTTGATCCCTTCCCAGCAGTCCCTGTGAGGTCAGAAGGCTTGAAGCAACATGGCAGCTGCCAGATTTCTTTACTTTTATATTTGGATGTTGTACAGCCTAGTGCTGCTTTTATTTATACCCCTTCTGTTATGACCTTCCTGTCTCTCCTGAGGTGTCACTGGTGCTTTGGTTGTGGGGTGCACTGCCCTGTTGTTATTTGGTGCTCTGGTTTCATCCTGGCTGCCATGCATGCATGGTTCAGAAAATGGCACTTCAGCACCACCAGATCTCAGCTCCCTGATCCTGCTGCCCTACCGGGATCAAGCAGCATAAAATCCATGCCTGTTGGCACTCCCTCTGCTATGGTCCTGGCTACACAGCAAAATCCTGGGACTGGAGACTCTGGATGAGTATATGGGTGGCTGGTGCCTCAAAGATTGGAAAGCCACTGGTTTGACTCCCCCAGATTACAGCTGTTGCAGCAGTCCTGGGAAAACAGAAGGTGAAAAAGATGGTTGTAGTCAGAAAGGTGGTGGCTCAGAGCCACATAAGGTAGGGCACCCATTTTTTGGTGAGGGCTTCACATACCTCTAATCTGTCCCACATTTGGGGACATCCCTTACATACCTCTCAGCTGTCCTACATTAGTAGGGGTGTCACTCGCATATCAAAAGCTGTCACACATTAGAGGGATGTCCCTTGCATACTGTACCTCATCTAGATGCTCTCTATCCAACATGTAGAAGATGCTGTCCCTCATTAGGGGGGTATTCCTTGCCTACCTCTCAGCCATCACACATTGGGAGATGTGTTGCACATACCTGTCAGCTGTTCCACATTAGTGGATATGTCCCTCGCATACTGTCATTTTCTGTTGTCTCACATTAGGGGATGTGCTTTGCATTCCTTCAGAAGCTCTCTATCCAATGTGATGGAGGTGCTGTCCCAAGAGGGACGTCTCTCACAAACTGTACCTCTCAGCTCTCCCACATTAGGAGGACATTCCATGCATGCCTCTCAGTGGTCTTACATAGGTGGGACTGCTCTCACATACCTCTCAACCATCCAACATTAGTGGGGATGTCCCTTACATACTTGTCAGTTGTCTCACATTAGGGGATGCCCCATGCATACCTCTCAGAATCTCCCTATCCAGCATGGAATAGTTGTAGTCCCACATTAGGGCAATATCTCTTGTCTACCTCTTAGAAACTCCCAATCCGACATGGAGTAGAAGCTGTCCAAGAATAGGAGGATTCCTCGAGCATCGTTCTCAGAAGCTCTTTATCCAACATGGAGGAGTTTCACATTGTAGACTGAGGGCCCAATCAACAAACAAGTGCTGAGGGCCAGTGGAAGCTGTGTAGCCCACTTTGCACAAACAGCAGTTGCCCTCTGTTCCTAATCCTGCCATGCCCAAGCCTCTATTTATGGGGATGGGTTGTCCCGAACGCCGCTCATACATACAGCAGTGCATTGCACATAATGGTGAAAAGGTGTAGAGTGCAGCAGTGCCGCATGACCTAAAAGCAGGTATAGCACCTGTCTGCTCACCTTAGCTGCTCTCTCTCCAACCTCTCCAGAAGCTCCCGATGATTATCCTGAGCCAGCCCCTGCACCCCCAGCCTTCCAAGCTGGAATAAAAACCCGGAGGCTATGACATGAGTTTTTAACTCTTTTTTTAAACAGGCTTGTGGTATTAAGGAATACAGCAGTCCTTGGAGGACTGCCATATCCCACCATCCCCTGCTTCACATGTTGCAAGGAATGCACTCTAGTGCTGGACCGGGCATCTCATTGGATAAACTGAGAAGAACAAATCTGTAACAAAAAAAGTTACTTAAGGGCATTGTAGTATGTTTTTGTCTCTTGAATAGTTTGATGTAGAAACTTAGGCAACACCCTTTTGTCTTGTCATGGCAATGAAGTTATATGAATTTTACTTCTATTGTACAATATGACAACAGCACCCATGCTCTCTCAGTGGATAGCACACTTTTTGTGTGGGACAGCAGTTTTTCTGTGTGGAAATCATTATCTTTTGTGTGGCACAGCACACCCTCTCTGTGTGGCACAGCAACCCTCTCTCTGTATGACAACACCTCCTGTCTGTGTGAGACATATTCCTCTCCTAGTGTGTGACAGCTTCTTCTCCCAGTGTGGGACAACTTCCTCTCCCTGTGTGAGACAGCTTCATCTCACTGTGTGAGACAGCTTCCTCTTCCCGTGAGGGACAGCTTTCTCTCCCTGCATGGGACAGCTTCCTCTCCCAGTGAAGAACTGCCTCCATTCCCAGTGTGGGATAGGGTCCCCTCCCTTTGTAGGACAGCTTCCTCTCCCTGTGTGGAACAGCTTCCTCTCCCTGTGTGGGACAGCTTCCTTTCCCTGTGATGGACAGCACATCTTCCTCTCCCAGTGTGAGATACCTTCCTCTCCTGGTATGGAACAGCTTCCTCTCCCAGTGTGGGACAGCACAACTTCCTCTCCCTGTGTGGGATAGGTTCCCCTCCCTTTGTAGGACAACTTCCTCTCCCTGTGTGGGACAGCTTCCTCTCCCTGTGATGGATGTCACAAACCCACTCAGCAGGTCAGGCCCTCTGCTCCCACAGTGCCAACCTCCAAGCGCAGTATTATGAACAGGTAACAGAACAGGGTAACCCTCCTGTCTGCTTGTGGGTCTGAATCACCTTTAGTCTCAAGTTCTGGGGGGATTCAAACTATGAACCTTATGCTAGCATACCCAAATGTACAGGCTCAGATAATCTGCTCTTCGGGGGGATGCCAGATATCTTTCGCCTAAGGGCACCTAACCAGGTATCCAAAATGAACCCTTAAAACTCTATAAAAGACCTTAGGTATATTCTTACCTTTTCCCAGTTTAGTACACTATCAAGCTTTGAACAGTTTTAGTCAGTCTTAACCATCTATACTTCACATGCAAAAGAAAGAACTTTCGAAGACATACCAGGCAGTCTCTTTAAAATAAGAGGTTTACTTAAAAATGGATAAAAATATGTAAAATGTAAACACAAAACACTATATCACAAAGCATACAATCACTTAAAAGAAAACAAGGAAAAGTACAAACATAAACTCCTACCACAATACAATTAGACTTTTCTATCTAATGTATTACCTTCTTATAGTGCATATAGTTAGTTCTTGCTTCTAAGAGCCCACAAAGAAATGTGTCTAAAGATCAGACACAGAATAGCTTAAACTGTCTCTCATACACACCCCTTCTATGATGTCACCTAGCTCCTCCTTGTTAAATATAAAAAATATACAAACAGGATGTCCTGTCAGGAGATATATTAAATAAGGTGACATCAGCAAAAACTCATTTCCCAATATGACTCCTTAATTTTGTGTGGTTTCCTGTTCTTCCAAAGATCAAAGCATTTTATAACCTTTTTAGCACCATAGTGATATGACATGTTTCCTTCCTCTAAGACATCATAAAAGTTTACGATCCCTATATCCTGGCAGCTGGTCAGCTCCAATTAAGTCAGTTAAACAGGAGACCCTTAATTAAGGCTCTCTAGTCTTTTTAATTACCTCCTGGTTTCAGGTTAATACATCCTGTATTCTCACTAAAACCTGACCCATGGCACAGCTGCCTTATGGAGACAAATCACACACTACATTTTTATATTACAAAATCATAGAACAATCATAACCAGCTGACCAAGCATTACAATGGACAGCACAGCCTCCTCACGCAGTGTGAGACACCTTACTCTCCTAGTATGGAACAACTTCCTTTCCCAGTGTGGAACAGCACAGCTTCCTCTCCCAGTGTGGGACAGCTTCTTCTCCTTGTGTGGGACAGGCTCCTCTACCTTTGTGGGATAGTTTCCTTTCCCTGTGTGGGATAACTTCTTCTCCCTGTGTGGGACAACTTCTTCTCCCTGTGTGGGACAGTTTCCTCTCCCCATGTGAGACACCTTCCTCTCCTATTGTGGGACAGCTTCCATTACCTGTGTGGGACAGCTTCCTCTCCTAGTGCAGGACAGCTTCCTCTCCCTGTGTGGGACAGCTTTGTCTCCCTGTGTGGAACAGCTTCCTCTCCCAGTGTGGGGTAGCTTCCTCTACTAGTGTGGGACAGCTTCCTCCCCCTGTGTGGGACCGCTTCCTCTCCTAGTGTGGGACAGCTCCCTCTCCCTGTGTGGGACAGCTTTGCCTCCGTGTGTGGAACAGCTCCCTCTCCTAGTGTGGGACAGCTTCCTCTACTAGTGTGGGACAGCTTTCTCTCCCTGTGTGGAACAGTTTCTTCTCCCTGTGTGGGACAACTTCATCCTGTACAAGAAAAAAGGAAGGGGGGAATAGTCATAATTAAGGATGGAGACAAAATCATAGAGGGGTACAAGCAGATGGTCACTGTTCTAAATAAAGTTTTCTGCTCCGTGTTCACCAAGGAATACATAGGCCCATTACCAGACAGTGATATCAAGGCTAAGGTAGAAGGGGTACCTCAAATGGACACACCGTCAGTCACTACCAGCAGGGTTAAGGAGGCCCTAGAAAAAATCAGGGAGGACAAATCACCAGTGCCAGATGGAATTCACCCAAGATTGCTAAAAGAACTGGCCAGGGAGTTGGCAGGTCCATTGGCACATTTGTTCAACAGTTCATTGATGTCTGGAGTAGTACAGAGGGACTGGAGGATAGCAGACGTGGTTCCCTTCCACAAGGGAGGGAGTTGTGAGGAGGCTGGCAACTACTGCCCAGTCAGCCTCACTTTGGTGGTGGGAAAGCTTATGGAAACCTTAATAAAGCAGGATTTAGTGGAGCATATAGAAAAGAACGGCTCCAGGATGATAGGCTACATGGGTTCATGGTGGGTAGGTCATGCCAGATGAACCTAATCCCATTCTTTGATTGGGTGACTCAGGAAAATGACAGAGGCCATCCAGTGGACCTCCTGTACTTTGACTTCAGTAAGGCCTTTGACTCTGTGCCACACAACTGCATGCTGACAAAGTTGGAGGACCTGGGAGAAGCAAAGAACATAGTCAGGTGGATAGGTAACTGGCTAAAGGACAGAAAGCAGAGAGTGGTAGTCAATGGAGAAAGGTCAGAGGGAGGAGAAGTTACAAGTGGGGTACCATAGGGATCAGTGTTAGGGCCAGTCCTGTTTAATGCTTTTATTAGCGATATCGGTATAGGTACTGTATATAGGGCAAATTATCCCTTTTTGCAGATGATACCAAGCTAGGTGGAAGGGTGGACTGCGAGGAAGTGGTTAGGGACCTACAAAGAGACCTTCAGAGGCTGGAAAGATGGTCTAATGTCTGGCAGCTGAAGTTCAATGCTAAAAATGCAAAGGGATGCATCTGGGTAAGGGGAATTGGAGGACAGTCTACAAGCTTAATGGGATACAGCTAAATGCCTCTCAGGAGGAAAGAGACCTGAGGTCATCATTTGCAGCACCCTCAAACAGACCAGCCAGTGTAATACAGCAAGGCCAGCAGAATGCTAGGGTGCATAGGAGGATTCAACAACAGAAGCAGGAGGTGATACTTCCTCTATACAGATCCCTGGTAAGGCCCCATCTGGGATACTGTATTCAGTTTTGGAATCCACACCTAAAGAAGGATGAGAACAGGGTGGAGACCATCCAGAGAAGAGTGAACAAAATGATTCAAGGCCTCCAAAGGCTCTCATATGAAGGGCGTTAGAAGCATTGAATGTGTTCTCACTGGACGATAGGAGGAGGGGGAACATGATTGAGACATACAAGTTCTTAAGAGGAATAAACAAAGTGCCTTCATCTGATCTGTTCTGCAGAAGCACCAACTCCAGCACTAGTGGTCATGAGTGGAAGTTGTGGGGGAGCTTCAAGAGACAGCTTAGGAAACACTATTTTACAGAATGGGTGGTAGAACCATGGGATAGGTTGACACTGAGGTGGGAAGCCAAGACAGTGGCATCATTCAAACTGGGTTGGGATAGAGTAAAGGCACAATCAATAGTAGGGAGAGCAGTTGGGAATACAATTCAGATGGGGGTTTAGATCCTGTGATCAGAAAAGTTCTCAGGAACAATTGGGCAGACTAGATGGACCTTGCTCTCCTTTTTCCGTCATTGTTTCTATATTTCTATGTTTCTTTCCCAGTGTGGAACAGCTTCCTCTCTCAGTGTGGGACAGCCTTTTCTCCTAGTGTGGGACAGCTTCCTCTCTCTCTCTCTCTCTCTCTCTCTCTCTCTCTCTCTCCCCCTGTGTGGGACAGATTCCTTTCCCTGTGTGGGACAGCTTCCTCTCCCAGTGTGGGACAGCTTTCTCCTCATATAAGACATCTTCCTCCTAGTGTGGGACAGCTTCATCTCCTTTTGTGGGACAGTTTCCTCTACTAGTGCAGGACGGCTTTCTCTCCTAGTGTGGGACAGCATTGTCTCCTGTGTGGAAACCTGTGTGGGACAGCTTTGTCTCCTGTGTGGGACAGCTTCCTCCTGTGTGGGACAGCTCTCTCCCTGTGTGGGACAGCTTCTCTCCCAGTGTGGGACAGCTTCCTCTCCTCATGTGAGACACCTTCTTCTCCCAGTGTGGGACAGCTTCCTCTCCTCATGTGAGACACGTTCCCTCCTAGTGTGGAACAGCTTCCTCCCAGTGTGGGACAGCTTCCTCTCCCTGTGTGAGATACCTTTGTTTCCCTGTGTGGGACTGCTTCCTCTCCCAGTGTGGGACAGCTTCCTCTCCTCATGTGAGACACGTTCCCCTCCTAGTGTGGAACAGCTTCCTCTCCCAGTGTGGGACAGCTTCCTCTCTCTCTCTCTTTCTGTGTGGGACAGCTTCCTCTCCCTGTGTGGGACAGCTTCCTCTCTCTGTGTGGGGCAGCTTCCTCTCCTCATGTGAGACATCTTCTTCTCCTAGTGTGGGACAGCTTCCTCTCCCTGTGTGGAACAGCTTTCTCTACTAGTGTGGGACAACTTCCTCTTCTAGTGTTCAACAGCATTGTCTCCCTGTGTGGAAACCTGTGTGGGACAGCTTCTTGTCTCTGTGTGGCACAGTTTCTTCTCCCAGTGTGGAACAGCTTCCTCTCCCAGTGTGGGACAGCTTCCTCTCTTAGTGTGGGACAGCTTCCTCTCCCTGTGTGAGTCACCTTCCTTTCCCTGTGTGGGACCGCTTCCTCTCCCTGTGTGGGACAGCTTCCTCTCCCTGTGTGGGACAGTCTCCTTTCTCTGTGTGGGACAGCTTCCTCCCCCAGTGTGGGACATTCCTCTCCCTGTGTGGGACAGCTTCTTCTCCCTGTGTGGGACAGTTTCCTCTCCTAGTGTGGGACAGCTTCTTCTCCTACTGTGGGACAGCTTCCTTTCCCTGTGTGAGGCAGCTTCCTCTCCCAGTGTGTGACATTCCTCTCCCTGTGTAGTACGGCAGTAGCATCCTTTCTTTTTTTGGATGATTACAGTACTAGGATTACCTCCAGGGCTGTGCAGAAGTGGAATTCCACCAGTGGAATCAATGAGGAATAGCAATTCTGCTTCAAAATAGCTTTTTGGAATTTCTTTTTAAATTGCATGGAATTTAAAGAAACAGTTCTGTGTAAACAGCAAAATAATAGTCCAGTAATATTCCTAACTGGCTGAATGCTCTCCCTATAGATACCCTAAATGTTCAAAGCTTGGTCCTTTCCCTAGCTTCTCCTAGGATGACACCAACTTGTCTGCAGCCAATGTGACTGCACCGCATAGCACCCTAATCTAAGGAAAAAAGGCAACAATCCTGCACAGACCCACCAAAAAAAAAATATTCGCTGCTCAAGGTATAGTGTCCAATATAAAGTGCACATATATTGCAAATGTGCCAGTGACAAAATCGCATTCCTCCTGACGCGCTTCGGAAAACAAACTTTCCTTTCTCAAAGTATCTCTGCAAAAGATAAAATGGTCACCTTATATACAACACATCATGACATCGTAGCTATGCGACCAAGAGCAGGTACAAAGGTGGTTAAAGGTGCAATGAGGTTAAAAACAAGATATACTTATAGCTACTTGCAGAAGATGTAAACAACGTATTGACAGCAAGTTTCAAGAAAGCAACATAGATATAAAAAAAAGCTATCTCAGTGCACTATTTTAAAATAGACAAATAGGACCAACAATCAGAAAATAACAAACAAAAAAATCACAGTCTCATGTCAGAGCCCGTAAATCACCAGCTCAAAAGAAGGAAATCTGTTTCCAACTGGATGTCAGATATCTCCCCTTGGACAGAAAATATACAAAGGCTGTGTCAGGCAACGACAGAGATCTGTGAAAAAGAAAAATATGTATAAACATTAGTTATACAAACCATGTGCGAACATTATTAAATAGAATCGATCAACATATATATTTTTTTCTCCTTCAAATCTCAGTGATTTATTTCTTCAAAAAAAGGGTAAGATCCATACGATCATTCAAATCTGATGCCTTGCATGCCCCTAGCGTAAAAATCCGAAACCCCTCTTTTTCTAAAATCAAATTGTCGTGATTACCACCCTGGGGTTAGGCAATACCTTATCAATGCCTCTAAAAAAGAACCTGTGTTCTCTTTGAACTGTAGACCGCATAATGTGTAATGCTGTGGCATATGTAGGGTCATTATCCCATATTGCTCTGCAATGTGCCCCAACACACTGTTTCAGCATGCGTTTTGTTTTGCCTATGTAAAACACTCCACAGATGCCAACTGCCATATAGATTACACCCTGGGTATCACAGGTAATGAGGTGTTGAATTTCAATCTCTCTTTCTATGTTTGGGCTGGTAAATGTTTTACCTGGTAAAATGGCATTGCAGTGCATACATCTGAGGCATATGAAACAACCAGAGTGTCTGCTAGGTAATCAAGTTTGAATTGTTTGTGGACTGGGTAGCATCTCTCTCTGCTGTGGACCAAATGGTCCCGAAGTGTTGTGGAACATCTGTAGGATATTCTGGGAGGAACATCATGAATAGTAAACAGATCTCTGTCACCCTTTAAAATGTTCAAATTGTCCTTCACAATATTGCTAACTTTTGTAGCATGTATAGAGTAAGTGGTGACAAAATTTATGGTGTTCTGGTTCCTCTGTGTGTTCTGTCGTATAATGAGTGTCTCTTCTCTTGGTGTACCCCTCACAGTGCTGTAAGCTTCCTGTATTTTACTATGGCTGTACCCCCTTTCCAGGAATCTCTCTTGTAAGTTGTTAGCTGCAGTGTCAAACCTGTCTATGTCACTGCATTTCCTACGAGCTAAGGAACTGACCTCTTGAATATCATCTGTGACATGTTTGGGATGGCAACCGATAATAATAACAAGTTGTTTCTGTCACATGCTTTTCCATATATATCACTGCATATATTGCCTATTGCAAGTGATTCTGAGGTCCATAAAATTAATTTCTTCCTGCTGGCTGTGTATCTGAAATTTAGGTTGTTATTAGTGGAATGCAGGTAGTCAATGAATTGTTTAAGTTCTTGTAAGTTACCATTCCATATCACAAACAAATTATCTATGTACCTCATGATAAGTCAATTTTTTCCAAAAATGATTTTTTTGTCTGGATCACTTATATTTATATTCTGCCATAAACCTGTATAGAGGTTTGCCACACTAGGAGCAAAGGTAGCCCCCATGGCAGTACCATTGGTTTGTAGGTACCTTCACCTAGAAAGGAAAAAACATTACATTTCAGAACAAATTCAGATAATTTAAGCAAAACTCAGTGGGGGTGCAGTGTAGTTATCGCTGGTGTTGAGAAAAAATGCAGTGCTGTCCAGGGCATCCTCCTGGGGTATGTTCATGTACAGGGACTTTCTCAACACCAGGGATAACTGCACAGAACCCCCCACTGCCATCCCAAACATGTCACAGATAATATTCCAAGAGGTCAGTTCCCTAGGCTATGTAGGAACTACGGTGACATAGAGAGGTTTGACACTGCAGCTAACAACTTACAAGAGAAATTCCTGGAAAGGGGGTACAGCCATAGTAAAATACAGGAAGCTTACAGCACTGTGAGGGGTACACCAAGGGAAGAGACACTCACTATATGACAGAACACACAGAGGAACCAAAACAACACCATACATTTTGTCACCACTTACTCAGTCTATACATGGTACAAGAGTTAGCAATATTGTGAAGGACAATTGGAACATTTTAAAGGGTGATAGAGATCTGTTTACTATTCATGATGTTCCTCCCAGAATACCCTACAGACACTCCACAACACTCCAGGACCATTTCATCCACAGCAGAGACAGATTCTACCAGTCCACAAACAGCTCAAACTTGGTTACCTAGCAGACACTCTGGTTGTTTCAGGTGCTTCAATGTACTGCTATGCCATTTCACCAGGTAAAACATTTACCAGACCAAACACAGAAAGAGAGTTTGAAATTCAACACCTCATTACCTGTGATACCCAGGGTGTAATCTATATGCAGTTTGCACTTGTGGGGTGTTTTATATAGCAAAACAAAACGCATGCTGAAACAGCGTGTTGGGGAACATTGCAGAGCAATCAGGATAGTTACCATACATATGCCATAGCATTACACATTATGCAGCCTACAGATCAGAGAGAACACAGGTTCTTTTTAGAGGCATTGATAATGTATTACCTAACTCCAGGGGTGGTAATCACAACAATTTGATTTTAGAAAAGAGAGGTTTGGGATTTTACTCTAGAGGTGTGCAAGGCCCCAGATTTGAATGATCGTGATGGATCTTACCCCTTTTGAATAAATAAATCACTGAGATTTGAAGGAGAAAAAATATATATGTTGATTGATTCTATTTAATAATGTTCGCACATGGTTTGTATAAC
This sequence comes from Neoceratodus forsteri, assembly GCA_016271365.2. Lineage (NCBI taxonomy): Eukaryota > Metazoa > Chordata > Ceratodontiformes > Ceratodontidae > Neoceratodus > Neoceratodus forsteri. The sequence goes on along the minus strand of CM028129.1, from coordinate 132,171,857 downwards.
TAATTTTTATGTATATTTTTTTTTTCACAGATCTCTGTCGCTGCTTGAAATAGCCGCTGTATATTTTCTGTCCAAAGGGAGATATCTGACATCCAGTTGGAAACAGATTTCCTTCTTTTGAGCTGGTGATTTACAGGCTCTGCCATGAGACTGTGATTTTTTGTTTACCATTTTCGATTGTTGGTCCTATTTGTCTGTTTTTAAATAGTGCACCGAGATCACTTTTTCATATCTATGTTGCTTTCTTGAAACGTGTTGTCTATGTTGTTTACATTTTCTGCAAGCAGCTATATGTGTATGTTGTTGTTTTTAACCTCATTGCACCTTTAAGCACCTTTGTACCTGCTCGTGGTCACATAGCTATGATGTCATAATGTGCTGTATATAAGGCAACCTTTTTATCTTTTGCACAGATCCTTTGAGAAAGGAAAGTTTGTTTTCCAAAGCGCATCAGGAGATATGTGTATTTTGCACTGTCACCTTTGCAATAAATATGCACTTTATATTGGACACTATACCGTGAGCAGTGAATGTTTTGTGGGGTGGGTGTGTGCAGCATTGTTGCCTTTCTTCCTTGTCAGCTTTTTATCCTTGCACCACCATTTCTAGTGCTGACTCTATGCCTTTACTCTGCACCCTAGTCTAACCTGATGTCCCACCCCTCTGTTTCCCCTTCCTGCCATACCCCATCCACTCCTATTCTCACCCTGCAGGCCCTCTCTTGCCTCGCAGCTTCTCACTCCTGCCCTGGCACCTGTAGGACTGCCCCCAGCCTAGCATTCCTGGGCTTGCCCACCTGCTCAGTGTATCCTCTCGTTCCCTCATTCTGACAATACCTACCTCTGGTTGCCCGCCTACTGACAAAGCCAACCTTCGGCTGCCCATCCCTGCTTGCTGGTCCAGGTTTTCTCACTTTTGAAAGCAACAATGGCTCTTATCTGGCTCTTATTATTCTGTACAAACCTAACTGTTGTCCACGGCCTAACCTCAATTATTTTTGCTCATATTCAATGTTATTTGAACTTTTTGTATCTACTTCCTGTATGTTGCACTTTATGTACATTTTTTGACATGGAACCTGTGTAAAAGAGTCTCTGACTCATAGGTAGTTGTAATCCGAGACTTCAATGAAATGAAAAAAAAAAAGTCACATAAACCACAGAAAATGTTATACAGATTGCTGAAAAAATATGCAGTTTATATCAACTGTAAATTATTAAATCAGCAAAAACCATTTGCATGCGAAGTGTCAGAATTTAACTACCAATGGAATTCTGGTGAATTTTCCAAAATCCACTGAATTCCATTCCACTGGAATCTGAGTATTTCACACAGCTTGAGCCACCACCTGTCCTGATTTTAGCAGAACATTTTTTTTTGGGGGGGGGAGGGTTGTCCTGCCAAAAACAAGAAAATACAAAATATCCTAATCTTTAACTAGAAAACAAATCTTGTCTTATTTGCCTCTAGAAGTTGCAGAAAACCTCAGTACCATAAACAAAATACCTCAGACTGTCAGGAAAAAATATGAACAGATAAAAAACAAATACCTTATTATTAGTTCTGGTTATTTAGAGAAAAAAGTCTGTTGCATTGCTTAAGGTCACAAACTGTCGTGTGAAAAACCGTGTTTCGATATGAAATGTCCTGATTTGGGTTTCTTAAAAGGGTGGTAACCCTAGACAGAACTCCCTATTTGTGTGAGACAGCCTCCTCTCTTGGAATTCTTTGATTGTGGTTTGTCTAGCTAACTCTGTGTTGTGGTTTGTGGAACACAAGGATAGCTCGCAGTCACTCATCGGAGCCACCTTGACCGCCCCATTGTTCAGTTCCATAGAGCTACAATAAGAGACTTTTTGTCTCTCTGGCTATTTGCAAGATGAACACTGCCGCTCTCATTAAAGTAATCTTGATATGTGTCTGTCCTGAATTGGCCTCCACTTCCCTTGCACAAATTGCACACGAGGACTCTCACGGCTCTGAGCTCAGGCCCAGGCCTATAATATTACTGCCAGTCTTAGCCAATTCAGAAACTCATTTTCTTGCACAGGCAATAATGAGCAGCATGTAAAGGTTCTCTATCAGAAGCTGGTTAAAACTGAGTGGCATAAATGCTGCCTGCAGCCAGCCCTACCTCAAGTACACTAATCCAAATAGTACACCTCTACTGAACTGAAAACTGATGTCTGTTGATTATCCAAGAGCTGTCTAACGTTTATCTCTGTATAGTGGCTTCTGTCTCTTTTTCTTTCTTTACCTCCTTGCCCCTTAACTGGTGTTTTCCAGGGGTTGCTCTGGACTGGCTGCCTGCCAGACTGACTTCCATGTAGCCACTGCCTGCCATCACATCCTAGGTTGTCCCTGACTGAGATCCGGTATAACTCCAGGGTGGGAGTGCCCACCTCTGCACTAACACTGGAAGGCAGATAGAAGCACCTTATTGATCCGGAGCCAATGCCGGGTAGTCAGGTGTGCCGCCATGGAGAGTTGGGTAACATGGGGAAGTGTGTGGAGGCTATCATCTAGAGATCTCCTGGCCAGTCCAGTTTTTGTTTTTCATTCAGCCATCTCCACCCTCACTTAGATGAGCATGCTTGTGACTGGCATGAGGGAGTGTCTGTGTCATGTGGTCATCCATTCTGCCAGTGGTACCACCATCATGCCACCACCAGGGGCCTCTGTTCTAGTGGTAGTCCGAAAATTGAAAAAACAGTGCACTCACCACACTACACACAGGTGAGGACACTCCGATGGGTTTCTAAAGTGTTTATTCTATTATTATAAGTTAAAACAACATAAAATCCAGGAATGTCATTTCATATTCAAGTTTCAATGTAGAACACACACTTTATCAAGAGGCCCAAGTCGCTCCTACTGGATGCTTTTTATGGCTAGACTTCCTAAAGAGATAGGCACTCTAGTAGTAAAGTATAAACACATTGTGAAAATGTGCAAAACGTGCTGAAAAAAACAGTATTCGCAAACAGTGCTCACAAAGTAAGCAAATACTGGTACATTACACATTTGTGCAGGCATAACTACATTAAAGATGTTCAGTGGTGTATGCTGTAATACTGTTCTATTATTATGATTGTGACAATTACTTCTTTTGCTGCACGTTTGGCTGTCAAGTCCCATTTGGGTTTTGGGAGGGCTTGGCCCGAGGTTCAATGTAGGGAATAACTCCTCCCACAACCTCTATTTAAGCCCTCCTCTAAATGCACCTTCTTTGCTTAGGGAGTGTTTTTTTCCTGGGCCCCTGCGTGGCTTGCGTGGCTGTGCTGCTCTTCGCTGCTGCCTCTTTGATTTTCCTGTGCTACCTTCCTGTCTTCCCTCCCCTTCTCCGTTCCTGCCTTGTTTCATCTCCTCGGCCATTTCAGCTGTCTCCCTGTTCCTTCCTGCTCCCGTCTTTTGCTGTCCTGGGGCTCTCCTGTTCGTTTTCTCCTGTTTCTTTTGCCTCCGCCCCCCCCATGCTGCTTCCTGATGACCCCGCCTACTCACTCATCCCTTTCCCGCTTTTCCAGTGTGGGCTTCCCCTGCCAGTTTTCCCCTGCTTTTGCACAGCTCCAGTCGCAAGCTGAACAGACTGCTACCGTCACGCTACCTACAATTGCTCCTCATAGCACCTACACAATTTCTTCTCCCTTCATCTGGCTCCTACGTTTCCTGCTTCTGTGCATCTACCAGTTGGTAGTTGTACTACTCCATTACCATTTAGACCTTGGCCCATATTTTCCCCGCAATACCACAGCTCTTCCCCTTGCTCCAGAACCACATTACCAAGGCCTTGCATATGTTCTCCCTCTGCCTCCTCCGTGCATGGACGACAGGATCCTAGCCCAAGCTCACAAAAAACCCTTATCAGTAAGTACCTCTCTGCTTGTTTAATTGATTGAATCCTCCACAGTTGTTCAGATCCACAGTCCCTCGTGAGCGTCAACTCTTCCTCCTCTCTCTGCAACAATTATAGCTGTCACACATTTGCTGACTGCTACCACGGCTTCTACAGTGCTACTTCTCAGCGTTCCAGGTGTACGTGAGTAAGGGGGTGTATTCAGGCCTGATTTCTGACATCTGGACAGGTATCTTTTCCCCTAGAAATCTACTACAAGACTGCATGCTGCTCTCTCCAGCTGAGCAACCATTCAGTCGCCATGGGGATGCGTAGTATACCATCTAAAAAATTGCTGCAACAGGCGATTGGTCCTAGTTGTTTCATAGTCAACAAGTAATACAGATAAAGTCATTTCCTAAAATAATATAATTGGGACTAACAGCAACATGGATGTAACTGTTGTGAACATCTCCTTCGGCCCTGCGGTACATCAGCTTGAATTAATGAGCCTTATCCCTTCAGGAAGAAGGCACAGCGTGGCTCTGAATTAGTGAAATACATGTCCCTAGTCCAGACACTTTCTCCAGTATAACTCAGCCTTCGGGATGAAGGCGGGGGGGGGGGTTGGCAACTCTCCCAGCTACATTTCCATGGCTGAAACCCACATGACTTCTCTTCACTATTTTATGGCACAAAGCCTACTTTTCTCTATCTAGCTACTTCAGTCCTTCCCACTCCCTTCAGTTTTTCTCTTCAACATACACCCCAGAACATCCACCCCTTTTTCTAATCCTATTTCAGGCTTCCATACTTATCACAACATGTATATCTCATCCAACCTCTTCGTGTTCATCATGCCTGAGAGTTCATCATATCACTGATCCATTATCCTATACCTGCTATCATGTCCTACATTTCTTCTCTCCCTTCTGCAGTTGTGTATTAGCCAGCCCATACCAGCAGTATTCTGGACTCAGTCCCTAGCTTGCACCTTCTGAGGTGTTGAGTAAAGGTAGGCTTCCCCTGTCTACCGGGGATGGGATTCCATTACAACCATTACAACCACTATCTCCTACTTACCAACTTGACATCCTCCATCCCTAACTCTGCTTGGCAGCATCGAGTGAAGGTTTGCTTGCCCTGACTACCAGGGATGGGAGCCATGTCTACAATTTACAGATTGTACCATACCTTCTCTACTACATACCAGTTGCCACTTCCTTCGGAACAGAACGCCCACGCCCACGTGACTTCATCATTCTAATTCTGCCTGGCTGCCTCAAGTCACCATCATGCACCTCAGCTGTCCCTAACAGGTACATGGATCTAAAGTCTACTGCTTTACCTTTGTGCATTCATTGCCTGATACCCAGATCTGCTTCCTTCAGGAACATGACTTTGCCCAACTTGCCTTCTCCATCTCACCTTGTCTGCAGCCTCGATCCATCGTCCTATCCACTGACTTCCATGGCTGGGAACCTGACTCTGAATTCAACTGTTTCTGCAGTTTGCATCCTAAACCCAGTATGGATTGCCACTTCCATTCGGGAACGGAACTTCTTCATTACGTACTCTCATCTTCTTACCTTCAATAGCTGTATCCAGCCAGGATCATCTCGCTTCGAACGTCCCACCTGGATGCATATCCTTCCATTCCACTGCTTCCCATGTATTCATCATTCTCCTGTTATTCAATGCACAAACCTTCTGGAACTGGACATCCTACTGCTAGCAGTCTCCATTTCCTTGCCTGTAGCCTACTTCCTGCCTCACCACAATACCTAGCCTGGTCCTTAGCCTGAGCTCACATTGCTGTGTCCACTGTCTACTTCCTCTACCCAATGCAGGTCACAGCTTCCCTTCGGGAACTGGGCCCTTCCTCTTGACCTGCCTTCCACCTCTCAGCTCTGCCTGGTGACATTGCCTGTGGGTCTTCTCCCCATCTATCTGGCATGGTAGCCTGTTAATGGAGCCACTATTTACTGCATCCCCTGACTCATGCTTGATTGCTACTTTCCTTCTGAACTAGGACCTCATCGACTTATTTGCCTCTGTCCTGTTGGTTTGCTGCTTTCCTCCACTCTCAGAACTCCTCTGTTTTGATGCCTCTGGGACTTTCTTACTATAGGTCAACCTTCCAGTTGATGGTCATGTTTATTTTCTTTTTCAGACATGGGACCATTATCCTTCTTTGCTCCAACTTCTTTCATCCCTTCTCTAGTTAATTGAAACCATTGTCGGATGTAGGACTACTGTACCTCGACCCTGATGATCTGAGTATTGCACTTTGCTTTTGATCTTCATGGATTGTCTTCTATTGATTGCTGCAGCCATGCTTCATCCTGCTGTTGTTTGCTGGTGGCCGACCTGGTTCTGTTCCTTCCTGCACAGTTTGTCATCCGGCTTCACTTAGCTCATCATCTTCCTAGGATAGTTCCTCCAGTTCCTCCGGATTCAATCCAGAATCAACCCTGCCTTGCAGGCTCTGGGTTTTGTGCTGTTTGCTGTGGCTCTTTTGGGCCTAGTACCTTATTTCCAACCAGACTCCTACCATGTCAACTGCTCTTACATATTATTCATTCCATACTCCTACCCTGGCCATTCTAACAGTACCTTTCCACTTCTCGTTGGATCACTCGTTCATTACTCTGGAGAAATACTACTGCCAGCAAACATCCCTTGGCTAACATGCCTCATAGAATCTTTCGGCATCATAGAGTTTTATATACTGCCCAGTCAGCTCCTCATGATCAGTCATGGAATCCCATTTGCCTGGACAATAGGAAGATCTTCTCCATCTATATGGATATACCCTTCAATTCCTGTCCATTCAATTACCATGATTTCCCGTCTACCTTGTCTCACTAGCTATCCTCCTATACAGAAAGGACATAAATCCTTCAGCTATTACTATTACTTTGTAATTAGTATCCCTTCTATGGATACTGGGAATTACAAGATAACCCATTCAACTATGAACATCATCTGCCTTACCTTCTGCAGCCTCTCCTACTACCACTCGACTCCTACTCCTCAACAGTCATCGTTTGTTTTAAGAATTTCACAGATGTCTTCTAGAATATCATTGTGGGATATCCACCACCTAGCTGATTTCTAACTCCACACCATCCAAACCATCATTTTCACTCCTGGACATCACCATTCCTTATACAATCATCTGCACCTTTTCACCTAGTACCTTCAGCCAGATAAACCGCTCTTCCAGTGGACCCTTCAGCCTCTTCTTCTCGAATTACCTTAATTAATCTCTGCAGTAAAGACCATCACAGAGAACTGGCTCTCCTGAATTCTAACTGACAATTTGTAACAGTCAGGACAAATTCACCAACTCAGTCTTGCCTCCCAATCGGTCTTAATCAGCCGTAGCACTACGATCCTATGGCATCCTGCACTAATCGATCTCACTACCAAGTCAGCATATAGACTCTTCCTTACATCCACCTCCAAGCTTCTCTCAAGTACTTCAGCATCAAGATTACCTGTAAACTTAACCAACATACAGTATGCCACCACAGTGTATCTCTTAGATGATCACACCACAGAAATACCTGCACTTACTTCAGGCAGTGTACCAGCAGAGTATTTACATATAAAGTCATGAATATCATGACCAAAGAAGCCATCCATCCCTTACACTGAATTTTCAGTCATTCCCCAAATACATTAGGCTACCATCTGGACTATTCCACAAATCTTCTTCTATTCCTTTACTAATCACTTATGGCATTACTCTCATCAGTCACTCAAACTCTCCTTTACTCATTTGACTCAGGGATGCTTACTTAGCGACTTATTGCTCACTAAGCAATTCTTTACCACCAGACTACCTTGAACATCAGACCTTGTATAAATTGGATCAGTCACCCATAACTTTACAAATTATCGCAAATCACACAGTGTACTGTCTGGTTTTATATCGATCGAATTATGCTCTCCCGACTCATTACGCCCCTACAGTCCCTTTGGACATGCATCTTCGTCACCTTGGAAATATAGACTACATTAGCCCTTCTTCAGCTGGATCTGCCCTATCGTAGGATTCTATCATCCCTACAGAAAAGAAGTACCCTTCATTCTCAGGATCATTATTCAGTCTGTATCGTCCTTGGTTCAAGAATGAACCATTATCTCCAGGACACTCAAAGACTATCTTCTACTCATTTCTACTTCATGTATGCTTCCTTAATGACTCCTTGTTCATTACTGAATTCCTTGCCTCCAGACCACACCTCGACATTGAAACTTTTCACAAGTTGGATCATTCATCAATGACTTCTTGTACCGTAGCATTTCCACCATTCCCCATCTAGTAACTTATCGATCAAGTCATGCTCCCTCTGCCCATTACACCCTTGCAATTCCACGGGACAAGCATCGTTCATCATCTTGGAAACTTGGACTTCCTTAGCCCTCCTTCATCTGGATTTACTTCACACTTCGGATTCTATCGCTCATTCAGAACATACCTACTCTTCAGCCTCAGGATCATCATTCAATCTGCATCATCCATGGATCCAGGATGGATCATCATCTTTCCAAGCAGCTCACCAACCTCAAATTAGCTATGGTTACTAGAACCTAGGTCCTTCTCCTTTTAGTATACCCAGAGGATGGGCAGACCTCTGGCCATGGGTCCTCAGAGGTTTCTTCCACCTGGGTTTTTTTCCTCTCCTGAGTGCCAGAGGGTCATACTCTCCATGAGTTGGAGGAGGTAACTTTTTGGGCATTCTATTCCCTACAAATTACTACCTACATACCTACTACTCAAGGGTGAGAATAGACTAGTAAAGCCACAAAAAGTACAAGTTACACAAGCACTATATACCCCATCTCTCCCTATTGCTGTTCCACAAACATTGAAAGTATGGCTACTCCCATCTGTGGAGAGACAAAAAAATGGCCATTATTGCCACTAATAAAATATGTAACCCATAACTACCCATTCTTGCTAGTCACACACCTCATCCTGTTAGCCATCAGTTACAGTACACCAGATTATCCCTTGCCAAATACACTGTTCAAAGTGCATCATAAGGTGTTAACACCATAAAGTGCAGAAAAAGTAAGCAGATTACAGAGACTTTAGCTGCACAGTGAATGAGGAGAGCGTTTTGTGGGGGCAGAAAATGCAAGAACATAAGGAAAAAGGAGATTGTAGTGGGGGGAATGGAAGATAATGGTAGAAACATAGAAACAGAATTTGACAGCAGATGAGGATCGCTTGGCCCATCCCATCTGACCATTTCTCCCTACCTACACTATTACCGCAGATCCTACCTGACCTACAGCACTTTCTCTCTCCCCCCCCTCTTCCTTTCTACTGTGATTCCTTTGTGCTTGTCCCATGCATTCTTGAACCCCATCGCTGTTGTCGCCCCCACCACCTCTACTCAAAGACTGTCCCAGGAATCCACCACTTTCTGTGAAAAAGTACTTCCTCACATCTCTTCTGAATCTACTCCCCTCAAACTTTAGCATATCCCCTTGTTCATGGGCACTTTTTCTTCTGAAAAATACTTTCCTCTTGTACCTTATTTACCCCCATGAGGTATTTAAAGTCTCTATCATACCCCCTCCCTCCTCTGTTCCAGTGTACATATATTAAGGTCCTTTAGTCTCTCCTCAAAGGACTTTTGATACAGACCATGCACCATTTTGGTTGCCCTTCTCTGGACTGCCTCCACTCTGTCTGTGTTCTTCTAGAGATGTGGTCTTTAGAACTGGACACAGTACCCTGGGGGGGGGGGTCTTACCACCAATCTATACAGAGGCAACACCACCTACCTCTTTCTGCTGGTGATACCCTTCCTGTGCATCCCAGCATCCACACTAGCCCTCCTGTCTGCCTTGTCATACTTCCTGGCCATCTTTAAGTCATCTGATATGATTACCCCAGACCTCCTTCCTGCTTGGTGGTCGTCAGTACTACTCCATCCATTTTGTACTCTGCCTCTTGGTTTCTGTGCCTTAACAGCATTATTTTGCACTTCTTTGCATTGAAACCCAGCTGCTGCACCCTTGCCCATTCTTCTGGTTTTCTCAGGTCTCTGCTCATTCTTACACACACACACACACACACACACACACACACACACACCTTGGAGTGTCCACCCTATTGCTAATTTTGGTGTCATCTGTAAAGAAGAAGACCTTTCCCTTCAACTCCTCTGCAATGTAATTTATAAACACATTAAAGAGGACTGGTCCCAGAACTGATCCCTGAGGCACCCCACTGGTCATCCTCCCTTCTTAAAAGTGAACGCCATTTACCACCACCCTCTGTCACTTAGCCCCTTACCAATTTCTTATCCAGTCTGCCATCTTTGGGCCCACTCCTAAGCTACCCAGCTTGCTTACTAATCTCCTATTTTTTTTCCCAATTGTTTAACGAGGAGTAGTTCACTAAGCTGAAAGCTTGTTTACAGGTGTGACCTGGGAACACAGGAAAGTTAAGTAACTTGCTCAGGATCACAAAGTATGCACATAGGGGCTGTGGGATTCAAACCCAGGTCTTCAGATTTGCAGCTCAGAGCCTTAAACCACTGCACTATACTGCTATTTGGAACTGTGTTGAAAGCCTTCTGAAATCTAGGTAGGCCACGTCCACTGTTCCACCATGATGTAAATCCTTTGTAACCCAGCCAAAGAAATCTATAAGATTTGTTTGCCATGACCTCTGCCCTATGAAATCATGCTGCCTCAAGCCTTGTAATCCATTGGACTCAAGCTATTCCACAATTCTTTCCTTCAGCAGTGATTCCATTAACTTTCCTACCACCGATGCCAGGCTGACTAGCCTATAATTGCCAGCCTCCTCCCTGCTACCACTTTTGTGTGATGGGACTACATCCACTCTCCTCCTGTCCTCCGGATCCACATTGTTTCCAATGAGCTGTTAAACAGAACTGTCAGAGGTGCAGCCAGTATTTCCCTGAGCTCCTTTAATACCATTGGATGCACTCCATCTGGCACCATTGCTTTGTCCACATTCAGAATAGTGAGTCACTTCATGACTCTTGCCTCCAAAAATGGACTAGTGTCCACCTCACCCCACCAAAGCTTCTGTTACTTTTGTGTTGCCCATCCTCTTCTCCTTGCTCTATGAACACTGTGCAAAAGTATTTGTTCAGGATGTCTGCCTATTCCTGCTCCCCCTCTGCACAGTCCCCCCTTCCCTTTTTACCCTTACAGTCCCAACCCTGGTCTTCCTCTTTTCACTTATGTACCTAAAAAATGCCTTGTCCCCTTTCACTACTTCTTGGGCTATTCTCACTTCAGTTTACACCTTTGTGCTCCTTACTGCTTTCCTTGCTTCCCTCTGTTTCACAGAAGGAGCACTGGAGGGGAAAAAAGGGAATATCTCCTCAGAGAACAACTTAACATTTCACTGAATAATCACACAGATATCCATTGGTCCATCAATGGCTGCTAATCATTAAAAGGGCCAACTCAATTTTGTCATTGAGGCCTGGGGGACAGTGGCTCTTATTTTGAAAGTCTTTTCTTAACTGCCTTTTCAGTGTGCTTCTCCATTTAGTTTGGGCAGGATTGAGGATTCTAAGTTTGTGACTGTGTGTTTGTAATTGGCTATGTCTGGACTGCGGTGAGTGGAGTGAAGAGCCGCTGCCAGAGGACTCTTGGCTGATTGTTTTGGACACAGCCTGTAGTGTAATCCCACCCTCCTATCCCGCAACCCACCCACCCCAGGGCTCACCCTACAGTTATAGGGTAGGTCCCATAGGGCCTTGCAGCATCCTGCACCCATACAAGAAGTAGCAAAGACAGAAAAACCTTTGGAGATAACGAATAGGAGTCTTAGGCAGACAGTAGATTAAGAAGGAAACAGAAATGATGGAAGTGGTCAAGGTAGTGGCTGTGAAGCAGCAGTCTTCAGGGAGATGTTCTGGAGGCTGCAATGCTGCCCTATCTGCAGGCACCTCTCTGGGCTGAGGGAGGAGGTTGTCTTTCTCTGAGCAGAGTTGGTCAGGCTGCAGGTGGCATCCACCCCCACACAGAAACCATTGGGTCCACAGACTAAGCCTCAAGGGATGCTCGGGAAGAAGAGTGATTGGACCATGGTGGACTCAGGGAGGGTGAGGGGGGATATCTAAAGCACATCCCCCAGCTGGTCCTGCTTAGTAATTTCTACACTGTTTTGAGGAACGGAAATCCCGTCAGGAACCCGAGGCTGGGACCAGGAGGATGGGTCAGCCCCCAGGATGGAGCCCCAGTGAAGGGAAGCAGGGACCCTGGAGGAGGGGAAGCTTCTTCTAGTGGGTGACTTTATTGTCCAGAGAGTGGAGTTAGGGACACTTAGCAGGGCAGAGAGGAGATCAAATATATCCCGGAAGTGCTGCATGGAGGGACGGGGAGCGATCCACAGGATTGCTGTGGCAATAGCTAGGAGGAGTAGCTTGATGTCATTGTCCACCTGGGGATCAATGACCTGGCAGGGAGAAGGGTGGAGTTAGCCAGAGTCCAGGAAGATTTCAGGAAGCTGGGGGGAAACTTGAAACAGATAGCATGCTCCATCTCATTCTCAGAGGTGCTACCTGTCCAGGGCACATGGGAGGATAGGGCATTCCACATCCATACCTTCAACTCCTGGTTGAAGGATTGGTGTGGAAGGGAGGGTTTTGGCTTCATAGGGGACTGGGGCCTGACCTGGACAGATGCAAGCTTATATAAGGAGGATGGCCTGCATCTGTCCAAGAAGGGTACCTTGACCCTTAGAGAGAAGTTGAAATGCTCAGCTGTGAGCATTCAAACTGGCCAAGGGGAGAGCCAGAAGGGGCAGGAGGCTTAGGAACACTCCCCATGGGAACATGCAGGAACATAAGTTGAAGCAGGCAGGGAGGGACAGGTAGGCAAAGAGTGTGTAACAAGTGATACATGGGAGCACATAGGAAAGGAAACAGGGGTGGGGGAGATGCTGGAGAGGGAGGACAGAAGAAAAGGAGGGCAGACTGTAAAACATGGAAGGTCATGTTAACAAATGCCCGTAGTCTAGGAAATAAGATTCCAGACCTGGAAGCCTTGTTGGCAGATGCAGACATTAACATAGTAGCAATAATAGAGACATGGTACTCTGATAATCATGGCTGGGAAGTCAATATACCAGGTTATACACTGTTCAGGAGGGACAGGGAGGGTAAAAAGATTGGGGGGGTGGCCCTGTACATCAGAGATGGTATAAAGGCTACAGAATTCAGGGATGACAGGGGGAGGCCGAGGCAATGTGGGTCAGCCTGTAGCTAGAGAATGGAACAGCAATACACATAGGGGTGATCTACAGACTTCCAACACAGAGGGAGAAAGTTGACAGGGAACTAGTGGAGGACATCCACAACATGGCAGCTAAAGGCAAAATCATGCTACTGGGAGATTTCAATATGCCGGACATGGATTGGACCACCTAGGTGGCTGCTTCAGCCTGAAGCACAGCCATCCTAGAATCCCTGCAAGGGGTTAGACTCAGGCAGCTGGTGCATGAACCAACCAGGGACAAGTCGATTCTGGACCTGGTATGGACTAATGGGAACAGAGTAGAAGAAATACAGGTTGAAGGACATCTGGGGTCCAGTGACCACCTCATGGTATGGTTCAGCATGGAAACATGGACTCAAGTATGCCACACAAGGGCAGAAGTATTAGATTTTAAGAGGCAGATTTCACTGAAATGGGTACATGTATACAAGCTGCCCTGGGGAAGGGAGAGATAATAGAGGAGGTAGAGTAACAGTGGGAGAAACTGAAAGGAGCCACAGTGGAGATAAAAAAAATCCATTAGGACAGTGGCCAAAGGAAAAAGAAGAAGGAAACCACTATGGTTCTCTAAGGAGGTGGGGGACAAAGTCAGGGCTAAAAGATTGAGTTTCAGGAAACATAAGGGGGCCCAAATGGAGGAGGACAGGGAGGTGTATCTTGAATGTCTAAGGGAAGCAGGGAAAGCTGTTAGGAGAGCTAAGGCACAGACAGAGGAGGGTTTAGCATGGTCTGTGAAAAAAGGAGACAAGGCATTTTATAGGTACATCAGCGAAAGAAGAAAAACTGGGGGGGTTGTGAGGCTCAAAGGGGAGGAGGGAGAGTGTAAGGAAAGGGATCTGGACAAGGTAGAAATACTGAACAAATACTTCTGCTCAGTATTCACTATGGAGAGGGAGGGTCAAGGACCACAGATGGGGAGCAGAGGCAGTGGGGGGGGGAGTGGACACCAGTCCATTCACAGTAGAGAGAGTTCTGGAAGAACTCACAGAGCTGAAAGTGGATAAGGCCATGCAGCAAAATGGCATCCACCTGAGGATATTAAGGGAGCTGTGAAGGGAACTGGCAGTGCCTCTGGCAGCCCTGTTCATGGATTCACTCAACACAGGTCTGGTTCCAGAGGACTGGAGGAGGGCATATGTGGTCCCACTGCACAAAAGTGGCAGTAGGAAGGAGATGGGAAACTACAGGCCTGTCAACCTCACCTCAGTGGTGGGAAAGATCATGGAGACACTGCTGAAAGAAAGGACATTGGCACACCTGGAATCCAGGGGTGCCCAGGATTTGAGGCAACACGGATTCACAGTAGGAAGGTCATGTCAAATGAATCTGATAGATTTTTCTGATTGGGTGACTAGGAAAATAAATCAAGGAGGGGCTGTAGACGTCGCCTACCTAGATTTCAGCAAAGCCTTCGACACCGTCCCACAGAGAAGGCTGGTTAGCAAGATGGGTAGTCTGGGCATAGGAGACAAGGTGATGAACTGGGTTAGGAACTGGTTAACAGACAGGAGACAGAGAGTGTTGGTAAATGGGTACAATCTTGACAGAGGGATGACCACCTGGGTGCTACAGGGATCAGTATTGGGACCAGTCTTGTTCAATACCTTCATTAGTGACATTGCAGAGGGCTGGATGAAAAGGTCTGCGTTTTGCAGATGACATCAAGATCTGCAACAGCATGGATAATACTCCAGAAGGGTGCAGAAAATGAAGAGGGACCTGGAGAAGCTTGCAAGATGGTCGAGATGTGGCAACTGAGGTTCAATGCAAAAACACAAAATAATGCACCTAGATAGAGAACCCTGGGAGAGTTATGGGTTGTGGGAGGAGCTGACTGTTACCAAGGAGGAAAGGACCTAGGGTCATCATCTCTGATGACCTTAAGGTATCAAAGCAGTGCACAGAGGTGGCGGGGAGGACCAGTGGCATTCTGGGATGCATAGGCACAGGTATCACTAGCAGGAGGCGGGAGGTGGTGATGCCATTGTATAAAACATTGATAAGGCCTCACCTGGAGTAATGCGTGCAGTTCTGGAGGCCACACCTGTGCAAGGACATAAACAAGGTGGAGACCACCCAGAGAAGGGTGACAAAGATGGTGCAGGGCTTGCACCATAAAACATATGAGGAGAAACTAAGGGACCTCAATACGTACTCACTAGAGGAGAGGAGACAGCGGGGGACATGATTGAAACTTTCAAGTACCTCAGGGGCTTAAACAAGGTGCAGGTGGGGACCTTTTCAACATAGAAGAAGTACTAGAACAAGGAGCACGATATGAAATTGGAGGGTAGATTAAGAGGTAATGTGAGGAAGTTTTTCTACACAGAAAGGTAGTTGATGTTTGGAATAGTCTACCACAGGAGGTAGTGGGGCCAGCACATTGGAGGGATTTAAGCATGCATGGAACAGGCACAAGGGAACCTTGAGAGGGAAGGGAATGATGAAAAGCCATTGATCACATAGGGTCAGTGGCCACATGCAATGAGTAGACCCTATGAGCAGACTGGATGCGCCTGGCAGTCCTTATGTTCCAACAATTTCTATGTTTCTGTGTTTCAAAAAGAGTCCCTACATGCTAGTAAAGCCTCTAAGTCTCACCTCTTTATTTATTTATTTATTGAAATGTTTCACCAGGAAGGCACACTGAGCGACAAGTTCTCATCTCCTAGGTGTGACCTGGGGAAGGGGTACAATGGGAGTGAAACATTAAAAATTCAAGTTACAAGATCAACATTAACATACACCTCTTGGTCCTACTGTGATCTTTTCCACCCCCACAAAAGACCACTCATGGTGTGAGGCAACCATTACAGACTGTAGATGGGCTGCCAGTACCAACTCTGGGTTGCCATGCTGTATTGACTGCATGTGGTCCCCAACCTTTTCTTTCTTTCAACTTCCTCTTTGTGCAGCTGATATGTGTCGCACTTGCACTTTATCAGCTATAGACTCCCCAATATATGGAGTAGCCACCCTGTTAAGGTCACTACCCCATCTGATGTCCAGTTGGTTAAAATCTTGAGCAAGGTACATAATAACTCACTGCTGTCCTGTCGCAACTGCCCTAGACTCTCCTTGTATCTCTCCTGAGACAGTATGAATTGAGCCGTGGAGCAAGTAGCTCATCATAGGCTCTGGCTTCTCAGTCATGTTGTTTGGCATGTAAAAGATGTTTTTTGTCGCAGTTGCTATGACTGTAATATAAGTGTAACCCCCTACAAATGGGGGTTCCCAAAGTCTTCCTCAAGCTTTCCTAAATGATCACTGCCAGGCTGGTGTCCTGCATTTTAGCAGTTTAAATGTGATTGCCAGAGAGTGCCTGTATAGCCTTTGTGTACTGTCTCTTGAAGAGCTGCCTGGATTGCAGTCATAAGTAATCTGAGAGGGAACTCTGTTGAAGATGTAACTATTTGCTGAAAATCATTTAGAGTGATAATGATAACATAGTTTGTCTAACCTGCCTTCTTTGCAGCAAGGACTGTTTTGTTTATCTCCACTATCTTGGTCCTGGAATTGGACCAATCAGTTCTGGTGGAACCTAAAATGGAGCTGTCTGGAGTCAAAATCTGTAGGAATTGTAGTTTTGGGTTTTTGGCACCTTTTTGCACTTGAAGGGGGAGACTTTGTTGTGACTGACAGACAGATCAGCCAACCAAACCTTTTGGATTCTGAGGAAAGTCCCTGGCTTGCTGGCAGTTGAGTCAGATCTCAGTTGGGAGCTGAATGAGAAAGAGCTTGAGACAGTCAAGCAGCCATCTTAGTAGTTTCGCGTGGGAGAACTGTGGAAAGGCCTGAGTTGTGGCCTGCATGTCTGCCTGCTGCCCCTGAGAGGGAGAGAAGAGAATTATTTCAGACTAAATCCAAGTTTGTGAGAACGAAGTAAGCCACTGATTTTTTACCAGGCTCATACCCGAAGAAGACCGAAGATTTGCTGAATGCGATCGGCCTGTCAGGATTTCCAGCTGCTTTTGAATCCCCAGTTTGTGCAGAGACTTTGTGATCATGACTGGAGAGTGGTTTGCCTGGTACAGTAGAATTTCCTTACGTGTAAATGTGCTGTGTATTGAAAGTGGGTCGTGATTTGGTTCCCCACTGTGTGAACTGTGTTCCTCTTGCTGGAACAAGATTCTGGTCCCTTTCAGGATGTGACTGCCATGGGGGTGGAGGTGCACCCCCAGGCATCCACTGCCGAGGGTGGCTCCAAGGCTGAGATCACCGGATTGACTGTCACTCTAAAGGAACTGTTAAGACACGTTGCACACTCTCACCGCTGCAAGCAGATACTAGACCCCAATCTAGTAGTACTGATTCAGTTCTTCATATGATGTTCTCTCCCAGGATGACCCAGGAGTCTATCATTTATCACAACTGTGGAAAGGATGGCCATTTGAAAAG
The DNA here is from genome assembly GCA_016271365.2 of Neoceratodus forsteri. Classification (NCBI taxonomy): domain Eukaryota; kingdom Metazoa; phylum Chordata; order Ceratodontiformes; family Ceratodontidae; genus Neoceratodus; species Neoceratodus forsteri. The sequence continues at coordinate 132,154,336 of CM028129.1, read as the reverse complement.
AGAATGCTAGTCTCAGAAGGACTTAGAAAGAGTAGTAAACAGACTCCAAGGGGTGCTCTGAAAAGCAAATCAATGGCCAAGGGGTGCCCAAAATGACCTCAATGAGGGTTCGAGAAACCCTAACTCAAATTTCTTTGTGGCTAAATCATTTGTCCAGGCCTCTGCTACTGCCTCTCCAGACTGGTCAAAAATATTGTGCCCTTCAATGGAGACTACGGTGACTGTGAATGGTATTCATACTCGGGCTATGCTTGACAGTGGGTCGTAAGTGGCCATTGTAGTCCAGGACTGGTATGACAAACACTTATCTGATGTGCCTTTGCAATCCCTGGAAGGCCTACATATGTGAGGCCTGAGTGACAAGTCTTATCCCTACCTAGGGTATGTCCGCCTCTGGTTGTCTTTTCCTGCAACTGTTAACGGGTGTACAGGAGTGAGTAGAGACATTGGCCCTAGTGTGTACCCCCACCGGACTGTATGATGGGGTCCCCCTGTTAATTGGGACAAATGCCCATATGTTTGGAAGACTGGCGCAACTCTGTCACGAGAAACAAGGGCGACGGACTGGAAAGGCCCTGAGAATTCATGCTGTGATCAATAGGGCCTATGATTTGCAACAGAAACCCGAGGAAGTAGACCAGGATGAACTGCTGGTGATCATGTGGAAGAAGGATCCTGATTCAATGGTACTGGCCCCTAACACCCCGTGTACCATTCAAGGGGAGGTCCGCCTCCGGAAAGATGTCAAGAACAAAATACTGATGTTGGATGTGCCAGGCGATGGAAAATTGCCAGAAGGACAAATGGTCAAGCCCAGCATCTTGCCTGCTCATGCCCATGCACGACGAGTGATGGTCCAGATTCACAATGTGTCAGATCAGGAGATCCGGGTGAACAGAGAGTGCACCCTAGCTATGGTACACTGCGCAGACACTGCAGTATTGCCCAGCAACAAGCACCCTGGTGAGAAGGAGAGAGTGACCCCAGACTTGTTTGACTTTGGTGACTCCCCGTTACCAGCTGAATGGAAGGCCCAAATTAGCAAGATACTTGCCCAGAGAGACCAAGTGTTTTCGTTGAAGGAATGGGATGTGGGATGTGTCCAGGGTGTGAAGCATCACATACGCCTGCATGATATATGGCCATTTCGAGAGAGGTCCTGATGCCTAGCCCCAGCAGACAGAGATGATGTGAGAAGACACCTGCAGGAAATGCTAGCTGCTGGCGTGATACAAGAATCCAGAAGCCCATACACCTCTCCCATTGTGGTTGTGCATAAGAAGAATGGGTGTGTGAAGATGTGTGTTGATTATCGAACCCTGAACCGGTGGACCATCCCAGACCAATACACTATGCCTCATATACAAGATGCCCTGGACTGCTTGAATGGGAGCAAACGGTTCTCGATGTTGGATCTTCGCAGCGGATACTACCAGATCCTGATGGCCCTGGAAGACTGTGAGAAAACAGCCTTCATCTGTCCATTGGGGTTCTACGAGTTTCTGAGGATGCCACAGGGGATATCGGGTGCCCCGGCCACCTTTCAGCGACTGATGGAACGTGTGGTGGGAGATAAGAATTTGCTGGAATGCCTGGTGTACTTGGACGATGCTATTGTGTTTGGAAGCACCTAAGAGGAGCATGAGAACCGACTGTTTAAAGTCCTAGACCAATTGGAAGACTTTGGCCTCAAGCTGTCCATTGACAAGTGCCAGTTTTTCCAAACCTCCATGAAGTACTGTATGTGGGGCACATAGTATCTACAAAAGGGATAGAGACTGATCCCAGTAAGGTTGAAGCACTGACTACTTGGCCCCAGCCCCATAATCTGAAAGAACTACAACATTTCCTGGGGTTCTTTGGCTACTACCGCAGGTTTATAAAAGACTATTCCAAGGTGATTCGCCCACTCTTGAACCTTTACCCAGGGTTACCCTCCTACCAATCGTAAATACAGAAAAGGGGCTGTTAAAGAACCAGAAAAAGTATACTTCTGCCCAGGTGAACTCTTCAGGCCCCGCTGGATGCCCGACTGTGAAGCAGCCTTCCATGAGATCATATACCAGCTCACCCATGCCCCCATCCTTGCCTATGCTGACCCCACCAAACCCTATGTGCTGCCTACGGATGCTAGTCTGCAGGGTCTAAGAGCGGTGCTGTATCAAGACCATGAGGATGGCCTGAGACCAGTAGCTTTCGCCAGTAGGTGCTTGACCCCGTCTGAACAAAACTACTCTGTGCATAAGTTGGAGTTCCTTGCACTAAAATGGGCCATCATTGACCAGTTTCATGAATACCTCTATGGGGCAAAGATATTGGTGAATACTGACAATAACCCGTTGACCTATGTACAGACTTCAGCTAAGTTAGACTCCACTGGGCACTGGTGGCTTTCTGCATTATCAACCCATGATTATGCTGTAGAATACAGACCAGGCCTGAACCATACTGATGCTGACGCCCTATCACGAAGGCCCACTTCCAAGAGTGATTGGGTCAGGCTGTCTGAACCTGACATTTGAGCATTGTGCCAAAAGTTTGATAGAGATGAACAGATGTCTGCGGACACAGTGGACTGTTTAGTAGATTGCTTGGGCCCTTCTGACACCTGCATACCAGCTGCTTATTGCCACTTCTCTGCTCTAGATATTAGTGCACTACCTCAATTTGACAATGACAGCATTCAGTGGGCTCAATCCCAAGATCCTATGATTCAACCAGCACTGATGCCCTGCCTGCGGGAAAGATGTGTCTAAGTTACGTTCCACTGACTTGCAAACTGCTTTATTGTTTAAGGAAGACCCCAGATTGAAGTTGCTCAATCAGTTGTTGTATAGAAAGACAGTAGATCATAGTGGCAAAGTAGACAAGCAACAATTGATCCTGCCCACGACCTTTAAAGATTTGGTACTGAGGTCCCTCCACAATCACATGGGGCACCTCGGTATTGACAGAACCCTTGACCTGGTATGATCTCGTTTCTACTGGCCCAAAATGGGGGCCGACATTGAGCACCATGTAAAGACTTGTAGTCGCTACCTGCAAAGAAAAGCCCTGCCTCAGAGGGCTGCCTCCTTGTTAATATTACTACCAGTGCCCCCATGGAACTAGTCTGCATAGACTTCTTGTGTTTAGAACCTGATCAGTGGAATATTGGCAATGTGTTAGTGGTTATGGATCATTTCACATGGTATGCACAAGCTTTTCCCACCAAAGATCAAAAGGCATCTACCGTGGCCAAGGTGCTAGTGGAAAATTTCTTCATCCACTATAGTGCCCCCCAGCGGATTCATTCTGATCAAGGCAGAGACTTTGAGAGTCAGCTAATCAAAGAAATGCTCTCTCTATGGGGGATGCGAAAGTCAAGAACCACCCTTATCACACGCAGGGAGACCCTCAACCAGAACATTTTAACTGCACCCTTCTAGACATGCTGGGCACCCTCCACCCAAAAGACAAGCATAAATGGAGCCAGAAGATTAGCACCTCGGTACATGCATAAAATTGCACAAAAATGATGCTACTGGGTTCTCCCCACTGCCTCATGTTTGGGAGAGAGGCCCGTCTGCCAGTTGATGTCTGTTTGGGGTCTCCAGATGGGGTCCTAGCTGAAAACTACTTGCAATATGAACAAAACTGAAATCAATTGAACCATGTCTATCAACTGGCCCAGACAATGGCAGCCAAGAGAAATCTAGCCAACAAAGAGAGGCATGATAAAAAGTAAAGGCTCAAGAGCTTCACCTGGAGATCGGTGTTGTTACGCAATTTGGGACTGCATGGTAAACACAAAATTGCTGATCGGTGGCACCATCTTCCCCATGTAGTAGTTGGAAAGTTGGATGATTTACCTGTGTACAAGGTGCGCCCAGAGAACAACTCCAAAGCTGTCAAGACCATGCACCGTAACCACTTGCTACCTATCAGCCAAGTCATGATTGAGGCTGAACCCCCAGAAATTGAGCCCCTGGGCCGGTGACTCGTGTTGCTGCAAGAAAGAGACAGAGTCAACCTACCCCAGTGGTCACAGATTTAAGGTTTCCTCCGCAGCAGGCCCAGAATGATAGCGACTGTCAGTCCACTGCTGACGAAAGTGAGTGCGACTATGCCTATTACCCGTCTTATGAACTGAGTCAACTGTTTCGAGGTAACTCCATGATTAATTGTGGGGATGAAGCTGGGCCTTCTGGACTGCTTAACCCCCCAGCTTTGTCCTTGTGGCCAATGCTCCCTGAAAGTGAAGTGCAAAGTATCACGTCTGAAGATGCTGAGTCTCTGTGTATTGTGGAACTGCATGATTTGCCTGAGGGAGGGGCTGATGGAATGAGTCTTTCTGGTGACATACCAGAACTTGAAGAACACTGTGAGAGTGCTGACCACCCCTTCAGTGCCTCAAAGCTTAATTGTGCCTGAGCCTTTGCAAAGTGAGTCAAGTGTTGAAGAAACAGAAGTTTTGGCGTTCCCACCCAGGCAGAGGCACACCTCACAAGTGACGAGAGTCCCCAGACCAGTGCTGAGAGTACAGAGACTGTAGTTGTTCCCCTCAGAAAGACTGGCCGAGCTGTCAAGCCAGTAGTACGCCTCAGTTATGATTCTTCTGGGAGGCCAGTGGATTTGCCTCTCAATGTGATGCACAAAGGTGTTTATGTCTCAACAAGCTCACTGCCCAAATTGAGCTTGACAGCCAATTCCAGATTACTTGTCTTTCCCTCTCACCATGGTGCCCCTGCCCTCTCTAGCCCCAAGTTAGCTGATAGAGAAGGGCCCCCTCTTGCATTGTTTAAGGTACAAGAAGTTATTACCTGATTCAGTATAGTAATGTTCAATTTACCTCTGTGAAAAATGCACAATGTGTTGTCAGAATGGATATAGTATCATGAAGTGTAGTGAATATGTATAGTAGAGTAATAAGTTTATGTTAATTGATGTATGATGGTACAGACTTGACGTGGACACCAATTTTTCTCCAGGCCGGGAAGGGTGTAACCCCCCTACAAATGGGGTTCCTGAAAAGTCTTCCTTGAGCTTGCCTAAATGCTCACTGCCAGGCTGGTGTCCTGTGTTTTAGCAGTTTAACTGTGATTGCCAGAGAGTGCCTGTATAGCCTCTGTGTACTGTCTCTTTAAGAGCTGCCTGGATTGCAGTCATAAGTAATCTGAGAGGGAGCTCTGTTGAAAGATGTAACTATTTGCTGAAAATCATTTAGAGTGATAATGATAATGTAGTTTGTCTAACCTGCCTTCTTTGTAGCAAAGACTGTTTTGTTTATCTCACTATCTTGGTCCTACACTGCGAATTGGACCAATCATTTCTGGTGGGACTTAAAAGGGAGCCAGACTACAGGAGCTGTCTGGAGTCAAAATCTGTATGAATTGTAGTTTTGGGCTTTGGCACCTTTTTGCACCTGAAGGGAGTCTTTGTTGTGACTGACAGACAGATCAGCCAACCAAACCTTTTGGATTCTGAGGAAAGTCCCGTTTGCTGGCAGTTGAGTCAGATCTCAGCTGGGAGCTGAATGAGAAAGAGGTTGAGACAGTCAAGCAGCTGTCTTAGTAGTTTTGAGTGGGAGAACTGTAGAAAGGCCTGAGTTGTGGTCTGCATGTCTACCTGCTGCCCCTGAGAGGGAGAGAAGATAATTATTTCGGACTAAATCCAAGTTTGTGAGAACGAAGTAAGCCCCTGATTTTTTACCAGGCTCATACCTGAAGAAGACTGAAGATTTTCTGAATGTGATCAGCCTGTCAGGATTTCCAGCTGCTTTTGAATCCCCGGTTTGTGCAGAGACTTTTCGATCGTGATCGGAGAGCGGTTTGCCTGGTACAGTAGAATTTCCTTACATGTAAATGTGCTGTGTATTGAGCGTGGGTCTTGATTTGGTTCCCCACAGTGTGAACTGTGTTCTGCTTGCTGGAAGCTTTATCCAGCCTAATCGGACTAAATCCACGTTCATCTCCATTCGACCTGGGCCATGCCACGCTGGCCCTGCCAGACTACCCCACTGCACTGAAAGCCGCCAGCGGAGACCTGCCTGGGGATCAGCCCCCTGCTCCACGCTTGAACAGGAACAATGCCTCGGCGAATCATGTGGGCCCTGCTTCTCCTGGCACTGCAGATTAACCACCTGCTGTCTCGATTTTCGTCCAGCCTGTGTCCAGTCTTGGGTATCGTGTGTAATCATCAGGGTAGCTCCCTGCAACAACAGCCTAATCTAAAAATGTGTCATCTGATTTTCATTCTGTTTTCGTTTCACGAACTGAGCCCTCCAGCTCCGGATTACAAATAGTGTGTGTTGTGCATGTTGTTTTCTTCCATGACAGGGCCCCAACCAACTGCAACGTTCCTGGCTAGCCCACCATTCTCCATCTGGGTACCCAGAGTGTGTGACTTTATGGACCCTGAAGTGCATGAATAACTGTTTGTCTGATAGAGTCTTTAAGCAAATTAACCTGATAACACCCTCTCTTGTTCAAGCCCTTAAATAAACCAGATCTAACTCTTTTTGCATTTACCTGACTGTGGTTCCAGTTTGTGCAAAGTACTCTACTGCTATTATTTGCTGTGTATAACCTTATTTTACAAAGGGGTCCCCAGGGCCGGGCCAGAGGAAAGTCCTGGTGGTAAGTGCAAACATTTGTGGGTACTTGTGTGGTGTATCAGGGTATTGTGAAAATGATTATTGTGTATTGTTCCGCCACTAGTAAGGAAAGATGGGGGTTACAGTGTCCCGGAGGGCTTTGCCCAGGTTGCTTCCACCTACCAAACCTGACCTCTGGGTGGAGGCACCCATTTCAGAACTCAGGCCCTTAACCTGCTACTAGCCAAGCAGGCAGGGGTAGTAGCCCTTGGGATAGCGTCACCTATGGTTACACAAGCTTAACTGCAGCGTGCACCTGTATGAACCTTCCCTGCAGCCAACCAGGGGCTACATTGTAAATGTTCCCACTTGCTCTGCTGTACTGTATGTACATCTTTGTATTATGTATTCTTATAGGTCTACCAACAGTGGGGTAGGCCTAACCTCCATGCTATAACCTAATTGTTGCAGCACTTCTTCCCTGCCCACCCTCCATTCAACCCCTCACCCCCTGATCCAGCCAACACTATGCACCCTCCTCAGTTCCCTCAGCCCTCCCCGTTCTCTAGCTTGATCTGTTGTGTCTCATTGTTCTGCTGGGAAACGCTGGTGGGTTCCCCAGCACTGACCCTCCAGCAACTGGATCATCTCATCTCTATCTTCTGAAATCCTGCACCTCCACAGTCTGCTGCTAGGTTTCCCTCTCCTTCTTGATCATGAATTCTTGATTATTGTTGCCCACCCTCATCATTGTTTTCTTGCCAAAGTATTGATCTGAATTATCTATGCTTCCCAGTCCCCTGATGTGTAAATTCTCAGCATTATTGTTACTATGTTAAAATATTGCACTTAAGTTACCTGATCTTAATAAGTTTTATGATTCTACATTGTTTGTACTGTACTACTATTTGTCACCACTTTGAATAGTTCACAAACGAACCATTAACCACTGGAGACCACATCTCAGGAAGGACATAGACAGAATGAAAGCAGTCAGAGAAGAGCAACAAAACTGATACATGGACTGCACTACAAGCCTTAGGAGGAAAGACTCAAGGAACTAAACATATATTCACTGAAAGAGAGAAGGAAGGAGAGAGGGATATGATAGAGACTTTCAAATACCTAAGAGGAATAAACAGGGTACAGGAGGAGCATGTTTCAGAGCGAAAGTGCACAAGGGGACATGACATAAGGCTGAAGGAGGGAGGCTTAGAGGGAATGCTAGGAAGTATATTTTCACATGTAACCCCTACAAATGGGGGTTCCCAAAAAGTCTTCATTGAGCTTGCCTAAATGCTCACTGCCAGGCTGGTGTCCTGTGTTTTAGCAGTTTAAATGTGCTTACCAGAGCCTGTATAGCCTCTGTATACTGTCTCTTTAAGAGCTGCCTGATTGCAGCTTAAGTAATCGGAGAAGGAGCTCTGTTGAAAGATGTAACTATTTACTGAAAATCATTTAGAGTGATAATGATAATGTAGTTTGTCTAACCTGCTTTCTTTGTAGCAAGGACTGTTTTGTTTGTCTCCACTATCTTGGTCCTGGACTGCAAATCGGACCAATCAGTACTGGTGGGACCTAAAATGTAGCCGGACTACAGGAGCTGTCTGAATTCAAAATCTGTAGGAACTGTAGCTTGAACTTTTTGTGCCTTTTTTGCAACTGAAGGGGGATCTCTTGCTTTCGGATCTTGGGGAAGTCCCAGGCTGCTTGCAGTTTTCAGTTAGATCTAAGCTGGAAGCTGAACAAGAAGGAGCTGAAGTGATTCTGAGCAGCAATCCTGAGTGGATTTGCATGGGAGAACTCTGAAAAGGCTACATTTTTGGCCTGTATGTCGGTATGCTGCTCCTGAGAGGGAGAGAAGAGAAAAAGCTACTGAAGTAGGCCAGGCTCAACCTGAAGAAGACTGAAGATTTTACTGAATGCGATCGGCCTGTCAGGAGTGCCAGCTACACCTAAGCTACCGGTGTGTGCAGAGACTTTGCCATTGTGACCGGGGAGCGCTTTGCCTGGTACAGTAGAATTGCCTTACATGTAAATGTGCTATGAGCTGCTAGTGGGTCGTGAGTTAGTCCCCCACTGTATGAACTGTGTTCTGCTTGCTGGAAGCTGTATCCAGCCCAAAACGGACTGCATCCGAATTTGTCTCCATGTGGTCTGGGCCTTGCCAGACTGGCCCAGCCAGACTACCCACTGCAGAGAGAAGCCATCGATGAGAGACCTGCCTGGGGATCAGCTTCCTGCTCCACACTTGAACAGGAACAACGCCTCTGCGACTCATGTGGGCCCTGCTTCTCCTGGCATTCCAGATCAACCACCTGCAGTCTCGATTTCTGTCCAGCTGTGTCCAGTCTTGGGTATCGTGAGTAAATACCAGGATAGCTCCCTGCAACGACAGCTTAATTTGAGTGTGTCATCTGATTGTCTTGTTGTTTTGTTTCCTTCGAACTGAGCCCTCTGGCTCCGGATTACAAGTATTGTGCACTGTGCATGTTGTGTTTTCCATCACAGGGCCCCAACCAGCTGCAACCCCGGGCAACAGTCTGGGCTAGCCCATCTCTTCTCCACCTGGGTACCCAGAGGTGGACTGTGTGGAGGACTCAAAGCGCATGCATAACTGCTTGATTGATGTAACCTTTAAGCTAATTAACCTGATTTTGCCCCTCCCATGTTCAAGTCCTCTGAATAAATCAGATCTAACTTTTTCTGCATGTAATCTGACTGTGGTTCCAGTTTGTGCTCAAAGTACTGTACTGTTGCTATTTGCTGTGCATAACCTTGTTTTACAGGGGTCCCCAGGGTCGAGCCAGAGGAACCAGCCCTGGTGGTAAGTGTAAACAGTGTGGGTACTTGTATGGTGTACCAGGGGTATTGTGAAAGTGATTATTGTACAGTGTTCAGGCCACTAGAGGGGAAGAGGGGGTTACAGTGTCCTGGAGGGCTGTGCCCAGGTGAGCTTGACCACTACCAACCCTGATCTCCAGGTGGAGGCACCCGTTTCAGAACTCAGGCCTTGCTACTAGCCAAGCAGGTAGGGTAGTAGCCCTTGAGATAGCGCCACCTAGGGGTTACACACAGAGAGGGTGGTGGATCCATGGAACAGCCTACCAGCGGAGGTGGTGGAAGCAAAAACAGTATAGGGATTCAAAAGTGCATGGGATAAGTATAAAAGCCCCCTGCAGTGTCCGGTCTCAGTTGTGCCGAAACACTCTTCCTCCTGTCTGGGATGAGTTTGAGCTAGTTGCGGTGGAAAAGATGATGGGGATAATCTCAAAGCTGCGACCTACACATTGTGATCTGGCCCCAGGTCCTACCTGCCTTGTGGTTGGATGTTTGGATCTGATAGGACCTGTGGTTGCTGAGGTTGTCTGGAGTTCATTGAGGAGTGGGATCTTTCCAGTGTCCTTACAAGAGGCTCTGGTTAGACCCTTTAAAGAAGCCCTCTGTGGACCCGGACTGCCTCAGCAACTACAGACTGGTCTCAAACCTCCCATTTTAGGGAAGGTTATAGAGAAAGTGGTGGCTGCTCAGCTTGAGAGCCACCTCGCATCTTCATCTACCTATGAGCCTTTCCAGTCTAGGTTCTGGGTGGGGCATAGTATAGAGACCGCCCTGGTGAGGGTGCGTAGCGATTTCCTGATGGTGAGGGACAGGAGAGCTCATACCATCTTGGTTCTCCTGGACCTCTCTGCAACGTTTGACACCGGGGAACATGAGGTGCTGCTTGACCACCTGTGGTACTGGTGTGGCCAGTCCAGCAATGTCATCAACTGGTTCAGGTCATACCTGATGGACAGAGTACAGAGGGTGAAAATGGGACTTGTCTCATCTAGCCCAAAGCCTCTGAGCTGTGGAGTGCAGCAGGGGTCAGTCTTGTCGCACTTATTGTTCACGGTGTACATGCTGCCATTGGGGGACATTATCAGGCAGTACGGGTTGGGTTTTCACTGCTATGCAGATGATACCCAGCTGTACTTGTCCTGTGCACCTGATGTCCAGGTGTTAGATCCCATATTTAACAACTGCCTCAAGGAAATCCAGGTCTGGATGACTCAAAACTGGCTTAGACTCAACCCAGACAAGACTGAGGTACTGGTGGTGGACCCAGGTCATTGTGGAGCAGGGGCGGACAGGGGGGTGTCCCCTAATCTAGTATTGGGGGCATTCCCCTTGTCCCTTCTAGACAGGTGAAGGATTCAGGTGTGATCCTGGATGGTAGCCTGACACCTGAAGCACAGGTGTCGGCCGTGGTCAAAAGTGTTTTTTATCATCTCAGGAACATTGCCCGAATCAGAGCCCTGATCCCTCCTGAGGACCTGCCCACACTGGTACATGCTTTCATAACTTCCAAGCTGGATTACTATAATGTCCTGTACCTTGGATTATCTGGAGGCAACCTCCGCAGACTGCAGCTGGTGCAGAATGCGGCAGCAAGGCTATTGACCAGGGGTAAAGAGGTGTGAGCATATTACCCCAGTCCTCCGTGAACTGCACTGGTCAGGTGGAGGATTGTCTTCAAGACAGGGCTCTTTACCTACAAGACCCTGTATGAGGGGGGGTCCTGCTTTTCTGCATGATCTCCTTGACCCTTACTGTCCAACCCAGATGCTTCGTTCCATCAAGGGAGGCCTCCTGGGGTTCCCAGGGTGAGGTTGCAGCACTCAGGAGATAGAGCATTTGCAGTGGCTGCACCAACCCTGTGGAACTCCTTGCCTGATTATCTAAAGAGGACCCATGTGGGAGAGAAGCCTTTGAAAGGGACTGAAAACGTACCTATTTGAATTAGCTTTTATAATGTGATTTTATTGATAGATAGAATGAAATTATGTATTTACATTGATTTTATTATATATGTTTTGGTGATTTTCAAATATTGAACTGTGTCCATACTGTTTAGCACCCAGAGTCCCAGGAACTTGGCTCTTTATAAATAAAAATATCTATCTATCTATCTATCTATCTATCTATCTATCTATCTATCTATCTATCTGTCTGTCTGTCTGTCTGTCTGTCTGTCTGTCTGTCTATCTTTCTATCTATCTATCTATCTATCTATCTATCTATCTATCTATCTATCTATCTGCTGTACAGCACAGCTGGGGAAAGGCAGTCCAGATAAGGTTAGGGATTGCCAAACCAAGTAGGGAAATGGGCAGACTAGGTGGGCTGTGTGGTCCTTATCTGCAGGCAGATTCTATGTTTCTATGGAAGAGCACCTTTCTCAATACCTGATGACATCACAGTATCATCTGTTGCACTCAAAACAGAGCAGGGGAAATAAAATAGAAACTGTTAAATCTTCAAAAAAAGAAATAATTTAAAAACTTTACAATAAGAATACACTGTATAAATTGGACACACAATAGCCTGACACAGAATATGCCATTTATCATCACTTCTCAGGGGGACAAGGCTATTTTTTTTAACCCACTTGTGGCTCTGCCACTAGCAAGTTATGGTTCTGCCCCCTCACTAATGAAGATAAATGGCATATTCTGTGTCAGACCATTGCGTATCCTATACGTATTGCATATTGTGCTTTACCTCACAGTGCTTACCTTTCTTTCAATTATTCTCATCCTGTATACTGAACTACCCCACTCCTGAGTAGGTCTGGGCAAATTTCAAACTTCACCAGTGATGTTAATGCAAAGCGATGCATTACGCACTTTGCTAGAGCATCTGTGAATTGCCTATTTCCCGCTACACTGCAATTCACAAGGTAATTCATGACTATACATAAAACAAGCATTTGTCAATGCTGAATGGTGCTTGCTTGTATGTGCTGTTTAGGTATTTGGAAGTCATTGTAGTGCAAATATTGAAAATTCGCGAACTTACGAGCGTGCATAGGAACTGCACAACACACGCTCGTAAAACAGTCATTTTTAGGAATTTTTTCACCAAATTTTCAACATAGCCATTTTAAGACCTCTGCTCATGAACAGTGTCACTGTGATTTTCTTAATGTGTCCCATACATGGATTTGGCACACCAACTGCGCGCCTAATGCTTACATGGGCTGGAAACACGTTTTGGGTGAGATGTGAAAATGACAGCTATGCTGCTCATAAGGAGGTGGTAAAATGGCAATGTAGAAATCTGGAGTGAAAATATTGAAAATTCGTGAACTTATGAGCGTGCGTAGGAACTGCGCAACGTGCGCTTGTAAAACAGTCATTTTTAGGAATTTTGTCACCAAATTTTCAACATAGGCTTTATGAGAGCTCACCTTATGAACACTGGCAGTGTCATTTCATTAATCAACCCCGAAAGGTGATTTCATGCAGTGACGGCGAAATCACCCTTCGGGCCCGATTAACGCCATAACAGTGCAAGAATTCATGAGAAAGGGTCCCAAAAACCCCATGTTGAAAATTTGGGCCCAAAATTCCCCAAAATGCCTGAGATATGCAACAAAGTTCAAAAAACCCTATTTATTCCATTATACAGCTTACCGGCATTTCCTCAGTCCATGAGTCGGCTTTGAAGAGTGCAGGCGTGTTTCTAGTCCACCGATGATAGTCACGCCGAGCTCCAGAGGTAAGTATGGGGTGAGGGGTGTGGGGAGGCAGGGTGCACAGTGGGTGGGTGCAGGTGGGGCAGTGAGACTGCGAGACCTTTTTTATTTACAGGTTGTTTTTTTTTTTTTGTAATTAAGACGACACGGGACGTTTGCCATGCTGGGGTGGGCTCCCAGTGTGGCAGCTGGAAAGGCTGTTTGGGGGGGCTGGAGCTGACTGAGGATTGGGCACCCCCATCGGCTATAACAAGATTTGCCACGCTGGGGTGGGCTTCCAGCGTGGTACCTGGAAAGGTTTTGGGGCGTGCAGCCCGTGGAGCCAAGGGGAGTTGGGCACCCCATTGGCTATACATTTTTGCCACGCGGGGTGGCTCCCCAGCATGGCACCTGGACAGTTTTGTGGGTGGGGGCGTGGAGCCGGCGGAGATTGGGCACCCCTGGGCTATATACAATGTGTGCGTGGGGAGAGGCGCATCAGCACGCAATATGCGTGCTTGCATGCGTGTGTGTGGGGAGGAGAGCTCTGCTCACTTAAGCGGAGCTCTCCTTCAACTGTATGGCACTGCATTTTCAACGCTGTCATAGACAGCTGCAGCAGTCATTGGAGAACTGTACGCACCTGCAAACTCACTGACTAAATTGGAAGGCGGGTGCCACACCTCCGAAAACTTGGATGATGGCACTATGTTTCTTGCACATGCGTGCAAGCAACATAAAAAACAGCCATATAGTGGTAAATCCCTGACAGCGATGGGAACAATCAGCATTGTTCCAGTTGGGACAAAGTGTTTTTTTGCGGGGGGTGACACCCCATGCAGGGGGCTGTGCCCCCCACATACCCCATCTCTAAATAACCAATTCCGAGTCGGAGTTGGTTCAGGGTGGGGGGCGAAACACCAGGAGTCAGAGAGCCGGTGTACAGCAGACCATCACAGCAACCTGTGAGATTTATCGTTGTGATGGTCTTCGCTGTTAAAATGTTGTTGTACTGACGGCATACTGAATTTCTTCACTTCATATAGGTTTTCACCACACAAATTGTGACCTATGCAACTAATGGTACTGCAAAGTGCAGAATTCTTGAAGCATATTGCTATGGGGATTTCTGCACTTTGTGGCAAAATTCCCAAATTCCTGTGGATATCCTCTACTTCAATTTCAGCAAGGCTTTTGACTCAGTGCCTCATAGAAGGTTGCTAAAGAAGTTAGCAGATCTGGGTGCAGTGAAGGACATACTTAGATGGGTGAGAAACAGTGGAAATGAAACAGCAGAGGGTTATGGTTAAGGGAATAAAATCAGAGGAGAGGGAGGCCACCTGGTGCCGGCCCCGGGTCCAGTCACTTCTAGTATGTTCATCAGCGACATGGGACAAAGTATCCAGGGCAAGATGTGTCTCTTCACGATGACACTAAACTCTGTAGGGTAGATGAGCAAGATGGGGTTCGGGAGATACAAAGAGACTTGCAAAGGCTAGAGAAGTGGTCAAAGGTTTGTCAGTTGAAATTCAGTGTCAAAAAGTACAAGATGATGTATATAGGGAACAAGAACTTCAGGACAGAGTACTGGATAGGGGAGGGTAAAGTTGGGCATGACCTCTGAAGAAAGAGATCTAGGCACCATTTATTTATTTATGTATTTATTTATTTTATTTTGTTAACTGGGTAGGCTCACTGGGCCCAAAAGGTCCTTTTTCAGGGGCGACCTGGAATTAGTTACATAGAATCCTGTTGGGTACAGAACATTTTGATGATACAAGAAAGGTTTGGGTACAATCTGGTGAATCCAGAGGTCTAAGCACTTTTGACTACAAGACAAGTTTTGGGTACAATCATGGTGAATCCGGAGGTCTAAACACTTGTGATTACACTCCATGTCATTTCAGCACACACTCCTATAGGCAAGAGGAAGCAGCAACAGGGACATAGTAATTTAGTACAGGTTACAAATTTACAAGTTACAATTAAACAGGAAACAGACATAATACCTCACTGGCCAGGCGTCACATTGCTTAGTTTGTGTGGTTCTGCTCTTGTTATGCTGTGGCATGTTACCAAACTGAAGGGTAAGGTTACTAGGGGGTCTATGTCCAGGATTATCCCTAGCACGTGCATTGGTTGTTTTCCAGTAGATGGGCTCTGAGTCCTTTTCTAAAGGTGATCAGCGAGCCGGCAGTTTGCAGATGGTCCAGGAGGTTGTTCCAAAGGATCGGAGATGCATGAGAGAAGGGCCTGTTGCCTGTTGCCATCCTTACCCTAGACACCTCCGGGAGCCTTTGAGCAGAGGTGTGGAGCAATCTGCCAGGATACTTAGGAACCAACAGCCCAGCTAGGTTTGTTAGGTGTGAGATGTTTACTATTTTGTAGCCGATGGACCAAAGACAGTATTGAAGCTATTGGGAGAGAGAGGGCCAATTTAGGGAGGCCAGTACCTCACAGTCATCATCTGTGACTCCCTAAAACAATCAAACCAGTGTAACAAAGCCTACAGTAAGGTAGACGGGATGCTGGGGTGTATAGAAAAGGGTGCTGACAGCAGAAGAAAGGAGTTATTACTTACTACCTCTCTGTCGATCACTGCTGAGGCCCCACCTGGAATACTGTGCCCAGTTCTGGAGTCCTCACCCAAGGAAAGATAAGGACAGGCTGGAGACAGTGTGACATAGGGTGACCAAAATGATTCTGGGCCAGCAGGGCTGATCTCACAAAGGATCAGCTCAAGAGACTGAACACATACTCACTGGAGGCCAGATGAGAGGGGGAGATATGATAGGGACCTTACAGTTCCTGAACAGAATGAAAAAGGTAAATTGTGAGGAAGTATTTAGCCTAAGTAGTGGTTCACAAACACTCGGGCATGAGTGGAGACTGATGGGGGGAGGTTCAAGAAGGTGACTGTGAGAAGGCAGAGATACTAAACAAATATTTTTGCTCAGTATTCACAAATGAAGAGGTTGAGGTACCTAAACCAAACAATAGAAACACTCTGGATACAGGAGTTGATACCAGCCCATTCACAGAAGAAAGGGTTCTGAAAGAACTTTTAAAACTGAAGGTGAACAAAGCAATGGGGCCTGATGGGATTCATCCCAGAATTCTAAAAGAACTAAGGGTAGAACTAGTGACACCGCTGACTACTCTCTTTAACAAATCATGGGAGGATGGGGTGGTACCTGAGGACTGGAGGAGGGCAGATGTGATTCCACTTCACAAAAGTGGGAGCAGGGCAGAAGCAGGAAACTACAGACCTGTTAGTTTAACCTCAGCGATAGGGAAAATGATGGAATCACTTCTGAAGGAAAGAACTGTCGAGTACCTAGAGGCCAGAGGGGCACAGGACCCAAGACAGCATGGATTCACAGCAGGAAGGACATGTCAGATGAATCTAATAGATTTCTTTGACTGGGTCACCAAAGTAGTAGATCAGGGAAGGGCTGTGGACATGGCCTACCTAGACTTTAGCAAGGCATTTGACACAGTCCCACACAAAGATTAATATACAAGTTAGCCACCCTGGGAGTGGGTCCTAAGATGGTAGCCTGGGTAAAGAATTGGCTGGAGAACAGGACACAGTGGGTAATAGTAAATGGAGTCAACTCTGAAGAAAGGGGGGTTACTAGTGGGGTACCACAGGGTTCAGTACTAGCACTGGTCCTCTTCAATGTCTTTATAAGCGACATTGCAGAGGGACTTGAAGGAAAAGTATGTCTCTTTGCAGACAACACAAAGATCTGCAACAGAGTTGATACACAAGGTGGGGTGGAAAGGATGAGAAGGGACTTGGCAAGGTTGGAAGAATGGTCAAATGTATGGCAGTCTAGATTCAATGCTAAGAAGTGCAAGGTAATGCACCTGGGAAACAAAAACCCAGGGGAAGCGTACACAATGGGGGGTGAGATACTAACAACAACAAAAATGGAAAGGGACCTGAGGGTAGTCATAACAGATGACCTAAAGGTGGGCAAGCAATGTGAGAGGGCAGTAAGGAGGGCTGGGGGGATACTGGGATGCATAGGGAGAGGTATCACTAGTAGAAAACAGGAAGTTGTTATCCCTCTGTACAGACAGCTGGTGAGACCCCATCTGGAGTACTGCGTGCAGTTCTGGAGACCCAATCTCCGCAAAGACTTAAACAGGATGGAGGCAGTCCCGAGGAGAGCACTAAAATGGTGCAGGGTCTGCACCGAAGACATATGAGGAGAAACTAAGGAGCTTAATATGTATAGCCTCGAGGAAAGAAGGGAGGAGGACATGATAGAAACTTTCAAGTACCTCAAGGGAATCAACAAAGTCCAAGAGGGTAGCATCTTTCAGAAAAGAGGTGTGCAAGAACAAGGGGCACAATTTGAAGATGGGGCAGGCAGCTCAGAGGTAATATAAGGAAGTATTTTTTCACGGAGAGGTTGTGGATGCATGGGCAGGCCTTCTGGAGGTTGTGGAGACAAAAACAGTGGTGGAATTCAAGAATGCATGGAACAGTCATAAGGCAATTCTAGGGGTGGGTGTAGGAAGAAGAAGGCTATTGGTTAACTAGGATCTGCAGTTTACCCAGTAGGTAGAAATGGGCAGACTGAGTGGGCCAGCGGTCCTTATCTGCCATCAAAGTCTTTGTTTCTAAGTGAGAAAGTTTTATTTTACAGAAGGGATGATGGAGCTGTGGAGCAATCTGCCAGCTAATGCAGTGGGCACCAAAACTATCAATGGTTTCAAACACGGCTAGGACAGAGTGACGGGCTTAGTGATTGCCAAGGGTTGTAGAACTCACAAAGGGAGCATGGGAGTGGACAGTGTGGGTTGGAACCCTATATGGTCAGTAGATCCTGGGTTTGTTAGGGTTTTATAGGCAGACTGAATGGACCAGTGGCCTTTTCTATCATCATTTTCTATGTTTCTAATTTTTTTTAACTTCGCCTACACCTACTCCTGAGCATTCCTCATTCTCACTGAACCGCCATGCACACCTAATGGCTGCTGCCTATTATTGTTGGATTTTAAAGGGCTTTGTGATGCTTTGTGCATGAAAGGCATTTGTAACAGTTGCTCTGTATACCCCTACTGTATTCCTTGTTTTTATGTTTGCTTGTGCGCATGCGCAAGAAACATTTTGTGACAGCTTGGTGGAGTAGCAGGTTGTGGAGGTGTGGCAGTGTTGTGGCCATGCTGCCACTGCTTTTTTGGGCTTGTCTCTGTGGCTCCAATGAATGAGCATGCTGTCTATGACAGCAGTTGAGAAGCGTGCCACCAACTTGAAAGAAATCCTCCGCTGCAATGAGAGACAGGCTCATCATTGCAGCGGCAGATCTGACACTTCATTACATGCCGTTCCTCCTGAAACATTTCAAAAAACATGGCGGTGGCTCCCGTTGTCCGCCTCTCACAGTCCCTCGAAAGTCGACATCAGGGGTTCCCAGTCCTCCTGTCGCCATGCCCCCTCCCCAGTTCATTTGCTGACAGGGTGCCCAATCCCCATCTGCATAATGTCCCCTTGTTTTATTTGTCTGCGAGGGGTGCCCAATCCCCCAGCATCATACCCACACAAACACAGACACCCTTTCTTTGCCAATGGGGTGCCCAATCCCCATCAGCTTCAGTCCCCTGCCAAAAAAACACAGGTGACACACACGGGCCCACCCCAGTGTGCCCAAATGTATTTGGCAAACCTGTAACAAAAAAAACCTTCCCGCGACTTTCTATTTTCTTCTCCTTCCGTAAAACAGAAAACAGTCTCTCATGGTCACGACACCCCCCCCTTCCCCCAACCCACACCCACGTTCTGTGCAACCCATCTCCCTGCAACCCCCTCACCCCATACTTACCTCCGAGCCCCGCACGTGATCTTCAGTGGAGTGGGAGATGTCTGAACTCTTCAAAAGCCGACCGTGAACTTAAGAAAATCACAGTAAACTGTATAATGGCATCAGTGGGGGCTTCAACCTAGGTGGATATTTCGGTCATTTTTATGACTTTTGGCTCCAGGTTTTTAACATGGGGTTCTTGGGACCCCCCTCATGAACTCAGTCACTGTCATTTCATTATTTGATCCCAAAAGGTGATTTCACAGTCACTGCATGGAATCACCTTTCAGGACTGATTAATGAAATGACAGTGTCACTGTTCATGAGGTGGGCTCCCAAAAAGCCTATGTTGTACATTTGGTGAAAAAATTCCAAATAATGACTGTGTTATGAGTGTGCATTGCACAGTTCCCATGCACACTTGTAACTTTGAGAATTTTTAATATTTTCACTCCACATTTTCAACACTGCCATTTTTCCACACCTCCTTATAAACAGTACAGCCGTCATTTTTCATATCCTGCCCAAAATGTGTTTTTGCACATCTGGGGCACACTGGTGTGGTCGCTGTGGGAAATCAATGTTTGAGACAGATTAAGAAAATCACAGCGACAGTGTTCATAAGGAGAGGTCCCAAAAAGCCCATGTTGAAAATTTGGTGAAAAAATTCCAAAAACTGACTGCATTACCAGCGTGCATTGCACAGTTTCTACACACGCTTGTAACTTAGCCAATTTTTTATATTTTCATTCCAGATTTTCAACATTACCATTTTTGCACACCACCTTATGAACAGTAGAGCTGTCATTTTTCACATCCTGCCCCAAAACATGTTTTCGCACCTGTGGCGCACAATGGGCATGGTCACTGTGTGAAATCAATGTTCAGGACAGATTAACAAATTCACAGTGCCACTGTTCATGAGCAAAGGTCCCAAATGCCTATGTTGAAAATCTGGTGTAAAAAATCCCCAAAATAATTGCATTAAGGGTGTGCATTGTGAAGTTTCTATGCATGCTCATGACTTCACCAATTTTGTAATATTTTCACTCCAGATTTTCAACATTACCATTTTTTATATCTCCTCATGAACAGTATAGCTGTCATTTTTCATATCCTGTTCAAAGTGTGTTTTCACACCTCTGGCGCCAAATGGCACAGTCATTGTGCAAAATCACCTTTTGGCTAATAAACTGATAGTGTCACTGTTCATGAGGTGGGGTCACAAAAAGCCCATGTTGAAAACTTGGAGTGAAAATACCAGGAATGCCTAGGGCATTAGGGTTTCCGACCATAACATCCTACCCTATAGGGACTGACAGGCATCAGGGGTGTGACTTGGGATTGTCGACAGTAATGCTCATGCCATTACACCCCCACCCCCACCCTGCAGCCAGTGACAGGCATTGAGGTGTGCCTTGGACTCTTTGGCCTCAAAGTTCACCCCATTCTCTTATACTGCACCCATTTTAGCGTATTTCCTTACGGAATGGGGTGAGTGTAAAGCCTGAACACCCCAAGGCACACCTTGACACTTGTCAGTGTCTGCAAGGTGGGAGTGAGGTAATGGCATGGCGTCAAGCGGCGACCCAAAGCACACCCAATCTGTCTCTTCAGAGTGGGGTAGGGTTGAGTGTCGAGTTCAATACTTCACTGCCATTCCTATTCTGCAACTGTCTGACTCCTGCACTTCAAATGCTAATGCCAGCAAGCAAACATTCGGTATTGACAAATGCTTGTTATATAATTCTTTCTGTAAGTGTAACAGTTCGAATATAGCAGAGGCAGGAGAAAGTCAAGCTTTCTTTGCAATGTCTCTGAAAAGAAAGCAGACCAAATGGCTCTGTTGTAAATTTACTGTCTGGCTGTCTAATCTCAGGACCTCTGTCAGTTTATGGCTAGGCATTAGAAGTGTCTTTGATGTCAGCAAGCAGCTAACTAATCCAAACATTCCTGTTGGGGGCTTATGTCTTTGGACAGAATGCAGAAGCATTTGTTCAACAGACTGGTCCAAGCCGGTTTTCCCAACCCCAGCTTCAAAGGATTTTGAATCTGTGATGTCAGAGTGGCATATTGGATGGCATGTCATGGGGGAGCAACTGGAGGGCCTTTTAGTCTTGCAGGGCCTGACAGAGTCAGGCTAAGGACTACAAACAAACTGTCATTTTAAAGTTCCTGTCTATCCTGATTCATCAGAGTGTCTTGTGGTAAGCCAGTTTACTTTGTTAGAGGGAGGGATGGAGGAGAGAGAGAGAGAGAGAGAGAGAGAGAGAGAGAGAGAGAGAGAGAAAGGGAGAGAGGGAGAGAGAGTTTTTTCTTTGTGTAACCTATTGTTCAAAATGATTTGCTTTCCATTTCTGTAGCACTACTATTCCCTATTTTCTTGCTATTATATCCTATTGTAACCCCCCTGCAAATGGGGGTTCCCAAAAGACTTCCAGGAGCTTGCTTGAATGCTCCAAGCCTGAATGGTGTTTGGCATTTAAGCCATTTATCAGTGAGTGTTTTTAGAGCCTCTGGTACTGTCTCTTTAAGAGCTGTCTGCTTGCAGACATAATTAGTTTGTATGGGGGGACTGTGTGCTTCTCTGAGTACCACTCGAGCTGCTGCCAATTCACTTCATTTTTGCAGTCACTAGGAGTGCAAGGGAACCTATCTGAAAGATGTAACTGTTTGCCAGAAATTATTTAGAGTAATAATGAAATTACAGTTTGTCTAACCTGCTTTCTTTGCAGTCAGAACTGTGTCTGCTAGTTCCCCATTCTAGTTTTGAACTGCTGAACTGGACCAATCAGTGTGGGATAAGCTAGCTCTAAAATGGTGCCTTGGACGAATCAGAACTTGGACTCATAATCTGAGCCAGCCACAAGAGGATTGTATGGGCAGTGACTCTGGGAGATGTAGTTTAGACTTCAGTGCCTTTTGGACCAACAGCAGCAGTCTGTGTGGTGACAGCCAATCCAGTCAGAACTGGGAGGAACTCAAAAGGAAGTGCCGGTTTTGTGGGTTGGAGTTTCAGTTGAGCTTTGGCAGTGAAGAAGGAAGAGCCTGTGCTTTTCAGTGTGCAGTTTAGTCAAAGCGTGTGTAAGGCCCAGAGTTCCGGTCTGCAGCTTGTGTAACAGCTTGTTAGGACTGAACTCGGTCCTATGAAAGAATCAAAGGATCTCTGAAGAGTAGAAACCAGGCTCACCCTGTAGAAGACTGGAGGATTGCTGAAAATTGCACTCGGTCTGTCAGGAACTGAATCTGCTGTGTGTTCTCCCGGTATTGTGCAGTAATTGCGATCGGGATACAGATGCAGCCTGCCTGGTATAGTCTTTCTTTTATATGGATGTGGAAGAGGTTTGTGTACCTCAAGTGAGCCCTGCTGACATTGAAGGACCCTATCTTATTTGGAGGTCATGAGTACTAATTCAGGTCGACTCCCTGTTGGTGCCACATTAAATCCAAATGGAATTACTGTACTGCTGACTGTTTAATTCTCCTTTTCTCTGTGAAAGGGCCCCTACCAGCTGCCACGGTTTGGACTAGCCACTAGGGGCTTGGGTGCACCCAGGGACAGTAACTGATAGGATAGGCCTGTGCACAGAGCCATAGGTAATTATTAGAGTGATAAGCTAATTAACCTGATTTCCCCTGTCCTTGTTATATCCCCCTAAATAAATCAGAGCTGCTTGTTCAGCAAAAAGTTATACTGCCTGAGGTATTTGTCTATGTTAAAGTACTGTACTGTGATTGTTGCACTGTATCTCATTTCACAGGAGGTCCCAGTGCCGGAACCAGAACTGGGGGTAAGTGTATACTGTGAAGGTAATTCTGATATATTGTGTGGGCCACTAGTGGGAAGAAAGGGGGGTTGCAGTGTCCCAGAGGGCTGTGACCAAGTTAGTTTAACTATTGCAAACCCTGACCTCTGGGTGGAGGCACCCGCCATTGGATCAGGCCCCTCAACCTGTTGGTGGCAAATCAGGCAGGGTAGTAGCCCCTGGGATAGCGCCATCTAGGGGTTACACTATATTATCTGTTTAACCACATGTATTAAAATATTATATATTTCATATACTTCATGTTTCTGTGACTGAATCCTTTAGGGTGCAGCTGACCAATTTATAATTGACAAACTGGATTTTGGCCTCTAAAGAGAATTATACAATGGTGTGTGAAAATCTTGTAACCTCATTGGTCAAAACATGTCACATGACTATGGGTAAATCCCGCATTACCCACGGCTGAGGAATTGCATTTATAAAAAACATAATTAAACACATTTTTACATTTATTTTCACATGGGTCTGTTGTATAATCGCAATAAGGCACTCCAGGGTGTGAGTTTTTGGGGATTTACCCACTTCTTGTGTGGTTAAGTCACTTGGCTGCACCTCGTGACACACCACACAAGGCGTGGGTAAATTCCCAATAACCCAAACCCTGTTGTGCCTTATTGCTTAAGGCTATCATTGCCGGATTTTATTTCTAAAGCAAGGTGTTCTCAGCTGTGACAGAGAGGGGTGGGTTGTGTGATTGTGAACAAGGAGCACTGGACTGTGTGAGCAATACCTTTGGAGGGAGACGGACCTGGAGATACCCCAAAAGAGTGTCTAAGCTAAGTCGTTGTAGTTAATGAAGTATTGAGAAAGTTGGTAACAGTAACACAGGCTGTCTGGTACAGACCAGTTTGCCACAGCGTTATAGAAAACAAAACCTTTTCACAATAACACACCTTAGTGCTGACAGGCTGTGACAGCTCCAGCTGGTGCATCTGGCAGTGAGTGCTAGATCAATTGGGTAACATCACACAGAATTTTTCCTTTGAGCTTCTCTATTAGTGTTCCTGGTTGAGTATGTAGTTTATTAAAGGCAGTTTTCTGGGGCACCTCCATTAGTCTTCCTGGTTGTTTTGAACTTTTGGGCCATTGGGAAGTTTGGCATTGTCACAAAGGCGAGATTGAAAGGTGACTTGTTCAAAATGTCAGTTCCCAGATTTATTATAAAAGCAAACAGAGACACTGGCCATGTACCAAGTAGTGATGCTGCTTTATTTTATTCATCCCTCTCCTGTTCTGAAAGATTAGATTTGCAGCACCCTAGCATGGCTGTGGGGTAAAGGCTGCATTCCTTTCCAAGACTTTACCTATTTCTGCTCAATTCTCAGCTACAGGGGCCACTGGAGGTGAGCGCTCAGCTCTACCTCCCCAGAATTGCTTGCATCCCCTCAATAATGTACCTGCCGTCTGCTGGCTTGGGAGTTGGAGACCTGAGGTAAGTCTCAAACCCAGGTCTCCTGTTGATGTCATTGAGCTATCACCAACCTAGTGGGCAGAAAGCATATCAGCTTTCACAAATAAACATGGGTATACCTAGGATACTTCATTAGTAAACAAGGGCTCAAAGAGTTACAGTTAATGTTTTGATTTATATGAATGCCTTCCAGTTTAAAACATTCAAATATTTCATTATATGTGGATGATACCGTATTAATAACTGAGGGGACTAATAAACAAGAAGTTGAAGAAAAACTAGTCTGATTTTGAAACCATGCAATTATGCTTCTAGACCAGACATCTATTGATGAATATAAATAAAACCCAAACCATGTTATTTAAATCTTCTAGATCCAAAAATAAGTGTCTTGATAGTGCCATGCAAATTGTAACTGTAAATGGGCGGTTATTAACACAGACAGTAACGTAGAAGTATTTGGGAGTATAAGTTGATTCTGGTCTCACCTTCAACCAGCATATAGACAATATTATAAAAAGAATCAAAATGAAACTAGGGGCCCTAAGAAGAGTCTTAATCTGCATGATCAAAACAGACAGTTTGTTGGTGGCAAATCAATTGCTTATGCCAACACATGGATCACATGTCTATAGTTTTTCCACAAAAAATCTCTACATAAATTGAATGTTTGTATCATAGAATAGCCAGATTTGTATTAAGGTGCGATCCCACAGTCCATCACTGTTCTTTATATGATGCCTTGGCCTGGGACTAGCTGCACCAAAAAGAAATTGTATGGAATAATTTTTGTATAAAATCCTGAAGACAGAAACTCCTGTAAGGTTGTAAAACAACTAGAATGGGTCAACCACAGTTGTTGTTTAAGAAACAAAGAAAGAACTTTAATAGTACCTAGGATGCAAAATAACTATGGCACACTTAAATTCAAGTATAGAGCTGCTAGCTCCTGGAATAGACTCCCAAAACATTTGAGAGGAATGGAATTAACAGTAAAGGAATTTGGCTCTACGATTAGACAGAATTTTGCACATTTTTGACATTGTTTTAGGTAAATTATATAATGCCCATAATGTTTAAATATTTGTATGTAGTCGATTAGAGCAGGAAAGAGTTTAAATATGTATATAAATGTATATGTAGGTGCATGTTGATAATATCTGGAACTTCCTAGGAATACCTTTGTAATTTAATACCAACTTCTAGGACCACCATGAAACAGGCCTTGAATAAGACCTATGGTAAAACTTTTGCTTGTCAAAATTTATTTCTGCCTGTATAAATAAAGATGTTTTACTACTACTACTAGATTTGCGAGGAGGTCTTAGCACTGTCTGCGTATTCATGGAACCAGTACCTCCTCTCACCTGCAGATCAGAAGAGACCAACTTCTCTCTTTTCTCCACCCTCCCTGGCACTCTCCCTCCTCCCCTTTCCTTCTGCCTCCTTCCTTCTCCTCTCTTGTTTTACTACTCTCTCCCTCCTTTCCCTCTTTCTTTGTTCTCCGAGGATATCTTGTCTTCGGAGTTCAGTCCTGATACTGAAAATAGTTTGCCTGAAGAAATGAGGACAAACAAAATTCTGAAGAGAGAGAAAATGCAGATGAAAACTGAGAAAGTTCAATGCTCAAAGGGGCCTCTGTTTCATATGCTGTATATATCATCTGTCTAGCTAACTAACTGGATAACTATTTATTGAACAATTACAGGGCTCAAAATATATCCTTTCTGCATTTCTATGGATATGCAGGAAGACTATCAGTAATGTAGTGCAGATTTACCACTCTGCCACACTTCACTATTTGGCCACACGGCAGAGTGACAGCAGAGAGCACTTACTCCACTCTCTGTTGGGGCTGGGGTGCAGAGTCTCCTGGTTGGCCATGAGTGCTTAAACTTACTGAAACCCAGGCTTGAAAACAGGCATTAACAGGGCAGCCTATGGGGTCCTTCATGGAGCTTCTGGCAGACATGAGCATATGGCACCGTTACTCAGACCTAATTGGTCAGAGGTGTCTGAAACAGCTGTGCTCTGTCTCCTGTGGCACAGTTAGAGTGTGGGCAGCACATTGTGAGGATCCCTGTGTGCATGCTCTGCAAAATCAGCCGTTTGGGCATGATAAAATATTTTCTAACCAACTTTAAACTAACGGACTTACTGGAGTGGGCTGATTTGTCTTAGAAAAGTCCAACAGGGGCTGGACATAGGAGCAAGGGAGAAAGAAGGCATCAGGTGGGGAGGAAATGATCTCAGGGAGCCGAGGCAGGATCTCTCTACAACATTCCCTATGCCACAGAAAAAGAAATCAAATAGTCCAACGTGGTTGGGGAGAAAGAAGACAGCTGGTCAGGGGGACTGGAATATGATCACAGTGGCAGGGTTTCAACATTCCCTGAAGCCCAAAACAAAAATTTTGATTTTGTTCAGCTGCAAACTAAGGGAGTAACTCGGGGAGAAAGAAGGCATCTGGTGGGGACTGAAAACTATCTCAGGGCAGGGATCTCAACATTAATCCCTGAAGCAAAATGTAATTTTCAATGCAAACCAAGGCAGTTTGGGGGAGAGATAAAGGAGCAACTGCTGGGTGGGGGAGATAGGCAGCTGAACAGGGGATTGAAAACAATCTCAGGGGCATGGATCTCAACATTCCCTGAAGCTACAACAAAATAAAAATAAAATAAAATCAGTGCTGCAAAGCAAGGCAGTGGTGGGGAGATAAAAGCAACTCAGTTGGGGAAGGAAGGAAGGAAGGAAGGAAGGAAGGAAGGAAGGAAGATAGATAGATGAGTGCGAACTAAGGCAGTGGTGGAGAGATAAAAGGAGCAACTTGGGGGAGAAAGGCAGCTGTTAGGGGACAGAATAAGGATCTCAGGGGCAATGGATCTCTACATTAATCCCTGAAGCAAAAAATAAATAAAATAAAATAAAAATCAGTGCAAACTTGTATTACCCCTGGTGGCCACCCTCATTAAGGCTTACCCATTTAGATGGGACCTCACTGATATGAAATATTTGGGAATTCAGCTCCCCAAAACGTGGACATCCTTTATTAGATCAGCTATGGGCCTCTAACAGCACAAATGCTGACTGAAGTACAACAGTGGCATACATTGCCCCGAGCCACAAGTAGATGCACTGCAAATGGTGGTTCTACCACGGCTGCACTGTGTTTTCCAAAATGTCCCTCTAGTGGCAGAAATGGAGGACAGCGACCTCAAATTTCATTACAAGGGAACAGACCATGGATCCGCATTCTTGCTTTAGAGCTTCTTAAGGAAAGGGTGGTCTCAGACTCCTGGATCTCAGCTCTATTATGCTGCAGCTCAGATTCATTTCTCTTTGCCTGGCACATGGTGGGATCAGGTCCTCAGTGTCTGGATACAAAAGAGACATATTGCCTTTTCATGACTTGACCCAGTATTTTAATTTTTTTTTTAATTTAGTTGTTTAACCAGGTATAGCACACTAAGCTGAAAGCTTTTTACAGGAGCGACCTGGGAGCACAAGGAGGTTAAGGACTTGTCAGGGTCACACAGTATGCAAGTGGAAGCTGTGGATTCAAACCCAGGTCTGGTCTGCTGGATGTTACCAGATTTGCAGCCCAGAGCCTTAGACCACTGCGCTATACTGCCTCCTGTATATCTTTGGTACAGATGCGGGCACATGGTGGCTGGGAGATACCAACCCATGGATCCACAGAATGTGAGAGGTTTGGCAGGACATGACTGCCACACTTGGCCAATTGGAACAGTTAATGTGGGTGTGGCCATCGGCACAATTAGAAGACTTCCCTCCTGCCAAAATAGATCACACTTCCCAGGACTGGCAGGCGAAAAACCTAATCTGTTTGGGCCAACTCTGTTTGGGGGCAGCTCTTAAGTCTTTTGAGGAGCTCCAGTGACAATTTGGCCTTGAGTGGTGGGATTTTTTCTGATATCTCCAGCTGAGACATTATTACAGTGCTTGACACCCAGACCATAGGGATCAGTCCAAAACTGTAGCCATTATACAAGTGTTACCTACCCAATTATAACAAATGACACCACATCTTATTTCTACTATCTACAAAGCACTGCAGGACTCATAGCAGATGAGCACATTGTATATAGCCTGTAAATGGGATGAGGAATTACAGAAGGAGATCTGTCTGGACAACTGGGACATGGGATGTTATGAAGCAGACAGGATAACCTCCTCCAATGTCTGGCATAAGTACGCATGGAAGCACACAGTCTGGTTCTTTTGTACCCACACTATTACAGCCAAATATGGGCAGGGGGGCTGCGGCATGTTGGTGGAATTGTGGTGAGCCTCAAGCAACGCATATGCATATAATGTGGGATGACTCAGCTTGGGGTCCTTTTTGGTGGACCTGGACAGGGCTGTCACTGAGGTCTTTCTTTCACCTGCACAATTAACTCCAAAGATGTATCTGTTTTACCTATACCCTAATGGGATGAAGGACAGAACCATAAAATATCTCCTAGGAATCCTATTTCTTGCAGCCAAGAAATATATCACTAGATAGTGGCTCACTCCAAATCAGGTGCAAATAACCCATTGGAGGATACTGTGAATGATATATACAGAATGGAAATACCGTTTTGGTTTAAATGAAAAACTGAGCTGTTCATTTCTAGGTGGACCAAGTGGATAATTGATGTAATGTTGCATGATCCTTTGTTTGTTCCATAGCTGCATGACGTCTACCTGCAGGGAAGGTGGGTAGCACACCTGAGGGGAAGGCAGTGAGGAGGGAATCTGACTGCTGTTCAGATGTGATACAAAGGCTCCTGATAGCTTGTTAAGGGATGTCCCCCTCCACCCCTCCGAGGAGGGAGAACTGAATAAGATTTTGTTATGCTGGGAATTGTGTACTATTAAGCTTTCCCACCCAACCCCAATCACTGTACCGGGGAGGCGAAAGTCCTATGGAATGTTTTCATTTGTACTTCTTTTCTCTGTAATCCAATTCATATCGGCAATCCTCTGTGTGTTTCTGTAATGACCTGCACACAAAATGTTTTCAATAAAAAACATATTAAGAAAAATCAATGCAAACTAAGGCAATGGTGGGCAGATAAAAGAGCAACTTGGGGAGAGGCAGCTAGTGGGGACTGAATAAGGATTTCAGCGGCAGGGATCTCTACATTAATTCCTGAAGTTAAGTGTGACTTCCATGGAAAAAGAGGGACCTGCACAGTAAAATATGGTCCACCCAAGTTCAATAAACCAGTTTCCTCCCAAGCATAATTATAACATGGGTTGACAGAAACATGCAAACCTGTTGGTTAAGTAGGTCTGCAGGGCCATGGATTAAGTTAGCCTCAATCCACGGTTTCATGGAGCGACTGTGGAGATGTGACGCTGGATCTCTTTCTCTGTACAGCACAGAAAACCTGTGCCGGCAGCCATGAAAAATCCCAAGTGAGTGATCGTGAGTGTGGCATGTGTCCATTTCCTGCTACTTGTGGGAATACCTGAGGGGCAGAGAGACAGAGAGAAAGAGAAACAGCATAACATGTTATTCATCAGTACTGCACTGTCCTCTCTCATGTGTCTGCATGTGTGTGTGTGTGTAACCCATGCCATGGCGGTTGCCGACAGTGGGTTCCATTAGATCTCGGCACCGCATTTAGAGCACCATGTCAATAGAGCACCACATTTCGGCAACTGTCACTTATAGCGACCTCTCTGTTTGCATGGGGCTGCACCCCTCCACCCTCCCTTACTAAATATACTAACTCTGGGGGGGGGTGACTTTGGGGAGGGCACAGAGATGTCACAGTAAATAACATTCGCTGAAATTTGGCACTCTGTTGATGCAGTGCTGTAAAGGTAATGCCGTACCGATGGTATACACAGCAATGTGCCCTGACCCCCCCTCAACGCCCACCCGTAGATGACACAAAGATAGTGAGAAGAATCGAGTACCTATTCAACTCTTTGTGTGCAGTATCAACAGATAGAGAAATGGTGGCCCGTAGGGACAAATGGCATTGTCAGGGCATCAGGCTACAGACAAAGTGAGAGAGAGAGAGAGAGAGAGCTGAGAGAGAGAGAGAGAGAGAGACAGAGGTACAGCGAAGCACAAGGAGGTGCAGCAGTGACCAGTATGAAGCAGCCAGCGACAGCCAAAAAGGTCCTCTGTCTCTCTGTTGCTGTGGGGTTATTTTAATGTGTGCCAGAACTGCTGAGTAAGTGCACGGGGCAAGGAATGCAGACGTGAGTTAATGAAGAGCCCCCAAACGATGTCACACAGTGTGTTGGCTGCCATGCTGACAGACACATGGAGATTGAGAGACAGTGACAGGGAGTAGGGGACAGCGAGCAAGAGAGAAATGAAGCAGACAGAGCTGCACCTCTTCTCCCAAACCCAGACCAGGGAAACGTGGTGTGGAGAGTCAGAGAGAGAGAGAGAGAGAGAGAGAGACATACACACACTAACATTGCCCTCAGGTCAGACAGTGGAAAATTGCGACTCTAGAGTATGTGTGTGTATGTGTCTCTCTGTGTTCACTTTGCAGGGAGTGATTGGTCTGTCGCTGCATGAAGTCCTGCACCTTCTGGTCCTGTGAGACAAAGGGACAGAGAGAGAAACACAAAGTAAGTATCTCATTCAGAATTGCTGTAGTGTAGTTCCTGTGTTTCTCTATCTGTCTCTCAATGTCTGTGTGAGCCATGCAGTGATCTGCAGTGTTAAAGATTGCAGAGTTCGTGGGGAGAGCACGATGTCCTTTGCAACTGACCATTCTGCTTGTCAGTCACCCAGTGCCAGATCTCGGGCCAAAAGGGAGAAATACAGGAAGGGAGACAGTGGGAGTGGGGGAGGAGGAGAGACAGAGAGACAGACAGACACAAGGGGAGCGACAGGGAGAAAATCAATACCTATGTTTGTCCCAAAACATGTTTCTACACATGGTATTGTTTCTCAGAGTGTGCCAGATCGTGGGTGGATGGCATAAAGTGATGGGGAGAGAGAGAGAGAGAGAGAGAGAGAGAGAGAGAGAGAAAGAGAGAGAGAGAGAGAGAGGTCTATACGATAACGGCAATCGGTAGGGTGAATGTACATCGGTGAAAATCCATTTCACCAATGTACACTCCAGCGCACAGAGCAGAAGGCACCGGAACTTGCTATTGTTTGTTTATCCCCACACCCCGACTTGGGGCTTTGCCCCTGCACCCCCTACTAAAGATTCTCAACTCCAGAGGTGTGCATGTTAGGTGGGGATAAAAAAAAAACGGTTTTGGCGGACTAGCGCAAAAATCCTGACGCGCCTAGCACTGAACCCGGTACCCTCCGAACCCTAGCCTGCCACAAACCCACCACACCACATGGCCAGCTCGGCAACCCACTGTCTCACTACACCTCACAAACCCTTCCTCCCTTCCGCCCGTCACACGGGCGCGTTTCACTCACCCCTGCGTGCGCATACATATAGTGACAGGATGTCGCTATACCAGATTCACCCCCTGTCCAGTAGCCTTGTGAGCAGGTGCCACTCTTGAGTTGCACTTTTGTAAGCTTTCAATAGCGGTCGCCCTTCTCACAGGATACCGAGAGAGAGAGAGGCAGAGTGACTGTGTACATTGTTCCTAGTACTGTCCATGTGGACAGGTGTGTGTGGGTGGGAGGGGCCACAGTAACAATGGTAGGCAATGCAGCAGTCAGTATTATGCAGAAGAAATGTCACAGATCATCTCAGTAGCATATGTGTGACATTATGTGCATAAAAGCAATGCAGTATGCATTATTTGTTAGGGACTATTTTGCAAGGTGGCAGGATACAGTACCTTTCTTGCTATTTAAACGACAAAAAAAAACCTTTCTGGCTATATTTTTGTTGTTTAAACATAACCCATGTTAGAAATGGAATAACTCACTCCAGGGTATGGGGTTATTGAGGATTAATCAACACCCCGGGAACTGTAAGGACACTCAGCCTGCAGCCTTGTGCCTCACAGCGCACCATGATGTTGATTAATCCCCAGTAACTTCAAAGTATGATCAGATGGATGAACAATTGGCTCAGGACCGGACCCAGAGGCGTGGTTAGCCAGGATACTCATCCCAAGGAAGGTCATTAGTGGGGTCCCACAGGGATCAGTCCTTGGGCCCTCCTCTTCAACACCTACATCTCTGACATAAGGACAGGAATCAGGAGTGAGATGAGTCTCTTTGCGGATGACTCAAAACTGGGGTGGTGGTGGATGGGGAGGAGGGAGGGTGGCCTCAGGGGACCTGGAGGCTCTGGAAAGATGGTCTAGAAAGTGGAAGCTGAGGTTCAATGCAGGGAAATGCAAGGTACTCCACCTGGGGCCAGAAACCCAGGCCAAGTGTACACCCTGGGGAAATGCTACAAGTCTCGATGGCTGAGAGGGACCTGGGGTGGTGGTGGATGTCAAGATGAACAACTCGGAGACTTGTAGGAGGGCAGCAGCCAAGGCCAACAGGATGCTGGGTTGCATCGCTAGGATCACCTCCAGAAGGAGGAAGTGATACTCTGTCTGTATAACTGCTTGGTGAGGCCGCACCTTGAGTACTGCATGCAGTTTTGGAGGCCACATAAGAGGACATTACTCTCCTGGAGAGGGTCAGGAGGGCAGCCAAAATGATTTGTGGCTTGGGGACAGGACCTATGAGGAGGGCTTGAAAGCTAAATATGTACACATTGGAAGAGAGAAGGGACCGGGGACATGATAGAGGTACATGAAGAGGGTAAATAGGGAGGAACAGTCTGGGTGCTTGAAGGAAGGAGGAGGGGCCACTAGAGGGCATGGGTGGAAGCTGGAGGGAAGATTCAGGGAGAAGGAGGAGGTGCTACTTCACTGAGAGGGTGGTGGAGCCATGGAATCGCTGCCTGGGGGCTGGTAGAGGCAGAGACAGTGGAAGGGTTCAAGAGGGGCTGGGACAGGTACAGGGAAGGGTTCTGGAAGCAAATCCAATGCAGCAAGAATATCCGAACTGGGAAGGGAGAAGCCAGAGGAGGCGAGGGGCAGCAAGGTCAGCACCCAGGGTGGAGGCTGACCAAGCGAGCAGACACGAAGACCATTAGGCCTATTCTGCTGGCATTTTAGTATGTCAGTAACCCCATACCCTGTCCTGGGTTGTTGCTATTAAGCCTACTCCAACCATCTCAACCTGCAAAGGCAGGACCTTCAGTCCCACTTGTCTTGTAATCACTAAGTAGAAAATCTTTCCTGCAACTTGCTAACCTCAGTGTAGTAACCGACTGCTAAATGCAATATTTGCTACTCAGTTTGTTAATTTGTTTGTAATTTCTCAGAAGTAGCTTTGTAAACAGAGATTATCTTTTTTTCAGACTGCTAAATGCAGGTAATTTGTTGGCCAAGTAGTCTTTCATATTTCCTGCAAATAGAAAAGTATCAGCCAAATTAGGCCAATCTTTATAACTGAAGTAATTTAACCTGAATTGCATAGAAACATAGAAGTTAGCTGTAGATAAGGACCTCATGACCCACCCAGTCTGCCATGTCTTCCCTACCTACAGTGCCATCCCAGACCCTTCTTGGTCTCCCGGTTTCACCCCCCTCTTGCCTTTCTAATATCCCCTTGTGTCTATCCCATACATTCTTGAATCCTGTAACCCTCTCAGTTCCCACCACCACTGCTGGGAGGCTGTTCCAAGCATCCACCACCCTCTCTGTGAAGAAGAACTTTCTCACGTTTCCTCTGAGCCGCCCCACTTCTAGCTTCATAGCGTGATCTAACGTTTCTTTGTTCCTGCACACAAAGCAGGTTTGGCCAACTAGCTAAAGCCTAAATACAGTAAAGAAATCTTCACTTTTTTTGAAGAAATACCGGTACTTTTTTCGTAGGAGCAGTAATTTTATTGGCTGCTACAAGCTACCTAGAGCTCATTGACTGCACTCAGCTAAATGCAGCCAGCCAAACTGAAATTGTTTGTTAAAAAGTCCCCTCATCCTCGGTAAGGGCTTGATAAGTGTCAGTTTATAAAATATTTTCATACTGCTAAATGCAATGACTTGACTATCAGGTAATAATTAAGTTAACTGCACTGATGTCTCATGGTACAATTAACCCTTGCAGGGCCGCAGACTGATATATCAGTCCAAAATTCCTATACATTCTGATTCTGTCGGTAGCCTAAGGGTTAATTTTAAAAAAATAAAGAAAGTATAATTTCTTAGAAGTCACTTTCTCCTGTGGTACAAGTATTTAAAAAAAAAAAGTAAAAAAAGTGTAATTTCCTTGCTTTCTTGTGTGGTACAAGTATTTTAAAAAAATGAAAAGTGTAATTTACTTACTTTTTCACATGGCATAAGTATTTTGAAAAAAAAATTCTTGGAAGTTATTTTCTCTCATGGTACAAGTCTTTGAAAAAAAATAAAAAAGAGCATAATTTCTTGGAAGTTCATTTCTCACAAGGTGCAAGTATTTTGAAAAAATAAAATAAAAAATGTCCCACAAGAATACTCATTTTTTTTTTTTTTTTTTTTTTTCTTCTCCCTCACACTGGTTGGTCTCTCCTTCGCCCCTTTTTACCCGGATCTTCCTGCCCAGGTAATTCCCACCTCTATCGGCCCAGATCGCAGCCAGCCCTCACAGGGCCTTCCGGGATGTATCCCTTCATCGGGTGGTTCCCTACCTGTACAGGAATGAGTCTTTTGGCCTGCCTTCTGGTCCTGGGTGCTGCTGCTGAGACGGTTGATGAGGGCTGCAGAGACTCGGTGGAAGGATCCTGGGAGGCTGTCACCCTATCAACCAGCATGGGTTTCCCTGTTTTCTCCCTTGGATCGTGGCGTCCATGGCCATAGGCAGTCACCAGCGTCAGTCACTCCTGGTCATGCAGGCCAAGGCGCTGCTGTATTCCGGCCTCTGACGGGGACAGTGGGCTCCTGTCCTCTCCCTCCCCCTCCCCCCGAGAGAAGGCGAGCTGCCAGCGGGCGCTTCAGCCTTCTCTCCCTGGCCGGCCCTCCGACATCCGAGTCCATTCCCGAACCCGGGTTGTCAGCGCCGCAGCGGTAAATCTTGCCACTGTGCCAGCAGGCCAGCATGAATACTCATTTGCAATCATTTATTGTTACAAAACACAAAACAATAATTTCTCTACTTAGATTTGGGTTTACCAAAAAAAAAAAAGAAAAACAATGCAGAACCAGAGCCATCCCAATTATCATCTGTAGAACTTGATTCTGAATATGACAACAGTTCCCTGTCTTCTCCTACAGAGGTTCCTCTACCTGTGGAGGCTGGTCCCCACCTCCCCAGAAAGTAAGCCTTGGCCTTCCAAGCGATGGGAAAATGCCAGACAAGGAAAAGGATTATGAAAAAAACAGAACAAAGAAATTTTCAAGACTCATGGAAGAAAGAGAATGGCTTGTAGTCAATACAGAAAGAACAGAGATGCACTGAGAGTATTGCAGAAAAAATATTTCTTAAAGTGCAGTAAAAATGCAGGAAACAAGACAAATTCATTGTGAGGCAGGCAATCGTATAGTTGCTCAGTGTGAATCCAATAAAAACCTGATTGTGAAAGGGTTGCTTTTAATGGATAAGGCGACAAGTGAAATAATGACACATAGGTTCCTTACAGCTTTTAAAGTAGCAAAGCAGAGGAAACCCTTTGCATCTTTTGTGTAAGACATAGAACTCCTGTCACAGATAGGAAACACAAAAAGATTTGCTCATGTTACACCAGTAACAAGGCCTGTGCAAGATTTATAAAATATATCAGTAAGGATATTAATACACAACTAATAGAAGAAGTCAGGCAGTCCAGATATTTTTCAGTTCTGTGCGTTGGTAGTACCGACTCTGCTGTAAAAGAAGAACTGATATACGGTACATTCAGTAAGTGAAGAATGGTGAATATGTGACTAAGTTTCTCACCATTGTAGCCATAGGCAGGCCTACATCAGATAATATTTTCTAGTCAATTATGACAAATGCAAAAGCAGATGATCTTTCTTTCATGGTAGGATT
The DNA here is from genome assembly GCA_016271365.2 of Neoceratodus forsteri. Classification (NCBI taxonomy): domain Eukaryota; kingdom Metazoa; phylum Chordata; order Ceratodontiformes; family Ceratodontidae; genus Neoceratodus; species Neoceratodus forsteri. The sequence continues at coordinate 132,118,241 of CM028129.1, read as the reverse complement.
CTGTGCTGATGGGGCAGCAGTAAATTTTGGAATCAATTATGGGTGGCCAAAAGTTCAGACGCAGGTGCTTCATGTTGTCTCAATTCACTGCTCAGCCCTCCGCTTTGAACTGGCACTATGAGATGCAGCCAAGCCTTGCAGCTTTGTGCAACAAATTGATGACTTGTTACAATGGATTTTCAGTACTACTATGACTCATCAGTGATGTGGAATGGGTGAAACAAACATCCTCAGTCTTGGGTCTACACAATACCCTGTGCCAGTGAACGTGTTGGGAACAGGTGGCTAGCACACAGAGCTAGTGTTTATTAAATGTGGGAAAGCATTGTAGTACATCTAACACAGGTCAGTGGTGGTTAGGTCACTACTAGTAGCCATGTGGACACATGATTGAAAGCAGCAAGCCGGAGAAAACCATCTCCTCATTGAAATATCTAATTGCTATACTTGTTATGCATGAACATATGCAAATGGCTGTGTCTGTGACTTTGGCATTCCATCAAGAAAAAGTTCTAATTTTCCTAATTGCTGAAAAAGTAGAAGCTGCTGTTCTGTCCTTAGAACATTACAGTGTATCTCAGGCTGGTGAATGCTTTCTCACTGCCTGCAATATATCTGCTGAGTGTGTGGAATTCAAAGGTGAGGCACTTTGGAATGGGGACAATAGATGACTGGCACACTAAGTACTGTAGTAAAAAAATGACCCAGTTCAGAAATTTAATTGTTAATTCCATGAAATAGGGGTTCAGGAACATGACATCTCCTTCCCCGGGGGAAGAAACTGGGGGTTCAGGAACATGAAACTGATTCACAAAGCAATGTTGTACAAGTGTGCCAAATTTTCAATCCAAGAAACTGGCCAAATTGTGTGCCAGACAGTGATGATGATGATGATGCTTATGGCAGGAAAGAGGTGACATTTATAGCTGAACACTTTTCAAAGGCACTAGAAAGTCAAGGACTTGGCCATACATTATGCTATGGAGAATCCTGTCTTCTTCTGAAATACGCCCTTTGTCTTACTGATTTTCCAGACTGATCAGCAAGACAAGGAAAAGGAAAAATTCTCTCTGGTTCACAAGAGAGGTGGCAGCTGAGGTAAAAGCACAGAGGCTAGCATTTAAAAATACAAGGGCTCAATTAGCAACAAGGATAGGGACGCTTACCAAAGCAGCTTGAGGGAGGCTTCTAGGGGGATTAGAGCAGCAAAGACACAAACTGAGGTGGAAATTGCACAGGGAGTAAAAGGAGGTTAAAAAAACCTTCTTTAGGTACATAAGTGACGAAAGGAAAAAGGGAGATATTGTTAGACTAATAGGCAGTGATGGGAAGAAGATAGAAGACAGAGAGAAGGCAGAGGTCTTAAATGAGTACTTTTGCTCAGTCTTTACAAAGGAGGAGCCTGGAAATGGGCACACCACTAAAGGAGTTAGTAATTGCACACGGGGATAGACACAAGCCCTTTCACAGTGGAGAGGGTAAGGACTGAACTTAATAAACTAAAGATAGATACAGCCATGGGGCCAGACGGCATCCACCCATGCATACTGAGAGAACCTAGGGTGCCTTAAGTACAGTTTTTACTACATGTTATCTTACACTTAGCAAACCCACTGAAAGCACTGTATCAGCATTTGCTATTTTAACTGTGGTAAAGCTACCGATGTGACTGGTGCAGTAATCTCTATTTCTAACAAGTTTTTCATGTAATAGACTTAACGAGTCCTGCCTCCTTGAAACTGTTGGTGCCTTTTTGTTCAGCTATTGTACTCCCTCCCCCTTTCTGCCCCCAACAGCCGTTATAAAAATCCCTTACCTGTCCTTTCTTTCTCCACAGCTTGAAAGAGGTTGTGAGGGCCGGAGACCACGGCGCCCTCCCCCACCCGCCCCGATTCCAGCGGTCATCCTCAGGTATGGGAAACAGCAGTGATCCTCGGTGCTAGCTGCTCTAATGAGCTTCAGCTCTCTGGATTCTAGCCCGCCGGCCTCGGGCGTCGCCTCCCCTCCCCACCACCACCCTTGGTGAGCACTCTCTTTATAGGCTGGTTGTAGGCTGCTTTAACCAATCAGCCAAGTTCTCCATTTGCAGCTTATAATTTTCAACCACTAGAGGCTGCTCTTCCGATTTCTCCGTTTCACTGCCACAATAGAGCCTGCATTATACTAGTGACATGATTATTTCCATTATTCTACTATTTTGCCAACTGCTCCCCCCTGCCCAACCACCCCCCGTCACATCCAGTTCCTCCCTTATTCACCTCCCCTACATCTGCCTACTGTAAGAACGCGTGGCAACTTGTGACTTTCTGGGTAACCAAGAGCCTCACCCATGACCCCATTACTGGGGTTTGGGTGATAGACTACTCTCCCCACACTTTCCTCGAGTATCAGTCTAGTCAGTCTGCCCTTGCCACTCCCCTATGGACTGTCCTGACTCAGCCACCCGAACTGGTTACACCATTGAACACCCTTGACCTTTGTCACCTCCTTCATGCCTACCTTAACTCCCATGCTCTACCCATTCCTACCATCCCCTCCTCCAAACCCCATACCCGGATAGCCCTCTTTAATAGGAGAAAGTATTTCAGGTACCCCCCCCCATAGATTTCTGCTTCTCCTCCTCCTATTGTCTGGCAACATACATCCTAATCCTGGACCACAAAAGGTTAAGCTGCCTCCCCAAAGTATCCAGGGTCAACTGCGCATTGCATCTCTCAACATTTGTAGCATCCTAAAAAAATGGGATTCCTTCCAGGGTTGGGTGCAGATGCACCAACCAGATGTCATAGCATTGTCTGAAATCTGGCTCACCCCTCAGACACCAGACTCCGCCATATCACTGCCTGGGTTTACCCTTTACCGTGCAGATAGGCATGGGAAGAGGGGGGGTGGTTGTGCCCTCTACACTAGGGACACCTTACAAGGTCACCTACTCCAAACCCCCCAGTTGGGGGCTGGTTTTCAGGCACTTACTGTCAAGCTGACTCTGGGAAGAGCCCATAATCCTATATACCTAACAACAGTTTACATCCCCCCAAAGGACCAAAATTCAACTTTCCAAGCATTTCTGTCATATCTGGACACACTACCATCCCAATTGGAAGTATTAGTACTTGGCAATTTTAACATCAATTGGCTAAGTAAAGATGCCATACCATACATTGATCTCGCTACAGCCCAAGACCTTACTCAACTGGTCACCTCCCCAACACGTTGGGATCTGCGTACTGGATCTTCCTCCTTACTGGACCTCATCTTCTCCAATCGCTCGACCAAGATCACCAATGTATCCATCCTCCCAGATGCCCTCAGCGATCACTCCCCGGTGCTCTGCTCATGGTCCTGCAAAATCCCACGATCCCCGCCCAAAATAATTATGCAGCGTAAACTGGGTCCTGATAAACTGACACAATTAAAAGCGCACCTCAGGGCCGTGGACTGGTCTTTCATCTCGAGCTCCGTAAACATAGACAGTGCCTTGGATCTATTTACCCGGTCCTATAATACATGTGACCTCTATGCACCCTTCACAAAAGAATGGTCAAAGGCAATCACATACCTTGGCTCACTGAAAGACTCACGTCTCTAATGAGAACTAGTGACTCATTATGGCATCTCTCCATAGAGTCTGGCCTCCTCCACGATAGACAGAATTACAGAACGGCTCATAACAAGTGCACCTGGGCTATTCACAGGGCAAAAGCTGAATACTATAAAACCGCCTTAACTTTGTCCTGGGGCTGCGGCCGTAAGTTCTGGAACAACATCAAGGAATATGCGGTAAGATCCCAAATCCCTCCCAGGTCATGTCAAATGGGTCCCTGACCTCCGACCCCTCTACCACCGCTGCTGTCTTCAGTGATACTTTCTCTAACCTCAGCCATGTCCTCCCCCCAAATTTCCATGACCCACCAGCCCCTAAGCATCCTCCCGACCCCCCCCCCTTCTACCTTTGCATCTCACCCAAATCAGCGAACCATACCTTGCTGCTGCCCTTAGTCGCCTCCTCCGATGCTGACTCCTTTGATCTCAGAATCCTCAGGCTGTCCCTAAGGAAGTCCTAACACCTCTCACCCACATTCTAAACCTCTCCCTCTCATTAGGTAAATTCCCGCCATCTGGAAATCGGCCTCCATCACACCCATATTTAAAGGTGGTGATCGCACAATCCCTAACAACTACCAATCTCCTACTCCCTCCCTCCCTCTCCAAGGCCTTAGAGCGAATAGTTTCACATCAACTCACTGACCATCTAAACAAATATGACCTTCTCTGCAAACAACAACATGGGTTCTGCAAAGGTCACAGCACTACTACTGCCTTTCTTCAACTAATATCTTACATCCACACAGCAATGGATAAAGGCCACATCACGGTGCTATCTTCCTTCGACCTGACCAAGGCCTTTGATACCATCCACCATACACTACTCCAAACCTCCTTACTTAACCTAGGTCTCTCAAAGGATGCAGTAGGTTGGTTTGTCAACTATCTTTCAACCCGAACTCTACAAGTTAAAATTGGCAATACTCTATCCTCCAAATCTTCTGTCCTCTCAGGGGTCCCTCAAGGGTCTATCTTGGGTCCCCTCCTATTCAGCCTCTTCCATAACTCCCTCCCTGCAACCTGCACCTCCAATCTATTACTATATGTGGACGATGCTGTCATTTTCACCTCCAGCCCAGATCCCTCTTGACTCCACCTTTCCCTCCAGTCCTCCTTCACTGCTGTCAAAAGCTGGTTCACCTCCCAATGCCTTATTATTAATTATAAAAAAAAACAAATGTATGCTTTTCGCGCACCAGTTAAATTCCAGGATAGGGCGTTTTCCACAAATACTATCTGTGTCTCAGACCCCCTTGGAATTTTTCCATTCCTTCAAATACCTGGGCATAACTTTGGATACTGGCCTTACCTATCATGAGCATATTCGTCATTTATCTAAGGCCCTAAATATTAGATTAGGGCTTTTGCACCACTTTAAACATTGCCTAACCCATGAGGCTCTTAAGCTCGCTATCTCCTCCTTGGTACTCTCCCTGCTTGACTATGGCCTTCTGACCTTTGGGGGGGCAAGCTCCTCAACCCTTGATAGTCTTAGACTTGTCCTAAACAGGGCCTGCCATCTTTTATTAGGGTGCGACAGACTTACCCATACCTGTGCACTATATCAGGATACCAACTGGCTTGATCTGGACAATAGAATCAAATTCCACACTTGCGTTCTAGCAAAAAAAATCTCCCTTGGCCTCTCCCCTGCAGCTCTTACCCCTTTAATCACCATGGACCAAAAAGCTCAGCACACCTGTAGCTCTGATACCCTATGTCTCTCCATCCCCTCCTGTCATACAACACAATTCCAAAGATCCTTTTGCTACAGGGCACCCTTGTGGATGAATTCCCTACCCTACGCCTTGCGTCTAGATCAAAGAACTGGTCAATTCAAATTGCGCCTGAGCGCTCATCTTCGGGCCATAAGTATCTGTGACTGTAAATGAATCCAGTGCCCTGCCCTTTACTACTTTGACAATGGCCTCTGGCTGGCCTCTTCCTACATTTCCTAATGCCGCCTTCTCAGGGTGTTAAGTTCCCGATATCTGCTAACTGCCTCATACAGCACTAAGCTTGGATAGTTAGCCAACTAGTCCTATAAATAATTAACTTCCTTATTCTGTAACATTTACTATACTGTTTGTATGACTACCTGCACTCTGTATTCTGTTCTATTGTGTATGACATGGACCTTGTGTAGGAGTCTATAACGTTTCCTTTATTGTTTTATTCTGCTCCACCTGATTTGTAACTCTGTAAATATTATACGTGATGTGGAACCTTTGTAAAGGTCTTTGACTCAAAGGTATTTCTGATCCCTGAAATAAAATAAATAAATAAATGAATTGGCAGCATCTAGCAGATCTTTTAGCAGATCCCTGAGAGAATTGTTCCACAATACTGGAAAAAGGCAATAGTGGTTCCCATACATAAAGGAGGGAGCATGGAGGTGGGAAATCTACCGCCCTGTCAGTCTCACCTCGGTGGTTGGCAAGATGATGGAAGCCCTGCTAAAGGAAAGAATTTTAACTTTCCTGGAAGAGACTGGACAGCTGAACAGCAGGCAACATGGCTTCATGGCAGGAAGGTCCTGTCAGCAAGTCCCTGTAAGGACCCACCTTGAGTACTGTGTAAAGTTCTGGAGGCCTTATCTCAGAAAGGACATGGATAAACTAGAGATGGTACAGAGGAGGGCAGCAAAATAATACAAGGGCTCCATGAATTGCCATATGAAAGCAGATTACAGCAACTCAACATGTACTCACTAGGACAGCACAGAGATAGGGGTGACATGATAAAGACATTCAAGTTCCTGAAGGGCATAAACAGAGTCCCTACCCAGGAATGCTTTCTGATCAATAGCTCCACAAGGACAAGGGATCATGGAATGAAATCAAGGGGAGGGAGCTTCTGGGGTAACATTCGTAAGTTCTTCTTAACAGAAAGGTGGTGGCTCATGGAATAGCCTACCTGCAGAAGTCATTGGCTCCAAAACAGTAGGGCAATTCAAATCTGCTTGGGATAGGCATAAGGGGATTGTCTCTAAGAAATTCTAAAGGGGGGGTAGCACACAGGGCAGACTAGATGGATCTTTGGTCCCCATCTACTGTCACTTTCTAGGTTTCTATGAACCATTACTAGGTAATAATCCTCATGCACTATTAAAACACTGTTTAAAAAACAGGGTGACTTTCTCAACATCATGGCTCTGATGAGCATTATCTTACAAAGAAACATAGAATTTGATGGCAGATAAGGACCGCTTGGTCCACCTAGACTGTCCATTTCCCTACCTAATGGATAAGCTGCAGATCCTAATTAACCAACAGCCTACTTCCTCCTACCCCCCACTAGAATTGCCTTATGTCTGTCCCATGTATTCTTGAATTCCCCCACTGTTTTTGACTCCACGACCTCCTCAGGAAGGCTGTTCCATGCATCCACAACCCTCTCCATGAAAAAATACTTCCTCACATTACCTCTGTGCCGTCCCCCCTCCATCTCCAAATTGTGCCCCCTTGTTCTTGCACTTCTCTTTTTCTGAACGATGCTACCCTCTTGGACTTTGTTGATGCCCTTGAGGTACTTGAAAGTTTCTATCATATCCCCCCTCTCCCTCCTTTCCTCGAGGTTATTAAGTTCAAGTTCTAATATTGTTGAATCTGGCTTTCCTGTCATGAAACTCATTAAAACTGACTGGAGAGCTTGCCTGACTTCTGAAATGCTGAGACATTTGATGAATGTCAAACTGACAGCAACAGAAATATAAAGGAATTTAAGCCAACTGGTGCTTTGTCGCTTTGGGCCCTGGAAAAAGAAAGGAGATCAGAGACTGCTAAAGATTTAAAAAGGTTCAAGTTCAAGTTTATTAGCAGTAAGATACTCCATTGAGCAGGCTTATTTGAAAGGGTCAAAGTTTTCCTGAAGCTTGTACAACACAACCTGTCAAGCAGTTCCTCTGTGGGAAAGAGGGAAGATGATGTCTGAATTGTGCTCCTGAACTACTCTATGCTTGTTACATACTCTTTTTTATTCATTTTGTGTTTGGAAAGGTAGCTTTTGCCCAGGAAATGTATCTGGTACTCATCATATTTCCAAAGGAGATGTACTCCTGACACCATTATTTCTAGTCCTCTATCTAGCTAGCTATCTATCAATCTATCTATCTTTATTATTGTTATATTTTTATATTTAGTTTTTGTTGACCGGGAAGGAGAACTAGATAATTTTAGGTCTATTTTCAGCCTTGTTCCGGGGGAGGGGGATACAGATGGATGCCAACTGAAATTGAGCCAGATTTTTTTAAGCTGTTAGTGGTATTTTTGGTGAATGGGGGGAATTTGGCCAGGACACCAGGGAAATGCCCCTACTCTGTGGTACAGGGAACTGTTGTCTGTTTCATGAGGAGTCAGTGTGATGGATGGATTTGGAGGAAGAGGTCACAATGAAGCAACCAGTGGTGGAAGTGGTGGTAGAGTTCCGCATGTCTGAGGATGAGGAGCACTATGTGTCAGTCCCTGTCTCGGAGGATTCAGAAGAAGAAGGCAAGCACCTGGAGGTTGATTTGGAGAGAGAAGAGGATGTACAAGTTACTTCCAAGCAGGATATTGGGAAGACAGCAGAGAATCTTGAGAGAAAAATAGAGGAAAAACGTCTTACCATGCAGAAAATCTTGGAGGAAGATGACAAGCAGAGGCTGGAGGAAAGAAGGAGAGAAGCTCCGAAAAGAGTGGAACCAGAAACAGACAGAAGAGGAGTAGCTGGCAGTTTAACAGGTTGGTACAACCTGAAGGAAATAAGCTGACTCAGAGGGAGGCACCAGGAAGTTCCTCGCATCAAGTCCTAGTTTGGGTGTTTGGTTTACGAAACAGAAAGGACAGAGAAGAATGGACACCAGTTATCGCTTTGAAAGGAGCAGGCTGGAGACAGAAAGAGGACGGAAGGTGTGAACCAGAGAATGGTTGGGTGGATTTATCACAGAACAGTAACAGGGACCCTGAAGAAATCACAGCACATAAGGAAACTTGTGAGCAGGTAAACCAAAGTCACAGAATTGTTTATAGCAAAGCAAAATGTGGTAGAAAGACCAGGAGGCTCACACCTGAGGGGAAACAACAGGATGGGAAGAAGTGGGAGGAAAAGTGAAAGTGCCTCCTGACAAGACTGTAACAGATGAAAAGGCCAGGGATCACAAAAGAAATAGATCCCAAGAGAGTGGAGGAAGTGGGTATTCAACCCCAACAGCCAGAGAATGCAAGGATGGGTGGGGAGAGGTTGTATTCTTCTGTATTAAGAAGTGGGGATAATAGAAGAGATGGGCAAGAACCATCAGGAAGAACAAGTCACCCCCACCCAGAGGAAGACGCAAGGGTCAGAGATTGAATGAGTACATAGACCCTTCACCAAGAAGATATGTGATCCATCTAAGATACAAGGCTGGTCTGCAGTTTTTCCCAGACAGAATATATGTGGGAAGAACATTGTTGAATGAGTCAAAGAGGTATGTGGCCTCAGAAATATACGCCCTGATTCACATATCAGGAGAGGATGTAGTTGACATTAGTTTCAGGTCAATGAGTGGGCTGGAGAGGTTCTGGCTAAAGTATGACCAGCTGAAATGTACCCCACATGAGTAGCCTTTCATAGCTATCCCATAACCAAACCTGCATTTAAAACAGTGACAGTAATGTTCAGGAATTAATGTGTTCATGTGGGAGATATAATACAATGACTATCACAGAAATGTGAGATGATAAGCTCTCCGAAGCAATTATAGACTAAACGTTTTTGGACACAAGGGTGGCATTTAAAGTCAAACTCCAACAATCAGAAGAGGTATGAGTCCACATTCCCAATAGCTTCTTTCTGGGGAGGGACAAGGGAGTAGTTTTCTACCTGGGGCAACCAAAGGCCTGTTATAGGTGTGGGGCATGAGGGCACCTCTCAAATGTTTGTGGCACTGTAAGGTGTGGGTTATGCGGGGAGTGTGACCACAGTAACTCCCAGTGCAGGAATCACGTATGGTGCAACTTGTGTGAGGAGTATGGGCATATGTATCAAAACTGCCCATGGGCTGCTAGGAACAATGCAAGGAGCATTAATCTAGAGGAAATAATTAGAAAAGCTCAACAAGAGAGGGGCCTGCTAGAGAATCAGATTTCCCAGCAGAAGAGAGAGAGAAGAACAAGAGCCACCCAAACCCATGAACCAGGAAAATCCCACCCCAGAAGAAGAGGTTGCCCCAGAAGGAGAGGTAGAAGAAGAAACAGTGAGAGAAGAGTCCTTGACCAGGATATTAGTTGAGGCAGAACCAAACACTGAACAAAATAAGGAAAAGAAAGGGAACGGAAGAAGAAGAGACAGGTCCAGAGAAGGGGGTTGGAAGAGATCCTCCCCCCCATCTAACAATCAGGAAAATGACCCAAGGGCGGAAAGAAGAAAAAGACTGAGGAACAAAAAAGGAACTGCGGCAGAGGTACTTCATTACAACCCCTATGAAGATCTAAGGATACAAAAAGACGAGGAAACAAATCCGGATGAAAATGACCCAGATAACATGTCTATACAATCTTCTCAACAGGGATAAATAAATGGAGAGGGGGTGGAAGGAATGAAAAGTAAAAAGAAGAAAATGAAAAGAAGGCAAATTACTTAAGAGTTTTTTTTATTTCATTTTGTAAAGGAAAGGGGCACAATAAAAATGTATGGTTTTGTTTACATTAGTATCTGCAAATATCTGCAGTATTCTTAATAGCAAGAAGAGAGAGGCTGTGTGGGCTAAGTTGAGAGATTTAGCATGCAAAGTGGTGTTTTTACAAGAAACATGGTTTAACTCAGTCAACACAACTGCACAGGCACAGAGAGGATGGGTGTGGGGGCCTTTGTATTGGTCCATTGGGCCAGACAGAGTGGACAATGTGGGAATATCGTTTTCAGAAATGGACTGAAATTTCAAAAGCTGGTAGACATATAGCCTGGGAAAGCACTGTAGTAGATGGTTTATGATATAATTAGCCAACAGAGGATTATGTATGATGCATCGCCCACAACAAGGGTATTTTCATTTGCGAGGTCTCATTACCATAGAAGCTCAAGAATGAAAAATACCCTTTGTTATGATGAGTGATCATCACAGTCTTTATAGTGTATGGTCGCTCACATAAAAACTGCACTTACTTTATTTAATTTTGTGTGCAATTTTCTTCATCTGTGCTGTTTCATGCCGTGGCCCTTCCTGGCATATCGCCGGTCAGCTGATCACGATCTAGACCAGCTTCCATGCATGTGCACCATCTTCTAGGGCAGGCTGCACTAGCTACATAGCTAGTGCAGCAGCTATGATGCTGTAGCTAGTGCAGCATAACAACGCTTGGGAGCAGGATTTCCATGCTCAACAGCATTCTACCATACTGTACACTATAAGGTTTTTGGTGATATATGGGTCTTAGGTGAAAGCAGAAAGTGTGAAATTATTGAAATCAATCCAACCATATTTGTGTACAAGTAGAAATGTATTTTTTGGAGGGGACTACAATTGTACCTTAGAGTTCAAAGAGAGGAAAAATCTAGGGAAAAAGGTGTATTGTGATTCGTAGGCCTTAAAAAAGTGTCTGGAAACTGCAGAACTAACAAATTGTCTAGCTAAAGCGGTGACACCAGTGAAATTCACGTATGTTAGAGGAAGAGTATTTTCCAAAATAGACTATGTATTTATTTCCAAAAGAATGGATGTAGTAAAAGTAGAGGTAGCACCTTACAGTTATTTGATCACTTAATGATCAAAGTAGTGTAAATACAGAGACAGAAAGGAATCAGCCCAGAACAAGGTGGAAATTGAAAACTATTTGCTTGAATGAATCAGAAGTGAAGTTAGGACTAATATCCTATTTGTGGATCAGGCATCTGTAGTAGGGCTATATGAAGATTTGTGTTAGTGGTGGTTAGACACAAAAAAAAGAGATGTGCAGCTGGTTACAAAGTTATGGGAAGACTAAAGCAAGGAAATATTTGTTTGAATACTTGGGTCTAAGGAACAAACTGTATAAAGAGTTGAAAGCATCTTATACAGGAAATCTAGATCGAAGTGACCAAATAGAGGAGATTAAAAATAAAACAAAGAAGGTACAATATAACAGAGCAGCAACACTGACATTTGAACTAAGCTACGGGACATAGAAAACACCCTTTTCAGATCTATGCGAGGCGTGTAAAGGGAAGAAAAACAGATCAAGAATCACCACACTCAGAAATAAAAGAGGGGAGGAAGTCAGTGATACAGAGGGGATAAGAGGGCTAATAGAAGCACACATACATGAAGTAATGGATGTTGCAGACATATCAGAAAAAGAGGTAGAAGAAATCTTGAGAGAAGCAAAAATACCCAAACCTCAAGAGAAAGAAGGTTTTGAGCTACAAAAAGACATTTAACAGAAGAAAGAGAGAGGGAGGTGATAAAAGAACTTAAACAGGGGGTGGTCCCATGGATGGATGGTTTACCGAATGAGATATACTAGGCATTTCCGTTTTTTTTCTCAGCTTTTTCAGTTAGGCTATTTAATTTTTTATGTAAATCGGAAAAAATATCTCCCGAGATAACAAGGGGGTTGGTAATCTTTCTACAAAAAAAAGGAGACAAAATGGAAATAGGGAATTGGAGGCCTATAAATATCTTGAATTCAGATTATAAGATATTGGCTCAGGTTTTACAGAAAAGAATAAAAAAATATGCGTCAGAGGTAATACACCAAAGCCAGACATGTGCTATTCCTGACAGGAACATCCAAGAAAATTTAGCCATGATGAGGGACATAGTACAGTATAGTAACAGAGATGGTAAAAAAGGAGTTGTGATTTCACTGGACCAAAACAAGGTCTTTGATCGAGTGAACCATAAATACCTATTTAAGGTACTGGAGCATTATGGGTTACCAAAAAAGACAATAAGGTAGATAAGAAAATTATACGAAAGTGGAGAGAGTACTTTGGAAGCAGGACAAGGTGGAGGTGACCCTATTAGAATATGGGCAGGTATGAGGCTGGGTTGTCTCCTAAGTCCATTATTATATGTTTTTAGTATAGACCCTTTAATTAGATTAATCAGTGAATCAGAAGGTATAAAAGGTATTAGGGGAAGACAGGAAGGAGATGTAATAAAAATAATAGCATATGCAGATGACCTAGGCATACTTTTGTAATCTGCAAGTGAAATTCCATGCCTGATAAAAGAAATAAGTAGGTTTTCTAGAATATTAGGAGCAAAACTTAACATGGAAAAGAGCAGGGGAATGTGGCAATGGGCCCTAGAAGAAGGTAAAATTGACCAAGGGATAAAAATATCAGATGAACCAATTAAGATACTAGGAATATGGTTTGGGAAAGGAGACATGGGTAAAACTAACTGGGAAATATCAATAGCAGAAGGAGAGAGAAGAGTGTCACGGTGGAAGGGATGGAAAATGGCAAAATTAAAAAGAGTGTTTGTGGGGAAGCAATTTTTAATTCCAAGTATTTTGTATGTAGCAACCATTTTTCCTTTGTCTATTAGTATGGAGACCAGAATATTGGAAATATTTTTTCAAATGGTCTGGGGAAGCAGGCTGAACCCAATAAGGAGAGAGGTCACATATTTGGCAACAAAAAAGGAGGGCTGGGAATGTTAACACCAGTGGGATTTTTTTTCATACTCTTTTTTTTGGTATAAAAATATAAGGGTAGTTAGTGTTAGGGGAACAGGAAAGCTTAAGAAGTAAATGGAGGGGCGTGGCCTAGCTGTAGAGCAGGATGGCAGCTTAGTCTGAGAGCTCTGTCCTTATCCAGTATTTAATCTCCTCCATCTTCCACCTTACTCATCCAAGAAGACCTAAATGCAAACAGCCTTTGTGCACTGATGCAGTCCTCAGCCAAATCAAACAAGAAGCAGGCAAAAATCTTGTTTAAATCGACAAAGCCACAGGAAAAAGATTTAGGCCTTGCGGATGGGCCTTCATTGCCGCGAACCCAGAACCAGCCTCGAGACTCGCATGGTTCTCCTTCACCTACCCTATGTTCTTCATCGGAGGTGACTACAGCAGTGATTATGGCAGACAATTATCAATCTACTGAGTGGCTCATCAAGGACTTAAAATGCGACCTGGAAACTTGCATGGAAGCTATTTAAGAATGTCACTTCCCAACTGCAACATCTACAACAAACAATCAACTCCATGTCTGACATGGTAGAATTACATGAAACTTGACTAGGGGAACTTGAAGCCAGATTGGGGGCACATGAGGATAACTCTGCTCGAGTGAATGTGGACCTGCAATCCACTCTCTGTGAGATAGAGCATTTAAAGCAAGCTATTGATGACCATGAAAATCATGAGAGAGGGAACAACATTAGAGTGGTGGGCCTACCTGAAAACGTAGAAGGTAAAGATTGTGCTGCCTTCATAGGGAAATGGCTCTGGTAGTCCCTGCATATTCCACCAGAGATCTCTCTTGAAATCTAAAGGGCATACAGATCCCCAGGGGCAAAACCTCCCCCCGAACAGAGACCGCGCCACGTTCTGATCAGGTTCCTCCATTATCAGGATAGGCAGAGGATCCTGGAAGAGGCAAGAAAGCACAGTCCCTTGATATGGCAGCAAAATCGAGTGAATGTTTTCCCCAACTATTCTAGGCTTCTACAGCAGCAACGGCAAGCATTCTCTGAAGTTAAAAAAAAGTTACATGCACTGGAATACCCTTTCTCACTTGGCAATACTCCTTTTCCAGTGTGAAGCAAGATGGTGGCCATGCTGGGCCAGTCATCGGGTGTAGCTTAGGCACTCAGGAATTACTCACTTTGTGACATTTATTTTATTTAAATTTTTGTGTTTAATGTTATTTTGTTTTATAACTATAATTGCAGTTTGAATCATGGTCGCTCTCATTTGGTTTTCAGCCTCATTACTTTCTGGACATTAACTCGCGTTACTTTTTTGACAAGTCAGTTAATTTACCAGCCTGCCGGTGCATCTGTAGGAGCTCCCTTTGGCTTTTTACATTGCACTGTTGTGTGGTGAGGAGAGCGGCAGATCTCCGGAGGAATTTTGGCCAGGAAATTGAATGCTGTGGGATTGGCCGTGGTGGTGTTGTTTGGAGTTCCTGGAGTGTGAAGCAGCGGCATTTGGTGGCGGATTGCTGGGGATTCTACTGGAGCTGCTTATTTTGGACTTTGAGTTGTGTCGAGAGGGATTTAAGTCAAGGAGGATCTATTTGTTTGCCGTGGTGGACTGGGTGAGCCAAATCGGCATGCCCTGAGGTAGCTCCCGGATCTAGCTTTTTTCCTTCCCCGGGGTGATCTCGTGGTGCTGACTGGAGGGTGGGCATCTTAGTGGACCTCCTGGGGCTGTCGGGGCTTATCTGACTGGTGTTGAGCATGCTCCTGACAGCCCAAGTGGGGGGGGGGAGGAATCTGCTGGATTTTTGGGGGTGTGCTTAGGGGCTGGGTGGAGCTGGGCAACTTAAATCAATTACCTTGGATCCGATTTCCTCGTGTTTCTCGGCCTGTTTTTTGAAGATACTGATGAGATCCTGCTGTGTAAAAAACGGACTTTTTAAGAACTTGCTGAGTGAAACTGGATGTGAGCTCATTATTTGTTGGGTGCCGTTGCTCCTGAATGCCCCAAGTATTATTTAACTAGCTATTTTTATGTTTGACTGGATCTGTACAATTTTATAACTTACTTGGGAGGCAGTGAGAGGGCCTAGTTTTGTTTAATCTCAAATTAAATTCTGAATGTGGCAGTGAGAGAGCCACGCTGTCTGGAAAAAATTTTAGTAAAGGGGTGGTGAGAGCACTCCCTTTCCTCTTTGAACATTTTTGTGGAGTTGTGGCATGCTCCTTTGAACTACTGAAGATTTAATGCTGCATATAGTGGACGGTGTTATTACACAGATATTAAATTGTGGTCATTTGGCCTTATGTGACTGATTTTATATTTTATTGTTATATTTGTTTAAGTAGTATTTTATGTTTTTTATTGATTTGGGGTTGGTATTTTTAGGGGTTAGTGGATGGTATTTATTCGTTAAACTGTGGGTATTATTGTGTTTAAGTTCCCCTTCAATCTGTGAGAGAGATTGGTAGGGGTATTATTATTATTTTATTTTTATGTTGTTGTTTTTGGTTATTTAGTATTAGAAACTTGAGTGTTTTTGCTCCTGGGTGTTGTTATTTTGGGTAATAAATTTTACCCTATTGCAGTTCTTGTCTGGATTGCCAAAGTAGAGAAACAACAAACACGTGGTTTCCAGAGTTTGATAATGATTTATTTTTGGTATATAAAACAGACTTACAACCATGCAGTGATAAAAATAAATATAATTACCACTAACAAACCAGTCTTCCTTCAAATTTCTCACCTAGGCAGAATCAGCTTTCTTCTTCTCTGAGAGCTCTAAGCTAAAAACAGTCACTCTTATTCTCTGATTATTGCTATAGAAATCAACAAAAGAAATACAAAAAACATATATAATTGGATGAAGAAATAAGGTGATTCTTGCTAGCCTGGGAAAATGCACCGAAGTAGCAAAGACACTGATAAGAGAAAATAAACAGTCTTTGTATGCAGCTAGGTCATGATGACCCTTACCTAATAATTACTTTGCACTAAACCTAAAGATGGCAGCATTGTATAACGAATAATTGCAATTATACAAGTATCCAGAAACAGCAGTATTTTCTCAGTACATTAGTACATAATGATTTTCAGTAAAACACAATAATCATGTAGAATATTGGTAATAACAGTATATAATTGTATATAAGGCACTGTAATACAGATATAAAGTATTGTGATTATATAGCAAAGATACAATCATAAGCATTGTAATCAACAGCAACAATGATAATAGAACAGTAGAACCCAGATCCTGACACTTGTGCTTATATGACAGGTGTCTGTGCCCTAAATATAACTGTCTGTGACATAGGGCCCCAATCAGGGGTGGTGGTCCATGGATAACATTCCCCCCCTTGATGCCTCAGAAGGGGCATCAATCCCAAGTAGGTATGTAGGGATGGAGCTAAAAAGTCGTTTACAAGCCCGATGCACAAGCCTTGTAAAGGAACTTGAGTTGTTCACAATGTTGTTTGAGGGTACATCACAGGCAGCAATGATGTAAAATCAGAAAAATAATTAAAAAGGCTTGAATAATAACAAAAACCTTAAAAGATAATTCAACCCAGTAAATACCTACAGCTAAGCTTAAATCACCATTATGAATAAGATCTTTGAGAATATTATTTGCTTTAGATACATTGTTACTAATGTAAATTAAATGATCATCTTTTCTAGCTAAAAGAGATCTCAAAGTGATTGTCAAGGGATCAATGTGCACGTTAAAAATAGGCAAATATTGAGACAAGGCAAGCCAATACTGGGGATCAGTATCTATAACGTCAAGTTCAGGGAGAGGAACAGGCATAATAACAGTGTGACCAATAACCGTTTTCTGCTGTGGAGTGAAACAAAAGTTAGTTTTATCAATATTGCAAGTGCGTAGACCATAGGAGAATGTCTTATAATTTGTAACAATACAATACTGCCCTTCGGCAGTATAAATGGCTTTGAGGTTGGGAATTCTCCAATGTTGCAGGCGGATTGGACAAGAAAACGTAGAATTGGTGAGCCGGGTAGTTAGGCGATGTATCTCTTCAAGATAGCTTTGAGATGGTGCTGTTTTGGCGTTGAACGCTGAAAATGCAGCAGGAGGGATGTCGTCATCTGGATCAACATCAGTAAGGTTACTTGGCAGATCGTCACCCAAAGTCAAGGCCCAGTCAAGATGTTCCGGAGAGTAGCCACATACGGGTTTTACAACGTCAAAGACATCACAGCTGCACAAGAAGTAATATTTTTTCTTGGCACAACAAATCGTATGAGGAGAAGTCCAAGCTTAGAGCACAGGATGAAAGACCAACATAACTGGAAGTTCAGTTCTTTCATGAAAAATTTCATTTTCAAGATGCCCAAGAGAATGTATGTTTGCAAGTTTATCAAAGACAGATGTAGATGGATCAAAACGTGGAAGTGACACTGTAAAGGTAATGAACATGTTTTCCCTGATAGAACATGTCTGGGTTTTGTAGCAAGGGGCTTGGTTGGGAAACCTGGAAACATAACCAATGTTATGGACAGCTGACATGGAAATATTGAGAGTATTTTTTAAACACATAGAAATACAACCTGTACCTGAACAGTGGGGGCAATACCATTTACCTAATCTGAGATCATGAATAAGATTTGGAATTTTGCCTGATTCCAAGTCCCTGAAGAGACTGTTAACAGTAGAAATAACATAAGAGCCATAAGCAGAACATAACATTTCACACCCAATAAAGTGCTTGTTTGCCACACAGTTATTCTGAAAAATAAGATCATTAAGTTTTTTTTCATGTTTAATTGAATCCTTGAGCAATCTCTTGCATATTGTATATAGTGTATCTTTCTTCTTCACTTAGAGTATTTACACCTTGCAAGATAGGGGGCATAACATCAATGCCAAGTGTTTGTTGAAATTTTAGTGGTTGTGCTTTAATGGAAGCAATACCAGCTCTATTCCAAATAGACATTCCTGAACCAAAAAGGCCAGTAACAGTGCCGGCAACTCCAGTAATACTGGAAACAGTACCAGCAGCACCAGCTGAGGCTGCATCTTGCTGGGTGCATGTTTTCCTAGGTTTGTGGTATTTACGGGCAGGTTTAAAAATGGCTACATGATCCATGGTGTGGGGCCCACCAATGGAATCATTAGTGCGTGTTTGGTACGCAGCAACAATATCAGTAAGCATCATACTGTGAAACTTAGAAGAATTAGTATCTTGACATAAACCAAATTCAGCCATATTCCAATGTGATAAATTGAAAATAACTGGGACATGCATAAATTGTACATTGTTAATAAGGGCACCTGGGAGTGATGTGGCAGTCAGACCACTAGGAGGTCCCTCATCAAGATGAGGGCAGGCAAGAAGTTCTTCCTGGCTATTTGGAATAATAGACAGATAAAGAGATGAAGAAGCAGCATAGTTTTGAGAACAAAAATCTTGTGCCACTGATGAAGGGAGTTGCTCACAGAAGGTAGGGTCAATAAGTACAGTAAGGTTATATTGACCAGTGTGTTTTGGGGAAGCCTGTTTAATAGAGAGTGTACCATTCTGTGATATGTCAGTGTTAGGCCATCCATGGAATGTGCCCTTGCCTAGTCGTGCTACAGGAATTTTGTAGCCTATTGCATTAGTATCCCATTTGATAGTAAGGGATGATTTATTTGGAGCAACAACAGCATTTAATGAAGCATTTTTTCCTTGAGTAACTTTAACATTTTTGTTAGGAATTGTAATTTTAACACCCATATCAGATTTTCCAAGCAATTGTGCCAGAAGATTTGGTTGTTTTGGTAGAAGTGGGGGAGCAAAAACTGTTAGAAGTAGAAATTCACCCAGCGGGAGAAGGATGTGCAAGATAGTCATCTTGCCGATATCTGAAAGAAACAGAAAGGGTTAATTAGCTGAAAGTACTATTCCACCCTATGGGGTTAGGAAAAGTAAGTTTAGTCACCTTTATACAGTTTGAGTCGGTTAGCATGGAACCACTTGTCAGCAGTCTTTTTCTGCTTTTGCTGTTGTACTCTGACCTGATACACAGCAGGACTGATCTTGTTTACAATGGGATAAGGACCTTCCCATTTACTGGCAAATGAGTGAGAGGGTTGTCTGTATTGGAGAAGCATGACTTGATCTCCAACTTGCAAGTCGACTTCTTTAACATGTTTGTCAAAGTGGGCTTTTGCTTGCTGTTGGGCTTTGCCAATTTGCTTTGCAGCAAACAAATGTGTCTTCATGATGTCATCATGAAGCTTTTCTACTTACTTGTCTACGGATACTCTATCTGCAGTGGGAGTGTGAAGATTAACCAGCAGGTGTTCAGATAGTCTCATAGCTCTGCCAGTCACAACCTCATAAGGGGTACACTGAGTAGTGGCTGCAGGTGTGGCCCTAATTTCCATGAGGAGTAGTGGCAAAGGGGAATTCCATTCTTTGGGATTATCATCAATGAATTTAGATAACATTTGTTTCATGCGTCTGATTGCTCTTTCTACCTGGCCTGAGGATTGAGAATGGTAGGGGGATGTGGAATTTTTGATCAATTCCAAGAAGTTAGAATGTTTGTTGCATCAGTTCAGCTGTAAAGCTGGAACCCTGATCTCAGTCTACCTTGAGGGGTAAACCCCACCTGGAGAATAGCTGATCCACCAGGATTTTGGCAGTGGTCTTTGCAGTATTGTTCTTAGTGGGAAATGCTTCTACCCACTTAGAGAACAAGTCTGTGACAACAAGGGCATACTTGCTGTTCTTACTAGAATTAGTAAGAGGGCCAATGAAATCAATTTGAATTGCATTTCATGGTCTGGATTGCCTTTGGGGTAGCAATCTTGCATTTTTCTTTGCAGGAATGGGATTGTTCTGGGAGCACACTATGCAGTTGTCAACATTGTGTTCCATGTCTTTGGCCATGCCAGGCCACCAGATGACTGTTTTGAGTCTCTGGAAGGTGTTGTCTGTCCCCTGGTGTCCACCAGTGGGAGTGTCATGAACCATATGAATAAATTCAGTTCGCAGTGAGTGTGGTGCCACCCACAGTTTGTTACCTGTATCCTGTTTGTGATACCAGATGAGCCTTTGATCATCAGACAAATGTAAATTGTCTGAGTGTCTCTTGTATGGACTGCCTACAGGCAGTGCCTGTTCAGTTCCTTTGTCCAGGAATTTGAACACATCTCTGATCTCTGCATCTGCCTTCTGAGCAGCAGAAAGATCCAGTGGGAGTTCTGGTACTGGTTTCTTGGCAGCAGCAATTATAGATGTCACAATAGTCTCTATACCCTGTGGGTGAGTCATTTCCCATGTCTCTCCTCCATAGGCGATGTGCCTGAAGTACCCATTGTACAGCACTGCAGACTTGACCACATTAGAGGAGGCAGTTTCCAAATGGAAAGGCAATTTTGCATTTGGGTTGACCAATGCTGGGGCTGAGGCTAGGGCCTGTATGAGCTGGGCCACAGCTTTAGTGTGTGCGGGGCCCCATGTCCATGGGATGTCCTTTTTTAGCAATTTATACAGGGGAGCAGCCTTCAAGGCAAAGTCAGGGATGAAATCCCTGGAGTAGTTTACCATACCTAAAAAGCACCTGTGTGTTGCCACGCTTGTAGGAAGTGGTAGATTTTGCAATCCCTGGATCTTTTTAGTTGCTGGGCTTTTGCCTTGGTCTGTAATGCATAGGCCAAGGAACATTACCTCCTTTTGACACAGTTGTGTCTTAGAGGGGTTGCACTTGAGGCCTGCTCTCCCGAGGAGAGTCAGTAGTTCATTCAAAAGGATTAGGTGTGTTTTTTGATGGAAGTTGCTAAAAGCAAATTATCCACATACTGCAGGAGACTGTTAGGTATAGAGAACCCCTGCAGGGCATCCATCATCTGCAGATGGAAGAGGGAGGGGCTGTTATTGAATTCCAGGGGCAAACATGTTCAGGTGTACTGCCGGCCTTCAAAGGTGAAAGCAAACTTGTATTGGCTTTCCTGGGCTAATGGGAGTGATCAAAACCAATTAGAAATGTCAAGAGCTGAAAACCACTTTTTGTCGGGCGTCAGCAGCTTGAGCACATTAGGGGCTGATGCCACAGTTGGAGCACAGCTGGGGGTGACTTGATTAAACTTTTTGTGATTAATTGTAAGACTCCAAGCTCCATTTGGCTTTTTAACAGGCCAAATGGGTGAATTGACGGTGGAGACACAAGACCTAATTACTCCTTGTTGCAGCAGTGACTGGATGGTCTCTCTCAATGACGGCAAGGCTTCAGCAGGAAATGGGTACTGCTTCTGCCTCACAGGGTTAGGGCCTGTGATCTTAATGGTGGTGTGCATTTTACCACAGTTATGCTTGTTGGTAGCAAACACACCAAAGTATTTTTGCAACAAAGGTGCTAGTTTAGAAAACAGGTTATGACTGTTGAACAAAGCCATGACGTCATACTCCTTGTTGTTATGTTTGATGGCTGCCACTGCATGTGAGTTTGGAATGGTGACAGCATGGCATTGGCCTTGGATCTGTAGCAATAGCCTGTTGGCAAGGTCCACTACACAGCCATGCTGTGCAAGGAAATCAATTTCCAATATGCTGGAGTGGTGATGTAATACCATAAGGTTAAAAACAAATTTAGATTTTAGGTGACCTACCTGCACAGGTACTGCTACAGATCAAAAAGTTTGTAATTTGGTACCATCTACACCTTGTGCACTAGTCTGACAGCCGGTGGACTATGCACCAGTGGCTGGCTTCTCATTATGGAGAACCGACATGGCTGCTCCTGTGTTTAGGAGCATGTCGAGTTGGCGGCCCCTGACTGTGGTCCTTACACAGGGCCATCCATTTGTGTTAACAAGCAAGTCACTCACAATCCAGACCAGGGCCTGTTATTGTTAATTTGTATAGTTTTTTGATTTTTCTTCATTTTTCTGTTCCTGGGCCTTACAGCCTGTAGGGGCCTGTTGGGCCCCTCCCCCTTAGGACATTACAGAATGGTAATACTGTACCTGTAACATTAGAGGTGCAATTTTTACTTGCTCAATGGGCACTCTTTCAATTACTGCACCGGCCTGGCCAGTACTCAGTGCTGCGAAGGGGTTTGTTCCTCAGCCACTTGACCCTGCCCAGGCTGAAGACCTGAAAGGGTTTGTATTGCTGAATGGTGACAGGGCTGCAACAGAACGGCCTGTAGTGCCATTCGTTGCGGCAAGGACCTCCTCCAGTTGTTTATGGACGGTCTCATTTTGATCATTTGATTCCCTATAAGTAGGCCCATTATGGTATTTATTATTGGAATTTGTGTTTTGCCCATTTCGGTTGTTGTTAATGCGATTGTTTTTGTAATTTTGGTTGCCCCCCCCCCCGTGGGCCTGAGCCTGACGGTTGTTAGAAGGGGCATTCTGTTTTTTGTTGCCACCTTTCACAGTGTAGTGAGTGGGGGCTGAGCCAACCATGGCAGCTTGTGCCGGGTCCATATGGGCCGTCGAAGTGATGGCGGCGGCCGTCTTGTTTTTGCCAGAAGCAAGATTATGGAGGTAAACCAGAAAGGCACACTCCGTCTTGGTAAGGATTTGTTGAAAAGTATCTGTCTGAGGGTAAACATTGATTTCAACTTTTTCCCGGAGACCCGGCGGAGTCATGTTTCGGATGTACAAGTCCTTGTACTCAGTTTGGTCTTTAGTGGCGGTCTCTCCCGCTAGGCCTTTGCTGGCCTGGTAGGTGAGCCACAACTGTTGATGATAAGCCGCTGGGCATTCTTTCACATTTTGCTTAACCTTGTAGGCCAAGTGGGCTCCAACGATACCTGGGGAATTGGCCTATAGAAGGGCCTGTGAGATATTGAAATTAAGCATGTCGCAGTTGTGAATGTCCTCTGAGAGCTTGGCTCAGAGGGTTGGCTTGATAGTTTGTTTCAAAACTTGAACCTGATACTCGGGTTGGAGAGAAGGTTTCTCACAAAGGGAGCATACCTTCTCTAAATGACAGCTAAGTTTGTCATTGGGGCCCATTTGTCCAATGCCTTGAGCATTTTGTTGAACAGAATGAGCCACCTGTAGTGGGTTGGATGTCGGACCTCGTGGAGGGCCGAAATTTAAAGCACCATGAAGGGCGACATTTGCTGCCGCAGTAGCAACTGCATGGAACACAGTATCCTGGCTGACAGCATGCTCAACCATGTGTTCAATTTGACTGTGCAGGGTTGGGGCATTAGGGTTTGACACACCACTGGGGTTTGTTACTAGGTTAGTAATTATATCCTGCACAATGCTGTGCACCTCCGCACTGTCTTCCCTGGTGAGGGGAGCCAGTGGGAGCACGTGGCCTGGTGGTGGTGGCTGGCCTCGCGTATTATGGGTCTGCCATATTTGTTGTTATTAGGGAAGCCATTTTGGTTGTCATGGGGGCTGACATGTTTGCTGTTGTCATGGGGCAGCCATTTTGGTTTTCATGGGAGCAGCCATTTTGGTTGTCACATGGCAACATGGGTGATGTGCCAACATGGTGGCCATCTTGTGGATGGCTAGTGAATGCCACTGCCCTGTGGGGCGGGGGTTTGGATGTTATGAGGTGGCCAATGTCCTTGTAATCTGAATCATCATCACCTGATGACATAATATCAATGGGTGTGTACTGATAACCATTTATGGCTTTAACATGGCCAGCAAGATTGTCTCGCTGATGGCGTAGTTTTGCCATCTTTGCCTTACATTTTCTATGACAAGCTTTTGCAGTGCCTTGCTCAATACCTTTCTCAACCTCACTCTGCATAACTCGATACGTGGCGCCCAATTTGACATTTTCCCTAAGCTCTTTGTCTAGCTCATTCATCAGCTTTTCATTCTCCTCTTTCAATTGCACATTATTATCATGCAAACTTGCATTTGTGTCACTCAGAATATTATTTAATAAGACACCTGTTTTTTATCACATTTCAACCTCTCATTATCCTCTTTTAACATGCAATTTTTACATTTTGTTTCTTGAGCAGTACAATACAATAGCCTGTTATTGTGTTAATGGAATGACTGTGTCTCCTCCATAATTTATGTTCCTTTTTGAGGAACTCTTGTGCTTGCAACCCACCCTCCTTTTTCAAAGAGGCAATTTGCAGCTCAAGAGAAGTACAATGGGTAAGTAAGTATTAACAGCTGTGTTAAGAGCAGCTAATAATAATCCCTTGCAGAAATATTTCTTTGCCTTTTGCTTGGACTCAAGATATTGGTTTGAGATAGCAAGCAAGGGGTCTTGAGCTGATTTTGCATCCAGTGCAAAATCAGTCCATTCTCCAAGGGAGTTGAGGTAGTTAGAGACATTCAGTCTCAGTTATGTGCACAGTTGAGACACTGGATACACAAGGGTTAACAGACAAAACAACAGAGAGGAGAGAGAGAGAGAGAGAGAGAGAAAAGTGTAAGACTGGTTTTAAAATCCTGGGCTTTGACTTCAAACTGGTTTCTGGACTCCTGCTAGAAGTAGTTAAGCCAAGGCAGTACGCTGTAACTCACAAGGAGTTTACCAGAGGTCTGGGGGGGTGCCCTCTCCAGACTAAAAGGTCTGCAAAGGAAAAAACACGGTATGTTTAGGCAGGTCCAAGTGGCAATATTAATTTGTGCCACACTGCTGAATATCTAAGATCAAAGAACTGAGATATGAATCTCACTCTGACACTCCAGTCCTGCCACGGTCGCCAGTGTTATTTTGGGTAATAAATTTTATCCTATTGCAGTTCTTGTCTTGATTGCCAAAGTAGAGAAACAACAAACACATGGTTTCCAGAGTCTGATAATATTTATTTTTGGTATATAAAACAGACTTACAACCATGCAGTGATAAAAATAAATATAATTAGCACTAACAAACCAGTCTTCCTTCTTATTTCTCACCTAGACAGAATCAGCTTTCTTCTCTCTAAGCTAAAAACAGTCACTCTTATTCTCTGAATATTGCTATAGAAACCAGCAAAAGAGACACAAAAAACATATATAATTGGATGAAGAAATAATGATTCTTTCTAGCCTGGAAAAATGCCCCAAATTAGCAAAGACACTGATAAGAGAAAATAAACAGTCTTTGTATGCAATTAGGTCATGATGACCCTTACCTAATAATTACTTTGCACTAAACCTAAAGATGGCAGCATTGTATAACGAATAATTGCAATTATACAAGTATCCAGAAACAGCAGTATTTTCTCAGTACATTAGTACATAATGATTTTCAGTAAAACAGAGTACTAATGTAGAATATTGGTAATAACAGTATATAATTGTATATAAGGCACTGCAATACATATATAAAGTATTGTGATTATATAGCAAGTATACAGTCATAAGCATTGTAATCAATAGCAACAATGATAATAGAACAGTAGAACCCAGATCCTGACACTTATGCTTATTTGGCAAGTGCCTGTGCCCTAAATATTACTGTCTGTGACATAGGGCCCCAATAAGGGGTGGTGGTCCATGGATACCAGTGTAAACAGATTAGCATGTGTAGAGAGGGTCCAAAGATGGTCAGGCAATATTCCCCCATCAGGCTAAAGGAACTGCACCCCTTTGACTGCCCCTTTTTTGCAAACAGAGATCTACAAACACTGTCAATTCCTTGGGATTACTAGGAGGCACAGAAAAGGGTGCAGAACTGGGCCTAGTGGGGGAATGGAAAGGGGGAGAAGTATTGGGGTGGTATGGACCACACGATGCCCTGGGGTGAAATGGTGCCAGGACTTGGGTAATCCCTGTCTTGTTCCTATACACAAGGGCCCAGAAATTGAGGCTGGACAGGAGTCGAGGTCTTCCCCAGCATCTCATCCAACCCAGGTGGTGTTATGTAAAGCGAGGTCCATCAAAAACAAGTCAGCTATTATAGCTGATCTTGTTGAAACGGTGGACCTGGCATGCATCACTGAGACCTGGCTGGATGAAAATACAGGCCCAGTATTGGCTTCTGCAGTTCCAGCTGGGTTCATGGTGATTCACCACCCGAGGTTGGATCGTAGGGGTGGGAGTGTAGCCATCTTTTTTAAGACTGAACTGGGCCTTGAGGATGTCCCAGTGGGGACCGCTAGATCCTTTGAGTGTGTCATGGGTGAGGGTGTAGGCTGTAGGATACTCCTCATTTTCTGTCCCCCAGTCTATGAGGGTTTATTCCTGCAGGAGATTGCGGACTTCATCATCGACTTGGTGTTGGAGTCTGCCAGATGGATACTTCTGGGGGACTTCAATGCCTGGGTCGATGATGAACTGTCACATTTTGGTCAAAATCTCTTCCAGTTAATGACAATGCTGGGCCTCACACAGGTAGTTTCCTCCTCTACCCATATAGGAGGTCGCTCATTGGATCTGCTATTCCTCCTCGGGATGGAGATCACTGTCTTGGGGTGGAACCAGTCAGCTGGTCTGATCATCACACCATAGGGTTCAGTTTTGGGGGCCCCCCAAATGGACCTACCCCTTTAAGGGGAGTTACCCCAGATGGTCTATTGGTGGTGCTGGACCTATCAGGATTGCTGGGTAAAAGCACAAGTCCTGGGTATCTCATTCTAACCTATAATAAGGCAGTGGGAGATGCCTTTAACTTGATTGCTCCTGTTCATGTTCGACCACTCACTCTTCACCCATGGTCCCCCTCGTATGATGGGGCCTTGAAGGAGTTGAGGTGGGTTGGTCGAAGGCTTGAAAGAGCATGGCGGAAGCCCATCCTGGATGCTGACAGGCTTAGATTGATGGAACATTATAAGGGCTATCAATCAGAAATCACCCTTAAGAAGGCAGACTTCCTGTCCAAGGAGATTTCTGCTGTACAGAACCAACAGGCTCAGCTTTTTCGAACCATTGACAGATTGTGCAATCCAATCTGTCTCCAGTCCGGAAGAGCTTTTTCATAAATTAAGTTGGATGAGCTAGCTCAGTTTTTCGCAGATAAGGTTGCCAGCATCAGGTCCAGAATCAGCCCAGCTCTCTCCATGAGGGACTGCGGAGGTCGATGG
The DNA here is from genome assembly GCA_016271365.2 of Neoceratodus forsteri. Classification (NCBI taxonomy): domain Eukaryota; kingdom Metazoa; phylum Chordata; order Ceratodontiformes; family Ceratodontidae; genus Neoceratodus; species Neoceratodus forsteri. The sequence goes on along the minus strand of CM028129.1, from coordinate 132,091,086 downwards.
GAGCCGGTGGGCACCCAGTCTGTCTGGATGGATTTCAGCTGACCGGAATTCATGGACATTGTAAAGATTGTCCAGACTTTGCACCCAACCTGTTGTAGTTTGGATCCAAGCCCTACCTCCCTTTTAGTGGAATGTGCAGATGCTATCTGCCTGATCCTAGCTAAAATTGTTTGGAGATCCTTGGTGAGAGGAGTCTTTCCAGATCCCTAAAGGAGGCGGTCATTTGACCACTCCTTAAAAAGCCCTCCTTTGCTCCTGACGATCCAGCTAACTACTGACCTGTATCTAACCTTTCCTTTGTGGGGAAGGTTATTGAGAAGGCGGTTGCGTTGCAACTAGATGATCATCTTGTAACCCACAATATCTATGAAGCACTCCAGTCTGGGTTTAGGAAGAGGCATAGTACAGACTGCCCTTGTTCGAGTATTAAATGACCTCCTAATGGTGAGAGATCAAAAGACTCGTACTGTCTTGGTCCTTATTGATCTCTCAGCAGCCTTTGACACTGTGGACCATGAGGTGCTTTTGGAGACCCTGCAGTTCCCTTGTGGATTGTCCGGTACAGTCCTTGAATGGTTTCGATCTTTCCTCATAGACAGGTCTCAGAGAGTGGTCACTGGAATTTATTCCTCTGATGCCCCCCCCATCCTACGGGGTGCTGCAGGGCTCCATATTGGCACCCATGTTTTTCGCAGTGTATATGCTGTTATTGGGACACATCATCAGGCGATATGGCTTGAGTTTTCACTACTATGCAGATGATACTCAGCTGTATATGTCCTTTGTGCCCGGACAGGTTGATGTGATCTCTGTGCTAAATAGCTGCCTCTCCGAGATCAAAGACTGGATGAGCTTGAGTTAGTTGAGACTGAATCTGGATAAGACTGAGATGTTGGTTGTGGATCCGGGTCACCTGGGGGTGGGTTTTGGGGCAGGGCACATGTTAAGCCTATGGCTTGATGGTGTCCAGCTCATTATCTCAAATCGGGTGTGTAACCTGGGCATTATTTTTGATGACAGCTTTACCCTTAAGTCTCAGGTGTCAGCTGTGGTTAAATCCTCATTTTACCATTTGAGGAATATCGTCTGGGTGAAACACCTGATTCCACCGGATGACATTCCAACACTGGTCCACACCTTCATCACCACCCATATTGACTATTGCAAAGCCCTCTACCTAGGGCTGTCTGGGGTTGATATCCATTGCTTGCAGCTGGTGTAGAACACTGCAGCCAGGCTGTTGACTGGTACTTCTATGACCAGTCACATTACGCCTGTGCTGCGCAAACTGTACTGGCTGCCAGTTCAGTGGCGGATCCCCTATAAGGTAGGCTTGCTTACCTTTAAAGCCGTACATGAATAGGGACACGACTACCTGAAAGATCTCCTGACTCCATACTCCCCCAGTTGCCCTCTCCGATTCGCTGATGAGGGATTGCTAGAGATTCCCAGGGTTCGTCTTAAAACATCTGGAGTTCATGCATTTTCATTTGCAGTAACAACCTTGTGGAATTCTCTACCTCATCGGTTAAGACAATGCCTGACCATCAGTAGTTTTAAATCTATGTTGAAAACTTATTTATTTTCTTCGGCTTTCTCTGATTAATTCATTGACTGTTTTAAATCATTTATAATATTATTTGTTTTATTGTGATTTTTATTATGTAAAGTGCCTTGATTTCAAAAGGCGCTATATAAATAAAGTTTGCTTGCTTGATTGCTTGCTTTATCCAGTGAGATTAATTGTCCAGCCACATGGTAGCAACCAACAGGCCTTCACCAGTCTGGAAACTGCCTGGAGTTCGTAAAGAAGCTGGAAGAAGAGAACAGGCACCAGAGGCGAGATGTCCCTGAGGACTGAAGGAGAAAGGGCTGTATGCTGGACTCTGGGTTTGTTTTTTTTCCCTTCATTTAAGCTTTGGACTAATTTTTGGTCAGGTGCTGGGGGGGGGAGTGGAGCAAGCGACTGGTCTGGCTAGCTATCTGAGGGTCGTTCTCTGTGCAGTTGCTGGATCTCACGCTCTCCCCTAAGGCTACCTGCTGGATTTCTGCTCACTGTACACAGCAGCCTTTAGCGGTTGCAACTCGGGAGAGATAAACAAGTGTTCCTGTCTGTGAAGCTTCTAACTTCTGGACTATTGCCCGAATGCATGGATATCCTGAGACTGTGTTTGTCTTTGCCTTATTTATCCCCAGAAAGACTGATGGGGTCAGAATCATTTTAGTAAGTCACATTGAACATCTTTCATGGAGCCGGACTATATGGGGTCCTTAGTTAAATATTTAGTTTGGGGAACTTGAGAGTGGGGGAAGGAGTTCTTACAGTTGGACTGTTTTGCTTAGCAATGTTGGGTTTGTAGTTATCAATTGTTGTGCTATTTGTTGAAACTAAAGTATGGGGGGAAGGTTGGGTTGGTTCGGTTTAAAGTTTTAAAAATGTCTGGAGCAAAACTTATCAGTGTCTATGACAGAAAACAGAGGGCTTTAGACTGGATTTATAGGAGATACAAATGGATCAAGTGCATTTCACGACATGGAACATCAATGGGCTGAAAACGGTGGAGAAGAGGAAGAAGGTTTGAACTCAGATAAAAAAATGAAAGGGGACATAATTTTTTTGCAAGAGGTCCATATGGATAGAGAGGAGGCTGCACATCTGGTGGGGTTCTTGGGGGGGTCTTTCTTAGCTGCGCCCTTCACATCTAAGGCCAGGGTAGTGGCAGTATGGATCAGGCCAGGACTTCCCCACAAGGTCCTCTCTGAAACCGGATCCTCAGGGCAGATATACAATCGTTGTAGTTGAATTGGGGGTGGTAAAACTGACCCTAGTGTCAGTATATGGGCCGAATTTCGACTCACCAGACTTCTATACCCAATTGGCAGTGACTTTGGGCCCTTATCCTGACAATATTATTCTAGCTGGGGACTTTAACACCTATTTAGATCCTAAGTTGGACCACTCGGGAGGTAGAGTGGGCCCCCCCTTCAGAGTATGGGAGCCTTTGAAGCCCTGGTTAAAGGCAGAGCTCTTTGGGAGGCCTGGAGAAATTGTCACCCTGATTCAAAGGAGTATTCCTTTTTTTCCCATGCTCATGAGATCTACACCAGGCTTGACTACCTCTTTGTCCCCTCGGCCTTGTTGGGGGGGTGACAGAGGTTATGTATGGTCCTATGACAATATCAGACCATGCCCCGCTGCGGATTGTTCTCCACCTCTCAGACAGAGGCCCCACTTCCTGTCAGTGGAGGATGGATCCGGCTGTCCTGCTTTATCACCACTTTATTGCTCAAATTAAGGAGAAAATTGAGGAATTTTTACTTCTCAATCCCCCAGAAGAGACTAGTGTTAACCAATGTTCCCTCTAAGCTTTAGTCTCTGTGGGTGGGCGACCGATATGTGTGTGCAGTACTTTGTGCAAAAAAAATGATTCATGTGTGCTAATTGGGTGGCCCAAACAAGTGATATATTTTATTGTCAGTAAACATTAGAAAACATAACCAAACACTCAAATACTCAATGCAAAGTATAAATATACATTCTGACACAGTCCGAAGCTTGGATGTGTATTGTGTGCCATAACAGTATGAACTGGAAATGTGTAAATTATTTACATTTTAAAGAGTCTTGCATGCATCTAAAAGGGGTGCTGCTGATGATGCATTGCTAAGAAATCAACATTTACTGTTTTTCTCTCCTGTCTTTCCCATTCATCCAGTGGACTTATATTTTATTAAGAGCCATTTTTCCACCAGATGTTAAAAACAATTTTGTTCGCATCAGCATATCTAAATGGCTTTCTTCCAAGCAGTTTCTTTGTTTGCTCTTAATGCAGTTCATGAGGCTGAAGCCTCTTTCACAGTCAACATTAGAAGCTTGGAATGTAGTAGTAGTAGTACAGTTTATTGTTCAGCATAAAGCAGTTACAATATATATACTAAAATCAGGACAACATACATAGTAAATATGAATAGACAATAAATAAATCATCAAGGAACTTCAATATCTTTACAGTGCAATTCAATTTAACAGAGTACCTTTTCATATAAAAAAACCTCCACAGGACTTCAAGTTCCCCTAATACACTTTACAAATGAGTTGAGATTAAAAATCTTGCAAAGATCTCTACAATGTTCTTGTCTTTCATAGTAAACTCTTATTCCAAATGATCCTCCAGGGGGAGGCTGAGATCCCCCTAACAATCCACCCAGCAATTTTTCCTAGTTGATTCATACCTAGGACACAGGAGTACCACATGTTTGAGATCATCTATAGTCCCCACTCCACATTTACAATATGGAGGAAGTAACCCCTCTCTTTTGTCTGAAATGAATGCATTGAGCATTATAGTTTTCAGTTCTGAATCTTATACAGATTCTTCTTTGTTTAGGCAGCTTAAAAAAAGAGATATGGCTCAAATCCCCATGAAACCATTACTTTTTTATAAAATCCATATAGCTTAAGCTTGGAGAGTTGAACATTGAAAGAATTGATGTCTTATGTCAAAAATCCTCAATTTAACATCCTGCCTAATCTCCTCAAATGGTCTAGTGCAAATTTTATATAAGAGGTGGCCCAATCTGGCCAGCATTATTATTTCCTTAATAAGTTGAATAAAGAGATGTACACATTACCATGCTGGCCAATCTGATGGCTTCCACTACACACATTCTGGGATATCTTTGTTGGAGCAAAAGAAAAAGTTTCAACAGAAAGAGAATCTGTCATTCACAGATGAGAGAAGTCTAGGAATGTTGTCCTACCTCCAAGGCAAGAATACAGCTTGGAGCTCCATTTAAAAATATTAAGATGTCTCTATAGAGTTTATTCAGAATTATTTCTAACTCTCTAACCTTAGTATAATCCCAGATTTCAGAGGCATATAACATGCTCATTCTAATTTTGGCATTAACAACTCTTAATACCTCGCTCACTGATGACTTCCCCATCTTGCCATTAAATATTTTTAGGGCATTTACAGAAGATCCCATTTTAAATTGAATAGCCTCCAAATGTTTGGTCTAAGATAGGCTATAGGCAAAATGGGCACCTAAATAGTCATAACACTTAACAGTGTCTATATGCTTACCGTTTAGCCTAAAGCCTACCGTATTCATTGTCTGAGAGCCAAAGACTACAATGTTGGTCTTGCCGAGATTAAATTTTAGTTTCCTGTCAGAACAGAGAGATTCAAAGTGAGCCAATTTTCTTTTAAGACCTAGGACTGAAGTAGAGAGCAAGACTAAATTGTTTGCATATGCTAAACATTCAGTCCTTTGATCATTAATTTTTGGATTATGAAAATCTGGGTTACCTAGCTGATCCAAGACTGTATTAATGTAGATGTCAAATGAAGTGGGGGCCAAAATACAGTACACTTGTCTGCCCCCAACATTTATGTCAAATCTATCAGTTAGATGACCATATTGATTATACTGGACTCTTGCCCACATATTTTCATAGAGTCTATTAATAACATCAAGAAGTGAGGCCTCCAACTTCAGATCCCTTAATGTAGCCCAAAGGATTTTTCTGCTAGTCCCTGTCGAAGGCCAAGGAGAAGTCCACAAAACGGCAATATAATCTTTTTTTTCTCACTTTAGTATACTTCCAGATCAGATGCTGAAGCACATAATAATGTTGTACTGTAGAACACTCCTTCCAGAAACCATTCTGCGCCTCATTCAATACTGAGTTGTCCTTGACCCACGACAGCAATCTGTCCAAATTTATCCTAGAGAAAATCTTCTGTGAAACATCTATCCAACTAGTAGACCTATACATCCTTGGGTCATTCGGATCCTCTTTTTTAAAAATAGGGAAGATAACACTACCTGCCCAACTGGCAGGGTAAGAGTACCCCGAACCAGGCCATTAAACAGCAAAAGAAGAAAAGGAATCCATTAGTTGGTAAAAACCTTATAGAGATCACCTAGGAGCCCTGGTGCTTTATTTGCCTTAAGGCCAATCAGTGCCATCTGGATTTCATCCTCTGTGATCAACATAGGTCTTGGAAAAATTTCATCCTCCTGTATTTTGAAAGCATCAGGTGTCTCCTGCTCTTCATGAGAATAGTAGAGCTTGGAGAAATGAGATGCTCAAACTGCAGGTGTAATATAGGTTTCAATCCTATTGGCATATCTATTATATCCCTGGGCAACAATATTCCAAAATCACCTTCCATCCCATCCAAAACAGCCTGCCTCAGTTTTTCCCAAAGTCCCTGAGTATGTTTATGTCTCTCCCGTTTGAGAATTTTCCTATATTTTTCTCTTTCACTCTTTAGCAATTTAAAATCTGCTGCAGACTTATTTCTTTTCTTCTTATGCTGTCTTAGTTTTCCTCCAAACTCTTTCTTTGCCTGTAGGCATACCAAATTAAACTAAGACTTTTCATAGAGGGACCTAGGATGATACGTTGTTTTACATCTAGGTCCAAGTAAAGAATGAATAGTGTCCCAATTCTCCAAAATATTAAATGCCTTACTTTTGTCCAGGACCAACTCATGAACATCACCTAAGACTCCTGTACTAAGAATTTCTTGGAAACTAGCTTGATGAATCTGCTCCCATACAATCCTTCTCTTGTTTATGACTTCCAGACTCTCTTCCTGTTGTGCCTCACTCCTTAAAGTTCCAAAAGGGCATTTGATGTTAATTACAATAGCACAGTGTGCTGATTCCAAAATATCCATGACCTCTAACTTTTGGATCAGCTTTACTGCTTCCAAATTGGTCCAAACCTGATCAGGGGCTGAAGAGCCAGTAGGTCCTCTATACGTTAAGGATCCAACTAGATCTCCCTGAGTTCTCCCATTTAAAATACAGAAATTTCTACTGGTCAAGCTCGTTCACAATTCCCTACCTCTGAGGATAGATTTTAGATCCTGAGCAGTCCTAGTATATGAGCTATTTGGATTAATTATAGATATTGTATGGATCATATCTCAATATACATCCTATAAAAAATAAGAAGGAATTCTGGCATTAAAGTCTCCCAAAATAATTATAAGACAAAGTATACTCTTATCTGACAATTCATCAAGTGCCATTTTGAAATCTTGTATGAAAAGGTCAGTGGGATCAGTAACTTTATTGTGAGGGAGGAAAGTATATATTACAGAGAATGATCTTCTCTTGTCCCTTGCTAATCATCAAAGCCTGAAAATTTAGCAAAGTTTTGATAAAAAAAGAAATACCCCCTGTAAACCTTCCAAACTTTTTATCTTTAGTTGCTGGCAGAGTAAAGACAGAATATCCAGCCAATTTGGGAGTTACATTTTCTGTACACCATGTTTCTTGCAGTCCAATAATATCAAAATTATCCAGAAATCTCACTACTTCATGGTCAATTATTTTAAGATTGATGCCTTCAATATTCCATGAAAGTATAGAAAGGGCATCCACATTTCGATTCCCAGCTCCCTTATCCAAATCCAGCTGGCATTCAGAGTTCATTTGTTTGATATTATCTACAGGCTGCATTTCTCGGGCTTAATCAATAACTGTCAGCGGCGAGTAGGTATTAGGGTCAATTAGGTTTCCAAAATCAATCAGGGGGTTATCTACCTCTAAGATTAATTTTGGACTATCCTTAGTCTGTATAAACCATGAAAAGACTTCACCCAAGTCTAACGTGTTAACTAAATGTATTCCCAAACAATCCAGCTTGCTGGCTGGAGACAGCAAGCTGCTAGCTTTATGAGGATTTTTAAATGAAATATCAATTTGTGTTGTGGACTCAGGATCTCCACATAATTTTATGGACTCCACCATGTTTCTGGAGATATAAAATCCTAACGCTGTTTCCAAGAGCAGCAACAAATCTTCCCTAACTTTCCTATGAGAATCCTTGAGTGAAATTTTCTACCCAAAGATAGTTATGGTCCTACTTAGCTATACTTCTCTCAGCTTCAGTACATGATCCTCTATTACTCCCAATATTTTCTCTGTGCTGTCGTATCCTTCTCACTCTTCACCTCCCTATGGAGAATCTCTTCTGGGGAAGGATAAGACTGTGTAGGAACCTCTATGCATGATAGCTTCATGTTTAGCTTGGAATGTAGCATATACGCTAATAAGTTTAGCCACCATGCTGTACTGTACATTAGTCAAAGCAAAGTGGATCATGTCAGTAAAGGATTTTAATGATCCTCCCTTTATTTTTTCAGCAACTATAAATCTGAAGTCATTGTACTGGCTAACAATTTCTGCCTGGTCCACTGATGAAAATAAATAGTCAAGATATTTGCTATACAGTCTCCCAATATGTGATAAGCCAAACTCAAAGCTGCAATGTGGCATTACTGCAAAATCAAAGGCAGATCAGTCAGAAAGTTCACCTGCAGGAAATCAGCTGTCCAGTGGGTCACATAACAGGCCAATGAATTGCAAAATTGCTGCTGTGCTTACTCCAGCTGTGCAATTAGCCAAAAGCAGTTTTACTGGTTGGCTCCAGTAGACAATTTCACCCAGGTACTGGCTTCTGATCTTTTTTTTTAATTTTGCCCTAGCAATCTGTACAGCTTCAACTGTTATTAGACCACTTTCTGAAACATCTTAGACAACTCTGCCAACTCCAAAAAGACATAATATAATACTGTTATGGCAATGTGGTATTCAGGGTTGGACGGCGTCTTAAAGCAGTACTTAGCAATGGGATCTTTGATGGATGCATGCATAACTGTATGTGGTGTCATTTACCCTAGGTATGGTTTACAATGACTATGTTGGGTATTGTCAAGCTCAGTGGGGGTTTTAAAATTTATTTTTGCAATGTAGTGAGTGAGTCAGTATGATATGAGAGAGGAGATGCATTTAGGATACTGTATTTCTCTTACATTCCGGAGCCATACTAAGCACAATCTGAATTTATGAAATTAAATGAAAAGGACATTTTTTGCATTGCTATTTCTTGTTGTCCATTTTAGAATTACTATCCCCATGTAGCCAATATGGGCAACCTTTTACAAGCACTGATTCATTGAATCTCAAATGTGTGTATAATGTGAGACCCTGTTTTAAAGAGAAGCGCAATCTCATCTCTCTAGACATATGTACAGTCAGTGTCTCAGCCTGCTAATTGAGAAGGTTATACCCATCCCGGCTCCCAACAAATACATAAAAAAAATGACACAAACAGACAGTAGGTTGCTTTGATGTTTTTATTGTAAACAAAAACTATAGTTTTCCCATTTTCTTCTACTGAAAAAAAAATAAACATGCTTTAAATGGTGAGGCTTTAAATCCATTATGGGGGAGGAGGCAGATTACACTGAAGTTGTACAACTTTAAAACTGAAATAATATAATATATACCCTATGTCAGAGAATCTCTTGCATTGCTTTGTTGGGGGAATCTACCAAACAAATAAAACATGCCATTTCTGTGACCAGCAGGGGAATATTGTTCATTATCAAGTACTGTCATACTGAAAAGAGGTGTCAAGCCGAAAACATTGTTGTAACTGCAAAGCCGATTGGTTGGAATTTTGCCGATCGGTTCCATTGTTCAATAAGCGGAGCAAGAGCGAGACTGCTGGCTTGTTAAAGTTAATGAGTTGTGGCCTCAGGGGTGGGCATACAATGTTTCTTTCCCATTCACTTTCATGTCCTGCTGTTTGAGTCTTAAATCTGAGTGAAGACAGTAGTCACTACTTCATGAACATGAGGATCCCTGTCAGCTGCTTTGTGTGCTACTACTGAAACCGTGTGCGGGTTATTTCTGACTGCTGTGCGGGCACATGTGCACACACCTTAGGGGGAACATAGATGTTAACACCGTCTGGGACTCACTCAAGGCATTTATTTGGGAGGAAACAATTTCGTACTGTGCCTTCAAATAGAAGGCCCTAAGCTGGGAGGAGGAGGGCATAGAGAAAGAGATCAGGGAACTGGAAAGACAAAATATGGAAACCCCTGATACCAAGATTACGAGATCCCTTAAAATACTCAAAGGCCAACTAAGCCAAGTAGCTTCTAGGAACATAGAGAGGGACCTGGTGGTAACTAAGTCCCACACCCACTTTGATGGGGATAACAGAGGGAAATGGTTGGCAAGCATGGTTAATGGCAAGAGGGCAGAGAGGACTATTCTTGACCTGGAGATTGCTCCTGGGTCCACCACATATGACCAGCAGGAAATAAATGATGCTTTCAAGGCATTTTACTCCGCCCTTTATACCTCGGAGTATCTAGCTGGGGCTAACCCAGATATTTTTTTAAATACATTTTAGTTACCAGCCTTGGGGGTGGAGGATAGGGAAGGCTTGGACTCCCCTTTGGAGATATCTGAGGTGAGGGGGGCTGTCTGGAAAGCAGGAAGAGGGAAGGCTCCAGGGCTAGATGGTATCCCCGTAGAATTCTATAAACTCACATGGGATTCTTTAGGGCAGCTAATGTTTCAGATGGTCGAAAATGCTCTTAAGAGTGGTTCCTTTTTCCCTTCTCAATATCTAGCTACCATTACAGTTTTACCTAAGCCAGGGAAGGACCCACTTATGTACGAATCTTACTGCCCAATCTCCTTACTCAATTCTGACTATAAAGTCATTGCCAAAAGCATTGCCACCAGGTTGGCAAAGTGTCTGCCTCACTTCATCCACCCTGATCAAGGAGGTTTCATTAAGGGTAGGCAGGCAAAACATAATCTTAGGAGGGCTATTAACATCATGCATAGGTGGGTGGGGACTAAGGGGTAGGGGACTGGTCTGCTTGTCTTAGATGCTGAAAAAGCATTTAACTGGGTTGAGTGGCCTTTTATGATGGCAGTGCTATGTAAATTTGGGTTGGGTGACCAGATTACGGGTTGGATACAGTCCCTATATAGAAACCCCCAAGTCCAAGTCCTGACGAATAGTATGATCTCTGCCCCCTTTGGTCTCACAAGGGGAAAGCAGCAGATCTGCCCCCTCTCTCCCCTCCTCTATATCCTTACTATCAAAGCCCTGGCCAAAGCAATCAGGAGCTCAGGGACAATCGAGGGGTTTAACTGGAGGGGCCAGAATCATGTTATATCCTTGTTTGCAGACAATGTCTTGCTCTCCTTAAGGCACCCACAATGAGCTCTGCCTATCCTGATCCAAATATTCCAGGTCTATGGCCCCCTTTCTGTCTATAAGATCAACTGGTCAAAGTGTGAGTGGATGCCTATGGCCAAAAAAAAGCTACCAGTTAGTTTGGGGTCCTTGGTTATCACCCCCTCGAACACCATTAAGTACTTGGGGATTATACTAACCTCTAAATTATCTAGTTTAATAAAAGCCACCCTCTCTCTGGTTATCCAGAAAATCAAAAAGCAGTGCTTCAACTGGAGGGCTCTCCCCTTGACTTTGATTGAGAGAGTCAACCTAGTAAAAATGAGCATCCTCCCTCAATCCCTCTATATTTTCCAATCTCTCCCCATTTATATTCTCAATAAATATATCAAACCCTGTGAAGGAGCTGTTACCCAGCTTTTGTGGCAAGGTTAAAGGCCCAGAATAAAATAGATCTTCTGGCTTCCAGTCAGGAGGCGGGGCCTTGGGGCTTCTGAGTGTTAAACATTATTTTCTGGCAACCCAACTTGTTGACATCCATGATATTTTGAAAGGAGAGACCCTCCACCTGAGATGGGTAGAATTTGAGGATGCAGGGTCTGGGAACCTCTACTTTCGAACCCTAGTGGGATACCTGCAAGGTGGGGACTTGGTAAGACTCCCCAATCCCAGTTCTAATACAACTCTCCAAGCATGGAGGGAGGCCCATGACATACTTGAACACGACCTTCCCTGTCCCCGGACATGGATATTGGTCTGTTGTTTGACGGGAATCAGGGTTATGGGGAGAGAGATAGGTTAATCCTGAATGCATGGAGGAAGAAGGGGCTTCGGTTTGTGGGCCAGATCTGGGGAGAAGAAGAGGCCCTACCTTTTAAAGAAGTGGCAAGAAAAAACAAATGGCCACTGCACTCAAAGCATACTTGGAAAATAACACAATGTGCTCCCCAGCGTTTCGACTCACCAGTGAGTCTTCCTCAGGGGGTGGAGCTGCTTATTTGTCAGGAGACTTAAATACATCTAATCACAGGTGCAAACAATAAAATGTGAAATACAAACATAAATTATCCTGCTGCTGCTATCTTATCTTTGTGAATAAGCTCCTGGTTCTTGCATTTTATAGTCTGAATGCAGTGGCCATTTGTTTTTTTCTTGCGACTTTGCTTGGGGCTGGCCGCTCCTTTGCTCACTGCACCAGTTATGAGAAGGGGCTGATCTAATCGCAGCACAAATTCGTTTGGCTTAAACTTTTAAAGAAGGGTCAAACAAGTTCAGGCTCGAGGTTTCTCATTTCTCTTCACTAATAAAAGCCCAGAGTAGAATGAGAGCATGTCTGGCTAATTGTCCGACGGGAAGGGGCCCTCACCCGATCCCCCTTAGAGGAGCTCTTCACAGGACATCGGGCTGATAAGACATTTAAACCCTTGAGCTGCTACAGACTTTTGATGGGGGCACTGATGGACCCCCTGGGATCAATTAGGGCCAAGTGGGAGTTCGACAGTCACCCAGATGGACTGACAGAAGGTGACTGGGAGGTCATATATAAAAACCTATTGACGTGTTCAGTTAATAACAAGCTTAGGGCTATCCAATATAACATATTTGTGAGGGCATACTATACTCCGGTGCTGGCTCAGATGATAGACCCACAGTCCTCTGACCTGTGCCCAAAGTGTGAAATCCACTCAGGTACCTTTTACCACTTAATTTTGGAGTGTCATAAGATTCAGAGGTTTTGGTAGGGGGTGCTGGATTTGCTCTCTCAGATCATGGGCTCCCTCCTGAGGCTTGACCCCATTGAGGTACTGTTGGGGCTCCCTTTGGGGGGAATTGGAACCCCTCCTCATAATGAGAGTTTAAGATGGCTGGGAGTAGTAGTGGGAATGAAAATGAAAATGAGGCTCTGGATGGCTAAAAAAGTCCCATCAGTGGCCTCATGGATCAAATCTGTTATAATGCATGAAACTGGAAAGAACCCAGTACAAAGTAAGGGGGCAATTAGATAAATACTTTTCTGTCTGGACCCCAATGGAAGAGGCTCTCCAGCAGGGTTGGTTCCCCACCTTCTGAAATGTAGCTTTTAGCGCACTTCTCCCTCTTCTTTTCTTTTCTCCCCTTCTCTGAATGAAGCCTATTAACATTGGTTCCATCTTAAGAAAGAGAACTACATGAATGAGTACATTTTGCTCTGTGATTAGACTAAAGTAAAGCCCAAAAGTCTGTAATACTTAGCCACTCATTACTGCACCCTGATCTTTTGTATAAAATTGTTTGTCTGAGCTATTTGTTGCCTTCTGTACAACTGTGCACTAGTTTGTTAATGCTCCAATGTCTTCTGAAAATAAAGTTTACAAAAAAAGTAAATGGAGTTGGAATGTAATGGAGAAATTTTATGAGAGTTGGAAGGAAGAAGTGCCTAAAGGATTTAAAAGGTTGGAGGTGCCAGGGTTTAATAAAGACACAATAACAAAACTACAAAAATGGAAAATGACAAGGCAACAACTGAATCAAGTAACAAGGAAAGTTATATATAATAAAATAGTTGGAGAAATTGGAATAAAAGAACCAGAATTTTTAGGAGGAACACCAAACAATAACAAATTCACAGAATGTTGAGTAATCCAGGGGTCACCAGAAAGATGTGGCACACCCAGTGGTTGATGGCACATGGGAGAATAGGGGTTCGAGGAAATCACAAACACAAAGTCATAGAGGAAAGAAACTATTTCTACCCAGGATGCCCTGAAGAGGTGGAGACTCAAGGACACTTTTTGTTTAAATGTGATTACGCTGAGCAATTATGGGTGTTTTTGGCTGACAAGTGGACAATGCTGTGGCTAGTGAATTTAAGCTATTAAAATTTAGTGTTAGGAATGTTTCCCACACTGTTGAGACAATGTAATAGTAGTATGCTACAGGTGTTTTTCACATGCTTAAAATACTATCTATGGCAGAGTTGTTGCCAGTTGCTACTGCAACAAAAAGAGATGCCATATGAAGGGTTTAGCACACAATGTGAAAAGGCTATGGGAGAGGTGTTCAAAAAAAAGTGTGTATGTGGGGGGATCAAGAGAAAAGTGATGATGTGGTGGAGAGGCTTTTCCTATTTTAGAAAACATGCATAATGACAGACATTGTTGGAAAAAAGTACAGGTAGCAGAAGATTTGTTCGGACCTTATGCTATGGAAAATCTGTGGGGAGATAGAGGGTGTCTTAAATATAGACCATACTAGCACAGTGTGTCTACCTATAATGATAAAGGTTCAAAAGAGAAGGTTAATAGGATAAGGTCTAAGGATTGGGGGTGGTAGGGGAGAAATTATTGTAATGTACTAAATAGATAATTCAGGTGTATGATATTGATGTTATTTCTGTTGAGATATGATATATATTGTTTTTCCATTTTTTCCTTCCTATGTATATATTGTGAAGTGTTGCTGTGGTTCTTGAATAAAAGCTCCCCATCTCTTTTCAAGAAGTGCCATGGGATCTTTAACATCCACCTGAACTACCACCCGAACAGGCAGATGGGACCTCGGTTTAATGTCTCATCTGAAAGACGGCACCTCAGGAGTGCAGCATCCCCCTCACGCTGCTCTGCGGTGTCAGTAATGGGATTTAACCCAAGTACCCAGTGTAGGGATAGAACTGACAGCCTTCTCATCTTCTGGCCTCAGAAGCGAGTGTACAATCTGCTGAGCCACTGACACTGATGTCATTACTGTCATTACTGTCATTATTATTGACAAAATATACATGGATGGCCACTCAGCTAATTTGTACAGTATGGGGAGGAGTAAAGTTGAGATTGACTGTGAATGGGAGGCGGAAAAGTAATACAGTATCCCTGATAGGTGTGAATGCCATATCCTGTTACCATGACTATCAGTGACTGCAAGTCGGGGGTAGTCTTTTCTCTTATATATTTAACCTCCTTCTGTCTGTCTGTCTGTCTGTCTCTTTAACTGTATCTGCTTGTCTTTTGCTATGTCTATCTTTACTTTTTTACCTATGACTACCTCCTTACCGGGGTTTATCTGCTTATCTCTGTGTGTTTCTTTGCCTGTCTCTTTGCCTGTTTATCTCTTTACTGGTGTCTGTTTATCTCTTTGCCTGTTTACCCATATCTGTTTGTTTGTCTGTCCATATCTTTACCTGTTGTTTGTCCGTCTGCCTATCTCTTTCCCTGTGTCTGTCTGTTTACTGGTGTCTGTCTGCCTATCTTTTACCTGTGTCAGTTTGACTGCCTTCTTTTATCTGTGTCTGTCTGCCTGTCTCTTTCTGTGTCCATTTGTTTATGTCTACCGCTTTACCTGTGTGTGTGTGTGTGTGTGTGTGTGTGCGTGTGTCTATCTACGCCTTTGTCTGTTTGTCTGCATATCTCTTTATCTGAGTTTGTCTGTGTATCTCTACCAGTGTGTGTGTGTCTGTCTATCTCTTTACCTGTCTATTAGTCTGTCTCTCTACCTGTGTCTAACCCTTCATGTGTGCCTGTCTGGATCTTTCTTTACCTGTGTCTACTTGCCTGTCTCTTTATCTGTGTTTTTTTTTTTTAATCTCTATTTATCACCTCCGGAGCACTAGAACTCTCTCAGGTCCTGACTTGGCCCCCGTTCTACCGCCTGCTGTGAAATCCACCTACCTCAGAGATGTTACTTTCTCCTGTGGAGCCCCGGGCACTTAAGCCCTGCCAGGAGATTGAAGGGGTGGAGCTAGAGGTTCAGTGTTGGGCGTGTGGCAGTTGGACACCGTGGGGCCCTCGCCTATCCAGGCCAGAGGGGTTTTTCCCCCTTGTAGTAGGTCCTCTCCTCCTCCCTCCCCCCTTGCATGGCACACCCCTGACGCCAAGGTGCATGGCAACCCTTCCAGCATCAGCCACATTACTAGATGTGCAGTCAACATTCTACAATACCCCCACTCTCCACCGAGGGTCACTGGAATACTGGACAATCCCCCTGCCCTCCCCCCAGGAGAGGAGAGCAGCCCTGTGGGCGCTCAATCCTCTCCCTCACCTGCCGACCCCGGTGCCCGAGCTCGCTCCCGAACTCAGGTCGCCAGCGTTGTGCGAGGTGTGGTGTCCAGCGCCTCAACCCTCAGCACCACCGGGCTGGCCCCTTCTGTGTTTGACTCTGTCCACCATCTTAACCTGTGCGTGTGTATGCCTGGCTACTTCTTTACCTGTGTCTGTTTGTCCATAGATACATAGATACATAGATACATAGACAGTGTCGGCAGATAAGGGCCTATGGCCCACCCAGTCTGCCCATTTGAGCTTGTAAATTCAGTTTATGTTTTCCTAGAAGTCTGTTGCCCCTTACCCCGACCTCCAGAATTCCTTTATGTCTATCCCATGCATTCTTAAATCCCGTAATTGTCTCAGCCCCCACCACTTCCTCTGGCTGGGTGTTCCACTTGTCCACCACCCGTTCTGTGAAGAAATTCTTCCTCATGTTTCCTCTGAATCATCCTCCTCCAACTTCATCCCATGCCCTCTAGTCCTGGAACATCTTTTCGCTTAAAATAGTGTATTCCTGCACCTGTTCCTCCCTGTGAGAGACTTGTACGTCTCTATCATATCCCCTCTCTCCCTCCTCTCCTCCAGGGAGTACATGTTCAGTTCCTTCAACCTGTCTTCATAGAACTTGTGATGCAATCCATGCACCATCTTTGTTGCCCTCCTCTGAACCTTCTCTACCCTGTCTATGTCCTCACGTAGGTATGGTCTCCAGAACTGTACACTGTACTCCAGGTGGGGCCTCACTAGTGTCTTGTATAGCGGAATTATGACCTCCCTTTTCCTGCTGGTGATGCCCCTGCCTATACATCCCAGCATCCTATTTGCTTTATCTGCTGCCTTCTCACACTGTTTCCCCTGCCTTGAGGTCATCAGAGATGATAACCCCAAGATCCCTTTCCTGCTTGGTGCATGCTATATCCTCACCCCCCAACTGATATATTGTGCCAGGGTTTTTGTGCCCCATATGCATTATCTTGCACTTCTTTGCATTGAATTTCAACTGCAAACCCTGACCATTCTTCAAGTTTTTGCAGGTCCCTTCTCATTCTGTCTACACCCTCTGGTGTGTCTACTCTGTTACAGAGCTTTGTGTCATCAGCAAACAGTGAAATTCTGCCTTCTAGGTCCTGTACAATGTCACTGATGAAGATGTTGAATAGAACCGGTCCCAGCACTGATCCCTGTGGTACCCCACTGGTCACTCTTCCTGCTGTGGAGTGACAGCCATTTACCACCACCCTCTGTGTCCTGCCACCCAGCCAGTTACCTACCCACCACACTACTGTCCTGCCCACACCCATATTCCCCAGTTTGTGTAATAGTCTTCTAATGTGGCACAGTGTCAAAGGCCTTGCTGAAGTCCAGATAGGCTATGTCCACTGCCCTGCCCTGATCCACCTCTCTAGTTACCCAGTCAAAAAATTCAACGAGGTTGGTCTGACATGACCTCCCCCTGGTGAAACCATGCTGCCTTGGGTCCTGTAGTCCATTGACAACCAGATGTTCCACCAATCTCTCCTTCAGTAGTGCTTCCATGATCTTCCTCACTACCGAGGTGAGGCTGACTGGTCTGTAGTTCCCTGCTTCCTCTTTGTTCCGCTTTTGTATAAGGGGACTACATCTCAGATCCTCCAGTCTTTGGGTACTCCCTGTTTCCAGTGATTGGCTAAACAGGATAGCCAGAGGTTCAGCCACCACCTCTCTTAGTTCTTTAAGGACCTAGGGTGCACCCATCTGGCCCCATTGCTTTATCAACTCTTATTACTTCCAGTTCCTTCAGGACTCTTTCTTGTGTAAAGGGACTTGTGTCCATTTCTGCACCATTCTCACCCCTTGTACTCCCTTCAGACCCATTACCCTCCTCTTCCTCAGTAAAGACTGAGCAGAAATACCTGTTCAATATGTCAGCTTTACTGTTGTCATCCTCCACGCAGCCCCCATCCTCCCCCTTCAGTCTCACTATCCCTCCCTTTGTCTTTCTTTTTTCAATTATGTACCTGTAAAAGGTTTTGTCCCCTCTACCCACTGATTTTGCAATGTGTTCTTCTGTCTGAGCTTTGACTTCCCTTACTGACCTCCCTGCCTCCCTTTGCTTCTCCTGGTACTTCTCCCTATCCCTTCTGCCTGTGTCTTTTTGTATTGCCTGAATGCAATCTTTTTGGCTTTCACTTTCTTTGCTACCTCTTTGGAAAACCATAATGGTCTCCTCTTCCTTTTCCTTTTGCTAACCTGCTTAATGCATAATTCTGTTGTTCTTGTAATCCCCATTTTAAATACTGACCACTGTTCCTCAACCCCTGATTCCTGTCCCATTCCCCTTAATGCCTCTTTCAAGTATCTCCCCATTTTCCCAAAGTCTGCCCCCCTAAAATCCAGGATATGTGTTTTTGTGTGGTTTGGTTCTGCTCTTTTTGTGATTTCAAACCACAATGACTGGTGGTCACTGTTCCCCAGGTGCTCCCCCACTGTTACCCCCATCACACTGTCCCTGTTTGTGAGCACAAGGTCCAGTATTGCCTTCTGCCGAGTTGGTTCCATGACCAGTTGCTTGAGGAAGGCACCCTGAAGGGATTCCAGGATAAATCTGCTCCTAGTTGATGCTGCTGCTGGGATGCTCCATCTATGGTGGTAGCCATCCTTAAACTTTTTACCATTGTCTGGCTGGCTGTCTATCTTGGTTTACCTGTGTTTGTTCAAAACATAGTACCATAGAAGTTGCCAGCAGAAAAAGATCAACTGACCCACTGTGTCTGCCCAATTCTGCCCATCTAATGTAGAACGTAAGAACCCTGGTTGCTCTTCACTCGACCTCTCTCTCTCTCTCTCTCTCTCTCTCCTCCCCTTTTGACACTATCTTTAGCAAGCCATGTATCAGTCATAGAAACATAGAAACTGAGAGTAGGTGACTGAGAATCTGTGAAGTTTGCCCGTATTATACTACCTCACCCAATCAAACTTCTGTACTCTTGGGTTGTCTTCCTTTTCAGCTGTTCCCTCACCTCTCAATCCTGTGTTGACTCCCTAGGGACTGTGAGTCTCCTCATCCTGACCCAGCCACATGTAAACCCATTAAGGGTAGCTGATCTCACCACTTCCTCTGGCAGCCTGTTCCATAGTTCCCCCACCCATTCTGTAAATTATAACTTCCTTTTATCTCTCTTGAACTTGCCCTCTCACCCTCACCAACCTCCAATCATGCCCCCTGGTGGCTGCTTCCCTATTCCTTACAAACAGGTCCTCACTATACACACTGTTTATACTTCTCAGAAACATGCCCCACCCATGTTTAAATCTCCCTACTGATTTTGCACATAGCACCTCTTTTGATAGTTTATTCCACCCCATCTGCCATTTTCTTACTTAATTTGTATATTTGTTATTTATTCTGTCCTTACTTTTTGTGCTAACTGTACTTACTGTATCCTGTAAAGCTCCCAGAATCTATGGAAATGGGCACTGTAAAATAAAGACTAATACATGAGTAGGTGTGTGTAACTAGAACTTTATGCATACTGCACCTGAGCTGTGGGATTAAGCAATAATCCATGACAGGTGTGGATTATGCTAGGATTTACTCATGCGTGGTATAGTATGTGTCAAGGCTGTAGGCCGAGTGATTTAAACAACACCACAAGTGGGTAAATCCCAGCATAACACACATCCTGGAGTGGATTATTGAGAGTATACTACTGGGGAAAAAGTAAATAATTTGGAAAAAAAAGTTGTTTAAATGTTGAATTTATTGTTTATTGTTTCTTTTTTATAGCGTTTTATGTTGATTGTGCACAGCACAAGAAACATATTGCGGCAGCTTTCTCAGAAGCAGGCCGTGGAGGCACGGCAGTGTTGTGGCCAATGCCGCCACAGCTTGCAAAGGCTTGTCCCACATCCCCCAATCCCCTTGCACGCTGCTGCTGACACAAGTTTGGAACCTTGGCACCAAGTTGTGACAATTTTGCCGCTGCAATCAGGGGCTGACTCGTCATTGCAGCGTCAGCCATCCGCTGCAATGGGGGAGCAACCCGCCATTGCAGGGCGGGATCTAGAAACCCTGATATTGTTTGTGAACATGGCAGTGGGTTGCCGCCATGTTCACAAACAATCACTCCCCCGTGTTTATTTGCTGACGGGGCCCAAATCCCAGTCGGCCTGCCGGTGCCCCTGTAGCTTGTTGCCGATCGGGAGCCCACTCCCGCCGGCATTCTGTAACACCCCCACTTTTATTCTTGCTGATGGGGTGCCCAACCCCATCAGTTACTGCTAGCCCAACAAAAGTTTCTGGTGGCATGCTGGGAGCCCACCCAGCATGCCACATGCCCTGTAAAGGGAAAACGGTCCCGCTTATGTTTTTTTTCCTGCAAAAAGGAAACAGTCCTCATAGTCTTCCTGGCCTCGCCCGCAACCCGCACCCCACCCACTGCGCACCCTGCCTCCTCACACCCCTCACCCCATACTTACCTGCAGAATCCAAGCAATGATCTTTGGTGGACTGGTAACACGCCTGCACCTTCAAAGCCGACTACCTAACTGAGGAAATGCTGGTAAACTGTATAATGTAATAAATAGGGTTTTTCAACTTTAGTACATATCTCGGGCATTTTTGGGAATTTTTTCACCAAAGTTTCAACATGGGGTTTTTGGGACTCCTCCTCATGAATCCTTGAACTGTCATGATGTTAATCGTCCCCGAAAGGTGATTTTGCGGTCACTGCGTGGAATCGCCTTTTGGGGCCAATTAATGAAACGACAGTGCCAGTGTTCATGAGGAGGGCTCTCAAAAAGCCTACGTTGCAAATTTGGTGGAAAAAATCCCAAAAATTACTGTTTTACGAGCGTGCGCTGCACAGTTGCTATGCACACTCGTAACTTCGTGAATTTGCAATATTTTCATGCCAGATTTTCAACATTGCCATTTTTTCACACCTCCTTGTGAACAGTACAGCTGTCATTGTTCACATCCTGGTGGATATGTGTTTTCACACTTCCAGCGCAGAATATCATAGTCAGTATGGGAAATCAGTGTTCAGGACAGATTAAGAACATGACAGTGGCACTGTTCATGAGCAGAGGTCCTAAAAGTCCTATGTTGAAAATTTGGTGACAAAACTCCATAACATGACCGTGTTACAAGCGTGCATTGAACTGCTTCCACGTACCCTTGTAACTTTGCAAATTTGTAATATTTTCACGCCACATTTTCAACAGCGGCAGTTTTTCACACCTCCTTATGAACAGTACAGCTGTCATTTTTCACATCCTGACTAAAATATGTTTTTGCACTCCTGCCAGAGAATAGCACGGTTGCTGTATGAAATCAGTGTTTGGGACAGAGTAAGATCGAATGAGTGAGAGGGGGGAGTGACCAAGCTCAACTGAGCTGTGTTGGGACTGCTGCGGATTTGTTTGTGGGCAGAAAAAGGCCCCAACACAAGAGCCTAGTACAAAAGGGCAGTCTGCAACACTGGGAGAAACAGAACGAGAGAGCGAGTGAGGGAAGGGGAGTGAGCGAACTCACCAGAGCGCTGTCAGGACTGCTGCGGATTTCTTTGTGGGCAGAAAAAGGCATCAAAGCAGGCAGGGGCCCAGTAGAAAAGGCCAGCCTGCAACGGTGGGAGAAACAGTACCAGTGAGTGAGACAAGGGGACTGAGTGAGCTCAACAGAGCTCTATCAGGACTGCTTCAGATTTCTTTGTGGGCAGAAAAAGGTGGCAATGCAGGCAGGAGCCCCATACAAAAGGGCTGCTTGCAGAACCAGGACAAACAAAATGAGCATGTGACAGAGGGAGACTGAGCGACCTCAATGGAGTTCTGTCGGGACAGCTGCGGATTTCTTTGTGGACAGACAAAGGTGCCAATGCAGCCAGGAGCCCCGTACACAAGTGCAGCCTGCAGCGCCAAGAGAAACAAAATGAGTGAGTGACAGCACGGTAGTGAGTGAGCTCAACAGAGCTGTATTGTGACTGCTGCAGATTTCTTTGTGGGCAGAAAATGCGGCGATGCAGGCAGGAGCCCAGTACAAAAGGCCAGCTTGCAGCGCCGGCAGAAACGGAATGAGTGTGTGAGAGAGGGGGAGTGAGCGAGCTCAATGGAGCTGTGTCGGGACTGCTTCAGATTTTGTCCTGGCCAGAACAAGCTGTCAATGCAGGCAGGAGCCCAGTACAAAAGGGCAGCCTGCAGCGGCAGGAGACACAGAATGAGCGAGTGAGGGAGGGGGAGTTAGTGAGCTCAACGGAGCGCTGTTGGGACTGCTGCAGATTTGTTTGTGGGCAGAAAAAGGCAGCAATGCATGCAGGGGCCCAGTACAAAAGGGCAGCCTGCAGTGGCGGGAAAATCAGAATGAGCGAGTGAGAGAGGGGGAGAAAGCGAGCTCAACGGAGCTCTATTGTAACTGCTGCAAATTTCTTTGTGGGCGGACAAAGGTGGCAACGCAGGCAGAAGCCCAATAGAAAAGGGCAGCCTGCAGCACCAGCAGAAACGGAATGAGTGAGTGAGAGGGGGGAGTCAGCAGGCTCAACAAACCTGTGTCGGGACTGCTGCAGATTTCTTTGTGGGCAGAAAAAGCCATCAACAGAGGCAGGAACCCAGTACAAAAGAGCAGCCTGCAGTGCCAGGAGAACCAGAATGAGCGAGTGAGAGAGGGGGAGTGAGCCACCTCAACGGAGCTCTGTCGGAACAGCTGCGGATGTCTTAGTGGGCAGAACAAGGTGCCAATGCAGGCAGGAGCCCAGTACAAAAGAGCAGCCTGCAGCACGGGGAGACACAGACTGAGCGACTGACAGAGGGACAGTGAGCAAGCTCAACACACAAATGCAATCAACATTCAGCATTGACAAATGCTTGTTTTATATCCTTCCCCTTCACAAAATGGTTTGTTGTTGTTGGGCAGATTATGGTAGAAGAAACCATTCCCTCCCCCCTCTGCTGTGAGTTTTTTTCCAAAATCCCTACCCTCAGTAACTATTTTCTTTTTTTGTTAACTTCTAAAATTGTCATTAAGCCACAGTGAGGTGCAGCTGAGAGTGAGTAGGGATGAGTGTTCAGAGGGCAGGGGGTGCCACTAGACACTAGGGACAACATATACATTACAGAGATTGGTGTTAGCAGGTTGGGGGTGCCACTAGATACTGGGGCTGTCATTAATATTGCAGCACTGGGCAAACAGTGGGTGGAAGGTGCCACTAGACACCAAGAAAATCTCTAATATTACAGTGACAGGTGATCAGAGGGTGGGGGGTGCCACTAGGCATCAAGAACAATACATACATTATGGGGACGGGCATTTGGAGAGCAGCAGCTGCAAATAGAAACCAAGGACAATGAACACTTTATGGGGACAGGTGTTTGAAGGGTGGGGGTGCCACTAGACACTGGGGCATCATTAATATTACAGCGACAGGTGTTCGGAGGGCAGAGATGCCACTAGACACCAAGAACAATATATACATTACAAGGATGGATGATCAGAGGACAGGGGTGCCACTGGACACCATAGACTCACTGTTAATACAGATACAAGTGATCAGAGGGTAGGGGTGCCACTAGACACCAGAGCATCCATTGATTTAATGGGCTGGGGTCAGGGAGGTAAGGAGGGGCAGGCGGCAGCGGTAACTCTGTCCACCACCAGGACCATGCACCCTGTTAAGTCAGGGTTTGTAAAGGCAGTAACTGCACCTGTTTGGGTGGCATTTACCACTGGTGGAAACCTTTGAATTTGCTGCTGCACCTCTACTCAGGGGAGGACCCCCTCATTTGCATGGGCACATCAGTAAGTTAGCACTCAGGCACTAACAAGTTTGGCTCGCATTGTGGGGGTGTCTGAATATAGACCCCACCTACAAATTGGGCATAAACTTCAGTTTACATAGGAAAACACCCATTAGCACCCGGGCAAAATTTTCAATAATTGTCCCATGGTCTTTTACAAGGGTTTGTACATCTGATCCAGTATAGGCTGAAAATAACAATGTACGATCGTGTCTTTTATACAGTTAGGATTCCTCAGTGTACTGCAGTCATTGTTTTGGTCAGGTACCAAGTCAGAACCCCAAGGCAGAGGATGTTTAATACACAAGGAGTGAGCACTGGTATGTTGTGGTGAAGACTAGGTTTGCTGGCATAAAGCACTTAGCTTCACATGAGCTGCTTTCTTCTAGGGTTTGTTTGAGAGGACAGAGCAAGGAGCAACATTAACAGAGCAAGGAGAAACACTAAGGCTTCTTTTGGCTAAGCAGAGTTACTGTTGTGCTACTATTTTGTTTTGTGCTAACAGGTCATGCTTACAGGTTTTATTACTGTTTTGTGCTTACAGGTTTTACAGTTTACTGCTTTAATTTTCTCTGATTGAAACTGATTTTTTGCAGGGTATATTTTCTGCTACATTGTTACAGGGTGTACTTACAGGTTGTTACTGTTTTTTGCTTACAGTTTACTGCTTTATTTTTCTCTGATTCAAATTGTTTTTTCGCAAGGTTTATTTTCTGTTAAATTGTTACAAGTTGTGCATACAGGTTTTGTTACTGTTTTGTGCTTACAGGTTTTTCAGTTTATTACTTTATTTTTCTCTGACTGAAATTGTGTTTTGCAGGGTATATTTTCTACTGTATTGTTACAGGGTGTGCTTACAGGTTTGTTACTGTTTTGTGTTTACAGGTTACTGCTTTATTGTTCTCTGATTCACATTTTTCTGCAAGGTGTATTTTCTGTTAAATTGTTACAAGTTGTGATTACAGGTCTTGTTACTGTTTTGTGCTTACACATTTTACATTTTGATCTATCTTTAGCTAAGCAAAGTTACTGTTTTGCTACTATTTTGTTTTGTACTTACAGGTTTTTGTTTGGGGCTTAAAGGTATTGCAGTCTCTTTCTCACATTGAAGAAGCTAATTGCATTTCTTCCACAGGTCTTCCAGGAGATTAGTAGTATAACTGGGGAGTTGAGCTGACAAAGGCTTCCAACAGAAAGAAGATTTAAAAGATCAGGTTAGTTGGTCTGTTTTGGTGAAGACGAGGTTTGCTGGCATAAGCACCTAGCTTCATCGGAGCTCTTTTCTTCTAGGGTTTGCTCAAAAGGACAGAGCAGGGAGCAACTTAACAGAGCAATGAGAAACATCAAGGCTTCTTTTGGCTAAGCAAAGTTACTGTTGTGTTACTATTTTCTTTTGTGCTTACAGATTGTGCTTACAAGTTGTGTTGCTGTTTTGTGCTTACAGGTTGTACAGTTTACTGGTTTATTTTTCTCTGATTTAAATTGTTTTTACATGGTATATTTTCTTTTAAATTGTTGTGTAGGTTGTCTTGCTGAAAGGAAGGAAAACACTCACTGGGTTGGTGGGTCAGAGCTGTAGCAGATTGTTTCTAGAGGATACAGGCTTGGCTTCATTGGGGACTGGGCGTCCACCTGCAGGGATGTAGGCCTATTCTGGCATGATGGTCTGCATCTGTCTGGGAGGGGAACCAGGATCCTAGGTGATAGGTTTAAATGCTTCATTGGCAAGCATTTAAACTAGCCAAGGTAGGAGACACTGAAAAGAAGCAATTAAATCCCAGCCCCCCCCACACATAAAACAGGGTACTGTAGTTAGTGAGGTAAACACTAAGGTAGAGAAGTTGCTAGGGAGCAGGACAGGGGTCAATGGAGAAAAAGGCAAAGACAGTAAGAACAGAGATGGGGCTAAAAAGGGTAAGGCTATCAAAAAATGGAGGGCAATAAGTACCAATGCATGTAGTCTGGGTAACAAGCTCCCTGACCTTGTAGCCTTGATGGAAGAGGGACACCTGGATATTGTGGCAGTCACAGAAACATGGTGCACCAAGAACCATGACTGGGATGTCAACATACCAGGGTACACAATCTACAAGAGGGACAGGAAGGGTAAAAGAGGAGGAGCTCTCAACATAAGGAAAGGGATTAAGGAAACGGACCTGAAAGGTAAACAGGAAGGAGAAGAGGCACTGTGGGTCACCTGGGAGACAGGAAATGACACCACAATCCGTATGGGGGTTGTATACAGATCCCCATCTCAGGGGGAAGAAATGGGCAAGAAAATGATAGAAGGCATCCTTAGAATGGCAGTAAAGGGGAGATATTGTTGATGGGGGACCTGAATATGCCAGATGTTAACTGAGCACCTTTGCTGCTGCCACATCCAAGAGCAGGGTAATTTTCAATACCCTACAGGGGGCATGCCTCAGACAGCTAGTGTTGGAACCCACTCAGGAGGGAGCAAACTTAGACCTGGTACTCACAAACAGGGATGGAGAGAGGATCTCAGATTTAGAAGTGGATAGCCATCTGGGAACAAGCGACCACCAAACAGTGTGGATCACGATAAACACAGCCATAAAATCAAGTCACACAAAGGTGAGGGTGTTGGACATTAGGAGGGCTGACTTTGGCAAAATGGGGGAGTGCCTCAGAAAAGCACTAGCACATGGGCAAGAAGGTGGGGTGGAGGAACAATGGGAAAAAATTAAAGCTGCCTTCACAAAGGCAACAAGCCTTTGTGTGAAGCAAATAAACAAAACAAAACAAAGGAAAAAAACACTATGGTTCTCAATAGAGGTGACGGGGAAGGTTAGGGAGAAAAAGATAGCATTCAGGAAGTATAAGAATACACAGAAGGAGCAGGACAGAGAACTGTACCGGTTAAAGCAGAAGGAAGTGGGGAAGGCAGTCAGAATAGCAAAGGCCCAAACCAAGGAAAAGATAGCCAACTCAGTTAAGAAGGGGGATAAAACCTTTTATAGGTACATTAGAGAGCGAATCAAGACCAGGGGAGGGATAGTGAGGCCTAATAAAGGGGAAGGGAGTGGGCAGAGGGTGACAGTGACAAAGCAGAGATACTGAACGAATACTTCTGCTCAGTATTCACAAAAGAAGAGGAGGGGGAGGTACCTAAACAAAATAATAGAAGCACACTGGATAGGGGGGTTGATGCCAGTCCATTCATAGAAGAAAGGGTCCTGAAAGAACTCCTAAAACTAAAGGTGGACAAAGTAATGGGGCCTGATGGGGTTCACCCCAGAATTCAAAAAGAACTAAGGGGAGAAATTAGTAGCACCACTGACTACCCTTTTTTAACAAATCATGGGAGAAGGGTGTGGTACCTGAGGACGGGAAGAGGGTGAATGTGATTCTCCTTCACAACAGTGGGAGCAAGGCAGAGGCAAGAAACTACAAACCTGTTTGTTTGACCTCAGTGGTAGGGCAAATAATGGAATCACTTCTGAATGAAAGAACTGTTGAGTACCTAGAGGTCAGTGGGGCACAGGACCCAAGGCAGCATGGATTCACAGCAGGACGGTCATGTCAGATGAATCTAGTAGATTTATTTGACTGGGTGACCAAAGTAGTAGAACAGGGAGGGGCTGTGGACATGGCCTACCTGGACTTTAGCAAGGCATTTGACACAGTCCCACACAAAATATTAATAAACAAGTTAGCCAGCCTGGGAGTGAATCCCAGGGTGGTAACCTGGGTAAAAATTTGTTGGACAACAAGACACAGAAGGTTATAGTAAACAGAGTCCACTCTTGAAGAAGGGGGTTACTAGCAGGCTACCACAGGGTTTAGTACTGGGACCAGTCCTCTTTAATTTCTTTATAGGTGACATTGATGAGGGACTGGAAGGAAAAGTATGCCTCTTTGAAGACGATACAAAGATCTACAACAGAGTTGATACACAAGGGGGGGGTGGAAAGGATAAAAAGGAACTTGGCAAGGTTAGAGGAATGGTCAAAAGTATGGCAGCTTAGATTCAATGCAAAGAAGTGCAAAGTAATGCACCTGAGTAAACAAAAACCCAAGGGAAGCGTACACAATGGGGTGGGGGGGTATTAACAGCAACAAAAAGGAAAAGGGACCTGAGGGTAGTCATATCAGATGACCTAAAGGTAGGCAAACAATGTGAGAAGGCAGTAAGGAGGGCTGGAAGGATAATGGAATGCATAGGGAGAGGCATCACCAGTAGAAAACAGGAAGCTATTGTTAAGGTTGTCACGGTATAATGGTGTCACGGTATACTACGGTGTCAGAAGTCATGGTCCTGATACCGTGGACAATTTCTGATGCTGTGATAACCATGATTCAAGGTATACCGTGGTATTGAGACCTTTCAACTATTTTCTTTGCATTTTCAGGGACAACTGTCCCTTACACGGCAATTCTCCCTGATGCAAGAGTTTGAGGAGGTTTCTTTTTTGTGCAAAAATTGTTTTGTGGATGCAGCGTCCACTGTCTGCTGCAGTGCTGTACAGATTAGTAAGGTTAGGTTTAGGTGTCCTCACATGTCCAATCCATAAGTGAACTGATATCGGTTGAGAGACCTTCAATAAAATTTAAGTCAGTCTTTTGACTTCTTCCTTCCATTTTTTAATTTTCAATGTTCAGTTTCAGGACAACGTTTTTTTCAGTCATCTTGTAATTTGCGTGTGTCACATGGAGTGCCACACAAGGCACACAGAGGCCAAGTGAGTATTAAGCCACCAGTGACATATAAGTAATAACTGCTTCCTTAATGGTAAATGGTGAGAACAGACCCTGAGCAACAGAACACAAAAGTCAGTGTGCTGTATGACTGTATCACTCTCACAGTGCACACTGACTGTGCAGTACACACGAAGTGGAGCACACTGCTTGCACAAAAAAGTCACACTGTAAATGCACAATGCGTATCATTATTATCCTCTCTCCTGCTGTTCTTTTCAAACAGAAGCAGAAAATGATGTACTGGTTTCAAAATGAGTGACATCCCTCCAGAAAAGTTGAACAACAACAAAACATGTTTGTTGAGGGTTACATCCCCCTCCGCGACAATTCCACAGCACACAACACTACAGCGACAACAGCACCAGGTCGCTGTAGTGTCTGCGCAGGACCCCACCACTGCATTAGGGAGTATTGCACCCCCTCCCCAAAACCACTCAGACTCGGAGTTGGTAATTAAGTAGCAGGTGGTGGGGGGACATACGGTTGTCGACCAGACATCCTAAATCAGTTTGTTGATTGGGCTTGAACAATGGGCATGGAATGGGGGTGAGGGGAGGGATCAGCAGCAGTAACCAGGCACAGCATCAAAACCTGTTATGTTATTTTGTTAACAGTAACACTGTGTAACATGTTGTCTGTCATGTCATGTAGTGATCATCATGTTAAGTTTTCTTATCTTTATGGGTAACAGTTTTAACAAACTGTCTGTGTGGTGGGTTGTCACTGTGTGTACAGACTCAGACTGCAGACTGGTTAGCCACCTAATTGGCGGGGGGCCAGTGAGTGACAGATGAGACCGCAGTGATCATTCATTCACATTACTGTTAACTGTTCTGCTGCTGGTGCTCTGTCTCGAGTGGTCATGCATGTTCATGTTCATACATTGTAAGTCTGAACTATAGAGAGTAGACAGTCCTATCAGTCTGTCAGAGGCACAGAACTGTCAAGGTTAGTCAGACAGAGAATGAGATACACACCGAGAACTTTTTCAGGTTAATTTTTTATTGTTAAATAATAACACAAAAATTGCCATGATGCCAATGCCATTTGCATTTGCAAATTGCAGTTTTGCATTACACTTACACTTACACTCCGTGTTTTTTCAGTGTCAGTGATAAGAATTGGCACTAGTAGTCTATGTGTTCCTTCAGTTTTCATTCCCAGTTGTTCCCCGCTCCTCCCTCTATCTGATTCTGCAGCACAAAGTCACTGCTGCCCAGCACACCTGCAGTGTGGATAACGAATTTGATGCCCGCCAATGCATGCCATATCCGGAGTGCACTCTACTCGCTAATCTGAATTCTCTCTGACATCTGCTGCTTTTGCTTCCTGACTCTGAGTCCGAGTCCTCCCTCCCTCCCTATCCTCCTAATGTGATTTGTGATATTTCATACTTGGCATTGGCTATTCAGCTGAGCTAGCACATTTAGTGAAGTTGTTGTCTTGTCTCATCTGTCTGCTTGATGCACCCCGAATCCCTCCAGTCCAGTTCCACTGTGGACCACTTCATGTCTCTCCCTCTGTTTGCTCGCCTGATGCTCCCACTAGAGTGATCCCTAGGATGGAGCGAATCCTACTCCTGACTCCTGATGAGTCGTCCTCAGACCTGATTAGGCAGTAGGGGTGTATCTTGGACTGGGGGGAACCTGGTGGCTCACCCAAGGAAACCTACTTGGAAGGGGATGGAACCACATGACATTAGGGCCGGCATCTTTGGGAGGGTGGTGGGGTGCACAGGGTGTGGAGCAGCCATGATACTGGACTGGGCTTGGAAGTTTGGTGGTTGCCCAGTGTGCCACCAGCTGGCACAGCTTAGGGAGGAGGTTATGGGATTAGGAGACAGCTGGGGAAGGGGGAGGCATGGTTGGGTAAGGGGCAGGGGATCTCCCACAGGGTTGCACCAAGCACTGGGGGTGGGGGCATAGGAAAGGAGTGCAGGGAATACTCAGGGTCACATAGGGACTCCTGGCAGAGGGGTCCAAAAGGACACTACCAAGGAAGCAGGCAGGTAACTGGGGACCCTCACAAAGAGGACAGGGGACAACATTCTCAGGGAAGTAGGCAGATGGCCAGGGCTGGACAGAAGGAAGCAAGGCGGGAGGTGGATCAGACCTTACACTCGTAACCGCTTCAATTCTCTTCTTCTGCTCGAGGGATGAGGGGGTGATGTAGCCACGACAGGGGTGGTTAGAGATGGAAAGGGAGTGGGGGGCAGGAGGCAGGGGCTGGATAGCAGGAAGAACAGGGGAGAACCGGGAATGCAGGAAAATGGGGGGAACAGTGAATCAGAGCAGGAGGGGCAGTGGGAAGAGGGAGGAAAGCGCAAGGAGAAGGACCAGTTGGGAGGAAAGGTAAAGGAGAAGGACCAGAAGTATAAGGAGGATTCAGTAAAGGAAGCTGAGGGTTTAGGCCAGGGGAGCACGACAAGCAAGGAGGGACTAAATGGAGACAGGAAGGAAGGGAGGACGAGCCAAGCTAGTTTAGCAGATGGGGGAGAAGGACCAGTCATGAAAGCAGTGAGGGGGGAATTAGTAAGGTACAGAAGGATACTCAGGAGGAGAGGCATAGGATTGAGGGGAGGGGTGGCAATGGTAAATAAGGAGGGGGTGGCATGTGGCACCCAGATAGGGGGAGGAACAAGGAGCCGGCTGGGTGGAGGGTCTGGTAGAAAGGATGAGGGACATGAAAGGGGGAATGGAGGAAAAGGAGCGGTCAGAGTGTTCCTGTTGGGGGATTCTATGATCAGGGGTATCAAATGGGATAGGGAGGGAGAAGCCTGGCCAGTTAGAACAAAATGCTTCCCTGGACTAACGGTGCACAGGGCTAAGCACGAGGTATATCAGCTGGCAAAGGATTGTGAAGGTTCCCCGACATACTGGTCCACCTGGGTACAAATGACATTGAGGGAAATAGCGAGCCAGAGATACAGGCAAGATTCAGGGAGCTCGCCAGGGTCTGTCATGACATAGGATGCACAGTTTCCTTCTCAGAAATCCTCCGGTGCCAAGGGCTAGTGGGGAACACAAAGGAAGATTAGGAGATAAACCAGTGGCTCAGGGAGTGGTGTGAGGCCAGAGGGTATGGGTTGATGGGGATTGGGGGAGACCTGGGAGGATAAGGAGCTGTATGCTAGAGATAGACTCCATCTCAATTTGGAGGAGGAGAATCCTGGTTGAAAATAGAGGGTTCATTGGTGAAAGAGGGTTTAAACTTATGAAAGGGGAGGGATGGGAGAAAAGGCTGCCAGGGGTGCCGATAAAGGAGGGACTCTGTCTCCACCCCTGGGGAGCTGGAGGATTAAGTGAAAAAGGCCGACTGCAAAGTGCAGACCAGGGGAAAACAGAATCCCCATGGGAACACGGTAGGGAAATGGAAGTATAGGAAAAGGGTGGAAGGTAGTCTCATAAATGCCAGGAGCTTGGGCAATAAAATGCCTGAGCTCCAGACGATGCTAACTGAGGGAGCAGTGGATGTGGCAGCGGTCACTGAGACCTGGGCCACTGCAGGACATGATTGGCACCTGAACCTGGAGGGTTACACGATGTTCAGGAAGGACGGGGGGGGGAAGGGGAGGAGGGGTAGCAATGATAGTCAAAAACTGCATTGGCATAGGGGGAGTAGAGGAGGCGGAGGGAACCGTGGAGGCGATTTGGGTCACCTTGATAACAAGGGGGCAAGAGAGTAAAAATATGAGTGGTGTATAGACCCCCTGCCCTGGCGGAGGAGCTGGAGGAGAGTCTGGTGGCAGATGTTGGGAGACACTGCAGACTGGGCAGAGGAACGGTGGTGGTGTTGGGGGACTTAAACATGCCAGGAACAGACTGGGAGACTATGACATCCTCTGTGAACAGGGAACAGAGGTTGTTGGATGTCTTTCAAGGCGCGTTCCTAACTCAGCAGGTGGGGGAACCGACCAGGGAGACGCGGGTACTGGATGTGGTCCTGGCAGACAGTGACCAGATTGGGGGCCTGGAGGTAAGGGACCCATTGGCGGGGAGTGACCATGCCACGGTCTGGTTCTGCCTGGACCTAGGAGGGCTAGAAGGCTGCACAAAGACGGAGGTAACTGACTTCAGGGGGACGGATTTTAAGGAAATGGGAAGGATCCTTAATGAGCATTTGGATGTGATTGGGTCAGACATGGATGCTGATAGTAGGTGGGAAATCATCAGGAGAGGGGTGCAGGATGCTACCAGCACCTGTGCAAGAGTAAGACAAAAATGCGGTAGGCCCGAAAACCCTGCTGGTGGACCAGGGAGGTCCAGGAGGTGGTGCGGGGAAAGAAGGCAGCCTATAAGCAATTCAAGTGCTCAAGGAGTGAAAGGGATTGAGGGGAGTATGAGCTGATGGCTAGAAGGGCCACTAGGGTGGTGAGGGCGGCTAAGGCAAGGAAGGATCAGAACCTGGCCAGGGAAATTAGGAGAGGGAACAAGGGGTTCTTTAGATACATTGGGGAAAAATGAAGGGTGAAGGGGCAGATTAGCAGGATTAAATCAGGGGCAAGATGGGCACAAGACCCAGGGAGCAGGCTGAGGTACTAAATGAGTACTTCACCTCAGTTTTCACCAAGGAAAATGGGGGTGCTGCATCATACATGGGAGGAGACAGAGATACTGAGGAGGGGGGGAACCTTACCGATCGGTGGGTCTGGGAAGAGGGGGAGGCATCACTGGCAGGAGGGAGGAGAGCTAAGCAGGAAGAAGAGGTACTGGAAGTGGAAATCACAGCAGAGAGAGTGAGGGAAGCGCTCAGCTACCTTAAGATGGAGAAAGCACCGGGGCCGGATAAATTACATCCCAGAGTGCTGAAGGAACTTGTGGATGTCCTGGCGAAACCCCTGGCGGAGCTTTTCACCATCTCTCTGAGGACAGGGTGGGTGCCCCAGGACTGGAAGGTGGCGCATATAGTGCCTATCCACAAAGGGGATCAAGGGAGATGGCAGGGAACTACAGGCCTGTCAGCCTGACATCGGTGGTGGGCAAGGTGATGGAGGGCATTGTCAAGGAGAGGCTACGGGGGGACCTGGATAAGTCAGGGTGCCTGGACGATAGACAGCATGGATTCATCCCGGGGAAATCGTGTCAGACAAACCTTGTGGAGTTCTATGACTGGGTGACAAGTGCCTTGGACCTGGGTAGACCAGTGGATGTCCTCTTTCTAGACTTCAGCAAGGCATTTGACTCTGTTCCTCACGTGGGCCTGTTGGATAAGCTGGGAGAAATGGGGGTGGGGAACCAGATGATCAGATGGATAGGCAATTGGCTCCAGGACCGGACCCAAAGGGTCATAGTTGGTGGGATAGTCTCATCCCCAAGGAGGGTCATTAGTGGGGTCCCACAGGGATCAGTCCTTGGGCCCCTCCTGCTCAACGCCTACGTCTCTGACATAAGGACAGGAATCAGGAGTGAGATGAGTCTCTTTGTGGATGACTCAAAACTGGGGGCGGTGGTGGATGGGGATGAGGGGAAGGTGGCCCTACAGGGGGACATGGAGGCTCTGGAAAGATGGTCTAGAAAGTGGAAGCTGAGGTTCAATGCAGGGAAATGCAAGGTACTCCACCTGGGGGCCAGAAACCCGGGCCAAGTGTACACCCGGGGGGGGGGGATGCTACAAGTCTCGATGGCTGAGAGGGACCTGGGGGTGGTGGTGGATGTCAAGATGAACAACTCTGAGACTTGTAGGAGGGCAGCAGCCAAGGCCAACAGGATGCTGGGATGCATCGCTAGGGGGATCACCTCCAGAAGGAGGGAAGTGATACTCCCTCTGTATAACTGCTTGGTGAGGCTGCACCTTGAGTACTGCATGCAGTTTTGGAGGCCACACTTAAAGAGGGACATTAAACTCCTGGAGAGGGTCCAGAGGAGGGCAACCAAAATGATTTGGGGCTTGGGGGACAGGACCTATGAGGAGAGGCTCGAAGAGCTAAATATGTACACATTGGAAGAGAGAAGGGATCGGGGGGACATGATAGAAGTCTTTAGATATATGAAGAGGGTGAATAGGGGAGGAACAGTCAGGGTGCTTCAAAGGAAGGAGGAGGGGGTGACTAGAGGGCATGGGTGAAAGCTGGAGGGGGGAAGATTCAGGGGTGAAAGGAGGAGGTGCTACTTCACTGAGAGGGTGGTGGAGCCATGGAATGTGCTGCCTAGGGGGCTGGTGGAGGCAGAGATGGTGGAGGGGTTCAAGAGGGGGTGGTACAGGTACAGGGGAAGGGTTCTGGAAGCAAAATCCAATGCAGCAAGAATATCCGGAACTGGGAAGGGAGAAGCCAGAGAAGGCGAGGGAGGCAGCAAGGTCAGCACCCAGGGTGGGGGCTGACCAAACGAGCAGACACAAAAGACCGTTAGGCCTATTCTGCTGGCATTTTAGTATGTTAGTACTGTCAGACTTGACTCATGTCACAGTCACAAGACTCGACTTGAGTCACAGTATAGCATGACTGACTCAACCTAAGAAAGTCAAGCAAGCAACTCACATTGGCTTACTGCCTTAGCCGGAGGCTACTATTGCTAAATACCTAGTATATTAAAAAAGGAAAAAAGCAGCCAGGCAGCCAGCATGGCATTTGGGGGATATATAGGCTAATTCCTTTAAATGCCACCGTCTCTCACAGTTGGCTTAGCTCAGCAGATTGGCTCTGGCTGTTGGCTTGGCTTGGACTCGAAGTCTTGGACACAGTGAATGGCGAGTGCAGGCAAGAGTTGTGTTGTGGTTGTGGTACATTAAGAAAGTAAATATGAACACGAATCTCTCCAAATTTATTTGCACTACTTACTATTACTTTTACTAACTTAACTTGAGGGGACTGGGTCTTGGGGGGAGCCCCAGGCTGTGAGGTGAGGATGGTGGAGGGACACTCAGCCTATTCATAGCCAGACAGTGAGCCTTAATTTTCCAGTCAGAACTGTTCTGATTCTAAGTAGTGCTCTTGCTGTGCCCGCTTCCAAAGCTAGTAGCACACTACTTCAGTGAAATGCAACTCTGTCTGCATCTGCAACTCTAGTCTGCACCGCCACCAGGAGTGGAGTGACTGGACATTCCTTTCGTATTAACTCTCATCTTTAAGTTATTGACAATTTAACCTAACAAAAATGTAAATCAAGCAACTTACTACTTGTCTTGCCTGCTCCTGCCCCACATCCCACATCTCTGCATTTTTGGATGGCCTCATGAGACCCCTTGTTGAGTCCCTGCCCTCCTATGTTAAAGACACTAACCATGCTCTCCAGTTATTTGACAGGTTCAGATTCAGTGACTCTCATCAGCTCATCTTCACCATGGACATCAAATCTCTTTACACAGTGATCCCCCATGATGATGGTCTGACAGCTCTGCAGCATTTCTTGAACAAGCGGGAAGTCCAGCAGCCACCCACACACACACTAACTCGTCTGGCAGAACTGGTTCTAACACTCAATGCTTTTTCTTTTAATAACAATTTTTTTCAGCAGGTCAGTGGAGTTGCCATGGGTACCAAAATGGGTCCCAGCTTTGCTAATCTGTTTGTGGGTTGGGTGGAGGAATGTTTTTTTCTCTCATTCACAGGGACTGTGCCTGAACTCTACAAACGCTACATTGATGACTGTGTGGGGGCCACCTCCTGCTCCAGGGAGACCCTCCAAGTCTTCCTTGACAAGTTCACCACGGCTCATCCTTCCCTTCAGTACACTGTTGAAGTATCCTCCTCTACACTGCCTTTCCTGGATATCCAGCTCTCAGTCAGAACACTGGTCTGAAGACATCAGTCTATTACAAACCCACTGACTCTCACAGTTTCCTCCTCCATAGCTCCTTCCATCCTAAACATGTCAAGAATGGCCTGCCTTATTCACAGTTTCTTAGACCTCATGAGTTATGCAGTGAAGAGGATGATTTTGCTGAGCAGACCCAAATAATGCATAGTTTTTATCAACAGGGGATACCTAAAAGCACAGTGGACAGAGCACTCTCCCGGGTCAGTAACATGCCCTGTAACCTTGACCCCCACAGGAGGGATACTGTCACACAAGAACAACCGATGAATTCCACTAGTTCTTCCTTTCCATCAGAGCACACCTTCTCTTCACAGGATCATCACTAGTAACTTTCCCATTTTGCAACTGACCCTAACATTGGTGCTTCCTTTACAGAACCACCTATTGCCTCTACTTCGACCACCTAACCTCGCAATCTCCTGGTAAAAAGCAGCCTACCCACTCCTAACGGTTCTTCCCCCCCAGGTACCAAACCTTGCAACAGGGCTAGCTGCTACACCTGCAAATTTATTTCCAGTGTAACTGAGATTCGGGGGCCTACAGGTGTTTTTCACATCACCAAGGAGTTCTCATGCACCTCCACTAATGTAGTGTACTGTATTCTTTGCAGGAGGTGTTCAGCTATTTACATCGGAGAAACTGGTAGGCGTCTTGCTGACCGTTTCAGGGAACATTACAGAGCGGTCAGGAATGGTGAAACTGCTAAACCCATTGTATCCCACTTTATCTCCAGGGACCACAATGTCAATGACCTTTCTGTTTGTGTCCTTCAGCAGGGCTTCGGGATCCTAACCATAGGAAAACATGGAAGCCAAGCTGATCATCCCCTTGGCTCCCAGCAGCCCTCTGGTTTTAAATGATAGACTTATTTTCCACTAACATCTTTCAGCCTCCCCCTTTTTTTTTCCTAAAGCCAATTTGTTTTTGTACTGATTTATTTTTCATTTTCACCATATGTCTCCATTTCTGTCTCCTTCTCACACATTTGTCACCTTTCAACCTTCTTACAAGGCCCTGTTAATCTATCTCTACCTGGGAACTTCCCCAGCTCTTTCTCTCCCCATTATGTTTTATCTTTCCCATCATCACCTTTTTGTTTCACAGACTCTCTCTTAATCTTACCATTTATCACTTCTTCTCTCTTTGCCTCCCCCTTCTTCTTTCTCCACATATATATCTCTCTCATTTTACCTCTCCTCTACACTAACTTGTTTTTTTTTTCTCTTTTAGATATTTCCTGAAGAAGACCTAAGGTCGAAACGTAGATTTTTAACTCTATTTTCTATTTTCAGCATGCATTTAATATAACCATTTTGTTTTACTACTTGTACTCACTGTGCTATTTTTTGTATAGTACTTTTGGTATTGGTAGCATTTCGTGCTGTAAGCTAAGAGTACAATAAAACACTTTACTTATAATGGTATGTCATTCACGTTTCAGACTGCAATGAAATGTCATTTTCATGTTTGCTTGCACGCATGTGCAAGAAACATAGTGCCATCATCGGAGTTTTCGGAGGTGTGGCAGCCCTCTTCCAATTCAGTCAGTGTGTTTGCAGGCGCGGCTGCAGTTCTCCAATGCCTGCTGCAGCTGTCTATGACAGCAGTCTAAAATGCAGTGGCATACAGTTGAAAGGGGGAGCTATGCTTCAGTGAGCAGCGATAAGATTATCGCCTGCTCATCGCGCTCCCTACACACACACACACACACACACAGGCACACACAGGCATGTACGTGCTTCCCCCCACAGCACAGACTGTATAGCCAACCGGTGCCCAATCCCCCCATCAGCTGTGCTGCGCTGTGCCCCAAACAGATTTTGTTGTTGTAGTACATTTAATTGCCAAGCGAGCAGTTTTATCTGTCTTGTCGCCAAAGGTGTAATATTGGCTATGAGTATAGACTAACTGCCCTTCTGAGTCCTCAGCTGACAATTTATTATGCTGCTCTTTAAGAGAGCTTAAGTGCATAAATATATCTGGATCATTAGTTGTTATATATAAATTTTCGGTGTGAGATATCAAGGACTCTAAATCACTAAGAGCCTGCATCCATTTTTTGTTACGCCTAATTGTATACAGTACGTGGTAATAGAGTCACAAATGAATGCCTTAAAAGATTCCCGTATAGTCCCTACAAACATATCATTCATTTTGTTTTGGGAGAAAAAAGATCTATATCTGATTTGATTTGATTGTAAAAATTTGAGTCTTTCAAAAGTAAGGGATCAAATTGGAATTTTAGTTGTTTTTTGGATTCAGTATATTGTAATTTTAACATTATTGGGGCTTTGTCAGGGATAATAATAGGACTTTATTTCACTGACTTAACCTGATATGCACAAGATGTTAAGAGCAAAAAAAATCAATTCTAGAGTATGTTTTGTGCATTGTGGAATAATAAGAAAAGCTGTGGGATTCCGGATTTAGATGGCGCCATACTTCAATAAGCCTCAAATTTTCCATGCATTGCAAGATGACATTAGCTGCTGAAGTAATTCTATCGGGCTGAACATTAGATCTATCAAGAGCAGGATCCAGTACCAAATTGAAGTCACCACCAACAATATAAAGAGCAGGAAATATACTTAATTCCAGAAAAAAATTGCTAAAAAAGGAGGGAGAATTCCCAATAGACCCATATAGATTCCCAATAGTGTATAACTGACCAGCCGGTGAAATGTGGCAGATAATATATCAGCCATCCGCATCTATAGATTGTTTAATTATATGGGTGGAAAGTGATTTAAAATAAAAAAATAGAAATTCCCCGAGTGTTATTCTTAAAAGGGGCATTGATGCCCAAGCCCCACCTTTTGGCATGAAAGGAAAAGTCCTTATCTGCAAGGTGCGTTTCTTGAAGTAAAGCACATTTAACTGCAGACTTATCCAGCCAGCTAAATACTCTCTTAACCTTAAAACGGTCATTCATCCGTCTCACATTCCAGCTGGTTAGACTGAGTTGATAGGCCACACATATGAGTAAAGATTATAAGAAAAGAAAAGAGTCAAAGATGTTATATAATAACATACAACACTGCCGAATACAAATATCCATATAGTTACAGACTTGATATAGCTAATAAAATATTGTGAAATGATTTCAATATTAAGGTAAACACCCGATGCTTCACCTACTCTCCTAAATAGATTAACAATATAGTTTCTTACAGTTTATTTTTTTCAATTTATGCAAGCTTAATCTAAAAAACTAAATAATACAGTATGTGCTGCCTTTTTGGTGCATAGAAAACCAGCTGTAATAATTATTTTGTATGAACTTGATACTCATTACATCCGAGAAAGTCAGAGGGCTAAGCTGGATACCAATTATACTACGAAGGTAGGGTAGGCAAAAATACAGCAAAAATCATATACACGTAAGTAACAATATCCCACAGTTAACTTATCCCCTCCCCCAACATTTTGCCCGGATAGACACTGAACATTCAGGAAAATGAAAGCAGGCTGATAGAGCCAAACCCTGTCTCAAATTACTTGCCCACAAACTTACTGATAGACCAACATATAGTTAGAATATATACATGGGCAAAGCAAAGAGTATAACCTCAATCAACTAAATTAGTAGGATTACATTTTAGTCATAATTAATGAGATGTCCTTGTCCTGTTAATATATGAGGGAAAAGCCCGAATTTATCAAAAGACAAGCATATAAACAAAACAAATGTAGATACTGTTATCACACAGCCTAACTATTGGTCTTAGAGAGCTGCAACCCTGAGGTGGAAGGATTATCATTAGCCAGAATGTTATTCGAAGAGGTATTCAAAAATAATTCTGCCTTCTTGGGGTCTGAAAAGACCATGGTTTTGCCATGCATAGAGAACTTAAGGCGGGCAGGAGGTAAAATGGCATGCTGATGTTCATGCCCCAAAGTAACTCCCTTGTTCTATCAAAAGCTTTATGGCATTGCATTGTCCCAGATGAAAAGTCAGAGTAAACTGAAACGTTTATATTTTCACAGAGAAAGCCTTTGTTCATCCTGGCAGCCCAGAGCATAACCTCTTGATCTTGGAAGTAATGGGGCTTCACGTAAACAGTTTGGGGGTATTGCTTTTGGCCCGCATGGTTAACATGTTGCTTGGGTTCCCCCCCCCCACCTCAGTTCACTCTATCTAAAATGATTTTTTCTTCCGGGTATTCGCGATAATGAGATGTGGTCCAGCATGTCTCAAAATACAGTAATGGGTCTCCTGGGCCTTCACTACCCTCTGGCAAGCCAATAGTCTTGATATTGGCTCTCCGAGATCAGTCCTCAAATTCAGAGATTTTCTGCTGAAGCTCAGAAACGATAGTGCTCTGACAGTTTTTTATCAAGGGGATTACCATTGTCTTCTAGTTGGCTTATCCACATTTCAGCTTTGCCAGTTCTGAGTCAAAGACTCCATTTTTTGATTAATCTCATTAAAGACCCATGTTAGATCTAAAAGGGCAGAAGTGATGGTAGAGAAACCACTTGGTATTTCATGTCATATTTCAGTTTGAAACGCTTCAAGAGTAAGTGACATAACTGGCTGATTTCTATAATTTGGCTGGCCGGTGATTCCATGAGATTGCTTATTAAACATTCTAGCATCCTTTTGAGCTGCCTCTTCTGCCTCCACGAGTCTTGATTTATTCAGAATTTTGGTTGTTTGTGACACTAAGTTTTGATTTACAGTCACATTACCTGGTAAAGATGGTAAATTACAAAGACTGACCTGCTGAACTGCAGAACACATTTAAATAATGGCAGAACTGGAGCAATAAGGATTCACTTCTTCCTCATAGGCCGAGGTGTAATTAATAATAATAATAATGATTTTATTTATATAGCGCAATTTGAAACATCAAAGCATTTTACATAAAAACATATTAAATAAATCACATAAATTCATCAAACTTCCAGCTAAAATTCTCATAGATATATCAGCCTCACATAAGTATAACAGCAATTAAAATTCTCAAGACATCAAGTGTTAAAAGCTTGTCTGAATAAATAAATAGTTCAA
Organism: Neoceratodus forsteri; assembly: GCA_016271365.2. NCBI lineage: Eukaryota > Metazoa > Chordata > Ceratodontiformes > Ceratodontidae > Neoceratodus > Neoceratodus forsteri. The sequence goes on along the minus strand of CM028129.1, from coordinate 132,049,779 downwards.
GTCATCTGGTTCAGCCATAGGTTCAAGTGGGGTGGGGGGACTTGAAGTACGGGCAGGTCGGATATTGGAGAGAGCGGCTTGCCAGAAAAAATTGTAGGTAATAGCAAATATGAATTTAATTTCTGCTGTTGCAAACGAGTATGGCTGGTAGTGGGAATGTTATTATCTGCCGCCTCAGGAGAAGTCGTTCTAGTTGCGAGCTTGAGTTGGAATATTGCTTTTTCTCCTTTTCCATTACTCCCATTTCACACATTGATCCTGTGAAGCAGTATTTAGTGAGGTATGTTTTTTGTGATTTGAGAGGAGCATGCTCTGCTAATGACACAGTAGGCTAAGCAATTAGTAATTTTAAGGTAAGTCTCATTCCTGAAAACCCAGTTAATCCAGTTGATTTTGAGTGTAAAAAGAGATTCAACCACTTCTTGGCCCGCAAACTGGTTACTCGCTGACCAAGGCTCTGAATCTGCTTTCTCCTTCTCCGTGGATCCTGTTGCACACGCAGCTCCTGTCATTTTAAAAACTATGTTCAACTAGGCGTTTTTTAATGATTCAACAGGGAGATGTTCCACCCAAGATATTGAAGGTTAAATGGTTCGTAGATAAAACACACTCATGAAAGCAATATTTTGGCAAGAAAATCAGTAAATATCTAGCATTAAAGGGCTTCAATAGCTCTGTAACCTGCCAACAGAACACTCACCATGCCATCTTGGATTGCCGTGCTCCTCTTTCCCCCCTCATTCATAGACACTGCTAAAAATTAACTTTATTATTTCTTCCTAATCAATTACAAGGTTAGCACATCAGTTCACACATTCATGAGCTCCTTTTCAGATGGTGTAGGGAAATCAGTTACAGTTTCATTCTGTTGTCCAGTATCATGCTTATGCTGTGTCCGTATAAATTCTTAGACATGATCTACTTGAAAGAAAATTCATTGTACACCTTTGTACTTGATTTTAAGTGTGTCTGGAGCCAACATTTGGAAATCTACTCCCATTTCAAGCAGTTCTTGTCTGAAAGCAAGGAACCAGCGGTGGTGCTGCTGTATTGGAAACGAATAGTCTGGATATACCGAGAATTTCTGTGACTTGTAAACCAGAAGTGCTTTTAGATGGGATAAGCAGCTGATTTAATCTCTGTCAGTATCAAATGCAATGATACCAATATAGTATATTTATTTTGTAACATCATGTCTTTATCAGGAAATTCATGTTGGGCAGTTTGAGAAGGCTACACAAGATGTTTTTCTGCTGTGGATTTATTAGCATAGTTAGGAAAAATGATATAGGCACGTGTAATAAATGGCAGATTGTCCTCTAGTAGCTCAAAACATCGATCAAAACATCCTTAATTGAATCCCTTATTGACTGAAATTCATTGTCAAGTGCCAGAGGTAAATCCAGAATTCTCAAATTGTTATATCTTTGCTGGTTTTCCAGTAGTTCTATTTTCCTAGATATTGGCAAGTTATCTCTGATGATGTTTGAAGTGGCAGCATCTGTGGCCACTGCTTTATTAACCATTTTCCACTTTTTTGCATTTGTCTCAACTTGTTTAGCAACTTTTTCAGTTTTGTCATGTTTTTGCTTAGCGTCATGCTGCAAACAGTCAACTTTCTTTGATAATGCTTAGAATTTTAAGTCAAAAGACTGTTTCCAGGACAAAAGTTTTTCAAAGAGTCTATCCAGGAAGGTGACTTAGCAGAACTAGCCTGCTTGATTCTATAATTCAAATAATTGCTTTCCATTTCATCTTTAAAATCTACTTATTTTTAGTCTCCATGAATTAATACACTTTGAGATTCTGTTTCCCCCTGTCTTATGCTCCATCCCGAATCATCAGCCTTAAAGAATAAATTGGTCCTGCTGTATTTTAATTGGTATAACACTATACTGTATTTGTACCATTTTTAGTTAGGTACAAGGGCTGTAAAAACATCCCTTATTTGTAGTGGTCATGATTCAGGAGATCTCCTTCATTAGAGGGGTTTTGACTTGTAAGTGATGCATTTTGGGGACTTGATCATCTGATTAGAAACAGGGCTATTACACACATTCTTACAAGGAGAAGTTTTCCTTTCAGACTTCAGCAAAAATATAGGCTGCTCTTGTGTTGTTAATGCATGGGAAAATGTGCAATTATCTTTATATGAGCTTTTGTTCAATATGACTTACTAAGTCCAGTTCCGTTAAAAATATACAATTTTCAAGGTTTTCTGTTTTAAACCACATTGTGTACTATATGGGCCTAACCACTGATTACTAATGCTGTGGTTTTGAAGTGCATCATTAGAATGGTTTAAACTTATTGTATGGATTAGACAACAATATACTTTGAGACTACAATATCATACACTAGGACCAAGCACAGCATCACATTTTTTTTTCGGTTTTTTTTTTGTTATTCAAAGTTTATTGGTATTTCAAAATACAAGGGTTTACATATATTGAACAACTGTAAATGAAATATCAAAACATACAATTTAACTATAAATTATCTATATCTAATACAATGCAATGAATATGATACATAAATGGGAAATAATGGGAAAATAGAGAGAAAGGGGAAAGAGATGAGAAGAAGAGAAAAAAAAGGAGGAGAAAGGATCTGAAAAGAAATCTTAAAATTTTATATAAGCATCACAGTTTTTTTCTGAGATAGCATGCAGGATATTGTAGGAATACAATGAAGTTCAGTGGTAATTGCTCCAATTTGTCATGCAGTAAAATATGAAATCTCCCACACAGTGTGCTTGATCCTGGTAGATGGCATCATACTATGTCAAAAAAGCACAGACAGAAAACAGGATTGTAGAGACAAGAAAATCATACATTGACAGCTAGTTTGAGGATGTAGTTTACACACTGTTATGTACTTTTTAGTTTACCCTTTTAAATAAATAAATATTTTGATGTGTGATTTTCTTGCAGCTACTATCCTGTTTAAGTACTGTATGTAACTGTCTGCAAACTACATCATCAGTCTGTTTCATACCTCTCAACTGCTATGATTTTCACACTCATACTTACCCTTGCTCCGCATAGGTTTACTGATGTTCCTCATTATGTTACAGCTGTTTCTGGACACACAAGCTATTAAATAATTGAACTAAGTTGATAGAAACATTCCTTATCACTAACTATATGGGGCCCACTATCTGTAGACATATTATTGTTTAAAATAAGAAAGTGCTACACATTCTGGCCCTCTGCTATGATTTTTGAAGGCCAGTGCTATGATTTTTATGTTTGCTTGAAACATAGTGCCATCATCCAAGTTTTTCGGAGGTGTGTCAGCGTCTTCCAATTCAGTCAGTGTGTTTGCAGGCGGGGTTGCAGTTCTCCAATCACTGCTGGAGCTGTCTATGACAGCAGTTGAAAATGCAGTGGCATACAGTTGAAAGAGGGAGTTACGATTCAGTGAGCAGCGATAAGATATCGCCTGCTCATGCGTGCTCCCCTCTTACACACATGCGCATGCATACTGTGTGCTCGCCCCCCCCACGCACACACTGTATAGCCAGTGGAGGTGCCCAATCCCCTGTCGGCTGTGCTGTGCTTCCCCCCCCAAACAGAGTTCCAGATGCCATGCTGGGTGCCCACCTCAGTGTGGCAACACATCCGTATGGGCAATGGGGTGCCCAATCCCCGTCAGCTGCAGACCCCCAAACAGCCTTACAGCTGCCATGCTGGGAGCCCACCCAATGTGGCACAAGTCCATATGGCTGATGGGGTGCCCAATCCCCCATCAGCCTTCCCCCAAACAGCCTTCTAGCTGCCACGCTGGAGCCAACCCAGCGTGGCAAACATCCCACGTCGTCTTCCTGTTAAAAAAAACAAAACCTGTAAACAACAAAACGCTCCCTCGCATTCACCCAGCCCACCCACACCCACCCATTGCGGAACTCTGCTCTCCCACACCTCTACCCATAGTTACTCTCCGGACTCGGCGCAATGATCTTCGGTGGACTGGGAACACCTCTGCACTCTTCAAAGCCGACCGCGAACTGAGGAAATGCCGGTAAGCTGTATAATGGGATAGATAGGGTTTTTCAACTTTGCTGCATATCTCAGGCATTTTGGAATTTTTGCACTAAATTTTCAACATGGGGTTTTGGGACCTTCTCACGAATGCTGTCACTGTCATGGCGTTAATCAGTCTTAAGGGTGATTTTCGTAGTCACTGCGGTGGAAATCACCTTTCAGGACTGAGTAATGAAAATGACACTGCCACTGTTCATAAGGTGGGCTCTCAAAAGCCTATGTTGAAAATTTGGTGGAAAAATTCCTAAAAATGACTGTTTTACGAGAGTGCGTTGTGCAGTTCCAACGCACACTCATAAGTTCGCACATTTTCAATATTTTCACTCCAGATTGTCAAATTGCCATTTTACCACACCTCCTTATGAGCAGTACAGCTGTCATTTTGACATCCTGCCCAAAAGCGTGTTTCTGCCCCTTTGTAGTGCTGAATGGTTTAGTCGGTAAGCGAAATCAATGTATGGGACACATTAAGAAAATCACAGTGACACTGTTAATGAGCAGAGGTCTTAAAATGGCTATGTTGAAAATTTGATGAAAAATTTCCTAAAAATGACTGTTTTACGAGTGTGCGTTGCGCAGTTCCTATGCACGCTCGTAAGTTTGCAAATTTTCAATATTTTCACTCCAGATTTTCAACATTGCCATTTTATTACACTTCCTTATGAGCAGTACAGTTGTCATTTTTCGCATCTTGCCCATAGCATGTTTCCGCCCATGTAGCTCACAATGGCGCAGTCGGTGTGCAAACTCAATGTATGGGACACATTAAGAAAATCACAGTGACACTGTTCATGAGCAGAGGTCTTAAAATGGCTATGTTGAAAATTTGGTGAAAAAATTCCTAAAAATGACTGTTTTACGAGTGAGCGTTGCGAAGTTCCTACGCACACTTGTAAGTTTGCAAATTTTCAATATTTTCACTCCAGATTTTCAACATTAAAATTTTATTACACTTCCTTATGAACAGTGCAGCTGCCATTTTTCACATGTCACCCAAAATGTGTTTCCACACAGGTAGCGCACAATGGTGCAGTTGGTGTGCGACAGCAATGTTTGGGACAGATTAAGAAAATCACAGTTACACTGCTCACGAGCAGAGGTCTTAAAATGGCTATGTTGAAAATTTGGTGGCAAAAGTCCATAAAATGACTGTGTTATGAGTGAGCATTGTGCAGTTTCCACGCACCCTCATAAGTTCATGACTTTGTAATATTTTCAGTCCAGATTTTCACCAGTTGTATTTTTCCACACTTCCTTATGAACAGTACAACTGTAATTTTTCACAACATGGCCGATATGTGTTTTCACACTTTCAGTGCAGAGATGCGTGGTGGCTGTGGGAAATCATTGTTCGGGACAGATAAAGAAAATCACAGTGACACTGTTCATGATCGGAAGTCCCAAAATGCCTGTGTTGACAATCTGCTGTAAAAAATTCCCAAACTAATTACATTACGGGTGTGCGTTGCACAGTTTCTATGCACGCTCGTGACTTCACCAGTTTTTTTAAATATTTTTACTGCAGATTTGCAACATTGCCATTTTTTACACCTCCCCATGAACAGTACAGCTATTTTTCACATCCTGTTCGGAATGTGTTTCTGCACCTGTGGTGCTAAATGCCGTAGTCACTGTGCATAAGCAGCTTTCAGCTAACAAACTGATATTGCCACTGTTCATGAGGTGGGAGTCACAAAAAAAACCATGTTGAAAATTTGTTGTGAAAATACCAACGAATGCCTGAGGTGTTAGGGTTTCCAACCATAACGCCCAGCCCTGTAGAGAATGACAGGCATCAGGGGTGTGACTTGGGATTCTTGCCTGTAATGCTCATACCATTCCACACCCTGCAGCCAGTGAGAGGCATCGAGGTATGCCTTGGGCTCTTCGGCCCCAAAGTTCCCCCCATCCTCCTATACCACACCCATCTCACCATATTTCCTGATGGAATGGGTACATAAGGCAAAGACCCATACACACCCACATGACACTTGTCAGTGTCTGCAGGGTAGGTGTGGGTGAAATGGCGGCAGTTATGCCTGATGACCCAAAGGCACACCCTAATGCCTGTCACTCTCTGCAGGGTGGTGGTGGTGCTGGCTTCAGTTCAATACTTCACTGCCATTCCTATTATGCAGCTCTCTGACTTCTACACTACCAATGCCAATGCCAGCAAGCAAACATTCGGCATTGACAAATGCTTGTTTTATATATATAAATCTGCTTCTAGTGCTTGAAGCTCCATGCTCATCATAAGGTCAGGAGGAATCTGACTTCGTAAATAAAAAAATATATTTCTCTTGCACGTACTTAACTCATTATCTTTATTTTCTCTCATTAAATTCATAATGTGTCATTTACTAGTATTTTAACTGCTTTTACTTGTAAAAGTTGGTTAAAATTGCTTTATATTTGAATAGTTTAGGTTTTCCCATTGGAATGCATTATACCGCGGTATCACGGTAACCGTGGTATCACACACCTCAGTTATCATACTGTCAAAATTTCATACTGTGAGAACCCTAGTTGTTGTCCCTCTGTACAGACAGTTGGTGAGACCCCATCTGGAATACTGTATGCAGTTCTGGAGACCTCTTCTCTGCAAGGACATAGATAGGATGGAGGCAGTCCAGAGGAGGGCAATTAAAATGGTGCAGGGTCTGCACCAGAAGCCATACGAAGAGAGACTAAAAGAGCTTAATATGTATACCCTCGAGGAAAGGGGGACATGATGGAAACTTTTAAGTACCTCAACGGAATCAACAAAGTCCAAGAGTGTAGCATCTTTCAGAAAAAGAGATGTGCCAGAACAAGAGGGCACAATTTGAAGATAATGGGGGACGACACATGGGCAATGTGAGGAAGTATTTTTTCACAGAGAGGGCTGTGGACGCATGGAATGGCCTTCCTGAGGAGGTCGTGGGATCAAAAACAGTGAGGGAATTTAAGAATGCATGGGGATGATATATGGCAATTCTAGTGGAAAGTACGAGGGACTAGGCTGTTGGTAAAACTAGGATCTGCAGCCTACCCAATAGGTAGTGAAATGGGCAGACTGGGTGGGTCAAACGGTCCTTATCTGCTGTCAAAGTCTATGTTTCTATGTTTCACACTAGAGAGTCAATTTGGAGAAAAAGTAGTATGTAGGATCCATGAAAGGATGTCAGGAGAAAAGAAATATCAAATTGTTTTTTTGTGTGTCTCTCTAAACCAAACACACCTCAATTCATGCCTATGATGCCTTGCACTGTGACAGTGGCTTTAGTGTGTGATTTGGAGAGATGCAGAAAAACCAAATAGTTTAGATATTTCTTCTCTCCTAGCATCCTTTTATGGATCCCATTTACTGCCTTCCCTGAAAGCTGCCACTCAAGTAAGCTCACTCTGAGTTTTTTAAACAGATAGAAGTGTTTCACGTAGTTTATAATACGTTTATGTCTAGAAGCACTACTAGTTTCACTTCTTTTCATACGCTTTGTTATGATGCTTATTTATATCTTTGTATTATTTGTAATTGTATTTATTGTTCTTAGTGTATCCATGTTCCTCCCTCACCCCTCCCCCAGGACACATCTGGAAATGAGCTGTTACCAGCTCAGTATGTCTTCCCTGGTAAAAAGTTTGACATAAATAAATACTGACACAGGTTTTCGAGTAGAATCATGCTTAACACTCATTTGTATGTTTTCCTTTTTAGAAAAACAAACACTAATTGCAGTTGTCACTGAATGTCAACAACATACTGCAAAAACTAATGTTTGCATGTAGTATACGAGTTACCTACTTTCAGTGACAATTGGGAATTATATTTTCCTTAAGAACAGTAAAGTATACTTTAAAACATATTAAATGCAGTTCTGCTTATAAATATGAATTAATATAAACTAATGTGAGAAAAGAAGTCAATTTCTAAAAGTTTTTCTGATTTTCGTCACATATCAGTTACAGTTTCTCAAGCCATGCACCATGCTGCGAAGTCTCCAATCCTCCCTTGTCCCTCCCCTTGAGACCCAATGAACCGCCACTAGTATAGTTAGTAAAGCATTATCGGCTGCTGTCCCCTCTACTTTGGAACGCACTGCCTGCCCACCTCAGATCGTCCGACAAACATCAGGCCTTTAAATGTAACTTTAAGTGCTGGCTCCTCAGCAGGGACAGTTGCTCCTGCTCACTCAGGTAAAACCCTCTCCCCAGCTCTCCTTTGGCCTGTCTCCTTGATCCTGCTTGGATATCAGTTAGTTTGGATATAGATCTTGGGGAGGGGAGGGAGACTTCATTTGACCAAATGTTAACTGTATTTACAATTATTTTTTTATTGTACCTCATTGTCTGCTTGTATATGACTCGCATCTGTGTCTGTAGCTGATTTACTCTATAACTGTGGATTGTCCTGACTCAGCACTTGTTTGTTGTCTTTTGCCTGTTGATGTTCTTACTTTGGTTATCTTTTTTCATTATATGCTAGTGACTGTTGGCCCGGGTCGTGCATGTAAATGGTCCTTTGGGCCAGTGTACTTTGCCCGGTTAACAAAGTCATGTTACCTCTGTAGTGTAGCATGGTGTAGGATAGCAAGGTACCAACTGCATGTACACTCCGTATTGTTGTTAGTGTAGCATGGTATAGCATAGCATGATGTCACCTAAGTGTAAACTCTGTAGTGTAGCATGGTGTAGCATAGTGTGATGTCACCTACATGTAAACTCTGTAGTGTAGCATGATATAGTATAGCGTGATGTCACCTACATGTAAACTATGTAGTGTAGCATGATATAGTATAGCGTGATGTCACCTACATGTAAACTCTGTGGTGTAGCATGATATAGTTTAGCGTGATGTCACCTACTTGTAAACCCTGTAGTGTAGCATGGTATAGCATAGTGTGATGTCACCTACATGTAAACTCTGTAGTGTAGCATGGTATAGTATAGCGTGATGGCACCTACTTGTAAACCCTGTAGTGTAGCATGGTATAGCATAGTGTGATGGCACCTACATGTAAACTCTGTAGTGTAGCATGGTATAGTATAGCGTGATGGCACCTACATGTAAACCCTGTAGTGTACCATGGTATAGCATAGGGTGATGGCACCTACATGTAAACTCTGTAGTGTACCATGGTATAGTATAGCATGATGGCACCTACATGTAAACTCTGTAGTGTAGCATGGTTTAGTATAGCGTGATGTCACCTACATGTAAACCCTGTAGTGTAGCATGGTGTAGCATAGCGTGATGTCACCTACATGTAAACCCTGTAGTGTAGCATGGTGTAGCATAGCGTGATGTCACCTACATGTAAACCCTGTAGTGTAGCATAGCGTGATGTCACCTACATGTAAACCCTGTAGTGTAGCATGGTGTAGCATAGCGTGATGTCACCTACATGTAAACCCTGTAGTGTAGCATGGTATAGAATAGCGTGATGTCACCTACATGTAAACTCTGTTGTGTAGCATGGTATAGAATAGTGTGATGTCACCTACATGTAAACTCTGTAGTGTAGCATGGTGTAGCATAGTGTGATGTCACCTACATGTAAACCCTGTAGTGTAGCATGGTGTAGCATAGCGTGATGTCACCTACATGTAAACTCTGTAGTGTAGCATGGTATAGCATAGCGTGATGTCACCTACATGTAAACTCTGTAGTGTAGCATGGTATAGCATAGCGTGATGTCACCTACATGTAAACTCTTTAGTGTAGCATTGTGTAGCATAGTGTGGGATCAACTACATGTAAACTCTAGTATACCATTGTATAGCACATCAGGGTATCAACTACATGTAAACTCTAGTGTAGCATCGTGTAGCATACCAGGGTACTAACTACATGTAAGCTCTGCAGTGTTGCACGTTGTAGCATGCCAGGGTGCAAACTACATGTAAACTCTTTAGTGTAGCATAATGTAGTATAGTGTGGTGTCAACTACATGTAAACTCTGTAGTGTGGCATGGTATAGCACAGTGTGGTGTCAAATACATGTAAACCCTGTAGTGTAGCATAGTGTAAAAAAGCAGGGTGTCAACTACATGTAAACTCTGTAGTGTGGCATGGTATAGCACAGTGTGGTGTCAACTACATGTAAACTCTGTAGTGTGGCATGGTATAGCACAATGTGGTGTCAACTACATGTAAACTCCGTAGTATAGCATGGTGTAGCACAGTGTGGTGTCAACTACATGTAAACTCTGTAGTGTAGCATGGTGTAGCACAGTGTGGTATCAACTACATGTAAACTCTGTAGTGTAGCATTGTGTAGCATAGTGTGATGTCAACTACATGTAAACTCTGTAGTGTAGCACAGTGTGGTGTCAACTACATGTAAACTCTGTAGTCTGGCTGGATAGCCTAGCAGTTAAAGCTACAAGCTATGAATGAGCTTGGTATATCCAGCAGATGTGGGTTTGATTCCCACAACCTCCTCTCACTAGTGAGGCCCCACCTGGAATACAGTGTACAGTTCTGGAGACCTTACCTACGTAAGGACATAGACAGGGTAGAGAAGGTTCACAGGAGGGCAACAAAGATGGTACATGGATTGCATCGCAAGTCCTATGAGCACAGGTTGAAGGAATTGAATATGTACTCCCTGGAGGAGAGGAGGGAGAGAGGGGACATGACAGAAACATACAAGTATCTTTCAGGGAGGCTTAGGGTGCAGGAATACATTATTTTTAAGCAAAAAAGATGTTTCAGGACTAGAGGGCATGGGATGAAGTTGGAGGGAGGACGATTCAGAGGAAACATGAGGAAGAATTTCTTCACAGAACGGGTGGTAGACAAGTGGAACACCTTGCCAAAGGAAGTGGTGGGGGCTGAAACAATCACGGGATTTAAGAATGCATGGGATAGACATAAAGGAATTCTGGAGGTCAGGGGTAAGGGGCAACAGACTTCTAGGAAAACATAAACTGAACTTACAAGCTCAAATGGGCAGACTGGGTGGGCCATAGGCCCTTATCTGCTGACACTGTCTATGTATGTATGTATTTATGTAGTGTAGCATGGTGTAGCATAGTGGGGTATCAACTACATATAAACACTGTAGTGTAGCATGGTGTAGCACAGTGCGATGTCACCTACATGTAAACTCTGTAGTGTAGCATGGTATAGCATATAGTGTTGTCACCTACATGTAAACTCTGTAGTGTAGCATGGCGTAGCATAGTGTGATGTCACCTACATGTAAACTCTGTAGTGTAGCATGGTATAGTATAGAGTGATGTCACCTACATGTAAACTCTGTAGTGTAGCATGGTATAGCATAGTGTGATGTCACCTACATGTAAACTCTGTAGTGTAGCATGGTATAGCATAGTGTGATGTCAACTACATGTAAACTCTGTAGTGTAGCAAAGAAACATAGAAGCATAGAAGCTGATGGCAGATAAGGACCGCAAGGCCCATCCAGTCTGCCCATTTTTTCTGCCTTATGAAAGTGCCATAGGCCTTTACTCTGGCAATGGCCTATCTATTCATATTCATCTGAATTGCTCCCTTATGCCTATCCCATGCCTGTTTGAAGCCCTGCACTGTGTTCGTATCCACCACTTCCTGAGGTAGACCGTTCCATGAATCCACCGCCCTTTCTGTGAAAAAGAGCTTCCTCACACTGCTCCTTAATCGGCCTCCCTCTAATCTCATGCTGTGTCCTGTTGTCCTGCTATTTTTCTTATATTGAAACATGTTAGACTTTTTCACCTTGTTAATGTCCTTAAGATGTTTGAATGTTTCGATCATATCACCTCTCTCCCTACTTTGCTCTAGGGTATACATATTGAGCTCCTTTAATCTGTCTTCATATGTTTTCTGATGCAGTCCCTGCATTTTGATTGCCCTTCTCTGGACTGCCTCTATTTCGTTCATGTCCTTGTGCAGGTGCGGCCTCCAGTATTGCACGCAGTAGTCCAGATGGGGCCTAACCAGTGTCTTGTTAAGAGGGATTATTACCTCCCTCTTACAACTTGTGATATCCCTTCTAATACACCCCAACATCCCTCTAGCCTTACCTACTGCTTTAGTGGTCTGCTTGGATGATTTCAGGGCATCTGTGATGATGATGCCCAAGTCTCTTTCTTCCCCTGTGATTGCCAGCAACTCCTCTCCCAACCTATTCATAGTTTCAGGGTTTCTCTTCCCTATGTGCATGATCTTGCACTTTTTTTCATTAAACCCCAGTTGCCACTCTTTTGACATTTTGCCAGTTCGTCCAGATCTCTTCTCATTCTGCCCACCTCATCTAGATCATCTACTCTGTTGCAGATCTTGGTATCATCTGCAAACAGACAAACCTTACCCACCAGTCCATCTGCAAAGTCAGTGATGAAGATATTGAAGAGGACTGGCCCCAGGACTGATTCCTGAGGTACCCTACTTGTGACTTGCATCTCTTCTGACTGTATACCATTTACCACCACTCTCTGTTTTCTGCCTTCCAGCCAGTTTGCCACCCAGTTGACCAACTTCTGACCCACCCCAAGCCTACCCAGCTTATTAATCAATCTTCTATGTTGAACAGTATCGAAAGCTTTGCTGAAGTCAAGGTAGGTGACATCAACTGCACCCCCTTGGTCCACCACTCTGGTTACCAAGTCAAAGAAATCTATGAGATTTGTTTGACAGGACCTTCCTGTTGTAAAAACATGCTGTCTTGGATCCTGTGCTCCTATGGATTCCAGGTGTTGCACTATCCTTTCCTTAAGGAGTGACTCCATAATCTTGCCCACTACTGAGGTAAGACTCACTGGTCTGTAGTTCTCTGCCTCCTCCCTGCTACCACTCTTGTGGAGCGGGATCGCATGAGCCCTTCTCCAGTCTTCTGGGACCTCTCCTTTGCTCAGAGACTCACTAAACAGTTCTGTTAATAGCGCTGCTAGTTCCATCCTTAGCTCCTTTAGTACCCTGGGATGTATGCCATCAGATCCTATTGCCTTGTTCACCCTGAGCTTAGTAAGCTCTTGTAGGACCCTTTCTTTTGTGAAGGGACTTGTGCACACCTCCCTCCCCCTGTGTCCATGGTGCTGAGCTGTGGGCCCTGCCCTACCTTCTCCTCAGTAAATACTGAGCAGAAGTATCTATTGAGGATAGATGCCTTTCCTTGGTCCTCCTCCACACACTTCCCCTTATCCCCTTTGATCTTAGCAATATCCCCTCTGGATTTTCTCCTTTCACTAATGTTTCTATAGAAGGTCTTGTCCCCTGTTTTTTACTGTTCATGCTAGTGTTTCCTTGGTTTGGGCCTTTGCCTGCCTTACTGCCTTCCCTGCTTCCTTTAGGAAAGTTTGGAAAGCCTTCCTATCTTCTTCATGCTGCATTCCCTTATATTTCCTGAAGGCCAGCCTTTTGGCTCTGACCTTTTCTGCTTCTGTTTTTGAGAACCCAAATGGTTTCCTCCTTCTTTTGATCTTGCTTTTCTCCCTAAGACAATAGGATGTTGCTTCAAGTATTGCATCCTTAATGCTTGCCCACTTTGACTGTACCCCCTCCCCTGTATTTCTTCTTGCCAGGGCTAGCTTAATTCTGTTGGCCATCATATCAAAGCTCCTCTGAAGTCCCATATTTTTGCCTTTGAATGGAATGATTTAGTTCTAGTGGCCAAATTGAACCATATCATGTGATGGTCACTGGCCCCCCAGGTGACCTTTTACCTGGAGATCTGTGATCATTTCCCCATTAGTCAGTACTAGATCTAGAATAGCCCTGTCTCTTGTGGTCTGTTGTACCAATTGTTTGAGGCCCTCCCTCTTCAGGCAATCCACTATGTGTCTAGTTCTGGCGGATGTTCCTGCTGGTATTGACCAATCTGTATCTGGCATGTTGAAGTCTCCCATTATCAGAACCTCCCCTTTAGCAGTCATGTTATATATATCTTCTAACAGTAATGTGTCTATGTCCTCCCCTGGTTTGGAGGCCTGTAGGCAACCCTAATTCTTGTGGCTGTCCCATTTCCCGTTTCCAGGGTGACCCACAGTTCTTCTGGGTCATCATGTGTATTCTGAACTTCTGTAACTTTGATATTGTCATTGACATAAGGGTCACTCCCAGCATTTTTGCACCTCGGTCTCTTTTGAAGAGTACATAGCCAGGTACTGAAATCAGTTACTGATGAACCATGTCTCGTTAATATCTACTATGTCCAGTTTAGCCTCTGTCATTGTAGCCTGCAGGTCTGGGGCCTTGTTTCCTAGATCACGGGCATTTGTGTATGATTTTCCATTGGCCAGATTTCAGTGCATTAGTTGTTGGGCAAGGTCTGGCATTTCCTTTGCATGTCGTATGGGGAGCCATAACTTTTCCTTACCTGGTGATGCAAATGAACTACAAACATGCTGAACTCCTGTTTGATCAATAGCTGGGGGGTGTTCTTCCCATTCAATGTATTGGGTACTGCTCCCCTCTCTCCATTTGCTAATTTAAATATTCTGCAAAGATGTCAAACTTCTGCCCCAATGTACTGACTCCCTCCCTAGTCAGATGCAGTCCATCAAATTTAAAGAACCTTCGTTCCCAAAACTGTTGCCAGTTAGCTAAAAATTTGTGTCCTTTTTCCTGGCACCAGCCATTGAGCCACATGTTTAGCTCCCCTGTCTCCCCTTCTATGATCTTCCTTCCATCTGGCCCCCTCTCCCAGACTGGCAGAATCTCAGAGAAGGAGATGCCAGAGGAAATGGATCACAGTTTGTTTCCCAACCTGGTCAGGTGTTCCCTGGTCTCCATAACTGACCAGCTGGTGAGATCGTTAGTCTCCTATGTGTACCAGGACATCAAAGTTTTCTCCTGCTTGCTGAATGATTTTAGCAATGTGGTCAGAGTCTCTCCACGCTGATGTACCTGGGAGACATCTAACCATTACCCCCGGCTGGAGGTAGGTATTAACTCCCCGAATCATGGAGTCTCCTATGATCAGAAGTGTTTGTGATTTCCTTTTTGCTTTTTTTGTTTTGGTCCCTGTTTTGGGTGAGTTTTGTAGCACTAACTTCTGTGCAGCAGTGTCCTGCTCTGCAGTGTCCTCTGACTGTTTGATTTGGAGATAGAGGCAGATACCTGTTTGTAGTTTTTATATGGTTTGTTGAGGTAATACGTTGAAGAACATTGAGTGATGGGGCACTCGATTTGCCCCTCCTAACCACCTGCCAACCTCCTGGACCAACTACCTTCTGCGGTCAAGATGCTTCAGGTGGATGTTGGGGAAATGGCAGGTGATTCTTATAATATATTTCCTCCTGAATATGCAATTTGAGGCATGCAGTCTCTGCCCATGCTGCCTGGAGCTGAGCCCTTAGCTCTCCAACAGTCCAGCAGGTAGGACAGCATCCTAAATCCTGTAAAACTGCCCTTTTGAAAAGTGTCCTGCAGTACCTGCAGTTAATAATATCCATTTTAGTTGAGTTGCCAAACATAGAAACATATAAACATAGACTTTGACGGCAGATAAGGACCGCTTGGCCCACCTAGTCTGCCCATTTCCCTACCTACAGGATAAGCCACAGATCCTAGTCAACCAACAGCATATTTCTTCCTACCTCACACTAGAATTATCTTATGTCTGTCCCATGTATTCTTGAATTCTCCCACAGTTTTAGACCCCACAACCTCCTCAGGAAGACTGTTCCATGCATCCACTACCCTCTCTGTGAAAAAATACTTCCTCACATTGCCCCTGAACCGGCCCCCCTCTATCTTTAAATTGTGTCCCCTTGTTCTTGCATGTCTCTTTTTCTGAAAGATGCTACCCTCTTGGACTTTGTTGATTCCACTGAGGTACTTAAACATTTCTATCATGTCCCGCTCTCCCTCCTTTCCTCAAGGGTATACATATTAAGCTCTTTAGCTCTTTTAGTCTCTCCTCATATGGCTTCTCTTGCAGGCCCTGCACCATTCTAGTTGCCCTCCTCTGGACTGCCTCTATCCTGTCTATGTCCTTGCGGAGATGGGGTCTCCAGAACTGGATGCAGTACTCCAGATGGGGTCTCACCAACTGTCTGTACAGAGGGATAACAACTTCCTGTTTTCTGCTGGTGATGCCTCTCCATATGCATTCCAGTATCCCCCCAGCTCTCCCTATTGCCTTCTCACATTGCTTGCTAACCTTAACCTTGCTAACCCAAGTTTATAAGCTGGTCCAAGTAATTAGAAGGAGAAAAATTAAAGCAGAAGTTTTTTTTGTTTGTTAGTTTTTTTGTTTTTGTGTAACTTGTTCTAACAAGTTAAATTACTTGTGCCCCTGTAAGTGAGGTCACTGTGGGATACTCCTCTGATTCTCCCCTTTCTGCTTTGCTACAGGAAATGTTACAACTGTAAAAGGAGTGTAGCATGGGGTGGTTGGGGATGGGGTGGGTGGCTAGGCTCCTCCCCAGCTGAAAAAGAAGAACCATGGATGAAAGAAACAATGCGGTAAGAGCAGAAACAATCAACCAACAACAAGTGCAGTAGCCATGAAAGCTTAGCCTAATGATAGACAAAAAAGTCACAAAAATGTAAGAACCACCTGTAACAATTTCACAGAAGATATACCCTGCAAAAACACTTTGCTACAGAGAAAAATAAAGCAGTAACAGAAGATATACCTTGCAAAAAACAATTTGAATCAGAGAAGATTACAGCACTAATCTGTAAGCACAAAACAGTAACGAACCTGTAGGCACACCCTGTAATAATGCAGCAGAAAGTATAGCCTGCAACAGCAATTTGAATCAGAGAAGATTACAGCAGTAAAATGTAAGTAAAAAACAGTAACAAAGCCTGTGAGCACAAAAGAAAATAGCAACACACAGTAAATCTGCCTAGCCAAAAGAAGCCTTAATCTTTTTCCTTGCTCTGATAATGTTGTTCCTTGCTCTGTCCTTACAAATCAGGGTGTTGCATAGTGTGGTGTCATCCACATGTAAGCTTGGATAGTGTAGCATCTTGTAGCATACCAGGGTGTCAACTAGATGTAAACTCTGTAGTGTAGCGCAGTGTAGCATAACAGGGTGTCAACTACATGTAAACTCTGTAGTGTAGCACAGTGCAGCAAAGCAGGGTGTCAAGTACATGTAAACTCTGTAGTGTAGCACAGTGTAGCATACCAGGGTGTCAACTACATGTAAACTCTGTAGTATAGCATAGTGCAGCAAAGCAGGGTGTCAACTACATGTAAACTCTGTAGTGTAGCACAGTGTAGCATAACGGTGTCAACTATATGTAAACTCTGTAGTGCAGCACAGTGTAGCATAATGGTGTCAACTATATGTAAACTCTGTAGTGTAGCATAGTGCAGCATAACAGAGTGTCAACTACATGTAAACTCTGTAGTGTAGCACAGTGTAGCATACCAGGGTGTCAACTATATGTAAACTCTGTAGTGTAGCACAGTGTGCATAACAGGGTGTTAACTAGATGTAAACTCTGTAGTGTAGCGCAGTGTAGCATAACAGGGTGTCAACTACATGTAAACTCTGTAGTGTGGCACAGTGTGCATAACAGGGTGTCAACTAGATGTAAACTCTGTAGTGTAGCATAGTGCAGCAAAGCAGGGTGTCAACTAGATGTAAACTCTGTAGTGTAGCACATTGTAGCATAACAGGGTGTCAACTACATGTAAACTCTGTAGTGTAGCATAACAGGGTGTCAACTAGATGTAAACTCTGTAGTGTAGCATAGTGCAGCAAAGCAGCGTGTCAACTACATGTAAACTCTGTAGTGTAGCACAGTGTAGCATAACAGGGTGTCAACTAGATGTAAACTCCGTAGTGTAGCATAGTGTAGCATAACAGGGTGTCAACTAGATGTAAACTCTGTAGTGTAGCATAGTGCAGCAAAGCAGGGTGTCAACTAGATGTAAACTCTGTAGTGTAGCACATTGTAGCATAACAGGGTGTCAACTACATGTAAACTCTGTAGTGTAGCATAACAGGGTGTCAACTAGATGTAAACTCTGTAGTGTAGCATAGTGCAGCAAAGCAGCGTGTCAACTACATGTGAACTCTGTAGTGTAGCACAGTGTAGCATAACAGGGTGTCAACTACATGTAAACTCTGTAGTGTAGCATAGTGTAGCATAACAGGGTGTCAACTAGATGTAAACTCTATAGTGTAGCATAGTGTAGCATAACAGGGTGTCAACTACTTGTAAACTCTGTAGTGTAGCATAACAGGGTGTCAACTAGATGTAAACTCTGTAGTGTAGCATAGTGCAGCAAAGCAGGTGTCAACTACTTGTAAACTCTGTAGTGTAGACATAGTGCAAACAGGGTGTCAACTACATGTAAACTCTGTAGTGTAGCATAACAGGGTGTCAACTAGATGTAAACTCTGTAGCATAGTCAGTAAAGCAGCGTGTCAACTACATGTAAACTCTGTAGTGTAGCACAGTGTAGCATAACAGGGTGTCAACTACATGTAAACTCTGTAGTGTAGCATAGTGTAGCATAACAGGGTGTCAACTAGATGCAAACTCTGTAGTATAGCATAATGCAGCAAAGCAGGGTGTCAACTACATGTAAACTCTGTAGTGTAGCACAGTGTAGCATAACGGTGTCACCTACATGTAAACTCGGTAGTGCAGCACATTGTAGCATAACAGGGTGTCAACTATATGTAAACTCTGTAGTGTAGCATAACAGGGTGTCAACTAGATGTAAACTCTATAGTGTAGCATAGTGCAGCAAAGCAGGGTGTCAACTACATGTAAACTCTGTAGTGTAGTATAATGTAGCATAACAGGGTGTCAACTACTTGTAAACTCTGTAGTGTAGCATAACAGGGTGTCAACTACTTGAAAACTCTGTAGTGTAGTATAATGTAGCATAACAGGATGTCAACTACTGTAAACTCGGTGAGTGTAGTATAATGTAGCATAACAGGGTGTCAACTACTTGTAAACTCTGTAGTGTAGTATGATGTAGCATAACAGGGTGTCAACTACAGGTACACTCTGTAGTGTAGCACAGTGTAGCATAACAGGATGTCAACTACATGTAAACTATGTAGTGTAGCATAGTGTAGCATAACAGGGTGTCAACTAGATGTAAACTCTGTAGTGTAGCATAGTGCAGCAAAGCAGCGTGTCAACTACATGTAAACTCTGTAGTATAGCATAATGCAGCAAAGCAGGTTGTCAACTACATGTAAACTCTGTAGTGTAGCACAGTGTAGCATAATGGTGTCAACTACATGTAAACTCGGTAGTGCAGCACATTGTAGCATAACAGGGTGTCAACTACATGTAAACTCTGTAGTGTAGCATAACAGGGTGTCAACTAGATGTAAACTCTATAGTGTAGTATAATGTAGCATAATAGGGTGTCAACTACTTGAAAACTCTGTAGTGTAGTATAATGTAGCATAACAGGGTGTCAACTACTTGTAAACTCTGTAGTGTAGTATAATGTAGCATAACAGGGTGTCAACTACTTGTAAAGTCTGTAGTGTAGTATAATGTAGCATAACAGGGGTCAACTACAGGTACACTCTGTAGTGTAGCACAGTGCAGCATAACAGGATGTCAACTACATGTAAACTCTGTAGTGTAGCACAGTGTAGCATAACAGGGTGTCAACTAGATGTAAACTCTGTAGTGTAGCATAGTGCAGCAAAGCAGGGTGTCAACTACATGTAAACTCTGTAGTGTAGCACAGTGTAGCATAACAGGGTGTCAACTAGATGTAAACTCTGTAGTGTAGCATAGTGTAGCATAACAGGGTGTCAACTAGATGTAAACTCTGTAGTGTAGCATAGTGCAGCAAAGCAGGGTGTCAACTAGATGTAAACTCTGTAGTGTAGCACATTGTAGCATAACAGGGTGTCAACTACATGTAAACTCTGTAGTGTAGCATAACAGGGTGTCAACTAGATGTAAACTCTGTAGTGTAGCATAGTGCAGCAAAGCAGCGTGTCAACTACATGTGAACTCTGTAGTGTAGCACAGTGTAGCATAACAGGGTGTCAACTACATGTAAACTCTGTAGTGTAGCATAGTGTAGCATAACAGGGTGTCAACTAGATGTAAACTCTATAGTGTAGCATAGTGCAGCAAAGCAGGGTGTCAACTACATGTAAACTCTGTAGTGTAGTATAATGTAGCATAACAGGGTGTCAACTACTTGTAAACTCTGTAGTGTAGCATAACAGGGTGTCAACTAGATGTAAACTCTGTAGTGTAGCATAGTGCAGCAAAGCAGGGTGTCAACTACTTGTAAACTCTGTAGTGTAGCACATTGTAGCATAACAGGGTGTCAACTACATGTAAACTCTGTAGTGTAGCATAACAGGGTGTCAACTAGATGTAAACTCTGTAGTGTAGCATAGTGCAGCAAAGCAGCGTGTCAACTACATGTAAACCTGTAGTAGCACAGTGTAGCATAACAGGTGTCAACTACATGTAAACTCTGTAGTGTAGCATAGTGTAGCATAACAGGGTGTCAACTAGATGCAAACTCTGTAGTATAGCATAATGCAGCAAAGCAGGGTGTCAACTACATGTAAACTCTGTAGTGTAGCACAGTGTAGCATAAAGTGTCACCTACATGTAAACTCGGTAGTGCAGCACTATTGTAGCATAACAGGTGTCAACTACATGTAAACTCTGTAGTGTAGCATAACAGGGTGTCAACTAGATGTAAACTCTATAGTGTAGCATAGTGCAGCAAAGCAGGGTGTCAACTACATGTAAACTCTGTAGTGTAGTATAATGTAGCATAACAGGGTGTCAACTACTTGTAAACTCTGTAGTGTAGCATAACAGGGTGTCAACTACTTGAAAACTCTGTAGTGTAGTATAATGTAGCATAACAGGATGTCAACTACTTGTAAACTCGGTAGTGTAGTATAATGTAGCATAACAGGGTGTCAACTACTTGTAAACTCTGTAGTGTAGTATGATGTAGCATAACAGGGTGTCAACTACAGGTACACTCTGTAGTGTAGCACAGTGTAGCATAACAGGATGTCAACTACATGTAAACTCTGTAGTGTAGCATAGTGTAGCATAACAGGGTGTCAACTAGATGTAAACTCTGTAGTGTAGCATAGTGCAGCAAAGCAGCGTGTCAACTACATGTAAACTCTGTAGTATTGCATAATGCAGCAAAGCAGGTTGTCAACTACATGTAAACTCTGTAGTGTAGCACAGTAGCATAATGGTGTCAACTACATGTAAACTCGGTAGTGCAGCACATTGTAGCATAACAGGTGTCAACTACATGTAAACTCTAGTGTAGCATAACAGGGTGTCAACTAGATGTAAACTCTATAGTGTAGTATAATGTAGCATAATAGGGTGTCAACTACTTGAAAACTCTGTAGTGTAGTATAATGTAGCATAACAGGGTGTCAACTACTTGTAAACTCTGTAGTGTAGTATAATGTAGCATAACAGGGTGTCAACTACTTGTAAAGTCTGTAGTGTAGTATAATGTAGCATAACGGGGGTCAACTACAGGTACACTCTGTAGTGTAGCACAGTGTAGCATAACAGGATGTCAACTACATGTAAACTCTGTAGTGTAGCACAGTGTAGCATAACAGGGTGTCAACTAGATGTAAACTCTGTAGTGTAGCATAATGCAGCAAAGCAGGGTGTCAACTACATGTAAACTCTGTAGTGTAGCATAGTGTAGCATAATAGGGTGTC
Organism: Neoceratodus forsteri; assembly: GCA_016271365.2. Taxonomy (NCBI): domain Eukaryota; kingdom Metazoa; phylum Chordata; order Ceratodontiformes; family Ceratodontidae; genus Neoceratodus; species Neoceratodus forsteri. The sequence continues at coordinate 132,028,122 of CM028129.1, read as the reverse complement.
AACTACATGTCAACTCTGTAGTGTAGCATCTTGTAGCATACCAGATTACCAGGATGTCAACTACATGTAAACTCTAGTGTAGTATGTTGTAGTATAGCAGGTTGTCAACTGCATGTGAACTCTGTAATGTAGCATAGTGTGGTGTCAACTAGATGTAAACTCTGTAGTGTAGCATCATGTGGCATACCAGGGTGTCAACTACTTGTAAATTCTGTAGTGTAGATGGTGAACGATACTGTAGCAGGATGTCAACTTCATGTAAATTTTGTAGTGTAGCATAGTATAGCATGGTGTGGTGTCTACATGTGAACTCTGTTGTGTAGCATAGCGTGATGTCAACTACATGTAAACTCTGTAGTGTAGCATCTTGTAACATATCAGAATCTCAACTACATGTAATCTCTGTAGTGTAGCAGGAGATAGCTGGGTGTCAAATACATGTAATGTTACAGTGTAGCATGGCATAGCAAAGGAGGGTGTCAGCTACATGTAAACTCCCTTAATTAGTAAATAGTACAATATGCTTCTGCCACCATTCTGTATCAACACACTTAAAGGAAGGGTTCCCCTGTCATTAGATGTACATGGCCTACCTAGATTTTAGCAAGGCATTTGATACAGTCCCACACAAAAGATTAATACACAAGATAGCCAGCCTTGGAGTGGGTCCCAAGGTGGTAGCCTGGATAAAAAATTGGCTAGACAACAGAATGCAAAGGGTAGTAGTAAATGGAGTACACAGTGAAGAAAGGAGGGTTACTAGCGGGGTGCCGCAGAGTTCAGTACTGGGACTGGTCCTTTTTAATGTCTTTATAAGTGACATTGCAGAGGAACTGGAAGGAAAAGTATGTCTCTTTGCAGATGACACAAAGATCTGCAACAGGGTTGATACACAAGATGGAGTGGAAAGGATGAGAAGGACTTGGCAAGGTTGGAGGAATGGTCAAATGTATGGCAGCTCAGATTCAATGCAAAGAAGTGCAAGGTAATGCACATGGGAAACAAAAACCGAGGGGAAGCGTACACAGTAGGGGTGAGATACTGACAACAGTAAAAATAGAAAGGGACCTGGGGGTAATTATATCAGATGACCTAAAGGTGGGCAAGCAATGTGAGAAGGCAGTAAGGAAGGCTGGGGGGATACTGGGATGCATAGGAAGAGGCATCAATAGTAGAAAACAGGAAGTTGTTATCCCTCTGTACAAACAGTTGGTGAGACCCCATCTGGAGTACTGTGTGCAGTTCTGGAGACCCCATCTCCGCAAAGACATAGACAGAGGAGGCTGTCCAGAGGAGGGCAACCAAAATGGTGCAGGGTCTGCACCAGAAGACATATGAAGAAAGACTAAAGGAGCTTAATATGTATACCCTTGAGGAAAGAAGGGAGAGAGGGGACATGATAGAAACTTTCAAGTACTTCAAAGGAATTAACAAAGTCCAAGAGGGTAGCATCTTCCAGAAAAAGAGATGTGCAAGAACAAGGGGACACAATTTGAGATTGAGGGGGGACGGCTCAGAGGTAATGTGAGGAAGTATTTTTTCACTGAGAGGGTTGTGGATGCATGGAACAGCCTCCCTGAGGAGGTCGTGGAGTCAAGAACAGTGGGGGACTTCAAGAATGCATGGGACAGGCATAAGGCAGTCCTAGTGGGGGGTAGGAGGAAGTAAGCTGTTGGTTAACTAGGATCTGCAGCTTATCTGTTAGGTAGGAAAATGGGCAGACTAGGTGGGCCAAGCGTCCTTATCTGCCATCAAATTCTATGTTTCTATGTTTCTATTATGGGACCTAATTTTTGCACAACACAATTCTACTGATTTTAGGAAAAGTGAGCTTTGTGGCGGTCTCCTCTCCAGGTAGCTGTACTATTGCTGCAGTTTCAGCTGTGTTTACCTTCTGCAGCTCCCACGTGGTTGTGTTGCGGGGCACAGCTATGTTGAGTTGCCCACAACTCTCACTGATGTCTACTTAGGGACCAATCAATGTCATCTTGTCCTGTGGTTCAGCCTCATGGGAGCTACAAAATGTAAACAGATCTTTTCAAAATGGAGTGCTGATATGGGCCTCTGAAGGCCAATTCTGGGCTCAATTTTCTTACAACCAAATGTCAGTCCAGTTAGCAACTGCAGAGTTCCAGAATTGTAATATCCAAATCATGTCCAATTGCAAATGTGGGACCCTCATTTATTCCATTACAAGCTCCACAATTTATTTTCCAGTTCTTGTTGAATTCTAAGCTCATACTGTTGTGCAAAGATCATTTTGTCTTTCAGCATTCTTGTGCACAGCTGATCCATTACTGTCATCAGCCAGTTATGAGTCTTTTGTGACCACTTGAAGAATACAAAGAGGTGTTGTTGACTAGCTCATACAGTATGTACCTGATTACCTCGTATCACTCTGTAAGACATTCCCCAAGAGTTGGGGGGGGGGGGGTTGCAGTGCTGCATCAGTAAGAATGTAGCTACCCAGACAGTGTCTTAATATACAAACAAAATCTACTAAACCCAAGCAGATAAGAAAAGAGAATTAAGCTCTCAGATTGTAAAATAAAAAAAAGGGAATTAAGCTGTCAGACTGTAAAAAAGACTGGAAATTAGAATCCAGGTATCTGCTGTAGATCCCCTGTTCTTCAGGGAATAACCAGCCAAGAACAGAAGCCTCTCTGTTATAAACATGCAGCAACTGCCTTATTTGCTCTGGTATTTTTAAAATTGATTCTGATTTTTTAATCCTTTGTTTTTCTAAAGATGAGATTTTCTGTTCTCGTTTTTTCTTCTCTCTCTCTCTTGCTTGGAAGAAGACTGGAAAGCTCATGGTCTATATAGAGCTCATGGTCCATATAGAGCTCATGGTCCATATAGATACACAGCACATAGTAAGGGGAAGGGGAAATTGTTTAACCAGGAGAAGCACGCTAAGCTGAAGCTTGATTCCAGGTGCAACCTGGGGGCATAAGGAAGTTAAGTGACTTGCTCAGGGTCACACAGTATGCAAGTAGGGGCTGTGGGATTCAAACCCAGGTCTCCCTGTTTTGGCTCAGAGCCTTAAATAACTGTGCTATACTGCCTCCTTTATAGCGTCTACCTAGTAGCATGATACAACCTTAAAGCAGACATATTTGTTAGCAGAAAACATTGTTGTTGCACAGCTGTTTTAGTCATAGTGAATTTCTGTCAAAAACATCAATGTAACCATTTTTTCCCCATCGTATATCATTCTTGAACTGAGGTATGGGGTTTTGAAATAACTGCTCTCTGGCCACACCCACAATGAATAAATTACGCATCTCTAGGACCTGTCTTGGGTTTGATGAACTTAGTGATGCAGGGTATTAAATAAGCCAAAAAAAATGATTAGCAGTTTTTTGCGTGAAATTGCTAATCAGCTGTGAAAACGCATAGCACTTAGCACAGAATGATAAGCCACATTTTTAAAAATTAATATTGCTTTTATTCATTGCATCTATTGTGCCAAGGACTTACTCAAAAAATGGTTTGCAGTCTACGGCTATGCATTTCTGGAATTGGTTATCATTACCTCCTGTTTTGCATATCGTTTTGCTATGCTATACCAGCTATTTAATACCCTGTGATGAATGATCTGTTGAAACAAATTTAAAATTCTGATTCTTAATATGTATTCACAGACTAGTGAGATTTTTATTATCATTAGGCTTATGGCATAGGCTTGTAGTGACACCGTAACTGTGCCTGCACTTTATTTGCTGTATCATGTAATGCACTGTGTAAGCCCCCTCCCAGAACTGGAGCTTTCCTGTCTGAGCCATTGTTCTGTTATCCTGCTGCCATTTTTTCTGCCACTGGTCCTCTGGACTGCTGAATCGGGACCGGAGGGCTTTGCTAATGAGCCCTGGAGGGATTCGAGTCAGGGCTCCCTCCCAATCTTCACAGCAGCTGCCGTCAGATCTCCTGGTTCCTCAGCCCCATGGGAAAGCAGGGCCAAGGTCTGTTGTGTTGGTTGTGCCTTCGGGCACTGTGGGAATGTTTTCCCAGGCCGGGATTAGTCTTAGGGCTGGCCCGGGATGTAAACAAAGATGGCTGTGCATGCGGTAGCTGCGCATGTGCAGAACCTGAACCTTAAAGGAGCCGTGGCTCCATTACTGTGTTTGGCTGCAGGAAAAAGGGCACTAAACTGGTGCCGCTTGTTTCAGGAGCTCTGATGGATAAGCATGGCTCCCCCCCAATCACTAAAAGGGTTTCCCTGGCCCCATCAGGGCAAGCAGGGTCAGGGCATATAGTTAATAGTCCCTGAATGGACTTAATAATAAATATATAGGCTGCCAAAGCCAGGCAGCAGAATGTAAATAAACATGGCAGCCCCCGTAGTCTCCTTGCAGCAGCGGCTGCTGGGAAGGGGTGAAAGGGTATTTTCCCAGCCTAGGAAAGGACTGGCCAATGAGAAGGGGAGCCTGGTAAGGCTATAAAACCAGAAGGTATTCTGGGAAGGGGGGCTTGTTCAGCTGAGACAGAGAGAGGGAGAGGGAGAGACTGTGCAAAGGGCTGCACCTGCCTGAAGGCGAGCCTGGGTGCATGAAGGCCTCTCTGAGCCACAAAAAAGGGTTTTAGACATAGCGCCTATGAATTTGTTCATTCAGCAGGGAATAAATTGGACTTTTAAATTGTTTAGGATCCCTGTGGTGTTTCTGTGTGTTAGCTTCCGCTGGATACCCAGGATGACCATCAGTCTGCCAGGTACCCTGGTCTGATGGAAGGCCTTTGAGTTGAAGACAATGAAAGACCTTTGAGGTGAAGATGATGAAAGGCCTTTGAGACAAAGACAATGAAAGGTCTTAGAGGTGAAGACAGTGAAAGGCCTTTGAGGCGAAGACGATGAAAAGCCCTTGGGGTGAAGACAACAAAAGGCCTGTCAGGTGAATGGTCCTGTTGCTTCCCATCTCCAGCCGACTGATGTGGTACATGAATAGACTGTCTGCTGATACCAGAGTAGTACCATTCATCTGTGTTTTCTCAACACCCCCTGAAGTCTTCTAAACTGTAAGTACCTCTGGGATGTGGCCTCAAGGATCTCTGCTGCAATTTAGTTAGTTAGTTAGTATGAAAGGGGGTGACGTCCTGGGCAGGGCTGTGTAATCTACAGGATAGGTTCAGGCAGAAGACTGAAAAAAGTGCTGTTTGCCCCTTATGAAGTTCTGCAGTTCAAGTTTAAACTGTTGCCCACTGTATCCCAACACCAATGTGCACCATTCTTGCATCCTCTGATTGGCCGCCGGCAACCTGGTGAGGTATCCACCATGAAAGGCTGTTCCAACAATTATGTCTGTAGGAGGGAGAGCCGGGTGCACCAGCTGGATGGCACTGGGACTGTGTGGGAGTACAAAAGTTGAGCTCTGTTACCCATTCTCCTATAATAAATCTGAGTTTAGTTCATTTTAGCATAGCGTACATGGTTATTGCTCGGAAGTGTATTACTTTTGTGTGGGGAAAAGGTCACTATGTGTGGGAGGGAGCTAATATTTTCTGGGGGGTGGTAACCTTGTGTTTCATCCACAGGGTACCCCATACCACTACCCCAAGTGGAGACACCATGCCATTCTACTCCAGTGTTGTGCAACCATTAGTGAACCCAGGCCAGCCCTCTTAGGGGGTGTGTCTTGGTGAGACCCCGAGGGCCCTGGTACAGCCAAGTGATAAGTGGGCAGCTGTTACAACTGTATAATGTATGGTAGAACACCGTTAACCTTAGGAAATCATTATTTCCTAAGGTTGTTATACCATCGTGGTGACGTAGAAATGATGTTAACCTATCGATGCTACGTCACATTGATAGGTTAACAACGGGGATCGGTTTGCGTATGTGCATGCCTTTTTTTTTAACACTCGGGAACCGAGGGATGCTCGCAGCAGCAAGGGAAAGACTGAACGGCCGTGGCAGTGACTATATTTTCAAAAGTAAGGAGCCATTTTCATTTTTTCTTGGGACCATACACTATAAAAAATAATGTATGGTCCTTCTATCGGCAACCGGTTACTGTTAACCATCTCGGGTTGCCATGGTGACATAAACCTCTCGCGCTTCACTCTCGAGGTTTACATGGTTGCCCTGGTGACCTCTCAATGGTTAACAGACCGGTTACCGATAGAGGACCATACATTATCCTCTATATTATGTTTCGCTGTTCCTCCTGTTTCCCTTCCCCCAGTCGCACCTGGAAACAATGCTTGGCTCAGTGTGCTTTTCTTGGTCACCAGTTTTCAAATAAATAATAAATGAATAAATAAAAGAAATGTCGATTCATAAGGTGGCTCTGGCTGAACATATTTTTTTGCATCCTATCATGTGCTTTATTAATATATGTCTTATACTGAATGATTAGAGAGTACCTCCTGAGCATTGGAATATAGGTTACCAGACCTGAACCTTTATTCTAAAAGGTTTACACATTACCCTCTGTGGTATTAACTAATGTGCTAAATCATATTCTTCTTATAAAATCTCTAATATGCCTAGGTTATACCTATCTTAATTATATATCTGTGTGGTCAAATGTAATTGTATGTAATCTGACTTGCTACACTTCTGTAAACATATACTGGAGAATGTGTACCATGTGGTTCAGAAGTCAATTTTTGTATTTTTACTATTTTGTAAAAGCCTGTGGTTGATCAACAAACTAACTTCATGATTTAACATCTTGGTGTGGTGCTGAGTTGCTTACCATCAGAAATGTGTGCTAGTACCCTCCTAACACATCCACAGTATGAATCCAGCACATGAAGTCAAAAAGTAACCTCGGAGGTAGGGAGTTTGAATAAGTGTTAGTGGCAGTCATCTTTAATGACTTGTGTAAGTCCACTTTGGGAACTTACTAGTTAATTTATTATAGATGCAGTGTCTGAAGCTGGGCCCTGCCTGCCAGCAGGGGGGCCTCAGCTCAAGTATAACTGGGAGGTTTGGGCGTGAAAAAATGGGACCGGGAGGAGTCTGAGAGAAAAAGAGAGAGAGAGAGAGAAGAGGAGGAGGCAGCCTCTGTAGTATTCAGCCATGAGGACTGAGGTTCAGGGCCAGGGTGGGATGCTTGCCACCTCGGCCCTCCACCCTTGAAGACTGGCATAGAAATGCAGCGGTCAGGAGTTTTGTGTGGGGTCTAGAGCTTGTTTCAGGGCCACCTGTGCCTTTTGGGGGACAAGAGCCTGGGTAGAAAGTCTTCGGCCCACCTCGCGATCTCTGGCACCTTGGTTGGGTGGCACAGGTGGGTCTCCTGTATCCTCATCCATGGGCAAGAACAATTAAAGTCTGGTGCTAGGGCATTGGGGTAGTGAGGTGGTAGTAGTTCCGTGCTGCAGGGAGCACAGGGTGGCAGCCTGTCTCCCTTTTCTGGTGGTACTGCATCCTGGCCAGGTGGCATCTGGAAGCCTGTGCAGCCCAAGAGTGGAAAGTACATGAGTCTTTGGGATTGCCAGGGTCCTTCAGATGTTGCCCTGGGATGCTTGGAGCTGCACTGGCTTAGGATAGAGGGGACTTGGTGTTTTCTGTGGGGACTTCGTTTGCTGTTAAGCAGAGACCATCCAAATGGGAGCTCTGGATTCAAAACACCGGCGCTGGAAGGTACCACTCAGATTTTCACAGCTAATCTATATCTTGTGGCTGCTAGTGTGAAAGCGCCTGTGTGTGTGTAGCACCAAGAGAAGGAAATGAGTCCGGCTTGTTCAGGAGAGATGGGAGGAAAAAGACATGGAGGCCTGGTTTCCGGTCCATTGTTGTTGCTGCTGCCAGGATCAGAGGAGCCTGTTCAGCCCTGAGGGAACACTGCAGGGTACTAGCTTTTGGGACACTAACGTTTGCTGCAGACTGTATTGGGCAGTTCGCCTTGAAGGTTACCCACCGTGTGATTTGCACCCCATGCTCCATGAAGTGACTTAATCAGTTTATGCAATAAATCATTTTTCTTATTCTGTTAACTTGGAGTGGACAATGGACTTTATTTATGGCACTGTGTGATCGCTCTAACCAAATTTGCCCCCAGAGTCGCTGCCTCCCCTCACTGCTAAGTATAGCCTGCCCTGCAACTCCCCCCCGCCCCCATAAACCTCTACTAGGAACCCAGGTAACAAGTTTAATTTTCAGGGACTGTGTTTCTGGCTGCAAGCGCCCCCCTCCCCCTAAGTTACCATCAGGCGTTTCCCCTAGACACCGGGAGGGGGGGCTTACACTTGTGTAATTTATTATATAATTGGTGATAAAAACTGCTTTCAAACATCTGCTAGAAATAAAAAATATACTGATGAAGCTAATTATGTCAGAAATAATCACTTAAAAACTGTATAATAAAATATTTTGCTGACCAAAAAATACTGCTACATTACAAGGATTTGCACAAAGGTAAACCCAGTGGATATACTGTATTTATCGAGTTGGAATTTCCATCTTACAGATGGCAAAATGGCCTCAGGAAATGCTATATCTCATTTCCGTAGAGGTCCTTTGGTGCAATTAAGGTACAGTGTGCTTAAGTTATAATGTAATACAGGGAGGTACATTGCTAGAGGTCAGGGCAGTGAAAACTCGTGCTCACAGAGGTCACAGAGGAGAGTCACAGCAACAGGGGTCCTTGAGCCCCTTGGGGCTCCAGTAGCAGCTTTCAGAAAGAGGCAAGGTCAGGGGTTAGACTGAGGGAGGTTAGTAGCTTGTTTTAATCAGACTGGTCCAAAGATGGAGAAGACCCGTCTACTGCAGTCCTTGAATTTAGGCACTACCGATTTTGTGACTTCTTTTGAAGAGCACAGGTGCATGCTCCATAGAAGTCAATGAAGGCCCTTTTTAAACAATAAGTGTTCCTATTTTAGAAGGTAGTTTGTTTAAAGCCACTGCTCGATAACATATAGAATAGTGGATGGGTGACCATCCACAACCAGGCTGTGTTTCCATCGAGGTTGTTGATGACATCATAGAGACCTCGAAAGCGAAGCTCGAGAGGTCTCCATGATGTCTTCAACAACCGAGATGAAAACACAGCCATAGTTGTGGATGGCTAACCATCCACTATTTTATATAGTATATGGTTCCTTGCTTGTCTTTTTTTTTCCCTTTTTACCTTAGTTATGTCTTGCTGCTCCCGCTCCGGCTCTTCCGCTTGTCTCGCTCGGACTTAGTTCGACTTCACCCCATCCGCCAGCTCGTCGCCATTTAGTTTAAAAACAAAAAAAAAATGATTATGACCATTTCTTTAGACACGGAGCCTTGTGGAGGCTCTCCGTGTCAAAATGAGGAGGCTCCTCCCGACCAGCGCTCGCTAAGTCACGCCGCCATGTTGTACAGTTTTTCTGTCCTCACAGCATTGTTCAATGAGCCAGTCAGGTGGCAGGGCAAGGCAAAAAAGTTGTTGTACTATCGATGTGACATCAGAGCAATAGTACAACAACTTTTTTGACCTTTGAACTGTCCTACAACAAGATTTTGAAAGCCATGGCTTTCTAGTCACAATAAGCCCTTACCATATACTATAACAGCCTTGCTAATGGAGCAGTGGCTCTTATTTTTAAAAGACAGAAAGAAAGAAACAAGGAATCATTAAAATGTAGAAAGATTAAAATGGCAGCATTTCATGTCCCTGTTTCTGTTTTCTATTTGTTTTTAGTATTAGAGCAATGGTGTTGCTTGAACTGTTTATTTCCTGGTTTTCTATAGCAGAATAACTGCAGTAGTAGCACCATTCAGGCTTGTTTAAAGCTGAGTGAACCTTACTTCCTATAAGGTGATTTGCACACATTCTCATGATGATGTTTTGCATTTGTGGGGTATCTGTAAGTTTGCATTTCTTTAAAACTTGGCTTTATTGTAAATACCCGGCAAACCTTGACTCAGTGTTTTTGCACTGAGGTCCTTGTCCTTTATATTGCTTTCTTAATTTGGGCTCACCATGACCCAAATAACTGAGACTACAGTATTTGGGTTGTTCCCTCCGCTCTGTTCTGATGTGGCACACTGATGAGTCCTAACAATGAAGCTACATGTGTCTATGTCTGCTGTTTTCAACCAGCTTGATTGTGAGGTCCTTTGCCACTGAGTCCTGCATAAAGAAAAACTACACCCTCATATTAGAGGCAGTATAGAAGACTCATCACATGGCAAGCTGAAGACGCCATCACCAGGGTCATGAGGAGGCTTCATTGTCCAGCTTCCTCCCCCTCCCACCCAATGATTGCCACAGGATCTTTGGGATTTGCTCCATTTGGAAGCCATGACTAAAATCCATATGCAGCTCACTTCCCAGCCAATCAGTGAGCGGGGAAGGTGGGACTCCACTTCTCTTTAAACTACTGGACTCAGCTGGACCCCACAGACTCACCATGCAGTAAGCTGAGGACGCCACCGCCGGGGTCATGAGGGGGCTTCTTTCTCCAGCTTCCTCCCCCTCTTTCCCCTACCAATTGCCTCAGGATCTAAGAGACTTGCTCCATTAGGAGTCAGGACTAATGCCCACCCCCCCCAGCTCACTTCCCAGCCAATCAGTGAGCAGAGACAACAGGACTCCATTTCTCTTTAAACTACAGGACTCAACCAGACCCCACAGACTTGCCACATGGCAAGCTGAGGGCGCCACCGCCAGGGTCGTGAGGGGGCTTCATTGTCCAGCATCCCCACTGACCCACCAATTGCCACAGACTCTATGGGACTTGCTCCATTTGGGAGCTAGGACTAACACCCACCCCCAGCTCACTTTGCAGCCAATCGGTGGCCTTCCCCTGTATTTTTCAGGGCACCTGCTCAAGCAGCCAATCCATGCAGCCATTAGTTCATGCAAAGAACTATCTCACTAAGGACAATGAGGAGTCTGGAGTCAGCCGTGAGTTAGCCAGTCAGCCAGCCATGCTGCCCAAACCCGACTTCCTCCAACAGGTGTTAACGTGAGCCACTATTACTGCTTACTCCCGTTACCTACCTGGCTCACATTTTGTCTGCCAGCTTTGTGTTAGGTCTCACCAGTTGTCTTTGCTGTTGGTGTTACTCTGTGCTCCACTGTTAATGCGTTTGCTGCTACTCATATTTTTGCCATTTGTACACCTAGGCTAGTTTGTGCACAGCCTCATTTTGTAGCTCTAGTTGCAACCTGTATTTTTTCTGGTCCCAAACAGACCTGTTATCACTCAACTCAATATTTATGGCTGTAGTGGGCGGAGTCCTGCAAACCTTTTACTTCAAAAAGGGACTCAGCATTGCTTCAAAGCTTTTTTTCTCACTGAAGAACATGTTGGAGTTTATTTATTTATTTGCTTTTGTTAACCGGGTAAGCACACTAGACAGCCAAGTGCCTATTTTCAGGTGCGACCCGGGATAGTTACAGGTAAAAATTCATACATGAACAGTTGAGGAATCGAGAAAACACATAGGGAATAACAGGCATTACAAGGCTAGCTCTAGAACAGGTTGGCACATTGCAATACAATAAAATGGTACATACAGCATGTAATTAGGAGGTGAACAGCAGAGTAAACAAAAACAATGACAATGATAAGTGCCTGCCGGGGGAGGGTGCCCTAGGCAGGGGGTCGAATACTAGCTTCTCGACCGGTTACTGAAGAAGTAAGTGCAAGTAGCGCTGAGGTCCTCCACCCTACCGGGCTAGGGGGAGGAGTGGGGCTCCGGAAGTGAGCTACGAGTTGCAGCACAGTCTCCTATGCCAGATAACTACACCAGACAACAAAGTCCCTTCCCAAAAAACTAGAAAAACAAAGTATTTGCAGTTGCAACATCTCCTACTGTGCCAGAATCAAAGATCAGTCATTAGTCCAAAATTCTTTTACATAACATCCCAGTTCTGTTTGTAGGCAGTAATGTTTCCTCCTAGGTTTTAAATTTCACACATACCTGTACTGTATACACACACACACACACACACCACTGTGTTTAAAGATCATGTGCAACATATTTACTACCCTTATCTTTTCTGTAATAAACACTCCAGTACCATTCCTTGTGTTGCTGTGAGTTATTTCTGAAAACCTTAACTAAAACAAGTCAGTAGTTTCTTTGTAATTAATCTTATTTTGCCTGCTCTTTAATAGCCCCAAGCAGTCAGGCTGTTCCTGTGCCTCTGAGCCAGCATGTGGGAGTGCTGATGTAATTCCAGACTAGGAAGCACTTTCCAGCCTGGTAGAGCAGTAGTGTTATGTGTATGGTAGCAGTTAGTGCTGTGAAGATTATAACACTTAGACCGAAACCCAAGATGTACCTTACTGCTAAGTCTAAGTTCTTTGAAATCTGATGTGTCCCATTCATTTTACTGTGAGATGAATCAATTTGTCTGGGCCATTTGTTTGTCACCTTTCATTCAAGTCTGCTGTAACGATCCCTGTCCTTTCCATCCTGCCTTCCCATTTCACCTATTGACATAGAAACATAGAAACATAGAATTGATGGCAGATAAGGACCACTTGGCCCACCCAGTCTGCCCATTTCCCTACCTAATGGATAAGCTGCAGATCCTAGTTAACCAGCAGCCTACTTCTTCCTATCCCTACCCCCTAGAATTGCCTTATGACTGTCCCATGCATGCTTGAATTCAACCACTGTTTTTGACTCCACAACCTCCTCCGGAAGGCCGTTTCATGCATCCACAACCCTCTCTGTGAAAGACAGTGGGGGTTGTGTGTCTGCAGTGTTAGCCTTTACTTGTACAAATGAAATAGTAAGTTGTAGCCTCATAGACTTGGCAAAGTGTACCTGTTTTGCTATATAGATCAGTGAGCATGAAAACCTGAAATGCATACAGATAGAAGTAGGCTGTCAACCAAGGTAACTGTTTCATCACAGCGATCCTACACAATTGTGATTCCCTGTGTATGTAATGGAGTATTGCCCAACTAGTGCCCCACAGTTTTATGTGGTATTTATGGCTATCATCAAGTGTCACAGCGTGGTCTGCTTCATTGCTTTTAGTGCTCATATCAGCACAATGCTTTCCCCTCTTAGTTGTCTCTCAGTAGGAAGAGATGGCATGACAGTATGTCACAGACCTTTTTTCCTTGCATCTTTGTTGCTGGCTCCTTTTTTTCCATGTGAGAGACCTTGATCCTAAGAGCACAACCAAAAAAGCTGACTTGTAAGATTTTTCCATCCTTTGCTGTGCAGTACATTGTGGCATATTAATTAGCTTTCCTAACGAGTATATCTAGATGTCATATATGCATTATGCTGTACTTAATAATCATTGTGAAGCGAAGGAATTGATTGTTTTTTATGATAAGTACTGCTGCCAACTGTGTCTTCCTCATTTCTGGGTGACACATATGCATATGCTACTAAAGGGATGGAAACATCAGTTTGCGAGATCACCACCACTTGATGTAAGTACCACTTTGTGACAATCACCCATAAATGCACAATGTTGGTTCATGTGGACCATGTGCTTTCTTGTGCATTATTTATTATCTTGCACACAGTGTGAACAGTTACTTACTACCACTAGGCACTGTCAGTGCATCATCAGTGTACTCATACACATGTGACATGAAAGTATAACTCCATCAGTGGTGGTGCTTCTGACAGATGGTGGTGACCAGTAGAATGTCATCACTGGTACTGATAATTTAATGCCCAATATGGAAGTGCACTGTGGCTGACACATACAGATTTATAGTCGATGACATGCACAGAGTGCTGGTAGGAAGCCGGGAGAATCAAACTGCCCACCCCCACAGGATAGTCCAGTCAACATGGAGGACCATAAAGTTATGATACTAACATACTAACATACTAAAATGCCAGCAGAATAGGTCTAACGGTCTTTCGTGTCTGCTCGTTTGGTCAGCCCCCACCTGGGTGCTGATCTTGCTGTCCCCCTCGCCTTCTCTGGCTTCTCCCTTCCCAGTTCTGGATATTCTTGCTGCATTGGATTTTGCTTCCAGAACCCTTCCCCTGTACCTGTCCCACCCCCTCTTGAACCCCTCCACTGTCTCTGCCTCCACCAGCCCCCTAGGTAGTGCATTCCATGGCTCGACCACCCTCTCAGTGAAGTAGCACCTCCTCCTTTCTCCCTGAATCTTCCCTCCAGCTTCCACCCATGCCCCTCAGTGGCCCCTTCCTCCTTCCTTCAAGCACCCTGACTGTTCCTCCCCATTTACTCTCTTCATGTACCTGAAGACCTCTATCATGTCCCCCGGTCCCTTCTCTTCCAATGTACATATTTAGCTCTTCGAGCTCTCCTCATAGGTCCTGTCCCCAAGCCCCAAATCATTTTGGTTGCCCCCCTCTGGACCCTCTCCAGGAGGTTAATGTCCCTCTTAAGGTGTGGCCTCCAAAACTGCATGCAGTACTCCAGGTGTGGCCTCACCAAGCAGTTATACAGAGGGAGTATCACTCTCCTTCTGGAGGTGATCCCCAGCGATGCATCCCAGCATCCTGTTGGCCTTGGCTGCTGCCTCCTACAAGTCTCAGAGTTGTTCATCTTGACATCCACCACCACCCCCAGGTCCCTCTCAGCCATTGAGACTTGTAGTATTCCCAGGGTGTACACTTGGCCTGGGTTTCTGCCCCAGGTGGAGTACCTTGCATTTCCTGCATTGAACCTCAGCTTCCACTTTCTAGACCATCTTTCCAGAGCCTCCGGGTCCCCCTGCAGGGCCACTCTCCCCTCCTCCCCATCCACCACCGCCCCCAGTTTCGAGTCATCTGCAAAGAGACTCATCTCACTCCTGATTCCTGTCCTTATGTCAGATAGGTAGGCGTTGAACAGAAGAGGCCCAAGGACTGATCCCTGTGGGACCCCACTAATGACCTTGTTGGGGATGAGACTATCCCACCAACTATGACCCTCTGGGTCCGGTCCTAGAGCCAATTTCCTATCCATCTGATCATCTGGTTTCCCAACCCCATTTCTCCTAGCTTATCCAACAGGCCCACGTGAGGAACAGAGTCAAATGCCTTGCTGAAGTATAGAAAGAGGACATCCACTGGTCTACCCAGGTCCAAGGCACTTGTCACCCAGTCATAGAACTCCACCAGGTTTGTCTGACACGATTTCCGGATGAATCCATGCTGTCTATCGTCCAGGCACCCTGACTTATCCAGGTCCCCCCAGCCTCTCCTTGACAATGCCTCCATCACCTTGCCCACCACCGATGTCAGGGCTGACAGGCCTGTAGTTCCCTGCCACCTCCCTGATCCCCCTTGTGGATAGGCACTACATGCGCCACCTTCCAGTCTTGGGACACCCACCCTGTCCTCAGAGAGGTGGTGAAAAGCTCTGCCAGGGTTTCATCGAGGACATCTGCAAGTTCTTCAGCACTCTAGGATGTAATTTATCTGGCCCCGTGCTTTCTCCGTCTTAAGGGAGCTGAGGGCTTCCTCACTCTCTCTCTACTGTGATTTCCACTTGGTACCTCTTCTCCTGCTTAGCCCTCCCCACCTGCCAGTGATGCCTCCCCTCCCCAGACCTGCCGATCGGTAAGGGTCCCCCCCTCCTCATTATCTCTGTCTCCTCCCAAAATGTTCTTAGGTGGCCTTGAACCACCAACCTTTCAGTTAAGAATCCAATGCCCTAACTGATAGTGCCACAGAGACAACACTGATATCGCCAGAGGTAACTAAACTCATAAAGGGGGGAACAGCTGAGGACAGGAGGAAGGGGTTTAAAAACAGGAAGGACAAATGGAGGAGACAAAATGGCAAAAGGGGGGATTATAATAGGAGAAATGGCAAAACATTGAAGGCCATGCACAGGGACACTGGTTTACCGCATTAACGGTGACGCGGACGGAAACCCGGAATTGCGATTGGCCCGCGGGAAAACGGCGCCAAAACGGAAATAGCGTTTGTTCTCGGGCCTCCCGTGATGTGCAGGCTTTAAAAGTGAGTGCGGTAGCGTGCGTCTTTTCTTACTGCCTGCTCAGTCATTTTGCCGGTATTGTCCTGGAGTCCTGGAGAAATCTCGCTGCTGGAGTCCTGGGGAATTAAAATTGTTTCTGGTTCTGTGAGTATTTGATACTTTTTCACTGTTCCTGGATGCAGGAGATCGAGATCGCTGGTCTTGCAGAAGGAGAGGTTGCATTAAATCGAGCAATGCTGCAGTCGCCAAGGCTGTCCGGGGGTGAGGAGAAGGAAACACTTGCAGCTTCAGCCGAGCAGGTAAGGGAAGAGGTTTTATTAAATAAATAAATGCAGCTGTCGCTGTCCGGGGTGAGGTGAGGAAGAGGTTTTATTAAATAAATAAATGTAGCTGTCGCTACAGTTGTCCGGGGGTGAGGTGAGGAAGAGGTTTTATTAAATAAATAAATGCAGCTGTTGCGCTCTGTCCGGGGTGGGGGTGAGGTGAGGGAAGAGGTTTTATTAAATAAATAAATGCAGTTGTCGCGCTGTCCGGGGTGAGGTGAGGAGAAGGAAGCACTTGCAGCTTCAGCTGAGCAGGTAAGGGAAGAGGTTTTATTAAATAAATAAATGCAGCTGTCTCGCTGTCCGGGGTGAGGTGAGGAGAAGGAAGCACTTGCAGCTTCAGCTGAGCAGGTAAGGAAGAGGTTTTATTAAATAAATGCATCACCATCAGCGTGAGGACAGTTGCTAGCCTAGTCCATCAGGGTGGGATAGACAGTGTCTGTTCTGGTCTGTTGGGGATGGGAAAATGTCTGCACTGGTCTAACAGGGTGGGAGAGCTGTCATCAGCATTGAGATTGGGATAGTGCCACCCCATGGGTGGCCTTAGGGAGGAGAGAGTGGCTGGGCTGGTCCTTCGGGTGGGGGAGTGGCCCTGGTGGTCCGTCAGGGTGGGGAAGTGGCCCTGGTGGTCCGTCGGGGTGGGGGAAGTGCCCTGGTGGTCCATCGGGGTGGGGAGTGGCCCTGGTGATCTGTCAGGAGGGGGATTGGCCATGCTGCTGGCATGTCGGGAGGGAGAGTGGCCCTTGTGGTCCATTGTGGTGGGGCAGTGGCCCTGGTGGTCTGTTGGGGTGGGAAGTGGCCCTGGTGGTCTGTTGGGGTGGGAAGTAGCCCTGGTGGTCCATCGGGTAGGGGAGTGGCCGTGCTGGCCTGTCTGTGCTAGGAGAGTGGCTGGGCTAGTCCATCTGAGGAAGCAGAGTTGATGTGCATCAGCATCTCGATTGGGATACTGCCCTGGTGGTCCACTGGGATGGGAGATTGACCCTGCTGCTACACTGCAGTGAGGAGGGTGGCCCTGGGCATCTGTCAGAGTGGGGAAAGTATTCATGCCGCCCGCCTGGGTGGAATAGTGTCCACTCTGGTAAGCAGAGTGGTCATCATGCATCACCAGCATATGGATTGGGATAGCGCCACCCATGCTGCTGCAGCTTCTTGTGGGTTGGAGTGGCTGTGGTGGTCCATTAGGGTGGGGATAGTGACTGGGCTGGTGTGTCGGAGGGGAAAGATTAGTGAGTGTCCGGGCTGGTCTGAGGGTGTGAAGAGTGGCCATGCTCAACTGCCCTGCAAACGTTGTGCTGCTCACCTGCCCTACTGTACTAGCAGCCTGGTGCTCCTGACCTGCACCTTTGTCTGCCTTGTGCTATAGTAGACCTGCCTTGCCATCTACTGCTTTTCTGTGTGCCTGCTGAATTTAAATGTTATGTGTTTTGATAGTCCTGCTGCTGCTTTTATTTGAATGGGAAAGCAAGAGAGGAAGATGTTGGGAGGGGTTGAACAGTCGGCAGATGGGCAGGCTGGGTGGACTGGTCACATGCTGGGAAAATGGCTCTGGCCTCGGAGGGAGGGGTGAATGGGCAGAGCGCACAGAAACATTTTTCCCAGCATGTGAAACCAGTCTGCCGGGTCCGTGCCACGCCTCCATTGGTTTGTTGGTTGAACAGTCGGCAGATGGGCAGGCTGGCGGACTGGTTCACAGCTGGGAAAAATGGTTCTGGCCTCGAGGGCGGGTGATTGGGTTGAAGCGGCACAGAAACATTTTTCCCAGGCATGTGAACCAGTCTGCCGGGTCCGTGCACACGCCTCCATTGGTTTGTTGGTTGAACAGTCGGCAGATGGGCAGGCTGGGCGGACTGGTTCACATGCTGGGAAAATGGTTCTGGCCTGGAGGGAGGGGTGAATGGGCAGAGCAGCACAGAAACATTTTTCCAGCATGTGAACCAGTCTGCCGGGTCCGTGCACGCCTCCATTGGTTTGTTGGTTGAACAGTCGGCAGATGGGCAGGCTGGGCGGACTGGTTCACATGCTGGGAAAATGGTTCTGGCCTCGAGGGCGGGTGAATGGGCAGAGCAACACAGAAACATTTTTCCCAGCATGTAAACCAGTCTGCCGGGTCCGTGCCACGCCCATTGGTTTGTTGGTTGAACAGTCGGCAGATGGGCCAGTCTGCATGAATAATAATGATGGTAAAAAGACACACAGTCAGACATAACTTTATTATGCAAGCGCCACATCAAACTGAATAACCGTGAGGAATGTCTACTGGAATATTGTTGGAAGTGTTGGGGAATTGCAGAGAATTGATGATAAGTTCTTAAAGGTGAATTACTAGCAGACGGGAGCCCTGACCACCGTGCAGATTGGGGCTTCAGCTTTCGCGCCGCCCCCACAGGCACTATACAAAAAATAGTCTTTGTTTTCAGTGAGCACTCAAATTGGTGATTGAGCACAAAGATAGATTTATTTCTGTTGACTGCAAGGGGCTAGGAGACATGATGAAGCTACGAGCTGCACAGTGGTTTTATGGTTTTACCTGTGCCGTAGAACACCTTTCAGCAGTTGAGCTCCGACTTGAAAACTAAGAGGCTCCATTTTCATGAGGTCCAAGTTAGAGAGTGCCCAATTTACTGTTGGTGCAATTCTGATTGGTTTATTCTTCAGTACAGATTATTGATCTCTCTCCATTAGCATCCTCAGTCCCAATCCTCATTAATCATTGTGGATTTTGTTTTAATTGGATGCACTTTGTTTATATATAAATAAACCAATCCAGGAGCTAGATGTTAGGGACTGAACCGACGGAGTCCACTTGGCGCCTGGTGGTTCAGCTTAATTCACGCCTGAGCTCTGTAAAGCTTTGGTACATGGCATTGGATGAGTACTCTATTCTAACTCTGTTTGTCACTCTTGGGCGGTGGGGCTGCACTTGCTGCCGCTACCCGGCGTGGGGCTGCACCTGTTGGTGTCACCATGTCATCTGAGGGATGAGTTCATGCTGCAGTAAAACCTGAGGAATAGGGACAGTGCTGTTGTTGCTGCTGTAACACCTCGGAATTGGAGCCGTGTCCTTCTGCAGACAATGCAATAGAGGGTGGGGGCTACAGTGCAGTATCTGAGGGATAGAGGAGGCCATAGTGCTGTTGACACTGCCACACACTTGAGGGTTGGGGACAACTGTGCTGCTGCTGCCATCACATCTTATACCTATCAAAATAACAAAATTGGTGCAAGGATGGATCTATGTACAATAGTGGACGCCAAAATTGGTAATATGCATGGTAGCAGAGCAAATATTTGTTAAATAAATTACCCAAAACAAAACACCGGTTAAAACGGATTTTGGATTCGCAGACACCGGTGACAATACCGGTTTTTCCAACGTGCAAAACGGAATTTGCTCTTTCTCAATCACGGTAAACCAGTGTCCCTGGCCATGCATACCAATGCCCGCAGTCTAGGAGATAAAATCTCAGACCTGGAGGCCTTGATGACAGAGGCTGACCTGGATATTGTTTATTACTGAAATGTGGCATGCTGGAAACCATGACTGGGATGTAGTAATAACACTGTTTGGGAGAGGCAGGAAGGGTAAATAGGGAGGGGGGTGGCTCTTTACATCATGGAGGGTATTAGAATGACTTAGATACAGGGAATGCATGGGGGGCAGGGGTACTGTGAGTCACTCTCGAGATGGGCAATGGTACAGCTATTTGCACGGGGGGGATATACAGACTTCCAGCATGGGGGGGAGGTGTACAGGGTTCTTGTGGAATCCATCCACACAATGTCAGCTAACGGGGAGATGCTGCTGGTAGGTGATTTCAGTCTGCCAGATGTGCATTGGAGCATCCCAGAAGCTGCCTCAGCCAGGAGCAGGGACATCCTGTATGCCATGCTAGGGGCAGACCTCAGGCAGGTAGTACTAGAGCCCACCTGGGAGGGTGCAATTTTGGAACTGGTACTCACCAATGGGGATGGAATTGTGGAAGTGTGGGTGGGTGGACACCTGGGGTCCAGTGATTATCACACAGTGTGGTTCAGTATGAGTACAGTAGCACAGTCAAGTCACGCAAAGGCGAGGGTCCTGGATTTCAGAAGGGCAGACTTTACTAAGATGGGGATATGTCTCCAGTCCGGTTTCAGGAAGAGGCATAGTACCGAGACTGCATTAGTTAGGGTACTTAATGATCTCCTAATAGCAAGAGATCAGAAGAGCCATTCAATCTTGGTTCTTCTTGATCTCTCTGCAGCGTTTGACACCGTGGACCATGGGATGTTGCTGGATCGCCTGCGGCTACTTTGTGGACTGTCAGGGACAGTCCTCAGATGGTTCCATTCTTTCCTCACAGGCAGAAGTCAAAGGGTAGTTTCAGGGATTTTTTCTTCTGTCCCCTTTCCTCTGTCTTGTGGGGTGCCGCAGAGCTCTGTGCTTTCCCCCATGTTGTTCACGGTGTACATGCTACCATTGGGAGACATTATAAGGCTTTATGGGCTGAGTTTTCACTGTTATGCAGATGACACTCAGCTCTATATGTCCTTTGTACCCGAACAAAATGATGCTGTATCGGTTTTTAACAACTGCCTCGCTGAGATTCAGGATTGGATGAGTGCGAACTGGTTGAGGTTAAATCCGGATAAGACCGAGGTATTAGTCGTTGACCCAGGTCATTATGCAAAGAAGTTGACTCCTGGGGTCCCCTCAGGTCTTTTATTAGGGGATACCCAGTTGAGACCTTCTGAACAGGTGCGAAATCTGGGCGTTATTTTTGACAGTGCGCTGACACTAAAGATGCAGGTGTCGGCCACTGTCAAATCTTCCTTTTACCATCTGAGGAATATCACCTGGATAAAACACCTTGTTCCACATGATGGCCTTCTTGTGCTGGTCCACGCTTTTGTTTCTTCCCGTCTCGATTACTGTAATGCTTTATATCTAGGGTTGCCGGGGGTAGATCTCCGTCACCTGCAGCTGGTGCAGAACGCGGCAGCTAGGTTGTTGACAGGGCTACCAAGAACTTGTCATGTTACACCTGTGCTGCACAAACTGCACTGGCTGCCAGTGCGATGGAGAATCACCTTCAAGGTCGCATTGCTGACCTATAAGACCCTACATGGCCAGGGACCAGGCTACCTGCAAGATCTCCTTTGTCCCTCTTGTCCTCTCCGCCCACTCCACTCCACTGGCGAGGGATTGCTAGAGATTCCCAAGGTCTGTTATAAATCATCTGGGGCAAGGGCTTTCTCCTTTATGGCCCCGACCCTGTGGAATTCTCTACCTCATCAGATTAGAGAGTGCCTGTCCGTGGAAGCATTTAAGAGATCCCTGAAAAGTCACCTATTTTTGCTGGCATTTGGTTAGTTTATTTTATGGTTATTTTATTGTTCTTATGTTTTTATTTATTATTGTTGATGTTTTATCTCTGCTTTGTATTAACGCTTTGATGTTTTGAAAAGTGCTTTATAAATAAATTTTGATTTGATTTGATGAAGAATCCACTGGCAGGGAGGGATGAATGGGGGGGAGGCTGAGGAGCAGAGAGCCCATCTGAAAGGAGCCATAGTGGAGGCGACAAACCTTTGCATTAGGCAAGTAAACAAGGGCAAGAGAAAGAGAAAACCACCATGATTCTCAAAGGAAATGTCCGGGAAGGTAAGGGAATAAAAGATGGCTCTCAGGAGTACAAGGAAACACAGAAGGAGGAGGACAGGGTAGTGTACCTGGATAAACAGAGAAAGGCAGGGAAATCAGTCAGGAGTGCAAAGGCACAAATGGAGAAGAAAATAGCACAGGAGGTTAAAAAGGGGACAAGACTTTTTATAGGTACTGTACATTAGTGAAAAGAGGAAAACCAGGGGTGGGATTTTAAGGCTTCAAGGGGAAGAAGGGGAGTGTGTGGAAGAGGACCTGGAAAAAGCATCAATACTGAACCAATATTTACCATTGGCCTCTGATATACTGTTTCACTGATGATCTGTGTTGTGCCAAAAAATGCTTTTTCATAAAGCTAGACACTGAACTATGCGATATAGACATTGCAGTGAGACAATAGGAAAGAGCTAATTTTCATAAGAATTCGATTGCACACATTTAAATATAAGCATAATTGTCTCAGTGAAGATACTGTGATAGAGATACATTGAAGCCATGGGACCGTGGGTCACACATGTAAGTAATAAGGCATGAAGGAGTGTGTGTAAAACATATTTTACAGCATGGCCAGGGGCGTAGTAAGGCACAAGGCCGAAGGCCGATTGACTTCAGCCGTTGGATGTGCTGTAAAATATGTTTTACACACATCCCTGAGTGCCTTATTGTGCTTATCAAATTGGCTCCTTTTTTTTTTTACTTTTTATGTTTGCTTGCACGCATGTGCAAGAAACATAGTGCCATCATCCGAGTTTTCCAGAGGTGTGTCAGCCTCTTCCAATTCAGTCAGTGTGTTTGCAGGTGCAGTTGCAGTGTGCCAATCACTGCTCCAGCTGTCTATGACAGCAGTTGAAAATGCAGTGGCATACAGTTGAAAGGGACAGCGCCGCTTCAGTGAGCAGAGCTCCCCCCCCAACACGCATGCATATTGCGTGCTGATGTGCCCCCCCACGCACATATTGTATAGCCGACAAGGGTGCCCAATGCCCCGTCGGCTCCACGCCACCCCAAAAAGCTTTCCTGGTACCACGCTGAGAGAGCCCACCCCAGCATGGCTGCGTCCAGATGGCCGACGGGGTGCAATCCTCCCCGCTGGCTCCAGCCCCCAACAGCTTACAGCTGCCACGCTGGGAGCCCATCCCAGCGTGGCACAAGTTCATATGGCCGACGGGTGCCCAATCTCTGCCGGCTCCAGCCCCGCCAAACAGCTTTTTCAGCTGCCACGCGAGAGCCCACCTCAGCGTGGCAAATGTCCCGCCGCTTAATAATAAAAAACTGTTAATTAAAAGCGGTCCTCACAGTCTCCCTGCCCCAACCCGCACTCACCCACTGCGCACTTGCCTCCCCACACCCCTCACCCCATACTTACCTCCAGAGTCTGGAGTGATGATTCGTGGACCGGGAATACGCCTGCACTCTTCAAAGCTGACTGCGAACTGAGGAAATGCCGGTAAGCTGTATAATGTAATAGATAGGATTTTTTCAACTTTATTGCATATCTCGGGCATTTTTTGGAATTTTTGCATCAAACTTTCAACATGGGGTTTTGGGACCCCTTCTCATGAATGATGTCACTGTCATGGCGTTAATCGGGCCCGGAGGGTGATTTTGCAGTCACTGTGCGAGATCATCTTTTGGGACCAAGTAACGAAACGACACTGCCAGTGTTCATAAGGTGGGCTCTCAAAAAGCCTATTTTGAAAATTTGGTGGAAAAATTCCTTAAAATGACTGTTTTACGAGCGTGCGTTGCACAGTTCCTACGCACGCTCATAAGTTCACGAATTTTCAATATTTTTCACTCCAGATTTTCAAAATTGCCATTTTACCACACCTTCTTATGAGCAGTACAGCTGTCATTTTTCACATCTCACCCAAAACATGTTTCCGCCATGTAGCGCACAATGGCGCAGTCGGTGTGCTAAATCAATGTACAGGACATATTAAGATAATCACAGTGACACTGTTCATGAGCAGAGGTCTTAAAATGGCTATTTTGAAAATTTGGTGAAAAAATTCCAAAACATTACTGTTTTACGAGCGTGCGTTGCAGAGTTCATACGCATGCTTGTAAGTTCGCAAATTTTCAATATTTTCACTCCAGATTTTCAACATTGCCATTTTACCACACCTTCTTATGAGCAGTATAGCTGTCATTTTTCACATCTCACCCAAAACGTGTTTCCGCCCATGTAGCGCACAATGGCGCAGTCGGTGTGCGAAATCAATGTATGGACACATTAAGAAAATCACAGTGACACTGTTCATGAGCAGAGGTCTTAAAATGGCTATGTTGAAAATTTGGTGAAAAAATTCCTAAAAATGACTGTTTTACGAGCGTGCGTTGCAGAGTTCCTACGCACGCTCGTAAGTTTGCAAATTTTCAATATTTTCACTCCAGATTTTCAACATTGCCATTTTACCACACCTCCTTATGAGCAGTACAGTTGTCATTTTTCACATCTCGCCCACAACGTGTTTCTGCCCATGTAGCGCACAATGGCGCAGTCGGTGTGCAAAATCAATGTATGGGACACATTAAGAAAATCACAGTGACACTGTTCATGAGCAGAGGTGTTAAAATGGCTATGTTGAAAATTTGGTGAAAAGATTCCCAAAAATGACTGTTTTAGGAGCATGCGTTGCGCAGTTCCTACATGCACTGAGCAAGTTTCGAATTTGTAATATTTGCACACCAGATTTTCAACAGTGCCATTTTACCGCACTTCCTTATGAACAGTACAGCTATCATTTTTCACATCTTGCCCAAAATGTGTTTCTGCACATGTAGTGCACAATGGTACAGTCGGTGTGCGAAAACAATGTTTGGGACAGATTAAGAAAATCACAGTGACACCAGTCATGAGCAGAGGTCTTAAAATGGCTATGTTGAAAATTTGGTGACAAAACTCCATAAAATGACTGTGTTACGAGTGAGCATTGCGCAGTTTCCATGCACCCTCATAAGTTCATGAATTTGTAATATTTTCAGTCCAGATTTTCACCAGTGGCATTTTTCCACACCTCCTTATGAACTGTACAGCTGTCATTTTCCACAACATGGCCGAAATGTGTTTTCACACTTTCAGCGCAGAAATGCTTGGTCGCTGTGGGAAATCACTGTTCGGGACAGATAAAGAAAATCACACTGACACTGTTCATGATCGAAGGTCCCAAAATGCCTGTGTTAACAATCTGCTGTAAAAAAATCCCCAAACTAGTTACATTACGGGTGTGCGTTGCACAGTTTCTATGCACGCTCGCGACTTCACCAGTTTTTTTAAGATTTTCACAGCAGATTTTCAACATTGCCATTTTTACACTTCCCCATGCACAGTACCGCTGTCATTTTTCACATCCTGTTCGGAATGTGTTTTTGCACCTGTGGTGCCAAATGCTGTAGTCGCTGTGCAAAAGCAGTTTTCGGCTAACAAACTGATATTGCCACTGTTCATGAGGTGGGGGTCACAAAAAAACCATGTTGAAAATTTGGAGTGAAAATATCAATGAATGTCTGAGGCGTTATGGTTTCCGACCATAACGCCGCACCCTGTAGAGAATGACAGGCATCTGGGGTGTGACTTGGGATTCTTGCCTGTAATGCTCATACCATTCCACCCCCACCCACACCCTGCAGCCAGTGAGAGGCATCAAGGTGTGCCTCGGACTCTTCGGGCCCAAACTTCACCCCATTCTCCTATACCACACCCATCTCACCGTATTTCCTGATGGAATGGGGTGCGCATAAGGGCCAAAGACCCCAAGGAACACCGTGACACTTGTCATTGTCTGCAGGGTAGGGTGTGGTGAAATGGCATGGTCGTTATGCCTGACGACCCAAAGGCACACCCCAATGCCTGTCACTCTCTGCAGGGTGGTGGTGGGGTTGGCTTCAGTTCAATGCTTCGCTGCCATTCCTATTATGCAGCTCTGTAACTTCTACACTACCAATGCCAATGCCAGCAAGCAAACATTCGGCATTGACAAATGCTTGTTACTGTTGGGAACAGCATGTTTATATGTAGAAACAATAGATTTACCTATGTGCATTTTTAATAAAATAGTCCTTCCGCCCACTGCAAGTGATGTAATTGATGATGTCATTGTAATATTGCCTACTTTCTTCTTCTTCTTCTTGTTTTTTTTTCTCTGGTTTTCTCCATATTCAAGATATGGAATGTTTGTCATGGAATATTTACCACGGAATACATGGATTTAAAATTCTGCTTAGTTCTACTGGCAGAATGTTTCTCTCCTAACACACTGTACACACAGACAACAAAGGCCTTTGTTACAGCCAGAGACTAAATTATCTCACTGTCAGGACAAGAAGAAAAGAGTTCCCTGATGAGCAGGTAAAGACAGAAGGAGGATTTTACACTGTCAGCAAATAGACAGTTGTAGTGAAAACTATAAACAATACTTATTGTATCTAATTTGTTTATGTATGTAAGGGGAGTGTGATAATCAGGGAAACAACATTTCATTAGTTTGTTTTGTTTTTTATTTAAGGTAATTTTATTATGTTTGCTTGCGCATGCGCAAGAAACATGTGACAGCTTAGGAGAAAATCGGGTTGTGGAGGTGCAGCACTGTTGTGGCCAATGCTGCCACTGCTTTTGTGAACTTGGCTGTGTGTCACCAATACTAGCGCACTCTGGTGGTGACACTAGTTTGCAAACCTGCCACCAACTTGAGAGGATTTCGTCACCTCAGTCAGGGAGCATCTCGTCATTGCAGCATCAGCCTCTTGCTCCGTGCTGAATAGTTTGCATGCAGATGAGAAGCTGACGCTGCAATGCCGGGCGGTCCCTGATTGTTGCAGTATTTTGTTTTGTTTTGTTGATCTCTCTGCCACCTGCTTGCTCCCAGTTCCATGTCAATATGTGCAAACATATTAATCACGGTAAATTTGAGCACTGTAAATTCACTGCAACCAACATCCGCTAAGATATAATATAGCAAAATTCAGTACAGTGCTTAGAATTCGGCTTTAGGTAGGGAGATTTGTGCTTTTCTGTAGAACATCCTTCTAATATTGGTGCGATTACCAGGTGAAACAGTCCTAGAAATAAAAAGTGTGTAATGTTGTATCACTCCCAAAATGCACTCACAAGCAGTGGCAATGAACATTTGGTTTATCACAGAAGATCGTAATTTCAGTTTACCCCACATTTACCCTGTGCCACCTGGTTCTCCCGAAGATCCGCACCTCCTTCTATCCCTCCCTCCTTGCGATCAAAGACTGCACCTGGCTATGACTGAGTCAACAGGAAAAATAACCCAGACAGGACATTCAGTTATCTAAAGTGGCTGGCAGACACAATTACAGCACCCGTCTCTTCTGGTTTCTCCCATTACCATCCATACCTCTATGCCATTTGAGCCTGCAGGTGCTCCTGTTGGATTAAATGAAAAAAAAAAAAAAAAGAAGAATCTAAACAAGCCATATAATTTTTTAAAGTGGCCCTTTCCTACAGTCACAACAACTATCCTTCTCTGCTCCCCTCTTGCTTTTGTCTGTCCCCCCCTTGTAATCAGTGCATGCCTTTCTTCCAGCAGGAATAAATAAAAAATGATAACTCGGATAAACCATATTTCTGTATTAAATGGCCCTCTGCCAGGATCTCAGCACCCCACCTTTCCGTTTCTCCTCCGCCCCGTTCAATCCCTGTTCAATCCATCCATTCCTGTGATCGTAACTTTAATGTGGCCCGACTGAGTTAAAAAAAAAAAAACCCAGACAGGTCATTTAATTTATATGGAGTGTCTCTCAAACAGAATCTCAACCTCCTGGTTCCCCTCCCACTTCCATATCTACCTCCCTGTGATTTGAGTCAGCATGTAGTCCCCTTGCATTAAAAAAAAGAATAACCCAGACAGACAGGCCATTTGCTTTTTTCAAGTGACTCTCAAACATGATCACAGCACCGTCTCTCCAGTTTCCCTCCTGTTTCCATCCCTCCCTTCTACATAGACCTATGCAATGAGAATCGGACTTAATTGAAATTGCACAGTGAAGTAATCCAGAGTGTGGGCAGGAAGGCTGAATCAGACAGGAATTGCAGACATGGAATTTTTGTGGTGTTATAGTTTTTAGTTGAACTGTATGTTTAGCTGAAATTGCCCTGCGCTGTGAACGTCAAGCTAAATTAATCGCGCTGTATTTTCTATGCGTATTGATGTGATACCCTTGCTCCCTTATTCTGGACCTAACGAGGAAGTTTTCAGCCCTGCTGTCAATCGTAAAACATTATTTTTCTACTAAATTAAATTTTCTTTCCCCAAATCAGTGCAAACTCAAGTTTCCAAAGCAATTTATTCTATGCTCAAGAGCACAGCACTAAGCCCTATCGCTACACCTTGTGACCTAAGCCTCCCAGCCCAGCACTGAATAAATATCTCTGCCTCAGAGACTTGATTTTGATTTATTTTCTTCAATAAGAGTGCTGATATTGCTATGTTCGTTTCGTCCCAGTTTTAGTAATGAACGGTTGGCACCCTCTCATCCTCGAGTGCGTGGGATTGTGTTTTAACTTGAACTCAGGGTTGACTTGGGTACAAGAAATTCATTTACTAGGAAATAAATAGTTTAGATCAGGGCTGAAAACACCCTCCTTAGGTCTGAAATCGAGGAGCAAGCAGGTAGCAGAGAGATCAGCAAAAAAAAAAAAAGTGGCAGAGGAAAACCAATACAGTTGCAACTTGCAAGCCACACAGTAAGTCATTTTTCAGGCAGCAGACCCAGAGTCTGCACTGAAATTTGTAACAACAATGTTACTAGGTAACTAGTAATAAGTCACACATGTGGAAGGAGACTGTAATGCGATCTTTTCTGTTGCTATTGTGTAGGCGCGCACGGATGGCATAACGACTACAGTAACATTAAAAGTTCAAGCCCGTTACTTGGGCCCAGATCAATTTACTTTAGGGCACAGCAACTCCATGACTTAGACCAGCTCCTCCTTGAGAACTGTGGCAGAGTCACAGCAGAGTTGAGGGTGTCTCTCTACTCGGTCAGTCTGGTGTCTGACTCCTCCCCTACTATGTGAAGGCATTTCCGTTGTCAAAATAACTCCCTTCACAGTTTTTTTTGTTTGCCTTTTTATGTTTGCTTGCATGCATGTGCAAGAAACGTGCCACTTAGGAGAGAAGCAGGTTGTGACGGTGCAGCACTGTTGTGGCCAATGCTGCCATTGCTTTTGTGGGCTCAGCTGTGTGTCACCAATGCAAGTGCATGCCGGTGGTGACACTAGTTTGCAGGCCTGCCACCAACTTGAAATGATTTCGCTGCCTCAGTCAGGGAGCACCTCGTCATTGCAGCATCAGCCTCTTGCTCTGTGCTGAATAGTTTGCATGCAGATGAGAAGCTGACGCTGCAATGCCGGGCGGTTCCCCGATTGTTGCAGTATTTTGTGGCATAATGTTATTCTTCCCTCGTGTGAAGGCTCCTTTCAGCAGCCAGTGGATGAATTGGGTCTGGCAGTGTGCTGCCCTTACTGTGGCACCACTGGCAGAGGGCTGCCTACTCGGCACAGTCTCACCGACACTGACCCCCAGAAGCACTGCAGTTTAGAGTGCTTTGCAATGCAGCCTTGCTTGCCCTTTCCCCTGACTGAAGTTGTGGCTGGAGTCTGGGACCTAGAGTAACTCCCAGTCTGAATCATGGTGGAGTGAGCAGAGCTGAGCAAATTGATTGTCCAGTGGTCAGAATGAAAAAAAAACCAAAAACTGGTTGGGCCGCAATACATTCATTGGTTGCCTGACTCCTGATCCCAGAACTACCAATGGTACATATGGACATCATTTTGATAATTCTGTCCCTATCTATAAGCCAGTTTTGCTTCGGGTGTGTTTTGCATGGTCATTGTGCTTTTGGAGCAGACAACCAGCTGTATTACTGCCACTACGACTTCAGCATAATAATTACTAGGTGTGTATATTGCAAGTTTGTTGCTGGCGCTGTCTTTATGGAACTCTTTCTGCATCTGGGACTTCAGCACTTCTTGTGTGAGAGCAAGCAGGTTGGTAATTTATAATTCAATGCTTCATTGCTACTCTCCATGTATTCATTTATTTTAACTACATGGCACTGCCTTAAATTCCCCAAAGTGATGAAAAAAAAGCAGTAAAATGGAAACGTGCAAAAAAAATAGCCTCAGCCTGTGCCTGCTCCCACGAACTTGAACACACTGAGTAATGACAGGCTGCGAAAGCATTAGTGATTTTTCTATTCTGCGACATGGAAAAAGCACAATACAAGTTTGTTGTGGCAATTCCGTGGCAGTATTGTATTCGGGCTCACTGTCAATAACTGGAAGGATGGATTATGGAAACTCTAGTTAAGGGATTCAAACAGTGTGCCACTAGTAACCAATCATTTGTGCATCGCAAATGTGAATTCTCTAGGATCAACTCATTTTCCCATTTCTAGTAATTCCCACAAAATCGGGCTCCAATCAAGTACTTCATTACAATCACTATTTAGGAAAGGGACAGTCACCCCCTTCCATAACTTAATATTAGTGTCTCTGTGTTTTCATTTTTTTGAAAGTAGTTGTATTCTGAGCTTGATGTAACCCCCCCCCCCCTTTTTTTGTTGAAAACGAATGTCCATAGTCAATTACGAAGGTACAATCCAACTTACAGCTAGTCCAGTGTTACCACACTGGTACCGTATTGGTTGTACATTCCTCTGACACATACGGCCAGTACACTGTACAGGCAGCTGTGTGAGTGTGAGATCCCGATGAGTGTCAAGTGTACCCTTCTGGTACTAACATACAAGTTCTTGTACATGCTTGGTATGTGAAATAGTGTTCCCAGCACTGATTGCTTTCCTGTTCATTCTGTGTCTCATGTAGTTCAATAAAATGATATGTTTCCTACTGTCTGTAAAACAAGAGAGTGATGTGGGGATCTACAAAGTTTCAGTCTCATCACAAGCTGCCTAGCACAGGGGCCGTGGCAGTCTTCCCTGGGACCAAGCGAGGACAGGTGGTCACCCCAGAGGAAAAAAAGGGAAACAAATATAAAAACACACAAACTAAGTGCAACTGATAAAACAACTGAACTTTTCAATGCAATTAATTTTTCCAGTCTTTCAATGTTACCCTGGATATTGACATTATTTCCATTACATGGATTACAGATACAACTTGTCCTTGTATGTAAAAAGAAATTCCTCCGCTTCCCCTATGCATCCTCCCCAGCGAGGTTTCCAGCCCTCTCTTCCTCCCCCTCTGATCTTGATGTGACTAGAAACACATAGAAACATAGAATTTGACAGCAGATAAGGACTGCTTGGCCCACCCAGTCTGCCCATTTCCCTACCTAATGGATAAGCTGCAGATCCTAGTTAACCAACAGCCTACTTCCTCCTACCCCCAACCCCTAGAATTGCCTTATGTCTGTCTCATGCATTCTTGAATTCCCCCACTGTTTTAGACTCCACAACCTCCACAGGAAGGCTGTTCCATGCATCCACAACCCTCTCTGTGAAAAAATACTTCCTCACATTACCTCTGAGCCATCCCCCTTCCATCTTTAAATTGAGCCCCCTGTTCTTGCATATCTCTTTTTCTGAAAGATGCTACTCTCTTGGACTTTGTTTATTCCTTTGAGGTTCTTGAAAGTTTCTGTCATGTCAACCCTGTCCCTCCTTTCCTCGAGGGTATACATATTAAGCTCCTTAAGTCTTTCTTCATATGTCTTCTGGTGCAGACCCTGCACCATTTCAGTTGCCCTCCTCTGGACTGCCTCCATCCTGTCTATGTCCTTGTGGAGACTGGGTCTCCAGAACTGCACGCAGTACTCCAGATGGGGACTCACCAGCTGTCTGTACAGAGGGATAACAACTTCCTGTTTTCTACTGGTGATGCCTCTTCCTATACATCCCAATATCCCCCCAGCCCTCCTTACTGTCCTCTCACATTGCTTGCCCACTTTTAGGTCATCTGATATGACTACCCCCAGGTCCCTTTCCATTCTTGTTGTTGTCGTCAGTATCTCACCCCCATAGTATACTCTTCTCCTGGGTTTTTGTTTCCCAGGTGCATTACTTTGCACTTCTTAGCATTGAATCTAAGCTGCCATACATTTGACCATTCCTTCAACCTTGCCAAGTCCCTTTTCATCCTTTCCACCACACCTTGTGTATCAACCCTGTTGCAGATCTTTGTGTCTTCTGCAAAGAGACATACATTTCTTTCCAGTCCCTCTGCAGTGTCACTTATAAAGACATTGAAGAGGACCGGTCCTAGAACTGAACCTTGTGGTACCCCACTAGTAACCCCTCTTTCTTAAGAGTGTATTCCATTTACTATTACCCTCTGTGTCCTGTTCTCCAGCCAATTTTTTACCCAGATGACCATCTGTGTTGTCTAAATGTCATGCAGATGACCAGCGCTTGGCAGGCCATGCAGTTCTGTCCTCCTTTGTCTCACTACCTTCATGTGTCTCTCTCTCTCTCCCCATTTTTTAGTGTTTTGTACCTCTTTTTTGGTTCTTGACCTCCACGGTGACCCTCTGTCGAAGTTTGGTCCCGGTGTAGCCTGTCCCCCACCCCTATGTCCTGTATGACAATCAAGAAATTTTGCACACCACCACACCACTGTGGGGATTTACATACTTTAGGGAAATGTAGTACTGTGATAGCAATAATGCTCTAAGAAGGATCCAGCACAGAAAGTGATGTCAGTGTTAAACTTTGCTCTGTGATGTACCTACCTTTCTATTTTGGTGTCATCAGTAACCTTAGCAATGCAGTTGCTGTTTCCTACCTCCAGATCACTTGTGAATATTTTAAACAATGCTGGCCCCAGAACAGAACCTTGCTTCCATGTGAATAGATTACAATTTTTGTAGCTCTTTATTTCTTGCACTGTAACCAGTTCCTAATTAATTGCATTATGTAGAGAATAATACAAGGGTTGGTGTGTGAACCAGAATTTGATATACCCCCAAGGTATGGGATGCTACATAAACCCCAATAGCAAACAAAGCTTGGGGGGCTTATAAATGCATCCCGCACCAAGGGTGTGTTTAAAATTCTTTGCTATACATACCTACCCATTTTTACATTCACTTGCGCGCATGTGCAAGGAACGTTTTGGGAGAGTAGCACACTTTGGAGGTGTGCCTCTCCCCTTCAATCCACTGCTCCGCTGAGCAGGCGTGGTGGTCCTGCACCAATGGGTGTGGGAGCTCTGTATGACAGCGGTGGTCTTCTGCTTCAAAGAAAACCACCACTGTCATACCGAGCACCGCGTCACGCCACCCCCACTCACGTCACGCGCTCCCCCCCACGTCACGCCGCCCCCCCAAAGCTTTGGTGCGCAAATGTTGTTTGCCGGCAGGGGTGCCCAATCCCCGTCGGCTCCACGGCCCCAAGCCATCCTTCTGCCACGCTGGGAGCCCACCCCAGCGTAGCAACGCCCCACGTAGTCCTTTTTTTTTCAACCTGTAAAAAAACGGTCCCACGTAATCTCCCAACCCTCCCACAACCCACACCCACCCACTGCGCACCCAGCCTCCCACACACACCTCTTACTCCCATACTTACCTCCGAGCTCGGCGCGATGATCTTCGTGGACTGGAACACGCCTGCACTCTTCAAAGCCGACCGCGAACTGAGGAAATGCCGAAGCTGTATAATGGGCTAGATAGGGGTTTCAACTTTATTGCATATCTCAGGCATTTTTTGGAATTCTTGCACCAAATTTTCAACATGGGGTTTTGGGACCCCTTCTCATGAATGATGTCACTGTCATGGCGTTATTCGGGCCCGAAGGGTGATTTCGCAGTTACTGCGCAGTCACTCCATGAAATCACCCTTCGGGCCTGAATAATGCCATGACAGTGGCATCATTCATGAGAAGGGGTCCCAAAAACCCCATGTTGAAAATTTGGTGCAAGAATTAAAAATGACTGTTTTACGAGCATGCGTTGCAGTTCCTACGCAGGCTCGTAAGTTCGCAAATTTTCAATATTTTCACTCCAGATTTTCAACATTGCCATTTTACCACACCTCCTTATGAGCAGTACAGCTGTCATTTTTCACATCCTGCCCAAAACATGTTTCTGCCCATGTAGCGCACAATGGCGCAGTTGGTGTGCAAAATCAATGTATGGGACGCATTAAGAAAATCACAGTGACATTGTTCATTAGCAGAGGTCTTAAAATGGCTATGTTGAAAATTTGGTGAAAAAATTCCTAAAAATGACTGTTTTACGAGCGTGCGTTGCGCATTTCCTACGCACGCTCGTAGGTTTGCGAATTTTCAATATTTCCACTCCAGATTTTCAACATTGCCATTTTAACACACCTTCTTATGAGTAGTACAGCTGTCATTTTTCACTTCTCACCCAAAACATGTTTCCGCCCATGTAGCGCACAATGGCGCAGTTGGTGTGCAAAATCAATGTATGGGACACATTAAGAAAATCACAGTGGTACTCTTTATGAGCAGAGGTCTTAAAATGGCTATGTTGAAAATTTGGTGAAAAAATTCCTAAAAATGACTGTTTGACGAGCGTGCGTTGCACAATTCCTACACACGCTCGGACGTTTGCGAATTTTCAATATTTGCACTCCAGATTTTCAACATTGCCATTTTACCACACCTCCTCATGAGCAGTACAGCTGTCATTTTTCACATCCTGCCCAATATGTGTTTCCGCCCATGTAGCACACAATGGCGCAGTCGGTGTGCGAACTCAATGTATGGGACACATTAAGAAAATCACAGTGACACTGATCATGAGCAGAGGTCTTAAAATGGCTGTGTTGAAAATTTGGTGAAAAAATTCCTAAAAATGACTGTTTTACTAGTCTGCGTTGTGCAGTTCCTACGCACGCTCGTAAGTTTGTGATTTTTCAATATTTTCACTCCAGATTTTCAACATTGCCGTTTTACCACACCTCCTCATGAGCAGTACAGCTGTCATTTTTCACATCCTGCCCAAAACATGTTTCTGCCCATGTAGCGCACAATGGCGCAGTCCGTGAGCGAACTCAATGTATGGGACACATTAAGAAAATCACAGTGAGACTGTTCATGAGCAGAGGTCTTCAAATGGCTGTGTTGAAAATTTGGTGACAAAATTCCTTAAAATGACTGTTTTATGAGTGTTCATTGCGCAGTTCCTATGCACACTCGTAAGTTTGCGAATTTTCACTATTTTCACTCCACATTTTCAACATTGCTATTTTACCACACCTCCTTATGAGCAGTACAGCTGTCATTTTTCGCATCTTGCCCAAAACGTTTTTCCGCCCATGTAGCACACAATGGCACAGTCGCTGTGTGAACTCAGTGTATGGGACACATTAAGAAAATCACAGTGTCACTGTTCATGAGCAGAGATCTTAAATGGTTATGTTGAAAATTTGGTGAACAAATTCTCAAAATAACTGTTTCACGAGCGCATTGTGCAGTTCTCACGTACTGTAAGTTTGCGAATTTTCAATATTTTCACTCCAGATTTTCAACATTGCCATTTTACCACACCTCCTTATGAGCAGTACAGCTGTCATTTTTCACATCCTGCCCAAAACATGTTTCCGCCCATGTAGTGCACAATGGCGCAGTCGGTGTGCAAAATCAATGTATGGCACACAGTAAGACAATCACAGTGACACTGTTCATTAGCAGAGGTTTTAAAATGCCAATGTTGACAATTTGGTGAAAAAATTCCTGACAATGACTGTTTTATGAGCGTGCATTGCACAGTTCCCACACACGCTCGTAGGTTTGTGAATTTTCAATATTTCCACTCCAGATTTTCAACATTGCCATTTTACCACACTTCCTTATGAGCAGTACAGCTGTCATTTTTCACATCCTGCCCAAAACGTGTTTCCGCCTATGTAGCGCACAATTGGGGTAACAAAAAGGTCATGCTGAAAATTTATTGTGCAAATACCAGCAATCACACAGGGCATTAGGGTAAAGCACCACACATGCCAAACACCACTGCAAATACCTGCAAGCGAACGTTCGGCATTGACAAATGCTTGTTATGTTTGCTTGCATGCATGCGCAAGAAACATATTGTGGCAACTTAGTGGAGAAGCAGGTTGTGGAGGTGCGGCAGTGTTGTGGCCTATGCCATCACTGCTTTTTGGGGCTTTTGTGTGAGTCACCAATGAATGAGCATGCTGGCTATGATAGTAGGCTGCAAGCATGCCACCAACTTGAAACAATTTCACCGCCTCAGTCAGGGAGCGCCTTGTCATTGCAGTGTCAGCCTCTCGCCCCGTGCTGAATAGTTTGCATGCAGATGAGAAGCTGATGCTGTGATGCCAGGCGGTCCCTGATTGTTGCAGTATTTTGTGGCATAATATTATTCTTCCCTTGTGCGAAGGCTCCTGATTCACTTTTAACAGCCAGTAGATGAACTGGGCCTGGCACTGTGTTGCCCTTACTGTGGCGCCACTGGCAGAGGGCTGCCTGCTTGATGCAGCCTTGCTAACGCTGACCCCCAGAAGCACTGCAATTGAGAGTGCTTTGCAGCACAGCCTTGCTTGCCCTTTCCCCTGACTGAAGTTGTGGTGGGAGTCGGGGACCTAGAGTAGCTCCTAGCCCTAGCCATGGTGAAGCGAGCAGAACTGAGCACTTTGATTGTCGGAATTGAATTGAAAAAAAAAAATGGTCAGGTCTCCTGCACACAACACTCTCTCACCCCCGCCACATGAAAACCATCAGACGGAGTCTCAAGCATCGCTAGACTCAACCTGATCTTTGACCGCAGGAGGCACAGACTGAGACATGACAGATCTCCCGATGACAGACGCTGGATCCATTTCTAACTCTCTGTAGCAGGTGACAGGAATGGATCATAGGGTGTGTCTTGATCTTGCTGTGGGGATGATGCAGCTGAGCTTTTCTGGCTGGGACACTGGGTAGTACACTTTGGGGGGCTGGGTTCTTTCTGCCATTAGCCATGTCAGATGTTACTTAAGGTAAGGCGCTGTGTGCGGGGGTAAGGCTGCCAAACTACCAAATGTCTCTCTTGACAAACTGATGTTCTAGGGATTTACTTCAATTGACATCTCATCTGACCACCCCTTGCAATATTCTTCAGCTACCTATTTTGCTCTGTGAAATGTTGAAGGGTCTGCGTTTGTCTTCTTATGCCATCATTAACAGAAACAAGTCTAAAATGTAAAACAATATGTGTATATATATATCCTTTTGCAAACAGAAAAATAGCAGAAAGGCAAATAACAAAAGTAATCCCCATGCACAGCTTTAATAAACTGCAGTGATTGAGCTACTGAGGCTCACTTTAGAGCTATGAGGGCTGAGCCCTGCCAGAAGTGCTCCCTCACTCATAATTCCCAAAATGCCAATAGCTAAAGCTCTCAAACAAGTCAACACCTGTCTCTGCTTCACCAGCCGGCCTTTAGCATCAAGACACAGTAGCTCTGCCACCCCACCAGGGCAGCCGCCGACATTTGCAACCCATCACCATGGTGCCCTGCGTTTGGCGTGCTGTTGACGTAAATCCATCTCTCCTGCTACGGGACACTGCTTCCTTCACACTGTACAGTGTCATGGGATGAAGGTAGATGGTCCCAGACCCACAGAGGGCAGCAGGTGCAATGAGTGGAACTGCCATATCCTTGGCAGCAGCAGCAGCAGCAGCAGCAGCAGCAGCAGGTGACTCTAATGTCAGCGCGCCCTCGAATTGTGAGAGCAATGATGGACTGATCATGGGGAGGAGCTAAGATAGGCTACCAGCACCAGCAGAACTCACTCTTACTATGGGAAAGTAATGGTTGTTGTGTGCGTTAACACCCCCACACTACCAGTGCCTTAGATTAGGCAACCCGGGCAGAGGTGCCCAACTACCCGGAAATGTGTTACCTGAACCGGAAACCCTTTGATTATGGAGGACTGGCATCCCCCATTGCCGAATTTGGTACATCAGAACTGGAAATTATAAATGGGTACAGCTTCTGAGCCTATGTTCTGAGTAGTCTTCCAAGCCTGCTAGGTACCCATATGTGGGATGTAGATGTAACAGCATTTCTGAATTGCAGTCTGGAGAAAAGGGCAAATATTGGGGTGTGCTAACTCTGAAAATAGGTAAATCAGTCATCTCTGATGGTGGGGAAACAGCTCTAGCACACTGATAATCTGAGTTTGCACCCCAAGCTTGGGAACTTGGTAAAAAACAAACCTCTGGAACTGAACAGGACCAAGATTAGTAAAAACGGCACCAGGCACAAGTGGCACAAATTTTGCCAGTTAGGCCAGTCCAGCTTTTACCAATCTGCTCCAGTTTCAATTATATATATATATATATATAGTTTTAGCAAGTCCCAGGTATGGTTGAAAATTGGACTGCTGGGTTGGCTCATCAGCGCAGTGATAGCGCTACCACTCGTGAAGGCAATGACCTAGGTTCAGGAGTGAGCCTGGGTCATAGGGGGCTGGCTGGGGTAAAGAGGATTGAGTGTCCCGGTGAATGCTCTCCTCCGGGGTGGAGTTGCTATCCTCACTGCAGTACCACCACCTGAGTGAACATAGGTGGTAGTGCAGTCAGGGGTTCAGCGGCAGGGGTGGTCACAGGCCAAGGATCCAGCACAGCAGCACACCTGGCATACAGATGCACCTAGGACCTCCCTAGTGCACCTGATTCAGAGGAGGTGGGAGAAATGAAAATGTCCCCACTGCTTGAAGGATGACCCTGGTGGACTGAAGAAGACTGGTTCTGGACTCCACAGCTTGCTGCCTGACGAGAACAACGCAGTCTGAGGGGTATGTCCTCTGTACCCCATTGGGGGTGGCATAACTGAGGCAGTATGGAGGTAGGCAGCTGAAGTAGGGACTGGGTCTCCTCCAGCTCCTCCCAGGCTCCTGCCTCCTCCTACACAGCTACACTCAGAGGCTCCTTCAGAAAACCTTCTCCCCTCCACGAAGTACCCAGGTTTGTGGTCAGCGGCCAGTGCATGATGACCAGAAGAGAGACAATCCAACAGTACATGGCACAGAGGGAGTTATTAAATTAAATCATCTGACCCGGGCCAGACCGAATTTAAATTTTTTTTGCTGCTGCCAGAGTCCAACTGGCTTTAGGCTACTGCCTGCTTTAGCGCCCATCGCCCGATTCCTTCTATGAACTTCTGCTGGCTGAGAGAAGGAAAAAACTTTAATTGCAGCCTGCAAAGCTGAAGAACACTCACAGCATCAGTGCCGACAGTGCTCTGTGAGTGTCTCAGCAGCCAGTCACTGCACCACTTGAGGTAAGAAAGAGACAGTTTCCTGGATCCTTCTCTGGAGCAGCCATAGGCCCCTGGAATTTCTAGCCTGGGTTGGAACTGAATTTGTTATTGTCACAAGAAGCCTGGGCCCAGCCTCAACCTCTTACTACTGGAGGAGGGAGTGAGGTGCCGCAGCAGCTGGTAGTTTACATCTACAGCCCAGAGTACATCCGTGCCTGCGATTCACTTTGCAAAGTTCCCAATCGGATAAGCCTGCCAGCAGGTGTGAGATCCAGCCAGGGAGGGGGTCTGGGCTGCCCAGTTTAAATGCACTGCAGGGAAGCTTTCTGTGCACTCTTGCATGGTGTGACCCAGTGACAGATTTTGTTCTATATCACATGTGCTTATCTTGTTAAACCAGGGAGGGTTCTGTACTGCCTCAGTGTAATCCAGCACTCTGTAAACTCCAGTTTTTCCACTGCAACCCTAGTGAGGAGTTCTGTACTGTACTGTGCTGGTTTGACAGGTGCAACCTAATGATTGCTTCAGGAACACCCTAGGCTGACTGTAAACCAGTAAGTGGTTTTGTACTATTTCCATGACACAGTACACCACTGGTGGGAAGGGTTCTGTAATGCTGGTGATGCAATAGGCTCTCTGATGCTGGTGCACCACTGTGAACCACCTGATATAACCCAGAAAGGGGGTTGTTATTGTCCTTGGCTTACAAGTGTGTAACCCAGCTGATCTGTAGAACTTCAGGCTGCTCTACAGCTTAAGGTCTCCAAGAATGCAGTAGCCTAGTGCAACATGATATTTACCATCTAGGCCACCTGGTCTGTCATGGTGTTGGGTTGCTGGGTAGTACCCAGGGTTTCCTAGACTGATCCAGTGAGAGGGTTCTTTACTGTTTTGGCCACCGATGTAATCCATTGAAAGACCACTGAAGGGGTTTGGAATCCTGCCTTGTGTAACTCAGTGACAGATTTGGTACCATTATAACCAGCAGTGGGTTAAGTATTGCCTACCATGCAAGTAGTTACATATAATTTAGTCCAGTGACAGTGCTGGGGAGTTTAAAATATGGGTCTATTGGACTCACTGGTGTAACAAATGTGGGTCAAAACATAATCAGTGGCAGATTTTAAACAGTTCATGTTCCCTTCCTTTAGATATTGCCAGCACAGTCGTCAGCCAGTTGCCTTTGGCCCCTGTGCCCTGACCCCCCATTTGGCTATTGGCCAGTCACATTCTCAGACACTCATGACTTCAGGCTAAAAATAGGGGTAGGTAGAAAAGACATAAATAAAGTTTGTTTTGTGTACAATTAAAGCCCCAAACCTCACCATAGAACATCTACAACCTGTCAGCTCTAGAGCTTCTGGGGCCTTGCGACCCCCAGACCCCCAGCCTTCACCTGACAATGGGTGGGTTGGTTTGTCACAACCTTTGGCCTCGACCCCTCAGTTGGCCAGTTAGATTCTCCCACACCATGACTTCAGGGGAAACCCCGGAATCAGGGATAGGAAAGACATCCCAAAACTGTGTTTTTCCTGCAAGAAAAGCCCCAAAACTCACCACAGAGCATTTAAACCCCCCCAGAGCTTCTGCGGGCCTTGCGGCACCCAGAACCCTGCTTGTATTGGTCGGATGTCCAGGTTTTTTATACTTGGGAGGTGGCAACCCTAGTGGGGGTGTGTCCCCTCTACTGGTGACAACACACTTTAGATATCAATAAGGGGACAATTTTTTGTATTTTTTTTTTTTTCGATGTTATTTCTCAGGAGCCTCCCCCCCGCACTCCGCCGTTCCTCCAGCGCCATCCCTGGACATGAGACCCCCCTCCCTTCAGCACCCCGCGACTTACCCTTCGCGGCAGGGTGGTGGGGAGCGACTCAACCCACCAGAATGGGTCCATGCCAGGGAGGCGTCCTCCGGGAATGATGACGGGGAACGACGTCGTGCTGCAGGCTCCATTTTCCCCGATTTTCTCCTGGCGGGCGTGGCGTGCAATGCCGCCATTTTTTGTATTTTAGCTACGAAAACCTCTTTTCCACATTTTTTTTTTTTTTGCCATTTTGTTGTGTTTTTTTTTCAAATACTTACTTTGGGGGCCCATTTTATAAGCGCAATAAGACAATCTGAGGTGTGGGTTATGGCCTGATAAAATCACTTCCCAGGTGCTAAAGGCACTTGGCGCAAATGCTTTGTGCCTTCTAACGCACCTGGGGCATGCTCTTATCAGACCATAATCCACACCTCAGAGTGTCTTATTGCTGGTTTATACTATCGCAGAGGTCTGTGACTATGATTGTGTGGTGACCGGCACCCAGCCACGAATATCACGTGTGATAGGCAGAGGCTAAGGCGAGTGAGGAATCTTTGGTTATGGGCTGGTCCGTTGATGGCAAGTTATGGTTGTTGGAGACCTTGTGCGAGCTGCTGTTCTGAGTCTGACTGAGCTGACTCATCCACCTGGACTGGAACCTCACCAGTCATCGATCTTCAGGTCATTTATTGAATTCATCAGCCCGCAGGTATTTACTATTTTTTTTTTAAGTGCAAACAAGAAACAAAAACAGTACGTGGGTCAGGGTGCCTCCCACAGGGGGTTTAGCTATGGAGGGGTGGATCTGCTGACAACCTAGTCAATGATAGCAATGGTGCCTTTCTATTATTAAAACAAACAGGGCTTGATGTGGCATAGTTCAACAAAACACTGTGCATAAATCACATAATTCAGTGCACGAAGTGCATGCATCCAGCATTTGCCACAAGAAGGGGCAGTGAAGCAATGTGTCAGGTATTTGTAAGCTTTCTATGTACTTTGCTACATTTTATGCAATTCATGCACTTTATGCCTTAATTATGTGATTTATGCACTGCATTCCATAACAGTTTGATACTACAAGAAATAACAGTTTGCATAGCTTGAGTTGGGTTTGAGTTTTCATTGTCCAGTTGTTAATAGCTGTAATTTTGTTTTCACAAAGTCCTAAAATGGCTTCCCATTTGAAGCAGGGAGACTAATTTTCCCCAGGTTCCACAGGTCATCAGCTCACTGGTTTGCTGTTAATTTGTTAGATCATAGAGTCATTGTTTTTGCTGCACATTATATAATATGCTGCTGTGTGGGTCTCTGTGCAGTGTGGGTCCAGTGGCTGTGTTGGCTTCTCTGCCCACTGATGGCTGAAGGAGGGTAAACCCATGGAGGGTCCAGGTGAGGAGAACAAGTGGTTTGAAAAACATTGTGTTTCCCCCTGAGGCAGGGTGGCATCCCAAGGGATAGAGAGGAAGGGTTGGAGACCAGGAGGGACCGGGTGAGGGGGCAAGCTGTTAAAAAAAAAAATGTGTGCTCCTC
The DNA here is from genome assembly GCA_016271365.2 of Neoceratodus forsteri. Lineage (NCBI taxonomy): Eukaryota > Metazoa > Chordata > Ceratodontiformes > Ceratodontidae > Neoceratodus > Neoceratodus forsteri. Next base: position 131,985,780 of record CM028129.1, on the reverse strand, counting down.
TCAGAGGAAGGGTGGCAGCCCAGAGGGAGTCTAGGAAAGAGAAGCAAGTGGTCTAAAAAATCTATATTACACTCTGAGGGAGGGTGGGAACTGCATGGTGGGGGAGGTGGAAGAAATGCTATTGGTGTTGTGGGGTGGCCCAAGAGATTTAGAGGGAGGGTGGGAGCCCTGGAGGACCCAGGTGATGGGCATGTTGTCTACAAAAGATTGTGTTCCCTCGGAGGGAGGATGGCATCCCAAGGGGAGTCCAGGTATGATGGAGAAGTGGTTTAAAAAATGTGTATTGGACTCGGGGATGGTGTGAGCGGGGGAGGGGGGCCAGGTGTAAGAAATGCTATTGGTGTTTGTTAAAAAAAGTTTTGTAGAGGTGAGTCCGGGATGGAGGGAGGGAAGAGACATGAAATGTCATCTGTGAAAAATGTTTTTTTCTTCCTTTTAAATGTACATGTCAGATAACTGCTGTGATTCCTCGGTGATGGAGGGTCCTGGGAATTTGAAGGGCAGATATGTTGGAAAAAAAATGTCTGGTCTCTGGTGAGTGAAGAGGGTGGGCCAGTCAAACAGACGGGCACAGAACTATTTTTTCCTCCATGTATACCACTCAACTGGGTCTGTCCCTCGCTCCCGTGGTATGTCTGTGCCTCATTGCTGTGGTTCCTCTGTGATGGGAGGGTGGAGGGCATTGCTGTGGGCGTGTTACCATTTTGTTAAGTGTGCAAGCTTATGGTGAGTACATAGGTATTTGTTGGCTGATGTGGGTGCTTGAGTGAGGGATATTGTGTGAGTGCAGGTACTAGTGTGAATGGACCTCTGTGGGACTGGCTACCTTGATGTGGTACAGAGGCTTGTCACGGTGCAACACTGTGACTAAAAGTCAGTCAGTCTGACAACTGTTGGTGATGGTATAGCTAGTGGTGTGTGAATGGACCTCTGTGGGACTGACTACCATGATGTGGTACAGAGGCTTGTCACAATGCAATACTGTAACCAAAATCCAGTCTGTTAGTCTGACAACTGTTTGTGATGGTGTAGCTACTATTGTGGTGGCATGTCTAGTGATGTGTGATTGGGTGAAAACATTTCAACAAATTACTGCATTATGAATGTGTGCTGCACAGTTTCTACGTACACTCGTAACCGCCACTTTTTCATATTTTCACTCCAGATTTTCAACATTGCCATTTCGACACACCTCCTCATCAATAACAGTACACCTGTCATTTTTCACATCCTGCCTGAAATGTGTTTTCACACCGGTGGCACCGAATGACACACTTGCTGTGCGAAATCACCTTTTGCCATTGAGTAACAACATGATACTGCCACTGTTCATGAGGTAGGCTCCCAAAAATCCATGTAGAAAATTTGGAGCAAAAATACTAACAAACGCCCAGGGCGTTAGGGTTTCCAACCACAACACCCACCCTGTACAGAGTGACAGGCATCAGGAGGTGACGTGGGGTCGTCGACTGTAATGCTTAACCCATTCCACCCCCACTCTGGGGCCACTGACAGGCATCAAGGTGTGCCTTGGTGTCTTTGGCCCTAACATTCACCCTATTCTCTTATACTGCACCCATCTCAGCTTATTTCCTTTTGAAATGGGGTGAGAGTAAGGGCCGAAGACCTCAAGGCACACTGCAACACCTGTCAGTGTCTACAGGGTTGGGTGAGGTGGAATGCTATGAGTGTTATGGTGGTGACACAAAGTCACACCCCCAACACCTGTCAGTCTCTGCAGGGTGGGGGGGTAGGGGTTGCTATTACTTCAGTACTTCACCGCCATTCCTAGTATGCATCTCTCTAACTCCTACACATCAATGCCAATACCAGCAAGCAAACATTCGGCATTGACAAATGCTTGTTTTTAGGGCCCAGTTGAAGTTTTTTTATAGTGTAAAGGTAGCAGCCATGTTTGTGGTGGAAAATCAGTTCTGGCTATAGAGGGCTAACTGAAATGCCTGTGTTCCAAATGCCCATTGGTCTGGGTTCCAGACTCTTCACTGCTGAGCAGTTCTTTTTTTTAACCATGTGTAAACCATATTTTACACATAAATAACAGCCAATCAGATTACGTGATTTTACCCTGCCATTTTGTAATGTGAACGAAAAAAAGAAAAACTCAGACTGCGCTTCGACAATGAAGGTTCACAGCGGAGACGCTGCAAACAATAAACACCAAAATACTGAAACTGCTGCTCTCCAACCACTTGAAAAACCAAGAAACAAATAGAATAATAGATAGGTTCTGGTGTATTACAAGGCAGTAATTCCATTGAGAGGTTCTGGGGATACAAGAAACCTCGAGAGCGAAGCTCGAGAGGTTTCTTGTATCCCCAGAACCTCGAGATGGAATTTCTGCCTTGAAACACCAGAACCTATTTGTTATTTTTTGTAATATATGGATGCGAGGAATTTTAATTTCTTACTTGTGCCTGCTGTATGGCGCTGCGGTCTGCAGAGTTAGTAAGACTCCCGAGTATCGTTCCTCGCTCCTCGCTCACACCACCCCCACTCCTGCTCCCACTCCCAGTCCCATTCCACATGTTTCTCTCACAAAAACAAAGAAACAAAACTCGGTTCACACAGTAGTCACATTGGTAATCCGAACTATACTATTACGAGGACCAGAAGTATAGTATTGGGCCGGAAGTATACTATTACGAGGACCGGAAGTATACTATTACGGGACTAACTACTGTATTACAAGGAATTTTTTGTATGTATTTTGGGGGTATTATTTTCACTATCCATATATTACAACAGTGTAAACCACCAAACAGTTGTATTTAAAGTCCACCTTGTGAGAGCCCCTAGCACCTCGGCTTAATGCCTTCAAGGGGGCATTTACAGCCTGGTAAGCAGCACGTATTTAAATACAGAAAAAGCTGTGACATCATTATTAAATAGCCAATCACCACTATACAAAAACATTTGTATAGAAAAGTTGTAACAAAGTATCAAGTCTTATCTATATGTCCAGACCTCTAAAATACCATTTTAAATGTTTTAAGCAGCACATTATTAACTATGCACAGCAAACAAAATATAATTACTTGCAATTAAAGAGAAATACAGGGGTGCATTATTTGTCATCACAGTAATTCCTTTATCTCCCTACCTATTATTTCTTTACATTTCATTATTAGCTAAATAGGTTCTCCATATCTGGGACACACTGAAGCTATATTTATTTGGCAAGTTGGCAAGTTGGAGTGCAGCAGTTTCAGTATTTTGCTCATTTTGTAATGTGTACTTGCCAATAGTCCACAGTACAGTTTATTAGTGATGGCTGATGTTAACCGCTGTTATCTTTTTGTGATGTGTAAGGAAACAATACAGTTTCATTAGTAAAACAGTAAACTTTGAACCTGACATAACTGTTTGTGATCTTTGAAATGCTTGGTATTATAGGAAGCATGACATTTCTAAAGTCTTGGTAACATACTGGTAAGCTGTGTGAGAAATGCCATACACAGACAAAACTCAATAAACACCAGATGTCTGCAATTTTGCAAGCAGCAGTATGTCAGCATACAGTGAGGAATGCATGGGTGGTACATGGCGCTGCACTGGGTGCAGCACGGTTCGGCATGTGAATCTCATCCCGAGCTTGATGCGTGGCAGGCGGGGCCCCAGGGGTCACATGACAGGAGTACAGCCAGCATACTGTGGCTGACCCTGACGCTGGGTCTACTGTTGTGATCTTACATTAGGACAAAATTGCCCACGCTGTTACCTGCCACACCCCAATGTGGCAATGCCATCCAACAATGCAATATTCACGGCCACAGCACACGGCACAATTCTACCACCTCAGAACTGGATATCACAGCCATTATTCAGCATTGCACTTGGCAGGTGAGGATTGATGTGAACTTCTGACGAACACACCCAGTGTATAAATTCATTGCCCCAACAGTGCGTCTGGAGGACACTGAGTGGTTGTATATGGGTGTGGAATCAGGTTGAATAATGCTCTACATATCTGAACACAGCAACCATCAGTAACATCAGTAAATTAAAGGGGGATGCAGTGGTTGGATTATGGTGCAGAGCTTGCGCATGGAAATTTGGATGAAGGCCCAAACTGGGCAATCAGTAGGGGAGGTACCAGGGTGACAGTACCAAACCAATATGAAAAAGCCAGGCTATTGAAAGATAATGGTAGAGTACTATGGTTATGTCACTGTTAATCTTTTTCTGTCAGTAGACTTGACATATACGATTTGTCATACATCACAAGTAAAAGTCAACACATGTGTCTGGGAAGCACTATAATGCAGTGGTTTAAGGTTCTGAGCTGCAAACCTGGAGACCTGGGTTTGAATCCCACATCCCTCCCACTTGCATACTGTGGGACCCAGAGCAAGTCACTTAACTTCCTTGTACTCCCAGGTCGCACCTGGAAACAAGCTTTGGCTTAGTGTGCTTCTTCTGGTTAAACAATTTCCCTTCCCTTCTGTTGGCAATCATACGGTACTGTTCCTTAACAATGTAAGTAAGGAAAGCATGATAAGGGAGCATAGTAAAAACAATCAATTTTATTTTTCTGCACCAATGTGTTGACAAAATTGGGTTGTTTTGAATAATACACTAAGCAAAAGGTCCTGCTAATACAATAGCAACAGATAACTTAGCATATTCATGTCATCAGGCAATGATTGAAAACAGGGGAACAACAATTGACACGTCTTTATTCTGACTACAAATAGAATAATTTCTTACATTGACTTTCTCTCATTGCTTGAATACCGTCTAAGTTACTCGATAGGGTAACATATGTTTACCCCCCTCGCAGTGACATTTCACTAGCGAGGTCCCCCACAGTGACTACAGCACCTAGCCGTGGTGGGAGACCCACTGGAACCTGGCACTGCCTGTTGAGGGTCCCCCATCAGCTCCGACTGGAGTTGAGAATCTTTAAGTGGGGGAGTGCAGGGGTGTAGCCCCCTCACGTGGAGGGTTCGGGGGCAAAGGCCCCCAAAGAAGCAAAGAAATCACTAGTGAACCAGCAGCCAACTGCAGAATGCAGTCGACCTGCCAGTGACGGTGACAGGGCGTTCAACAGAATTTCTGTCGGACTCCTGTCGTGGATTCGGTAACATATTGGTGATAGCTCATTCCTGGCTTGTATGCAGTGAAAAAGATAGGATACACATAAAGGGAACCCTTTGGGCTGTGGGGAAGTTATGAAGGAATGGTTAACGGGGGATGGGGGCCAGGTTCAATTTAACAGTTCATGTTTGCAGGTAGAAAATGCTGTGCATAAGGCTGACTGTCAGCACTAACTATTCAGCATCTTGGTATCTAGTATATTGATTGGACGGGAACTTTTCTAGGATTTTCCAAACCACACAAGTTGGAAGTATTTTTCTGTTCCTCCATCCCAGCTTCTGCCGAATCCAGTGGGTGAATCTTCTGTAAGCCATATGCATAAAAAGCCTGTAAGGAACACACAAAAAATGAACAAAGTTAGTTCTTCTTCTGATATCTAAAGGACGGTACAGATGCAGTACCTATGCTGAATGAGAAAAACAACAGTTTTTGATGTCGTCACTATGTTATAGATGACTGAGATGCTATTTGTCTGAGTTCCATCCTTTGTAGCAGACGTAAAGAATAAGTCTGGACTCATGAATGGTGCAGTGCCACACAATGGAGTAGTCAGCTACCAGTAAGAAGACATCCATCCCCCCTTTATACTGCTGTTCTAGGTCCAGGTCTTTGGCGTCTGCTGGTCTCATCCAACACCTCTACCATCACCCATCCCCATCCCACAAACACCAGTTATGTGGTCAGTGGAGAGTGAGTGATATAGACATCCACACACCAACATTTTGCAGAAGCAGTAAGCATGATGCTTATTTATAGGGCACTGTGACAGGGATACCATGACTTATAAATAAGCAGCACTCTCTCTCATGTTATGCCATGCGGAGGGTAGCCAATGCATAGTGTGATGAGAGCTGTGTCGCTCCACATCCAATGACCTCGGCTATGATGCTGGGGTATACAGGGATGGGTGGGGCCAGAGGGGTCGGATGTTTGATGCCTCAGAGGTGGGGTATGTGTGGTTGCCAGTAGATGCCAGGGACCTGTCCCGCAACCTGCAGTTCATGGGGTGGGATTTCTGTTGAGTGGTATCTGAATACTCCACTGTGTGTCACAGCACCTAATATCAGCAAACTGGTAGGAGCTGCTAAAATGGGTACAGGAATTATTGTGTGTGATGGGGGTGGAGATGGGCACAATGCTACTGGTACCAGTTGCATACTGGTTGGAGGGAGTAGGCATGCCTTGTCAATTGTTGGTGGGGGAACGCAGTAACGGCAAACGTACCATCATGGCAGCTTACTGAGGACAGGGAGACTCGGGAGGATGGACAAGTGGACAACAGGACAGGCAGTTTCTGAAACAGGCATGGTATCAGGCAGGGAAAGGTACTGCTGCACACAAGGAAAACATAATTCGCACATCAGTTATGGTATTGGGGTGGATGGACTGCTGAGCAGCAATTAAATGGGCTCATGTGCATGAGTCCACTTGCATACTGAAAACTGAGCTTTGGTGCAAGACATTGTGGTGGCGTAGTTTGGCATAGTCTTATGATACCGTCTTTCTTACACATTTTTCACTACCACCAATAATATTGTTTTGCAGCCACATTGGCTCTGGCTAGAATTTGTTAGCTTTGCTGCAACTTTTGTCAGCTATTTATCAACCACTCTTGTTTGTTCTTTCAAGTTCAATAGTTATGCTATGTTTATAGTATTTTTTATCATGACTGCCATGTAATCTGTATCTATATATTCTAATTATTGCCTGTCTTTTCAGCTTTGCCATATTTGTTTTTTGTATCTCTTATATCTGTATTGCTCCCAAACCCTTTGCACCTTCTTTTACCCTCCCCCATACTTCCCCTCTGTATGCCCTTTCTGTTCCTTAGTCTCTCCAACTCTGTCCAACTTTCCCTCTGCTCCCTTCTCTCCTTCCTCCCCCAGTCTCTTCCACACCTATGCTCCTCTGGTTCCCTACTTTCCTCATTTACCTCCCCTATTCTCCCCCACCCCCCATCCCATCTCATCTCCCCTCGCATCCCCCTTTTCCTCTCCTTTCTCCATATCACCTCTCACTTCTTCCCCTCTGTCCTTCCCAGCCCTTCTTTTTCCTCCCCTCCCCAACCTGCCACTCTATCTCCTTACACCCCTTACCCTATCCACCCTGGCCTCCTTCCTACCCCTTCTCACACCCTGAATTTGTCCACTGCTCCCTTCTCTCTCACAACCACTGCTCTCCTGCCTCTCCCTCAGGCTCCAAAAGCATAAGCCACCATCTTTTCTAGCCCTCCTCCTATTGTTACTGCTTTTGGCTGGTGATGTGGAACTCATTCCTGGCCCGCCCCCATCCATATCTGTGCCCAGTGGTCTTCTTTTTCCATTTCAACACACGTTGCCCCTCCCAAAGTTAGACTCCCTCAAGGTATGGGCCTCAAAACACTCCCCTGGCATTGTTTGTATATCTGAAACCTGACTGTCCTCTAGAGTCCTGGATTCACTTCTCAACCTCCCTGAATAGCTCCATTTCCACCAGCATGGAGGTAAATGTGGTGGAAGTATTGCTATATACACCCGGCACAACATTTAATCCTCTATCACCCTCAAAGAGGCTTCCCCTTCCTCCCATGAGCTCTTGCTGCTCAAGCTCTCTCTCCCCTTCCCTCCACCCTGACCATTTTTAATAGCATCCTTTATAACTTCCAAAAGATTCCTCCCTCCTCTCTCCTTAACTCCCTCTCCTCACTTGTCTTCCTGTCTGTCTCTGGTGAACTTCTCCTACTGTGATTTTGACCAAAATTGGTTCTCCTCAAACTCTAAGCCTATCCAGCACTCCATTGAATCCTTGAACATCTCCCAACTAATCTTCAAACCCACCAGGCTAAACTCCCATTCTTCAAACTACTCCCTCCTGTACTGGGTACTATGCTCCCATCCCCATTGAATCTCATCTGCTGTAGTGCTTCTAAAGGTTTTCAGTGATCACTGCCTCACATATTGTATTAGAAAAACCTGTCCCTGAAATTCACCCCAAAATACATCTGGCATAGACCCCTTAGGCCACTCAACACTGATGCTCTCTTGAGTGACCTGTCCTCTACCAACTGGTCCCCAGTCTACTCAGCCCAAGACAGCGACACAACCCTATCTCATTTCACCACTAGCCTCACTCACCCCTGGAACTCCCACACCCCCCCTCAAAAGGGCCAGAGTAAGGTACTTCCGCCACCCTTGTATTACATTAGACCTCCTTGTGCTATGTAAATCAAGGGACCTTGCTTGGGCCTATTTCAAGGCCTCCCACTGTGACGCCAATCACCAGTATTACAAATCCCTTATAAATGCCTGCATCAAGGCAATCCATGTTGCAAAGGCCCACTATTTCAACTCTAACATGCAGTCCAACCTGAACTCCCCCCTCCAAGCTGTGGATTGTAATTCACTCCCCTTTTGGCCCACCTCCCCAGCCTGCCCCTCCCTTCCCAGATGATATTTGTTTGGTCTCTGACCACCTTGCCATTGCCTTCCTGTTCAACAAATTCGCAATCCCCCTCCACCCCAACCCACCTTTTCTGCTGGGTTTCACATTCCTCACATCACCCCTCAAAGTTTAATATGCCCTCAAAACTCTCAACCCCTGTAAATACAGCCCGAATGGCTTAGACCCCAAACTTCTTCACATATCAGCCCCTGTTATTCTCCTCCTGCTCGCCCACCTTCTGAACCTCTCCTTTTCTCTCTGTGTTGTCCCCTCACCTGAAAAACTGCTAAGGTACTCCCCCTCCATAAAGGGGGGCAATCCTTCATTTCCTGGAAACTACAGACCTAACTCCCTCCTTCCCTCCCTTGCCAAGCTACAGGAATCATTAGTCCACTCTAGATCAGTCTATTTCTCATTAGTCAATATCTCACTGGAAACTGGGTGCATTCCCCAGGACTGGAGGATGGTGCACGTTGTGCCCCTCCACAAGAGTGGTCCCAAGGATAAACCAGTAAACTATACACCAGTCAGACTTGCATCCATTGTAGGGAAGCTAATGGAGACTATCCTTAAGGAAAGGTTAGTAACCTTTCTAGAGTTGAATGGTCTCCAGGACAACAAACAGCATGGGTTTGTCTTGGAAAGATCTTGTCAGACCAGCCTGGTGGACTTTTATGACTGGGTGACTAGGGCACTCGACAGGAACCAAGCCGTGGATGTCTTGTATCTAAACTTCAGCAAGGCTTTTGATTCAGTGCCACATGGGATACTGATTGACAGGTTGAGATACCAGGGAGCAGGGGAGAAAATGGTGGAGTGGATCAAGAACTGGCTGAATGACAGGAAGCAGAGGGTAGTTGTAAGGGGGGATCCCTCCACTCCAAGAGCCATAACCAGTGGGGTACCAAAAAGCTTGTTACTGGGTCCAGTGTTGTTTGGCATTTTCATTGCCAACATCTCACATGGAATTAAGAATAAGATCAGCCTTTTTGTGGATGACACAAATTTAGATGCAGTGGTGGATGACACAGAGGGGTAACAGGGGCTACAGGACGATCTGGCTAGATTTGAGCACTAGTCAGAAACATGGAAGCTGGGGTTCAATGTAAAAAAGTGCAAAGTCATGCACTTGGGAGCAAGAAACCCTAGGAATGATTACCGTCTTGGGGGGTACAGTTATCCCCTACAGGGGAGGAAAAAGATTTTGGGGTGATAATAACATGGCAAACAAACAATTCAGCACAATGCAGAAAATTGGCAGCTAAGGCAAATAAGATGCTGGGGTGTATTGCCAGAGAAATCACATCCAGGAGAGGGGAGGTCATTCTGCCACTCTACAGGTCATTGGTGGGGCCGTACCTGGAGTACAGTGTGCAGTTCTGGCACCCTTATTTAAAGAAAAATGTTAAATTGCTGGAGGGGGTCCAATGCAAAGCAACCAGGATGCTCCATGGTATGGAGGACAAATCCTATGAGGAGAGACTGAGGAAGCTCAACATGTACTCCCTGGAGGAATGGAGAGATAGAGGGGGACATGGTACAAAACCTTCAAATATATGAAAGGCATAAATAAAGATGGTACAGAGGAAATTTTAAGATTATGGAGAGGGAGGGACACTAGGGGGCGCAATCTAAAGTTGGAGGGTGGTAGATTCAGAAGGGAAATGAAAAGGCACTATTTCATGGAGAGAGTGGTGACAGGATGGAACACACTGCCGCAGGAGATGGTATCCTTGAAGACGGTGGGCAGTTTTAAGAGGGGATGGGACAAACTCATGAGAAAGATCACAAATGAGGCACCGGGGGAGGGGTAACAGCTAGTACGGGCATGAAATTGAATATGCAGGTAGGAGAGAGGGGAGCAGCTGCAGTGTAACAGACTGCTAGCTGCATACTTGAACAAACCAGATGGACCATTGGGCCTGTATCTGCTGGCATTCTTTATATATTCATATTTCCTTGACTCCTCATCCATCCTTCCTATCCCCTTTCTAGTCTGGTTTCAGGAAAAAACACTCTACTGTCACCTCCCTGCTCCATGTCACCGATTCAGTCCTTACAGAGATGGACCAGGGTCTCTTCACAGCAGCTATTTTTACAGATCTTTCAGAGGCATTCAGTTTAATATCACACCCTCTCCTTTTAAACAAGCGGGTCACAGCTGGTCTCTCCAGTCTGGCAGTAATGTGGTTCCACTCTTACCTGTCTAACTGCCAGCAGTCTGTGCAAGTGGGTGGTGCACTAATCCCCCATTCTTGCAGGAGTCCCTCAAGGCTCTATTCTGGGCCCCATTCTCTTCTTGATCTTTCTAAATTACCTCCCTCCCATCTGTGTCTCCTCCCGTATTCATATGTATGCCAACGACATGGTCAGCTATGCATCTGCCCCCTCCACATCAGCGGTAGCATCCTCACTCCATCACAACTTTCATAACATACTACACTGATTTCAAGCCAACCAACTTAAAGTAAATACCAAGAAAATGAAGTCCATGACCTTTGGATCTAGCCAAATTCTACACAGGCTCTTGTCCCTCTCTGTCTTCTCCACCCTTGATGGCACCCAGCTGGAGGTAGTCCACACTTATAAATACCTCAGTGTGTGGCTCAAGAGTAACCTGGACTTCTCAGCACATGTCCAAGTTATTCACTTCACCCTAACTTTGGCATTTTTTATCACAACAAGGACTGCCTCCCCTCTAATGTGCAGGAAGACCTGCTTGTCAAAATGATCCTCCCTATTTTTGACTACACAGACGTGGTCTACAATGCTGCCTCTCCTTTCACCCTCATTAGACTGGGCAATCTTTGTAATGCCTTTTGTCACTTTGCAACTAACTCCCACCCCCACATCACTGCTCCCTCTACTCCACTCTTTCTATCACCCTACTACCCTTGCATCACCTTTCCCACTTCTCCTGTCTTACTGGTAAATACTGGTTTGCCTCCCTTCCCTCCTATTTATCGTCTCCCCTCTCCCCCTCTGCTCCCTCCTCCTCCTACCCCCTTCACTCTAGAGACTCCTGTTCCTTCTCAATCCCGCACCCTTACTTTAGTGCTGCCAGTATGTCTGCCTTCTCCTACCATCTTCCCTCCCTATGGAACCAACTCCCTCCTTTTCTCTGCCATGCCACATCCCTACAAACCCTAAAATGGCTGCTAAAGCCAACCACCCCACTACTTGCTTCTGTCTTTCTCTCCTCCAACTCCCCTCCTCCCCCACCTCTCTCCCCCGTTGCCCTTCCCCACCCCTAATGCTCTCTCACTCTCCCCTCACCCTCTCTCCCTCTCCTGAGGGCTTTGCCTTAGTTGAATTCAAACCAGTCTGACCCCCTCCCTTCATACATATGTCAATTCAGTAAATGACACCGTACAGTACTGCTGTCTTATTGCCCTCACTGTATTCATACCACTGATCATTGCCAACTGTGTTGCGCTTTATATTGTTGTTCTTGCTCTCAGTTCTTTGTAACTACTGCTTGTTTTGTTTCCCTCTCCCCCATCCCCTGTGTCACACCTGGAAACAAGCCTCAGCTCAATGTGCCTTTCGCGATCACCAAACTTTTAAATAAATAAATAAATGGTGGTTAAGGGCACTTAGGTGCAAGCTTGGAGACCTGGGTTTGAATCCCATCAGCCCCCACTTGCATACTGCGTGACCCTGAGCAAGTCACTTAACTTTCTTGTGCTCCCAGGTTGCACCTGGAAACAAGCTCCAGCTTAGTGTGCTTTTCCTGGTTAAAAAATGTTCCCTTCCCCCTTTCATATCCTGCAAACTTGATTTGTTTCCATGGAAACAGACAACTCTTTTTTGTGTGGCTGTTAGGGATATATGTGATTGCTTTAGTTTATTTTTACTGTCTATACTAGTCCCTGTAGCTATCCTCCGAGTCTCCATTTTCTGATTGTTGAAATCTCATTGTCCCCGAGAGCTGCATTAACATGAGAGATCATGGTGGGCTCTATTCTCAAAGCTGCCGGTGCAGCTCAAAGGGCTTGCACCAAAATGAATGGCGCAAAGTGCTCCTTGCACCAAATGATGTGCTGGGAGCAATTCTCAATGCCAGCCTAGGTCAACGCAGGCTGCTTTCCCCAAATGTGGCATGCGCCACCCACGTGCCCAAAAATGAGCTGCGACATGGTACTAGGGGGCATGTGGCAGATGCAAGCTGCCACATCCCCAAAAGTGGGATTCTCAGAACTCTCCCAGAGGGAGAAAGTCTAAGTACCCTTAGGGTACTTAGAAAATTCTCCTCTGAGAGAGTTGACCTGTTTGCAGCAATGTGCTGCAGTCCCCACTCCTCAGCCCTGATGTCACCCTTAATCATATTTAATAAAAAAAAAGCTTCCTGGTGGTCTAGAGGCGCCCCCTCCCCAACCCCCGATATCACTTTAATCATAAGACAAACCATCTTCCCTGATGACCTAGTGGACCCCTACCCCAGCAGGTAGTGTCCACCACCCCACTTGCCCCATCCCAAAACACAGCAGGGGACTGGCATAGCCCACCTCTCACCTCCACCACTGACTGAACTGTCACTGAGTGCATACTGTGTAGTGTACATGCTCATTGACTGACTCTCAAACAGTGAGTGCATACACTATACAGTACATGTTCAGTGACAGTTCAGTTGGCAGCAGGCTGCGGAGGTGAGAGGTGGGCTGTGATGATCACCAACTGTGTTTCGAGATAGGAGAGTGGGGTGGTGGGCACTACCTGCTGGGGTGGGGGTCCACTAGGCCACCAGGGAAGGGGATTTGTCTTACTTGTGATTACAGTGATATCAGAGATTGGGGAGGGGGCCAATAAATCACCACAAAGGGGATTATCTATACTAATAATTATGGGCAACATCGGCGATCGGGGAGAGGGGTCACTAGACCACCGGATGGAGGTTATTTTTAGCAAAAATTATGGGCAACATCGGGGATTGGGGGGGCCACTAGACCACCAGGAAGGGGGTTAGTTTTAGTAATAATTACTGGCGACATTGGGGATTGGGGAGGGGGGCAGACTAGACCACAGGAGAAGGTTTTTTTTTTTTAATTTTACCAGGAGATCAGGGACGGAGGGACCACTAGCCTCTGCTGCAGGGAGCCTGTGGCAAACCCCTTCTATGCGCCATGTGTTTGTCACACGGGAGAGGTTGCTGCAAGTGTGGGACTTAGGCACCGGGACCCCTCCTGTACTAGAATGTGGTGCAGGGTCCCTGGTGCACCGGGCTTCTGCGCAAGCTGCTGTTTGCCACAGCTAGTGCCGAGTTAAGCCCTCTTTGAGAATCTAGCCCCATGTTTCAACACTCTTTAAACTGCACAATATGCCTGGCTACTTAATTGGGTTCAACAAAACAAACTGCAGTAAGGTGTGAAATACCATGTTTACCTTCAGTTTGCTTTGCAAATTCTCTGAGTTGTATTGCAGGGTTTCTCCCTCTAAACTTGGTTTCCAGAGTTTTTTTTCAGGATATTTGTACTTTCACCTTAGAGATGCATAGTATAAATGGTTGCTGTTGCATCCTGTTCTGATATGCTAATGCAGCTCTCATGGACAATGAGATTTCAACAACCATAAAATGCAGACCCCCAGGATAGTTACAGATGACTAGCATGAGCAGCAAACAAAACTAAAGCTAACACATATTCCCAACAGCTACAGGAAAAGAGTTGCCTGTTGTCATGGAAACAAATAAAATTTACAATATATGAGGGTCTAGTTTTTCCTTTAAAGTTGTGCCAGCTTTAGTTCTTTCATGGTGATTTGCATTTACATCCCATGATGCTTTGCATTAGTGGGTTATGTGCAGTTTTACATGTCTCTGAAATGTAGATTTCTCACAAATGCCCTTACAGGGTAAGCCTTGCCTCAGTGCTTTCGGATGGAAATTATCTTTTAAATTACATAGTAACAGTAATTTAAAAAATCAATAGAAATTTAATATATAGGTGGTTTTATTATAAATGGTTATGTATGATAGCAAGAGAATTGTTTTGTTTTATTTTGTATTGTATTTAAATAAAAACAAAAAAAGTTCCTCAGATCTACTATGGGGTCCTGACAACATGCTACTTTCTGGGTTTCTCCTTTCCCCAATCTCTTGGGCCCACGGTACTTTAATTATGTAATTTTAGTACTGTAGTCTGCAATTAATTCAACCACAGCTTTTTCTGAAGAGTTTTTCTTTAAAAATGTTGAGGCAAAAATCATTTATGTACTAAAGTGTTCAATATACCTGTTTCAGCAGAAGGAAAACTGCTAAGCCTAAAATGGCATTATATAGTTCTCCATGGAATGTTGAGTCTCTGAGAGTTCAGAGCAGAGACAGCAGTGACAAAAATACAATTTAGTGTCATACTTCAACTTTTTCCTTTCACAGTAAAGAATATTTTGTTATAAACACCCTGCAGCAGGGAACATATCACAAAGTACATTTTATATTTAATTTAAAAGCAAGGAACTGCACTGGTCTGGGGTGCTCACAATACATATAAAAATTTACACACAAAAAATTGGGGACTCACCGCCTTTGATAAAGGATTCAGATTCTGACACGCACCAGGCATTATCTATGTTTTTAGACTGCCTTAAAGAGCTAGCGACACGTTCAGGTGAACTTTAACAAAACATAATATTTAGACACAGTCCAGCTTGTACTTCCCATTAGTGCTGTATTCCTCCTCCCCATTATTTATTACTGAGGTCATTTGTATGAAAACAGGTTTTCTGCTCCTGAAGAGTTCATCTATTCCAGCTGCCTTCTCCCTACCTGAAGTCGTAGAGCACTGCTTGTGACATCACAGTTACTCCCATGACAACAGACTGTGATGTCAGAACAGAGGATTAGGACTTAAAGTAAGGAGTAAGCTATTGAGGCAGATGAACTCAAAATAAGCTCTAAGGGACAACAATCATATATTCATACACATTTCCTTAGTAATAAATTGTTGGGAGGAGAAATATATAAAATATAAAAGGAGTGCAAGCAGAATTGTACCTAATTACTATGTTTTTTAAAGTTTTCTTTGAGGTGTCAGTAGCTCTTTAAATACATGTATTCATACTTTTAAATCACTCATAGTGGTACTTTTTATGTTTGCTTGCATGCATGCACAAGAATGATTATGTGGCAGCTTAGGAGAGAAGTGGGTTGTGGAGGTGCGGCACTGTGGCGGCCACTGCATTTGTGAGCTTGCCAGTGTTCAGCCAGTGCAGGCACACTGTCCTGATGACACTGGTTCTCCAGAAGTGCCATCAACTTGAAACGATTTGGTCACCTCATCATTACATCGTCAGCCATTCAGCTGCAATGAGGGAGCAACCCATCATTGCGGGGCGGTACCTTGTCTGGTGTAACATTTCCATGAACATGGCTATCGCTATCCACCTCAGAACCCCATGAAAGCTGATGGGGGTGCCCATCCCTCTGTCAGTATGCCTCTGACCCAGTTTATTTGCTGGCAGGGGATCCCACTCCTCATCGGCATAATGCCTTCCCATTTGTTGTGTGCCAAGGGGGTGCCCAATCCCCCTCAGCATCATGCCCCTCCAACAGTCTTTCTTTGCCGACGAGGGGCCCAATCCCTGTCAGCTTAAGTCCCACTTCTCCAAAACGCAGGTGACAAACTGGGAGCCCACCCCAGTGTGACCAAAGCAAGCCTGCAAAAAAAAACCTTCTCGCGATGTCTTTTGTTTATTTTGTTGTCCCTGAAACCAAGAAAACAGTCCCTCGCGGTGTCTCTTGCCCCCTCCCCCAACCCGCACCCACTCTCTATGCACCCCACCTCCCTGCACCCGCCACACCCCATACTTACCTCTGGAGCCTGGCGTGGCGATCTTCAGTGGATCGGGAACACTTCTGCACTCTTCAAAGCCAACTGTGAACTGAAGAAATGCCGGTAAGCTGTATAATGGCATAAATAGGATTTTTTCAACTTATGTGGATATCTCGGCCATTTTTTCGACTTTTGGCAACAAATTTTCAACACGGGGTTATTGGGACCCTCCTCATGAATTCAGTCACTGTCATGGCATTATTTGGTCCTGAAAGGTGATTTTGCGGTCACTGCACAGAATCATCTTTCGGGACTGATTAATGAAATGACAGTGCCACTGTTTATGAGGTGGGATCTCAAAAAGCCTATGTTGCAAATTTGGTGAAAATAATCCAAATATGACTGTTTTACAAGCGTGTGTTGCACAGTTTCCATGCACATTTATAACTTTGCGAATCTGTAATATTTTCACTCCAAATTTTCAACATTGGCATTTTCCACATCTCCTTATGAACAGTACAGCTGTCATTTTTCACATCCTGGCCGAAATATGTTTTCATACTTCTGGTGCAGAACAGCACGGTTGCTGTGGGAAATCAGTATTCTGGACAGATTAAGAAAACGACAGTGACACTGTTCATGAGCAGAGGTCCTAAAATGCCTATGTTGAAAATTTGGTGACGAAAGTCCAAAAAATGACTGTGTATGAGCGTGTGTTGCGCGGTTTCCACGCACCCGCATAACTTTGCAAATTTGTAATATTTTCACTCCAGATTTTCAACATTGGCATTTTTCAGATCTCCTTATGAATAGTACAGCTGTCATTTTTCACATCCTGGCTGAAATGTGTTTTCGCTCTTCCGACGCAGAATAGCATGGTTGCTGTGGGAAATCAGTGTTTGGGACAGATTCACAAAATCAGTGACACTGTTCATGAGCAGAGGTCCTAAAATGCCTATGTTGAAAATTTGGTGACCAACGTCCATAAAATGATTGTGTTATGAGCGTGCATTGCGCAGTTTCCACGTACCCGTATAACTTTGCAAATTTGTAGTATTTTCACTCCAGATTTTCAATACTGGCATTTTTTCAGACCTCCTTATGAACAGTACAGCTGTCATTTTTCACATCCTGCCCAAAATGTGTTTTCACACTACTGGCACGCAATTTATTTATTTATTTGAATTTTGTTGACCGGATAAGACCACTGAGACAATTACAGTCCCTTTTTCAGGGTCGACCCGGGGTCACATAATACAGAGCAGTACAACAAATATCACAGAGCAATACAGCATTCAGACAGGTAAAATGCATGGCATCAGTGAAACATCATCAACTACATGTACAGTTGGTATATAGCCATATAGAGCTATGCACAGACATAAATGCTACACAGAATCAGTGCTATGACAAGTGGCAATAGCGCAGTCACTGTGGAAAGTCAGTATTTGGGACAGATTAAAAAAATCACAGTGACACTATTCATTAGCAGAGGTGCTAAAATGCCAGTGTTGAAAATGTAAAAAAAGTCCATAAAATGACAGTGTTACGAGCATATGTTGCGCATTTTCTACGCACCCTCATAATTTCACGCATTTGTAATATTTTCACTCCAGATTTTTAACATTGGCATTTTTCACACCTCCTTATGAACAGTACAGCTGTCATTTTTCATATCCTGCCTGAAATATGCATTTACACAAGTAGCGCAGAATAGCGCAGTCGCTGTGAGAAATCAATGTTCAGGACAAATTAAGAAAATCATAGTGAAAGTGTTCATGAGTAGAGGTCACAAAATGCCTGTGTTGAAAATTTGGTGAAATAATTGCACTAAATGACTGTGTTACGCACACGTGTTGCACAGTTTCCACGTACGCTCGGAAGTTCAAGCATTTTTAATATTTTCACTACAGATTTTCAACATTGCCATCTCTTTACACCTGCCTATAAATGGTACAGCTATCATTCTTCAAATCCTGCCCGATCTGTGTTGTCGTACATCTGACGCAGAATGGCACGGTCACTGTGGGAACTCAAAGTTTGGGACACATTAACAAAATCACAGTGCCACTGTTCATGAGAAGAGGTCCTAAATGCTTTCATGAGGTGGGGGTCACAAAATGTCCATGTTGAAAATTTGTAGTGCAAGTACCAAAAAACACCTGGGGTGTTAGGGTTTCTAACCCTATTACTTATTGTTCCCATTCCCCTTCCTCCAGGACATACCGTGAGACAAGCTCTTGTTGCTCAGTGTAACCTTCCTAGTGAAACATTTCAATAAATAAATAACTAGAATAACCATAATGTCCCACCTTGTACAGACTGAGAGCATAATGGGTGTGCCTTTGGATTGCCGACTGTAATGCTCATGCAATTCTACCCCCCCCACCCTGCAGCCAGTGATAGGCGTTGAGGTGTGCCTTGGACTCTTCAGCCCCAGAGTTCACCCCATTCTTCTTTACTGCATCCATTTCAGCGTATGTCCTTATGGAATGGGGTGACTGTAAAGCAGAACACTCCAAGGCACACCTCAACATTTGTCAGTGTCTGCAGGATAGGGTGAAGTGAAGTGAAATGACATGAACGTTATGGGCGATGACCCAAACACATACCAAAATGCCTGTCTAACTCTGCAAGGTGGAGGTGGGGTTGATGTGAATTTCAGTACTTCACTGCCATTCCTATTCTGCATCTGTCTAACTCCTGCATTTCCAATGCTAATACCAGCAAGCAAACATTCTGCATTGATAAATGCCTGTTTAATATGAGGTGGTAACTAACTGCCTGATTTTTTTGTGTGTACATTTTATATTTTAATGCATGTTTAAGGTCAAAAGATACTCTTGACATATCAGGTCTACTCCCCCCCCAAAGTTCATAAGCAGGCATGAAGCAGTAGCTTCAAAACTGGTGGGGAAAGTTGATGGATGCTGAGATTTCCAAATAAAAACTTTAAATTATTTAAGCTTGTGCAGCGAGTCGAGTCATCCCCTTGTGTATGTGTATTAGAGTTCCAGTTGCCACTTGTCAAGCTGTTGTTGCGTATATCCACCTCTTATTAACTGTGCCTGATTAAATGGCAGTCATTTGGGTGAGGGTCAATTTCCCCTTCTATTCTGGGGACGGGCAAAGAGCACAGCAATATTTCCACTGCAAGAGGCAAGCATATTTCTGACCTCTGCCCGTAAAGGCTCTGTATTGTGTTTATAAATGTAATATTTATGGCAGGATTGCTGTTTTTTTCTGGACAGGTGTGTACAGTATGTATGTATGTTTATGATGGAGATTCTACTGAGGGCACAAGGTACTGCTCTGTATTTATTCTTACTTAAGCTCTCCCACCTGCTTGGTATTCCAGAACAGTCTTGGTTCAGGGCAAAACCAATCAGGCACAAGCAGTTTCATTTCTGCAAGCAGAAACTAGGCTTTGCATTTAGGTGTGATGAAGGTCGCAGAGCAAATTGTGCATGACTTGGGGCAATCTCAGCAGCAAAACATCTCTCTCTGTTTACATTCTTTTTTCCCTACCCATTGTCATTCTTGTCGGGGGGGGGGGGTTAGGCACTACATCAGCACCACCCCTTCCCCTGTTTTGTAAGAGGGACATTGCAACAGTACCAATACCCCCATCTCTTTGGTGGTGGCTTCAAAGTGGGGGCACCACAGTAGCACCAGTACCCCCATAGCTTGGGTACAGGGGCACTGTGGAGCACCAAAACCTTGGTCAGGCAGGTGGCTGGGTAGCTGCCTCCACAAACATAAACCAGTACTGCTGTAGATCTGTCTGGCAAAGCATTCATGCAGCAGGTGATGACATGCCCCTTCCCTTAAAGCCATTG
The DNA here is from genome assembly GCA_016271365.2 of Neoceratodus forsteri. NCBI lineage: Eukaryota > Metazoa > Chordata > Ceratodontiformes > Ceratodontidae > Neoceratodus > Neoceratodus forsteri. The sequence goes on along the minus strand of CM028129.1, from coordinate 131,965,634 downwards.
TGTTTAAATAAAGATGTTAAGAGTAGTGTGGATGTTGCCCCACAATCTATGACAATCCCTTGTGATCATATCTGCAGTTTGTGTGTAGAAGGAAAATACCTATAAAATGTTAATTGAACAAAATGAGCATGTGTAACTTTATGCTGCTAGCTCATCGCCATAGCAAAACACAGAATATTCTTTATTTTGAAATTTAATTACCATCTTATATTTGACAATGTTATATGTCCCTGGGGCCACTTCTTTAGGACTGACTGTGGCTTGTCCCTCAGAATTCATCTGCTCCTTCTGGCTGTCTACATGTGATGCCATAGAATCCTCTCTTCATAAATCACAATTGGTTGCCGTGGAAATGATTATGATGTCACAAGTTGGAGATTGCAATTGCTTGTGTAGACATGCAGCAGATGAAAATGTCAAGGATCTGGTTTCTACTCAAATATCCTTAGTAATAGAGAATAAAGGGTAGATGATCATTGCAAATACAGTATAGTATACCTGTATAGTATGTACTATTCTGGGCAGACTATTGTAGAGAAACCTCTGGATCAGTTTCTGCCATCCCTTTCTCTGTCTCTACAGGAAATACAGATAAAACTGTGTATGATTTTCAAAGGTTTTCCAGAGGCATCACAGGCTCTTTCAGAAGTACACAGATCTGGGAATTTGGGTCTCACTAACTTCACCCCCCCCCCTTCCAGGCCCTTTACCATTCCCAAAAATAAGACATTTCCTTAGTGCCACTAAATTCCTGGTATTTCCTGTGACTGGTCACCCGCTACACCTTCAACCTAACCACTAGCGCTTAATGTCCCTCCTACAACTGCTTTACTTCCCACTTCCCTACCCTCTCCTAACTTTACTCCAACAAGGCTTGCTGAGCGGCTTTTCCCCCCCCAGCCTCCCCCAGCACTTCAAAGTGTCAGCCTACTGCCTACCACACTCCCTCCTACTGCTTCCTTTCCCCATCTCTTCTATATATTTCCTGCTTCCCTAACCTCTGCTCCATAATCAGGTACTGTTAACTGTTGCCAGTGACCACTGTTCCTCAATTAACCTTTGACCATTACTCTCAGGCTATGTAAACTTCATGAATTATATGTAATAAGTCCTTATGTTGTCTGCACCCTGTACTAATGCTTTGTCAGTTTGTTTTTGATGTGGAACCTATGTAAATGAGCTTTAAGCTCATAGGTATTCATTCAGAGTATTCAATAAAATAAAAATAAATACAATAAAAACCATATTAGATAGCGTCTGCCCATAATGCTTGTATTTGCAGGCATTAACAAAAGCAAGAGTAAATTATAAGAAGACGATAAGGAGCAGGAGGTGTGGAGCAGCACTCCCTGTCATTTTACTATTTGTGTGTTATTTTATTAAGCTGCCCAGCAAAATCAATCCCTAAGCCAAATTCCTATTCTCTCCTTTTCTATACTGCCTGTGGGAAACATTCTGGGTGTGTGGAGGAGGACCTACCTGAAGATCATTTTTGGCTGCTCACAGTTTAGCCAGCAGGCACACCTGTCTAGGTGATACACCCTTGATTTAAAGATTTTAGGCTGCACAGCAGCATTTTGGAGGGTTATTAAACCCAAAATTTGCACATTACAGAACAGCACAAAACTAGAAGTCCCACCAGCAGTCCCACCAGCAGCACTTCCAGTCTGGCTGTATAAGAGGTCTTCACCCAGCAAGCATTGCTGAGCACAGGCGGAGGCTAGCCACAGCAGAGGCAAGCACCCGTTGGTGCATGTCCGCCGCCATGCAACCAGGGAGCAAGGCATAAACCTTTCTTATAAGCTTACTAAATGTAATTTGGTCTATATCTTTTCCTGTTATGTCCTTCTACTTGTTTGTACAAGATGGCTATCAGTGTAAAAGTACCCTGCACCACAGATAACACGGACATAGTAGATCCATCTCCCTGCGCTATATGTGGTGCGCGGTTTTGGCTTCACCGTTATACATACAGCAGATTGACCTGGTACCATGAAAACCAAACTTCAACAAACTCCAGGAAAAGAGAAAGGGAAAAATATGACACCTCCACAGATGGGGAACTTACAGACTGGACTGTGGTCCATTACTTTGGGGGGGGAGGACTAAAAGGGGGAGGAGGGCAAAAATGTTCTCACTGACAAATGGAAATAAAAAGAATCCACTGCATACTGAAAACAGATTTAAAGCTTTAGTACAAGCTACTGGAGATTAAATGTGTGAAATAGCAGCCCCCTGAGCAGGAGAACACAGCCCAATCTAGGACAGCAAGGAAAAGACAGGTTGCAATCATTGGTGATACTAAGATCTGCAAAACTGATAAGGAAAATTACATGGTCTCCAGCTTTAGGGGTGCAGAAATTAGCAACATCACCCCAGTAATACCAGATATTGTAAAAAAAAAAAACCTCAGGTGAAAATCCTGTGGTTACAGTTCATGACATTGGTATAAAATCAGCAAACCAAACCAAAGCTGGTTACAGAGCCCTAATATGTAAACTTAAAGGACAAATCAACAGGGAATTAGGGGGTGAATGAAACTGGAAATGCCCCTGTGTATCTGCAGAATAAGAGCTGCTGATTTTCATGATGCCAGTATTCACCTGTAAATGAATGATTTTTCCTGGTTTTGGCAGAAATGAAAAGTTCCCCTGAATGTAATCAAAACTGCCGATTGTCTCTGATTCCAAGCTGCAGCTCAGCTCACAAAATGGCATGGACGTGCATGCGTGATGACATCATCAGAGCGACTCTGCTCTGCTTCTTGTATTGAAACCTATGGGCACTGTTTTTAAATGTTTTATATTGGCTCTGTATGTGGCTATCAGCATATGTTTCGATACTTATCTTGTGCACTAGACCTCATGCCCAACCACGCAAGGTGTGATGTTATCCCAGCACAACACACACCCTGTTGCATTATTGCTTAATTTGCAACTGGACTTAAGAAATAAGGCATGACAGGAGGGGCGTTATGGTGGGATAACGGCCCACTTTGGGTGGGTTGAAGCACGAGGCATAGCCGAGTGCCTCCACCATCTGAGAAAGGCCATTAGCCCAACATAAAGCACCCCCTGGAGTGCCTTATTACGATTATGAAATGGTCATTTTTAGTAAAGTTTATGCATTTTTTAAACATATTTTTTCAGCTGGGCCATAGTGCTGGGATAATAGCCCAGCTAAAACAAGCTCTCAGCCAATCAGGATTCATCATTCCTTCTACCTATTTCATAATAATACAGTATATAGACCCCTACCCATACATCATATTTAGAAAACATAAACATTGTACAAGAAGTACAAACAGCAATGGGATTGGGAGAAGCCATCGCACTGGGTGACCTAAACTACCTGGACATTGAATGGGTAAATTTTAAAAATGCTAGGGGTAAAAGTGAAAACGAATTCTGTGGGATGGCCATGGAAAATAATCTCAAACAGCATGTACATAAACCTACAAGGCACCCTAGTATATTGGGTCTAATTCTAACTTATCCAGGTGTTGATATTACAAATTGCATGGCTCTAGAACCACTAGGAAATAATGCTTGCAACATAACAGTTGTTATACATACAAAGTATACAATAAAGCTAGGGGCACCACAATAATATTTGTGGCAAACTGGGACAAGATTAACAGAGAACTCAAAAACTGGGACTATGTTAACGGCATTTGCAAGCTCAAAAATTCAAGAAGCCTGGGACAAGTTTAAAACAAATTATGGGAATTAAGAAATAAGTATGTCCCACAAAAAACAAGTATTATAAAAAGTAAAATTACCACAGTTGCTAAACAAAACAACTAAAACAGCAATAGAGGAGAAAGAAAAGGCCTATAACCTATAACGCATATAAAACTGCTGCTAGAAAATTTAAAAACATAAAATCAGAAGTGAAAAAAGGAAGTTTGAAGTTATCTTTAAAGGGTAACAAAAAATAATTCTTCTGCTATATAAACACCTTTGAAAAGAGTGACACAGAAATTGGACCACTAACAATTGATAACAATAAACAAAATCTCACAATTAGTAGAAATCTTTAATAAATACTCGGCATCTGTTTATGTGACCACATGTAGCTCATTCATTAACATTGACAATGTAATCCAAAAGACAAAGGTTAATGAAATAACAAACTAAACTAATAAATAAAATTAATGGGCCGGCCCAGTGGCACTGAGGGCTGAGGCGCCGGATGCTTTACCTCGCGCTACGCCGGCAACCTGTGTTTGGGAATGAGCATGAGCCACTGGGGGTCAGCAGGGGAGAAGGATTGAGCATCCAATGGACCGCTTTCCTTCTCTGGGGAGGGAGGGAAGGTCCTCAATGACCAGTGCTTGCCTGCTCCTTAGCGGAGGCTGGGGGACAGTGTGCCATGCTGCAGTAGGGGGAGGTGCTGGGGCAGACGCTTGGAGGGAGCACATGCAGATGCATGCACGCTCCTCTCCGCGGGTGTCATTGACACCTCAGCTCCTGGGAGACCCCAGGAAAAAATGTAGCTGTGACACAGTGGTGGAGGGCGCCTTGCAGGCTCCGCTCCTGGTGAGCCACGGCACTGGCCCACTGATTCTGGTCTCCAGTGTGGGATGGGGAATCCCACTGGCCTCACCAGGGTGGGCAGGCCCAGGGAGTATGGGTCAGTGCTGGATGGTGGATGCCAGGGGATGGGGCTGGGGGCATCCTCCAGAGGTCAGCTGGCTCAAGGAGGAAAAAGTAATAATAAATAAATAAATAAATAAAATTAAAACATTAGACACAAACAAGTCCATGGGCCCAGATGAAACCCCACCAACACTGCTCAAAATGACCATAAGTGACATCATAAAGCCACTTACTATTATCTTTAACAAATCACTGATATTGTGGGAAACAGTTAATGACTGAAGATACATAAATATCACTCCCATTCTCTAGAACTATGCAGAACATAAAATGCTGCTTGCAGAATTCCTGCAGAATTACCATTCTGATTCCATGGAAGTTTTCAGAATTTGTGTGAAAATTCTGCAGAATTTTGCAAAAGTTTAAATTTCAGTTATTTTGGTCTAGTTTTTAAAGTTCATATCCAAATTATACCAAATTTGACACAGATACAGTTACTGCTGTATTTCATAAGTGTGCCAGATGTCAGAGTCTTAGATTTAAAGGGAGCAAACTTATAGGTGGCCAATGATTTAATCAAAATTTTATTGTCAGTTTTTTCCATCTAATTTTAAAAATCTTATCCAAACATGGTTATGTGCACCAAGAGTTGTCACACGCTTTAAAGAGGGCTGTTCTATAGGTAGCCAAACATTTTTCCAAAATTTTGATTTTAGTTTAGTATAATTTTGAAAGCATTCATCAAAATGTTATATCATTCTGCATATGTATGGGTTGTTACTACTTTTATATACTGTATGTACCCAATCTCAGATTTCTAGCTCTAAAGGTGCCTGAGTTATATGCAGATAAAAATTTTCATTAAATTTCCCACACAAAAAAAATAAAATGACAGACTTTAAGCACCTATCATTTTGAGACGATGCATCCTAATGTCATGATCTTTGGAACACCATTAGAACTCCTATCAGCAAGCAATTGTGCTACATTTCAGATCTCTAGCTCAAAAGAAGGCTGAGTTATAGCCACAATAATACATTTCAAAAATTCTACTGAATTTTGTCAAATTTTAAATTTCAGTTATTTTGGTATAGTTTTCTAAGTACATATCTAAATGATACCAAATTTGGCATGAATACATGTATTAACAGTTTTCATAGGTGTACCACAATTCAGAGTCATAAATTGAAAGGAATGAGTTATGAGTGGCCAAACATTTAATACAAATTTAATTTCCAGTTATTTCCATTTAATTAAAAAAAACTCATCCAAATTTCTCCAAGGTGTCATGAGTTAGAGAAACATGCAGCATGGGTATGTGCCCCAAGTTCTAAGTATCAAGCTTTAAAGGGGGTTGTGCTATAGGTAGCCAAACATTTGGCCAAAAGTTTGATTTTAGTTATTTTAGTATATTCCTGAAAGCGATCATCAAAATGTTATAAATGTTGGCAGGTATAAGGGCTATTACTATATTTATATACAGTATGTACCTAGTTTCAGTTTTTTTGCTCCAAAGGTGCCTGACTTACATGCAGATAAAAAATTCATGAAATTTCCCACAAAAAATAAAATGACAGACTTTGAACACCTAAAATTTTGAGATGATCTGACCTAATGTTTATTTGGCACACTGTTAGAGTACCTATAAACATGTAATTGTGAAACATTTCAGATATCTAGCTCAATTGACTGTTGATTTATGATCAAATAAATACATTTTAAAAATTCAGCAAAATTCCATCAAAATTCCACAAATTTGGAATTTTCTCATTCTGCACAACTCTACCATTCTCAAAAAGGGTAGTAGGGGTCAGGCTGAAAATTATTGCCTCATCAGCCTAACCTCTATATTTAGTAAAATAATAGTTGTTAAAAAAAAAAAAGATTGAAGGACAACTGGCAGAACTTGGCATTTGAGATGGTACACAACATGGCTTCCAAAAGGGTCAGTCATGCATGACGAATCTGATATGCTTTTATGAACAAGTTAGTAGATCACTTGATGAGGGTAAACTGGCACATGTTGTTCTGCTGGACTGCAGCAAAGTTTTTGATATGTTTTTCCACACACATGCATAATTAACAGATTAGTAAATATGGGAGTAGTCACATTCCTGGTTAACTGGGTGAGATCATGTATAATACATAGAACATGAAAAGTAGTGACACATGGTTTCACATCCAAGAGATTAGCAGTCACAAGTGGTGTACCACAGAAATCTATTCTGTGGGCAATTTTATTCCAACTATATAACCATCAGGCATGAATCATGAAATTGACAGTGGGTTCATCAAATATGCTGATTATACCAAACTTGGTAATCATGCAACACCAACATACTGCAGACTGTTATAAAACAACCTGAATAAACTACAGACATGGGTAAACTCAAAGTGCATGACATTCAATTTATAAAATGGATATGAAAAACCCAGAAACCTGATTGGCTGAGGAGCTCGGAACCCAGTGCTGATATCCCAGTACAACCACACTGGAAGACAATCCAGCAACCTATTCACAATAAAATCAATACTACCATGCATCTCTGACTGCCATCACAAATGTGGCTGTCACCTTTACTCACTAAAAACTGTCAACTAAGCCCTAAAAATAAAATTGCCTTAAATTTAAAAACATAATAATTAAATGTTGTTTGTCCCTATAATCCTCTTCTTTCACACACACACACACACACACACACACACACACATGCACACACCTTAATAAATGAACTACTACAATACCTGCAATTTAAATTTATGGTGTTTCTTTGCTGACCATAAAAAATCCTCCCCCCACCCCGCCAGCCTCACCTGCTCACTGGGGAAATCTGTGCTGTTTAACCTGCTACAGATAAAACAAAAGCCTTGGCTCCATTTGAGGCCTTCTGTTGTATGATACTGGGGGTGAATATTCTGCCAGTAGAACTGAGCAGAGATTTGAATTCTTGTATTCCATACATAGTAAACTTTCCATCTCTTGAATTCAAACTCAAAACAAGTATCTTAAATCGCCTTCTTGGATACTTTGCACTTTAATATCTTTGCAACCATTCAACATATTTGCACAAAATTGCATCATCTCTGGGGGGGGGGGATCTCTTGCTGTGACAAATTTCAGTTCAGTCGGATGTGCAGCTTCCGACATCTGGATAGCAAAAAAAGTAAAAACAAGCATTTGTCAATGCTGAATGTTGCTTGCTTCTATGTGTTGTTTAGGTATTTGGAAGTCATTGGAATGCAAATATTGAAAATTTGCGAACTTACGAGCGTACGTAGGAACTGCGCAATGCACGCTCGTAAAACAGTCATTGTTAGGAAATTTTTCACGAAATTTTCAACATAGCCATTTTAAGACCTCTGCTCATGAACAGTGTCACTGTGATTTTGTTAATGTGTCCCATACATTGAGTTTGCACACCGACTGTGCCATTGTGCGCTACATGGGCGGAAACACGTTTTGGGCAGGATGTGAAAAATGACAGCTGTACTGCTCATAAGGAGGTGTGGTAAAATGGCAATGTTGAAAATCTGGAGTGGAAATATTGAAAATTCGCAAACCTATGAGCGTGCGTGGGAACTGTGCAACGCACACTTGAAAAACAGTCATTTTTAGGAATTCTTTCACCAAATTTTCAACATTGCCATTTTAAGATCTCTGCTCATGAACAGTGACACTGTGATTTTCTTAATGTATCCCATACACTGAGTTCGCACACCGACTGCGCCATTGTGCGCTACTTGGGTGGAAACATGTTTTGGCAGGATGCGAAAAATGACAGCTGTACTGCTCATGAGGAGGTGTGGTAAAATGGCAATGTTGAAAATCTGGGTGAAAATATTTAAAATTTGTGAACTACGAGCCTGCGTAAGACTGCATAGCATGCAGCTCAGTAAACAGTCATTTTAGGAATTTTTCACCAAATTTTCAACATAGCCATTTAAGAGCTCTGCTCATGAACAGTGTCACTGTGATTTTCTTAATTTGTCCCGTAGCATTGATTTCAAGACACCGACTCAGCCATTCTCGCGCCATACAAGGTGGAAACATCATTTGGGTGAGATGTGAAATGACAACTATACTATTCATAAGAAGGTGTGGTAAAATGGCAATGTTGAAAATCTGGAGTGAAAATATTGAAATTCTCGAACTTATGAGCCCTGCTAGAACTGCATAACACACTCATAAAACAGTCACTTTTGGAATTTTGGACCAAATTTTCAACATGGGGTTTCAGGACCCTTCTCATGAATGATGTCACTGTCATGGTGGTATTCAGGCCTGAAGGGTGATTTCGCAGTCACTGCGCCGAAATCACCCTTCAGGCCTGAATAACGCCATGGCAATGACATCATTCATGAGAAGGGTCCAAACCCCATGTTGAAAATTTGGCAAAATTCCAAAATGCCTGAGATATGCAATAAAGTTGAACCCCCATCTAGCCCATTATACAGCTTACCGGCATTTCCTCAGTTCGCGGTCGGCTTTGAAGAGTGCAGACGTGTTCGGTCCACCAAGATCGCACGCCAGAGTCCGGAGGTAAGTATGGGGTGAGGGGGGTGGGGAGGCTGGGTGCGAGTGGGTGGAGTGCGGGTTGTGGGAGGAGGGTCGGAGACGACTGCGGACGTTTTGTTTTATAGGTTAAAAAAAAGACGTCGGGACGCTTGCAATGCTGGGGTGGGCCCAGCATGGCACAAGGACTGGGGTTGTTCAGCTGATGGGGATTGGGCACCCCATTGGTCAAAGGATCGATTGCCACGCTGGGGTGGGCCCAGCGTGGCACCAATCTACTGGGGATGATGCAGCTCAGCCGACGGGATTGGGCACCCATCAGCTACACAGTACATGCGGGGCACGCACTGCGCGTGTGGGGGTGGAGCTACACTTATCGGTGCTCACTGAAGCGTAGCTCCCCTTTCAACTGTATGCCACTGCATTTTGGAGCGTGTCATAGACAGCTCCAAAATGCATTGGCTTACAGGGGCCACGCCTGCCAGCTCACTGACTGAATTGGAGGAGGAGGTGACACACCTCCGAAATCTCCGATGATGGCACTATGTTTCTTGCACATGCGTGCAAGCAACATAAAAATTGCCATTTTTTGCTGTTCTTTTTTTTTGTCATTGTGACACTTGGACAGCTGGTTCTGATAGCTGTATGATTTTTATAATACAAAAAAATATAGTGTGATTGTCTGTCATGAGAAATCTGGTGCTCTTGGAATGACCTCACTCACCCCCCCCAACCAGGTCTCAGCTAAAAGATGAAAGCCAAGAGATAATTAAAGGCTAGAAGAGACATAAATCAAGGATATCCTGTTTATTTAGCTTAATTATAGCTGTAGCTGCTAAGAGGGAAATCATAAACATTTATGGTGTTTAGGGGAAGAGTGCAGGTTATGTTAATTTGGTGCGAAGTTGTAAATGTTCCTTCATGCCTGTGGGAGAGAGGATGCTGCTCAGAAATGAAAGAAGATCTTGGAAATTTACAGGCTTGATAGGGAAGTTACATGGGGAAAGAATTTTTTTTGCTGAGGTCACTTTAATTAACTGACCTTCTGAAATATAAGACATCCTGGCTTGTATGGTTTTTAATAAACAGGGGAGGAGCTAGGTGACCTCACGCAAAGAGGCTGGCAAAGCCAGTTTTTAAACAGCACTCTGTTTTCCATTTACACAAATGTTCGGACTCTGAAAAAGAAACAACTACAGCACTGTGAGATAAGAATACCTTAGAAAAGAAAATTCTAAGAGTACTGTGGTAGGAGATTTTGTCCTCACTTTTAAGCCTGTTTTGTTTAAGTGATTTGTATGTTTTGTTATATATGGTTCTGTATTTACTATTTACATTTTTTATCTATTTTGAAGTAAACCTCTACTTTAGAGATTACTTGGTGTGCCTTTGAATTTCTTTTTCTTGACAAGGGAAGCATACATGGTTAAAGCTGACACTGCACAAAGCTTACTGGTTTTACCAAACTGGGAAAAGGTAAGAATTTATTCTGAGGTCTTTAATAGAGTTTTAAGGATTCATTTTGTATGCCTGGTTAGGTGCCCATAGGCAAAAGATATCTGGCCCCCTGAAAAGCAGAATTATCTGAGCCTGTATATTGGGTATGCTAACAAGAGGTTCACAGTTTGAATCCCTCCAAGCCCTGAGACCAAAGGTTAATTTGAACCCACAAAACAGACAGGAGGGTTACCCTGTTTCTGTTAACTGTTCACAAGACTGCGCTCAGAGGTTGGCACTTTGGTAGTAGAGGGCTGACCTGCTGAGTGGGTTTGTGACAGATTGGTGTTAGCAGTGGGATAAATTTTGGTATTACAAGCTTTCATTGTTCAGTGTGTCAGCTTGAGACCGTCAGCTCACTTGCAAAGAAAGAAAAAGGCATTGATTTTTTTTTTTTTAAAAAGGAGACAGAACTATGTCACTTGGCGTACAGTCAAGTTCCTACCCATTTTATTTTTTTTTCTAAAGTGCAAGTCAGAGTAGCTGTAGTTAGAGAAGAAGATGGCTTCCAACTACAGTAGGCAAACTGTAGACTACTTAAAGCAGTTGTGCGGGGACAGAGGAGTCCCGTTCGAGGTGAAAGCCAGCAAGCAGAACCTCGTAGATGCCCTGATGGTAGCAGATACCCAGAGCAGCGAGTCACAGATAGTGACTCAAAAGGACCAAACCTCGAGTGTGGCAGGACTAGTGGCCAGTGCAGTGTCCAGATCCAATGAGGAGGGCAACAGGGCCACTGTCAGCGAAGGGCTACAGCAGCAGGGGAAGGTCACCAGTATCCAAGATCCAGAAGTACTCAGGCTGCAAATTGTGTTGCGCAGAATGGAGTTGGCATTCCAGAGGGAGAGGGACGGTGAACAACAGGAGGCAGACCGTGAGGAGCATGAGCACCAGCAAGCTGCAGAGGAGAAGAGAGACTGTGAACAGCGGTAGGTGGACTGTGAGGCAGAGCGAGAACACTGAGAGACAGACCGTGAGGAGCGTGAGCACCAGCGAGCTGCAGAGGAGAAGAGGGACCGAGAACACCGAGACACAGACCGTGAGGAGCAGGGGTGCCAGAGGCAACATGAAATGGAGAAGCTATGACTCCAACCTGTGGCACCAGAGCAGCTAAGTGGCTTGGGTTTAACTGGGACTGCAGGACTGGGTTACAAATTGAATTCCAAATTAATAGCCAAATTTAAAGAGGGGAGGATATGGATGCCTTTTTAAATTCTTTTGGAAAAGTTTGTATTCAGGCTAAAATTCCTAGAGAGTCCTGGAGCTTCCAGCTATCCCCACTACTTATCAGGAAAGCTCAGGATGCATTGGGTCAAATGGACAATAAGGACAGTGATGGTTACAGCAAACTTAAAGCTGCACTGAGCTAAATTCCATAAGCTCAGGAGAAGCCCTGACATGAGCTATGAGGAGCTAGCCATGAAACAACATCAGTTTTTAAAACGTTGGTGGGAAGGAATTGAAGCAATCTCTGTTGATAAAATTGAAAATGTGATTCTGTTAGAATAGTTTTTCAGGGCATGCCCAGCAGAGCTGAAAATCTGGCTGGAGGACCGAGATCCCAAAACAGTGTAAGAGGCTGCTGAACTCTCGGACTGCTATGCCAAGAGCAGACCTGTTCTGAAAGCAAATGGGGCAGGTGTGGCAGCACAGAAAGGGAAAAGCGAGCCTTAGGGCAACTAAAACCCTTACTGCCTCCACCAAAACCAGTTAGCCCCAGGTTTCAGAGAAAAGATTGTTCTGAAAAGAGATGTGAATGTTGGTTATGTAAAGAAACTGGGCATATTGCCAGACAGTGTCCCAAAAGAATGACCAATAATACGCAGAATGGTACTAGAAAAGAAGTGGGTTGTTTGTGTGTCCCTGGGATCATGCCAGTGAACATGAGGGAACACATGCACCCTGTCATGGTGAATGGTGCACAGATGCAAGGGTTAAGGGACACAGGGGCATCCTTGACCTTGGTAAAGGGGGATCTAGTAGATCCTGGTCAGCTTATACCCAATAAATACCTCACAGGACTTTACTGGTGAGGAGAAACATTGCCCCTCGCTAGTGTTCTCCTAGACTGGGGTGAAACAAAGGAAACTATGCAATAGGTGGCAGTAGCCAAAACATTAGCAGTGGATGTGGTCCTGGGCAATAATCTCAAACAGGGGATGGTATGTGCAGTTACCCATAGCCAAGTGGCAAGGGAAAATTGTAGTTCTCTGAACCCACAGAAGCCATTGTGGAAACTGCTGAGAGGCTGGTTCCCCAGCCTGTCTCCAGATGGGGAGACTAATGAAAAGGGGGTAGAAATTTCCCCAGTAGCAAGTAACCACACAGCTACGGAGGGTTACTCCGAAGAGGAAGGGGTGACCCATTGTCAGAGGGTTGGGACTGACAGTGATCCTGAGTGCCCTTATGCTAGTGCTAGGGACCCTAGTTTAGCGACTGAAGGGGACCTGCCCCATGCTTTGGGAATGTATGAGGGGTTTACAGCTGCTCAGAGAAGTGACCCTAGTCTAGAGAAGCTGAGGGCTTGGGCAGACTCGGACGTTGCACAGGGTGGTGATGGCAGACATAAGGTTTATTGGGAAAATGGACTTATGTATACTCAGGCAGTACAGACAGAGGGAGGGGTGCTAGGCAGGCAGCTTGTCGTTCCACAGGGGTATCGTGAGCAGTTGCTCAAGATTGCACATGCTATTCCCTTGTCTGGTCATCTGGGAATCGCACGCACTACGCAGCAGTTGGCCCAGACTTTCTATTGGCCTAACTTCACCCAGCAGGTGAAGGAGTATTGCAGGTTTTGTCACCGGTGCCAAGAAAACCCAAACCGCCCTGATTCCCTTGCCCATAGTAGAGGAGCCATTCCAGGGGATGGGAATGGATATTGTGGGGCCTTTAAATACCCCCAGCTCCTCAAGGAAGAGATTCATCCTGACTGGTGGATAATGCCACCCAGTACCCAGAGGCAGTCACCCTATCCTCACTGAGGACAGACAAAGTAGCAGATGCCTTACTTGGGATTTTCTCCCATGTTGGGTTTCCGCAGGAGGTTATCACCGATCGAGGGGGTTTCTTTATGTCGGACCTGATGAAATGTTTATGGGAGAAGTGTGGAGTGGTGCAGAGATGCACAATACCATATCACCCACAAGCCAATGGACTTGTGGAAAGATTCAATGGCACCCTAAAGTCAATGCTCCGGTCGTTTGCTGAACAGCATGGGAGGGACTGGGAGAAATACCTTCCCCACCTGTTGTTTGCATACAGGGAGGTGTCCCAGGAGTTGACAGGATTTTCCTTGTTCGAACTCTTATATAGACGCCGGGTACATGGGCCCCTAGACTTGATCCGGGAGGACTGGGAGAGCAAGCACGCCACCCAGGGAACTCCCATTGTGGATTACGTCCTTAGGTTTAGGGAAAGGCTGAAGGAGCTTATGGGGACAGCTCAGAGCAACCTGGCAGCTGCCCAACAGAAACAAAAAGTGTGGTACGACTGCAGAGCCAGAGCATGCTCGTACATGGTGGGTCAGGAAGTCATGGTCCTTATTCCGGTCCAGAAAGACAAGCTGCAGGCTGAGTGGGCAGGACCGTACGAAGTGGTTAGGAAGGTAAATGATGTGAACTATATTGTAGAGTTACCTGACAGAAGACAGACAGAAAGGATGTACCATGTCAACATAATGAAGCCATATGCAAATAGGGATGACATGGTGTTTACAGTGTGTAGTCCTGGGGAGGGGATGGATGAAGGAGACCCCCTTCTGGATTTGCTGGAAGAAAGCAAGCAGGAGTCCTCTGTGGAGGCAATTAAATTGTCTCCCCAGCTGACCCCTAACCAGATCCAGGAAGTAAGGGAGGTTTTAGCAGACTTTGCCCCATTGTTTAGCGACAAGCCTGGACTAACCCCCTTAGTGACTCATGATGTGGAGACAGGCACACAGACACACATACGGCAGACAGCATATCGGGTGTCAGAGGCTGTCAAAAAGGACATTAGGAGGGAAGTGGAGGAGATGCTAGATTTAGGGGTAATCCAGAGATCCCACAGTCCCTGGGCCTCACCCATAGTCCTAGTGCACAAGCCAGATGGCTCAACTCATTTTTGTGTGGATTATCATGGACTGAATGCAGTCGCAAAGTTGGATGCTCACCCAATGTCCTGGATGGACGAACTCCTGGACAAGTTGGAAGGAGCGCCCTACCTTACGACCATTGACCTAACAAAGGGGTACTGGCAGGTAGAGTTGACAGACAGAGCTAGGGAGACGTTGGCCTTCATCACTCCGATAGGGTTATTTGAATTTAAAGTAATGCCTTTCGGAATGAAGAAGGCCTGGCCACTTTCCAAAGGTTGGTGAAAAAGGTGTTAAATGGTGCTGAGGAGTATGCCGTGGCGTACCTAGATGACACTGCCATCTTTAGTACCAGCTGGGAGGAACACCTATCCCACCTTAGGTAAGTGCTGGGCAGGATACAGAGGGCCAGGCTCACTGTCAAAGCCGAGAAGTGCCAGGTGGCCAAGGTAGAGAAGTGGCAGTCCTCGGGCATGTGGTAGGCCAGGGACAGATCCGTCCTAACCAAATAAAAATAGAGGTAATCCAGGCATGGCCCAGACTGGAAACACAGAAGCAGGTCAGGAGTTTTCTAGGGATAGCAGGGTACTATAGGAAATGTGTACCCAATTACAGTGCCCTGGCTGCTCCCCTATCTGACCTGACAAAGAAGAGGATGCCAAAGAAAATTATCTGGGGCCCAGCCTGTGAGGAAGCCCTTTCCAAACTAAAGGAGGCACTGTGCAGTGCTCCTGTTTTGACAAGTCCTGAGTATAGCAGACCCTTTATAGTTCAGACTGATGCCTCAGATGTGGGTATTGGAGCAGTACTGAGTCAGACATCCAGCCAAGGGAAAGATCACCCACTAGTGTACCTGAGTAGGAAGTTACTTCCCAGGGAGCAGGCACACTCTACTGTGGAAAAAGAATGTCTTGCCATAGTGTGGGCCCTAAAGAAGTTGGAGCCATACTTATATGGGCAGCATTTTGTGGTGCAGACTGACCACAACCCCCTGGTTTGGCTGATGCAGATGGGGAAAAACAATGGTAGATTGCTAAGATGGAGTCTTGCTTTGCAAGGGTATGACCTGACAATCGTACATAGGGCTGGAGCCAAAAACCAGAACTCAGATGGCCTGTCTTGTCTCCATGAGGAGTGAACTGATTTGGGAAGCTCATCCAATGCAGGGGATAGAGACCCCAAATTCAGTCTAGGTGGGGAGGGTTGTGACACTTCGACAGTTGGTTCTGATAGCTATATGATTTTTGTAATACAAAAAAATATAGTGTGATTGTCTGTCACGAGAAATCTAGTGCTCTTGGAATGACCTCACTCACCCCTCCCCCCCGGTCACTTTGGTGCAAAGTTGTAAATGTTCCTTGATGCCTGTGGGAGAGAGGATGCTACTCAGAGATGAAAGAAGATCTTGGAAATTTACAGACTTGATTGGGAAGTCACATGGGGAAAGGAGTTTTTTTGTTGAGGTCACCTTAATTAACTGACCTTCTAAAATACAAGACATCCTGGGTGTATGGTTTTTAATAAACAGGGGAGGAGCTAGGTGACCTCACAGAAAGAGGTTGGCAAAGCCAGTTTTTAAACAGTATTCTGTTTTCCATTTACACAAATGTTTGGACTCTGAAAAAGAAACAACTACAGCACTGTGAGATAAGAATACCTTAGAAAAGACAATTCTAGGAGTACTGTGGTAGGAGATTTTGTCCTCACTTTTAAACTTGTTTTGTTTAAAGAGGGACTATGGTCAAAAATTACTGGCATTAATAAATTCAGAATATGGATCAACATAGCCCCAATCACCCTCATGCCAAAATTGAGATACCTAAGTTACTTTGTTTAAAAGTTACAAATCATTTTACAACCCTAAATTCTCTGCCTGTTCAAAAAAGCCAGTTTCAGTGAAGAGGTGCTGATGATGTCATCTCCTGAACTCAGTCTAGCCCTCCCTGTCAGCAAGCTGACAGGACCTGCTTCTCCAAAGTTTAATAACTATGTGCAAATGGTTTTCTCCAGTAAAACAGGAAGCACAATTAAATAAACATTGCTTTAAAACCTATGTTTGTTTCAGTTTTTGTAACAAAGTTGACAAACTCATATTTTTGTTTTTGGTGTTTTATTTTTATGGTCCTTTTCTGCTGGGTTGCTGGATGTTACGTCACAGCACACTGATGTGAGATTTGCAGACTGTGTATCTCTGATGTGGTGAAAGGCTATGATCATTCACACCCATCAATCAATTGAGGTAATTTCTCAGGATGGCACTTTAAATCAATTATTCCATCACCCTGTAAATGGGTGTGGGAGAGGTTGTGCTGTTTTGAAATCTTACTAAAAGTTTCTATGCAGTAGCCAACTCAATGCTTAATCACTCAATCAAACAAGCAATATTTTATTCATCATCAAAATATGAAAGAGTGGGATATTCAGTTGAACAGAGCTCATTTTCTGTTTTCTCATTGACAGGCTCCAAATTACAATGATTGTTTTACGAGGGATAACACTTCCACCCCTAATAGGAATTAACACCTATAGGGCCCCTATTAAAACTTATTGTAAAGCAGACACTGGCAAGCAGCAATGAAGTTACCAACATTGCAACACTTTTAGCAATACAACTTCCAAACAGGCACTGCAGACACTTCACATGGTATCAGCAGCCTGCAACTCTGGAGAAATGAACCAAACCAAAAATGCATTAAAATACAAATTTGTCAATGTTGTTACAAAACATAAAACACATAGATTCTATAGCACTATTTTAGAATGGTGCTGCCTGTTTTACTTGTGAAAAGCACTGCAGAATGATCTTTTTAACTTTGGATAAACAGGTCCTATGAGCTTGCTGACTCGGATGGCTAAACTGTGAGTTCAGGAGATGACATCATCAGCACATCTTCACTGAAACTGGCTTTTTTGAAGAGGTAGTGAAAGCAGGGTTACAAAATAGCCCATAACTTTAAAATGAAGTAACACAGAAACCTAATGTTTGGTATGAGATTTATTGGGGTTATGCTTATTCTAATTCTGCAATGTAGCACTTTTGACCAGAGTCCCTCTTTAAGTGATTTGTATGTTTTGTGATATATGGTTCTGTATTCACATTTTACATTTTTTTATCTATTTTGAAGTAAACCTCTACTTTAGAGACTACTTGGTGTGCCTTTGAATTTCTTTTTCTTGACAAGGGGAAGCATACATGGTTAAAGCTGACACTGCACAAAGCTCACTGGTTTTACCAAACTGGGAAAAGGTAAGAATTTATTCTGAGGTCTTGAGTTTTAAGGGTTAATTTTGTACTCCTGGTTAGGTGCCCATAGGCAAAAGATATCTGGCCCCCCGAAGAGCAGAATTATCTGAGCCTGTACATTGGGTACGCTAACAAGAGGTTCACAGTTTGAATCCCTCCAAGACTTGAGACCAAAGGTTGATTTGAACCCACAAAATAGACAGGAGGGTTACCCTATTTCTGTTAACTGTTCACAAGACTGAGCTCGGAGGTTGGCACTTTGGGAGTAGAGGGCTGACCTGCTGAGTGGGTATGTGACGTCATCATCTAGTGTCCAAATGGTTTGGAATTTGGTCTGAAATTTTCAGGGTAGAAAAGGCTTTGCCCACTGATGTACCTTTCACTGGTTTGGTGAAAAAATATTAATCTGTTTCAACAGGGAACAGACAGTCAATCTGTTGAGCAAGGAGTGTAACCTCAGTCAAAGGTACACAAACCACTCTATTAAAGCCAAAGCTGTGTATCTGCTATCTACTGCCGGACTGCAAACATGGAAATTATGGCAGTCACGGGGCACAGATCAGAAGCTAGCTATAGAAGCTATTGGAGTGCCTCTGCCGAAGACTGGAAAAAGTGGAGCTGAAACCTGACACACAGTACAAAAGAAAATCAGCAGATGGAATCTTCAAGCAAGAATCAAGAAATGGAGCCTACAAGCAAGAAACAGAAACTGGAGCCTGAAAATGAGTTCACCGATAATGAGCATGAAACACCATCAAGAGGAAATACAGTGCTGGAAAACATGCCTTTCAAGCTCATAAACCCTGTATTCCATGGCACGGTGCAATTCATCAATTTCAACAAGTAAACATAAAATCTTCCACATTGTAGGGATTTTTTTTTTCTGTTGTTATTTTGACCGCCCTCAACAAAGTAGTGCATCATGCAGTCCTAAGAGATTTATTATTTTGACAAGTCCAAAAACACTGGAGCACACACATCCATTTTTCAAGTACTATTGAGGCTCTCCAATAATGCTAAAAATACACTTTATTACATATAAAATGACAAGAACGCCGGACGTGTTTCAGATTATAAAATCCTTTTTCAAAGGCTAAAAACTAAGTTTGTTTTTATTAAGTTATGGATCACTCTTGCACTTTGTTTTTGCTGTGTTGCACATGTTTACACTTGTCATGGTGAATATTCATTTTTGATCAACCACTGATTTTGAAAGATTCATTAGTGATGTCACTGTGATGTCATCATTTGTCTGTATATAATGGTATTGGTTTCATTGTGTTTGTAGCCTTTGAAAAAGGATTTTATAATCCGAAATGCATCAGGCATTCATGTCGTTTTATATGTAATAAAGAGTATTTTTAGCATTATTGGAGAGCCTCAGTGGTACTTGAAATATGTGTGTGTGTGTGTGTGTGTGTGTGCTCTCCAGTCTTTTTGAACTTGTCTGCTATCTGTTTGACTGTTTGAGCACCAGTTACCTTGTGCACACTTTTTTGGGAGCAAATTTATTATTTTGACCATCCCAAACAGTGTAGTTAGGGACTATTTTTTCTCCCTTTTTTAAGAAATTCTCTAGCTTTTGTTTAAATAAATGTTACAAAACGTTATGAATGCAGACTACTTGTAGGTGTCATTTCTTCCTACTCATAACCCATTTTATAAGCATAATAAGATACTCCAGAGTGTTGGTTGTTCTGTGATCACTGCATGCCTAGGTGTGGAAGGACACTCGGCTTTCAGCCGCCTTGTGCCTTACCATGCACCTAGGCATGTGGTTATCATAGAACAACCAACACCCTGACATATCTTATTGCTTACTTATGCAATAGGTGTTAACTCTGATGACTGTTGATAAAGAGATTTATCAGAGCAAGTATATGAATAAATCGTGACCATGAATTTATCTATATAGTACTGTCATCATCACTGATTTATTCATATAGTACTGTCATTACTGTCTCGCACCCTTCCCCTGCGCCTGCTGGCACTTGTTTCACCTACCAACACCTCTCGTTTTTAACAGTGATCCCACTTTCAATCTTCTTTCTGCTCCTCAAACTCAACAAACTAAAACTCATTTAAACAAAAACTCTCCCTGTTAGCAATGACTAATTTTTTTCCCCCTTTTACAAGAAACAACACTTGCAACCAATTCCATTACTGGGACACAATGCTTAGCTGAGTCCCCCCCCCCCCAAGTACCTGTCTGTTTTTGCTGTTTTTCTCATGACTCAGCACCGGTCCTGCTTGTCTTCATCCAGCTGTCTCCATACAGAGCTGCCATCCTCCTGACATGCTGATACTAATAAGTTGATTTCCTTGCTAAGTGTGGCTGTCATTCTTTTATTTAAAAACTCACTTTCACCTCGCTCCTCCAATAGAAAAATATGTCATTGTGTAAAGGCATCAGAGTATCCACAGCAACCTAGCAACCCTCCAGAGATACAGAAAATTACAAAATCTAAGAACAAAAAGTTCCACAAATAAAAAAAAGATAATACAAATTAAAAACCAAGATATTTAAAAAATGTACACCGAGCCAGGGGTGTAGCCAGAAATTTCAGATCTGCACACCAAGTGGATTCACTGCTACCCCCTCATTGTTCAGGCCAGCTACCCCTTCCCCCCATCCATGCCCTGTTCGTGCCCTCTCACCCGATGCAAGCATCATTTTCTCTGTGTTGTATACCAGCACACCACTAGCCATACTATCACCAACAGTTGGCAGACTAACAGATTGGCTTTTAGTTCCAACATAGCCACATTGTGACAAGACTCTACCACATCAAGGTAGCCAGTCCCACAGAGGTCCATTCACACACCACTAGTCATGCCACCACTCAACTTGCCACACCAACAGTTGTCAGACTAACAGACTGGCTTTTGGTTACGGTGTTGCATTGTGACAAGCTTCTATACCACATCAAGGTAGCCAGTCCCACAGAGGTCCATTCACACACCACTAGCCATGCCACCACACCAACCACTAGCCATGTCACCACACCACTAGCCACACCGCCAACAGTTGTCAGACTAACAGACTGGCTTTTAGTTACAATATTGCATTGTGACGAACCTCTGTGCCACATCAAGGTAACCAGTCCCACAGAGGTCCATTCACACATCACTAACCATGCCACCACACCCACCACTAGCCATATCACCACTCCACTAGCCACACCACCAACAGTTGTCAGACTAACACCACTGGCCATGCCACCACACCACTAGCCACACCATTCACACACCACTAGCCATGCCACCACATCACTTGCCACAGCACCAACAGTTGTCAGAGTAACAGACTGGCTTTTAGTTACAATATTGCATTGTGACAAGCCTCTGTAAAACATCAAGGTAACCAGTCCCACAGAGGTCCATCCACTCACCACTAATCATGCCACACCACAATACAACATACAACAGCTGAGTTCCCAATATTGATATTTGAGTATATTTATCTGGCATTTGCAGTATTGTAATTCTTGTAATTGGAGGGCTCTGCCCCCCACACCACCCCCTCAATAATTAAATAAATGACATTTCTGTATATTTTCAGTATACGATTCAGTAAATTTAGCATGGAATTCTGATGGGAGGGGGTGTCCAAGAATTACAATAATGTGCATGCCACTCCGAACACTCCGTACAAATATTATTAATAACACGCAACACCGGTAGTAACAAGCAGTATGCAGCTATTATTCATTCAACATCGCTCTTGGTGTTGGGGGATGTTGTGCTTGCAGTTCAGTAAGTAAGTAACCTAATAAGTGCCAGTGGTCCAAAATCCTCCACAATTGCCCCACCATGTACTGGGCAAAAAATTATGAATTTGACATGGAGTTGCCAAAACACCAGGGAACACCCTTAATCTCTACTGTATGACACTAGCTATCCTAGTCTGCCACCTCTGTTTCTCAATACCTCCTCCAGCAAACAACTGCATTACTGACTGTCAACTTGGCAAAGTCACTTGCATCCTCCACATAAGTTTTAAACAAGAGAAGCAGTACCAGGTGTTTTAAAAGCTACCCTGTGCAAAGTAACAACCATGTACAGAATAAGACTTTTAGAAAGAAGTTATAACATCTGACTAAACTATGCCAGAAGAAAGAAGAAAGGGTTCTGAAAGAACTCTTAAAACTGAAGGTAGATAAAGCAATGGGGCCTGATGGGATTCACTCCAGAATTTTAAAAGAACTAAGGGAAGAACGAGTAACACCACTGACTACCCTTTTTAATAAATCATGGGAGGATGGGGTGGTACCTGAGGACTGGAGGAGGGCGGATGTGATTCCTCTTCACAAAAGTGGGAGCAAGACAGAGGCAGGAAACTACAGACCTGTCAGTTTGACCTCAGTGGTAGGGAAAATGATGGAATCACTTCTGAAGGAAAGAATTGTTGAGTACCTAGAGGCCAGTGGGGCACAGGACCCAAGGCAGCATGGATTCACAGAAGGAAGGTCATGTCAGACAAATCTAATTGATTTCTTTAACTGGGTGACCAAAGCAGTAGACCAGGGAGGGGCTGCGGACATGACCTACCTAGACTTTAGCAAGGCATTTGACACAGTCCCACACAAAAGATTAATAAACAAATTAGCCAGCCTGGGAGTGGGTCCTTGGGTGGTAGCCTGGATAAAACACTGGTTGGACAATAGGACACAGCGAGTAACAGTAAATGGAGTCCACACTGAAGAAAGGAGGGTTACTAGTGGGGTACCGCAGGGTTCAGTACTGGGGCCAGTCCTTTTTAATGTCTTTATAAGTGACATTGCAGATGGACTGGAAGGGAAAGTATGTCTCTTTGCAGATGACACAAAGATCTGCAACAGGGTTGATACACAAGGTGGAGTGGAAAGGATGAGAGGGACTTGGCAAGGTTGGAGGAATGGTCAAATGTATAGCTTAGATTCAATGCAAAGAAGTGCAAAGTAATGCACCTGGGAAACAAAAACCCAGGGGAAGAGTACACAGTGGGGGGTGAGATACTGACGACAACAAAATGGAAAGGGACTTGGGGGTAGTCATATCAGATGACCTAAGGTGGGCCAGCAATGTGAGAAGGCAGTAAGGAGGGCTGAGGGATACTGGGATGCACAGGAGGGCATCACCAGTAGAAAACAGGAAGTTGTTGGCCCTCCCTATGCAGACAGTTGGTAAGACCACATCTGGAGTACTGTGTACAGTTCTGGAGACCCCATCTCCGCAAAGACATAGACAGGGTGGAGGCTGTCCAGAGGAGGGCAACCAAAATGATGCAAGGTCTGCATCAGAAGACATATGAAGAAAGACTAAAGGAACTAAAGATGTATAGCCTCGAGGAAAGGAGGAGAGGGGACATGATAGAAACTTTCAAATACCTCAAGGGAATCAACAAAGTCCAAGAGGGTAGCATCTTTCAGAAAAAGAGATGTGCAAAAACAAGGGGGTGCAATTTGAAGATAGAAGGGGGACAGCTCAGATTTAATGTGAGGAAGTATTTCTTCACAGATAGGGCTGTGGATACATGGAACAGCCTTCCTGAGGAGGTCGTAGAGTGAAAAACAGTGGGGGAATTCAAGAATGCATGGGACAGACATAAGGAAATTCTAGTGGGGGGTAGGAGGAAGTAGGCTGTTGGTTAACTAGGATCTGCAGCTTATCCATTAGGTAGGGAACTGGGCAGACTAGGTGGGCCAAGTGGTCCTTATCTGCCATCAAATTCTATGTTTCTATGTTAAATGCGGACTCAGCTGGGGGGATGTATACAGAATGTCAGTATTACTAAAACTGACATTCTGTATACATTCCCCCAGCTGCGTCCATATTTAGCACAGTATACAGAAAAAAACTGAACAGCAACAGAATGGAAAACAGGATTACTTTACATACTACCGGCTCCTCAGTTGTTTTCAGTCTGCAGAACAGAGTTGTGGTCCCATCCCACTGCTGAGTGAGTGGTCGTTGGTCAGTGGTTCAGCAGCTGCCTGGTATTGTGGTGCTAGTGGTGTCTGTTCGATGAGCAATCCCCCGACATCGCAACGATGCTCCCGTCTCCCATCCCCATGGCCGACCCGACCCAAGTTCCCAACTAGTGACACAGAGTCCCAGTCACTGACTCACAGGGCAGGCACAGTCAGCAGGCAGGCTCCCCCTCCTCCTCAGCTCCACCGACCCAGTAGCCTGGCCTGCTGGTAGCTTGATTGGTTGGTCATGGTGCTGACCTGGCTGGCTGGCTCCTAAATCGGAGAGGACTGGTGGCATCTGTGGAGTGTGGAGAGGCAATGAGCAGAGCAAGAGGACCTGGCAGTGGGCAGGGCGCAGGTAAGCAAAAGACAAGACAGAGTCAGTCAGTGGCAGAAGAAACAGCAAGAACTAAAATCAAGGCAGCGCCGCAGTGATGCTAAAAAAAAAAAAGACACTGAATTACAGCTCTTTTTGGCTTTGCCACTGCTCATGCCTGTAGGTAGCTTGCATTCAGTTGATTCTTGCCACTGCACTGACCACTGCTGCTCATTTTCTTCGGAGCTCCAGCTGCCAAGTGGTGCTCATGACCACATCTGCTGACTGCCATGGGCTGAGTCAATGAGTGGACTGCTGCTACTGCACTCTTGTTGTGATGCTCAGAGGCTGCTCTCTTCTCTGTCTCCAATGACCCACTGACTCTCAGTCCGGCATCCTTCAAACTGGGCTGGCTGGCTGGCTTGATCGGCTCGGTGGCTCCCGCTCACTATAGCGTCCATTCCAACTGTAATCCACAAAGTGAGCTGCAGCTCGTGACATCGTCTTCACGTGGCCAGTCTCCCTCCAGATCCAACTAAGTAGAAAAGTACACTAGTGTACCAGGGCATTTAAACATGGTGCCTCATTGTAGCCACACCTCCTACCATCACATCACATCAGCCAATCACGAAAGTGCTGCACCACTGTAAACCTGATTGATAACTTGTACTTGACTTCTCAATCAGGTCCGTGTGTCCCCCCCCCCCCACCAAAGGGATATGTACTGAGCCATGGAAGACTAGCGCCCGGCGGGGAAAAATAAAAGGAGAGACAGCGCGCAGTGTCAACCCAGTCGGCTGCTAGCCCCGCTATTTTTGGCAGCACGCTACGGCATGCACGGTGTATCGGTAGCTACCCCAACGGACAGCTTTCAGGTGGGATTGTGACAGGCGGATGGCGATAGCCGCTATGTTTATTGAAATGTTACACCAAGTAAGACGCGCCCTGCAATGACAGGTCGCTCCCTCACTGCAGTGGTGAAATTGTTTCAAGCTGCTGGCATGCTTTTGCACCACTGTCATAGCATGCTATTTCATCGATGCCACAGAACCCAGCCTGAAAAAGCAGTGGCGCCATTGTCCACAACATGACCACATCTCCAAAACCTGCTACTCCAAGCTACCACAATGTATTGTTTGTGCTTGTGTGCAAGACAACATAAAAATGAATTCAAAACAAACCTGGACGTTTATGTGGGCCTGCATAATAAGCAAGAAATGGAGGGCAGTTAGAATGGGCTGGATGGCCTAATTCTGCCTCAAAGTACAGTAGTACGAACAATAGAAATGTATTAAATAAATACATAAAAAAAATCTGAAGATGGAGTAGTGTGATGGATACACAGGAAGGTCTCAAAACATTTAAATGCTCTGGCACAGAGAGGGGAGGAAAACATAAAACAAGTAGAAGAAATTTAAAAGAAAGGTGCAAAAATGAAATAAACAGAAAACTGCAATAAATATAGTTATTTTTCAAATACATCACAGTAAGCAGAGAGTCAAAGACAGACCTGGTCTGACATGTAACTGCTGGTGGGTGTTCTTAGGTACTGATGTCACTCCAGAGCCAAGCAGTTAGGAGAGATTGATCTCCTAGTACTGTCCCAAGGGCAGGACTGACCCTGGGGCAGCTGGTCCCAGGACAACACTGATTCAGGAGCAGCACTGACCCTGGGGCACTACTTCTGTCTCAATATAACTGACAAAACCACAAAATCTAGCAGCCAGCTTAGTCTAGTGGATAGGACACATGACTGCAAACCTGGAGATCTGTGTTTGAAGCCAGAATCTTTTTTACTTTTTTCTCAAATTTCACTGGAGTAGTGACCTATGGTTGCGTGTTATTAGAATAATAAAAAAAGTTAACTTTGGCACTCACCCCCTACACCAAATTAGACTTTGCATCCATAATGATGAGCATATCACTCCAAGCTGATAAACAGCATTGCCACTTCATTAAACAAGGTACAAAACAGCATGTAACAAGCATTTGTCAATGCTGAATGTTGCTTGCTTTTATGTGCTGTTTAGGTACTTGGAAGTCATTGGAGTGCAAATATTGAAAATTCGCGAACTTACAAGCGTGCGTAGGAACTGCGCAACGCACGCTCGTAAAACAGTAATTTTTAGGAATTTTTTTCACCAAATTTTCAACATAGCCATTTTAAGACCTCTGCTCATGAACAGTGTCACTGTGATTTTCTTAATGTGTCCCATACATTGAGTTCGCACACCGACTGTGCCATTGTGCGCTACATGGGCAGAAACACATTTTGGGCAAGATGTGAAAAATGACAGCTGCACTGCTCATAAGGAGGTGTGGTAAAATGGCAATGTTGAAAATCTGGAGTGAAAATATTGAAAATTCGTAAACTTCTACGAGTGGCGTAAGGAACTGGCATAACACACACTCAGTAAAACAGTCATTTTAGGAATTTTTCACCAAATTTTTAACACAGCCATTTAAGACCTCTGCTCATGAACAGTGTCACTGTGATTTTCTTAATATGTCCCATACATTGAGTTCGCACCGACTGCGCCATTGTGCGCTACATGGGAACACATGTTGGGCAGGATGTGAAAATGACAGCTGTACTGCTCATAGAAGGTGTGGTAAATGACAGGTTGAAAATCTGGAGTGAAAACATTGAAAATTCGCGAAACTTACGAGCCGCAGTATAGGAACTGCAACAACGCACGCTCGCAAAACAGGAATTTTTCCACCAAATTTTCAAAATAGGCTTTTTGAGAGCCCACCTTATGAACACTGTCAGTGCTGTTTTGTTAATCATTCTGAAAAGGTGATTTCGCACAGTGACTGCGAAATCACACTTCGGGCCTGAATATCGCCATGACAGTGATAGCATTCATGAGAAGGGGTCCCAAAAACTCCATGTTGAAAATTTGGTGCAAAAATTCCAAAAAATGCCTGAGATATGCAATAAAGTTGAAAAAACCCTATCTATCCTATTATACAGCTTACCGGCATTTCCTTAGTTCGCGGTCGGCTTTGAAGAGTGCAGACGTGTTCCCGGTTCATCGATTATCGTCGGCTTGAGTCTGGAGGTAAGTATGGGGGTGAGGGGTGGGGAGGCAGGGTGCGCAGTCGGTGGGTGTGGGTCGTGGGAGGGGGGCAGGGAGACAACAAGGGACTGTTTTATTACTCACAGGTTTTATTTTTTTTTTTACGAAGACGACGCGGGACGTTTGCCACGCTGGGGTGGGCTCCCATCGTGGCACCAGGAAAAGCTGTTCTGGGGACGTGGAGCCGACGCAGGATTGGGCACCCCCGTCAGCTATAACCTGGACAGCTGTTGGGGGGGTGTGGAGCCGACGGGGGATTGGGCACCCCTGTCGGCCATACAGTATGTGCGTGGGGGGGAGTGCATCAGGACGCAATATGCGTGCTTGTGCGTGTGTGTGCGTTGGGGGAGAGAGCTCTACTCACTGAAGCGGAGCTCTCCCTTTGAACTGTATGCCACTGCATTTTCAGCTTGTCATAGATAGCTGCAGCAGTGATTGGGGAACTGGGGCCGCACCTGCAAACACACTGACTGCATTGGAAGACGGACTGACACACCTCCGAAAATTCAGATGATGGCACTATGTTTCTTGCACTTGCGTGCAAACAACATAAAAATGGCAGCATGAGCAGCACTGATAGCCCAGACCTGCTCAGGCTGCCTGTTTTTATGCTGTTTTGCACCATCTGTTTAATAATGTAGCAATTTTTTCATCAGCTTATGATATGCTCATCATCTTATAATTATTGTATGTGAAGGCTGATTTGGCACAGGGGTGACTATTGTAAAAGATTATTGAAGCACCCCCACCCTCCAGTGCTGCTTGTTGTAAGACATTTATTGGGGTACTAACTCTACACAAAGGGGAGTTAAGTGCAAGGAAGAATATGTTGTAGTAAGTTACACTGCTGTGTGGTTCAACTGCCTCTAGGTCAGTGCTTGGAGGAACAATCTAGCAGAAGCCTTAGAAGACTTCTTTTAGGTATTTCAGGGGTTAAACAAATGTTGCTTTTCTATTCCTCCTAGTGAATGGAAAATTGTAGGCGACTGTTCCTAACCTTAAAGCATTTGGCTCTGTGAGTTTAGATTACAAGGTTGAACTTATCCATTGTATTAACTAATTTCCTAGTATGCAACATTTTGCTTCTGTGTGGTTTTAGTTGCGAAGACTGCTGTAAGAGATACAGTTTGAAACTGTTTATTGCGTATAGTAGAATGTGATTGAGTATGAACTCTGGTTACTGTAATCAGCTGGTTGTGCTGCAGTAGTGATGTCAAATTGTTGTTGTGCTGCACTAGCTATGTCACTACTGCAGCACAACAACTTAGAACATCTTCGCATACGTGTGATGAAGCGGCCACGGTAGTGAAAGCTGGCCAGGAAGTGAGTGGCGCTGGAAAGAAACGCACTACAGTAAGGCACTTTTAAGTACTGGGGGGACATTTTTGGGACACAGGATCCAAATAATGATTGCTCGTATACTATAAAAGATTGTGTGTGAGCAACCATACACATACAAGGCTGTTTTTCAGTCTCAAGGTTCCCACGGTAAAGAGAGCTGTCGCGCTGCGCTCTCGCGGTCTCTTGTTACCATAGAAACCTCTCAATCGAAAAACAGCTTTGCTGTGTATGATTACTAATACACAGTCCTCTAAATAGTGTATGGTGAAACCTTGCTACACATGGAATTCCATGCCTAGAGTATGCTTGTTGTGCTTCAGTAGTGACGTCATTATGTTGTTGTGGTGCAGTAGTGATGTCACTACTGCAGCACAACAACTCAAAATGTTGCCACACAGTGGCTTACCTCTATCCAATCAAGTTGGAAGCTGTTTTTTAAATTGACCTTACAGAAAAGCCGTAGCACATTGAATCAGTACTGTAAGCCCCCACCAACCACCAGTCCATGGAAAGGAAGTGAAGTGTCTGGAAATGGACATGGATGCTCATACTCTATAAAAGATAACAAAGGGGCATCCATATGCAGACAAGGCTGTGCCTTCATCTCGAGGTTTCTACAGCAACCAGTGAACCTCTCAAGGTGCCTGGTTGCCATAGAAACCTCTGGAAGTAGGCATAGGCTTGTTGTGTATAGCTGTCCATACATTATCCTCTATGATGTGCATAAGATGGCTGTAATGCTGTTTGTATCCTTTAGAGCTGGGGTAGGAGAACAGAGTGCAGCAGCACTAGAGACAGGAGAGAAAAAGATCATAAAGAGAAAACTAATTAAAAAAAGTGACTTACAAAAACAAATGAAGTGTTTGCTTGCCAGAACGTTCTCTTTGGAATATTGGATTGTTTCCATGCTCCATTGCCTTAATGAGCAGATACAGTACTTTATGTGCAAGATGATTAACTGCCGGCTGTATCAGAATATAGTGCATTACAATACAATACAGGAGTGCTCTTTCATATAAAAAGTATAACGGAATGCTTTACAGCAGCATGGAGAATACAATAAAAAGAAGAATCTAATTACACATGCTGAGTCATGAAAACTGAAGCAGTAACAAATGCCCTGCTCCCACAGAAGGATCTGCATACCCATCATTCTTTGCACTGGGTTTGAGACTTTAGACTGATTGTATGTGGTTTGGGGAGATGTACAGAATCCAAACAATGTGGATAGTTTTTCTCCCCATGCATCTGTTTTGGATCTTTCACGCTACTCTTACAAACTGTCTCTCCAATATACCACTTCCAAGTGTCTGAAATCTTTGGTGAGGAAACTAATGTTGTTTAAAAATGGTGGAACATGCAGTTTGAACAGCTGTGAGACAGGCAAGCAGTAAGACACAATGGGGTGTGGGTTACTATTCCTGAACCGTACATCCAGGTGCGCTGTGAGGCACAAGGCACTTGTGGTTCCAGAATAGTAACCCACACTCTGAAGTGCTTTACTGCACTTATAAACAGGGCTGCCATTCAGGGGGAGCAGGGGGGAAGATCCCCCGCATTGCAGGCCATTGTTGTTTTATTGTTTTTTTTAAATGAAAAAATGCCCCTACAGCACCTCTGACCAGTTGTTGCCCCCCCTTGTTGAAATCTGAAATGAAACCCCTGCTTATAAAATGGGTCCAGTTCAAAAAATAAGATAAGTTTAGCCGTGTGGTTACCATTGTTTAACTGCACTGCTTTAGAACCTTCTCCACCAATCAGGAATCAGGATTTTCCCTACCCATTTTAAGAAATTACTTCAGCTACTGGCATTAGGGACATGACCAGTACAAGCCATGCCAAATGAGGCAGTCTGACAGACAGGAGACAACAATGGCACTTGGTTAAGGAAAAGGGGTGGGGTGGAATTTGTGAATCCTTAAGTGATATATTTAAAAGTTCATTAAATTCAGGTCACATTTGTGAGAATTAGAAAATGGCTATATAACATAAGTCTCCTCAAAATGGCCAAATGGTATTCAAGCAACCTATAGACTATTTTGCTCTTAAATCAGTTGGGGAGGAATTATTTGCAGCAGTTGTCTGGGACTTTGTAAAAAGGACACCTTGTGACTAGAGACTGCCAGCACGGTCTGTCTCATGAAGGGTCAGCCTTGCTGAACCAATGTACTGGAGCTTGTTTGTTTTCACAGAATTGATTGGCAAAGCAGGCAGAGAAATTCAACATGCATTCCATATGGCCAGGGAAATGCAATATGCATCCTACACTTGTGTTTTCAATGAGCGCCTGATAAAGTTCCACATCAGAGATTATTAGTTGAAGTAAGACATAGAACATAGAAACTTGCCTGTGATGGCAGATAAGGGCTGTTGAGCCCACTCAGTCTGTTCATTTTTGTTTACCTTCATTTTTGAATTAGAATGAATGAATGAATGAATGAATGAATGAATGAATGAATGAATGAATGATTCATGAATAAAAAAGCTTCATTTAGGTCCAGGGTAAGACAGTCAAAAGAAGACTTTTTACAATTTCATCCTACATTACTGGTCAGTTTCACTATAAATGCAGTAAGGTAGGGTAACACTATAGTATGGCATTATATATACTGTATAATAATATATGGACATCAGTCAATTAGTGTGTTACGTGATTTGTTTACCCCCAAGGTGTTTGATAGGAAGCCACAAGAGAGAAGCTCGAGTGGTTCTTGAAAGTAACACTCACCAAAGGGGTGTAAATAAATTGAGACCACTGATCTTCATTCTTTTATTTTTTATAATTACTGGTTTGAAAACAAGTAATGTTTTGGTAAGTTTGGGAGAGTGGTTGGCAGGTAGGAACTCCATAATACAAGTCTTTGACATCACAAACATGTATTATGACATTTAACAGCAACTGATTTTAGGCCAATATCAAACATAACCAGTAATTATATAGAACATAATGCATAGGTGACTGTGTGTTATGAAGTTTTCTACACACCTGAGGTGTGTGATGACCCATAAACCTTGAAAGCAAAGCTCGAGAGGTTTATGTGGACATCACACACTGAGGGTATGTAGAAAAACTTCACAAGCACATATGTTTTATTTTTTATAATAACTGATGCAGGGACATAAGCACACAGAAAAGAAGACAGCCAGGAAGATCCACATGAGTCAGGTTTCTGTTGTTCAGCTGTAGAAGGGAAAGGGAAGCGCCAAAGGTCGTATTAGCTACGCATGACATCATTTATTTATTTAGTTTTTGTTGACCAGGTAAGTGCGATAGACAAGACATTGCCTACTTTCAGGCACGACCCTGGGGGTTACAGAACAACGTACAGCAGTAGAACAGCAGACAGCAGTATTCAATACAGTATACAAAGCATTATTTTTCAAACAATACCATTTTAGGAGAAACAGGTACAAAACATGACATATTGAGCATAGAGTAAATGAGTAAAGAATAATTACAGTTCATAAGAAAGATAGCCTATAATTACACAAATAGGATTTTGGATGGGGAACACTCTGTTGGCAAAGGAGTTCAAGATCTGTGGGAAAGAAAAAGACAGTGGGTTCAAAGAGAGAAGAGAAGAGAAGAGAAGAGAAGAGAGAGAGAGAGAAGAGAAGAGAAGAGAAGAGAAATTGAGAGTCAGTTACAGATGCAGACATTGGAGCTGCTTGAGAACTTATGAAGTGCTTGCTTGAAACAGAAGTGGGACTGCGCAACTCAGAGGTGGGGTGGGAGGGCATTCCAGACTCTGGGTGTGAAAGTGGCAAAGGCCTGCTCAACCATTGTGGTGGAGCATCTGGGAACTGCCATAAGAGATTGGTCACAGGAGCACAGGAGGTACGATTGTTCTTGGGGGGATCAACAAGGCTGCAAGGGCAGCTGGTTTAAAGGACCTAACAATGTTGTCGATCATATAGCCAAGTGCAAGTAGTCAACAGGAGGGAGGGATAGCCAACCTAGCTTAGCATACAGTGAACAGTGGTGGGTCAGTCTGGGAGCAGAAAGGGCAAACCAGCAGATATCGTTGGATGTCAAGTTTCATTTGTCCAGGTTTGAAGCACTGGTCAGGTAGTAGGGGGTGAGGCTTTATATGAGGCTGGGAAGTAGGATTCCCTGAGCTATTGCACGCCTGGCAGCAGGAATAAGAGTATATTTAATTTGGTAGGCCAACCTGAGTTTGGTGTTGACAGTCTTGCAGACATTTGAGATGTGTGGGTTGAAATCAAGGGCAGAGTCCAGAGTAATACCATTTTGTAGGCCATCCTGAGTTTGATGTTGACAGTCTTGCAGACATTTGAGATGTGTAGGTTGAAATCGAGGGCAGAGTCCAGAGTAATACCAAGGTATTTAAAAGAATTGATGGAGGGGAGGAGAGGAGAGAGCCATCGGAGCAGTGACTGGTAAGGCCATTAGGGCAGGACCTGAGCTTAGGCGGGGACCGTCATTGCATTGACTGGGTCTTGCTGGTGTTTAGGATAAGGCTGTTCTTGGTTAGTCAGGTCTGAAGTTTCCCAAAATTGATGTTCTGTAACAAGTTGATCTCAGCTATGTCATTGAAACTGGTGTAAAGAACCATGTCATCAGTGTAGAGGAGAGTGGTGCAGTGTGATGGAGTTTTGGGAGCATCATTTATAAATATGGATAAGAACAGGGGACCAAGAATTGAGCCTTGGGACACTTCTTTGTTGATTGTTGTGAGAGCAGACATGTCCTGGTTTACTTTAACAAATTGTTGCCTGTTCCTTAGATAGCTAGAGAACCATTTGAGAGCTGTGATGGACATGCCTGGTGCAGAGAGTTTAGATTCAAGAACTGAGTGACTGCCAAGATCAAAAGCCTTGGTTAAGTCAAGGAAAATGGAGCCAGTAAGTTTTCCATCGTCCATCCCCTGCTTAATGTAATTTATAGAAACATAGATTTTGACAGCAGATAAGGACCGCTTGGCCCACCCAGTCTGCCCATTTCCCTACCTAATGGATAAGCTGCAGATCCTAGTTAACCAGCAGACTACTTCTTCCTACCCCCAACCCCTAGAATTACCTTATGACTGTCCCATGCATGCTTGAATTCCACCACTGTTTTTGACTCCACAACCTCCTCCGGAAGGCCGTTCCATGCATCCACAACCCTCTCTGTGAAAATATACTTCCTTAAATTACCTCTGAGCCGCCCTCCTCTATCTTCAAATTGTGCCCCCTTGTTCTTGCACACCTCTTTTTTTGAAAGATGTTACCCTCTTGGACTTTGTTGATTCTTTTGAGGTACTTGAAAGTTTCTATCATGTCCCCTCTCCCTCCTTTCCTCGAGGCTATACATATTCAGCTCCTTAAGTCTCTCTTCATATGTCTTCCGTGCAGACCCTGCACCATTTTAGTTGCCCTCCTCTGGACAGCTTCCATCCTGTCTATGTCTTTATGGAGATTGGGTCTCCAGAACTGCATGCAGTACTCAGATGGGGTCTCACCAGCTGTCTGTACAGAGGCATAATAACTTCCTGTTTTCTACTGGTGATGCCTCTCCTATGCATCCCAGTATCCCCCAGCCCTCCTTGTTGTCCTCACATTGCTTGCCCAGCTTTAGGTCATCTGATATGACTACCCCAGGTCCCTTTCCATTTTTGTTGTTAGTATCTCACCCCCATTGTGTACTCTTCCCTGGGTTTTGTTTCCCAGGTGCATTACCTTGCACTTCTTAGCATTGAATCTAAGCTGCCATACATTTGACCATTCCTCCAACCTTGCCAAGTCCTTCTCATCCTTTCCACCCCACCTTGTGCATCAACTCTGTTGCAGATCTTTGTGTCATCTGCAAAGAGACATCTTTCCTTCCAGTCCCTCTGCAATGTCGCTTATAAAGACATTGAAGAGGACCGGTCCTAATACTGAACCCTGCGGTACCCCACTAGTAACCCCCCTTTCTTCAGAGTGGACTCCATTTACTATTACTCTCAGTGTCCTATTCTCCAGCCAATTCTTTACCCAGGCTGTCATCTTGGGACCCACTCCCAGGCTGGCTAACTTGTATATTAATCTTTTGTGTGGGACTGTGTCAAATGCCTTGCTAAAGTCTAGGTAGGCCATGTCCACAGCCCCTGATTTGTTAAAGAGGGTAGTCAGTTGTGTCACTAGTTCAACCCTTAGTTCTTTTAGAATTCTGGGATGAATCTCATCAGGCCCCATTGCTTTGTCCACCTTCAGTTTTAAGAGTTCTTTCAGAACCCTTTCTTCTGTAAATGGGCTGGTATCAACTTCTGTATCCAGAGTGTTTCTACTGTTTGTTTTAGGTACCTCCCCCTCTTCCTTTGTAAATACTGAGCAAAAATATTTGTTTAGTATCTCTGCCTTTTCACAGTCACCCTCTGCCCACCCTCCTCCCCTTTATTAAGCCTCACTAACCCTCCCTTGGTCTTCCTTCGCTCCCTGATGTACCTATAAAAGGTTTTATCCCCCTTCTTAACTGAGTTGGCTATCTTTTCCTCAGTTTGGGCCTTTGCTGTTCTGACTGTCTTCCCAGCTTCCTTTTGCTTTAACTGATACACTTCTCTGTCCTGCTCCTTCTGTGATTCCTTGTACTTTCTGAATGCTTTCCTTTTCTCTTGAACCTTCACTGCCACTTCCTTTGAGAACCATAGTGGTTTCTTACATAGTTTCGTTTTGTTTATTTGCTTCACACAAAGGCTTGTTACCTCTGTGATGGCAGTTTTTATTATTCCCCATTGTTCTTCCACCACTCCTTCCTGCTCATTTGTTACTGCATTCCTTAGGCACTCACCCATTTTGGCAAAGTCAGCCCTCCTAAAGTCCAGTACTTTTGCCTTTGTATGGCTTTACTCTATTGCTGTGTTTATTGTGAACCATACTGTTCGATGGTCACTAGTTCCCAGATGGCTACCACTTCTACATCTGTGATTCTCTCTTCATCTCCATTTGAGAGAACCAGGTATAGATTGCTCCCTCTCAAGTGGGCTCCAATACTAGTTGTCTAAGGCATGCCCCCTGTAGGGCATCTAGAATAACCCCACTCTTCGAAGTGGCTGCTGCAACTGCACTCCAGTTAATATCTGGCATATTCATATCACCCATCAGCAATATCTCCTCTTTTTCTGCCATTCTAAGTATTCTTTCTATCATTTCCTTGTCCATTTCCTCCCTCTGAGAAGGGGGTCTGTATACAACCCCTGTGTGGATTGTGGTGCTATTGCCGGTCTCCAAATTTACCCACAGTGCTTCTTCTCCTCCCTGTTTTCCCTTTTGTTCTGTTGCTTTGAATCCTTCCCTTATGTAAAGAGCTGCTCCTCCTCCTCTTTTACCCTCCCTGTCCATCCTGTAGATAGTGTATCCTGGTATGGTTAGATCCCAGTCATGGTTTTGTGTGTACCATGCTTCTATGACTGCCACAATATCCAGATGTTCCTCCTCCATCAAGGCCACTAATTCAGGAAGCTTGTTTCTCAGACTACAGGCATTGGTACTCATTGCTCTCCATTTTTTGATGGCTTTACCTTCTTTTGCAGCATCCCCCACTGACCTTTCTACCTCAGTCTTTTTCTCATTTAGTACCCTGTTTTGTAGGGAGAGGCTGGGATTTTCCTGCTGCTTATCAGTGCCTCCCCCCTTGACTAGTTTAAAAGCTTGCCAATGAAGTATTTAAACCGATTGCTCAAAAGACTTGTTCCCTTCCTGGACAGATGCAGACCATCCTGCCAGTATAGGCTGGCGTCCCTCAGGTGGAACCCCAGTCCCCAATGAAGCCAAACCCTGTGCTCCACACCATTTTTAACCATTCATTAAACTGCATGGTGCAAAGTACCTCGCCTCACTCATGCCATTGACAGGCAGCACCTCAGAGAAGGATATTGTGTGTGCTACTTGTCTTAGGCCCCTCCCCAATTCTACAAAGTCCTTATGCACTGCTCTAATCTCATGATAAGCCAAGTCATTTGTCCCTAGGTGGACAATGATGTCCAGCTCAGACTCCCGTGCAGCTGTTCTCGTGATCCTGAGGATGCGCTTCCTGTCTCTCCAAGTCATGGCACCAGGCAGACACCTTGCTTCAGTTTTCCCTGCTCCCCCCAGTTCTATCCCCCTAATAATTGAGTCCCCCACCAGGAGCTGCTTCCTTTCCTTTTGGTGTCCTCTGCCTCCTTCCTGTGGGCCTCCCTTGTGACAGTTGTCCTCAGCCTCCTTAGTCTCCTCTGTGGGTGCATCCATAGGGGAGCTATGCTCCCCCAGAATGGTGTATGGATTGTGGAGTGGAACAATTGACTGGGTGTGCCTCTGTTCCACCATCCTCACCCTCCCTGAGCCCACTGTGGTCCAACTGCTGTGCTTTCTTCGTAACCTCTGAGGTAGTTGGGTTGCTGCCGTGGTGGTGCTGCGGGCTGGTCTAAAGCTGTGTTGGGCAGAGAGGTGCAGGCCACATTTATTGAAGTGGTCCATGACTTGGAGGGTGTCAGTTTTCTCTAGTAGTTTACTGAGAACAGGTAGGATGGCAATAAGGCAGTAGTTTGTAAGATTGTTTTGGTTACCTTTTATAAGGAAGGGAACTATTTTGGCAGTCTTCCAGTTTTCAGGGACAGTACCTGAGGATGGTAACAAATTTAGTAATCTGGTTATTGGGGCAGCTAGAAGTGGTGCTGCAGTCTTGAGTAGCTTGGGTTTGATCCCGTCAGGGCCAGTGCTCCCGCTGGAAGAGACGGAGTTTAGGTGTTTAAGGATTTCCCTTCCTGAGACAGCGCGGAGGAAGAAGGGGGGGGGGAGGGAGGACAGGATTGTGGATGATTTTGCTCTTGAAATGGCATGGGTTGTTCTCCAGAGAAAGATAGGTTGGTAAAGTGGTTGTTGAAAGCGTTGGCAATTGCAACCATATTATTAAAATTTACCCCATTAATCGTCATGTTGGACAACATTTGTTTGAAATCCTTCCCAGTACTTACAAGGCCTCTGATGTGGTTCCAAAAACTTTTTGAGTCCTTTGTAGAGGTTTGCAACAGCTCCCTGTGGCAGGCACCTTTAGCTGAGTGGATTTATTTCTTGCAGGCATTTCTCAAGGCCCAGTAGTTGTGCTGCGGTGAGACTTTGTATGTCTTCCAGCATGTATCTCCTGTTTTTAGTAGGGACAGTAGACCGCTGTGAAGCCACCTAGTGGTGTTGCCCTTTACCCTGTGTCTGATACTAGGGACATATTTGTCTTGTAGAGAGAGGAAGGAGCTGGAGAAATAATCAAGGACAACATTAACACCATCGGTACTGTAAAGTGGGGACCAATCGGCTTGTTCTAGTTCACCAAGGAAAGCAGAGGGATCTAGCCTAGAGAAGTCTCAAAAGACAAGATCTTTAGGAGGGAGGGAGGGATCATGGGCATTCTAGATATAGTAGACAGGAGAATGGTCACTTGTTGCATCTGCCAGGGTGCCAGCATTTATTATCCTGTCTTCCTGGTTGAGAGGACCTAATCTATGACAGAATGATTGTCACCTTATGTAGGTAGCTGAGGTGGGTCACTGATCAGCTGAGAGAGGTGAAGTTTGCTTAGGAGTGAGTCATATAGGTTCATAGGTGATTTCAAGCTAGGTAGACTTTCGTCCATAATGCTTGCCTTATTATTTATAACCCTTTATCTATTCTATCCAAAAGGAAGTTATCGAGTTTGTTTTTAAAGGAGTCCATATTTGTACTAGACACCACTTCCCTAGGCAGAGAATTCCATCCTACCACAACTCTGTTGCTGAACCAATATTTTCGTGATAAAGTCTGCCATTTTTGTGTTTCAAACTGGAAGGGGTGCTAGGTTCGTATCTTGATTTCCTCCAGACTAGTCCAAGTTCTGAGAAGAGTGCAGGATCATTTATACATCTGTATAGTAGACAATAGTCCCCCCTAGTTCTTCTATACTCCAGGCAGGGGCACCGACTGCACGGGTGCTTAGGTGCCCCAGCACCCACAAAGTCATTTTGGGCACCCACAAAAAAAACCTTCATATAGCCACTTTAAAAAAGGCACCTCGCTCCGTTTCCACCTCTCGCCACTAGCCCCACCCAGTGGGCTGACCCTGATTGTGAAAAGTTGTACTCATAGGCTCTTAACCTTTCTTGCTTTGTCTCAGACTCCTCCTCTTGCACGCTGGCCCCACCCAGCAGACTGACGCTAACTCATCACGCCCTTACTGAAGCTTTGCTTGGCGTTCCTCGGCGCTTGCTGTGCTCTCGTTGGTCATGCTACAGTCAGTCGGTGCACTCGGACTCACTAAACCTGTCCGTTATTGTGCGGTACGTCAGTTAGTTCTTCCCGCGCATGGAATTCTAAAACAGCGGACGGAGACCCGGAGACGGAGTGGACTCAGATACCAACTGCAACTGCATCGGTATTTTTTTGTATCAGTTTATTCAGTTATCAGTATTTTTTTAAGCTTCTGGTTGTCCAGACATGGTGGGACTTGGGAGTAAGTAATTTTGTGAGGGGGTGGTGGGTACACGAGTCTCAACTGTACCACATTGCGAGGAATGATTCCTTATTTCCTGAGGAAAGCCCTCTGTAAGTTCCATATTGAGATTTAAGTGTGTACTGTCCAGCATTTTAAGCTAAAATTTTACAGCAGAAATCCAAACAGTGAATGTAAAAAATGTGTTGCTCAATACACAAAAAAAACTTTGTGAACATAAACATTAGTAGTAGTACACACATTTAAACAATATTCTTTTATTTTGTGATATGATGAGATGTTCCACTGCCATTTGCCCATTTGTTCCACATTTTGATGTGCAGTATTCTACAGCTTTTGTATTTTTTTGGGAGGGGGAATGACCAGAGCTGGTTAACTGGGTCAGGAAGGCCAAACTTATAAAAGCAGCAGGCTGCTGCATCTACAAAATGCCCAGGGCTTTTGCTGATTTGTGGGATATGACTTTGGTGATGAATGGGCGCAAGGGCTACAGAAAACCAAACTTGTTGCTAGAAGAAAGAAACAATTTTGGTGACTGGAAGGCCACATAACTAGAAAACAAGCAGTGTGGAGCTGACAAGTTAATATATTTGCTGTTAGCCTGACAGCCTGTTACCGGTATGGAAGTTCCAAAAATACCAGTGATACTTGACAGCAAATATATTGGAACACTGCTAAGCAAGCTTACAGGTATTTTGTAGTGTGTGTGTGTGTGTGTGTGTGTGTGTGTGGCGGGGGGACTGGGCCAGGAGCGCAAAATTAAAGTATGAGGTGGCTGTTGTTAATATGTTCCAAAAAGCAAATAAAAGAAAACAACTGTTGATTTGTGTGTGTGTGTGTGGGGGAGGTAGGGGAGCTAGCCTAGAAAAAATAGAAAAAAAACAAACATATGTGTTTGGGGGTAGTAATAAACAGTGTGGAACTGACTTCAAAACCTATAATTTGCTGTTAAGGGGGGTTTCATTAACAGCAAAGGGTAGCAGGTAACAACCAGTGTATTCAGAATCTTGAAAGAGCAGTGTGTGCTGTGGAAGGACGGGAAGGGCTGCTGCCTGGACTTGAAGTGTTTGATACAGGTCATACCCCGCTGTCTTGGTGTGGTCACTTGTCCTCCTCCTGTCCACTCTATCTAAAAAAATAAAATAAATCCTAAAGAAACTCAGGATTAAGGGAAGTATTAAAAAAAGGAAAATCAATTTGCACTTATGGCAGCCTTGGAGAGACCTGGACTGGCAGTGTGTGAGGCAAGGTATTTTCTGCTGCCTAGAGAACTTCTGTGAGGTTTAAGGAACCACATGGTCAGAGCTGCACTGCACAGACACAGAGCTTGGTACATCAAGCATGCCTGAGTTTAATTCCAGCAACTTCCACTTGCTTGCGTACTGTGTGACCCTGAGGGCTGAGCAAGTCGCTGCTTATCCTCCTTGCAAATAAACATTTTTGGTTGGTGGTCTGATTCTGTTGTGAGACGAGGCAGGCAGAAGCAAGTGCAGGACACGTGGGGAGGGAAGGGTATCTGTCTGAACTTGAAATGTTTGTGTCATGCTGTCTTGGGAGGTCCTCTTGTCCACCAAACTAAAAAATAAATAAAACTTACAGAAACTCTAAGATTAGGGGATAAAAAAAGGAAAATCCCTACTCAATTCATGATTGCAGCACTTGGCAGCAGCAAAGAGCCCTCAAAGGCACCATTGCATCCTCTGTAGTAGAGTACTGGTGGTGACTAACAGCAGCTCCCCATCTTGTAGTTTTCTCCCGTGGTTTCCATTCCCCACATGCATGATCTTACAGTTTTTAGCACTTGAATTTTGGTTGCCACACCTCAGGCCATCTTTCCAACTTCTCTAGGTCTTTTCTCATTTACCACTCCCTCTGGTGTATCAACCCTGTTGCAGATTTTGGTGTCATCTGCAAACAGGCAAACCTTCCCCTCCAGACCTTCTGCAATGTTGCTGATTAAGACACTGAAGAGGACTGGCCCCAAAACTGAACCCTGGGGTACTCCACTGGTCACCTCCATTTCCTCAGACTGGGTTCCATTTACTACTATCTTCTGCCTTCTATCCCTGACCCAGTTACTAACCCAGTTCACCACCTTGTGGCACAACCCCAGACTACTCAGTTTTTTGACCAGCCTTCTATGTGAAACAGTATTGAAGTCCAATTTGCAGAAATCTAGGTAGGCAACATCCACCACACCCCCTTGATCCACTACCTTTGTTACCCAGTCAAAAAATCGATTAGATTTGTTTGGCAGGACCTTCCTGATGTGAATCCATGTTGCCTAAGATCTTGCACTCCCATGATTCCAGGTGTTCCACAATTCGTTCCTTAAGGAGTGTCTCCATGATCCTACCCACCACTGACGTGAGCTTTACTGGCCTGTAGTTCCCTGCCTTCTCTTTGCTGTAGCTCTTTGATCTTAAGAAATTAATAACATTTTGTGTGAGTGTTTCAGCAGTGGGGGAGAGGAAGAGCAGTGTGTTTTCTGACTCACAGGACATTGCCTGTTGTTAGTCTTTCTCCAGTCCAGTCAAAGTAGGTCACTGCCTAGGACAGTGTAGGGAAGGCGCTACCATAAAGCTTAGTCCTCCTAGTTTGATCTGTCTGTGAGTGTGTGAGCTGTTGGGGGAAAGCAAAAAGCTGACTTCTGAACTTGTCAGTGTGTATTCTAACTGTCCTGTCCAGTCAGAAGTGTCCACCCCTCAAAAAAAAAACAACTAAAGGAAACTTAAAATAATTAAACATTAAATAAAAGGAAATAAAACTGGCAATCTGTCTGTGTTTGTGTGTGAGGTGATGGCAGGCAGTGTTTGCTGGGGTTTGGTTGCTTGCTACCTAATGAAACTCAGTCTGTAAGTTTTAAGGAATGACAAGAACAGACAACAGAGCCATCTGAGCTTGAAGCTTGGACACTCTTACACCCTGTGGGGAAGGTAGCACTGTAACCTAAAATTTCTATTCGGAGCATCCTTGCAGCCCCTGGGGGCATCAAAGAGCCTTCCAGCTGCACCCTTCTATGGTCCTTGGCTCCTTGGTACATCAAAGAGCCCTCCAGGACACTTTACACCTTGTGGAGTGGTGGTACTGTACCCTGAAATCCATATTTGGGGCATGCTGGCAACACTCGGGGCATCAAAGATCCCTCCAGAACACTCTCCTATGGGTCTTAGCACCTTGCGTGGCCTCAAAGAGCCCCCAAGGGCACCTTTGTATCCTCTACAGTGGAGTAGTGGTGGTGGCGCATATGCATTCTAAAATGTATCAAAATACCCCCCAAAATGCACCACCAAGCATGAAAAATCCTATAGCTTCTTGGGATATAGGTGGCTCCCAGATCCCCGACCTTTTATAAATTCTCTGAGCACCCACAATTTTTTTCAAAACTTGGCACCCCTGACTCCAGGGTAAACAAATTCAGCTTCCTTAATCTCTCAGGGTAAGTCTTCTTCTCCAACCCTTCAACTGACTTAGTTGCTCTTTTCTGTATTCGTTCAATATTATGTATATCTGCTTTTTTATAAGGTGCCCAGACCTGAGCACAGTACTCCAGGTTTGGTCTAACCAGAGCACCATAAAGAGGGATTAACACCTTCCTATCCTTACTTGAGATGTGTCTCAGAATACAATTCAAAATTTGATTTCCCTTTCTTATTACTTTGTTACAATGTGTACTAAATTTTAAGTCTGCACTAATTGTTACCCCCAAATCCCTTTCCTCTTCTATTTTATTGAGTACAGTATTATCCAATTTGTAGGGGAGAGGGTTGTTGTTTTTTACTTTACCCAAATGCATAGTTATACATTTGTTTTTATTTAATTCAAGTTTACTCTTTACAGTCCAATAATGTATGTAATTTAGTGCTTCTTGTAGATCCTGCTGATTTTTTACTGTATTGGTTATTGCACCAATTCTGCAATCGTCCACAACTTTTGTCAACCAAATATCTTTATTTTCCAGTTTCAAGGAGGTTATGTAGATGTTAAAAAGGCAGGGTCCAAGTACCGATCCCTGGGGGACCCCACTAGTCACAGTCTCCCAGTTTGATTTTTCTCCTTGTATTACCACTCTTTGCCTTCTTTCACATAGCCAAGCATCTATCCAGTTTATTATATTGGTGTCTAGTGCATACTGTTTAAGGGAAAGTATTAATTCTCGATGTGGGAGTTTGTCAAAAGCTTTAGAAAAATCCAAAAAAATAACGTCAA
Organism: Neoceratodus forsteri; assembly: GCA_016271365.2. Taxonomy (NCBI): domain Eukaryota; kingdom Metazoa; phylum Chordata; order Ceratodontiformes; family Ceratodontidae; genus Neoceratodus; species Neoceratodus forsteri. The sequence continues at coordinate 131,922,369 of CM028129.1, read as the reverse complement.
CACAATTTCCCGCATCTAATGCCTTCCCAACCTTTTCGTAAAAAGTCAAGAGATTTGTATGTTTTCCTAGCCATTTCAGATTAAGATTCCCCCATAACAATAATCTCATTTTTCCCAGTGGTGGAGGACAGGTAATTGATCATGTCAGTAAGACCAGTAATGCTGCTCTTGGAAGGGCTGAGAACACAAACAATATGTAGTTGTTTAGACCCACCAATGTCAGGAGTGAGTGTAAAAACCTCACAGGAGGTTACCTGGTATGGTAGTCAATTGCATATTATTTTTAAAGTAGATGATGATCCCTCCACCTCTTTTGATGGAGGGGCGGTCAACCAGAGTGAGTTGTATCCTGTAAGGCTACACACTGAGTCAGGGACAGATGGTTTTAACCAGGTTTAAATAATCCCGAGTATATCTGGATTGTAGCAGGAGACCCAGGCTTCCAGTTCAGGAAGAGTCACCATAATACTACGGATACTGAGTTGGACAATCCTAAGTCCCTTGGTTTTGAACCATGTGTAGGAATTTGTAGGGGTAGGGATGGGAGGGGGGCCGGGTTGGTCTCAACATCACCTGATAGGATAAGAGAAAGAGAGTGGAACCATAGAAAACTAAGATAGGAAAAGGGTATTCTAGGGGAGGCCTGAGGGAGAAAAATTTGGCAAAGTATCATGTTATGTTGAAAATATATCTGGGTTTGATGTAGAAACATAGAAATATAGAATCTGACAGCAGATAAGGACCGCTTGGCCCATCTAGTCTGCCCATTTCCCTACCTATTGTATATACTACAGATCCTATTTGATCTGCAGCTTATTGTCTCCTTCCTATCACTAGGGTTGCCTTCTGTCTGTCCCATGCTTTCATGAATTCGCCTATTGTTTTTTCCCCTACAACCTCCTCAGGGAGGCTGTTCCATGCATCCATCACCCTTTCCATGAAAAAATACTTCCTGACATTGCCCCTGAGTCTTCCCCCCTCTAGCCTCATATTGTGACCCCTTGTTCTTGCACATCTCCTTTTCTGAAAGATGCTGCCCTTCTGAACTCTGTTAATCCCCTTGAGGTACTTGAATGTCTCTATCATTTCCCCCTCTCCCTCCTTTCCTCCAGGGTATACATATTTTTTTACCAATTATTTTACCAGGTGAGACACACTAAGCTGAAAGCTTGTTTGCAGGTGCAACCTGGGAGCACGAGGAAGTTAAGTGACTTGCTCAGGGTCACACAGTATGCACCTAGGGGGCTGTGGGATTCAAACCCAGGTCTCCAGATTTGCAGTTCAGAGCCTTAACCCACTGCACCATACTGCCTCCGTTGAATTCCCTCAGTCTCTCTTCATATGGTTTCTGGTGTAGTCACTGTACCATTTTCATTGCCGGACTGCCTCTACCCTGTCTATGTCCTTATAGAGATGAGGTCTCCAGAACTGCACACAGTACTTTAGATGAGGTCTCACCAACTGTCTGTACAGTGGCATCAATACCTCCTGTTTTCTACTGGTGATACCTCCCCCTATGCACCCCAGCATCCCACTGGCTTTCTTCACTGCCTCCTCACATTGTTTGGCTACCTTTAGATAATATGTTATGACTACCCCCAGGTCCCTTTCCAGTTTGGCTGTTGTTAGTAACCCCCCCCCCCCGAATTGTGTATTCCTCCCCTGGATTTTTGTTCCACAAATGCATGATTTTGCACTTCATTGCATTGAATCTGAGCTGCTACGCCTTGACCACTGCTCCAACTTGCCTAGGTCTCTTTTCATTTTGTCTGCCCCTCCCCCCCTCCGGAGTGTCAACCCTATTGTAGATCTTAGTGTCATCTGCAAAGAGGCATACCTTTCCTTCCAGTCCCTCTGCAATGTTGCTTATAAAGACAGTAAAGAGGACCAGCCCCAACACTGAATCCTGTGGCACCCCACTGGTTACACCCCCCTCTTCAGATTGAACTCCATTTACCACCACCCTCTGTGTCCTATTGCTAAGCCAATTTCTGACCCAGTTACCACATTGGACCCACTCCCAGATTGCCCAACTTGTTCACTAACCTCTTGCGTGGGACTGTGTCAAAAGCCTTGCTAAAATCTAGGTAGGCCATGTCCACTGCCCTCCCTGATCTACTACTTTTGTCACCCAGTCAAAAAAATCATATCAGATTTGTTTGACAAGACCTTCCTGCTGTGAATCTATGTTGCCTTGGATCTTGTGCCCCACTGGCCTCTAGATATTCTACAGTCCTTTCCTTTAACACCAATTCCATCATCTTCCCTACCACTGAGGTCAAACTGATCAGTCTTATAGTTTCTCGCTTCTACCTTGCTCCCACTTCTGTGAAGGGGTATTACATTCGTCCTTCTCCAGCCCTCTGGTACCACTCCCTCCTTCAGTGATTTGTTGAATAGGGCTGTCAGTGATGTCAGTAGCACTACACTGAGTTCTTTTAGTATTCTAGGATGTATCCCATCCAGCCCCTTTGCCTTGTCCCCTTTCAGTTTCAAGAGTTCCTTTAGGGCTTTTTTCTGTGAATGGACTGGTGTCCACCCCTCTTCCCTGTGTGTTTCTACTGCCTAATTCTGGTCCCCCCTTCCTTATTTTGTGACTATTTAGCAGTAGTATTCGTTCAGGATCTCAGTTTTATCTAGGTCCCCCTCCGCCCACTCCCCTCCCCCCTTTACTTAGCCTCACTATCCCTCCCTTGGCCTTTTTTCATTCCCTAATGTACCTGAAGAAGATTTTGTCCCCCTCCTTTACTGTCTGGGCTATCCTTTCCTCTGTTTCTGCCTTTGCTCTTTTGACTGTTTTCCATGCATCCCTCTGCTTCATCTGATACAGTTCCCTGTCTTCCTCCCTCTGTGTTTCCTTGTACTTTCTGAATGCCGTTTTTTTTCCTCAAACCTTCCCTGCCACTTCTTTTGAAAACCATAATAGTGTTTTCTTTCTTTTTGCTTTGTTAGCTTGTTTCACACAAAAGCTTTAGGCTCACTTGAGGTTCTCCCACTGTTCCTCTACACCCTCTCCCTTTGCCAGTGTTTTCTTGAGGTATTCTCCCATTTTTGCAAAGTCGGCCCTTTTGAAGTCTAGGACCCTTGCTTTTGTGTGGCTTGACTCTTCTACTGTCTTTACCTTGAACCATACTGTATGGTGATTGCTGGACCCTAGATGTTTGCCCACCAATACATCTGTTATTCTGTCTCCATTTGTGAGCACCAGGTCCGATATCGCCCCCTCATGGGTGGGTTCCACCACTGGCTGTCTGAGGGACACCCCCCCTGCAGGGCATCCAGGATGTCTTTGCTCCTAGATGTGGCTGCAGCATAGGTGTTCCAGTTAACATCTGGCATATTAGGTCCTGTACCAACAACACTACCATTAGAGATACCTGTCAAGGATTGAGATAATCAGAGCATTTGAGAATTGAAAGTCCATAAGAAGCTTGCCTTCCGTCTGTGTAGTATAGTCAGGAGTGGGGACATAGAGGTCAATGATTGTAAGAAGGGATAGGATAGCGACGCCTGTTACTATTGTAGAGCTCAGGGACAGCATTCTGGTGGCTATGTAGACAGGCAGTAATTGCAGGAGAGGGGAGGAAAAGGCAGGTGGCACACTAAACTGACATGACAAATGACAGCATATGGCTTCTCGGTGAAATGTAACACTCAAAGCAGTTGTAGATTTTTAAATAAACCAAAAATAATGCAGTATGCCTCTCTCACAGATTTAGCAGTTGGCAAGTATATACAGTAAGTAGAAATACTATGCAGAAAATAAAGGACTGTGTTAGCAGACATGTACTGACCGTAGACGTAAGATAATACTTGAGATGAGAGATGAGCAGAGGCAAAATGTACTGAGAACCCTGTGGATTAAACTGTGAGATACCTACAAAACTAATAGGAGATTAACTGAGCAGAGGCTACACACTGATAATACTGTTAATTAACTGTAAGACACCTACATAACAAGACTGGCACTTCACTCAGAGACCAGTGAGAATAAGTTACTACTTACAGAATGCTGGTAGTGCAATATGACAGTTTACCTAGTTATTGCAACATTTGCTCACACTGATAGTCAGTGTGATAAAGGGGCAACGGTGATTCAGTCTGAATGACATTTATCTAAAACACATGTGTTATTAATCAAAACAACATCAAAATAATAATTAGTCATCTTAAAAATATCCAAAGCATTCACATTTGTCATTAAGAGTCACAAAAAGGCACTCGGAGATAAACTGCTTTGGTGTCTTAGCTGTTCTAATTTCAGGTGGAAGCTTGTTCCAGGCTCTTTCTGCATCCAATGGTGCAGTCATGGAGCCATAACATGTGTCCTTTGCTTAGGAGTTTATATGCTATGGGAGGTTAAAGAGCTTAGCTTAGAAACAGCAAACAATAAATGGAAATAAATGGTAGCCTTTCTAGCTGGAAAGAGGTTAGAAGTGGAGTACCCCAGGTGTTGGTCTAATTGGGCCTCACATTCATAATTTATAAAAGTGTTGTGGAGAGAATATTAAAAGTAGGATATTAAAAATCAAGGGGGACATAAATGTTGTTTGTTACAGTTTTATATAATTAGCAGTTCAGGCATATAAGAAGTCTACTACCCCCAGTGTATTGGTGTGTGCGTGCTTGTGTGTGTATGTGTGTGTGTGTTTTGAAATACTCTCTTTTTTCCAGCTTTAGAATACTTTGCTAATGCTGCCTTTTTCCCACTCAATGTTCATTTTTTAATTACTTATGAGTTCTGAGAATTTAAGGTCTCTTAATCATGTCTGCCCTCTCCCTTCTGGCCTCCAGTGAGTACATGTTCAATGCCCTGAGCTGATCCTCATAGTATCTGCCCTGTTGTAGTATCTGCACTGCACTTTCTCCAGCCTGTCTCTGTTTTTCCTCAGGTGAGGACTCCAGAACTGGGCACAGTACAGTATTCCAGATGGGGTCTTACCAGTCATTTATAAAGAGGTAGTATTACTTCTTTTCTCTTTTCAATACACCCCAGCATTCTGGTTGACTTGCTGTAGGCCTTGTTACATTGGCTACTTTGTTTTGTAGCGTCACTTATGATGACTCCCCCAGGTCCCTTTCCTCTGAAGTACTATAGTGGCCAGCTTAACCCTTCCCATCCAGTATTCCTTCCTGGCGTTCTTGTTCCCTACGCGTGTCACATTGCACTTCTTGGCATTGAATTTCAACAGACAGACCACGGACTACCTCTCTAACCTTTGCAATCCCTCTGCAACTTCCTTTCCTCCTCCTTGCTGTCTACCCTGCCACTGAGCATAGTGTCATCTACAAAGAGACACATCTTACCCTGTATTCATAGTAACATAGTAACATAGTATTTGACGGCAGATAAGGACCGCTAGGCCCTCCCAGTCTGCCCGTATTCCCTGCCTACATCAGTGGTTGCTAACCCCACTTGGTCATTGGCTTTAGCCTTTCCTACCCACATCTAGGGTTCCCTTGTGCCTATCCCATGCATGTTTGAATCCCCCCACTGTGCTCGCTCCTACTACTTCCTCGGGTAGGCTATTTCATGCATCTACAACCCTTTCTATAAAGAAAAACTTCCTCACAATTCCCTTTATCCTGCCTCCCTCCAATCTCATATCATGCCCCCTCATCCTTGTACACCTCCTATACTGAAAGATGCTGCTCACTTGCACTTTGTTTATGCCCTTAAAATACTTGAAAGTTTCTATCCTATCCACCCATTTCTGCCTCTCTTCAAGTGTATACATATTGAGGTCTTTTAATCTCTCCTCTTACGTCTCCTGGTGCAAGCCCTGCACCATCTTTGTTGCCCTTCTCTGAATTGCCTCCCCACCCTGTCTATGTCCTTACTAAGATATGACTCAGAACTGTAATGCCTGTATCTAGATGACGCTTCACCAGCGCTTTGTACAGTGGCATCACCACCTCCCTTTTTCTGCTAGTGATGCCCCTTCCTATGCAACCTAGCATGCTACTGGCCTTCCCCACAGCCTGAGTACACTGGTTGGACACCTTTAGGTCATCTTCCCTCATAACAGTCAGCAACTTCCCCCTCATCCTGTAACTGTCCACAGGGTTTCTGTGCTCCAGGTGCATGATTTTGCACTTCTTTGCATTACATTTTAATTACCATATATTGGACCAATTTTCCAGCTTTCCTAGGTCCATCCTCATTTTCACGACCCCACCCTCTCCGTATCTACCCTGTTGCAGATCTTGGTGTCGTCTTCCTTCAACTACATCACTGACAAACATAGTGAAAAGAGCTGGTCCCAGGACTGACCCCTACAGTGCCCCACTCGTGACCTCCCTTCCCCCAATTTGACCCCATTTACCACCACTCTCTACTGTCTCTCCCAACCAACTTCCCACCCATCTAACTAGGTCCCTTGGTGCTCTCAGATCCTCTGATTTCTTCATAGCCTTCTGCATGGCACCTAGTCAAATGCCTTGCTGAAGCTGAAATAGAATAAATCTACTGTTTGTCCATTATCCGCTGTCCTTGTCATGCAATCAAAGAATGTTATCAGACTGGCCTGAGACGACCTCTCTGCCATTTTACTCTGCTGGGCCACATTTGTCTCCAGGTAGTACACTAGGTCCTTTGTGACTAAGACTGATGGGCCTATAATTACTTGATTCCTCCCAATCCCTTCCCTTGTGGAACGGCACCATGTCTGCTATTCTCCAGTCTCCCAGAACCACCCCTGACTGTCATGAGCTATTAAATAGCCCTGCCAGAGGTTCAACCAGTTCCAATGCCAATTCTGTGAGTTCCTTTGGGTGCATCCCATCTGGCCCAGGAGCCTTATCTTTTTTCATGGCTCAAGCCCTTTTCTGATACTTTCTCCTGTAATTACCACCCACCCCATTTCTGGAATCCCCCTTTCAGCAACCTTTATGCTGCTTTCTGACAGATGCCTGCTATCCTCCACTGTGAATACTGAGTAGAAGTAGTCATTTAGAACAGCTGCCTTCTGCTCGTCCTACTCTACTACTCTGTCTCTGTCCCATCAGCCTAATAATTCCCCCTTTTGTGTTTCTTTTTTCCTTATGTATCTGAAGAATTTTTCCTCCACTGACATTCATGATATGTAGCTTTACATCTGTGTGTGCATTCCTGACTGCCTTCTTGGCCTTCTTCATCTTTGCCTGGTATTTGCTCCATTCCTCATCCCCCTGTTTTATCTTGAGGTCAATGGAGACCCTTTTTTGACCCTGACTGCCTCCTTGACCTTCTTAGAGAACCAGATTAGTATCTTGTGCCTATTACCCCGGGAGCCATTCCCAAGCATTGTTTGGTTGCTTTGATAATGCCCCCTTTAATTGCTCCCCACCTCTTTTGCACCTCCTTATTCTGTCCACTCCAACCAACTTACTCTTGTTGACTAATTCTCTCATTTGACAAAGTCTGCTCATCTGAAATCCAAAATCACAGCCTTTGACAAGGCTATACTTATACCTGTCACAAACACACTCCTCAGGTCAGGCCCTCTGCTCCCACAGTGCCAACATTGAAGCACAATAGTGTGAACAGGGGACAGACAGGGTAACCCTCCTGTCTGATTTCGGTCTGAATCACCTACTGGCCTTGAGTCCTGGGGGTCAAAATGTGAACCTTGTGCTAGCATACCCAGCTACCAGGCTCAGATATATATTATCTTTGGGGAAATGCAATATAATCTTTCGCCCAGTGGCACCCAGCCAGGTTCCCAAAATGTACCCTTAAGACTCAATATAAGACCTAGGTATATTCTTACCTTTTAGCAAGCTTAGTAACACATTCAAGCCATTAACAGCTGTCAGTCTTAAACACAGGTTCAGCAATCACATGTAAAAGAAAACTGAGAAGACACAAGCAGAGTTTCAAAGAAAATATTGTTTACTAAAAATTATAAAACAGGTAAACTCAAACACAGAACAATTATATCACTAACTTACAGTCACATAAAAAATGGGAAGTTACAGAACACAGATATGTCTACCCCCAAAATACTTAAAAGTTCTTGCCTATCTAAATGTTACCCTTAAGTGCTTTCTCTCTCTCTCTCTCTGAGTCCAGAATAATATGACATGTTTCCCTCTGATGCATGCCCATTTCAGAATCCATCTCCCCACCCCTTTTGGTGAGGTCACAGTTAGATCCTCCTAGTTCTTTCTTCTTGACATAATTATCCACAAGGATGTATGTTATTACTGTGAAAAATCAGCAATTAGCCATTTCCCAAATATGACAGTCTTTGATCAGAACATCCCCTTTGATGCTTCACAATCCCACAATCATGCCACTAATCCTCGGCTAGGTGAGAAAACCAAGAGGAATCAGCCAAATTACTTCCCTTCCTGCTATGTCATAAATGCATACATGGGAACCAACTTCAAAAGCAGGAGCAAGTTCTAAAAGGTAATAAACTGTCCCTCTGGAAGGAAGGCTTTTTATTAGGTTTCCCTGGTCTGTTTATAACATCCTACTGCTTTCACCAACACTGACATTTCTGAGGTCAAAGGTCACTCACTGCAGCAGCCAGCCTTTTTTTGTCTAAACAGACCTTCACATACCATATATGTATATCACAATTTATACATATAATATTAAGCAGGGGAAGAGCATCACAATACCCAGGACCGACCAGAGTTCGGGAATGGATTCGGGTCGCTGGAGGGCCGGCCGAGGGGAGAAGGATGGAGCATCCGGACACAGCTCTCCTTCTCTGGAGAGAGGGCAGAGGATGCACACTGGCGTAAGGCTGACTCCTGGTGGAGGCTGGGAGTGCAGCAGTACAGCCGGGCTCAGTGTTCAAGGGGGAGTGACAGACATCGGCATGTGCCTTGACATCAGGGTGTCACTCCCCACAGAAAAATGGAAAGAAGCTGCCTGGTCTGCCGGATGATGGCTGCCAACTCCCCACCACCTCAGATGCCCCAACACCCCGGAATCCACCTCAGCAGCACCTGGGGACTGATCTTAGAGCATGCTGGAATCCCCCTCCTGGCCACTTCCCCCTCGGAAGAGAGGGACCCATCCGGCGAAGGGTTACGCTGGGCCACCCCTGGGTCGGCTGCAATCTGAGGTGAGTAGGAAGGGGGTCAGGGCGAGGAGGTCGGAGGGGGTCATTTGCAGCCAGAAGGAGAGGCAGACCAGGGGCAAGTAAGGCGGAAAAAAAAAAAAACAATACACAGAACCAGTTCAAACCATACAGTGTTATGGTCACTGGAACCCAGTTGGTTCCCAACCTGCACTCCACCTACAATTTTCAAGTTGGTGAGTACCATATCGAGAATGGCAGCCAGTCTTGTAGGTTCCCTGACCAGGTGCACCAGCAGTCAGTCCTGCAACATATCTCATAGGGCCTAACTTCTGCTGCTCTTAGCTGCTGCAGTGTCCCAATTTATGTCTGGTAGATTGAGATCCTCCCACCACCACCTTCCTCTTTGTGGCCCCTTTGCAATTTCTGCCCCCAGTTCCCTTCCCCCCTTGTCTCCCTGTGCTGATGGTCTATAGACCACCCCCATGCACAACTTCTTTCCCGATGTTGTCGTGAGTTGTACCCACAGAAATTCTGTCTCCCTGTTTCCTCCACTGGTGGACTCATCCTGTACTGCCTCAATGCCGTCTTTGACAGACACCATACCATATCTGCAGTACTGTGTCCAATACTGTTTACACCATTCCTTAGGAAGGATGTTAATGGCCTGGAGAAGGTGGGGTGTAGGGTTACCAAGATGATACCTGGTCACAAGAATCAACATTATGAGCAAAAAGAAAGATAGGCATATTGCTTCTACCATTACCCCTAATTATACCATCCCTGTGCTTCAGGGGGTTCCTTGTCATAACGGTGACCGCAGAAAGGCGATAGCCATTAGGGTGAGTGTACATCACTGAAAATCAATTTTGGCGATGTACAACCCTGATGCACAGCAAAACAGTGCTGGGGACTTAGGATTTGCTTTGTTATGCAGGGGGCTGTGCTCCCTGCACCTCCCTACTAAAGGATTCTCAACACCAGGGGGGGTGCATGTCAAGGGGGGTGTAAAACCTCAAAAACAAAATTGGGGCCAGGTGCAACAAAATGTATGTGCACCCAGACCCAAAACCAGCACCCTCGGAACCCTAGCCTGCCACCCACCCACCATACCATGGGGTCAGCTCAGCAGCCCACCATGGCACCATGCCTCACAAACCCTCCCTCTCCTTCCACCCCTCACTCAGTTTGCTCGCCCCCCCATGTGTGTACATGTAGCGACATCCTGTCGCTATATGCGTGAACCCCCCCATCCGGTCACCCTTCCTGGACAGTAGCCCTGTCAACATGCACCGCGATTGAGTCACCTTTTTTGAAAGCGCCCAGTTGTGGTCACCTATGTCACAGGCTACCCTTCAGGGTATGTTTCCATGTCCTGCTGCAGGGCATCACGTCAAACATCTCTGACTGTTTTATTTTGCTGATGCCTTTGAGTACTATATGCAGAAGAGTGATATCATATCCCTTCTCAGCCTCCTTTCTCCAGGGTGAATATGTTAAGTACATAGGAACACAAGAAATGCTAAACAAAAAAAGACAAAGGGTCCATTGAGTTCACATTCTGCCATCCAGGCAGCTGCAGCATTCAGTATTAAACAGCTGTAGCTATTGTGTTATGTGAAGTGGCACCAGTAAATCTGATGTACTTTGGCAGTATACAAAGGAAAATCATCACTGGCGAAAACCTCTGGGAGCCCAAGGCCAAGAGATTCACTTATTCCTCCCATACATACTAATTCAGCTACAAGGTACCATACCCAGTTGTCTTTTGAGGGCATATACCTCGTTTACCTGAACAAATTGACACAACAACGGGCTTTGGAGAAATGGCCAAAGCCATGTGTTTATTAATAAACCAATTATTCATATATACATTTGCTTCAGTGTAATGTGTGCAGCTAGGTAGCCTTGGAAGGAATCTAACTCACCATGGAGCAACTAGATCGTTGATGGTCGACCCTCCTTCCCAGGGAAGGGCTGCCTTACCATCAACCAGGGCCCCGCAAGGGCAACAACCTCCGGGGCATGAGGGATGGCTATATGACCAGCTGCGACTAGCTCCTCCCCCTTCAGAGGATCCGCCATGCCGCGGGATGCTGCCCGAAGAGGGTGCCATCCAGACACCATCTATCAGGCCTGCCCTCCTGTCAGCCTCAGGGAGATCTGGCTGGTCAAGACAAGTGATCCCCTGTTACCCCCTCCCACAGAGTTCCAAGACTGCCAAGTCACCACTTACAAAGGTTCATGACTGTGACACCTACCTATCTAATCCCCAGCCTACCCTAACTGAAATTACTCCCATCTTGCTGAAGAAGGCAAAAACCCAGAAAGCCCAGTGGTAAAAAAAATGGGAAATTCCTCCTTGACCCCTAAGGTGATCCCCCTTAGTGGGACAGCAAGTTCCCTATAACCCCCCACATTCTGCCCTGCTTTTACGAGGGTAAGGTTTGGGTGGGATGCGACATGGGACAAGGAGGAATGAGGAGGAATTCCTCTTGTGCAGCCCCTCTTAAGGGCTTAGTTCCTCTCTGTCCCTGGCCACAAGCTCCCTCACCCCTGGGAACCCTATCCCCCCCAGCCCCTTCTGGGTGGTCCTACCAGGATCCCTATTGTCTGTCCAGGTGGCCCAGGCCATGCCCCCAGACAAAGCCCTGCCCACTGTGATACCTTGCAGACTCCTTCATTGTCTTTTGAGGGCATATATCTCATTCACCTGAACAAACTGACACAACAATGGGCTTTGGAGAAACGGCCACAGCCATGTGTTTATTAATAAACCAATTATTCATATATACATTCGCTTCATTGTGATGTGCACAGCTAGGTAGCCTTGGAAGGAATCTAGCTCACCATGGAGCAACTAGATCATTGATGGTCGACCCTCCCTCCCAAAAGCACCTCACGCCAATACTCTCACCACTGCCCATTGTATGTCATCTAGAAACAGGTCTACTCCTTCCTCCGATAAATGTACACCATCCCCTCTATATAGGCCTGGCTTTTTTACCAATACTTTCAGGTGCTTTGCTATGAACTACCCCCACTGAGTCCATAATTGGTTGCATGGCTGCGTTCTGCAGCCGGCGCACCTTCTCTATTGCCCTAATGTTCCGGGCACACCACCACTGCTGCCACTGCATCATATCGGACCAAATTATATGCACCTGGGGCCACCATTGCTTCACACTTGCCAGGTCCTGCCTCACCCTCTCCTTGAGCTCTCTCACAGGTATATCCCCTATGTCATTTCCCCTCAAATGAATAACTAAAAAATTAGACTGCGACATCTTCTGAGCCTTTGCTTACAGTGTTGCCAGTAATTCATTCCAGTGCATCCCGTGCCATCCCAACCAATGCACCTCTGCCCTCTCAGGTGCCAGGAACAGGTTTTATCCTCCAGTATACTGCCTTGCCCTGAGGGCCACCCAATGAATGTACAAGTGGCCACAAATCCAGATCTGCTCTGCTCGGGACGCAACACCTATCCAAACAAAGCAAAAGTGAGTTATAACATGTGTGGTCTTATATATCTTTCAAAAGCCTGCGACTTCTATCTACCCAAAGTCTGTATTGTCCTATCTGATAAGCCCTCTGCCCTGGCATACGATGCTGCACCAATCCTAAAGGAGTGCATGTTGTAGTGTTCTGCAGAGATGCCCAGCAGTCACAAGGTCTTCTGCGACACATGCCTAAACTGGCACACTGTTAGGGGGCCACCATCCCCATGACAGAGGAAGGCCCCCCATTGCCGGGTGCTGTGTTATATAATCATGCACCCATCCTCCCACATCCTACTGGAGCCCGTGGGGCTCAGCTAGTCGGCACCACCACCCATGGGCAACCTGGTCCATCTTGCTCTTCCGTATGTGGACAAAGACTCCAAACGTTGAGACCTCGACATCGGCCTCAGCCAACACTAATGGTCTCCCGGCTGCCTTGCTGGGCTGCACGAGCTCCAACACCCGGAATGCCCCACAAAATGCCACCAAGTATACTGTCCAGAAGAACCTCATCTCCTCTGAGGATGAGCATACCCTAGGCAACTCATCCCAGATCTGCTTGAATATGGTAGGGCTGATAGGGCGTCTGTTGTCCGTGCCCCTCGGGGGCTGCCCGCACCCAACCTTTCAGCATCTTCTGGAGAGCAAATGCCCTTGTGGAATCGGGGAAGCCCCTGGCTTTCTGCTACCAGGCAATGCCAGCCATGTGCTGCTTGACTGTTGCCAGCGTGGCCCCTGCTCATTTTTTAATCAGTACATATTCGCACAGCTGTGCCACTGGGATCGGCCATGTCCCTGCCCACCCTCGTGCGTATTGCACTTCCAGAAAACAGTTAACCCTCCTCTGGTACGTTATTCATGTCCTAGGTGCCAGGGCATTCTCAATCAACTCCCAGGCATCTGGGTTATCAATTCCCAAAGGAATGGTGGGACTTCGCTGGGCTGTAGGTCTGCCGCTGGTGCCAATTCCTCGGAACCTCTGCCACTGCAAATGGGAAACAGTGTCAGCAATGCTGTTTTCAATACCTGGTATGTGCACTGCCTTAAAGTTGATATTCAACAACAAACACTTCAGGACAAACACCCGCATGAGGTTGCCCATCAGGCTCTTGCCCCCTAATTGTTTGTTTATTGCATACACCACTCCGGTGTTGTCAGACCTGAATGTGATGAGCTTGTCCATCAGCACATCCCCCAGATCACTAATTTCACTACAATGGGGAAGAACTCCATCACCATTATTTGACTCGTAATGCCTTGTCTTATCCACTCTGGGAGCCACCGCCCTGCACACTATTTACCTTGCAAGTAAGACCCAAAGCCCGGGCCCCCCAGAGGCATCTGTGAAGAGTTCCATCCTTGCTGGACACTGGAACTGGCTACATCGATACCCCATTGAAGCATTGCAGAAATGTCTGCCAAATCCCTAGGTCCTCCCACATTGCCGCTGTGATGCGGATTCTATGGTGAGGTTTTGTACAGTCTGCCCCAAGTCCTGCCAGGCTCCTCATGAATGTCCTGCCAGTGGGCATCACCCAGCAGGCAAAATTGAGGTGGCCCACTGGTTGCTGGAGCTCCTGTAACATGATTTTACATGCCCTGATTACTGAGTCCAGACGGGTGCGCAAGGCCACCAGCTTGTCTTGGGGGAGCCGGAACACTTGTTCACTAGTGTCAATTTTGATTCCCAGAAAGGAAAGCCTTGTACATGGCCCCTCCATCTTGTCCTGGGTCAGTGGTACCCCCAGCTCGGCGCACACCTCATGGAATGCTGCCATGATATGTTCACATTGTCCCGAGCCAGCCTTCCCTACAAACAGAAAGTCATCCAAATGGTGTACCGTGTGGTCGACTTTGGCTGTCTGTGCCATGGCCCAGTGCAGAAATGTGCTGAATTGCTCAAAACTGCACACACCACGTCACACCCCATGGACATGCAGTTGTCCATGTAGTAGTACCCGTCAAATTTCATGCCCAGTAGTTCCCTATCTTCCATAAACACCAGCAACAGGCAGAATGCTGATTCTATATCAGCCTTCCCCAGCAGTGCCCCCCAGCCCACCTGTTGCACCACCTCCACTGCCATGTCGAATGACGTGTAATATACCATGGTGTTGACTGGGTCAGTGTAGGCATTGACTGAAGCCACTTCTCTGGGTACGACAGGTGGTTTATCATTCGGAACTTGTCTGGCATCTTTTTGGGAACTAAGCCAATGGGAGACACACTGAAGCGTGGGCAAGGAGAGGAGGTGAAGGGGCCACTGATCCAACCCACGGCCAGCTCCTTCCGTAGTTTGCCCCACATGACCTCTGGTCACTCCTTGGCAGAACACAGGTTGTCAGTCTCGTATGCCCTCCTTGGGCAGGTATACAAAACCCCTCCCTGCACCCTGCTGCCAAAAAATCTGTGGCCACCCTGTCTGGGTAGTTGACCAACTACCCTTCAGTATTTCTGGCCTTGAATGGTGTTGGCAGCCTTTGTCCTCCTTTTCTGAAAGGGGTGAAAATTGTTCGCCTTCCCTGCCCCAGCCTCTGTAGCTTTCCCACACTGTTGAAATGAGTGTGGTTTTCCGCACGCCATGCACTCGTGCTTGTATCTACAACACTCGGTCCTGCATGATCCCTGGTTGTAGCTGAAACAACACCCTTTTCCACCCCCCTTTTCTCCCCACTACCCCCCTGATAGCCTTTCTTCGGTGATGGGGGAGTGGCTCACTGGAAAACCGCTGTCTGTTTGTTGGACCCCTCCCCCCAAGTCTATCATCCACAGCAGCGGGAGGTCCAAGATGGCCCAAGACTGTGCTGTGCACATCTACTTTCTCCTCCAATACTCCACATCATATTCTAACCAGCCCCCGCCTGGCTTACTAGCATGCATGGTCATTATCCTATTAAAAGTAGACCCACAGCCCACCAGCTTTCCCTGGGCTGCCCTGGCTGAAGATCCCTGCATAGATTGTGAAACCTGTTGCCCAGTCCTCCCACGTCTGCCGCACTGTGGCTTTCGGCTTCTGCTCGACCCTGTCATCTCCCTCCTTGTCCTTTTTATCCTTTTCCGGCTCTTTAGGCCGGTTCAACAGGGCAAAGACATCACGTATTCTCTGCTGATTACTTGCTACCTCACCTTGTCAGGCAGGTGTGCCCCAATGGGTTCTGCTAGAGATAGGAAGCTCACTACCCCTTGCTGCCCCAGTATTGGTGGTGACGGTGCTGCTGCTGCTCCCTTCCCAGCATCCCCGGTATCCCCTACAGCAGGTGCCACCTGGGCTGCTCCTGGCCAGGTCCTACTCTGGTCCACGAGTAGTTCCAGCAACCGGTCTAGCTTTTGCTTTACCCCGGATTGGCCCAGGTTGCTGACCAGCACCTGTGTGCTAGTATCACCCACCCTGTGGTATTGCCCCTGCTAGGCCCCCCGGAACTGCCATCAGCTGGGTAACCTGACTTCCCTCTAGGCCCCCCGGAACTGCCATCAGCTGGGTAACCTGACTTCCCTGAGCTAGCTGTTGCAGGACCCACGGCCCCCTAGCCCATGACAGGGAGTTCTCGTGCAGTGGGGTGGGCTGCTGGAGTCCCCCTGCAGAGGTCCCCAGGCCTGCCTGCAGTGGTACCTGCTGCCCCAGTGGTAAGCCCCCTGGAAGGCCCATGCATAGGGATGCTGGCGCAACTCTTTCCTCTCTGTGGCTTACCAGCTCTTCCACAGAATCCCCTTCTCTTCCCCATTTCAGCTGTCACCCCCTTTTCTTTTTGGGGGCACCCCCACTACCAAGCAATGCCCTCAGTTCATCAGCTGATAGCTGGTCTAAATCAGGCATACCTGCTCCTTGATCCACTGCTGCTGCTGCTCCCTGATCGGTTCTCTTCCGGTGTGGCTTTTTTACAGGTGGAGGAAGGACCAGCATCTCCTCTGGGATGAATATCGACCTCTCTGGCCCTTGGCCTGGCATGCCAGGTACAACCGTAGGGGTTACAGGTTCAGGCGGCAGGGTCAGCAATGCTGGAATTCCCAGCTGCTACTATAGAATGGTTTCCTCTGGGTTCCAGGGTTCTAGTGGGGTTGGCAGCCCTAAGGGCCCCGACCCCCCTTTCTTCACCCTGATCCCTGAAAAGCGCATCCCACCACGCCTTGCCCTTGCCCTTGCCCAAAACGAGGGCTGCCAGCTGCTGCTTGAGAGCTCCACTCATCTTTACCCATTGCTGTTCGTCAATCTGCAATCAAAACACAGTCATTGCCATGCTCCCCTTGCTGGTGCTTAAGCTTACACTGCCACACGACACAAGGGTCATCGACTGTGGAAGATTTTAATACCTTTTTTTGTTTGTTTGTTTTTTTTTGGTTACATATTGCCCTGTCTGTGGCTCACTAAGCATCCTGCCCCTACATCTCAGTTGCCTTCTCTAGCAGGCTGCTGGTCTGCCCGCTCTGGGTCAGAGCTGGCCGCTGCCTGGACCCTGACTCCATATAGGAGGTACCATGCCTGCCAGTGGGGGCGGGGAGATACTCCCATCTCTACAACCCATGTGCCTGGTGTGGGGAGAGAACCCACAGCCTTCTAATCTTCCGGCCTCAGGGACAAGTGTGCAACCTGCTGAGCCGCAGGCACTGGTGGGTGGCTCTTCTACGGAACGCATCCACCTGATGTGGGGAGACCGATGCTATGAGCTGCTTGTACCAGGACCTGCCCCCCCCCCCATGATCCAGGCTGCTTATTCATTAAACCCAGATATATGGATCTATACACGCACCCCCTTGCATTTTATTTTTTTTCTCATGTATATTCACAGTGGATGGGCTCAGAATCATAGGTATGCAAGTGGAGGATGTGGGAATCAAACCCCAGGTCTGCTGAATGTACACTCTCATTTGCAGCTCATTGCTGTTCTGATCTTAAACCTTCAGCTTTACTGCCAGCCACTTGCCCCCTATGCATGCCTTCCTCAGTATATCCCAGTAGAAACATTGCAAAAGTGAATGAACCACATTTATTTATTTATATTTGGCGCATGTGCACTGCTGTTCCCTCAGCAGCCGCCCAGAGCCATCCCCAAGGTGGCGGCCACCAGCTACACTGCGTGTGTGCGGGGCCCTAATGCCCCTGCACATGCACGCAAGCCATCTCACATCGCTAATGGCCCCAAAGAGCGAGGGATACCACCAGAGTAGCCAGGGATTCGTGGCCTCGCCATCAAGCTCCAGGGGCTAAATTCCCTGCACATTTCCCTTATTCCTCCCGCAAAGGCCCAGGTATCCTTACCACCACCGTAGGCCCTACTCATAGCCGCGTGGGAGGCAGCAAGATGATGACCGACCTGCCTGGCCTGACCAAGGACGCCCGCCATGAGCACCTCAGCTTCAAGCCTGTGCCCCCTCACAGGAACAAGCAACTCAGGTAAACACCCCCCCCACCTAGTCGGCAGAAGTTTGCTTGGTGGGGGAAGCTCTTTTGGCACTTTGGCACACAGTCTTTCTTACCGGGCAGGCCACTGTCCTCCCCTCACTAGCCACACCTAATGGGGGGCAAATTCAACCCCGCCCGCCAGCCACCAGGCCCACCAACATCTGTGATGCTTTCCGTACCAGGCTCGGTGCTGCCTTGTAGAAGGTGAGGGGCCAGGGAAGCTCTCGCATGGCCCGTGGTGCACAAAAGGGGCCTCCTTGCCCCCCGCCAGTCATGCGTGCACCCGATGGCCTCCTTGGCAGCATGGGCCTATGCCTCCCTCAGCCGCTGGACCCGGCAAATTGCCAGAGGCAGTACAACTCCAACTCAGGGCTGCACCAGGGGAGCGGGATCAGGAAAGGGGGCCTTGCATGGCCCACGGCACAAGCTCTGATGCTCTGATGCATACCAGCGCAGGGGACTCACTGGCTGGATCCGCTCTCCGGCTGTGACTCTCCCTCAATGTCCCAGGCTGCAGGGACACCAGCCTGACCACACCGACCTCCTGCTTTAGCCAGGTAAGCCCCACTAAGGGCCTGCTCCGTTTGTGTGTTTTTTTTTGTTTTGTTTTTTTAAAACAGGGCGACGCACCCAGCTGACTAATTCTGGATGGCCCGGGCAACCAGGAGAAAAAGAGGGGCTGCTCAGGCTCACCTGCATGATAGTGGTGGCTGTAGGATTCAAACCCAGCTCTCCCAGGTCTGCATCTCACAGTCTAAACCACTTCAGCTTCTGCTTCCTGGGCCATGTGGCCATCGGAGTGCCAGCAGGGGATCACCCACACTAAGCAAACCCTTTAACTCTCTAACAGATGAATGTATCACACAGCCTTAACCTGGTACGCCCTCCGGCCATGCGGCCTATGGGCCCTGGTCAGACCTTACCTCTGGTACCCGCTGCGTGTCCTGATGATCCTGCTGCTTCTACATCCTGGGACAAGGAGGAATGAGGAGGAATTCCTCCAGTGCAGCCCCTCTTAAGGGCTTAGCTCCTCCCTGTCCCTGGCCACAAGCTCCCTCCCCCCTGGGAACCCTATCCCCCCCAAGCCCCTTCTGGGCGATCCTACCTGGGTCCCTATTGTCTGTCCAGGTGGCCCAGGCCATGTCCCCAGCTCCTCCATAATGTCACTCTCCCCTTGAAACTGATCCAACTCGAGTTTAAAAGATTCAACACTCACCACATTTACTGCTTCATTTGGTAGCTTGGTCCTGGGCTTGGGGGGACAGTAGGGACGCAATATGAAAGTTCAGAAACTGGAAATTTTGATCCTAGTTAGGAAGAACTCATTCATTCAAAAGCTAATAAATACATGGAATAAATAATCAAAGGAGGCCACTGAAGTGAACTGTATAAACAAGTTTAAGAGACAATTTGATGTCTTCCTGGAGAAAGCAGGGATAGAGGGATGTGGGAAAAAAAAGCTGGGAGTTTTAAATGGGTCTGGACTGTTTGGACCAAAAAGTATTTTCCTGTCTTTGAAATTCTTAACACCTCTGTTCTCATGTTAAATTAACAGAACTCCTTGCTGGGTTGATAACAGAGGCCATCAATCAGAGATCAGCACTGAACTAATGGCAGAGGCCACACATCATATGAACCATCACTGGATTATCTGCAACGGCTATGAACAGAGAGATTGTTACTGAACTGATGACAGTGGCCAAATATCATACACACCATCACTGGATTATCAACAGAGGCTACAGATCACAGAGATCATCACTGGTTTGATAACAAAGGTCATTGATCACAGGAACCATCACTGGATTGATGTTATAGGCCACAAATCATAAAGATTGTCACTGGATTTATGACAAAAGCCACAAATCACATATATCATCACTGAATTGATAACAGAGGCTGCTAACACAAAGATCATTACTGGCTTGCTGACAAAGGCAATACTCCACAAACAATATCAACAGATTAAATTTCGACAGTAAGTAGAGCTAAATGCTTTTATTTGTACCTCAAAGTTCTTTAAAATTATGTTACAGTTGAAATACTGTCAGTAGGATCCCATTCATGATATCCCAGTTAAATACACGGAATGCATTAGTTTCTTAAAATAAGTGGGGTATGTTTAAGCAATAATGCACAACAGGGTGTGTTGTGCTGGGATAACGTCACGCCTGGGGTGGTTGGGCATGAGGACACAGGATGAGGGCTTCCAATACCCCAGGCGTGATGTTATGCCAGCACAACACACATCCTGGAGTGCATTATTGCTGTTATACAATGGCTCATTTGTAAAGCTAACAAAAAACGAAGATGAAGAAGTACATTTAAAGAGTTTTTTTGTCATTTTTTAAGTGGGTAGGAATACTTCATAAAAAAATTGTGCTGATTGCTTTAGCCAGTAGGTGGAGCTCCTAGGTTTTTCATGTGGCTCTGTTCTGTACATAGCAACCTTTTTCAGTGCTTCCACTCTTATTAATTTGCGTTGTTCCATGGGTGCTTACGGTGTTTTTTTCTTATGGTTTTTATTTTCTTTTTCCCTGTCTTTGTGTTTCCTGACTCGGTGTTCATTTGGCATTGGAGATTGCTTCTCTACTCCCCTTTACAACTGCATGCCCACTGCCATGAGACTGGAGGTAGGAAGGCGATATGATGAGTTTCATTGTTTTGACGTTGTGGGGTTTAAAAAAAAAAAAGAAACAAATTTAATTGAAGACGACCGAGTGAGCACTATGAAAAGAGTTGTGCAGTGAAAGATGCCCTTGCTCATTCACTCACTCGGTGTGGTCGTTCACTCACTCAGTCTGGTCATTCACTCAACTCAGATCTCAAGTCTGAAGTGAGAGGGGTCACGGTGTTTTACTGTTTCAATAGAAAGGCAGGAAGGTGGTAAGAAGAGTATGAATAGATTTACCTGGTGGGTTTTTTAAAAAATACAATAAAAAATAGAAAGAAATGTAATTGAGGACTGAGCGAGCATTATGAAAGAGCCGTCCGGTGACTATTTAAAAGATGCGCTTGCTCGCTCGGTCCAGTCCAAGAGAAGAGGGATCACGAAGTAGTGTTTCTTTTTTTTTCAGCTAACCTAGCAACAGAATTTAACTCAGTATTCACTAAAAAAAACAGTGTTGTTTTATTGTGTCATTTGTTTAGGGGCAGACTAGGAAGTGAAGCTGATCGTGGTGTCAGCAAGGAGGGTAATGGGGCAGCCAGTCGCAATTGTGGAGTGATTCAGGTTTTTTTTTTTTTACATTTGATGTGTTTTTTTGTGTGCTGTGACTAGACCCGTGATGCTGTACTAGGATAACATCACGGGTCCAGTCACAGACTGACCAATCAGAATCCATCATTCTTTCTTGCCATTGTATAATATTTATTTACTTGGTTTTTGTTTACCGGGTAAGTACACTAGACAACAATGTTGCCTATATTCAGGCACGACCCGGGAGAGTACAGACAGGGGAGACCAGAGTCAACATTAAAGAGTATTTCATGACACAGCATGAGGTGAGAACAAACATTTGAACAGTATACAGCCAGGTACAGTCATTATCAGTGATGACAAAGAGAAACAGATAACATTACATTAATCATTTTCATCTGATGATACATCAGTGACTAAATTGAAACGACAAACAGCAAACAAAATTTAAATGAAGTAGCATTATAACAATAGGATTTCTGCTGGCTGTGGGAAGCTTTCAGATTTTGGAGACCAGCAGGAAATTAATAAGTGCCATAGGGAGAAGAAAATGCTAGGAGAGAGGTTCAAGTTACAGCACAAGAGCAGCAGTCGGATTCTAATAGGTGTGCCCGAAGACTCAGTTTAAAGGCCTTGTGGGATTTGGAGAGTTTGATGTGGGAGGGAATGGAGTTCCAGGAGCGGGGGGCAGATATGTTGAAGGATTGTTCTCCTTTTTGTGTGAGATATCTGGGAATTTCAAGTTGGGTTTGAGCAGATGCCCTGAGGAGGTATGCTTGGGAGGGCAGAGTTAATAGTTCGGCAAGGTATTTAGGTGACCCCGTTCTGATCATATTATCAATTGTACAGCCTGCAGAATAGTGTCTGAGCGAGTCTGGGGAGAGCCAATTTAGTTTCGAGTAGAGCAGGCAATGATGGGTAAGTCTGTGAGCGGAGAGAGCAAATCTGCATATACTGTTATAGCAGGTGCTCCATTCCTGGAGCGCTCCTTTGCTAGCTTTAAGGTAAACCTGAGAGCAATATGTTAGAGCAGGGAGGAGAAATTCTTGTGCAATAGCAAGCCGGGCAGCATCATTGAGGGAGGACCTAATTTTAAAGGCAAGACCAAGTTTTGAGTAAACTGTCTTACATGTAGCCGTAATGTGGAGGTTAAAGTCAAGAGATGGGTAGAGAGTGACTCCTAGATACCTGAAGTAGGTAACGAATTCAAGAGGGGAGTCATCTAGAGAATGTATCAATAAGTCTGGAGAAAGAGATCTGATTCTTGACAGGGGGCCAAAAAGCATTGTTACAGTTTTCTTAGCATTCATTAGGAGCCTGTTCTGTAGTAACCACTCCTGCAAGCAGTTGAAGTCTGCTTGAAGATGTGCTCTTACTGATAAGGGATCTTTACCACTGGAGAGAAGCACCATGTCATCAGCATAAAGGATTAACGAGGAGGAGCAGGGAAGGGAGGGCAAGTTGTTAATGAAAAGGGAGAAAGTAATGGGCCAAGAATAGATCCTTGGGGACTCCAACAGAGGTAGGGAAAGATTTGAGACGGCGGATTCAATTTGGACAAATTGCAACCTCCCTGAGAGGTAGCTATCGAACCAGGAGATGGTCGACAGGTCAAAGCCAAGGCGGGACAGTTTGGAAAGTAGCAGAGAGTGATTCACAAGGTCAAATGTCTTTGTGAGATCGATAAATATGGCCCCAGTGAGCAGGCTCTTTTCCATCGCTGTAAGGACTGCATTTGTCAGCTGAAGTAGACCAGTTGTGGTGCTGTGTCCTGTTCGGAATCCGTGCTGGGTAGGGGATATAAGGTTGTTAAGGTGCAGGTAATTTGTGACCTGAGTAGCGATGGCCTTCTCGAGAAGTTTATTTAGGGTAGAGAGAATGGCAATCGGTCTATAGTTTGACATATTTTTGGTATCCCCTTTTTTGCGAACAGGGACAACGCAGGCGGTTTTCCACAATGTTGGTACCGTTTTGGGTTATTATGGAAAGATTAAAGATTCTTGCAATAGGAACAGAAAGGGCAGGGGCTGTCTGCTTCAAGAAGCTTGGCAGTAGCCCATCCATGCCAGCAGATCCATAGGTGGATACTGATTTGAGGAGATGCAGCACTTCGGAGGAGGAGACTAATGTGAGACGAAAAGGGGTTTCATGCTAAAGTTGCACCTCAGGAGGAGGTGAAAGAGGTTGGTTGAATTTCTCAGTGTATTCGGAGAGATCCGAGAATTGTGCATTAAGAGCATTAGCAATAGTAGGTAACTTATTACAGTTTGCGTCATTCAGTGTCATGTCGGTAATGGCCGTCTTGGGCCTTTGCCCAATGAAATTTTTGATGTGGTTCCAAAAACCCCTGGTATCATCCGCTGAAGACTGGAGAAACTTAAGGCAGTAGCTCCTTTTAGCCTTCCGAATATCTTTTTTGCAGGCATTTCTCAGTTGTTTATAGTTAACCCAGTCTTCTGATTGTTGGGACTTCTTTGCCAAGGTCCAGGCCTTGTCTCTTTTTATCATGGCTTGAAGGAGGTCTTTTTTTAGCCATTTATTAGGGGAGCACCTGAGACACCTTTTTTCAGAGGGATGTGCAGATCCTGAAGGGCCAGAAGCTGAGACATCAGATATTCAAGTGTTGTGTTTACTGAAATAGTTACAAGTTACAATTTGTTAACTCCCAGTGTAATACCCTGAGCTCATTACAGTTCATGATCTTCCACTGAAATACAGTGAGTACATTACAGCTCAGTAACTCCCAATATAATGCCCTGAGCTCATCACAATTCATGATCTTCCATTGAATTACAGTGAGTACATTACAATTTATTAACTCCCAATATAACTACCCTGAGCGCATTACAATTCATAATCCTCCACTGAAATACATTGAATACACTAAGTTTAACTCCCAGCTTAATAACCTGAGCTCATTACAATTCATAATCCTCCACTGAAATACAGTGAGTACATTACAATTTAACTCCCAGCAAAATACCCTAAACTCATTACTGTTCATGATTTCTCAAAGTGCATTACAATTCATTTGCTCCCAATGTAATACCCTGAGCTCAATTCAGTACATGATCTTTCAATGAAATACAACGAGTACATTATGGTTTGTTATGTCTCACTGATACACACTGTGTTACCATTCATTATCTCTCAATGAAATTCACTGAATACATTATGATTCCTGATTTCCTAATAATATGCAACAAATGTTACAGTTCACAATCGTCAATGAAATATATGTGGAATCATTGATAGATAGCTGTGAATTGCACATAGAATAAATGACAGGAAACTGAGAATTACATGCATAATATATGACAGGCAACTGTGAATTAATATAGAATAAATGACAGAAAATTGAATTTCATGTAAAATAAATGATAGGCAACTGTACATTACACATAGAATAAATGATAGTCAACTGAATTACATGTAAAATAAATGATAAGCAACTGTGAATTATTTGTAAAATAAATGGTAGGCAACTGTGAATTACATGTAAAATAAATGATGGGCAACTGTGTATTACATGTAGAGTAAATGACAGGCAACTGTGAATTACATGCAGACTACATTTATTTATTTAATAATTATTCTTTGGTAATCGGGTAAGGCCCAATAGGTACAAGTACCTGTTTTCAGGAGTGATCCGGGAGTACTGAGGAGGTTAAGTGACTTGCTTGGAGTCACACAGTATGCATGTGGAGGTTGTGGGGGGAAACTGTGCATTACACATAGAAAAAAAAATGATAGGAAACTGTGAATTACACACAGAACAAGCATTTGTCAATGCCGAATGTTGTCGCGCTGGCATTGGCTTTGGTGGTGCAGTGCGGAAACACATTTTTGGCAGGATGTGAAAAATGACAGCTGTACTGTTCATAAGGAGGTGTAAAAAAATAGCAGTGGTGAAAATGTGGCATGTAAGTATTGCAAATTTGCGAAGTTACAAGGGTGCATGGGAAATGCGCAACGCACACATGTAACACAGTCATTTTATGGAGTCCAGCACCAAATTTTCAACATAGGCATTTTAGCACCTCTGCTCATGTACAGTGTCACTGTCATTTTCTCAAACTGTCCCAAAAAGTTATTTCGCACAGCAACTGCGTTATTCTGCACCGGATGTGCAAAATCACATTTCGCAGGATATGTAAAATGACAGCTGTACTGTTTATCAAGAGGTGGAAAATGTCAAAGTGAAATCCAGAGTGAAATATTACAAATGCACAACGTTATTTAGCGGCGCGGTAAACCGCGCAACACATGCTCGTAACACAGTGATTTTATGGAGTATCGACACCAAATTTTCAACATAGGCATTTTAGGACCTCTGCTCATGAACAGTGTCACTGTCATTTTCATAATCTGCCCCAAACACTAATTTCTCACAGCGACTGCAGTACTGTGCACCGGAAGTGCGGAAGCACATTTCGGCCAGGATGTGGAAAATGGCAGCTGTACTGTTCACAAGGAGGTGTAGAAAAATGACAATGTTGAAAATCTGGCATGAAAATATTGCAAATTCACGAAGTTACAAGCGCATGTGAATAACGCGCAATGCACTCTCGATCAACAGCTATTTTTGATTTTTCCACCAAATTTGTAGCATAGGCTTTTTGAGAGCCCACCTCATGAACACTGCCACTGTCCTTGTGTTAATTGGTCCCAAAAGGTGATTCTGTGCAGTGACTGTGAAATCACCTTTTGGGACTGATTAACGTTATAACTGTGACAGAATTCATGAGGAGGAGTCCCAAAAACCACATGTTGAAAACTTGGTGCAAAAATTCCACAAAATGCCTGAGATATGCATCAAAGTTGAAAAAAACCTATTTATTCCATTATACAGCTTATCGGCATTTCCTCAGTTCGTGGTTGGCTTTGAAGAGTGAAGACATGTTCCCAGTCCACCGAAGATCAATGCGCTGAGCTCCAAAGGTAAGTATGGGTTGAGGGGCTGTGGGGAAGTAGGGTGCACAGTGGGTGGGTGCAGGTGGTGGGTAGGGAGACTACGAGGGACCGTTCTCTGCTTATAGGTACTAAAAAACAGATCGCGGACGGTTTTCTTTTTAGAGGTGGTTTCATTTGGTACAGTAGCCGATGGGGATTGGGCACCGTCGCGCACAGAAGAAGGGGACATCATGCCGATGGGGAGGCCCCCATCGGCACATTAAACTGGGAAAGGGTGGGACGGACGCTGATGGGGATTGGGCAAACAATGAAAGCGGGGGGGAGACACATTCTGCCGACGGGGAGTGGGCTCCCCCGTCGGCACATACTTGGGTAGGGTAAGCCGACCGGGGGATTGGGCACCCCCAAAGTAGGCAGTTTAGCCGCCAATGTGCCACCATATTTCCAGCTGGTGAGCACGTAGGAAGGGTCCGCTGCATGTGATGAGCTTTGCTCGCATTGCAGCAGACCTTTCCTTAGATGTGGTTGCCCAGGTGGTGTGGTGCCGGCATGCAGGCTGATTGGGGAATGAGGGACGCACCTACTAGTGCATGCCCTGCATTCACCCAACAGCGCCCACGCCTCCAAATCTGCACAACCCCAAGATGTTGGCTGCACAAGTGTGCCAACATAATAAATGACAGACAACTGTAAATTACTTGTAGAGTAAATGATAGGCAACTGTGCATTATGCTTAGAATAACTGATAGGCAGCTGTGAATTATACGTAGAATAAATGATAGTCAACTGTGAATTGCATGTAGAATAAATGGGATCTACGATCGATCATCGACAAAAATCTTGTTAAACAACTGCACAGCGAAACCGTTATGTCGACCTCATTTGTGGTCGGCATACAGTTTCTCACTGCCTACCATATTTTCTTAGGGGGGCTTCACCCCTGAACCTCTCACATGGGGGTTGTGTTTCACACCTCCCCTCTACTAAATATAATCAACTCTGAGTTGGATATGATTAGGGAGGTGCAAGACCCTTGGAATACAGTGCTGGGATCCTGCGCTGACACTACAGCAACCTGGTGCTGTAGTTGCTGTAGTGTTGGTCGCTGTCGAAATGTCTCTATTGGAGGGATATACCGAATAAATGATAAGCAACTGTGAATTACATGTAAAATAAATGATAGGCAACTTTAAATTACTTGTAGAATAAATGATAGGCAACTGAATTACATGTAGAGTAAATGATAAGCAACTGTAAATTACATGTCAAACAAATGATGGGCAATTGTGAATTATAAGGCTTCAATTCCATTGAGGGATTCTAGTGACATCATAAACTGCAAGCTCGAAATTCAGTTGGTTTATAAATGTCACCAGAACCCAAGATGAAATTGCAGGCCTTGAATTGACAGTTGGATACTTTTTTTTTTGTATAAGGTAGAACACTGTATATAGACTTTAAAAGTGTCACAAATAAATGAAGCTGTTTACTTGTCGATAGAATGGGATTTTTTTTTAGCTCAGAATGTTGTAAAGTAAGTAGAACATTCAGGCCATTTGAGTGACATAGGCATTCTAAAAAAGCCATAATTCCCAGTCCTGACATCAAAATTGTAAATTACAAAACTGAAAGTGTATAGGCTATTTAAGCAATAAACCACAACAGGGTGTTGGTGATGCTGAGTTTACCCACATCTGGCATGGTTTAGTCATGAGGCCGCAGGCCCAGTGACTAAACCTAGCCAGGCGTGGGTAAATCCCAGCATCACCAACACCCTAGAGTGGTTTATTGCGATTATACAATGTCCCCATTCATTTTTTGTCGAAAAAATGAAGAGAACAATCATCATTTTTAATTTTTTGAGTTTTTATTTAATTTGTTCTTACGTTAGAAAAAATAGTCCACTGTATTTGGCTTAAAAAAGTCTAGCCCAGGGGAAGCATTTGATGTGTGCTGGCTTATAAGATCGAGCATGGTGCAACGAGTATAAAACAGATTGTGACCATGATAGTGAAGGGTGTTTCATTGGCTCGATTGTCTCTGTGTCTCTGTCTCTCTATTTTGCTTGTAAAAAAAACAACTAAAAAAAAAAACAGTGTCACACTTCCCGTTTTGCACTGTAGTGTTTGCTGACAGTGAATGAATTGAGCTGTTCGCTAAGAGCCAAGTATCTCTCACTTGCTGTTGAGGAGTTCTCTATGTGCTGAGCAGCTTTATTTTACAAGCAAAACAGGGTTTAGGAAAGAGCTACTTACTTGGCTAAGTTTTTTCATTGCCCAGGAGACAGAGACCGTGAAGTGCGTCTTTTGAGTGAGACTGACAGTGTGAGTGTGTGTGTGTGTGTGTGTGTGTGTGTGAGAGAGTGCGCAGAAATAGTATTTTTTTTTTTTACATGGAAAACAGTTTATGACTATGAAAGTGAAGTGTCTTTCTTTTCCCCAGTGACCATCTTTCTTCTTTGGTACTTTGCTTGTTCCTGGAGAGGGCCCGAATCTGGGGCTTGAATGCAGATTTTTATTGTGTTAGGAGGTCTGACAGGAAGATGTAGAAATAGGTACGTTTTTTATTTGTGGTTTTTATATTATGATACTTTTTGCCAGTAAGTAATAGTCTAGAAAATAGCGTTGAAGTGGTCAGAGTGTATGATAACTACAGTGTATTCGGTTTTGGCTGGCAGAGCAGCGACGGAGCCAGAAGGGGGGGGGCAATAAGTGTATCTGCCATGCAAGTGTGTGTATGCTGCGGTGAGCGTGATGGACTCTGGAGGGAGCGAGCGTACAGGAAAGTTATTCGAAAGGGTTGCCAGTATGTTTTATAGGTAGTAGGTACCTTTTTTTTAGAAATGTTGGAACTGTGGAAGGTTGTCCTTTGATTTACATTGTGGTTTGGGGGGGTGGAGAAAACTGAAGTGTGAGCGGTTTAGCGTGGCTTCAAGATGGCGGAGTTTCAGCGCTATGGTCGGGGGTTGGACTGATTCCAGACATCAGGCTGACTGGCACCTTTTGCATTGGTAATGCTAGAATTTACAACGCCTGGAAAGTGCCAGTTAGCCAGTCAGAGTGCTGGAATATAAGACCCCATTGTATAATTAAAAATTACAAAGGCTGACCCTATATTGAATATATTCTGGTTAATGAACTCCCATTAAATTATACCGAGCATCTAATGATTATTGATCCTCCATTGAAAAGTGTTCAGTATGTTACGATTCATGCTCTCCTATTGAAATATGCTGAGCACATTATGATTTGTGTTCTTCCACTGAAAATAAAATTTGGTAAACAATGATTCAACCCCCAGGAATCCTTCACTTATGCTTAACAACTGCAATCATTCACCTGGAATGAGCTGCCCAGGAATCTAGAATTTTGTGCTAATTAGAGAATCTTAGAATGAAATTCAAAACTCTGCTGTGTGGTCACACTCACCTCTGCATTCTAAAAGCAGTCACCCTGAAGTCTTCTCTTCACTTCGACCGATTATAGTATAATATTTTATAACTCTAACAGTGTATTTATTTGATAACTCTGCATTAGTCAGGGTCTTTATTTGTGTAAATTTGTGTTTTCTTGTTACTTTTCCAGTTCCCCATTCATTCACAGGAACTGGAGATAGGCCTGTTTGCGACATGGTTCCTGCTTTCAGGAAACCGGTTAAATTTGTTAAGTATGTATTTTTTGAAACTCTTTAGAGAGCACCACTTTGCAGTATTTTGTATTTTTAGCCCCAATTCATTTTCTAATGAAACCAAGACAATAATTAGCTCTTTTTAGCTTTTCTTTGCAATTGGTACTCTGATAGCAGAAGCTCATGGCAAAAGCTGTTGTTGGGTTAAGTTTAATTTGTTAAATCCTGCCAAAAAGAACTGTTTTCATGTACTTGTGAAATCCTTGGGGCTTTTTGTTAAGTGTAACTGTGGTTAAGTGATTACAGCATCCTGTTGTTAACTTAAAGTGGGCCAGACGCTACGGCGTCCAGCCCCCCACAGCCTTTTGTTGTGATAATTTAAGTCTGAATTGCCCAGCAGAAACGCTTGTTCCTGCCTAAATATTAACTCCTGTGCCATCCTCTGTCTCTTCCCAGTCGAAGCTCCCTGTTGAAGCCCTCGTTGTGAGCCAGGAGCTCACGCTCTGCCAGTTGGCGGGCAACCAGCCTAGCAGCCTCCAGGGACCAGAAAACCGGGAGGGACAGCCAGGAAGATACAGAAAGCCGCAAAATTTATGCCCACCCACCCTGCCCCTCCTTGATGTTATTTTATAGGCATTTTCCGCCAAATTACAATTCCTGACCCCAACGCCACGCTATCCAGTAATCTGTCTCATTGCCACTGCTGTACTGCCAAATCAGCAACCCTTCCTTATTGTTCTCCTGCTACTACACTGTTGTTTCCTAGTTCCATTTAATCATCAACCTTGCTTTCATAATGGGGGATCCCTTTGGATACTCCTGGCTATATTCTTCATGTTGTTCAGGGAAAAGACATCCTCCCTGCCACTGTCGCACTGAAAGTGCGTCCCACCTTCCTAGTCTCGCTATTTCACCATTATTAAAGAAGGACCGGATCCTTATCTATGCACTACCTATGCCACAATTTAACCAGTGGGTAACCTCCATGTAGGGAAGCAAATTGCTCTATCAACATATCGCTCGGTACCCCATTATTGGGTATACAGTTCCCATTATGCCTGACCACCAGATTGCTATTGAGTATTGGCACAAACTCATAACCCTGACTGGCTTATCTTAAAACAGAAGCCCTGAATAGAAAAGGAGGACCAAAGATAGTCTCCTCATTTTCTCTTGAAGCCCTTATGAAACTTTTAATTTTTTTCCTGATCTGTGTTGGAAATGTGGAAATTAACCCCGGACCTCCACAGTGCATTACCTCACCAGCAGACTTAGCCTCGACCAAAGGTCTAAGCTTTCTACATATCAATGCCTGCAGTCTGCTAAAAAAGCTCACCTTGATACAATCCTGGGTTGCCCATATTTTGCCAGACTTTCTTGTGGTATCAGAGACATGGCTCAGACCCGCCACAGCAGACAGAGACATAAACTTACCCAATTATCAAATATTTAGAGCGGATCGCCAGACAAGGGGTGGGGGAGTTGCTATATATGTCAAATCCAATATATCTGTAACTTGCTTAGATGCAACATCTATGCCCAAAGAATTCAATGTCTATCCCTCAAAGTGGCTCTCTCCAACACTGCAGCATTTCGCTAGTTGGCTGCTACAGGCCCCTTCAGCGGATCATAAGCTTCTAGCCCACCTGGGAATCAAATCAAGATGGATACTGAAGACCATAATCCTGGGTGATCTAAACCTTAATTGGCTATCCAAGCATGACTCCTTTAGTATCATTTTGTGATACATATGGTTTTTCACAACTTATATATGAACCAACAAGAATCAACAAAAAAAATCTGAGCAACAGCACATTACTTGACATCATGCTGGTGAACAAACCCCACCTCTTCACGCACGCTGGAGTGCTGTTCAGCTACATAAGTGACCACTGCCTTATTGCTGGAATAAGGTCATCCGGTAAACTAACAACCCCAGCTAAATTCCTACTGAGGAGATCCAAGAAAACTTTAAACTCTGAGGCATATCTTCATGATCTAAATCACTCTACAAGATGGCAAGAGTTCTACCTAGCAGACTCAGTGGAAAAAGCTCATCAGGTGTTAAATAGCATAATACTAGATGCCCTAACACTCATGCACCAATTACTAGAGTTCAATTAAAACAAATCTTGTCGTTGGTTTTCACCTGACCTTAAATCAGCCCTGCTTGAGAGAGATAAGCTTTGGAAAAAGGCAAGGAAGACTAAGAACCCAAATGACTGGTTGATATTTAAGAAAGTCAGGAATAGCTGTACCAAGAAAGTACGGATGCTAAGGCTGCCTACTACATGGCTGAACTCAACTCCTCATACCACAATCCTGCCAGGTTCTGGAGCACTATTAAGGGCATAACGGGACAAGATCCTAGCACTTCACTACCAGCTCAAATGCACCACAACAAGGTGACAATCTTGAACAGAATGGAAATACTGGATGCATTCAATAATCATTTTACAACCGCTGGCCTTGCATTTGATACCTCTCCAGCCAATCTGCTATGTGCTCAGTTAAGCTCCCAGTATACAGGATCTCAGTTAGCTGAATCCTCCTTCTCCTTCAAACCGATTCTGTTGAAACAAGTGGAGGATCTAATCTCGCAGATGGATATAAAAAAGTGCAGGTGCTGACTCCTTGACCCCTACTTTTAAAGATTGCAATGCATGCACTTGCAGTTCCTTTAACACACCTTTTAACTTGTCCTTAAAACTGGTTCTATTCCTGCAACTTGGAAAACAGCCCAAGTTTTCCCTCTACTGAAATCAGGGGACCCCATGGACCTTAACAACTATAGGCCAATCTCTATCCTTCCAGTACTATCTAAGCTGCTAGAAAAACTGGTAAGCATCCAATTAAGAGATTACCTTGAAGAATCTAATCTTTAAATCCAGCACAATCCGGGTTTCGGTCTAAGCATAGTACTATTTCTGCACTGGCTAAAGTTACAAACGATTGGCAGTCGAACTGGATGAAAAGAATAGCGTTTGTGCTGTATTCCTTGATCTAAGCAAGGCATTTGATATGGTGGACCATGAGCTGCTACCTCTTCATTGCACTCCATAGGCTTGGATCCATCCTCCCTTACATGGTTCAGGTGTTACCTAACAGGAAGAACACAGCAAGTGAAAGCTGAAGGAGACCTATCTCCACTAAAACCACTTCTAAGAGGAGTTCCACAAGGATCTATCCTGGGCCCTATCCTTTTCGCCATTTATATTAACAATATTGATTCGAATCTTACCAAAGCTACTGTACACTTGTTCGCAGATGACACTGTTTTTGGCAAATCTTTGCTATGTAACTGAAACGCAATGTATGTCTTTATGTGACGAAGTACCTTTGTAAACGAGCCTCTGGCTCAAAGGTTGTAAACTGATTCTTAAATAAATATAAAAAAAAAAATAATAAATAAATATGTCAGCATCCCATCGCCTGCTACAGCTTGTGAAGTTCTACAAACAGAATTCTCTATACTACAACATCAATTATTGGAAAAAAAGCTTCTTTTAAATGCAAAGAAAACAAAAGCAATGTTTTTCTCCACCCAAAGCCATACAAATCCCTCATTACTAAACAACCTCCCCCAGCTATCCACTATCCTTGGTTAAAGCCTTGATTATGTAGAAAAATTCAAGTATTTGGGGGTGTGGATAGATAGCAAACTTGACTACACAGTTCATATTGAAGAACTTTTAAAAAGCTCGACAGAGACTTGGTCTATTTTTGAATAAGGCACTTTCTAAACAGAGATTCCAAATGAGGTTGGTCCAGGCCACATTTCTCTCAGTAATTGACTATGCAGACTTCCTCTATAGTCACTGCCCTATCTCCTACCTATGCAAATTGGATACACTATACCACAGAGCTCTGAGGTTCATAACAGAGCTACCATTTAACACTCACCATTGCTCTCTCTATGCAGCAGTCGATTGGACATCTCTACATCTCAGAAGAAACAGAAATGCTGCAGTGTGGACATACAGAATTTTGACTAAGATGCTTCCAAACTATATATTAGACTGCTTCGCACAGGCCACAGCTGGCACCTACACCGTAAGAAGCTACAATTTCATTATGCTCAAAGTGCCTAAAGTCAACACCCGGCATGGGAAATCTGCTATCAGCTATAATCTAGCTATATCATGGAACACGATTCAAAAGTCCTTGAAGCTGATCAACCGGGTATCCTTAGCATCCTTCAAGCATCTATACCTAAGTCTCTTCCCTGAAAAATGCAATTGCTTCCACAAGTTCTAGTTTATTCGCAGTTCTTTCCTTCCCCCTCTCAGGCTGCCATCATATCATGGCAATTCACTTCCCTAGAATTCATCTCCACAGATACCTCACCCCCTGGCTATAATCTTCTCCCATTAACTCCAGGCTCCTACCTTAGCCCTTATCACTGCCTTTCACCTCGCAGTTCTAGCACCAGCCCCTGCTCTAGTCATGCGTACCCCTTCCTACCATGTCACTTGTCTCAGTCTATGACCACCTCTTTCAGTCATCCAATCACTATTTCTCTTTGTCCACATTGACTTCCCTTGGATCGTTGGAATCTTGGGTATATCATGTTGATTGTATGCCATGTTTACTGCCAATGTTGATATGTATATACTGGTTTACCTAGAGTGCATCTCATATGTTCCTACCATATCCTGTTATGTTTAAACAATTTCTGTTCTTGATTTCTGTATATAAGTGTTTTAATTATTCATGTACATATACCAATTATTGAACCTTGATTACTGTATGTAAGTATATACGTGTTTTAAATCTTCCTATACATGTACCAATTATTGAACCTTGACCTTATCAGGTCCATCTTGCAAATGAGCTGTGCTCAATGATGTTCGCCTGAATAAATAAAGATTTGATTGATTGATTGATTGATAGTCTTGCGATTCCTGTGGTTCATTGCAAAAAAGGAACAAAACTGCATTTATTTATTTTCTGCCTATTTTACTCTTTATAAGAATTTTTTTGCCTTATTTGGGAACTGGAACATCTCTCTAGGATTGCAAGTGTTTGGCATGACTGACAGGCACAAGAAGAAGACAGGACATCCTCAGCAGGCTTTAAAAGCTGCAAAAATGTGTTTCCAACTCGTGGCTGAGGCAGACTGCCATGGGTTGTATTTGGGGTGCCAGGGTTCAAATTACGATTTTGTCAGTTGTGAACTCTTTCTTAAGTTCTGCCCTAAAACACAAATGAAACAGGCAAAAAGATTTAGAAAACATTATGGCTTCTCAGCCTGCCTCCACATCACCTGAGGGCTTGGAGGAGGGTCCAGACCCTCAAAGTAAGCAGAATGATTAAGCTGCTAAAGATGGTTCGGAAGTCAAGGTGTCTGAATGGGAGAAAATAAAACAGCCTCTGAATGGACACTAGAGTCAGTGCCTGCTATGAAAAAACAAAAAGAAAAACATGCCGCTGTCCCACCTCCTGAAGAAGGAAAGGAGACACCAGCTGACAAAATCAGAATGCCCTCAATGGAGGACATGACTAAGGCATTGCAATTCCCCCAGGTATTGCAGGCTATGGGGAATTTCAGGAGCATATTCACCCCCCTTCCCAAGCTCTGGTTCCATTCCCAAAGCCTATGGAGAAAGGGGCCGAGACATACTATGAGGAGGAGGAGGACAAAAGAGAACCACAGAGCCCAATTGCTCTCCTGAGACAGAAAGTGACCCATGCCTGTGGATGCAATGCCAGCTCTCAAAGCCCAGGTGAAGCAAGTCTGCAAAGGTTGTCCAACCAACGCCAGGAGGGGAAGGCTGATTCAGTGTTTCCAGGAATGGGAAAGAATAACCACAGACAAATGAATCCTGGAAACAGTGAGTCAAGGGTCTGCCCTTGCAGTTCAAAAAATGTCCAAAAGTGTGGAATCACAAAGCCTTCAACCCTCATACTCCAACGGAAAAACTCTAGCTAGAGATAGAGGTAAAAAAGTCGATACACAAAAATGCAGTGGAGAAACTCCCCCCCCCCCCACTTTGGGGGAAGGGGCCTTACTCAAGACACTTCCTGATCAACAAGAAAAATGCAGAGTAGCAGACCATTTTAGACTTGAGATACCTGAACAAACACTTAAAAAAGGAAAAGTTCAAGAGGTAACACTGAGATCAGTGATTCCATCACTGCAACAAGGAGATTGGCTGGGGTCACTGAATATGAAAGACGCCTACTTTCACATACCAGTCCAGCCCAGTTACAGAAGGTACCCCAGATTCAGGGTAGGGAATTGCCACTATCAGTTTGCAGCCCTTCCTTTCAGCCCATCCTCAACACCCAGTGTGTTTACAAAGTGCCTAGCTATAGTTGCAGCACATTTGTGTGGGTTTCCCTTACCTGGACAACTGGCTGGTCTCTGGAAAGTTACACCAGGTGGCCAACTGCTCCCTCATTCTCACACAAGACATCTTGGAGGACCTGAGTTCCCTGATAAATGCCCAAAAGTCACAAACGGAACCAGTTCAAGTCCTGGACTTTATAGGTGCAAAATTAGATATCCACCAAGGCAAGGCATTTCTTCCTTGGCAAAGGGTAGCAAACCTGATCGTACCTGCAAAATCCTTCAAGGCAGGTTAGCTGAGACCTACAAGGGATTTCCTACAGTTATTGAGGCACATGGCTTCATCCACTGCAGTGGTGCCAGGTGTCAGGTGCCAGGTTCCAAATGAGAGATATCCAGTACCACTTGGAGAGCCATTGGTCCTAGAGGAGGGATCCACTGCCAAAACTGTCTGGAATTGTATTGACCCAAAAACTAAACAACTGGTTTCTAAACCATAGACATTTAACACTGCTGTGAATCAGGAACAGAGTACCCATTGTACCTGTAAAACATGAGTCACAGTTGAAATTATGTCTCTTTCTTAAGCTCTTGTATATGCCTGAATATGTTGTTTGTAATGTATGTCAACTTTTAAATCACTAACTGCTAATTTATGCTTAAACAGGACCACCTTGTAAACTGTTTTTTTTTTTTGCCCTAATGCTGCAAAAAATGAAACTAGTCATGCTCCCCCTTCTGGCAGCCTTTCTAACAGGCATGCTGTTGGGAACTGATCTCTGTGCAAAAGTGCTAACCTCAGATCAAGATAAACTATTCCACTTCACACTCCTCCTTAGGCCTGATGTACGTCTCCCCGTGAATGTTCAATGGGAACTGACTCCACTGGACCCCATCCTCTTTGCTTTCCTTTCAAACTATGAACTCTGCCTCCTCGGTTTCTATATATACTCCATCAAACTATCACCCTCCCCTTTGCCTCTCACATATTGCCCTCTCTTCTCTCTGCTGCTTTTGGCAGTTGACACTGAGAGCAACTCTGGTCCTACAAACATCCCCATCGCCCATTCTAACCATGCATGAACAAGCTTCCTCAGGTTAAAGGTTGCTCATCTAAACATATGCAACATCCCAGCTCAGTTCACTGGCCTCGAAGCCTGGGTGGTCTCTATAAGCTGAATGTCTTTGGTCTAACAGAAACCTGTCTCAGACCTCAGATCCCTGATGCCACCTACCATCTGCCTGGTTACTCCCTGCTTTGTTGTGACAGACTCGGCAAAAATAAGGGTGGTGGAGTTGCACTGTACTTCTGTGAACCCCTCTCGAACTCCACTGTCCTCTACTCTGACCCCACATCCCCCAGTGAGTGGTTCATTGCTGAAATAATTTTGGGATCCACTAAAAAGATATATATTGGGTGCTGCTACAACCCTCCCAAAGGTGGAATCCCCAGCCTAGCAAATCACCTGTCTGGACTAGGACAACCCTCTCCTCCCAGGGACACAATCCTACTGGGTGATTTCAACCTTAATTGGTTAAACACCATAGAATCTGAGTACAGTAACCTGCTAAAGCTGTACAACTTCGTGCAAACTATCACCATATCCACTAGACTCAACCCCTGAACACAAAACCACTCCTTATTAGACTGGGTGGCAACTAACAGAGGATAGAGTTCTTCAAGCTGGGATCCTGTTTGACTCTATTAGTGACCACTCCCCCACCTATATAATCTGGTCTACCAAAACCAAGTGCCCCCCCAAAAAAATAAAATACCTGACCTTCAGAAATTGCAGGTTCACTGATACCTCCAGTTTGTTCAGGGACATCAGGATTGTGACCTCTGGAGTTGGCTTCTTCACTGATGCCCTACTTCTGATTCAGGATCAGGACTTCCCTCTGACCATCCACAGAGTGAGAGGTGGCTGCACTCATTGGATTTCCAAAGAGTTACTCGCTCTTGTGAAGGAAAGAGACAGAAAATGGGTTTCCTATAAATCCTCCCCCTTCCCCTTCCCTGTGGAATGACTATAAATATTTGTGTAACAAATGCAAACAGACCACCAAGTTCCTGAAAGAGAATTACTACCTTAATCTGAAGAGGGGCAACCTTAGAAACCCTTGTTGCTTTTGGTCAACCATGGGCTCGATGTGAAACCCAAGGACCCACAGCCCAGTCATACACCTTAGCACCCCCTCTGGCCTTCTAAATGATCCCCCTGATGTCGCCCATGCATTTAACACAAAATTTACTGACCTCTCTGCCCACCTAAACAAACTACCTACTGCCAACCCATCTAGCCCATCAGATCAGTCTGGGCACCATTCCAGTGTTGGCACTTCCTACCCTTCCTTCTGCTTCAAAGCCAGTTCCCCCAGGGATACCCTCAAGCTTATCATGAGCCCTCCAAACAGGGGTAGCCTTGGCAGCGATGGCCTTTACCCTTCTTTTCTTAAACTCATTTTTCCTTGCATCTCCAAACCCCTTGCCTTTATCTTTAACTTAGTATTGACCACATCAACCATGCCTGCCTTATGGAAGAATGTTAAAGTTGTCCCAGTCTTTAAGGCTGGTGACCTCCTATCCCCTGACAACTATAGGCCCATCTCCATCCTCCCCCACCTGAGTAAACTCCTGGAAAAATTCTCCACCACCAGCTCACTAAACACATAGGAAAATACAACCTGCTCTGCCCACAGCAACATGGGTTCTGCAAACACCACAGCACCACAACAGCCTTGGCCCATTTCACCAACTATGTCCTCCAGAACATGGACAAGGGGTATGCCACTGGTGCTGTCTTTGGGGACCTGACAAAGGCCTTCAACCTTGTCGACCACACCCTTCTCCACACAAAACTTCTGCACCTTGGTTGCTCGACTGAAACTTCATTGTGGTTCTGGAGGTATCTCCCTGACAGATCCCAACTGGTAAACATCGGTACAACCACCTCCCTGGCTATGTCAATTTCCGCTGGTGTTCCCCAGGGTTCAATCCTGGGCCACCTGCTCTTATTTCTCTTTATGAACTCCCTTCCCATGGATAGTCTTTCATGCGAGGCCTTACTGTATGTGGACGATCTCCTATTATTTCATAGTGATAAATCCCTAGGAAACCTATCTACCATCCTTACCCTAAACTACGGTGCAGCCCATAAATGGGTTCTGTCCAACAGGCTCCTAGTCAATGAGAATAAAAACAAGGCTATGCTCCTGGGGTCCAAACCCTACCTTTCAAATGTCACCAAGTCTAATTCCCACCTAACAGTACTTACTACAGAAGGCCCCCACAGAATGTTCCCTGTTTTAAATCACCTTGACCCTTCACTCTCCTTTTCGGAATGCATCAACAATACAGTGCGATGGGTCAGCCAGAAACTAGGGAATGGTTTTAGACTAATACACTATCTGACCGTGGAGGCATGCCTAGCAATTGCCCAAGGCAACCTTCTCCCCCTGTTGGATTACTGTGCCCCAACTTACTCACATGTGTCCTCCTCGCTGCACTTCAAATTAACCACCATCTACAATAGTATCTGTAGGTTTGCAATCTTGTCAATCATCTCTGCCCATCACTGCACTTTATACCAGTCCCTAGGGAGGCTGTCCCTCCAAGGACGTCACATAGAAACATAGACTTTGATGGCAGATAAGAACCACTTGGTCCACCCAGTCTGCCCATTTCCCTACCTACTGAATAAACTGCAGATCCTAGTTAACCAACAGCCTACTTCTTCCTAACCCCCACCAGAATTACCTTATGTCTGTCCCATACATTCTTGAATTCACCCACTGTTTATGACCCCACAGCCTCCTCAGGAAGGCCATTACATGCATCCACCACCGTCTCTGAAAAAAATACTTACTCACATTGCTCCTAAGCTGTCACCCCCTCTGTCTTCAAATTGAGCCCTCTTGTTCTTGCACATCTCTTTTTCTGAAAGATGCTATTCTCTTGGACTTTTTTGATTCACTTGATGTACTTGAAAATTTCTGTCATGTCCCCCTCTCCCTCTTTTCTTCAAGGGTATATATATTAAGCTCCTTTAGTCTCTCTTCATATGACTTCTGCTGTGGGCCCTGCACCATTTTTGTTGCCCTCCTCTGGATTGCTTCCATCCTGTCTATGTCCTTGTGGAGATGGGGTCTCCAGAACTGCACACAGTACTCCAGATGGGGTCTCACCAACTGTCTGTACAGAGGGATAACAACAACAACTATGCCCTTGGCTGCATCATTGATAACGCCATTATAGGGGGCCAACTGTCACCTTACTCATCGCTGATCAAACACAGTGTCACTCCTAGATGCCACCGAGAATCCTCTGTCCTGCTTCTGGAAGTTCCCAGAATTTCCACTGTTCTGGGAGGCAAAGCCCTGTCAGTCGCGACCATATCACTGTGGAACAAACTCCGTCTTTCTCTCCACTCACCTCTTACCTTACTTTTTTTTTGTAACTCAGCTTTATTAGTGCATTAAGAAAGATGAAACATACTTTCCATACCAGTGATAATAATCCATTTAAACAATCTCTAAATACATCTTAATACAACATAGATATGTGTATAATACATCCTATAAGTGATCTGTCGTAGAGTTCTATGTTTAGAATATATCTTTAAATACTCTGTGATATGGCACTGAAAGAAAGTAGTAAATAACAAGCAGTTCCACCATTAACCACACTTAATTAATACAAACAACTTACAAAACCAATTACAAAACAAACAGTTTGCCTGGATGTTAAATAAAGGGGGGATGAGGCATATTAAATAAACCTTCCACTATAAGTTGGACAGGGAGGATAAGGGACAAAAAGAGATTTTATACATTTTGTTTTCTAGAACTCTTCCTGAAATTTTCCTACTTAGGGGGTCCCATGAGGAAGGGAGGGAAGATCCTAGTCAACAGAGGGAAAGGGTGTCTGAACCAAGAGTGAATGCTGTGATTACAGGTATTATTAAGACAGTCAGTTCCAATCTAGACAGAGACCCCCTGTGGTGTAGCCCCAATCCCCTGAAACCAGGGACTCCAGAGGTCAATATGTTTCTCCTCTCGGAGATGTAGGCGGGCTGTGAGTTGTTCCATTTCATAAATATTGTTCACCCTGTTAAGCCATTCTGCATGAGTGTGGGGATCAGCTTTTAACCATCTTGTAGTTAAACATTTGAGAGCTGCTACTATTAAGATAAGTAATAGCTTTCTACGAGGAGAGAGGAGGTTAACCGCCGTGTGGAAACCTAGGACCCAATCTGTAAATTCATTCGGAATATCTACCTGCAAAACTGTTTTCACTGAGCTTTGTACTTCGGTCCAGAATCCCCGAATGGCCTGGCATGTCCAAAATATATGATGATGCATGCCTGTGGCCCCACAGTTCCGTCAGCACTTATCAGTGTCGGAAGTGAGGAAATGTTTGGTCACTGTGGGGGTACGAAAATATCGAACTAGAATTTTCCAATAAAATTCTCTCCATCTCAGTAAAGAAGTAACTCTCCAGCCCACCTTTCGCCTCCTCACCCAGTCCTCTCCAGAAATCTGTACAAATGTCTCCCTCTCCTAGGCCTCTTTAATTTTTTGTAGAGGTGGGGTAATTATGTCCCCCATCTTACCATATAACTCTGAAATATATTTTATATTAACGTTTAAGGTCATTATCCCATAGACAAAATCCTCCCAAAGAGATCGCTGTCTAGTCAGGTGGGTCTCGTGATCTGCACATTTGGTGAAATGTTTCATTTGAAAAAAAGCAAAAAAAAAATCCACCTGGGATAAATGGAACCTGGCCTGAAGCTGCAGAAAGGACATACAGGATCCCCTCTCCAGGAACTGTAAAAATCTAGTAAGGCCCATTTTTTCCCACCAGTCACCTTACTTTTAAAACTCATCTCAAAGCCTGACTGCTGTCTGAAGCCAAATGTTCCTGCCCAACTGGGTAACCTTCTAAAAAAGTGTCCTCTTCCTCTCTCTGGGGACCCCACACATCCTTTCCCTAACAGGAGTGCACCAAAGTATATTCCAAAACTACCCCAGATCTACTTGCACTTGATTCTTCTTCTAGGCAGCTGCACTTTTGTTAGGTAACTGCATTCATGTACAGTATGGTATTTGTATTACAACTGTGTATCCGGTTTTATCCATTGTATTTTATACCTTTTTCTGATGCCTGTGATCAACATATGCTCTTGCTCGTGCATTTCACCTGCACCATTTTTATGTTACATAATTTGGATTTGTCTGTATTTTACATGTGCGATCTTCATGGCCCTGGTCATGCCTGAAACCAGTCCCTGTGATCAATGCACCCACCGGTCAACAAACAAATAAATAAATAAAAATTGTACCAACTTTTACCTGTATAACAATAAAATGTTCTACTACTTAAACTAGTGGCTGTCACAAAGTTTCTGTTAAGGGCACTGGAGCGGTGGAAGGAAGAAGGAACTGGAAGGGGACAGGATCAGTTGTGTTCTAGGACAGTAGCTGCTTCTTGTTGTTTTTACAGGGTTTCTTGTGGATTTTACTTGGTAGGTTACTTATTTTCTTTCTTACTTCTTAGGGGCTAGCAGGGTATTGTTTTGGGGGCTGGTTGGAAGTTTGAAAACTGGTTTGGTGGCTGTAAGTGGGCTCATTTGTTGGATGTTTCACTGTGTAACAGGCTGCGCTGGTGGAGGCCTATTTCTTCTGATTTAAAACCTATTTGGTGGGATTTGCTTGGGGCTGGTTATTTGAACTGGAGACCTATATCTGTTAATTTCAAGCCTACTTTGATGTGTTGTTAGTGAAGCTGATTAAATTGGAGACTTGTTTCCTTTGGCAGCAAACATATTTTGGGGGCTTTGAGTTGCATTTTGATTCCTTTTTGCTGACTTCACTAGCTGCAAAGGTTAGTGCATAGTGGGGGAAGGGTGTTAATGGTCTGGCCAGGTCTCACTCAGCTAATTGACTGGAGGCAGAGCTGAATCGGGTTTGTGGTGTTAGTTGCTTCGGCTTCTCAGAAGGAACTGGAAGGGGACAGGATCAGCTGTGTTCCAGGACAGTAGCTGCTTCTTGTTGGTTTTACAGGGTTTCTTGTGGATTTTACTTGATAGAGGTTATTTCTTTTCTTTCTTACTTCTAAGGGGCTAGCAGGGTATTGTTTTGGGGGCTGTTGGAAGTTTGAAAACTGGTTTGGTGGCTGTAAGTGGGCTCATTTGTTGGATATTTCACTGTGTAACAGGCTGTGCTGGTGGAGGCCTATTTCTTCTGATTTAAAACCTATTTGGTGGGATTTGCTTGGGGCTGGTTCTTTGGCTGCAGGGCTTGGAGGGGCAGACACAGGGCTGATACACTCTCTCAAGACCTGCCCTGCAATTGAAGGAAAAGGCAGCAGTTGCAGCTCAAGTAGTTCTAACCACTGGGGGTTGGATTTAAAGGCTGGGGGAGAGGAGCTTAGGGAGTTGTTCACTTCCTTTGGAAGTTTACTGTGTTGTACTGCACCTAGTAACAGGGTACAGACAGCTGGTCAGACCCCATCTGGAGTACTGCGTGCAGTTCTGGAGACCCAGTCTTCGCAAAGACATAGACAGGATGGAAGCTGTCCAGAGGAGGGCAACTAAAATGGTGCAGGGTCTGCACCGGGAGACATATGAAGAGAGACTAAAGAAGCTTAATATGTATAGCCTCGAGGAAAGGAGGGAGAGGGGGGACATGATAGAAACTTTAAAAGTACCTCAAGGGAATCAACAAAGTCCAAGAGGGTAGCATCTTTCAAAAAAGGGTGTACAAGAACAAGGGGCACAATTTGAAGATAGAGGCGGCTCAGACGTAATTTAAGGAAGTATTTTTCACAGAAAGGGTTGTGGATGCATGGAACGGCCTTCCGGAGGAGGTCGTGGAGTCAAAAACAGTGGTGGAATTCAAGCATGCATGGGACAGTCATAAGGCAATTCTAGGGGATGGGGGTAGGAAAAAGTAGGCTGCTGGTTAACTAGGATCTGCAGCTTATCCAGTAGGCAGGGAAATGGGCAGACTGGGTGGGCCAAGCGGTCCTTACCTGCCGTCAAATTCTATGTTTCTATGTTTCTATGTTAAGAGTCGGGTGTAGGCCCAAGACCCACCCTCCCCAGAGCTTTGCTAATTTATAGGGGAACACCTGCCCTGCAATTGAAGGAAAAGGCAGCAGTTGCAGCTCAAGTAGTTCTAACCACTGGGGGTTGGATTTAAAGGCTGGGGGAGAGGAGCTTAGGGAGTTGTTCACTTCCTTTGTAAGTTTACTGTGTTGTACTGCACCTAGTAACAGGGTTACCGGTTTACTGTGGGACTGTATCTAGGATTAGTGGGTGACCTGATTAGGCAGTAGGAGTGTATCTTGGACTAGTGGGGAACCTGGTGGCTCACCCAAGGACACCTACTTGGAGGGGGATGGGACCACACGTCATTAGGGCTGGCATCTTTGAGAGGGTGGTGGGGTGCACAGGGTGTGGAGCTGCCATGATACTGGACAGGGCTTGGAAGTTTGGTGGTTGCCCAGTGTGCTACCAGCTGGCACAGCTTAGGGAGGAGGTTGCGGGGATTAGAAGACAGCTGGGGGAAGGGGGAGGTATGGTTGGGGAAGGGGGCAGGGGATCCCCCACAGGGTTGCACCAAGCACTAGGGGCGGGGGCATAGGGAAAGGAGTGCAGGAGAATACTCGGGGGTCACATAGGGACACTGGCAGAGGGAGCACAAAAGGAGGACACTACCAAGGAAGCAGGCAGGTAACTGGGGACCCTCACAAAGGGGGGCCAGAGGGACCACATTCTCAGGGAAGTAGGCAGATGGCCGGGGCTGGACAGAAGGAAGCAAGGCGGGGAAGTGGATGGACCTTACACTCAGTAACCACTTCAATTCTCTTCTTCTGCTTGAGGATGAGT
This sequence comes from Neoceratodus forsteri, assembly GCA_016271365.2. NCBI lineage: Eukaryota > Metazoa > Chordata > Ceratodontiformes > Ceratodontidae > Neoceratodus > Neoceratodus forsteri. Next base: position 131,877,528 of record CM028129.1, on the reverse strand, counting down.
GGGTGATGTAGCCATGACAGGGGCGGTTAGAGATGGAAAGGGAGTGGGGGGCAGGAGGCAGGGGCCAGATAGCAGGAGGAACAGGGGAACCTGGAATGCAGGAAAATGGGGGGAGCAGTGAATCAAAGCAGGAGGGGCAGGGGGAAGAGGGAGGAAAGCACAAGAAGAAGGACCAGTTGGGAGGAAAGGGCAAGGAGAAGGACCAGAAGTACAAGGAGGATACAGTAAAGGGAACTGAGTGTTTAGGCCAGGGGAGCATGACAAACAAGGAGGGACTAAACAGAGACAGGAAGGAAGGGAGGACGAGCCAGGCTAGTTTAGCGGATGGGGAGAAGGACCAGTCGCGAGCAGTGAGGGGGGAGTTAGTGAGGTACAGAAGGATACTCGGGAGGAGGAGAGGCATAGGATCAGAGGGGAGGGGGTGGCCAGGGTAAATAAGGAGGGAGCAGCATGTGGCACCCAGATAGGGGGAGGAACAAGGAGCCGGCTGGGTGGAGTGGCTGGTAGAAAGGATGAGGGACATGGAAGGGGGAGAAATGGAGAAAAGGAGCGGTTAGAGTGCTCCTGTTGGGGGATTCTATGATCAGGGGTATCAAATGGGATAGGGAGGGAGAAGCCTGGCCAGTTAGAACAAAATGCTTCCCTGGACTAATGGTGCACAGGGCCAAGCACGAGGTATATCAGCTGGCAAAGGATTGTGGGGGTTCCCCGGACATACTGGTCCACCTGGGTACAAATGACATTGAGGGAAATAGCGAGCTAGAGATACAGGCAAGATTCAGGGAGCTTGCCAGGGTCTGTCATGACATAGGATGCACAGTTTCCTTCTCAGAAATCCTGCCGGTGCCAAGGGCTAGTGGGGAACACAAAAGGAAGATTAGGGAGATAAACCAGTGGCTCAGGGAGTGGTGTGAGGCCAGAGGGTATGGGTTGATGGGGGATTGGGGGGAGACCTGGGAGGATAAGGAGCTGTATGCTAGAGATAGGCTCCATCTCAATTTGGAGGGGAAGGGAATATTAAGTTGAAAATAGAGGGGTTCATTGGTGAAAAGTGGGGTTTAAACTTGTGAAGGTAGGAGGGATGGGAGAAAAGGCTGTCGAGGGGGTGCCGATAAAGGAGAAACTCTGTCTCCACTCCCCTTGGGAGCTGGAGGAATGCGGGAAAAGGTCGATTGGTGAAGTGCAGACCAGGGGAAAACAGAATCCCAATGGGAACACGAGCAGGGGAAATGGAAGTATAGGGAAAGGGTGGAAGGTAGTCCTGCTAAATGCTAGGAGCTTGGGCAATAAAATGCCAGAGCTCCAGGTGATGCTAACTGAGGGAGCAGTGGATGTGGCAGCAGTCACTGAGACCTGGGCCACCGCAAGACACGACTGGGACCTGAACCTGGAGGGTTACACTATGTTCAGGAAGGACAGGGGGAGGGAAGGAGAGGAGGGGTAGCAATGATAGTCAAAAACTGCATTGGCATAGGGGGAGTAGAGGAAGCGGAGGGAACCGTGGAGGTGATTAGGGTCACCTTGATAACAAGGGGGGGGGCAAGAGAGTAAAAATAGGAGTGATGTATAGACCCCCTGCACTGGTGCAGGAGCTGGAGGAGAGTCTGGTGGCAGATGCTGGGACACACTGCAGACTGGGCAGGGGAAGGGTGGTGGTGTTGGGGAACTTAAACATGCCAGGAACAGACTGGGAGACTGACATCCTTGGTGGCCAGGGAACAGAGGTTGTTGCATGTCTTTCAAGACACGTTCCTAACTCAGCAAGTGGGGGAACTGGCCAGGGAGGCACGGGTACTGGATGTGGTCCTGGCAGACAGTAACCAGATTGGGGGCCTGGAGGTAAGGGACCCACTGGCTGGGAGTGACCATGCCACAGTCTGCTTCTGCCTGGACCTAGGAGGGGTAGAAGGCTGCACAAAGACAGAGGTAACTGACTTCAGGGGGTGGATTTTAAGGAAATGGGAAGGATCCTTAAGGAGCATTTGGATGTGACTGGGTCGGACATGGACGCTGATAGTAGGTGGGAAATCATCAGGAGAGGGGTGCAGGATGCTACCAGCACCTGTGCAAGAGTAAGACAAAAATGCAGTAGGGCCCAAAAACCCTGCTGGTGGACCAGGGAGGTCCAGGAGGTGGTGCGGAGAAAGAAGGCAGCTTATAGGCAACTCAAGTGCTCAAGGAGTGAAAGGGATGGAGGGGAGCATGAGCTGATGGCTAGAAGGGCCACTAGGGTGGTGAGGGCGGCCAAATAAAGGAAGGAGCTGAACCTGGCCTGGGAAATTAGGAGAGGGAACAAGGGGTTCTTTAGATACACTGGGGAAAAACGAAGGGTAAAGGGGCAGATTAGCAGGATTAAAACAGGGGAGAGATGGGCACAAGACCCGGGGGAGCAGGCTGAGGTACTAAATGAGTACTTCACCTCAGAGTTTCCTGCAAGAAAATGGGGTGCTGCATCATACATGGGAGGAGACAGTGATACTGAGCAGGGGGGACCCTTACCGATCGGCGGGTCTGGGGAAAGGGGGAGGCATCACTGGCAGGAGGGGGAAGGCTAAGCAGGGAGAAGAGATAGTGGAAGTGGAAATCACAGCAGAGAGAGTGAGGGAAGCGCTTAGGTCTCTTAAGATGGAGAAAGCACCAGGGCCGGATAAATTACATCCCAGAGTGCTGAAGGAACTTGCGGATGTCCTGGCGAAACCCCTGGTGGAGCTTTTCACCATCTCTCTGAGGACAGAGTGGGTGCCCCAGGACTGGAAAGTGGCACATATAGTGCCTATCCACAAGGGGGGATCAAGGGAGGTGGCAGGGAACTACAGGCCTGTCAGCCTGACATTGGTGGTGGGCAAGGTGATGGAGGGCATTGTCAAGGAGAGGCTGGGGGGGGGACCTGGAAAAGTCAGAGTGCCTGGACAATAGACAGCATGGATTCATCATGGGGAAATCATGTTAGACAAACCTTGTGGAGTTCTATTACTGGGTGACGAGTGCCTTGGACCTGGGTAGACCAGTGGACATCCTCTTTTTAGACTTCAGCAAGGCATTTGACTCTGTTCCTCACATGGGCCTGTTGGATAAGCTGGGAGAAATGGGGGTGGGGAACCAGATGATCAGATGGATAGGCAATTGGCTCCAGCACCGGACCCAGAGGGTCATAGTTGGCAGTATAGTCTCATCGCCAAGGAGGGTCATTAGTGGAGTCCCACAGGGATCGGTGCCTGGCCCCTCCTGTTCAACGCCTACGTCTCTGACATAAGGACAGGTATCAGGAGTGAGATGAGTCTCTTTGCGGATGACTCAAAACTGGGGGCTGTGGTGGATGGGGACGAGGGGAGGGTGGCCCTACAGGGGGACTTGGAGGCTCTGGAAAAATGGTCTAGAAAGTGGAAGCTGAGGTTCAATGCAGGGAAATGCAAGGTACTGCACCTGGGGGCCAGAAACCCAGGCCAAGTGTACACCCTGGGGGGGGGGGAATGCTCAAGTCTCGATGGCTGAGGGACCTGGGGGTGGTGGTGGATGTCAAGATGAACAACTTGGAGACTTGTAGGAGGGCAGCAGCCAAGGCCAACAGGATGCTGGGATGCATCACTAGGGGGATCACCTCCAGAAGGAGGGAAGTGATACTCCCTCTGTATAACTGCTTGGTGAGGCAGCACCTCAAGTACTGTGTGCAGTTTTGGAGGCCACACTTAAAGAGGGACATTAAACTCCTGGAGAGGGTCCAGAGGAGGGCAACCAAAATGATTTGGGGCTTGGGGGATAGGACCTATGAGAAGAGGCTCGAAGAGCTAAATATGTACACATTGGAAGAGATAAGGGACCGGGGGGACATGATAGAGGTCTTCAGGTACATGAAGGGGGTAAATAGGGAAGGAACAGTCAGGATGCTTCAAAGGAAGGAGGAGGGGGCCACTAGAGGGCATGGGTGGAAGCTAGAGGGGGGAAGATTCAGGGGAGAAAGGAGGAGGTGCTACTTCACTGAGAGGGTGGTGGAGCCATGGAATGCGCTGCCTAGTGGGCTGGTGGAGGCAGAGACGGTGGAGGGGTTCAAGAGGGGGTGGGACAGGTACAGGGGAAGGGTTCTGGAAGCAAAATCCAATGCAGCGAGAATATCTGGAACTGGGAAGGGAGAAGCCAGAGAAGGCGAGGGGGGGCAGCAAGGTCAGCTCCCAGGGTGGGGGCTGACCAACCGAGCAGACGGGAAAGACCGTTAGGCCTATTTTGCTGGCATTTTAGTATGTCAGTATGTTAGTAAGAAGGCAACCTCAGAAAGGGAGTTCCCTTCCTTCAGAGCGGTGGAAGGAAGAAGGCAACGTCAGAAAGGGAGTTCCCTTCCTTCAGCAGCGGTGGAAGGAAGAAAGCAACCTCAGAAAGGCAGTTCCCTTCCTTTAGCAGCAGTGGAAACATAGAAACATAGATTTTGATGGCAGATAAGGACCGCTTGGCCCACCCAGTCTGCCCATTTCCCTACCTAATGGACAAGCTGCAGATCCTAGTTAACCAGCAGCCTACTTCTTCCTACCCCCACCCCCTAGAATTGCCTTATGACTGTCCCATGCATGCTTGAATTCCACCACTGTTTTGACTCCACAACCTTCCTCCGGAAGGCCGCTCCATGCACCCACAACCCTCTCTGTGAAAAATACTCCTTAAATTACCTCTGAGCCGCCCCTTCTATCTTCAAATTGTGCCCTTGTTCTTGCACACCTCTTTTTGAAAGATGCTACCCTCTTGGACTTTGTTGATTCCCTTGAGGTACTTGAAAGTTTCTATCATGTCCCCTCCCTCCTTTCCTCGAGGCTATACATATTCAGCTCCTTAAGTCTCTCTTCATATGTCTTCCAGTGCAAACCCTGCATCATTTTAGTTGCCCTCTCTGGACAGCCTCCATCCTGTCTATGTCTTTGTGGAGATTGGGTCTCCAGAACTACGCGAGTACTCCAGATGAGGTCTCACCAACTGTCTGTACAGAGGATAATAACTTCCTATTTTCTACTGGTGATGCCTCTCCGCATCCCAGTATCCCCCAGCCCTCCTTGCAGCCCTCTCACATTGCTTGCCCACCTTAGGTCATCTGATATGACTACCCCAGGTCCCTTTCCATTTTTGTTGTTGTTAGTATCTCACCCCCCATTGTGTACTCTTCCCGGGTTTTTGTTTCCCAGGTGCATTACCTTGCACTTCTTAGCATTGAATCTAAGCTGCCACACATTTGACCATTCCTCTAACCTTGCCAAGTCCCTTCTCATCCTTTCCACCCCACCTTGTGCATAAACTCTGTTGCAGATGAAGGAAGAAGGCAACCTCAGAAAGGGAGTTCCCTTCCTTCAGCAGCGGTGGAAGAAAGAAGGCAACCTCAGAAAGGGAGTTTCCTTCCTTCTGCAGTGGTGGAAGGAAGAAGGCAACCTCAGAAAGGGAGTTTCTTTCCTTCAGCACCCATCCACAGTCGTACTCACTACAGAGCCCTCCCTCCTGGGCTGGGATGCCCAGCTTGAGGACCTCACTGTAAGCATTATGTGGAGCCCACAGGAGTCTCAGGAGCACATAAACCTCCTGGAGCTCAGGGCAGTGTACAATGGCAATGCAAGCTTTTTCCTCCCACATCAGGAGTCAGCCCGTCCAGATCAGAACAACTACTGTATATTATATAAACAAGCAGGGAGGAATAAGATCTTCAAAACTGTGCACAGAAGCAATTAAGATCAGGAACCTAGCATACTTCCTGGAGGTTCAGCTATCAGTAGTACAGTACACCTGCCAGGGAAGGACAATGTCCTGGCAGATTACCTATGCAGAATCAGTCAGGGAAACCACAAATGGACACCAAACAAGTAAGTGCTGGCTACGGTGTTCAGAAGGTGGAGCACACCAGAGGTAGATCTATTTGCATCCTGGGAAAACAAACAGCTTCCATTGTCGTGTTGCAGATTCCACTCGGTGGGTACAGTCCCAGAGGAAGCCCTAGTCCTCCACTGGGCAGGGAAGTTTCTCTGTGCCTTCCTGCCATTTCCAGTTTTACTGCGAGTGCTGCTAAAACAGAGAACGGAGACAGCAACAATTATCCTCATAGTTCCAGATTGGGCCAGGCAGATTTGGTACTCACTTATCCTGTCCCTCTCCATCAAGCATCCCATCAACTTGACCCTGAGGTACAATCTGCTGACCTTGTCTCAGGGCAGGATAACATTCCCAGATCCAAGAACTCTGCACCTCAGAGCATGATACATGAAGAGTTAAGAGTTCTCTGGACTAAACCTCTCTGACAGTGTTTTGGAAGTGCTTAAGTTTTCCAGGAAACCAGCAACTAGAAAAACCTGTGCCTCAAGGTAGAAAAGATTTTCCCTTTGGTGTTCCTCCAGGCAACTCAGCCTACTTTGGGTGAGCCTTCCTTCAATCCTAAACTACCTGGTCCACTGACTTAGACCCTCAATGCTGAAGGTACATCAGGCAGCAGTGTCAGCATATGCCTCAGCTGGCAAGCATAGGTTGGTGGCCTCGCTACCTGTTTTCAAAAGATTCTTTAAAGGACTTGCTCACCTGTACTCTTCAGTAAGGGATCCTTTCCCCCATGGGACCTGAACCTGTGAATCACTCAGCTGATGGAGGCTCCATTCAAATGTATGGCAACTGCTGCCCTGAATTATGTTATCTGGAAAGCAGTTTTCCTGGTGGCACTCAAATCTGCCAGAAGGGTAAGTGAGATTCAAGCCCTCTGTACAGCTCCTAACTATATCGTATTGCACAGGGACACGGTAGTCTTGAGAACTAACAGAAAATTTGTCCCAAAGTGGTGTCTGAATTTCATCTGAATCGGTCAATCACACTTCCATATGTTCTTTATAGCAAAGTCCAGTCCAGGGGAACAAAAGACAGCCTGGATGTTAAGACAGCTCCAAGGTACTACTTGAACCACACAAAGGATGTCAGGTCCGCAGTACTCAGTTTTTTGTCACCTACAGTGAAGCAGGGCAAGGCAAAGCGGCATCCAAAAAAATAATTTCTTGTTGGATAGTTTCCTGCATTCAGTTCTGTTATGTCAAAGCTGGCAAGTTGCCACATGAATGCCTCACGGCCCACTTTTTTAGGGTCATGTATACCTCTGTGGCAGCTTCTAGGGGTGTCTCCCTTCAGGAAATCTGTAAAGCAGCTACCTGGAAAACAGTACACACTTTCATAAAGCGCTACTGTCTGGACATACAGTCCAGAAGGGATGCCAGCTTTGGAACTGCTGTCTTGCAGAACCTTTTCCCCAAGCAGGTTTTGTACCCAGCCTTCCAAGGTACTGCTTGGGAGTCTGCAGTTGTTAAGCATAAATAGGGGCTTCCTGGGATCTGAAGAAAAAAATATTCATCGTAGTAATGTTGTTTCTTTCAAGGGATCCCTCACTATATTTAACAATCCCATCTCTGCCTCCCCTTCCAGAATGTGGAAAAGGCTCACATAAGAATCAGTTCATTTTTGTTTTTCTTGAGCATTACTTGTTACAGTACCTGACAATTGGTCAGTGATCTAATCTTTCAAGAATTTTTCATTACAGTTTTAAAGATTATTCTGCCATGTTAAAAAGCTTGGGAAAGTTGTTAAATTGGTACATATTTTTGATAGCCTTTTATCTAGTTTAGTGATCGCTGCTCACCCTAGCTTTAGAAATAAAATCTTCTATTAGAATGCATGGGTGAGTGTGACTACACAGCAGAGTTTTGAATTTCATTCCAAAATTCTCTAATTAGCATAAAATTCTAGGCTTCTGGGCAGTTCATTACAGGTGTATGATTGCAGTTGTCAAGCACGGTGAGGTATCCCTTGGAAGAAACAACATTACTAGAGTGAGTAATTTTTTCTTTGTGCTCTTGCATTGAAATACATGAAGTACATTATGACCAGTGCCTCCCCATACATGGTAAGCTATGAGTCAACATCTCTCTTTGAAGCATGTATGATTTGCGACCTGTGCCCATATATAGAAATTCATGATCTCTCACCGAAATACATGGATTATATTATGACTTGTGATTCCCCACTGATAACATGTATACAGTAAGTAGACAAGTTACAGTTCATGATTTCCCTTTGAAATATGTGGATTACATTATGATTTGTGATCCCCACTGATATATACAGTATGTGGCATTTCATGATCTCCCCTTTGAAATACAGAGATTACTTATGATTTTTCATCCCATGTTGATATTATATATATATGTATATATATATATATAATTATGATTTGTGATCTCCACTGATATACATACATTGTTATGACTGATGATCCCCCTTTGAAAAACACTGAGTATGTTATGATTTCACCACTGAAACATACTGAATACTGAATGCGATTCATGATCTCTGACTAACTACTACTCGTACTACACATACGTGGTTTATGGCATGATTCTCTCTTCCAACTCCAAGCACATCTTTTTAAATATTGCCATAATTTCTAAACCTGTTTGAAGGAAGCACCTGAAGCTAGGGAAATTGTTATGAATTGGCCCCATATCCAAGGCCACTAATTTCCGATGTTTAAAGTGATAAAAATCTGTTTTCATGATTTGACATTCCAGCATTGCACCAATAATTGCTAATCTAACTTCTAGGGTTTACTGGGATTCTACTGTCAAATCCTTAGTATGTGTATCAATATTTAGAGCAAAAGAAGGCTAAGTAGACATCAAATTAAATAAAGCAAAATCAAAATAAGAAAGGAAAGAAATCACAGCAAAATGCAAGTTCTGTAGATTCCCGGGCCAGTAAAACAATGCCAAACTCCATAAAATGCTTTCTATTTACCGGTGTGTAGAAAGTCCAAATTCTGGGATTTTACTGAGTTTTTAGGTAAAAAACAAAAATCAGTGGCCTTGCTCATATCTAATATAAGATGTGCTGAATGCATTTAACTGTGTTTGTAGTAAGTGGGGTCCCAGCCATTACCAAAGCCACCAGATTTCACAGTGTTACGTTGCACTCAATATTCAAGACACAGTGTGGTCCTGCATTTAGGAATGCAAACACTCCTATTTCCCATGGGGTTCATACAGAGAATAGAGGATAGGGTGGTGTGTGTAAAATCGAGTTTAGCACACCTCCCCACCTTTTTTTTTAATATACAGTAATTGCTGGTGTGTGCTTTTTCGCCACAGCAATTATATAAAAGAAAAGGAAAAAAACAAAGAAGGAAGCCGCGGACCGGTCTGGATTCAGCGCGGTCTGTGGTCTGCCAAGATTTTAAATTACTTTACTGTTTTAGGCTTGCAGAGTGGACCTTTAAGTTTTTGTATTAGTTCTTGTTTTCTTTTAAATTGTTTTTGAGGGGTTTTACTTACTGCCAAGTGGCAGTTGTGATGCTCATCTAGCAAGAGAAGAGGAGAAAGAGAGCGGCTGGCACATGTGCAGATGCAGGGAAACCTGGTGCGTGTTTGCCGTTATAACCAGCTGGTTATAATGGCAAATTATAACCGGGTTTCCCTATGGGAAAAGACGCTGGCCAGTAATTATATTCATATAAAGGCGATACTGCCTTGAGACCTTTTCTAGATGCAAGCAATGCCTAGCATTTAATATTTAGACACAAGCTGGCCTATGCTTGGATGCACATTATGGCTTTGAAATTCAAAACATTTATACCCCAAACAGTTACAGTGTAAAGGTTTTTATGAGGCTTTTACATTTTTAAAATAAGGGATGCCGAACATCCCCAATCCTTCTGCAGTCTGTTTCCCTACACCCCTGCTAAAGCATGGTTCACTCATATTGGTGTGAAAAACATGTTGCCAACACCAATTACGGTGTAGGCAACATGCCGCCCAGCATTACAGCGCTAGGCAGTATGTCTGCCGAGAGTTACAGTGTCAAGGCACCCTCCTGGGAAACAGTCAGCTTTTGTGAAGGGCAACACCCTCAGAACCACTTCCTGGCACAGTACCAAGGGGCAGTAACATCTTTTAGAACAATATCCTCATCCCAAGTCCGCCCCCCTCTGCCCAAAATACATCTTTTTGATAGTGGGTCCCCTTCTGACCCCTAACTCTTGACTTTGGGAGGGGCGGTAATTGTCTCCATAATCTAGGCTATCTCAGTCATCCCATCCTGCAGTGCACCCCTTCCATTGGTCTATATCGTGGGTCAGAGGACACTATAAAATACAAAACAAAATGGTTATATTAAATGCACGCTGAAAATAGAAAATAGAGTTAAAAATCTACGTTTCGACCTTAGGTCTTCTTCAGGAAATATCTAAAAGAGAAAAAAAACAAGTTAGTGTAGAGGAGAGGTAAAATGAAAAATAAATGAGTACAAAAACAAATTGACTTTAGGGAAAAAAAGGGATGGCTGAAAGATGTTAGTGGAAAATAAGTCTATCATTTAAACCAGAGACTTATTTTCCACTAACATCTTTCAGCCATCCCTTTTTTTCCCTAAAGTCAATTTGTTTTTGCACATTTATTTTTCATTTTCACCATATGTTTCCATTTCTGTCTCCTTCCCACACATTTGTCACCTTTCAGCCTTCTTACAAGGCCCTGTTAATTAGTCTCCACCTGGGAACTTACCCAGCTCTTTCTCTCCCATTATGCTTTATCTTTCCCATCATCACCTTTTGTTTCTCAGATTCTCTCTTAATCTTACCATTTATCACTTCTTCTCCCTTAGCCTCCCCCTTCTTCTTTCTCCACATATACATCTCTCTCATTTTACCTCTCCTCTACACTAACTTGTTTTTTTTCTCTTTTAGATATTTCCTGAAGAAGACCTAAGGTCGAAACGTAGATTTTTAACTCTATTTTCTATTTTCAGCGTGCATTTAATATAACCGTTTTGTTTTGCTTTTAGACCACATGCTGATGCAGCACCTTGTTTTTGTTTTTTTACTATAAAATACATGTATTTTGGGAACTGGGGCTTAGTCCTGGGAAGGGGGATCTTCTAAAAGATGTTGTGAGTGCCAGACACAGAGTCAGGAGTCTGCAGTTTTTTTAACCCATTGTGTGTGTGGGAGAACAGGGAAGGAGGTAGAGGATGGGAAGTGACTGATGTGGGGAGGGGTGGCCCAGGGACTAGGCCTGGCCACCTCAGGGAGAAATTGAATTTTTTTTTGTTTACATCAATCCTGAATACCAAGTATCTGAGGGTGTGAAGTAAGAATAGTCACCGAATATTCAATGAAAGTAATCACGTACACATAAAAAAGATCCCTGCTCACCTATTATTTACTGACAGCCTCCCACATTTCAGTTGGAGTTGAAAAGGCACCTTAATGCATCCGGGGCATGTTGTTGCAGATAGATGGTGTACTACCAGTCCCTCTCTACCCATCTCCTAACATGTGTGAGTGTTGATACCCCGGTCCCATCCCTCACCTGCCCCACATCGTAACTGTCATAGCTGGCCTTAGCAGTGGGCAGAGTTTCCTCACCTGCCCTCCACACTAACTGCTCCTGCAATTAGGTGGGCCTGGCTTGGATTCTCCTCTACAGGCCTGCACCGTGCTCTGTTTTAGCACTTACTGTCCTAATGGAGGACATGCCTGGTACTAGCAGCCCCCCAATAATAGCCACCCCCCCAAGTCGGCTATTTTCAGTCCCCATCCCTCTTACCAGGACAAAACCTGTACTATGGGCTGCTGAGGTCCTTGTCTCGGTGTTCACCTGTAAGCTAATAGTCGTACTCCAAGGTTTTTGACAGTAGCTTCAGTAGCTGGTTATTTGTTATTCTGTATTTATATTCTGCATCATGTCTCTCTGTTTGCATTACCATTGCCTGTTTGTTTAAATGTTCCCTGAGCTGTTCTTATTGTGTACACTCCTTCCCATGAAGAGTGAACCACAGAGGGGGCAATTCCCCTTCTGCTGTACCGCATATGATATGTACTTGACATGGAACCTTCGCAAAAGAGCTTTCACTCTAAGGTTTTGTCCGAACAATGAAATAAACTAAAAATAAATAAAAAAAATACCCCTAAACAGAAGACAGATTCAGCCCTTGCCTGGACAGGGCCTCCCACTGCTCGGGGTACTGGCACCGTCCTCGATGATCGCAGGCTCTGCAAACCCCGCCCGCCCACCGGAAGACAGATTCAGCCCTCGCACGGACAGGAACTCCAGCGCTCGGCATGCTGGCACCATCCTCCACGTTATGGGCTCTGCAAGCCTGCCCGCCCACCCAGAAGACAGGTACGAATCTCTCCTGCTGCAGAAATGTGGCTTGAATATCATTGGCTTCGTAGGTCGAGAAGCAGCTCCTAACTGGCTGCCTTCTCTTCTCTACTCACTTGCCAGCAAAGGTGTCTTTTTCAAACGGCTGCCATTCCAATTAAGGACTGGACTCTCATGGACGCTTGAACTTGCTCTGCTTTATTTAGGGCAATAATTTGCTAAAAGTTCTGTTTAATGCTGTACTGAATTTTATTCTTGCTGGGTAAAACTTTGAACCACAATCTGCACAGACCACAAACCACAGACTGCTTAATTTAAAATAATTAACAGCACTGAACTCTTCCCAGTCTGTTGATTTTACACTGACCCGACTGGGAGGAAAGTAATATTTTAGTATGTAGCAGAGTTGAGTGAGGAATCTGTTTAAATCCGTAGTCACTGAAGACTGGTTATTTAGAGCTAGCAGTGCTTAATGAGGAAGCTATTAATTTAAGTCATGTGAAGAAAAGTTGTTTAGAGCCAGCAGTGTTTAGCGAGGGAATTGCTATGTTTCAAAATAGGTGAGCACACTTGGAAAATTGCAGTGTTTGTGTTTAGCTTGCCTGGCTGAGCGCTACCCTTTGCTCTTCTTCACACTCCCCACCAAGGACTCGCTCTCTGCTCTCTCTCTACTGCCCTTCTCCCCACTCTCTCACTGCCCTTACCCCCCTCAATCTCCAGACCTGAGGGTTTCCTTTCTCTTTGCTAATTTATTTTCTACCTCATTCCCAGCCCAAGTCCCCCCCCCGTTCAAATTATCTGCCTAATTCAGAGACCCTACCAAGCACTTGAATACACTGGCTGTTAATCTCTCTGCCCCCCACTGGAAAAGCTCGGCGCCTAGCCCAGACAACCCCATATGTTCCTCTGTTGTCCCTCTGCCTCCCCATCAACCCCCAGTTCCCGTAATCACTAGCAGTCTATTGTCTGAACATTCAGACACTCCCACCGATTTAGCCTGGCTCTGTGCAGTGAATTAAATCCCTGACCTCTCCATATCTCTCCGCTCTCATTCAGATTCAGCCCTTGCCTGAACAGGGCCTCCCACAGCTCGGCGTACTGGCACCGTCCTCTGCCAGTCATGGGCTCTGCAAGCCCACCCACCCAGAAGACAGGTACGAATCTCTCCTGCTGCAGAAGTGCGGCTTGAATACCAGCAATATCATTGGCTTCGTAGGTCGAGAAGCAGCTCCTAATTGGCTGCCTTCTCATCTCTACTCGCTTGCCAGCAAAGGCGTCTTTTTCAAACGGTTGCCATTCTAGCTAAGGACTGGACTCTCATAGATTCTTGAATTTGCTCTGCTTTATTTAGGGCAATAATTTGTCCTGTCCACCATCCCTGGCCCGACCTGTATTAAATGCTCTTCCTTGCCTCCTAACACCACCCACTCCCCTTATCTTCTCCTCCTGTCTGCTGACTCCCCTTCAATTAACAAGCCCCTTAAAGGGGGTACACTCATCTTCAGGGCTCCACCACCAAGTGCACTTTTCCTCCTTTCCCCCGCCTAGATATCTTGGAAAACAAGTGTGAACGGTGCTGTCTCACTCTGGCCACTGTTTCTTCTTAGCACCATACATAAGCCCCAGTGCTCTACTGATCTCCACTTGACGTTGGAACCCCCTGCTCCCTCCTTGAACCAATACTTAGGGGCACGGCAGAAGGCTCCAATACAGTGGACCACAAAGCAAACAAGTATCTTCTACCATGAGGGTTCCCATTACAACTGATCTTGCTGTTGGTGGCTGGCCTAGTTCAAAAACACCCAGCCCCCTCTCACTGCCCTGACTACCCTGTCATACTTATCCCAAAGTCGGCACAATGGGACACCAGTAGCACGTTGCCCCCCCCACCTGCACCCCGAAGGATCCCAGCTGGATCTCATCCAGCAAGTGGTTCACTATTCCCGCCTTCTGGCTATTTTCTGGCCTCCACTTTGAGGTCGGCATACTGCCCTCCAAGAACTCCTCACAGAAGTGACGCAGGTCTAAACCAAAGCTGTGCTTTCCTAAACATTGTAGAAAAATCATACTGATCCTACTTCTAATGTCAGGAAATGTCCACCTGAACCCTGGCCCCCTGACAACCCACACACAGACCCATGCACCCACTGGGCAACTGAAGATTATGGCTATGAATATCGGTAGCCTCCTGGCCAAGTTCACCCAGTTTGAAGTCTGGGTGACTCTAAATCAACCTGATGTCATCACATTGACTGAGACATGTCCCTCAACATGAGCACCAGACTCTGCAGTCTCACTACCCAGGTGCAGCCTATACAGGGCTGACCGCAGTGGGAAAAGAGGTAGCAGATGCTTAATCTTTACTCGCAGTCACCTGCAATGCCACACAGGGCAACTAACTGACACCTGTAAGGACTGCGAATGCCTAGCCATAAAAATCTTAATAGGCAAGGGGCATAAAGGCCTAATTATTATGGCAGTCTATATGCCATCAGGACGACAGCAGTTGGGGCTTGAAGGTCTTGCTAACTACTACACACAGGCTAGCCAGAACAAGGAAACCATCATCCGGGGTGATTTTAACTCCAACTGGCTTGCCAGCTCCAGCACTGCACATAGAGACTTGATCTCAGGACTCTACTTAACGCAGGTGGTCAGGAGCTGCACCCATACAAACTACCATACGGGGACAAGCACTCTGATTGACTGGGTACTAACAACGCACCCAGAACGGCTAAAGGATGTTAAAGTACTCCTTGACAGCCTCAGTGACCATTCGACTGTCCAATGTGTGTGGTCGACTAAAAAGGACAAGCCCTCCCAAGATTAGTATCGAACAGAGTAATCAAGCATAGCTCCATAGACAACTTCCGGAATCAACTCAAAGGGATTGACTGGAGCATCCTCGACTAATCCCCCTCTATTGACACTGCCCTGGAGCTCTTCATCAAACACTTCAATGCAGCTGCTAACAAGTGTGCCCCATACTGCAAGAAGATGATCAAAGGAGGACGCATGAACTGGGTCACCCCTCAACTCATCGACATGATGCGGCAATGGGATCTCCTCTGGTACCATGCCCAGGCAACTGGGCCTACAATGGATGCTCAAAACTATAAAACGGCCTGAAACAAGAGCACCTGGGCAATGCGACAGGCCAAGGCCATGTACAACAAGAACCGGCAGTCACAATGCTGGGGGGACGGGAAGAAGTTCTGGGCCTCACTAAAGAACCTCATCAGAACTAGTGCTAGATCCCCTCCACCCATGCTACACCACAAAAATAAGGTCATCCTCGATGAAGCCGCCATGGCCAATATCATTAACATTGTATTCACAAACTATAGCGCAATACTCCCACCCAGGCCGAATTCTTACCCTGGTGGAAAACCAACCGAAGACCACTCGGCCACCCACACTCACACCAACACCTGCCCACCCTTTTACTTTCATCAGGTAACGCCAAAGGAAACAAGAAAGTACCTTGATAGAGTCCTAGAGAAAACAAGAATAGGAGGGGATGATATTGACCTGAAACAGATATCTATTGCCTTACTAGAGGTCATCATCCCCATCATTAACTTGTTCAACTTGTTCCTTTGTCTGGCCACTTTTCCCTCTTTCTGGAAAACCACTCTGGTCACACCCGTACATAAAGGAGGCGACCGGTCTCAGGTATCCAATTACAGACCCATATCAATCTTATCCCCATTCTCCAAAGCACTGGAGAGAATCATTGCTGACCAACTTACAGACCATTTGCATAATTACAACCTTCTCTCTCCCCAACAACACGGTTTCCAGAAGATGCATAGCACTAATACTGCACTAATTGACTTCCCTGGATATGTGCATGAGGCACTAGACCAGGGCCACTTGGTCAAGGCAATCTTCATAGACCTCACCAAGGCCTTTGACATCATGGACCATCAACTGCTGCTTCACAGGCTAAGTCACCTGGGGCTGTCTTCTGCCATGGTCAGCGGTTTTCCAGCTACCTTACCAGGCGATCCCAGAAAGTGAAAATCTACAGAGCCATTTCCGAATCCTGCAATGTCATGGAAGGTGTCCCCCAAGATTCCATTCTGGGACCGCTCCTGTTCAGCCTCTATGTGAACAACCTCTCTGATGCTTGTCCTACCTCTAAGATCCTGCTCTACGTGGACGACACAGTCATTGTCTCCCGTAACAACAGTCAAGAAGATCTCACTAGGGAGCTACAGTACAACTTTGAACTCTTGCAGGTATGGTTCAAAGAATGCTTGCTAGTGCTTAACAGCAAAAAAAAAAAACAAGGTAATGCTCTTTGCTGGGCACCAAAAAAGGAGATCTACTGCACCCCTCTCAATTACCTGTCACCCTAATACCACCCTGGAACATGTGACATCATTCCAGTATCTGGGAATCACTATAGACGAGTCCCTATCATTTGATGAGCACATCCAAAATATCCCCATTGCAGCCAACAGGAAACTGGGGGCCCTCTACCGGGTACAATTCTGCCTCACACCTAAGGCTAAATGCCTGGTGGTTACAGGTACTCTATTACCCATCCTGGGCTATGGAAGCGTGATTTATGGCTCAGCCTCTGAAACGAGCCCACTGAGAGTTCACACAACCCTCAACAAAGCCTGTAGATTTGTCTTGGGAGCAAATCGCCTAACACACACATGTGACCTATACATCAGGACACAATGGCTTCCCCTCATGGATCACATTAAGCTCCACTCCTGCCTGCTGGGAAAGAAGGCCCTCCTTGGAATTGCACCTCCCTCCCTCCAAGCTCTATTCTACCCTGCTCCTAATGAACATGCTACAAGAAGTGTCTCAAGGCAAGCCCTAGCAGTCCCATTCAGGAGAACTGACCTTGGTAACAAAGGCTAGATCCCACTTTGGCTGGGCTTCCATTAGTCATGCGCTTCCCAAGCTATGGAACAACCTGCAAAAACCCCTGAAATTAAAGCATGAAGTCAGCTTCACAGCCTTTAAAATACTTTATTTACAGCACAATACAGAATCCTGCGCTTGCTACTCTTGATCAAATGAATCCCCTCTTAGGGTGTCCCCAGATCACTCTTGTCTTGGCCCATCCCTGGACTCTGATCCCAGTTTCTGCATGGTCATCTCCCTCCCTCCCCTCTTTCCTCCCTCCCCTTCTCTCTATCTCTTCACCCCCCGATCTGTTGACCCTGAACTCTGCCTCTGCCCGGCCCTCTCCCGTCCCCTCCATCCTTTCTTCTCTCCTCCTTATCTTTTACCCACTGCTCTATTCCTTATATTGTACCCACTCTCCCCTTCATCCTGCCTCCCGTCTAATTCTCCTCATCTGGTTCTTCATTTCTGCACTCCTGGTTCACATTCCCTCTCCTTAGGCCTCTGACCTTTACGCACTCCATCTCTTCTCTACTACTCTGCCCCTGTTCCATCCCCCCCACCTGTGCCTAAGGGTCCAGTCGATTCACCACGGTGCTCCAGGGCCCAGTCGATTTATCTCAGTGCTCCAGGGTCCCAGTCAAGTTGACATGGCCCTTGTCACTCCATCTTCTCATAGATGCTGACCTAATCTGTATTACTATTACTAGCTCAGTTTATTATCTGCAAAATATTGTGTTACTTTTCCTGTATTTCCTTACAATTTATTATCCATGCTGTTGTTGATCAAGTCTGTGTATTCTGTTTTTGTGTATTACCCTGTTATTTTGTATTTGTGCCCTCCCAGGTCCACCTTGAAAAGGAGCTTGCTCAATGGTGTCCACCTGGTTAAATAAAGATATTGATTGATTGATTGATTGATTGGGAGATGAGCCTTTGCTGTCAGGGCACCTACCTGGTTAAATGAGCTTCCTCCTTCCACTACAAGTGTTGCTCACCGCGGACACTTAAATCTAAGCTTCAAAATATGATTTGCCCTCCAGACTGCTGCTACTGTCATAATTGACTTGACCTGGTACTCCCTACTTCTGGTTACTCACCCTGAGTCACTGGTTTTGGACTCCATCCCCACTTGACATGTTCTACGATCTTGAAGTTCACCTCCCTAACTACCCAGGCTCACCAGCTTTGCACCCCCCCATTCCCTCAACCTACACCTGTTTTTCCCCCTACTGCCTCCCCTTCACCCACACCCTATTCACTAGGATGTGCCACAATGTCATCCCCTTCCGTCCCCGCCCCTGGCATGCTTCTTGGATGCTATCCATTCTCCCTTTAGTACTGTTGCCTACCTGATCTCTTCCTGGCCCTAAGCCCTTAGTATACCCTCCCTTTGGCTGCATTCTACAGGAGTTTCTCCTATCTATCTGATAGGCTACTATCTAAGTTGCTTAGTATCCACATGTATCTCTCTTGCTAATGCTAGTATCGATTGATGCGCTCTCTTAAAGATGCTACCTAGGGTATGATATACCAATTCACTCTGTACCTTTGCCATGATCTGTTATATCATGTTGTATTTTGCTTTGCCTTATCTTACCTGGCTCGATTACTGTATGCAACCATTTTTTTTCTTTTGCTTGCTGACAATGTTGCATTTACTGTATTTACTTTATGTTTATTGTTGACAATGCTGCTACTGTCTCCTACCCCTGATTGTTATCCACTGCCTATGTCTTGATGAGGATCCTTTGGAAAGGAGCTTTTAGCTCAAAGGTTGTAATTTCTGATTTCTCAATAAATAAAAAAAAACAGAAACACTGGCTGTGCCTGCCTCACACAATACTGGTGCCATGGCTAGAAGTGTCCAAACAAGGTCAACGGTTCTGAGCATCGCGGAGCTGTCAGTCACCATCTCCTGTGAGAGCAGTGCACAGGTATGAAGGCACAACATGGCAACTGGAAGGCACAAAGCAAAGGTGTGCAACACATACACACACATGTGCCTGCATTGGTTCATAGTTGGACAGTGTTTGAACTCCATACCAGAACAAGGCCCTTGTTTCGCTCTCTCATTTTCTTTTTATTCCAATGAAAAATGCACCCTTTACCTGTTGATACTACAGGGGCTCCAGCATACAATTTATTTATTAAGAATATTCAGATAGGAAAACTCCTGTTTTTTAAAAACATACAGAGGCAATGAGATTTCAGATATGAAGTAAAACATAACAGAGATATCACCGAGTAAAACATTCAGCGCACTAAACTATAGGTGCATTGTACTGTGCATCAGGAGAGCAGGGACCTATGGATAAAAATCAATAACCTCTTACTACTGGGTAATGCTGATGTTACAGTCTACTGACATTGGTTCAAAACATGGTGATTCTGGCCCTGTATATCTGGACACTATTGGCCATCCTGACAGCATATCCATAGGCAAACAGAAAGGGCCGATACTGAGGTTGCGGTGGTACATCCAGTAACAAGACAAGTACCAAAGGAAAACTGGCACAACTCACCTATGCTGATTAAAACTGACGCACACAAACAGATGATTCTATCTTCCAAGAGTTTTTTTTTTTTTGGTTACTATTTATTCACCCTGGCCATGGCTTCACCCCCAGATCACCCCCCGATGCCCGAGCACATGCCAACCACAGGACATCAACCCCATGAGTTCACCCCCTCATGGTGGGGCTGTCCCAAGGGACAGTTCTAACCACCATGGTGTGCCCGCGGTGGCTATGCCAGGAGACTGGAGGACCACTGATCCAGGAGGTCCTAATGCATGGGGGGCTTTTTAGTGTTTCCCATTGCTTCCCACTTCACAAGGGGGATGGAGGATGAGGGAGTCCAAGGAGACATGTGCACGCATAGATGTTGTGCTGCTCCGGACTCCAGGCGACACCCTCCCCTCCCACATGGCATCCCTCACTGAACTGCCACCCTTGGTCACCAGGTGGCAGTAATACAGCAGGTATTGCAACCATCCCACCCAGGAGAAGGAGGGTAGTGCCCCTTAAGTCGCTCAATCTTCCACCCCCCAGCCGGCACTCTGGTGATCCAGGCTCGTTCCTGAACTCAGGTTGCCAGCAGCACAAGTGGTAGCACTACCCTGCGCTGGCGGGCCGGCAGACAAGCATTTATTTAGAGGACAAAAAAAGCATAGCAAACCAGCAAAAGGATCAGACCAGGAAGTAAAATTCTTAAACGTTTCATGCGCATGTGCGTCAAGAGAATTTCCATAGCACAGTTTATTTATTTATTTCATTTTTGATTTCTGGGTAAGTTCTCTAGACAATAACATGGTTATTTTCAGTCCTGACCAAGGAGAGTACAGTTACAAGCACAATGGAGTACAAAGACAGTAAAGAAGTAATGGCATTAGCAATATTATAGTTTCACAATGCAGTAGTTGGGTGGAAACATTACAATACAGTACATGATCAAGGTAGCATGCAGATGGTACAGTGTAACAAAAACCAACAGGAGCATAAGGTGCATCAGTAGTAAGGTGCAGCAAGACAACTAAACAAATTCAGCAAACACTTTGTTAGCATGAATAACATAAATTGCATATAGGTTAACAGAGTCCTGGCTGTCACATGCCGAGTTCCTAAACCCAGATTTCTTCCTTTTACTTCACTTTTTCTTTTTTTTTTTTTTTTTTGCTGAAGGAGAGACTGAAAGAGTTTCAGAGCCATAATCAAATTGAAATGCCCCTGTGATTTTGAATCTAATTAATTTGCTACCGTAAAACAGCATCCCATACTGTGAAAGTGGAATTACTGACATTATGGAAGAAATTAGTCACAGAGATTTACACACACACACCGCCCCTGCTACACATGTGTTGCATGGAACCCTGTTCCCCATCACCAGCATGGTTTCCAAACTTGAAGCTATGTGCGTGTGCGTGTGTGTGTGTGCGTGTGTGTGTGCGTGTATGTGTATGTGTGTGTGTGTGTGCATGCACCCAAGCACACGTATTCATGTTTGTATATGAATGCCATTGTGTGCATCTGTTTTTTGCGCCTGTCTCCCAACCACATACACAATAGTCGCCTACTGGATCTAAAAGGCTGCACCGATACCCCTCTGTAAAACTTGTAGGGTGGATTTTATTCTTTAAGCCTTTGTGTGTGCTCCCACATGTGCACATTTTATGCAGGGTAGCCTCCTGGTTAAATTCAGCTCAGAACAGAAAAATTTTAGGTGGAGCAATATGGAGGTATTAGTGCACCCACTGTACATTTGGGTGTTCTGCTGCCTTAGAGATACTATTTTTTCAATGCATGGAGAAGCTGCTTGCAAATTCTATATGCCTTTTCAGGCTTTGGAACTCACGGCAACTGTACAAATCTGCTGGCAGGCTAGGGGATGCTGGCCATCATATTCCTGCCAGCTCGTGAGGCCTATCAGGTTGATGGTGCCCCTTCCCCCCAACCCCCCCCAAAAGATCAAGGGCTGAAAACAAAGAATAGAAACAATGGCAGGGGAATTTCAAGCTCCTCTGCAGATCAAAGGCTCTTTAGTGACCAACGCTCACCTCCCCATGTAATCGATTAGCTTTCAATGTCAGCAGGTCGCAGTGCACTTAGATAATTGAGCTTAGGTCTCAGTTAATCAGGCAAGTAGATCACATGGACTAAATTACAATGTCTAATAGACAACAAAATTGCATCTACTGTAGCAGAGGCATCATTAACAGACCTGACTCATGATGGAGTTATGAATGACAGACAGAAGTGCTGTGTCCCTTTTGAAACTCACATCTCAATGCCTTTTAGCCGTCTTTCATTGCAGCAGGGCTGGGCTCACTCCACAAGCAACTCAAGGTTGGCAAGTCTCAGCTTGGTTCGCAGTGGTTCACTAATGAAAGGGCCAGGCACCCCCTGGAGGAGACAGTATATAGCATAGTGGTTAAGGGCACTGTGCTGCAAACCTGGAGGCCTGGGTTTGAACCCCATCATCCCCCACTTGCATACTGTGTGTTCCTGCACACGTCACTAAACTGCTTGTGCTCCCAAGTCATAGCTGGAAACAAGCCTTGGTTTAGTGTGCCTGTCCTGGTTAAAATAATTCCACTTTCCCTGTGTCTTGGGGAATATGGTGACACTTCTTGATCAGAAGGGCACCCGCCTTACACCATTAAAAACTAACTTTCTTTCTTTACCTTTACCTCTGCCACCAATGGTTAGGGAAAATGAGGACCAGGGCAACCAATGCACATTTCTGGGGCACCACAACCTATAACACTTAACACACTAACTGAATGTCCATACTGGGAGCTGGGATCAAGCAGAATGCATTTTATTAAGCTGTACCAGTGTCACACAGCTTTGAAAGGCATTACCCTCACCTTCCTAAGTTCTTCATCTGCAGTCCTTATCCTCATTAATCACATTAGTTACCATGGGCTTCTAATCACACCCAGTACACTACACTGTTATAACTATGGTCCCAGATCTTATTCCCCGCTTTGTTTTTTTGCAACTCATGTTTATTGAGAAAGAGATTAAACAAATACAGAGGTACTCAAAAACAAGCTAGTACAGGTTAAGATCCATCTTCCAGCAAATACAATGTTATAGAGTAAAAATGCATGTTGTAAACAGATCTAGCCAGAAAAAAGGACAGAAGATATAATGAAAGTGCAGGGAGATCACACCTCTGTGTAACTAGGTACTGTACCTGATCAAAATAAACCAACAGCTATTAACCAGAATGAAAAGAGTGGTTGAAATTAAAGTTAGCCAATAAACAGTGGCCCACTCAGTTACACATAAGTCTCAAACACACTAATCTGTCTAACAATGTGCACCGTCCGAGACCACCAAAGAGCAGAGGGGGACTGGGGTACCCACCATGGCAGAAATACGATTAAGAGTGACAACTCAAAAGGCCCCAATCTGTCTGTTAAAGATAATCTAGGGAGTAGAGATGAGCTCACAGGTTAAGTGTGTCAACAGAAACAACCCCCCAACCCGCATGGAATTACCTCTTGAATTCAAACAGAGTAAGCAAATCCAGGGAAAACAACCCCATGAGGCCTAGCTCCACATCCATAATTGAATAAGTGAGATCAAGGGAGGATCCGTGTCCCCCGATCTGTCTCCCAAACTATCCATGGATTCCAAAGCAATCTATACTTCTCCTTCCGCAGATGTAATTTGGCTGTGACCATTTCCAAATCCGAGAACTTGTTAACCCTGTTGAGCCACTCAGAGAGAACTGGAGGTTCCTCTCTTAGTTAATGTGCTGAATGTGCTGTGATAAGGCCACTGCCGAAAAGCCCAAGGCTAGCTTTCTGTTGGAAGTGGAAGGGCCACCATTGAAGGAAATCCTAGTACCCAATCTGTAAAATAATTCGGTATATTGAGCTGTAGGATCTGATGGACCGCTCTCCCCAATTCGGCCTAAAACTGGGCAATTTTCAGGCATCCCCAAAATATATGCCAGTAACAACCTACCCCTCCACACCATCTCCAACAATCCACTGAATAGGTCAGCTGAGAGTGCTTCGTTATTGTGGAAGTGCGAAAAAAGTGCACCAAAACCCTCCAGTAAAATTTCCTCCAAGTGAGGGAGGAGGTCACCTGCCAACCCATCCTTAGGATCTTACTCCCTTTTAAACAGGATTTCTACTGCTGCTATTTCATTCACTTGGGGTACCTTTACCCTTCCCAGCATATCTGATAACCACTGTGCCACACATCCATTTCATTTGCCATGATTGCCTAGCTCTGCTTCTAAGCACTACCATCACTAACACATTTGTTGCTGTTAATGCAAACACTAGCACCCATTTTGGGGCCCCTGGAGCCTGGCACTCCCATGACCATTTGCACATGGCATCCTCCCAGGCAGGGCTGTCACTGAGGGCAAACATGCCTGCATGTGTCTAAGTTTGTCAACAAGTGACATCCTTATATTTTTCAGTACATCAGAATTACGACCTACTCCTATAAATTACTGCTTAGGCCTTTAGTTTCCCAAGAGCAACTCAGTGAAGGTTAGCTTGCATATCTACTCTCTCCCTTGCATATAGGTGACAGGAGTGGATGCTCATGGACCCTGATGGCCTCCCTAGAAGGGTGGCCTTCCACTAGTCCCATTGTACCATCAGATTTCTTGATCTTTCAGTTCTCACTAGCAGAACTTTTTCCATATCATTCTCCTGTCATCTGATGTCCTCAGAAGGCTTTTGCTCTGCTACCCCGACTGGATCCCGAGCCTCCAGAGACCTCACCGGAGGGCATCAGTACTACCCTGGTGGTAGCACTTTCACTAATATGTGGTACTCCTCCTCATCTGTCAAATCAAGGAAAAGCGTATGTTTAAAATTAGCAGCAATATGGGATAAATAAGTGAAAAACAAGGAATAGGGGTACTTATTTTCAAAAAGTGCAGACGAGCATGGGTACCACTTTATATTTTGAGTGCCACCACCGGGAGTACCACCCAGATCCAGGGACTCTATCACCATCCCTGACCCTGCATGCCCCCTTGGTTCAGTTGCAGCCTGAGAGTCTGGACTCTGTCCTTCTGGTCTTCACAGGACTGCTCACCCTTCTCCTTTCCCTGGATACTCAGCTTGTCTTCCCCTCTTTTAGTGAAAAGGGGGAAAGGCAGGTCCATGTAAATTCATGCCTGATTTTCCCACTTCTGGCTGAGTAATTCCCACCTCTGGCTGAGTAAGATCTAGGTACGAACTCCAGACATCACAAACTGAGGCCACTAGAGAACTACTTCGAGGGTCTGGCTTAATCCTTCAACTGCTTTCTAGTAACCTGCCTTAAGCTAGAGGAAGAGAAAGGCTGGTTACACTAAGGTTGCTGTTTCTGTGTCTAGAATCATATGGGTGTTGCCAACATGCACAGGGTCAGCAGCTTTAGTCCAAAGTACAGCAACAATCAGATAAATGGGATCACATTTCCTTATCCAGGCTGGCCCACTGGCACAGTGGCAACAAATCACACTGCCACCTGGGAGACTGTGGTACATCTGTGTAACCCCCAGGAGGCGCTATCCCAAGGGCTACTACCCCTGCCTGATTTGCCACTAACAGGTTGAGGGGCCTGGATCCAATGGCGGGTGCCTCCACCCAGAGGTCGGGGTTAAGACAGTCTGATACGACTTGGTGACAGCCCTCTGGGTCACTGCAACCCCCCCTTTCTTCTTACTAGTGGCCCACACAAATCAATCACAGTACCCTTGCAATATACACTTACCCCCAGGATTGGTTCAATCAGCGTGACTCTGGGGACTCCCTGTAAAACAAGATGGTACAGTGCAAAAATCACAGTACAATACGTAAACATAAACAAATACCTCGGGCAGTGTAACGTTGCTGAAACAAACAGATCTGATTTATTTAGGGGGTTACAACAAGGACAGGGGGAAATCAGGTTAATTAGTTTAAACGCATTAACAATCACAGTACTGTGCACATACTTCAGAATCCCAAATGTCCCAAATGTCACTCTTACTGGGTACCCAGGCAATAAGAGGATAGTCTATTTGATTCAGTTGGTTGGGGCCCTGAAGATGGAAAATGCATGCACAATACCCAAATTGTAATCCGGAGCCGGTAGGCTCAGTTCGTGGAGAAAGAAAGGAAAAGTAATCAGATGGAACACTTGCAATTAGATGATGGCAGGGAGCTACCCTGATTTGTACTCACAAATTCAATGCTGAAACTGAATGGAAGGCAGATTGTCCTGGATTGCCAGAAGGAGCAGACCATGTGGACAAGGTCCTTGTGACTGGACCCCATGGCAGCTCAGAGCAAATGGATGTAGTCTGGATTAAGCTGGGGTTTACTTGCAGCTTCATGCACTCAATTCACTGTACAGGGGGGATTTGAAATGTGAGTCCCCACAAGCACTACACACAT
This sequence comes from Neoceratodus forsteri, assembly GCA_016271365.2. Lineage (NCBI taxonomy): Eukaryota > Metazoa > Chordata > Ceratodontiformes > Ceratodontidae > Neoceratodus > Neoceratodus forsteri. The sequence goes on along the minus strand of CM028129.1, from coordinate 131,851,602 downwards.
TTATATGGAAAAAAGAAAGTACTATACCAGGCAGGCTGCTTCTCTATCCTGATCGCAATTACTGCACAATACCCGGGAGAACACACAGCAGATTCAGTTCCCGACAGACCGAGTGCAATTCAGCAATTTCTCCAGTCTTTTACAGGGTGAGCCTGGTTTCTACCCTTCAGATCTCCTTGATTCTCTTCACAAGTTGGATTCAGTTCGAACAAGCAGTTGCACAAGCTGCAGACCGAAACTTGGGGCCTTACATGCGTTTCCCGACTAAAACTGCGCACCGAAGGAGCACAGGGATCCTTCCCTCTTCACTGCCAGAGCTAAAACTGAAACTCCAGTAGACAAAACTGGGCACTTCCTTTGAGTTCCTCCCAGTTCTTGGCTGGATTGGCTGTCACTCACAATAGCCTCCCCCTGTTGGTGCAAAAAGGCGCCCGAAGTCCAAACTACATTTCCCAGAGTCACTTCCCATACAATCCTCTTGTGGCTGGCTCAGATTATGAGTCCAAGTTCTGATTCGTCCACAGGCACCATTTTAGAGCTCCTTTAACCCACACTGATTGGACCAGTTCAGAAGTTCAAAACTAGAATGGGGAACTAGGCAAACACAATTCTGATTGCAAAGAAAAGCAGGTTAGACAAACTGTATTTCCATTATTACTCTAAATGATTTCTGGCAAACAGTTACATCTTTCAGATAGGTTCCCTTTGCACTTCTAGTGACTGCAAAAATGGAGTGAATTGGCAGCAGCTCGAGTGAGACTCAAGCAGAGAAACACACAGTCCCCCATACAAACTAATTATGTCTACAAGCAGACAGCTCTTAAACAGACAGTACCAGAGGTTCTAAAAACACTCACAGATAAATGGCTTAAACACCAAACACCATTCAGGCTCGGAGCATTCAAGCAAGCTCCTGGAAGTCTTTTGGGAACCCCCATTTGTAGGGGGGGTTACACCCTTCCTGGCCTGGGAAAGCTTGACTTCCGCGTCAAGCAAGTACCCCCATAAGTTTCAATTGCAACCATATACATTTGCATTATGCTCACACATGTAATCATCTGTCAATATATCACTTTACCAGGAACACATTTCTGAAACGTGGCAGTATGTCACTCTTTACACAGTATTACACACACACATTGTACCATAACTCAGGTTATTACCTCTTGCACATGAAACCTGAAGAGAGGGGGGGCCCTTCCCTATCAGTTACCTTGGGGCTGAGTGGGGCAAGGGCACCATACCTAGAGAGTAACACAAGTAACTTGGAGTTAGCACTGATGCTCAGTTTGGAAAATGAGCTCCGGGACACATACACTCCTTTAGGGACAACATTGAGAGGTAGGTCCACAGGCCTCCCAAGGGAATCATAACTGAGGTGCACCACAGGCTTTACAGCTCGACCTGTCTTTCTAGGGGGAACTGTTACAGTCTTTACACTCTGAGCCTCATTTTCAGCATTGTCCTCACTTGTCAGGGGGAGTCTCCATGGGGGTAGAGAGGCTAGAACTTGGGGCACTTTCAGCTCCAGGACTTACAGTCTCTGAGTCCACAACATTTGGCTCACATGGAGAGCTTTCGGACACTGCCAGTGGACCGTCAGGACACTCAAAATACTCTTCTTGTTCTGGTGTATCACCAGTCTGTCCCAGTCCATCATTTTCCTACCCTGAAAGCTCAAACAGTTCAACCATACACAATGATTCCATTTCATCTGACTTGATGCTTTGCACTTCACTTTCTGGGAGCATTGGCTCCAGGGACGAAGCTGGGGGCTTAGACAGACCAGAAGGCCCAGCTTCGTCTCCAGTATTGACTAGGGGATTGCCCTGAAACAATTGACTCAGTTTGTAAGAAGGGTAGTATTCAAAGTCACACTCACTTTCTTCTGATATGGGCTGACAGTCATGCTCAACTGGGACTTGTGGAGGGGAACCCTTTAACTCTGCTTCTGTAGGTGCAGACTTTCTTGATCTTTTCTTAGCAGCAGCTCTAGTCACTGGTCCAGAGGGGGTATCTTCTGGGGGCTCAGACTCAATCAAGATTTGTCCAACAGGCAGTAAATGATTTCTATGCATTGTTTTTACATCTTTTGAATTATTCTCAGGCCTTACTTTGTACACTGGCAGATCATCTAGTTTGCCCACTACAATGTGAGGGAGATGGTGCCATCTGTCAGCAGTCTTGTGTTTACCATGCAGTCCCAGATTTCTTAGCAATACCCAATCTCCCTCCTGGAGTTCCTGTGCTTTCACCTTTTTATCATACTGTTTTTTGTTGGCCAGATTTCTTTGGCAGCTATGGTTTGAGCCAGTTGGTATGCATGATTTAGCTGGGCCTTTAACTTTTGCACATATTGTAAATAGTTGTCAGCTCGAACCCCATCAGGAGAGACCCCAAAACACACATCTACCATCAGTCGAGCTTCTCTTCCAAACATCAGCCGGTAGGGAGAACCCAGTGGCATCACTTTTGGTGCAGTTATAAGCATGTACCAGGGTGCTAATTTGTTAGCTCCATCTAGGCTTGTCCTTTTAGTGTAGGGTGCCTAGCATATCTAGCAAAGTCGTGATTGAAAAGTTCAGGCTGTGGGTCCCTCTGGAGGTGGTAAGGAGTAGTTCTGGACTTTCGCACTCCCCACAGAGAAAGCATCTCTTTGATCAGGCGACTCTCAAAGTCTCTCCCTTGATCAGAATGGATTCTTTGTGGAGCCCCATAGTGAACAAAAAAGTTTTCTACAAGTACTTTGGCCACAGTGGATGCTTTCTGGTTTTTGGTGGGGACAGTGGTGGTTTTAGACACAAGCGAACCAAGCGGCCGCTTGGGGCGCCAGCACAGAAGGGGCTCACTGAAGTAGAATATATAAGCAGAAATCATCTTGAAATGCAAAAAAGTGTCAATCTAAAAACCATAATTCTCACCCCAGGTATTCTTCTATATTCCTTACTCTCTGCAGTCAGCCTCCTAAACAGAACTGCCCGGAGATGGAACATTATACAAATGATAGAACCTATCATTGGCTCATGCCACTGATTCAAACTACTGCCCTTATCAGCTGTAATGTTCCACCAACATATCAGATTTCTTTCTCTGCCTGACAAGTCAAGATGCCTCAGAGACTTCCCTCTCAGCCGTTCCTTGGGTGGTTCTTCACTGAAAATAAGTATTTTAATTATTCCTACTGCTGCCTTTATTTCTGTTTAAATTCCTACTGTTAGTTTAGCGCTTATTTTAGTGTTTTTGGTTTAATTTTCTCAGTTCCTCGCGGTTCAGTATAACTGTTGGGGAACCAAGCCTTAAATCCCTTTCCAGAGCTTTTATTTTCTTATCTCCAGTTCAGTTTAGTTATTTTTAGCATTTTATTTTAAATAAATTCTTGCTTTTGTTAGCTGCCAAGCCAGTTCAGTGAACTGCTTACCCGGTTCAAGTTGTTCGGTTCTCGGTTCAGTATTGGAACCTTCACCAGTTGCTGAACCGACCGCAACCGGAAAAAAAAAAGAGTTTACTTTATTTGCAGTTCTGTTTTTCTTAATCAGATTGATGATGGCAGAAAAACCTAAGAAAAAAGCTGGACCCCCAGGGTTTAAAAACTGCCTTAAGTGTGGGGACATTGTCTGGCCTGGTGGCACTGAGGGCTGAGGTACTGGATGCCACACCTTGCACCACGCCAGTGATCCACATTCGGGAATGAGTGTGGGCCACCAGGGGTTGGCAGGCAGGAGATGGACTGAGCATCTGACGGACTGCTCTTCATCTCCGCGGAGGGCGGGGCGATCTGCAGTTGGCGCGCATTTGACCCCTGGCGGAGGCTGGGGCTTGACGCTACACTGCCGCAAGTAAGGGGGACGGGAGCTCAGCAGACACTTGGTAGGGACACACACGGGTGCATGCATGTGCCCACTGCTGGTGTCACTGCATGGCGAATGCCTGTAAGGGAGAAAATATGTGGGAAAAAGACCCTGGTGGCTGGTCGTGGTGGCTTGATGGCTGTCCCCTGGTACTTCATCTCTGGCAGTAACACCATGAACTGAATCCTGCTTGGCAGGTGAGTAGGAGGCTCCCCACAGCCCCACCATGGGGGGTAAGCTGTGGGAGTTGCAGGGGTTAGTGTCTGAAGGAGCAAAGCATGGCGATGGCAGCTGGACAAGGAGATGACTAGGGCCAGAGGGGAGAAAGATAAAAGCAAAAAAAAACAAGTGTGGGGATGTTTTTGCCAAGGCAGAGAAGCATGGCTTATGCATGGTCTGCCTTGGAAATGAACAGTTTTCTGCAGATTGTGAAATGTGCTAATCATTTCTACAAAAGACAATTGAGAAGAGGCTGGAAAGGCTCCAAAGAAAACTTGAGAAAGGTGCCATGGTTCTGACCAACCCACACCCTTTAAACATCGAGGTGAAACCTCACTATCAAACTGAGCACCCCTGACAAGGGTACGCAGCTTCCAGTAAAGGTGGGTGAACTGGCTGGGTTGTTGTCTTAGGTGGACAATGTATATTCAGTTTCTTCTCATGTAGTTGCTAAGGATTCTGAGGGATTTTCTCTTGTTTTTCTAAGTTATGGTGTTAGGTAGGTATTTCTGTATTTTCTTTTCTTTCTCTTTCTAGTTATATTTTTCTTGTTAATGGAGTTTTACTAGAGTGTGTTTTTCCTTGTGGAGTTCTATGGGCTTCTCCTGTGGGTCTTTTTGTAGAGGGTCCCAGCATCCTCCTGAGTTCCACTGTGGGTGCCTCCATAGAGGAACTACACTTGCCAGAATGGCATATGAATTGTGGAGAGGTACAACTGAGAGGGATGCACCACTGTTCCATCACCCTCACCCTTCCTGAGCCCACTGTGGTCCATCCATTCCTCCTTTCTGGCAACCTCTGAGGTAGCAGCAGTGGCCCTGGTGGTCCCTGGGTGGGAAGGAGGACCCTAGAATCCTGGCCAACTCAACGTGGAGATGAGCAACCTCCCTCAGCCAGAAGGTGCCTGTAGATGAGACAACACTGCATCCTCCAGAACATCTCAGAAAGACTGCTGCTCCACAGCCACCGCACTGCACCACTCCCATCATGTCTTTATTTGTAGTCCCTTAATTGTGGTTTTGTATATTTACTCTTTCCTCTCTCTCTGTTTATTTTATTTATTTATTTTTGTATATTTTTTCCCCTACTTTTCTATTGCCTCTGTGCCCTTAAAGCTCCTGATCTTCCTATTCTGGGACAGTAAGTTCCTATATTCCTCAATAGTCTCCTTCTTACTTGCTCAGGAGTCATATCTCCAGGAACTAGGGGTGATGGAGAGCTCCTCTTTTCCTTCTAGGATGGTGATTCTTTTGTGCCTCTGTGATCACGTCTGTCCTGCTCCTAAACAGGAAGTTCCTGTTGTTAGTCAAATCCTGTGCCTATAAAAGTAGAACCAGCTAAGTGTAGGGAGGTGGAGGGGAGGGATGGAGGGCAATATAGTCCCAGTAGAGTAGTATAGCTCTAGCAGCACCTCCTTCCTCTTGCTGTTCTCTGCCACAAGCTATCTAGGTCAGTCTTTAAATGCAAACACTTGGCTTCCTTCTCTCTAAGCCACTCACCCTAATTAACAGTTTGTTTCTTCACCTAGCTAACTGCACAGATAACATTTCCTTCACCCAACTCAGACAAACACACTCTTTTTTTTTTTGCTTGTTTTTACCCTAAATTGAAGTTCCCAGTAATAGTGTTCTAGTTCTTTAGTCCAGTACAGTGATATAGCTCTAGCAGCACCTCCTTCCTCCTTCCATTTTCCCTTCATGTTTTCCATCTTAAATATGCATAATACAGCTAATATGTTTACCAGCAAGTGAAATTCATTTGCACACGATCAGCTGAAAGAGAAAAAGCAACTGTCTTGTGAGACTGGAACTGGGACATGTATGTTCCACACTGTTGATCTGATCAGTACACTTCAGAGCTGAGAAAGCCTGAAAAATGACTGCAGTACTGAATGAAAGAATATAGAGGAGATGTTCCAGGCAGCCAGTGATGCCATGCCATGAGAATGCTGTGGGGGAGCAATAATTCAAAATTAAAGGGAATACTAAATTGTACTTTTACAGGATTATCAACTCCAAATGCACTACTTGAACTTGGGAGGACGGGCATGTGGCTCCCAAACTCTGGGCATGATGGTCCTGGAGGCAGTTCATCAGGCAGTGGCCCTGCTGCCATTCACAATGCTGGTGATCTGAGTTTGTGAATGAGCACAATTGCCAGAGGGTTGTGAGGAGAGGAGTACTAAGCATCCCATGGAACCATCTCTTCAGTGGTGGGTGGATAAATGACTCCTCCAATTTACCAACTTGACTCCTATCAGAAGGACAGTAATGACTGTTCCGTGGATGTACATATTTGTAGAACAATGGATAGATCAAACTTATTTAAAAGTTACTACAAGGAAAGAAGTGCTTAAATTACTGAATCAAATAAAACCAGATAAATCTGAGGGGGGATGACAATCTGGCTCCATATTTATTAAGGGAGGGAGGCATCAGCTGAATTAGCTTATCCTATTAGTATTATATTTAACTTGTCTTTTCTGTAGGGACAAGTGCCTGATTTGTGGAAACATTCTTTAGTAGTACCTATACATAAATCAGGATCCTTCCATGATTTTGGTAATTACGGACTGATATCCACATTGTCGGCTTACTCGAAGGTTCAAGAAAAACTTGTTTATAGACTCCTTATTGGTTATGCTGAAAAATATGGTCTGTTATCACAAAACCAGCATGGATTTAGGAAGAGGCATGGGACTGTGACTGCCTTGGTTGAGTTCACGAGTGCAGTCCTGGAGGGCATGGAGAGGGGATGCCTGACTGGGGCCACGTTCGTGGACTTGACCAAGGCATTTGATTTTATCGACCATGGACTCTTGATTGAGAAATTAGATTTCTTGGGAGTGGGTCAGCATTGGGGTGGTTTGCCATTATTTCACTGAAAGGTAGCAAATGAATAAATATGGAGGTTGCATCTCTGATAAAGCCTTTGGTAAAATGTGGAGTCCCTCAAGGCTCCATAGTAGGCCAATGTTATTTTCTTTATTTTTTTATTCAATTTCCACAGTTATCAGAGATGCATATCTTGCTCTGTATGCTGATGACAACCATAATTTATGTACATGGTTCAACCATAAATGATCTAAATGAGATCCTAACAAAGGAAATGCGCATTCTACAGAAATTGCTGTTAAATAATAAATTGGTTCTTAATAAAATAAAGACCAAGACAATGGCCTTTGGTACCGCAGTTAGATTCAGGGATGGTGTACATAGTCTTAAAGTTACATCACTGGATGGTACAACATACAAAAATGTTACCACCTTTCAGTATTTGGGAGTAACATTGGATCCTGTGTTGAGTTATGGTCCCCATATGGAAGCATTAATAACATAAATCCATGCTAAAGTTGATTCATTGTATAGGCTACCTAATTTCCTGACCACTGAATCAAGGATAGCCATAGCAAACCATAGCTTAATATCAATAGTCAGCTACACCACATTGGTAACTGATAATGCTCCAATCTGCACATTATCGAAGAAATCTATGTTGATACAAAAATTGGAAAGTTTGCTTTGCTAGCGTCTAACAAATTACATCATTGTGAGGTTTTAAAAAAATTAGCTGGTTACCAACCCCATTGTTTTTAAAACTGTTAATGACTGCCAGCCCAGTGTTGTGGAGGGCTGAGGCATCCATGCCTTACCTCCTGCCATGCCAGTGACCCGTGTTCATGGTGTGGGGGCTGCTGGGGGCAGCTGGGGAGGAAGAGGATCGAGCATCCGAGGACTTTTCTCCTCCTTGGGAGGGGTGGGATGGTGTCCACTGCTTGACTGACTCCTGGTGGTGAGGAGCTAGTGCAATGGATTCACAACATAGGGAGTGGATGCAGGGCAGATGCCTTATGTGCTGTGCGCAGAAGCATGCAAGGCTCGGCCATTGGCATCATTACTTGCCTTCTCTCAATGCTTGGGGATAGGCAGAAATAGGAAAAAAGGAACCCCAACCAGTGGGATGATGCTGACCTCCCACAGGTGCTGCACCCAGCCAGCTGGCACCTTGTGGTCAGAGGTGAGTCTGGTGGATGCCGGTGTGATGGAGAGGCCAGTAGAAGGGGGCTGGTTTGGAGAAAGAAACCAGTAAAAAAAAAAAAAAAATTGTCAATGGCCAGATTTGTACATAGAATTAAGAGGAAAGGTACCCCCTCCCCAGTTTACGTAAACAACTTCAAACTTATAATTCTAATTACTGTTCCAGATCTTTATATGATTGCACAATATTAAGAACTCCTGATGTGCACATCTAGTGATCAGCGTGCCTTTTTCTTAAATTGCACCCAATATATGGAATGAAATACCATCTCAGACTAGGATATTAGTGAGTTACAAATCTTTTGCAAGAACCTTGTTACAGCATTACAATAATCTGTTTGAGTGTGAATGTTTTAACTAAATTTGTGTACTATGTTATGACATGGAATGTCTATTCCTATTTATTTATATTTCATTGTCAATTCTAAATAATGTATGTAATGTATTGTATGTTTATGATTCTGGGTTGCACCTGTAAAAGGAATTAATTTCAGTGTGCTTACCTGTTAAACAAAAAAAAAAAAAATGGGAGGGCAGTGCAGGCTGGAGCTTCTCGAAGGAAGGATTTTGGGCTGGCTTTGTTGTTATCAAACATTGAGCATACCTGCCCATGTTGCATCACCCATGCATAGAGTCCTTGTAAGCTCACATCCTGAGATGGAGACATTAGTTTGTTTACATTGTCAACTTTTGCAGGCATCAACCCATGCGCATGAGTTGATGCGCTGCAAAGTCAGCAGTGTAAACACATTCCAGAGCACCTTAAGTGCCCTTTTGATCTTTTTTTTTGATCTGACAAATTTGTGAGGATCAGTATCGAGCAAGCACATTAAGCATCAGTGTAGACACTTTGCTGTGCTCGCTCCCCTTCAAATGCTTTATCTTGTGAATTTAATAGCCCTCTTCAGAGCGACCTGTGTTGCTGCTAGGGCTGGCTGTGTAAACAGTCAATTGGTGGGGAAGAAGCATGCACAGTGGGAAGGGAGTGGCGCTGATGCCAGAGCACTGCCGCTGTGTAAACAGGGATAATAGGAAATGTCTGGGTCCATTTGTAATGGTAGTGGTACACCCAGGCCCCATGCTGGCTGTCCACCTGAAGCCACTGGATTTAAAATGTTAGTAGGGGGCTGGAAAGCTCTACTTTCCCCAACATGGGGTGAGTGGATGGTGGCAGTGGTAGCAGGGCTTGGACATGGCTGAGAGATGATGCTGAGGGTTCAGGAGGAGAGAAAAAGTAATTTATAAAAATGGAGGAGGAGTGCTCTATCCTTAACTCTAATCCACAACACAAGAGACAGGGCTTTCTTGGGAAAAGCTGCTTACCCTCAAAAGGTTATCCCAGTGCAGAAAGTGTATAGATAAACAAGACATTTTAACAGAAATGTCCATTTCTGTGTTCGCTATCTCCTTTATCTAGCTCATGATATGTACTGCGTCTGTTGCTCATTCACTATCTACAGCATCTACCTAGGATTCTTTTGTCACTATTTATCCAACAGGCATGCTCTGTAATTATCCCAACACTAGGCCAAATGGGGTCTTTTCCCATAGCAGTGGGAGGCCATCAAACATTTCACCAGCAACCACCATTCCAGACAAACAGACAGCATTAAACACAGCCACAGACAGGGAGCTATCCCGAATTGAACCTGAAGCACTGAGGCACTCTCTTGCCTCAAGCACATGCCCAACAGTTGAACTACAGTAAAAGATAGTCCATCAACTTGTGCTTCTTTTCAGGTGTTTATTCTCTCCACTTGTCACAGTTATGTATATTCTGGTTAGACTGAAACAGTGAGAATACATTTTACCACAGTTGTGTTATTTTTGTTGATGGCATACCTAGCAAAATGACATGCTATTTTAATGTTAGATATAGCACAAACAAAGATAACATACAATGCTGTCTGCCAGGATCAAGCACTGTATCATTGTTTTTTTTTTCCTGGGATATCTTGCAGGATACTGCAGGAACTTAATTTAATCCAATGAATTATTACTCCAGCTTGCCATGCATTAAAACAGTAAACTCTCACATGGAGCACTTGATCCTGGTGGACAGCAAAATATATCACAATATTGTGATTAACCAATAGAAAAGCACCCGAAACAACACTTGATGTCATCATAGTGGATTTGTGCAGCCCTCTAACCACAGTAGTAAAATCAAAATAAACAGTTACAGTTCCAAAAAAGAGCTTCAGTCATTTGGGAAAAGTTTATATTTGAAATTGTGTTACATAAACTTGACAGGTAATGGCCTGATTCAGAATCGATATTTCTCATTATCTGTAAGGAGACAAGACCTTCATGACTCACTCATCAAGGCTTCACCTTTGTAAGTTATGGTCCAGTGCCCTCCTCATGCACATAAATGTCATATCATAGTCTGAATTAGTCAATTGCCTTTCCTCTTGTATGTATATTCGTAAAATGTTGCCCACCTACAGTATGATTGACCAACCTCTTTTCTGTTGAATCCTGACATATCTCAAATATGTCATCATAGATTTGCACTGTTGTAATAACAGAAACACACACAGCTAATGGATCCAAATGGGTGCACAGATACCCTACAGGTTAACTAATTTGGTAGATTGTTTTCCTGAAGGTATTACAACAATATGTAACAATAAAAAGAAAGCAGGTGAAAAAAAAGTAAAATCTGGAGTTAAGAAAGTGAGCTCTTCTTCAGGTTACCAGAAGAAATATTGGCTCTCCAATCCTGAAATGTTTTCCCGCTGTTGTCTTGGTTGTTGTGTACTGTTGTGATACCTTCATAAAGAAAATCTGCCAACATTTGTTTTTTGAGACCCAAACCTTCAATAGAGGCTGTCTGTCCTGGAAAAAGATGTTTACTTCAACAAGCTCTGCCTTCCCAGAGAAAAGATTGACCTGATGTTATTTTGACTGAAACTTCAGCATAACAAAAGTTACAGTAATGTAGAGCTTTTTAGAGACAGATCCCCTATGTGTAATTGTACAGTACATATGTTGATGGGGAGTTCAGTTTTTGTGGCACCTCGGATGGAAGCATGTAGTGAAGACTCAGGAAAGAAACAAAACATTTCTTAAAAGAAACTCTAGCTACTAGTTTCTTTCCTAAAATGTCCAAATAAGAAGACTAGTACTTTTACCAACCATTTTTCAGGGAAGCAGTGTAGCCTAATGGTTAGAGCACAGAGTGGCTACTCACATTTGAGTCTGACTATCACCACCAACTGCTAACTGTGTGACCTTGGAGTGAATGACTTGAAGAGCAGCTCTGCACATTAGCAGGTACTTTCTTGAATACAACGATTCAGCTATGTCAGTCAATTATAGAATACTTTTCTTCTGAGCAATATGGAATGACCAGGGTTATGGTATTGGTCTGCTAATCACTCTCTAGGGTGTAATGTTGCACAAGGCATAGCGGAGAGCCACATGCCCCTAAAGGGTGATTAACCATTAGCATAACCCCTGGGAGTGCCTTATTGTTATTATAAGAAAAACATGTTCTCATGTATGTCAATAAAAGATTAACATAAGGTTGATAGAATGCTTACAGTCAGTCAGAATGCTTTATTTCTCAGACCTTTTTATAATTCCATTTTCAATGTTCCTTTCCAAGGCTTTTTAACACAACTTAGTAGTCATCTAAAGAAGTCTGTATAAAAGGCATCTGCTTCTCCCAGAAAATCTCACAGTGCCTTTGTTTATAACATTATAGTACTAACCTTGACAACAGACTGCGATATCATAAACAGCATTTGTGAAGTCAGCAGAGAGTCAGATATATTTTAAAAGACTGCATGAAATAAGTACTGCATTAAGTGCAATACTATATTTAGTATACCAACAGCAGGAAAATGTTAAAAAAGAAAAACAATAAGGTAAAACATATTTGGTGTAGACATACTGATTTTAAACTGTTTACAATATTTAAAGAGGTGCTCTTAAGTTCCTGTGCTGGTGTACTGCCACTCGCATGGCTTATGAATCACTTTGGGATACAGTGTGTATGCAAGGCATTATAAAAAATCCTTTCCTCACCTTTGTGAATCCAGATCGGAAACCCTCGGTGGATTGCCCTCTGTTTTGGGGGGCCTACAGCAGCCAAGAGGAAACAATCTGACAAACTCCCATGTACTGTACTTTGCGTACAGCATCTTCACTGTCATGCATCAAGCATGTCAGAGAAATTCTAAGTAACCCAACTCGAGATGAAGACCTACGGTCACAAGAAGGTCAAGAAGATGCGCTTCCTGAAAAGTACAATCTGGTTCTATATCACACACACCAAACGGTCTTTCTGTCAACAACCTTTCTATTTCTTAGGCAAATACAAGTTCAGTTACTTATTCTTCTTGATACTGCCTGACTCATTATCTTTAGTAACCCTTCCTCTGTGGATTTTTGTTTTCTTCTAGCAGAAGCAGAATTTACAAGCCAGCGTGACGGTGACTAAACGAAGACAGACGCTTACCTGCTGGGCTATTCCCGGGTCTCTCCAGAAGGTCTCGGTCCCCGGTTCCTCCCCGACGTCTTCTTTATATACAGTACTGCTTTGCATCCCCCACTTTGTTTTTTCCCCAGCAACAAGGCAGTGGAATTTTCCAAGTAAAGGGGAAAATAAAAAAAGGTCTGGAGCCGATACAAACCTCTATACCTCCCTTTCCGAAAGCAATGCCATCCACATGAACAGTTCGCTCCTCCTTCCTATCTATACCTTGAGGAGATTGCCCTCGAGTAATGCTATGGCTAGCCATTTCCCAGTTTCCTTTTCCATCGATTGTCAACGCATGCAGAGGTCAAAAGAGTGCGAGGGCAGCTCTCTCCTCAGATCTGGAGAAAGACAAGGACAAGCAGGACTGTCAAAAGTTCAGAAGCGAGGCATTTCTCCTGGAGCTCTAGTAGCGAAGGGGTTAACTTCTTCCCATCTCAAAGCCACCCACCTCCCCATCCCCAAATCCCTAGATCCTTGCTTCACTACAAGAAATACCTGCCTTGAAATGCAAAAGCCAAGCAAGATACCGCCAGAGAGAGAGAGAGAGAGAGAGAAAAAAAAAAGAAACGAGGAGGAGGGAAACAGTTTCTCTTTGAGATTTCTATCTGCAGTAAAATATCCCAGCCTAGAAAATCCTCTTCAGAGCAATTTCACAGTAACCACCAGCTACTGTAAGCTACCGATTAAAAATTACAGCACATGTACACAGTCTTCTAGCCGCAGCAGTAGCGTGAAGTACAGTGGAGCTGAGGGTTTGTAAATGCACCATTGCTGAATTTTTTTTTTTGTTACAAATCCACCTTTTCCTTTCCCTAAAAAGAACACTTGGCCGCATCAGCTTTGGCTTCTACTTGCGTGGTCCTCCTTTTGTACAACATTTTAAAACCGAACCTTCTACCTCTGCTTTTGTATATTTGCAAATGGAATTGGTGCCACAATGACTTGCCAGTTCCCCTTTCTTCACTCCCCCAATCCCCGGCATTTTTGAATCAGAAATCTATTTTTCTATATTTTTTCCGACGAATCCCATTCAACACGTTAAGCAATATCCCTTTATTTTTGCCAAATGACAGAATACCCCCCCCCCCCACACACACACACACACACGCATGACTCAAATAGAGGTAGTGATGTACTGAAGTCCAGAGGGGACCTTGTGCACTGCCATCTCTCCCATGTCTGGTTTTGTGCGGAAGCCTGGGCTGGTTTTTGCAGCGCTGGCGCTGACTACTGCTACAACCGGCCGTGGTGCTGTCCACGGTGCTGGAACTGACCAAGGTGCATTGTCCCATGGTGCCAAACCTCGCAGCCCCACTGCCATCCTGCTGATAACCTCTCCATTGCTTAAGAAAAGCCACTTACTTTCATGACCAGGGCAGTAGTAGTTCGTTCGATGGGGTGACAGGTCGGTGCTCCTGTGGGTTCTCAGATAATTTCTGCGGCTGACTTCTGCTTCAGTGACAGCTGTTAACTAACATCCACTTGTAAAGCGATGAGATGCTTTTTAGCATATTGGCTGCGTGACAATAAACTCAGCTCATGCTTTAGTTACGATACACAGGCAAACTCAGATACTGCAAAACAAACACACAGGAATGAACACGAACACACACACACACACACACACACACACACACACACACACACTCTCTAGAGGGTTCAGACTGCAGCCAAACTAAGGCAGTAGTCGTGACTAGGACATTTTTGCAAACCTTGGTCAAGCCAGGAAGAATGGGGGAGTTTGATGTAAGGGTGCGGAAATGGGGTCTATATGACTGGCGGCAATAAGAGCTCTGGTGGTCGCGAAACGGCTGTCCTTAGGAACAGCGAATCAAATACAGCAGCAGCGGCACTGGGACAGCCTAAGCTGATCAAGATACCAACAAAGCGTAAGAATGTCTGGAAATCAGAGCCAACTGACTGGCACTTTGAAACAAGAAAGAACTCGGGAGAGAGAGAGAGAGTTTAAGTTAAGCTAGATAGTCCTAATAATAATCATCATAAAAGTTAGTTGATGAATTAAATTTATTGCTCTCATTTTGATTATAAACTACACAGGAAAGGGGAAGACAGGGTGGTAGAGAAAGACTTGTCAGAGTTTTGTAGCTAGGAATGCATCCCTTTTAGGTGGAGTTTATTTGAAGGTGTGCATTTCCAGTTGCAAACAATATGGACAGTTCACTGCTTGGTGTTGGTGATGGTGGTTATTTTGGGGGTGGATGAAGGAGCTGAAGTCTTTAATTACCTTCTCTGACAGCTCTGTCTATCTTGCAGAGTGGCAGGCCCAAACCTCAAAGGTATCTACACCTATCCCAGTATCCCTCATACCTCCCAACCACTGCCTCTCAAATTAGGGATTAGGCATAGAAAAAAATCTTGGCAAAGGATGAAAATGTGGAACACCTTTTACAAGGTGGCAAGATCCAGTATCAGTTCAAGAATCTGTTATATGAATGGCTTAGTGCAAAAGTGTCTTTTTTTTAATAACTGTAGATTGTATCATAAATATTTGGCACTTCTTTTTGCTTCAAATCCCTACAGTGCAGTGACAGAAATGTTAAATTTAGGATGATCTGAGGAAAGTTTTGAGGTAAAATTAAGGGCATTCCTGAAAATCAAGGACAGCACTTGACAGGAATGGTGGTCCATTAAGGCTTGAGACAGAGGAATTACACCACACAGTGAAGTGAAGTGTATCATCTAAGTACCTTTGCAGTATCCCTTGTCAGAATAGCTGATCTTATTGTAGACAGCCTTAGTCCCTGTGGCTACCAATGGTCCCCTACCAGTAGTGTCTCCACCCTGAACTAGAAAAGTTGCTAGCCTTTGAAATTCTAATATATTTGAATACATTTATTTCTCTTTCATGACATATTGTAAAGTTATACAATGCTTATTCATAATCTGGATAGACATTTCTAGAATACTACTACAATGCCATGAGGCTTCCTGCCATGGGACAGCTCACTAGTTAGAGGTAGGCGCCCAAATGGGAAGGAGACCCCACAGGACTAAGCTGCAAAAGATAACTGCATTGTTGGGTGGTTATGTTCAGGTATAAGTTGTTTTGCCACATCAGTCCTGTGCATGCTAAGCTAAGCTGATTGCCTTTAGCCCTAGTGTTGATTTTCTACCTATTAGACCATAAATGGATATGGTTCCTCATATCTCTCAGACCTTCCTCTACCATTGTCACCATCCCCATCCCAGGGTGAAAGCTTAGGACAGTTGAAGCCATTTTACAGCATGTTCCAAGAACTCACTTGAAGTTAGCAGGAGGCAGGCCAGTCATGGCTTTCTTTCATCACTTGTGGAACTCTCTGCCTCAGACATTTTTTAGGCACATATTTTTTTTTTCTTTTTTAACAACAGTCGAAAGATTTCTTATTTTTTATATAACATGAGATGTACTGTCTATTGAACCTTTTGCACTACGTGTTTTTGATACTGTAATTGCTACATTTTGTTTGTTTTTAAATTCTAAGATGCTCTAAGTGTTCTCTAGAAAGGCATTATAGAAATAAAGTGAACTTGAGCTTGCATTTCTGCCCCCATGACCAGCAGGGTGCTAGATTCATTAGAAAGGAGATTTGTGACTTCCAAGGAAAGTGGAACCAGACCATCTGGTGTTCAAACACATCCCTACCAGCTGACCACAAGACAGGATCAGTATTAGCTGTAAAGTCAGCTGATGTCCCCAAGCCAGAGGACAAGGAGTAATTTAGTGACCACTAATACTGCAATGATGACAGGGTGGAACAAAATGGCATTTGCCCGAAAAGCATAATAACATGAAGGATTGAGCTTGCCTTTCTGTGAAGTGGGAGGTTGCCACTTACAATGCTGGAGACCCAGGTTCAAGAATGATCCCATGATACTGGAGGGCTAGTAGGGGGATGAGAAGGTCTGAGCATCCCACAAGCTGCTTGTCTCCTCAGGGTTGGAGGCTGACTGATCTCAACTGCAGGAGTGCCATCTGGGAGCCCACAGGATGCTTGCTTCCTCAAGGTGGGAGGCTGAATAATCCCAGCTGCAGGAATGCCTTCTGTGGGCACACAGGATGCTTGCCTCCTCCGGATTGGAGGCTGACTGATCCCAACTGCACGAGTGCCATCTGGGGGCCAATAGGATGCTTGCTTCCTCAAGGTGGGAGGCTGAGTAATCCCAGCTGCAGGAATGCCTTCTGTGGGCACACAGGATGCTTGCCTCCTCCAGATTGGAGGCTGACTGATCCCAACTGCAGGAGTGCCATCTGGGGGCCAATAGGATGCTTGCTTCCTCAAGGTGGGAGGCTGAGTAATCCCAGCTGCAGGAGTGCCTTCTGTGGGCACGCAGGATGCTTGCCTCCTCAAGGTGGGAGGCTGACTGATCCCAACTGCAGGAGTGCCATCTGGGGGCCCACAGGATGTTTGCTTCCTCAAGGTGGGAGGTTGAGTAATCCCAGCTGCAGGAGTGCCATCGGTGGACACACAGGATGCTTGCCTCCTCAGGGTGGGAGGCTATGGGATCCCACTGCAGGAGTGCCATCTGTGGACACAAGGATGCTTGCCTCCTCAGGGTGGGAGGCTAGGGATCCCCACTACAGGAGTGCCATCTGTGGGCACACAGGATGCTTTCCTCCTCAGGGTTGGAGGCTATGTTATCCCCACTGCAGGAGTGCCATCTGGGGCCCATGGGCTATTTACCTCCTCAGGGTTGAGTCTGACTGATCCCTGCTGCAGGAGTGCCATCTGGGGCCCATAAATTGCTTACCTCATCAGTGTGGGTGGCTGATGATCTCCATTGCAGGAGTGCTAGCAGGAGCCTGCAGGGCTTGAGATTCAACTACTGCAATGCTCTCTACCTTGGAGTCAGTGGAGGTATGGTGCGGCACCTGCAACTGCTGCAGAATGCAGAATGCAGCAGCTTGGTTGCTAACAGGCCTTCCAAGATGGTGTCACATTTCCCTGGTGCTGTATGATCTGCATTGGCTGCTGGTAAGTTTGCATATCTCCTTTAAAGTTGGACTATCAAGTTAAAAGATCCTACAAGGGCTGGGCCCGGGCTACCTACAGTAGCTGAGTTCCTGCACCCCATATACCTGTGTGCCCTCTTTGCTTCACTGAGGAGGGCCTCCTGGTGGTTCCAAGGGTGAGGCAGAAGACTTCGGGGGACCGTGCTTTCCAGGTTGCAGGCCTGGTCCTCTGGAATTCCTTGGCCCAAACCTTTAAGGGATGCCCCCTTGGTGGAGGCCTATAAAAGGGGACTGAAAACCTTTTTATTTTGACAGGCATTTGGGATGAATACATAATATCTTTGCACCATTACAGTACATTTATTAACTTATTTATTAATTTATTGATATGTTTATTTTTAGGGTGTTTTAATGAATTGTATTTGCAGATTGTGGTTTATTATACAGTTCTATGTTATTGCCATGGCTCCTTGAGCTTCCTGGAAGGGCACCAAAAATTAAAAAGACTACTACTACTACTACCACTTCTTCTTGCCTCCTTGGGGTGGGAGACTGACTGATCCCCACTGCAGGAGTGCCATCTGGGGGCCCACAAGATGCCCGCCTCCTCAGGGTGGCAGGCTGACTGTTCTTCACTGTAGGAGTGACAGCTCGTAACACACAGGATGCTTACCTCCTTGGGGTGGGAGGCTGACTGATCTCCACTGCTGGAGTGCCATCTGAGGCACACAGGATCATAGTATCATAGGTGGTTACAGAGCTAGTAGATGTTCCTCCATATTGCTCACCACTGAGTTTATTTATAATCCAGGATGTTGTTGTTTTTTGACAGTAATCATCCAATCTGATTTTGACAGGATGCTTGCTTCCTTAGGGAGGGAGGCTGACTGATCACCACTGCAAGAATGCCATCTGTGGGCACACAGGATACCCACCACCTCAGTGTGGGAGACTGTTCCATGCTTTAGAAGTGCCATCTGTGGGCACACAAGATGCCCATCTTCTCAGGGTGAGAGGCTGACTGTTCCCTGCTGCAGGAGTGCCATCTGTGGACACACAGGATGCCCACCTCCTCAGGGTGGGAGGCTGACTGTTCGCCACTTTGGGAGTGACATCTGGGGAAACACAGGATGCTTGCCTTCTCAGGGTGGGACACTGACTGATCCCCACTGCAGGAATGTCATCTGTGAGCCCACAGGATGCTTGCCACCTCAGGGTGGGAGACTGGCTGATCCCAGCTGCTGGAGTACCATCTGTGGGCACACAGGCTGCTTACCTCCTCAGGTTGGGAGGCTGACTGTTCCCCACTGCAGGAGTGCCATCTGATGACACACAGGATGCTTGCTTTCTCCGGGTGGGAGGCTGACTGATCCCAGCTGCTGGAGTGCCATCTGTGGGCACACAGGGTACTTCCCTCCTCAGGGTGGAAAGCAGACTGTTCACTGCTGCAGAACTGCCATCTGGAGGCCCTCAGGCTGCTTACCTCCTCAGGGTGGGAATATGACTGTTCCCCACTGCAGGAGTGCCATCTGGGGGCCCACAGGATGCTTGGCTCCTCAGGCTGGGAGGCTGACTGTTCCCTGCAGGAGTGCCATCTGGGGTACCCAGGATGTTTGCTTCTTTGGTATGAGAGGCAGTCTGATCCTTGCTGCAGGAGTGCTACCTGAGGGCCCACAGGTGAAGCCAGTCAGTTGGGCACAGCATTGGGTGTGGGGAGATGCATTTGCTTAAATGTACACACCCACCTGCAGCATGCATGCAGGAGGCACATTCACAGCCAGTGTCTCATGGGTGGGAGATCAGGAGTCATATCACTGAAGGAATCAGTGAATGGTGACCGATTCTTCTAGTGATTTGAACGCAAGCAACATTCCTCTGTCAACCCCTTAAATCTTCATTTTTTCTTCAAAAAGAGACGTGGGATTACCTGGAGACACTGGACTTGTTAAAACAGGAGGAAAAATCCCTTCATGGCAGGGTAAAGCACTGGCACATTCAGGCCAGCACCCTCTCCCACCAAGCACAAGAGGTCCCTGACATTGAACCTGGAGTATTCTGATGGAGTGTGGCCCCCATGGGCAGTACCAAGGAGGTGCCCACAGAAGATAAGGGACCCCTGGGGTGCAGGGCTAGGTGATGTAGCTGGGGGTGCTGATAGGAGGAGGCAGAAGAGAAAAGAATAAATAAGCACAAGGGATCCCTGACCGAATGGGGAGTATTCTGATGAGGTGTGTGGTCTGGTTCCCTGAGGGTCATACCATGGAGGGTACCACAAAGCAGGCAAAGGACCTCGTAGGTACAGGATTAGGTGATTTAGCTGGGGTGCTGATAGGAGGAGGAGGAAGAGGAAAAGAGTAAATAAATACTAAATAAATAAAGGAGTGCAATAATAAATAGTACCTGGGAGTGAGTAAAAAATATTCTTATCAAGTTTAAGCTGGTCAGTATATTAAATAGAATATTAGATATATAATAACAAAAAGGGACTTGCAGTCAGAGCAGCAAGAAGAATGTGTGATGACCATGTCATGGTGTGATCACTAAAACATTTATAAAGACTTGCAGGTCATAATCAGTAGGGGTGTTCAATGGGTAGGCAGGTCCTATCTTTTCTTGTATGACAGCTCTTGAGTCAATAAAACTATATTATTTGTGCCCTAAGATCCCTTGGTGAGAATATTTTGCTAGGTGAACGCTTTAGTCCACAGGGAAATAGTAAAGTCTTTACAAGGATTCTTGTTGCTGTAATAATATGTAGATTAAATGATAAGCAACTGTGAATTACAAGGGAGTAATTCAGTTGTATAGGATAAATCAGTTTCTGGTCCTAGATTTCCGTACGTTATTGGCAGACAGTCTATTGCTTTCAAAGTTTGACTATTATAGAATCATAGAAGCTTGACGGCAGAAAAGGACTATGCCAGCCCATCTAGTGTGCCCTTTCTTTCCCCACTACACCTCCCCCTTCCTGCCAGCCTCCACCCTCCCCCGATACTAAGCCCCATATGCTTGTCCCATGCCTTCTTCAATTCTTACACTGATTTAGCCCCCACCACTCTGTCATTATGTCACTAACATACTAACTAACATACTAACATACTATTTGCCAGCAGATTAGGCCTTATGGTCTATCAAGTCTGCTCGAACCTAGATCCTTAGTTGGGTGCCGAGACCTCCCATCCCTTGTGCTCCAGAAACCCCTATCATCCATCCCCACCCCCGGGACTGGCCATCATCTGATACATCCACTTTCTGTGTCTGTCCCACCCTTTCTTAAAGCTCTCCACTGTGGATCTCTGAACCAGCTCACCAGGCAGAGCATTCCAAGGGTCCACCACCTCTCAGTGAAAACCTCCTCCTCTTTTCCCCTCACCCTTCCACCTTCCAACTTCAAACCATGCCCTCTGGTGATGCCTCCTGCTTTAGTCTAAAGATCCTCCATGTTTACCCTATTTATTCCCTTGAGGTACTTGAAGACCTCAATCATGTCCCCCTGTCTCTCCTCTCCTCCAATGAAAACAGGCAGAGCTCCTCAAGTCTGTCCTCGTAAGTCAAATCCCTAGCCCCTCGTATTATCTTTGTTGCCCTCCTCTGTACCCTCTCCAGGAGCTGTATGTCCCTCTTCAAGTGTGGTCTCCAGTACTGTACACAGTACTCAAGGTGTGGTCTAACCAGTCCATTGTACAGTGGCAGAATCACTCTTGCTCCTAGAGGTGATCCCCCTTGCGATGCATCCCAACATCCTGTTTGCCTTGCTAGCTGCTCTCCTGCACTGCTCAGTGTTATTCATACATGTATCCACCATGACCCCTAGGTCTTTTCCCTGTTGAGGCTTCCAGCACCTCCTCCCAGGGTGTACCTGTGTTTAGGTTTCGACCAAGATGCAACACCTTGCACTTGGTGATATTGAAATTTAATTTCCATGTGTGAGCCCAGCTTTCCAGGGTGTCCAGGTCCCCTTGCAGGGCCAACCTCCCTCTTCTCCTCAACTACTGCTCCCATCTTGAGTCATCCGCGAAGAGACTCATTTCACACCCTATACCATCCCTGATGTCTGATATGTATGCATTAAACAGGATTGGACCCAGGACGAGCCCTGTGGTACCCCACTACCAACCTCTCTAGGGTTCGAGGAGCTCCCCACAGACCACTACTCTCTGAGTGCGTCCAGCTATCCAGTTTTCAATCCATCTGACCATCAAAGGCCTACTCTAACCTCATCAGTTTCTCCACCAGACCATTGTGGGGACAGAGTCAAACGCCTTGCTGAAGTCCAAGAATAATACATCCACAGGCTTACCCCTATCCAGTTCTGATGTTACCCATTCATAGAACTCTACAAGGTTGGTTTGACATGATCTACCTGGCACAAACCCATGCTGCCGACTATCCAGACCTCCACCTCCTCCAAGTAAACCCCAATCGTTCCTTTAGTATACTCTCCATTAATTTTCCCACCACCGAGGTTAAACTGATGGGTCTATAGTTTCCTGGTACTTCCTTGACCCCTTTATGGATTGGTACCATGTGCCTCTCGCCAATCCCTAAGGTACCCTCCCTGTCTCAAGTGACCTGTTGAAAAGCTCCGCCAGGGGTGCAGCCAGTATGTCCGCCAATTCCCATAGTACTCTCGGATGAATGCCATCCGGCCCAGGAGATTTGTCTTTCTTTAGGGCCTTGAGGGCAAACCACACCCTTTTGGTGACTATGACAGTACTTTTTTTTTCCCTGACTGACAATGAACAGGGAGCCAAGGAACTCACCCCAGTCTCTGAAATAATCACGGCCCACACAAAATATAAGACATTCAGTGGTTTACTGCAGCAAAATCAGGAGAAATACAAAGAAAGCACCTCAGCTAGAGGTGAACAAATGGGCTGATGTTTCACCCGATAGGGCGTTGTCCCTTCCTGTTCATTTCTGTGGTGTTATTGCCATAGTGAACCTAGTACCTGAATAGTGGCTCTGAATTCTTGTTCCCAAATGATAAGTTGATTAACAGATTAAATACACTATATAATACTATTTGTAGGTTTACAACAGGTTTGAGAGGGTCTGCTTATCACTGTTACCAGGTAGAGTCCATCACTGTTACTGTCACCTATATTAGTCTATGGGATGGCTTCCACTTTAACAACGCATTGAACATAAAGCATCAATTTTTCTTCACAAGATAGTGTTAGGTTTGATACCTAGAACTGTGATTGAAAATTTTCCAAGAAGTACTAATATGTTTTCCACTAGGTCCCAAGTCAGATTTGTTTTTTCTACTCCCTGGTTCATCTCATCTTTTGGTCAAAGATCTTTTAAATATGAGGCAATTACCCATGACAATAACCTATCCCAGTCTGTTTTGAGTAGTGGTAACCTGAATGTACTTAAATCCAGATTGTACAATGTTTTATTGCAGGATTCCAATTGTTCACATTTTATGTAATGTTTTAACTGTACTTGTCTAGTGTTTTGCATACATTGGTCACTTTGAAAATGGCAGTTTTGTCAATCTATTTACCAGATTAAATAAAAAGAAATTAATTAAATGAAATGAAGTCGGAATCATGTAAAAAACATTACAACATGATAAGAGTATGCAGTTTGAAAGACATTTATTGAAGTAGCTTTGCAGGAACGATTGCCAAGTTTCTTAAGCTGAGAATCATACTGCATTAACAAACTGGGTGAACAACGAGCTGAGGAGCTGCCAAAACATTTTGAAGACAGATTTTAACTTCTGAATATGCATTACTTGATGGCACAGTGCTGAGAATATTTACATTATGAAATAAAATTATGTAACAAAATTTGCAAAAAAAAGTTCCGAATGAAGAAAACCAGTAAAGTCCATTTCTGATAGAAGCGTGTTCATTCTCACAGCCACAATAGGAAGTGACAGTGACAGCAGCTCTGCAACTGTGAGAATGGAGCTCATGCTTACAGTGTCTGAGACAGCATGTGTCTTCTGTAATAACCAGGTAGAGTCCATCTCTATTACTGGCACCAGCTCTCCCAAGCTCATCCAGCAGTTGGGAGCCCAATCCCAATGTGGTCACCCCAAACTGTTAGATAACCAACTGTGGGTGCCCAAACCTGCTGCCCATACCCCTACCCACCTGTCTACCCACTACAACTCTACAGCAACTGACTGAGGGTGCCCAACCCCACCACCAGTATCCCTCCCACCCCGCCACTGCAGTCAGTATGCAACCCTACCACTGGCGCCCCAGATCCACCTCCCAATACCTCCCCACCCACTGGTCACATTCCTCCTATCCACTTCCACCTACCCATCCCAAATAATAAAACAACACCCTCAAACACTGTGCCACTCTCCTTCTCCCAACATCACAGGTCCCATGTCACAATTCCTGTGTCCCTCATTAAGATTCTTCAACTTCTCATGTTGCAATTTCTGAATGTCCCACATTGTGATTCCTCAATGTCCCATGTAATGTTGTAATTCCTCAATGTCCACTCTGACAATTTCTCAGTACCCCTCAACACTCTCCTCTTCCCACAGCTAAGAAAAGAGAGAGAGAGAGAGAGAGAGAGAGAGAGAGAGAGTCCCAAAAACACGATTTAAGTTTTGTTAAGGAAAAAAGGGATGTCTGAAAATGGGCTTAGGAAAAATTTAGAAAATGGACAATTGTTTTTTTTTGGGGGGGGCAACCCTCAATTATGGTAAAAAAAAGTTACAAAATAAAAAAGTAATGGGTGTTAGAAAAAAATGACAGCAAAAAAAAAATAATAAAGCCCTATGAAATGTGTATGCATGAGGACTAATTTTTTTTTCTGACTTTTATAAGTTTTTAACATATTATTTTTTAAATGATTCACCCAGTTGGAAGGATAGGATACATAGTACCCCTTCTCATATACACCCAATTAGCAAGTGTTATGCCAGACCAATGGTTGGGCTGCTCATGTAGAACCCACAGGACCCTGTGTAAAGGAAGCTACATGTCTGGGGCTGTGTCTGATGAGTGTTCTGCTTTGCACAGGGGCCACAGAACCCTATGCAATGCAAGTTAAAAGTCCACCCCCCACCCAATGGGATCACTGCTTTGCTATGGCCCAGAAGGCCTTGCATAAAGCAAGCTACAGGTCTGGTGCACTGAGTGTCATTATGCAGCAGAAACCTACAGGTCTGGTGTAGTGCACTTCACTATGTAGCTGCTTTCTGACTGGCCCAGAGGGCCATTTGTAATGCAAAGCTTTAGGCCTGGTGCACTAAGCATCACTATGGAGCTGCTTTTCCAAAAAATAAGGAAACTGATTACAAAAGCCTACATTAAAACATCTATTAGGATTGAAACTCAAAGCATGCAAAGTATGGAAATTAAAAATTAGGGTTCAAAATCTCCAGAAAACAAAGAATTCAGTTCAATTAAAGGAAGCCAGTTTAGGCGAGCGCACTTATACAAAGGATGCCAATTCAGGCAGTTACATTTTAGAATGGGGCACAGCTGATGTTGGTGTACCTTAACATTTGGTAGTTGGGAAACTTCTCAGCAGGGCCCTGATTTGTATACCAAGACACCCCCACTCCTATTGGAAATAAAATAAGTAAGTGGCCAATTCAGGCAGAAAGAATATTATATATATCTATGCTATGCCATGGGGGAGAAGGTTGCACTGAATTCTCTGTCTTTTTTTGCAATGGGAAGAGGGTTGCACTGAATTTTCTGTTTTTTGTCATGTGGGAGAGAGTTGCACTGAATTCAGTTTTTTGCCATGGGGAGAGGGTTGCACTGAATTCTTTGTTTTTGCCATGGAGGAGAATGTTGCACTGAATTCTCTATTTTTTTGCCATGGGGAGACAGTTGCACTGAATTCTTGTTTTTGCCATGGTGGAGAAGGTGCAATCTGAATTCTCTGTTTTTGCCATGGGGAGAAGGTTGCACTGAATTCTTTGTATGCCATAAAGCATTAGTCCCCCCAAATGAAAAAGCCATTCAAAGTGTGTGAATCAGCAAGGGTTGAGCTGCTAATTTTGTGTTCGTTCAAAATCTCTAGAACCTTGGCAAATTAGTGGTGTAGTGTTTCTCAGAGTTTGAATGATCAGACGATGGAGGGTTAGTGTTACTTACAGTAATATTGTCACTGTCTTGTCACATGAAGTAAATGACACAACGATGCTTGCATAGAGAGTGCCGATATTAGGGTAACACAAACTCTGCATCACATGATCATGCATACCTCAAGGAACATCACACCTCAATTTGCCAAGATTCCCGAGACTTGTTTGATTCCTAAGTTTTTATTCCTCAACTTTCTATGCTTTGTGGTTTGACCTTAATAGATACATTAATGTATATTTTTTTGCAATTATTTTAAATTTTATAATGTTATTCCACTCTGTACAATGTGTGCTGTCACTATATGCAATGCATGCATTGCATGCCCAGAAAATTTATAAAATTACGAATGAGTACAAATTAGTGTTTTGTTCAGTCACATACTGTAAAGGGACCAGGAACACCAGCTGTGCTCCGATACCGCCGTCGTGTTGGTCAAGGGTATGCAATGCTTCAAGTTGCATCAGGTTGCCTAGGCAATGATGATGTCATGCAGTAGACCTTCTGACCGGCATTGCTTTGGAAAAAGTAGCTAAGGCATGCAACTGAAGGATTGAATTGGGTCTGGAACAGAGCAAGAGATGAGACATCACATCCATTACACCACCAGAGGCACAAGAGCTTGGTTGCTATCCCATGGAGCAGCTGTTAAGAGCCAAAAGGCGGGGCAGTAATTAATTCATAAGTACAGTGCCAGCTCCTCTAAGATGTGGAGTACTGCATGTTGTGTGTGATCCAAATTGTGGGTGGCCTGGGTGCTGCCCAGAAAATGCCTACATTCAGTGAAGTGGTGGGACATCCTATTGTTGAGGAGCTGCACTCAGAAAAAGAGTCAACAACTATATAAGGTGAGAGGGGCAGGTGAGCAGTGGGGATTGGAGGCAGAGGGGAGGATGGACATGGACCTTAGTTATTTTGACTTATAAAAAGGAGGTGGGGCTCAATGTAATTCCAACAATGCTAGGCTTTTCAGGGTTCTTCTGTGTGTGTGTGTGGGGGGGGGATCATATATGTGGAGTTTTTAGTTTCTGGTGCTGCCTGCTATGTTAGAAATATATTTTGGGCAAACTAGAAACTTGTGATAGCATAGCAGCTACTACTATTCACTCCAGAAATTCATGCTGCATGGAGGAGGTGGCAGGGCCCCACCGAACTGTCCAGAACACTTTGGGCTCCGCTGATTACCCCTTTCACCATGCTGCAGGGAGTTTGTGTCCCCCTCATGGCTGAAATGGCATCAAATGACTAGGTGAGGGCTGCAGGTAAGATGTGAAATCTTTGCACTGTCACCAATCAAGGTTACAGCAGGAGGGGGGCATTTAATCAGTTTCCATCCTCTGGGACCTCCATGCCCAAGGTCAGGCACAGATGCCACCTGCTGCTGTAATTTGATTTTCATTCCAGTACTGTAGCACCTCTGCATATACAAACCCTCATGGGGTTAATTTGGAAGGAGTGTCTTCTGCCATTTAAGCTTGCTGGGAAAGTGTACTGTACTATACATAGGATTCTGACTCAATGGTTGCCATCCCTTTCTATTCACTTACCCATCAGGATTGTGCCACCAGGGGTGACGGAGTGGCCATGTAACTTTCCTCTGCCATTCAGCATGTCCCAATTCTCTGTTTCTGCCCTTCTGCCTATGAACTTCTCTTCATCAAAATCTCCCTCCCTTCTCTCTCCTCATCTTTGTTACTGGAGTATATTGTTGCCTTTGCCTTCCTTCCTCCACTATTACTGAACTTCTCTCCACTATCTCCTCTCTTGCCTCCTCCAGTGAACTCTTCATACTTGGGGACGTTAATGAAAATTGGCACTCTCTACTATTTCCAAATTCTGCAACAACATCAAATCCTAAACCTTTCCCAACTAATCACTAATCCTACCCACTTGAACCTTAAAACACTAAATCACTGTCTTCTGTACTGGGCCTCACAACCCACCCTCACAGAATTATAGTGTCTGGCACCTCCCGGATGCCCTCAGTGACTAACATATGGTTTGCTCTATTCATAAGGTTCACTGCACCAAAGCCTCACTCAAGCTAATCCAAATTCATTCCTTCCAGACCTTGCACCTATCCTCCCTCCATGAGGACCTACAGTAGCAGCTATGGACTGATCACCAATCTCCACTGCTAGCTCCATGGACTCTGCACTAAATTTTTTCTCAACATGCTTCATCACCATCTGGGATCACCATGATCCACTCAGCAAAACTAGGGTCTGAGGTTCTTGCCTCCCCTGGATCTCTGCTGAGCTACTAGCCTGTCTGTGTGCACGCGATCAGGCTTGGAAGGTTCACAAATCCTTTGAGTCCTCTACTGATTACCATAGATATCAAGCTTTACGCAATGCCTGCACCAGGACCACTAAACTCGCTAAGGCAGATTATTTTTTCTCCACCCTCCACAACAATATTAACCATCCATCCATCTGAGTTTTGGAAGGTCATTCACCCCCCCCCCCACAGTCCACCATCCCTGCCCTCGAGGTGTGCGGGATCACCATCTCTGAACCAACCCTCTTCTGTTGCTGCTGAATTTAACAACTTTTTTACCTCATGTGTCTCGTCCCTCCTCTCCTCCCTCCCCTCCTCTCTCATTCCCAAGCAGCACATTCTACCCTCCCCTGTGTCCTTCTCCACTGTCTCTCCGGCCAATGTTCTTAAAGCCCTACTAGCCCTAAACCCTACTAAAGGCACAAGTCCAGATGGGCTGGACCCAAAGTTATCACACCTCTCTGCTTATGCTATCTTCCACCCTCTTAGCCATTCTCCTAAACCTCTTTTCCTGGCTTCAGTTTCTACTTCTTGAAATTAGCCACTGTCATTCCTCCCAAATGGTGACTCCTCAGCTCCAGGCAGCTACTGCTCCATCTCTTTCTCCCTACCCTTGCTAAACTTCAAGAACATGTGGTACTCTCACAACTGTCTCCATTTCTTGACTCCTCCTCCTTCCACCCCTTTCTAGTCTGGTTTCCGCAAATCTCCTTACAACCACCTCCCTCCTCAGGTTCACTGACACCATTCCGACTGGCATGGAACAGGGCCTGATCACCTCTGCAATCTTTGTCAACCTGGCTAAAGTTTTGACACAGTTACCCACCCTTCCTCCTAGCCAAGCTATCTGCTGCTGGGCTCTCTTTCCAAGCCACAGATTGGTTCTGATCGTACCTCACAGACAGAACACAAACTTAAAATTGGCAACTCCCTGTCCCCCCCCCATCCACACTGGCATCTCCCAAGGCTCAGTGCTTGGACCCATCCTCTTCTTCATCTTTCTAAATACTCTCCCGTCTGCATGTTCATCTGCATCCATACATATGTATGCTGATGATACTGTTATTTTGCCTCTGTCTCCTCCCTCACTGATCTGACAAACAGACTTTGTTTTTCAGTCTTTTGGTAACTGGGTAAGGCCCACTAGGCACAAGCGCCTGTTTTCAGGGGTGACCTAGGAGCACTTCAGCTGGATTTCACCAATATCCAGCACTGGGTCCACTCTAATTAGTTTTCTTTAAATGTGAAGAAAACTGTCTCAATGACATTTGGAACCAGGCAAAAACTCTCTAGACAGTCAGCCCTGCCCACCTTCCACACCCTGGAAGGGTCTATCCTTGAAGACGTTACATCTTTTAAGTACCTAGGGGTGTGACTCGACCACCTCCTTGACATCTCTGCTCATGTGGACTCCTTACACAAAAAGCTACACCCTAAACTTGGTGCACTATATAGGAAACAAGGGTGCATCCCTCTGCTGGCCACAGAGCCATTGTACAGAGAATGATTCTCCCCTTTGACTATGTTGGCTGTCTATGTTAGAGTGCACCTAAGTCTGCCCTGGCAAGACTGGACTCCTCTTCCACTCCTTCTGTAGGTTTGCCCTAGATCCCCCGACACACCACTGTCATCTCTACTCCTCTCTCTCTGCCCTCTCTTGCTGCCAGACAACTTGTGACTTGTTAGTGGCTCCACCTTTATTGCTAAGCACTGGCTGAGCTCCATTCCATCCTACCTTTCTTCTCTTCGCTCCTCCCCTTCAACATCCTCTTATTCCCTCTGCAACTCCAACCCCCAATCTCTAACTCTCTCACCTAGACAGACCTTGGCTGGCCAAGCTGCTTTTTCCTTTCACCTTCCCAGGATCTGGAATTGTTTCCCACTCCTTATCCACTCCACCACCTCCAACCACTCCTTCGCCGGTCTTCTTTGTGAATACTCTGCTCCCTGCTATAATTGCCCCTGACTCTTTCCCCTCACATAGCTGCTCCTGTGTCTCTTCTGTTTCTTATACTTCCCCTATCTCCTGGTCCTCATAACTGATCCCCCCTCCCCCTTCCTCCCTCCTCACCTCCTCCCTCACCATCCCTCTGCCTCTTCCTCCACCACTGCCCTTACTGTTAACTCACGCTGCCTGTCCTCCTCCAGTCACCCTGCCACCTACCCTCTGCTCTTCTTTCTTCTTTCCTCCCTCTCTAAGCTTCACTCAAAATACCACCAACAGCTTAATCTGGTTCAAGGTCAGTTGGCATTCATTTGTATCCCCCTCCCTCGAATTCGTGCCTGAAAAAGACTGGGATTTGTCTAGTGCACTACCGGTCAACAAAAATTAAGTAATAAAATAAAAATAAAACTCTCCTCTTGATGGTCGACCTCTGGCTGCTATGGCCTCACTTGGTTCCATCCCCCCTATTCTAGAAGGCTAATGTTATCTACTGCTGTTGCTGCATTTCTGTACATAATATTGTATAAATACTCACTACCTTCCAATGTATATAACTGATATTTAATTTATGGAATATTTATGTGATTGTGTTTCTATACTCTGTAAATAGTTTGTACTTTGTATGCGTTTGTATTTACTCCCTTCTACACACTTCTCCAGAACACATCTGTAAATGAGTTGTTTATGACTCAGTATGTCTCTCCTGGTGAAACTTTATAACTAAATAAATACATGGGCTGTTTGTTGTGTGTTCTGAGCAACAGCCGCTGTTGTTTCTTGCTGAATTTTTGTTGTGTTAATGGCTGTCTGTCAATGGTTGTGGATTAGGTGCGCGGTAGTAACCAAGTTGCTGCATGTTTTGCTAAAAAAGTCGTCCGTACGCCACTGTCTGTGCATCTTTTATACAAGCAGTGTGGCTTAAGTTTTTTGTGTTAGCATCAGTATAGTATTTACTTTTTCCACTTGTCTGGTATGTAGTCACTTGCTCTCATGAACAAAAAATGCAGAATTTTACTGAAAGCTGCAGTGTCACCTACTGGTAGTTTTTCTTTTGGTATGGCATTGTGGTTGTCCAGTTGTTCTGTCCTGCCAACAGTGCTAGTTTGTAGTGAAAGTTGCTGCATTGCACTTTCATTCTTTTTTGAGAGTGTGGGTTGAGTTGAGAATGACTGTTTTGGAGTAAGTTACATTTTTATGGTTTATACTAGGAACTGCAGTAATCAGCTCTAATGATACTTTTTGCATTTGCATTTTACAGATGACCACAGCTGTTACCAGCCACGCTTTATTATCATGTTGTACTTCTGCACTCCTACCCACAAGCATGCCTGATTGGATCCTCCCACTTTGGAACACCACCATTATGTTTTGGCTCTTTTTATCCCTTTGGTTCCCCTTGCTTTGATTTAAATGCACAGATCAGTAGTAGCAATACTAACTTTTATACCCCTAATGATGCCACTGCCTTCTTGCATGTATAAGGGGATTTTGATAACAAAAAATAATTTGTTTGATGAAATGAACAAATCAACATTTCGTAGTGCACTTTAGTTTCCCCCTTAGTCCTATGTTTAGGCACCTTTTTTGTTATACATATTTCTTTGTACTATATTATTATTTATTTTTTTGATTAGCTACAACCTTCACTGGGATTCATGCTCGTACGTGGTGCTCTTCTTTCTCATTGCTTTTCGCATTCACTAATTAGGTGTTCGAACCAAACATTGTTAGTTACATCATCCTACTGTTTTTACTTATTTTTGGGCCTGGACTTTTCTTGATATACATGTGTAAGAATTTCACTATGAATATATTTATTATTAATTACATGAATATCATTCGTTTTGGTATGGTTTCTATGTAACATTAGTGAGCTACAAAAAATTACCAGTACTTTAGGGACCAGAGCAACAACTGGGCTGTACTAGCCATGAATATGGATGTACTATGGGAGTTCCTATATGTAGATACATTGTTACTAAAATACATTTCTCCAACCAGCTACTGCATTATAAGGCTGTAGTTATGGTATAACTATATTTAAGTATGTATATATATATATATATATATATATATATACGCACATGTATCTTTTTAATTTATTTAATTTTGTTGACTGGGTAAGTGCTCTAAATAACAACATTGTCAACTTCCAGGCATGACCCAGGAGAGTTACACACAAAACCAGTATATTATAATGGGAGTTCCAGACAGCATACAGCACAGAAAACAGTGGGGTATATGATAAACACAAGGGCCCAGATATTCAAAAGAGTTGAGCCATGCACAATAGGGTTGCGCCTGCCCAAGTCCAAAATTGCTCCATTCTGCGATATTCATCAGGAGGCAGTTGCACCCCTGAAATCATGCTGAGCAACAGCGTAATGATAATGAAGGCAAGCACAACTGAAGGGAGGAACCATACATAAATGGCACAGTCGATATTCAACAAATTGCGCCCATGCACAATGGGGAACAGCGGATGTTGCGCCATAGCAGAAATGAGCCAAAATAAAAAGGAGCCAGGGAGAGGCTCAAGAACACTACAGGAAAGTCACATGAGGCAGAACTCTAGCCAGACAGACAGGGCAGGAGGCACAAACAGGGCAGGCCAGGGAAAGGACAGTCTGAACAGTTAGGCACAGGGAAGGTGTGGGGAGCCACACAGAACAGAGGCCAGCACAGGCAGGTGTACCCTGTGCAGGGGAAGTAGCAGCCAGGACAGCGATGGGAATACAGCAACAGCTGCCGGGGGGGTGAACACAAGTCAGGGACATGGCCAGTGCCACCTTCCAAATGGAGGCCGTTAGGAGGGGAGTGAGAAGGCAGGCAGCAGGGGGGCGTAGCCATGAAAGGGCCCGTTGGCGGTATGCCCCCAACAGGCAGTACCGAGCCCCCACCAGCTTTGAGCTGTACACTGAAACTGAGATTGTGGGCCTGTACCTCCTGAATAGGGCAATTCTGAGGTGGCTCTGTGAGCTGTGCAGTGATGTGATGCAGGCACCCACATGACGGAGCCATGCCCTATCAGTGGAGACTAAGGTAACAGCCTGCATGTGCTTGCTCACCACGGGTACCTTCCAGAGACCAACTGGGGACACCACAGGCATAACCCAGTCAGCCATGTCATGCCACCTCACCCAATTCCTCAGCGCACTGCTGCCACATGCTGCGGAGTACATCCATTTCCCCAGCACAGTGGCAGAGTGCACAGCAAACATACAGGAGTTTCACAGGGTAGCACATATGCCTGGCATGCTAGGGGCAATAGACTGAACTCATGTGGCCATACGCACACCACCTGGCCCCGAGGGGGCCGCATACATAAATCGCAAGGGCTATGCCGGCATCAACTGCCAGGTGGTGTGCAATTCCGGGGGCACATAATCAATGTCTGTGCCACGCACCCTGGGGGAGCACACGATGCCTTCATCTGGCACCAGTCGGCACTGTGCCACAGATTCGAGAGTGGGGACATCCCCACTGGACACCTACTGGGTGAGTATGCAAACCACATGGACAATCATAGGGCCTGGGGGGGCATGGCCAGAGGTGGCATGGGTAGTGGCCTACATGGCCTGGGGCAGGGCGATGCTGATCACAAAACTAACCTCTGCCCTCTACACACAGGTGACAGTGGATACCCACTCCGTCCCTTGCTGCTCACACTCTACCAGCGGCCCGTGACCCCATCACTGCAACGCTACAATGAGGCACACGCCACCACACTTAATGTCATTGAGTGGGTATTCAGGATGCTGAAGGCACATTTCCGTTGCCTGGACACCTCTGGCAGTGCCCTACAGTACAGCCCCTCAAAGGCCTGTGGGCTATTCCTGGCCTGTTGCATCCTGCACAACATGGCCAACGAATGTGGGATAGCCATACAGGTCGAAGAGGGGGACAGCGATGGGGACGATGGGGACACCAGTGACAATGGTGATGGGCAGCCCCCAGCTTGGCCGACGGGACCCCTGACTGCTCCGGCTGGCGCAGCTGCACTGGGACACCATCAAGGAGGAACACTTCAGCCAACCCAGGTAAGTCATGGGGCCATGCGCAACCACCAGTGGCTAAGGCACAACCAACAAACACGCATGGACACACACCAGAGGTGCATGCCATCAAGGGAAGTGGCAGGGCACAGAAGCACACACACAACCAGGGATGGGTGAGGATTAACATGCCATGTGGATGGACACACATACACATGCTCACACACAATGCAACAAACATGCACAGAGGGCAGGAGGCACACCGACCCAGAACGCACACCCTAGCAACACACATGTCTACAGGCCACCACACCCACTGCCTGTCCATGTGCGTGTGTCAGATGCTGAGCACCATTGCATATTGGTGTATAGCGCAATGCAGGCATCATCATGCACACGCAACTGCGGACAGCAGCTGGGAGGGTGTGCAGGTGGACTGTGTGTCCGTGTGCAGGGCCGGGTACCCACTCATGCACTGCCCACTAAAAGACACAATGCACACAGGGCAGCACCACACAGTAGCCACGCTGGGAGACAGGTCAGTCACACGACAGTGCCATGGCCACCACGGATGCGTGGGCAGCCCCGCCGAGACCCACCAGCACTGGCAGGCTGACCACTGGCCTCATGGGGTGGCACCAATGGTCCCCCCAGTGGTTCCACTGTGTGACTGCGACTGTGCTCGCCCAGGGGTCTGCAGCACACTGAACATGCCTGCACCAGGAGTGCTCAGGGTCCCCACAGCTGAACCCAGCGTCAACGGGGTGGGTGTCACACGACACCAGGAATGGGGGGGGTGGATAGTGCACTGCATGGTGTCTGCGATGCATGGGCACCTGACTGTGTGCCCACTGTGGCCATGACAGCAATGAATGCCTGTGCATGCCTGTCAATGGCAGCGGTCACATCCTCCCGCAAATGGTCCATCCCTGCCAGGATCAGTGCGGTGTCCCTGCTGCAGTGCTCCTCTGCCCACTCCAGAGCCACATGCAGTGCATCCACAGACATCACAAGCCACATCTGCTGCTGGACTGATGCTTGCAATAGGCGGGTGTGCTTGTCCAAGAGGTCATCAGCCTCTTCAGCATCCTGTGCCTCAGGGTGTGCATGGCCCCAGTGATCAGCACCCTTTGAGGGTGGGTGCTGCACACCAGGACCAGGTCTGGGCATGTCCACAGGTGGTGCACAGATGCCACCGCTGAACCCTGTTCCCCCAAGCCCACTGGGTGACTGCTGATGCTGCCCCTCTGGCTGCCACTCCCCAGGGCTCAGTGGTGCCACCACAGTGGCTGCAATATGCCCACTGTCCTGAACAGACACCAGTGCTGCCCCATTGGTGCTGACAGGCACAGCCTGGGACTGTGCTGACACGCAGGCCTCCACGGCGGCACCACCCACAGCCATGGGCACGAATTACCCTGCTGTGTGGCCATCCCGTGGCACACACATGTCACTGCCCATGACAGTTGTGTCATCATCACTGGTGATGGACTCTGCACTGGCCAGTCACAGCATGCTGGCATCTGTGGATGCCAGCACACTGGGACACAGGCAGGGCTTCCTCCACACCTGTTACAACAACATCAGTGTGGACAGCCAGGTGCCCCACTGTTGCAGTGATCCACGTATAACTGTGGAGGTGGATGGTACCTCCTCCAACTCCAGCTGACTGTCTACAGTGGACAGGCCCACCACTGCTGACCCATGCAGATGCTCAGCATCTGTAAGGGAAAGCAAAGTCATGTTAGTGCGTGTGACCCTCCCTGCACCCCCAGACAATGACTTACCATGCAGTGATGGGCCACCACCCGTCTGGAAGCCACCACCCAGAACACCCTCAATAGCACTGCACTGCATGCTTCCAGCAAACCTCTCCTCCTGTGGGGTCAGCTGTACCACCTCCGGCTGCCCCCCACCTGTTGCAGCATGTGCTGCCCTGATGGCAGCCACCTTCTCCTTTACCCTCCTTATGTTCGTGCCCATCTTTTTCTTACACTCCTGCACGGAGTGTTGGTGGCTGCTATTCAGGTTCACAGCACATGCCACCTCCTCCCATGCAGCAGCACGGGCTTGAGGTGCTCCCCGCCGTTCACTGAGAAGTGGCTCCTGATCCAGGTAGGCCTTGAACAGGGCCTTGGTTTGACCTTTGTAAAGTTAGGCCTCCTCCACCTCCTCCCAGTTGTTCCTCCTCTCCAAAAACCTTCTCAGGTCATTATGTAGCCTGTAAGAATGGCAGTTGTTACCTGTGACTGTGCAGTCCATGCATGTCCTGAATCCACAGTCCACACAACCAAACAGCATGCAACTCACCAATAGACTGCAGTAACCGACTAAGGCCACTGCAGCAAATTGTCGCACTTTTATAGTGCAATCCATGCAAATGAGATGAGGAGCAACTTTAAGTAGATGCAAATTGCAGTGCTGCACCATTGAATGGCTGATTAGATGATTTGCATATAGGCTGAATATTGTGCTGTTGCGCTTTGCGGTGTGTTGAGCGTGCTGAGCCAATGGCGCAGTTCTGTGACATGCATAGTACACCCTCACTGTGCATGCCCAGGTTGCTGATGCAGGCATCTGCCACGTGATAATGTGTTGTGCACAGTAGGCAATGCAGTTCATGGCCACCATTGTGCTAGTGGCACTATAGCGATGTTCACTAGCATGTGGCACTGGGCCATCGCCGAGGTGCAATGGCCCAACTGCTGGTAGTCTGCTATGGCGCTGGCACACAGGCAGCCAATCATGACTACACTCATTGTCTTCCAATGGTGCTATGTGTGGCCATGTGCCAAGACCCTTGACCCTATGCCCGACTTGCCCCTAAACCCATCGTCAGGCATGGGTGCACCTCTATCGCTGTTCAGTGGCTGTAGCGATAGAAATAGCAGCTGTACTGCACAGCATCTGCACATGGGGAGCCATGCAGCAGCACCATATTGCCTACTATAACTGTAAGGATGGCACCAGATGAGCAGAGCAGTGGTCAGCCATTGAGTTGGTGAATCTGGTGGCGGTGTTGAACCACACCATGGGCCTCCTTGGAGGTGCCCTGGACAGGGCCAGGACAGAAGTGTGGCGAGGTGGCTACTGCCCTGGAGGAGAGCCACCGGATGGGGAGGAGCATGGAGCAGTACAGGCACCACTATGGGGACCTGTGGAGGAGAGACCAGAGCTACTGGCATGACTGCAGGCACGTGCCAGGAGGGGCATGGTGCCATGTCCAGGTAGGGTTCCGTCAACACACTTTATCATTCATATGGGTAACAGTGTTATATGTGTCTAGCACATGGGGAGGGACCATCTGGGGTTGGCTGTGTGGTGTTCACAGGGTGTGAGGTGGGTGGGTCTGGCTGGGTGGGAGGCACACACCTTGGGGCAGGGGACTTTGCTTCAGGATTGTACTGATGTTCTTCTCTTCTTGTTTTCCCCACAGAGCCTGGATGAACACTGCAGGTTGAGAGAGGGCGGAGGGAGGAGGACCAGGTGCAGCCAGGCGGGTAAGAGGGCCAATCACCGCCCACCTGACCAGCCCAGATGAAGGTGGTGCCATGTGACAGAGTGGGCAGTGAGGCATGGCCACCATTCATTGATACCACTGCCATGCATGCAACTTGTTACAGTCAACTTTGCTCAGTGGCAATGCATGTCTGGAATCATCAGTGGTGGTCATCACGTGCACCAGTCCTGGTTGTGCCACTCACTTTGCACCACATAGCCATGTCACTAAATGGCTACGGTGGTGCTTGGTTGGACAGTGGGTGTGTGCAGCGTTCGCGCGGCTGTATCGTCGGTGGGCGAGTCCTGTGGACATGATCCTACAGGTGATCACCACCATCACATGGTGCCTCCCATGACTTGCTGCAAGGCAGTCAAACAGTCCACCTGTTGACTATGCTCTGTCCTAATACCGCCATCTATGGGACTCACAGGCTGGAACACTGCCCAGCCGGTCAAATCTCAAGGGGTACAGAGGCTGGGGCGGAGAACTCACAGCACAGAAAAGCACTCCGCTGGGATCTCTCAGTCCCTGAATTCCCTACACTGGACCCCCTCCACCTTACTTCCCTCCCATTGTCCACCCTGCCCCCTACCACCCCACCTTGTTTGTGGCCCCTAACCTTGTATATAGTTTTTGTAATTTTGTAAATAGTTGAATTTTATATTTTGTGCAATACATTTGATTTTGATATGAATACTGTGGTGGTCTCTCATTTGCAGCTAGCTATAGGTGCTCAGCTGCAGTGGTGTGCATGGCGTCAGGGGTGGTGCAGTCATGGGTATGTGTGTGTGTCCGTGTGGAGGTGACTATGGTGGAGGTAGCTATCAGTCAGTGTCTGTGGGTGTGTGTTGTGCCCTGTGCACTGGATGACTGTGTGCAGTGGTCCATGGTGTGTGCTCTGTGTCCATGGTGCATCCATTGGCCCGTCCATGGCCTGTGCAGCTGACACACATGCATGTCTGTGACCTGCACAGTCCGCTGGCATGTCAGTGGTGGCAGTCCCTGCAGGGAGGCCACTGTACCCGTCACTTTGCTGGGTTGCCCCTGTCACTCGTGTGGTGCATGCTTGGCTTGGGTGGCACTGTGGGCACCACAGTCATTGTCCCACCTCCATGCTGTGCCTTGTGTGTATTGCAGGGGATGTGCCCCACTGTCTGTGACTTGTGCTCCGGGTGACTGCTGGTGGTGTACGGGTCCACAGTGCCTGCGCAGGGTGTCTGGCACTCTAGTGCCATGGAGGACTGTGGGTTGTGTGTACACAGCTTACATGGACCCACAGTGGGGGCTTGGTTGCCCCACCACTGCGTCCCTGTGTTGGTGTGCCCTTGGGTATGGGTGGGTGTCTGTCCATACACTGTGTGGCATCCGGTGTTGTGCATGCTTCCATGCACCACTGTGGGTATCTGTGCTGGCTGTTTTGGCCAGTGGTGAGTTGGGGTGTGTCACTGGAATACTGTGCAGGGTGCTGTACCACTGGTGGTGGTGTCAAGGGCATGCCCTGTCCCGTGTGGGGTACCTCTTGTGCTGACGCATGGTCGGTCACTCAGCAGTACCTCAGGGGAACTGTGCATGGTGGCAACGTGTCTGCCATTGTTGCATTGCCATGTGCTGCCACCTGCTGATGGGTGCTTGTGGTGGGGCTGGCTTGCATGGTTCTGTGGTGCACAGGGCTGCAGTGTCACAGTGGGGGTGGTGGCATGCATGGGGTTTCCTGCAGTGGTGGTCACTGCTCATGGGGGTGTCTGGGGTCATGTTGCAGGGTGTGCTCTGCACCGGGGATGGTATGGCAAGGGTGGTCTGCCTCCTAGGGTGCCAGTCACAGCTTGCGGTAGGGTGTGATGGAGCACCATGGCCTGGCTGTGGGTTGTTTGCTTGTCTCCATGGGTCAGTGGTTATTCCAGCCCTCCCCCCATTGTGCTGTGCTTGGGGTGTGGGGGGACAATGTCTGTTCTGCTATGTGTTCCTGTGCCCATCTGTGGCATGGGTGGTGGGCCCCTACCTCCCTGGTTGTGCAGTTACATTGCTCTGCTGCTGCGGGGCTCCCTGGTTGCACTATGGTACCTCTGGACTGCTCAGCTGAACAGCCCTTGTTGCTATGGCACATCAGATCTGCTCAGCTTCCCTCCCTAGTTGCGCTATGGTGCAGGTGGTGCGATATTCAGTCCTTCGGCTGTAGGTGCAATTTGGCTGCTCTGTTTTGAATATCACATCTCTTGCACATGGGTGCAATAGACTTGCACTTGCTTCTGCTATTGCACACTTTTTGGGCGCAGTTTGAATATCTGGGCCAAGGTATACAAGTGATATGGGGTGACCTCCAAGATATTTTACACCTCTGCAAAAGTCTTTTAAGTCCTACAGTTTTGAATTAGAACTACTCCTTCCCCCTTTCCTTTTTTATAGACAAATGGTTATTAATTAGATTGGCATAACACCTTTCATAGGGGTCACATAACAAAAGAGAAACATATTTTATTTATGTGGGATCCTGTCACATTAATTCTTGAGTATTTAAAGATGACCATCAGAACATGGCCACACCCCCTAAGGAAGAAGCACGGAGCCCTGAAGCTCTGTGGTACAGCTTGTTTTGTAAGCAGCAGCTGCATATGCATTTTACAACAAATTTGCCCTAAACAGTTTTGGTGGTATGTGCCTCAGATTTGTAAGTTCAAGTCTTGTTTTGTGAGGAAGCACTCTGACTTGCAAGCACACTTAGTGTTTTGTTATTCTGAGAATTTGAAAGAGTTGGTTTTTATGGACATGTTGTCGTCAAGGCACAGCTCAGGAAGCATAGGAAGACCAGGAGTAGTTGTAAAACTCATAAAAAAGGTTTATTATCAATAACAGTAAAATAAAAATAGTTCAGTAGAACTATTTACAAAGGCAGTACAAACAGAGGAAACAAAGTCCTACGTCTGAGGGTATCTCAAATTCCAAGTTTCAGTCTCTGTCTTTTTCTAGCAGAAGTACTGCTGCTCTTTTTATAAGTCTTTGCCTGGGAACTTGTTAAGAAACTAGCACTTTGTAAGTTGCAGGTGCAGCAAAATAGAACATGGTGACCCAGAACTGACCTCTTGTTGTCAACTCTGAAAAAGAGTTTATGCTGCATGTCAAGGTTAACCCCTAAATTCCAAATATATTTTTGCAATCATTTATATAGTACAACTATATACATTTCAAACCAAGGGATCCCAGATTCACAGAGATATTCACATATATTTTATAACCGCAGATATGCAACAGGGAAGAAAAGGGAGAACAGCAAGTGAAGACAGAGAGACAGTGAGATGAAGAGAATCACGAGATTATCAGGTGACCATTTCTAGGTCTTATGAGAACATCCAATTGTCACTGGGATTCCCTTGAAAGCAACTTCACAAACGCCTTCTTTGGGTTTAGTTGGCCACTTTATTTTAGAGTGAACTTCGTGCCATTTTACATATATATCCACACCATTTACATATATTATAAATCCACATCAAATATTTGCATAAATCTTATTTACATGTTATTTTTTGTTGTTCCTTTATTTACAATCCTGTACAACATTTATTTCTTATATTGCACATCTGTTGACAAGGTTGTGTAATAATGTTTTTTAGAGTTGTTTAAAGTTTCTTTTGTGTATTTTGGCCTTGTGAGGTGGAGAATTTATGGAGTAGGGGTTATAATGTAAAAGTTGAGTTTTGTGAGGTTTTGTGGGCTTTGGGA
The DNA here is from genome assembly GCA_016271365.2 of Neoceratodus forsteri. Taxonomy (NCBI): domain Eukaryota; kingdom Metazoa; phylum Chordata; order Ceratodontiformes; family Ceratodontidae; genus Neoceratodus; species Neoceratodus forsteri. The sequence goes on along the minus strand of CM028129.1, from coordinate 131,810,544 downwards.
ATATTGTGTAATTTTGCTGTGCAGAGTAGAGTGTTTTAAGGGGTAGGGATGTTGGAGATTTTGTGGGTATTCGTTTTGCCTATGGTTTTTGTAGGTTGTGCAAATTGATTTGAAGGTGTTGTTAAATATGGAGAGCAGTATTGGTTTTCGATTGGGGTATAAAGGATTGTGTACTGGTGTTTTGCCTAGTAGTGAAAATTAGTTTTATGTTTACTTGCAATGTTTAATGGTAGTATGTGGCATTGTGAATAATATAGGTGGCATAGAGTTTTGGGATTTTGGTGGTGGGGAGAAGTTTTGAGGAATAATTTTTGTGTTATTGAAAGTGGCTAGTGAGGAATGAGTGGAATTGTTTGAGAATTGCCTGACAGTTTATAGATTGCGTAGGTACTAAGTAGTATGCAAGATTCATAGTATTAAATGCTACAGAGAGGTGTCAAGTGAGGATTCAGATGGAATGGTTCTTTTTTCAAGTATTAGAGATTGTTGAGTATTGCTTAGGGTGTTTTGTGTTGTGCTTGTTTTGGTTGAGATTTATGAATTGTGCAGATTTTGTGTATTTCATAGTATTGCATTATTTTTTATGTATTTTATATTTTTTCTTTATGGTTGTGTTTGTTGTGTAATATTTTTATTTATTTTTTTTGATTTTGTTTGTTACTTTTGTTTTCATATATTTTGTCTTTTTTGTGTTTATTAAATTTGTTTTTTGTTATTTTGCTGGTAAAGAAATGGGGTTGGTTTACTTTTTTGTGTTAATGATGGTGTTTTCAGGGATTTATTTTTGGTTTTTGTTTTTTTTTGTTTATTAATGAGTTTGAAGTGCTGTGGAGGTGTGGGGTGTTTATGTGTATAGATGATGTTTTTGGTAGGTTCTTCTTGACGGATTTTGTTGAATTTCTTGTGTGGTAGGATTACATTTTTGTATATTTTCATACTTCCTGTGTTTGGTGCTAAGAAGATTAATGGATGTTTGTTATTATTATTTTTGTTATTTCTTGTTTACTTTTGATGATCAATTTTTCTGGTGTGTTGTTAGATCTGTTTAAATACTAGTGATGTTTAATTTTCTTATTTTTGATATTATGTTTCAATTGTGGTTGGTATTATCTATTAGTTATTGTTATTATTTTTTTGTTTTGTTTTTTTCTCACTTGCTGTTTTTCTATGTTTTACTTTTTTTTGTGGAGTTTTTATTTACGCTAGGGCCATGGTAAATTTGGGTAATTATGGGGTTATATGTTTCTGTATTGGTGTTAGGTTTGCCATGTTTAGTTTTAATTTTTTGGTTTAAGTTGTAATAATAAATTATCTTTGCTTGATTTATGTTAGTGTATATGTTTTACTTTCTTGTTTTATGGACATTCAATAAAATTATGATAAGATTTAGGTTGTTTGATTTATTTTCTTTCTATTCTTTAAATTTTGCTTTTGCAGTGGGTTGATATGCTGGTTGTTTTTTTTCTAGGTTTCTATTTGGAACTTATCATTTAGCGTGTTGTTTTGTTTCTGTACTTCTATTTCTTTTTTCAAGAGTTCTCTTAAATTTTATTTTGCCTCACTTTCAGCTTTGTACCTGTGCCTAAGTTATCCCACCCATCACATCTAGCTCACTCCCTCCCACCTCCCCTCCCTGCTCCCTCCCTGGTTCTTTCCATGCTCTGCGCCGAGGCATCACTCCCTGACTGCTGTGTTTTGATTTTGGAGCTACCCTTGTTTCACTGTTTTGCTTTTCTGATCCAGTCAATTGAAAATACCACCTCTGTGCTTGAATCTACTGTATTATCTGTAAACTTTTATTGAATCTGCTGTCAAATTCTGCCATTGCTCCTTGTATATATTTGTAAATTACTACTTCAGTACCAGTATATACCGTTTTATTTTGTAAATACTGTACATGCATTTTGTCAGCATTAAGCTATGAGAAAGGAAGGTTTTATTGGGCAGTTAATACATGGTTGGGGGGGTTGGGGCACGAGGAAACAGGCTGAGTGCCTCCAATTACCCAACCAGGCATTAATTCCTCAGTAGAACCCTCCTTTGGGGTGGCTTAATGTGCTTGTAACATGGCAAATGCTGTTGAAATTTTTTGAAATTATTAACTCAAACGAACAAAAGACAGACACTTTAGCTGAGTTTTAATGTTTTAATACTGTGACTTTGAAAGCTACAGGTGATCAGATGCTGAATATTTACTAATATTGTGGGTACTACCTCAATGGTAACATAAAAGTTGTATTTTAACAGTGATGCTGTAATAATTATGAAACTTTTTCAAGTGTTGCAGAAATATCAACAACAGGCTCTGTGTGTTGCTCGAGAAATGCTGCTCACGCCTGTGTGGAGGGATGTACTGCATTGTGGGATTGAACCTCCTAGAAATTTGCATATAATGAGACGCTTAACACTTATTAATATTGTGGGTACTATCTCAGTGGTAGCATAAAAATTGCATTTCAACAGTCATGCTGTAATAACTTTGAGACTACTTTCAAGGTTGCAGAAATATGAGAACAAGCTCTGTGCATTACTTGAAAATGCTGCTTACACTCTGTGTGCAGAGGTGTATTGCATTGTAGAATTGAACCTCCCAGAAATTTGCATATGAATAACTTTGATCCCTATGTGCTGCGAACAGTGCTAGCTGAACTAGGGAACTATCAACTTGTTTTTTTTAACAATATTTTTTTACCAGAATACAGTTGTGGATTTCAACACTATACAAGAACTGTAGAACAACAAAAAAGTACTCTTACACATACGATTAAGGTATGCGGGTAAACATCAACCTAACTAACTGCTTGATTATTACTATGCAGCAGGGGAAACAGAATACAGTGCTTTCTAATTTTCTACTGTGGGCCCATGCGATTTCCCAGTGGTTGACAAATGTACTACAGGAGCAAGTGGGCGTTACTAGGGAATTAATGCCTGGTTGCTGCTTGATCACCTGCTGCTATTTATCCAAAGAAAACTGGTTGTTTGAATCTGATATTTATTGCCATGTTACAAGTATATTTACTGTAGTTCTGCACAGTATTGTAAAGTGTCCTGGCACACTTATTTTCTGCTGTTATTCATTGTATCTATGTAGGGTTACTACCTGTCCCTATTTTCACAGGACAGTCCTGATTTGGGCGGCTGTGTCCTGCAAAAAACATGAAAAATACTACATGTCCTGACTTTGTAGTAGTAAAAATATTTTCTAATTTTCCCCTAAATGTTGCAGAAAACTATCATATCTTAACTAAAATACCTTAAAACGATAAGAAACAATAGAAGCAACTAAGAAACTACAATACTTAGCCTTAATTCTGATTATATAGAGAAAACACGTCTGTTGTATTGGTTGAGGTTACGTACTGTCCTGCGAAAAATCTTGTTTCAGTAAGAAATGTCCCATGTTGGGCTTCTTAAAAGTTGGTAACCCTATCTATGTACCGGTTTCTTTTTTCATTGTATCTATGTACCTTCCCTTTACCCTCCCCTGGGTCACCCCTGAAAAAGGGTCATTCTGTCTCAGTGGGCTTACCCAGTTACCAACATCCAAATAAATAAATCCTCGAGCACAAAATGAAACAAACATGAAAATAACTAGTTTTACAATACCTCATTATACACAACTCCACATTTAATATGCTATCTGTTATTCCCCAGACCATGTGAGCTTCAGACGATTTTTCTCTACAAATTCGTTTGAATAGTCTCTGAGTATTGTGGTCTTATATTTCCTTTTTGGCATATATTTTAAAGTGCTCAAAGCATCAAAATAAGCAGACAGAATTTTTTTAAAGTAGCCAGTTGTTACTTTTATTTTGGGAGTATTGTTGTTTTTCATTTGTTCATTAGAAAGATTTCTACAATTGGCATACCATCTGTGTAAACAAAGGCACCTCTCCAGAATTGAAGCCATACAAGACCCCATCACTGGGACCAGGCTTACTATAGTGCAAGACATGACCCAAGCCTTCTGTAAGTGCTATCAGTAACTTTATACCCCGGAGTATGTGACAGAGCCTGATGCCATCTCTTTCTTTCTGTCTAAATTGGCCCTTCCAACCCTTACAGAGGAACAACAACAGTTTCTGAGTGACCCAATTCAGCATATGGAGCTCTCTGCTGCCATAGCCAGATCCAAAACCATGAAGGCCCCGGCCAAGTGGCTATGGAGCTGAATTTTACAAATTCTCTGGACAAATGCTAAACCCATTGCTCCTTTAAACCTTTAATGAGGTCACTTCAGGCAACCCCCTCCCTCCAAGCAGGTCATATGCAGCAATATCTGTTTTATTAAAACCGGACAAGGATCCCCAGGCGTGTGCTTCCTACCACCCTATATCTGTCCTTGATACAGATTACAAATATCTCATGTCCATCTTGGCCCACAGGGTAGACAGAGTACTGGCTGACCTGATTAGCCTGGACCAAACAAGGTTCGTAAGTGCCAGATCCACTTCAGACAACACCTGTAGAGCCTTACACTGCACTCCATGTGATGCAGACCCAGGGAACACCATCAGTCATGCTCAGCTTAGATGCTGAAAAAGCATCTGACAGGGTCTCCTGGCTTTTTCTATATGCCACCCCAGGCAGGATGTGCTTCCCTTATAGTCTCCATCTGAGATCTCTACATGTCCTCTCAGGCATGTGTGAAGGTTTTGGGGCATTATTCAGATTATTTCCTCCTCCACAGAGGCACCAGGTAGGGCTGCCCCCTGTCCCCAGGACCTTTTGCCCTGTTTATTGAACCATTGACTCAGGCAATCAGACTGTCCCTTAACATCATAGGGATCCAGGTTGATGGCGTGGCCCACCGCATAGCTCTTTATGTGGATGATGTCCTTCTCTACCTAAACAACCCCACAGATTCAATTCCCACAGTGTTCCAGGTTTTGAGGAATTCAGTGCTGTGTCCAGCTATTTTTTTTAAACTTATTTATTTATTGAAACGTTTCACCAGGAAGGGCACACCGAACAACAAGTTACTCGTCTCACAGTGCGTCCTGGGGGGATGGGTCAAAGGGATAAACAACATAACATACAATACATACATCAATCAGCATCAGACAGTTAGTACAATACAATAGTGTAGTGTGAACTGATTAAAACAGCGCAATACATACAATTACAATATGACACTGAGCAGCAATTAGGACCATAGGTTTAACATTCAGTGAAATACGTGGAAGAATCAGTCTACTCTAATGTAAACAAGACTGTACAAGAAGTGCTGTAAATAAAACATAATTATATATACCAGTGAAAGAAGTGCCACCAACAGATGGACAGCTAGCTGAACAGGAGACAGAATGCAGTGTGCCACCTATCACGGGAGGGAGGAGTGACTAGTTGCAGATGCAGTTTACTGTAAGAAAGTTTTGTAAGGCCAAAGAAATGGAGTGTGGGGAGGAAGAGTAGTGAATTTGTGGAAGGAGGGCATTTCATAACTTAGGGAAGTGATGCAAGAAGGCCATCTACCCTACTGTAGTAGACCGACGAGGAACTACTAGTAGCCGTGAGTCATAGGACATAAGGGAATGGTCCAGTGGGGAGAGACTAGGTAGGGAGGTGGTCAGGTATGGGGGGGGAGTGAACCAAACCAAAATTTAGAGGCAAATTTAGCACAGTGGAGATGGCGGTGATTTTCTAAGGAGGAGAAGGCCAGGGAGTGGTAGAGAGCACAGTGATGGGTGAGGGGGGCGTCTAGAGTAAAGCGACAGAAGGAGTTAAAAAGTGAATCTAATCTGGTTTGGGAGGACTTGGGAGTGGCACTGTAGACTACATCACAGTAGTCAAGGATAGGTAGTATCATCTTCTGGACTAGTTCACGCCTGGCCAGTAGTGTGAGGCAGCTACGGTTCCTGTATAAAGCACCAGGTTTGAGGCGCAGATTTTCAGGATGGCATCAACATGTCCAGAGAAGTTGAGGTGTTGGTCGAGGCAAACACCCAAATACCTAAAGGAGGAGGTATCCTCAAGGACTGTCCCATCTAGGGTGTAGAGGAGGATAGGGAGGGAGCCGAGAGTCCTGCCTAGTGCCAAAGGTCATTGAGACTTGTCTTCATGGCACTGAGAGAGAGATGGTGGGAGCTGAATCAGAGCTGAACTTGACTGGAGTCATGCTGAAGTCTGGATTCAATATCCGCAGGAGATTGGCCTGAGGTGAAGAGGACCATATCATTGGAGTACATGAGGATTGAGGTAGATGAGCAGACTGAGGGAAGGTCATTTAGCAAAATGGAGAAAAGGATTGGGCCCAGCATGGAAACCTGGGGTATGCAGTATTGATAGGGAGAGGCGGAGATAAGGCTTCCGCAATATTCTAACTGTCTGGGTCCTACCTACTAGATAGTCTTTGAACCAACTAGTGGCAGAGTCAGTGAGTACAGCCAAGGAGAGGGAGTGTAAAAGAAGGGCATGAGAAACAGCGTTGAAAGCCTTAGCTAGGTCAACAAAAATGGCAGAAGTGATTTGACCACTGTCCATCCCAGTGAGGATGGAATCAGTGAGCCTAACTAGGGAGGTGGTGGTGGTCCAAAAACTGGATTGGAAGGTAGTGAAGAAGTTAGACTCAGAAAGATAGGAAGTAAGTTGAGAGAAAACTAGATGCTCCTGGAGTTTAGGCAAGGAAGGAAGGAGAGAGATGGGGTGATAATTGAAGGAGTGGAAGGGTATCCACCCTTAGGCATGGAAAGGACAGCTGCATGCTTCCAGACAGAAGGATAGAAACTGTGGTGAAAGAATGGTTAAGTAGGACAGATAGTGGAGCAGAGATAGCAGGCCCGATAGATACAACAGTTTGGGGTCCATGCCATCAGATGAACTGCCTTTGGTGGGATTGAGGGCATAAAGTGCCTCAAGGTGGCAGCAGGTATGATGTTAGAGAAGGAGAAAGAGGAGGATACAGAGGGTATTGAGGAGAGAAGGAGAAGAGGGTGTGAGGTTAGCATGTGCAGGTGGAGGCAAGGAGGATAGAAGAGCAGAAGCACAGGAGGTAAAATAAGTATTAAATTCGGTAGCAATGCTAAGGTGTTCAGCAACTTGAGTATTGTTTATTTTAAGGAGAGGAGGAGGGGGAAAGAAAAGGGAGTGAATTACGTTCCAGAATTTAGATGGATTATTTATGTTGGACTGGAAGGTCAAACAGAAGTAGTCTGATTTGGCTAGGCGAGCGGCTTTTGTACACTTGTTACACAGCGACTGGTAGATGTTAGGGATCATGGTAGATTTATATGTTTTCCAAGCTTGATCTCTGGCCCTTTGACATTCCATAAGTTCAGGGATGACTCAAGGAGGTGGTTTCCTCTCACCTTGCCCACCTTAAGGGGCATGGTTGTTCCAGACCTCAAGAAATTTAGTTTGAAAGTAATTATACACAGCATCTATTGTGTTAGATGTGGCTATTAGCTCCCAGTTAGAGTGGTCCAGATCTTGAAGGAGAGCAGTGAGGTTCAATGACTTATAATAGTGGAATAATAGCATTTGGGGGCTTTAGTTCTGTGTATTTTACATATCATAAAGACCATGTGGTGATCGCTAATGGCATCTGGTAAAATACCAGATTTGTGATCCTGTGGGGGTGGGACGTGAGGGCCCAGTCAATAAGGGAATGTTTGCTGGATTTATGGTTAATGCGGGTTGGTTCTGAAATGAGCTGTGACAAGTTAAGGGCAGAGATATCATCATAACGTGTTTTAGTAAGGGAGACGGTTAACCAGTTTTGGTTGAAGTCACCCATTATGTAAGTTTTACCTGCTGGAGTGAGTGAGGTTATGGTTTTGATGAGTTCTGTGATGGCAGTGGGGGGAAGGGAGACCAGGACAACAGTATGCATCCGAATAGGCAGAGAAAAGGGGAGGAAGAGTTTAAGAAGTAGAAGCTCATATGCTTTAGGAACCGAGGATGCAAGAATGCAGGAGAACTGAATGGATGAGGAGACATTGATAGCTACTCCACCACCCCTGGTGGGACAGTCCTGTTGTGAGATTGTGTAACTGGGGATTGAGATGGCAGGGTCACCTATTTTGTGGCTTAACCACATTTCAGAAAGGATGAGGATTTCAGGGGTAAGTGAGGCAACTAGAGGTTGAAGTAAATCAATTTTAAGAGAGCAGGCTGCATATGTTTAATTGCAGGATTTGTAAGCCATGGGGCAGGGTAAGGGGGCTGTGTGTGGCTGGGACAGCAGATGCAGATACTGTTGGGGGGGTACCTGCAGGGCAAGGCCCAGGACTGGGGTTTATGTCACCTGAGAACATGAGTAACAGCAAAATGACCAAGAAGTGGATTTTTACACTCCTGTACCAGGGTGGGGTTCTAATTAAGGAATGGGTGGGTAATGGGAGTTGGGATGGGGAGGCTGACATTTTAATATGTGTAGCAGGGTGAAGTAGGTTGGTATAGGTAGGAGAGTTGCACTGGGTTCAGAAGGGGTAGTGTGTCCATCTAACTGGGACTGGTGAAGGGTATTTGCCATGTTGTAGAGTGGTGGGGAAGCAAGGGGGCAAATGGAGTCAGTCAGTATAGGTGAAGGAGCAGGGGTAATGGTGAGGAGAGGAAGGCAGAGTGCAAGGAGGGTAGTGAAAGGTGCCTATAGGGGCCAGGTGCAAAGCACAGGGAGTTATGTTAGCTGCCTAGTAGTTGTGTCAGAAGAGAGACTGGGAGCCGCAGTGTGGTTAGTTCAAGGGGTGGGGGTAGGTGGATAGAGGGAGTACAGAGCAAGGGACTTGAGAAGGGCTGCTGTAGGTACTTCACGGTGTATGAATTAGCAGCGATAACCCCTGGGAGGGAAGAATATAACTAGCACAGTTGAAAATTATTGAATAATGATCTGCCAGGGAAATGGTGGTAGACAGAGGCAGTAGTAGGGGAGATTCAGCACTTGAGAGATCAATAGTGGTTCTAGCTAGAGCTTACTAGAGCGAGCATGAGACTACAGTTTTAGTTTTAGTTTAGTTTATTGTTCTAGGAATTATTATCTTTGAGCCAATGGCTCTTTTACAAAGGTTCCACGTCATCAATGTACAAACAAACAAGACATGTTACATAGAATGGTCAGCAAATTATAAAGGTTACAGATAATCAAACTGGGAGCAGCTTGGAATGGGCGTGGAATAACTGTGTAGCAATTGGGCTGCAGGGGTGGGGTTTGCATTCAGGCAAGTGGATTTAAAGAGTGCCAGGGCGGGGGTGGGTGGGAGAAAAAAGTGAGAAGAGTGAAGAATAGGGAGAAGCAGCTGAGAAGTGGCAGAGACAGCTGAGTCAGAAGGCTTGCCACAGTCAGTCAGAGAAGCCAACTGGTGGGCCTAAGGGAGGAGAGCGGTTAATCAGACTGCTGCCGGGAGAAGGCAGCAATAGTTGAAACTCCAGCTCAATGAAGGAACTGTAACTGGAGCAATTACCAGCTTAATCTTAATAAACAGACACCCTTTCCTTCTTCTTTGCCCCAACAACAGAATTCAAGGAAAGATTCGCTTTCAGATGGGATTTAGACAAATTGAAGTATCTGAGGTCTATCTATCCCACAGGGCCGAGAGTGCCATGCTGAATAACTATACTCCTTTCTACACACAAATGCAACAGGGCCTTGCCAGGTGGAATGCATTACCCTTAAATATTACACAAATGATAGAGGTGATTCGAATGGTTACCGAGCTCTGTATCTCTTTCAAAATATCCCAACTTTCCTTCCCACACAGATTTTTAAAACCTAGACTAAATCAGTCTCCAAGTTCATCTGGGTTGGCAGATGCCCCAGAATAAAACTAACCACATTGTTTCTCCCAAGGGATAAAGGGGGTCATTCTCTCTCCCAAACCTAAAACTATATTACTGGGCCTCACAGCTAATGTACATAATGCATCGCTTCCTGGGCATTACCCCAGCAAGATGGCAGGAAATTGAGGAGACCATACTCCCTAATGATGCCTTTGTATAAGCCACACTATTCCAAGATCCCCCTCTGGAAGGGCAGATAGCTCCGAATCCATGGCTATGGTATCTGCTGCGGGTGTGGAAATCTATCTGAAAAGTTCTACAACTTACCCCATTCCTGAGCCTGTTGTTCCCAATTGCCAAACTTGAGAATTTCCATCCTGCCCAAACTGACCTAACATTCCACAGTTGGGAACGCTACACCTGAGCTACCTTACCTGTTCCTGGCAGGCCATGCTTTTCTGACATTTGCTGAGATACAACAGGCATACAACTTGAGGAGATCGGATTTCTTCTGATACCTGCAACTGTGCCATTTCTATGAAAATCTGCCAATCGGTGCTTGCTGCCAAGCGAACTCCCCCCATTAATTACACTTCTAATCAAGGTACTTTGTACTAAAGCAGTCCCATATGCTATTTCTATGTTTTATAAGGGTCTCACTGACTCTATGGGAGACTCCACTAAGTACATCCTTGATAAATGAAATGCAGAATTGACAAACACCTCACCCTAGCACAGTGGCATAGTTCTTACTGCCTAGCAGCTAAAATAACAAACTCATGCCACTGGCAAGAGTTCTCCTGGCAGCATCAGATTCGATTTTTAGAACCCTAGCCATTGACCCACTACCTTGACACTAGGTCAACTGAATGCTGAGGCACTGATGGAGAGAGTATTGTACATCATCACACATATTCTGGCAGCGCCCTAAGTTACAACCCTTCTTTGAATTAGAAGAACGATATGGGAGGCCGATACCATTAACTGGTGAACTGTTCCTACTCTATATTCTACCACAGGGCTTTAGGGACTCCACACCCGCTACCTACTAGGGATCCTTCTATTAGCAGCCAAGAAAGCTATTACAAAATTGTGGCTCACTGACCAGATTCCCTCCATAAAGGTCTGGAGAGCTTTAGTGAACCAAATTGATAGACCTGATAGGATCAATCATAGCTTGAATGACACCACAGAACTTTGGTCCTCAAGGTGGAATGGATGGATCATTCATATGTTGCCTAAGGACCCCGAATTTGTACCATAAGGGACAAGTCCTCACTCTGTTGAGGATAATCTTAGAAACTCCTAGGCCTCACATCGAATGAAAGAGGGGAGTAAAATAGAGAGCCCCAGTCACCCACAACAGGAGACTTATGTTTGCGTACTGGCCACACAGGTGAAATGGGGGAAGCCAAGAAATGTATAAGGAAAACTCTATATATTAGATAATATTATTATCTGCAAGTACAACCTGTAACTAGTGCTCTGATCAAATGCTACTTGTGTATCTCTGGCTAACAAAAAGTTTAATAAAGAATATATTTATGAAAAAAGAAGGATTTCTACCATATTACGTTCGCTTGCGCGCATGCGCAAGGAACGTCTTGGGAGAATGGGACATTTTGGAGGTGTGCCTGTCCTGTGCAATCCCCTGCTCCATTAAGCAGGCATGGTGGTCCTGCACCAATCGATGCGGTGCTGTGTATGACAGCAGTGGTCTTCTCTTCAAAGAAAACCACCGCTGTGTGCTGGCAACGCTCACTCCTGAAATCTTTTGGTGCCACGCTGGGAGCCCACCCCAGCATGGCAAACGCCCCGCTGCCTGCCGATGGGGTTGCCCAATCCCCAGTTGGCTCCCACGTCCCCCAAACAGCTTTCCTGCTGCCACGCTTGGGAGCCCACCCAGCATGGCAAGTGTCCCGCATCGCCTGAGTAAAAAAAAAACTGTAAAAAAAAGTTCCATCGCTGTCTCCCCACCCCCTCCCACAACCCGCACTCACCCACTGTGCACCCTGCCTCCCCACACCCCCTCACCCCATACTTACCTCCGGAGCTCGGCGCGACGATCATCGCTGGACCGGGAACACGTCTGCACTCTTCAAAGCCGACCGCGAACTGAGGAAATGCCGGTAAGCTGTATAATGGGCTAGATGGTGTTTTTCAACTTTGTTGCACATCTCAGGCATTTTTTGGAATTTTTGCACCAAATTTTCAACATGGGGTTTTTGGGTCCCCTTCTCATGAATTCTGTCACTGTCATGGCGTTATTCGGGCCCGAAGGGTGATTTCGCAGTTACTGCGCGAAATCACCTTTTGTGTCTGATTAATGAAACGACAGTGCCAGCGTTCATAAGGTGGGCTCTCAAAAAGCCTATTTTGAAAATTTGGTGGAAAAATTCCTAAAAATGACCGTTTTACGAGCGTGCGTTGCGCAGTTCCTATGCAGGCTTGTAAGTTCGCGAATTTTCAATATTTTAACTCCAGATTTTCAACATTGCCATTTTACCACACCTTCTTATGAGTAGTACAGCTGTCATTTTCACATCTCACCCAAAGCGTGTTTCCCCATGTAGGCACTAATGGCGCGATCGGTGTGAAATCAATGTATGGAAACATTAAGAAAATCACAGTGACACTGTTCATGAGCAGAGGTCTTAAAATGGCTATGTATTGAAAATTTGGTGAAAAAATTCCTAAAATGCTTGTTTTATTTGAGCGCAGCGCAGTTCCTACGCACGTCAGAAGTTTGCGAATTCAATATTTTCACCCAGATTTTCAACATTGCCATTTTACCATACCTCCTTATGAGTGGTACAGCTGTCATTTTTCACATCCTGCCCAAAATGTGTTTCCGCCCATGTTGCGCACAATGGCGCAGTCGGTGTGCGAAATCAATGTTTGGGACACATTAAGAAAATCACAGTGACACTGTTCATTAGCAGAGGTCTTAAATGGCTATGTTAGAGAATTTGTGAAAAATTCCTAAAACTGACTGTTTTTCACGGCGTCGTTCGCAGTTCATACGCCGCTCGTAAGTTTGCAATTTTCAATATTTCCACTCCAGATTTTCAACATTGCCATTTTACCACACCTCCTTATGAGCAGTACAGCTGTCATTTTCACATCCTGCCCAAAACGTGCTTCCGCCTCATGTAGCGCATAAATGGCGCAGTCGAGTGAACTCAATGTATGGGACACATTAAGAAAATCACAGTGACACTGTTCATGAGCAGAGGTCTTAAAATGGCTATGTTGAAAATTTGGTGAAAAATTCCTAAAATGACTGTTTTACGGCGTGCGTTGTGCGGTTCATACGGCGCTAAATGAGGATTCGCGAATTTTTCAATATTGCTCAATGACTTCCAAATACCTAAACAGCACATAGAAGCAAGCAACATTCGGCATTGACAAATGCTTGTACTTTTTGTCACTGATTTTTTAAGCCATGTCCAAGTGCCAAATACCACTGCAAATACCTGGCATCATCTCAGCATTGACAAATGCTTGTTTTATTAGGTGTGATATGAGCTGCAATACTTTACCTGGTGTCTGACATATCCAGTTGTACAGTATTCCCTCATACCTCATCAGCATGGGCAGTGTGATCAGCCAGTCAACCCTTACTACTAGCACATCATCACCAATTCATTCATTATGAATTAATCAGTAATGACTAGGATGTAAGTTTGTCATGGAGACATACACGTCATTGATTCCATGACGTTTGATCTTTATTCAGGACTTCCATGACTTTCACTAGTGTCATCAGAATGTAGCAGTGATGACAGTGTCACAACATTTACTACTGTTTACTAATGAATCACACTTCGTATTGTCAGAAATGCTTCTAATGCACAAAAAGAAAAAGTACATGAGATGTAAAAAGTAACATCTGGCTATTTCTGAAAACTAATATTAATTTCAGGTGGTGTACTATCTCTGTTGCATGTTTCCTTGTTATTACAGTGTAACTTTTTCTGTTCTTACTTGCATTCACTTATCAATTCTTTGTACTTTTCTTTACATTTTAATAAAATTTATGAAGGAAAAAATATGGCAAACTCAAGAGTTTCTGTCTTTCAATAGTTTTTGTGTGGGACTACAGGCCCAGATAATGTGTCACTAGAAAATAGAGCAAAATGCCTGGCCGCTTGCTTTTTTTTTTTTACTCTCTGTTTATGCCCCCTTACTCATCACTCAGGACCCTATCCTCGGGGATCCCTAGGCTATGTGCGCTCCCGTAGGTCATCCCCAGGTAACTCCTCCCCGAGTCCTGGCAGCACTGCCCCCATCCAGCCTCGGTTTGCCCGCCTGGCAGGGAGGAGAGGAGACCCCCCCTGTAGTCCCCTCCAGTCCATGAGTATGCGTTGGATATGCTGCACAGGCCCTATCTGGAGCCTGGTTGTGGATTTCTCTCGGGCAGCCAGGTCCCATCTCCAGGCATCCATTGCGGGGTTTCTCCTCTTTTCAGTGCCATCCCTCAGGATGTCGGCACACTGGGGAGCCAAGGGGTGGAGCACATCACAACGTGCCAGGACTCCAGCTCCTGGCCGATGTCCTTCCACCCTGCTGCATGCTGTCCTGCTGCACTTCCACCCATGGTCGCCCAGGTGGTGGTAGAGTGGCGGACATGCAACCCACCCCTCGCGGAGGAGGAGAGCGGCCTGTGGGAGCTCAATCGTCCTCCCTTCGGGCTGGCCTCCAGCCGCCTGGAGTCCGCTCCCTCAACCCGGGTCACTGGCGCCAAGCGTTGCCCTACTGCTATACTGGTGGGCCCATTGCTTTTGACAAAGCATACAAAACTCTTTTCTCACTGCATCAGTTTTATTATTTTTCCATAACATCCCATCGCTTCGCCAATTTATAGGCTTCCTCGGTGGAGTTCTATAATGAATTAGAAAATAGGTTTAAGACTTCCTGGTCTCTGATTGGTTGATACCCATTTCGGGGAGTAGATTGCCTTCCAAGAGACCAGGAAATAAAGATGCCAACTTCCTGCCTCAGTACCAAGCTTGTATCACTGTGCCAGTTTAGATTGCAAAATTTAGTAGCAATCATTTTTTTCTGCTTGCTAAATGAGAGGAGTGAGTGAGTGAGTGAGTGAGCTGGCCAACCCCCATCACAACTAAACAGCACTATAAATAAGAGAGACTTACTCATTGTAGCAGAAACAATACATTTTCTTTTTTTTTCCAACATGAAGCGCTACCACTGTGCGCTCTTTGCTTGTCACCATGACTCATGCGCCCTCCTCTGGCTGCCAACCCACTTTACTGCTGCAAGCCGGTATCGCATCTCCATCTGCAGGAGTTGAATTCAACAAAGTACCAACAGTCACATACTGGAATCAGCACTGCAATATCATTCTCGCTCTTCCCATGCTTGGCCAACATCAAGACGGATCGTGCTCCCTCTTAGTACCCTGATAATCAACAACAGGACGACATGAAAACAACTAACGGGGGATCAGTCACGTTAGTATAAAAAAAACATAGGCTGACAGTATAGCCTAGAGGTTAGAATAATGAGCTATGAATGAGCTTTGTACATCTAGTAGCCCTGGGTTTGATTCCTAAAACCTCCACTTGCATACTGTGTGACTCTGAGCAAGTTACTTAACCTCACCAGTGCTCCTAGGTTGCCCTTGAAAACAAGCACGTGTGCCTAGTGGGCTTTACCCAGTTACCAAAGAATAATAATAAAAAAATAAAACAGAGTGCTGACTATATCTAAAATACAGTGGCACAGTACAAATTAAAGCAGTGCCCTCTACTGCAAATGCCAGCAGTGGAGGGAATACTTTGCAGAAAATATTTTTATTAATTTAATTTTTAAATGTTACATTTTCCTCTCGAAAATACAGCTTAAATTCCACTTTCTAGTGCAATAATACCTCCAGAGTGAGAGGTATGGGCTATAACGGATCTTCCAGGGGCTATAAGGCCTTCTACCTGTGGCGCCAAGTTCATTACATCCCTGGGCCATCCAGTAGCTCATACTGCTCAACCTTGTCAGGTATTATTGCTAGCCCAAAAATATTTCATTACGTACACAACATTCTTTTGAGTTTTTATCATAAAATACTGCTATCATAACCTCAGTAGTGAAATTGCATACCTGTTATATCACTTTTATTTATTTATTTCACTCCTCAGAGATAACCGTTGAGCACAATTTTTTTTTTCAAAGGTTTCATGCCAAGGTTTCGAGACATAATCGATTAGACAGGAACAGTGACTATAACAAGGAGCATGAACCATCAGGTACATTGACAGGTAACAAGGATTTACAATTGGCAAAGTGCAGAGTTACAATAAGGACACCTCGAGGCAGCTAGGGTTATTACAATAATCCATGTGAAAAGAAGCATTGAGAAACCAGGGACATTTGCAAAGTCTAGGAAAAGTTAGCTACAGTTGAAGCCTTATAGTTTAGTTTAGTTTATTAGTCTAGGAATTAATACCTTTGAGCCAGTGCTCTTTTACAAAGGTTCCACGTCACAAGAACATTTAACAAAGCACGATACACTTACAGGTAAAACCAGACAGGAAAGTTACATCATAAATTTTACTATTAACAGTTTAAAGGCAGTAACGTTTTAAGTTTCATAGAAAACAAGCTATAACAGGTTCAAGCGGTAGACAATTTCGAGGTTAAGGAAACTTCCAGGAGAGGGTGATCATTAGGCTTCAAAAGGAGGCTAAAGAGAAGGAAAGGTGGTGAGCGGAGAGAGTGGAGGGGACAGAAAAAAGGGGTGGAGTTTGGGTAGGAGACAGGAAGTAGTAGAGGCACCAGAGGGTTCATTAGTCAGGAGAAAGAGGCCTCAGATGTGAGGATGGACATGAGGGTAGTAGTCTTTATCTAGCGCAATCACAGTTGCTAGTGGTGGTGAGGTGGGCATAGAGCATGGATTTGAAAGCTTCAAACGAGGTTGAGGATAGAGTAGGTGGACTAAGCGCGTTTGAACCATGTCAGGGCCCTGTATGCGAAAGATCTTTGTCCCTGTGCAGTCCGGCATCTCGGAACCAGGAAAGGTTGGCGTTCAGATCTGGTGGAGGGTCGTGAGCCAGGATTCAGTCGGAGTAGGTTTTGAATACATAATGGAGTCAGTCCCAATATAGATTTTTTTGCCATTGTGCAGGTGAGATAAATAAGACAATTTGATAGGTTCAACCAGCCTGATTCATAGTACAGATCACACGTGTGAGTCAGTCTTTGAGCCCCCGTGAGGAGCCGGCAGGCCTTATTTAGAGTGATTGAGACGCCTTAGAGCAGTGGAGGTAGCGAGCCATAAATAATAAGGCCATAGTCAATGATTGAGATTATGGAACTCTGTATAGCTATTCTCAATGCTGCTTGATTTAGAAATTGACGGTTACAGAATAGTATTCCAAGGCATTGGTTCACTGTTTTTGCAGTGTTGTCAATGGGTTGCAAAGGTGAGCCCTTGGTCAAAAGTGATGCCAAGGCATTTGGAAAGCATTTACTTGGTCCAGTGTAATTCCCAGAGGTTTGTATGGTGAGTGGAGTATGCCTATTTTTGTTTTGGTGATTGGAGAAGAGCATGGCTTTTGTTTTATTGTGGTTTAGCACAAGTTTACTATCCAGAAACCACCTTTCAACACTACAGAAAGCAAGTTGCAGGCTTTTTCGTAGGGAGTTTGGATCCTTGTGGGAAGAGAGAATTACAGCATCCTCAGCGTATAAGATTATTTTCTCCTGGCAGATATCTGGGAGGGAGTTAAGGAACAGGCTAAAGAGGAGCGGTCCAAGAATTGATCCCTGTGGTACAGGAAAACCTCTCTCGGCCAAAGGTCCTTTTCTTATAGTGCACCACTCTGGCTAAATGGCAGTCAATAGCACTCCAATGCATATAAGAAATAGCTATGCAGTAGCAAGAGCAGCCTGTTGAGGCACTGTTGAGAGTTTACGTGAAGGGCTGTATGGAATGGTAATGAGCCGAGTAGGAGGAAGAAGAGGAGTGGAAACGGGAGAAGAGGATCATGGGAAGAGGTGGATAGTGAGGGGAGAGAGTTTGGGTGGGAACAGGAAAGATAGTAGGTCTCGAAGAACCAGGGAGAAAGTAAGTGCGAGGACAGATGGGGCAGCGGAAGGGGGGACAGAATCATTCACTGCCCCTTGCACTGGTGGGAGAGGTCAGCACTGGCTACCTGCAAGAGCAGGTGCCAGCAGTGGTGAGATGCTGCCTCAATTCAAATTTAAAGGCTGGGAGACTGGACATATTAGTTATGTGTGAGTGGATCTCATTTAGCCAGAGTGGTGCACTATAAGAAAAGGACCTTTGGCCAAGAGAGGTTTTCCTGAAAGGGACGGCCAAAGAGCAGCGAATCATACCCCTGGTGCAATAAGTGGAGTGCCCAGCCTGTACCAGTGGTTTGGGAGGTGGGACTTTCCTAATAGGAATTTTTTGCCTAGAAGGCACGTTTGGTACTTTATTCTATTGTCAGATTCAGTCAACTAGTAAGTTCATAGAGTGTGCAGGTGTGAGCTCAGCTGTCAGCATCAATGCTAATCTGCAAGCCTTGTTGAGGGCAATCATGATCTGTTTGAGACCAGTGTCATTGGCAGACCCACAGATCACCAACCTATAGTCAATAATTGACAGTATAGTGCTGAAGACTGTGAGTCAAAGGGCAGAGGGAGTGAGGTAAGGTTTATGCCTGTACAAAATACCCAGCTTAAGATTAACCTTTGACGACTTTGATCTGTGTGTGCTGCAAGAAGGTAAGGGTATCATCTATGTGGACCTCTGAGGTACTTGAAGGTGTGTACCTGTTCCAAAGGGATGGCCTGTTTATTGACAATTGTCAAGCCAAGGAGGATTTCTTGTGCTGAGGGCTGAGATCAGCATGGTTTTTGTTTTCCTGTAATTAAGAAGTTTCTGATTGCAGAACCAGTCTTCCAGGGTGTTGAACATGGACTGAAGCTCATTCTGTACCTGGGCAAGATGAGTGCTGCTACTCAGGATGACTGCATCATCAGCATACAGAATGACCTTAGACTGACAAGCTTCCAGGAGTCCATTTAAGAACAGGCTAAAAAGTAGTGGACCCAAGAGTGATCCCTGAGGGACACCTAATTTAATTTCCAATGGGGAGGAGACCAATGACCTGATCCTAAAGTTCTGTCTACGGTGAGAGAGATAATCATTAAACGAAAGTGTGACTTCTGAGGAGAACTCCAAAAGGCGTAGCTGTAGGAGGAGTAGAGAATGGTTTACAGTGTTGAAGGCCTTAGTGAGATCAATAAAGACAGACCCCACTAGTCTGCCATTGTCCAGTGCCTTATGCACAAAGTCAGAGAATTCTATCAGTGTAGTGGTAGTACTGTGGCTTTTTTGAAAGCCATGCTGCTGCGGACTTGGAGATCATGTTTCTGGAGATACTTTGTGGTTTGATCGGCTACAATTCTCTCAAGCGCTTTTGATAAGGGAGAGAGAATAGAAAGGACAATAATTGGCTGTGCTGGTGCGGTCACCACTTTTCAACATGGAGTTACTAGTGCTACCTTCCAGGTGTCTGGGAATTGCACAATGGAGAGAGATTTGTTAAATAATTTGGTGATTGGGACCAGCAGCTCTTTGAGGGCAACTTCTACAAGCTTCATGTCAATATTACCACCACCAAGTCTGTTTTTTCCAAGGACCTTTCTGACATAGGTTCTAGTCTCCCTAATTGTGACACACCTGAAGTAAATATTTGGAGTTTTAGGGTCATTTCTAGCATTCAGCTTGTCAGGGCCTAATGGCAAAAGGAAGCCAGGAGGGAGAACAGCACTGAGGTCAGAGAATGCTGAATTAAAGGATTCAACAATTAAACATGGATCCGAGGTGGGAGTACCATTTAGATTTAACATAGAGGGATGCACACTGTCATCTTTTCCCATTAATTCCTTGATTTTCTGCTAGAACCTTTTGCCATACTCCCAAGTGCTATCTAGCTGCTCTTTGCAGTGCTTTGCCTTTGCCAGCCTAGAGAGGTGTGTGCACTTGTTTCTGGCTTCTCTGTAGTTCTGTAGATCCTGTGGTAGACCAGGGTTCCTAGCAGTGGCCCGTAGGTTATCCCAGGCCCTGAAGTGGTTAAGGTGGTCACCTGTGATCCAATCATTGGAAGATCCCCTGATCTTTCTTCTCCTTAATAGGGCAAAGGAATCACATATTTCATTAAATGTGTCAGTGAAGTACTTCAGGGCCTGGTCTATGTCTTGGAGTTTGTCCGGGTGGGACCAGTTCACCTGAGCTAGGGCTGATCTGAAGGCTCACATTTGTCCCCTCTTAATGACTCTGCTACTAATGGTGAAGGGTGGGACCTTTTCCTTCTTATTCACCCATTTACATGACTGGAGAATGATGCTAAGACAATCGGAGAGCACTGCTACTTGTTTGAGCCTTGCAGGGTGGTTGGTTAAGATCCAATCGAGTAATGTGCCTTTGCCAGTCTTGTAATTCAGCCTGGTACACTGGGTTACCACTTGTGTGAGATACACCTGCGACCTGGTCTTTATAGGTATCAGAATCCCTCGATAGCCAATTGCTATTGAAGTCACCCATGATTATGATGTCTGAATTCCTCTTAATTTTAGAGATCACACCAAGTTGGGAGCCCAGCCCCAGCTTTGTCTTACCAGGTGGTAGGTAGACTGCAGCAATGGTAAGGGATTTGTTTTGCTTCCCTATTCGGAGGTCTACTGCAAGAAGCTCGAGGTCACAAGACATACTCGAGATATTCGACACACATACCTATATGCCTTCCTTGACATAAATGAGGCATCCACCCCCCCTTTTCCCCAGAGTCTGTCTTGTCTGTGTATGCTATACCCCTGTAGTGCAATTGTATTATCCTTTGTCTTAGGGGTGAGCCAGGTTTCGGTCAGACAGATGATGTCCAGGGAGTGCAGCCTAGTCCAGGTTTGGAACTGAGTGATTTTTGGCAGGAGACTGCAAATGATCATGGCAGCAATTTTTAAACCACCACCCCTGTGATTTGTCGTATGGCCACCTGTTGGTGGACCAGAATTGGAGTGCACATCCCAGCAAGTAAGAGCAGTATCAGGATTGAGAATCTGGTGGCGAAGGAGTAGTCACTTGGCCAAGTTCCTCCTTCTAGGGTGGTCAGATATGGTGAACTCTGTGGTGCTACTATGGGCAGCAGTTAGCTGAGTCAATACCAGGATGCTGCTACACACAGTGAACAAGATTACATGGTCAGGTGGGCAAGAGGGTAGCAAAAGACCAAGGGCGCCCAGTGGATAATAGGTAGTGCCAGTTCCTATTTCACATGGCATTAGGGCAGTTGTGCAAGGTCCACTTTCAGGAGGAGCAGTTTGCTAGGACATTGCACTTCATTAATCTTTAAATGTATGCTGTATATTCAGTTGACATTTGGTTGCCAAAAAAGCGATAAACTGTTAATATCCTTATTATTTTCTTAGTTTTTATAATAAGCATACTGTGCCTCCACCACCTATTATGCAGGATACTGTTTTTTCTGCAAGGTACACTTTTGTCTTCATTATCTCGTGACATACGTGCTTCTGTCTCATTTCATTTAAGCCTTGTATCTCAGGATTTTCCTGCTGATAAAATACATTTTGTTTTATTCTTTGGCAACTGGGAAAGGACCACCGGACCACAAGCTCCATTTACAGGGGTGACCTAGGAGCCATGTGGAGGGTAAGTGACTTGTTTAGAGTCACACTGTATGCGAGTACTGTACAGTAGAGATTGTCAGAATCAAACCCATGTCTGCTGGATCCACCAAGCTCATTCACAGCTCATTACTCTAACCTCTAGCCTATACTGCCAGCTTGTGCCAGCCAATTTGTGTTAATACAACAGTTTGGCTTGTTTTCTTTTTTTTAAAATTGAGTAACTTTATGTGCTTTCAACATATCCCTTCGTCCCATGTGGTTGTCTGTTGCAAAGCCCTTAGTGTACACTGGGGTATTGTCTATCAATTAAAGAGCTTTGCTGTCTTGCTCACACCTCATATCATACTAGTTTAAATATTGGGGCTACTTGCTTGCTCCATTTTATTCCTTGGTGTTTTCAGTACGTTTAATTTCCTGGTGAAAATGGGATAAGGTTTTAAAATGTGCACTAGATTTAAAATAGCATGAAACCATCTCTATGAAAGAGATTTGTGCTCTTACCATGCGCAATATGTTGCTACTTGCTTGTGTGTGCCTCTTCTGGCTGCAGACTGGCGGAGGAGGGGAGGTGATGACGTCACTGATGATGCTCATCATGTGGACTGCTCAGCAAGCAAGCTGCCTAGGCAACCATCCCACAACAGGAAGCAGCCAGATGGCCATCAATCCTTTTGGTTTTGCCACGGGTGTTACCCACAGTCACTACCATTACTGAGCAGAGTATTATGTGCTGTGTTCTCACATCATTGCTTATAAATTACAACAATAGGTTAAGGATTATTTTTATTTATGTTGAGTCTGCCATAGATTCTCTACATGAAGCTGCTTTCACCGTTTCATTGTAGCAGATTATTAGATCTTTGGGGGGAATGGGAAAAGGGGTTACCAACATATACCATGGGTATGCTGAGGAAAGTTGCCTTAGTTTTAATACTGCCTGTCTATAAACCTCACCACATTCAAATGTGCTGCAGTTACACTGTCCATATTAAGGGGATCTGGAAAACCGAGGCATGATCAGTAAATAAATGATCTCCTAGGAGACATAGGAAGGAGGAATGAGGGCAAATTTATTTTTTGTAGCCGATCACTATACTGCATGGAGTCCCCTAATTTTGCTGGACTCCACGCCTTGCCAGATCAATGTTGTAACTGAAACATGTGGCAGGCTTGCTTACCAGCAAGCCTACCAATTAATGTCCTTGTTGAGGCCCCACGGTTTGCTTATGTTTCCTAATCTCCACATAATGTGCTCAACGTGCTTATCCCAGTCACCAAATTTTAAATAAATAAAGACATAAACTTTGTTACTGTTTTAGGCAGCCAAATATCAACTGAATATACTGCATATATTTAAAAATGAACGGAGTGATGTAACAGGTATAAAATTTCACTAATGAGGTTATGGTAGCAGTATTTTATATTATAACTCAAATGAATATTGTGTACTTAATGTAAATATTTTTAATTTATTATAGTAAACCCTGTGGAAGCCTATAAATTGGTGAAATGTTGGACGTTAGAAAATAATAGAAAGTGGTGCAGTGAGAAAGTGTTTATATGCTTTGTCAAAAGCAAGGGACTGGCCATCTTTGTTTATTTTCAAATTCAAGAGTTTCCCTGAGGACTGCTCCCCTCCTCCTCCTCTGGAGAGGAAGAGCAGTGCTTCCACTGCAATGACACCACCTGGAGGATGACAGGTGGCAGTGCATTTATATGCGCTTGTTGAAGTGTAGGACAGCATGAGCAGTATATTGAGTCTGTTGATGCAGATACAAGCTCCTAAATCCCACTGGGCGGACTAGGGAAGACCACGGACAAGAGATGGGCAACCAATGAATGACACTCTGAGTCTCATCTCTCTGTTGGGCAGTTTGGAATCTGTTGCCTCTCCTCCACACCGGCTTTTGAGGGATGGCTCTTCAATGCCAACAGGAGATGCCCTAACTTAGGGGCATACTCCAGAAGTACAGATGGTAGAGAGTTTGAGCAGTGGGGCATTGTGTCGGTGCCAAAGGATGACATCCAATGGGAGAGGTTTGGGACATGCAGTCACTTGGCTGCAAAAGGAGAAATACAAAAAGAAAAGACTGGCATGTTTTGTGGAAGGATATCATTTCTGTGGTGGATTCTCTGGCCTCAGAACCACAGACTTCTATGGGTCCACACCTGCTTCTAACAACCCCACCTCTTGTACTGACTATGTTTCTCTTCCTCCATCTTGCCCTGTACAGATTACCTCCCCTCTACTTCTGGCCCCCTTCACCATTCCTCTCCTACTGTTGCCCCGTTTGCTCCCCTTTTCCCATGCTGGTGCCCACTTGTGAAAGTGGCTGTGAGAATCATTAATCTAGCTAGGGCTGCCATATTGTAGTTGAAGGCAGATTTAAAAAAAAAAAGGTGTCCAAGTGTCCCACCCAGCCCTGCACATCTTTGTGGAGTGCTGCTGACAACTCAGGTACTGGGACCTTGAATGTTTCTCAGGTTTAGGCAGAGGACAAAGCAGAAGTGACATCAAATATCCCTCCGCATAACCTCTGCCCCCTCCCTGAGTTCAAAGCCAGGTGTACCTCACCTTGGAGATGCCTCAGAGTGTGACCCCACCCCATACAGCTCCCCCCAACTCTGACTGCTCCAATGGATCTCTCAACAGGGTACTATCCGGTCTGAGACTGCCATCACCCAGTGCAGGAAGGGATTGTGGATGCCATGGAGGGGACTCTGAAGTTCAGGGGATGCCTTCCACACCTGCATAGGGTTGAACAGGCACTATTGTAACCCGAACTTCCAGACTGCCACCCGCAGTCCAGGTCTGAAGCCACCAGCCCCTCACAGAAATGCAGGTAGTCTGAGAGCCACAGCTGTGGCTCTGATGAACCAACCTGCCAGACTGCCACCAGTCCAGGCCGGAAGCCACCAGACCCTCACAGAAACACAGGTAGTCTGAGAGCCACAGCCGTGGTTCTCTGACTAACCCGACCTGCCAGACTGCCACCCGCAGTCAGGTCTGAAGCCACCAGCCCCTCACAGAAAATGCAGGCACGGACTTGCCCTCAGAGACTGATTACCTCCAGGAAGGAGTCCTAATTGCCAATTTTTGCTTTCTTTACATGAGGACAGTTGTCTCTGGGTTTAACTCCAGAGTCTTTTACTGCTGTGGCCCACTGGCTGCAGTCAGCCCCAGGAGCACTCCGATTGGCTCCATATAGCTCTGCACTGTTAATGTTTGATTATATTGTGCTAGATTATGTTTTCTGTTAAAACTTTCTTGTTTGTATTTTATAGCTGAAGTTTTCTGATTTAGTGTAAATGCCTGTATTGTGTTCCTCATAAGACCAGTAGCGATCTCAGCTCAGGCCTTTGAAACCCTCCCTTCACCTTTTTACGCTAGTATTGTGTTTTAAATAGCCCTGTTATTGCTCACTCAAACTTGGAGGCACCTTGCATAACATCTTGGTCTGCAACACCGCCCCTGTTTAAGCCAGTCTGAATTTCTTTTTAGCTCCATGAGCAGCCCCACCCCCTCTGACTTTCGTATTTAATTCTCCTCTGCCTTCTCCTTCCAGAAAGTCTGAGAGCCACAGCCATGGTTCTCTGACAAACCCGACCTGCCAGACTGCCACCCGCAGCCCAGGTCTGAAGCCACCAGCCCCTCACAGAAACGTAGGTATGGACTTGCCCTCAGGGACTGATTACCTTCAGGAAGGGAGCCCTAGCTGCCAATGTTTTCGCTGACCCACTCACCCCCCCGGTCCTGATTAAATACACATAAACCCCACCCCGGCTTTCTAGCTCACCTCTAGCTCCCCCATCCTTATTCCACTATGTGTCAAATCGTGATCCTGTTCTGGTCCTTCTTCTATCTCATATCGCATGCCCAATATATGCCACCTCAAGCCTTTATTACTGTGGATACTAATCTGATCTGCTCTGTAACTTGTTCCTGTCCCTACGTGGCTATATGCCTTATCAACTCCCCAAGTCTTCAACATTATTTTCATATTACCTTTAACGCTGGTTCATGAAATGAAGTACCACCTCAGCTTATGACTTCCACCAACATCATAGAGACGTCACCTCTACAGATAGCAGTCAGAGTACTCATCTCTGCCACCCTTATTGGGAAGGGCAAAAAATGTTGGAGCGCACCCCCCAGGACGATGGCCCACAATGACATAAAGGGGTTATCAATATGAAGCTTACTATTGCCACTCTAATCAAACTTTTACTCCTTCTTCTCCTGTGCTCAGGAAATGTGGAGCTCAATCCAGAGCCACCAGCTGCAATCACATCACCCTCTGACCTTGCCACACTGAAAGGCATGAGTTTCCTCCACATTAACGTATGCAGTCTGTTAAAAGTTCTCCATGATCCAGGTCTGGGTCCTCCATACTCGACCAGACATCCTAGTGGTTTCAGAAACCTGGCTTAGACTGGCCACCTCCGACAGGGAAGTCAATATCCCTAACTATTTACTATTTAGAGCAGACAGACACTCCAGGGGTGGAGAGGTTGCCATCTATGTCAAGGATAGGTATATGGCATCCTGTCTGAGTGCTTTATCTATTGCAAATGCTTATGGATGTCTGTCTCTTCAAGTCACCACTTTGCACACTTCAACATTATGTATCATAGGGTGCTATAGACCTCCTTCTGCCGATCTACAATTGTTACCTCATCTGAGTAATATCATTGAACAACAATCCTCAGAAATAATTATTCTTGGGATCTTAATTTAGACTGGCTATCTAAACCGCCACTCCTCTTGTAGCTTTCTGACACCCATGGATTATCTCAACTCATTGTCGAACCAACACGAGTAAATAAAAAGAACGTGGGTAACAGCTCCTGACTAGATGTTATCCTAGTGAATAAACTACATCTCTTCTCCTTTGCCGGCACCTTCTTCAGTGATATCAGTGATCACTCATTTATTGCTTGCATAAGATCAAGCAACAAACCTACTACTTCACCGAAGTTTGCTGCCAAGAGATCTAGACAGGACTTTGATCTCACTGCCTACATAAACTAACTGAAACACTCCTTGTATTGGCAAGAGTTCTATTTGGTGAAAACCACACAATCAGCATTCGACATATTCAGCAAAATTATCCTAGATGCCCTAAATAAATATGCCCCTATAGTTAAGGTGTGAATAGCAAAAACACATGTAGATGGTTCACACTATTATTAAAATCTGCATTGACTGAAAGAGATAACTTATGGAAAAAAGGACGCAAAACCCAGTCTGCTGAGGACTGGTGCAAGTTCAAAAGGGCACAAAACTCATGTACTAGAATGGTTAGAGATACAAAAGCTGCATACTATCATTCTGAATTTCTCTCTGCCTCCAAAAATCCTACAAAATTTTGTAAAACCATCAAGGATTTGTCTGGTCACACGTCCAGTAGCTCACTACCTGATGAAATCTCCTTAACAATAACACCATTAGTGACAGACTGGAAGTTCTGGATGCCTTCAATAATCACTTTGTGACTGCTGGCTTAGCCTGACAATTCCCTGCAAATCTGATATGCTCTCAGGTGGATAATCAAGGTGCAGATCCTAGCGTCACTGATTCAGTCTTCTCTTTGCATCCTACTACTCTGAAAGAAGTTGAAGACCTATTATTAAAACTGGATGTAAAAAAAAGTGCTGGTGCGGATACCCTCGACCCATATTTTTTGAAGGTGGCCATCCATGTGTTAGCCATGCCCATAACCCATTTATTTAACCTATCATTAATTCAAGGATCCATTCCTTCAATATGGAAAACAGTGCACATCATACTCCTGTTCAAGTCTGGAAATCCCTGTGATCTAAATAATTACAGACCAATTTCGATTTCTCGGTCTTGTCAAAATTACTGGAAAAAGTTGTTAGTAACCAGCTGAGGCAGTATCTAGAAGCTAAGAACCTGCTTAATTCAGTCCAATCAGGGTTTAGAGCTAAACATAGCACCATCACAGTACATGCCAAAGTGACTAATGACTGGCAAAGACAGCTAGACAACAGGAATTACATCTGCATCTTATTCTTGGACCTGAGCAAGGCCTTCGACACTGTCAACCATTCTCTGCTGCTCTCTTCCCTGACCTCATTAGGTGCTTACCCATTATCTTTACAGTGGTTCAACAACTACCTCTCTGATAGTTTCCAGCAGGTGAAAGCGGAAGGAGATCTCTCAACTCTCAAACCTCTCCTAAGAGATGTTCCCCAGGGTTTATCTTAGGACTGATCTTATTTGCAATATACATCAACAATATTGATGAAAGCATAACTAAGGCCAACATTCTTCTGTTTGCAGATGACAGTTCTTTCATAAGCTGCCAGTCATTACAATCTGCATGTAATGATCTTCAATCTGAGTTCAACCTGCTGCAAAACCAACTCCTAAACAAAAAACTATTACTTAATGCCAAGAAAACAAAAGCAATGCTCTTTCTCCCGCTGCCCAAATGGTAAATTCAGCTCTATCAGATCCTGTGCCACAGATTACTACAATTCTTGGTGAGAAGTTGAATTTGTCCCTAAATTCAAATACCTGGGAGTATGGCTGGACCATAGGCTCTCCTTTATAGAGAACGTTGAAGAATTACTAAAAAATTACGACAGAGACTTGGCCTGATCTTTAGGATAGCCCACTTCTTAACTAGAGATGCCAAACTACAGCTGGTACAATCAACCTTTCTATCCTTGATAGATTATGCTGACATCCTCTACAGTCACTGTCCCATTTCCTACCTTACCAAACTTGACACATTATATCATAGAGCTTTGAGGTTCATCACAGGCCTGCCTTATTCCACTCACCACTGCTCCTATATCAATCAGTGGGGTGAGTTCTCTTCAATTCAGGCATGATAAAAATGTAGCCTTATGGACCCTGAAAGCCATCTCCAAAAACTGCCCAATACATTACAGACTGTCCTCCTATAAAACCAATAGGTAATTACACCCTGAGAAGTTGCAGATCTCTCCTACTGATGGTTCCCAAAGTTAACTCTCACTTTGGCAGGGCTGCTATAAACTTTACACTGTCTTTCTTGTGGAATAAATTGCAAAAAAAACTGAAACTGAGGTCACCCATCTGCATCTCATCTTTCAAGCTCTTATAATCATGTCTCAGAAATGATCAGTGGAATTGTTTCCCATGACCATGAATTGTCATCATGCTAACCTGTACCATTTAACCATGAACAAATTACTTCTAGTGCTCGTCTCCTGCTTGGCCCTGGTCTGTCATCATGCTTTCATGTAACACCTTGATGCCTCTGTCCTCCCTTTGATACTAGTCTATCTTCCCGCTTTCTCCAGCCTTCTTTTCACAACTCTATACACTGCACTCATCCACAATCTACACGCAATCATACTATAAAAGTCCTAACTCCTCTTTCCCTCTCCCCATAGGCCCCCACTGCCGCATCAGTTCTACTGACCTATCCTTGGGACTTCACGTCTCACAATGTTTATCCTTTGCTTACATATTACATACCCCTCCTGGTACCCCATCTGCCATTAGTTAGTGGTTCTCCAAGCCATTTTCATGGCTAGTACTGGTGACTGCCCCTGGTAAATGAACTAACTGGTACTTCTATACAGAGAACATGGTTTATATACAGTTGCATGGTTCAATGGTGGACCTGCCCCCTTGTATTTGATTCCTCCTCTGTTATGGCTTGCCTTGTCTTCCTTTTATCATTTGATTCCCCTATTACTGCACCATTGTGTTTGTGTTTATATACTTATTTACATGTTTTTATGATGGATGTTACCCGACCCTGTTCTAACCAGGTCCATCTTGTAAAAGAGCTCTGCTCAATGATGTTCGCCTAGATAAATAAAGATTTTGATTGATTGATTGATGTGTGTGTAACAAGTTTTTTTTTGTTGAACTGAGAGTCACAATAACTGTAGTCTATCTGTTGTTGTGCTTAATACAGTTTCTTTTTCTAGGACAGCCCAGCAGAGATGCAGCATCTCCTATTTACGTTTGCATGCACTTGCAGTGCAACGTGAACTCCTTGTGGCTATTTGGGAGAGTAGAGGCTGCAGAGGAGTATCTGCATAGTATCCAGTGCAGCTCAGGCTGCAGGAGGCTCACCACTGACAGCCCAATGAGGAGCAGGCTGATAATGACTGTGTTCAGCCTGGCTGATGGGTGGAAGCTTTGTGTAGTTGAAAGGAGGAAGACGCACCTATCAGAGTGCAGCTGGCTCCTTTCATCTGCAAGTTGCTGCCCGGCAGTCATCTGAGCGCAGTCACGCTCAGCCTGCTTCTTGTCTCTCTAGCTCACTCCCCTCACTGGTCTCAGCTTCTGCTGATGAGGGGAACTCACTCAAGCTCCTTGCTCATTTCTGTTCCTCCCCTCTCATTGAAAAAAACCCAAAACTAATCTGAAACTCACTCCCCTCACCAGCCTTGGCTCTTGCTGACAAAGAGAACTTGCTTGGCCTCCATGCCCATTTCTCTTTCTTGGCCCCCCCCCCCCCGGACTTTCAAAATAAATCTGTAGCTCACTCTCCTTGTCAGCCTCAGCTTCAGCCAATGAGGAGAACTTGCTTGGCTCTAAGACCATTTCTGTCCCCCCCCCAACTTTGTCCTGATCACTTCTCCAGTACCTCTTTCTGAAAAAATAAACTCCCTCCCACTCCCAGTTTTTCTGTCCAACTTCCAGTTGCTTCCCACAAGTCTCATCTGTAAAACAAATTCCATCACACTGCTAATTATCCCACCCACCTTCAGATCACTTTCCTGTGTTCTGTCCATAAAACAAACTCCATCACACTGCCAAGTTTTCTGTCCACCTCATCATTGCTTCCCCCATGTCTTGTCTGAAAAACAAATTCCATCCCACAGCAAATTATCACACCCACCTCTCAATCACATCCCTGTGTTCCATCCATAAAACAAAACTCCCTGCCAATGCCAATTATCCTGCCCACTTCCGATCACTTCACCCGTGCCCCATCCATAAAACAAACTACCTCTCACTGCCAATTATCCCACCCATTTCCCAATTGCTGCCCCATCCCCCGTTCGTAAAACAAACTCCCTCCCATTGCCAGATATCCTGCACGCCTCCCAATCACTTCCCCCAATGCCCCATTCATAAAACAAAGTCCATCCAGTGCCAATTATCCTGCCTACCTCCTGTTCGCTTCCCCGGTGCCCAGTCCACAAAACAAACTCCCTCCACCCGTCAATTAATAAGCCCACCTCCTGATCACTTCCCAGTGCCCTCTACCTGAAAAAGAGAAAACAGTCCAGGGACAACTTCTGCCCCCTAAACACCTACTCCAATTCTTCTCTCAGGACCTACCACCCCATACTCCCCACACCCTTCACTTACCTCGTGGGTCCACTGGCACATCCTGCTGCTTCCACCAACACATCCTGCTTCTTCTAACGCTGACCGAGAACTGTCTGAAAACAAGGCACATTTGGTTAATGACTTTTTAATGGCTCCATGGATGCACACAACAGGATAAGGTTTCTAATACACTTTCTGAAGAGATATCTGTAACTACCGGGGTCCACCAGGGCTCTGTGTTAGGCCTGATTTTGTTTGAAATCTTTACTGGTGACCTATATAACACAATCCAGTGCAATATCACTAAATCTGTGGATGATAGCAATCTTAGTTTTGAAGTGGATAATTCTAGCAAATATAATACAATTACCAAGGATCTACTAAGTACTGAGCAATTAATAATGATATGGTTTTCAATGTTGAAAAGTGTTCTGTTGTCCATTTGGGCAAACAAAACTGCTTCACCTCATACACATCAATTGAGACCACTTTAAAATCTGTTACATCTGAAACTGACCTAGGCATCACCAACAATAAGGACCTCACACATGGGGAGCACTGTAGAAAAATCGCACCGGGGGCCAAAAGAATTGTTAAATCCCTCCGTAAGTCCTTTGTTAGCAAAAGCAAAGTATGTATGATACCACTATAAAAGCCTATGTCAGACCATACTTTGATTATGCTTCATCCTTTAGGGCCTCACATCTAGTCAGAGATAGGAACCTACTAGATAACATCCAGAGAAGGGTCACCAGAATGGTACCAAGACTAAAAGGACTTCCATATCAAGATAGGTTACACACCCTAAATCTGTACGATGTATAAAAACGTTGAGATAGAGGTGACCTTCTAATGCTGTTTACCATCTTACATGACCAGGGCCTGCTAGGAGGATACAATATTATTACTACACCTAAACCACCTAATTTACATTATCATAATATGCAACTTTGTATTCATCGGTCATCAACTAAAAAGGAATGTCTGTTTCACAATTTGTGCTTGTAGATTGTGGAATGCTCTTCCCCAGAGTATAGTGCACATCACAGACTTTAATAGATTTAAAGCAGCACTGCATACTGTAGGTACCTCTTCTACAGCATTGGTTAATTCTCCACACATGGTGTGGGGAAGGCAGTCTCGATGGGCCTTGTGCCTTTAAAACCGAGTAAACTGAGTAATGCATTTTGAACTTTTATAACTTTTGTCACCTTTTTTTCAATGCTTTTTTCCCCTCCTCCTCGGCCGATGTTCGGGAGGGAGCCCCAGAACCATACACCCAACGTCCACTGGCCAACGTTGATCATCTTACCCCAAGCCCCCACCAAAGACTGGACCCAGTTCTGGTCAGTGCCATGGCTATTCAGGGAGCAGGACCTGTGCGCCCCTCCTTCATCTAGCTAGGAAGATCCTTTTTTCCAGCATTTTGTGCCTCAGGGGTGGGCATGCAGTGGTGCCAATGACAGTGCCGCGCAAGCTCCTGTGCATGTCCTGTTGTGCATCTGCCCTGCCTCTGCCCACCATGGACAGCATCAGTGTGCCAGCCCCAGCCTCCACTATGGGCCAGGCAAGCACCAACAGCTGACTGCATTCCTCCCAGAGAAGGAGAGCTGTCCCTGGATACTCGATCCTTCTCCTCCCGGCCGACCCCCGTGACCTGCAGTCGCTGGTGCGGCAGGAGGTAAGGCAGGATGCCTCAGCCTCCACACCACTGGTCCAGTGAACTTTGTCACTTTTAATACCTTTTGTCCCCAGATTTTCAGTAGAGACATTTTTTACCCTACTTCATGAACCAGGTACAGTAGGTAAAATGTTTCAAATCCCACCCCAAATGTGTTTTCGAAGTCACTTTACAAAATCATGTTTTGGATGGGATTTAAAAACATCCACCTGTCTTGATCATAAGGTGTGGTAATTAAAAGCCTATTTTGAAACTTTGGGTCAAAATCACAAAAAAACAGCAACGATATGAAGAAACATGAAATTTGTCAACGTTTACTCATAGCTTTGTTGTTTTTCCAGATTTCTCCAGAGTTTTGAGCCCACATTTAAAACATAGCCTTTTTTACTCCCATTCCATGAACCAGGTAGGTGAACAGTTTTCAGTCCCCTCCAGACGGAATTTTGTAGTTGTTCTGTGAAATCATACTTCAGATTGGATTTAAAAAGTTCACCCTGTCTTGATCATAAGGTGAGGTAATAAAAGTTCACCCTGTCTTGATCATAAGGTGGGGTAATAAAAAGACTATGTTGAAAATCTGGGGTCAAAGTTTCAAAAAACAACAAAGTTATGAAGAAACATTGAATTTCTTCAACATTTACTCATAACTTTGATCTTTTTCCAGATGATAACCCCCAGATTTTCATGCTTCAATGTTTACTGCTAGCTTTCCTATTTTACAAGATTTTGACCTCACATTTTCAATACAGCCATGTGTGTACCCCACATCATGAATACGATGTGTCATTTTTCAAATTCTGCCCAAAAAGTCTTTTCACACTTGAAGCCACAAAAAGTCATTCTGGACAGGATTTCATAAATGAGACCTGTCATGTTCAAAAGACAGTGCAATAAAAAAACAACTATGTTGAACACTTTGGGTAAAAACTGGAAGAAAAAAAAGCCATGAACAAACACTGACATCTTCCATCCTCTTTAAACTGTACACAGTTAATCGAGTGGTGATTTTGAAAATGCAGGCACTAGATCAAAGCAATGATGGCTGCTATTTTCTCCCAGGATGGAGCTATACGATCGTGATAAATAAGAAATTACCTAACAGGTGGACAGCAGAGAAACTGCAATGTGGACTCCAATGAACAGTGAGGCGAGTAAACAACTCCGTGACCCCTGATATCACAAACATACTTCATGTGAAGCGTGACTCAAAAGCCCCTCTTATTTGTTTCTTCGCAGGTCACGCCTTCTGTACCAGAAGTCATATGTCAACACGACTACCTGGGGCCTCCATAGCAATAGACTCATAGTTACAGGTGGGGTACAGTAACAGGATGAGCAGTATGAATTTGTCATCACAGATAGGTGACCATACACTATAAAAGATAATGTATAGACCTCTATATCTGTGACAAATTTGAAAACTCTGCTCGAGGTTGTCATGGCAACTGAACCTCGAGAGCGTCACCATGACGACCTCTCGAAGAGTTTACAAACTTATTACAGATAGAGAACTATACATTATTCTCTATGTTATGTTGCACTATTTTTACTTCTTGACCCCACATTTTCAACGTACTCATGTTTACCCCCCCCCCCCAATCAAATGAACATGGCAGGTGTCATTATCAAATTCCCCTCTGAAACCTGCTTTCACAGTCGTTCCACAAAACAGTGTTTTGAGTCACATTTCATAAATGAAACCTGTCGTGCTCATATGTCAGGGCAATAAAAAACAAGCATTTTGAAAATTTAAGGTCAAAAGCAACAACAACATTATGCAAGAACCTCGTCATTTCCCAATCATGACAATTTCACTGTTATAACTCGTGTTATTAATTTGTTACTTTTAGCCTCTGTACTGTCAATGTCAAACAGCTACACAGCAAATACAAGCAAACATCTGGCATTGACAAATGCTTGTTCATGTGTGTGCGTGCGTGTGTGTGTGTGTATGCAGGGGGGAGAAGGTGGCTTTCCTGCATCTACTCATATTTACAGCTTGTAGACTAGACCATTGTGAGGTCAAATGACTTGCTCAAGGTCAACAAGTAAGCCTGTGGCTCTGGTGTCATCTGAACCTGGATCTATGACAGATTTGTTTACAACAGTTTCATAAATTTCCTGAATTAGTGGCCTTGATGGAGGAGGAACATCTGGATATCGTGGCAGTCACAGAAACATGGTACACACAAAATCATGACTGGGACGTAAGCATATCAGGATACACTATCTACAGGAGGGACAGGGAGGGTAAAAGAGGAGGAAGAGTAGCTCTTTACATAAGGGAAGGAATCAAAGCAACAGAACAAAAGGGAAAACAGGGAGGAGAAGAAGCACTGTGGGTAAATTTGGAGACTGGCAATGGCACCACAATCTGCACAGGGGTTGTAGATAGATCCCTTCTCAGGGGAGGCAATGGACAAGGAAATGATAGAAAGTATAATTAGAATGGCAGAAAAGGGGGAGATATTGCTGATAGGTGATCTGAATATGCCAGATGTTAACTGGAGTGCAGTTGCAGCAGCCACTTGAAGAGTGGGGTTATTCTAGATACCCCACAGGGGCATGCCTTAGACAACTAGTACTGGAGCCCACCGAGAGGGAGCAATCTTAGACCTGGTTCTCTCAAATGGAGATGAAGAGAGGATCACAGATGTAGAAGTGGGTAGCCATCTGGGAACCAGCGACCATCGAACAGTATGGTTCACAATAAACACAGCAATAGAATCAAGCTACACAAAGGCAAAAGTACTGGACTTTAGGAGGGCTGACTTTGCACAAAATGAGTGAGTGCCTAAGGAATGCACTAGCAAATGGGCAGCAAGGAGGGGTGGAAGAACAATGGGGAATAATAAAAACTGCCATCACAGAGGTAACAAGCCTTTGTGTGAAGCAAATAAACAGAACGAAACGATGTAAGAAACCACTATGGTTCTCAAAGGAAGTGGCAGTGAAGGTTCAAGAGAAAAAGAAAGCATTCAGGAAGTACAAGGAATCACAGAAGGAGCAGGACAGAGAACTGTATCAGTTAAAGCAAAAGGAAGCTGGGAAGGCAGTCAGAACAGCAAAGGCCCAAACCGAGGAAAAGATAGCCAACTCAGTTAAGAAGGGGGATAAAACCTTTTATAGGTACATCAGTGAGCCGAAGGAAGACCAAGGAGGGATAGTGAGGCTTAATAAAGGGAGGGAGGGTGGGCAGAGGGTGACTGTGAAAAAGCAGAGATACTTAACAAATATTTTTGCTCAGTATTTACAAAGGAAGTGGGGGAGGTACCTAAAACAAACAGTAGAAACACTCTGGATACAGAAGTTGATGCCAGCCCATTTACAGAAGAAAGGGTTCTGAAAGAACTCTTAAAACTGAAGGTGGACAAAGCAATGGGGCTTGATGGGATTCATCCCAGAATTCTAAAAGAACTAAGGGTAGAACTAGTGACACCACTTGACTACCCTCTTTAACAAATCATGGGAGGATGGGGTGGTACCCGAGGACTGGAGAAGGGCAGATGTGATTCCCCTTCACAAAAGTGGGAGCAAGGCAGAAGTAGGAAAGTACAGACCTGTTAGTTTAACCTCAGTGGTAGGGAAAATGATGCAATCACTTCTGAAGGAAAGAACTGTTGAGTATCTAGAGGCCAGAAGGGCACAGGACCCAAGGCAGCATGGATTCACAGCAGGAAGGTCATGCCAGACAAATCTGATAGATTTCTTTGACTGGGTGACCAAAGTAGTAGATCAGGGAGGGACTGTGGACATGGCCTACCTAGACTTTAGCAAGGCATTTGACACAGTCCCACACAAAAGATTACTATACAAGTTAGCCAGCCTGAGAGTGGGTCCCAAGATGACAGCCTGGGTAAACAATTGGCTGGAGAATAGGACACAAAGAGTAATAGTAAATGGAGTCCACTCTGAAGAAAGGGGGGGTACTAGTGGGGACTCGAGGGTTCAGTATTAGATCGGTCCTCTTCAATGTCTTTATAAGCGACATTGCAGAGGGACTGGAAGGAAAAGTATGTCTCTTTGCAGATGACACAAATATCTGCAATAGAGTTGATGCACAAGGTGGGGTGGAAAGGATGAGAAAGGACTTGGCAAGGTTAGAGGAATGGTCAAATGTATGGCAGCTTAGATTCAATGCTAAGAAGTGCAAGGTAATGCACCTGGGAAACAAAAACCCAGGGGAAGAGTACACAATGGGAGGGTGAGATACTAACAACAACAAAAATGGAAAGGGACCTGGGGGTAGTCATATCAGATGACCTAAAGGTGGGCAAGCAATGTGAGAGGGCAGCAAGGAGGGTTGGGGGATACTGGGATGCATAGGGAGAGGCATCACCAGTAGAAAACAGGAAGTTATTATCCCTTTGTACAGACAGCTGGTGAGACCCCATCTGGAGTACTGCGTGCAGTTCTGGAGACACAATCTTCGCAAAGACATAGACAGAATGGAAGCTGTCCAGAGGAGGGCAACTAAAATGGTGCAGGGTCTGCACTGGAAGACATATGAAGAGAGACTTAAGGAGCTTAATATGTATAGCCTCGAGGAAAGGGGGGAGAGGGGGACATGATAGAAACTTTCAAGTACCTCAAGGGAATCAACAAAGTCCAAGAGGGTAGCATCTTTCAAAAAAAGAGGTGTGCAAGAACAAGGGGGCACAATTTGAAGATGGGGGCAGCTCAGAGGTAATGTAAGGAAGTATTTTTTCACAGAGAGGGTTGTGGATGCACGGAACGGCCTTCCGAGGAGGTTGTGGAGTCAAAAACAGTGGTGAATTCAAGCATGCATGGGACAGTCATAAGGCAATTCTAGGGGTGAGAGGAAGAAGTAGGCTGCTGGTTAACTAGGATCTGCAGCTTATCCATTAGGTAGAGAAATGGGCAGACTGGGTGGGCCAAGCTGTCCTTATCTGCCATCAAATTCTATGTTTCTATGTTAAATATTTCAGGACTAAAATAAGGTTTTATGTTCCTCTTAATTTATTTATACTTCTCCACAGAGCTGCTGCTTTGACTGCACCTGCTCTAGGGACACCCGTTATTTTTATGATTGAGTTTGTGCTTGCGCAAAGTGAACATGTTGGTGTGACAGTGGGTTTTGAGAGGTGTGTCACTGTGTCACTGTCAGTCCAGTGCAGGACAGTCTGCAAGGGGCTCGACAGTGTCACACCAGTCATCAGCTAGGCTGATTGTGACACTCTTCTGGTCTTGTTGGGTGGACATTGTATGAAGCTCAAAGCGCCCAGCAATCAGAGCTGATCAGTGTCATGATCAATCTGCTGTGGTCCTCCTCCCAATGTAAAACAATACCTTTCA
The DNA here is from genome assembly GCA_016271365.2 of Neoceratodus forsteri. Taxonomy (NCBI): domain Eukaryota; kingdom Metazoa; phylum Chordata; order Ceratodontiformes; family Ceratodontidae; genus Neoceratodus; species Neoceratodus forsteri. The sequence continues at coordinate 131,772,847 of CM028129.1, read as the reverse complement.
CACTCTGCCAGTATCCCGTCACCCGCACTGTTTCACCCTTCCTTCTTAATTTTCAACACCAGGTTGCCAGTACTTGTGCCAGCTAGTATCCATCGCCTGTCCATTTTCAGTGTGCAACACCAGGGAGCCCACCCAAGTGCTGCCAAATATAACACAGACACTGGGGTGCCCAATCCCCAGTGTTGGTACCTGAAATAAAGAATACCATCCCTCATAGTTTTTTATTTGTATATACCTTGTAAAAAAAGAAAACAGTCCATCTGTGTCTGTTGCCGCCACCTCCAGCCACCGGTACCCTCCTCCCACCCAACCCCTGCCACTCAGCACCCACCACCTTATCACACCCCACCCTTGCTTACCTACTGAGGTCCAATGCTGTAATGTTTCTAGACTGGAGACGCTGCCTTTCACTCTTTCAACGCTTGAACTGGGAACTGAGAAAATCAGGTATGTGGTTTAATGTATTTCAATGCATTTTGAACGTGTACTCATAATCAGACTAAATGTTCAATCAGTAACTTTTAAACTATACAAATTTAAAGAAAAAACAGAGTCATAAGATCCTATTACAGATAGTGTCCTTTCAACTTCCCTAAACCTCCCTTACTGTAACTACCTAGCAGCAGGTCAGACTCACACATAAACTAAAGATTTTAAAGCATAATTAAATAATGAGTCTCACTATCAGGCAGGCTGTTTGGGGCCACTGGCGACTAAATAGTACCATCCCAACAGGTACTTTTATGTTTGCTTGCACATGCAAGAAACATTTTTGGCACAGCTTAGAGAGAAGTGGGGTTTTGAGGTGCAGTACTGGGGCCAATAGCCCCAGTGCCTTTGAGGCTTGGCTTATTTTCTCAATGCGGTGGCATGCTGTTGCTGACACCAGTTCAGCCAGCGTGCCACCACCTTGAAACAAATCTGCTGCTGCAATGAGGGAGTGACTCGCCATTGCAGGGTGGTATCTTGCTGTCCCTGACCCAGTTCATTTGCCGATGGGGAGCCCAGTCCCCGCTGGGCATAATGTCCCCACCCCAAGTTTCTGTTGTATGCTGAGGTGCCCAATCCCTCGGCATCATGTTCCCCAACAGTCTTTTTGCCAATGGGGTGCCCAATCCCCATCAACTTCAGTCCCTCCTTTCCCAGTTCAATTTGCCAATGGGGAGCCCACTCCCCATCAGCATAATGTCTCCCCAATTTGTTGTCTGTCGAGTGGGGCCCAATCCCCTCGGCGCTTCACTCGGTATGTGCCGATCGGGGTGCCCAATCCCACATCGGCTACAGCCCTTCCCCCCGCAATGCTCAGGTGGCACACTGGGAATCCACCCCATCATGCCAAATGTCCCTGAAAAAAAAAAAAAAACAGTCCTGTGATGTTTTTTTTTTGTAACCCTGTAAAACAGAAAACGGTCCCTCGTTGAGTCCATGGCCCCTCCCCCAAACTGCACCCACCCTCTGCGCACCCTGCCTCCCCAGACACACCCTCACCCCATACTTACCTCCGGAGCCCAGCGCGATGATCTTTGGTGGACCGTGAAAACGTCTGCATTCTTCAAAGCCGAATGCGAACTGAAGAAATGCTGGGAAGCTGTATAATGGCATAAATAGGGTTTGTTCAACTTTGGTGCATATCTCAGGCATTTTGGGGAATTTTGGCACCAAGTTTTCAACATGGGGTTTTTGGGACCCCTCCGCATGAACTCAGCCACTGTCATGGCGTTATTCCGTCCCAAAAGGTGATTTCGCTGTCACTGAACAGAATCACCTTTCGGGACTGAGTAACAAAATGAAAGTGCCAGTGTTTGTGGGCTCTCAAAAAGCCTATGTTGCAAATTTGGTGAAAAAAATCCAAAAAATGACTTTTAAGAGTGTGCGTTGTGCACTTTCCACGCATGCTCATAACTTTGCTAATTTGTAATATTTTCACTCCAGATTTTTAACATTGGCATTTTCCACACCTCCATATGAACAGTACAACTGTCATTTTCCACATCCTGGCCAAAATGTGTTTTTGCACTTCCGGCGCAGAATAGTGCGGTCGCTGTGGGAAATCGGTGTTCAGGACACATTAAGAAAATCATAGTGATACTGTTCATGAGCAGAGGACTTAAAATGCCTATGTTGAAAATTTGGTGACAAAAGTCCATAAAATGACTGTGTTACAAGCGTGTGTTGCGCAGTTTCCACGTATGCTCAGAAGTGCGCAAATTTGTAATATTTTCACTCCAGATTTTCAACACTGTCATTTTGCCACACCTCCTTGTAAATAGTATAGCTGTCATTTTTCATATCCTGCCCAAAATATACATTTGCACATCTGGCGCACAATGGCGCGGTCGCTGTGGGAAATTAATGGTTTGGACAGATTAAGAAAATCAGAGTGACAGTGTTCATGAGCAGAGGTCACAAAATGCCTATGTTGAAAATTTGGTGAAATAATTCCACTAAATGACGGCTGTACAACATATGTTGCGCAGTTTCCACGTACGCTCGGAACTTCGAGCATTTTTAATATTTTCACTACAGATTTTCAACATTACCATCTTTTCACACCTCCCTATGGATGGTACAGCTGTCGTTCTTCACATCCTGCCTGATCTGTGTCTTCACACTTCTGGCGTAGAATGGCACAGTCGCTGTGGGAACTCGAAGTTCGAGACACATTAACAAAATCACACTGCCACTGTTCATCAGAAGAGGTCCCAAATGCTTCCATGAGGTGGGGGTCACAAAAAGGCCATGTTGACAATTTGTAGTGCAAATACCAGCACATGCCCGGGGTGTTAGGGTTTCTAACCATAATGTTCCGCCCTGTACAGACTGACAGGCATCAAAGGTGTAACTTTGGATCACCAGCTATAATATTCATGCCATCCCACCCCCACCCTGAAGCCACTGACAGGCATTGAGGTGTGCCTTGCACTCTTCAGCCCCAGACTTCACCCCATTCTCCTGTACTGCACCATTTCAGCATATGTCCTTATGAAATGGGGTGACTGTAGACGAACACCCCAAGGCACACCTCAACACTTGTCAGTGTCTACAGGATGATAGGTGAAATGCTATGAGCATTATGGGTACCCACCGAGGCACACCCCAGTGCCTGTCCATCTCTGCAGGGTGGAGGTAGGATTGGCATGAGTTCAATGCTTCACTGCCACTCCTATTCTGCATCTGTCTAACTCCTCCTCGTCTAATGCCAATATCAGCAAGCAAACATTCAGCATTGACAAATGCTTTTTTTATTGTACTTCAGTTGGGTTTCCCAGTGACTGCCAGCTATCTGGCACACTGTTGGCTCCCTTCTGCCAAGGTTTGTAGTAGCAGGTTCATTTTCTTAGTACAGCCTGTCATCAAGTTTTCAATCTGCAGTCAGGTTGGTTGGGTTTGCTGCTTCATTTCACGCTAACATTCTGCCAGAATTTGGACTGCCTCTAGTTGAGGAAGAGGGTTGCGATCAGCTCCTGTAAGAGTAGCTCTGATGCAGTGAGTGAAGAATATGGGGAGAGAATGATGCATGTTAATTTTCTTTACTAAAATGTACCAGATCTGCTTGTTTATAATGATGGATTGCAAACCCATATAAATGGGTACCATGCAGCTGCTGTGTGTTAATAACATACAGCTACATTATATTCAAAGTGCAGACACATTACTGGAAAATAAAAGCACAAAATTAGACTACATAATAGCAGGCTGAGGCACTGATACAAGCATACAAAACATAGAACTGGGATCGTTTGAATGACTGATGCTGACTTGTGTGCAAAGAATAATAGCTGAGGTAATACAAAACATTAAAAATGTGCCTTTTTATTGCTAGCAGACTGGCTGTATAATAAACAATATTAAAAGAAAATTAGAAAACAAACACGACAATGCAAAGATCCAATTTGCAAACAAATCACATGCAGTACAAACTGCCATACTATCATTACAAGTAATGGCTGGATACACAGACATAGAAACATAGACTTTGACGGCAGATAAGGACCACTTGGCCAACCCAGTCTGCCCATTTCCCTACCTATTGGATAAGCTGCAGATTCTAGTTAACCTAATAGCATACTTCCTGCAACCCCACTACACCGTTTTATGTCTGTCCCATGCATGTTTGAATTCCCCACTGTTTTAGACCCCACAACCTCTCCAGGAAGGCGGTTCCATGCGTCCACCACTCTCTCGCCGTGAAAAAGCATTTCCTCACATTACCCCTGAGCCGTCCCCCCTCTAACTTTAAATTGTGCCCCCTTGTTCTTACACATCTCTTTTTCTGAAAGATGCTACCCTCCTGGACTTTGTTGATTCCCTTGAGGTACTTAAAAGTTTCTATCATGTCCCCCCGTCCCTCCTTTCATCAAGGGTATACATATTAAGCTCTCCCAGTCTCTCTTCATATAGTTTCTGATGTAGACCCTGCACCATTTTAGTTGCCCTCCTCTGGACTGCTTCCATCCTGTCTATGTCCTTGCATAGATGAGGTCTCCAAAACTGCACGCAGTACTCCAGATGGGGTCTCACCAACTGTCTGTACAGAGGAATAACCACTTCCCTTTTTACGTTCGTTTGCGCACATGCGTAAGGAACGTTTTGGGAGAGTAGCACACTTTGGAGGTGTGCCTCTCCCATTAAATCCACTGCTCGGTTGAGCAGGCGTGGCGGTCCTGCACCAATGGGTGCGGGAGCTGTGTATGACAGTGGTGGTCTTCGCTTCAAAGAAAAACCACCGCTGTTGCACAGAGCACCGGCTACAGCTACTCTAATTAAATCTTGCTGCCACGCTTGGGAGCCCACTCCAGCGTGGCAAACGCCCCACGTTGTTTGCCGACGGGGTGCCCAATCCCCGCTGGCTCCACGGCCCCAAGCCATCCTTCTGCCACGCTGGGAGCCCACCCGCGTGGCAAACATCCACGTTGTTTGCTGAAGGGTGCCCACTCCCGTCCGGCTCCTCGGCCCTCCAGCCATCCTTGTGCCATGCTGGGAGCCCACCTCAGTGTGGCAAATGTCCCACGTCAATTAAAAAAAAAACCTGTAAAGTAAAACGGTCCCACGCAGTCTCCCCGCCCTCCCACAACCTGCACCCACCCACTGCGCACTGCCTCCCCACACCCCTCACCTCATACTCCGAGCTCGGGCGACGATCTTCGATGGCCGGAACATGTCTGCACTCTTCAAAGCCGACCGTGAACTGAGGAAATGCCGTAAGCTGTATAATGGGCTAGATAGGGGTTTCAACTTTATTGCATAACTCAGGCATTTTTGGAATTTTGCACAAATTTTCAACATGGGGTTTTGGGACCCCTTCTCATGAATGATGTCACTGTCATGGCATTATTCTGGCCAGTGGTTATGATCATGAATGATGTCACTGTCATGGCGTTATTCGGGCTTCAAGGGTGATTTCGCAGTCACTGGTGAAATCACTCTTCTGGCCAGAATGATGCCATGACAGTGACATCATTCATGAGAAGGGGTCCCAAAAACCCCATGTTGAAAATTTGGTGCAAAAATTCCAAAAAATGACTGTTTTACGAGCGTGCCTTGTGCAGTTCCTACGCAGGCTCGTAAGTTCGCAAATTTTCAATATTTTCACTCCAGATTTTCAACATTGCCATTTTACCACACCTCCTTATGAGCAGTACAGCTGTCATTTTTCACATCCTGCTCAAAACGTGTTTCCGCCATGTGCAAGACAATGGCTATAGTCGTGTGTGTGAAATCAATATATGGATGCATTAAGAAAATCTTGGTGACACTGTTCATTAGCAGAGGTCTTAAAATGGCTATGTTGAAGATTTGGTGAAAAATTCCTAAAATGACTGTTTTATGGCGTATGCTATGCAGTTCTACGCACACTCGTAGGGTTTTCGAATTTTCAATATTTCCACTCCAGATTTTCAACATTGCCATTTTACCACACCTTCTTATGAGCAGTACAGATGTCATTTTTCACATCTCACCCAAAACGTGTTTCCGCCCATGTTAGCACGGTGGCGCTGTCGGTGTGCGAACTCAATGTATGGGACACATTAAGAAAATCACAGTGACACTGATCATGAGCAGAGGTCTTAAAATGGCTGTGTTGAAAATTTGGTGAAAAAATTCCTAAAAATGACTGTTTTACAAGTCTGCATTGCGCAGTTCCTACGCATGCTCGTAAGTTTGTGAATTTTCAATATTTTCACTCCAGATTTTCAACATTGCCATTTTACCACACCTCCTCATGAGCAGTACAGCTGTCATTTTTCACATCTTTCCCAAAACATGTTTCCGCCCATGTAGCTATTAATGCATGAGTCAGTGTGCAAACAATGTATGGGACACATTAAGGAAATCACAATAACACTGTTCATAAACAGAGGTCTTAAAATGGCTGTGTTGAAAATTTGGTGACAAAATTCCTAAAAATGACTGTTTTACGAGTGTCCATTGCGCGGTTCCTATGCACGCTCGTAAGTTTGAATTTTCAATATTTTCACTCCACATTTTCAACATTGCCATTTTACCACACCTCCTTATGAGCAGTGCAGCTATCATTTTTCACATCTTGCCAAAAACGTGTTTCCGCCCATGTAGCACACAATGGCACAGTCGCTGTGCGAACTCAGTGTATGGGACACATTAAGAAAATCACAGTGTCACTGTTCATGAGCAGAGATCTTAAAATGGCTATGTTGAAAATTTGGTGAACAAATTCTAAAATAACTGTTTTCTGGCGTCGTTGTGCAGTTCACATATGCAGTAAGTTCTTGATTTTCAATATTTTCACTCCAGATTTTCAACATTGCCATTTTACCACACCTCCTTATGAGCAGTACAGCTGTCATTTTTCACATCCTGCCCAAAACATGTTTCCGCCCATGTAATGCACAATGGCGCAGTCGGTGTGCGAAATCAATGTATGGGACACAGTAAGAAAATCACAGTGACACTGTTCATTATCAGAGGTTTTAAAATGCCAATGTTGAAAATTTGGTGAAAAAATTCCCAACAATGACTGTTTCTGACGTGCATTGCACAGTTCCCACGCATGCTCATAGGTTTGCGAATTTTCAATATTTCCACTCCAGATTTTCAACATTGCCATTTTACCACACTTCCTTATGAGCAGTACAGCTGTCATTTTTCACATCCTGCCCAAAACGTGTTTCCGCCTATGTAGCGCACAATGGGGGTAACAAAAAGGTCATGCTGAAATTTTATTGTGCAAATACCAGCAATCGCACAGGGCATTAGGGTAAAGCACCATACGTGCCAAACACCACTGCAAATACCTGCAAGTGAACGTTCGGCATTGACAAATGCTTCTTCTACTTGTGATGCCCCTCCCTATGCATCCCAGTATCCCCCTGGCTCTCCTTACTGACTTCTCACATTGCTTACCCACCTTTAGGTCATCTGATATGACTACACCCAGATCCTTTTCCATTATTGTTGTTCTTAGTACCTCCCCTGCTATTGTGTACTCTTCTCCTGGATTTATATTTCCCAGGTGCATTACTTTGCACTTCTTTGCATTGAATCTAAGTTGCCATATGTCTGACCATTCCTCCAACCTTGCCAAGTCCCTTCTCATCCTTTCTACCCCCTGTGTATCAACTCTGTTACAGATCTTTGTGTCATCTGCAAAGAGGCATACCTTTCCTTCCAGACCCTCTGCAATGTCACCTATAAAGACGTTAAAGAGGACTGGACCAGTACTGAGCCCTGAGGTACTCCATTAGTAACCCCTTTCTTCAGAATGTGTTCCATTCACTATTACCTTCTGTGTCCTGTTGTGCAGCCAGTTTGCTACCCAGGCTACCACCCTGGGACCCACTCCCAGGATGGCTAACTTGATTATTAATCTTTTGTGTGGGACTGTGTTAAATGCCTTGCTAAAGTCTAGGTAGGCCATGTCCACAAACCCTCCCTGGTCTATTACTTTGGTCACCCAGTCAAAGAAATCGATTAGATTTGTCTGACATGACCTTCCTGCTGTGAATCCATGCTGCTTTGGGTCCTGTGCCCCGCTGGCCTCTAGGTACTGAACAATTCTTTCTTTCAGAAGTGATTCCATCATTTTCCCCACCACTGAGGTCAAACTAACAGGTCTGTAGTTTCCTGCTTCTGCCTTGCTCCCACTTTTGTGAAGGGGACCACATCTGCCCTCCTCCAGTCCTCAGGTACCACACCATCTTCCCATGATTTGTTAAAAGTGTGATTAGTGGTGTCTAGGTCCTCCTTAGCGCTTTTAGGATTCTAGGGTGAATCCGTCAGGTCCCATTGCTTTGTCCACCTTGAGTTTTAGGAGTTCCTTTCAGGACTCTTTCTTCTGTAAATTGACTGGCGTCAACCCACTACCCAGAGAGTCTATTGTTTGGTTTAGGTAACTCCTCTCTTCTTCTTTTGTGAATACTGAGCAAAGTATTCATTCAGTATCTCTGCTTTTCACTGTCTTCCTCTGCCCACCTCCTCTCCTTTATTAGTCTTCACTATCCTCCCTTAACCTTTCTATGCTCCCTAACGATTTACTATAAGGTTTTATCCCCCTTCTTAACTGAGTTGGCAATTTTTTCCTCGGTTTGGGCCTTTGCTTTTCTGACTGCCTTCCCCACTTCTTTCTGCTTTAATTGATACAGTTCCCTGTCGTGCTCCTTCTGTGATTCCTTATACTTTTTGAATGCAGCCTTTTTCTCCTTAACCTTTCCTGACACCTCTTTTGAGAACCATAGTGTTTTTTATTCCGCTTTGTTTTCTTTATTTGTTTCACACAAAGGCTTGTTGCCTCCATGACAGCAGTTTTGATTTTTCTCCATTGTTCTTCCACCCCTCCTTTCTGGCCATTTGCTAATGCATTCCTCAGGTATTCACCCATTATGCCAAAGTCAGCCCTTCTAAAGTCCAGTATCCTTGTCTTTGTATGGCTTGTCTCCATGGTTGTGTTTATTGTGAAACACACTGTGCAGTGGTCACTTGTTCCCAGATGTCTACTGACTTCTAAATTTGTGATCCTCTCTTCATTTGAGAGTACGAGGTCTAATATTTCTCCCTCTCACGTGGGTTCCACCACTAGCTGTCTATGGCATGCCCCCTGTAGGGCATTGAGAATGACCCTGCTCTTGGATGTGGCTGCAGTCCATGTTGTTCAGTTAACATCTGGCATATTCAGGTCCCCCATCAACAGTATCTCCCCCTTTTCAACCATTTTGAGAATGCCCTTTATCATTTTCTTGTCCATTTCCTCCCCTTGAGAAGACATAAAAGATAGCCACGACTCATTGACAAGCAAACCCTGTGTGCTTTCTTGCTTTGAATGTGACCATTCATATACAGTAGGGGTATCAACCACTGCCAAGTCATGTATGCCCTGTATACTGTGCTTCTCATACTGTATTATGTTTATTGCACTGTATGCTGCCTTGCTACTCTGTATATGTATTTATTATTTATGTTAAATCTATACTCTCCTTTCCTCCCCTTTCCTTCCTTCCCCTTTCTCCAGGTCACATCTGTATACAAGACTATTGTTCTCTGTATGGTTTACCTGGTAAAACATTTTCAAATAAATTAAAAAAAAATAGACTTATCTTTTCACATAAACTGTCTCCAGGAACACATGCCTGCCCGTCCCTAGAAGTAAAACCTGGAGACTGAAGTACTACCTCAGAGCCACCAGAGGCCTTACAATAATGCTACTCCTCCTGTCCGGCAATGTCCATCCCAACCCAGGCCCTGCTGGTAGCTCTGGGTCTGGCACCCGCAGCCAAGGACTACTGCACATAGTCTCCCTATATGTCAACAGACTCCTACGTAACGTTGCCCATTTCAAAGCCTGGGTCAAGTTAGTGCAGCCAGACATAGAAACATAGAAACACAGAAACACAGAATTTGATGGCAGATAAGGACCGCTTGGCCCACCTAGTCTGCCCATTTCCCTACCTATCGGATAAGCTGCAGATCCTAGCTAACCAACAGCCTACTTTCTCCTACCCCCCACTAGAATAGCCTTATGTCTGTCCCATGCATTCTTGAAATCCCCCACTGTTTTTGACTCTACAACCTCCTCAGGAAGGCCATTCCATGCATCTACAACCCTCTCTGTGAAGAAATACTTCCTCACATTACCATGTTCAAATTGTGCCCCCTTGTTTTTGCACATCTCTTTTTCTGAAAGATGCTACCCTCTTGGACTTTGTTGATTCCCTTGAGGTATTTGAAAGTTTCTATCATGTCCCCCCTCTTCCTCCTTTCCTCAAGGCTATACATCTTAAGCTCCTTTAGTCTTTCTTCATATGTCTTCTGGTGCAGACCCTGCACCACTTTGGTTACCCTCCTCTGGACAGCCTCTACCCTGTCTATGTCTTTTCGGAGATGGGGTCTCCAGAATGTACACAGTACTCCAGATGCAGTCTTACCAACTGTCTGTACAGAGGGCCAACACTTCCCTTTTTCTACTGGTGATGCTTCTTCCTATGCATCCCAGTATCCCCAGCCCTCCTTACTGCCTTCTCACATTGCTGGCCCACCTTTAGGTCATCTGATATGACTACCCCTGGTCTCTTTCCATTTTTGTTGTTGTCAGTATCTCACCACCCATTGTGTACTCTTCCCCTGGGTTTTTGTTTCCCAGGTGCATTACTTTGCACTTCTTTGCATTGAATCTAAGCTGCCATACATTTGACCATTCCTCCAGTCTTGTCAAGTCCCTTTTCATCCTTTGTACCCCACCTTGTGTATCAACCCTGTTGCAGATCTTTGTGTCATCTGCAAAGAGACATACTTTCCCTTCCAGCCCCTCTTCAATGACACTTATAAAGACATTAAAAAGGACTGGCCCCAGTACTGAACCCTGCGGTACCCCACTAGTAACCCTCCTTTCTTCACTGTGGACACCATTTACTATTACCCACTGTGTCCTGTTGTCCAGCCAGTGTTTTACCCAGGCTACCACCCTGGGACCCACTCCTAGGCTGGCTAATGTGTTTATTAATCTTTTGTGCGGGACTGTGTCAAATGCCTTGCTAAAGTCTAGGTAGGCCATGTCCACAGACCCTCCCTGGTCTACTAGTTTGGTTAACCAGTCAAAGAAATCAATTAGATTTGTCTGACATGACCTTCCCACTGTGAATCCATGCTGCCTTGGGTCCTGTGCCCCACTGGCCTCTAGGAACTCAACAATTCTTTCTTTCAGAAGTGATTCCATCATTTTCCCTACCACAGAGGTCAAACTGACAGGTCTGTAGTTTCCTGCCTCTGTCTTGCTCCCACTTTTGTGAAGGGGAATCACATTCACCCTCCTGCAGTCATTAGGTACCACACTATCCTCCCATGATTTATTAAAAAGGGTAGTCAGTGGTGTTACTGGATCTTCCCTTAGTTTTTGTAGAATTCTGGGGTGAATCCCATCAGTCCCCATTGCTTTATCTACTTTCAGTTTTAAGAGTTCTTTCAGAACCCTTTCTTCTGTAAAAGGACTAATATCAACCTCCCTATCCAGAGTGCTTCTATTGACTGGATTAGGTATCTCCCCCTGCTTTTCCATTGTGAATACTGAGCAGAAGCATTTGTTCAATATCCCTGCTTTTTCACTGTCGGTCTCTGCCAAACCACTTTCTTCTTTATTCAGCCTCAGTATCCCTGCCTTAGTCTTCTTTGCTCACTAATGTACCTATGAAAGGTTTTATCCACCTTCTTAACAGAGTTGGCTATCTATTCCTCGGTTTGGGCCTTTGCTTTTCTGACTGCCCTCCCTGCTTCCTTCTGCTTTAACTAGTATAGTTCTCTGTCCTGCTCCTTCTGTGTTTCTTTATACTTCCTGAATGCTATCTTTTTCTCCCTAACCTTCCCCGCCACTTCTTTTGAGAACCATAGTGTTTTTTTCTTCATTTTGATTTGTTTATTTGCTTCACACAAAGGCTTGTTGCCTCTGTGATGGTGGTTTTGACGTTTCCCCATTGTTGCTCCACCCCACCTTCTTGCCTGTTTGCTAGTGCTTTTCTGAGGCACTCTCCCATTTTGACAAAATCAGCCCTCCTAATGTCCTGTACCTTTACTTCTATATGGCTTGACTCTACAGCTAAGTTTATCGTGAACCACACTATTTGGTGGTCGCTTGTTCCCAGATGGCTACCCACTTCAAGATCAGAGATCCTCTCTCCATCCCCACTTGAGAGTACCAGGTCTAAGATTGCTCCCTCCCGAGTGGGTTCCAAAACTAGCTGTTTGAGGCATGCCCCCTGTAGGGCATCGAGAATGGCCCTGCTCTTGGATGTGGCTGCAGCAAAGGTGCTAACTGAAATGTGGCTCAGTCCACATATAACTGATGCCACTATCTGATTGCCAGGCTTCAATATCTTCAGAGAGGATAGAATATGTAACCGAGGTGGGGGCTGCCTTATCTATTGCAGAGAAGACCTGCAAGCCTCTAAAATCGCAAAGACCTAACCAGGGACTCTGAATGCCAAGCAATAAAGCTTTTGATAGGCGAGGCACACATCTCTTGTCATCCTGTCTGTATATATCCCACCAGGTAAACAGAACCTGGGCACAGAGTCACTTACTCACTACTTCATGCAACTAAATCAGAACTGGGAATAAATTGTACTGGTGACTTACCGTCAATTGGAATGCTAAGCCCAGCACAAGTCATAGGGAAAAAATGTCCAGCTTATTTTTCACACAAATGGTCACTGAGCACACCAGGGCCACTTATAAAACAGGCACCATGACGCTACTTGACAGGGTAAGTTAAACACCCTGATAGGGTTAAAGCTGTCAAAATTCTGCCAGACACCCTAAATAACCACTCCCCAGTGCAATGTCTATAGGAAGTTAAACAGACATGTCCACTCCCCTGGATCTCAGTCAGCTGAGTCCTAAACAAAATGAAGGTGTCTGAATTTAAATCCTACTTGGCCCAAATTGATTGGAGCTTCTTAGATGCCATTCTCGATATTGACACACCCATAGAATTCTTTGTCTCTGAGTTCACACATGCCTGTGATATATTTGCACCCTTTAATATATGCAAGGCAAAAGGAACACTGCCTGGATCAATCACTCCCGAACTCCTTGCCTGCATGAGGGAGAGGGAAAATCTGTGGGCACTGGCTAGGGGAAACAGGGTCCTGTGTCCACCTGCAAAGGTACAAGGAAGCCCACAATAAGTGCACTAGTATGATTAGAAAGGCCAAATCTGTCTTCTATAAGGATCAGCAAATCCAAAACTAGAGCAATGGCAAAAGATGTTGGACAACATTTTAGAGCTCCATGACAAGGAAGTTAAATCCACTCCTCAAATGCGCATGGTGGGAGGTTGAGAGGTCCCTGATCCCACTAAAACTGTCTATTACTTCAACACAGCCTTTACTGACCTCAGTTCCATCATTGCCACTGAGTCCACCCAGGCCGAGGGAACCCAGTCCTGAAGCCTCCAAGATGGTGGGCTCTGAACCAAGGTACCCTAAATTCTACTTTAAGACTATTTCAGTCAAAGACACATCAATATACATCAGTGTGGTACTTGGCAAAACTAGGTGTGGGAGTGATTCGAGTGACATGACATTTCTTGCCCTGGCAGTGAAGGAACTTTCCCACCCAATTTCTAGAATTTGTAACTTTTTCCCTGCATTACAGTACTTGCAGTTCCCCAAGAAGTGAAAATCTGCACTGGTTACACCAGTTTTCAAAAGCGGAGATCACACTAGCCTTGTCAAATACAGACCCATTTCTGTTCTCTCCCCTGTCTGAGACCTTCAAGAGAAGAGTCTCTGAACAACTTGTCACATACCTCGAAAAATACAGTGTCCAGTGTATATAGCACCATGGCTTCCAGAAACTCCACAACACCAACACAGTGCTGTTGGAATACACCAACTGTGTTCATGAGGCCCTTGACAATGGCGACCTTGTTGAGCTATGTAAATATATATATATATATAGATATATATATCTATATATATATATATATATATATATATATATATATATATATATATATATATATATATATATATATATATACACACACACACACACACACCTATCTATCTTGACCTTACTAAAGCCTTCGACCTGGTCAAGCATAAGCTCCTACTTAAACTCCTTGGCTTGGGTTTGTCACAGAACACAGTTGACTGGTTCTATAGCTGTCTCAGCAACCATTCACAGCATGTGAACATAGATAAATCTTTGTCCAACACTATTGCTGTCCACCAGGGCTCCATCTTAGGCCCACTCCTATTTGGCCTTTTTAAATCAACTGCTGGATTGACAGACATGTCTGACATGCCTGTCGGACAGCAAACGTGCTCCTCCATGCAGATGATGCAATAATTTATTCCGAAAACCCTGACCTTGACAGCCTTACTGCCACTCTCCAAAGTAACTTTAGGTCATTAGAAAGCTAGTTCTCTAGCAACACACTGGTCAGAAAACAAAGACCATGCTCTTCTCTAGCTTTCTACAGAAGGGGAAGATTCCACCGTTAGTCTTCTGAAATGGTCAAGGGCAAAACCTTGCACAGGTGAAGACCTTCAAATACCTTGGAGTAACTCTGGATGACACCTTATCTGTTGCCCCCCCATATTGACAATTTGGTGACCATAGCTAACAGAAGACTGGGTGCCCTGTACTGTAACTGGAACAATCTCACTGGGGATCCTAGCCATCTTATAGTGGCCAGCTCCATTCTGTCACTTATAGATTATGGCCTCCCTGTCTATGCTGCTTCCTGTGACACGGTGCTGAACAGAGTTAAGCTGATCTGTAATAATGCATGCCGCTTTGTACTCAGGCAGATAAATGTACTCATAGTTATTCTCTTTCTGCTCTCACTCACTGGCTGCCTTTACCCAGCAGAATAAAGCTCCAGACATGTTTGCTAGACAAAAAGATGCTCCTGGGCCTAACGCCCCGTGCTTTAACAAATTTTCTACTTCGAGGCATCTCAAAAATGGAACAACCTCCCACAATCAGTACTCGCAAGCAAGTCTCTCCCCATATTCAAACAACAGTATAAGGAATCTCTCCTTGTCACCTATCTGCAATGGCAGCCACCATTAATGCCTCCTCCTACAACCTAACCTCCTCTATTCCCCTCTTCCCGTCCCCTCTCAGAGCTCTCTCTCAACCCCTCAATATCGCTGTCTCTCTCCTTACTCTCCTCTTCTTTCTAACCCTGCCTTTCATCATATTTTGACCAAGTACAGTTGTTATGAATTACCTACGATTTTATAATGATTGTTAGCCTTAAAAACCTCTGTCCTTGCACCTAGATTAGTTATCGCAGTTAAGACTCCACCATACTTACTCATTCTGTATAACACTGTAAATACTGTACCTGCATCTTGAATCATGTACATGTATGTATGTGTGTAGATATAAGGTAAAAACTCCATTTACTGCATCAGTTAGGGTTGTTCCACAGTGACAAAGTGACGGGTGAGAAGTTGCTGTTGAGGTTGAGCCCTTAGTCGCTTCGTTCACCCCCGCAACTGGCATCGCGCGCATTGGGGTCGCTCGGCCCTAACTCTCACCTCATCACATGTGTAAAGAAGCAGAGGTATAGGAGAATGGGGTGAGAGTTAGACTGATGACCCTAATGCACACCCTGGCTGCCGGTTGCGGAGGTGGGCTGGGGGTCCAAGGGGGCTTTCAACCCTAACACCAATTTCCTCACTTTTGTCACTGTGGAACAACCATAACTGATACATTAAATGGAGTTCTTTGCTCTAATTTCCCTTCTTTTGAGAATTAGGATGATAAATAGTGAATGGAATGCGGTGGTGGAGCATCGGCCCACTGCGTGATGTTTTGTTACATAGTAACAGGAACTGCAAAGCAAACACAAGCGGCAACAGTTATGCACATGGTAAAGCAAACATAAATGGTAAAGCAAATGTTAATAGAAATGCAAGCATAAAGTGATGCCAAGAGAACAGTGATGCAAAAGGACACACAAGCGTGGAATGAAAACGTAACTGGTAACGTGCACAGTGACGGCACCGTACTGTAAACGCAATGTTAAATGTCACAACAAGAAGAATGCCAAAGGTAACAGAAATGAAAATGCAAATGGAGGCGCGTATGTAAACACGAACCTTAATGTGTACGGGCATGGTACCGAAATTGTAAACACAAATGGAAAAGTTAACATGAACAATAACGCCAAAGGAAACAGAAACGCAAATGCTAATGCAAATGTGTACATAAACCCAAAACGTAACACGCACGGTCACATTACCACAATAGTAAATGTAAATGGTAATGGTAACAGCAACAATAACACCAAAGGAAACAGAAACACAAAAGGAAATGCAAGCACATATGGAAACGCAAACCATAATGCGTACGGGCATAGTAACGCAATAGGAAACACAAATGGTAAAAGTAACAGCAACGAAGATGCAAACGAAAGACAAATGCAAATGAAAGGGCTGCTGTAAACACAAATGGCAATGCACACAGTGACACAATCTGAAACGCAAACACAAACAGTAGTGGAAACGCAAATGGTAATATTAACGCAAACGCAAGCACAAACAGAATGCAAAGGGTAACGAGCACGTGAGTACATCAGGAACGGTAATGCAAATGGGTACATAAATGCAAGTGGAAACAGTAACTGTAACATTAACATAAGTGCATACCCTGTTTTTCCCAACAGCTGCATAGAGAAACACAGCATCTTCAAAGAATGTTTGCATAACAACGGGCCTCGGAGCCGAAATGAGGTGTTGGAATACTAAATTGCTTATATCTCAGTAATATGATTCATGATTTTCCTGGCTACAGTTTTACTAAACACGTAGCCCATAGGGCTATGCACTGTCATGATGAAAATTCCGTATCTTGCACCGTTTTCGAAATACGAGCCCCAAAATGCGAGGCGTACGCCACCATGTTAGTCTATGGGAAAAAATGTCAACTTTGGAGTACCGTAACTTGACAGCCATGCAATATTTTTTCACCAAACCACCAGAATTCACATCTGTGAGATGCTGGCTGTCTTCACTCCACATTTCAGAGCAAAAGACCAAACGGTTCTTTTGCAGCAGGGTGGCAAAGAACTCCTGTCATTTTGGCCATAGTCTGGAAAAGTAGTGTCGCAATTTGAGACCCTTTTCACAAAAATTTGTGAAAGAGTCGTGCATGAGACGTTACTTTGTGATACTGCTGTTTCCAAAAATTTGAAAAACATATTTCTGTGGTGTTTATCCCCAAAATAAAGACATGGCTAGTATCCTCAGGGTCCGACTAGGTGAACACAGAAAGAATTGTGTGCCTAGAGGGTCTCAGTTTTAAATGGCAAGCATTTTTCTGATCACTAACTGAAAAAAAATGGTGGATTTGTGACGCTACTCGGGCCATTTGCAACACTAAAAAGTGCATTTGCAACACTTTTGAACTTTTTGTTAACTTTTCCCATTGACTTATAATGGGAACTTGTATTTGAATAACTTTTGAACTGCGTTAATATTTTGAAGGGCCGCCAAGCCCACAATGTCTGCCCAGTATGTCTAGCTAGCTGCTAGGACATTGCTATTTCCTACAGTCCCCCGATTTAAAAGACCTTGTGTCTATCCCACATGCTCTTTGAATCTCCGACAGTTCCAGCCCCTACCACCTCCTCTGGTAGTCTGTTCCAGTTTTACACCACCCTCTCCGTGAAGTAAAATTTTCTAATGTTTCCTCTGAACCTAGGGAGGCAGTATAGTGCAGTGATTTAAGGCTCTGAGCTGCAAATCTGAGGACCTGGGTTTGAATCCCACAGCCCCACTTGCATATTGTGTGACCCTGAGCAAGTCACTTAACTTCCTTGTGCTCCCAGGTTGCACCTTCAGCTTAGTGTGCTACTCCTAGTTAAACAATTGGAAAAAAAAAAAGAACCTGCCCCCTACTATTTGCATATCGTGCCCCCTTGTTCTCAATTGCTCCTTTAGCTGGAAGATGTCCCCTACCTATTTTGAAACAGTTTTTTTGGGAACATACAGGGTTTTTTAACCCCCCCCCCATCGGGTGTTTACCTCCAGTTCCATAGTTTCATCACACTCCACGGAACACCTCTTGCAATGGGCTCGCAGCCACCAGTGGTCTTTGTTCTCCTTGCCCTCTTCTAAACTGAGCACAGAAAATGCTGCAGATGCAAAGTAGTGCTAGTAGAAAGTTTGCAGAGACTGTTGCTCCCTCCTTACCCTTTGGTCTGTAGGATGCAAGAAACATCTTGTACGGCTGCAGATCCCTGGATGACACATGATGGGTGCATTGAGGCACCAGAGTAACAGCTGGTAAAGGCTCCCCATTGTGCTGCTAGAATGTTTCTTTGGGAAAGGGAGCAAGAACACCTGAGGCTTTTTTGACCACCCAATGGTAGTGGTGTGTTCTGGTCCTCCCTCACAGTTTTCAGAAAAGGGGTTGGGGCAGGAGAACAGATTTTTTGGCACTGCTTCCTTTTCCAGTGTTTCCTAGCCTGATTCAGTTTGGGGGCTAAGACCACTGGCGGCTTGAGCCAGCAGTGAGAGGAGTTCTGCGGAGGGTGATGAAACTACGGAACTGGAGGTAAGCACCTGATTGGGGGGGGTTAAAAAACCTTGTATGTACCCAAAAACTGTTTCAAAATAAATATTTGGCAAATGACACAGGGCTCCTCTCACTCCCTCTGTCAACCTCCAAGTAGCTAATGCAAACCCCGCTTTCTGCTTTGGAGTTTTGGTGGGTGAGGAAGTAAAAGAAAAGTATAGGGCCCTGGATATTTCTTTCTTATGCACAGTAATACAGTGTAGGTTACAGTACTTAGTTTTCTGGTCAAATTAAAAGTGACCCACTGGACACTGGTGAAGAAAGAAAAGAGGGTCTGATTTAAAAAATGAAACAGTTATCTTTATTGAAGAGCTGCTTCAATTGTAGTGACCAACTACTGGTACATTTTATGTACGCGACCAGCTGTGGAAGAGAGAGGCTGCCAGTTGCCTTTCAAATTTGATTTACCACTCATACATTAGTGGAATTGCCCTAGACAGTTACAGAAGCATTGTATCTGGAGTCTGTGACATCAGCATTTGGAGGTTTGGCACGCACTAACTCCCAATACAAAAATAGACAGTGCCAGGCTGGTAGGAAGGTCAGAAATGAACATAGTATACAGATGTGGGTTTGAGCACTACACTGTGAAAAAGACACACAAAGGCTATAGTTGGATATTAATAATTTATGGAACACCTAAAACTAATACAAAATCATTTCCTATCTCATTTAAGTCACATAACATTGGAGACTTTGAAGCACTAGTGTGGAGCCTGAACAATGAGACAAACCAGGCCCTTGACTACTTTAAGGACAAATTCATCTCCACCTGGAATGCATTTGCTCCTTTCAGAGGACCAGAGTCCGAGGATTCACAATCCCTGGATTACTCCTGAATTACTGGCCTGCTTCAGAGGCGTGACCGGGTGTGGAAAAACACAAATCTACATTGCACCCTGGCGACTATGCCACGTACAGAATGTTGCATAACTCTTGCACAAAAGCTACCAGATTGGCCAAGTCTAAATATTTCAGATCCTCTTCCTTACTGACATCAACTCCCCATTCAAATTCTGGAGGGTGGTCCATTCCTCTTCTCTCCCCCTCCCCCCAGTTCTTAAAGTAAATAATTCCCTGGTTTCTGACCTTGGCTTGATGGCCAATGAATTTAATGCCTACTACACCTCTTGCGCCTCAGCTCTCCTTAGCTCCCTCCCTCACCTTCCAACTCCTACCCTGACTTCACTATCACCCTCTGTGTCTGCCCTTTCTCCTTCTCCTCCATTTAATCTGAGGAAGCTTTAACTGCCCTCCTCTCCCTTAACCCCTCCAAAGATTCCTCACAGGACGACCTTGATCCTAAACTTTTCTATCTCTCAGCTTCTGCTGTTGCTTATCCTATCTCTTTAATTCTGAACCTCTCCATCGCTACTGCTCACGTTCCTTCCTCTTGGAAGCACACCATGGTCCTTCCTCTCCACAAAGGTGGCGACCCGTCCTCTCCTGGTAACTATCACCCATCTCTGTCCTTCCTACCCTTGCTAAATTTTAAGAACATCTGGTTCTCTCCCAGCTTTCCTCCTTCCTCTCTGATTCCTCCTTCTTCACTCCTTTCCAGTCTGGTTTTTGGAAGAACCACTCAACAATCACTTCCCTCCTTAGGCTCACCGACTCCATCCTCACCGGGATAGATGATGGCCTGATCATCTCGGCCATCTTTGTTGACCTAGACAAAGCGTTTGACACCGTCTCCCATACTCTACTTCTCGCCTCCCTCTCCGCAGCAGGCCGTGCCTCGTCTGTGACAAACTGGTTCAAATTCTTTCTCATTGGTAGGGCCCAATCAGTAAGAATCACTGATTCTATCTCCCCCCCGGCCCATCAACACTGGTGTCTCCCAGGGCTCAGTGCTTGGTCCCCTACTCTTTTCCATTTTTCTTAATGACCTCCCCACTGCCTGCTCTACCTCCTCCATCCATATGTATGCCGATGATGCTGTCTTGTACACCTCCGGCAAAAACTCTGCTGCTGTGGAATCCAGTTTACAGTATGACTTCAACAATGTTCAGCTCTGGTTTGCATCCCACCAGCTTTTCCTCAATGCCAAGAAGACAGTCTCCATGACCTTTGGCACCAGGCAGAGACTCTCTCGGCTTACAACTCTGCCCACTTTCTACATCCTAGAAGGGACAACTCTTAAGGACTCATCCTCATTTAGATATCTTGGGGTTTGATTGGACCAACACTTCAACTTCTCTATGCACATTGACGCCATCCTTAGGAAACTGCACCCCAAGCTTGGTGCCCTATACAGGAATCGTAGTTGCATCCCACTGACTGCGAGGTGAGAGCTTGTCCAGAAGATGATTTTCCCCATCTTTGACTACTGTGATGTAGTCTATGGTGCTTCTCCCAAATTTTCCCTAACCAAATTGGACACTCTCTTTCACTCCTTCTGTCGCTTAGCCCTCGACTCTCCCTCTCGTACCCATCACTGTGAACTCTATCGCTCCCTTGCTTTTCCTCCGCTAGCAAACAGGCGCCTCTCCCACTGTGACAAACTAAGCTCCAAATTCTGGCTTGGAGAACTCCCTTCCTACCTCTCATCCTTGCTATCTTCCCCTCCTCATCCCAACCACTCCCTCAGATCTAGAGATTCACGTACCTTGGAGGTCCCATGCTGCTCCACCCTCATTGGCCATACAGCCTTTACCCATCAATTCCCTAAAATCTGGAACTCCCTTCCATCCCAAATTCGCCACTCCTCTTCCACCTATTCCCTTCATTCTTCCCTCCATAACTTCCTCTCTCCCAATTGTTCCTGTTATAACCCCCTAACTTCCCCTATTCCTAGATCCAGCCTTCCAACTCCTTACACCCCTTGAAGAGTTCTCAGCATCCTGAAGGGGCACTGTGGGGTTGGCTGGCTCCCCTGCTTTTCTGCACTCATCTCCCCTCCAGGGCATCCTCACCTTCCTGAGTTGGCAGCTGGTGTTGGTTGTTTTTCCCTTTCCTCCCCTCTCCTCCCTCCTGCCCCTTCCTCCTAGCCTCCTCAGCACTTTTAGCCACTCTTCCTCCCAGCGCTTATGTTCCTCCTTGAGCCTGCTCCTGAAACTTCTCTGCACTTAAGTTTGTAATCTCATTATTGTTCACCTGTTTTATTGTACTGTTATTCAGCACTCCAATAACTGGATTATCTCTCAAGTAATTGTCTGTATTGCACCTTTACAGTTGCATTATCTGCTTACCTGTATACTGAATTTGTTCCTGTTGTTCCCTCCATTAATTGTATTATCTCTGTGTTCCTGTCCTTGTGTATCCCCACTCCCCCCAGGTCGCACTGTGAGACAAGCAACTTGTTGTTCAGTGTGCCCTCCTGGTGAAACATTTCAATAAATAAATAAACATATCTGTGCCTAGGAGTTATCCAAATCTGTATCACCTTTCCTGAGAATGTGACTGGGGTCGAGGAAACCATGAAAATCTATGCATTGGTGTGCCCCCAAGCCAGACTGTATGATGGCATACCAAACATGTACAAACAAAAACTTGTTTTAACATCTAAAAGAGCTTTGAGAAGAGAGAAAGAAGCAAAAATACCAAAATGAGTGTTAATTTGCATGGACTGGTCTGCACACCACAGCACACATGTCAGACATACAGAGAAACAAAGTAACCAAGATGATGACCCTGTTGGTATTGGTGGAGAGAGACAATGAAGAATTGGTCCTACCCCTGGACTTTGAGTGTGTCATTCAAGGTATAGTTTGACTGAAGAGTTAGTCGGAGAAACAGCTAGGAATAACTGATGTCCCAGCAGAGCATGGTTTGATTGAGGGACCGCTAGTAAAGGTCAGTATTCTACCGGTGAATGCCAATGCTTCTGTTCACAGAATAATGGTACAAGTAAAAAATGTTACTGAAGCTGGCTCAGTGGTGCAGAGGGTTAAGGCGCTGGATGCTTTACCTTGTATTACGTCAGCGACTTGTGTTCGGGAATAACCTCGGGTCGTTTGGGTGCCAGCATGGGGGAGAGGGTGGAGCAGGATTGAGCATGCTGGCAGGCAGCTCTCCTCTCCTCTTCTGAGGGTGGTGCGGGTGGGTTGGTGCCCTCCCCATAGTTCCACTCCCACTGGGTGGTGGTCCGGTGGGTAGCGTAGGCAGAGAGGGGGCGGCAAAGTAACGGGAGGTGGAAGGGGCTGAGCTGGTGGCATGGGGTGCGAAGCGTGCCTCCACATGCTCATACAGCCATGTGCCAGGGCCTTGGGCTGGGGCATCAGGGGAGAAAATCTAAAAAACTGCATATGTGTCCCTGTTGCCAGTTGGCAGGAGGAGGCAACAGGGACCAAACAGCTGTATAAAAAGTAAAAAAAAGTTACTGAATATGTCACCATGTGCAAGGGAGGACCTTGTGCAAGTATACAGTGCTTACACTGTGGATATCCCAAGCCAACCTCAACCACCCAAGTGAACAGAATCGACCCAAACCTGTTCGACGTTAGAAGACTCAACTGTGCCTAAATGCTGGGAAGATCATGTAAGACAAAAGGTGACCCGGAGAGCCCAAGTATTTTCCATGAATGAATGAATGGTATGTTGGATGTGTGAAGAGAGAACAGCACAAAATCCATTTGCATGATGAGACGGCTTTCAGAGAAAGATCCAGACATTCGGTGCCCACTAAGACTGATAACATAAAAATATGTCTGCTAGAACTGTTAGCAGCTGGTATCATCAGAGAGTCATGCAGCCCATTTGCCTTGCCCATCGTGGTGGTACAGAAAAAGAATAGAACCATAAGAATGTATATGGATTATCATAGTCTAAACAAATAAATAATCCCTGATCAATACACAATGCCTGGAATCCAAGATGGACTGGCCTGTTTAAATGGCAGTCAGTGGTTTTCTGCATTGGAACTGAAAGTGGGTTCTACCAGATACCCATGGCAAAGTCAGACCAGGAGAAAACAGCCTTCATCTGCCTGTTGGATTTTGTATGAATTCTTGAGGATGCCCTAAGGATATCAGGAGCACCAGCAACTTTCCAGAGACTCACGGAGCAAGTTATGGGTGATATAAATCTGCTTGAGTGTCTTGTCTACCTGGATAATGTCATCATTTTTTGGATAAAACATGGAAGAGCATGAGACTCATTTATTCAAAGTGCTGGATCAATTTGAGGAAATTGGACTGAAGTCATCTGTGGACAAGTGCCAGTTTTTTAGAAGTTCAGTAAAATATGTGGGACACATTGTTACTCGAGAAGGAGTTCTCATTGACTCTGACAAAGTATAAGCTTTCACTACCTGAACAACAGCAATTAAAATGAAAGAATTGCAAAGATTGTTGGGGTTCTGTGGATACTATAGGCTAATTAATGAAGACTATACCAGGATTGTTCAACCACTTTTAAAATTTGACACAAGGGTATCCACCAGCAAACAAAACATGCAAACAACCCAGAAATTAGCCTATTACTAAATGTTATTACAGAATCAGTGAATCATTTGGATCCAGGTGGGATGCCAACTGTGACAGAGCTTCTGCAGACATTATCTGACAAGTGATAAGTGCACCTGTGTTAGCGTATGCAGAACTAGACAAACCATACACCCTACATATGGATGTAAACTTTCAAGGACATGGACCAATGTTATCTTAATCATACCCAGAAGGCCTGAGATCCATGGCCTTTTCAAGTAGAAGTTTGACCATCTGAATACAACTATCCAGTTCACAGGTTAGAAGTTTTGATGTTGAAATGGGCGCTCATGAACCAATTTCATGAGTATTTGTATGGCACCACTATCACAGAAAGAACTGATAATAGTCCTTTATTTGATGTCAAAACAACTGCCAAGCTTGATAAAGCTGGTCATAGGTGGCTTTCCACATTATCCACATATGATTACTGTGTAGGAGTTACCCAGAATAGGGCATAAACAATTTATTGAGGATAACTGGGGAGCAGAAAAATGGCCGACAGCAAGGTACACGACAGGGAATTGCATTGCCCACCTTGCTGGTCGTACTGCATGTTGACCCCATTGCGGTGGGGGAAGCGCCCGCACCCCTCCCAAATAAATATAAACACCCACCCTGCATACATTGGGGGGGGAGGACCAGAGTAAGGGCTCCATGCTTCCGGCTGCCACAATTGTCACCGCGCCAAAGTCCTGACTGCCTATATCGCATCTGCCCTAGTTGCTTCACCCAGATTCCCTTCCTCATCATTCCTGCATGCAATTCATAGGATTCCCTGTGTAGAGTATCTCCCTGGACTGAAACACATTGTTGCTGAAGCTCTATCAAGACACCCACATGGTGACACTCAAAACAAAGACTGGGTCAGAATTCTTGAAGCAACTGTGCAAGCCTTGTGCAAAAAATATGAAACTGATGAGCAACTGTCTCCTGCCACTATATCACTTTGTCAATAGTTTGGGTGCCACTGCTAAAAGTTTGCCTGCAGCCTATTGTAGTTTCGCAGCCCTTGATAAATCTTCATTGCCACGCTTAAACCAAAAAGAACTATAGAGGGAACAGAGTCGAGGTACGGGCTTTTGGAGACATTATTCCTGTGCTCCAAAGAGGAGGACCAGCTGAACAAGTAACAGTAATACACTGAGATACTCTTTGTTGCTCAAAGAATAGCAAACATTGAAAATTATGTAATGGACTAGTGAACAGAGAATTTCAAGGTGCTGATGGGCACAAGAATCATCAATTGTTGTTAGCTGAATTCTGTAAACATGTGCTGAGGGCACAGCGTGATGAAATGGAACACTTGTGTCTAGACTGCACACTAGATCTGATTGGACATAGATTTAACTGGCCCAGGATGGGGGTAGAACTTGAAAAGTACTGTCAACAATGCATTTATTGTATCCAAAAAAGACATTACAAAGCGTGCAGTGCTTCTTATCAATATCACAACCACTGCTCCGCTGGAACCTGTTTGCATTGATTTCCTCAGTCTTGAACATGACAGTAAAAATGTAGCCAATGTGTTGTGACTGATGATTTCTCACCATACGTGTATGCCTTTCCGACCAAAGGCCAAAATGCATCAACAGTAGCTGAAGTTCTGATGAAGAAGTTCATTGTTTCTATGGTGTGCCACTAAGAATCCATTTGGGTCAAGGCAGAGTCTTTGAAAGTAAATTAGTGAAAGTACTCTTGCCCCTGTGGGCATTTGCAAATCCAGAACAACTCCATATTACCTGCAAGGTGACCCTCAAACAAATGGTTTAACAGAACTTTGTTGCATATGCTTTGTACCCTAGATCCCAATCAAAAGTCAAAGTGGAGACAGTAAGTAAGTACCCTTGGGCATGTCTACAACTGTACAGAAAGTGATGCAACTGACTGCTCATCCTACTATCACATTTTGGAACAGAAGCTAGATTGACTGTGGACATTTGTTTTGCAGTTTCTGCTGATGGAGCAAGCCTTGAAATATATCTACAGTATGTGATAAGGCTTAAGGATATCAAAACCAGTGGGCCTCTTGAATTTGTGTGTATGAATTTTCTCTCCTTGAGCTCAATAGCAAGACTATAGGAAACATTGTTGTTATGACTTATCATTACACCCGATACACACAGGCCTATCCAACAAAAGATCAAAAGGACAGCATTGTAGTCCAAATCTTACAGTTGTACATCAACCATTATGGCATTCCACAAAGGATTCACTCTGACCAAGGAGAGACTTGAAAGTTGACTTGTGAAGGAATTTCTGTCAACCTATGGCATAAGGAAGTCAAGATGTACTTCATACCACCTGCAGGGAGACCCTCAGCAAAACATTTCAATAGGGCCTAGATGGACAAGTTGGCGGCGTTTAGGCCCGATTATCCAGTGCAGCATAACTTTGGGCAACCCAGAACAGACCCCTTGAAGGAGGGTTGGAAGAGGTGGACCCTAAGGGCCCCACAGGCAGTCACTACACTAGCAAATACAGCAAAGACGGGTTTGGAAGCTGCTAGTTACCAAAAGATAAAGGTTTCTGAAAACTGACCTAATGGCTAATATGGCATACACTACCTCTGCCCTGTTGCTGAGACAGGTAACCTACTTGAGTTTTTCTGCATATGACCTGCAGACTCTGTGAAATACAATCCTGCTGATACATGAGAGCTTGCCTTCCCAAACTTGCTTTCACCTAACACATACAGTCTGGAAGTTGCCAAACACCAATTTCAAATGGCTGCCGACGTGAACAACACTGCATCTAGGGCACTAGCAAATTCGGTGTTGTCTAAGAGATTTGTATTGTTTTGAACCACTGAGTTGTCACAGGACATGCAGAATAAGGCAACTATTTTCCCCTTTGAAGGTACCTCCTAGGGCTGCTTGGAATGCAAAATTCCACTTCCCAAATGCTTTCTGGGATTTCATTTTATGTTCCACGAATTTCAAAAGCATTTCTGTGCAAACTGTGGAATAATTTTCACGGATCATAGAAACATAGAATTTGACAGCAGATAAGGACCGCTTGGCCCACCTAGTCTGCCCATTTCCCTACCTAATTGACAAGCTGCAGATTCTAGTTAACCAACAGCCTATCTCCACCGACCCCCTACTAGAATTGCCTTATGTCTGTCTCATGCATTCTTGAATTCCCCCACTGTTTTTGACTCTATGACCTCCTCAGGAAGGCTGTTCCATGCATCTACAACCCTCTCTGTGAAGAAATACTTCCTCACATTACCTCTGAGCTGTCCTCCCTCTATCTTAAAATTGTGTCCCCTTGTTCTTGCACATCTCTTTTTTTGAAAGATGCTACCCTCTTGGACTTCGTATACTTGAAGTATTTGAAAGTTTCTATCATGTCTCCCCTCTCCCTCCTTTCCTTGAGGATATACACCTTAAGCTCTTATAGTCTTTCTTCATATGTCTTCTGGTGCAGACCCTGCGCCATTTTGGTTGCCCTCCCCTGGGCAGCCTCCACCCTGTCTATGTCTCTGCAGAGATGGGGTCTCCAGAACTGTACACAGTACTCCAGATGTGGTCTTACCAACTGTCTGTACAGAGGGCCAGCAACATCCTGTTTTCTACTGGTGATGCCTCTCCCTATGCATCCCAGTATCCCCCCAGCCCTCCTTACTGCCTTCTCACATTGCTGGCCCACCTTTAGGTCATCTGATATGACTACCCCCAGGTCCCTTTCCATTTGTGTTGTTGTCAGTATCTCACCCCCCATTGTGTACTGTGTACAGCGTGGAATAATTTTCCATGGATTGTGGAAGAAGAATCTGCGGTTTATGTGAACTGCAGACTGTTAACCTGCAAAAAACATTTTTGCATGTGGAATGTCAAAATTCCACAACTGATAGAAATCAGTGGAATTTTTATTCTGCAGAATTCCATTCTGTCAGAAATTCAACATTCTGCACAGCCCTAGCAAAACGGACAGCAAAGTTGATGAACAAAAGTAGCTAAGAATATGACAGATAAAGAGAGGTCTGCAGTTCCTTACAAGCCCTATAGAAGGTGGTATGGGTAGGGCTTATTTCAGCAGACCCCATGTTCACCATGAATACACAGTTCAGAGGGCACAGGGAGTGGAAGAATCAGCCGGGGAGCCAAACAATAATCTGCATCAGCTCTGGCAGCCTAGGCAAAGCTCAACATCTGACAAATTTGTCCATGTTGTCATAGACCCATTGCCAGTGGGAGGTGCTATTACCTTGAACAGTGGAAAGAATTACCACAGACAAGTCAGTTTTGGAGGTAAGAAAATAGGTGACTTAACCCTTTAATTTGTAAAATTTTCAAAGTTAAACAAATTCTAAATGTTTTCAGCTCAATTGATAGAGCAAAACTCCTGCTGTAGGAAAGCTAAGGAGAGGATTCATATTTCCGGCTGGGAAAGGGTTTCCTCACCAGGTACTTTCTCACTCTAAAGAAGAAGTTCATAATCACAGAGCTAAACACAGAACTGGGCAAAGCTTTCCTTCCTCTGCAAAGGGCAGAAGCTCTGATTCAGTGTGCAAAAACATTCCAGGCAGGTCAGATAAGGACTGCACTGGAATTCTTGAGACTTTTGGGCTACATGGCTTCTATCAGAGTAGTGGTGCCATGGGCCAGATGGCAAATGAGGGATGTCCAGCACCACCTCTGAAGGCACTGGTATTGAAAAATGCTGCCCCTCCCAGTGGTTTCTGCTACTGCAATCACTAACTGTGTCATGCTCTGAAAGTACTGCTGATTAGTCCCTGGTTGCAAGGTGTTGCATTTTGTGGTAGGAACCAAGGATAGATTACTGGCTGGGGGATCAAGCTGGGGATCGCCAAGGAGGAAAGGACCTGGGGGTATTGGTAACAGGGAGCATGGACCATACTGCCTAATGCAGGAGAGTGGCAGCGAAGGCAAACAGGATGCTGGGGTGCATAGCATGGGGATTCACATCCAGGCACAAGGAGGTGATCTTGCCCCTCTACAGGTCACTGGTCAGGCCACACTTGAAGTACTATGTGCAGTTCTGGAGGCTGTACCTGAGGCGAGATGTCAATCTGCTGGAGGGAGTGCAGCACAGGGCGACAAGGGTGATTCAGGGGATGGAGGGAATGGACTATGAGATAAGGCTAAAGGAACTGAATATGTACACACTGGAAGAGAGGAGGGATGGGGGGACATGATCGAGACCTTCAAGTACCTGAAGGGTATCAACAAGGGGGCAGAGGGGTGTTTAAACTAAGGAGTGGGAGGAAACTAGGGGCACTGGCTAAGACTCGAGGGAGGGAGATTCAGGAGGTAGAAGAGGAGGCATTACTTAACAGAGAGTGGTGATGAGGTGGAATGCACTACCAGAAGGGGTGATATCAAGCAAAAATGTGGTCGGCTTTAAGACCACTTGGGACAAGTACAGGGTGGGTAATGGTGAGTGAAGAGGACAACAAAGGAGGTCAAGGGGATGGGAGGGCAGCTGCTTGTTACCGGGCTAGCTGCACAACCGAGCAGATTTTGATAGACCAGTAGGTCTGTTCTGCTGAGTACTTTTGTATGTTAATATGTTACTGAGTTTCTGCTAGATATTCCTTTTATGTTCATTGTGCGAACACGTGCAAGTGAACATCTTGATATAAGAGTGCCTTTTGAGGGGTGTGACACTGTCAGTCCTATGCAGAGTGATCTGCAAGGGGTGAGTCAGTGCCACACAAATCATCAGCCAGGCTGATCATTACACAGTTTTGACTTGTTGGGTGGAAACTTTGTGTATTTTAAAAAGAAAAAGCCAACCCAATTATAGGTCGGCACTTTCCTTTCATCTACGCCACCCAACAAGCATAGCTGATCTGTCATGATCAGCCTGCTGAGGAATTTCAAACATCCAGGAAGAGCCCTGCACTCTTGCATACGCCAGCTGTAACAAAGAAAACCGTCCATCGATGTCTGTTGCTGGTGCCCCTGTAACTGCCTCCCCCACCCAAACCTCCCTCTCAGCACCTACCACCCCACACACCCCACAAACATATCACTGACACTGTGGGTGCCTCAATCCCCAGTGCTGCCACCTTGTCTGTTGCTGTCACCCCTGTAACTGTCCCCCTCCCAACCCTCCCTCTCAGCACCCACCCCACAAACATAACACTGAACAGTGGGGTTGCCCAACTCTAGTGGCGCTGTCACCAGTTAAAATTAAGAAAAGCATCCCTTGTCATTTTTAACCCTGTAAAAAAACCATCCATCAATGTCTGTTGTGCCGTTAGTCCCCGACTCAAACCTCCCACTCTCCAATGTGAACTGAAGAAATTAGTTATACAGTTCAATGTATTTTAAGGGGGTTGAACTTAATAGCACATCTTGGCCATTCTGAATATTTTTGCCCAGACTTTCATCAAGCCATTTTGGGACCTAACCTCATGAACAATTGCAGCGAAATGAGACAAATCTGTCCTGAAAGGTGATTTTTCGTTCACTCGTGAAATCACCTTTCAGGCAGGAGCTGAAAATTTTCTCTGCCTTTGCTCATGAGGCAAGGTCATAAGAAGTTATGCTGAAAATATTAACAAACAACAACAAAGTTATGAGCCTGTGTTAAAATTTGCAAGCGAAGGCTCGTAACATTGAATTTCAATTTTGACCTTAAATTTTCAGTGAAGCAATTTCTTCACAGCACCTCATAAACGTGCAGCTGTCATTTTAAAAATCCTAGCCAAGATGTGTTCTTGCATCCTGAAGGTGATTTCACAGTCCATGCATGAAACCACCTTTCAGGCAAACTAAAATTTCTCTACACTTGTTCAAGAGGTGGGGTCATAAGAAGGCTACGTTGAAAATTTAGGCTAAAATATTAAAAAAACAACAAAGTTGCAATCCATTATTTGAACAGGTTCATAACTAGTATTCATATCATGACAAATTCAATAGCTATTTCTAGCTCATGATACGAACATCATTTCAAATCTTGGAATGTGTTTGCATATGGCACTACCTTTGGACAGGATTAATCCCATATTCATGAGGTGGGCTCATAAAAAGCCTATGTTTGAAAATAGGTAAAAATATAATAAAACATCAAGTTATGAGTCTATGTTGCAATTTTTCAATGCATGCTCATAACTGGTAATTTGTCAATATTTTACCTAACTTTTAAACTATAGGCATTTTTGACACCACCTCAAGAATGTGACAGCTGTCATGTCTCAAATCCTCCCCAAAATGTGTTTTAACACTTGTGGTGCCAAAATGACGTTTCGGCCATTGTTATGTTGTCTTGCGTCTGCGCAAGAAATGTGTTGCTGTAACTTTGGAATAGCAGGTTTTGGAGGCACAGTCTTGCTGTGGCCAGTGGCGCCACTGCTTTTTCAGGCTGGGCTCCTTGGCATGAACTAGACTGCACGCTGTCTATGACAGCAGTGCAATAGCGTCCCACCACCTTCAAACATTTTAGCTGCTGCAATGAGGGAAGTCCACCTCATTGCAGGGCATGCCTTGTGTGGTGTAACATTTAAAAAAACAAAGTAGTAGACCAGGGAGGGGCTGTGGACATTGCCAACCTAGATTTTAGCAAGGCATTTGATACAGTCCCACACAAAAGATTAATACACAAGTTAGCCAGCCTTGGAGTGGGTCCCAAGGTGGTAGCCTGGATACAAAATTGGCTAGACAACAGGACGCAAAGGTCAGTAGTAAATGGAGTCCACAGTGAAGAAAGGAGGGTTACTAGCAGGGTACCACAGGGTTCAGTACTGGGACGGTCCTTTCTAATGTCTTTATAAGTGACATTGCAGAGGAACTGGAAGGAAAAGTATGTATCTTTGCAGATGACACAAAGATCTGCAACAGGGTTGATACACAAGATGGAGTGGAAAGGATGAGAAGGGACTTGGCAAGGTTGGAGGAATGGTCAAATGTGTGGCAGCTCAGATTCAATGCAGAGAAGTGCAAGGTAATGCACCTGGGAAACAAAAACTCAGGGGAAGAGTACACAATGGGGGTTGAGATATTGACAACAGTAAAAATGGAAAGGGACCTGGGGGTTATTATATCAGATGACCTAAAGGTGGGCAAGCAATGTGAGAAGGCAGTAAGGAAGGCTGGGGGGATACTGGGATGCATAGGGAGAGGCATCAATAGTAGAAAACAGGAAGTTGTTATCCCTCTGTACAGACAGTTGGTGAGACCCCATCTGGAGTACTGTATGCAGTTCTGGAGAACCCATCTCCGCAAAGACATAGACAGAGTGGAGGCTGTCCAGAGGAGGGCAACCAAAATGGTGCATGGTCTGCACCAGAAGACATACGAAGAAAGACTAAAGGAGCTTAATATGTATACCCTTGAAGAAAGAAGGGAGAGAGAGGGAACATGATAGAAACTTTCAAGTACCTCAAGGGAATCAACAAAGTCCAAGAGGGTAGCATCTTTCAGAAAAAGAGATGTGCTAGAACAAGGGGGCACACTTTGAAGATGAGGGGAAGGCCCAGAGGTAACGTGAGGAAGTATTTTTTCATGGAGAGGGTTGTGGATGTATGGAACAGCCTCCCTGAGGAGGTTGTGGAGTCAAGAATAGTGGGGGAATTTAAGAATGCATGGGATAGACATAAGGCAGTCCTAGTGGGGGTAGGAGGAAGTAAGCTGTTGGTTAACAAGGATCTGCAGCTTATCTGTTAGGTAGGAAAATGGGCAGACTAGGTGGGCCAAGCAGTCCTTATCTGCCATCAAATTCTATGTTTCTATGTTTCTAAGCTGTGCAATGGCATAAATAGGGTTTTTTCAACTTTGGTGCATATTTCTGGCATTTTGGGGAATTTTAGCACCAAATTTTCAACATGGAGTTATTGGGACCCCTTTTCATGAATTCAGGCACTGTCATGGCATTATTCGGTACCGGAAGGTGATTTTGTGGTCACTGCACAAAATCACCTTTTGGGACTGAATAACAAAATGACAGTGCCACTGTTCATGAGGTGGGCTACCAAAAAGCCTATGTTGCAAATTTGGTGAAAAATTTCAAAAAATGACTGTGTTATGAGCGTACATTGCACAGTTCCCATGCACGCTTGTAACTTTGAGAATTTTTAATTTTTTGCTCCAGATTTTCAACACTGCCATTTTTCATACCTCCTTATGAACAGTGCAGCTGTCATTTCCCACATCATGCCCAAAATGGTTTTCACACATCCAGCGCACAGTGGCGCAGATGGGATTATAGGACAATGTTAAGGACACAGTAAGAAAATCACAGTAACACTGTTCATGAGCAGAGGTCCCAAAATGCCTATGTTGAAAATTTGGTGAAAATATTCGAAAAAATGACTGTGTTACGAGCGTGTGTTGCTCAGTTTCCACGCATGCTTTTAACTTCGAGATTTTTTAATAATTTTTCTCCAGATTTTCAACATTGCCATTTTTTCATATCTCCTTATGAACAGTACAGCTTCATTTTTCACATCCTGTCCGAAATGTGTTTTTGCACATCAGGCACAAAGTGGCGCAGTCGCTGTAGGAAAACAATGTTTGGGACACAGTAAGAAAATCACAGTAACACTGTTCATGAGCAGAGGTCCCAAAATGTCTATGTTAAATAGCTGGTCAAAATTCCACAA
Organism: Neoceratodus forsteri; assembly: GCA_016271365.2. Taxonomy (NCBI): domain Eukaryota; kingdom Metazoa; phylum Chordata; order Ceratodontiformes; family Ceratodontidae; genus Neoceratodus; species Neoceratodus forsteri. The sequence goes on along the minus strand of CM028129.1, from coordinate 131,739,286 downwards.
AATGACTATGTAACACGTGTGCATTGCGCAGTGTCCACGCACTGTCATAATTTCGAAAATGTTTAATATTTTCACTCCAGATATTCAACATTGCCATTTTTGCACACTTTCTTATGAACAGTAAAGCTGCCATTTTTCCCATCCTGCCCAAAATGTGGTTTTGCACATCTGGCACACAATGGCACGGTTGCTGTGGGAAAATAACGTTCGGGATAAATTAAGAAAATCATACTGCCACTGTTCATGAGCAGAGATACCAAAATGTCTATGTTAAAAATTTGGTGAAAGAATTCCAAAAAACAGACTGTTATGAGCGTGTGTTGCCTAATTTTCATGCATGCTTGTAATGTCAAGCATTTTTAATATTTTCACTCCAGACTGTCAACATTGCCATCTCTTCACACCTCCTTATGAATGGTGCAGCTGACATTTTTATGTGGTGCAGAATGGTGCGGTCACTGTGGGAAATCAACATTCGGGACACATTAACAAAATCACGGGGACACTGTTCATAAGCAGAGGTCCCACATGCTTTCATGAGGTGGGGTCACAAAGAGACTATGTTGAAAATTTGGAGTGCAAATACCAACAAACGCCCAGGGCGTTAGGGTCTCTAACCATAACATCCCACCCTGTACAGACTAACAGGCATCAGGGTGTGCTTTTGGATTGTTGGCTGGAATGCTCACACCATTGCACCCCACCCTGCAGCCACTGACAGGCATCCAGGTGTGCCTTGGACTCCGGCTCCAAAGTTCACTCCATTCTCCTATGCTGCACCTATCCCAACATACTTCCTCATAAAATGGGGTTAAGCGCAAGGGTTATGATGACCCCAAGGCACAATGCAACACTTGTCAGAGTCTGCAGGGTAGGTGAAGTGAAATGGCATTAGCGTTGCATATCTAGCGACCCAAAGGCACACCTCAATGTATGTCACTCTCTGCAGGGTGGGCTGGGGTTCACGTCAGTTCTATACTTCACTGCCATTCCTATTATGCGTCTCTCTAACTCTTGCACTACCAATGCCAATGCCAGCAACACAACATTCAGCATTGACAGATACATGTTTTATAAATGATACCTGTCAGGCTCAGAAAGAGTGGTCATAAAAAGATTATGTTGAAAAGTTGGGTAAAAATGTGAAAAAACAACTAAGTTACGAGGAAACTAATTGTTCCAACATTTACTCATAACTTTATTTTTGCAGATTTTGGCCCCTGATGTTCAACGTATGCCTTGTGTTACCTCATCTCCTGAACAGGGCAGGTGTAATTTTTATGTTTGCTTGCACGCATGTGCAAGAAACATAGTGCCATCATCCGAGTTTTCGGAGGTGTGTCACCCCCTCTTCCAATTCAGTCAGTGTGTTGGCAGGTGCGGCCTCTGTCTGCCAATGCATGCTGGAGCTATCTATGACAAGCTCCAAAATGCAGTGGCATACAGTTGAAAGGGGGAACTACGCTTCAATGAGCAGTGATAAGATATCGCCTGCTCATGCGCAGCTCCCCTACACACACACACACACACACACACACACGCACACACTCTACTGCCGACGGCGCAAATCCCCGTCGGCTGTCTGCGCCCCACAAACCTTCCAAATGCATGCTGGGTGCCCACCTCAGCATGGCAACTCATCAGTATAGCCGACGTGGGTGCCCAATCCCCGTCGGCTTCACTATCTCCCAGGTACAGGGTGCCACGCTTGAGGCCCACCCCCAGCATGGCAACAAACGCCATGGCCGATGGGGTGCCCAATCCCTGTCGGCTCCACGCCCCCAGCCATTTCTTCTGCCACGCCAGAGCCCACCCCAGCGCAAACATCCAGGTCAGTTTTTTTAAATACCTGAAAGAAAAACGGTCCCACGTAGTCTTCCTGCCCCCTCCCACAACCTGCACCCACCCACTGTGCACCCTGCCTCCCACACCCCTCACCCCATATTACCTCCGGAGCTCGGCGCGACGATCTCGTGGACCGGAACACCTCTGCACTCTTCAAAGCCGACCGCAAACTGAGGAAATGCCAGTAAGCTGTATAATGGGATAGAGAGGGTTTTTTCAACTTTGTTGCATATCTCAGGCATTTTTTGGAATTTTTGCACCAAATTTTCAACATGGGGTTTTGGGACCCCTTCTCATGAATGCTGTCACTGTCATGGCATTACTCAGGCCGAAGGGTGATTCATGATCACTGCGTGAGATTACATTTGGGACTGATTAGCAACGACACTGCCAGTGTTCATAAGGTGGGCTCTCAAGAAGCCTATTTTGAAAATTTGGTGAAAATTCCAAAAATGACTGTTTTATTAGTGCGGCATTGCTAGTTCCTTGTACGCACGCCGTAAGTTCTAATTTTCAATATTTTCTACCCAGATTTTGAACACTGCCATTTTACCACACCTTCTTAGGAGTAGTACAGCTGTCATTTTCACATCTCACCTAAAACGTAAGCCCGCCCCATGGAAGCGCACTATGGCGCAGTCGGTGTGCGAAATCAATGTATGGGACAAATTAAGAAAATCACAGTGACACTGTTCATGAGCAGAGGTCTTAAAATGGCTATGTTGAAAATTTGGTGAAATAATTCCTAAAAATGACTGTTTTATGAGCGTGCGTTAGCAGTTCCCTGCGCGCGCCATAAGTTCAGCAAATTTTCAATATTTTCACTCCAGGTTTCAACATTGCCATTTTACCATACCTCCTTATGAGCAGTACAGCTGCCATTTTCATATGCTGCCAAAATGTGTTTTCGCACATGTAGCGCACAATGGTGCTGTTGGTGTGCGAAAGCAATGTTTGGGACAGATTAAGAAAATCACAGTTACACTGTTCATGAGCAGAGGTCTTAAAATGGCTATGTTGAAAATTTGGTGACAAAAGTCCATAAAATGACTATGTTATGAGTGAGCATTGCGCAGTTTCCAAGCACCCTTGTAAGTTCATGACTTTGTAATATTTTAAGTCCAGATTTTCACCAGTGGCATTTTTCCACACTTCCTTATTTACAGTACAGCTGTCATTTTACAACATGGTCAAGTGTGTTTTCACACTTTCACGCAGAGATGCGTGGTCGCTTGCAGGGAAATCATTGTTCGACAGATAAAGAAAATCACATTGACACTGTTCATGATCGAGGCACCAAAATGCCTGAGTTGACAATCTGCTGTAAAATCCCCAACCTAATTATATTACAGGTGTCGTTGCACAGGTTCTATATGCAGCTCATGACTTCACCATTTTTTAAATATTTTACTGCAGATTTGCAACATTGCCATTTTACACCTCCCCATGAATAGTACAGCTGTCATTTTTACATCCTGTTCAGAATGTTTTTGCACCGTGGTGCTAAATGCCTTAGTCACTGTGCATTAGCAGCTTTCGGCTAACAAACTGATATTCCCCTTTTCATGAGGTGGGGTCACAAAAACCATGTTGAACATTTGGAATGAAAATACCAACAAATGACTGAGGTATTAGGGTTTCCAACCATAAGCCCAACCCTGTAGAGAATGACAGGCATCAGGGGTGTGACTTGGGATTCTTGCCTGTAATGCTCATACCATTCCACCCCTGCAGCCAGTGAGGGCATCGAGGTATGCCTTGGACTTTTCTGCCCCAAACTTCACCCCATTCTCTATATTGCACCCATCTCACTGTATTTCCTAATGGAATGGCGTGCGCATAAGGGCCAAAGACCCCAAGGAACACCGTGACACTTGTCAGTGTCTGCAGGGTGGGGTGTGGTGAAATGGCGTGGCCGCTATGCCTGAGGACCCAAAGGCACACCCCAATGCCTGTCACTCTCTGCAGGGTGGTGGTGGGGTTGGCTTCAGTTCAGTACTTCACTGCCATTCCTATTACGCAGCTCTGTAACTTCTACACTACCACTGCCAATGCCAGCAAGCAAACATTCGGCATTGACAAATGCTTGTTTCAAATCACCTCCAAAAGTTGTTCTCATGATCGCACAATGAAATCACCCACTGGATGCGATTTAAAAAATTCCACCTGTCTTGATCATAATGTCAGGTCATAAAAAGATTGCTGGACATTTGGGGTCAAAATGTGGGAGCCCACTTAAAAGTAAATATTACCTCTCAGTTGCCCTATCCTGAGTACTGACAGTCTAACAATATGTCAAAGTAGGACACAACTGAAAATGTGATATTGCAGCTCATCTGCTGTATCCTGGATAAACAAATAGTAAAAATGCATACAAGCAACACCTGGTAGAACAGCAATACCATCAGCGAACATTCGGCATTGACAAATGCAGCAAGGCATTTGACACAGTCCCACACAAAAGATTAATAATCTAATTAACCAGCCTGGCAGTGGGTCCCAGGGTGGTAGCCTGGATAAAACATTTGGCTGGACAACAGGACACAGAAGGTAATTGTAAATGCAGTCCACTCTGAAGAAAGAGGGGTTACTAGTGGAGTACCGCAGGGTTCAGTACTGGGTCCAGCCCTTTTTAATGTCTTTATAAGTGACATTGCAGAGGGACTGGAAAGAAAAGTATGCCTCTTTGCAGATGACACAAAGATCTGCAACTAGATTGATACACAAGGAGGCGTGGAAAGGATGAGAAGGGACTTGGCAAGGTTGGAGAAATGGTCAGAAGTATGACGGCTTGTATTCAATGCAAAGGAGTGAAAAATAATGCACCTGGGAAACAAAAACCCAGGGGAAGATTACACAATGGGGGGAAGGGGAGATAGTAACAACAACAAAAATGGAAAGAGACCTGGGGGTAATCATATCAGATGACCTTAAGGTTAGCAAGCAATGTGATAAGGCAGTAGGGAGGGCTGGAGGGATACTGGGATGTATAGGGAGAGGCATCACCAGCAGAAAACAGGAAGTTGTTATCCCTCTGTACAGACAGTTGGTGAGACCCCATCTGGAGTACTGCTTCCAGTTCTGGAGACCCCATCTCCGCAAGGACATAGACAGGATGGAGGCAGTCCAGAGGAGGGCAACTAAAATGGTGCAGGGTCTGCAAGAGAAGCCATATGAGGAGAGACTAAAGGAGCTTAATATGTATACCCTTGAGGAAAGGAGGGAGAGGAGAGACATGATAGAAACTTTGAAGTACCTCAGTGGAATCAACAAAGTCCAAGAGGGTAGCATCTTTCAGAAAAGGAGATGTGCAAGAACAAGTGGATACAATTTGAAGATAGAGGGGGGATGGCTCAGAGCAATGTGAGGAAGTATTTTTTCATGGAGAGAGTGATGGGTGCATGGACCAGCCTTCCTGAGGAGGTTCTGGGGTTTAAAACTGTGGGAGAATTCAAGAATGCATGGGACAGACATAAGGCAATTCTTGTGGGGGGGGGGTAGGAAGAAAGAGGCTGTCGGTTAACTAGGATCTGCAGCTTATCCTGTAGGTAGGGAAATGGGTAGACTAGGTGGGCCAAGCGGTCCTTATCTGCGGTCAAAGTCTATGTTTCTATGTTTCTTATTACTGCAGTCTGGTACCTGTATATTATTACTACTTCTGTATACTGTGCTGTTGGTTCCCCATTGCTTAGGTATTCCATGGTATTACCTGCCTGCTTGGGTCATCTCGGTATGCCTAATGTTCCACCCTATCTGGGTATCCTGATACTTGTAATTCTTTTTTGAAAACATAAGGCACTATGCACAAAAGTGCAGAGTGGATTCGCGCCGCGTAACTTGGGCACGTAGCTACCGCGAACCCAGTGCACTCCCGTGCGGGATGTACAAACAGGGGGCACAAAGACCCACTGCTCCAGATCCCCCACGTCTGTGGACTGCACCATGCTGGGGGCATTCCGGGGGCATGCCAGAACTACACAGTATTCACTAAACCACACAGTGCTGGATGCATGGGTGCGGAGGGTGGCGCAGGGTACACCGCCAGGGTAGGCACTGCTGTAACCCTCTATGTGCTCCCACGGATGCCGATGATTCATCTCTGTATGGTATGTGGTGATTTGAATATCAGTCATTGGGTGGTTATCTATCTGCACCCCAGTGGAGATGTCTTGAAAAAAAACTTCGGGCGGAATTTCTGCAAAGTCAGAATTTACAGCTATGAAATCTTGAGGAAATTAAATTAGCAACTTTAACAGAAATTCCAACTTAGAATGGTGGAATAAATGTATAAATTGCAGATTATTCTATTAAACTGCGGAGAAAAAGTCCACAGAACTGATAACTGAACTGTGGAATAATTACATGGATTAGGAATAATTCATTAAATTGCAGAAAATAATTCCTCAGAACTGTTATTCCGCAGTTCATGTGAATTATTCTGTATTTCAGCCAAAGAAATTCCGCAGAACAGGGCAAGTCCATTAAATACATTCGGAAGATTCGATCTTGCCAATGGCAAGTTAGGAAAATTCTATGAAATTTCCAAATTTTGTAAGTTCCAAAAAGCGGAATTTGCAGCTTATGCCCACCTCTAACCCCTACCAGTTCACTGACATCAGCATTCCCTAATTGGACCCCAGTAGTCATTATTATACCTAACTGTAATGTCATCCATATTCCATTATATTGTGAACCTCAGACAATAGCTTGAGTCTTTAAATTAGACTCATAACAAGCCCTGACCTCACAAACCAGTGTCCCAGCACTGCAAAATCCATTGTTATGTCCTTACCATATCTTGGGACTACTGATAATGGTACAGTGTCCTGCATACATTCCAACATATGTTTTGAATGGATTTTGCCAGGGCATTCATGTACATTACAATTACAACAGAACATGGGAACAACCTCCTCCATGATGCCACAGCCCAGTGGGCAGTGAGGGGGCTGGGACTCTCAGTCGGCGGTGTCCGGCACCGACCGGCATGTCTGCGGGCGAGGGGAGGTGGTGGTGGAGCTGGGGGAAGGGGATACACAGCCCACCTCTGGTTGTACGGGTCTGGGTCCCTGCTGTAGGCATGCACTACCCCGGATCCACACCTCGCAATGTGTGGGATCCACTGTGGGACCTGGGAGGGCCATCCCACTGGATGCCCACCTCTGCACCTTTCTGCCCTGTGGAATCCTGCGCTCTGGGGTGGAGGAGCTGCTGACAGGTGGCCAGTGCTGGTGAATGACTGTATGTGTGCACCTGTCCGTGCGTGTGCAGAGCTGCAGGCAGGGTATGCAACTTTTCTGCATACCCCCCCCCCCACCTTGTGCACAGCGCCCATAGTTTATTAAAGTGTTCAACCAAAACACAGCAACATTAAATTCATACTATTGTACAATAGATAATTCTCTGTACATGGCTGTCTCCAGCAGGTGATGGTTATAATACGTCTGCATGTGCCATGTTTCAGTTCAATTATAGCCATAAAAGACTACACAACAAACAGCTATAACAACAGTAATAATGTTGCTATTTACAATACATTATAGGCTGCTTGATATTAAATGTGTTAAAAGGTGCTTTAATGTTTAAATTACTAGCAATGTGTTGAAAGGTGCTTTAATGTTTAAAATACTCTCTGAGGTGGTGGGATCTCCTATTTATCTTTGCTTAATTATTGTTATGGGTTTAATTAACATTTATTAAGTGTGTCTCAGTTTGTGGTTCAGCTGGAGCTGTTTTAAGGCAGCTGAAGGAGTGGCCCATGGTGCTAAATCTCACCTCCTGGGTTCCTTCTCTGTTTTCCTGTACCAGCTGCTAAATAGATTTCAAACTGTGCCCAAATCTGATCGAGGCGTGCATTCTATCTCATGTTCTTCACACCATATTCATACTATATAGGCAGTATAGCACAGTGGTTAGGGTACTGAGCTGCAAACTTGGAGACATGGGTTTAAATCCCACCGCCCCACTTGCATACTATGTGACCCTGAGCAAGTCACTTAACGTCCTTGTGCTCTCAGGTCACACCTGGAGACAAGCTTCAGCTTAGTGTGCCTTTCCTGGTTAAATGATCCCCCCCCCCAATCCTTCATGTTGCTTAACCATAATGCATGTGTAGGAGGGACAGCTTGTTTCCATTGGGAGAGAATACCCAATTGCACCAGACACATGGAAATGTGACCCAATTTCCTCTGGCCTGAGGTGAGCTACTAGGGTTTGTTCCACACTCCCAGAAGAACATGTTAGGGAGAGCTTTATCCTAAAATCTAGGGCACTGGACAGGGTTTGCTTTATCTCTGTCCAGTATTGTCTTATGTGTGTACAAACATCATGTGAGCAAGATCCATGTTGTCAGATGCACAAGATTTTATACTATTTACCTCAATTGGTTAAGTGTTTAGTACCCCAAGGGAGTTTGTTTTACTGCAATGGTTCACCCTGTCTAGGTGGTCCTGATATCTCAGTTTAATATCTGAATCTTAAGGCTCATTTATTCTACCTTGAAGGTAGCATGGTGGGCTCCACCGCTCTGATGCCACCCCTCCTGCAGTGCCCTTGCTGCACATTTACATGCTGCCCATCTGCATCTGTGCAGATCTAGGCAGCGTTACCCACCATTTACAGCTTTGTCAGGAAATCAAGAGCTGTCAGTTGCTTTGCACAGAGTGCCATGGGGCTGTACTGGTGCACAGAGTAACACGTTTATGCACGTAACACAAAACACTGCACCAGGCCCAGTGGCGTGGAGGACTGAGTCACTGAGGGCCTTATCTCCTGCCACACCATGACCCATGTTCAGAAACAAGTATGGGTTGCTGGGGTTAGTGGGGTGGGAGAAGATTGAGCATCCGAGGACATCTCTCTTCCCCATGGAAGGGTGGTAGCCATATTGGCTTGACTGCCACCAGGTGGAGCCCGGTGGCAGTGCAGGCAGTGAGTGGCTGGGGGCAAGGCCGTGGATCTGTGGTGCCACACATCTCCATGTGCACATTTCAACATGTAAGCCATGGCAAGGGCTTAGGAGAAAGCGGAAAGGGATCTTGTGGCAGGATCAAGTCCTTCACTCCTGGCTGGACCCACCACCACCTGGATGCCTGGAGCTGAACTGTATTCACGTGCTGGGGGTGGCCTCCCCTCACCACCACAGGGGGCAACCCATGGGGAAACAAGCTCCTAGGTAAGTCCAGGGTATGTGGATGCCAGCCAAGGGGAGGGGTGAAAGGAGCTGAAGAGATCATTGGCAGGAGTAAAAAGCTATATGGAAAAATAAAATCCCTGCACCAGTCTGCGTAAATCCACCGATAATGCTGAGCTGCAACAGGGTGACCTACAATGCTCCTTAGGCCATTTACATGGCCTGATCTGCACCGGTGCAACTCATCTGCATCGCTCACAGTGATGCAGATTAGGCCATGTAAATGTGCCTTTATACTGTTTACCTGAGTTTGAATATAGTCTACTGCTATTAACCCCTGGGAATTTGAAGTTGGTTAGTTCTTTAATTGTTACACAGTAGTGGTAAATTTCTGCCTGCTATTTTCTTTTTTTTTTTTTTATAAAGGTTTTTATCCTCCTATGGCCAGGACGGGGCAGGCTATCAGCACTGTCTGTCCCCGGGTGCCAATGACCAGCCATCTACCTCGACCACCTCCTTCTGTCTTCCGTTCCCTCATCTACCTCCTTCTGTCTTCCGTTCTGGTGGTCCAGCAGGGCGGGTCTCGGCACTTCAGGCAGCGTTTCATTGAAGCCCAGTTCCACCATTTTTCCACTGCTTTTCTCCATTATACCCCAGGGCCTCAGTGACACAGTACCACATGCATTTGGAGACATGCATGTGCTCTGGAACCGGTGACCCCATTCTGCCCTCTCCTGGCCTAGTGCCAGACCCCTATCTGTGTGGCAGTACCAGCAAGCCTCCACTCAGTGGTAGCCATGCGCCGAGAAGGCTACATCTCCCACTTCAGGAGAGGAAGGCTGCCAAGCAGCCACTCCATCTTCTCCAGGCCCTCTCCTTTTCTGGCTGACCCCTGGCAACCCAAGCTTGTTCCAGCACTCGGGTGGCCAGCATGAGATGAGGTAAGGTGCATAGTGCCTCAGCCCTCCATGCCCCTGGGCCAGCCTCCTGCCTGCTCTTTTCTACCAGTATTGTTTGTAGGGTAAGACTCTTGGTGTTTTAAGGCTACCTACATTGTTAATTCTCCCTGTTGTTTTATCCTTTGCCCTCACTGTAACTCATCGTATTGCTGTTCCATCTTTCCAGTCATATGCCCACTGAGTTGGCTACGTCTTATTCCCTTATTCATGCCGGCCTATTAAATAGTGACTAGAAACATAGAAACATAGATTTTGACGGCAGATAAGGACCGCTCGGCCCACCCAGTCTGCCCATTTCCCTACCTATTGGATAAGCTGCAGATCCTAGTTAACAAGCAGCCTACTTCTTCCTACCCCCACCCCCTAGAATTGCCTTATGACTGTCCCATGCATGCTTGAATTCCACCACTGTTTTTGACTCCACAACCTCCTCTGGAAGTCCGTTCCATGCATCCACAACCCTCTGCTACCTCTGCTCCTGCCTCTTGTTCAACCCCCGTCCCCCATTCACCTCTCTCTCCCCTACTGCATGGGCCATTTCAAGACACTAGCTGCTTTGATGTTAGCCAATGCTACTTAGAGGCCTTTAATCCTATTGCTTTTATTGGGTGGTGATGTTGAGTGGAACCCTGCCCCACCCTAGCTCATTCACCCTGCTACCCTCCCCCACAGCCCCCCCAAGGGCTTCCACCTATATCACATTAATATTTGCAGACTTCTTCCTAAGACTGACCTTATTAGGATGACCTAGACCACCCCTGACATTCTATTATTCTCTGAAACCTGGTTATTTGCTCACACGCCTTCCTCTGATGCTGCTCTTCCCAGGTTTACTGGCTACCAGTAGGACAGAGGTAAAAGTGATGGGAGATTGCCCTCTACATATCATCTGCCCTTCTCTTTACGCTCTATAAAAACACACAAAAAAATTGCATTTTTCTAGTCTACAGTATTGCCTATTTTCAATGGCACCTAGCAAGACTGAGTGAGCGTGTTTTTTTGTGTGTTCTAACTTCCCTTTGCTCTCACCTTCCAGGATACCATCCATAAGCCCATTGTCAAAATTATATTCCCTCATTCCATCCTCTGTATATCATGGGTATCTATTGCTGCCATCGTTAAAGAGATGATACCATTGTTGATATAATTTCGGCCATCTAGCTAATGTTGTTACTCCTAGACATGAATATATCATCCTAGGAGACCTACACTGTAATGTCCTCAAATCTTGTCTCTAAAATAAAAGCCCTCAGTCTACACCATTTTACTCACTGACCCTACTAGATTCAGTAGCCAGTCATTGAACCTCCCTCATATGGCCATTAACTCCTTCCTGACTTTTCAGTGATCACTGTATTACTTACTGTGTTACTAAAATGTTATTCAGGGTCATCCTTTCCATAAATCGCCCCTGTCTGATCTCCTGTTTTACCGTCTGGCTACTGACTGGAGTTCAATATATGGTTCCCTTGACCTGGATCAGGCACTGTCTCATTTCACTTGGTGTACTGTGATATGAGCACGTATTGATAGCGACTCAATAATACGCTCGTAATTTAGGCTGACTGTCATAAAAGACAGAGTAGTAGTTATGGCAAGTGTAGCACTGAGCTATACCACTACACTCACTGAAAGAGTATATTAGGAGTAGTTTGGCCAAGTCTTGCCAAGTTGGCCATTTGGTGTAGTGGCTTGAGTCACTGCCCCTGAAACCTGTGCTGGGTTTGAGTCCTAGTGCAGGTAAAATATTTTTATTCCTGGGGCTTTTATTTTTTTCTATGTTCACTCCCCCAGATTTAGTAATCCTAATTAAAGCCCCCGCATACAAATACTTGAATACTTGGTTCATTTGCTGTTTCTGATGTAGTAGGCAACAGTCGCTGTTATGTGCATAACCCCCCCCCTATAAATGTGGGTTCCTAAAATGTCTTCCTGGGCTTGCCCAATGCCTGCTGCCAGGTTGGTGTGCTGTGTCTCAAATCGTTTGAATATGCCTGCATGAGAGTACCCTGTTAGCCTCTGTGCCTGTCTCTTTAAGAGCTGTCTATTTCCATAGGCTATAATCAATCTGGGTGGCGACCGAGTGGTTTCAGGCTCAAGTTCCGCCTGGGCTGTGGTATTGCTACTTCATTCTGCTGTCGCTATGTGCACAGAGGGAGCCCTTACAGGATTTGTGATTGTCTGCTAATTATCTGCTTTAATAATAATAATATAGAAGTTTATCTAACCTGCCTTCCTTTGCAGCATGGACTGTTTTGGTTAGAGCCACCATTTTGGTTCTGGACTGCCAGTTTGGACCAATCGGTACCTCGGGGAACCCTAAAATTGAGATGTCCCCAGAGGTCTTGTGGGAGTGAATTTCTGTAGGACTTGTAGTTTTTACTGTTTGGCACCTAAATGGACCTGGATGGGGAGCCCTTTCTGTGACAGACAGATGGGTCAACCAACAGAACCTTTTGGATCACAGGGAAATCCCAGAGCTACCTGCAGCAGTGTCGTTGAGAGTTGGAGGTGAGAGTGAACAGCTCGAGCTATTTGAGCAGCTGATCCTGCATGGTAGCACGGAATTCGTGGAAGGCTGAGTCTGGCCTGCCTGTTACCATCTTCCAGTGTGAAGAAGCTGCAAGTTAAATCGGACTATATCCGAATATTGTTTGTTGAGACCTGAATCCTGAATTGAGAGAGAGTGAATTTCGGCTGGTGTGGACCGAAGATTTGCTCCAGAAGCGATCGGCCAATCAGGATCCTGAAGAGAACCACAGAGCGAACGGTTTGCGCAGAGACCCTGCTTAATCAACCGGACTTCATCCAAACTGTGGTATCTTGTTGTTTTGCTTTTAAGTGTGCTGAATGTGCTATGTAGGTCACAATTTGGTTCCCCACCATAGAATGTGTTATGCTAGCTGGAAGCTGCTCCAGCACTTAAACGGACTTAATCCGAACCGTCTGCTCTGGTCTGGACCCTACCATCTCGGCCTAGACTACTGATCCTACCGAAGAGACTTATCCGACGAAAGACCCGCTCGGGGATTTGGCTCTCCACTCAACACCATCGAACAGGCATCAACCACCACAGTGCATCATGTGGGCTCTGCTTCCCCTGGCAAGCCAGAACAACATCCCAAGGTCTTCATCTGGTCAGTCCTGCCTCCTGGTCTGGATAGCATGAGTAACCAACAGAGTAGCTCCCTGCAATAAAGCTACAATCATTGTGCGTCATCTGATTTACTTGTTTGGGTTTGTCATCATGAACTGAGCCATCCGGCTCCAGAATAGACATTTTGGGTTCAAGTGCATGTTGATTGTTTTCTTTCCTAAGGACCCCAACAACAGCTGCAGTGCTGGCCTGCCCAGGTAACGCTTCAGGCTAGTCAGAGTAATAACTGGGTACTCAAAGTATGTGACTGTAACAGAGAGACTCTTAGTGCGTGCATGCTTAGCCTGAATAAATCAGATCTGAAATCAACTGCTAGATTTTTGCCCCACCCTTGTTCATGCTCCTGAATAAATCAGATTCTATTCTTTCTGCATCTAACTTGGCTATGTGTACTTCTGTGGAGGGATACTGCATTGCCATTAAAGGATACCTAAACAACATTTTGACAACAAACTATTAAAAATCTGACTTCATAGGGGACTAAAGGAAGGCTGCTGTATTCATTAATGCTAAAACTATATTTATATAAGTTATCTAAATGCGGTTCCAAAGCATTTGAAAATGTAAATCAGCCTTCCAATTTCAGAAAAACTGCCTTACCTGCTTCCTAAAATCGCCACCAAATGTGTTAAGTGATGACATCACTGAAGCGAGAGTCAGAGAGCTATATGACTCTCTATAGTGCTAACTAGTTCTAATTTCCCCTTGTACAGAATTGTTTCACAAAAATGGTCAAAACCATGTGCATTATCTTGATCAATACACACGTCAGGCGATGATTCTGTTCATTTTATTTACTTTAACATGCTGAAATTGTGATTTAATCCAAGGGCCTTTCTCTTTGGCAAACCACAGTGCAGTACAAATCTTAAATAACTTGGTGGTCTAGTGGTTATGGCGGATCCAAGATGCTACAATGGGGGTGCTGGGGTGGTGTGCATACTTGATATGCACGTTTTAACATTTTTATTAAACCTTTATATCTTCTGCTATTATTCTTTTCTAGTACGTTTTGACAGAACCTACAAATGTAATCCATAGTTCTGAATGTAAACATTTGTACAATCAATAAATCAGACTTCAGCAAAGTAAAATACAGCAGCAGCAAGCAAGTATGTTACAATGGGAAGTGCAAGCGCACCCTTCACCACCCTAGATCCACCACTTGTTTGTAGCAAAGTTCTTGTGTAGTCCAATGCCAGAGTTCATATTTTCTCGGAAATCAAAAATATGCTTTTTTCCATGGGAAATAATAATAATAATAAAAAGAATCAGCATTTATATAGTGCTTTCATACACAGTGTATCCCAAAGTGCTTTACAAGCAATGCTAGACTGGTAGTGAAGTGACTGAACATGTAGTGGCAGCCATTTCACACATTAATACCCACACACACAGCCTTGGACAATTGCATGAACTGGTTTTATGGTAAGGGGAATGTTGGCCAGAACAATGGGGTCAGGTACTGATCATGGTGCTGGCAGCCCCACATCTTATATCTCACAATGATCTCCTCATAGTTCTCCCCTTCTGTCTTGCCCTTCCCTGAATATAGCAGTACCTTGCAAGAGTGGCCTTCTCAGTCCTCCTCTGGTATTCATTCTTCATTCCTTCTCTCCACACCACAAACTGGTGAGCTCATCACCCTTCTGCATCATGAATGTGGGTAGTACAGTCCCCGGGTTTTTTGACATATCAAAAATAAACAAATCTTTCCAGTAACTCAGGCTGATAGCAGTAGGGAACAAGGGGAATGATGGGCTTTCCTATCCTTAAAAGATCTAGGCTACCTTTGATTAGGGACTATTAAATGACAGTGTGCACATCATTATACACGTCATTTATTAGTGCCTAATCATAGGTAGCAGATCTTATATGGGTAGGAAAGCTTATTTTTCCCTTGTGCCTGCTGCTATCAGCCTACTTACCAGAAGATCACGTTATTATTAATATGAAAATGTAACCCCACTACAAATGGGGTTCTCAAAAGTCTTCCTTGAGCTTGCCTAAATGCTCACTGCCAGGCTGGTGTCCTGCATTTTAGCAGTTTAAAAGTGATTGCCAGAGAGGTCTGTATAGCCTTTGTGTACGGTCTCTTTAAGACCTGCCTGGATTGCAGTCATAAGTAATCTGAGAGGGAGCTCTGTTGAAAGATGTAACTATTTGCTGAAAATCATTTAGAGTGATAATGATAATGTAGTTTGTCTAATCTGCTTTCTTTGCAGCAAGGGCTATTTTGTTTATCTCCACTATCTTGGTCCTGGACTGCTGAATTGGACTAATCAGTACTGGTGGGACCTAAAATGGAGCCGGACTACAGAAGCTGTCTGGAGCCAAAATCTGTAGGAATTGTAGTTTTGGGCTTTTGGCGCCTTTTTGCACATGAAGGGGGAGCTCCTGTTGTGACTGACAGATGAATCAGCCAACCAAACCTTTTGGATCTTGGGGAAATTCCCAGGCTTGTTGCAGTTTGGGTCAGATCTAACTTGGGAGATGAAAAAGCAACATGCTTGAGACAGTCAAGCAGCCGTCTGAGTAGTTTCGCATGGGAGAACTGTGGAAAGGCTTGAGTTGTTGCCTGCATGTCTGCCTGCTGCCCCTGAGAGGGAGAGAAGAGAATTATTTCGGACTAAATCCAAGTTTGTGAGAACGAAGTAAGCCACTGATTTTTTACCAGGCTCATAACTGAAGAGGACCGAAGATTATGCTGAATGCGATCGGCCTGTCAGATTTTCCAGCTGCTTTTGTATCCCCGGTTTGTGCAGAGACTTTGCGATCGTGACCGGAGAGCGGTTTGCCTGGTCCAGTAGAATTTCCTTACATGTAAATGTGCTATGTATTGAAAGTGGGTTGTGATTTGGATCCCCACTGTGTCAACTGTGTTCTGCTTGCTGGAAGCTTTATCCATCCTAATCGGACTGAATCTGCGTTCATCTCCATTCGGCCTGGGCCATGCCATGCTGGCCCTGCCAGACTACCCCACTGCACAGAGAAAGCCACTGACAAGAGACCTGTCTGGGGTTCAGCCCCTGCTCCATGCCTGAACAGGAACAATGCCTCGAAAATCGTGTGGGCCCTGCTTCTCCTGGCACTCCAGATTAACCACCTGCTGTCTCGATTTCAGCCTGTGTCCAGTCTTGGGTATTGTGAGTAATCATCAGGGTAGCTCCCTGCAACAACAGCCTAATCTAAGAGTGTGTCATCTGATTGTCTTGTTGTTTCTTTCATCAACTGACCCTCTGGCTCGGATTACAAATAGTGTGTGTTGTGCATGTTTTCCTTCCATCACAGGGCCCCAACCAGCGGCAACATTCCTGGCTAGTCCACGATTCTCCATCTGGGTACCCAGAGTGTGTGACTGTTTTTGGACCCTGAAGTGCATGCATAACTGTTTGATTAATATGGCCTTTAAGCAAATTAACCTGATTATGCCCCTCCCTTGTTCACTACCTGACTGTGGATGAGAGCAGCCAGAGACAACAATTACTCAGAGTGGCGGGGCTGCACCTAAACTGTTACTTGAATTCAGTGTAGGAGATTACCCTGGGTGGGGGGAGGGATGTTGACATTTGTTAGAACAGTATCAAGGGGCTGTGTATAGCTCATTCAAGATTTGGAAGGGTGGTAGCCAGCCAACTTGCATTGTGGAGCACAGCACAGAAAAGTACTGGAAGAATTGCTGGAATGTCCTGTGGGGTTCTTCAGACCACAGGTAAAGGAGTAGACTGACACTGGAAGATGAGTGGATTCGCTCACGGCATTAGTATGCTCTCCTGCTAAAATATTGTTATCCATAGTAAGTGCAGTCCTTATGAGGCATGAACAGCAGTTTTTCTGCTGAGTCCTGATGCTTATTGCTTGGCCTTCCAGGAAGACCTAGTTGTTAATAATAATAATAATAATGCTTTATTTATAATTCAGCCTTTCAGATATCAAGGCGCAGTATAGTAAAACAAGTGACACAATTAAAACAGAATCAACATCATGAAATGTACAGTACAGATCAGCAGTCATCACTACCATATGCTTTAACCAAAGAAATGAATTTAGGGGCCTGTTTAAAAGCTCCACGGTCGTGCACTCCTAATCCGACAGGGTAGAGAATTCCAGAGGGATGGGGGCACGAACATAAAAAGCATGGGCCGGCAGATTTTGAAGTCACCCTCGGAATCTCTAGCAACCCCTCATCAGCCAAGCGGAGCGGTCTCACAGGGTGATAAGGAATCACAAGCTCTTTCAGGTAGCCAAGGCCCAGTTCGTGTAGGACTTTGTATGTCAGTAATCCGACTTTGAAGGTGATCCGCCACTGAACCGGCAGCCAGTGCAGTTCCCGCAGCACCGCTGTGATATGGGAAGATCTAGGAGTCCCCATCAACAACCGGGCTGCAGAATTCTGCACCAGTTGCAAGCGGCGGATATCAACCCCCGGAAGCCCAAAGTAAAGCGAGTTGCAGTAATCTAGACGCAAGGTCACAAAGGCATGGATTAATGTAGGCAGATCGCCAGACAGAACAAGGTGCTTGATCCTAGCAATGTTTCTGAGATGGTAAAATGATGACTTAACAACAGCTGACACCTGAGTCCGAAGTGTCAACCCAGCATCCAGCATCACCCCTAGGTTTCGCACCTGTTCAGAGACCTGAAGCTCAGCATCCCAAGAAACAATCCTAATGGAGAGCCTGCCTCAAGCCCCCCTATCCAGCGATCTGGGTCCAAAACCATCACCTCCGTCTTCCCAGAATTCAACTTCAGCCAACTGGACTTCATCCAATCCTGGATTTCCTTGAGGCAGTTATTAAATACCGAGACTGCTCCTTCCTGGTCGGGGGCAAAAGACAGGTATAGCTGGGTATCATCGGCATAACAATGAAACCTCAGCCTACACCGTCTCACAATGTCTCCGAGGTGAAGCATGTACACGCAAACAACAAGGAGGACAATACTGAGCCCTGGGGGACCCCAAAAGACAGGGAGATTGGGTCAGAGGAAAACACCCTGACACTACCCTCTGAGTTCTTCCAGTGAGGTAGAAGTAAACCAGCTGTGGACTAGACCAGAAACTCCACAGATAAATTTCAAGCACTCAAGCAGAACCCCCATGGTCAACGGTGTCAAAAGCTGATGACAGATCTAAAAGTACCAAAATGGATCATTTTCTCTGGCCTCCCGCCATCAGGAGATCATTGAGCACCCGAACCAGCGCAGTCTCGGTACTATGCCTCTTCCAAAAACCTGATTGGAGAGGTTCGTAGACGTTATGGATGGTCAAATGGTTCTCCAGTTCAGCCGCCACTACTTTCTCAATCACCTTCCCCACAAAGGGGAGGTTCAAGACAGGCCTGTAGTTTGCAAAAGAGTCTGGGTCCAGAGAAGCTTTCCTCAACAAAGGTGTCACCACTGACTCTTTCAAGGAGCAGGGATATTCACCTGAGTGGAGGGAACACCAGACTATCTGTGCCAGAACTGGACTGATAGAATCACCACAACCCATAATCAGGGATGTAGGGCCCGGGTCTAAACTACAGCATGTAGGGCGCATCCCCTGGACAATCCGCATAACATCCATGATTTCCAGATGGTCGAAGGAACTCCAGGAAAAGGGAGAGATACTGACCAAGCCCTGATCCTCAGCAACTCGCATAGAATGTGTCAAGTGGATCTCCAACCTAATGTCAGCCACCTTATCAGCAAAGAACTGAGCAAGCTCATCACACTGTAATTGTGAAAAAGCTCTTTGGAGCTGCAGACAGGCTGGGTTGCACAGCCTGTCCACAGTTCTGAAAAACTGAGCTGGTCGATTCTGAGCGGCAGAAATTTCCCTGGACAGGAACTCTGCCTTCTTACGAGAGATTTCAGACTGATAGAACTGATAATGTTCTAGCAGTCTAAGATGGTCGGCATAAGAGCCGGATTCCGCCAACAACGTTCTAACCTGCATCCTAGTCGCGCAACTCCCTCAAGGCTCCATCAAACCACGAGCCCAGGTCGAGAGGAGAGGACCCCTACGTGCTGGAGCAACAGAGTCCAGGGCTGAGGTAATGGCATTGTTATATGCCAGAACGAGAGCTCCGGATCCTTGCAATGCACAGGAAATTGTGATAGGTCAAGCACTGCAGCAAAGCCATCGGAAGTAATATTCCATAAAGGTCAGTACTTGACCATCTCCACAGGGGTCGGCCTACAAGGGGGGGTGCCAAAATTGGATCTCACAGTGTAGTGATCAGACCAACCGACTGGTTCCACCCCCACGTCAGAGGCCTCGGTCCCCAGGAGGAAGAGCAGATCAAGGGAATGGCCACACTTATGAGTAGCAGTGGTAACCACCTGTGTCAGGCGCAGTGAATTCATCAACTGGAGGAAGTGTTGTCCAAATTGTGAGAGTTCGTTGTCGATCCAGGCATTGAAGTCACCCAGGACCATCAGCCTGAGCTACTCAAATGCCATATCGATGATGAAGTCTGCCACTTCCTTAAGGATTGTCCCATCTCTGGGTGGACGGTAGATGAGATCAATTCTATAGCCTGCACGCTACTATGGCACATTCAAATGAGCTGGTCTCCTCAACTGGAACACTGATGAGTTCCAATTTGGTCTTGAAACAGACCGCAACCCCTCCCAGCGGTCCAACCTTGGGCGGTGTATCACCTCATAACCGGCTGGAATAGCAGCCTCAAATATTGGGCCTGCATTATCATCCAGCCAGGTTTTGGTGATACAAGCCAGATCTGTCGACCCAACAAGATCGTATATCACTGCGGTCTTGTTCCTGACAGATCTGACATTGCACAACAACGCCCGGGTTGGACAAAACTCCTGGGTTGCCCCGACCACCTGCCCATCTCCAACGATGGTGCCCTTGGGTATGGGGACCAAACAAGATGGCCCACGCTCTAGGCTCCACTTCACCCAGAGCGCCTTCTGGGCTTAATGACCTGATGAGAACATCCTGTTCTTCCAGCCTCCACTGTTCACACCCCCACCCCTCTCCTCACGGGCAATACCCAAAGCCCGACAACGTTGATAAGTGGAAAAACCAATGGAGGAAAAAAGGCGGAGGCATGAAAGCAGAGGCTGAGTGGCGCTTGCGACCAGGGGATAACAGACTGACACATATCCTGGCCCATGGCTAATAATACAATCTAAATCTAACTAAACAATCTAAAATAACAGTAATATAAAACCCCAACAATTTCAACCTATGTTAAGCTTCTCGTCAACCCCCAAATAAACAATCTATACCTACTCCTACAAAAAAAAAATAAATAACTAAATTAAATAACTTAAAATCTAAAAGTCTAAACTCCTACCACAACCTATATTTAGCCATGAGTCCTCTCACTACCGAGGGGCAAAACATATAAAACACACAATTTTAACGTACCCAGGCCTCTCACTTCCTGGTGCTACAAAATAAAGAAATATAAAATAATCTGAAAACCACCTCCAAAGAGCTCTCTCACAAATATCAATGGGGGATGAGTTTACAGATATTTAATAAGCAAATAAATACACAACAAATAAAGAAATAGTAAACCAAACAAGCTAAAGATAAATATCGGGAAATAATTTGAAAAACCACCCTCCAGATAAGTCTCTCACAAATATCAATATGTTGGTTAATGAGGCGGGAAAAAAACACAATATGGCATACTATAATGTACATACTGTCTTCACTGTGCAGAAGGGTGGTGATCCACTCAATGTTTACTGAGGGAGCAGAAGTCAAACATTGAGAAAGTGGACTGGAGAGTGATTTGGGAGGCATTTTTTAGTTTGCCAGCTGATGAAGCATATCAGTATAGGTGTGCACAAATCTCTGAGGTTCAAGATTACAATCTGAGGTGTGGTAATTCTCTTCATGAGACCGCAAACTCATATGTGGCCCAGGCAGTACTGAGGACAGGGTATGGATGGTGGGGTGTTTAACAGAAGGCAGGCTAGGTGCAGGGAGTTCACATGGAAAAAGACTACAAGAGAAACTTATTTGTGGATTAACAAGAAAGCATGAGCTTTGGAACTGGACCAGACCAGTACTTAGCTACAAAATTCAGGGAATCACATAACCGCTAGATCATCAGATATTTGAAGTATTGTACTGTACTGCGGTTTGCCAAAGAGAAAGTCAGCTGGATTGCAACACATTTTTAGCAAGTTAAACAAAATGAACAAAATCATAGCCTAACATGTGTACTGACCAAAATAATCCATGTGTTAACACATGGTGTTGATCATTCTGGCGAAATAATTCAAAACAAAGGGGAAAAGAAAAACTAGTTAGCACTATAGGGAGCTATGTGGATCTCTGCCTCTGGCTCCAATGATGTCATAATGACTCATCACTTAACACACTTGGCAGACATC
Organism: Neoceratodus forsteri; assembly: GCA_016271365.2. Classification (NCBI taxonomy): domain Eukaryota; kingdom Metazoa; phylum Chordata; order Ceratodontiformes; family Ceratodontidae; genus Neoceratodus; species Neoceratodus forsteri. The sequence goes on along the minus strand of CM028129.1, from coordinate 131,717,832 downwards.
TTAGAGAGCAAGCAAGGCTGTTTTTTGAAAGTGAAAGGCTGATGTTTACATATTTCAAAAGCTATGAAACTGCATTTATGTTATTTACATAAATGCAGTTTCAGCATAAATGTAAACAGCAGCCTTTACTTTACACTAATGAAGCCATATTTTGGAGTTTGCAGTTTTAAAAACTGCTTGTTTAGGTACCCTATAAGCTGTTATATTGCAGGTCATGTTTTACAGGGGTCTCCAGGGTCTTTGCAGCTGATCCTGTCCTGGTGGTAAGTGTGCTAAGTGTGGGTTCCATATTGTATTCATATACCATATGTGATTGTTTATCTGCTGATCTGTGTAAGCCACTAGAGAGGTTAGAGGGGTTATAGTGTCCCGGAGGCTATACCCATAGCAGCTATGCTACCTAAACCAACACCCCAGTGGAGGCACCTAGTCACTGAGTTCAGGCCCTCAACCAATGCTTAGTCACGCAGGCTGGGGTAGTAGCCCTTGGGACAGTGCCACCTAGGGGTTACATGTGGTTCACCGTTTTGGCGTTGGCGCTTTTCTTCTTGCTCTATGTGATCAGCACAGTTAAAGACTCTCTGTTATCACATAAATCCTTTTACTCCCTACTCCTGTCTAGTTGTGACACCCACACCCTATCAGGAAACCAGGGTAAGGGGGCCTATCTCCTCAACTATACTTAACTATCTAAAGTAAGGGATGCTGCCTGGTCTGTCCACAAGACTTCTGGTTCTCCTGCTGACAGACAATGGTTCAGTTTTGAGAAGGATTTTAGCAGAGGCAATACTGGTGGAAGGGCTGTTACCAAGGCAAAACTGTTCCAAACCTGGGAGCCTGTAGCTAAAAGCAAGCTGGCTGGAATTCAGTTTGCACCTTGGTACATACAAACATATGAACATATGAATCTGCCAGCAGAAACAGACCACTGGTCTATCAAAGTCTGCCCGAGTGTGCAGCCAGAACCCTGATTGTAGCTGCCCCAGCCTCCTCCCCCACTGCCCCTCCTTTACCTGTCACAGCCCCTGCCACCCAGACCCTTCCTCTTGCCTTATCCCACTCCTTCTTAAAACTTCCTACTGTCCTAATGATACCACCCCCTCTGATAGCACATTCCATTTAGACACCACCCTCTCCATGTAGTGCCTCCTCATCTTCCTCTTAAATCGTTCCCCCTCCAGTCTTAGCCTATGCCCCCTCGTTTCCCTACTCTCCCTCAGTTTAAACACCCCTCAGTGCAAGGTTTATTGATCCCCCTCACATATTTGAACATTTCAATCATATCCCCCCCATCCCGTGTCTTCTCCAGTGTGTACATATTCAGATCCTGCAACCTGTTCTCACAGACCTTTCCGTCCATCCCTATAACATTTTTTTGGCCTCCTTTGTACCCCCTCCAGTAATTTTATATCCCTCTTCAGATAAGGCCTCCAGTACTGCACACAGTACTCCAAATGCGGTCTGACCAAGGATCTGTAGAGGGGGCAGGATCACCTCCCTATGTCTGGATGTGAAACCCCTTGCGATACAACTCAGCATCCTGTTTGCCTTAGCCACTGCTTTCCTGCACTGTGCCAAGCTGTTCATGCTCCCTGCTATCGACACCCCAAGGTCCTTCTCCTCCTCAGTGATCCCCAGCCTCACCCCCCCAACCAGTAGTCCCTCCTATGGTTTTTTGCCCCGAAGTGCATTACCTTGCACTTATTCGCATTGAATCCTAGCTGCCACTTCTCCGACCATGCCTCCAGTTTGGTTAGGTCCCCCTGCAATTGTTTCCATCCTTCCTCCTCGTCCACTACCATCCCCATTTTGGTATCATCTGCGAACAGACTAACCCTGCTCCCAACTCCATGTGCAATATCTGAGATAAAGAGCCAAAATAGCACTGGGCCCAGCACTGAACCCTGTGACACCCCGCTTGTCACTGCTCTGGGTGTCAAAAGCTCCCCCCCACAACCACCTATTGCACTCTTCCCCTGTAACCAGTTCCCTATCCAGTTTGTCAGTGTCCTCCCCAACCCCGCAGCCATCAGTTCTTCCCCCAGTCTACCATGAGGCACTGTATCAAAGGCCTTGCTGAAGTCCAGGTACAGGACATCCACCGCATGACCACCATCCAGCTCCTTGTTCTCAGTCATAATACTCTAATAGGTTTGCCTGACAAGATCTCCCCATGAGCAACCCATGTTGACACTCATCCCTGGAGGCCATTGCCCTCGAGGAATGCCACCAGCCTCTCCTTCAATATCGTCTCCATAAGTTTCTCCACTATGGAAGTGAGACTGACCGGCAGATAATTTCCTGTCTCTTCCCTAGGCCCATTCTTATATATGGGCACCACATGGGCCACCCTTCAATCCTCAGGCACACAAACCATTTCTAGGGAATGCTGAACAGATCTGCCAGTGGCTCTGCCAACACATCCGCCATCTCTCTCAGCACCCTGGGGTGGATGCCATCAGGACCTGGTGCCTTGTCCACCCTTAACACCCTTAGCCCCTCAAGCACTCTACTTGTCTTCATCTTCTTCCCCCTTCCCCCACTCCTCAGTCCATAGTAGTAGTGGTCCATCCTTCTCCTTAGTGAAAACAGAGCAGAAGTAGTCGTTCAGTATTTCAGCTTGTGCCTCTCCCTTTTCCACCCATTCCCCTTCCCACTTTATGCTCACTATATGTTCTTTGCACTTCCTCTTTCCTGACATATCTAAAAAGTTATTCTCCCCTTCCTTTATGCCCTACACCAACCTTGAGTTCCCTGGAGGCCTTGGCTATTTTCACCCACCTGGTCACCTCCTTGGACCAACTCCCGTAAGCCTCCTTGTCCTCTTCCTTCCCTGTTCTCCTGTACTTCTGATATATGCAGTCCTTTTCTCCCTCACCCCCTGCAGCACTTCACTGTTCAGTCAACATGGTTTTCTGGCCCTGCCCTTCTTGCTCCTAGTTCTTGCGCAGGTTACTGTAGCCTCTGCCAGGCCAGTTTTAATAACTTCCCACTTTTGCTCTGCATCCATCTCCGGCCTCACATCCCTTGAAGTATTTCTCTCATTCCCCCAAAGTCCACCTTCCTGATGTCCACCACCTTAGTGTCCATGCCTCCAGTCTCCCTCCCCAACGTGAATATGAACCACACTGTTTGGTGGTTGCTACCAGCTAGCGGGTCCTCAACTCTTACCTCTCTCACTGCTTCCTCATTTGCCAGTACCAGGTCCAGTGTGTTACCAAGCCTTGTAGGTTTTCTTGCCATCTGTGTCAACAGTCCATCCTGGATCGCATCCAGGAGCACCTGCTCCCTGACGTTGTTGGTGGCAGGGGTGCTCCAATCAACCCCATGTAGGTTGAAATCCCCTACTATCACCACACTCCCCTTCCTACACACCCTCCTTATCTGCTCTGCCAACTCCCATCCAGTTCCCCTATTTGGGCTAGTGGTCTATACACCATTCCCAGCCTCAGCTTTCCACCCTTGAGTCCAGAAGCTACAGCAAAGTGCCTCTGTCCTCCCTTCCTCCCTCGTCCCTCATACACTTGATCCCTTCTCTCACACAAAGTGCTACCCCACCCCTCTTCCAACCCCCAGTCCTTCCTGTAAATCCTATACCCGGGATTGCCAGATCCCAGTCATGGTACTAGGTGGCTTAAGTCTCTGTTACTGCAGCCACATCCACCTTCCCTCCACCAACAGCGCTTGAAGTTCCACAATTTTGTTTCTCAGGCTTCTTGTATTTAGGAGACCACCTTCCATCCGTACCCTTCTTCCTCTCTCCTTCTTCTCCTTGGCTGCTCCCTCCGCTCGGTCATCCACCCTTTATCAGCCCTATCATTACAGGGTGTTGGTGTATTCTGCACTCTCCCCTGGCTACCCTGCATGCCCCTTCCCTGTGTTGCCTCTTCTCTGCCTTTACTCATAACTAGAGGGGTGAGGTCCTCAGGATCCCCTCTCTGGACCCTTTTACTATCATCCGTCCTCATGCTACCCCCCCAGTTTAAATCCACTTTAGTTGCCACAAGAAATCTGTCACCAGAGTGTGAGCGAAGCTAGTGTGTAGACAGAGCAGCAGGGAAGAGGAGGGTGCTCAAATAATTTGGGAACTTGGTAAACCAATATTAAAAACCAACAAGTGCAAGGTATTGGACTCTTCTGTTAGTCAGTGACAGCCAGCCAAAGAGGTTGTATAGTGTATCATGATACAGCCAGGCAGGGACGTGGAGGAGAAACCTACAGAGGGCATTAGAAAGGGTATCCAAATTAGTTAGCTGTCATTTTGGGGTGAAATCATAAACCACATCCCTAAAAGCGATTTGAAAACCAGAGATTGGATATGAGAAGAGAAACTGAGTGAACTATCCAGTACGACACCAAGATATTTGTATTTGGAAACTGCAGCTAAGGAGGTACCATCCAAGGTAATAACAGTTAGAGCAGGGCAGGTGCAGACATTTTTGATACCAAGAGCATGGAGACAGTTTGGAGTGGTTGAGAGCTAAGCAATTTGCTTTAACCCAATTTGAGAGTGAGTCAAATTCTGACTGTGGGCGACCATGATATCAGTAGGGCAGCGACCTAATGCATAAGGATGGTGTCATCTGCTTACATGTGTATATTACAGGATTTTATTTACTACGATAAATTGTTCACTGAAATAGTAAAATGGAGGCCAAGAACAGATCCCTGTGAGACCCCAAGGGTGACTAGTCTAGAATCAGATATAGCCAGGCCAGAGGAGACAGATTCGGTACAGCCAGAGAGGTAGGATGAAAACCAAGTAAGGGAAGATTTGGAGAGGCTAGAAACAGCACATTTATTTACAAAAAATGGTAAACAGTGACAAATGCTTTGGACAAATCAAAGAATATAACACTGGTTTGTAGACCTAGGTCTCTATTAGTGAGAATAAAATCAGTTATTCCGAGCAGAGAGGTGGATGTAGAATGAGCTGCATGAAATCCAGACTGGAATTAAGAAAATAAAAATTTAGCAGAGAGGCAGGCAGATAGTTGTTTAGAAACCAATCTCTCCAATAGTTTAGAGAGAACAGGGAGGAGTGAGACTGGCCAGTAGTTAGCACCTGCAAGCACTGGATGTCTCAAGTATACTCCTGGCTTGTGCACGAGGCCCAGAGGTGGCCATGGAGCACTAAAACCTGGCACTTGTGACTGCCCTGGACTCTACTGCACCTTTCCACCTTCGTCCCTTGACCTCCCATCGTAGTTCAACCTGCTACTGTGCTAAACTGCGTCAGTTGAAGACTAAAAGATGGAGGTCGATGGCTCTATGGAGAATAGAGATGTTGTGAAACTATATTTTGCCAGGCGAAATTTCTGCAAAATCGGCAATTTTGTTGCGAAAAATATTTTGCAAAATTCACTCGTTATGTGAAATATTTAGCTGGTGCGAAATGCAGAATTTCACCTGTGAAATGCAAAATTTCACCGGAAAAGTGGTGAAATTTCACCGGCCAAAGGAGAATTTTGCCATTTTGCTGGTGAAATTTCGCATTCCACTAGCGAAATTCTGAATTTTGCTTCCACGAAAAATTCTGTGAAAAGGGCAAATTTCTAGAAATATTTTGCTGTAACGAAATTTTCCAATTTTCCACATCTGTAATGGAGAATGAATTGGTGCTGAAAATTCACTATGCTGTACATCAGCGGGCAATTTGGTCTGAATAAGGTAGAGTTCCTGTCACGATAAATTGCTGCAAGGAAAAATAATCCAGCTTAGCTCTTTCACACTGTGGACAGGTCACTGAATTCTCCCTGTCTGCAGTCCATTAGGGTGTTTTCTGCAGAAAAATGCAAGCAGTTTGGTCAATTTTTTACTGACAAGATGTCGGCCATTAGATAGAGTATCTCCCTGGGTGGCCCAGCTCTGGCCATCAGTGGTTGTTCCATGTGTGATGTAAATCTGCCTACCTGGGATGAGTTTCAACTGGTTTCAGAGGCTGAGGTACTTCAGGTAGTCTTCAGTTTGCACCCTACCAACTGTATTCTGGACCCAGGACCTACATGGCTTATTCTCAGCTGTGTTGAGTTCCTGGGTCCAGTGTTTGCTGTGATTGTTAATGGGTCTCTAGGTGTCTTCTCTACAGCCTTAAAAAAGACGATGGTTAGACCCCTTCTGAAGAAACCATTATTGGACCCTGACGTTCTTGTGAATTACAGACCAATCTCTAACTTCCCCTTTGGGAAAGGTTATTGAAAGGTGATGGTGTCTCATTTCACATGAATCAGCTTGTAACATTGTCTCAGCTCTTTTCAAAGCCTCACACCAATATAGAAGAGGAGACACTTCACAGCTTGGACTTCAGTAGGGTTTAAGTTTCTACATGCAAAGGACTGAACGGTACAGAGCTGAAAAAAAAGCAACTGTGTAAATTAATTGGGGCAGGAAAAGCTAAGCCTGCTACAAAAAGAAATCTCTTGTTGGATTGCATCTTGTATTGAATTTCTACATACTAAGTCTGGCAAGGAACCGCCAAAGGTTTAAGGGCATATTTATCCAGAGCTACGCGTGCCACAGTGGCAGCACTAAGGTGTACCCTTGGTAGAGGTTTGCAAGGCAACCACATTGTATACAGTACACACCTTCACTTATTGCTTTCTAGACATCCAAGCTAGAAGGGGTGCCAGCTTTGGTACTTCTGTGCTTCAGAATATTTTTCCTTAATAGATTCTAGACTCTGCCCTCCAAGTACTACTTGGAGTCTGCTATTTGTATGCCATCGCAAACACACTCTCTTTGTTAGAAAAAAAATGCCATAGTAATGATGTTTCTTCTAGAGAGTGTATTTGTGGGTCATACAAGTACTTCCTACCTCCCCTTCTAGAACCCTCATAAAAATGGTTCTTCAAGTCAAGTTGGATCAAATGTTTTAAAAATGTTTTTGCTTGAGCATTTTACAATTTCAGCCTTTGTAGTTTTTACAGTTTATCATCTACTGTAGTAAGTTGTAATTTCTAACTGCATAAGTTGAATATTCACTGCTCTCTTCTGCTCTTCTGCTACAAATCTGTTGTTGGAATGTCAGAGGAGTGTGATCACAATACAGAGTTTGAACTTTAACATTCTAAAGTTTTATCCTGGGAAACATCACAGGGTTGATGCTGCTATCTGTATAACTCACACACTTCAGAATAAACAACATTATAAAATGAATTAAAAAATGCTGAAAGGTGATGGTGGAGAGCCAGTTTCACCCATGATGTTATCCTAGAGCAGTCTCACAGGTGAAACTAATGCCTACAAGCCACAAAACAGCCTACTTATAACTGTAAACATGTAAATAGATCCATTTTACAATTGCAACAAGGCACTTCGGGGGTGTCCTGGGATAATGCCACTTCTCAGATGGTTGAAGGGATAGCACATCAAAATGGTGACTTTTCAAGGGCAACCCATGAAGAGGGCAAGGGAATCACAGCACCAACACTTTTGGGCGATAGGCAGTTCTCCCTGTCCCTGAGGTATGCCCCCCCTGGAGTTAATATAGTAAATAAAGGGGGGCATGGGGGGTGATGCTCCCCCACTAGGTGGGTGTGGAGGTCAAAGCCCCCCACAGAAACAGACTTTGTAGTAATCTGTTGTGCTGGGAAGTTTCGCTGTCTTCATGGGTCACCCTTGAAAAGTCGTCATTTTGACATGGAACCGGTTGAAGGCACTCAGTCTTGATGCATACAGGTGTGACATTATCCCAGCAAGTCACACACTCTGGTGTGCTTTATTGCTTACTTACTATGGTCAGTATTTTTTTTCTGTCCCCTTAGAACCCTCCCCCACCCAATCACCAGATAGGCTACCACTAGTGACACTCCTGTAGGCAGAAAAAAACCCTGCTGTGATCACCAACAACATCAATGCCATCTAGCTCCCCACCATAGGAAGTGTTATAAAAACAGGCAAGCGTTCACTGCCCCCCACCACCTCTCTCTCCCAGGTCAGAGCATAACACATCCTGAATACTACCAGCCCACAGCAGGGTACTACCGACCAATAATTAATCCTTGGCCTTCCCATGATAGTACAGAGCCCCCACCAGGCTAGGCAACTGAGTATAGTTAAGTGGCCGTCTGCAGCTGGATTTCCACATCCCAGCTGTATTGACTATTCTCTTTACAGAGAGCTGGCACATCTGATTACGTATTCAAAGATCAGAAAGGGACGACACCATCAGACTAAAATCAACTCTTCAGCATGGATTGGGATGAAAGGGCAAGGCCACACAAGAACTTTGAAAGAAGGAAGAGTTGCAGGAATTATTGGGATGAACTACTTCATAAAGCAAGTGGTAAACACTTGGAGCTACAGTAGGATTGCTCAGAATCTGTCCGATGGATTTGGCTTACTTGGATTTTGGATGTTTTTTGGAATTCAGGATTTTGGCATCAAAGCCCAAAAATCCAAATTCTGAAAAATCAGGGTCGGATACTGATTCTTTATCTGACTACAGTGCAATAAAGTGAAACATCCTCACATCAGGTTAAACAAGAGAGGGACCTGTCCCTAGACACTTCCTTCCTCATAGACCAACCCTTCTCCCCCCTAACATTGATTGAGTGCTGAGGAAGATGATGGTCTGTTGGGACGGTCCAGTCAGTACTTGTTCTGTCTGGCTGATAACAATGCGAGTTAGTTCACTGACTCCTCCGCCAGTGAAATAAAGGACTCATAGGGAGGGTGTCCCATGCTGCTGGCCTGGCAGCCAATAGGCTTGAGGCTAGTGGTCGTCTCTGATTCCTCCCCCAACTGGCGGAATAGATTCCCACTGTATTACCAATTCTTCCTTCCTGCTGGTGTGGCAGTAGCACATAACAGCTCCAGCAGCAAATAAATCCAAGTCCTCCTCTGAGGCTAGCCTTTCTGAACCCTAACTGTACTGATCCAACAGATACAACCGAGACTGCTGGGAAAGTTTGGGGTGGCCTGGCCTACTTCACAGCAGACACCTCTATTTCAAGTAGCAATGGAGGTGTCTGCTGGGCACCTGGGATGTGGAGCTGGTAAGTCAGGCAACCCCATATTTTTCCTAGTAGATTTGGTATCCTATCTTACCAACCAATTGGGTGCTACAGGATGGGTCGGACTTGGAGGACTGCTGTGATGGCCAGACCTGCCTGTAACGATGCAGTGAGTCCTCTGAATGGCATGACCACTACCCAGACCTACTGGGCTGGCTGGGATAACTGTGGGTAGTGGCTGTGGCAGCAGTGGGTTGGGATGGAGCTGTAATAGGCTAGTATCCAGCATCCAGGATGTTGCTATCAATGGTGGAGCCAAACCCAGCAGCCCACCATGAGAAGTTCCAATGGCACCAACTGGACAGGACCACAGCAGCCAGCCATGCAATGAATACAAGGCACATTTTGGGAGAGGGAGTAGGGACCATGAACCCCAGGAGAAAGGGGGACACAAGGATCGAGGAAGGGGGAGGTCACACAGGCAGGGTGTGGGAGTGGGACACCTGTTTGTGTAGGTATTGGTCTTAGAATGCAGAATTGGAAATTCTGATTCTGTCACTGATTTCATTCCAATACCCTACTCAGACTCGGATCAGAATTTCTGAAATACTAAAAAGTGGAAACAGAACAGATTGTGGAGAACCCAAGCACCCATGCTTGGAACAGACTTAGAGTAGGTGGTTTCAGTTTAAATTACTTTTATCATCAGGCTCAACCTGGATTACTAATTGCTTTTACCATCAAATTTAGCCTGCAGAACTACCTTGAAAAAAGGTTGGCAAAACATTCCCACTGAGACGATGGGCAAGGAACTTGTAAATAGTAGCTCTTTTCTTATGAAATATGCATGTATCCTGATGAAGAACAATTGCTGGTTGAAGCACCAGGACACTGTGTCTTTCAGATGTGAGGAATAAATCTCTGTTTAATGCCTAATTGTGCTTGCCTGTAATTCTTGTGTTACCTGAGTGCTACAGTAAGTAACGTCCTATAGCAGAGGAGAGGAATCATTAATCATTGCACGTCAAAGACAAACAATAATAATTAGTACCAGCCATATTAAAATTAAGCACGTAGCGTTATTACAACAAATCAGTCAATTGGGGGAGCAGTGGTGGGACACGGAGCTCCTCACATCTCATCTCTTCTAATCAGTTAAACAATTCTTTGTTAAGCGTGTTAGGAAAAAAAGAGGGAGCAATTAAAGATAGGGCATGTATAATCAGCCATTACTAAAGGCCAGTAATGAACAGAGAAAGAATTCAGAAAGCCAGGATAGACAAAGTAGGTCAGATAGATGCTCCACTACCTCCCCCGCTAGTTACCTTTATAGGAATTACATATGAAAACAGGAGTGTTTTCTATTTATAAATGAATATGTTTTACTGTAAGTTGACATGAATGTTGACCATAGTTCATCTGGTTTTCTCGCCCCATAAGCCATTTGTTGGGTTACTTCTCAGGGATGCTATGCTGCTGCTCACCTGTCATACACTTGAATGCCTTTTTTCTCCAGGTGTTTCAATCTGCCTTTCATCGATTCCATGCTGTCATCCTACACTCCACCCCCCAGAGTAGGCTGTTCCATATTTTCACAACCTTTCTAAACCTGATCCCCCCCCCCTCCAAATTGTGAACTGGTGCTCTTTTGTCCTGTTTTCTTCTATTGAAACAAGTTTTGCTTCTTGCTGGTATTAAACTGACGAGTCCATCTGCTCTCCACTGTGGCAGTCTGATTATTATCACTGAGTGCTGCTAAGAAGACTGCACTGCTCCCACCCCTCCAGCCCCCAGCGCACTGAAGTTCAGTTCATACTTTAAAAGACAGCTGGCACTACAGGGATGGGAGAGCTGACTGAATAGTTGGGATTGAGATATTGTCCTACTTAATCATCGACTGGGGGAAAAAGGCCATATAATATTTGATTTGCCCATAATGGGCCCAGCTGGAGGGTGTGTGTGTGTGTGTGTGTGTGTGTTTTGAATCATAATCATACTAAAGACTTGTAGGGTGGTGGGAGGGGGGCACCTCAACTGAGTGGCCAGGTTTGCCTACTTCCCCCCATCATAGACTGGAGGTCAAGGGAGCACCAGGGCATTTTGAACCATAAAGGTCCCCAGGGGTTCAGTTTAGGGCAGGAGGTATAAAATGAAAGACAGTGTCTGGTAGTGAGCAGGGAATATGGCAGAAATGTATGTATTTTCTTGGGGACAAGAGGAGTAGGGAGATGAGTGGGTGGGGGGGGGGCTGGGAGTTGCGACTAGCCCTGGCTGCCTAGACAGATTGGGAAAGGTATTTCTTCCATTTGTAAGCTATTTAAAAAAATCTAATTCCCAAATACAGGTACCCCAAATAGTGGATTCTATTCATTTTTTTGTCCCAAATGAGTTTACATTGGCTCAGCAGGTAGCACACTCACCTCTGAGGCCAGGAGATCAAAAGGCTGTGGGTCCTATCCCCACACCACGCACTTGGGTTAATATCCCAATACTGACACTGTAGTGCAGCATGAGGAGGGTGCTGCACCCCTGAGGTGCCGTCTTTCGGATGAGACGTTAAACTGAGGTCCCATCTGCCTGTTCGGGTGGTAGTTCAGGTGGATGTTAAATATCCCATGACACTTCTCGAAATAAGTAGGGGAATTTTGTTTTTATTAGATATTCAAACACAACAGCAATAACAAAAAAGATAACAAATCATACAATCTCAACAAAGTCCACAAAACCATCATGTAATAGGAACATCAGAATAAGTTACCCAAGGAAGATTCTGCCAAACATTTTCAATATACAAAACATTCTGAAAGGATTTTTCTTGAAAATAAATACTATGGACCTCTTTTAGAATACAGCCTGAAAGGTCCTTGCAAGAGAGCAATTTTGTTGTAAACAAACATCTGGCATTCTACACATACCACTTTATGACAGAAAATAAGACATTCAACGATTGATATCCCAGTGAGACCATTCCCAATCAAATACCCCATAAATCAAATTATCATAAGAAAGAGTCCTCAGTAGTGGCATACCCCAACACCCTGCTAAGTAACCCCAAAAAGAGTGAATAAAAGAAAAAGTAAAAAATAAATGAGGCATGGATTCCAACTGTCCTAGACATGCAGGCCTAGCACACTGTCATTCGGTCAAAGCTTTATGTTTTAGATTCGCCTTAACATTTAGCTTGTCATGACAACAAAGCCATAACACATCCCAGTATTTTACAGGAATCTGTTCATTACGAAAGATCCGTAAAACATTGGGAACTGAAGATTGAGGACATAATGGAAAGGTACCAATGTCAGTGAAAGTGGAGGCCAAAACCTTTGCATATAACAATTTTTTTAGATTTATGGAAAACATCCTCATATACGATACCCCATTGCATCAAACGAACAAACACCTCTCTATAATACTGGGGAGAATACAAAACTGATATAAATACTTTCAAAGTACTGGAAACCCAACCGGTATATAAAGCCTTAAGTCTATCAGTCCATAATGCCATCCACCAAGTCAGAGTTTTATGACATAGTGGGCGGAGGTTAGTAAACACAAAATTAAGAAAAAAGAACAGCACAGTGTTCACGATATTGAGACCCCCATCCGAAACTTTAAGGTATAAAACATTACATTTAATGGGATTCAGTCTGCTCCCCCAAATCGCTGAAAAGAACAATCCATAGAGAACGGCATCTTGATCTTTGGGGGGGAGAAAATACGAGACTGACATACAGGAAAAGTGGCAAAAGACAAGTTCTAACCAAATGAACACGTTTCTGTTTTCCCATAACACATTTATTCCAACAGTCCACAAAAGTTTACCATGCCTCAGCTTAATGTCCCAATTGAGGAGGTCCAGATGATCAGTATCAAAAACAATCCCTAAAACCATCAGAGGCCTATCCTGAATGGTAATACCAGCAACACAGGGATCAGGTGTACCCACCCCAAGACGCTTTATCAAACACTTCTGTTTATTCAAAGTAACCCCAGAAGCAGCTTCATAATAGGAGCAAAATTCAATAGCCCGTAAAATGTCAGTAGAGGATTTAAGGGTTAAACAAATATTGTCAGCATAGGCTGCAGCCTTCCATGGAAGAGGATGCAGACAAGCTGAAACAGGAGTAAAAAAAATCGAACATCGTTCAACAATCGAAGCAAAAGATCAATACTAAAAACAAAAAGCAACGGGCTCAAGGGGCAACCCTGACGTACCCCTCAACGTATTGGAATCAGAGGACCCAGAAAGCTATTCATCAAAGGTTTGATTATAGCTAGATCATAAATGGCCTGTAACCAACAGATAAAAACTTCAGGAATTCCATAAAACTTTAAAACAAACCATAAAAAATCATGGTCAACAGAATTGAAAACCTTTCTTTGATCGAGAGACACCACATATCCATTCATATCAGGAAAGGCCCCAGAAACAAAAACTTCACACAACAATAACGATTGATCAGTTATCCTTTTCCCTGGAACAAAACAAGATTGAAACTGTGAAAAGACAGAAGAGGCAACCTTAGACAGTCGACGTGCCAAAATCTTCATCAGAATCTTAAAATCAACATTCAAAAGACAAATAGGCCTCCAATTATCCAGATTCTCTCTAACACCCTTTTTATGTAAAAGCATCACAACCCCAAGTGTCATGTCCAAAGAGAGGGACTCAGTATTCAACATATAAGTATAAACCAAAGCCAATTCCTGCGAAAGAATAGGAACAATCAGTTTGTAAAGCTCAGCAGGAAGGCCATCAAGGTCAGGAACCTTAGAAACATAGAAACATAGAAGTAGATGGCAGATAAGGACCACAAGGCCCATCCAGTCTGCCCATTTCTTTTTCTTCCTTATAAATGTGCCATCGGCCTTTGCTCCGTCAATGGCCTATTTATTCATACTCATCTGTATTGCTGTCTTATGCCTATCCCATGCCTGTTTGAAGCCGTGCACTGTATTCATATCCACCACTTCCTGAGGTAGGCCGTTCCATGCATCCACCACCCTTTCTGTGAAAAATAACTTCCTCACATTACCCCTTAATCGGCCTCCCTCTAATCTCATGCTGTGTCGTCTTGTCCAGCTATTTTTCTTATATTGAAACATGTTAGACTCTCTTTCACTTTGTTAATGCCCTTAAGGTGTTTGAATGTTTCGATCATATCACCTCTCTCTCCGCCTTTGCTCTAGGGTATACATATTGAGCTCCATCAATCTGTCCTCATATGTTTTCTGATGCAGTCCTTGCACCATTTTGGTTACCCTTCTCTGGACTGCCTCAATTTGGTTAATGTCCTTGTGAAGGTGTGGCTTCCAGTACTGCACGCAGTACTCCAGATGGGGCCTAACCAGTGTCTTGTAAAGAGGGATTATTACCTCCCTCTTCCAACTTGTGATACCCCTACTAATACACCCCAACATCCTCTAGCCTTACCTACTGCTTTAGTGGTCTGCTTGGATGATTTCAGGTCATCGGTGATGATGATGCCCAAGTCTCTTTCTTCCTTGTGACTGCCAGCAACTCCTCCCAGCCTATAGGTGGCTTCAGGGTTTCTCTTCCCTATGTGCATGATCTTGCACTTCTTTGCATTAAACCCCAGTTGCCACTCTTCTGACCATTTTGCTAGTTTATCCAGATCTCTTCTCATTCTGCCCACCCCAGGGATCATCTACTCTGTTGCAGATCTTGGTGTCATCTGTAAACAGACAAACCTTACCTCCAGTCCATCTGCAATGTCACTGATGAAGATACCTGAAGAGGACTGGCCCCAGGACTGATCCCTAAGGTACCCCACTTGTGACTTGCATCTCTTCTGACTGTATACCATTTACCACCACTCTCTGTTTTCTGCCAGTCAACCAGTTTGCCACCCAGTTGACCAACATCAACCCGAGCCTACCCAGCTTATTAATCAATCTTCTATGTGGAACAGTATTGAAAGCTTTGCTGAAGTCAAGGTAGAGTGACATCAACTGCTCCCCTTGGTCCACCACTCTGGTTACCCAGTCAAAGAAATCTATGAGGTTAGTTTGACAGGACCTTCCTTTGTAAACCCATGCTGTCTTGGATCCTGTGCTCCTATGGATTCCAGGTGTTGCATTATCCTTTCCTAAGGAGTGCCTCCATAATCTTGCCCACTACTGGAGGTAAGACTGACTGGTCTGTAGTTCCCTGCCTCCTCCCTGCTACCACTCTTGTGGAGCAGGATCACATGAGCCCTTCTCCAGTCTTCTGGGACCTCTCCTGTGCTCAGAGACTCACTAAACAGTTTCGATAATGGCTCTGCTAGTTCCACCCTTAGCTCCTTTAGTACCCTGGGATGTATGCCATCAGGTCCCATTGCCTTGTCCACCCTGAGCTTATCGAGCGCTTGTAGGACCCTTTATTTTGTGAAGGGACAAATGCTCACTTCCGTCCCCCTTGTGTCCATGGTGCTGAGCTGTAGGCTCTGCCCTACCTTCTTTTCAGTAAATACTGAACAAAAGTATCTATTTAGGATAGATGCTTTTACATGGTCCTCCTCCTCACATGCTCCCATATCTCCTTTGATCTTAGCAATACCCCCTCTGGACGTTCTCCTTTCACTAATGCATCTATAGAAAGTCTTTTCACCTTCTTTTACTGTCTGTGCTAGTGTTTCCTCGGTTTGGGCCTTTGCCTGCCTACTGCCTTCCCTGCTTCCCTTAGGGAAGTTTGGTATCCTCCTATCTTCATCTCGCTTGCGTTCCTTATATTTCTTGAAGGCCAGCCTTTTGGCTCTGACCTTTTCTGCTACTGTTTTTGAGAACCAAAGTGGTGTCCTTCTTCTTTTGCACTTCCTTTTCTCTCTAACACAATGGGATGTTGCTTCAAGTATTGCATCCTTAATGCTTGCCCACTTTGCCTGTACCCCCTCACCTGTATTTCTTTTTGCCAGGGCTAGCTTAACTCTGTTGGCCATCTTATCAAAGTCAGCTCCTCTGAAGTCCCATATTTTTACCTTGGAATGGGATGATTTAGTTGTAGTGGCCAAACTGAACCATACCATGTGATGGTCACTGGCCCCCAGGTGACCTTCTACCTGGAGATCTGTGATCCTTTCCCTGTTAGTCAGTACTAGATCTAGGATAGCTGTGTCTCTTATTGGTTGTTGTATCAGTTGTTTGAGGCCCTCCCCCTGCAGGGGATCCACCATGTGTCTAGTTCTGGCAGATGTTCCTGCTGGTATTGACCAATCTGTATCTGGCATGTTGAAGTCTCCCATTATCAGAACCTCCCCTTTAGCTGTCATGTTTTGTATATCTTCTAACAGTAATGTGTCTATGTCCTTCCCCTGGTCTGGGGGCCTGTAGACAACCCCAGTTCTTATGGCTGTCCCATTTCCTGTTTCCAGGCTGACCCACAGTTCTTCTGGCTCCTTATGTGTATTCTGAATTTCCATAGCTTTGATATTTTCATTGACATACAGGGCCACTCCACCCCTCCCCTTTTGCACCTCGGTCTCTTCTGAACAGTACATAGCCAGGTACTGAGGTCTCCCAAGTGTAGTTACTGGTAAACCACATCTCGCTAATTACTACCATGTCCAGTTTAGCCTCTGTCATTATTGCCTGCAGGTCTGGGATCTTGTTTCTCAGACTGCGAACATTTGTGTACATGATTTTCCATTGGCCAGATTTCCGTGTGTTAGTTGTTGGGTGAGGTCTGGCGTTTCCCCTGTGCATTGTATGGGGAGCTGGACCTTTTTCCTTACCTGGTGATGCAAATGAACTGCAAACATGCTGAACTCCTGTTTGAACACTAGGTAAGGCTAGAACTGCGTCGAGGAAACAGCCAAAGTCAAGGCAGACACTGCATCACTAGGAATAAACGGAATATTCAACAAACCAAAAAAAAGAAAAAGCAGTCCAGTCAGTAACAGATTTAACAAACTGGGTCCCTAAATAATGGGAAACCACCCACATTATGTCAGATTGAGATGTAGCCGTCACCCCATCAGAATCCCAAACTGCCAACATTTTCTTTTTCCGAATCCGGTCCCTACAACTAATAAAGGGACAGACAGTCTCCAGTTTCCCCTGTGTGCCAAACTGCTGCTGCACTGTAAGAGATGCCATCTGACGCTCATGAAAGTTCCTCATTAGAGTTTGAATCGCAGCAATCTGGCTCCCAAAATCATGACCAGTGGACTGAGCTAATGATGGAACTGTTTTCTCTGTTGCAGGTATTTAACCTTCTCAGAATCAGACTTATGTCTACTAACTGATAACAGATTCCGGAGATCATATTTCAAACAATCCCACCACAAGAAAAGGTTGTCAAACATTTCAAACAAAGTCTTCTGTCCACTGACAGCATACAAGATCTGGTGGAGAATGGGGTCTTCAGCAAGAAGTAACATATTCAATTTCCAAATACCAGGTTCATAAGGCAATTCTGGAGACCCTAGTATCACAGAAAGCACCTTATGATCAGAAAACTCCACAGAAGTAACCTGAGCATTTGTAATAGGGAGTCCCCTGCTAACAAAAACAAAATCAATGCGAGTGGCATGTACACCCCTTTGAAAGGTAGGCTTACCCACTTTATGAAAGGAATTATAGGTATCCACCTGATTTGCCAGTTGTACAGTGGAATGCAAGAAGGACATATCACAAAAAACTTTCCTAGTAGATGTACCACTGCCCCTATCCTGATAGGTAAGACCACAATTAAAATCACCCCCCATATCACAGCCTGAGCTTAGAAAAGGAAAGGTTAAATGTTGAGAAAAACCTCTACTCGTTCTGCTTTCGATTGGGAGCATAAACATTAATCAACCTGTAGTAAGCACCCGATATTTAACATCCAAAATCAGAACCCTCACACGATCAAATCTAACAATTTAAGAAGTTGAACATGTAAGTAAATAAAATTCCCACCCCAGTACAAAGACCCAAACCAAGAGACCAATATGAGGGTCCGTTAAACCATTCAGCTTGTACCTGATGAAGCTCGATAGGTGTGCGCAGCCGAGTATCCTGCAGAAAAATGATATCTGCAGTAGAGGACAGTAGATGCGAAAAAACCCCACTCTGTTTCTGTGCATTTTTAATACTGTTGACATTAATCGTCAACAGGGACAATTGAGGAATCTGACACATCAGAGGACTCAGGGAGGTTTACGAGCCCGGGACTTACCAGCAAGCCCCCCTTTTTCCTCCCTTTAGCAGTAGTGGCACTCTTCTTAGGGCCCACCAGTTTATCACTGACATCTCCTAACTCACTAGACTCTGAATTAGAAAGAGGCTCAAAACAGTGGGAATCTTCAGATGATGCCTCAGAGTCATGCCCCACCACACCAGAGTCCTGAAAAAGGGGATGGAATCGATTGGAGGTCTTAGTCTCAGAAATCTTAGGGACCTTGGAAGCAGGCTGCCTCCAACTCCCTCGCCAAGTCATTCGCTGTTCAGGATCTACCACGGAACAGCCATCGGACATCGCGAAGAAGGGGAGGTGGGCATCCAGAGATACCCCATCCAGAGGGCCAGTGATACATCTTTAGAAATTCCTTAGCCAGTATCTCCGTAGAGACAACCTCCAACAGTGGGTCGAACTAAACTCAGGAGGGGGCCAAGGAGGCACATCAAGGAACATCCAGACTTGGAGTTATGGAGGGTTGTGACTGAGAAGCAGTCTCACACCTCTTCACATGTTCCCTTTGAGCCACAGCCACCAACAACCGTTGCTCTTCAAGACTTCCTGACCCAGACTTAGTAAATGCTGCTTGATCACAAGTCATAGGAATGACCATGCACACCACAGAGATTACAACAAACCTCCTCAGTACACTGTGAATAAAATAGCCTAACTTTCCACAGAGGGAACATCAGATCTTGTCACAACGTTGCTGATATGCCCAGGTGCACTGCACTTGTAACACATTTTAGGCTGTCCAGGA
This sequence comes from Neoceratodus forsteri, assembly GCA_016271365.2. NCBI lineage: Eukaryota > Metazoa > Chordata > Ceratodontiformes > Ceratodontidae > Neoceratodus > Neoceratodus forsteri. Next base: position 131,698,958 of record CM028129.1, on the reverse strand, counting down.
TAAAACAAGACCCTCTATCCCCACCCCGAGAAAAAGGAGTTAGGTAAATGCTGCAAGGACCCATCAACATAATTCAAAATTATCCAAACCCTCCAACCCCCTGTCCAAATATTTTCACCATCAAAAATGGCTTCTGGGTGACCTAGCACTGTACAGCGTTGCTTCAACCAAAAAAGCAAGTCATTAACACTAACCCCTTCATTACGGAAAAGAACAGTGACAGATTTTTGGGCTGGTTTTGTCAGGGGAACCACATCAAAAGAGGACCATAAAGGAGCATGTTTAACTTTATGGCACCACAACCAAAAGGCTTCCAAACCACTTTGCAGCTTGAAGCTCACATCAAATAAGAGCTCCCCCAGAGACCTGTATCAGAGCATACAGCTCCGCAGCATTAAAGCACAAACTGGATTTCAGCAATACTTTTCCCACATACCCCCTGCCAGGAAAAACTTCCAAACCCCCCTTGTGGATAATGCATACAGCATTATGCCTTTTAGCAGGCAGCATCTTCTTCTGAAAGAAGGATGCATAAGTTTTGGGATGAGGTCCTCCATCATCTGTAGGAGAGGAATCAGGACCCCAGTATCATCCTTCAAAGGCAAAGTAACAGAATCAGGACCCGTGCTCACAGGATGTCTGGGCGATTTGTTATGCACACCACAAGTACCCAAAAGAGCCATATTCTCAAAGTTTAATTTAGCATTAGGAGTGAGTTCTAAGTCAGTCCCAGGACCGCTATCAAAAACAGTACCTTCAGTCACAGGGGAGTTCTGAGGCACCGAGGGGCCATTACCAGGCAGTTCTGTATGCAACCGAACCCCAGGAATACAAACTGAGCAAATCCAGAAGTCCACTGTTGCGAGGCAGGAGACTTCACCCAGCCAGCTACATGTAAAGACTTTCCACAGTCCATGGCTCAGCATCGCTCATCTCAGAATCAGCCCACAAAGCAGCAGATTTAGCAAAGAGTTTGTCCTAGGTAGGAGATTTAGTAGCCAAGAAAGAAAACACAGAAACGCCATTCTGGTCATGAGAATTGGTCTGGAAAACCACAGATGGAGCAAGAGTCGAAATGCCAAGCTGATGGCCCGACACACCCGCTACGGGAGTATTCTAGGCTGGCGCTTGACAACTCCCGCCGGTCACCAGGGAGACACTCGGGCTACTGGCAGTAACAGCCGATGGGTTAACAGGAATAGAAAACAAAGCGGGACGAGTGTCAGGCAAAGAAAAAGCATGTTGAACAGAATTATTTGGGGCTACCAATACCCCCACAGAGTCATACCGAGAAGCAGGTCCCGAGTCAAGAGCAGTAACAGCCATACTAGTATCCGGATCCATAGCTCCTTCAGAACCGCCAACTACATTCTCCAAACAAATGTCTGCATCAAAAAAAGGTATCAGCTTCACTCAGATCTCCATGTAGGTGCATCCAGCACTCCAAGCTTCTCCACGTCCTGCTCCATCATAACAAAGATAGCGAATGACACTCAAATGAATAGCAGTCCCCTACCGCAGAGTAGGGGAATTTTTATTGAAAACTGAAACAAAATATACAAAATCATATGACTTCATACAAAAGCATAAGAAAGGAATTCAAAAACAGAAATAAGTATTACAGCATACATGGATCACAAAACAAAAACAATCCACATGGGCACATAACCCCCATCCCATTCCCTCTAAAAGAGTAGGGGAAGTTGCATTGAAAACAAATTATTCTAAAACGTATTGCATCATACAATAACATAATGAAGGAGGTCAAAAAACAGAAATGAGTACTATAGCGTACATGAACTACAAACATAAATAACCCGTGGCTGTACCGAACCCCCATCCCATCCCCACTATAAGAGTAGGGGAATCATCCAGTAAAAACTTAAGATAAAATATACAAAAGTGTATGGCATCATACAAATACCATAATAAATGAAATAAAAAACAAAAATAAGTATTACAGCATACATGAATAACAAGCAGTAAGACTCCGTATTAGTTTATAACCACATCCCTTCCCCACTGAAAGAGTAGGGGAGTATTGCATTGTATACAAACGTTGCAGGAACAGTAGTACATCATACAAAATTACAATGAAGAAAAGCAAAGAAAACACAAAAAAGTACTGCATCATTAGGAGAAAATCCAGGAACAGAAGTCCCAATAGTGTCGAAAAACTTCAGGCGATATGGAGGTTTTCTCAGAATTATAAATAGCCTGCAAGCCCTGTAAAATCTGAGTGACAATCTGAGTAGGACTATACACTTTCTGTTGTAGTAAAAATGCACATCTGGCCTGCCACAAATAGAAGTGACAAAATGCAAAAATTAAACGTAAAGTACTAGGATGATGATGAACCAAAGTAGGGGGATAAACACCATAAATCAAAATATTATATGTGAGAAAAGGAAGGGCCTTTTCCTTCCACTTATGGAGGAGAAGGGTCCATACCAGTTGTGAATAGGGGCAATCAAGAAAGAAATACATCATTGTCTCTGGAATGGAAAGGTACGTATCCCGGGGACAAGTCCTTTCTTTATGAGCCTTATGCTTCATATTACCACGAACACCTAGTCTGTCATGACAAGAAAGCTAGGTTACATCCCAAACCCTTTGGGGGATTCATGGATCAGTCAGTTGGCGAAAAACTCTAGAGGAGTCCAGTTGAACGCCTAGGGAATCACGTAGCACCGGAAGGTCCAAAAAGGATGTTCCCAAAACAGACCGATATAAGTGCTTCCGTGAGGAAGAAAGAATCAACATATGGGTCAGAGACCACTGACGGATTTTTAAAAAAGTGGGGATGATAAAATGGGGGAGCTTAAACTTACGAAAGTTCTGAGGAATTTCCAAAGGGGGGGAGAAACCAGGTGGCGCACAATGGAGCAATATGATGATGAAGAAAAGAAACCAAAAGACTGGGGTGTGTTCAATAGGTGAGGAATAGCAGTCTTAATAAACAAACAGTGAACAAACACCAAGGGTTCAACATCCGAACCCCACCGTGGCAATAATCAAGATATGTGTAAGAACGTTTCACGGATTTAAAATGGCAGCCCCAGAATCCCTGAAAGAAAACATTATACAAGCGAGCCTCCAAGGAAAAGGGGACCGGAAAAACCGAAGCCACATGAAGAAATAAAGGAAGAACTAAGGTTTTCAACAACAAAACCCGCTTCCTCTTTGCAATGCTATGACCCTTCCAGGATGCAACCAAATGAAAGGCCTTGTCCAAAACAACAGTCCAATTTGAGTGGGCATCATCAGGGGAACCAAAGGACAATCCTAAAACTTTAACCAGGGAAAATTGTACAAGTACTCCCGCAATGTGGCGAAGTGAATGTGGGGGTGGTGGAATTGGGAGGTACAATGCCGAACTCTTAGTATAATTAAGCTTAGAACCAGACACACGTTTGAAATCCATTAAGAGGAGGAATAAGTCCACCTCTTGTAGGTGCGGGGTGGTGAGAATGCAGAGATCGTCCGCATAAGCCAATACTGTAGGGACAGAGCACCCAGAAGGAAAGGACAAATGAGGGATCAATGGGTGGCATAAGAGTCTACGAAGTAATGGATCTATATGAAAAACATAAAGAAGAGGACTGAGAGGGCAGCCCTGCGAACCCTGGTATGACTCCAAAAGGGGGCATGAGGCGCCATTCACGTAAGGATGGATCCAGGCAGTGGAATAGAGTAATCTAATCCATTGAATAAAGCTGCGAATACCGTATGAGACAAGACTTGAAAGAGGTAGTCATGATTCACTCTATCAAACGCCTTTTCCTGATCCAGTGAGAGAAGAAGCAAAGGAGAAGAAGAAGAAGAGCTAAAGGCAGAGACATCTCTAAGCAGGAAAGATTGGAAACAATAGTGTGGTGAGGAATAGCACAGGTCTGTACTTCTGAAATGATGTGGGATGCAACAGGAAGAAGACGGTGAAGCAGGATGGATGTAAAAACCTTATAGTCCACATTCAGGAGACTCAAAGGCCTCCAATTCCGTATGTCTGACCTATCTCCTTTCTTAAACAACAGAAACACGATTACATCTGAAAAATTCTGAGGAACAGAATGAGTAGCAATGATAGTATTAAAGAGCAAAGTAAGAATGGGTGAAAACACATCTGAAAAAGCTTGATAAATTTCAGCAGTAAGGCCGTCCTGCCCTGGAGAAGTACATCGCTTTTGTTTCTTAATAGCCGTGTGCACCTCTAACAAGGAAATCAGGGCTGTCAACTTGGTGCAAAGATCAAGAGGAGGAGAAGGGGTCAGGAAATCAAAAAAGGAAGTGGCAGCGGATGTAGCCACTGAAGGAGTCCCAAAAACACTGGCTAAATGGGAAGAGACCTTTAGCTGGAGAGACGTTATAGTATCATAAACCTTAGAAGAGTCAGGGTCAATAAGACGCTCAATGTGGCTGCCACCCTGTCAGAACAGCACTTGTATATATCAAAAGAGGTCTTAGAAGAGTGGGTGCCACAAGTAGCCTCAAGACACAGTGAGCGTAGCCCTGTTATATTGATACTCTTCCATCCGGTCTTCAAAGAAGCAATAAGGGGAGCAGTATTGTGCCGTCTCAGCAGCCCTAGGAGATTACATCCTGTAAATGTCGCTGCAATAACAAATACGGATGATAAGAGGAAACAGATTTACTCCTTGCATACCTAAGAAAAAGCATTTAAGATCCGATTTGGTATCGTCCCACCAATGTAAAAGGGGAGGTGTAAGCATCCAGAGTCGAAATTCGGGCTAACAGAAATTTCCGACAGTCTCAAATAATGCTGCCTTCAGACAATAGGTAGCTATTCAACTTCCATCGCGAAGAAACAAGAAGAGGATGAGAAGCCGTAGAAGGAAAACAAAGCAACGAGATGGCCATGTGATCCGAGGTCTCGCAAGGAATAACCTTCACCTGTTGTACCATGACATTCTGGGAGAGAAAGATAAAATCAATATGGGTGGCCAAAGGCCTCTATGATAGGTCATTGTTCCTTGGGACGACCTCAATAACCGCCCTTAAGAGAGGCGACTTGAGAATAGCACGAATGCAGTAGAGTCCCTAAAAGCTTCTGTGTGGAGCCTCCTCTGTCAGCCAGAGAGAGGCCACACTTAAAGCCTCCTCCCATATAAAGATGTCTAGAGGTATGTAAATGAGGCTGCAACAACGAAATAAGTCAGAACGAGTAGCAATACTCTGAGGTGCATAAACATTCAGAATCCTGAGCTGCAGGTGAGAAAGTGCAATCACAATAAGGCACGCCAGGGACAATGTCAACCAGTCTCGTAACAGTACAGTCAAAACCAGAAAACAAAATACCCAACCCATCACATTTATCCTCACCAGAAGACCAGTAGGAAGGCCTCTAGTCCAGCCAGCAGAAGCCTGGGTCAGCTCATATTGAGTCTTCAGCCTAGTATCCTGAAGTAAGTAGAGATCATGCGAGATCTGAAAGATATTGTAGAGAGGCAAGAAGTTTTCTATGGGATATCATGCTGCACACATTAACTGTGAGGCAGCGAAGACCCAAACCCACAAGCATAAGAAGAAAGAAAAAGACCGAAAACCAGCAGAAAAACATGAAAAATTAGGCAAAGAGGAGTCAAGTAACAGCTGATTGCCGCTTGGTGTCAGATGCAGTAGAGAAGGGATCTTGCTTGGAATCAGAGTAGTCTAAATGGAGGGAAGAGGCCTATGAAGATTCAGAGTCACTTTCCTCGTCCATTATATCACTCTACTGCTTCCATTTGGTCAGGGCTTGATAGCGATTCCTGGTCAAAATGGATTGTCTGGGGGAAGGGCTGGGAGCCTTACGCTTACCTTTGTATTTACCCTTTTTTCTCTGAGAAACCTCCGTAAAGGGGTCCAAAGCAAGAGGAGGAGGGGGTGGCATGGGATTGGAGGGGGCAACAATCCCAGGCACCGGGTCCGTGCCGGGAGGGGTCGGGTCTTGTAATACAGGATCTGCCACTGGAAGAGCGGGAAGGGCAGAGGGAAGATTGTCACGGGGTGGGGAGGCACTACGTCCTGGCTGACCCCTTCACGCTGGCAAAGAACCAGAGTCTGAGAGTCCGTGATAAGGGCCACCAGATCCTGAGGGGGATGGTCCAACCGATTATGGTCAGCCCACGGACACTGATGTTAAGTATGGCCGGACTCATCACAGAGAATACACCTCCGTGGGTTAGGGCAACTGAGACTCACATGACTATAGGCCAAGCAAACAGTGCACCGTGGCTCGTTGCAGGTATGGCTTAAATGCGTCCGAGAACCGCATTTATGGCAGGTGTGGGGTTGACCGGGATAAAAACACAAACCTCTATCCCTACCTATATAAAAAACTACCTGGCAAATGAGTTATACCCCTGTCATCCTGCTTCAGTTGCACCTTAGCCTTCCAACCCCCTGTCCAGACAAGGTCCTTGTCCAAAATAGGACGAGGAGCCTCGAGAATCTCACAGCACTGCTTAAGCCAGTATTGAACGTCCGCTATGCTCACTTCTTCATTACAAAAAAGAAGAGTAATCAATTTCACCATAGGTTTAGTAAGAGAAATGAGCATAAAGGGGGTCCATAAAGGCTGTGACTTCACCACATCATATTTAATCCAAAATTTCTCTAGAGTAGAGACATTCTTAAAACTTAATCATAAACTGATTCCCCTTTAACATGTATGAAAGCAAACAATTCACTTGCTGAAATACCCATAGAGTCACGCAACAGGGAATGCAGAACAGTTTTTCTATCAGGTGCAGTAGTGAGGTCACCAAAATATTTCAGACAAACTGCATTCCTACGTTGGGCTGGTTCAACCAAGTTCTGAAACAAGTCACTGAGGCAAAACGGACGGTCAGTCAAAGCCTCACCTGTACTTAGTGTAGGCAAAGGAAGGTTATCCGAGTGGGGAATAGAATCAGCTGTCGAAGAAGAGAGTACTGCCAGTGGAGGATGCAGTACCGAATCAGAATCCTTAGCTTGCATAGGCCCGGAGTTTCAGGAGCTGGTTGGCCAACAGCAGAAATCCGTGTCGAAGTGGAAGGGCGTAGGTGCAATGAAGCTGGTGAGGATGAATGAGGGAAGGAAGTGGATTCGGCAGGCTGTTCGGGGACTGTGTTGCCCCACATAATGTCTTGTGCGCTTACCGCTCGGGGAGAAGACCAGGGTACACCAGGAAGCGGATGAGTGCAACCCGCAGCACGCAGGAGCGAAACAGGGGACCACACAGAGTCTGGGAATTGGCACTCCGTGGGTATTCAGAGGATAGCTTGCCTACAGTAGCTGGAAGCGTACAGGTAGGAGCTGTAAGGAAGTCCGCTGCTGATGTGTGCGATAGCTCAGAGTGTAATTCAACCTGGTCAGAAATAGTAGGCAGGGGAGTGCAGTCGTCGTCCTCCTGCATGAAGCGCCTTAAGAGAGAATGGTTTTGTTCATATAACAGTCTCAAATGCGATGGAGACATAGTGTGAGTACTGGTCCCAAGAACTGTAGGAGAATACTGGTCCAAAATCTGGGTGGTAGTTCCAAAATCAGGAGGAGAATCAGGAGGTGTATGAACAACTAGGTGTGGCACAGAGTCTAGCTGATTATTACTGCAATCACTAGGCAAACCAACAGACACAGTAGGCTGGAGATCTGGAGCAGAAACCATAAAACAGAGAGTTGCATCACCTCCACCTCCTCCAGGGTCCGGGACGAAAGCCATCTTAGTCCGCAAGAAAAGAGTCCCCTTGCTCACAGGAAGCAAGAGTGAGGGAATTTCCCAGTGTCCTGGTCAAATTTCCTCCCATTCACTAAAAATACCACCAACAACTTAATCTGGTTCAAGGTCAGTTGGCATTCATCTGTATCCCCTCCCCAAGTCCTTACCTATTCTATCTCTGTAGACCCTATCTGATCTCCAGTGATCTCTCTACCTCTTTTCTAATATACCCCTATATTTATCCCACTCATCTGTGACAGACCCTGTGGCATGGCTCTGGGTCAAGAATGTGGTGTTGCCACCACCTTTGGTAAACCGGGTATGATCTGGTAAATTGCAGTTCAGGGATTAGTGCTGGAGACATTCCAGTCAACTTAGCCACAAGGGTTTTGGCTACTGGGGTCTCAGTATGGAAACCACTAATTTTTCTACAACATGGGAGTTAATAACCAGCCCAACTTTAATGGAATAACAAAGTTTTATTAACAACCGGCCCACCCGGCAAGAAGGAGGGTTAGTGCAAATGTTAGCTTTAAACATGGCTCTCTTTAGGTGCTTTCCTAGGCAGGCCAAACCTACCCCATTCCACGTGGTACCAGGTTTTAAACAAACCCAAATGGAGCTCCCTTAACCCACTCCTGGGTACAGCTGGTGTAGAATAGCTGTAGGCCCATAGATGTTGCCATGGGTTGGCGGTGTTGGTGCACTTTAAACAGAGCAAGGTGATCCGCTCCCCAGACCCTGTGTGCCATGCAATTGCTTAACCTATTACCTCCAATAGCTCCATGTGAAGTCAGAACTATCCATCGCTTACCTGACACAAAATGGCTGCCCAGGTAATAATGAGTTAAATGGCAGAAAACCTTTTAACATGGGGTATTCATACTCCAAATTGCGAAACACAGTGAAACAACAGGCACTATCCCTCGAAACAATGCCTCACTATGGCATACTCATAGTTCCTGGACCAGGTTGGCACCTCCTGATGAAACAGGCCACTGGATCTCTGTTCTCCCAGGGATCTACAATGCAGGTAGTCTTTCTTCCTCTGCTATGTGCTGAATCAGCTACCTCGGACACTGGCTGCAGACCCTTCCGACCTCCTTGCACTCTTTCTGGACTTGAGACCCCAATATGACCCTCACACATCCTGGCTTCCAAACCCCTAGGTCAAAGACAACCCCGCACCATGCAGTAATACCTGCTACAGGAGCTGTATCAGCAGCCCCTGGCCTTTCTCTCCATGGCATATCTTCAGCATTGCTCAAATGCAGGCTTTTCAAGTACCTCAAGGGAATCAGCAAAGTATTAGGACCAGTCCTCTTCAATGTCTTTATAAGCGACATTGCAGAGGGACTGGAAGGAAAAGTATGTCTCTTTGCAGATGACACAAAGATCTGCAACAGAGTTGATGCACAAGGTGGGGTGGAAAGGATGAGAAGGGACTTGGCAAGGTTAGAGGAATGGTCAAATGTATGGCAGCTTAGATTCAATGCTAAGAAGTGCAAGGTAATGCACTTGGGAAACAAAAACACAGGGGAAGAGTACACAATGGGGGGTGTGATACTAACAATAACAAAAATGGAAAGGGACCTAGGGGTAGTCATATCAGATGACCTAAAGGTGGGCAAGCAATGTGAGAGGGCAGCAAGGAGGGCTGGGGGGATACTGGGATGCATAGGGAGAGCCATCACCAGTAGAAAACAGGAAGTTATTATCCTTTGTACAGATAGCTGGTGAGACCCCATATGGAGTACTAGTGCAGTTCTGGAGACCCAATCTCTGCAAAGACATAGACAGGATGGAAGCTGTCCAGAGGAGGGCAACTAAAATGGTGCAGGGTCTGCACCGGAAGACATATGAAGAGAGACTTAAGGAGCTTAATATGTATAGCCTCGAGGAAAGGAGGGAGAGGGGGGCATGATAGAAACTTTCAAGTACCTCAAGGGAATCAACAAAGTCCAAGAGGGTAGCATCTTTCAAAAAAGAGGTGTGCAAGAACAAGGGGGCACAATTTGAAGATGGGGGGGTGGCTCAGAGGTAACTTAAGAAAGTATTTTTCACAGAGAGGGTTGTGGATGCATGGAACGGCCTTCCGGAGGAGGTTGTGGAGTCAAAAAACAGTGGTGGAATTCAAGCATGCATGGGACAAACATAAGGCGATTCTAGGGGGTTGGGGTAGGAAGAAGTAGGCTGCTGGTTAACTAGGATCTGCAGCTTATCCATTAGGTAGGGAAATGGGCAGACTGGGTGGGCCAAGCAGTCCTTATCTGCCGTCAAATTCTATGTTTCTATGTTGCAAGTGGTTCCCGCTGTCTTCCACTCCAGAACACAGCAGCTCTGTTCACAGTTTGTTCTCCACTTTTGAGGCCAGGGATGGATCAGCTTACACCCTGAAAGAACTCCTAAAACTGAAGGTGGACAAAGCAATGGGGCCTGATGGGATTCACCCTAGAATTCTCAAAGAACTAAGGGGAGAACTAGTGACACCACTGACTACCCTTTTTAACAAATCATGGGAGGATGGTGTGGTACCTGAGGTCTGGAGAAGGGTAGATGTGATTTTCCTTCACAAAAGTGGGAGCAAGGCAGAGGCAGAAAACTACAGACCTGTTAGTTTGACCTCAGTGGTAGTGAAGATGATGAAATCACTTCTGAAGGAAAGAAATGTTGAGTACCTAGAGGTCAGCAGGGCACAGGACCCAAGACAACATGGATTCACAGCGGGAAGGTTATGTTAGATGAATCTAATAGATTTGACTGGGTGACCAAAGTAGTAGACCAGGGAGGGGCTATGGATGTGGCCTAGCAAGACTATAGCAAGGCATTTGACATAGTCCCACACAAAAGATTAGTAAACAAGTTAGACAGCCTGGGAGTGGGTCCCAGGGTGGTAACCTGGGTAAAAATTTGGCTGGACAACAGGATGCAGAGGGTAATAGTAAACGGAGTCCACTTCGAAAAAAGGGGGGTTACTAGTGGGGTACCGCAGAGTTCAGAACTGGGACCGGTCCTTTTTAATGTCATTATAGGTGACATTGCAAGGGACGGAAGGAAAATATGCCTCTTTGCAGACAACTCAAAGATCTGCAACAGGGCTGATACACGGGGGATGAGAAGAGACTGCAAGGTTGGAGGAATGGTCAAGAGTATGGCAGCTTAGATTCAATGCAAAAGTGCAAAGTAATGCACCTAGGAAACAAAAACCAGGAGCAGAGTATACAATGGGTGGGGTGGGGGTGAAGAGGTAAAACAACAGCAAAATGAAAAGTGACCTGGGGTAGTCATATCAGATGACCTAAAGGTAGGCAAGCAATGTGAGAAGGCAGTAAGAAAGGCTGGGGGATACTGGATGCACAGGAAAGGCATCACCAGTAGAAAACAATAAGTTGTTATCCCTCTGTATAGACAGTTGGTGAGATCCCATCTGAGTATTTGTGCAGTTCTGGAGGCGCCATCTCCACAAGAACATAAACAGGATGGAGGCAGTCAGAGGAGAGCAACTAAAATGGTGCGGATCTGCTCCAGAAGCCATCTGAAGAGAGACTGAAGGAGCTTAATATGTATACCCTGAGGAAAGGAGAGGATATGATAGAAACTTTCAAGTACCTCAAGGGAATCAGCAAAGTCCAAGAGGGTAGCATCTTTCAGAAAAAGAGATGTGCAAGAACAAGGGGGCACAATTTGAAGCCAGAGGGGGGATAGCTCAGGGGCAACCTGAGGAAGTATTTATTTCATGGAGAGGGTGGTGAACACGTAGAACAGCCTTCCAAAGGGAGTTGTGGGGTCAAAACCAGTGGGGGAATTCAAGAATGCAAGGTACAGACATAATGCAGTTCTAGAGGGGGGTAGGAAGAAGTAGGTTGTTGGTTAAGGATGATCTGCAGCTTATCCAATAGGTAGGGGAATGGGCAGACTAGGTGGGCCAAGTGGTCCTTATGTGTTATCAAAGTCTGTTTCTATGTTTCACCCACTCCCAGCACTGCAGACTTTTCCACCATAAGATCTCCACTAGATCTGCCTCTGCCAGCACAATCCTGTGTTTATAGGCCCTGCTCAAAGTCTGTCTTGGTTTGTGCTTGGGGCTTTCACTCCAGAAATTCACAAGCCCACAGGACACACAAAAGGTACTAGAACCTAATGCCCCTCCTTTCTCCAGAAGGTTCCCAGAGCCCCTTCCCTGTGAGGATTCTGAGTGCGGAACAGGCCTGCCCAAGTGGGTCCATTACATTACCCTCCAATATGAGGATACGTTCCTGCATCCAGTGTTGGAATTAAATTTTAAGAGCTTTGGATCTAGGGGCCTATAGGTTATATCTTTAAACTGAGCCCCTTTCCCATTATAAGTTAATGGCAGTGATGTATGAGTTACTGGGGCTCTCTTCAGAGCTGGGGGCTGAGCCCCTGTAATTCAATACTGCCTGCATCCTGCTGGCACAACTCACAGTCTGTGTCGCTGTCCATAATATAGTCCTTGTGCCAATGAGGAGCCCTGCACACTCTTTGTGGTCTGGCACTGCTTCTGTCCACTGGCAGTGCAGGGCTGTCACTATCTCACCACTGACGATTTAGATTATAATGAAATGTGAGACATAATGATGGAGAAAATAGATTATTTAGTTGGAAAATATGCTCTGGTAAGAAATAAATATAACAAAGCTAGAAGGATTCCACCTTGGTTTAGTAAGAAGGTAAAAACATTATTAAAAAGAAGGGTAAGGCATAGGGAGCTAGCTGCAATCTCGATCAGCCTAGACAGACCAGGATGGCCTTTGCTGCTGCAACTTTCATATGTTCGTATGTAAAAGTCAAAACAGAATAATTCCACTGAGGCATGGACAGAATTTAAGAAGGTTGCTCAGAAAAGCAAAAGATATTAAAAGGGCAAAGGCGATTATGATTTAAGAGCAAGGTGAATGATAATTATAAGGCATTTTAAAACCACATAAACCATAGAAGAGGGCAGCATACAAATAGGACCACTTGAGGACAGAATGGGAACATTGGTCACTGACGATAAACAAATCGAATGACTGTTGAATGCATATTTATGTTTGTTTTTAATGATAAGGTAAATGATATATTACTGAATTCTAAACATAGAGAGAATTAGCCGATAATTCTCAGTGAAGAGGATACTAAAACTAGGCTTCAGAAACTAGATCCTAACAAGTCACCAGGTCCAGACAGGGTTCACACAAGGGAGGTGAAAGAGATTGCTGAAGAACTAGCAGGACCTGTCACTAGGATCTTTCAAGCTTCCTTTCATAATGGCTCTGTGATTGAATGCTGTAGGAAGCCATCGTCATCCCTATATTCAGAAAAGGTTCCAAGAAAGATTGTAAGAACTATAGACCCATAAGTCTGACTTCAGTGCTAGGGAAGGTATTGGAAGGTGTATTAAAAGAAAGATAGAAGAATTCATTATTAAGGAAGATATAGTAGATTAAACACAGCACAAGTTCACCAAGGAAGATCGTGTCAGGCAGACTTGATAGAGTTCTTTGACAAGCCAGTGAGCTTTGGATAAAGGGCATCATGTGGATAAGATTTTTGGACCTCAGTAAGGCCTTTGACAAAAATAGTGGCATGAGTAAATTCATGGCTCACTAACAGGAAACAGAGAAGCGAACATAAGAGGAATAGAAACAAAGAAGCATAGACTTTGATGGCAGATAAGGACCGCTTGGCCCACCCAGTCTGCCCATTTCCTACCTATTGGATAAGCTGCAGATCCTACTTAACCAACAACCTACTTCTTCCTACCCCCTCTAGAATTGCCTTATGTCTGTTCCATGCATTCTTGAATTCTTCCACAGTTTTAGACCCCACAACCTCCTCAGGAAGGCTGTTCCATCGTTCACCACCCTCTCTGTGAAAAAATACTTCCCTACATTGCCCCTGAGCCGTCCCCTCTATCTTCAAATTGTGCCCCCATGTTCTTGCACATCTCTTTTTCTGAAAGATGCTACCCTATTGGATTTTGTTGATTCCACTGAGGTACTTAAAAGTTTTTATCATGTCCCCCCCCCCTTTCCTCAAGGGTATACATGTTAAGCTCCTTTAGTCTCTCCTCGTATGGCTTCTCTTGCAGACCCTGCACCATTTTAGTTGCCCCCTCTGAACTGCCTCCATCCTATCTATGTCCTTGCAGAGATGGGGTCTCCAGAACTGGACACAGTACTCCAGATGGGGTCTCACCAACTGTCTATACAGAGGATAACAACTTCCTGTTTTCTGCTGGTGATGCCTCTCCCTATACATCCCAGTATCTCCCCAGCCCTCCCTACTGCCTTCTCACATTGCTTGCTAACTTTAAGGTCATCTGATATAATTACCCTCAGGCTCCTTTCCATTTTTATCTTTGCTTGCATGCATGTGCAAGAAACATAAATGCCACCATAAGAGTTTTGGAGTGGAGGCACCCCGCTTCCAATGCCCTCAGCGTTTTTGCAGGCGTGGCTGCACCGCACCAATGAATGTCCCAGCTGTCTGTGACAGCAGTTCACAGTGCAGTGGCACACAGTTGAAAGCAAATGACCGCTACAATCAGCAGTAGTAACGTGTAGGCAATTTGTATACTGCCCTGCCGTCAGCAGTATGCAAATTGCCTCCATGTCACCACCGCTGATTGTAGCAGTGGTTGTATGCGTGCCTCCCCTTTGTTGTGTGCTGAGGGGGTACCCAATCCCCCTCAACTCATACACACTCCCCCCAAGCACACTGTATGTCCGACAGGGGTGTCCAATCCCCATTGGCTTCAGTGCCCCCCCTCCCCAAAAAAACAAACTTCCAGGTGCCATGCTGGGGCCCACCCCAGCGTGGCAGAAGTCCAACATCCTCATGTGTCCCCCCTCCACACTGTATGGCCAACAGGGGTGCCCAATCCCCCGTTGGCTCCACTGCCCCTCCAAAACTTCCAGGTGCCATGCTGGGAGCCCACCCCAGCATGGCAAAAGTCCCACATCGTCCATGTAAAATAAAAAAAAAACCTGTAACAAAAGAAAATGGTCCCTCGTTGACTCTCTTGCCCCCTCCCACAACCCATGCCCACCCTCTGCGTACCCCACCTCCCCACACACCCCCCCTCACCCCATACTTACCTCTGGGCTGGCACAATGATCATCCATGCGTGGAGCGGGAACATGTCTGCACTCTTCAAAGCCAACCTTGAACTGAAGAAATGCCGGTAAGTTGTATAATGGGATAAATAGAGGTTTTCAACTTTGGTGCATATCTCGGTCATTTTTCAATTTTTGCCCAAATTTTCAACATAGGGTTCTTGGGACCCCATCTCATAATTCAGTGACTCTCATTTGGTTATTTGGTCCTGAAAGGTGATTTTGTGGTCACTGTCGGAATCACCTTTCAGGACTGATTAACGATATGACAGTGTCACTGTTCCGAGGTGGGCTCTCAAAAGCCTACGTTGCAAATTTGGTGAAAAATTCCCCAAAATGACTGTGTTATGAGCATGAGTTGTGCAGTTTCACGCACACACGTAAATTCATGAATCTGTAATATTTTCAGTCCAGATTTTCAACACTGGCATTTTTCACCTCCTTATAAACAGTACAGCTGTCGTTTTTCACATCCCGGCCAAAATGTGTTTTTGCACTTCTGGCACAGAATAGTGCAGTCACTGTGGGAAATCAGTGTTCAGGATAGATTAAGAACATCCCAGTGACACTGTTCATGAGCAGAGGTCCTAAACTGCCTATGTTGAAAATTTGGTCACAATACTGCATAAAATGACTGTATTACGAGCATGAACTGCGCGTTTCTACATCACTTGTAACTTCACAAATCTGTAATATTTTCCTCCAGATTTTCAACATTGGCATTTTCCACACATTCTTATGAACAATACAGCTGTCATTTTCATATCCTGGCCAAAATGTGTTTTCGCACTTCCAGCACAGAATTGCGCAGTCGCTGTGGGAAATTAGTGTTCAGGACAGATTAAGAAAATCACAGTAACACTGTTCATGACTGGAGGTCACCAAAATACCTATATAGAAAATCTGGTGAAAAAATCCCCCAAATAATTGCATTAAGGGTGTATGCTGCGTAGTTTCTATGCACGCTCGTGACTTCACTAGTTTTTTTATATTTTCGTTCCAGATTTTCAACATTACCATTTTATACACCTCTAATCAACAGTATAGTGGTCATTTTCACATCATGTTGGAAATGTGTTTCCTCACCTGTGGCATTAATGGGGCAGTCACTGTGCAAAATCACCTTCGGTTAACAAACAGATAGTGTCACTGTTCATGCGTTGGGGTCCAAAAAATCCCATTTTGAAAACAGAGTAAAAATACCAAGACATGCCCAGGGCCTTAGGGTTTCTGACCAATGATATCGCCCTACCCTGTAGGGTCTGACAGGCGTCCGCCCTATCCTGTAGGGACTTACAGGTGTCAGGGGTGTAACTTGGAACTGTTGACAGTAATGCTCATGCCATTCCACCCCCACCTCCACTCCCCTGCAGCCAGTGACAGGCATCGAGGTGCACCTTGGACTCTTTGGCCCCAGAGGTCACACCATTCTCCTATACTGCACCCATTTCAGCATATGTCCTCATGGAATGAGTTGAGTGTAAAGCCCAAACACCCCAAGGCACACCTCGACACTTGTCAGTGTCTGCAGGGTAGGGTGAGGTGAAATGTCGTGACCGTTATGGATGATGACCCAAACGCACGCCCCAATGCCTGTCCATCTCTGCAGGGTGGGGGTGGAGTTGGTGTCAGTTCAGTACATCACTGCCATTCCTATACTGCATCTGTCCAACGCTTGCACTTCCACTGCTAATGCCAGCAAGCAAACATTCAGCATTGACAAATGCTTGTTGTTGTTACTACCTCCCCCCTCTTGTGTACTCTTCCCCTGGGATTTTGTTTCCCAGGTGCATTATTTTGCACTTCTTTGCATTGAATCCAAGCATCTGAAGAATACATCTGAATGGGCTGCTGTCACCAGTGGTGTGCCACAGGCATCCGTACTGGGATCCTGCCTTTTCAACATTCATTTGGTGTCAATGTCCAGTGGAGATGGAGTGTAGTTCTCCAAATTCGCAGACAGTACAAAATTAGGATCTGTAGTGTGACTCAGCTGAAATTGAAAAACTGCAGGATGCATTAATAAATTTGGGAATATTGGGCCCAAAATCATAAATTAGATTTTAATGAAGAAAAATGTGCTGTAATGCACTTGAGTAGAAACAATAAAAAAGCTAAGCACGTATTTAAAATACAGATATCAAGAGAAATAACAGAGGAAAAAGATCTTGGAGTATTAGTTTCTAACAACTTAAGATTTAAAAATCATTATCATCTGATGGCAAAGAGGGCCAACGGTATCATGGATAGCATCAGAAGACATATCAAAGCAGGGTTAGGAGGGTAATAGTACCGCTGTACTCTTCCCTGGTTAGACCACATTTGGAATACTGTGTGCAGTTCTGGACTCCAAGGACAAAGGCTGAAATTAAAATCTTGGAAGGAGTCCAGCGCAGGGCTACCAAAGTAGTTTTACCTGTTAAAAACCTAAGATATGAGGAAAGGTTGGATGTGTTGGGTCTCTATACTCTGGAGTATAGAAGGATGTGGGGAGACCTATGCCTTGTCTACAGAGCTTTTGAAAACCAAGACCTGTGGGATTGCCTCAGGTTGGAATTTAAGAATCAACACCACAATACTAGGTCTCATATATTGCAACTTAAGGGAGATATAAACCACACTAAGAAACGGATTACCTGGTTCAGTCAAAGAGTAATGGCAATGTGGAATACTCTTCCACTAGCGATAGTAGGAAGTCGAAATATGCAAGAGTTAAAAACAAAATTGGCTGAGTATTGCATGAAGAATAATGTCTTGGAATATTTTCGTAAAGGAAGGGCAAGCTGTCATGGGCAATTGCCTTACTTGGCTAGTACAACACCTATGAAACCTATGAAACTGTGTCCTCCATCAAGATTGGCAGGGTCAGCTTCTTCATAGAAACATAGACTTTGATGGCAGATAAGGACCGCTTGGCCCACCTAGTCTGCCCATTTCCCTACCTACAGGATAAGCTGCAGATCCTAGTTAACCAACAGCCTATTTCTTTCTACCCCACAAAATTGCCTTATGTCTGTCCCATGCATTCTTGAATTCTCCCACAGTTTTAGACCCACAACCTCCTCAGGAAGGCTGTTCCATGCGTCCACCACCCTCTGTGAAAAATACTTCCTCACATTGCCCCTGAACTGCCTCCTCCATCTACAAATTGTGTCCCTTTGTTCTTGCACATCTCTTTTTCTGAAAGATGCTACCCTCCTGGACTTTGTTGATTCCACTGAGATACTTAAATTTTTATCATGTCCCCCCCTTTCCTCAAGGGTATACATATTAAGCTTCTTTAGTCTCTCCTTGTATGGCTTCTCTTGCAGACCCTGCACCATTTTAGTTGCCCTCCTCTGACTACCTCTATCCTGTCTATGTCCTTGTGGAGATGTGGTCTCATGAACTGGACGGACACGTGTTTTATCCTACAGGACTCATCAGTATGCCTCGTCTGTTCATGTTCACGTTCTGGGGGCCCAATCACTGCATCAGAGCCTGCTAGGGGGAGCCATTCTTCTGGGCTGACAAGTTTCTCTACCATCATCTTCGGAATCTTCACTGTCCAGAAATTGCATAAACCATGGTTCTCTGTTGGCAGTGCCATTGTAGCCTCTGGATTTTTGTCAGCCACCTGGCCACTTGAGGTGAAAGTTCAGGTGGGGGCCTGTGGTTCAGCAATTGCCCCCTCACTGGGCTTGACCCAGTGGTAAGATTTCTGTCAGTTATAATGTATGATTACAGTCCCTGTCATTTACGGATAACAGTCCATACAATACATCAGAGACATTCTTAATTACTTCATATGAGCCTTCGAACCATGGCTACAGCTTGGGTCGAACACCCTGTTTACAACTCTGATTCTTCTCCACATCCAGTCACCCACTGCGTGAACTTGGCCAGTTACCCTAGGGTCATACTACTCATTCTGTTCACCATGGCCTTTCCTTGGTGCCTCTTTACTGTTGCAGCCATACTGAGATACCCCACCACTTTAGTCACATGATCAGCAGGATCAGCATACCTCTCCTGGACATCTGCCCCATCTAGCAGCTCCACTGGGAGTGTGATTTAATGGTCAACATCACCATAAATGGGGTGTGCCCTGTCATGGACTGTTCACTACTCCTGTAAGCCAGTGTGACGCATAGCAGCAGACTAACTCAGTCTAATTATCCCACACATAGAAGGACACGTGGCTAGGAGTGTGTGGTTCAACTGCTCACCCAGTCCTTCTGACTGTGGGTGGTATGGGGTATTCCTAGTATTGTATACTGTACTTCTAGAAGTTTGAACATGTCTCGGAACAACCTTGACTCAACATTCCACCTGTGGTCCATACGGACAGATGTGGGGTCCCATATTTGTGAACAAATTATTCCACAGAAACCTTAACAACTGTTTGAGCCTCCTGATCAGGCAGTGGTTAGGCTTCAGCCCATTTTATGAAACAGTCTGCCACTACTGAGCTCTACCTGTTTTTTCCTTGGGTCAGTAGCAAGGGGCCCAGGATATCCATTGCTACCCTCTCTAAGGGCTGAGTAGTTTGGGACAAGACCTACAGCTTTCCAGGACCCACAAATCAGTCAGGCTTTACACCATTCCTTAACTGACTTTCTCCACACTGGCTTGTAGCATCTGATCTGTCCTTTCTGTGTGAGATTTTCTTCCCCAAAGTGTCCCCAGTGGCACGTTCAGCCTTCTTACAGTCCTTGTTGTACATGGAGGTAAGGTCACACAACTAGGTACTTGCCAAGTTCAGGGTTATGTTGGACTACTTCGGGGAATGCAGTGAGTCTTTTCTCCAGCCAGAGCATCAATCTGGTGACCACTGGATCTTCCTCTTGGTGGTCCATCAAACCTGGCCATTTTGCAACCTCTTCCATATTGGCAGGGGCTGGGGTTTCAGCACATCCCAGGGCCAGGACCTTTCCTGGTCTTCTGGCAATCAATGTTGGCCTCTGGGGTAGGGCATCTGCATTATCATGCTGCTTTCTTGAGTAATATATGATTTAATAATCAAACTATGCCAGCCAACGAGCAAACTGTTCCTCAGCCTTATGGATGTTGTGTAGTTAGTGGAGTGAGCCATGGTCCATCCTTAGCATGAATGTCTTTCAAAGCAGGAAGTGTTGGAAATGGTGAGTGAAGGTTACAACAGCTAAAAGCTCTTTCCTTGTCATAGCATACTTGCTCTGTGCCTTGGTTAGAGCCCAGCTGCATAGCGACCACTCTCTCCTTGCCATCTACCACCTGGGACAACACTTCTCCAATGCCCACCTCACTGGCATTAGCATTGAGGATAAACAGTAGTTGTGGGTTGGGATATGCTACGATGGGTGCAGAAATCAGTCATCATTTCAGTTCCACAAAGGCCTCCTAGTAAGGAGTTTGCCCAGTTGAATTGCGTCCCCTTCTCAGTGAACTTGTGTAATGGTTGGGCAGTGATGGTGAACTCCTCAATGAACCTTCTTCAGTATGATGTCAGTCCCAAAAATCCTCACCTCTGGAATCCTCACAAGCTTGACCCTACCAGCCTGTCCATGCACATGGGAACCATGAGCATAGGTTCCCGGCGCCTAGCAATGGGGGGAAGGGGTCCTCGGGATTGAGCAGGCAAGGAAGAAAAAAAAAAAAAAACATTTTAAAATGTAAGTCCAGCTGGGGATTTACGTTTAGGCAGGGGCACCTAACCTGGGGCACTTTTCCCCTAACAAGCCCTGGAGAACCTGGATGCCCATTTCTGGAGGTACCAGGAACTCTGGGGCACTACATTGTTAAGAGTAGTTGGTATGTGGAATCGCCACCAAGAGAAGTGGTGAGGCTGGTTCATTCACAGTATTTAAAACAGATTAGAATACTTACTCAAATAGAATAGTGAAAACTAAAACCCACTAAGAGTGGGAGATGGACTCGATGAGCAACAGCCTTCTTCTGTCTTTAAAATAAAGTAATCAAGTAGCTTGGAGGGATCCATAGGGAACCCACATTTAAGGTACGCAACAGGGGCTCCTCCTCCAATCCCCACTACTTGCATATATTTTCTTTTTTACCTGCTTTATTCAGGACATCCACTTTATCCCACCTTCTAGAATGTGGCTTCTCCCTTTTTACGTTCGCTTGCGCGCACGTGCAAGGAACGTTTTGGGAGAGTAGCACACTTTGGAGGTGTGCCTCTCCTTTCAATCCCCTGTCCGTTGAGCAGGCGTGGCGATCCTGCACCAATGGTGCGGGAGCTGTGTATGACAGCGGTGGTCTTCGCTAAAGAAAACCACTGCTGTCATAACAGAGCACCGCATCATGCCGCCTCGCGTCACGCCGCCTCAAATCTTTGCTGCCATGCTGGGAGCCCACCCCAGCGTGGCAAACGCCCTGGCGCAGTTGCAGACGGGGTGCCCAATCCCCGTCGGCTCCACCGACCCCAAGCCATCCTTCTGCAATGCTGAGGCCCACCCCAGCGTGGCAAATGTTCCACGTAGTCTTTTTTGTTGCTTTTCACCTGTAAAGCAAAACGGTCCCAGCGCTTCTCCCAGTCCCCCCTCCCACAACCCGCACCCACCCACTGCTCACCCTGCCTCCCCACCTCCCTCACCCCATACTTACCTCCCGGACCTCTGCGCGACGATCTTCGTGGACTGGGAACACGTCTGCACTCTTCAAAGCTGACCGCGAACTGAGGAAATGCGGTTAGCTGTATAATGAGCTAGATAGGGGTTTCAACTTTATTGCATATCTCAGGCATTTTGGAATTTTGCACAAATTTTCAACATGGGGTTTTGGGACCCTTCTCATGAATGATGTCACTGTCATGGCATTAGTCGGGCCGAAGGGTGATTTCGCAGTCACTGCGGAAATCACCCGCCGAACCTGAACCATGACAACGTATTCGTGGAAGAGTCTGCACCGCGTGATTTTAATAAAGTCAAAAAATGATTCTTCTGTGCATGTGTTCGCGCGGTTCTCGCGGGCTCGTAAGTTTCAAATTTTCAATATTTTCACTACAGATTTTCAACATTGCCATTTACTACACCTCCTTGAGCAGTATGGCTGTCAATTTTCACATCCTGCCCAAAACGTGTTTCCGCCCATGTAGCGCACAATGGCGTAGTCAGTGTGCAAAATCAATGTATGGGATGCATTAAGAAAATCACAGTGACACTGTTCATTAGCAGAGGTCTTAAAATGGCTATGTTGAAAATTTGGTGAATAAATTCCAAAAATGACTGTTTCTTAGCTGCATTGGCGCAGTTCCTCATGCAGTAGGTTTGCAATTTTCAATATTTCCGCTCCAGATTTTCAACATTGCCATTTTACCACACCTTCTTATGAGTAGTACAGCTGTCATTTTTCACATCTCACCCAAAAGATGTTTCCGCCCATATAGCGCACAATGGCATGGTCGATTAATGAAATCAATGTATGGGACACATTAAGAAAATCACAGTGACACCAATCATGAGCAGAGGTCTTAAAATGGCTGTGTTGAAAATTTGGTGAAAAATTCTAAAAATAACTGTTTTATGAGCGTGTGTTGTGCAGTTCCTATGCACGCTCATAAGTTTGCGAATTTTCAATATTTTCACTCCAGATTTTCAACATTGCCATTTTACCACACCTCCTTATGAGCAGTACAGCTGTCATTTTTCACATCCTGCCCAAAATATGTTTCCGCCCATGTAGTGCACAATGGCGCAGTCGGTGTGCGAAATCAATGTATGGGACACAGTAAGAAAATCACAGTGACACTGTTCATTAGCAGAGGTTTAAAATGCCAATGTTGAAAATGTGGTGAAAAATTCCTAACAATGACTGTTTTACGAGCGTGTGCACAGTTCCCATACCTGCGCTCGTGGTTTTATGATTTTCAATATTTCCCTCCAGATTTTCAACATTGCCATTTTACCACACACTTCCTTAGGAGCAGTACAGCTGTCATTTTTCACATCCTGCCCAAAACGTGTTTCCGCCTATGTAGCGCACAATGGGGGTAACAAAAAGGTCATGCTGAAAATTTATTGTGCAAATACCAGCAATCGCACAGGGCATTAGGGTAAAGAATCATACGTGCCAGACACCACTGCAAATACCTGCAAGCGAACGTTCGGCATTGACAAATGCTTGTTATATCTTAATGTAGTACCGTGTGGCAAAGCCAGCATGGGGGCAGAACTTAACCAAGTGATCAGTTCAAGGCCAGGAGTTACAAATGCTAATACAGAGTGCTGTTTGTTTGAAATTAAAGCCACTACTCAGCAAACATCCCTTTTGTTCAACAGATGCTTTGATTCAAAAGAAACAATATTCTAAAATACTGTATAGAAATGTTTAACCTGTGCCAAAGTAGTATTACTAAAAAGGTAATGGGACATAAATGGTTAAATATATAGGAGATGCCCTAGAAAAGAAGCTGAAAGGGTTCAGCTACAGCAAATGAGGATTTTTGGGGGTGGTAGTTCTGACTCGCTCAGCTCCCGCCACTGCACTACACACCTCCGGGGTTTTATCTCAGGTGGTGTTCTCCCCAACTTAACCCCCCAGGCGGGGCTGCCTAGTAGAGCGTCTCTGGCAGAATTGAAGCTCGGTTTCCAGTGGATACCTCCACTGGTGTTTCTCCTAGCTGACCTCCTGGGGCTGGACTGCAGGGCCAGGCCATTTCCTAACAGGGTTATTGCTCAGTACCCATATGAGTGCCACAGTCAGTGGTACAGGACTTGCCGAGGCGGCATTGTGCAGGCCAGCATTTTTGTAATTTTCCATGGGAGGCATGATGTGCAAAACAAAGGCGCATGAGCACTGACTTCTAGAGATGGGGCTAAGGAATTCCAATTCTCTATGATATGAATCATGAATCAAAAGTGACTTCGCTGGAGTGCTCTGCACAAGCCGGAGTACTTTGCATTATGATGGGTAACGCAAAGTCCATTGAAAACAATGACTTCATGTTGCCCCACCTTTCAAACCACTACTCAATCACTTCACCTTGTTTTTAAGCTCCAAAGGCAAATCTTGCAGTGATTTATGAATTCAGGTCACATGGGCTCTAGATTGTTCTGCACAGCCTCAGTTCAGGGTAGTGTGTGTAGGAAGCTGTAGGAGACAGTCTGCTCTGAGAGCCTCTTGATTCAAACCTTCTAAAAGCTATTAAAAGTATTTTTGAGTCATATTTTGCTGAAACTTTAGTTCATCAGTTGTTGGAAACTCTCCTGTACTCATATCACTAAGTGTTTATTGTTTTATGGATTTTGAATGTTAATGTCGACATCCAGTCTGAGAGACAGTGGAAGTATGCTTTGGGAGAGGTGTATCTGTGTTATAGGTAGGTTAACTTGGAGAAAAAAGACAGTTCTTTCTGTTTTGGTGACATTTTCTTATATAACTGTGTTAATGTGCATACAGTAATATTTTCAATAATTCTTGCCTTTTTGTTGATTGTTGTGGTTCAGTGCATAATTTTTAGTTTGTTTAAAATTTGTGGTTATATTACTGAAGTTTTCAATTTGCTATGCATTACTTAGTGTGTGTGTGAAGCATGTCATCAAATCAGATACCTTTTATTTTGCCACATAGTAATTTCAGCAATGTGAACCTGCTATCCACTGCAGCTGTGTGATTTTTGTATTTCTTTGTGGTATCTTTACTGGTACTAGTTCTAGTGAATGTTACTGCAGCAGTGCAGTACACTACCCCACCATGGCCCGTCCCAACCAGCAAAGGTATTCTTTTCCAGATTTGAATTTCTGATGGTGAGCACTGGTTAGGTGTTGTGCCTTTGTGTCTGCATCTCTTTAGTGCGTAGTTCAATCTTAATCTGTCTGTGCATTTGCATCTCTTTAGGGCCCAATCTGTAATTTAAGTCACAGTTGTTTCTTTGGCTTCCCTTCAGACTACTGGACTGGTGTGGTGCATAATTCTGCATGAACATTGTACTCATTAATATGCGTTTTTAAGTCAGGACCATCATCACGAGTCACTCGTGATGCAAATCATGTTCTTCATCATCACGGTCACAAATGCAGTCACAAATCACGATTCACGATCACATCACGAATCACAACATAAATTTTTTTACTAGTTACTTGCATGTATTATAAGCCTGTTTAGTAGTATCTCTCCAGGCTTCACCACCCCACCATTGTACTCACTAATAAGAGTTTTTAAATTGGGGTTTTTATGATACCAGCTCAGCTCATCAGGGAGGTACAGCCATAGGAATTCGTGTTCCTTCCTGTACAGCATGTGATTACAGTACTGTAAGTAGTGGTGTGGCCGAAGTGGACCCAATTCGCTCCATGAAGTGATTCACGGAATCTCGAGTACTCCACAATGTGAAGCGGATTACTTAGCTTCATAATGAGAAGCATAAAGTCCATTGAAACAAAATGACTTTCGTTTTCCCTCCTTCCCAAACCACTTCTCCACCAATTTTAAGGCAAAGTACATTGAAATCAATGTAATTCGCCTCATTTTGCCTTTAATTGAGCTCCAATTAAATTCTGCAGTGATTCTTGGGATTGCAGGTCACATAGCCTCTAGATCGTTCTGCACAGCCTCAGTTCTGGCCTGGGTAGTGTCTGTGTAGTGGTAGCTGGAGACAGTTTGCTCTCAGAGCTCTGCAATTCAAAACTTCTAAAAGTTGTTTAAAATGCCTTTTGAGTAATTTTTTTTGCTCAAAATTTAGTACATCGATTGTTGGAACCCTTCTGTAGCTCATATCATTGAGTGTTTATTGTTGTTTGTGGATTTTGAATGTTAATATTAAGTCAGTCTGTGTACTGTGAAGTGTGCTTTGGGAAGGGGTGTATTTGTGGTGTAGGTACATTAGCTGGGAGAGAAAGGCAGTCTTTCTGTTTTGGTTATATTTTTCTTGTATAACTGTGTTAATGTACACATAGTAATATTTTCAATAATTCTTGACTTTTTTTGCTGATTGTTGTGGTGCAGCAGTGTATAATTTGTCTGTTTAAAACATTTGCATATATTACTAAAGGTTTTCAATTTGCTATGCATTACTTGTAGTGTGTGTGTGCGAAGTGTGCAATTAAATCGGACACTTTTTATTGTGCCACAGAGTAATTGCAGCAGTGTGAACCTGCTATCCACCACACCTGCATGAATTTTTTATATTGCTTTGTGGTATCTTTACTGGTAGTGGATTGTTACTGCCGTGCACTAATCCCCCAACCGGCAAAATGTATTCCTTTTCAGATTTGTATTTGTGACTTCTTGTGAGCACTGGTTAGGTGTTTTTGTGCCTTTTCGTATGCATCCTTGAGTGCACAGTGCAATCTTAATCTGTCTGTGCATTTGCAGTGTGCCATTAATTCTGGGAGATTGCATTTCTTGTTACGCTCTCAATTCACTTCGTCAGCACTGGGGAATTTTCTGGACACAAGACAGTAGCATTTTGTCAGCACTAGGGAATTTTCTGGACACAAGACAGTAGCATTTTGGGGATGCACATTAATTCTGGTGACTGTGTGTGACCACTGAGCACATGACTGAGTGTGCCATTAATTCTGGAAGACTGCATTTCTTGTTCGCTCTCATTTAAACCCGTCAGCATGGGGAGTTTTCTGGACACAAGACAGTAGCACTTTGGGGATGCACAGTAATTCTGGGGTCTGTGTGGGTGGGGTGCTGCCAATATTGTTGTCATTCCACCTTACTTCATGTTTAGGCGGAATGACAATGTGAGTAATAATAACAAGGTGAAGTGTGCCTTTATGGGGCACTCCGCAGAGTGAAGTGCCAACGTGAAGTGGCCACTCCGCGTTCACTTCGCCGGTGGATTTTAAATTCGCTGCATCTCTACTGATGTCCAACATGCCTTCCCACAACATAGGCTCCAGCAGCTGCTCCCCTGACCTCTGCCAGAGGTAATTTGCACCACAGATGCTCACTCATTCTCCCCCCTGCAGGAGGACAGTCCACCGGACTCTTAATTCTCCTCCCCCTGCAAGCCCTTCGACTCCTTGGGTCTGTTCCTGAACCAGGGGCATTGGGGTCGCACACGGAATCACTACTGCTGCACCGGTGGGCCGGCTTTAAATGGGGAGAATTTAACAGAACAGCAGGGGAAGAGCTCTGAAAGTTCAAAGTTCATCTGGGCTGTGGTTCAACTGAGAGCAACTACCCCAGCCATTGGGCTGGGAACAGACCCCTGGATGCAGTGGACTTAAGAGGACCTACTGGGCTTGGAATGGGGCAATGCACTAGGTCTGGACCCCTGTTGGATTCTGTTT
Source organism: Neoceratodus forsteri (assembly GCA_016271365.2). NCBI lineage: Eukaryota > Metazoa > Chordata > Ceratodontiformes > Ceratodontidae > Neoceratodus > Neoceratodus forsteri. Next base: position 131,671,917 of record CM028129.1, on the reverse strand, counting down.
GCAGAGGGTGCACAGAAGCAAGCCAGAGAACATACAAACATATGAAAGCAGAAGGCCAAATTAGTCTGTTGAATCAACTCATTAGTAATGCAGTTTCTCTGGTTTATGCCATTGACCCTGCCTCCCTGTCAATCTTTCCTTCATAACTCCCCCCCCCATGGTCCCACGGGTTTCTTTTATAGCCTATCCCAGGCCCCCTTAAAGCTGCCCACCATCTTCTCTGAGACTACCTCTTCTGGCAGCACATTCCATGTGTCTATCACCCTCTCCGTGAAAAATGTTTCCTAACATCCTCCTAAACCTCCCTCCCACCAACTTCGAACTATGCCCCTCATGGTTCTGTTGTCACTTAGCTTGAAGAGACCTTCCTATCCACTCTTTTTCCTCTTCCAGTGTAAAAGGTCTCTATCATTCCCCACCTTCTCCTCCAGGAGTACATTCTCAGGGCTCCCAGCTTCTCTTTGTAAGACTACCCTTGGTGTCCCCTGATCATCTTGGTTGCCCTCCTTTGGACCGTCTCTGACAAGCTGATGTCCTTCTTATGGTATGGATGCCAGTACCTTACCCCATATTCTAAATGTGGCATGACCAGTGACCTGTGCAAAACAGCATGACCTCACTCTGCCTACTGCTGAATCCCTGGCTATACACCCAACATCCTGTTCACCATCACTGCTGCCTTCTTCTTTTGCAAGAGTGTTTCAGGTCACTAGTAATCACCACCCCCAGATCCGTTTCTTTCTCTGATGCTGCTACCTGCCCCCCCAGTAATACTCGGTCCTAGGATTTCTGGCCCCAGCGTCCGAAGGAAATATACGGCGCCAGACATCTACTATGCCCACGTTTGTTTGTTTATTTATTTATTTATTTAAGGTAAAAACCATTAAGTGTAAACTCATTCGCAATGGTAACCTTTACAAAAAGTACAAAACATATTCAACTCTCAACACAATAAATACAATCAAACATCAAGCATCAAGCATCAACTTCATAAACATCAATAACAATTACATAATTCCTGTATAGAAATCAGAAGTGGTCCATTGTGTTTTTTAAATATTTAGTTATGCCTGATTGATGCCTATGACATGGGTTGGAGCTGTCTAGATGGGCTGACATTGTCAAATTTAAATCCCTGCCCAAAATAAGTTGTCCCGAAGGTCCACCACCCATGTCATTAAGTACTGAGCTACAGTTGGTTTTGACATGGGTGGTAGATAAGCAGTCATCAAGGTCACATCTTGGGAATATAATCTTCCTGTAAGATGACAAATCGGCATTTATTGTCCGTATAGGACTGAGTGACTTCTAGTGGCATGGAAACAGGGAACAAAATGGCCACCCCACATGATGCGCCAGGATGGGAAGAGGCATAGACTTTATATTTCCCTCCCCAACTCAACTTCTTCGTTCTTCATCTGAAAGATGCAGTTCTTGGATCATAAAGAGGTCAGCGCTTTGTGTTTTAATATACTCCATAAAGCGTGAACACTTTATCGGGTTATGTAGACCATCAGTGTTCTGGGAAAAGATTTTTACTGGTGAAGTAGCCATAAGTAACTTTTGAGCAGCCCTTCCAGCAGTTTGGACCACTTTCCCCATGAGGACCTGAATAATATGAAAAGAACCACGGCATATCTCCAACATATTCCAGTAGCAATAAAGATTCTGTAAACACTATATCTATTGTGCATGTGTTTTTTCAACAAAACCCACCCCTAATAACTGTATCCCCATACCCCCTTCCCCTAATATCTTAAGCGAACAGCCAAGTCTGTCGCTGTACTGGTCTTCACTGTTTTACCTTGTCATTTTCTCCCAAACCCCATGATCCTTCAATTTTCTGATTAGCCTCTTATGCAGCACAGAATCAAAGGCTTTGCTAAAGTCCAGGTAAATGACATCTACCGCTTTGCCCCATCCACTGCCCTGGTGACCCAGTTGAAAAAAATCAATCGGGTTAGTCTGACAGGATCTTCCTGCCAGAAACCCATGTTCCGCTCATCCTGGAGATCATTCTCCTGTATGTACCTTACCGACCTCTCCTTAAGTGTGATTTACATGAGTTTGTACATGATCGATGTCAGACTGACTGGCCTATCGTTCCCTGGATCATCTCCAGGTCCTCTTTAGTGGAGAGGCACCACATGTGCCATTCTCCAGCCCTGTGGCACTACTCCCAACTCCAGGGATCATTGAAGAGGTCCACCAGTGGCTCTGTAAGCTCCTTTGTTAGCTCTTTTAGTACCCTTGGGTGTATGCCGTCTGGTCTTTGGGACTTGTCTGCTTTCATTGCTAGTAGCCCCTCACTCACTCTATCCATTGGGATCTGTATGAAATCCTGACTCTGAAAATCCAGACATTGGAAGACTGACCGGTTTAAAATCCCAACTTTAATAATCCCGACACTGTAAATCTCGACACACCCATGCCTACAGTAGACGAGTCAGCGCTCATTACCTGTGGTAGTGCAGCGGTGAGGCACGCTGATGGGACATGCAGATTCCTGAACTTAGCTTCACCATGAGGCATTGCTGTAAAGAGTTTGATGGTGTGAGAGTGAAATGAAGGCAGTTGGGGCTACACCATTTTATGCTTCTACTTGTGAGCCTAAAAAGTGTGTATGGGGACAATGTTTACATGTTCTCTGAGCCATCAGCAGAAAGGAAACTTTTCCCACCATGATATAGGCTCAGAATCAGTAGCAGATAAGCCCTGAGATACTGTGGGTTTGTAACCTGTATTAAGACTAATGATCATTGTGGGAAGTAGGCTTGAATGTGAGAGAATGTTTTGGTGTACTGAGTGCTGGTCCAGTTCCCCTAGCACTTTTGAAATCATGCTGGATCTTTATTTTAAAAACTGACTTCTCGATAGACTTGGGACAGGGAGCCTATGCATTTTAGATTAAGTAGGGCAAAATGACTGTGGATCGCAGCTGTCATAGAAGAATCTCTTATCGTTTATTCCCATCACTCGCTGACACAGTGAAGAGCTTGGGACAATGTCAGATTACTATCCTGTGCACTAAGATTGTTGAACCTGCAACTATTTTGACATGTTGTGCAATTAATATTTTATAAAGGAAGCAAGAACAGAACTAAGACACTTGTTTAAATGTATGGTGGCATGGGCTTTCTACAAATGCCAATAACGAAGGAGAACGACTATGATATTAATACATTGATTTGCAGATTATTCTGTTGAGTATGTACACAGAAGGGGAAAGGAAGAACAGGTTACTCACCTGTAACAGTAGTTCTAGGAGTGGTATATGTTGTTCAGCCACACTCTCTGGCATGTCCCTTTCCCCTTTAAATCTCGCCGGTAAGTCTTCAAACTGACTCCTCCCACCCACCCAGGTGGCAAATACCTCGGCTCCGCTCCATGATTTTTATTTTTTATTTTATTGAAATCTAGGATTACAAATACCTTTGAGCAGGAACTGCTCGTTTGCAAAGGTTCCACGTCGAAGGAATGGGGGGTATACATACATACAAAGGTCAACATAATAATACACAGTTACACAATAACAAGAAGTAAGAGACTGAGGCTTAGGAGATTCCAGTAATTCAAAATGTGCCAAATGTTAGGTAGCATGACATACCAGCCAAGGGCAATCTTGGAAATAAGCACTGCAGGTGAGAGGGAAGGGGGTATGCAGGCAGGAAGGCCATTGTCGGAGGGTAGAGGGTGAAGGTAAGAGCTCTAAAGGGGAAGGAGAGGAGGGATAGAAGTCAGAAAATGCCCCGAGGGAGGAAAGGGAGAGGGGGCAAGGGGGTAGGCAGGTAGAAGGGGCAAGGTGGGGAGAGGTAGCTGTCAAGACTGAAGTGGAGGGCAGTGAGCGGTGGGCCCCGATTAGTGCAAGGCAGTCACAATGACTAGTTGAAATGAGATGAAGTCGGAGTTGTCCCTTAAAAGGGCCAAGAGCAGCAGCAGCAGTAAGAGTTTCTTTGTTAAGAGTATTGTACCACTGTGGTGCTCTGTGGGCAAAGGTCCTCTGGCCCATGGTAGTCCGGCATCTGGGGACAAGGAAGGTTAGTTGTTGTGAACTTCTAGTTCTCTGGGTGCTGTGGTGGTCAATAAGTAGCTTTTCAATGCCCGTGGGCATGACCCCAAGGAGGACATTTTTGGCTAAGAGGCAGGTTTGATACTGTATCCGGCTGATGAGAGGTAGCCATCCTGCCCAAGTGTACAGGTCACAAGTGTGTGTAAGTCAATCAGTCCCAGTTAGCAGCCTGCATGCTTTGTTGAGTGCAACTGTAATTCTGTGGAGGGCAGAGGGGGAGGCAGAGCCATAAATTGCTAGCCCGTAATCAATGATGGAGGTGACAGAGCTGTTGATAGCCAACCAGAGAGTGTCAGGAGTCATGCAGTGTTTGTGCCTGTAGAGCAGGCCTATACGGATGTTGGTGGCTTTGGCGACAGAATCTATGTGCCGATGGTAGGACAGTGAGCTGAGAACTCTGAGAAGAGAAGAACGCTGAGAAGACTGAGAGCTGAGAAAGTGAGTTTACTCACTTCATTGATGGAACCATAGATGAAGGCCTTTACACTGAATCAGTTTTTGTTGATCTTACAAATCTTTCATGATGCCAGATCTTAGCCTGCTGGAAGCAAGGTGAGTACGCCTAAAGCTGGGGAGATCGGGTGGGTGTATGTGGATGAACAACATATATCCTCCTAGAACTACTGTTACTGGTGAGTAACCTGTTCTTCTAGGAGTGTGGATATATTGTTCATCCACTCTCTGCAGACTCCAAGCAGTTCCCCGGGAGGAGGGAGGCAAGGTGCACACCCGCTATTTAGGAAACAGAGATTGGAGGACCGAGGCCCCAAAAGCAGCATCCTGGTGTGACTCAAGGTCGCTGTGGTAGTGGGTAATAAAGGTGTTTGCTGACTTCCAGGTAGGAGCCCGACAGATTTCCTGGATAGGGGCTGAAGAAGCACGAGGGAACCTGAATCTTCCAGCGGAAAGGAAGCTCTGGTGTCATGGGCAACAGCCGGGTATTTACCACCCAGGTGGGTGGGAGGAGCCAGCCTGAAAACTTTCCGGTGAGATTTAAAAGGGAAAGGGACATGCCAGAGAGTGTGGATGAATGTCATATCCACGCTCCTAGAAATAAGGTTTCAAGGGATGTCACGGAGATATGTTATTAGTTAATATTGTTTCATGAGAGGTGTAAGAGAAAAGAAAATAAAGAACTGAAAGATTGAAGAAGCATGACTAGATTAAAATCCTGCTGTCTACTGTTACTACATGTGCGTCGGGATTTTAAACCTGTCAGGCTTCTGATGTCAGGCATTAATGCATTGGGATTTTTAGAGTCAGGATTTTGTACCAGACCCCTATCTACCTCTATTACCACATCTGTTGCCCCTCCACCCTCCCTCCTTCTTGCCCCAGGTGGTACTGGCCCATCTTTTTCCCCAGTAAAGATAGAGCTGAAGTACTCATTTGATTCCTCTGCCTTGCTCACTTCTTCATCCACCAATTGATGTTGCCCTTGAAATGTTCAGCAACAAGTTCATTGCCTTTTGTAACCTCTTCACCCCTCTCAAAAAATTCAGGTTCAAAGGTTCAAGTCGAGAATGGGTCTCCCCTGATCTTATTAAGCTCACGAGGGACAGTGACCACACCTGGTCCTTAAACAGAAAGCACAAACTCCCCACCTCTCCAAAATTACAAAATACTCCATAACAAATGCAAGTCTGCCATCAGATCAGTGAAATGCTCCTTCCTCTTGGAGAAACAGCGTTCTTCATTAAGGAACCCAAAGAAAATCCTCAACAGCCTCATTGGCATGTGTCACTCCGATAAACAAATCTGTCTCTCCTCCAATGGTGTCACCAACTCCAACCCTCCTGAGATATCCTCATTCTGCAGTCAATATTTCTGGGACTTCTACAAATATAGGCCCATCTCCCCCCCCAGTCTCCTACACCAGATTCTTCTTTCGGTATCTCTCCCTCATTCTGCAATCAATATTTCGGGACTTCTACAAATATAGGCCCACCCCATCCTCCCCCCAGTCTCCTACACCAGATTCTTCTTTCGGTATCTCTCCCTCCTGAGGTAGTTAAACTTATTAAAACCAATGACCCATGACCATCAACTGGGCCAGACAACATTGACTACAAGGTATTAAAACTGGCCTGAGGTTCTCTGGCCGTCCCCCTCACCAACATTCTTCACTACTCCCTCTGCACTGGTTTTCCTTCCCACACCAATGGAAATGTGCAAACATTAAACCCCTCCAGAAGTCCGGTCCCAAGGACCTAGTTTACAACTACTGTCCTAGCTCCCTCCTTACCCCCCTTTTCAAAAATCTTAGAAAAAATTGTCCACAAGCAAACCACACAGTTCATCACAAAACATAACCTTCTTTCAGACACTCAGTGCAGCTTCAGGGTTGAACACAACATGGAGACCACCCTCATAAAGTTTACTCACTTCATTGATGGAACCATCGATGAGGGCCTTTACACTGAATCAGTTTTTGTAGATTTTACAAAGCCTTCGATCTCGTTGACCACAGTGTTCTCCTCCACACCCTGACCAATCTCCCTTCTCCCTTGAAGTTACTCTATGATTCTGCAACTACCTTACTCACAGGTCTCATCAAACCACCATAGGAAGGGTCCTTTCTGAATCCAGCTACATTAAGTATGGTGTACCCCAAAGATTCACCTTGGGTCCCCTTCTCTTTTTCCTAGTAGTAAACTCGCTCCTGGAAGTCTGCATGAACACTGAGTTCATTCTCTATGCAGACAACACTGCCCTTTTCTGTAAAGACAAGGACCCCACTGCTTCACCTAACAAGCTACAGGCCGATTTCCTCTGGCTTCACTCCTGCTTCACATCTAAAGGCCTTGTCCTCAGCTCTAAGAAAACAAAGGTCATGGTCTTCTCCAGCCCCCGAAGACCGCTTGTCTCTGATTTCTCCCTCTACGACAACTATGGTAACCTCATGGAGAGAGTTTACAAATTCAAGTACCTCGGTCTTCTCCTTGACTGCCACCTCAACTTCAACTACCACATCAGTCCTCACCATCAAGAATGCTAACCAAAGACTTAGTCTTCTCCACAGGATGAAACAATTCCTTCTTTTTTCTTTTTACAATGAATCCAAGTCACTACTAGCAACCAGCTTCCTCCTCCCCCCTGTTCGACTATGGTGCTCCCCGTCTCTCCCTGAAAAATGTAAATAGACTGCACAGCTCTGACCACAATATGATCTGGTTTTTTCTCTAGTCTTCCCAAACTTACCACTGCGACCTTTACAGAATCTCTGGCTGGCCCTCACTTGAGAACTGACTTAATAGCAAAATCGCCACCTTCTTCCACAAACTCTCCCGTGATCGCATCCCTGACTGCATTGGTAGCCTTTTCCCTAAAATGGCCACCTCCAGGACCACTAGATAGTCTTCCTCCATCACCTTCTCTGTCCCCCTCTGCCGCCAAAAAAACTCTCTCCTACCTTGGCCCTAAATTCTTCAACTCCCAACCCTCTGAACTCAGACTTTGTCCCTCCACCACCTCCTTTAAGTACAACTTAAAGAAATACCTTTCCCTTCCTCTTGCAGCTGTTCCTTGGCCTGATCATCTTTCTCTTTTACTACCACTATACTTTCTCACACTCTTGACTCTTGCTTCAAGACAGCTCTTGGTTTTATTAAAAAAAAAAATGTTGAACCTCATAACACTTGTTCCAACAGTCAAGCACTTTCTTGTTCCTTTAGGACGACTTCTATATATCTCTGTTATGTTATTGATCATCCACCACTTGATATGTGCTTTGTTTTCAATTCCTATACATTGTCTTCTGTTTTATTATTTTTTGTTTTCTTTTAAACTGGACACTTGTGAAAATGGGCAATTTTGCTCACATGCCTTTCCAGTATAACAAATAAAATGAAATGAAATGAGACCCATCCATCCCCCTTCATCAGCTTAACTATCCCTCCTTCCAGTTCCTCTTCTCGCTTATGTAGTGAAAGAAGGCCTTTTCACCAATCTTAATCCAGTCTGCTTTTTGCAGTTCTTTCTCTGCTTTTGTTTGCTGCACCACCTTGCCTGACATTTTAGCTAACTTCAGGTATTCTTCCTTGCTTCACTCTCAGTCCTCTTCTATCTCTTGTAGTCCGATCTCTCGTCCCTTGCTGCCCCGGCAACCTCAGATGTGAACCAGATGGATGATTTGGCCCCCGATTTCTTCCCCTAAGCTTCACATAACCGCTGTGGCTGCTAGTATTGCATCCCTGATGATGACTGATTGTCCACCCCATGTGTGCTTTGATGCCCTCTATTTTTTCCTTAGCATCTCCCTCATTTTCTGGAAATCCAGTCTTCTGAAGTCCAGGCATCTTGGTCTTGGTGGAGAAACTTCCCCTTCCAATATCCAAAGTGAACTACACTGTGCTGTAGTCACTGTCTCTCAGGGGTTCCTTGGCCATTATCTCATGTATGTGTTCCCCATTTGTGACCACTAGATCAAGGATTTTCCCCTCCCTGGTGGGCTCTGTAACTCTCTGGGTCATGAACCCTCACTGTATCATGTCTGGGATCACTCGACTCTTGGCACAGGATGTGGCTGGCATACTCTTGTCCACCTTAGGCAGAATTAAAGTCCCTCACCACTACCATTTCCCCTTCACCCGCTGCTTCCAGCAATTCCATACATTGTTCTTCGTCCCTTTCTTCCTCCTTGGGCAGTCTATAGATCACCCCCAGCATGACCTTTTTACCCCTGTTGATCTGGAGCTGGATCCATAGTGATTCCACTTCCCCTGTTCATTCTTCTCCCTAGTGCATATTATCCCCTCCTTGATGTATGCCCCTACCCCCTCCTTTTGCCTAACACTCTGCCCATTCTGTACAGCTTGTACCCTGGGATCGATAGGTCCCAGTCATGGTGTTCTGTAGCCCAGGTCGTGGTAACTGCTGCTACATCTACCTTCTCCTCCACTAAGAGGGCCTGCATGTCTGCCATCTTGTTACCATGACTGAACATTGAGCGACACCACCCTCTACTTTGACTCTGTGCCTCCCTGCCTAGTCCCTGTATCTTTCTTGATCTGCCTATCCCCTATACTCCCCATTAATCCTCTGTCCTTAGATGCCCTTCCTTGCCCCATGCCTTCCCTCTTGATTGCTACTTCCACAGACCTCCCTATCTAGACATTTCTATGCCTGTTGCCCCCCTTTCTCAGCAATTTAAACCCAGATCCTTTTCTATTTATTCCCTCAGCTTGTCCCTGAGTACTTTCAATCCCTCCCAATTAAGGTGCAGCTTATCTGCCGAATATAGCCCCATGTCTGACCACTTGTCTCCCAACCTGCAATACAACTGAACCCCTCTATTTTGTACCAGCTCCTTAGCCAATCATTAAACTCCTCAATTCTCCTTTTTCTGACTGTACTAGTTCTGGGGATAGGAACTGCCTCTGAAAAAGCCATAGAGCTCACCGAATCCTTGCAGTTCTTTGCTAACTCTATGAACCTGTTTTGCACCACCCCCACCTCTTCCCCTGCTAAGTTATTGATTCCTAGGTGCATGACTAAGTGATGCTTTCCACCCACCCCCCCCTTACAACTTCCCTGATCCTAGGTTCTGCCCTTCCCACCTCCATCCCTCATATACAAACAACCACTCTTCTATTCCTTGAGTCCCCCTTCCTCCCCCAGTGGATACTTTTAATTACGGAATCCCAATGATAATCACCCTTCCATCCCCTGCAGATTTGTTATTTGACCTCCTGTGCACTCCTGGTGAACCAGCCTCTTCCCCCTTCACCTACTCTCTGTCTGTTTTGGATGTATGTCCATCTGTACCATCACTGCTCCCTCCTACTGCTTCTCCAGTCCCCCTGTTCCCATCCCTCCTGGATACCTTTGCTTGCTGCTACCACACTGCCCTCCCTATTCCCTCCCCTAACTCCACCTTCCCCCCCTCCTTTGCTCCACCCTGACTACTTTTCCCTCTTTGCCTCCCCAAGGAACTCATCCCTTCACCCCTTGCCATCAGCCTTTGACTTTGTGGTTTCTTGATCCTCTATCACCCACCTGCCCCCCATTCCTCTAAATTGGCCAGTGTTGCATACCTGTTCAATGAAGGCCCCTGTATCAGAATAATCCTCTGTTCTCCCACTCAGTTTCCTTCCCCTTCCTCCATGCGCTGATCCCCTTATCCACATCCTTTCCCTTACCACCTGCCAATCTTCACTCCAGTTTCACAGTCTCATTTAGGAGAGGTGTCCCTGACACTTGCCCAGCTTTCCTGCTTCCATCCTATGCCTGCCGTCCAAATGCCGAGGCAGCCCTTACCTGCCCCATCAGGCACTGTTCTTCCCCAGCCTTTGTCCCTTCACCACCTTATCTCTGCCCTGAGTTGCTCAAGGTTTCTGCACACTGGACAGCCCCCTGCTCTTCACATTGTTCCCAGAAAGACTGCGGCCCCACATTCATTGCAGCTGATCACCCTCCCTACCCGATCCTGTCCACTGTATCGTCCCACTTCCCTCCTCCTCCTCCTCCTCCCCCCCTCCCAGCTGTCCTGCTGTCTGTGTCAGCTCTTAGGCTCCTACATCCTCCCCAGCTAGTCTATACCAGCCCAGCTATGTTTCTCTGTTGTTCCTGGTTCGTATTTTATGAATAGGTTGACCCTAGATAGGGAATTTTCTGCAATCCCCTTTTTCTGCTGTTTAGTGAAAGGTTAGTTTTATCTTAAGGTTTTGCTCCTATCCTATTTATTTATATGTTTTGTTTTATTTTTATGTTTGCTTGCATGCATGTGCAAGAAACATAGTGCCATCATCGGAGATTTCGGAGGTGTGTCACCTCCTCCTCCAATTCAGTCAGTGTGTTGGCAGGCACGGCCCCTGTAAGCCAATGCATGCTGGAGCTGTCTATGACAAGCTCCAAAATGCAGTGGCATGCAGTTCAAAGGGGAGCTACGCTTGAGTGAGCAGCTTGCACATCATGTCCCCCACACACACACACACACACACAGGCGCCACACAGGCGTCACCTTCCGCCCCCATGCACAGACTAAATAGCCGGCAGGGGTGCCCAATCCCGTCAGCTGTGCTGCGTCCCCCCACCTCCCCAAAGTTTTGAAAAATGCCACGCTAGTGCCTACCCCAGCGCAGGGCAATGATATAGCCGACGGGGTGCCCAATCCCCATCGGCCCACTGTCCTCACCCCGAGTATTAAGTGCCATGCTGGAGTCCACCCCAGCACATTGGCCGATGGGGGTGCCCATCCCCCGTCTGCTGAACGACCCCCAACCGTCCTTGTGCCACGCTGAGAGCCCACCCCAGCGTGGCAACTCACGTCGTCTTTTTTTTTTTTTTTACCTGTGAAAGAAAACGGTCACGTAGTCTCCCTGGCCCCCTCCCACAACCGCACCACCCATGCATCCTGCCTCCCCACACCTCCTCACCCATACTTACCTCCGACCTCAGCGTGAGATCTTGGTGGACCGGAACATGTCTGCACTCTTCAAAGCCGACCCGAACTGAGGAAATGCCGGTAAGCTGTATAATGGGCTAGATAGGGGTTTCAACTTTGTTGCATATCTCAGGCATTTTGGGAATTTTGCACAAATTTTCAACATGGGTTTTGGGACCCCTTCTCATGAATGATGTCACTGTCATGGCGTTATTCAGGCCTGAAGGGTGATTCGCGATCACTGAAATCACCCGCCGGGCTGAATATGCATGATATGACATAGTCGCTGTATAATATCTAAATAATGACATTGTTCTGACGTCGTTGCGCGGTTCTCGCAGAGCTCGTAAGTTCGCAATTTTCAATATTTTCACTCCAGATTTTCAACATTGCCATTTTACCACACCTTCTTATGAGTAGTACAGCTGTCATTTTTCATATGTCACCCAAAATGTGTTTTCGCACATATGGCGCACAATGGTGCTGTTGGTGTGCGAAAGCAATGTTTAGGACAGATTAAGAAAATTACAGTTACACTGTTCATGAGCAGAGGTCTTAAAATGGCTATGTTGAAAATTTGGTGAAAAAGTCCATAAAATGACTGTGTTACAGTGAGCATTGCGCAGTTTCCACACACCTCGTTAGTTCATGACTGTCATATTTTCAGTCCAGATTTTCACCAGTGGCATTTTTCCACTTCCTTATGAACAGTACAGCTGTCATTTTCACAACATTGCTGAAGTGTGTTTCACACTTTCAGCGCAGAGATGCGTGGTCGCTGTGGGAAATCATTGTTCGGCACAGATAAAGAAAATCACAGTGACACTGTTCATGATCGGAGGCACCAAAATGCCTGAGTTGACAATCTGCTGTAAAAAATCCCCAACCTAATTATATTATGGGTGTGCGTTGCACAGTTTCTATGTACGCTCGTGACTTCACCATTTTTTAATATTTTTACTACAGATTTGCAACATTGCCATTTTTTACACCTCCCCATGAACAGTACAGCTGTCATTTTTTACATCCTGTTCGGAATGTTTTTGCACCTGTGGTGCTAAATGCCGTAGTCACTGTGCATAAGCAGCTTTCGGCTAACAAACTGATATTCCCCCTGTTCATGAGGTGGGGTCACAAAAAAAACATGTTGAAAATTTGGAGTGAAAATACCAACGAATGCCTGAGGTATTAGGGTTTCCAACCATAACGCCCAACCCTGTAGAGAATGACACGCATCAGGGGTGTGACTTGGGATTCTTGCCTGTGATGCTCATACCATTCCACATCCTGCAGTCAGTGAGAGGCATCGAGGTATGCCTTGGACTCTTCGGACCCAAACTTCACCCCATTCTCCTATATCGCACCCATCTCACCATATTTCCTAATGAAATGGGGTGAGCATAAGGGCCAAAGACCCCAAGGAACACCGTGACACTTGTCAGTGTCTGCAGGGTGGGGTGTGGTGAAATGGCATGGCCATTATGCCTGACAACCCAAACGCACACCCCAATGCCTGTCACTCTCTGCAGGGTGGTGGTGGGGTTGGCTTCAGTTCAATACTTCACTGCCATTCCTATTACGCAGCTCTGTAACTTCTACACTACCACTGCCAATGCCAGCAAGCAAACATTCGGCATTGACAAATGCTTGTTTCTCTTGTTTTACTCCATATTTCTTCCCTCACCTTCATAATTAGTACTACATATGTAGTCCCCAACTTTGTATTCACAAACTCTTGCTTCCCTTCCCCTGTAGTGTACTTATCTTCTTTGCCTTGACCAATGTGGCTTGCAACCTGCAGTCCTTCCTGCAGATGCCCTGCCGACACCACTAGATGCTGCTTAGTCACAGACGCCCCACACTCCTGCTTCGGGGTTGCTCACACGATGAGTTGCTTGGCCCCTTGGGTAATTTATATGGACTACAGCCATCCTATTGGCTAGGCTGTGCCACATGGTCTCAGGCATCTGTCCCATTGCAGTCCCTTCCTCATCCTCCCTCTCTCGGCTTCCTCCCTCCTCCCAGTCCCTCAGTAATGGTTTTAAATAACGTCTCCCCACAAAACACACAGTAGAATTCAAAGGAAAAAGCACACCTCCCTCAGCCAATCCAATCCTCATCCTGCTCTGGCCTTCACTCTGAGGATGGACTACAACAATGGCTCTATATATGCCCTAGACTACAAATGCCTTATTGGCTGGGCTGTTCCACATGGTCTCGGGTGTCCATCCGATTGCAGTCCCTCCTTCACTGTCCCTCTCTTGGTGTTCTCCCTCCTCCCAGTCCCTCAGTAATGTTTTAAATCATTTCTCTTCCACACAACACACAGTAGAATTCAAACTAGACAAGCATTTGTCAATGCCGAATGTTTGCTTGCTTGTTGATGGCATGTGCTGGTGGAGGAACAGAGGGTGTGGGGCAGCCAGCATGCAATGGGAGGAAGCAGGAGGGTTTAATTTAATGCTGGGTGCCAGTGGGGATCAGAGGGTTGGGGATGGCCAGTACACAGCAGGAGGAAGCAGGAGGGTTTAATTTAATGCTGGGTGCCAGTGGGGATCAGAGGGTTGGGGATGGCCAGTACACAGCAGGAGGGAGTAGGAGGGTTTAATTTGATGCCAGGCACTGGTGGGGGAACAGAGGGTGTGGGGCAGCCAGCATGCAGTGGGAGGGAGGGGAGGGTTTAATTTTTTGATCAGGTGCTGGTGGGGAATGGAGGATGTGGGGTGGCCAGCATGCAGTGGGAGGGAGGCGGGAGGGTTTAAGTTGATGCCAGGTGCTGGTGGGGAACAGAGGTTGGGGTGGCCAACATGCAGTGGGAGGGTGGGAGGGAGGGTTGAATGTGATGCCTGGTGCTAGTGGGGGAATGGAGGGTGCTGAGTGGCCAGCATGCAGTGGGAGGGTTTAATTTGATGCCGAGTGCCATTGGGGGAGTGCAGGGTGTGGGGCAGCCAGCACGCAGTGGGAAGGAGGGAGTGAGAGGGTGTAAGTTGATGCCGTTAACTTTAAAACAATTAGCACCTGGACCACACAGCACAATGGACTGTTAACCTAATGTATGTTCTTTGCTCACACCCTCAGCCAGTGGGCATGGGCTGCACCCTGCCCCAGGTGACTTCTGTTATCCAGGATAAGCTGAACAATGCCAACACCATCAAATCCCCGGTGGTGACACACTCTATAAAAAGTGGTACCCATGCTCGTGTGCACTTTTCAAAAATGACCCCTTTCCTTGTTTTTGGCCTAAAGAAATCACGCTCCTGTTGCATTTCCACATTATGTGTACCTGTGCCAACTACAGGTCAGTTGCATGCAATATACCAGTGCCTACCTCAGTGCACCTGACCAGCCTGCAATGTACCCGTCACCAGTACCAAACCAGCTGCCAGTAATGCACTCCTTCCACTCACCTGTCTGTAACATTCTGTCAGCACTACATTACCTGCATCACCTGTATTTCAATGTACCTGCCAGGTCAGCACCTAACCACCCATACTATACCAGCCCCAGAACACCAGCTTGTGACATACTTGCTGAGACTCAACCAGCTGCAATTAATGTTGCATCCACTAAGTGCTGACTGTTCAAATAGTACAGACATTCCAAATAATACCATACAGTACATCACATAGTAATTACACAGAAGTGAAGCTCAAGGTTACATGGTTTGTTTTATTGTGGTGGCTGGATTCATACTGGGTCTGCACATTTATATAGCTGTCTGCTTCCCTAGAGCAGAAGTCCTCAAGAACTACAAATTGAGAATCTGAATTTACAAACCAGGCCATGTAAAGCTAAGGGCAATGGACACAATTCAGTAAAGGATATTCAAATTAAATGCATCTCTAAAGCGTGCAAATCTTTTGTATTTAGTTATGGATTGGCACTTAAATATAGTTTGTTTTACATTCCAAGTACAAATTTTAAGACAAATAAAACTATCTTGAACACGAAATATATAGGGGCCTTATAACATCAACTTAATAGATGGACAAAAAAAATGGCTTTCATAAAATGTAAGATTCTTTAAAATAAAATGTCCTACTCTGCACTCAACCACTGAATACAGGAACATTTAACCTGAAAAAAAGTGTTGGTATCCACCTTAGTGTTGGAGACAAATAAAATAAACGGACAGCTTACTTCACTGGGGAGAAGCAAGACAGCTCAGGCAATTAGCCAGAGGCAGACCACTCAAACACTAACACAGATGGCCATAAAACATTATGCAACAGACAAATAAGGTTTTGCTTTACAGGTTTGACAGATAAGATAGGATCACTGTAATAAACATTAAAGCACAGTGTGGTCTGCAGTTATTACTTATATTAACAATAGCCACAGTCTCTGCAAAGCAACATTCCCGGGCAACATTCCATCAGGACAGTGATAGACTGTGATCCCGGACTGTGATGCAGATTTTATATTCACACAATTGTCCCAATAACTGAGCAGCCAGCAGAGTAGATTTTTTTTTTATCTACATACAACAATTAAATTCAGATTCTGCCTGGATACTGTGCTTTGCTGTTCCTATGCACTGAACTCCACCAGCTGGGGTCACCAGCACACCTTCCACACAGCCTGTGGGAATCCCTATCTGAGCTTCAATAAAATACATAAACCGGGAAATAAACCACGTCATGCCGCATGGCCTTGTCTCAGTCAACAACTCGCTGCTCCACTAACTCATTCCACGGCCCACATTCAATAACCGACTAGGCAGTCAGCCCGGGCAGTCGGTCTCCTGGAATCTGGGCTTGGAATATTAGGCATGGCTGGTTCCCTGTGTAGTTTTGAGTGCCCTGCTGCCCTTTGCTCTACTCACTGGCTTCTCCTTGGCTCTGCACAGCTAGCCTGGTGCCTGGATCTCTCTCTCAGCCCCCCCAGTCCAGTTTACTTTACTTGACCAGTGACCGGTCGGTGGGTGCCACGGACCACTCCTCCAACTCAGAGAGTTCTCCTTCCTCCTCACCTCGACAACTGACAGTTGACCTCATGGAATCTCCCTCCAACTCCTCGCTGATGCCTTGCCTTCTTCTGCCTTGGTGGACGACTACTCTGCTGCTTCTCTGGGACAATTTGCCATGCGACCTTCAGCCCTCCTGGTCCCTCCTATTAGTCCTCCTCCTCTGGCTTGTGGCTTCCTCTCTTCTCCTTGGACTGGACCAGATGACAACCTTCTATCTCTGGCTGGCCTGCTGGTCCTCTGCGCTGATGGTGGATAGACCACACTCAAGACCATGCTGGTGCTCTGCTCTGCTCCCAACTCTGCTACTCTGCTGATGCGCTGACACACTTACTCGCCTTGCCACTTCTTCACTGCCCACCTTAATTTAAACCTTAGTGCTGCCCAATCAGATTCAGAATGTGACTCTGATTTGGCAAGCACATCATATGCAGAGACAGGGATTTGGCATGAACCTGCTCCAGTTTCAAAAATGCCATCTTGGCCTACCAATGAGGAGCCCACTGGGACAGGAATGAGCGGCCACAGGCTGAGGACAGGCACGGGACAGACAGGGGCGTGCAGCACAGGTCAAGTGCAGAAGGCCCTGGGGGCACCTGAGTGCAGACTGAGTAACAGACTGAGACGCAGTCACTTTTAGTCCAGAAGACAAGTAACAAAGGGATGGGAGCATACTTGTCAACCTCCTGCCTCATAAATCAGGGGCAACTTAAGGCTTAAAAAAATCAGGAACAAAGGACCAAAATCAAGGACACATCTTAAAAATGTGAAATATCCACCCAGAAAGCTGGTAGAATATGGGGCTTAATGCAAAATGCATTTTCTAAAGAAGAACAAGTCCGTAACTGTAATGCTTGACATTATTTTGCGCTCACAATCCCCACTGTTTAGCCATGGAAAATTGTAGGAGGGACAGAGTAAAATTCTAAGGCAAAATCAGGGACATCCCTGAAAATTGGGGACAGTTGGGAGGTATGGAGAGGGAGTGTACCTTCTTTTATGCAATGAGTGAATAGACGCTGGATGAATGCACCTCATTATATGCAGTGAGTGAATAAAAATAGACGCCGCAGTGCAGCCTGAGAACTGCCTCATAGGTCGGGACACAAGGAACACTGGGGACAGGGACACTCCATATTATATTCAATGAGAGACTGGCCTGTGCGGTGCACTATTAGATGCCGCGCGCTGAGGGAGTTGGCACACGTACATCCATGGGGATGGGCGACTGCCCTGGCAAATGCAGTGCATTACATGCAATAAGCAGCACACCCCATATTTTGCAATGGGCAAATAGACAGGGAAAGATCACAAATACAACCATTCCTACTGATTTGCTACTGCAATACATTATGCCTTTTTTTTTGGGGGGGGGGTGTTTATGTTTTTTATTATGTGGCTATGTCCTGGGGTTTCATTGCACATGCTCTAGTAGATGTTTTTTTTGTGTGTGTAATTTTTTAAATAACATGCTGCCAAGTTGCTCGTAACTGAAAGGGCTGATTTGTGCCGTTTACCATACATGAGCACCTAGTACCGGCTGCGTAGAGGAATTGACCTGTCTACAGTTGCACTATAGAAGGGACTACAGACCAGCAGGGTGTGCTCATAGAACATCACAGCAGTACTCGGAGGCACCTGATCATCTGAAATCAGTTTAATGTTTATATAAGTATTTGCGAAGAGTGCAAAATTAAGAGTTACCCAGAGTTTAGCATAATGTGACTAGTACTGAGATCCGGGACTGAGACAGTTTGCTTTGAGTAGGGCTCAGAATTCCTTCAGAAAACTAACTCACCTCCTGTGCCCTGCTGTCAGGGCAGTGCACTATTAGATTCAGTGAGCCGAGGGAGTTGGCACACACACATCCGTGGGGAAGGTCGAATGCCCTGGCGAATGCAGTGTCTGATATTTTGCAATGGGCAAATAGACGGTGAATGATCACAACCACGGATCACAAAGAAAAAGCTTTCAGCTTAATGTGCTATACCTGGTTAAACAACTAAATAAAAAAAAAAAAAAACATTCTTACTGATTTGCTGCAACCCGGGGCTACTACAGTGCATTATGCCTTTTTTGGGGGAGTGTTTATGTTGGTTATGTTTTTTCAGGGTGCAATAAAGAATAATATTTGTGACAAATGTCATATCTTAAAAACCTACATCCCGACGGGATGAAAAGACTACGATAGGAACTGAGAGGTCCATTTAGATCTCCCGTTTTCAGCATCAGTGACCGATGTTCCATCTGGAGATGTGGCAGCAGGTTTTTCGGTAACAAATCACCTCCTCTCCATCTCTTTGGTTTGTAAATGTAAAACAACCACCAGGCTGCAGACTTGAGGCTGATATGTGGATATTATGTCAGCCCTGGCCAGTTGTGCAAGTGCCACCAAGTGCAGTTTGGTTTACTGGGGAACGTTAAAGAGGCTGCAAGGTTGTGCATGCATGGAGCAGAAGGGGAATATGAATTACTAAGGTACAGCACTGGTAATATAAAGTTTTTAGTGGTCCTTTCAAGTTCTCTAACTGGCAAGAGAAAATCTGCATTACTGAGTGAGTTAGGATTTTTTTTAACCACTGGAAACAGGAGGTAGGTGAAGTTTTTCCAACTTGTTAGGGTGTTCTATCATTTCTCTTGGCACTTGTCTGCGCACACACCTTAACAATGTGAGTATTGCTGTGGTGACAATCTGAAAGCTCTGTGCTACCTACAATATGGACCCCCCAAAAAACAGTTAGAATCTTTTCAGAATCAACAAGGCACAGGCTGGAAATGACTGTCACTACACCTTCACTCCCCTCAGTACATCTCTAGCATTGGTTGCAAAACACATTGGGATACAATGTGAACGAAAAGTGGAACATAAATGCTGAACAATGTGAACGAAGAAAAGCGGTACATAAATGCTGAATCTTGGTGTCATTACTAAGCCTTAACTTCTATTAAACCACACCAAGGAATGGTCCAGGTCAACTGTGTGTGTCTGTAGCTGTGAAACTTGCAACACTGCACGTGCGACCTTGCTAGACTGATGGTGAACCTTTCCTGCACCCGGCTCCTTATTTCCACCTACTTCCTAGGCATGGCCAATGCGGGACAGCTCAATCCCAACTGTTTTGAAGCCCTAACTCCACAAACTTAGCCAACTTAACAAACTCCCCTTTACCACATCAGCTAAGCATTCTACATCGACTTATGTTTAAAAGGGGCATCCTGTGCAATTTACTGTTGTGTCCCACATTATGAAGTACTTCCCTAGCAGGATGCACTCTTCGCCACACTGTGGCTTGAGTCACTTCACTACAATGTCTTGCATTGTTTGTACAGCACTTTGTGATACAAGTGAACGAAAAAGCATGACAAGGGAACTGTTTCTCTTAACCAGCAATCCTGCCTTTTGAGAACCGACGCAAGCAATAGAAAAATAATTTTTAAGACTATATATGTCATGCTTGGAGAATGGAGCACTGTTATTATCACTAAAGTGCAGTCATCGTTCAGTGCTGAACTGTACCACTTAGAGAAAGGAGCACTGTTATTATCATTAAAGTGCAGTCATGCTTCGGTGCTGAACTGTACCACTTACCTGTACAACTTAACTTTTGCAACTGTTCTAAATTCGGCTACCACTATTGTCGTGGCATTGTGAAAAGGCATTATTTCAAGTAACTATGGTTTAAGAACAGGCATATGTGAACAGTCTTATTATTACAGGTTTCAAATATTATAAGGGCATGTCTGCTATGGCTAAACCAAGGTTTTCACATTCCAGGTTTCTGACAACTCCCCTATGAACACACAGTGGCTGCACAGTGCGTGTGTCGCGGGGGGGGGGCCGCGTGAGCCAGCAGTACCTGTCTGTGTGTGTGTGTGTGTGCAGGGGGAGCGCACATGAGCAGGCGATATCTTATCGCTGCTCACTCAAGCGTAGCTCCCCCTTTCAACTGTATGTAACCCCCCTGCAAATGGGGGTTCCCAAAAGACTTCCAGGAGCTTGCTTGAATGCTCCAAGCCTGAATGGTGTTTGGCATTTAAGCCATTTATCAGTGAGTGTTTTTAGAGCCTCTGGTACTGTCTCTTTAAGAGCTGTCTGCTTGCAGACATAATTAGTTTGTATGGGGGACTGTGTGCTTCTCTGTTTGAGTACCACTCGAGCTGCTGCCAATTCACTCCATTTTTGCAGTCACTAGGAGTGCAAAGGGAACCTATCTGAAAGATGTAACTGTTTGCCAGAAATCATTTAGAGTAATAATGAAATTACAGTTTGTCTAACCTGCTTTCTTTGCAGTCAGAACTGTGTCTGCCTAGATCCCCATTCCGGTTTTGAACTGCTGAACTGGACCAATCAGTGTGGGGTAAGCTAGCTCTAAAATGGTGCCTTGGACGAATCAGAACTTGGACTCATAATCTGAGCCAGCCACAAGATGATTGTATGGGCAGTGACTCTGGGAGATGTAGTTTTGACTTTGGCGCCTTTTTGGACCAAGAGGAGCAGTCTATTGTGAGTGACAGCCAATCCAGTCAAGAACTGGGAGGAACTCAAAGGAAGTGCCCGGTTTTGTCTGTTGGAGTTTCAGTTTTAGCTCTGGCAGTGAAGGAAAGGAACCTGTGCTCTTTCAGGGCACAGTTTTAGTCGGAAACATGTATGAGTCCGGAGTTCGGTCTGCAGCTTGTGTAACTGCTTGTTAGGACTGAATCCATCCTGTGAAGAGAATCAAAGGATATCTGAAGAGTAGAAACCAGGCTCACCCTGTAGAAGACTGGAGAAATTGCTGAATTGCGCTCGGTCTGTCAGGAACTGAATCTGTTGTGTGTTCTCCCGGGTATTGTGCAGTAATTGCGATCGGGATAGAGAAGCAGCCTGCCTGGTATAGTACTTTCTTGTTACCATATAAATGTGTGAGGAGGCTTGTGAGCTCAAGTGAATCCTGCTGCCATTAAAGGACTTTTGCCTGTTGCAGTTTGTCATATAAATGTGTGAGGAGTCTCGTGGAGCTCAAGAGTAGCCCTGCTGACATTGAAGGACCCTATCTTGTTTGGAGGTCATGAGTACTAATTCAGGGTCGCTCCTGTTGAATTGCCACATTGAATCCAAATAGAATTACTGTACTGCTGACTGTTTAACTAATTTTTCTTTTCTCTGTGTGAAAGGGCCCTACCAGCTGCCATGGTTTGGACTAGCCACTAGGGCTTGGGTACCCAGGGACAGTAACTGGTAGGATAGGCCTAGTGCACAGAGCCATAAGTAGATGAGTAAAGTATAAGCTAATTAACCTGATTTCCTGTTCTTGTTATATTCCCCTAAATAAATCAGAGCTGCTTGTTTCAGCAAAGTTATACTGCCTGAGGTATTTGTCTATGTTAAAGTATTGTACTGTGATTGTTGCACTGTATCTTATTTTACAGGAGGTCCCAGTGCCTGAACCAGTCCTGGGGTGAAAGTGTATACTGTGAAGGTAATTCTGATATGTTATGTGGGCCACTGGTAGGAAGAAGGGTTGCAGTGTCCCAGAGGGCTGTGACCAAGTTAGTTTAACTATTGCAAACCCTGACCTCTGGGTGGAGGCACCGCCATCGGATCCAGGCCCCTCAACCTGTTAGTGGCAAATCAGGCAGGGGTAGTAGCCCTGGGATAGCGCCATCTAGGGGTTACATCTGGAGGCTCACCGCTGGGATTGTGTGTCCTCTAGTGGCCATATTTACAAACCACTGTTAAGGAAAAAAATAAATAAATAAATGGGTACCCGACAGAAGTGGCTGTGCACCGTGCTGGTGGAGGGTGTACCGGGGGAGGATCGATCCCCCAAAATGCTATGCTTATCCTGGACATCCCCTGGGTATCAATACGGACACTGTGCAGGAGTACTTTCCAAGGTGGAAGGTTTACAAAACCCTGTGGTGGTGGGTCGGCATGCTAATCACTCACCCACACTTTCCTGCCCTAGTAGAGTTTAAGGATCCCATAGATAGCTCCAAAGTGCCACAGACCATTACCCCCAGAGGAGCCCTCACTGCTTGGAGAGTGATAACTAAGGACAGTAAAGACCCGGGGGAATGAGCCCCACCACTATCTGAAACTTTGAGGAGAAATTTGCTAAATGGTTGCTGGGGAAGGAAAACTGTGGAGGACTTGAAGAAACTATTCTTGCCACCTGGGGTGTTCCTCCCAACACCCTCTCCGCTCCAGTACCCGTAATGGTGGCTGAACCAATGCAGACTCCTATTTCTGCACCTGCCATTAGTACGACTCTTACCGAAGGTTGAGGATCTTCTCTGGCACCTCCCCACCCCCAAGGGAGGATGACTGGGAGACCTGGATAGACTATGTTGCCCCAAGTGCTAGAATGGCAATGCTCAGGTCGAAAAGCGAAAGAGGGTTAGTGAGAGCCTCTGAGGTCCTGCCCTGGCTACCATCCGTGCTAAACGGGCCAGTAACCCTGAAGTGACTGCACAGGCCTATCTTGAGGCCCTAGAGAATGTGTATGGGACCCAGATTCTGATGAAGACCTATGGTGGAGAGTAGAGATGCACAACAGTACCAAGGGGAGTTGTTGTCTGTATGTATCTCGGCTGGAAAAATTGTTGCAAGAATGCCTCAGAAAGGGTAGTTTGCCAGCGATTGAACTGGACCGAACCAGGCTGGACAGGATCCTTAAGTCTGCCCCTTCTCAGAACTGCTGTTGCTTCAATTCGCCTGGCAAATCGACTGGAATCCCACCCTCCTCATGATGAGTTAATGAGAGAATTCGAGGAGTTGAGAAAGGTGACCTCGGGAGGGACCTGCACCAACAGCTGCGGCTACAACCCGAGTGACTGAGGGTGACCCATCAAGTGAAGTTCAGGGCAGAGGTTGGCAGTAAATGAGTGCTCTGACAAGGAAAAGATATACCACAATGGGGTGAACTGTTGAGAGAGATCCGGAATTCAAAAACAGTCCCTTTATGAAGGCCACGCCTGCAAATGCAGAGCCCTGACCTATATCCGACTGCATCTGCATAGGGGTGGGGGTACCACCCATGTATCTCCTGTTGATAACAGCTCGAAACTCAATTCCTTGACCATGGAAGTGGAGAAACTGACAAGATGTCTCCAAATGCTTATCACGCCGCAGACAGAGATGGCACCAAGGTTTCCAGTTAGTAATACCCGCGCCCTGGCTCCAGTGTGGCGCCTCGGCCAGCTCAAACTCCAGAAAGTATGTTTTGCTATAACTGTGGGAAAGATGGGCACATGAAAGGAATGCCGGTCCCCAAAAGACACTGACAAAGTTGCATATAAGGCTACAAGGAGAGCTCGGAGAACAAATCAGTGGTTAAGAGGTGCACAAAATGATCCGGTGAGGGCACCAAAATGCTAACTCACGTCCTTTTGTGGCAAGGTCAGTTGCCCAGGCCCCCACTACCGCCTCTCCAGACTGGTCCAGAATAGTGGGTCCCTCCATGGAGACCACTGTAAAGGTGAATGGAGTGTCTACAAGAGCTGTATTAGACAGTGGCTCCCAAGTGACAGTTATGTTCCAGGATTGGTATCAGAAGCATTTGTCAGACATACCCTTACAACCATTAGAAGGACTGCATGTATGGGGGTTAAGTGAGAAGGCCTACCCCTATTCCGGGTATATCCGAATTTGGCTGTCTTTCCCCACCTCCGTGGCTGGAGTGGCCGAACAAGTAGAGACCCTAGCCTTAGTGTGTCCCCCACTGGACTGTATGATGGTGTCCCTTTGTTGATTGGAACAAATGCTCATATGTTCGGAAGGCTGGCACAGTTGTGTTATGAAAAACAGGGGTCAAAGACTAGTAGAGCTTTAAAGAGTTCCGCTTTAATTAAGAAGGCCTATGAGGCACAGAGAGATGCTGAAAAAATAGAACCAGAGGAACCGCTGGAATTGTATGGAAGAAGGATCTTGAGTCTCTGATCCTGGCGCCAAATGCCCAGTGTACCTTACAGGGAGAGTCCGTATCAGAAAGGATGTTAAGAATAAAATATTAATGTTGGATGCACCAGGCGATGGAAAATTGCCAGAGGGACTGCTGGTCAAGCCTAGTATTTTGCCCGCTAGAGCCCATGCTTATGCCAGAAGGGTAATGGTCCAAGTTCATAATGTGTCTGAAAGAGACATTCGAGTAAATAGAGTTGCATCCTAGCTAATGTGCATTGTGCAGACACTGCAGTGCTACCCAGCAGCAAGAGTTCAAGGAAGAATGACAGAGTAACGCCTGACTTGTTTGATTTCGTGACTTCCGCTGCCAGCTGAATGGAAAGTGAGGATCAGTGAGAAGCTTGCCCAGAGAGACCAGGTGTTTTCTTTAAAGGAATGGGATGTAGGATGCATGCAAGGAGCTGAGCACAATATCCGGCTGCATGACGAAAGACCATTTCTTGAGAGGTCCGACGCCTGGCACCTGCTGACATAGATGATGTGAAACAGGCATCTGCAAGAGATGTTAGCTGCTGGTGTAATACAAGAATCCAGAAGCCCTTATGCTTCCCCCATTGTGGTAGTGAGGAAAAAGAATGGAACAGTAAGGATGTGTGTGGATTATCGCACCTTAAACCAGTGGACTATCCCTGATCAGTACACAATGCCCCGCATTCAGGATGCTTTAGACTGCCTAAACAGGAGCAAGTGGTTCTCTGTGCTGGATCTCCGCAGTGGGTACTACCAGATCCCGATGGCCCCAGAGGACCGTGAGAAGACAGCCTTTATCTGTCCGCTTGGCTTCTATGAATTCATGAGGATGCCTCAAGGGATTTCAGGTGCCCCAACCACTTTTCAACGATTGATGGAGCGTGCAGTGGGGGACATGAACTTACTAGAGTGCCTGGTATACCTAGATGATGTTATTGTGTTTGGCAGCTCACTGGAGGAACATGAGAGCAGATTATTTAAGGTATTGGACCGACTGGAGGACTTTAGCCTTAAACTGTCCATTGATAAGTGTAAATTCTTTCAAACATCAGTAAAGTATGTGGGACACATAGTATCCACCAAGGGAATAGAGACCGACCCATAAAGTTGAGGCCTTTGACCAACTGGCCACAGCCCAAAATCTAAAAGAACTGCAAAGATTCCTGATTCTGTGGTTATTATCGTATGCTTCATCAAGGACTATTCAAGAGTGATCCGCCCTTTACTTAACCTTACTCAAGGGTATCCCCAACCCAAAAAATACCAAAAGTCAGCGTCCCTCAAGACTGAAAGAGTGTATTTTCATCCGAGGAAGATTTGGGGCCCGCTGGACTCCTGATTGTGAGACTGCTTTTCATGAGATCATATATCAACTTACCCATGCTCCAGTGCTGGCCTATGCCGATCCAAGAAAACCTCGTCCTGCACACTGATGCTAGCTTGCAAGGGTTGGGGCTGTGTTGTACAAGAGCACAAGAATGGCCTGAGACCAGTGGCCTTTGCCAGTAGAAGCCTGACCCATCCGAAAAGAACTATCCTGTACATAAGTTAGAGTTCCTAGCTTTGAAGTGGGCTATTGTTGACCAATTCCATGAGTACTTGTATGGGGCTAAAATACTAGTAAAAACTGACAATAATCCTTTGACCTATGTGCAGACCTCAGCTAGTTGGATGCCACTGGCCATAGGTGGCTTTCTGCATTATCTACATATGACTATGCTCTCGAATACCGAGAGCAGGTCTGAACCACATAGATGCTGATACTCTTCTCCGGAGGCCTGTTCCCCAGAATGATTGGGTCCGATTGGCAGAACCTGACATTCGGGCACTCTGCCGGAAGTTTGACAGGGAGGAACAATGTCCACGGATTTGAGTGGACTGCATGGTGGATTGCTTGGGACCCTCTGAGAATTGCATACCTGCTGCTTATTGCCACTTTTCTGCAATAGACATTGGTGACTGCCTCAGCTGGACAATGACAGTATTCACGGGCTCAATCCCGCGATCCCATGATCAAAGCAGCTTTAGAAGCCCTCATGGGAAAAGATGTGTCCAAATTACGCTCCACGGATTTGAGAACTGCACTATTATACAAAGAAGGTCCTAAGTTGAAACTGATCAATAAACTGTTATACAGAGAAACAGTAGACAGGGGACAAGTAGACAAACAACAACTAGTGCTGCCACTGCCTTTCGAGACTCAGTACTGATGTCCTTGCACAACCACATGGGGCACCTTGGTATAGACAGAACACTTGACTTGGTGAGATCCAGATTCTACTGGCCTAAGATGGGGCACATGTGGAGCAATACATTCGAACTTGTAGTCGCTGCTTACAGAGGAAAGCTTTGCCCCAGAGGGCTGCCCCCTTGTTAACATCACCACCAGTGCACCCATGGAGCTGGTCTGTATTGATTTTCTGAGTTTGGAGTCAGATCAAAGAAATATCAGTAATGTGCTGGTGGTCACTGACCATTTGTGGAGATACGCCCAAGCTTTCCCCACCAAAGACCAGAAAGCATCCACTGTGGCCAAAGTACTTGTAGAAAACTTTTTATTCACTATGGGGCTCCACAAAGAATCCATTCTGATCAAGGGAGAGACTTTGAGAGTCGTCTGATCAAAGAGATGCTTTCTCTGTGGGGGCGCGAAAGTCCAGAACCACTCCTTACCACCCCAGGGGACCCTCAGCCTGAACGTTTCAACCGCACTTTGCTAGATATGCTAGGCACCCTGCACCCAAAGGACAAGCCTAGATGGAGCCAACAAATTAGCACCCTGGTACATGCTTATAACTGCACCAAAAGTGATGCCACTGGGTTCTCCCCCTACCGCCTAATGTTTGGAAGAAGCTCAAACTACGGTAGATGTGTGTTTTGGGGTCTCTCCTGATGGGGTTCAAGCTGACAACTATTTACAGTATGTGCAAAAGAGACATCCCAGGGTACTTAAAGAGACAAAAGGAAGACTAACAGGCCATAGCAGAATTATTTAAGTGAGTCTCTGAGCACAGGAGGTCCAGAAGACTGGAAAGGCTCATGTGATCCCTCCACAAGAGTGGTAGCAGGGAGGAGGCGGGGAACTACAGACCGGTCAGTCTTACCTCAATAGTGGGCAAGATTGTGGGCACTCCTTAAGGAAAGGATAGTGCAACACCTGGAATCCATAGGGGCCAGGATCAAGACAACATAGGTTTACAAAGGAAGGTCCTATCAAACTAATCTCATAGATTTCTTTGACTGAGTAACCAGAGTGGTGGACCAAGGGGAGCAGTTGATGTCGCCTACCTTGACTTCAGAAAACTTTTGACACTGTTCCTAGAAGATTGATAAAATAAGCTAGAGTAGGCTGGGAATTGGGTCAAAAAGTTGGTCAACTGAATTGACAAACTGGTTGACTGGCAGAAACAGAGAGTAATTAGTAAATGGTATACAGTCAAGAAGAGATGCAAGTCACAAGAATTAGGTACCTCAGGGATCAGTCCCTGGGGCCAGTCCTGATTCAACATCTTCATTAGTGACCTCGCAGATGGACTAGGGGTAAAAACGTCTGTTTGCAGATGAGCACCAAGATCTACCAACAGAGTAGATAGTCCAGATAAATTGGGCAGATGAAGATCTGGATAAACTAGCAGAAATGGTCAGAAGAGTGCAACTGGATTTAATCAAAGAAGTGCAAAATCATGCACATAGGGAGAAAACCCAGAAACCACTTATAGGCTGGGAGGAGAGTTACTAGCAGTCACAAAGGAAGAAAAGAGACTTGGGCATCATCATCACTGATGACCTAAGAACCATCAAGCAGACCTCTAAAGCAGTAGGTAGGAGGCTAGGAGGTGTGTTAGAGATTGATAGTAGGGGTATCGAAGTCGTGAGCAGGTAAGAAGTCCCGTCACTCTGCAAGGACAGTAGTTAGGCCCCCATCTGGAGTACTACGTGCAGTGATAGGAGCCACACCACAAGGACATTAACCAAGTCTGAGGAGCAGTCCAGAAGGACAGCCAAAATGGTGCGAGGGACTGCATCAGAAGACATATAAGGACAGATTAGCAGACTCAATATGTATTACCCTTGAGCAAAGGAGGGAGAGAGGTGATATGGTCCGAGACATTTAAAACACCTTGGGGGCATAAACAAGGTGAAAGAGTCTAACATGTTTTAAATATAAGAAAAATAGCAGGACAAGAGGACACAGCATGAGATTGGGGAGGCCGATTAAGGAGGGGGGAATGTGAGAAATTCTTTTTCACACAGAAAGGGGTGGTAGATGCATGGAATGGCTTACCACAAGAAGTGAGTGACTATAAAATACAGTGCAGGGCTTCCAAACAGGCATGGGATGAGGCATGAGGGAGCAACCACAAAATGACTATGAATAGATGGGTCACTGACAGGCAAAGGCCGATGGTACAGTTTATAAGGTAGAAAAAAGAAATGGAGCGAACTGGATGGGCCTTTAGCGGTCATAGTCTAACAATCAACTTCTATATTTCTATGTTTCCTATAGATAAAAGCTCCCCGAACCTCTGGATGATTTAGGCTGAGATAAGCCAGGTTTGAGGCTGGAAGCAGCAAAATACCAGTTTCAGATGGCAGTGATACTGCTTCCAGATGGATGACCCTTACCATAGCTCTTATGAGGTTGGCCTGGTTTAGGACCACTAATCTTACACAGGATACCCAAACCAAGGCTATGGATTTTCCTGTGGAGAATCTTCAATATTGGCCAACAGACTGAGGACTTGAAAGATAGAGGTGGATGAGTACAAGGCCACCTATAAAAGCAACTCGACAAAGGAGACCCTCCTTCTCCTACAGATCATACAGAAGGGGAGGCATAGGTGGAGCAGCCTACACCAGATCTTTTTAATCAGGCCCAGGCTGTCTCTCAATATCAGCAGTATCCGCAGCAGACAAGGTAGTTCAGAGACAGGGGTAAAAGGGGCTCCAGGAGGGGATTCCAGACTACCCAGGCCCAGCCCCAAGCAAAACAGAATCTCTGACTCAGTGGTCAAGGCAGTCTCCCCAGCTGTACTCCCAGTAAGAGGCAGGCTGGCTCACTATTTCAGGCTTGGAGTCTATTACCACAGACAAGTGAGTCCTGGAACTGGTGAGTCAGGGTCTGCCCTAAGTTTCAAATAATTCCTCTCTTGAGAACAAAGTGTTCCAGAAACAAGCTCCCTCTTGGAAAATAAACTATTGGAGAAGGAGGTTCAAAGCCTCCTCCTGTTAAAAGATAATAGAACATATTCCACCTCAGCAGAGGAAGGGGGTTTCTACTCAAGAATACTTTCTCACCAAAAAAAAATGGGGAGTGGGGACCTATTCTGAACCTCAGTCTACTTGAACAAGTACTTAGTAAAGCCCAAAGTTCAAGATGTCACATTGGCAGTTATTCTGCCAGTCATTCAGAAGGAGATTGGCTAGCATCTCTGGATCTGAAAGATACCTATTTCTACATTCCATAAGAGAATCTCACAGAAAATATCTCAGATTTGGACTTCCATCAGGACATTACCAGTTTTCGACCCTACTCTTCAGTCTCTCCTCAGCCCCAAGGGTGACTGCAAAGCATCTGGCAGTGGTGGTGGCACACCTAAGAAGGTTAGGTGTATCAGTCTTCCCCAATCTCAATAATTGGCTGGTGGTGGGAAGCTCACCCAGGCATGTGCAAGATCCCATGCAGGTAACACTAAACCTGTTACACTCACTAGAGTTCCTGGTAAATGAGGAGAAATTTGTTCTCACTCCAGTACAGGTTCTGCACTTCATAGGAGCAGAACTGAACACCTTAGAGGGAAGAGCCTTCCTCCCTCAAGTCAGAGTGCAACACATCTGGCAAATAGCGGCTTCTTTCAGGCTGAATGAGCCAAAGCCAGCAAGACAATTTTTTTAGCTTCTGGGACACATGGCTGCAACAATAGGCACAGTTTTGGGTGCCAGGTTCCAAATGAGAGACATACAGTTTCACCTTGGTGCACATTGGTGCCAAAGGAAAGACACTCTTTCAAAACCAGTTCAATGTAAGAACATTGCTGTAAGCCCTTCGGTGGTGGAAGGAAGCAGACAACTTCAGGGAGGTATCCTTTCAATGGGAAACCCCATCAGCCATTCTTACAACCAGCGCCTCCCTGTTAGGTGGGGTGCCCACTTAGGGAAACACCACTCATGGAACCCTGGTCAGCAGCAGAGTCACTCCAGCATATAAATCTGTTGGAGCTGAGGGCAGTGTTCCTGGCACTGAAAAGCATGTACACCACTAACATGCCAACATGCTAAAATGCCAGCAGAATAGGCCCTAATGGTCTTTTCGTGTCACTGCTTTCGTTTGGTCAGCCCCACCCTGGGTGCTGACCTTGCTATTCTTGCTGCATTAGTTTTGCTTCCTGAACCCTTCCCTGTGCCTGTCCCTCTTTTGAACCCCTCCACTGTCTCTGCCTCCACCAGCCCCTAGGTGAGTGCATTCCATGGCTCTACCACCCCTCTCAGTGATAGCACCTCCTCCTTTCTCCCTAGATCTCCCCCCTCCAGCTTCCACCCATGCCCTCTAGTGGCCCTCTCCCTCCTTCATTGAAGCACCCTCACTGTTCCTCCCCTATTTACCCTCTTCATGTACACAGAGACCTCTATCATGTCCCCGGTCCCTCTCTCTCTTCCAAAGTGTACATATTTGGCTCTTCGAGCCTCTCCTCATAGGTCCTGTCCCCCAAGCCCCAAATCATTTTTGGTTGCCCTCCTCTGGACCCTCTCCAGGAGATTTAATGCCCTCTTTAAGTGTGGCCTCCAAAACTGCACAATGCTCCAGGTGCGGCCTCACCAAGCAGTTATACAGGGGGTATCACTTCCCTCTGCTGGAGTGATCCCCCTAGGATGCATCAGCATCCTGTTGGCCCTGCTGCTGCCCTCCTACAAGTCTCAGAGTTGTTCATCCTTGACATCCACCACCACCCCAGGTCCCTCTCAGCCATTGAGACTTGTAGTATTTCCCCACCCAGGGTGTACACTTGGCCTGGGTTCTGGCCCCAGATGGAGTACCTTGCATTTCCCTGCATTAAACCTCAGCTTCCCTTTCTAGACCATCTTTCCAGAGCCTCCAGGTCCCTCTGCAGAGGCCACCCCCCCTCCTCCCCATCCACCACTGCCCCGAGTTTAGAGTCATCTGCAAAGAGACTCATCTCACTCCTGATTCCTGTCCTTATGTCAGATACGTAGGCGTTGAACAGAAGGGGCCCAAGGACTTATCCCTGTGGGACCCCACTAATGACCCTCCCAGGAAGAGATTATCCCACCAACTACGACCCTCTGAGTCCGGTCCTGGAGCCAATTGTCTATCCATTGGATCATCTGGTTTCCACCCCCATTTCTCCTAGTTTATCCAACAGGCCCTGTGAGGAACAGAGTCAAATGCCTTGCTGAAGTCCAGAAAGAGGACATCCACTGGTCTGCAGGTCCAAGGCACTTGTCACCCAGTCATAGAACTCCACCAGGTTTGTCTGTACACGATTTCCCCGGATGAATCCATGCTGTCTATCGTCCAGGCACCCTGACTTATCAAGGCGCCCCTAGCCAGTCCTTGACAATGCCTCCATCACCTTGCCCACCACTGATGTCAGGCTGACAGGCCTGTAGTTCCCTGCCACCTCCTTGATCCCCCCTTGTGGATAGGCACTACATGCGCCACCTTCCAGTCTTAGGGCACCCACCTGTCCTCAGAGAGATGGTGAAAAGCTCTGCCAGGGTTTCGTCAGGACATCTGCAAGTTCCTTCAGCACTCTAGGATGTAATTTATCCGCCCCGAGTGCTTTCTCCGTCTTAAGGGAGCTGAGGGCTTCCTCACTCTCTCTGCTGTGATTTCACTTCCAGTACCTCTTCTCCTGCTTAGCCTCCCCCACCTGACAGTGATGCCCCCTCTCCCCAGACCTGCCGATTGGTAAGGGTCCCCCCTCCTCATTATCTCTGTCTCCTCCCATGTATGATGCAGCATCCTCATTTTCCCTGGTGAAAACTGAGGTGAAGTACTCGTTTAGTACCTCAGCATGCTCCTCTGGGTCTTGTGCCCATCTCTCCCCTGATTTAATCCTGCTAATCTGCCCCTTCACCCTTCATCTTTCCCCAATGTATCTAAAGAACCCCTTTTTCCCTCTCCTAATTTCCCTGGCCAGGTTCTGCTCCTTCCTTGCAAGGAAAAGTGGTGTAGGTCAGGACAGACAACACCACAACAGTGTACTGCATAAACAAGCAAGGAGGGACAAGGTCAGGCCCCTGTACATTGAAGCAGTGAAGATCTGGAGTTTGGCTTACACACTGAAGGCCTCCCTACAGGCCATTCATGTGCCAGAGAAAGACAGTACTCTAGCAGATGCCCTGAGCAGAATCAATCCAGCCCACCACAAGTGATCCATCAACAAGTAGATACTGGAGGCAGTATTCAGGAGGTGAGGCACACCAGAGATAGATCTCTTTGCATCCCTCAAATCATCTGCCTCTTTTCTGCTGTAGACAACCAGCCAAGGGGACAATCCCACTAGATGCTTTGACAATGGACTGGTCAGGAAGAAACCTATATGCTTTTCCTTTTCCTCTCATTTTCAGAGTTCTGATCAAACTCGGGTCACAACCTGCATTAATGATCTTGATAGCACCAGACTGGGCCAGACAGCTGTGGTGTCCTCTATGATTCTCCATGTCTGTAGCTAAACCAATACATCTACTCAGGAGGCACAACCTGCTGATCTCCCGTCAGGGCAGGATCTTGTACCCGAACTTCAGATCTCTTCAACTCAAAGCATGGCTCTTGAGGACTTAAGAGTTTGCACACTCTAAGTGTCCTGGATATCCTGAAGGGCTACAGGAAGCCTTCTACTAAGAAGAGCTGTGCTTCAAAATGGAAGAGATTCTCTGTTTGGTGTGCTCCCAAAGGTACTTCCCCCTCTCACGTGGGGATATCAGCTGTCCTGGATTATCTTACCTACTTACACTCCCAGGGTCTGCAACATACATCCCTGAAAGTGCATTTAGCCTCAATATCTGCTTACATTTCTGTTGGGAGGAGCACCTCCATGGCATCCAGTCCCATTTTCAAAAGTTTTTTTAAAGGTCTGTGCCATTTCCACCCACCTATTAGGGAACCAGGACCAGCATGGGACCTGAACATATGCATGACCCAGCTCATGAGGCCCTCATTTGAGCCTATAGCTTCAGCACACCTAAAGTATGTTATATGGAAAACTCTTTTTCTAGTTGCTATCACCTCAGCTAGAACAATTAGTGAGCTTCAGGTTTTGTGTGTCTAGAAGGATTATCTTTCCTTCAGAGACAAGGTAGTATTATGAACAAATAGAAAATTCCTCCCCATGGTGGTCTCTGACTTTCATTTGAACCAGTCCATTACCATGCCAGTCTTCTTCACTGAACATACTAGTTCAAGTGAACGCAGACTCCAAAGTCTGGATGTCAAGAGGGCATTAAGTTACTACATGATCCACACCAGAGATTGTGGGCAAGACAAACAGTTGTCCCTGACTTATGGGGATGTGGGTAAAGGTAACCCAGCTTCAAAGAGGTCCACGTCTCACTGGATAATCCAGTGCATTCAGTTTTGCTATTCGAAAGTTGGCAAGGAGTCACCAGCAGGGCTGAGAGCTCATTCCACAAGGGGCACAGCTGCAAACATGGCAGCAGTCAGAGGTGTTTTATTAGTGGAGATCTGTCAAGCAGCTACCTGGAGGACAGTACACACCTTTACTAACCACTATAGTCTAGACACTTAATCCAGAAGTGATGCCAGTTTTGGCACAGCAATCCTGCAAAGCCTCTTTCCAAAAAAGTAGGTTCTGTGCCCACTTCCAAAGGTACTGCTTTGAAGTCTGCAGAGAATTATGAATATAGAAGAATACCTGGGGTGAGAAGAAAAAATGACTTACCATAGTAATCTTGTTTCTTCCAGGGTATTCTATATTTCTAACTCTCCCACCCTGCTTCCCCTTCCAGAACCAAAGCCTCTGCACTCCTAACTGAGCTTTTAAATATGGAGTCCCAAACACTGACATACGTTGTTTAAACCCTAATGGGTGGAGTTTTTCCTTCCCTTCTTTTTCCAGGTGATTCTGGCATTTGGGGGAGGGTGTTGGGTTTATGTTAATATTTGTAGTTTCTACTAGACAGTATAGTTTTGTTGTAGGTAGATAGGTATAATTACAGTTAAAATCGCCTTGCAGGCTCCTTAGATATCTGATATGTTGGTGGAACATTGCAGCTGATAAGGGCAGAAGTTTGAATAAGTGACATGAGCCAAGGATAGGTTTTATCATTTGCATAACGTTCTGTCTCTGGGCAGTTCTACTTAGGAGGCTGACTGCAGAGAGTTAGGAATACAGAAGAATACCGTGGAAGAAACAAGTTTACTATGGTAAGTAATTTTTTCTTGTTGTCATCACCCTTACATTCATAGAATTCTTATCACTTTTTGGATGTGGATTGGAGAAGAAGGGAGGATGGGGGGTGATGTGAAGCAGTGTAGGGGGCACCACAAGTATTTTTGCTTGGGGTGCCATTAGGTCTTAAACCTGCTCTGGGTGGGGAAAGCTTGGGCATATCTCGTAAAATGATCAGTGACCACCAGCACATTACTGATATCTCTTTCATCTGACTCCAAACTCAGAAAATCAATACAGACCAGCTCCATGGGTGCACTGGTGGTGATGATGTTAACAAGGGGGGGGCAACCCTCTGGGGCAAAGCTTTCCTCTGTAAGCAGCGACTACAAGTTCGAATGTGTTGCTCCACATCAGCCCCCATCTTAGGCCAATAGAATCTGGATCTCACCAAGTCAAGTGTTCTGTCTTTACCAAGGTGCCCCATGTGGTTGTGTAAGGACCTGAGTACTGAATCTCGAAAGACAGTGGGCAGCACTAGTTGTTGTTTGTTTACTTGTCCCCCTCCGTCTACTGTTTCTCTGTATAACAGTTTATTGATCAGTTTCAACTTAGGACCTTCTTTGTATAACAATGCAGTTCTCAAATCAGTGGAGCGTAATTTGGACACATCTTTTCCTGCATAGAGGGCTTCTAAAGCTGATTTGATCATGGAATCGCGGGATTGAGCCCGCCGAATACTGTCATTGTCCAGCTAAGGCAGTGCACCAATGTCTATTGCAGAAAAGTGGCAATAAGCAGCAGGTATGCAATTCTCAGAGGGTCCCAAGCAATCCACCATGCAGTCCACTGCATCCGAGGACATTTGTTCCTCCCTGTCAAACTTCTGGCAGAGTGCCCGAATATCAGGTTCTGACAATCTGACTCAATCATTCTGGGGAACAGGCCTCCGGGAGAGAGCATCAGCATCTATGTGGTTCAGGCCTGCTCGGTATTCAGCAACATAGTCATATGTAGATAACGTAGAAAGCCACCTATGGCCAGTGGCATCCAACTTAGCTGAGATCTGCACATAGGTCAAAGGATTATTGTCAGTTTTTACTAGTATTTTAGCCCCATACAAGTACTCATGGAATTGGTCAACAAAAGCCCACTTCAAAGCTAGGAACTCTAACTTATGTACAGGATAGTTCTTTTCTGATGGGGTCAGGCTTCTACTGGCAAAGGCCACTGGTCTCAGGCCATTCTCGTGCTCTTGGTACAACATAGCCCCCAACCCTTGCAAGCTAGCATCAGTGTGCAGGACATAAGGTTTTCTTGGATCGGCATAGGCCAGCACTGGAGCGTGGGTAAGTTGATATATGATCTCATGAAAAGCAGTCTCACAATCAGGAGTCCAGCAAGCCCCGAA
Source organism: Neoceratodus forsteri (assembly GCA_016271365.2). Taxonomy (NCBI): domain Eukaryota; kingdom Metazoa; phylum Chordata; order Ceratodontiformes; family Ceratodontidae; genus Neoceratodus; species Neoceratodus forsteri. Next base: position 131,635,799 of record CM028129.1, on the reverse strand, counting down.
TACGTCACTCAGATGAAAATACACTCTTTCAGTCTTGAGGGACGCTGACTTTTTGTATTTTTTGTGGGTTGGGGGATACCCTTGAGTAAGGTTAAGTAAAGGGCGGATCACTCTTGAATAGTCCTTAATGAAATGCCGATAATAACCACAGAATCCCAGGAATCTTTGCAGTTCTTTTAGATTTTTGGGCTGTGGCCAGGTGGTCAAGGCCTCAACTTTACTTGAGTAAGTCTCTATTCCCTCAGTGGATACTATGTGTCCCACATACTTTACTGATGTTTGAAAGAATTGACACTTATCAATGGACAGTTTAAGGCCAAAGTCTTCCAGTCGGTCCAATACCTTAAATAATCGGCTCTCATGTTCCTCCAGTGAGCTGCCAAACACAATAACATCATCTAGGTATACCAGGCACTCTAGTAAGTTCATGTCCCCCACTGCATGCTCCATCAATCGTTGAAAAGTGGCTGGGCGCCTGAAATCCTTGAGGGCATCCTCATGAATTCACTAAATAGCCCGGACAGATAAAGGCTGTCTTCTCACAGTCCTCTGGGCCATCGGGATCTGGTAGTACCCACTGCAGAGATCCAGCACAGAGAACCACTTGCTCCCGTTTAGGCAGTCCAAAGCATCCTGAATGCAGGGCATTGTGTACTGAGCAGGGATAGTCTGCCGGTTTAAGGTGCGATAATCCACGCACACCCTTACTGTCATTCCCTCTTCATGTGCCCATCCTTCCCACAATTATGGCAAAATATATCTGCTGAAGTTTGGGGTGACTGAGGCGTCACTGTGGGGGCTGCGGAATTGGTACTATCGATAGAAAACCTTGGTGCCACCTCAGCCGTCGGTGGGTTGGACATTTGGAGACATCTCTTCAGTTCCCTCACTTCCATAGTCAATGCATCAAGTTTTGAACTGTGGTCAACATGAGGTGCCTGGGTGGGCACCCCCACCTCATAGCAGAAGCAGACTGGCAAGTGTCAGTGCCCGTGCTCATAGGAGTATCCTTCATGATGAGACTGTCTGTTACTTTCCTAATCTCCCTCAGCAACTCCTCCCAGTGTGAGGTGTTTACAACCATCCCTACTTGGCAGGCACTTAATCCTTGACTTTCATCATGGGTTTTTGGTGATCCCTGGTGGTCACCAGCCGACCCAGCCCTTGGAGCAGAGGTTGTAGCAGCTACAACTACACAGAGCTCTGAGAAATCCTCCTCCTCCTCAACTTCCCGGATTTCTTTCATCAAATCACAATGATCCGGTGGGTTACCTCTCCTGTCATGAAGCCTCAACTGAAGGAGCTGCAATTTTGAGTGCTTTGCATGTTGCAATATGTGCCCCAACCTCACATGGTTTAAGTCACTGGCGGCCACCCCTGCTTTCCGGTAGGCCCTCTGTAGTGCTCCTTCCAAACAAGTAACGTATGCAGATAAACTTTCCCCTGGCCATTGTTTTGTACCTTGCAACTTCCACATCAAGCTCTCCCCTGACTCAATACTCCCAAAATTGCATTCAAGTGCAGTTAGGTACTTTTGGGCAGATGCCTCCGGGTTTGTGGACCTCAAAGACTTAATGGCTTCCAGGGCGGGACCTATTAAGCTCTCTAGGATTCTTTTTCGTTTCTCAGCCTCTGCACACTGCCACTCGGATACCAAAGGGGCAACACAGTCTATCCAGGTCTCCCAATCATCCTCCCCTTGTGGGGTGGGGAGGGTGCCAGAGAAAATTCTCAACCTGCGGTAAGAGTCGTGACTATTGGCAGGTACAGACATGGGGGCTTGCACTGGCACAGAAGGAGGGGCAATAATGGGTACTGGAGAGGAAGAGGGTGTTGGTGGAGGAACATTCTCAGGTGGCAATAATAGTTTCTTTAAATCCTCCACAGTTTTCCCTTCCCCCAACAACAATTTAGCAAATTTCTCCTCAAAAGTTTCAGATAATGGGGGAGGCTCGTTCTCCTTGGGGTCTTTACTGTCTTTGGTTATCACTCTCCAGACAGTGAGGGTTTCCCCAGAGGGTAACAGTCTGTAGCACTTTAGAACTGTCTACAGGGTCCTTACACTCTATTAGGGCCATGAAAGTTTGGGTGAGCAGATCAGCCTGTCACCCCTCTACCACAGGGTCTCGTAAACATTAAACCTTGGAAAGTACTCCCTCTACAGTGTCCATACTGGTACCCAGCAGGATATCCAAGATAAGTATAGCATTTTGGGGGTCGATCTCCTCCCCAGTACACCACTTCACCAGCTGGTGTACAGCCACTTCTGTTGGGTATCCATTTATTTTTTAACAGTAATTTGTAAATGTGGCCACTAAAGGACACTAATCCCAGCGGTGAGCCTCCAAGATGTAACCCCATGAGGCGCTATCCCAAGGGCTACTACCCCTGCCTGATTTGCCACTAACAGGTTGAGGGGCCTGGATCCGATGGTGGGTGCCTCCACCCAGAGGTTGGGGTTAAGACAGTCTGATATGACTTGGTGACAGCCCTCTGGGTCACTGCAACCCCCCTTTCTTCCCACTAGTGGCCCACACAAATCAATCACAGTACCCTTGCAATATACACTTACCCCCAGGATTGGTTCAATCAGCGTGACTCTGGGGACTCCCTGTAAAACAAGATGATACAGTGCAAAAATCACAGTACAATACGGTAACATAAACGAATACCTCAGGCAGTGTAACTTTGCTGAAACAAACAGATCTGATATATTTAAGGGGATACAACAAGGACAGGGGGAAATCAGGTTAATTAGTTTAAACGCATTAACTATCACAGTACTGTGCACCTATTTCAGAATCCCAAAAGTCCCAAATGTCACTCTTACTGGGTACCCAGGCAATAAGAGGCTAGCCTATTTGATGCGGCTGGTTGGGGCCCTGAAGATGGAAAATGCATGCACAATACCCAAATTGTAATCCGGAGCCAGTAGGCTCAGTTTGTGGAGAAAGAAAGGAAAAGTAATCAGATGGAACACTTGCAATTAGATGATGGCAGAGAGCTATCCTGATTTGTACTCACAAATTCAATGCTGAAACTGAATGGAAGGCAGATTGTCCTGGATTGCCACGAGGAGCAGACCATGTGGACAAGGTCCTTGTGACTGGACCCCACGGCAGTTCAGAGCAAATGGATGTAGTCTGGATTAAGATGGGGTTTACTTGCAGCTTCATGCACTCAATTCACTGTACAGGGGATTTGAAACGCGAGTCCCCACAAGCACTACACACATTTATATGGAAAAAAGAAAGTACTATACCAGGCAGGCTGCTTCTCTATCCCGATGCAATTACTGCCACAATACCGGAGAACACACAGCAGATTCAGTTCCCAACAGACCGAGCGCGATTCAGCAATTTCTCCGGTCTTCTACAGGGTGAGCCTGGTTTCTACCCTTCAGATCTCCTTGATTCTCTTCACAGGTCGGATTCAGTCTGAACAAGCAGTTGCACAAGCTGCAGACCGAAACTTGGGGCCTTACACGCGTTTCCCGACTAAAACTGCGCACTGAAGGAGCACAGAGATCCTTCCCTTTTCACTGCCAGAGCTAAAACTGAAACTCCAATAGACAAAACCGGGCACTTCCTTTGAGTTCCTCCCAGTTCTTGGCTGGATTGGCTGTCACTCACAATAGCCTCCCCCTGTTGGTGCAAAAAGGCGCCGAAGTCCAAACTACATTTCCCAGAGTCACTGCCCATACAATACTCTTGTGTCTGGCTCAGATTACGAGTCCAAGTTCTGATTCGTCCACAGGCACCATTTTAGAGCTCCTTTAACCCACACTGATTGGTCCAGTTCAGCAGTTCAAAACTAGAATGGGGGACTAGGCAAACACAGTTCTGATTGCAAAGAAAAGCAGGTTAGACAAACTGTATTTCCATTATTACTCTAAATGATTTCTGGCAGTTACATCTTTCAGATAGGTTCCCTTTGCACTCCTAGTGACTGCAAAAACAGAGTGAATTGGCAGCAGCTCAAGTGAGACTCAAGCAGAGAAACACACAGTCCCCCCCTATACAAACTAATTATGTCTGCAAGCAGACAGCTCTTAAAGAGACAGTACCAGAGGCTCTAAAAACACTCACAGATAAATGGCTTAAATGCCAAACACCATTCAGGCTCGGAGCATTCAAGCAAGCTCCTGGAAGTCTTTTGGGAACCCCCATTTGCAGGGGGGTTACATGTGCAAACTCCAGAATTCTACACTGAAGCCAAGTGGTGGAGCCACATCGGCCATACTCATCACAGGTCCATCACAACATGCAAGCAAGCACATTTTCTAATGCACAGATGGAGAACACCAACCTAAAACAAGAAGAGCTGGAGAGCTATCTGTCTAATTTCAGTGTTGGCACTATGGCAATCTTAGATGACAGCAATGCAGAGGAATCCCATAGGCATTTTGTTTGAGTTGGGGAGGGGCAAAATATGCCCATTGGAATTCCCATTCATTGCCCTAATCCAAACTAATTTATGTTATGTCTTTTTTTAGAACTTTATTTTCAATGTTTGCAGGCATTACAGAAAAGACATCACAATTACATTGTCAATTATATCCCGAAAGAATAAATCCATACATTGATCAGATAGTCAGCTTTTATAGTCAGCTTGAAGTATAGCATGTGTAATGGTAGAACTCACATTTTAGTAACGTAAGGCCAACATCAGTCACATGAGCCCCTTCCCATCTTTTAAAGGAATAATCTCTAGTTCCCTTGCAAATTTCTTGTCAGCAGTCCCCACTTCACTTGATTCCCCCCTGCCACATGTCAGTACCCACTGATCTCATAACATCCAGCTTGTTGCATGGCTCTCACCCCATGAGGGTACCCTGTTCTAAAGCTGTAATAATTGGTTTCCACATCACCTCAATCTTAATTCCTTCCCCACTGTCTTGTATTTGTGCTTTTTCCAGGTGCAAACATGTAACCCCCTGTCGGGGGCTTACCTGTGAGACCCCAAAAAAGGCTTGTTTTCCCCGGGGGTTTGGTTCCACCCCCATTCTTTTTTTCTGGTTTCCTGGCTTGTGTCCTGGTCCTCTCCTGCCAGCCCCAGTGTGTTTTTTTTAGGGAAGAGCAAGGCTGGAGGAGCAAGTTCACAGAGACACTGGTTTGGAAATAGCACCACAGTGCTGGTGAGCTCCACGCATGCACAGAAGCACATTATCATGTGGCCACGTGCAGTCAGTTTAGTTTGCCTCTCCAGCGGTCCCAGTCCCAGTCCCAGTACAGAGCAAGAGAGGGACCAGGGACCTTAGTTGAGAGGGAGAGGCAACCGGTAGAAAGGAAGTTTACTTTCTGGGAGCGCCATTCGCGCTCAAGAAATCAGGAGCCGCCTCATGAATATTAATGAGGCGGTGCCCTTTAAGGATCCAGGAGTCCTATCCAGCACCCAGGAGCACTAGGAATCAGCGCTAAAGACAGGAAGCAGCAGAGATAAATTAAATAAATAAAAGAGAGATATGCAAGGGAAATGGAGGGGCTGCTAGTTAGTGGGAGAAAATTAACATATAAAATGTGTTCACGGACTGCAGCCAGGAAATAAAGTTCAGCTATGTGTGGCAATGCTTGTATGCTGCCTGAGGATATTAGGAAACAGCAGCAGTGACTGGAAAAGGGTTTGACTAATGTGTTAAATGGTGCAGTCACTGAAGAGGGCAAAGGGGTAGCTACACGTGTGTGGGGAAATGAATAACTACAAATAAAGAGTTTGGCTGCAGGAATGTTTTAAATCTGGCAACACTGATAAACTGTGCGGGACTGTTTACTTTGGCCACCATGTTGGGCAGCCATGTGACATCAGCCAGCCAACCACTGAGCCAGGATTATTGCCAAAGACTCTGGGACTGTTCGAAAGGACTTTTGGGGAAACATACCGGGGCCTTTTCCTGCACCAATGAGGCATCAAGGGAGCCTCATACATATTAATTTTTGCCTAAGGACAGTGGTTCCAGCCAATGGGGAGTGAGGAAAGGGCTCCCAATAAAGCAAGCACAGCTAGAGTTTGAGTCAGTTTGGTGGGAACTACTCCAGGAGGAAGGAGGCTCCTGCCCCTGGAGAGAATGAGGCTGTAGGATAGGCCTGCCTGGTTGGCTGCCAGCAATTTGTGCCACAGGTCAGGGAGTGCCTGCCCCATCAGGAAAGAAGAAGGTGGAGAGAGAAAAGAGATTAAAGAAGCAGCTTGGCACTGAGAAAAGGAAAGCTGCAGGATGCTGACTGTTCTGTGTTGCTCTGAAATTGCACCACAGTGGTGAGATAAAGAAGAAGAGAGAACAGATTGTGCACTGAACCTGGAAAAAGGCAAAAGTTGCATCCAGAGCTTGGGAAAAGAATGAAGGTTGTGTTCTGAGCCTGCTAAAAAGGACAAAATTTGCATCTAAGCCTGGGAAAAGATGGAATACAGAGGAATGATGAGGAATAAGAGGATATAAATGTGCTGAGAAAAGAGAAATTTGAGCAAATGATTACTGTTGTGGAAAGAACCAGGTTATTTAACATACAATTAAATTAGTCCCGTTGTTCAACTGTCTAGCAGCTACTGGGTACCTAGAGTGTAATGCTGTCTGACCAGACACGTTGCCTGGGATTGCCAGTGCTGCAGCTGTTGTTGGGGCCCTTGATGGAAAAAAGCAATTAACCATGAACAATGCAAAGCAAACCAATTGTATCCGTGGTCAGCTGGCCTAGTCTATCAAAGCCCTTTAGATCTATGCTGAATGCAATCAGATGGTACCATTAAATGATTAGAAGACTTATTGCAGGGAACTACCCTGGGTTTACTCACTGTACCAGTAGGTGGATGAAGGCCTGGCGAAATAAAGACCTGTTGCTTGCAGTCTCTGTACTTAGGGAACAGGACCATCATGACTCCTCTCCACTTCACGACCTTGCCCTATAGGTGGCAGCAACCTGCGATGGCTTGTTGCACAGGGGCTGAGTCCCCGATGCTGGTCTCTTGCCAGAAAGCTGTATTTGGCACAGTAACAAGCTACATGGGCTGAGTTTAGCATAGGCCTTGATGAAAAAGAGCGGTTTCTGGAACAGTTCAGTTTATTGCTGGTGAAAACCTCCAGCTGGTAGGCAATGTGGTGGCTTTGCAAGGCTGCGGCCCCCTTTTGACAAAAAAGGAGTCCCTGGACATCAGTCTCCTTGCACACAGCAGACCTCAGCACATTCACCTGAATAAGCATCAGACTTTCTATTTTCCTCTTTGGTTTGTTGCTGGCTGCAATCCCAGCCGACTTGTTGAGCAACCCTTCAGTCTGCAGACAGGCAGTCCCTGAAGATCAAACCCCTTGTGGATTGAAGATGGCTCACAGGAGGCAAACAGATCCCTCCTTTTAGAACACACAGGCTCCTCTCTCTGCAGAGGAATGAGCTGGAGATTCAACAGATCTGCCCACAACTCCCAACAACTTTTAACAACTCACTGAAGTTTGAACAGTCCCTCTTAACTACAGGGCAAAGTACCAGTCATTTGATTGGATGCACACAAGCTGTCTGAAACAGTTCTGGTTCTTTAGTTAGCTGGATTTTGGGCACTCAAACTTTGTCCCTGATTTTCTCCCAAAGTCCTTAGCACATACCCAAGAGTCTCCGGCTAAAACCTAGGCTTCCGATTGGCTGCCTAGCTGCAAAGATGGTGGCTGCAGTTAAAATATTTTGTGCAGTCCAACAATGTCCCACCTTTCAAACTCTGGTGCAGCCAGTGAACACACTTTCTTTATTTTAAATCCCCACAGACGTAAAACTCCAACAATTCTCTTTCAAACAAGCCACTTTTATGTATTTGCTCCAAACACTCTTACTGTCGCTGCCACCGAAACATAGTACCTCCAGGCAGCAGGCAGCACCTTATGAGTATTAATGAAGTCTGTTGCATATTAATCAGCCCCCAAAAATGCCCTCGCACAAACTTATTTTTAAAACAAATATTGAGGCTTTTCTTCTTCCTCATCTAGGTCACTGGCCCCATTTAGCTCTGGAGGGGCACCAGGACCACTGCAGCACTCCATGAATGATCGCAAAAGTGACAGTTGGTACCTCAATGCACTACTATGCACTTACTCAATCACCACTGCTCCGGGAGCCACAGTAAATAGAGAGGCAATCATACTTTAAATTTCAAGCCCAAACAGGGCTAAAATCACCTTCTGGGCTGCTTTGGGGGACACCAGGGAAGTACACTGGATTCGGGCATGCTAAAGGGCAGTGCGGGATGCCAGGAGCAGCAGGAGCAAAACAAGAGATACTGGGGGCAATTAAGGTAGGCCCCCTGGGGGGGTTATATAATGTAAACTTTGTATCCTTTTTGTCACACATATAGAGCCCATGACTCAAATTATTCCATACAGTTCACCAGTGGGTGAGGTTATACCTCAGGTCAGGGCCTCTCTGTCCTGCATTCTGAATTTACCAGATTTACCATCTTGTTACACACTTTGGGTTACACTAATTTTCATGCATACTAATAACACCTTGGCGTCAGATCAGCTGGTGTGCAGGAGGCAGCACTGCTGTCCAGACTTTCACTCAGGCTTGTCTGATTAAGAGCGAACCCTTCTGTGGGCATCACACCACCGCCAAATGCCACATCGGATCAGGTCACACACTTATAGCCTGCAGACAACGCCACCAGTTCCTGCAGTTGGAGCCACTGCTGCATGCTGCCAAACTCTTCAACCTTCTCGGACCTGCCAACACCTCCCTGTGGCTCCTGGAATGGATCAATATAGCCATGTTCCCCTGAGCTGTTGTGCCAGCCACCAGCTTGGAAGTTGTCACCAATCATATTCCTTCCACTGCCAGCCCAAGATTTTAAAAGGGACACACGCCCACACAGGTCAGTATGCATGGGGTAAGCATGAGTGGGTCAGTAGGAGAGTGGATGATCAGAGTCTGCTGGAGTCAGCCAGATCAGACGGAATAGAGCAGGTCATACTGCTGGAAGCCAACTAAACAACACTGTGAGTACTGTGATGCCCCATCTATGAAAGAGCTGCATTACTGCGAAATGTTCATTTTACTAGCCTCTGCCTGAGCATTTATGGTTTAGATTGGGTTTACTACCTATATTGTCTTCTAACAATCACACAGAGTGTGGTGTGCATATATATGGAACACATACAAACAGAGGTGAGAAAGAAGTAGGTGCCTCAGCTGGGACTTGAACCCAGGCCGCCCGGAATACCATTCCGATTGTGCTAACCAGCTGCTCCAGCCCAGGTTCCAGTTGTCTCAGTGGCGTAGCTGGTTAGCTCAATCAGAATGGTATTCCGGGTGGCCTGGGTTCAAGTCCCAGCTAAGGCACTTACTCCTTTCTCACCTCTGTTGTATGTGTACCTATATTGTCTGTTGCGGCCTGCTACAAAGTGAAGGACTGCTACTAAGACTGTAGACTTTCCTACCTTCTGTAAGGTCTCCTACCTACTTTTGGGGACTAGTAAACTGCTTACATTCTGTAGGGTTCACTACCTGATTTTAGGGTCTAGCAAATACATATCTACCACATAAAAGCTGCTTTATCATCTGTTTTTGCTAAATGTTAAGGTACCCTAGTAACAACCAATCTAGATATACCTGTAGTTCCAGTCAATATTTAACTGTATAATTTAGCAGTTTTCGATGTGTGTAGCCAAACCATATTGCCAGTCAGTCTCTGACCCACTCTGCCTGACTTTGAACAAAATTTATAAGGTACCCCAGTGATTCCCTGTCTGGGTACATCTGTAATATAGGTTGAAAAATTACCCTTAATGCAACTTAGCCCCAGACTAATGCTACCTATTAAGGCATTTGACACCGTTCCACCCAGCAAGCCTGCAACACTGTTCCACACAGAAGATTGGTAAACATGCTGGGCAGTATGGGAGTGGGTCCAAAGATAGTAAAATGGTACAAAGTTGGCTAAGTAACAGAACTCAGAGGGTGGTGGTAAATGGAGTTCACTCAGAGGAGGGTAAGGTAACCAGTGGAATGCCCCAGCGGTCAGTACTGGGACTGGTCCTCTTCAGTGTCTTTATCAGTGACACCGCAGAGGGGCTAGAAGGAAAGCTATGCCTATTCACAGAAGACACAAAAATCTACAACAGAGAGGACACATTGGGGTGTGGGAAGGGGGGGAGAAAATGAAGGAAGATCTAAAAAAACTTGGAAGACTGGTCAAGGGTTTGGCAACTGGGCTTCAATGCCAAAAAATATACATTGATGCAGACGGGACACAGAAACCCAAGGGCAACGTATCATTTAGGGTGGAGGTGTTAGCAACAACAAAACAGGAAATGGAGCTGATGTCATCAATCAATCAATCAATCAATCAAAATATTTATTTAACCAGGTGAACACCATTGAGCAAAGCTCATTTTCAAGGTGGACCCTGACATATATACATAGTCAAGCACAGAAGGGTTACATACACAACGGAATCATAATGCAAGTCATAATACAATATAAATTGAACATAGAACAATGTACAGAATTCAGATGGATAACAGTACTAATTCTTGGTAAAACTATATATATAAAAAAATACACGAGATTCTCTGGACTGTATGAAGGGAATAATAAAGACAAGTTACAAGGAATATGCAGGGTGCAAGAGAGAGTGCTCTTAGATTAGATATGAAGCAGAAGGATAGATCCATAAAGTGAGGGGGAAGGGGCAGACACCTAAAAGGGAGGAGGTAGAGGGGTAGAAGACTAAATGGGCAGTGGAAGCCATACAATGGGCACTGATTGCAGAGTGCTGCTGAGACCACCAATGGAATGAAGATGGGCCCCAGGATGCTGGTCAAAGGCAAGGGGAGGGAGGGGACAAGGGAACAGAAAGAATAGGGGTCAGGGGAGCATGGAGAGTGTGAGGCTTAATTCAAGTAATAAGGCTGCTTTGCTACCTTCAGGACATCATATCTGATGTCCTGAAGATAGCAAAGCAGTGCGATAAAGCAGTAGGAAAGGCTAGTAGGATGCTGGGGGTGCATAGGAAGGGGTATCACCAGCAGAAAAAGGGAAGTAGTGTTACCCATATAGTTCAATGGTGAGGCCACATCTGGAGTACTGTGTCCAATTCTGGAGACCCCCTCTCAGGAAGAACATAGGGTGGAGGCGGTACTGAGAAAGCCAACAAAATTTGTGCATGGCCTGCATCAGAAGACCTACAAGGAAATTAAGTATGTAGTCACTGGAGGAAAGGAGCGGAAGGAGAGACATAATAGAAACATTCAAATACCTCAAGGGTATCAAACAGTTACAGGAGGGTGGCATACTGCCCAGCAAGAGATGCTCAAGGATGAAAGGGCATGATATGAAACTGGAAGAAGGAGACGTAGAGGGGATCCGAGGAACTATTTCTTCACAGAAAGGGTGGTGGATGCCTGGAACAGCCTCCCAGCAGAGGTGGTGGGTACCAAAATGGTAACAGGTTTTGAACATTCATGGGATAGACATAGGGGGACTTTAGTAACAGGGCTGGGGGGGTAGGGCTAGAGATCAGTTAGGGTCTATGGTAGCACAGTAGGTAGTGACTTTAAGGCAGACTACTGTAGGTGGGCCAAGAGGTCCTTTTCTGCCAACAGCTTCTATGTTTCTATGTTTCAATTTGCTTTACATTCTCCTTATAGCTAAGTATCATGTTTGATTCATTGTTTGTTACTCCTGCTTCTAGAAATTGCCAAACTTTTTATTGATTCTGCTAACAGCTAAGTATCATGTTTCAATTATTGTTCTTACCCCTGCTTTTAAAAATTGCCAGACTGCTTCTACACATAGTTAAGTGAGCATATCAAGTACTCTAGCAATACTCTTTCTAGGTCGAGCCCTATTTTTAGGTTCAGTATAAGGATGGTACAGTGGGGAGATAGTTAATTGTGGCATCTGTGGGGCACTCTTCCCCAGGGTATGGTCTGGAGAAGGCGCACTGCACCATTTGCAGAGCCTTTGAAAAGCTTCATACTCAGCTGGCAGCAGCAAGAGATGGGATTGCTCTGCTGCATTGCCAGCTCAGTCAGAGCCAGCACACCATACCCCAACTCCCTCAGAGACCCACTGGTCCAGGGGATAGAATGTGGTTGGGAGGAGGAAGGGGAAGGGAGCCAGGGCTAGCCTGAAGGGAGTTGTCCAACCCCACACCATCTGGACGGTAAATAGCTTTGCACTCCTGGAGGAGCCTCAGATACCTATCTACACTAGGAAGGACTCTGAGTCAGTCAATAGAAAAGCGGCAGGATTTATTTATTTAGTTTTTGTTAACCGGGTAAGTGCACTATCCAGTAGGTGACTATTTTCAGGCACGACCCAGGAGAGTACAAGACAATACATACTGTGGGTGTTTACATAGACAATACAGTCTGTAAGGCAATAAAGTGTTTAGACAGTAGAGCCAGGTACATGACATGAGGCAGTGTGGCTAAGATAGCAGTGAAGGCACGGATAGAAGTAAGACAGCACTGGTCAGTACAGAAAAACAGCATTGTTCAGTAAAGTATATAACAAGCAGAGTAGTTACAGTTTCAGAAGCAGGGTTATTCCATGTTCTACAGGTAGACATAAAGTACAAACAAGCAGGAGAGAGAAGGCAATAAGTAAGTAGGTGAGTTTAGGGAGATGCTAGAGGAAGGGGAGGAAAGGGGAGGAAGGGGTGTGGTAGCAGGAGAAATTGGTTTGTAGGGAGGAGATAGGTGTGGGGCAGGGTTTCATGGGCACGGTCAGGTAGGGTCAAAACAGGTACACTGTTCAGTAGTAGCTAGGTAATGTCATAGCCCACGTTTAAAAGTGGTAGTGAGATGAAGATTGCCTAAGGTCCAGTGGCAGCATGTTCCACATCTGGGGGGCAGGATAACCTGATGGCACCTGGAGGGAAAAAAAGGAAGGAATCAATTAAGTTCATCTTGGGGATTCGATAATCGGGGGGGTAGAGACGGTGATGGAAGCATGGTTGGACAGGAAGAGGAGGATGGTCAGAGATCCTCCCTGAGGCAATGGCCATCCAGGATATAGATGGGATAGGGAGGATGGTGGAGGACAGGTGGGGAGCTGGGTGCTAGTACACTTTGGTACTAATGATCCAGATAACCAGACTGTGCAGAAGGTAAAGCCAAACTTTAGTAGTCTGCTGGATAGACTAAAGGCACACTCGGCTTCTCTGGTCTTGTCTGAGGTCCTCCCTGTGTGGGGCAGAGGGAGAAGTGGCTGAAGAGTAAGGAAGTGGCTGAGAGGCTGGTGTCAGGAGGTGGGGTATCACTTTGTGGGGGACTGCAGAGATTTTTGGGACAGGAGACTTTTCAAGGGTGATGGCCTTCACCTGACAAAAGGGGGTTAGTGCACTGGGGCAGAACTTTGATGTCTTTATCGGACAATTAAACTGACTATGGAGGAGACAGGCTGGGGGAACCAAGGTGGTAGAAGAGAGAGAAAGGGGACCCTAGCTAGTACTCTCCCTAACCTTGGCACTTGTAAAAACACAGCAGGCAAACATGGAGCTGAAGTTCACACTGGGCTGAGGGAAGGGACCCAGGAGAGGGAAGACTGCAGAGCCTACAATCAACAAGAAGGGAAGGAGATGAGGGAGGAAAAAAAGAAAAAGGGCAAGTAAATAGGCAAAGGGGTCAAGGGTTAGATGGAAGTGGCTCAGCTTCACTGCCAAGAGTCTTGGTAATAAAATCAGCGAGCGCCAGGCAATTATGACAGACACTTAGTTGGACCTCATTGCCATCACAGAGACTTGGGCTTTGGAAAATAACATCTGGGACTTGTCAGTACCGGGCTATACCATGTTTAGCAGGGATAGAGAAAAAGGTAAAGGGTGAGGTGTAGCCTTCTTTGTCAGGGATGGCATTGGGGCTGTGGAGTCTGGACATATCAGAGGGACAAATGGGGAGATAGAGTCACTGCAGCTTCCTGCAAGAAAATATGGATGGGGTGATCTGTAGATTGTCAGGACAGGGGGGAGGAAAGGGATAGGGGGCTTGGGAAAGAACTAATCAGGGGAATGGCAAAAAGGGAAGTGGTGGTGGTGGGCAACCTGAACCTGTCGAACATCGACTGGGAGGTTCAGACTGCCAGGAGCACCAGAAGACAGCCTTGCTGGACACAGTCCAGGATGTCTGCTTGTACAGCTAGTTAGAGAACCCACCAGGCAGGCTGCTGTCCTCGATGTGGTGCTCACCAACTCAGAGATGGTAGGAGCATTGCAGGTAGGGGAGCCACAGTGGAACAGCGACCATAACTCCAGCTGGGTTAAGCTAGGCCTGGGGACCTATAAACCCTGGTCAAAAGATGAGGTCATCATTTTTAGAAGTGCAGACTTCAACAGGATGAGGGAGTTGGTTCAGGACAAGTTAGTTGGGACAGACAGCAGAGGAGTAGAGGAGAGGAGAGATAGAAGGTAAGGGAAGACAGTGGTCCCTTACCAGATAGTGGCATCAAGACGGCCACTAAAGGGATCCTGGAGATGAAGCAGCCAGTATTTACTAGTGAAAGGGTCCAGAAAGGGTTAGCAGCCCTTAAGATAGATAAGGCCCAGGGACTGGATGGGATGCATCCAAGGATTCTCAGAGAGCTGGCAGCGGAACTAGCTGAATTCCTGATAGGGCTATTCAGAAATTCACTACAGTCAGGGGTAGTTCCAGAGGACTGGAAGGTGGTGGATATGGTTCAGCTCCACAAGGGAGGGAGACAGAGAGCAGGTGGGAACATTCAGACATGTCAGTGTTACCTCAGCTGTAGGGAAACTGTTGCCACTAGTCAAGGAGGACCTTGTGGACTACCTGGACAGCAATGGTTTCCAGGATGGTAAACAACACAGGTTTGTGGCAGGGAGGTCTTGTCAGATGAACCTGATAGTTTTTTTGACTGGGTGATGAGGACACTTTATGGGGGCCACACTGTGCATCTATTCCATTTCAGTTTCAGCAAAGCCTTTAGCTCAGTGCCTCACAGGCGATTGCTGAAAATGAAGGAGAATCTGCAGGGGCAACAGGCATCGTAAAGATGGGTAGGACATTGAGAGTGAAGCAACATAGAGTTGTGGTAAATGGGGTTAAATCAAAAGAGAGGGCAGTCACAAGTGGGGTGCCACAGGGATCTGTCCTTGGCCCAGTCCCCTTCCATATGCTTATCAGTGACATTGGAAAAGGAATCCAGGGAAGATTATGCCCCTTCACAGATGACACAAAGCTCTGTTGGAGGATGGACAGTGATGAGGGAATTAGGGAATGATGAGGGAATTAGGGAGATGCAAATGACCCGCATAGACATGAGAGGTGGTCTAAGGTTGGGCAGTTGAAATCCAATGCTAATAAGTTCAAAGTGATGCACCTAGGGAACAAGAACTCCAGGACAAAGTACTGGATGGGAGGAGTAAAGCTGAGCACTACAACTGAGGAAAGGTACCTAGGAGTCATCAGCAGTGACACCCTCAAACAATCAAGTCAATGCAATAAGGCCATTAGTAAGGCAAATAGGATGTTGAGATGTACTGGGAGGGGTATAGACAGTAGAAGGAAATGAGTAATATTACCTCTTTATAGGTCAATGGTAAGGTTGCACCTGGAGTACTGCATCCAGTTCAGGAGTCCTCACTTCAGGAATGATAAGGGAAGGCTAGGGGCAGTGTAGCGTAGGGTGACCAGGATGACACAGGGCCAGCAGGGCACATCTTATAAGGATTGGTTCAAGGCACTAAACGTGTACTTGCTTGAGACCAAATGGGAGAGGGGTGATGTGATAGAGACCTTCAAATTCCTGAAAGGGAAGAATAAGGAGAACTGTGAGGAGATATTTAACATAAGCACAAACTGGTTGTCATGAAGGCATGAGTGGAAAATGAAAGGAAGAAGGTTTAAGAGGGATATGAGGAAGTATTACTTTACTGTGATGGTGGTGGAACCTTGGGACAATCCGCTAGCTGAGGTAGTAGGAACCAAAACCATAAATGGCTTCAAGGACAGTTGGGACAGAGTGAAGGCTATTGTGGCTACTCAAAACAGTGATAGCAGGGTGGAGATTGGGGGTGGGGGATGAGGAGGGCTAGTGCCCTGACTGACAATTAGGTCCCAGGAAAGATAGGGAACCATGGGCAGACTGGATGGACCATTAGTCTTTTACTGCTGATATATTTTAAGAAAGGAACAAGTAGCATTGTCCTGTCTATCCGGTGCAGAGACTGCAGACATTAAGCACCGTCTAGATGGATTTCTGGAGGATGCTGAGGATCCTGTGGTTTTTCTTCATATAGGAACCAATGATATTGGGAAAAGAAATTTTCCAGATATACAAAGGGATTTTGAAGCTGTAGACAGCATTAAAAGATAAAAATGTACCTCTGGTTGTCTCTGAGATCCTTCCAGTATTACGTGCTAACCCCCAGAGATCTAGGGAAATAATTAGATTTAACAGATGGGTAAAGAGGTGGTGTTTAAGAGAAAAACTCCAGTTTTTGGAACACTGGCAAATATTTGTTAATGCCCCTCATTTATATGCTAAGGATAGCCTGCATCTTAATGAAAATGGAATAAGAGTATTGGCTGACAGGTTTAATGTTAATATTCGAAATGTTTTAAACTTGTAGGTGGGGGGGTGGAGGTTCTTGATCTAATTTCCCTAATAAACAATGTCAGGTGGACAAGTTTCTCAGCCCTGAAAGATTTAATAACTGGACTGTTCTGTTGGCTAATGCACGTAGTTTAGTCAATAAAAAAGAAGAGCTAGAGATAATACTAAAAAAGAAAAACATTAAGATGTGCGCAGTTACTGAAACTTGGTGGAAAATAGATGATTGGGGAATAGCAATAGGTATCAGGTTTTTAGAAGTGACAGGGAGGGTAGACATGGAGGAGGGGCAGCCCTATATTTTCAAAATGGTATTATAGCTCATATAATTCCATCATTATTGGATTCTGAATTTGAACATCTAGTAGTACAGATTATACCTCCTTGGGGAAAACAAATACTGGTGGGAGTATATTATAGGCCGCCCTCTCTAAATATTGGAATAACCCTTGAACTAGTCCAACATATAAAATAATTAGATGCATCAAAAAATATGTTACTTCTTGGTGATTTCAATTTTAACGGAATCAACTGGAATTCTTGGACATCTTCTTCCACTGGAGAGTCAGCCTTCTTGGAGGCAATTGACACCTTAGCTCTACAAAACTATGTACAGGAGGGGACTAGAAGCTTAAAGATACTGGATTTGGTCATTAGTAATATGAAGGAACAAATTATAGGATGCCGGGTTAGAGAGCCTCTGCTGGGAAGTAACCATAATATGGTTGAGCTAGAAATTGAAATTAAAGATAAGATACAGGTAGGGTCTAATGAGATAAAGAAAAATATAATAATGTAGACTATGATAAATTATGGATGGCAGCTAGCAATTGGGATTGGAAATTGAAGTTTTCAGAACCTGGAGCTGAAGAAATGTGGAGTGAACTCAAAACATTTTTACATGGTTTGATAGAAACTGAAATCCCCACTAAGATCAAAAATAATTATAAAGGAAAGATCCCATTCTGGTACTCCAACAAAATTCATAAGCTTACCAAAGGGAAAAATAGGGCCTTGAAACAGTTTAAAAGATATAATGACATGAGATCTAAAATGAAATATAAATAAAGCTTGAGAGAGCTAAAAAAGGAAATAGATCAAAAAAGAATTTTGAAAAAAATTTAGTTTCCTGTGTGGCCGATAATCAGAAGGCATTTTATGGTTATATTGCTTCATTGAAACAAAAAGATAATAAAGTGGGTCCATTGATGGTAGGGGAAAATCAAATTTCTGATAATAAAGAAATGGCTATGGAATTTAATAAATACTTTAATAGTGCCTATTTAACTGAACCAAAATTTGATATGGTGTTGCCTATTGAAGACACCAATAAATTGAAAATACCTGCTACAGCTGTCTTTGAAAAACTTAACAACTTGAGAGTAACTTCATCCCCAGGACCAGATGAGCTTCACCGTAGACTATTAAAAGAATTAGCTTCAGTGATATGTGAACCTATACAGGTAATTTTCCAGTCATCTTTAGATACTGGAGTGATTCCAGAGGATTGGCAGTTGGCCAATGTGATCCCAATTCACAAGCATGGTTCTAAAACTAGTTGTTCTAATTATCGTCCTATAAGCCTTACTAGCATAATTAGTAAAATACTGCAATCTATTTTGAAAGAGTATGTTGAAAAGAGAGTAAAGGTAGAGGGGAATGTAGACGTGAGGCAGCAGGGATTTGTAGGTGGTAGGTCAGCTGTGACTAATCTTCTGTCCTTTTTTGAAATTGTGAGTTCAGCATTGGACAATAATCTACCTGTAGATGTATTATATATCGATTTTGAAAAAGCATTCAACACAGTATCACGTAGAGAATTGCTTAACACATTGGGAAAATTTGGTATAGATTGTTTCATCATTAGGTGGATTGCTGCTTGGCTAGACAATAGGAAACAGTGTGTCAGTATTAAGAGTCAATTGTCAGACTGGACTCCAGTGCCCAGTGGTGTCCCTCAGGGATCTGTGTTGGGGGCTGTTTTATTTGGGATATTGGTTTCTTCTTTAAATTGTGATGATAATGCATGGCTTGTAAAATTTGCAGATGATATGAAATGTGGTGCAGTAGTTACTAATCAAATAGATGCTAAGTGATTTCAGGATAATATCAATCTTCTATATAAATCAGCCATGGGGATTAAATTAAAATTTAATCTATTGAAATGTAAGATTATGCACTTGGCAAGAAACAACCATGAATTTTAGTATTTCATAGACGGGGTTAGTTTAATGACTGTAAATGTAGAAAAGGATTTGGGAATATGGATAAATAAAGAATTAGAATTTTCCTATCACTGTAGAACAACAGTTAAAAAAGCCTATGGGATCTTGGCATCAATTATGAGGAACATTAAAAGCAGAGAAAGAGATGTGATCATGCCTCTTTATCATTCTCTTGTTAGACCCCATTTGGAGTATGCTGGCTCTGTATGGCAACCTCGTCTCAAATAGGATATGAGGCGTTTGGAGGGGGCTCAGCGACGGGCTACCAGAAGGATTAAGGGCTTGGAGTCTCTCCCCTATGAGGGTAGACTGAGAGAGCTTGGATTATATTCTTTACAGTATAGGAGATATCATGGGGATGTGTGTTTGATTTATAAAGCAAGTAGGAAACCTGTAATATGGGAATGTTTAGGCTTAATTGGATGGCCAAACATAGTTACTAATCGGGATCATCAATATCAACTAACAGGAGATAGGTATAAATCCAATAAAAGAGGGGCCTGGTTTTCACAGCGTACAGTTACCCAATGGAATGCTCTACCTGCTTCAGTGGTTTCATGTGAAACTGTGAGTAAGTTTAAAATAGCGCTTGATAAACAGAAGTTTAATTGTCTTTACCAAATTTTGTAATTTTAACATGCAGGACAATAATGGCCGAACAGCTAAAGCTCCTGATTTGTTCTTATGATTCCTATGATTCTCTGTTTCTGTCTCTCATCAACCAGTCTCTTACTCTCACAAGATGGTGTGCCGGGCATCAGCAAAGTCATGCTTACCTCTGCCTGCCATCTGGTAGTAGCTGGCAGACTCCCTAGGCCCTCTGCGAGAGGCAGAAAATCTGATTAACATTCCAGTTTGGATTACTCAAAACAACAGTAGGCATGTCTCCTACCTCTGTCTGCAGTGTAATATCTGTCACCAGAGATCTGCCATCCTCAGCTCGGGAGCAGGTCTGATACAACCCCCTCCCCCCGGGAAGGGTAACACTTGCTTCAGTGAAATCCTCCATGTGCCACAAGGCTGCCAGGAACTTCCCTTGAGAGGCAGCGCTTAGGATATTTATTTATTTATTTATTTAACATTTTAGTAACTGGGAAAGGCACACTGAGGCAGAGCTCATTTCCAGGTGCAACCCGGGGAGGGGGAAATGGGAAAAAATACAGAGCATAGCAACAGGAAAAACAAAATTGCCTATTTAACAAAAAGGTACAATAAAGATACAAGTTGTTACAATTATGTACAAATTGAACTATTCAACAAAAAGGTACACAAAAGATACAAGTTGTTACAATTATGTACAAATTGAGTATATAACAAAAAGATACAATAAAAGTACAAGTTGTTTACAATTACGTACAAGGGAGAGAAGGGCAAGGAGATATACAATGATTTTGATCAGACAAAAGCACAGGTGTTCAAGGTACAGGGAGTAGCTTTAGGATTGGTTCAAGAGTTGTAGGGGTGGGGAAAGAATGTCAAAGGGAGTAAAAGAGGAGCAAGGGGAGGATGTCAAGGGGAGCAAGAGCAGGGGAAGGGGGAAGTGTTTTAGATGTTTTTTGAGGGATGCAGGTGTAGGCGAGAGGTGGACCAAGAGGGGGAGATGGTTCCAAAGAATGAGGAGCCCAAACGAGAAAGACATCTTACCCAATTGTAAATGAGGTTGTGGGAGAGCGAAAGATTGAGACTTTTGGGTACAAAGTAGGTAACCAACGTTAGTGGAGGGAGAAAGGTGGTTGGTTAGGTAGGAGGGGAGAGCACTGAACCAGTACTTTATGATGAAGGTAGCACAGTGGGCAAGACAATGATTTGTGAGGGAGGCGAGGGATAGGGCTGAGTACAAAGAGCAGTCATGGGTTTGATAGGGGAAGTATGTCACGAAGCTACAGAAGGCATTGTACAGTGCGTCCAGTTTTGAAAGGGATGATTGGGGTGCAGAGCTATACATAATGTCAGTGTAATCTATAGAGGGGAGAATTAGTTTGGTGATGAGCTCTTGATGATACTCACTCCATGTCAGTGATACATACCTCACACCCTTACCAGAATTAATGTTGATCTACAGTAAATTGCCTCAGATTTCAAATTCCCAGCATTTTCACCCCTGTTCAGGTGTTTGTCCCTGTAAGCTATCAGATGACCAGACAACGTGTTCTGCTGTACACACACACACTCTCTCTCTCTGGATCCACAATCATCTGCTACTAGTGAGGGACCCCTGCCTCTTCTGGCAGCCTGGCAAGCAACCTGAGGCAGGTGTGCCCAGGTGGCACACCTGTCCCCTGAAATCATTGTGCTGTCTCAATATACATCTGCTTGCCCCCAACAACTGGAACTCTAGCTCCACCCACTGGTTGCCAGAGACTCCATCTGTCCGTAGGCTCTGTGATCTGACATTCTAGTAGACAAGCCCTTTCCCCCTACTGGCAAGAGAGAGATGTTGTTAAGTATGAACTAAGTACAGAAATCTTGGCCAAATTAGGTTGGCATTTGATTGCTGTTCTGCCTACTCAGCTAGGGCATTCCTATCAAATGGAATTGATGGAAGAAAGACAATAATTCTACTTTGACATCTTTCAGTCTGCTATTGTAGGGAGCGGAGATGCTTACTTTACTAAATGAATTATATATACGCAAGATCAACTCTCATAGAGAGCTTGAACATCTAATGATACCATTACCATGCAAACCAAGCTACAGGTTTAACTGCAGCAACCGATATGGCAGCTTCCTTCAACTACTATGCATCAGTAGGAAGGCAAATTATGCACACTGTAAGCAACAGCCACCAGCTCCAAACTCCTATGATTAGAACAGACAATTAGGGGGACTGGGCCTCACTTAGCTAAGAACAAACCCTAGAGGTTTGTGCCATGCCAAGGAACACACTGTTTCATTACTGACTGCAAGCCATTACCAAACAATATGGCCTAAAGTTGCCAGCCTAATTAACATTTTGCCATTGACAAGTGGATAAGACTGGGAGTAAGATTTACCTCTAAGTGGCTAAGTTGGCAATAAGCCATAACTGGGCGGGGTGTATGCTGAATGAATGCATGCCCCTGCTGCCTAGTAAGGCATGAAGCAAATGGTCAAGTGCCTTGCGTAACTGGGGCATGCATTAATTTGGCATACACCCATGCCCTGGAGTGGCTTATTGCACTTATTAAATGGAAATATGTTGATAAAATAAAGAAATAAGACAGAAATGTTTTGAACTGCTGAACACCTGAAGAAATTGACTTGGGTATATCCACTTGTTAAAGCTGTTCATGCTGTGTTGCTTTTTACATTTGCAAACTACTGAATTGGTTAAACTCAGGGTTTTAAATAATTGATTAGCAGTTTTTTTCTTGGGACAATGCTAACTGTACAGAAAGTATTTATATAGGTTTTCTAGAAGTGCTATGTTTGTTAAACACAGTGAGGCAAGTGCTATGCATTTTCACAATGTTTTAGCACATTTATGAGCAAAACGCTAATCAATTTTTGGAGTTAAATAAACCCCGAAACTATTTAAAAGTAAAGCCATTTATGTTAAAGATAATGAAAGGCAGCTTACATTAGCCCTATCCTTACTTGCTCAGGCCTTTGTTTTCCATCTATTTGCAGGCTGACTGTTCCTTTCCAGCTTGTATCTGTATAGTTCTGGCAGATCACTTTACATTTTCTTTCTGTTGTGAGGAGAACTTGTTCAAGCTGTAGTTAGATCATGTCCTGCTATTCTTTGCTGTGTATCAGTCTGCAGTTTTCTCATCCTCCCACTGTCATTTCAGATCCCCTTTTCTGTATGTGAGTTCTAACTCAATGCAGAGCACCCTTTTCTGTTAGAATGAATCATTAGAATACCTTCACAGATGGTTTGCAGCTCAGTATTTAGGAAGTCTTCTCAGAGAGACGCTACATAGAAACATAGACTTTGGCGGCAGATAAGGACCACTTGGCTCACCCAGTCTACCCATTTCCCTACCTTTTGGAAAAGCTGCAGATCCTAGTTAACCAACAGCCTACTTCCTCCTACCCCCACTAGAAGTGCCTTATGTCTGTCCCATGCATTCTTGAATTCCCCCACTGTATTTGACCCCACTACCTCCTCTGGAAGGCTGTTCCATGCACCCACCATCCTCTCTGTGAAGAATACTTCCTCACATTGCCCCTGAGCTGTCCCTCCTTTATCTTCAGATTGTGCCCCCTTGTTCTTGTGCATCTCTTTTTTCTGAAGGATGCTACCCTCTTGGACTTTGTTGATTCCCTTGAGGTACTTGATTGTTTCTATCATGTCCCCCCTCCCTCCTTTCCTCAAGTGTATACATATTAAGCTCCTTTAGTCTCTCTTCATATGGCTTCTGGTGCAGACCCTGCACCATTTTAGTTGCCCTCCTCTGGACTGCCTCCATCCTGTCTATGTCCTTGTGGAGATGGGGTCTCCAGAACTGCACACAGTACTCCAGATGGGGTCTCATGAACTGTCTGTAAAGAAGAATAACAACTTCCTGATTTCTACTGGTGATGCCTCCCCCTATGCATCCCACTATCCCCCCAGCCCTCCTTACTGCCCTCTCACATTGTTTGCCTACCTTTAGGTCATCTGGTACGACTACCCCCAGGTCCTGTTCCATTTTTGTTGATGTTAGTACCCCCATTGTGTACTCCTCCCCTGGGTTTTTGTTTCCCAGGTGAATTACTTTGCACTTATTTGCATTGAATCTAAGCTGCCATACCTTTGGCCATTCCTCCAACCCTGCCAAGTCCCTTCTCATCCTTTCCACTCCCCCTTGTGTATCAACCGTGTCATAGATCTTTGTGTCATCTGCAAAGAGGCATACTTTTCTTTCCAGCCCCTCCACAATGTCACTTATAAAGACATTAAAAAGGACCGGTCCTACTACTGAACCCAGTGGTACCCCACTAGTAGCCCCCCTTTCCTTGGAGTGGACTCTGTCTACTATTACCCCCTGTGTTCTTTTGTCCAGCCAATCTTTTACAAAGGTTACCACCCTGGGACCCACTCCCAGGCTGGCTAAATTGTTTATTAATCTTTTGTGTGGGACTGTGTCAAATGCCATGCTAAAGTCTAGATAGGCCATATCCATAGCCCCTCCCTGGTCTACTAATTTGGTCACCCAGTCAAAGAAATCTATTAGATTTGACTGACATGACCTTCCTGCTATGAATCCATGCTGCCTTGGGTCCTGTGCCCTGCTGGCCTCTAGGTACTCAACAATTCTTTCCTTCAGAAGTGATTCCATTATTTTCCCTACCACTGAGGTCAAACTAACAGGTCTGTAGTTTCCTGCCTCTGCCTTGCTCCCACATTTGTGGAGGGGAATAACATTCACCTTCCTGCAGTCCTTAGGCACCACACTATCCTCCCATGATTTGTTAAAAAGGGTAGTCAGTGGTGTCACTAGTTCTCTCCTTAGTTTTTTTAGAATTCTGGGGTGAATCCCATAAGGCCCCATTGCTTTGTCCATCTAGAATTTTAGGAGTTCTTTCAGGACCCTTTCTTCTGTGAATGGACTGGTATCGAGATCCCTATCCAGAGTGCTTCTATTGTTTGGCTTACTGTAAGTACCTCCCCCTCCTCTTCTTTTGTGAATACGGAACAGAAGTACTTGTTTAGGATCTGTAGAACAAAAGAGAGGTTGCACTGGGATGTGGTGCATGGATAAACAAGCATTTGTCAATGCCAAATGTTGATTGTGTTGGTCCATTGAGTTCGCTCAGTGGCCCTCTGTCACTCACTCGTTCTGTTTCTCCTGGCGCTGCAAGCTGCTGTTTTGTACTGGGCCCCTGCATGCATTGCTGCCTTTTTATGTCCACAAAGAAATTTGCTGCTGTCCCAACAGAGCTCCGTTGAGCTCACTCAACTCCCCCTCCCTCACTTACTCATTCTGTGTCTCCTGCTGCTGCAG
Source organism: Neoceratodus forsteri (assembly GCA_016271365.2). Classification (NCBI taxonomy): domain Eukaryota; kingdom Metazoa; phylum Chordata; order Ceratodontiformes; family Ceratodontidae; genus Neoceratodus; species Neoceratodus forsteri. The sequence continues at coordinate 131,611,115 of CM028129.1, read as the reverse complement.
CCTGCCCTTTTGTACTGTGCTCCTGCCTGCGTTGGGGGCTTTTTCTGCCCACAAAGAAATCTGTAGCAGTCCCGACACAGCTCCGCTGAGCTCACTCACTCCCCCTCTCTCACTCACTCATTGTGTTTCTCCTGGCGCTGCAGGCTGGGATTCTGTACTGGGCTCCTGCCTGCAGTGCCACCTTTTTTTTCTGCCCACAAAGCAATCCGCAGCAGTCATGATATAGCTCTGTTGAGGTCGCTCACTCCCCTTGTCTCACTTGCTCATTCTGTTTCTTCTGGTGCTGCAGGCTGCCCTTTTGTACAGGGCTCCTGCTTCTGTTGGTGCCTTTTTCTGCCCACAAAGAAATCTGCAGCAGTCATGACAGAGGTCTGTTGAGCTCGCTCACTCCCCCTCTGTCACTCGCTCATTCCGTTTCTGCCAGGGTTGCAGTATGCCCTTTTGTACTGGGCTCCTGCCTGCATTTGCACCTTTTTCTGGCCAGAAAGAAATCCACAGCTGTCCTGACAGAGCTCCGTTGAGGTCGCTCACGCCCTGTGTGTCACTCACTCATTCTGTTTGTCCTGGCACTGCAGGCTGTTCTTTTGTACAGGGCTCCTGCCTCTGTTGGCACCTTTTTCTGGCCACAAAGAAACCTGCAGCTCCCTGACAGAGCTCTGTTGAGCTTGCTCACTCCCCCTCTCTTGCTCATTCCATTTTTGCCAGTGCTGCAGTCTGCCCTTTTGTACTGGGCTCCTGCCTGCATTGCCGTCTTCTTCTGCCCACAAAGAAATCTGCAGCTGTCATGATAGAGCTCCGTTGAGCTCAGTCATACCCCTTCTCTTACTTGGTCATTCTGTTTCTCCCGCAGCTACAGGCTGTCCTTTTGTAGTGGGCCCCTGCGTGCATTGCTTCCTTTTCTGCCCACAAAGAAATCTGCAGCAGTCCTAACACAGCTCCATTGAGCTTGCTCACTCCCCCTCTCTGACTCGCTTCCGTTTGTGCCGGCACTGCAGGCTGGCCTTTTGTACTGGGCTTCTGCCTGCATTGCCGCCTTCTTCTACCCACAAATAAATCTGCAACAGTCATGATAGAGCTCCATTGAGCTCTCTGACTCCCTCTCTCTCACTCGCTCATTCTGTTTCTCCTGCTGCTGCAGGCTGCCATTTTGTACTGGGCCCCTGCATGCATTGCTGCCTTTTTCTACCTACAAAGAAATCCGCAGCAGTCCCAAAAGAGCTCAGTTGAGTTCACTCACTCCCCCTTCCTCACTCGCTTGTTCTATGTCTTCCGCTGCTGCAGCCTGCCATTTTGTACTAGGCTCCTGCCTGCTTTTGGGTCTTTTTCTGCCCACAAAGAAATCTGCAGCAGTCCCAACACAGCCCTGTTAAGCTCACTCACTCCCCCCTCTCACCCACTCGTGTTTCTCCTGGTGCTGCAGGCTTGCCTTTTGTACTGGGTTCCTGCCTGTGTTGGCACATTTTTCTGCCTACAGAGAAATCTGCAGCTGTCCTGACAGAGCTCCGTTGAGGTCGCTCACTCCCCCTGTTTTACACACTTATTCTATTTGTCCTGGCTCTGGAGGCTGCCCTTTTGTACTGGGCTCCTGCCTCTGTTGGTACCTTTTTCTGCCCACAAAGAAATCTGCAGCATTCCTGACAGAGCTCTGTTGGCCTTACTCACTCCTCCTCTCTCACTTGCTTGTTCCATTTCTGCCAGCGCTGCAGCCTGCCCTTTTGTACGGGGCTCCTGCCTGCATTGCTGCCATTTTCTGCCCACAAAGAAATCTACAGCAATCACGATAGAGCTCCATTGAGCTTGCTCGCTCCCCCTCTCTCTCAGCCACTCGTTCTGTTTCTTCTGCCGTCGCAGGCTGCCCTTTTGTACTGGGCCCCTGCGTTCATTGCTGCTTTTTTCTGCTCACAAAGAAATCTGTAGCAGTCCCAACAGAGCTCCATTGACCTTACGCACTCCCCCTCCCTCACTCCCTCGTTCTGTGTCTCCCGGTGCTGCAGGCTGCCCTTTTGTAGTGGGCTCCTGCTTGCATTGGCACCTTTTCCTGGCCACAAAGAAATTCACAGCTGTCCTGACAGAACTCAGTTGAGCTCGGTCACTCTCCCTAACTCTCACTTGCTTAATCCTAAATTGTCCCAAACAATGATTTCCGACAGCGAATGCGGTATTCTGCGCTGGAAGCGTGAAAACACATTTTGGCCAGGATGTGAAAAATGACAGCTGTACTTTTCACAAGGAGGTGTGGAAAAATGTCACTTTTGAAAATGTGGCAGGAAAATATTACTAATTTGCGGTTACAAGGGTGCGTGGAAACTGCACAACGCACTCTCGTAACACAGTCATTTTATGGAATTTTATCACAAAATTTTTCAACATAGGCATTTTAGGACCTCTGCTCATGAACAGTGTCAGTGTGATTTTCTTAATGTGTCCCAAACACTGATTTCCCACAGTGACCGCGCTATTGTGCGCCAGAAGAGCGAAAACACATTTCGGCCAGGATGTGAAAAATGACAGCTGCATTGTTCATAAGGAGGTGTATAAAAATGGCATTGTTGAAAATCTGGAGTGAAAATATTGCAAAGTTGTGAAGGTACGAGCCAAATTTTCAACATAGCCATTTTAGGGCCCTGCTAATGAACAGTGTCACTGTCATTTTCATAATGTGTCCCGGACACGGATTTTCTACAGTGACCGCTCTATTCTGCGCCGGAAGCTTGAAACTCATTTCAGCCAGGATGTGAAAAATGACAGCTGTACTGTTCATAAGGAGATGCAGAACAATGGCAATGTTGAAAATCTGGAGTGAAAATATTATAAATTCGCGAACTTACAAGTGTGCGTGCAAACTGCGCAATACATGCTCATAACACAGTCATTGTATGGAGTATATGCACCAAATTTTCAACATAGGCATTTTAGGACCTCTGCTCATGAACAGTGTCACTGACATTTTCGTAATCTGTCCCGAACATGGATTTCTCACAGCGACTGTTCTATTCTGCCGCAGAAGTGCGAAACCACATTTCAGCCAAGATGTGTGGAAAAATGCCAGGGTTGAAAATCTGGCATGAAAATATTGCAAATCTGTGAAGTTACGAGCATGCGTAGCAACTGCACAACGCACGCTTGTAAAACAGTCATTTTCTGGATTTTTCCTACAAAGTTTGCAACATAGGCTTTTTGAGAGCCCACCTCATGAACACTGGCACTGTCATTTCATTAATCAGTCCCAACAGGTGATTCTGCGCAGTGACTGCGAAATCACCTTTTGGGACTGATTAACGCCATGACAGTGCCATAATTTATGAGGAGGGGTCACAAAAAACACCATAGAAACATAGAATTTGATGGCAGATAAGGACCGCTTGGCCCACCTAGTCTGCCCATTTTCCTACCTAACAGATAAGCTGCAGATCCTAGTTAACCAACAGCTTACTTCCTCTAACCCCCCACTAGGACTGCCTTATGCCTGTCCCATGCATTCTTGAAGTCCCCCACTGTTCTTGACTCCACGACCTCCTCAGGGAGGCTGTTCCATGCATCCACAACCCTCTCAGTGAAATAATACTTCCTCACATTATCCCTAAGCCGTCCCCCCCATCTTCAAATTGATAGAAACATAGTCAAATTGACAGAAACATAGAAACCATGTTGAAAATTTGGTGCCAAAATTCCAAAAAATGCCAGAGATATGCATCAAAGTTGAAAACACCCTATTTATTCCATTATACAGCTTACCGGCATTTCTTCAGTTAGCGGTCGGCTTTGAAGAGTGCAGATGTATTCCAGGTCCACCAAAGATCATTGCACCGAGGTCCAGAAGTAAGTATGGGGTGGGGGTGGGGAGGCAGAGAGTGCGCAGTGGATGGGTGCGGGTTGTGGGAGGGCAGTGAGATGTAGGGACCTTTTTTTACTGGGAGAAAAAAAAACGTTGCGGGACCATTTTTTTTTTGAGGGCATTTGGCATACTAGGCTGGGCTCCCAGTGTGCCAACTGACCTCTTTGGGGCAGCTGCAGCCGATGGGGATTGGGCACCCTGTTGGCACACAATAAAAGGTGGGTTACATCATGCCGACAGGGATTGGGCACCCCCTTTGGCACACAAGAAATGGGGGGTATGCCAGTGGGGATTGGGCACCCACGTCGGCACACAAGAAATGGAGTGGGATATGCCGATGGGGATTGGGCATGCCTGTCAGCAAAGACAGAAGCAGGGGGGTGAACATAAGCTGAGGGGATTGGGCACCCCCCTCAGCACACAGGAAATGGGGGTGATATGCCGACAGGGATTGGGCACCCTCATCGGCAACACAGAAGCAGGGGGGGAGACATAAGCCGAGGGGGATTGGGCACCCCCCTTGGCGCACAACAAATTGGGAGGGGAGACATGCTTATGGGGACTGGGCTGCCAGTCAGCAACAGCCCCACAATGAGGGGTCACTTCCTCATTGCAGGGATGATGCTGCAATGACGAGGCAGCCTCTGACTGCAGCAGCTAAATTTTTACAAGGATGTGGCACACTGGCTGAACTAGTGTCAGCAGTAGTGTGCCACAGCATTGGGGGAAGCGGGCCAAGCCTTTAAAGGCTGTGGGGGTATTGGCCACAACAGTGCCGTGCGTCCACAACCTGCTTCTGGAGAAAGCTGCCGCAATATGTTTCTTGCACATGCGCGCAATCAACATAAAAATAAGCATGGAGTTCAGACAAATTCTGCCCTCACCACCAAAGAAAAATAAAGTGGTCTGCTCATCCATTGATAAAGGATTTTTATCCAAAACACGTCTGAAGCTGAGCACATGGCACTTTGACATAAAATTAAGCACCTTGGAGATTATTGAGCAGTCCACTTTATTTTTCATTGATGATGAGTGCAGGATTTTTCTGAACTACATATTCATTCATGATCTCTGCCTTTTCACTGTCACCCTCTGCCCCCCTCCCCTCCCCTCCCATTTCCTGAGTCTCTCTATCCCTCCCTTGGTCTTTTGTTGCTCCCTAATGTACCTATAAAAGCTTTTATCCCCCTTCTTAACAGAGTTGGCTATCTTTTCCTCTGTTTGGGCCTTTGCAATTCTGACTGCCTTCCCCGCTTCCTTCTGCTTTAACTGATACAGTTCCCTGTCCTGCTCCCTCTGTGATTCCTAATACTTATTGAATGCTGTCTTATTCTCCCTAACCTCCCCACCACCTCTATTGAGAACCTACTCCACCATCTCTTTTGGGAACTGCTGCAGTCTGACTGCTCATTGCATCGGCTGTATTCAGCCCAGTAATTAGGAAACAGAGCTGCTAAAGAAACAGCAGTGTATACTGACTTTATATTTTGACATGAGGGCACTACTAACTTGATAATGTAGTAACCCATCTGTTGCTTAAATAGGAGAATTAATCAAAGGTCAGGGGGTATGTTTAGACCAGTGATAGTTCTAGAATTCAGAAACCTGTTTAGTAAGGTGTGTCTGCCAACTTGAACTATTACCGTCATCTGCCTCATTTGTCCTTAAGAGCTGTTTAAACTGTAATCAGCTAGACTGGGTATGTGCCAAGTTGTTTTCCAGTATGCAACAGCAGCAGAGGTCCACTTACAATGCTGTTTCCATCATTCAAGTCAGGACTGCTGTTACGGTGAAAGTTTACCAGTTACAACATATAGAATAGTGGATGGGTGACTATCCGCAACAAGGCTGTGTTTCCATTGAGGTAGTTGATGATGTCATAGAACCTCGAGAGCAAAGCTCGAGAGGTCTCTGACGTCATCAACTCCTGAGATGGAAAAACAGCCTTAGTTGTGGATGATCACCTATCCACAATTTTATATAGTATATGGTACCCCAAAATGTGTAAGGTGTAATTTTACAAGGTGTATACCTTGTGTTCATACTCATAGATACATAGACAGTGTCGGCAGATAAGGGCCTATGGCCCACCCAGTCTGCCCATTTGAGTTTGTAACTTCAGTTTATGTTTTCCTACAACTCTGTTGCCCCTTACCCCTGACCTCCAGAATTCCTTTATGTCTATCCCATACATTCTTAAATCCCGTGATTGTTTCAGCCCCCACCACTTCCTCTGGCAGGGTGTTCCACTTGTCCACCACCTGTTCTGTGAAGAAATTCTTCCTCACGTTTCCTCTGAATCATCCTCTTTCCAACTTCATCCCATGCCCTCTAGTCCTGGAGCATCTTTTTCACTTAAAAATAATGTATTCCTGCACCCTGTTCCTCCCTGTAAGATACTTGTATGTCTCTATCATATCCCCTCTCTCTCCCTCCTCTCCTCCAGGGAGTACATGTTCAGTTCCTTCAACCTGTCCTCATAGGACTTGTGATGCAATCCATGCACCATCTTTGTTGCCCTACTCTGAACCTTCTCTACCCTGTCTATGTCCTTACGTAGGTAAGGTGTCCAGAACTGTACACTGTACTCCAGGTGGGGCCTCACTAGTGTCTTGTATAGTGGAATTAAAGTGTTCTTAGGTGGCCTTGAACCACCAACCTTTTGGTTAAGAATGCAATGCACTACCTGATTGTGCCACAGAGACAACACTCCCTGTCCCTACTCCCACATCAGTCCTCTACATTCAGACTCTCTCCCGTCCCTGATGATTCCGGTCATCCCCAATGCAGTCTTGCCCCACAAGTTACTAGTTCTCCTTGCTGCAGTCCCGCTTTGCTACGACTCCATAACTATGCCAGTAAATAAAAAAAAGAAAAACTGCAAATGGATAGTTTGGACACACAGAGCTGACCATAGAGTCCATGTTCAAACTGTGGTAATGAACTCCTCGCTTGACCGCTCGGCTAAGCGAGGACACCATTTTATCCGGTATTTTTTTAATTAACTCTGTTTCAGACAATCAAGCAGCAGCTCAAGGCAGAAAAGTTGTACTATCAATGTGATGTTAAACGATAGTACAACAACTTTTTTGACCTTTGAACTGTCATACAAAATGATTTAGAAAGCCACCGGTTTCTACGGAGAACAAACCAAACCATATACTATTATGTTACTAAGAATCAAAATATATAACTTTGGCAGCCTCCTCCCCCAAAGGAGAAGAAAATAAAAGATTGTTACTAACATAATTGGACTTGGTCACAGTGTTACCAATATAATTGAAACAATATACCGTATTTGCCTCATTACTTGCTGTCTGTATAAACATTGCTTCTGTCTACATTGTTTGAATAAATTGCTGGCTGAATTTCTAGTTTTCTTCTGGTGGGGTACAGCAAATGCTTCTGTTTTGTTCTCATTCCAAAATCTCATGCCTGCGAGGCATATATGAGGCCTCTTAATGGGTTAAGACATGATCTTTGGGCTCCTGTAACCTAAACCAGGTTTATTTATTTATTTCAAAAGTTTCACGAGGAGAAATATACTGAGCCATAAACAACTCGTTTCCAGAAGCATCTTGGGGTAAAGGGTAGAGGGAGAAATACATATCCATGCAGCATAAAACTATTAACAGAGAATGTACACTCATATTAAGGCACACTTTTATACAATATATCATAAATATCTTCCTCACAGGCCCCAGCTGTATTAGCTGGCCTTAGAAAAATACACTTGACCTGAGATTTAGACAGGCAAGCTATCTCTACTTACAGGAAATATGAATTAGGCTCAGACTTCAGTGTGTGAAACAAAATGTATTTTCATGTTTGCAGGCCATTTTGATGTTTTGCTGTACACCCTGATTTATTATTAATAAAAATGAAATAAAAAAATAAAATTGCTCAGTAAAACTATTTACAAATGCAGTATAAACAGAGAAAGTCCATCTGGGTTTCTTCTCAATTTCTAATTTCAGTCTCTGTGTTTTTCTAGCAAAAGCATTGCTGCTCTTTTTATAAGCCTTTGTCCGGGAACTTGTTAAGAGAGCCTGCTTCTCACAGAATGTTCTTGTAAGTTTACAGAATGTTTTTTGTCAGTTTCGATGCAGGTGCAGCAAAAAGAACATAGTGACCCAGAACTGACCTCTTGTTTACAGCTCTGCAAAAGGTTTAAAAACTGCATCTCAGGGTTTAAGTTCCAAATAGCTTTACAGTCATTTCAACACTATAACTATATACAGTTTTAAATAAAGGGATTCCAGTATCGCATACAGTTTTACACAGAGATTCACATATAGTTTTTATAACTGCACATGTGCAAAGGGGAAGAAAAGACAAAACAGCAAGGGAGGGCAGAGAGATAGTGAGAGGTGGAGAACTGCAAAATCATAGGACTGATCAGTTCCTACTGTAGGTCTCACAAGAAAATTTGGTTCCACCACCAGACAGAGAAGACAGAAAAGGAGAGGACAGAACAGACCCTTGCATTTAAACACTTTCTGCATAACAGCTGGGACAAGACCATATTCAACCCTGTCACATATCACCCTCCTTAAGAGGGAACCTGTTTTACAAAAACAGGTTTCCAAAACTTTCTAGTAATTCTCATCTTACATAAGCACATAACCTTTACAGTTCTGTACATATGCAGTTTTTTTTCCATAACAGTACAGCAAATAGTGAAGTTTAAGCTCACACATTTGTTTTTTTAGCCTTCAGAAATCTCAGTTCCTGATCCATATCTAGACAGAAAATCAGCATTGACATTCTCCTTCCCAGATTTGTGAATCACTTTAAATTGAAATGCTGCAGTGCCCGGTACCACCGTGTGAGTCTAGAATTTTTATCCTTCATTTGGGTAAGCCAATGGAGAGGACTGTGAACTGTTACAAGTACAAAGTCAACTCCTAGTAAATAAAACTTAAGGGACTCCATGGCCCACTTTGCTGTAAGACATTCCTTTTCAATGGTGGAGTACCTTTTCTCTCTGTCATGCAATTTCCCACTTATGTATAGAATAGGATGTTCTTTCCCAGCTATATGGTAACTCAAGACTGCACCTAGACCTACCTCTGATGCATCTGTTTGTAACAGAAATTGTTTCTCAAAGTCTGGGTTTCTTAAAACAGGGGCTGAACATAATGCAATGCAGCCTTAATGGCTCAAAAAGCCTCGTCACACTCTGGGATCCATTTCACATTATTTGGGAATCATTTCTTTGTGAGCTCAGTGAGGGGAGTAGCTAACTCAGCAAAGCTGGGAACAAATCTCCGATAATAACCAGCCAGTCTTAAAAATGACCTGACATGTTTCTTGGTTTTGAAGACAGGGCTATTAGCTACAGCTTCTATCTTAGAAACCTCTGGTTTAACGTCTCCATTTCCCAAAACAGCCCAAATATCTGGTTTCTTGCATGCTCAATGCACACTTAGTAAAATTAATTGTCAGACTTGCCTTTTTGATCGATTGGATAACTGCTCGAAGGTGTTCCAGGTGGCTTTTCCAGTCTGGACTAAACTTCACAGCATCATCCAGGTAGGCAGCACAATAACCAGTATATAAAGGAATAAAATTACATTCATGTAACGCTGGAATGCAGTGGGAGCACCATGTAAACCAAGGGGCATGGTGGGGAACTGATATAATCCTATAGGGGTGGCAAATGCAGTTTTGTCTCTGGATTTTTTAGCTAGGGGGATTTGCAAGTAACCCTTGGTGAGATCAAGGGTACTGACATACTTGGCACTCCCCAGTCTGTCCACCAAATCATCTATTCTGGGCATAGGATGACTGTCAAATTCTGACACTTGATTAAGTTTCCTAAAATCAAAGCAGATTCTTACACCCCCTTCTTTTTTTGTTTACAGTCACCATTGGTGATGACTATGCATTTCTTGACTCTTCTATGATACCCAGTTCTTCCAGTTTTTTTGTATTTCCTTAACCACGTCTGCTCTTAACTGCTCTGGTAATCTGTATGTCTTTTGTCTAATAGGGTGAGCATTCCTTGTCACTATTATGTTCTCAACCCCTTTTGCTTGGCCTGATACTGTGGCAAAAGTACTGTTAAATGTGTTTAGCAAGTTACAAATTTCTGCGGTTTGTTCGGAGGTTAAGGAAACATTCACCTTTACAGCATCAGCAGTTAATTTGTTCCAGTCAGTCATAAGCTACATCAATACCTTCATCAGTTTCTGGTAAAACTGGCAAAACAGCTTTTGGTGTTTTTTTCAACCCATTTCTTGAGGAGGTTAGCAAGGTATATCTTAGTAAGATTTTTCCTATCAGGGGTCTCAATCTCATAGTTAACTGTGCCAGTACATCTAAGCACTTAATAAGGCCCTTGCCACTTCATTAACAGTTTATTTTCTGTAGTGGGTAACAGTAACAAGACCTTTTCACCTGGCTCAAAAACTTTTTCCTTACACCATGGTCATAATACACCTTCTGCTAGTTTGGGGCTTCTTCCTGATTACTATGGGCAATGTCAGCATATTTTGCCAGCTTCTTTCTCAGGGCACACATATAAGATGCAATAGATTGCTTCTGATGGGAGTTATCTTCCCATGATTCTTTTATTACATATAGTGTCCCTTTAGGTTGTCTACCATACAGCATTTCAAATGGTGAAAAACCTGCTGATGCCTGTGGCTCTTCTCTGTAACCAAAAAGCAGGTAAGGTAAGTATTGGTCCCAGTCTTTCTCTTCCCCTTTTACAAACCTTTTTAACATGTGTTTTAGGGTTTGATTAAAACGCTCAACAAGACCGTCAGTCTGAGGGTGATAAGGGGAAGTTCTTATGGCAGTGATACCTAGTAGTCAGTACAGCTCCTTCAGTAATGCAGCACCAAAATTACTACCCTGATCAGTAATAATCTCTTTAGGTATGCCCACCCTGCTGAAAATGTTGGCAAGCTCTGCTGCCACTTTTGGAGCTGTAACAGTACTCATTGGAACTGCCTCTGGGTATTGACTAGCATAATCACATACTACCAAAATTAATTGATTACCCTTTCTACTTTTATCTAAGGGGCCAACCACATCCAGTGCAATTCTCTCAAAAGGCACATCTATTAAGAGTAGGAGTACCAGGGGCACCTTGTCTTTTTTTAGTCACTGGGGCTACTTTCTGACACTCAGCACAAGAATTGCAATAGGTAGCAACATCTTCATGAATTCCTGGCCAGTAAAATCTGTATAGCAATCTGGCAAGGGTGCGATCCTTCCCTGAGTGACAAGCCATAGGACTATCATGTGCTATCTGTAACAACTCAGATCTATACTTTTGTGGTATAAACAATTGTTCTCTCTGGTCCTGTCTCTGAGGTTTAACTGAAACTCTGCACAGTATCCCATTACATTTTATAAACAAAGGTGCACCCTGTTTTGATTTCACCCCCACCTGCTTAAAATAACCCTGGAGAGAAACATCATTAGTTTGTTCTGAAAGAAAATCACAAACAGTGATCACTTTAGTTTCAGCATTTTCATATGTTAACCCCTTATGTCCATCAGTCTTTTGTTGCCACTGTTTCTTCAGGTGTTGTCTTGCTTTCCTCTCCTCTGGATCTTGAAGCTGTGCTCAAACAAGTCCAAATCAAAATCAATGAAAGGAAGAGCCCCTACCATCTGAGATTTTCTTTTCCTGAGCTTTTGTTACCACAGCTGCTGAAACATCTGGATTTATTCCCTCTTTGATTAAAGGAGTAGTCCACCCAGAATGTACAAAAACATATGTTATGTAAAGTGTTTTAGTATGTATGTTAAGTCCTAGTGTGTCCTTCCCTCTGTCTGCTATTAGGAGTTTTTCCTAAATTAGCCTGCTAGCTGCATGGTAGTTTTTCGACCCCTGGGGATCTCCATCACAAATAGGTTTATTGGCTTTCTTTCTCCTACGATGCACCCTGGCTCATATGACAGTGATGTAGCTATGCCCTTAGATTTAGCAGGGTCTGTCACAGTTCAGCCACAAAGATAATACTTCTTTTAGAGAAGTCACACTGCTAGATTATGGGTGAGTGTAATCATTATTATTTTTTGACATTGGTACCTTGTCCTGCTATGTTACAACCTATAAGGTAATGTTCAGTTTTCGCTAGTAAGTGTTGGTGCAAAAACTGAAAGTGACTGAGAGGAATAGAGTAAACAGTGACATGATTCAAACACACACACACACACACACACATACAGCAGAACATAGCAGGACAAGGTACTAATATCAAAAAACAATAATGATTACACTCTCCCAAAATCTAGCAGGGTGTCTTCTCTGGAAGAAGTATTTGCTCTGTGGTTGAGCTGTGACAGACCCTGTAACAAGACACTGGCTTCTTGCAGGGGCAATTAGACATCACATCAAAGGGCACTCTGGGAAGACTATCTGGGACAAGAGGCCATAAAAGAAACCATAATGGCAACCTCCAAGGGCAATAAAACAGTTAGGGAAAGTTAGAAAAAAACAATTCTCACAGCCAGAGGAAAATAAAACACTGGGAACTGGTTAGAACACAGGAAAAAGTCTACTACATATCGTTTTCTGATTTTAACATGGAGTTTTCTTTTAAATCCTGGAAAGTCATTTCCAATAATCACAGGTACAGGTAACTTAGGTACTACCCCCACTTTCATTTGGTGCGACATCCCATTAATAGTCAGAGTCACTTGGCTGATGGGATAGCATCGAGTGTCCCCGTGAATGCAGATGACACTGTATCTGGTCCTTTTGGACACTGTTTTGCTAGCACTTCAATGTGTACTAGGGTCTGTCTGTTTCCTGAATCTATAAGTCCCTTCACAGTCTCATCTCCCACCTTGACAAGAACTTGCCCCAATTTGCTAAGGACAAATCTGCTCCATTGTCACTCTTCTTACTACGGCAATTTCTTGCAATTTCCTATAATATGACCTGGTTTATTACAGTTATACTAAATAAAGTCTTTGGGTGCAGATTTGTAACCCCCACCAGTGTTCTTAACAGACTTGGAGTTTAAATGGGAAAAAGAGTGTCTTACCAGTGCTTAGCTGTTACTTTGCTGCTGTGTGCTGTGGCGTCTGTCTGGCCATTTAATAGTCTTCAGCCTAAGAAACAGCCTTTTCACCACCTTCTGGTTGATGTTCTTTTACCCAAAACTGTACATCTGTGGGTAGTATGTTGATTAACTGCTCCATTACAGATGTGTCGATGATTTGTGAGACTGTTGTGCCATCTGGTTGGAGCCATTTTATCAGGAGTTCTCTGAGTCGGGTGAAGGCTTCTCAAGGATTGTCGACTGAGTTGTTCTTCAGAGACTGAAATCTCTACCTGTAGGTCTCTCCTGAGATGTTGAATTTTTTCAGGATTTTGTTTTTCACCAGGTCATAGGTTTCTGACTGTGCAGTGTCCATATTGCTATAGGCAAGTTGGGCTTTACCTGTCAGGTAAGGTACCAGTCTGACTGCTCATTGCTGCTTTGGCCACTGGCAGGCTGCAGCAACCCTTTCAAAAGTTGTTAGGTATGCTTCAGTATCATCAGATGGACACAAGCTTGCAAGTTTAATGTATTTCATGTAACCCGTGTCCTGTTGCTCATCTGGATCTGTGCCTGATCCTCTGCCTTAGATAGCCTGCAAGGCATCCAGCCACCTCTGCTCCTGTTGCTGCATCTCTTCTCTCCTCTGCTGCTCCAGTTGTTGCATTTCTTCTTTTCTCTGTGCTTCTAAATGTTGAATTTCTTGTTCTCTCTGCCGCATCTCCTCTCTTCTCTGTTTCTCCGTCTCTTTTTGTTGTTTAGCCTACCATTTGAAAAAGGCAGTCAGGCTTTCTGGTTCTGTCACTGCCTGTTCTTTTTCTATAACTGGTACTAGCTGTACAGTCTCAGCTTGGATTTCTATCTCTGCTAGTTTGGCTGCCATTCCCCTGGTAACCACTCCTGGGCTTGATGCTATATACTCCATACCTTTCTTCTATGCCTCCCTAGTACCAGGTCTAGTACCCATGCACAAAACTCCTGGCTTAGAGTATGCACGGTGTAAATCCCATTTAGGCTGACACCATCTGTCATTGAGGCACAGGTCAAGAAGCATAGGAAAAACCAGGAGCAGTTGTAAAATTCACAACAAGTGATTTATTATTAATAAAAGTAGAATAAAAAAAAACAAAATTGTTCAGTACAACTATTTACAAAGGCAGTATAAGCAGAGGATGTCCATCTGGGTTTCTTCTTAATTTCCAGTCTCAGTCTCTGTATTTTTCTAGCAAAAGCATTGCTGCTCTTTTTATAAGCCTTTTTCTGGGAACTCATTAAGAGAGCCTACTTTTCACAGAATGTTCTTGTAAGTTTACAGAATGTTTTTGTCAGTTTTGATGCAGGTGCAGCAAAAAGAACATAGTAACCCAGAACTGACCTCTTGTTTACAGCTCTACAAAGGGCTTAAAAACTGCATCTCAGGGTAACCCCTTGAGTTCCAAATAGTTTTACAATCATTTCAACAGTATAACTATATATAGTTTTATACAAAGGGATCCCAGTATCACATACAGTTTTACACAGAGAGTCACATATATTTTTTATACCTGCACATATGCAAGGGGGAAGAAAAGACAACACAGCAAGGGAAGGCAGAGAGATAGTGAGAGGCAGAGAACTGCGAAACCATCAGAATGATCAGTTCCTAGGTCTCGGAAGAAAATTTGGTTGCGCAACCAGACAGAGAAGACAGAAAAGGAGAGGACAGAACAGACCCTTGCTTTTAAACACTTTCTGCATAACAACTGGGACAGGACCGTATTCAGCCCTGTCACACTCCTGATTATTACTTCTCTTGAGTGCCTTGGCTGGTGACGTCACCACATTTGGAAGAGAGCGGCAAACAATCTCATCAGAGGTACCATTCTGGCCCAGCAATGTTCCCTTCCCTTCACCCACTGTCCTAACAATGTTTAGTCATTCCAAAAAGGGGAGATCGCGCTCCTGTTATTTTCAGGCCGGTGCAGCTGCAGGGTGGCTACCACAGAGTAAACAAACAAATCCAAGGTTGGCTGCACACAAGAAAATAAATAAATATCAACAACATCCATTTTAAAGTAACTGTGAGGTCCTTTTACTCAGGTACAATCTCTGGCAATTACAACTCACTAAGCAAGTAAACAGCCCAGCACTTTGCTTCCCACTGAGGCTTCTAAGGGGCTAATGAACACAAACTGGTGGGACTGCATTAAATTCACCTCCTTCCTGACATTGTAACAGTTCACTGCCTTCCTAATTGGCTAAAAACTTAACTCTTGCATTAATACAAAAACAGAGGAGCAAAAGGTAAAAAAAAAAAATGAAATTAACAATTAACTTCAACAGTGCTGTTGGCTATTCAGACTTAATTTAACTTGTATTTAATTAATACATACAGATGCTGATTTACAAGTGTGAGCCCCAAAATGGAGGTTATATATGAAATAATGCAATAGTGTACTGGCTCAAGTTCATTCATATCTGACCTGAGTCTATTTATTTTTATGTGCCTGTCTATTGTCATTAGATCAATTTTAAGGTAACTAGATCGGGGCTGTGCATGGGAGGAGTGAGGGACCCAGGTGGGCATCCAATCGGATGCCTGCCCTGGGTCCCAGAGTGTATCCCTTACATGCCCATGCAGGGGCACATGAGAAGGCGCAGAACACCACTGACTGAAAGAGGCACTGGTGGTACCCGGTAGTGGTGCCAGTACACACATGTCCATGGTGACCACCAGTGTGTCTCAATGTTAAGCCGAGTCCAGGTATAGACTGGCAGTGTGTTGTCAGTCTATACTTGGGCTCGCTGTAACACCGGGACGTGCACATTGCAAACCAGAGCAATTAGAAGCTCCAGCTATGCAGTACTGTAACAGACAGACCTGTTGTTGCTTCTGGCATGAAACATCATTCTAGGGACAGCCACGGGTGGTTGTGGGAGCCCCACTCATTGCGGTGTTGTTTGAAATGCCAGCGGAAAGGCAGGCAGGATCAATCAGATAAATTTTAAATATAAAATGCAATGGGAAACTAAAAAAAGACTACTCTTTAGTGAGTACTAATCAGGCCCTGCCTCACACTGAGGTGGGACTCATTTTTAAGTGGACTTTTCCCTTTAAATCAAGGCCCCATATGCCAGTTTCGGTGGGTGTTCAGACGGACTTTAAATGGCACTTCTCAAAAAGAGACGGGGAATTGCTCCTGGCGTCCTGGTCAAATTTCCTCCATTCACTTAAATACTACCCACTCTGGTTAAATATCATAGTAACATAACAATTTAAAGTTGGAAAGGTTTCAAAGTCCATAGGGTCCACCCCTCCTTCTACCCACTACATAATCAGAGATAATACAATGGCAAGAAAAAATCCTGGACTCTGATGGGTCAGTCTTAGGCTGGACCCATGATGTTATCCCAGCACAACATCACGGGTCTAGTCTCAGCCTCACTGTGAACCTGTAGATGAGCTTGAGCATCTTGAACACCTTGAGCATTTGCTTGATTGTTTCATCTGCTCTTAAAAACCAAAAATATTTTTCCACACAAAAACATCTTTAAAATGATTTTTTTTATTCTGTATAACAACGAGCCATTGTATAATAGCAATAATGCCCTCCAGGGTGTGTTTCTTTTGGGATAATGTCACTCCTCAGTTGTTGGATGCACTCAGCCTGCGTCCTCGTGCCCAACCACCTGAGGCGTGATGTTATCCCAGCATGACACACACCCTGTCGGGCATTATTGCTTAATTAATACATGTGCTGTGCAAGAATGGACTAAATTATAGGGATGCCTACCCACCCTACTACCCAGAGTATTTATTTGTTGATTGGCACTTACTTTACCACGTAAGTGATGCAGAGACTAAGAAGTTTCATTTTCAGATGTGACCAGTGGGGAATGACTAAAGATAGTGGGATGGGGGGCCATATAAGAACACTGTACAGAGTACCCCACAGTTCCCTTGGTAGAAAGTCATTTGTCCATGCTTACCTTGAATATTTTCATTTGGTTTGAATTGTATATTCACACCTTGCATGGGGCTGGAAACAGGAAAATATTTCTTAGCACCCCCCCCTCCTTTTTTCCTGGTCAACAGAAATAAACACACAGATTCATTCAAGTTCACAGTGCAGCAACTGCACACACACACACATATATTCATGTTCACAGTGCAACACACACACACACGCGCACTCATTCATGTTTACAGTACAACACACACGCACTCTCATTCATGTTCACAGTACAACACACACGCACTCTCATTCATGTTCACAGTACAACACACACTCACACACATTCATGTTCACAGTGCAACACACACACACACACACACACACACACACACACACGCACTCGTGTAGGAAATAAAGGAATGAAAAGGAATTTGATTTTATTTAGGTTGTTTCATCATGCAACCCATATCTCAAAGTGTTTTACAGCCTGAATGAGGGAGGCAGAGAATACTGCTGCCATTAGGTGCACAGGGAGAGTCCAGCTTTGATTAGGTAGAGATTACAGTTCAGGTCACAAAGTGAGTAAGTGGAAGTGGTAGGATTCAAGCTCCAGGTTCACAGCTTGGCAATCTATGTATTAGTCCAAACTGCCTCCCAATACGCTCCCAAATTATCGCCTGTAGATATATTATAGGGGTGCGGTTGCACCTCTATAGTTAGGGTTCAATGGTCACTTCTATGTTAAACTCAAAATTTTGCAAATTAATAACTTTACAACCATTCAAGTGATTCAAATGAAATGATGCATGCGCCATCAGGTGTCACAGATCTCCTGATGTGGCATGTTTTGTTCTGGTCAGATATGTGGGTATGGAGATACAGAGTGTCAAAAAATGTGAAAATTACTGTTTTTTGTAACACTTTGAATCAACAAACATAATTTTTTTTAAAACCCTCTTAAATAACAGAATTGTAACACATTGCAAAATATAACCAGGTAGTTCATTATATAAGTTCACTGCATAAAATTGTATGGGATTCTGAGCAAATGCACTTTTAAAATAGGGAATCCGAAAATTAAAGTTAGCCTGCGACCTGGTCCTTACACCATTCATCAGTTTGGGAAACTATACTACCGCTTGGCCCACCTAGTCTGCCCACTTTCCTACCTAACGGATAAGCTGCAGATCCTAGTTAACCAACAGTCTACTTCCTCCTACCCCCCACTAGAATTGCCTTATGTCTGTCCCATGCATTCTTGAATTCCCCCACTGTTTTTGACTCTACGACCTCCTCAGGAAGGCTATTCCATGTATCTACAACCCTCTCTGTGAAGAAATACTTCCTCACATTACCTCTGAGCCATCCCCTCTATCTTCAAGTTGTGCCCCTTGTTTTTAAGCATCTCTTTTCTGAAAGATGCTACCCTCTTGGACTTTGTTGATCCCTTGAGGTATTTGAAAGTTTCTATCATGTCCCCCCTCTCCCTCCTTTCCTCGAGGCTATACATCTTTAGTTCCTTTAGTCTTTCTTCATATGTCTTCTGATGCAGACCCTGCATCATTTTGGTTGCCCTCCTCTGGACAGCCTCCACCCTCTCTGTGTCTTTGTGGAGATGGGGTCTCCAGAACTGTACACAGTACTCCAGATGTGGTCTTACCAACTATCTGTACAGAGGGCCAACAACTTCCTGTTTTCTACTGGTGAGGTCTCTCCCTATGCATTCCAGTATCCCCCCAGCCCTCCTTACTGCCTTCTCACATTGCTGGCCCACCTTTATGTCATCTGATATGACTACCCCAGGTCCCTTTCCATTTTTGTAGCCAGTATCTCACTTCCCATTGTGTAATCTTCCCCTGGGTTTTTGTTTCCCACAGGTGCATTACTTTGCACTTCTTTGCATTGAATCTAAGCTGCCATACATTTGACCATTACTCCAACCTTGCCAAGTCCCTTTTCATCCTTTCCACCCCACCTTGTGTATCAACCCTGTTGCAGATCTTTGTGTCATCTGCAAAGAGGCATACTTTCCCTTCCAGTCCCTCTGCAATGTCACTTATACAGACATTAAAAAGGACCGACCCCAGTACTAAACCCTGCGGTACCCCACTAGTAACCCTCCTTTCTTCACTGTGGACTCCATTTACTATTACCTGCTGTGTTCTGTTGTCTGACCAGTGTTTTAACCAGGCTACTGAGAGACTATTGGGGGCCAAAGAGAAATGTTATAGTTACAGAGATCATAAATAAAGTTTATTTTTGGTCTCATTGTGGCTGGTTGTGTGTACAGGGCAAGGGCAGGCTGGCAAAATAAATCTTTGACTTGTGCCATCCAGAGGAGAAAACGAATGAGAGAGACTATTAGGAGCCAAAGAGAAATGTTATAGTTAAAGAAATCACAAATAAAGTTTATTCTTGGACTCATTGTGGCTGGTTGTGTGTGTACAAGGTGAGAGCAGGCTGGCAAAATATATATATATTTTTTTTATTTGTTAATTGCATTGTTTTACCAGGAAGGCACACTGAGCAAAAAGTCACTTGTATCGTGGTGCGACCTGGGGGGAAGGGTACAATAGGGATAAGACATTAAACATTCAAGTTACATAGATCAACATCAACATACAATTACTTAAGGCCGGTATTACAGTGTTACAAACAGTGTTGTGTATAATGGGTAAATTGAGAGAACAATAATAAACAAGTGCTTATGTGAAAGGAAGGGTGAAAGGAGAGAGAGAAGGAGTGAAATGAGGGATGGGGACAGAATTGTGTCCTAGGGAGACCCCTTCAGGATGCGGATAACACTGCAAGGGGACTGGGGGGGCTAGAGAGAGGGGGGTTAAGGTAGTAGGGATTTAGAGGGAAGAGTGAGAGGGAGGAAGTGTAAATTAACACCTAGGAGGGGGTGGGGCCTATGCCAAGGAACCCTTCAGGATACTGGGGACCCTGCAAGGAGACATGGAAGGTCAAAAAAGTTAGATGGGGAAGGGGTAGAAAGGAGGCAAGCCTAGGCACAGTAGGACCCCTTCCGGATGCTGAGAACCCTGCAAGGGGACTGCCAAGGCTAGGGAGAAAGGAGGAGAGGGTAGGGGAAGGGTGGAGTTGTGAGAACTAACACTTGGGGGGGGGCTAGAGTCAATCCCATGGGGAGCTTCGGGGACTAAGGGTCCATGCAAACAAAAAGGGAAGGCCAGTAGGGATGGTAGAAGGGAGGAGAGAGAAGGTAGTGGATATAAGGTGGGGAGGAGTTATTTCTGGGAGGGGCAATGGGTAAGTTCCAAGGAGGAAGATATGTAAGGAGCTAGAGGAAGTGAATTAAGGAGGGTCATAACAGGAACAGCTAGGTGCAAGATTGTTGCAGAGGGCAGTTTTGATGGATTAAATATAGAAACATAGACTTTGACGGCAGATAAGGACCACTTGGCCCACCCAGTCTGCCCATTTCCTTACTTGGATAAGCTGTAGATTCTAGTTTACCAACAGCCTACTTCCTCCTACCTCCCACTATAATTGCCTATGTCTGTCCCATGCATGTTTGAATTCCCCCACTGTTTTAGACCCCACAACCTCCCCAGGAAGGCGATTCCATACGTACACCACTATCTCCATGAAAAAATATTTCCTCATGTTATCCCTGAGCCATCCCCCCTCTATCTTTGAATTGTGCCGCCTTGTTCTTACACATCTTTTTTTCTGAAAGATGCTACCCTCCTGGAATTTGTTGATACCCTTGAGGTACTTGAAAGTTTCTATCATGTCCCCCCATCCCTCCTTTCATCAAGGGTATACATATTAAGCTCTCTCAGTCTCTCGTCATACAGTTTCTGATGCAGACCCTGCACCATTTTAGTTGCCCTTCTCTGGACCGCCTCCATCCTGTCTGTGTCCTTGTGGAGATGGGGTCTCCAAAACTGCACACAGTATTCCAGATGGGGTCTCACCAACTGTTTGTACAGAGGGATAACCACTTCCCTTTTTATGTTGGTGCACTTGCACAGCCAACATCTTGGGACAGTGCAGCTTTGGAGGTGCGGTCGCTGTTGGGCAAATACAGGGCACGCATCAGTAGGTGCATCCCTCATTCCCCAATCAGCCTGCATATGGGCACCACACCATGCATACATAATGTGGCGAGCACATCTAAGGAAAGGTCCGCTGCAATCCGAGCAAAGCATGTCAGACGCAGCGGGCCTTTTCTTGCCATGCTCGCCACCATTACGCACATGGTGGTACACCGGCCTCCAAACTGCCGACTTTGAGGGTGCCCAATCCCCCTGTCGGTTACCCCTGCCCTGCCCACTGTACTGCCGACGGGGGATCCCACTCCCTGTTAGCATAAATAACCCCCCCATTTGTTATATGCCAAGGGGGTGGCCAATCCCCCTTGGCTCTAACCCCCACTTTACTTGTGTGTTGATGGGGAAGCCCACTCCCTGTCAGCATAAAGAACCCCCCTCCCCCATTGTGAAATGCCAAGGGGTGCCCAATCCTCCTCGACTCGGCCCCCTTTCTTGTGTGCAGCGGGGTGCCTAATCCCGTCGGCATAAATCTAACCGCCCCGGTTATGTGCCGATGAGGTGCCCAATCCCCATCGGCTGAAGACCCCAAAAAACAGTTAGGTGGCACGCTGGGAGCTCGTGGACTGGGAACACATCTGCACTCTTTAAAGCTGACTGCGAACTGAGGAAATGCGGTAAGCTGTATAATGGGATAGATAGGGTTTTTCAACTTTGGTGCATATCATGAGGCATTTTTGTCTTTTTGCAAATTTTTCAACATGAGGTTTTGGGACCCTCCTCATGAATTCTATCACGTTATGACATTATCGTCCCGAAGGTGATTTCGCAGTCACGCGCGGAATCACCTTTGGGACTGATTAATGCAAGGACAGTGGCAGTGTTCATGAGGTGGGCCTCAAAATGCCTATGTTGCAAATTTGGTGGAAAAACTCCAAAATGGCTGTTTCTAGCGTGCGTTAGCATGAGTTGCTACGCACTCGGAATTCGCAATTACGCAATATTTTCTCACACAGCCAGATTTTCAACATTGTCATTTTTCTACACCTCCTTGTGAACAGTACAGCTGTCATTTTTCACATCCTGGCGAAATGTGTTTCCACACTTCCGGTGCACAATAGTCGCGCCGCTGTGAAATCAGTGTTTGAGGCAGATTATGAAAATGACAGTGACATGTTCATGAGCAGAAATCCTAAAATGTCTAAGTTGAAAATTTGGTGACGATACTCCATAAAATGACTGTTACGAGCGTGCGTTGCGCAGTTGCTACGCAAGCCTCGTAACTTCGCAAATTCGCAATATTTTCATGCCAGATTTTCAACATTGTCATTTTTCTTTTCCTCCTTGTGAACAGTACAGCTGTCATTTGTCACATCCTGGCCGAAATGTGTTTCTGCACTTCCGGCACACAATAGCGCGGTCTCTGTGGGAAACCAGTGTTCAGGGCAGATTACAAAAATGCATGTCACACTGTTCATGAGCAGAGGTCCTAAAATGCCTATGATGAAAATTTGGTGACAATACTCCATAAAATGACTGTTACGAGCGTGCGTTGCGCAGTTTGAACGCACGCTCGTAAGTTCCCAAACTTATAATATTTTCACTCTAGATTTTCAACAGTGCCATTGTTCTGCACCTTCTAATGAACAGTACAGCTGTCATTTTTCACATCCTGACCAAAATCTGTTTTCGCAGTTCTGACGCAGAATAGCGCAGTCGCTGTGGAAAGTCCGTGTTTGAGACACATTATGAAAATGATAGTGATACTGTTCATTAGCAGATGTCCTAAAATGCCTATGTTGAAAATTTGGGGACTAAAGTCAATAAAATGAGTGTTTTATGAGCATGCGTTGCGCAGTTTGCATGCACGCTTGTAACTTTGTGAATTTGTAATAGTTTCACTCCAGCTGTTCATCACTGGCATTTTAACATACCTCCTAATGAACAGTGCAGCTGGCTGAAATGTGTTTTCGTACATCCAGCGCAGAACTGCACGGTCGCTGTGCAAAATCAGTTTTCGGGAGAGTTCCAGGAAATGACGGTGACACTATTTATGTGCAGAGGTCCTAAAATGCTTCTGTTGAAAATTTGGTGCTGAAAGTCCCTAAAATGATTGTGTTGCAAGCGTGCATTGCGCAGTTTCCATGCAGTCTTGTAACTTCGTCAGTCTGCAATATTTTCATGCCACATTTTCACCACTGGCATTTGTACACACCTCCTTATCAACAGTCCAGCTGACATTTTTCACAGCCTGCCCAAAATATCTTTCGCGGCTTGTGGCACGCAGCTCGTGCTTGCCAGTACAAAAATCACCTTTTGGGACACATTAACAAAATCACAGCGCTATGCGTCTCTAGCTCCGCCACTCCAACTGCCAATGTCAGCGCAACAACATTCGGCATTGACAAATGCTTGTTCTACTTGTGATGCCTCTCCCTATGCATCCCAGTATCACTCCAGCTCTCCTTACTGCCTTCTCACACTGCTTGCCCACCTTTAGGTCATCTGATATGACTACCACCAGGTCCCTTTCCATTTTTGTTGTTGTTGGTACCTCCCACACCACTGTTTACTCTTCTCACGGGTTTTTGTTTCCCAGGTGCAAGGGGCACAATTTGAATATAGAGAGGGGGACGGCTCAGAGGTAATGTGAGGAAGTATTTCTTCACAGAGAGGGTTGTTGATGCAAGGAACAGCCTTCCTGAGGAGGCTGTGGAGTCAAAGACAGTGGGGGAATTCAAGAATGCATGGGACAGACATAAAGCAATTATAGTGAGGTGTAGGAGGAAGTAGGCGGTTGGTTAACTAGGATCTGCAGCATATCCATTAGGTAGGCAACTGGGCAGACTAGGTGGGCCAAGCAGTCCTTATCTACCATCAAATTCTATGTTTCTAATCTTGGTCTCAGTGTGGCTGTGCAGTGTGTGTACACTGTACAGGACAGGCAAGCAGGCAAAATAGTGCTTGCATCTGTCTGTCTGTCTGTCTATCTCTCTTCCTGCACACTCACATCATGGCCTGAACAGGATACGTCACTAGTACAACCCAGTCATGAAGCAGCTAGCAGTTATTGCTTTTATTTAGCAGTTTTACTATATTTTTTTAGACAAATCATGCATTCAATTATTTTCTTTTGGCTTCTGTGTTGAATATGACCAACTTTGGCCACTTTTATTTATTTTACCACATTTTTTTTCAAATATTTATAAATAATCAGAACAAATCAGAACTCCACCATGTTCCGGTTCTTATTTAATAAGGGTCAGAACTTCACCGAGTTCTCCCTGCCCTAATATATATAAATATCTGTATATACACACGTATAAGCATACACATTCAAACATACACTTAGGGTATACACACACAGATGCACAGTACATGAGCACATACAGAAATATGTACATAGACACACACACACACACACACACACACACACACACGCGCGCACACACACACGTACAGTACATGAGCACATACAGAAATATGTACAGTGACAGACACACACACACACACGTACAGTACATGAGCACATACAGAAATATGTACAGTGACAGACACACACACACACACACACACGTACAGTACATGAGCACATACAGAAATGTGTACATAGTGACACATACACACATATGTACAGTACATGAGCACATACAGAAATGTGTACATGGTGACTCACACACACACACACACACACACACCCATGCATGCATGCACATGAAATCCTTTGGTAGATTCCATAGAAAAACATCCATCTCACCCCAGACCTTTGGCCTTGGGTTGTCTGTGATAGGTACTTAAGAAGAGGTTCTGAGAAGGGCTATAAATCTTACTGCCTGGCAATCCATTATCGGTTTGCCTACTTCATCGACTGCTACTCTGTCTTCATGTCCTTGCAGACGCCTCTGGCTAATTAAATTATCCGAACAGTGGGACTGTAAAGCACTTGATTTGCGTACCTTACAACAATCATAATTAATTAGCACATGTAATATACACCATAATGTTTTAACCAGATTCTCTCCCCTGCTTTGCTGGTGAGTCGTCGGTACCCCTTACTGAGTAAAACAGAGTCATTTTCCCCCTGTTAAATGTGCAAAAAAAAAAAACACATGAATGGAGAATAGTAAAAGGCTGTTCTGTTTTTATTGGTTTGTAGTGTCATTGTTATAATTATTTTGAACTAGACAAGATTAATTCTTTTGCCCAATAAATCAGTACATATTTTTAGCGTAAATTTGTAACTTCATAAGGAACCATGGTACCTCACTGAAAACGAGACTGAGTTACGTAACCCTGTTCATTTAGTATGAACAATATTTTACTACTACTAGTACATGTGCAGTACATCCTCTGCTGATTCAAGGTCCTGAGTTTGAAGCTCAGTGTGGTGACTCACCACATTAGTGCACAAGTGCAGAGCACCATCTGTTGATAAAAGGTCCTGAGTTCAAAACCCAGCATGTTGACTCACCACACTACTGCACCAGTGTAGAGTACCTTCTGCTGATACTAGGCCCTGAGTCTGAATCCGGGCATGGTGACTCACCATACTGATAACAACTGTACTGCTGATAAGAGACTCTGAGTTTGAATCCTAGCATGCTGACTCACCATACTAGTACACAAGTGCTAAGCACCCTCTGTTTGTACATGGGCCTGAGTCTGAATCCAAGTGTATCCATACAGTTCCATGTCATGTCAGTGCAAAGAATTTCATCACAGTCAAAGTGAGTGCGGGCAAATCGCCACATGTAAAATCAGCGCTAGTAAATTTACTCGCATTGCAGCACATTGCAAAGTAAAGCACCATCTCCTTTGTTTCTGGATGGGCCTTGCAGTCCTTATTTGCTGTCAACTTCTATGTTTCTATGTTTCTCTCCCCTGTATGTTCCCCGTGTATTCCCCAAGAATGTTCAACCTCTGGTAACCAATATGTATATCCCACCTGGCTTTTTCAACATAGAAGGAACCACAAAAGGTTAAAGCAAAGTTCCAGCTGCAAAATATCAAGTATCTCAAATATCTGAAATTGAGGCGGATCTTAGGAAAAATAAATAGAGAGTGGCAAAGTAACTCACTCGCTCTGCTGAGTCGGAGTTGCTGCGTGGTCTCATATCCTGGCGGTTTTAAAGCAAAGTCCCAGCTGCAAAATATTAAGTATCTTAAATATTTGAAATTGAGGGGGATGTTAGGAAAAATAAGTAAAGAGTGGCAAATTGTCTCACTCACACCGCTGAGTCGGAGTTGCTGCGTGATCTCATATCCCGGCTGTACGGATCTTCAGTGTCTCTCTTACTAAGCCAACAGTTAACAGGAGCACAGACAGCATTAAGCCGACTACAAAGTAATTAAAAAAATATCAAACATTTAGAAAATAGTTATTTCTTTCATTTTATTTATTATTGCTGTGCAACAGTCCTTGCCTCAGAGTTTTAAAATGCAGCAAGAAAAAAAAATATGTGTAGCTAGGTTGAGTTTTTATTTAGTACTGCTGTGATTCACTTTATTTATTTATTTATTAAAATGGGTAATGGGGCTTATTGGCAAGAAATAGTGCTCTGGGTTGAGCTTGTGCTGTAATGTGTATTTAGCAGTATTTGCATTTCATGGGTTTGTATGCGCTGAATTGCTTGCGCTGTTTTTCTTGCCCAGACTTGAAGTGATTCCATCCATACAGGCCCTGTCCACACTATGCCTCTGTAACATTACAGAGGGCTCAAACCGTTACCGTAACAGTTTGCGTTTACATCTGTAACGTTACAGAAGGCGTTTTCAAAACCGTTATAGAAACCTGTTTGTAAGTGGTTTCTACAACAGTTATGGTAACGTTTACAGATCTGTAACGTTACAGCCTGCAGTGTGGATGCGTGAGAGTGTGCCCCTTCAGTCCCTACTATACCACAATGCAGCGAGGCAGTGCAGTGGTGCAGTCTGGGACGTAAACCAGGGCAAGAACCAGGAAGTGTAAGGCGCTGATCGCGATGCGATCGCGAGTGCAGTGAACCTCATCAGTCAGGCGGGTATTCCAATAAATGCCACCAGCTGGTGTAGTAGCCCAAGAACCAGCAGTAGGAAGCATCAAGGCTGTGTTTGTGCAGAGTGCTTTGTCTGAGTGTGGCCAGTATAGCCAGCAGTGAATCAGTGAAACATCAGTGTCCCAATAACTGCACAGGCAGTAGGCAGCATTATAGGTAGTGGAGGTGTAGGCATGGCTGATCGTGGTGCCACATGGCCTGATGAGGCAACGAAATTACTCGTTGACTACTGGACACAGGAATGGGTACAGTCAGAATTGGCTAGTGCACGTCGCAACACCAAGGTGTATCAGAAAGTGTCCGAATACCTATTTGAACATGGCATCGAAAGGAGTGCCAAACAATGCAGAGACAAAATAAAACAACTCAAAGTGCACTACCACAAGACTCGTGACAGCAACAAGGCGCTCTGGTGGTGGTGGGTGGCGTGTGTCCGTTCTACGATGAATTGGACAAAGTACTGGGAACAAGGCCAACAGCGAACCCCACTTTGTCCTGGAGAGTTCTGCAGTGGAGTCCGATGATGGTGATGGTGCGGGACGGAGGAGTCTGCCAGCCCAGCACAATTGATGCTGACATAGAGGCAGGTGGAGAGTCAGGTATGCGCACTATCAGTCACTATGTGGGGTGCTGGGGGGGTGAGAGGTGGGTAGCACATACTGGGTGGCATGATGCGGCTGAGAGGCATCTAGGGCGCAGTTTGGAACCAGATGCCAATGACTGCATTAATGTAGTTGGGGAGATAGGGGTATATGTTCAGCGTTCTGCAGTGCAGTTGTATACTGTATACTGAATAGTGCTATGAAGTATTTCCAGTAGTTATGGTTGAATGATGCGGATTGCATGGGAACTGGGTAACATAACAAATAAATGGCTGGGTGTGGTTGGGGTTCTTGGTGGGGATGGGAGGTTGCTTGGCGGTGTTTGCTGGGGGCCTGGCAGTTGTGTTGTACACTGTGTACAAACAAGCTGCTGTCATGGAGGTGGGTGGTTGCAGTGCTGCCAGTCAGCAGATGTTACCAAGAAGTACTATGCCACTTGCCTGTTGCAGCCTGAGAGTAACCATACGTGGCATGTTCATACACAACGTTTGTTGTTCTGTAGATGATGAGAATCATGAGCAGACATCCTTGGATAATGACCTGCTGGAGGCATCATCATCAGTGTCATCGGCTGCATCATGTGCTGTGAATGATGAACGCCCTGGAACATCAAGCGATACCTCTGGTGGTGGCAGGCGAGGAGCTGCCAAGCGCTCATTTGAACGACAACCACTTGTCAACCTGAGAAAGAAGAAGAAAGAATCAAGACTGGCCGACCTGATTGGAGCAGTGCTGGAGCTCACATGGCAGATGCTGCAGCAGCAGCATTGAGAGCAGCTTGAATTGGAACGGGAGAGGGCTAGGGAGGAGAGGGAGATGGAGGAGAGATTAAGGAAGCAAGAGGCAGAACAAAATGCACAATTCTTTAGCAACATGTTAAAACTCTTAACTATGCAGTTCCAACAGGCAGCCACAAATGTCATGGTCCAGCCACAGGGTAGTATGCCACCTGCAGACCCTGGTAGCGCAGCAAGTATGTTTGCAGGCATCACCCGTACTGCAACAAGTTCCACCCAAGTCGGCAGTACTCAAGGCACTATGTCCACCACTTGTACCCCTGTCATGTCCCACAGTGCTTATCTCACAGTCAGTCATGGCAACATCCAGCATGCCACTGATGTCCCATGTGGCTCTCTGTCCTCCCATAACATGTACCAGGCACCTATGCTTGGCAACCCTAGGATAGGAATGAGGGTGACTGGTGGTGGTACAGGAGTGCCACCTACTGTGTCATGTCAGACACATTTTGATTCAAACCCACAGCATGGCAGCATCCCCTCAAGTGCCCCATCCACTTTGCCCTCTGCCACAAATACACACACACAGGGTGCCAGGAATGCTGATCCTGAACCAACATTGGCTGTTCCAAGCTTCACACATGATCTGTACAGTGAAGATTTCCAGTGGACAACACTGTGAGCTCAAGGGCTGGTCTCCCCATGTTACGTTTGGAATGTCACTTGTTCTGTGGTGGCGTAAGTTGTTAGAATGATACCTGTTGTTATCCCCCCCCCCATAATGTTACTCAGGGAACCCAGTACAGCTGGTAGGCTACACTGTATGAGAAGTGGTTCAGTGTGAATCAGTAGGTCTCATAGCACACTACTGGTAGTTGCTTAACAACTGCAGAACTGTTTGTAACAAATGCACAGCAGCGTATAAGCTCAGGATGACTTTATTGTACACTTGCACAATTGCACTGAATGTAAAGTGCTGGCATCGTATGCTACTATTAACAAATGAAACACTGTACTGGCGACATTATGTCATTGCATCATTGTCTGTTGCACAGCTGTGCATTTCTGCCTTGTTTATTGTTGTTCCGCATCATCCACTGTTGTTGACATTGCAACCTTGGGACGGTACGGTCCAGCACTATGTTCTGTATACCTGGTGGTGGAAAGAAACACATATCAGGAATGTATGACAAAATATGCAATACTGTCTGAGTCCCTAAAAGGGACACAGTTTTCCCTTAGCTGTGAAATACATATAACTGCAAATAAGTGACAACATTACTCACCAGACTGATGTTATATGGTATGTTTTTGTTTATTTTGTTTATGTTTCATTATGTCTGTGCACGTAACAGGCGTACTACTGAGGCAATGTTACATACGATGCTCTGTCACATATGTTGTTGGTCTGCTGTGCCTAATGTTTGATCATTACTGTGCCAATGTTTGGACATCTGCGTATACGTTTAGTGTGCAGTGTAGTACTTCATACATGGAGTACACTGTGTATGGCAGGGAACCTCAACAGAATACATGTCATGACACTGATGTGTACCAGTAGGGCCTAACGCTACATTTCTGTCTGGCTGATGCTGCAATACTGGACATGGTTTGTTGTACCACCAGACATCTAACGACATACTTGCCATGCATACAGCAATAAACACAGCACTACTGAACTGAACTGACTTGCGTATCATTCATTATGCATGTTGGAAGTACATGGGTCACTGGTGGGCATGGGGTGCTGTGACATGATAGGTGGTATCTTGCACAGGTATCTGTGAGTGTGTGGAAAGGTGGATGGCTACACGATTGTTACACAGTGGGTCACGGGTGTGTGCTGGTTTTTGCACTGCTGCATGTGGACACCATTCCTTACCACTTGGTGCAATGTGCACATATGTGCAGGAACAGAACTTACCGAACCTATGCATCCATGAGGTTGTCAGCTAGGGTATCCCTGATCAGTGATGCGAATCGACTCTGGCCCGTGATAGTCATTTCCTCTGTGGGTACACTGTCATGGTCTGTAGGCTGTGGATATATGTCTGTTGCACTGTCCAGTTCTCAGCTGTCCATGAATACTTCTGCCCTTGTCTCGCACAGATTGTGCAGCGCACAGCATGCCCCTATGACGTAGGTAGCATTGTTGATGCTGAATTCACTTCTCTTCAACAGGCACCGCCACCTCCCTTTGAGGCGCCCAAAGGCGCATTCAACCACCATGCATGCCCTACTGAGTCTGTAGTTGAAGTTGCACTTCTTGGGGTCACCATAGTCATTGTACGGCTTCATGAGCCAGGGCAGTAGGGGATAGGCAGGGTCCCCCAAAACAACAACAGGCACAACAATTCCAGCTATGTGTCTTGGTGGTTCCATGAACAGTGTACCTTTCTGCCCAAGGGTGAACAGCTTGCTGTTTCGGAACACCCTTGCATCATGGACCTTGCCTGGCCATCCCACGTTAATGTCCATGAAACAATACCTGTGGTCGACAAAGAGCCTGCATAATGATGGAGTAGTATGATTTCCTATTGAAGTACTCTGTGGCATTTCCTGGGGGCATATGATTGGGAAATGGGTGCCATCCACTGCACCGGCCACAACTTGGGAATCCCCAGTCCTTCTCAAATCCAAGCACTATGTCATGACATTCTGCACCAGATAACCTTTGGCAGCAGTACTTTCACTATGGCACGGCACACTTCTATGACTATCACCCCACAGTGGACCGACCAACACCAAACAGATGGGACACTGTTCTATACTCTACATTTGTTGACAGCCACAGTGCTATTGCAACTCTTTGTCCACTGGTATTGCTGGACGAGGGTGTATATCCCTCCGGGTGATGTACGGAGCCAACTCACCACAGAGGCAATTGAATGTCTGCCTGCACATCCATAAGTTTGATAGCCACTGCTCATCTGTCCAGGATCGCACAATGTTGTCCCACCACACAGTGCTTTTTCTGTGTGCCCACACAGCCCTGGGTACTGTGCCACTTTCAAGGATACACATCAATATGTCCTGTAATATGGACACTGTGTCAAGCACACCTTGGCAAATGCTGGCAAGCCTGCGTGAGGCACGACGTTGTGCAGCCCTCCTCTGTCTCCTACACCTGGCAGTCTGCAGGTTCACTGTATAATAGTGCATTATACCAGCCAAGGAACACACTGCTTTCGAAAATGCTGCCATGTTTCACACACCCTACTGTGTTCTGTGTGCATGGCAACCCTTGGCATTCTGGGACATTGCTATTCAGCACCTACTGCATCTTGGGATAGCCACTGCTTCCAAGGGGTTACACCACTCCCAGTATTTTTCAATAGTGTGGACAGGCTGTAACGTTATCGTAACGGTTTCAACACTGTTCCTTTTGTAGTGTGGACGCACTGTAACGTTACAGGGCTGTAATGGTTTCAAACCGTTACAGCTTTTAGTGGTGTAGTGTGGACAGGGCCACAGTTTACTGTATCCATAACTTAAATGTACTTGCCTTGTTATGCTCATGTTTGTATATTTTGACTCTGTATAATTCTATACTATAGAGGATAATGTATGGTCATCGATCAGTAACCATTTTGTTAATCATCGAGAGGTTGCCAGGTGACCATGTGAACCTCAAGAACGAAGCTTGAGAGGTTTTTGTCACTATGGCAACCTTGAGATGGTTTAGCAAACTGGTTGCTGATCGATGTACCATACATTACATTTTATAGTGTATGGTACTCGAAAAGATCAAAATAATGAAGCAGGATCCTCTCTTTTGTCAGCTCCCTCATTCCAGTCACTGCCATTCCTGTTCATACTCTCACTGCTTTGGCCATTTCAAGAAGATGGTCTGTTCAAGAACCGCACATGCGCAGAGCGATCCTCTTTGTTATACCATCGGTGTGATGTACCATCGATGGGTTAACAATATCATGACGTCACATCAATGGTATAACAAACCTGTAAAATGTTAGATTTTTGTGTATAACAATGTTCGACCATACATTATACATGTATTATGTGTAATTCATTCCAGGTCACCCTGGAAAAAGAGACTCTGGGTTCCAGTGGGCCTGCCCATTTAACAAATTCAATAAACAAACAAATAATACATAACGTGGGGAGACTCACCACACTACTGCACAAGTAGTGCTGAAAGGGTCGGACTTCAAATCCCAGTATGGTGATTCATTGAGACAAGGTCCTGAGTATGAATCCCATTGTGGTGACTCACCACCCTAGTGCACAAGTGCAGTGTACCCTCTGTTGATACAAGGTCCTGAGTTCAAAACCTGGCATGGTGATTCACTACACCACTGCACAAGTGCAGTTCATGCTCTGTTGATACATAGGGAGTTTGAATCTAGCTTGGTGACTCACTACACTAGTTAAAAAGTGCAGTGCCCCCTCTGTTGATACATGATTTGACATCAGATCCCAGTATGGTGACTTATTGAGACAAGGGGCTCGATTTTCAAAGACACCTCCGAGCAACGCAAGTGGTGTCACCCTAGGGCTGCGGAGAACTCAGGGTGCGTCAGGGATGGGGTTCCCTGTGCCAAAAATCCTGGAGCTGCCGCAGCCTCATTCTAGTGCCAAACATTTGGCGCACCTGTGGGAATTGCCACAGGGATCTGTCTCCCTCCACCCAGTGCAACATTAGAAGAGGCCACGAGGGTTTGGAGGATTATCTGCATGCCAGGATGGGGCCAGGGCAGAAGGAGCATGGGGGTACCCTAGGAGGCTTTGTAGAGACAGCAGGCATGACAGGGAGTGATGTGACACCCGGCGTGGTGCCCTTTGCAGAGCCCTAAAACTGATCAGAATGGACTGCTTTGTGGGGGGTTGCCAGGGCCGAACAGTGACATGGCCCAGATGGGCATAGCCATGGCAGCTGCTCCATAGGTGAACAAAGGCAGAACCCTGTAAGTGGGAGGAAGCCTGCCACATTGTGGGATGGAGGGCACTAGGAAACTGTGGTGGTGCCCAGAGAATGTCCCCAACCCCCACCGCCACTGGCAGCCCTCTACCTGCAGCTCCAGATTCCTGCTGACAGGGTTCTGTTGTCATTTATTTCTGATTTAACAGTTTAAAACATTAATAATTAATTTCCTTTCTCCTTTAAGGAAGCAATTCAATTCAATTTTATTTTACCAGGAGATACATCGTTGAGAAGGACTCATTTATAAAGTGGTCCTGGAGGACAGGCAAAACATTTCAAAATTCACAGAACAAAAATTGTATATCAAAATAGCAAAAGGCAGAACAAGAAATACGAAGCACAGTTTGCAATACATGGGGCTAACAACAGAGATTAGCATTGTAGCAGAATGACATTCAAGGGTTTACACTTCAGGAGCATACATAGGAACATATGATCAATGCATAAAGCTACTATATA
This sequence comes from Neoceratodus forsteri, assembly GCA_016271365.2. Classification (NCBI taxonomy): domain Eukaryota; kingdom Metazoa; phylum Chordata; order Ceratodontiformes; family Ceratodontidae; genus Neoceratodus; species Neoceratodus forsteri. The sequence goes on along the minus strand of CM028129.1, from coordinate 131,577,546 downwards.
CATTTTGATGGCAGTATGGTAATAAAATAATGAGACTAAAGGAAAGTTTAGAAGGATGATTATGCAAAAGGGAGAAAGAGAGAAGAAAAAAGAATAGGAGAAGACAGGAGCATGGAGCTATTTATAAAGAATGAGCTTAGAAAATCGGGACAAGGTAGAACAGCAGGTAAAGGTAAGAAGGTGGATGGGCAAAGGAAACCAGAAGAGAAGGGAAGGGCACTAAGGCTGCGTCTACAGAAGTGCTATGGCTGGGGAAAATAGGGCACAATGGCCTAACAGTGGACTAGGTATAGCACCAACATTTTTTTGCCAATACAGATTTTAGCATCGATTTAAAGGAGTCTGGACCAATCAGCTGGGTATTTTAAAGTATCTTTGACAGTATTCCAAAGGGAAGGGATAGAGTATCTAAGAGATGCAGAGCCAAAGAGAGACCTAATTCTGGGGATATCCAGTCGAATAAAGTCATAATGCCTGAGAGAATATAAACACGGGGAAGTACTAAAGAGGTCATGAATATACAGTAAGTAGGTAGTTTCAAGGAGAGAGCTCTGTAGGTCCAGAGGGAAGCATTATGGCATCTTCGAGCAGCTAAGGACTACCATCCTAGCTGTGCATAGAGCATACAATGATGTGTGTTAGCTGCAGCATTAGTGACAACCCTCATTGCCCTAGTAGACCAGGGAGGGGCTGTGGACATGGCCTACCAAGACTTTAGCAATGCATTTGACACAGTCCCACACAAAAGATTAATAAACAAATTAGCAAGCCTGGGAGTGAGTCCCAGGGTGGTAGCCTGGGTAAAAAATTGGCTGGACAACAGGACACAGAGGGTAATAGTAAGAGTCCACCCTGAAGAAAGCAGGGTTACTAGTGGGGTAACGTGGGGTTCAGTACTGGCTCAGGTCCTTTTTAATGTCTTTATAAGTGACATTGCAGAGGGACTGGAAGGAAAAGTATGCCTCTTTGCAGACGACACAAAGATCTGCAAAAGGGTTGATACACAAGGTGGGGTGGAAAGGATGAGAAGGGACTTGACAAGGTTGGAGAAATGGTCAAAAGTATGGCAACTTAGATTCAATGCAAAGAAGTGCAAAGTAATGCGCCTGGGAAACAAAAACCCGGGGAAGAGTACACAATGGGGGGGGGGTACTAATAAAAACAAAAATAGAACAGGACCTAAGGGTAGTCATATCAGATGACCGAAAGGTAGGCAAGCAATGTGAGAAGGCAGTAAGGTGGGCCGGCCCGGTGACACTGAGAGTTGAGGCGCTGGACGCCACACCTCATGCCACACTGGCGACCTGGGTTTGGGAACGAGCCCGGGCCATTGGGGGTCGGCAGGGGAGAGAGAGAATTGAGTGTCCAGAGGACTGCTCTCCTCTCTCGGGGTGGGGGTGGGGGTTCCAGGGATTTACCTGGCACCGGTGGCCTCCGGTGGAGACCAGAGGTACTGCACCACTTAGGGCACACTTAGAGGGACATAGAACCACGACAGATGTCCCCTGGTGTCACTGCACGCTCTTGGCTCCACCTGGGGGGGTGGGGATGAGGGCATACCTAAGCAGAAAAAAAATGCTCCCAGGGATAGGCGATGGCACCACCTACCTCTCACCACACTCCACTGACCGGACTCTCTCCTCTCCTGGGCCGAGCCCAGCCCTGCCTGAATTGTAGATAGAGCACCCTGAGAGGATGGGGGGCCCACCTCAGGGAGCTCAGAGTCAGGGGGGGATAGCCGGGCTGGTGCCAGGAGTCAGGAGGAGTTTCAGCCTCAGAGGTAGAGCTGGAGGAGCAGGTGGCTGCCCGAGAGAGTTCCCTGGGGTGTCAGAGCTAGAAAAAGAATTGAAGAAAAAAAAGAAGGCAGTAAGGTGGGCTGGGGGATACTGGGATGCATAGGGAGAGATTTCAGAGTAGAAAACAGGAAGTTGTTATCCCTCTGTAAAGACAGTTGGCCAGACCCCATCTGGACTACTGCATGCAGTTCAGGAGACCCATCTCTGCAAGGACATAGACAGGATGGAGGCAGTCCAGAGGAGGGCAGCTAAAATGGTGCAGGGTCTGCAACAGAAGCCATATGAAGAGAGACTAAAGGAGCTTAGAAAATGAGCTTTTTATTTCCTGGCATCTGATTGGCTAGTACCCTTGCCAGGGGAGTACATTAACAATCAATAGATGCCCAGGAAATAAAAAGTACCAGCCTATAGTGCCCTTTCACCCACTTAAGTATCTTGGTGTCCACGCTGCTTCCTAATTGGCTAACACACCTAATTATCATTTCAAATCACTGCCATCTTTTCTGTCGCTTACTGAGAGATACTACTCATACCAAAACACCCCTACCACAGACGTAGAAAGGTACAACCATGACAACTATCTTGCTGTTTAAAAAAAAACATAAAGTACTTCATTTGAAAGCACCGCATGAACATCAGTTTAAGCCGCCCATTATACTTTTCTGACCCCCTCGCCCCTGTTCCGCACGTGTCCTCTGTTAATTTCCACAAAACACCATCTAAATTTAATAAATGTATCAGCTGTTTGTAGGTTTGGTTTTCGTTATTCTGTCACCTCAATCGACTTCCTCCTCCTGGAAAATCCACAGACTTTCTGTCCATACTCTGCTTCTCCACAGCGTGCCCACACACGACTGCCCGCCCGTCACCTCTGCTCCTCTTCCCATGTCAGATACCTTCAGCTGCCCAGTGTGGTCGCTCGCCTGCCATCTCTGCTCCTCTCTCGATATGTAATTTATACAGCTTTGAAATGGCAGCTCTCCTAACCTACCTCAAAACCAAACATAAATTCAAATGCAAAGCATCAAAATTTACCTCGATATAGCAGTTTTTTTTTTACTCGAAGCTCGCTCCTCGTCCACATCCCCCAATGAACGAATAGTGTAAATATGCAGTCACTATATAAATTAACATCAATGTACAAATGAATATTGGACAAAACAAAAAAACAACATAAAAGCAATTTAACTGAAACCTAATGTATCTGGAGGGGAGTTAACCATGACAACCAACTGCAAAAAAAAAAACAGCACACCACTTCAATGCAGGCGGAGGAACTATTTTATTACAAAGTAATCAAACAGCTAAGAATTTTAACAGTAAAAATTAAAAAAATTAAAAAAAAAACATTATTTAATACAGTTTCCCATTTTCTAAGGGCAATAATACCCTCCTGGGTGGGCGGTATTGGGCAATAACGGACCTTCCAGGGGCTAAAAGGCCCTCTGCCTGTGGCGTCGGGCCTCATCACGCCCTGGGCGGTCCGGTATTGTCTAACACCCCAACTGTCATTATTGCCTGCTTAATATGGCTACCCTTGAGGAAAGGAGGGAGAGGGAGGACATGATAGAAACTATCAAGTACCTCAAGGGAATCAACAAAGTCCAAGAGGGTAGCATCTTTCAGAAAAAGAGGTGTGCAAGAACAAGGGGACACAATTTGAAGATAGAGGGGGGACAGCTCAGGGGCAATGTGAGGAAGTATTTTTTTCACAGACAGGGTGGTGGACGGATGGAATGGCCTTCCTGAGGAGGTCATGGGGTCAAAAACAGTGGGGGAATTCAAGAATGCATGAGACAGACATAAGGCAATTCTGGTGGGGGGTAGGAAGAAGTAGGCTGTTGGTTAACTAGAATCTGCACTTTATCCAATAGGTAGGAAAATGGGCAGACTAGTTGGGCCAAGCAGTCCTTATCTGCCATCAAAGTCTATGTTTCTATGTTCTATGGTAAAGGATGTAAAGTTTTGCATGGGCAGTTTTAGAACCATGGCGGTATATGACGTCTGCATAGTCAAGAAGGGGCAAAAAAGTTGATGCGACAAGCCTTAGTTTAGCTTCAAAAGTGGAAAAGGAAAGTCTATGATCCAGCCAGAAGCCAAGATATTTAAATTTATAGATGGCCTCAATAGTTTCGCCTAAGATGGTCATGATCAGAAGGTTAGAAGGGAGGGAATTTAGATTGTCCAAATTGTCTTGAGGTGAGAAAAGCATAACTTTAGTCTTTCTGGCATTGAGTAATAATTTTAAGTGTAGTAAATTATGTTGTAACAAGGTAAATTATTTTTGGAGTAGGAGATGTGCATCTTCTATGGAGGGTTTTGTAACTGTTTTAGATGGTACCCTTATGTTAACCTGTGGCTCACTATCCCGACATGCACCTGCCCGGGCACTATTGCCTGACAGATACAGTGTCCCGACAGCAATAATGCCGACAGATACATGCCCGACGGTGTTACGGGATGGGGTGAGGTAACGGATGTGATGGCTTGCTAGCTTACCCCTGAAAACACCGTTGGATCTGGAAGCTGACTGGGCTGCCCCCGTGGTGTGGAGGGCTGTAGCACAGGCAACTCGGCCAGCGGGCACCATTGGACCTAGGTTCTGGTCCAGCCACATACTTTGGCCCCCTGTAACTGTTAGTGTTTTACTCCAGGGTCCGGTCCCCCTTGAAGTTAGTTATTTTAGTTATGGGGGGTAGGGGTGGGTGAAGCCCCCTGCATTGAAAGAAACTGCATTTGTTGCCGTGTTGCCCAACATCACTTTGAGCAAGTGGTGCCATTGGGTTTGTCAGTTTCAGTTATCTGGACTCGGTATCCTGAGCGTCAGGATACTGAGTTTCCAGATAACATAGTGTATCCTTTTAGACTGCATTTCGTAGAGAGAAGAACCTCACAGGATTTAAGGGAATCAAGTTCTTCATTTCCCAAACCCTGTAATCTAAAAATCCATCTAGATTCATATTTTAATAGAAAATGTGAACTACCCCCCAACAAAAAAAAAAATTATGCGGATTTTAATCCATTCAGTTCCAGTTTAAAAAGACCAAAGGGGCTCATGTCATGTTCCATAGTGAAGTGAACTGCTACTGAGGATTTAGGGTTACCCTTTAATATATCCCTGATGTGTTCTTGAATTCTTCAGGGGTGCATCTATAGCTTTTCCCACATAGATTTCCCCAGTCAGTCTGCCTAGTGCCTCTATGATACATTAGAAAATGGGCTTGGAAAATAAATGAATATGATTGGGTCAAACACCGAGTAAAGATTCATTTATTTTCCGATAGAGCCCGCTTGAAAACAAGGGCAAATTAGGGGTGTCCCATTACTTAATATATCGTTGGGCATCCCGAGTTTTCAAACTGGATAGCCACCATGTTATTCTCTCACTTAGCAAGAGGAAAAACGGACTCTGCCCCGCCACACAGACACACGCACAAACCCTGCCCATAAATTCTCCTGCCATTCATGCCTGTAAAAAAATAAATAAATAAATAACCCCATTCCGAAGATCAACCCTCGGTCCTACCAAAACCAAAAAAGTAACTCTGCCTTCTAGAAAGCAAATCACCCACGCGCTCCATGAATATCGGCACCTATAGGAAGCACAGTCTCATGCACCTAGCACTACCATCAACATAATTAAAACTTGCTCTGCTCATAAATGAGCAGCATCCCATTCCAGCTCATGCAAAGAAATACAGAAAACCACAGAAAACCCCAGCAATATAACACTTTTCACATTATTATTTTCCCTGGCTCCTCAATCTTAGGCTTTGGATGTTCTGCCCCTCCTCAGCAGCCACGCGCCAGCTATCCGGCTCAAACCCATGAGCAACAGTTTGTCGGGGGGAAAAGAAAATAAAGCATAGGTCCTCAGGGATTTTGCAGGAACATCAGGAATGTGAAATGTATTTTATTATCAGCATGATGTGGGACGTGGGTGGGGGGGAGAGACAAGACCGGAACCGCAACATCTCCCACCCCAGTATTAAATGAAAGAGGGCAAAATAAGCATTAATGTCGGAAAAGAAAATAAAACAAAAGAAAAGTGGAGATGGTAAACAAAACTCTTGTGGGGGGGTCACAGAAGAAACAACCTGCTGTGGAGATGACAACTGCATAAATTTACTTTCTGTTTTTTGATTACAGAGTCTCTACTAGGGCCAAAATCCTTCATTATAAAGCAGGCGGAGGAACTATTTTATTACAAAACTAATTTTAAATTAATTTTTTAACATACTAGTCACCAACAGAGTAGGCCTAATGGTCTATCGAGTCTGCTCGTACTTCAAACCCTAGGTCAGTATCGAAGCCATCCTCCTGCCCCCCTTTCCCAGCTTCTCTCTCCCCCGAACCCAGCCCCCCCCCGGGGCAAGCCATCCTCCATTTTATCCCTTGCCTATAGCTATCCCACCCTGTCTTGAACCCCAGCAGCTCCCCAGGCAGTGCATTCCATGGTTCCACTACTCTCTCAGTGAACTATCTCCTCCTTCTTTCCCCCTTCAGCCTTTTTTCCTCTAGCTTCCAGCCATGCCTTCTGGTGATTCCACCCTCCTTCAGCCTAAAGATCCCAACACAATTTGCCCTATTTATTCCCTTTAGGTACTTGAAAACCTCAATCATGTCCCCCCTGTCTCTCCTCTCCTCCAGCGAGAACAGGCCAAGCTCTTCTAGCCTCTCCCCATACGTCATTTCTCCCAGCCCCAGATCATCTTGGTTGCTGTCCTCTAAACCTTTTCTAGGAGTTGATTGTCCCTTCTTAAGTGCAGTCTCCAGAATTGCACACAGTGCTCAAGGTGTGGTTGAACGAGACCATTGTACATCGGCAGAACCACTTCCCTGCTCCTTGAGGTAATCCCCCTTGTGATGCATCACAGCATCCTATTAGCTTTAACCACAGCCCTCCTACACTGTTCTGAGTTATTTATGTTGACATCCACCAGGACTCCCAGATCTTTCTCCCCTTCCATGGCCTGCAACATGACCCCTCCCAGGGTGTACCCAAGTTTGGGGTTTCCTAACCCAAGGTGTAGCACCTTGCATTTTGAGGTGTTACATTTTAATTTCCAGATACAGACCCACCTGTCCAGTGTATCCAGGTCCCCTTGCAGGGCAACCTCCCCTTCTCCCCATCAACCACTGCACCCAGCTCAGACTCATCAGCAAAGAGACTCATTTCACACCCAATATCTTCCCTGATATCAGAAATGTATGCGTTAAAAAGGAGGGTCCCCAGGACCGAGCCTTGTGAGACCCCAGTAATGACCCCCCCCAGGAGACAAGACCTCCCCCCGCTGACCACTACCCTCTGAGTGCACCTGGCAAGTCAGTTCCTGCTCCATCTGACCATTAATGGACCTGCCCCCATCCCCCTCAGCTTTTCTAGTAGGTCTTTATGAGGGACCGAGTCAAACGCCTTGCTGAAATCTAGGAACAGGACATCCTCAAGCCTCCCCCTATCAAGTTCTGATGTCACCCATTCATAGAACTCCACAAGGTTGGTTTGACACGATCTGCCCAGCACAGACCCATGCTGATGACTATCCAGATATCCCTTCTCCTCCAAACCCCCCCCCCACCCAATCTTTCCTTTAGAATGCTCGCCATCATTTTCCCAACCACCAACGTTAAATTAACGGGCCTATAGTTTTCTGGCACCTCCCTCAATCCCCCTTTCTGGATGGGCAGATGTGCCACCCTCCAGTCCCTAGGCACCCCCCCCCGGTCTCTAGCGACATGTTAAAGAGGTCCACCAAAGGTTCAGCCAGAACATCCGCTAGTTCCTACAGAACTCTAGGATGTATGCCATCCGGTCCCAGAGATCTGTCCTTTTTTATTAACATTTTTTTTATTGAACTTATTTTTTTACAGTGCCCATTTTCTAAGTGCAATAATACCCTCAAGGGTGGGCTTTATTGGGAAATACCGGACCTTCCAGGGGCTATAAGGACCTCCGCCTGCAGCGTCGGGCCTCATTACGCCCCTGGGTGGTCCGGTATTTCCCAATAAAGCCCACCCTGTTGGGTATTACTGCTTACATTGCCCTACCCCCTCCCTCCTCATCATAAACCCACCAACTTAATCGACGACTGCAATCTACTAATGAGTAGGCATGCTGCAGGAGGGGGGCTGAATAGCTAGCTGGATCTCCATTCAAGTAGCCCCTCCAAATTTAGAGATCAGAGCCAGGAAGTAGGAGCAAAGTATTATACATCTATTTTGGGGACCGGTGGGTGGGCTAGAGAGGGACATGTCATAGAAAAGATACTGATAGAGCCAGGAGATGGCATGTATGAAGCACCCTATAACTTTAGGTCAGGAACTCTTGGGAAGGGGAAGGGGCTGCAGACTAACTGAAATGAGGATGTGGTGGCCTCAGGTGGCTCTGTGCCACGTATAGTAAAAACTATTCAGTATTCAGCCACTTATTGAGGAACCATAATATTTGTGACATTTGGAAATTAATATTCGGGGAGGGCACATCATTTATATTCCGTAGCTGGGTGCAGGAATCCAAATTGCAGTTCTGGGCTCATGTTTGGGGTTTATTTACATGTACCTGGCAATACAATTCACACTTTGTTTCTTTTTGCTACTGTCTGGTGCCAGTAGCAGAGCTAGAGAGGTGCAAGTGGGGGCAGTCGTTCCCCTTCGTAATCTGGCTGTGAAACTGGTGCCCCTCACCAAGACGTGTGCCGATTCCCAACAACATCTCTCTGAGATAGGATGATAAGACATCCCAGTTTTATTGGGACAGTCCTGATTTTTGCTGCCTTGTCCCAATGTCCTGACAGTATTTTTCAAACTGGTGTTTTATCCCAGTTTCAATTTCAAACCTGATTTCTGTCCTAGAAAATTAATTGTTTAGCTTGTTGCCACTTGCCTCCTGACCCTTTAAACTTTAAAGATTTGCTTGCCTTAATTGTCTTGCCCTGTAAGTGGAGTCCTTTCTCCCAGCTAGCCACCAGTCTACTACTTCCTCCGAGACCTGGACCCCATATTTCACAGAAAGCCTCCAATTGTGATCGCTCAGTGAGAGCGTGCATGCACATCGCCAAACTGGCAGGCAGTATGGCCTAGAGGTTAGTGTAATGAGGTGTGAATGAGATTGGTACACCCAGCAGAGCTGGGCTTGATTCCTACAACCTCCATATGCATACTACATGACCCTGAGCAAGTCACTTAACCTTCCCAGTGCTCCCAGGTTGCCCCTGGTAACAGGCTTTCTGCCTATTGGGCCTTACCTGGATACCAAAAGAATAAAAAAAAAAAAAAAGTCCAACGCCACCAACATGATCATTCAGTCTCTGTCATGCATGACAGCAAATTACATTTAGTCAGAGTTTTCCGCTTGGTATGAGTGTGCGTGTGTGCAGTGTGCTTGAGTTCAAGGGACAGTGTCTGTTGGTGTCACATGGCGTGTCGGGCAACCACTACTGTCCTGCTTCGTGGACAGTCTTCTCTGTTTTCCATCTGTATATGGGCTAGTGCTTTATTATTTATTTATTTATTTATTGGAATCTCGGATAACACCTTTGAGCTTAAAGCTTGTTTACAAAGGTTCCACGGTGTAAGCCAATAGACAAGGTACGTAGACATTACAAAACAGATAGGGGGGTATATACAGCAGGCAAGTACATATACATTATGGTACATACAGATACAGATTCAAGCAAGTACAGTTAAAATACATCAGGTAGGAGAGGTCAAATTTATTGCAACAATACTAAGAACATACCTAAGGTGGACAAGCAATTTATAGTGGTAGCTAAGCTTTAGAGCGTGCAGGTAGAGTTATGGAGGGCCAGAAGTGGTGGTGACCAAAGGAGGGGGAGGACAGAATAGGGGAGCAGGGGTAGGGTGGGGTGAGACAAAGGGGTGACAGAATAAAGTTGAGTAGTCAGAGGGGTGGGATTGGATAGGAATCTACCCAGGGTTACCATAAGTAGGTGATAGGGCAGGGCTGGGTGATGTGGGGAGAGGGATAAGGAAAGGGTTTTAAAGTGGGGGTAAGGTGAGGGAAACCGAGGGAGGGGGGTGAAAATTGGGGGATTAGTATTTGTGAAGAGAAAGCAGGAAGGTGGGGGGATAAAGAGGGGACGTGGGGTAAGTGCTCAGTGAGGTCACACCAGGAGGAGGGAGGAAGTGGGGGGAAATGGGTGCTATGCAAGACAGATAAGCTACCAATAACAGTAGGATTATGCACAGGTGACGCAGTTGCAATTACTAAGAGTGGCCAGGTATTGCAGCAGCTTGGCCTTAAATGGGCATAGTTTCGTTTCCTCAATCAGCTCAGAGTTAAAGGAATTTAGCCAGCAGGGGGCCCTGCTGTCGAAAGACTATTGCCCAATGAGGTCCAGCGGAATGGGATAATGAAGGCAGCTCTACTCTACCCCCTAGTTAGTCTGGAGGAAGCGGAGTTTCTTAGCAGTTGTCTCACTCGAGGAGGAGCAAGACCTAGGGTGGATTTTTTTGCTAATGTAATTAATAATTAAATCATGATGTTGGGTTGGAGGAGAGACAGGATAGGAGATGGGAACATGAGGTGGTGGGCACATAGGGTTTTCAGGAACATAGAAAGTGACAGCAGAAAGGTGCCGCACTTGGAAAGCATAGAGTACAGCTCTCATTTCCAGAATATTGATTTGTAGATGTTACTCTAGTAGAGGCCAAGTCCCTTGCATTCAGTGGTCTCCCAGGTGAGTGCCCCATCCCTGGCCTGAGGCATCTGTCATCAGGGTCATAGAGAGGGATGGAGAGTAGAAGGGGATCCCCAATGAAAGGTTAGAAGGATCCTGCCACCATACGAGATCCATCTTCAGACTGCTGGAGACTAGGATCATGTGATTCATGTCATCCAGGCATTGATCCCACTGGACCCGGAGGGACCACTGGGTCGCCCTTATGTGCAGTCTGGCCAAGGGGACTGTGGGTATGGCAGCCACAATTAGGCCCAACAGGCAGAGTATGGAGCGCACTTTGGTCCACCGAGAGGAGGAAACCAGTGCCGCTTGATGAATCAGAGATTCCGCCCTGTCCGTAGGCAAGAAGGCCCTGCCCTGAACCATGTCCAGAACTGCTCCAATGAACTGGAGCCACTGGGAATGTGAAAGTTGAATCTTGGGAGCATTCACTGTGATGCCAAGTCTGGAGAATAGGACCAGGGTGGAGAGCAGGGAAGCCTTCCGACTGTCCTGTGATGGTGCTGACAGCAGCCAGTCATCCAGGTAAGGGAACACATAAATCCCGTGGCAATGTAGGGTTGCGGCCACCACTTCTAGGCACTTGGTAAAAACCCGAGGTGCCAACAAAAGGCCAAAAGGAAGGGCCTTGAACTGATAATGATTCTCCTGAAAGGAGAATCTCAGGAAATGGCGGTGGGCTGGGAGGATAGGGATATGTAGGTAAGTATCCTACATATCCAGGGAGCATAGCCATTGGTTCTGTTGGAGCAGGGGTAAGAGTCTCTGGAGTATCAACATACGGAATCTCTTGTATTCTACAAAGAGATTGAGCAGGCTGAGGTCTAAGATGGGTCTCAGATCCCCTGTCTTTTTTGGAACTAGGAAGAAATGGGAATCATACCCCTTTTCTATTTGTCCTGATGGAACCGGCTCTGTGGCAGATTTTTGCAGTACAGCCTGGATTTCCTGATGGAGCAGACCTAGATGGCCTGATGGGTAGTGAGACCTGCCCGGAGGGTTGTTATAGGGTCTGTCCAGGAACTTGATAGTGTCCTCTTGCTACTAGCTGAAGGACCCAAGCATTGTCAGTTGTCATCCTCCATCCTTCCAGGTGGAGGGTGAACCTTCCCCCCACAGGTTCCTCGGGAGATACAGAAGAAGGAGGGGTGCCCCCTCATGTCAGGATGCAGAGGGAAGGGCTGCCTTACTGCCTCTGGTGGTCTTTTGGAATTTAGCCTGAGGAGTCTGGGGGCCTGAACCAGTGTTGCGTCATTTACCCTGCCACGTACCTTGGTTCTGCCTGTTCCACCGCTTCTGGGGGCGATGAAAGGACTGCTTGAGTTTTTTTCCTGAGTGGTATATGGAGCGGACATCCTTTAGTGACCTGCTGCTCTTCTGTAACTCTGTTGAAATGTCCTTTGTGTCACCTCCAAACAGTACGGGCCCTTAAACTGGGCATCCAGTAGGGTGCTCTGTACGTCTCGCACCAGTCCTGCAAGATGGAGCCAGGCCAAGTGCCTGAAGCAAACTCCCTTTGCTGTGCACCATGCCACTGAATCGACTGTGTCACAAGTGGCCATTAAGACATGGAGGCAAGAAGACCTATTCAGTCTTACTTTGTTTAATAGCCAATTCCTGAGGTCCTCATCCGGAATCTCCTGCAGGTCCTTCTCTAAATCAGACAAGGCCAATTTCTGAAAGGAAACCATATGGGCTAAGTAGTTCAATGACCGGATGGCACAGGTCAATGAAGAATACACCTTTCATCCCTACTGATCCATTTGTTTGGATTCTTTATCCGGAGGAGAAGCACTCAGGTGCTTCAGCTGTGCTGACCTGTCATGGGCCATGGTGATGACCATGGAGTCGGCCTTTGGTTGACTGGTAAGATGACTGACCCCTTCTGGGGGGGGTGATATGTCCAATCTGCTTTTTTGGATACAGCTGGAATGTAGGACAGCTGTTGCCAAATAGTTGAGGTAAGGTCCTCATGCAGTCCCGTCAATTGAGGAATGGAGAGAGGTTCCGCACTAATGAGGTCCAGATGTTCTTCCAGATGTTTCCTCTTGGGATATAACTCCTGAGATGCCCAGCTACAGGCTTGTTTAGTTGACCTTAAGAGCTCCACAAAGGAAGGATCCTCCAGTGGGGACTTCAGGGACTCTTTAGGCTGGGGTTCAATAGGATAGTGAGGTTCTGACTGGTCATCTGGCTCAGAGTCTGAGTCAGCACCAGAGGATTCCAGCCTGCTGGGTAGAGGAATAATGTCAGGGACCATGTCTATCACCCATGCACATGGGTGGGGCTCCAAAGAGCACCCACCTGAACCCCTATCTGATGCCCTGTCCAAAGGAGAGGGGCTTCTGGTGATGGCCCTATGAGTGGGTGTTGGGCCATGACCATGTGGGACTTTCCCAGTTCCTGAAGGAGCTGAGATTTTGCATCTTGCCACCATGCCGGAGTGCAAGTAGGTGGTTCCGGCTGGGGAGGTGCTGGAGGTGGAGAAGGTGGTGGAGGTTGGTATCCTGGGTATCCTGCAGCATACGAAAGATAGCCAGGGGGGTGGTACCAATAATGGTATGGCTGATGACCCTGGTAATAATGCCCTGGTGTCGGGTACCCCAGTGACAGTCCTCCTGGTGCCAGTTAGTAGGAGTACTGTGGTGGTGGGTAGCTTGAGAAGAGACCTGTGTGACCCGACGGAGGAAGGGCAGAGGGTCCAGGGACAGGAGGTGCCAATGGACCACTTGGAGGGATAGGGTCCGTCGGCGGGCCAGGGGTGTCTTGGATCCCAGAAGGCTCTGGTGACGGAGCAGGAAAAACCTGGTCCATATCTGAAAGAGTAGTATGGATCGGGGACTGGCCCAGCATTGGGATAGGCAGTTGACCTGACGTCTGGTCTGAGATAGGCAAGGAAGGCAATGGAATAGCGAGCCCCATCGCCAGGTCTGGTCCTAAGGCCGGAGTCTCAGAGGGTGTGCCTGATGCAGGATAGGATTCCTGGACAGCCACACTCGATTCTCCAGCTGGTGAAAATGAGTTGTCGGGCAGGGTCAGTAGATCCCGTGGAGGAGAACCTTCACAGGAGGAAGGAGCTGGAGGCTCACCCTGCACAACATCGGGGACCACAGGGGAGTCCGACAGGAGTGCACTCGCGGGCGTTTGACGGAGGAGCCAGCAACTGACTTGTTGGCAGAGACCTTTTGGACATCGGAGGAGCCAATGACTGACTTACAGGTGGTGGATGGGCCCACAACAGCCTGGGGCTGAAGTGGGGTGGAACGCCAGAGGCCGAGCTCCCAATGGGAGAACCGGTGGGAGGCTGATTGGTCGAGCCTCCGACAGGACCTGGTTCCTCCGGAGAGGAGACCCCTGACTGCCCACTGACCAAGGACAGGGGGGAGAAGACATTTGATCCATCAGAATGGATGGAAACCCTTGAGGCAAGGTACTCACTGAGGTAGAGGCCTCACTCGCTGCAGTGTCGGCTGTCTGATGACGAGGACAACAATCCCGCTCCTGGAGCTTCTCCTTCTTCTTTAGCTTTTTCTCAGGAGTTGGTGAAGAAGTGCTTTCCCTCAGCTCCTGAAGCTCTTTTTCCATAGATGTGAGGCAGGACTTCAAGAGGTAAACGTCAAGGACCTTCTGGTGATGGGTGCACGTGGCCTGGTTAAATGACTGGCAGATTTCGCAATCCACCATCCGGTGTTTAGGGGCCAGGCAAAGCATGCAGTGGAAATAGTCATCCCTGTGCAGGATTTGGGTGTCGCACTGCGAGCACTTTTTCTTTTTTCTTGAAGACATACACTGAGAGGGAAAAGGGGCAAAAAACTTGCACTATACTGTAAATTGGCAGACGATTGAGCTAGTTCAACAGCGAGGATCCAACGAGTTCAGGTCATCAGCGGGAAAGAACTGGAGGGTGGGCATGGGGACTGCCCCCTATATACTGTCACGCTGACGCATGATCAGGTGATGCTGTGGATGGTCCCCTGCGAATGATTGCTAGCTAGAAATTTGCAATGTGGACCTGACGCCAGGGGGCGCAGACTCAGTCCTTTATGTGAAGACCTACTGCAGAAACCCTCTCGAAGTAAGATCTGGAGTTTTATCCCAGTTTCAATTTCAAACCTGGTTTCTGTCCTGGAAAACTGACCATTTAGCTTGTTGCCACTTGCCTCCTGACCCTTTAAACTTTAAAGATCTGCTTGCCTTAGTTGTCTTGCCCTGTAAGTGGAGTCATTTCTCCCAGCCTGCCTTCCAGCTAGCCACCAGTCTACTCCTTCCTCCGAGACCTGGACCCCATATTTCTCAGAAAGCCTCCAATTGTGATCGCTCAGTGAAAGCATACATGCACATCGCCAAACTGGCAGGCAGTATAGCCTAGAGGTTAGTGTAATGAGCTGTGAATGAGATTGGTACACCCAGCAGAGCTGGGCATGATTCCTACAACCTCCATATGCATACTACATGACCCTGAGCAAGTCACTTAACCTTCCCAGTGCTCCCAGGTTGCCCCTGGTAACAGGCTTTCTGCCTATTGGGCCTTACCTGGATACCAAAAGAATAAAAAAAAAAGTCCAACGCCACCAACATGATCATTCAGTCTCTGTCATGCATGACAGCAAATTACATTTAGTCAGAGTTTTCTGCTTGGTATGTGTGTGCGTGCGTGCAGTGTGCTCGAGTTCAAGGGACAGTGTCTGTTGGTATCACATGGCGGGTCGGGCAACCACTACTGTCCTGCTTCATGGACAGTCTTCTCTGTTTTCCATCTCTGTCTGGGTCAGTGCTTTATTAATGTAATTAATATTTAAATCATGATGTTGGGTTGGAGGAGAGACAGGACAGGAGATGGGAATGTGAGGTGGTGGGCATGTAGGGTTGGGAGGAACATAGAAACATAAAAAGTGACAACAGAAAGGGACCACAAGGTCCATCTAGTCTGCCCAAGAACCTACCTGGTGCTATACCCCCACCCCTCCTTTGCCTTTCTGTATGCTACCCTTATGTCTATCCCATGCATTCTTGAACTTGCTTGCCGTTTTGGTCCCCAATACCTCCTTGGATAGGCTATTCCATGGGTCCACCACCCTATCTGTAAAGAAGAAGTTCCTTGTATTACTCCTGAACCTCCCTTCCATCATCCTCATGTCATGCACTCTCATTCTCCTGCTCTCTTTCAATTGGAAAAGCTCCTGAATGTTAACCTTATTTATACCCCTTATATATTTAAAAGTCTTAATCGTGTCACCACTCTCCCTCTTCTGCTCCAGGGAGTACATGTTGAGTTCCCTCAGCCTGTCATGATATGCCATATGGTGCAGTCCCTCAATCATTTTCATGGCCCTCCTCTGCACCATCTTGATTCTGTCTATGTCCATTTTGAGGTGCGGTCTCCAGTACTGTATGCAATACTCCAAGTGGGGGGGTGCACCAGCGCCCTGCAGAGTGGTAACACCACCTCCCTCCTGTGACTCATGATTCCCCTCCTGATGCAGCCCAGCATGCCACTTGCCTTTAGTGCCACCTTTTCACACTGTTTACCTACTGTCAAGTCTTCTGATATAATGACCCCTAGGTCATTCTCCTTGCTATTGGAGGCTAGCTTCTCTCCACCCAGAAACCTGAGCTGATCAGGACTGCCAACTGCTGAGTGAGAGAGGGGGTAGAGGGGAGGTGTTGTGAGTCACATTAGTGTGTACAATTTCTATACAAAAAAAAAGTAAGTAAAATAAAATAAAAAAAAAAGTCATAAAAAAAAAAATCCTGAGAAGACAGAAGAGATCCACACTAGGAGGTCAGAGGAACATGAGGCTGGACCCTTGCAGTGCAGATAGGGCTACCAGCGTGTGACTCTGTCTGAGAGAGAGGAAGAGGGTGGTCATAGGTGTGATTAAAAAAATTAGTCTTTTCTCATCAGGACCCTAGACTTTTATTAATAAATGAAAAATCACGAGAAAGATTAGGTTTTCTCCTCCTAGAATCACATGTGGGCTGATACTAAAAACGTGTTTATTTCTTCTCAATAAGTCCCAGAATGTACCAGAGAGCTTCTAAAACCCCAGAGCTTTGTGTACTTTACAAATGCATCCTTTATCCAGAATGTTTAGCTCATATGACCCACTTTCTAACTAAGAAAATCTGGTCACCCTACTCTAACATGATTTAAGTTGTAAATTTGTGCAGTGCTATATTTGGCTACTAGATGCATGCAGCACAGCAAACTGCCCATGTTTGTGTGTTAAAACAGACCACCAGACAGGTAAGGTACATGTGAGTGCATGTGCTCATGAAGCATGATGCACGTGTTCATTTGCAGAGAGGCCAGGCTGCCTTTAGTTTAAAATAAGACACTCTGACCAGCGTCCTGGGATGTGGGGTAAGTGCCATTCTCAGCCTCCGTCTGCAGCCTCATTATTCAGAAATGTGCATCTCTCATTAGACTCCCAGATTGTTTCAGCTCTTCCCCTCTTGTCAAACTCAGGGTACAATTTTTACACTGGGGGTAAGGAGAGAGAGATGCAATGAGTGCTCTCATGAGCCCAAATAGGCAAAACAAAAATCCTACTGGCACCCTCTTAATACACCTCTTGTGTGCCAGCGCTGGTGGGATCATGGTGGGATCATCAGTTAAGTTTTATATGTGAAGTACACTTCTTACAAGTTTCCAGAAAGTTATTTAAAGTACCCATTACAAATAAAAACCACCGATAATGCAGCAAACCATATCACATTTTCACATTGACGTTGGTACCCATAACATAGAAACATAGACTTTGACGGCAGATAAGGACCACTTGGCCCACCTAGTCTGCCCATTTCCCTACCTAATGGATAAGCTGCAGATCCTAGTTAACCAACAGCCTACTTCTTCCTAACCCCCGCCAGAATTGTCTTATGTCTGTCCCATGTATTCTTGAATTCCCCCACTGTTTTTGACCCAGTGACCTCCTCAGGGAGGATGTTCGATGCATCCACCACCCTCTCTGTGAAAAAAATACTTCCTCACATTGCCCCTGAGCCATCCCTCCTTCTATCTTCAAATTGTGTCCCCTTGTTCTTTCACGTCTCTTTTTCTGAAAGATGCTACCCTCTTGGACTTTGTTGAGTCCATTGAGGTACTTGAAAGTTTCTGTCATATCCCCCCTCTCCCTCCTTTCCTCAAGGGTATACATATCAAGCTCCTTTAGTCTTTCTTCATATGGCTTCTGTTGCAGACCCTGCACCATTTTAGTTGCCCTTCTCTAGACTGCCTCCATCCTGTCTATGTCCTTGTGGAGATGGGGTCTCCAGAACTGCACGCTGTACTCGGATGGGGTCTCACCAACTGTCTGTACAGAGGGATAACAACTTCTTGTTTTCTACTGGTGATGCCTCTCCCTATACATCACAGTATCTCCCCAGTCATCCTTACTACCTTCTCACATTGCTTGCTTACCTTTAGGTCATCTGATATGACTACTCCCAGGTCCCTTTCCATTTTTGTTGTTGTTAATACCTCCCTCCTCCATTGTGTACTCTTCCCAGGGTTTTTGTTTCCCAGGTGCATTACTTTACACTTCTTTGCTCTGAATATAAGCTGCCATACTTTTGACCCTTCCTCCAACCTTGCCAAGTCCCTTCTCATCCTTTCCACCCTCCCTTGTGTATCAACCCTGTTATAGATCTTTGTGTCATCTGCAAAGAGGCATAATTTTCCTTCCAGTCCCTCTGCAATGTCACTTATAAAGACATTAAAAAGGACCAGACCCAGTACTGAACTACGCAGTATCCCACTAGTAACCTCCCTTTCTTCGGACTGGACTCCGTTTACTATTACCCTCTGTGTCCTGTTGTCCAGCCAATTTTTTACCCAGGCTACCACCCTGAGACCCACTTCCAGGCTGGGTAATTTGTTTATTAATCTTTTGTGTGGGACTGTGTCAAATGCTTTGCTAAAGTGTAGGTAGGCCATGTCCACAGCCCCTTCCTGGTCTAGTACTTTGGTCACCCAGTCAAAGAAATCTATTGGATTCATCTGATTTGACCTTCCCTCTGTGAATCCATGCTGCCTTGGGTCCTGTGCCCCGCTGGCCTCTAGGTACTCAACAATTCTTTCTTTCAGAAGTGATTCCATCATTTTCCCTACCACGGAGGTCAAGCTAACAGGTCTTTAGTTTCCCGCCTCTGCTTTGTTCCCACTTTTGTGAAGGGGAATTACACCCGCCCTCGTCCAATCCTTAGGTACCACACCATCCTCTCATGATTTGTTTAAAAGGGTAGTCAGTGGTGTTACTAGTTCTCCCCTTAGTTCTTTTAGAATTCTGTGGTGAATCCCATCAGGCCCCATTGCTTTGTCCACCTTCAGTTTTAAGAGTTCTTTCAGAATCCTTTCTTCTGTAAATGGGCTGGTATCAGCCCCTCCATCCAGAGTGCTTCTTTTGATTGGATTAGGTACCTCCTCCTCCTCTTTGTGAATACTGAGCAGAAGTATTTGTTCAGTATCCCTGCTTTTTCACTGTCCCTCTCTGCCCACCCACCCTCCCTCCCCTTTATTAAGCCTCACTATCCCTCCCTTGGTCTTTCTTCGCTCCCTAATGTACCTATAAAAGGTTTTATCCCTCTTCTTAACCGAGTTGGCTATCTTTTCCTCGGTTTGGGCTTTTGCTATTCTGACTGCCTTCCCCACTTCCTTCTGCTTTAACTAGTTAACTGTTCTGCCCCCTGGCCCCCAAACCTGGGCCTGCCACTACCTGGTACACTATCACACATAAAACAGGCATTCATTTTTGGTCTGGCAGTCTAGCCTAGATGTTAGAGGACCGAGTTCTGAATGAGCCTAGTATATCCAGCAGACCTGGGTTTGATTCCCACAATCTCCACTTGCATACTGTGTGACTCTGGGCAAGTCACTTAACCACCACATTGCTCCCAGATGCCCCTGAAAACAGGCAATTGTGCCTAGTGTGCCTTACCTGGTGCCAAAGAATAAAAAAATGTCAATGCCAAACTGCAAAAAGATGAAACCAATCATGGAAAACAGTCGGAACCCTTTGCAGTAAATTTCAATGACTAGTGCATGCAGCTTAAAATAGTAATAAAGCCAGGTTGTTGGCGATGGCTATCAGGCGAGGGCTGCCCACCTTTCATCTGAATAAGAAACCAAACAGGAAAACACACCAGGAAAAACTAAACAGGTACAGCAGCTCCCACCGATGGTTTCTATAGCAAAAGAATTTGAAAACAAGACAGTGTAACCCCTAGGTGGTGCTATCCCAAGGGCTACTACCCCTGCCTACGTGGCTAGTTGCAGGTTAAGGGGCCTGGGTACTGAAACGGGTGCCTCCACCCGGAGGTCAGGGTTGTTAGTGGTCAAGCTAACCTGGGCACAGCCCTCCAGGACACTGTAACCCCTCCTCTTTCCCTTCTAGTGGCCTGAACAATATACAATAATTACTTTCACAATGACCCTTATTCACCAGGCAATTACCCACAATGTTTGCACTTACCACCAGGGTTGGTTCCTCTAGCTCGACCCTGGAGACCCTCTGTAAAACAAGGTTATGCACAGCAAATAGCAACAGTTCAGTACTTTTGGCACAAACAGGAACCACAATCAGGTCAAATGGAAAAAGAGTTAGATCTGATTTATTCAAGGGACTTGAACACGGGAGTGCGTGATCAGGTTGATCTGCTTAAAGGCTATATCAATCAGGCAATTATGCATGCAGTTCAGAGTCCCTACACCGTCACACACTCTGGGTACCCAGGTAGGAAAATGGTGGGCTAGCCAGGAGCAATGCCCGGGGTAGACCGGCATCGCAGCTGGTTGGGGCTCTGTGATGGAAAAAAGCAACATGCACAACCCATACTATTTGTAATCCGGAGCCGGAGGGCTCAGTTCGTGACAGAAAAGACAACAAAGCAATCAGATGACAACACTTTAGATTTAGCTGTTGTTGCAAGGAGGGCTACCCTGATGTTTACTCATGATACCCAATACAGGACACAGGCAGGATGAAATCGAGACAGCAGGATGCTGAGCTGGAGTGCCAGGAGAAGCAGAACCCACACAAATCACCGAGACATCGTTCCTGTTCAAAGCATGAGCAGGGGGCTGATCCCCAGGTAGGTCTCTCGTCAATGGCTTTCTCTGTGCAGCGGGTAGTCTGGCTGGGCCAGTGTGGCAGGGCCCAGGCCCAATGGAGATGAATATGGGTTCAGTCTGTGGGAGCTGGATGCAGCATCCAGCAAGCAGAACACAGTTCTGCACACAGTGGGGAACCAAATCACGACCCACCAACAGCACACAGCACATTTACATGTAAGAAATTCTACTGTACCAGGCAAATTGCTATCCGGTCGCAATTACAGAGTCTCTGCACAAACTGGGAGTTCAGCGGTGGCTGGAAATCCTGACAGGCTGATCGCATTCAGCAAATCTTCAGTCTTCTTCAGGCTAAAGCCTGGTCACAGTCCAGTGGCTTAAATCATTCTCACAACTCGGAGTCAGTCCAAATCAACTCTATTTTCCCTCTCAGGGACAGCAGGCAGACAGGCAGGCCAAAAGTCAGCCCTTTCACAGTTTTCCCGTGCGAATCCCCGCAGGATTGCTGCTCGACTATCTCTAGCTGTTACTCCTTCACTTCCCAGCTCAGATCTGAACTGAAACTGCAAGCAGTCTGGGACTTTCCCCAACATCCAAAAGGTTTAGTTGGCTGATTCCTCTGTCAGTCACAACAAGGGCTCCCCATCCAGGTTCATTTAGGTGCCAAAAGCCCAAAACTACAATTCCTACAGACTTTTGCTCCCACAAAGCCCCTAGGGACAGGCTCCATTTTAGAGTCCCGAAAGGTATTGATTGGCCCATTTCAGCAGTCCAGGACAAAGATGGTGGAGATAAACAGAACTGTCCCTGCTGCAAAGAAGGCAGGTTAGACAAACTGCAATATTATTACTATTCCAATAAATGATCAGCAAACAAGTACATCTTCTAAGAGAGCTCCCTCTGCACTAATAGTGATGGCAGAATGGAGCGATTATTTGGCAGCCCAGGTGGGACTCAAGCATAGAAACACTCGGCCCCCTCCCAGATTAATTATGACTGCAACCCAGGCAGCTCTTAAAGAGACAGTACACAGAGGCTATAGAGGCACTCTCTGGCAATGCATTTAAACTGCTAAAATGCAGGAGACCAGCCTGGCAGTGAGCATTTAGGCAAGTTCAAGGAAGACTTTTTGGGAACCCCCATTTGTAGGGGGATTACAACAGGTTTTTTTACCCAGACCAAACAAACAGTATTGTGTATCACAGTTTCCTACCTGGAGTAAAACAGGCTGCAGCCTCAGCTAAAATTAACACAGAGTCCACTGACACCATTCTACTCCAGCTCAAAGCTCGGGCAAGGATACCAAGAGGTATGCACTGGTAGCCAGCCCTGAGGATTGCACTTCTTACCTCCTGCCATGCCGTTGACCCAGGTTCGGTGATGAGCACGGTTTGGTGGGGGACAGCTGCGGGGGGAAGGGTTGGGTGAGGATTAGGCAGCCACCTGGCAACTCTCCTCACCCGGACTGGGGAGTTGTGCGCTCCCAGCCTTCGACTACCACCATGTAGAGGCATGGTGGTAGGGTGGGCAATGGAGGGGGTTCTTGGTGCTAGGCCAGAGGTGGTGGAATCGGGGCCATTCAGGGCAAGGTGATGTGTGTGCCTCCACACACACATACGTCCTTGCACTAGGGCTCTGGGGATGTATGGGGAGAAAACTGGTGGAAAAAATCTACCCATGGCAACAAGTGAATGCCGCCCCTCACAGGCTTCGCACTGGTGGCCAGGCACCCACTCTAGTCCTGTGGCAGAGGACAATTGTGGTAAGGTATGTTCTGGAGGAGCTGGGTGATGGGGCTGGGCGGTAGCTCGATAGGGGTCACCACAGTGGGGTAGGCGGAGAAAGGAAAGGATCCAAAAAAAGAGGTATACACTGTCTGAGACACATCCATCCATAGTGCACACACACACACACACACACACACAAAATAAATACATAAATCAATCAACCAATAAATAATCCCCTATAGGAGATACACAACACTGAGTGATCAGCAGGCAGGTTATTTTCTATTTCTTTTTTTCGCATCAGGTCGTCCAGTAGCACTGCTTAGCCACTCATTTCTTACACTTGACTGCCTGTGAGATAAGTAAATCAAAACTCCTACCATACTCATAAAAGGTAGAGTGTGCAGAATTTAAAATTCCACTGGTGGAATGCCTGTGGGATTACCATTCCGATTCTGTGGAATTTTGTGGAATTTGCATGAAAATTGCAGGATTTTTCCAATTTTTTTAATTTCAGTTATTTTGGTCTAGTTATTAAAGTTATGTATCCACATGATACCGTATTTGGCAGGTATACAGGTACTGATGGTTTGCATAATTGTACCACATTTCAGAATCCTAGATTGAAAGGGAGCTGAGCTAGTGGTGGCTAAAATTGTAATAAAAATTAAATTTTCAGGTTTTTTTTCCTTTTAATGTAAAAATGCCCTGTCCAATCTTCTCAACAGTGTCAGGATTTAGAGAAACATGCAACATGGGTATGTGCAAAAGTTTTAAGTATCGGGCTTTAAAGGGGGCTGTGCTATAGGTAGCTAAACATTTTGCCAGAATTTTAATTTTAGTTATCTTAGTATAATTTGAAAGCATTTATCAAAATATTATAACATTCTGCAGGTATAAGAGTTATTACTACATTTATATATGTACTTAGTTTCAGATTTCTAGCTCCAAAGGTGCCTGAGTTATATGCAGACAAAAATGTTAATGAAATTTCCCAGAAAAAGTAAAATGACAGACTTTAAACACCTATACATTTCAAATGGTGCATCTAAATGTCATAATGTTTGGCACAACATTAGAGCACCTATAAACAAGTAACCATGTCACATGTCAGATCTCTAGGTCAACTGACAGCAGAGCTGTGATCAAATGAATACACTTCCAGAATTCTGATGAAATTCTTTGAAATGTCATGGAATTTCGTGGGCTTCTGTCAAAATTCGGTGAATTCAGATTTTTCTCATTCCACACAGCTCTAATAAAAGGTCATCATCCTAGGTGGTCTAGCTGGTCCCAGGTTCGAACTGGATGAACGGTGAGTGTCCTGCCAGGTTGTGATCCAACCTAGAGCTCTCTCTCCTCAGCTCCAGCTCCTCCATCCTCAGTCCTCTGGTGAAATTGCACCCAGTGCACTCAACAGTGTCAGTGACTTTCATCCTTCTCCTCCTCCTCCTCACTGTCTCAGGATGCAATTTGGAGGGCAGCAAAAGGCATGCCACCACATCGTGGAGGAAGACAAGCGCCTGTGTGCTACACCATGTATGTGAACGGCTGGGACTGGGTGCTGCACCCAGGGTGTCGGGCCAGGCAGGCTTGCAAGGCAGACAGACTATGGATTTTTTTCACATACAAAAAAAGACAATCTAACACCGCAGGTGCTGCAGACAATA
This sequence comes from Neoceratodus forsteri, assembly GCA_016271365.2. Lineage (NCBI taxonomy): Eukaryota > Metazoa > Chordata > Ceratodontiformes > Ceratodontidae > Neoceratodus > Neoceratodus forsteri. Next base: position 131,553,579 of record CM028129.1, on the reverse strand, counting down.
GACAGGCATGAAACAGGTACCCTGTACTGTGAAGCAACTGTAGAATGCTTGTTTTTTGCCTAATGCCTGCACGGGCAGAATGCTGTGGCTGCAGGCATGGAACTGGGCCTGTTTTCTGCCTGTTCAGATACTGAAAAGGCCTAATTTCATATTTAAGGCATAGACTAGCTGAAATACGGGCACTGATCAGGCCATTTCTCTTCACCAGGTGTGTATAAGGAGGGGATCTGACAGTAGGAGAAGTGAGGTGATTCTGCACTGAACTGATCCCTGATGAGGCATCCCCTTGAGTACAGTGCCCAGTTCTTGAGTCTTCACCTAAAGAAAGACATTGATATACTAAAGTCAGTAGAGCGAAGGGTCACCAGGATGATCCAAGGCCAGCAGGGCAAATCCAATGTGGGTAGGTTGACGGCCCTGAATATGTGCTTTCTGGAGGCCCAGCAAGGTGAGAGCAGGGGACATGACTGAAACATGTAAGTTTCATAGGGGTATAAACAACGTGAATAGTGAAGACCTATATTTTAAGAACTACAGTAGGGAAGCAGACACTTGGGCACATGACTGGAGGTTTGTGGGTGGCAAGTTCAAGAGAAACCTGAGAAAGTTCTATATCATTGAGAGGGCGGTGGAACCATGGAACAGACTGCTGGCAGAAGTGGTGGGGGAAGCTACCCTTAATGGGGTTAAACACAGTTCAGACAGTTCATGGGGACTCATAGTCTGAAAGGTGGGGGTTAACATGCATTTGAGGGGTGAGGGCATGAAGGAGGAGGATATTATATCACTAGTACAGTACAGTACAGTAGGTTAGTGGGGTGAGGTACTATAGTAAGGGCAGATTCGATCGACCTTCAGTCCTCTTCTGGCATTGAATTCTATGTTTCTGTGTAACCATATGGAACTCCTTACCTTTCCATCTCTAGAGTTCCCCCTCGATGGAGACATTGGAAAGCCGTTGGGTAAGTCTAGCTGAAATTTAATACATTGCTTGTTTTTAGTTTGTTTCTTCTAGTTAAGTGATTATATATAAAGTGCCCTGAGCTGAAGGGATGGGGTGCGTAACAAATAAAATGTGTCTCGCATATTGATGTTGTGTTACATATGGGGGAGGTCACTAGTCTGCCCATAAAGCGTTTCCTACCTATTCCCCTGACCTAATATTTCAAAGGGGTTTTCTATCCAAAACCCTCCACCTCTGCCCCAGCCCCCTTCCCCAAACCCTGTCTCCTCCACCTGGAATTATCATCCCTTTGAATGTGTCCCAGCTGGGACTGAATCTATCTATTCCCTGCCTCAACCACTGCCTGTCATCTGTTCCATGGCTCTAGCACCCTCCCAATGCCAGCGGGTGTAAAAGCAAAAACAGCTCCCCAAGCTTCATGGGCATACCAATGAGTGCCCCTTGTCCACTTTCACTCCTGTCCAAACGTTTCTTACCTAAGCAGAGGCAGCTGCCCTAGTACTGCAATTAGTCATGTGTGTCCCCTTTTCAGTTCAGAGCTGTGATGGCAGTGTGATTTGGGATGGGATTGTTGCAAAGGACACACTTACACAAATCTCAGCCCCCAAACCATGAATCAATACAGAATTTTGCCAGTGAAATTGACTCTTCCCACCCAGGTTTTCCCCCCAATCTATAAAACTTGTACCTTCACCAGTGATTTTTTTTTTTACTTGCCAGTCACTAGACTTATATTGTTTGGATGCTTTAAGGGCATAGGATCTATGAGCCAAAAGCAGAACAATGGTGCATTGAGTTTGTCCCCTGCCCTCATGGCAGTCACAACCATGCTAGTTCAAAATCAGTGAAGAACTGTGCCTTTTCTGTGACTGCCCAAATGTTACACCTGCCGTATTCTGCTGTGCATGCTGTTTTAAAATGTATTGTGCTGGCCTTGTGATGCTGAAGCAATACATCTCTTGGCAACCAGGGGGCAGGGATTCATGCATGAGTCCTGGAATCCCCACCTAGGGTCCAACTCAAGGGTGGGTGGAAGAAGGAGGGCTGGTTATGTTAGGGCAGTAAGGTACTTGGCTCCTGAGGAGGAATAGTGTGGATCATCTGGCATTCACACACCTCCTGACAGCCAATCAAATTGTAGCATTGGTGTCAGCTGTGAGGGTGGCTGCCTATTCACCGGTCCACCTGGCTGAAGGGTGCAGTCTTGCTGCCCCCAGTTGTCATTACTGTGATTAGAAAGAGGAAAATTGGGGGGGGTGGGGATTTCCCAGCATATCCAGTCCCAGAATCCCATGCTGAGTCTGCCGTCTGGCCAAGCATATGATGTGGGTGAAGCACTTCGCTCTCAGGAGGGGGTGCTATATGGGCTACCTGGCATTGGGGCTCCCATTCCAATTAACCAAGGAGTGGTACTGGCATCTGCTATGAATGTCTCTGACCCTTCTGCCTGGTGGAGAGGTGCGGCCAGGTGACCAAGATATTCAGGGGTGGGGTGGTTGAGGCAAGGAGATCCAAAAGGGAAGTCAAGGAAAAACTAAATAAAGAAGCACCAAAGAAAACCTGCTCAGGGTATTTGGTTACTCCAACAACTTTCTTTTTAATTAAATATATTGCACCAGATAATACAAGTCACGCACCTCCATCGTTAGTAAAGGAAACATTGGTACATACGAGATATATGGATGCATGTATTGCTCATTTATTCTTTCTGTCTTTCCTGTACTTAGGTATTTAACTACTAACTGCATATAAAACATGAATACATAATAAATATCTATCTCTATGGATATCTAAATATATATGATTGGAATTTGTAATAGTACTGTATTTGTTTATCTAAATCCAGTTTACAGATCTTAATCTTGTTTTTTTTTCTTGTCTTTTCCCTTGAAATAGGTATAAATTTACTTGTTCTTTTCTGATAAATCTTCATAATTTTTTTCCACTTTCAACTAGGATACATGGTTTCCTAAAATAATTATATGGCTAATGATGGTTAAGTAACAAAACTTGTACTGCAGGCTGAATTAAGAATAAATATACTATTTTTTTTATTATATAAACCATTAAATATGAGACTCCCAAAATGAATTGGTCTTGCCCCGTGCTAGTTCTAATCTTTGTTTAAAAGTTTCTGTCTTTTAAACTTCTTTTCCTTTATACTTAATCTATGGAATAACACTTATGAAAGGAATACCTGTCATTTTTATCAAATGACTGTTTAAATAATAACGTTAAAAGAAGAGATATATTCTAGTTTGTAAGGCTCAAACAAAATGATAAAGGAGTTAATATATAATGTTTAAATAAAAACATTAAAAGAAGAGAGAGTTCCCCATATTTTTCATTACTCAGGAGATTTCCATGAAAACAGGAATCTCTGCTGCTTGGTCTTCGCCTGCTCTTGCTCCTTGTTTACGACTGATATACCAAGGTGTGTGTGTGTGTGTGGGGGGGGGGTGTTACTTCTATCCGCAGATAGACTAACCAGTTACATAATACTTAGGAGTCATCATCATCATCACTGAAAACAGAAACAAGCATTTGTCAATGCCGAATGTTTGCTTGCTGGCATTGGTATTGGTAGTGTAGAAGTTACAGAGCTGCATAATAGGAATGGCAGCGAAGTATTGAACTGAAGCCAACCCCACCACCACCACCCTGCAGAGAGTGACAGGCATTGGGGTGTGCCTTTGGGTCGTCAGGCATAACGACCATGCCATTTCACCACACCCTACCCTGCAGACACTGACAAGTGCCACAGTGTGCCTTGGGGTCTTTGGCCCTTATGCGCAACCCATTCCATCAGGAAATATGGTGAGATGGGTGCGGTATAGGAGAATGGGGTAACATTTGGGCCCAAAGAGTCCGAGGCACACCTTGATGCCTCTCACTGGCTGCAGGGTGTGGGTGGGGGTGGAATGGTATGAGCATGACAGGCAAGAATCCCAAGTCACACCCCTGATGCCTGTCATTCTCTACAGGGTGGGGCGTTATGGTCGGAAACCCTAACGCCTCAGGCATTCGTTAGTATTTTCACTCCAAATTTTCAACATGTTTTTTTTGTGACCCCCACCTCATGAACGGTAGCAATATCAGTTTGCTAGCCGAAACCTGCTTTTGCACAGTGACTACAGCATTTGGCACCACAGGTGCAAAAACACATTCCGAACAGGATGTGAAAAATGACAGCGGTACTGTTCACGGGGAGGTGTAAAAAATGGCAATGTTGAAAATCTGGTGTGAAAATCTTAAAAAAACTGGTGAAGTCCCGAGCGTGCATAGAAACTGTGCGACACACACCCGTAATGTAACTAGTTTGGAGATTTTTTTACAGCAGATTGCTAACACAGGCATTTTGGGACCTCCAATCATGAACAGTGTCAGTATGATTTTCTTTACCTGTCCCAAACAATGATTTCCTACAGCGACCATGCATTTCTGTGCTGAAAGTGTGAAAACACATTTCAGTCATGTTGTGGAAAATGACAGCCGTACTGTTCATAAGGAGGTGTGGAAAAATGCCACTGGTGAAAATCTGGACTGAAAATATTACAAATTCATGAACTTACGAGGGTGCGTGGAAACTGTGTAATGCTCACTTGTAACACAGTCATTTTATGGAGTTTTGTCACCAAATTTTCAACATAGCCATTTTAAGACCTCTGCTCATAACCAGTGTCACTGTGATTTTCTTAATCTGTCTGTCCCAAACATTGTTTTCGCACACCGACTGTACCATTGTGTGCTACACGTGCGGAAACAAATTTTGGGCCAGATGTGAAAAATGGTAGCTGTACTGCTCATAAGAAAGTGCGGTAAAATGGCACTGTTGAAAATCTGGTGTGCAAATATTACAAATTCGCAAACTTGCCAGCGTGCGTAGGAACTGCGCAACGTGCACTCCTAAAACGGTCCTTTTTGGGAATTTTTTCACCAAATTTTCAACATAGCCATTTTAACACCTCTGCTCATGACCAGTGTCACTGTGATTTTCTTAATGTGTCCTATATATTGATTTCACTTTTACCGACTAAGCCATTGTGTGCTACATGCGGAAACACATTGCAGGCCAGATGTGAAAAATGACAGCTGTACTGCTCATAAGGAGGTGTGGTAAAATGGCAATGTTGAAAATCTGGAGTGAAAATATTGAAAATTTGCGAACTTACGAGCGTGCGTAGGAACTGCGCAACGCACACTCGTAAAACAGTCATGTTTTGGAATTTTTCCACCAAATTTTCAAAATAGGCTTCTTGAGAGCCCACCTTATGAACACTGGCAGTGTCGTTTCGTTATTCGGTCCCAAAAGGTGATTTTGCGCAATGACTGCGAAATCACCCTTCGGTCCCAAATAACACCATGACAGTGACAGCATTCATGAGAAGGGGTCCCAAAATCCCCATGTTGAAAATTTGGTGCAATAATTCCAAAAAATGCCCGAGATATGCAGCAAAGTTGAAAAAACCCTATCTATTACATTATATAGCTTACCGGCATTTCCTCAGTTCGCAGTCGGCTTTGAAGAGTGCAGACGTGTTCCCGGTCCATCAAGATCGTCCGTTGAACTCCAGAGGTGAGGTATGGGGTGGGGGTGTGGGAGGCAGGTTGCACAGTGGGTGGTGCGGGTGGGGCAGGAGACTGCAAGGGACCGTTTTAATTTACAGTTTGTTTGTTTTTAATTATTAAGAGCCGCGGGCGTTTGCCATGCTGGGGTGGGCTCCCAGCGTGGCAGCTGGAAAAGGATGTTTGGGGGCTGGAGCCGGCGGTGGATTGGGCACCTGTCGGCCATATAGGCTAGTGCCACTGGGGTGGGCTCCCAGGCGTGGCAGCTGTCAAACTGTTTGGGGGGCTGGGCCAGCGGCGGACAGGCATCCCGTCGGTCTCTGGACGGCATGTGCCACGCTGGGGTAGGCTCCAAGCGTGGCAGTCAGCTGTTTTGGGGCTGGAGCCGGCGGGGATTGGGCACCCGTCGGCCATCTGGATGTGTGCCATGCTGGGGTGGGCTCTCAGCGTGGCACCAGGAAGCTTTTTGGGGAGGCGGCGTGGAGCTGGCATTGGGCACCCGTCGGCTATACTGTATGTGCGGGGGGGCACGCCAGCATGCAATATGCGATGCGTGCGTGTTGAGGAGCTCTGCTCACTGAAGCGGAGCTCTCCCTTTCAACTGTATTCCACTGCATTTTCAGCTGTCATAGACAGCTGGAGCAGTGATTGGTGCACTGCAACCACACCTGCAGACACACTGACTGAACTGGAAGGGGCTGATACACCTCTGGAAAACTCGGATGATGACACTATGTTTCTTGCACATGCATGCAAGCAAACATAAAAAGGAAAACAATCACAATCAAACTGATACCATGCACCATGCACCAGTGGGGGAGGAGACCAGTTCTGCTTGACAGACTGATTAAGTATGCCATCTGATGTAATCTCCAGTCAGCTAAGGAATGCAAAGTCAGGGTACAAAGTAGCAGTGATGTTTTTGTCAGGCTTTGTGACATGTGTTCTCTTCACCAATGACAAGACTTGCGTTACGTGACTATCAGAGGGGTGAGACAAATGTGTGAATTCACTTTCACCTATTTGTTTATTTTATTTATTTATTTAGTTAGAAGTTTTACCAGTGTAGCTAACGTGTTTGTGGAAATATCTTTCACAGATGAGTCCTGCGGACATTCACATAGTTTGGGTCATACAATTCAAAACACAGTCTTACAATAATGCCGTGAAATACAGGATAATGAATCGAAAAGTGCATACTAAAACTGTGAAATGCAGACAACATTCAGGCAGTTCCTCATTTTATGAAGGATGGCAGAAAAGCAAAGATTTTTTCTGTGACTTGTTTTTTTCCCCCATGCAACATAAGGACTGTGCAGGGGGGGAATTCAGCAAAAAAATTATTATACAAAAATTCAGTGTAATTTCACGAATTAGAATAGTGCAGATTTAGCATGCTGGAAACAAATTTTGCACAGCACAGGTAGAACTGCAAGGATGAGGAGAAGGAGACAGGCAGGTAGGACGCAGACAGCCACAGACCCTGCTAGTCATGCGCAGTCATGCATTGGAGGGACAGCTGCCCCCAAGATTACTACTTAGTCCCACATGAGGAAGGCAAACATAAAACCATTCTGTCTCCACAGGGTTCTGAGCCTCTGTCACAATGGGATAATACTGGGTCTTTCAGTTTGTCACTTTCTCCCATAGTCTGATTAGACTGTTTCCCACATATTTTTTTTTATGCAGCTTTTTCTCCAGCAGGGACATCTTCCCCATCTTCAGGTCATTCCCCGGCAACCTCTCTGCCTTGACGAATGCTGCACTAAGGATTTTCCTCTATTGAGGTGCCTGACAATACCCACAACCATCATTGAGAAGATGCTGGGATTTTCTCCTGATTTTTGACACTTGACCGTTCCACCATCCCGGTGCCACATAAAGGACCTCATTGACTTTGAGCACTAGACATGCTCATGTGGGAGGTGCAAGCTCCCAGGCCCTCCACTGTGGTTCCTGCCATTATGGAATGCCGCATCAACCTTCCCCAGGCTGTGAGACACTGCAAGAGCAGTGTTCTCACAGCCTTGGTGGCCTGACTCTTTTGATCTGATACCTCTTCCAAGCCTGGGTCACTGGCATGATACCATTGGGCCATTGGATGTTGGCCTTGGTGTCACATATTTGGTTACCAAAACTTTGAGAAGTTAAGTATTGCGGTGGCAAGGACAGGGGAAAAGAAATTCAAAGTGATGCACCCTGCTTAACCCTCCCCACCTAGTTGTGGACAACAACTACTAAGTGATTTACAGGATTAATAGCAAAGAGAGATTGTAGCCATACTGGTCCTTAGAAAGCAGCAGTCATGGGATAGTCTGATTCCTTTTATTGGGCCAACATACTATATGTAACCCTGGCACTGGGTATCTGAAGGGCTACACTACCCCTGCCTTGTGGGCCCGATACAAGGTTGAGGGCCCTGGGTCCATATTGCAACTTTAAACTGATTCTTTCCCAAGATTTAACAGTTTGCGCAGTGCCTCCACCCAGAGTATACTTACGTGGGCACGCTTACACCTCGTACGACCCTCTGGGATGCTGTACTCACCAACAATAGCATAATGCCACCCCAAGCATGACCCATTAACCAATACACTACATTTCATAACGTGCAATTATTGACTCTCTAGTAATAATATGCTCACGAGGCAGGATTATGCAAAAACATCAACAACAGTTTATTTCTGTTGTACTTATATAATTGTACTTACCCTACCCCCAGGAGGCATCTGGAATTGAGCAGTGTTTCTGCTCAGTATGTCTTCCTGGTCAAACTTTTAAATAAATAAATAAATAAATGTACATGGGGAAGGGCTAGGAAGGGTAAATTGGAGCAGAGGTTAAGCTATTTACATTATTTACATTGGGTTTCATTGGTTTACATTGGCAATAAATCACAAGAAGCATTTATCATTTTACATTGAGGCATCAATCATAGGGGCCACCCACCAACCTCTGAGTCCCTGGCTATCTATCTGGCTAGCTGCAATTAGAAAGGCAACACAGTTATTAGAACCCCACACTGGCACAAGTTCTCAGAGCCATATAGAAACCCACAATTCTACATTTGTAACCTGGGTACCCAGTAACTAGAGTTCTTGTAAGTTGCAGGTCTGCAATTCTTTGCAGCTGTCATTGGCCGGCTAGATGGGGCCCTTAAAGGAACAAGCAGATTCATTTGAAATTGTACTTTGTGGAGCACACTATAAACTGTAGCTGGCAGAACTTGACCACACTGAACTATTTACAAGGGTATACCATTGCCGCAGCAACTCCCTGATGGCGAAGACCTTCACAGCGACAGGATTTGGCCAAAATCTGCATGTCACTGTGATGGTCTCTGCACGGCCAGGGGATTGCCTCGCAGGGTGTTTCGCCCCCCTCGGTCCAACTCAGACTCAGAGTTAGAATCCTAGAGACCGGGGATGTGGGGGTGGATCCCCCACATGTGGGGGTTCGGGGGGCACAGCCCCTCTATGGAAAAATGGAGGCATCCCCAACACTGCATTGCCGACACTCGGCAATGCAGCTGTCGCTGTCGGGGATGTCTCCGTAACTGCTGTCGCTGCGGTAAGGTAAAGACATTTACAAGTCCCTTTCTTGTAGCACAGGGCTGAACCCTGTATACTTCCAGATTGGGAAGTCATCACAGATAGGTCAGGATTAGTCTTTACAAAGTAGAAATGGGTGCTTTCAGCAGGTGGACTCTGACTCAGGAGGTCAAGATGCAGGCAAGCTAACAGCTAGCCCTCAATACTGACTGCAAGATCTTACAGCTTTGTAGATGGAAACTACATTTAAACTTCTGTAGGCAATGCCCCTCTCTGGGCTGAAATCACTCTCTAGATGACCAGGCTGGAACCTGGGCCGACACATTTCAACCCCACATTTAAGCTGTATTACTCGGGGAAATGCATATGGCAGCGCCCTTGGTGGCACACTACCAGGTTGTGCCCACACCAAATCTAACATGGATACGTTGCATTCAACACATTTATTAATCAGCGCATTTATCTTAGTCCCCTCAACCATGGGCTAGTATGGCCACCATGGTCCTTTCAACTTTCAGATGCACTTTCACATGGGTGGGTGCTTGCTCCCTACAGCTAGGGTGACCCGATTTCTCACAGTTCATCTCAGACCAATTCATTTTGAAACACTGTTTTGACTTGGTAATTCAAAACAGTTACTGCAGCTTCTCTCAAACATGTTTTGCAAAGTCTTGGTCCCTCTTGGCTGTGCTGGCATTAGCAGCTCCAAAGGACAAATACTGGACCTCCCAGGCAATGTTAAGTAGAGCCCCAGCCTCTGAGTACTCGCCTTCCAGTCCTGTAGGCCTTAGGAAATCAGACCCATTTATATACTTAAACTGGACCCTTCTCTGGTCACTTGGCAAATGTTCATCCGTCCTGTGCTTTGGGTTAAATGTAGGGTACAGACAGTCACAATTAGTATGCTCTGAGCTTCGCTGCCCCTCAAAAAGGTTCCCAAACTTGTACTTGTCAGAAGCAGTTAACTCTCTTAGATCACCTGTAAAAATGGCTTTCTTTTCTCTGAGGTTTCAGGCTTTCTTCAGCACTCTCACTGCTGAGGTAGAATGTGTGTGCAGCTTTCTCACAGCTGAAGGTTCAGGTTCACCCACGTTTTTCCAAAAACATGGAAAGGTGATGGCCAGCCCTGGAAGACAATTTCTGGAAACCCCTAGGCTAGCAACTTCTGTTGCCTGCAGCCACTTGTCTCTCTGGCAAAAGAAAGCCCCCTCCCCTGTGGAAGGGATTGCACTGGATGGCTAGGCCCATTCTGTTTGCTGTGGGCCTGAGACCACTCCTCTGTGGGGGGGTTCCTGCTCAAACACACTCAGCCTGCAAAACACAGTCTTTTATGGAGTCCTTCTATGGCTTTTAACTGGCTAAATCCATTGGTTGCTCCCGCTCTAACTGGCTGAAAGCACTTGTCAGTCCATAAAATGAATATTCATTAGCCTCACTCAATGCACAATAGGCTCCCTGTTTTGGCACCTGAACTAGGTCCCTGCATTTTCCCCACAAGCCTTGGCATTGTCCTATAGGTCTCTTTCAAAAATCCCAAGAGCCCTGGCTTAAAATCCTAGCTTTCCAATTGGCTGTTGCTGCACTAAAAAGCTGCTCAATACACAGTCCCCCTTGCAGTTTCAAGACAATCCCAACATTAGAATTCTGGTGTAGCCAGGTTAAATGCTTTAGTCATCTCTTTGCCCCACAGTTCAATAGTCCTCTCTGTGCCCTTTTGATCGCTGCCCAGTTTAAACATTTTAGTTCAGTCCTTAGCCTGTCACTGCTGCTGAAATTTAGAGCCACCTTGCAGCAGGCAGGCATTTTGTCTGAGTCCCACTGTTTACTGTCTGGTGCAGCCAGGAGAATTATTTTATTTAAACTGTTTCCCCCTCAGACAATAGCCCCTTTAGTGTCCTTGGAATTGCTGCCTGTACATACATTTATTTAGATTTTTACAAGTACCCTCAATTCCTGAAACTTGCAGCTTCCAAACACACGGACCCACTTATGAATATTTAATGCCCCAATTCATTAATATTCATAGAGCTGGGCCCAGTCCTTTAATGCGTGTGGTGCTCTTTATTTTATTTAAATTAATGGCTCCCTCTGGGCCAACAACGTCACTGCCCCCCACCCCCCGTAACTATCAGGGACCGGGACAACTGTAGGAGCCACCTGTGGACCGACGTTGCTTTCCAAAGTTAAAGCGCATCTCTTTACACTTGTGTAAGCCTGCTAGACTGCTTAAATGCTGGTGGCTCATAATCCGTCTCTGCAAGCCGCTTATGGGAAGAAATGGCACAGGAGCAGAACAGGGAAACCAGGGGTACCTTATGGAGTACATGAGCAGTCCGCCCAGCTGTGAAGTGGTAGGAGGAAGAAGGAGGCAGCTCTGTAAAGTTCCAGTTGCCCAACAAGGGCAAAACAAAGGCACAGGGCTCTTGGGAACACTTTCCTGGATCTGAGCTGTGGTGGTGAACTACAGGGGAACAGAAACGGGGAGTGCAGGCATCAGGAAGCGCTCCAATGAGCGGGAGCAAACCAGGAGACAAACAGGAAATGGGCAATTAAGGTAAGCCCCCATTTGGGGGAGAAGGTTACATGTATGCCTTGTACAGTGATGGCATAGCACACAAGCTTTCAGGGCCCAACAGGTCCCTTCCTTCATCAGGTGCAATAACATTCTAAACAGAAGAAGCTCAATTTAGACTTAAAATGGCAGTTTCAAAAAAAATTGCTTAAATAATGCAAAGAGGTATTAACTTAGTTGTCAAGATTATTTTGAAACAATGTAACTTTTCAGTATAAATTCAGCTTCTGTTCTGAATGCTATTCCACCTAAGAAAGGGAGTTGAGTGACCCTGAAAGTTTGTGTACTATATTGCCATTGTACAAGATATATGCTGGCCCAGGAAAAGGTAATAATAACTGATGACCCCCTATAATAACTGGATGTGCAGTCCTGATGAAACGCTGTAATAACTGGCTGAATTTTATAATAACTCGATAGTGGGTTATTATGGCATTTTCCTCCTCATGCTCTCCCTTCACTGAAGCGCAAACGAAAGCACATTGTATTTGTGCAACTGTGGCAGATGCTCATGGACAATCTCACTCACACAAATACAGCTTACCATTTTTCTCTCTGTTGAAACCTTGTACCAGTTATTACAAAACATAATACTTGTGCAAAGTTTGTTTTATGAGTCTTTTTCACATACCTTCAGTGTGTGATAATCTCATAAACCCCTCGATCATCGCTCTTGGGGTGTATGGATTATTACACACCTCAGGTGTATGAAGCATCCTCATAACGTACATCTGCACAGGCATTATTCTCTATTTAAACTATCCAGAAACTCCATAGGAAATAGTGACATTTCTTCAAAATTCCCAGTAGAGCGGGAGTTAAACACCAGACTTGTCTCCCTCCCCCTCTACTGGATGGAAAATGATCACCACAGTCACACAGTGTGGTAAATTAGCTCTTTAAAAAATCGATGGGGCCCAATTAACAGCGAAGGCTATCAAACTTCCAATTAACAGCAACATTCAAAGAGAGTACAGCCTTCCTAGTAGAAGGACAGAAGAAGGGTCAGAAAATGATGGAAAGAGGTCAGAGGGAGTCATCTTAACAAAAATAGATTCTTCCTCCCCCCTCCAGGGGTTCAGGCTGTCGTTTGGTCTAATTCTTCCTGACAGCTCACAGCCCTCGGGTCCTCAAACAGTGAAGCCAGGAATAGCAGTCTGCATCCTTCAGAATGAAGGACAACAAAAATAACCTACGATTAAAGAGTTACAAGTCAAAACTTTTATCGTTTTTTTTTTCTAACATGTCTAAACTTTTGTACTTTTTTTAACACCAGTGCCCTTGTCGCTTTTATTTTAAAAAGATATATTCATTCATTTTCTGAAACCAAGTGCATAAATATAAATAACATTCTTAAGATAAATTGGGAAAAAAAATTATCTCCATAAAAGAGCACAGATACCTCCACCAAACACAAGCTGTTAGTAACAAGGGGAAAAGGGCCAAAACGTGGCCCCCTCAGCCTTAGCTGGAACTGAAGACAACTACATCCTGAGCAAAAAGAAAGTCTGACTGCTGGAAAGAGACTCCCTAGGCCAGCAAAGAGTACAGAACAGCACTGAGGGTCTGCAGAACTGAAATTAAGAAAGCTAAGGAGGGAATGAAAACTAGGATAGCAGTGCTGCAGACAACACCAGTGCCCTTTTCCAGTATATAAATGGAAGGGAAAAGGTATGGGAAGGTGTTGGACCTCTGAAAACAGGTGAATGGGAGAGGAGAGGAGAGGAGAGGAGCGGAGCGGAGCGGAGCTAGTATGAGAACCAGGGCAATGGATAAGATGCCACATAAATAGAAACATAGAAGCTCACGGCAGATAAGGACTGCAAGGCCCGTCCAGTCTGCCCATTTCTTTTTCTACCTTATGAATGTGCGATTGGTCTTTGCTTTGTCAATGGCCTATCTATTCATACTCATCTGTATTGCTCCCTTATGCCCATCCTATGCCTGTCTGAAGCCCTGTACTGTATTTATATCCACCACTTCCTGAAGTAGGCCGTTCTATGAATCCATCACCATTTCTGTGAAAAAAGAACTTCCTCACATTACCTCTTAATCGACTCCCTCTAATCTCACGCTATGTCCCCTTGTCCTGCTATTTTTCTTATATTGAAACATGTTAGACTCTTTCACCTTGTTAATGCCCTTAAAGTTTTTGAATGTTTTGAGAATATCACCTCTCTCCCTCCTTTGCTCTAGGGTATACATATTGAGCTCCGTTAATCTGTCCTCATATGTTTTCTGATGCAGTCCCTGCACCATTTTGGTTGCCCTTCTCTGGACCGCCTCATATTTGGTTAATGTCCTTCATGGAATGTGGCCTCCAGTACTGCATGCAGTACTCCAGATGGGGCCTAACCAGTGTCTTGTAAAGAGGATTATTACCACCTCTTCCGACCAGGATACCCTGTCAATACACCCCAACATCCCCTCAGCCTTACCTGCTGCTTTAGTGGTCTGCTTGGATGATTTCAGGTCATCTGTGATGATGATGCCCAAGTCTCTTTCTTCCCTTGTGACTGCCAGCAACTCCCCTCCCAGCATATAGGTGGCTTCAGGGTTTCTCTTCCCTATGTGCATGATCTTGCACTTCTTTGCGTTAAACCCCAGTTGCCACTCTTCCGACCATTTGGCTAGTTTATCCAGATCTCTTCTCATTCTCTTCTCATTGTTTTGGTGATCACCATGGGACCCCCAGAGGATGGAGGATGCTTATTATCAGAATGAGCACCCTCACTTCTCTGGAGGGCCATGGCATTAAGAGTAACCATGATGCAGGCTTCAGACATCACCCTCCCCCCACCTCCTAGTAGCTGACTGCCTGGTGAAGATCAAGTTGGGTAAATCCCAAGGGATGGACGGGATACACTCCAGGATCATAGCAGAGCTAAGGGAACAACTGACATGGCCACTTTTAGTAATCATTCAGGAGTTGGTATGGATGGGTATGGTGGAGAAGACTGGAAAGTGACCAGTGTTGTCCTGATCTTCTAGAAGAAGCAAGGTCTGAGCCTGAAAACTACATGCCAGTTAGTCTGATTTCAGTGTTGGGCAGAGTCCCAGAGGCCATTATTAAGGATTGAAGAATGGAGCATTTAGTTGTAGAGGCCAAGGTACTTGCCCCTTCTAAACATGGCTTTATGAGGAACAGAGCATCATAGAAACATAGAAGTTGTCAGCAGATAAGGACTTCTTGGCCCACGCAGTCTGCCCAATTTTCCCTGCATACTGTCCCACTGCAGACCCTACTCGATCTTCGGTCATCTCTTCCCCTTGCCTTACTACCAAGGTCCCCTTGCATCTGTCCCATGAATGCTTAAATCCTATCACCATTTTGGCACCCACCACCTCTGCTGGAAGGCTGTTCTAGGTGTCCATGACCCTCTTCATGAAGAAGTATTTCCTCCTATTTTGAAATACTGCCACATCACCCAGGTGCTGCGTGAACTACACTGGCTACCGGTCAGGTGGAGGATCCTCTTTAAGGTGGTCTTGCTCACCTTTAAAGGAGAACACATTAACAGTACCTCTTTATCGATCAGCGACCCTCGTTGCTTAGCTCTCAGCAGCCTTTCTGTATCGCAAAGAGTCAGTTTATTTTGTAATGTTCAGGAACTGAGGGAGTCCTGGGGTTTTATTGTGTGGATGAGAAAAGGTGCTGCCCACCTGCCTCTGTATTGAAGCTTAAGCAGAGCAGCCACGCACTATTACACTTAATGGAGCCCCAGTGCCGCCATACTCCGGTTCATGGACGCTACAAAATAAACTGAACTCTGCGTGCAAGAAAATGCCGCTTGGGGCTAAAGCTAAACCGAGGGTCAGCTTTAAGGTAAAGAGGTACTCGCTTGCTATGGTTCTCCTTAAGGCCCTACATGGACTGGGCCCTGGATACCTATCTGACCTTCTTTCACCTGCTTCCTCAGTCCACTCCCTCCGCTCCTCCTTGTGATTCCCATGACGAGGCTGAAAACTGCCGGCGATAGAGCGTTTGGTGTCTCCAGCCCCATCCTGTGGAATTTGCTTCCACCATCTATGCGGGAGGCCCCTTTGGTGGAGGTATTCAAGAACCGCCTCAAGACCCACCTTTTTAATCAGGCCTTCCCAGATACTGTATACTAGACCTTAGTTTTGAGATAGCCCACTCTAGCTACAGTTTTTAGCTTGGACCTTATCTATTTATTATATGGTCTGTTATTTACAGCCGATAATTTTGTTTTATTGGATAGCTGTATTGTTGTGTACAGCACCCAGAGCATCTGGGATTGGGTGCCTAGAAAAAAAAAAATGTCCTTGCCTTGCTTCCTTTCTGTGAGTCTCACCCCCTCCAACTTCATAGCATGATCCCTTGTTCTCAAGCTTCTTTTTCTATGAAAAATGCTACCTTCCTGTACCTCATTAATATCTGTTAGGTATTTGAATGTTTCTATCATATACCCCCCTTTCCCTCCTCTCCTCCAGAGAGTACATAGTCAGTTCCTTGTGATACAGGCCCTGCACGATTTTGGTAGCCCTCTTTTGTACCTCCTCCACCTTTTTAATGTCCTTCCGAAGGTGGGGCCTCCAGAACTGGACAGTACTCGAGGTGGGGTCTTACCAGTGATTTGTATAGGGGTAATATTACCTCCTTCTTTCTACTGGTGATACACCTCCCTATGCACCCAAACCTCCTGCTAGCCTGCCTCACTGCCTTATCATCATGCCAGAACAACCTGATCATCTTCTTCGAGGTGGGCCCTGAGAAGTGGAGAGTGGCAGGGCTGTAGACACACTGTAATCTGATTGGACTTCAGCAAGGCCTTGGACACTGTGGCACATGACAAGCTTCTGGCCAAGAAACACTGGCATAGTATACAAAAGACAAACATATGAGGTGGATTGTGATATACCGTGTACAAGGCAACCGCGATTGAGTGCTTTCAAAAAGGGCGACTCAATCATTGAGCCTGTGTTCAGGGCTACCTGGCAGGGTAGTGACCGGATACCTGGGTGGGTGAAGTTGGGAAATAGGAAATGTACACGCACAGATGTTGGGGGGGGAGAGGGAGGGAAGGTATGTGGGAGGGAGTGTGCCAGGCAGCTGCCAAGCTTGTCGGCTAGCATGGTGAGGAGGGTGGTCGTCTGGGGTGTGCAGGGTTCGGGTCCAAAGCGTTGAATTTTTATTTTTTGCACCAGCAGGAGGCTTGTTATTTTTCAAAGAAATACACCCCTCCAACATGCACCCCCTGGAGTTAAGAATCCTTAAGTGGAGGGAGTGTGGGGGGGGGGGGCAAACCAGTCACCAGTTTTCTAGTCGCTGAAAGTGTACATCACCGTACGTCATTTTTGGCAATGTACACTCACCCAAACAGCGATCGCTATTCCGTGATCACCATTATGACATAGAACCGTGGATTGCTAACTTGCTTGGGGACAGGAAGTAGAAGGTTGTAGTTCATAGGTACTGCTTTTGAGTGGAGACATGTACTCTGTGGCATTACTAATGGAATGGTGCTGGTACCATTGCTCTTCAACATGGATGCTGGGGTCTCTAGCAGGCTGCTCACGATTGCTGATAACATGAAGCCGGCCAGCATGATGGACTCCCTTGAGGATAGGGACAAATGCCAGGCAGACCTGAACCAGCTGGGTGACTGTTGAACTCCTGGAGTCTCAGTTTCAATGTAGCCAAATACAAGGTGTTACACTTCAGGAGGAAAAACAGATATAGGACCAACACACTGTGCGGGGCTCCTCTTGATGCAGTGAAGGAGGAAGAAAAGGACCCAGGGTCATGCAAGACAGGGGGATGAAACATGACAAGCAGTGTGTGGTGACTGTCAAGAGGGCTGGCAGAATTTGGGGTGCATCAAGAGGAGTGTAACAAGCAGAGCAAGGGAAGTTATTCCATCTCTTTGCAAGGTTCTTGTCAGGCCCCACTTGGAGTATTGTGTGTGTAGTTCTGGGCTCCCCAATACAAAAAAACACCAAGGCAGTTGAGAGGGAGTAACACAGGGTCACCACAATGATCAGAGATATGGAGCACAAAACCATGAGGAGAGGCTGGTGTCCATTAACATGTTCACGTTGGTCAAAAAGGAGGCCAAGATGGGACATTACCTCTCTTTTCGGCATACTCAAGAGTGTCAACAAGCATGGACAGAGACTTTGATCTGGTGTCCTCCAAAAAGACACAGGAACACACCTTGAAGATCAGGAGTAGTAAATTCAGGGGTAACAGTAGGAAGTACTCATTCTCCCAGAGGATGGTAAACCCATGAAACAGGGTAGGCCTGGACAAATTTCTGCTTACCAAGGGAGTCACTGGACACCCTAGGTAGTACAGTGAGGAGGGAACCCATTTAAGTTAGTGCATGTTTGCACAGCATACAGTATTTATATCTGCTTTTGGGGGGGAGGTGATGAATCTAGAGTCCCTTTCAACCTTAATTTGCCATATTTCCAAATATATGGTGCATTACATAAGTAGTCAAACAATGTGCCACATAGGGAACTGTAGTGCCAAAAAACACTGGGCATGAGCCCTTTCCAACCCAATGGTGTGGGCTGGTAGTGTGCTGTAGTACTTTCTGGGAAACACAGGATCAAGTCCCAGTCTAAACACCCCTGCCCTAGGCTGTTGGACTCAGGTCAGGATGTGACGACATCGTGCACTGACCCCAGTGAAGAGCTGGCTCCTGCTACGTGGTCTGGAGTAGTATTGATGGATTGGGTGACCACGTGATGATGCAGGCCATTCCATGCAAATAGAAGCATTGCTGCAGGGAACGATGGCCTAGTGATTGGATAGTGAGAGACCTCTCATAAAAGAGGACGAAATCCTCCTGCTCTACATGTGTAACACCAGCTGTTAGCTCACCAACCTCAACACTACCTACCACCCTGTGTTCTTCCTGCCTGGCCTTCTACTGGATCATGCTTCACTTTGCAGGCCACGGAAGTATATGTTTGGATCAAAAGGGACCTACCAGTGGGGAGGGGGGGTCAAAGTTGAGGGTGGGTCTGATCTTCTAACAAAAGAGCTAGTAGGTGTGCCACAGGAGCAGCTGGTGTAGTGAGTGTGGCTGAGCTGGAAGATGGATCAGGTGAGAGTGAAAATGGGAGAGGAGAAAGACAACGACAGAAGAAGCCTAGCCAAATGGTACCACTATGAATGAGAAGTGAGCTGGGTTGTGTTGGTGGTGGTGAGGGGGTGGTTGGCAATAAAAGGATGCCCAGCAGGCCTTAAGCATCCAGTGCACCTCCCCAGCTCCAAGACCAGGTATTCTAGAAGTACAGTATGACACAAAGCAAAATCATTAAAATAAACTGGCAAAAACAAAAGCTGATGCCACATCTGCACCGATGGAAGAATGTGGTCCACCTAGGAATTTTATATGACACACAACATAAGCCTGATCACCCATGAGATAAGTGGGCAAGGGTCCTTGTTAGAGTCTTCAACCTCAAGGAGGACTAATGAGTTTTGAGAAGGAAAAAGAAAGAAGAGCTAGTCACTTGAGACTGAACTAACATCACATCTGATGTGCCAGGAACAACTCAGGTAAACACACGGTATATTTAGATACCGTTTTGTTTCTGGTGCACATATTTTGCATACATCTTCCCCGTAGTATTTATGTTTGCATTGTTTCTGTTTTTTGGAGCTTGGAACATGACATTCCTACAGAGCACAGAGACAAAGAATTGCCACAAGGCAAGTAGCCAAATGACTGACAAGGCACATAAATCACTGTCTAGACTTGATTTACCACGCAGCAGAAAAAACAACAGATTTAAGCACTTAAATGACATAGCGTACTCAGAAGGTTATCACAGCTACATATGTACATTCGTATGTATGAAATACATCAGTGAGGAGTGTGTCTGAGAAAGCAGGAGGAGTGAGGAAGAGGGCATTCCACCATCGCCATCCTTGCAACAACCGCTACCAAATGTCTGCACCACAATGGTAGGTCACTTGAGCACCAAGCCTGTCCAGAAGGGGACCCCAGTACTTCTCACTAGGATGGGTGCACAGCTCACTAGTACAGTTGTGTAACTTAACGGAGGGGGATTGGGCACTCTGCTGGAAAGGGGTAGCTGAAGTACCTGGATTTTCTCAGTATTGCGCCCCCACAAAAAAAAAAAAAAATCATTGATCGAGGGTTGGGGAGAAGGGGTTGGTAGGCAGAATATGATGCAATTTGGGTACGGAATGGCCAAGGAATTAGCCTGGGCCATCTAGGGAGGTCTGGCAGGATTTTTTTCTTTGTTTTCTTTTAGTCTACTGCCTTGCAAGCTGTCAGCCTATTGGGACTATGTCAAATGCTGCATGCCAAACTTTCGGAGGCCTGCTCACTTCATGCAATTGTAAAAATCTGGCACCCAAAAGATAGTGGCCAAATGATTATTTAAACATAATTTTCAGTGGCTGCTACAGATAATATTTAAGTGCCCATTGCCCACCTAGTCAGTGGATTTTTTCTACAGCTTACCTTATGTATCTTCATGACACACAGAAACATAGAAACAGAATTTGATGGCAGATAAGGACCACTTCACCCACCCAGTCTGTCCATTTCCCTACCTGATAGATAAGCTGCAGATTCTAGTTAATCAACAGCTTACTTTCTCCTACCCCCACTAGAATTGCCTTATGCTTGTCTCATGTATTCTTGAATTCTCCCACTGTTCCTGACTCCACAACCTCCTCAGGAAGACTGTTCCATGCATCCACAACCCTCTATGTGAAAAAATACTTTCTAACATTACCTCTGAGCCATCCCCCTCTATCTTCAAATTGTGCCCCCTTGTTCTTGAACATCTCTTCTTCTGAAAGATACTACCCTCTTGTACTTTGTTAATTCCCTTGAGATACTTGAAAGTTTCTATCATGTCCCCTCTCCTCCTTTCCTCAAGGGTATACATATTAAGCTGCTTTAGTCTCTCCTCATATGTCTTCTGGTGCAGACCCTGCACCATTTTGGTTGCCCTCCTCTGAACAGCCTCCACTCTGTCTATGTCTTTGCGGAGATGGGGTCTCCAGAATTGCACGCAGTACTCCTGATGGGGTCTCACTAACTGTCTGTAGAGAGGGATAACAACTTCTTGTTTTCTACTGGTAATGCCTCTCCCTATGCATCCCAGTATCCCCCCAGCCCTCCTTACTGCCTTCTCACATTGCTTGCCCACCTTTAGGTCATCTGATATAATTACTCCTAGGTCTCTTTCGATTTTTGTTGTTGTTATTAACTCACCCCCCATTGTGTACTCTTCCACTGGGTTTTTGTTTCCCAAATGCATTACCTTGCACTCCTTTGCATTGAATCTGAGCTGCCACATATTTGACCATTCCTCCAACCTTGCCAAGTACCTTTTCATTCTTTCCACCCCACCTTGTGTATCAACCGTGTTGTAGATCTTTATGTCATCTGCAAAGAGACATACCTTTTCTTCCAGGTGCTCTCCAATGTTATTTATAAAGACATTAAAGAGGACTGGTCCCAGTACTGAACCCTGCGGTACCCCAGTAGTAACCCACCATTCTTCACTATGGACTCCGTTTACTATTACCCTTTGTGTACTGTTGTCCAGCCAGTTTTTTATCTAGGCTACCATCTTGGAACCCACACCAAGGCTGGCTAACTTGTATATTAATCTTTTGTGTGAGACTGTGTCAAATGCCTTGCTAAAATCTAGGTAGCCCATATCCACAGCCCCTCCCTGGTCTACTACTTTGGTTGCCCAGTCAAAGAAATCTATTAGGTTCGTCTGACATGACCTTCCTGCTGTGAAACCATGCTGCCTTGGGTCCTGTGCCCCACTGGCCTCTAGGTACTCAACAATTCTTTCCTTCAGAAGTGATTCCATCATTTTCCCTACCACTGAAGTCAAACTAACTGGTCTGTAGTTTCCTGCCTCTGCCTCGCTCCCACTTTTGTGAAGTGGAATCACATTTGCCCTCCTCCAGTCCTCAGGTACCAGCCCATCCTCCCATGATTTGTTATAGAGAGTAGTCAGTGGTGTTGCTAGTTCTACCCTTAGTTCTTTTAGAATTCTTGGGTGAATCGCATCAGGCCCCATTGCTTTGTCCACCCTCTGTTTCAAGAGTTCTTTCAAAACCCTTTCTTCTGTGAATGGACTGGTATCGACCCCCCTATTCAGAGTTTCTCTCTTGTTTGGTTTAGGTACCTCCCCCTCCTCTTTCGTTGTGAATACTGAGCAGAAATATTTGTTCAGTATCCATGCTTTTTCACTGTCACCCTCTGCCCACATTCCCTCCCCTTTATTAAGTCTCTGTATCCCTCCCTTGATCTTTCTTCGCTCCCTAATGTACCTATCAAAGGTTTTATCCCCCTTCTTAACAGAGTCTCAGTTTGTGCCTTTGCTATTCTGACTGCCTTCCTGCCTCCTTCTGCTTTAACTGATAAAGTTCTCTGTCCTGCTCCTTCTGTGTTTCCTTATATTTCCTGAATGCAATCCTTTTCTCCTTAACCATCCCTGCCACCTCCTTTGAGAACCATAGTGTTTTTTTCCTTTGTTTTGTTTTGTTGATTTGCTTCACACACAGGCTTGTTGCCTCTGTGATGGCTGTTTTAATTATTCCCCATTGTTCCTCCACCCCTCCTTCTTGCCCGTTTGCTAGTGCTTTTCTGAGGCACTCTCATATTTTCCCAAAGTCAGCCTTCCTAAAATACAATACAATACATGGAAAACATTCCTTCTAGCATAAGCACATGCGGAAGGTACCTATAATGTTGTCACTCTAATGTCACTGTCCAACTGTCTCCTCCCTTTGTGACTAAATTTGTAGTACTCTATATGAAAACCCAATATCTTTTGCTTCTAGTGTTGTAATTGCTGAGTTAAATGTATTTGTGAACTGCTGAGCAATGAGTAATGTATGTGAAAAACTGTATAAATGATTTTTGTAACTAACTCCAGGTCGCCCCTGAAAAAGGGACCTCTGGTTTCAGTGGGCTCACCTGGTTACCAAAATGCAATAAATCAATCAATAAATAAATGCATGAAGAAAAATCATTCCACTGCCCATGAAGACTTATACTGAGCATTATTGAAATTCCTGCAACCTACTAAAATTAAAAAACATGTGATGTAAGACTCACCCCTTCCTATGAGACACACTGGGCCCAATTTTCAAAGCTCCCAGCATGACGCAAGGGGCTTGCACCACAAAGAACGGTGCAAAGTGCCCCTTGCGCCAAATGATGTACCAGGAGCAATTCTCAAATGCAGCCTGCAACAACCACAAACTGCGTGCAACAAGTGGGGCTTGCACCGGCCATGGGCCACAAAATGAGCTGCGGCATGGTGCTAGAGGCTTGCGGCAGATGCAGGCTGCCAAATCCCCTAAATCATGATTCCCAAAACTCTCCCAGAGGGAACATTTGTAAGAACCATTAGACCAGCCAGGGCTGGTCCAAAGGTACTTAGAAATTTACCCTCTGGCAGAGTTGAACAATTTGCGCAAAGTGCCACGGTCCCCCCTCCCCAGCCCGATCCCCCTTTTATTAAAATAAGTCCCTGGTGATGTAGGGGACCCACCCAAGCCTCGATCCTCTGTTGTGACAAATTAAAACATCCCTGGTGGTCTAGAGGACCCCCCAAGCCCTGATCCCCGGTTATGAATAAGTAAACCATCCCTGGTGGTCTAGCGGATCCACCCAAGCCCCGATCCTCTGCTATGTAATATAAAAAAACTTCCCTGGCGGTCTAGTGGACCCCCACTCCCCCAGCTCAGTGGGCTGGCAATCACTGAACATGTACTGTATACAGTACATGTCACAAATGCACTCTGCAGGTCAGGCCCTCTGCTCCCACAGTGCCAACCTCCGAGCGCAATAATGTGAACAGCTAACAGACAGGATAACCCTCCTGTCTACTCTTGGATCCGAATCGCCTTTTAGCCTCAAGTTCTGGAGGGATTCAAACTGTGAACCTTATGCTAGCTAACCCAATTACAGGCTCAGATATGTACTCTGTTTAGGACTGCAGTACAATCTTTCACCAGGGACAACTAGCCAGGTCTCCAAAATGAACCCTTAAAACTCTATAAGAGACCTTAGGTATATTCTTACCTTTCCAAGCTCAGTAACACCATCAAGC
Organism: Neoceratodus forsteri; assembly: GCA_016271365.2. Classification (NCBI taxonomy): domain Eukaryota; kingdom Metazoa; phylum Chordata; order Ceratodontiformes; family Ceratodontidae; genus Neoceratodus; species Neoceratodus forsteri. The sequence goes on along the minus strand of CM028129.1, from coordinate 131,529,824 downwards.
CTTTAAACCTCGTCAGACTTAAAAATACAGGCACTCCACATACAAAAACAGAAAACTGGGAAGACACTGGCAGGATCTTAAGAAAATGGTATTTTACTAAAAATATGATAAAAAGGTACGATAAAATACCGAACAAATATCAAGAGCTTACAATCTCAAATAAAATGGGAAAAGTTACAGAGCAAAACTCCTACCACAATACATTTAGATCTTTTCTATCTAATGTATTACCTCTGTAACTGCATTTAAAGTTAGATGTTTCTGCTTTCAGAGCCCAAGATGATATCTCACATTTCAGATACACCAATACATTTTCAACTCTATTTCCACACCCTCTTGATGAGTCATCTAGCTCCTCCTTTTAGAATTTATTCCTCCAAACAAAATTTCCTACCAGGAGATATTTTAAAATTAATGGTAACATCAGAAGAAAAACACATTTCCTAAATATGACTCCTTAATTAAACATTTTTCCTTTGAATTTAGCAATCCCACATTGGCACCAAGGTTTAAAAAGCCAACATGAATCAGCCTAATGAAGTCCTGTTTCTGATGTCATAAAGTCACATTTGGTTTCCACTTTAAAAGCCTAGGCAGGTCATAAAAAGGTAATAAATGCCATTTAGCAAGGAAGTCAATTAAATAGTCCTTCTGGTCTGTTTTACAATATCGTGTGGTTTTCAGCTACTGACACCTTGTCATTTAAAGGCCAAATCTCTCACACACTTAAATGTCATACACAGACCATGTATTTATAGTACCAATATCATACAATAATCATAATCAGATGGCCAAGTGTCACAGTAAGCACTCATTGAGAGCTTAGTTGGCAGCTGGCTGTAGTGGTGAGCCGTGGGCTGTGCCAGTTGCTGGCTCAATTTCAGGATGGGGGTGGGGTGGTGGGGCACTGCCTGTTGGGGTGGGTGTCCACCTAACCACCAGGGAAGTTTTTATATTATGGAGATCCAGCTAAAGGGGGTCCGCTAGACCACCAGAGATGGTTTACTTATTCATAATGGGGGATCAGGGCCAAGGTGGTCTGCTAGACCACCAGGGAATGTGTGTATTAATATTCAGGCATATTGAGGTGGGGGTCCACTAGACCACCAGGGATGTTGTACTTTGTCATAATGGGGATCGAGGCTTGGGGGGTTCGTTAGACCACTAGGGATGTTGTACATTGTCATAATGGGAGATCGGGGCTTGGAGGGGTCCGCTAGACCACCAGGGAATGTGTATATTAATATTCTGGCATATTGAGGTGGGGTGGTATGCTAGACCACCAGGGAATATTTTCATGATACAGGGATCAGTCAGGGGCTGCTAGACCACCAGAGAATGCTTATTTACATTGCTGCATGGCCACTTCTGGCAACCTGTCCAGATGCACCCTCTGTTTGGCGCATGGCTAAGGTAGCTGCAAGCCACAGGACTTTGCCACCGGGACCCTACCCAATAGAGAGTCGGGTGCAGGGTCTCTGGAGCACCAGCAATTGCACAAGTCACCTTTGGCACGGCTTGCACCAGGTGTTGAGAATCAGGCCCACTGAGTACAGCACATGACTTATTTGCTCACTAAACTGTGTATCACACATGTTCATCGGTTAGAGTCCAGCAACTAAACAAACCCAAGAACTGGGCCAGTTTTAACATACAGAATCAGAAAGAACCCTGGGACCAGATCAGTTGCAGCAGCACCTGAGAGACTGGAGTTCCCAAGCAAGCCCTGGAATTCCATACTAGAACAGGCTGGAGGCAGGGTACCTCACAGAGGTAAGGCGCTCATTACCTTGGAACAAATTACCTGACTTGTATGCACCCCCTGCCAGCTGACTAAGGAGTGCAATTGGCACGTGCTCTAAATGCAGCTGGTCATCCACCATCCTAGCCAGAGGAAAGGTGCAGACATAGCGACCACAATCATCAGGTGTGGTGGAATGCTGACCTGTAGGCACAGCAGTAGCACTTCCGTTCATGATGCTGGCAGCCCAGGTTCAAAATGAGAGCGAGTCATTGAAGGGCCAGCTAGGGGAAAAGAAGCCAGCATGCCAGAGCACACTCCTCTCCCCAGGCGGGTGGGTCACAGTCTCCACTGCAATACTGCCACCTAGGTCACCACAGGTAACAATGCAGTTGGACCTGTTACATTGGGTGGGTGGGACGCTGGCTGACTCTAATGAGCTAGGCCATGCAACAGCATGTGTGCATGCATTACTGAGCTCTTGTGATCAGGGTCCCTCAGGGCTGAAGAGAAGAAGGAAACACCCTGCAGGCATGCAGGATGAAACTGCCAGCACTCTCTGGCCATGAAGTGCCAACAGCCTGCTGTCTCTCTGAACCGTCTTGGTTCCAGCAGGAATCTGGCCAGCTCCCTTCCAACCCTGCCCCAGAGTTGAAACTCTAAGGCTAAAGGAGACAGGTAAGTGACAGAGAAGGTGCAAGTGGGGCTGGGAGGTCACCTAGCATGTGGATGAGGGCTGCAAAGCAGAACAGTGGGTGAAAAATAGAATGAAAAAAAAGTGTTGGGGAAAAAGAAATAATAATGATAATCATAATAATGAATCCTCACTGTGCAACAGTTCTAGAGGTTTGAGACACAAAAAAGTGATTAGCTTGCGGTTAGCATATCATTAATATGCAAATTGGTGCAAATTACTAGGGTTCATTGGGTCAGTGGACTCTTAAGTAGGTTAGGATTAATTAAGCCTGAGTAGCACATAGTTCTTGTGTAACTGAACTTTGGCTCACACTCTCTCTGCTACACAGACTACCATGCTGTTGGGGTGTCACAAGGATGCAGAGTCCTAAGGAAGGGTTCCAACCCCTCAAGGTGTCAGAGGGACAGGCTCCCAGAATGAAAAGGCATCTTAGAGAAGAAAGATCAACCCCAAAGGAGACAGAGGTGTTGCAGATGGAGAAGTAGAGGAGGGCGACTAAGAAAATTCAGAGTATCCAAGTGACCCTTGGCTATGCATGGTTTTAAGCATGGGTTCACAGCGAGAAGGTCATGTCAGATGAATCTAATAGATTACTTTGACTGGGTGACCAAAGTAATAGACCAGGGAGGGGCTGTGGACATGGTCTACCTAGACTTTAGCAAGGCATTTGACACAGTCCCACACAAAAGATTAATAGTCAAATTAACCAGCCTGGGAGTGGGTTCCAGGGTGGTAGCCTGGTAAAACATTGGCTGCACAACAGGACACAGAAGGTAATTGTAAATGGAGTCCACTCTGAAGAAAGAGGGGTTACTAGTGGGGTACCGCAGGGTTCAGTATTGGGTCCAGTCCTTTTTAATGTCTTTATAAGTGACATTGCAGAGGGACTGGAAGGAAAAGTATGTGTTTTTGCAGATGACACAAAGATCTGCAACAGGGTTGATACACAAGGAGGCATGGAAAGGATGAAAAGGGACTTGGCAAGGCTGGAGGAATGGTCAGAAGTATGGCAGCTAGGATTCAATGCAAAGAAGTGCAAAATAATGCACCTGGGAAACAAGAACCCAGGGGAAGAATACACAATGGGTGGGAGGTAGTAACAACAACAAAAAAGGAAAGGGACCTGGGGGTAATCATATCAGATGACCCAGGTTAGTGCTAAATGTGAGAAGGCAGAGGGAGGCTGGGGTATACTGGGATGTATAGGGAGAGGCGTCAGCAGCAGAAAACAGGAAGTTGTTATCCCTCTGTACAGACAGTTGGTGAGACCACATCCAGAGTACTGCATCCAGTTCTGGAGACCCCATCTCTGCAAGGACATAGACAGGATAGAGGTAGTCCAGAAGAGGGCAACTAAAATGATGCAGGGTCTGTAAGAGAAGCCATATGAGGAGAGACTAAAGGAGCTTAATATGTATACCCTTGAGGAAAGAAGGGAGAGGGGGGACATGATAGAAACTTTTAAGTACCTCAGTGGAATCAACAAAGTCCAAGAGGGTAGCATCTTTCAGAAAAAGAGACGTGCAAGAACAAGGGGACACAATTTAAAGATAGAAGAGGCGGGTCAGGGGCAATGTGGGAAGTATTATTTCACAGAGAGGGTAGTGGATGCATGGAACAGCCTTCCTGAGGAGGTTATGAGGTCTAAAACTGTGGGAGAATTCAAGAATGCATGGGACAGACATAAGGCAGTTCTTGTGGGGGGTAGGAAGAAATAGGCTGTTGGTTAACTAGGATCTGCGGCCTATCCTGCAGGTAGGGAAATGGGCAGACTAGATGGGCCAAGTGGTCCTTATCTGCCGTCAAAGTCTGTGTTTCTACGTTTCTATGTTTCTAACCACATGGCGGGGGATGTGGCATGGCTTCCCACTTCCCCTCTGAACTATGGGCAAAGCCCTTCAATTCACAGAGTCAGTGAGCTTTTAAGTAGCTTTGGATTGATTGCGACTGGGTAGTATGTAATGCTTGGGTAACTATGAACTTTAGCTTATGTTCTCTCAGTCCTGCTACAAGGACTGCCACCCTGTCGGGCTGTCACAAGGTCATGGAACACTGATAAATTGTTCCACCCCATCGAGGTGTCACAAGGATGGGTTTCTAGGACCAAAGGCCACTTAGGGAAGAAAGTCAAAGGTACCACAGAAGACGGACAAGAATAGTGTTCCCTAAGGAGGAGAGATGCAGCCAGATTGACACCCAGACCCAGGATCACCACCAACCACCTCTAACTCCTGCGGAGACTACAGGACCTAACTTTTATGACCTTCTACATGGAGGAGAGGGGAAAAAAACCTAGAAGGAGGAAACTTTTGTGGACCCAAGCCCTTAGATACCTTCCCTCTAGGCTAAGGACAGCATTAGTAACAGTTTGCCTACTGCAATTTAGAAACCCAGTTTAGGGGAAGATTTTAGAGGAAGGGCTCTTGCTCGGTCCCTCAAACAGGAATGCTGTGAGAGTGCCATAAGCCGATCTCTGCAGCTAGAGGAGGTTCCCCAAGAAGGAAGCCCTCCACACATGGCAGGAAGGAGAACAGCAATGACAGCTGAAAGATACACACCTGACCTCCAGCCTAGGGATGCCTAGTAAGGAAGTTGAACCCTTGAAAGGTAAGACATGGAGTTGAGGCCTTGAGGGGCAAACAGATTTGATAGTTGTATGATCTTCACCCTTGAGGGGCAGGGGGAAGGGATGTAGGAGGAGGTCAGGTGAAACTTAGCCAGCCACAGGGATGAATAGCCACTGAAGGTGCTACTGAGGTGGTCTGAACAGCTAAAGGAGCTCCTATGGATGTAGAGGCCCCACCCCCTGGTAGTTGAAGTAATAAATGCTACACCAAGAGGTGCCACCAAGTCGATCTGCCAGGCTAAAGTTTCCCCTGGAGCATGGGACATTCTCACCCGAAGGGCAGAAAGAAAGGACTTCTCCTGAGCTGAGGAACCCACCCTCAAGATGTGGACTTCGAGAGCAGAGCAAGACTGTCGGCCTTCAGGGTGGGGAGCCCTGGAAGCCATGATATGGGCAAGACTGGCATATACCCATGTGAGAAATTGATGGTGAAGCCTAACGGACACAGAATACATGGAATAAAGGAAATGTAGCAAGCAGGATGACTGAATGGAGACAAGGTCTGAGGTATGACATACTGACTGAAAATAGGCTGAGTCCATATGAAGACACACACCAACCAATTCCATGAGGCAGGATGGCAAAGATCACTAGTTGTAAAGGAAGCCAGTGAGGCTGAAAGGCTTGTGCTGAAAACAGGACCAACAATGGAAGGTAAAATACATGCAGGCTTATATTTTTCCATAAGAGAATACTGTTAATAGGAAATACAATGTCCATTCAATAATGATGAACTTGCTTGTCCAAAAACAGAAATAAGCAATATTTAAGAGAGAACAGTACAAGTTCCAAATGAGTCATTCAAACTGCTCTAACATACAGATTCAGAAGCATTTTCAGGGTTTTATTTAACTCTAAAAAGTGATTAGCGTTTTGCTCATTAAAGTGCTAAAACATTGTGAAAATGCATAGCACCTGCCTCACTGTGTTTAACAAACATAACACTTCTAGAAAACCTATATAAATACTTTCTGAACAGTTAGTATTGTCCCAAGAAAAAAACTGCTAATCAACTATTTAAAACCCTGATTTTCCAAAAGCTGCATGACCCAAAAGCAGTACACACAATGCAGTACACTGTATCTTCAAATAAACAGTTCCACCAGTATGTTAATACAGCTTAAAGGGACACTGTCAACTGTTTTTGCATCATATTATTTCTAGTTAAAATACCACATTTTATGATTGCTTACCTTCTCTAAAATTCATTGATGTTGCTGGTTGTTTTATCTGCCTCCTTACTCAGTAGAAACTGAAATGTATACTAATGTATACTTATAACCAACCTCGTTTTATTTCAAATCCTGGATCTATTCATACTGCATACTTCCTGAACATTAGGAGCACCCCAAACAGTGCAGCCACTCCTGATGAAATGGTCTCCTCCCCTCCCATTGCATTGTGAGTGGCTGGACTGTGTTGGGGGTCTTCCCAAGTACAAGAAAATGCAGTGGGAGTTGATCAAGGAATGTAAACAAAAATGTTTTTGTGTGATAATACCAGTATGCTGGGCAAACTGTTCACCAGCTACATCGGCAGTCTCTATGGAATGCGAACAACCGCAACATGTGTTTTTTTAAACTGGGACACTTTAAGGCCTAAGGAGGTTGACAGTGTCCCTTTCAGGCCAGTAGTGGTATCTACATAGAAACATAGACATAGAAACATAGAAGTTGACGGCAGCTAAGGACCGCAAGGCCCATCCAGTCTGCCCATTTCTTTTTCTACCTTATGAATGTGCCATCTGCCTTTGCTCTGTCAATGGCCTATCTATTCATACTCATCTGCATCACTCCCTTATGTCTATCCCATGCCTGAGGGAGCAATATCTCTACTGCATTCGCTGGTGCACAGCTCTAAACACTGTGAGTTATAGTGCCATTGGTGCAGTATGCTTTTACCAGCCTCGCAGGTGTGCACTAGGGTTATATCACACATTAATTCAGTCCCGCAGTGAAGCTTTAGCTCAGGTGTAACAGCACAGAGTTGAAATTGTCAGGACATAGATTCAAGGGGCATGCTGACGGTGTGTTCCCAGAACAGACAGTCGGGCCAGCAGTGACAAACAAGATCCAAAAAAACAAAAGGAGTCAGATGGAGAGGCCAGAGGGCTGTCCATGGGGTGTGAGCAGAGGGGACGCTCCAAAACCATCAGAAGGGAGGCCAGGAGACAGCCACGTGAGAACAGGGAGGGAAGCAGGAGGGAACAAGCAGCAGCGTGGTGGCTCCCAAAAATTCCCAGTGTCCAAAGAATGCTTGGACATGCATGGTTTTAACCACACAGAGGGGGACATGGCATGGTCACTTGCTACTCCTCAACTCCAGATAAAGCCATTCAGTTACAGAAAATAGTAAAAATACAATAAAATCAATAAAATCCTTGGCTATATTTTTAGACATCTTAAAGAGCTACCGACGCCTCAACTAAAATGTTAAAAAACATATTAATTAGATGCCATTCTGCTTGCAATCCATTTATATTTTATATATTTCTCCTCCCCATAATTTGTTACTAACAAATGTGTATGGATATATGCAGGGCTTCAGTTAACTCCATTTTGGTAGTATTTGACTCCCAAAAATAAGGCAAAAACTTCCAAAACAAAGGAGGAGGAAGTCATTGACTTCCAAATGTAAAAAAACAATATTGGATGTCTTCCAAAACTGAAGTCACAGAAGCTAAGAAATCATGGATTTTTCTAAAATAATTTGTATTTTACCACTGATATTTGTATTTGCATCAATAAATTGATCCTTCTTAGAATACTGACCTTCAAATTGTGGGACCTGGGAATTATTTTGACTTCCAAAAAATTTGAATGACTTCCAGATTTTGACTCATGGAAGTATTTGATTTCCCCAAACAATAAATTAACTGAACCCCTGGATATATGATTGTTGTCCCTTAGAGTTCTTTTTGAGTTCATCTGCCTCAATAGCATACTCCCTACTTCAAGTCATAATCCTCTGTTGTTACACTGCAATCTGTTGCCATGGGAGTAACTGTAAGGTCACAAGCAGTGCTCTGTGACTTCAGGTAGGGAGAAAGCAGCAGGAATAGATGAACTCTTCGGGAGCAAAGATCCTGTTTTCATGCAGATGACCTCACTACTAAATTATGGAAGGGAGGAGTACAGGACTAATGGGAAATACAAGCTGGACAGTAATAATAATAAACTTTATTTATAAAAAGTGCATTTCACATGTATCAAAGTGCTTGTACAGTATTAAAACATGTTAAAATGCATAAACATTTTAAAATACAGTAGCTAGGCAACAACATTCAGTTAGTAATACTCTGAAAAAAGCAAGCTGAAATAAGTGAGTTTTCAGTGCCGACTTAAAGCTCTCCACAGTCAGGCACTCCTGTACCCAACAAGGTAAAGAATTCCACAGGGTAGGGGCTGCAGAAGCAAATGCTCAAGCCCCCAAAGTCTTCAAGCAGACACTGGGACTCTTTCACAATCCCTCATTAGTGGAATGGAGCGGTCGGAGGGGGCAGTAGGGGCGTAGAAGCTCTTGCAGGTAACTCGGTCTCAGTCCATGTAGGGCTTTATAGGTTAGCAAGCTGACCTTTAAGGTGATCTGCCACTGAACTGGCAGCCAGTGCAGTCCACGCAGCACAGGCATGACATGACTAGATCGAGAAAGCCCAGTCAACAGCTTGGCTGCAGTGTTTTGCACTAGCTGCAGGTGATGGATATCAACCTCCGGTAGTCCTAGGTATAGGGACAGTGCCTAAATATTATGTCTTGTTAATGTTCTCCTGAACATGTCACTAGCTCTTCAAAAGCAGAGACCCGAAAGTACTTGTTCCATTCTATTCAGCATTGGTAAGACCAATATTAGAGTACTATTCACCTTTTAGTGCTCCATGTAATGAAGGAGGTGGTAAGCAACTGGAAAGGGTCCAATGAAAGGCAACCAGGAATATTAAAAACTTAAAAGATAAACCCTGGTCACGTGATGCAGTGCAGCTAGAGGCAGCGTTTTCGCGGAGCTTCCGCTACCCACCTGTCTTCTAACTATTTTCAGCCTACAAATTCGATATCTAAAGTTATATTCTACATCTAGTGTACAGATAATACTCTTCGGTACTTGGCAGTATCTTGCGTTGTGCATATTAATGCACTTGGAAGCCGATTGAGATGGAAGCGGAGATAAGGCCTTCTGGCATGAAGCACACCCCACCTTCTACGCCAGAGAAATCTTCAAAAAAATATAAAAACCAGAATTCGGGGCCTGCAGTAAAACCACCCCTCCCAATATTCTCCATCCTCTTACCGAGGACCATTTCTTGCAAGAGCTAATTCCTTTCAAGGAAACATTAGATGATATCTCTGCTGAGCTGAAATCACTAAGGGAGATCTCAGTGCCCTAACCACCAGAATGGGAGATTTGGAAGCCAGAACTTTCTCCTTGGAGACCTGGAGGGAAAAGACAGACCCAGAAATCATTCATCTTAGACAACAGATCAGTAAACTGCAACTCAAAACGGAGGACTTAGAAGGAAGGAGCCAAAGAAACAACTCGGTGATCCTGGGCCTCCCCGAGTCTGAAGAGGGCCCTGATATTAATCTCTTTCTCCAGAAGTTTCTAAACAAAGTTGTTGGGCCTTCACCTCTTAATCCACAATATCATATTGAACATGCTTATCGCTCTCTTAGACCGAAACCTGCTGCAGGAGCCCCGCCAAGACCTATCATTATTAAATTTCTAAGTTTCTTGGAAAAACAACATGTTCTATCAAAGGCAAGAGAATTACAAGCAATTCTATGGAGTGGTTCCAAGCTGTGTATTACTCAGGATCTTCCCTACAAGATGAGGCAAAATCGCTCAGCGTTTCATTCTACAGTTAGCAAGCTGATCGCAGTAGGCATTCGCTACAAAATAATCTACCCTGCCAAGCTTCAAGTTGCCATTGATGGTTCCTGGCTCTCTTATGAATCCCCAGACAAAGCGGCATCAGATCTCTCAATCAAATTACCTAACCTGTTTAAGCCGGGCTGAATCGCTGAGGCAGAGCTAAGAAGTTACCTCTTACTATATGCTGCATTTTTGGACTTTCTTATTTGTTTTTTTGATTCCTCATTTTTCTCTCTTCTGGACTTTCTGGTGTAGATCTCTCAATCAAGTTGCCTAACCTGTTTAAACCAGGCCGAATCACTGAGACATCGCCAAGAAGCTACCTCTTGCTACATGCTGCATTTTTGGACTCTCACCTTTTGTTTCTGACTTTTCTTTTCTCTCTCGTCTGGATTCTGTGGTGGTGGGGGGGTGGCGGCTTTGGAGCGGTCTGTTGGGAGGTTGAGTGGGCTCGGTTGGGCGGTGGCTCGTGGGGCCAGCTCACTGGGGGGGTGGGAACTTGGGGTGCAGAGGCGGTTTCCACACGACGTGAGTCCGGTGGGACCTCTTGGTCCCCCTAGTAAATATCGCTTCCCTGGTTCCTCTTGTCCTTCCCCGGCCCAGGTAATTAGCTTGCTTAATTTCGCAGCAAATTGGACAGAAGTGCTCATTAGGATATCCTGGGGTATTCCTCAGGTGCAGTTGGTGGGTTGGAGAGGTTTTTTGTGTAACGGAATGAGCTGGGCCGATATTAGGCAACGAGGATTGTTATTGTTGGGGTGAGCACTTTGGAGGGGGGGTTGGCAGGACGTCAGTCTGACACTGCTTGTGCCCTAACACACTTCTATATCTGAGAACATAATTTTTACCGCTGACGGTTTTGATGGCGGTGAAGCCTGTAGTTGGCCCCCTGGGCTGGGGGGGGCTGACTCTGATTCTTAACATTACCATTGGGGTCTCAGGGTTATTATCCCCTACCCTATTCAGTTCGGAACCTATGCGGGTAATGTAATTCGGTTACTTCTCTTGAGGGTTTAATGGAGTTCAGATGGTAGTTGGAGGGCTGGAGGCAGGTGATGAACCAGTCAGTCAGCAATTTGTTCAGGGCTATTTTCTCATGGCGAAGACCGGAATCCAGGAGACCCTGGTGGGCTCTTACTCTCTAGTGAGCTCTGGTTGCATCTAACCCAGGTTAATGGGGCTTTCTCCATATAACCCCCAGATTTTGGTCAGGTTCTCATCTTTCCCAGTAATTTTGTAGGCTTAATCTGATTTATCTGTCTTGGGGGGGGGCTCCATGGGAGGGTCAGCCCTGGTGGGACTGCTAAATGCACCAAAGGGGGGGGAGAGCAGCCCAGATGTTTTTTTTTTCAGCCAGGAAGTTCTCAGTACTTATGAGGGAATTACTCTCTACTTATTAGCCAACACTTCCTCAGGTTACCGGTTCATGTTTATCTCCCGGTACACCCATCTAGCGGTGGCTGTTAGGGCTTTGTTCCATGACCTAAGCACTATTACTTTCAGTTCTTCTCAAGAAGTAGTCGGGGGAACAGTTGTATATAGTTTCAGGGATGTTGAGGGAGGGAAGGAGGAAGGGGAGGGGTCTTTCTTTCTTAGTTCAGGATTTGGTAAAGGCTGTAACACTATGTCTGGAATTTATACTCCTTCAGTTCTTCTTTACTGGTCTCGAGGGGAGGGAAGGTGGAGGGGTGGGATTTGGTCGATGGTGGGTTTTTGGGGGGAGGGGGAAGGGCAGGATGTACCTTCTAGGGTGGTCTGCTTTTTCATATTTTCATAGTCCATTGCAGCACTGTATATTAGATAATGACTGTTACAGCGCTTAAAATTGCTACGTGGAATGTAAGAGGTGTCAGAGACCTAACTAAAAGATACCAGGTTTTCAAAAACTGTGCTTTACTGAATGTTAATATTCTCTTGTTGCAAGAAACCCATTTACTCTCATCAGAAGTCAAAGGCTTCGCCTTCAAAGGTTACACTCAGGTTTTGCCTCAGGGGGTCGTCCTCTAGTGGGGGTGGCCATTCTGGTTAAGAAGCATATTCCCTTTCTGGCAGAAGAGCTTTTATCGGACCATGAAGGTAGATTCATTATTGTGAAAGGTTTGCTCTACAATGTGAAGATAACACTGGGGAAGCGATCGCTGATGAGAGGGACTAACCTCATGACTTTGGCTGAAAAGTTGAGTGGACTCTACCCAAAATGCTAACAATTGGGGGACTGGATATAGCTCCCCACAAGATTTGGATAAATCGATAGACCCTGAAACAACTCTCCTCTTTGCAACTAGCCTTGAGGAATTTTATGGACTTACTGGGCCTGTGTGACCCTTGGCATTTACTTAACTCCACAAGACAACTCTTTTCTTATTACTCCCAAGTACACAAGACCTGGTCCAGAATTGACCTAATACTAGTCAGCAATAACCTTCTGTTGGGAGTACTCCAGTCTGGTATTGAGCCCATAGTGGTGTCAGACCACTTGGTGGCTTGGATTTTGGTCTCCCCAAACCCGCAGGTGCAAAGAGATACTGCCTGGAAACTGAACACCCAGCTTTTAAAAGACAAGGGCGCAGTCTCCCATATCAGATCCCTAATCACCTCATTTGTTGAGACCAATACAGGTTCAATCGAGAGGGAGGATCTGCTTTGGTGCTCCCTTAAATGCTTCATTAGGGACGAATTTATTAAACTCACATCTAGGAGGAAAAAACAAAGGGAAGTCAAGATCATGTTATTGTCGAACCAAATTAGGTTGGCAGAGAATAAGTTCTCCTCCTCCTCTTCCCAGGCTGATCTAGAAACCCTAATGAAACTCAGAAATGAGTACTCAGATTGGATAAGAGACAAGGCAGAGTATGCTCTCCTGAAAACAAAGGCCCTCTATCTCGATCAAGGGGAGAAATCGGGTAAAATGCTAGCTTTACGGTTGAGGGAAATTGAGGAATCAAGATGGATTCCCTCATTATTATCTTCCGATGGTTCCCTTAAAACTTCTCCTAGGGATATTTCATGAAGTTTTGAGTCATTTTATAAGGAACTTTATGGCAGTGGCACCTTCCACCTCTCTCATTCTCTTGTGGACCAGTTTCTGGAGGGCCTCCCCCTCCCTACCCTCCAAACTCACCTAGGAGAAGCTCTGACTACTCCTATCACGGTAATGGAAGTGGAAGAGGTGATCAAGGAATTTGCTCCAGACAAAGCTCTGGGACCTGATGGCTTCCCCTCCAATTTTTATAAAACTTTTGGGAAAGAACTGGCCCCTCTCCTCATGAAATTATTTGAATACATGTTTAACGCTACCACTCTGGACCCTTCCTTGCTGGAAGCCACTATTGTTCTGATACTGAAACTAGACAAACCCCCAACCGACCCTGCTAGTTACCGCCTAATTTCACTTCTTAACTATGACATTAAAATCCTAACGAAAATCCTATCCCTTAGACTCAAAAAGGTCTGGCACAACTTGTTGAGTCCCGAACAAGTAGGTTTTGTACAGGGTAGGTCCTCTATAGACCACCTGCGTACTCTCTCACATATTTTTCAAGCCGCCCAGGACTCTCAAATCCCTATGGCACTGATATCATTAGATGCGGAGAAAGCCTTTGATAGAGTCCACTGGAAATTTCTCTGGATTATATTAAAGAGAATGGGCTTCCCGGAGGTCTTTATTCAATGGATTAAATCGGTCTACCAATCCCCTACTGCCAGATTTTATTGTAACGGGGTTTTTTCTTCTCGATTTTCACTATTTACAGGTACCCGGCAGGGTTGGCCCCTGTCACCTTTCTTGTTTAATCTCTATCTGGAGCCTCTCCTTCTCAGAATCAAAAATTCTCCACTGGTCACAGGACGTTTCATTCAACAGCAGTCTCTGGTTCTCTCAGCCTATGCTGATAATATTCTCTTACACTTGACTAACCCCGAAGTGTCCCTAACACATATATTACACATTATAGCCCAGTTTGGCCAGGTGGCTAATTACAAGTTGAATCTAGCTAAATCAATCATATTTCCACTGAACGTCAACACACTTCAGGTCAACTTTTCCCAGTTTGGTATGAAATGGGCCCCCTCCTCTCTCAAATATTTAGGCATTTCCCTTACTAAAGACCCTGAACTTTTCAGGAAGCTTAACCTAGACAATACATTGATTAAAATTCAACAAGACCTTCAGAGATGGTCTGCCCTCCCTTTACTGCTGTGGGGTCGTATTAATATTGCTAAGATGAATGTGTTGCCTCGGGTTTTCTACCCACTTAGCCTAATAAACATTTTCCTACCAATGTCCTACTTTCATTACTTCCACAGGTCCATTTCCAAGTTTATTTGGCAGGGTAAACAGCCCAGGAAAGCCTTCTTAAAACTTAATTTACCCAAAGCGAAGAGAGGGCTCCGTCTTCCCAACTTTATGCTCTATTACTGGGCAAGCCACATGGCAAAAATTGGGAGGTGGTACGACCAGAAGGTGGACGAGTTTCTACGAATTTGGGTACAACTTGAGAGAAAGATTCTAACCGAGTTTGGCCTTCCCCCATCCAGACTCCTCTATTATAACCTATCCACTTTGCCTCCACTTTTACAGGGAAGCATCATTGGCACTTCTATCAAGGTGGTGAATCAATGCTGGCACTTTTTCAATCTCTCTCCCAGTAAAGACACTTCCTAACCCTTTACCCTAAATTTAAATATTAGGATCGGGGGTCTCCCGCTTTCTTTAGACTAGATTCCTCAGCTGAGCGATTGCTGTGTCGATGATTTATTCCTGAATTACTCTCTTTTATTTTCCAGGGAGGTTCTGACCAAGTATAATATTCCTCAGAAGCACATTTTTAAAGTTTTCCAGTTACGGCACCTAGTGGCTTCTAGCTTCGGCTCCAATCCTATACCGTCACAAATTAAACCCTTCCTAAATCAGATACAGGAACAAGAAACTAAGGCCCATAGTATTTCTAAGCTTTATTCTTTCCTATTGGACACTAAATACCCAGACTACCTGACTGGTTCCAAATGCTGGTCTTCTCTTCTGCCAGACACCCTTCTAGATTGGGAACAAATTTGGGTAGATACGTATTGGTATCTCTCTCATGACAGACATAGACTCACCCAATACCATATATTGAACAACATGTATTATACCCCAGTTAAACTGGTTAAATTAAACAGACTATCTTCAACCCTATGCACAAGGTGTGGCACAGTGGAAGGGAACCTGGTACACATTTTCTGATATTGTGAGAAGGTGGCTCCCTTATGGCAGTCCATCCAATCTACCTTAGACCCTCTTTTGGGCCTGGATGATTTATTCACTATAGAAGTTTGTAGCCTAGGGAAGCTTTCCAATATACAAGTGATGGAGCGTAGATTCCACATGGCCTTAATCTCGATGGTTGTCAAAAGATTGGTCCTTAGGCATTGGATGGAGCAATTGGTTATCTCGTATGCAGAATGGATCAGTGAAATTTCTCTCTGGTTTTCGGACTGAAAAGTTAATAGCAAGTTCTCGGAATTGTCTGGTTTCATTTGAGCGTAAAAGGGGCAAATTATATGCTCTTTATTTGAATTAATGTCCTGTTGGGTACACCTCTAGCTAACATGGCAGCCGATATACCTTTATGCATTTCATATGTATCAGAATCAGCTCCATTTCTTCCTTTTCCTCTCCTTTCTTTTCCTTTTTCTTTCTTTTCCTTTATAGAAGGCACATCCTGGGGTTGGGGGGATGGGGGCCTGGGGATTTGGGTGAGGGGGGTAGGGGGGTATTTCGCATTGCTTTTCCAGACTCAGGGATTTCTGTAAAATGCTGTATATTGTCACTCTGCAACTGTTATACAGTTTATGTCATTGGTCATAATGTGTAATCCCTGTACTGTTCTCTCAGGTACATTTTCTTTATATAAAATAAAAAAGAACAATCATTTTAAAAACAAGATAAACCCCTATAGCGAGAGACTGACTGAATTAGGGATGCTAAGTCTTAAACATAGAAGGATGAGAGGTGATCTTTGTCTTGTATATAAAGCATTTCACAACAAGGATACATGGAAATCTGTTGGGCTAAATCAAACAATTTGTCAAAGATCTAGTAGATCCCACTACTTACAACTATCTGGGAAATTTTTTAAAACAAACAGGAGATGTAGATGGTTCACCCAAACAGTTGTATCAACTTGGAATGCACTGCCAGAATCTATTGTATTAAGTGAAATCATTGAGACCTTTAAAAAAATCTTTGAATAAATACATTGATAACATTAATAGCAGACATTACCACTGATAAATGACGAGTCATGTCAAGGCTTATAAGCCAATCTGACTCAAGACCCAAGCTATGAAACTATAACAAAGATGTCTAATTAGAACTGTTGACACTCAGAACAGGTCACCCATATTTAACACTAACAATAATTTTATAACCCAAAAAATAGTATTCCTGGAAGCGTTGCACCTCTGTGACATGCGTGGCTCCCCCAACCAGCCCTAGTGCCTGATGACTGGGTTCACACGTGAACTCCAGTCTCCCACATGGCAGTGTGATGCCATGCAATGTGACAACTGACAGGTTTTGCTACATATAGATTTTTGTCATCCTCCCTGATCATTTTCGCCCATAGCACCCCAACCGGTGGCAGCCCAGCCACTATAACCATGGCCCAGTTTATAACCATGGCATAGCACCCGAGAGTATTGGTGGCTGTCATGTGGATGGTGGTGAAGTTTCCTGTCCCTGTTTAGTCCCCAACCCCTCCACACTTCTGGCACTGCATGGTACTGTCATCTGCAGTGTCTCCTGTGAAGGAGGTAGAAAACTACCTCCACAGTGCAGCGCAGGTTTTGTTGCAGGAGCTGAACTGGGGCATCTCCTTCCCCCCTTCCAGGAAGCACTGCCACTGGCAGCATCCCAAGAGAGGGTCTGCATGACTGCAGACATCCAGGCTTACTCTAGAACTTGGGCCACCTACAGGGTACTGTCGTGCTCTAACACTGGGCCGTCTGGGAAGCCCTCCAAAATGAAGCTTTTAATTTAGATCTTTCATGTCAGGGCGCAAGACAGCTGGGAATTCCCTGAACAAGTTCATGTAGATTTGGGCCAGGAGCATGTGATCCATCAGACTAGTGTTTGCTCCGAGATCACTGACATTATCAGCAAACCATAAAAAACAGACAGGAGGGGTTCGCGGGAGAATTAATGTTGTTTTTCTTTTTGTTTGACCTTATTAAAAATCCATTTGAGATGTATTTTAAAATGTCAAGTTGAAAAACATACACCAACTTCATGCAGTGGACAAAATAATAATGCAACCTCCTTCCCCCTCCCCATACCTTATGTTGGCAGTTCATCTGAAAACTGCAGTAATGTCTTATTCTGTTTTACAACACAACGTGAGGATAAGGTATTAGTAGCTCTTTAGGTGGCTCTGTCATCACTCGGGTAGACAATCATAGGTTTGAATCCCAGCAATGCCCTGCTTTCCAACATGCACACCATATGAGCATCCTATCCGTGGTATGGCATAAGACCCCTAATGCTCCCCTGCTGACAACTATGGTATTTTTCAACCACTCCCAGACCCCAAATCACAACCCCTGAGCATGTGTGGTACAGAAATCCTTGACTTACAAACTCAGGAAATGGGGCCTGCTGGGGGCGTGTCTAAATTATAGACAATGGTGCTGCAGTTGTGTACTTTCATAGACCCTACATGGCACACAGTGAACATTCCAGCGGGGGCACTGCCTAATTTTCTGTCCATCAAGGCAAGAGCAAGGGAAAGTGGTATACGCTCTTCCTCATTTAAACTAGGACTTTAAAAAAATTAATTTATAACTCAAATGCTCTGACTGTAACAGAAAAACAATTTATAGACAGAAAAGGGGCTCTAGGTCTATTAAACATTTTTACCTGATTGTTTGTCTAGTTCATTGAAAGGTTTTACCAGGAAAGACCTGCTGAGTTGTGAAACAACTCATTCCCAGGGGCATCCTATGGAAAAGGTACTTGGAAGTAAAAAGCAATACAGGAAGGGGGTACAGCACAAAACAGTATAAATGCATAAATATATACAGTAGTTCTTACAATTCAAAGTAGGCAAGTAACATGAGGTGTCTGCGTCCATATCCTGGTTGACTCAGCAGCCCTCCTACACAATATTCCTGCTCCCATATGGTCATCATCTGACTGTAAGAGTGCAAACGGGAAGGAGTGGAGTGGTCGACGCTATTGATGACAGTAGGCTGACTGAATTAATATTCTCCTTATGTCAACATGTGGACAAGGAGGTAAACAGATTGGCAAGATGAGTTGCATGTACAGTATGATGGTCAAGGATCTGCTGTTTGCTCCTTGACTTCATTTTAGGGTTCAGTGCAAATTGCTATGTATACTATTATTTACATTTATAATTTGTGGTGGGGTAAAGAACACCTGGCTACTTACTTTACTACATGTAGCCCACCTCTCTTGTATACTTAGACATTAGCCTGTCAGTGTGAATATGCTGACATTGTTTTGTGTACTGTTGACATTTTCTTTTTTCAATAAACTTCAATTACAAACAAACATTTGTCAATGCCAAATGTTGTGCTGGCATTGGCATTGGCGGAGCTAGAGACACATAATAGGAATGGCAGTGAAGTATTGAAATGATGCCAACCCCACCCCCACCCTGTAGGGAGCGACAGGCATTGGGGTGTGCCTCTGGGTCATCAGCTATAATGCTCATGCCACTGTACCTCACCATACCCTGTAGAC
Source organism: Neoceratodus forsteri (assembly GCA_016271365.2). NCBI lineage: Eukaryota > Metazoa > Chordata > Ceratodontiformes > Ceratodontidae > Neoceratodus > Neoceratodus forsteri. The sequence goes on along the minus strand of CM028129.1, from coordinate 131,511,148 downwards.
ACTTAAAAGTGTTATGGTGTGCTTTGGGGTCTTTGGGCATTATACTTACCCCATTCCATAAGGAAATACGCTGACGTGGGTACAGTATAGGAGCATGGGGTGAGGTTTGTGGCCGAACAGTGTAAGACACACCATGATGCCTGTCAGTGGCTACAGGGTGGGTGTCGGGGGTGGAATGGCGTGAGCATTACATCCAATGATCCCAAGTCACAGCCCTGACACCTGTCAGTCTGTATTGGGTGGGGTGCTACAGTTGGAAACCCTAACACTGTAGGCGTGTAGTGGTAGTTTCACTCTACATTTTCAGCATGGGCTGCTTGTCAGGCCACCTCATGAAAAGTGGAACAACCACTTTGTTAACTGAAAGGTGGTTTTGCACAGCAGCTGTGGCATTTGGTGACAGAGGGATGAAAACACAGTTTTGGGCAGGATGTGGAGAATGACAACTGTATTGTTCATGAGGAGGCGTGAAAAATGGCAACGTTGAAAATCTGGAGTGGCACTACGAAATATTGGTGAAGCAATGAACATGCATACAAACTGCACAGCAGACATCCGCAACCCAATTATTTGTGGGAGGTTTTTTAGGCACATTTTCAACATAGGTATATTGGGATCTCCTCTCATGAACAGTGGCACTGTGATTTTGTTAATGTGTCCCAAAAGGTGATTTCCCACAGCGAGCACGCCATTGTGCGCCACAGTTGTGGGAACGCGTTTTGGGCAGGCTGTGAAAAATGGCAGCTGTACTGTTGATAAGGAGGTGTGCACTAATGCCAGTGGTGAAAATCTGGCATGAAAATGTTGCAAATGTACAAGTTACAAGGCTGCGTGGAAAATGCGCAACGCATGCTTGCAGCACAGTCATTTTATGGACTTTCAGCACCAAATTTTCAACATAGGTATTTTAGGACCTCTGGTCATGAACAGTGTCATCGTCATTTCCTCAAACTGCCCCGAAAACTGATTTCGCTTAGCGACCGAGCAATTCTGCGCCAGACATGCGAAAACACATGTCAGCCAGGATATGTAAAATGACAGCTGTATTGTTCACAAGGAGGTGTGGAAAAAATGCCAATTTTGAACATGTGGAGTGAAAATATTACAAATGCACGGTCACGAGTATGCGTGAAAACTGCGCAACGCACACTTGTAAAACACTAATTTTGTGGACTTCCAGACCCAAATTTTCAACATAGGAATTTTAGGATCTCTGCTAATGAACAGTGTCACTGTCATTTTCATAATGTGTCTCGAACACAGACTTTCCACAGCGACTGTGGTATTCTGCGCTGGAACTGCGAAAACACATTTTGGTCAGGATGTGAAAAATGACAGCTATACTGTTCATAAGAAGGTGCAGAACAATGGCAATGTTGAAAATCTGGAGTGAAAATATTATAAATTCATGAACTTATGAGCGTGCGTGCAAACTGCGCAATGCACGCTCGTAGCACAGTCATGTTATAGAGTATCGTCACCAAATTTTCAGCATAGGCATGTTAGGACCTCTGCTCATTAACAGTGCAACTGTCATTTTCATAATTTATTCCAAACACTGATTTCCCACATCGATTGCGCTATTCTGCGCCGGAAGTGCGAAAACACATTTCCGGCAGGATATGAAAAATGACAGCTGTCACAAGAAGGTGTGGAAAAATGCCAATGCTGAACATGTGGCATGAAAATATTACCAAATTAGCTAAGTTAAAGGCGTGCATAATAACTTCATAAAGCAACTCATAAAACAATGATCATTTTTGGATTTTCCCAAATTTGCAACATAGGCTTTTGAGAGGCCCCTTATGAACATTGGTACTGTCATTTGTTCTCACTCCCAAAAGGTGATTCCGTGCAGTGGCTGAGAAATCACCTTTCGGGACTGAATAACACCATGACAGTGCAAGAATTCATGAGGAGGGGTCCCAAAAACCCCATGTTGAAAATTTGGTGGCAAAATTCCAAAAAATGCCTGAGATATGCATCAAAGTTGAAAAAACCCTATTTATTCCATTATACAGCTTACCGGCATCTCCTCAGTTCGCAGTCAGCTTTGAAGAGTGCAGATGTGTTCCCGGTCCACCGAAGATCGTCGTGCCAGACTCTGGAGGTAAGTATAGGGTGTGGGGGGTGTGGGAAGGCAGAGTATGCAGTGGGTGGGTGCAGGTGGTGGGTAGGGAGACTACAAGGGACCATTTTTGTGTTACAGGGTGAAAAAAAAATACATTGTGGGACATTTTTTTTTTCCTCAGGGAATTTGGCACACTGGGGTGGGCTCCCAGTGTGCCACCTAACTGTTGATGGCGGTTGCTGCAGCCGACAGGATTAAGCACCCTCATCAGCACACAACAAAAGGGGGGGTTAATTTATGCCGACGGGGATTGGGCACCCCCGTTGGCACACAAGGAAAGCGGGGGGAGTACCGAGGGGGATTGGGCACCCCCCCTTGGCATATAACAAATGGGGGGGGAGTGCTTTATGCCGACAGGACGTGGGATCCCCCATCGGTACATGCACTGGGGCCACAGTAAGCCGGAAGGGGTACTGGGCACCCCCGAAGTTGGCAGTAGGGTGGCCACCCACCATGTATACAATGTGGCCGAGCACATCGGTAGGTCCGCTGCATCTGATGAGTTTTGCTCGGATTGCAGCGGACCTTTCCTTAGATGTACTCACCACATTAGTATGCATGGTGTGGTGCCAGCATGCAGGCTGATTGGGGAATGAGGGACGCACCTACTGATGTGTGCCCTGCATTCGCCTGACAGCGATCGCACCTCCAAATCTCCACTGCCACAAGATGTTGGCTGTACAAGTGCACCAACATAAAAATGACAATAGGCTGACAGATTGGTCAGTCTGCTTAGTGTCATCAATGATGCCCACCACTCCACCCCCCCAATTGTGCCCTGCTCTTGCGGTTTGCCAAAGGAGTACTGTATTGGAGAGGGAGTGGGCACATAGTGGGTGGTGGGGCTGCTGAGTTAGCCTGGATTGAGAGACAGTTCCCCACCACCAAATCATGTATCTGGGGGACAGGAGGAGGGCATCTATCAATGCAGTTTTGGAGACAGGGCAGGCTAGTGGGTGTCAACAAAAAGACACTGACCGCTCCTTGAACAGTGCCAGGAACAGGTCACATTTTAATTTTTAGGAAAAGTCTCAAGCGAAATGATGGAGGGGTGCAGAAAGCAAGAATTGGCTGGGGAGGGTAAAGGCCAAGGTACTTGCCTTGGTCACCTGGGAGGGGTAAGATTTATGTTGTATGTTTTCTACTGAGGCCAAATACAAGGTAATGAATAGTCGAGTATCTGGGGTGCTGAGTTTGAATACTCACTGGGTATTTGTAAATAGCTATTCCCACACCCCTAGTGACCAGAGAAACCCATGCCTTATTCTGTTGTGTATTGTTTCATGGCAGCAGCCATTTTCAAGATGATAAAGAACCTCAACACAAAAGCACTGATGCAAAAGTTACCCAGAAAGAGCACTGGCAATAAAGCTAAGTTACAAACAATTACAAAATCCAATGTACCTCAGTAATGTAAAGCATCATGGGAAGTATATGCATATCACCAATTAGAGATGCTGTTTTGGAGCTCACTGACTTCATGCTGGGACATAACTACATTATCTACAACAACAAACTATGCATACAGAAAACCGTCACAGCTATGGGAGCACGAATTACAACTCAATATGCAGTCATCTTCATGGCTGTATTAAAAGAGCACTTCCTATCACAGCAGAGAACAAAACCATTGATCTACTATTGTTTTATTGATGACCTTTTTTTTATACAGTATGGACAGAGACTGAGGACAAACTACATGAGTTCCACAGACCCTTCAATAATTTTCATCCCTCAATCAATCTGCAAATGGGGTACTCCAGAAAAAAAAAAACTTTCTGGACACCACAATTGAATTGCAGCAAGGCAAGATAAAAACATCAATATATAGAAAATCAATAGATCATTTCAGCTACCAGTACCACTCTAGCACACACCCAAATCATTAAAACAGCAACTGTCCTCCCCTTCAGATGTTCTTCAAAGCCTTTCTCAGTATGCCTCGCTAGATCATTTATCTCATGATATTCATGACCGGCTCACTGTACATGATCAGTGTTGGCAGGATTACTTCAAATATATTGAATCTTCAGGATCTTATAAACCCTAATCCTGAAGGTTTATCTAGCCCTTGTCTTATTTTGCTCTCAGATTAGGGTTTCTTTGATACTTTCTTGCACAGATATCTCTCCTTTCTTTCCTTCTACCCTCTTTCTTTTCCTTTCCTTCTCTATCCTCTCTTACTTCTTATTGTATTCCTTCTTCTATCTCTTGTCCCCCACTAGTGTATACTCTCTGTACACCTATAGGTATCACTTTATATAAATTAATGAGTGCCTTACCATAGCCTGTTTCAGCATCTACTTTGCACTTGATTACCTTCTTGACCTCACTATACCTTATGATTGTAATTCCTCTGTTCACCTCTTATGACATAATTAAGGCTAACTCTTATCATCAATATGTGTACATAAAGCATCTCTATTATATTGACTTTATATAATATGTCTTGTTAAGTGATTCCTTTTGTATTCCTATATGGTAGACATTTCTTCACTGTTTATGCTTGTGTGCTTTCTTACATATTTCAATAAAAAAGATAAAGTATAAAAAAAAGTGTAACTGTCTACAGTCAAGCCCTACAATACCTACAGTCAAACCCTATGATAACAAAGTATATGCACAGATGAGTGAGACAGGGACAACAATTTGGAAATACTATGAGGAGCATTCACTAGCAAAAACTACCCCTTATGTATGATTGACAAACAGACTGCACAAGCTTGATAAATACCAAGGCTCAGATATTCAGACTGCACCAGGCAGTGGCACAAGCCTGGGCGAAGCACAACTGGGATGCGCCGGGGCCAGGACCAGGTGATATTCAACGGTGATGCACCATGGGGCAGCACTGTTGATTATGACAAGGTCGGCACACATACTGCCATGGTACAGTGGCACTGTGCCGGCGCAAGCCACAGATAGGGAGCACGGGGATGTGCCAGCACAAGTGCAGTTGCGCTAGGTGTATCACCGCGATATTCCGCCAGGGGCATGCAAATGAGGCCATAATATATGCAAGGTGCAAATGGGGCCATTTGCATGTCACTATGGCCCCATTTGTATGCCTTCCGCAGGGCAGCCTGGAGACTTGCGCCTGGTGCCTGCACAGCATGACATGGGCAGTGGGAATCCCGGGGCATCCCCCACCCCGTAGCCACGATCCCGCTGTATATTTTGACAGATCTATCCCTGGTAGTCTAGTGGCCACCCCAGTCTCTGAGTCCCCGATAAAGAAACAACATGACCATCCCTGGTGGTCTAGTAGTCCCCCCTCCCACCCGAAGCCCCTAGTACCAATCTATGTCACTATGACTATCCCTGGTTGTCTAGTGGAACCCACCCCGCCCATTGCCGTGATCTGGTAAAACTCTGTAATGAAATGCCCTGGTGATCCAGTGGCACCCCCCACCTCCCACCCACACAGAACCCTTGCACTCCCTGCTCCCCGCATCGCGGGCAGCAGCATCCTCCCACATACTGCCCAGCTGCCCACCGAATGACAGGTACAGTATGGGCTGTAAGCCCATTGGTCCCCAGTGACATATGGCTTTAGCACCCAATATGCCTGTGCATTAAGCAGGCTTACATTGGACCCAGAGTCCACCTTGATGCCAATGGGGATGCCTTGAATTTGGATTGCGATGATAGGTGTTTGCACACTGTTTACAGTGTGTACATTATATACAGAATATTGCATGGGTAGGGGTGTGTAATAGTTTTTAACACACACAAGGCATGTGATACCTCATAAACCGCAAGTGTGAAGCTTAAAGAGTTCATTAGGACATTACACACCGAGGGTGTATGTAAAAAAAAAAAATTACACAGCCCAATCAGTGGCGTGGAGGGCTGAGGCACTGGTGACTTACTTCCTGCCATGCCGGCAACCTGTGTTCACGGTGTAAGCGGGCCACAAGGGGTCAGCCAGGGAGGGAGAAGGATCGAGCATCTGGGAGGACAGTTCTCTCCAGGGAAGGGTGGCCTGGTAGTCCCGCTGAATGACTGCCCCAGGTGGAGGCTGGGGTGCAGAATGGGTCAGAGATGCCAGAGGAATGAGGGTTCTGTGGGACTCCTCGGTGTGTGGATGCCTCCATGTGCGCATGCTGAGATGAGCACCCCAGCAACTGGGGAGGGAACAACCAGAAAATGGAGGACGTCACTCACAGGCTGTGTGAATCCTGGACCACACTCCTGACCCCCATTTCAGCCTCTGGCAACCAGATTTGTGTGTGCAATGGGGGAGGGGAGGATGGTCCTCCCCTCTCTGGCCCCACCAGGGGGGAAATCCATGGGGGACTTGCCGGGGGAGAGGGTCAGGAGAGAGCAGTGTAACCATGGGCAGAGGAGAGCCCTCACAATGGGAAAGTTGAAGCCACCTGTCAGCCATCCAACAGGGGGAAAATAGAAGAGGAAAAAAAATTACACAACTCCTTCATGTTGCTTTGAATTGGTCATTTGGGCTAGACAGAGCTATGTGAGAGGGTTTATTGTGTGCTGCTGAGGCTGCTATCAGCTACTGCTGACGGCCACGAAGGGTGCAATTGGGACTGTCCAACTTGCCCCGACACCACTCCAGTTGTTAGCAGGAGCCCCTGGGATTTTGTCACAGTTTTGAGAATGGGGAGAACGTTGAGAATGGGGATCTGCCTTCCCATCTTGTGCTTTATGTTTTTGGAAAGAAGGCAGCTGGGAGAGAAGATTTGGATTGGAGTAAGTGTGGAGCTGGTGTGAGCTGAGGTGAACCAAGCAAACAGCAAGAAGGTGGATGGACTCCCTGGGGGAGAGCTTTAAGCAGAGGGGCCCCATGCGATGGTGTGGAGTCTGCAGGGACTGTTTTTCCGAGTGTCAGTTCATCCAGCTAAATAGCCAAATTGGATTTTACCTGTTTGGACTGTGGACCCTACATTTTGTGGTCATCAGACTGCTGGATTCTGCTCTGCTCGGGCAGACAGGGCCTGGTGGGTCGGGGAGTCGGCCGGTGGGGGTACAGTCTGCCTAGGCAGAGAAACATAGTTGGGAAGCAGTTATTTTCCGGTGGCCAGCCTTCACAGGTAGGGTTCTCAGGTGTGGACTACCAACTGTGCTGGATTGTGTCTCTTCAGGAGGTCCCCCATTCGTCCTGAGAATTACGGTCAGATCTTGAATTTTTTCATAATTTCGGACAGTGAGAGTGTCCTATCTACTGGTACTCCCTGGCAGTGAGAGGGCCTGGGTGTCCTAATTTTTACCACTTTTTAATTTACTGGCTTCTGTATGCCTAGTGAGAGGGGATTACTGTAATTTTATTGTGGGCGGTGAGAGTGCCTTGACTATTCGTACACCCAGGCTGTGAGAGGGCCTGGGGGTGTGAACTTCATCAGGCTGTATTTCTTCTTGACCCCTTGTCATGGGGTGTGGGATTTCACACAAACAGGCAGACAAAACATTTGATGCATAAAAAAACGCATATTTATATAGGTAGAAGAACAAGAGAATAAACAAGACATCCCTCCTCCTTGGCATGTGGACTGGTAGAACACAGTTCTACCACACCCCAGTATACCCAGTGAGAGGGGGCTGCCGGAGTGTTATTATTATTTTTATTTTATTTTATGGTGTTAGTTTTGTTTAATTCAAGTTTTGTTTTTGATTTACAGTTTCTAAAGTGGAAGTCTCTCTGCTGATTGGATTTCCACTTTCTTGGCTTTTGTACTGTTTCATTTCAGACTGATTTCGCCTACTTGAGACTTTGAGTGTTGGACTGAAACACCTGTGCAGCTCCAGAAGGGGTTTATTCTATTTTAATTCTTGTTTTAGTATTTAGTGATGGGTGGGGTGAGTATTTTATTACTGTATATTGTTTATATTGTGGTATTTATTATAGTTTATTGTCTAAATTGGTCGGGTATTTTAGTTCCATTTTTTGTATTGTCTGAATCTCCTCTGTGAGAGAGAGTGGGAGAGTTTCAATTAGGGGGTTTATTTTAAATGTTTAGTATTGGGTTGTTTTTCTTGTGTTATTCATATTTATAGTTTTTGTAAGTGTAAGTTATAGGGTTGGGTATTGTTCTATTTTGGGTTTGTTATGAGGTTTCCTTTTTTATGGGCTTGGTGCTCTTTGATTATGTTAAGCCTATGGAATGTGTTGTAGGCCCTTCTCCCCAGTCGTGCGCTATTTGTCCTCTGCTCTCTGCCCGTTCTCCCCCCCTTTGATGTTTTCAACTTATCAGCGCTGTAGAGCACTGGGTATCGCCCGTAGCAGGTGGGGTGGTAGAGGGTGTGGACATCAAAGGACGAATGAATGGGGCTCTCACATTGGGGTAGTCAGATCCAGAAGATGCCCTGGGGCGAAATTGAGTCTGGAATGTGGTCCTCCATGTCTGGTCCCCATACACAAGAGCACCATCATTTTTGGTGGGCAAGTAGCCGGGGGCGGTCCTGGAGACCCGTCCAACTCGAGCGGTATTATGCAACGCCAGGTCAATTAAGAACAAGACTGCAATTATTACAGATCTTGTCGGAACAGCTGATCTAATCTAACTAATATACTAAAATGCCAGCAGAATAGGCCTAACTGCTGTGGTTCGTTTCGCTATTGGCGGTCCCCAACCTGGTGTTGACCTTGCTGTCCCCCGCCTTCTCTGGCTTCTCCTTCCCAGTTCCGGATATTCTTGCTGCATCTGGTTTACATCACCAAGACCTGGATGGATGAAAATGCTGGCCCCACGCTGGAGGCTGCAATTCTGGCCGGGTACTCAGTGATACACCACTCGAGATTGGACCGCGGGGGGGGTGGGGGGTTGTGGTTTGTTTCAAGACCGAATTGGGCCTCACAAGTGTACCAGTTGAGGAGGCCGAGTCATTCGAGTGTACTGTAGCAGCAGGTGTAGGTTGTAGGATAGCCCTCATCTACCGTCCACCCGGGGATGGGATGCGATTCCTTCAGGAAGTAGTGGATTTTATGATCGGCATGGCGTTTGAGTTACCCAAACTGATGGTCCTGGGTGACCTAAATGCCTGGATTGATGACGAACTCTCGCAATTTGGACAACACTTCCTCCAGTTGATGACATCTCTGGGCCTCACACAGATTGTTACCTCTGCTACTCACTAACATGGTCACTCCCTCGATTTAGTTTTCCTCCTGGGGATCGAAGCCTCCGATTTGGGGATGGAACATGTCAGTTGGTCTGATCACTGCACTGTGAGGTTCAATTTTTATGCCCCCCCTTGTAGACCTACCCCTGTGGAGATGGTCAGTTACCGCCCTTTATGGGATGTGAGCTCTGAAGGCCTAGCGGCGGTACTTGACCTCTTGGAGTTTCCTGTAGCAAGCAGGAATCCAGAGGCTCTGGTGTTGGCTTATAATAAGGTCATCTCCTCAGTGATGGATTCTATTGCTCCTGTCTGTGTTCGTCCTCTCTCCCTTCGCCCTTGGGCCCCTTGGTTTGATGGGACCCTGAGGGAGTTGCGGTGACTAGGACGAAGGTTAGAGCGGTGCTGGAGGAAATCCACCTTGGAGGCCGACCACCTTAGATTGCTAGAACATTATCGAGTCTATCAATCAATGATCTCCTGTAAGAAGGCAGAATTCCTGTCCGAGGGAGATTGCTGCCGCTCAGAACTGAACAGCCCAGCTCTTTCGAACTGTGGATAGGCTGTGCAACCCAGCCTGTGTGCAGTCTCGAAGAACTTTTTCGCAACTGGAGTGTGATGAGCTTGCTCGGTTCTTTATGAATAAGGTGGCTGACATCAAGGCGGAGATCCTCTTGACTCACCCTATGAGGGATACTATCGATCGGTGCTTGGTCACTGTCCTTGTTTCCTGGAGTATCTTTGACTAGCCGGAGTTCGCAGACGTCATGCAGATTGTCCAGGGCATGCACCCTATGTGCTGTAGTCTGGACCAGGGCCCAACTTTCCTGATTATGGGTTGCTGTGACATCATCGGCCCGGTCCTGGCACAGATAGTCTGGTGCTCCCTTGACTCAGGTGAGTTTCCTAGCTCCCTGAAGGAGGTGGTGGTGACACCCCTCCTGAAGAAGGCTTCTTTGGACCCAGACTCTCTGGCTAACTACAGACCAATCTCAAACCTCCCCTTTATAGGGAAGGTAATTGAGAAAGTAGTGGCGGTACAGCTGGAGAACCACTGGACCATCCATAACATCTACGAACCTCTCCAGTCTGGTTTTCGAAAGAGGCACAGTACCGAGACAGTGCTGGTTCGGGTGCTCAATTATCTCCTGATGGCTAGAGATCAGAGAAGTTACTCCATCTTGGTGCTCCTTGCTCTCTCCTCAGCTTTTGACACCGTGGACCATGGGGTGCTCCTTGAGCACCTGAGGTTCATCTGTGGCCTGACTAGTACAGTCCTCAGGTGGTATAAATCTTTCCTCACTGGCAGAACTCAGAGAGTGGTGTCTGGGATTTATTCCTCTGACCCTCTCTCCCTGTCATGTGGGGTCCTTCAGGGTTCAGTGGCTCAGTGTTATCTCCCATGTTGTTCACGGTGTACCTGCTGCCCCTCGGAGACATTGTAAGATGGTATGGGCTGCGGTTTCACTGCTACACTGATGATACCCAGCTCTACCTGTCTTTTGCACCTGACCAGGATAGTGCTGTCTCGATATTCAACAAGTGCCTCGCTGAAATCCAGGATTGGATGAATTCCAGCTGGCTGAAGTTGAATGCGGAAAAGACTGAGGTGATGGTTGTGGATCCGGGTCGCCGGATAGAGGGGTTGGAGGCTGGTCAGCCTTCTGGACTTTTTCTGGGGGGATCCCAGCTCCTTACCTCTGAATGGGTGCAGGACCTGGGGGTGGTGCTTGATGATGGACTGACACTGCGATCTCAGGTGTCAGCAGTTCGGCAAGTCATCCTTTTATCATCTTAGGAACATCGCTAGGATCAAGCACCTTGTTCCATCTGGTGACCGTCCCACACCGATCCATGCCTTTGTGACCTCACTCCTTGATTATTGCAACTCCCTTTACTTAGGGCTACTGGGGGTTGATATTGCTACCTGCAACTAGTGCAGAACGCTGTGGCACGGTTGTTAACGGGGACTTCCCAGTCATCTCACATTACACCGGTGCTGCGCCAACTGCACTGACTGCCGATCTGGTGGCAGATCACCTTCAAAATCAGATTACTGATGTATAAAGCCCTACACGGACTCAGCCCTGACTGCATAAAAGAGCTTCTGGTACCTTATTGCCCCAAGTGACAGCCCCGTAAGGCTGACGAGGGGTTGCTAGAGTTTCTGAGGGTATCTTTAAAATCTTCAGGGGCCTGTGCATTTATGTACGTGGCCCAAGCCCTCTGGAATTCTCTACCCCATCAGCTTCTAGAGTGCGCAACTGTAGGGGGCTTTAAACAGGCGCTCAAAACTTTTTTGTGGCACCAGGCTTATCCTATTTAATTTATTGATAAGGATCTCTACAGACTGTTTATATTGTTTTATATTGCTGTGTTTGTTATTGATTATACAAATTTTTATGTACAGTACCTTGATATTCTTTTTTTTTTTGAACTTTCTATTTTTCCCTCCTACCTCCCGCCATCTCTGACCCTTCGGAGGCACCTGGGAGTCATCCCTCTGCCAGCCACCCTACCTACGACCTACCTTGCATCCCATGAAGCCGCAGCTATCTCCCCGGGTGGGGAACGAGGTGGGGCCCGTACACCCTGTACACATCTGGTTGCGTCGGGCAAGGCAGTCTAGGTGGGTGGTGGCACATCGAAGGCACGCACCTGGTACCTCATCTTCCCAGAGATAGGAGGCTTTTTCCTCTGGTGTTTCTCCCTCATGTGGTGTGTGCCCTTGACGTCGAGGCGCTGTGTGCCGATGTCTGCCACATGTCTCAGCCTGCTCCTCCTGCAAGCAGGACTTGCTGTACCCCAAGCCTCTGCTCAGGGTCAGACAAGCAGTGGGCCTTGGCCCCCTCCCTCCCTCCGGAGAAGGAGAGCAGTCGTGGGACTCTCAAGCCTTCTCCCCGACTGGCCCTCCAGCGACCCGAGTCTGCTTCTGAACCCGGGTCGCCGGCGTCGTGAGCGGAAATCCAACCGCTGCGCTGATGGGCTGACTTGCCTTGATATTCTGAAAGGTGATTAATTTAAATAAAGATTATTATTATTATTACATACTTTGTTTTTCATAACTGCTGACTTTACTGACCCCTGTTTTTCAGCATTTTGCTCCTTGGCAGTGCTGTCCTGGTGCTGAGCACCAAGTTCCGTGTTCTTCTGATTTCCCAGCTCCATTGCCTGGGAAAGATATGTGACTCCTGAAATTCCGGTCCCAGCTTTTTTTTTTCTTTTTTTTTTTTTGTTAGTTGCTGGTTTTGGTGGTTTTAGTTTCAGCAGTCTGTGGTGATTTTGGGAAGGCTTTAAGCCTGGGGTTCAGTAGGTGGAGCAACTACATCACTCCCCCAACAGGCCTTAAAAGGCTACTCCTCCTGGACTGTTCCAGGATTCGTTTTATCATTGCTGATTGGAGGCACCGCCCCCTCTCTCGTTCGTATCATCCCATCTTCTGTCTTTCCTGTGGGTCTGCATTCCCTGCCACTCCCTGTCTTCTTTTCCCCAGGACTTGACCATGTTTCTTCAGTTTGCACCTGCCTGTTTTTGTCTTCTACTGTCTGCTTGATTTTCGCCTGCTGTGTCCTTCCTGTTCTCTCCCTTTTGCCTGCTCCTATGGCCGTCCTCTGCGCTGCTCCTCAGGAGTCTCAGCACCTGCACTGCCCTGTCAGTTTCCTTGTTTGTTGTTTCCTCCCCCCATCTGCCCCTCCCTGTACCTCTTTCTAATGCTTCTTGTCCTGTGTTACTTCCGCGTTCCTCCTGCCACCGCTCCATTCATTGCCAGCACTCTGGGTGTGTCGTTCCCCACCCAGCTCTGCTCAGCTCCTCAGTTCTCCCTCTCCATCACAGCCCATACAGATCTAGTTCTCCTTCTGGTTCTCTCCTCCTGTCTTTTTGCCACTCCCACTCCTCACTGAGCATGCTGTTCTCCTTGTTGTACCCGCCCTTGCCCGCTCGACTTTCCGGCTCAATTGCCAGGGGCTGGTGGCATGTCTCTGTTTCTCCTGTATTTGGTTGTCTGTTGCTCCCACAGTTCTTCTGCCCTCCTGATTCCTTATCCGTCAGGTCTCGCTCTTTCCTTCCTTCCCTCTCTTACCTCCTCCCCGACCCTCAGATACTCATTCCTGGCAGTAGCCAGGGTGTAGCCTGTAGGCCTCTGCCTTTGTTTGGATTCTGATATTTTGGATGTATATTCCTGAACTTGACCGGCGTGTGCTGGTCTGGAACTGCACCTGCCATTTCCGAACAGGTGTACTTTGTGTGTGCTTTCTTTCCGATTTGCACTATGCATAGCTGTTTACAGGTATGCCTTGTGCTCTGCTACATTCCTTGCAATTGAGAGGTGTGTTTACCTCATTGGTTGCTCCACAGCTTTCCCCTATTCCCCTACCTCTTGCCCTCTCTGGGTTGCCTCTTGTAGCACTGCTCTTCATAGCTCTGGCCTTCACTTCTCATTGTTTATGGCCTGTGTTTTGGCACTTTCTTCATTTTAGCATTTGTTTTTCAGGTTTGTTGTGTTGTGTCTGTGGTGTCTTCTCAGTGTTGCTGTTTTCTATTGGCACCCCTCCCGATGTTTAAGCTATTCATGGACGCATGACCTGTTCCATCTTCAGCCTTGGTTGATTGCTTCGGTCCTTCTCTCTACCTATGTCCACTGTTTCGGAGCTGTCTGCCCGTCGACTCCACTTGTTGCTCTCCTCCTGTTCCCTCCACCCTCCATTCTACTCTTTCTGTGACCTTTGCTTCTGTTTGGGGTTTTCCCTATCCTGCCATCACCTTCGTTATTCGTATCCTCCTCTTACTTCAGTCCCTCTGGTGTCCAGGTGCCTGAGTCCAGTTCTCCTTCGCTCAGTCTGACCTCAGGGTCTACTCATTCACATCGATTAATCGACCTCAGGGTCTACTCATTCACATCAATTAACTGAGCATACCTCTCATTGGATCCTATGCTGCCTCATCAAACTGCTGCACTCCTGCGGTTATTATCACCATCAGTCTTCTCATGACTTCCTCTTGGTATCCCTTGCTCATCCGACCTGTATGTGGGTCTACTCCTTCACATCGAATACTCAAGCATAACTCTCTCAGGAACATGCTACCTCGACTTGATCTGCTGTCCACTCTGAGACATGCCTTCATGTCTATTGCCCTGTTACTCAGGGCTGGCAGGCTTCTCTCCATCATCATACATCATTCATTTCATATCTTACCTTAAATAATTCAGGCCTTCAAGGCTTCATTCCATCATCGTACTTCCCCTCTTGTTTTTGAGCATCTGGTTGCAGAGACATTGCTCGTATCCCTTGATGGCTGTCCACTTAGAAGGGCAGAGCGAGAGCGTCATCTAAAATTGGACTTTTCCTCCTTCCTCAATCTCTGCTTTAAATTGCTGTAGTGGAGCCATCCCTAATCAAAATGTCCTTCAGCCTGCAGGGAAGGTAATCTAAGCCTTGGATCCCCAGAGGTTTCCTCCTCAAAGGTTTTTTTTCCTCTCCTCCTTGTCAATGGTCATAATATTAGTCAGGGTTAGTGCTTTCTTAAGTTCCTTAGTTAGGTTCCGCTGTTGGATGGAGTCAGATGGTGGCCCTGGCTGTTCCCTCTCTCCTTAGGAAGTCCGCACTTCTAATCTCGTCAGATTTCCTTTCATTCATTATCCTGGCATTTTATCATTCTTCTCCTGTCCTTCCTATCTATGTCTGTCACATTTATTTCCAGTCTAGATATCTCCTAATTTTCTCACCACTTCAATGATTGACACCCCTTTGGGTATTCGTTTTGGGTTTCTCCCTAAGCTACCTTTAGCAAAGGGAATTATTCCCACAGCATCTACGGGGGGGAGCCTTTCTCTAGGGTTCCTTGCATTGTACCCCTACAGGGTGGTAGATCCCATGGATTGAGAGGTGGATAGCCACAATATAGCAAAGTCACACAAGCATACATCTTATCCAGTTGTGCAGGTGTGGTGGACAAGCTGTGGTGGTTCATATCCCTTTAGTTTAGGGTGATGCCAGATAAATCTGGAAGGAGAGGCTGGAGGCGTACTCTAGAGTCAAGATGCAATAGTTGGAGAACACAGAAAAAAATTAGCATTCACTATCACACAAGAGAAAGAATGAATAAAATTACCAAGACCACAAACTGGCCCCACTAATGTCATACAAAAGTCCAGGTGAATCAAGTCCTAAGGATGTAGCAATCTGATGCACCAAGCTTGGGTTTCTAGTATTTGGGTCAGCTGACCACTGGGTGTGAACCCAAGGAAGCGCTTCCTATACAGGCCATAAAATGGGGCATCCCCCAGTGTACCAGAAACAGAGTAAAGCACTGTAGGTCTCCTGGCCCTTGGAAGAAGGTGACTCCTGGTGTCACTGAGGCAACATCGAAAGGGAAGTGCCTGGTCGAGGATGGGTGTTGATGCCTGGTTGTAGGTGAAGAGAACCCTTATCTGGAGTTGTCAGCTGCGGTGACCTTGGGCAGGTCATATCCAGTTGAGGAAAGGATACTGGGTGCGATGATCCACTGGACGACCTCTGGGTAAGTCCCCGGAACCCGTACCACCTCACCCCTGCAGCTTCAGAATCCGGAAATCTTCAGTGTGACCTCTTGATGAGCCACTGGAATATGAGACACCTACGGATGGTACAATCAAGAGCGTGGTGATCCTTGGTGTGGCCTCTTGCATGGGCCACCGGTACTTACGCCACCTCAGGGAATGAGGCACAGAGCCTGGCAATTCTCGGCAAGGCCTTGGTATAGGCCACCGGTACTATTGCCACCTTGGGACAATGTCTATGCGGGAGAATGAGCAACGTGACTCCGAGATCAGTGGATGACTGAAGTTCCTCAAGCTAGAGCCGGGGTGGCACCTAACCTGACTCACTTTAGTGGGTCCTAGCTATCAGCTGGCTACCACTTATGACCGGCATCTCAAACCTGGGGCATCATGGCAAAGACTTGGGGTTGGTTGAGGTCGGTGGAGATGAGTGCAGGTGATGCTGGGCTTCTCAGGGACCCTCCCTGGGTCAAAGAAGAGGCACCAGAGGACCCCTAGATGAGGTGTGTGCAGGAGCCCCTGGAGTTCAACAAGGATTTCTGTACCTTGGGGAATGCACAACCACAAAGGAGTGATAAGGCCTCTTCTGCTGGAGACTGCTGCATAAAAGGTTCACTGGGTCTGTTTCCCGGCCAAATAGACTGACTCGCTGCACTGGGGTACCTGACTAGATGGCAAATTTCTGCAAAAATCTGACCGAGGCTGCTACTGGAGATCTTCTGGAGGGGAGTTACACCGAAGGGGCCCAGGGATTCGCTTCAACTCCTAACAGGGAGGCCAACATCCATTGCCTTGTCCTTCACCCTCCCTGGTCAAACTCTTTCTCCTTTCTCTCCAGCCTGTACAGAGCCTCCTCTAGGCTGGGGCAGTCCTGGCTACCTGCCAGGGGATTGGCTCCTTTGTCCAGAGATCAGCCTCCTGAGGCTGGGTCAGTGGCTTAAAAAAAAGTCTCCAAATTTGAATCTACCCTGGCCACAGGGATTGGCTGAGAGGGCTCAGCCTGGCTTCCTTCTCCCCTGATGGGACAGGAATGTGGCCCAACTGGTTTGGCCTTGGCTGACTAGGTGTCGGTCTTGAGCAAGGGGAAGGGAGAACCAAGGAAGGGGAAAAAAATGGTTTTCTTTTAAAAGTCTGAATTTAAACTGCTAGGACTGTCTGCTGGAGAGGGGCCTGTTCTGTGCTTCAGAGGGTCCCCTAAGCTTTTCAAGGGTTTCCCAATAAGCTACCGGGGTCCCCATAGGTATCTGACCCCCTCATGTCCCTGAGGATCCCCTAGTTTCTGTGATGCCCCTAATTCCACTATTTTCTATGGTGCCCCCAATTTCCCTGGGGCACTACAGATTCGGGCCCGCCTAACAATACATGTCCTCATGTATTTTTCAAATTTTTACCATCTTAAAGTCAAACTCCTTAACAATTCCATCCATAAGCAATGACATATTCCTAGCTCTTATTATGGTAACTTAAGACATTCTTAACAGCCTACAGATTATAAACTTTAAATCCTCAATTCTACATTTTCTTAACATTCTAAACATTATGGTATTGGTTTTGTCAGTGTAGGAGAAAACATTTATGACTCCTTGCTCTTTAAGGCTCTGATTTACATCTTACAACATTTCAATAAACCATATTTACAACTGGGCAATGGTCTTGGCTCTTTTCTTTCATTTTTCTACTTGTATGGGAACACTGTTTGTACGGCCTCAGTCACATACCTCTGAGGTGGTATCCTGAAGTTTGACCTCTGGGATCTACATTGAGGGGCTCTACAGAATTGCTACTGGAGGGTGTGGCACCATTGAATACAGCCATGGGGTTAGTAGCTAAGTGGGGAATGACCCTGGGGGGTGTTCCCTTGGTCTCCTGCCTCTCCTTGTTGATCCATCCATCCCACTCAACATTAACCATGCAGGACTTCAAATGATTTTGGTGTATCATCTTCTGAGTCTTCATTCCATCCAATGCCTGGACTTGGTAGATTTGATATCCTGGGCATAGGATTTCTGAGATGATATATGGGTTGGGCTCCCATTCAGAAGCTGACGTCCCACCACTCCACGACGTCACCATCACTCGTCATCCTATGAGTAAGGACTTATCCTGATTGAAGGAATTACCTGACCCCCTCACATTTTCTTGGTTTGCACACACCTTTAGACTGGCTGGTGACTTGGGCTCTGCTCGAGGAGAAGTTCTGTTCTTTTTCTGGTGATGTGCTTCAACTGCCTTGGCTGTCAGCTGAATGGAGGGCGATGCCTGCATGTTCAGCCAACTGATACCTGTCCTGGTGGCCCAGACTGGATCTGGTTCTCTCCCTGGTTCCTTCTTGGGTGCCGGGTGGAATTCAGGTACCTCTGGACGCAAACACTGACTGGTTTGCTCATCACTTACTTCTGGGCAGTTGGTCCCTGGGGACTTTTCAGTTCCTGGAGACATACAGCATTCAACTGGATGCTCTCCTCCCCCTGCGAGGGTATCTGCAACTCCACTAAGCATCTGTGGAGCCTCTTATTCTCCTGCTCCAACAGGGTCAACTTGGATCTACAGTTTGCTAACTGTGCTTCATGTTCCCGTTGTTGCTCTTCTTTGTCCTGTGACTCTATGAGCAGTTTACGATTCAGGTGTCTGGCCATAATCTGGTATTCCCAGATAATCCTCGCATACCATGCTGCTGACTCTTCATGGCGGCGTGCTTGCTCAGATTGCTTCTTGATCTTCTGAGCTTGCTGCTGTTGACCTTTTCTGAGGTTGTGACATTCTTTTTGCAGTTCGGCCTTCTGCTTCGCGTACTCTGCCAGTCACTGTGTAAGCTCCTGATACTGGGTCTCCCTTTGGCCATTCTGGTTCAGAATCTGCTGACTCACATCACGAGCAACAGCTCTCGGTATCTGTGCATGATGCTCAATTCTGGCATCCCGAACTCTAGGTGGGCTACCTGATGGTGTTCCGACAGCTTGGCTGCATTGATTAATATTCTCCATTTCCCTCTTGGTCTCCTCATACAGCTGGCATCGAGCTCTTTTGATCTCACTGCTCCCAGCATCACTCCTCTGACACGGCTGTGGAATGCGCCCAATGGTTCCCTCACTTTGGCACGTGGGTCTGCTTTGCTCCTCCCATTGATCTGTGTGTCTTCGACCTTGGTTCCTTTTCTTCCAGAATCTGTGTGGATGCTGCACACCCTGAATCTGGGCATCTTGCTTCATCTCTGTCCTGAGTGATGCCAGCTCCTTTTGCAAATCCAGTATGGTAAGTACCAACCATGTCAGCTGCCCTTGAACTTCTGGTGGGAATCCTCCTCCTCTTGAGCACAAGTCATATTTCAGAAAATCCAGTGGATAGTTTTCTTTCTGGCTGGAGTTCCTCTCTGCTCTCCATCTGATAAAGGCACTGAAAGAGGAGCAGGGTTCAGACATTGGACTCCCAGCGGCCATGGCTCTGGTGATACCAGCCATCTGCTGGAAGGCCACCATCTCATCCTCAAGTTGTCCAGAGCCTAAGACTTCCATGGCTTCCTCCTTGAAGTCCATGAAGGTCACATCTGGGTTTTGATGGTGCAATATCCGCAGCTTCTGATGCAGATGCTTTCCTCGTACCCCCTCGATGAACCACTGTATCAGTACTTGGTCTGGGTCATGGTCCTCACTCGGGTCTTATTTTTGCAGGGTCTGGTGTGCTTCTTGCAGGCTCAAGGCAAAGTCCTGCAATGTCTCCCAAGGGCCCCGTGTGTGGGAGAAGAACTTAATTTTAAGGTCTGAGACACTCCACTTGTCGAAGATGTCACCTAGCTGAGTCAGGATCTGTTCAGCAGTGTTCTTTTCTCCATCTGACCAACTTTCAACCTCCCGCTTGGCAGCTCCTCCCAGCTGCCCAATCAGGATTTCCACTCTCTGTTGCTCTGGCACTTGGTAGAGAAGGAACATAGTCTGCAGTTTCACCTGGAAGTTGGCAAGGCTGCAGCTGTCTGAACTTAGGTCCCCCATGTACCTCGGTAGCCACGGTGCCCCAAAATAATAAGGCATCACTATTGGGGGTGGTTGAACTGAAGATGAGGATGATGCTGTGGCTCCATCAGTATCAGAAGGTATCTTGGGTTGGAGTTGCTCCAGCTCTGGGCTTTTTGTTGACTCTTATCCTGTCGACTACGCCAAGTTTGTGGTGGATGAGCTGTGGTGGTTCGTACCCCCTATAGTTTAGGGTGATGTCAGATAAATCTGAAAGGAGAGGCTGGAGGTGTACTCTAGATCCAAGATGCAAGGTTTATCAGCAATAGTTGGAGCACACAGAAAAAAAAATAGCATTCACTATCACTATCACACAAGAGAAAGAATGAATAAGATTACCAGGACCACAAACTGGCCCCACTAATATCATACAAAAGTCCAGGTGATTCAAGTCCTAAGGATGTAGCAACCCGATGCACCAAGCTTGGGTTTCTAGTATTTGGGTCGGCTGACCGCTGGGTGTGAACCCAAGGAAGCACTTCCTATAAAGGTCATAAAATGGGGCATCCCCCAGTGAACCAGAAACAGAGTAAAGCACTGTAGGCCTCCTGCCCTGGGCAGAAGGTGACTCCTGGTGTCACTGAGGCAACATCGAAAGGGAAGCGCCTGGTCGAGGATGGGTGCTGATGCCTGGTTGTAAGTGAAGAGAACCCTTATCTGGAGTTGTCAGCTGTGGTGACCTCAGGCAGGAGAGCAGGTGATATCCAGTTGAGGAAAGAATGCTGGGTGCGATGATCCACTGGATAACCTCTGGGCAGGTCCCTGGAACCCTTATCACCTCACCCCTGCAGCTTCAAAATCCGACAGTCTTCGGTGTGACCTCTTGATGAGCCACTGGAACACAAGACACCTACGGACAGTACAATCACAAGCATGGCGTTCTTTGCTGTGGCCTCTTGTGTGGGCCACTGGTACATACGCCAGCTCAGGGAATGAGGCACAGAGGCTGGCAATCCACAGTGAGGCCTTGGTATAGACCACCGGTACTATTGCCACCTTGGGACAACGTCTATGCGGAAGAATGGGCAACTTGACTCCGAGTTTGGTAAACAACTGAAGTCCCTCAAGCTAGAGCTGGGGTGGCCCCTAACCTGACTCACTTTAGTGGGCCCTAGCTATCAGTTGGCTATCACTTACAACCGGCATCTCGAACCTGGGGCATCATGTTGAAGACTTGGGGTTGGTGGAGGTCGGTGGAGATGGGTGCAGGTGATGCTGGGCTTCCCAGAAAAACTCTCTGGGTCAAAGAAGAGGCACCAGAGGAACCCTAGATGAGATGTGTGCAGGAGCCCCTGGAGTTCAACAAGGATTTCTGTACCCTGGGGAATGCACAACCACAAAGGAGTGATATGGCCTATTCTGCTGGAGAATGCTGCATAAAAGGTTCATTGGGGCTGTTTCCCGGCCAAATAGACTGACTCGCCGCACTGGGGGATCCGACTAGATGGAAAATTTCTGCAGAAAACTGACTGAGGCTGCTACTGGAGATCTTCTTGAGGGGAGTTACACTGGAGGGGCCCAGGGATTTGCTTCAACCTCCTAACAGTGAAGCCGACATCCATTGCCTTACCGTCCTTCACCCTCCCTGGTCAAACTCTTTCTCCTCTCTCCAGCCTGTGCAGAGCCTCCTCTAGGCTGGGGTGGTCCTGGCTACCTGCCAGGGGATTGGCCTCTTTGTCCAGAGGTCAGTCTCCTGATGCTGGGTCAGTGGCTTAAAAAAAAGTCTCCACATCTGAATCTACCCTGACCACAGGGATTGGCTGAGAGGGCTCAGCCTGGCTTCCTTGTTCCCTGCAGGGACAGAAATGTGGCCCAACTGGTTTGGCCTTGACTGACTAGGTGTCAGTCTTGAGCAGGGGGAAGGGAGGACAAAGGAAGGGAAAAAAATGGTTTTATTTTAAAAGTCTGAATTTAAACTGCTAGGACTGTCTGCTGGAGAGGGGCTTGTTCTCTGCTTCAGAGGGGTCCCTAAGCTTTTCAAGGGTTTCCCAATAAGCTACCAGGATTCCCATAACTGTCTGACCCCCTCATGTCCCTGAGGATCCCCTATTTTCTGTGATGCCCCCAATTCCACTATTTTCTGTGGTGCCCCCAATTTCCCTGAGGCACTACAGATTCACAATTGAATGGGAAGACTTTAAGCATGAGGTTCAATGGACAGAGCAACTACATCACTCCCCCATCAGGCCTTAAAAGGCCACTTCTCCTGGACTGTACCAGGATTCGTCTCTTCTTTGCCCCACCATCTACCCCTCCTCCTCCAGCGGCTCGTCTCTCTTTCCTGTGGGCTTCTTCCTAAGTTACCTTTAGCCAAGAGAATTACTCCTGCAGCATCTATTGGGGGGGGGACACTCCTCTAGGGTTCCTTGTGTTGTACCCCTACAGGGTGGTAGATCCCAAGGATAGAGAGGTGAATAGCCACAATGTATCACAGTCATACAAGCATGCATCTCATCCAGTTGCGTAAGCACAATTAAACAGTAGTTTTATACTGATCTTGCTCATGCTGCTCTACATTGATTGACAGCTCCCACTAGTCTTGTACTCTCTATTATACCCAGCTGGTTATAACAGTGGATTACATCATAGTTACCAGGTATAATCATACCTGGTCAGTAATTTTATAAATACATTCTTCGAACTTGGTGGATAAATCAGGTAGGTGGTTGTCTTTGCTGAGTATTGGGAACTGGAGCTAGTAAAGTTTCTGGTGTTTGATATTTACCATCAAATCCTCTGACTAGGGGCCTCCAAGTGTCCTAGCATATAACTTTTAGCCACGCCCATGTAATTCTCTCCATTATACTTGTGTATAACCATGTATACATTGTGCCTGAACCATTCTAAGCTCTTGTAAATAAAATACATTTTTTGTAAACTACTTATATTGTTACAATGTTTGCTCCTGTACATTCCTTGTACCTGGGTCGCACCTGGAAATGAGCCTCGGCTCAGTGTGCCTTTCCCAGTCACCAATTTAAAAAAGAACAGTCAATGGTTTGGATCTACAGTACTTGGCAAAAGTGTTCCATTGCCCATATGCATAACTCTCAACTGTCCCTGATTTTCAGGGACGTCTCTAATTTAACCTCAAAATTTTACTCTGTCCCTCCTAAAACTTGTGTTTCCATGACCAAACAGTAGGGATTGTAAGCACAAAACAATGTCAGACATTAAAGTTACATATTTGTTCTTCCTTAGAAAATGCATTTTACATTAAGCCCCTTATTCTACCAGGTTCCTGAGTAGATATCATCAATTTTGAAGAAGTTTCCCTGATTTTGGTCCTTTGCCCCTGATTTTTTTTAAGCCTTGTCCCTGATTTGTGAGGCAGGAGGTTAACAGGTATGCCCACATGCTTTATACTGCTTCTCTCTGGCTGTGCAACAGGTTTACCCACCAGGATGAGGACAGGAGCTAACACTGTTGTGGCAGGGGCTAGTGCTGTGAGAGATTTCCCAAGAGACAGGTGAAGGTCTCCTTTCTTTGAATAAATAATGTAACTGTTGTACTTGGAGACTGTGGGAAGGGTGCACATCTGTGCATTCCCTTTGGGACATGCCAGTTGTTTGGAACTCTGATGTCCCCAGTCATCCCATGAAGTTGAGCAGGCCAGTAAGGGTGTAGTCTGTATTCCGTAGAGCCCAATGCCAAACAAAAGAATAGGAACAGCTCATGATAATACTTGACTTGAATTCCTTAGCTAGATTTGTGGACTCACAAGTTGCAGCGAGATGGCTAGGCATGTGTGGCAAAAACCCCAAGGTCTTGTTTGCCTGCTGTTTTAAATGATGGAACACATGAATCTTATACTCTGTGTTCTTTTTGGTCATGAAGTATGCTGTGAATATTTCAACTGCCATGGTAATCATCAGCTTCATCAGTATCACTTAAGTGTCAAAGACGTTATAGGCTCAACTCCTGTCAAAGTGAGGCAGGAGTGCCCACCTCCTGTCATTGTCTCTGATGCCAAATGCCACAAGATAGTTTTCAAATTCCTAAAAGCCACTTCTTCCAGTTAGTGGCCACTGAGGTGGGCTCACTGTCTGGCTCAAACTGTGGAAATGGCAGAGGGCTAAGTGTGGCCATATTGGTATACTTGGTAGAACAGTGCCTATGTTAATGAGTGCCCTTCAGACTGCTTCTGTACTCTTTTTGCTGTTTTGCTGATGGAAAAAAGGGCTATGCTAGCCAGCAGGTGAACCACTATGAAGGAGGTCTCGACTGCTTGTGTACTGTTGCAGTTTGGTGTCCACGGGTCTGAGTGGTGCTGTTGCAGGAGTTCAGTGGCTTTTATTTTCACTGACTTTTTGAGTCAAAAAAGGTTAAGTGCTGGGATCAAAGACTATTGATATTTTTTCTTTCTCTCTTGTAATATGAGGGTTACACCTCCTGATCCATGCTTGGGGTGTCTTTACACTCTGGATGTTGTCCTCTGTTTTCGCTGGTAGATCGAGCCTGGGAACTCTCTGCATCTTGTCTTTTTTTATTTACATTTACATACATACATACAGTATTTTGCTATGCTGCAGAAGTGCATATGCTGGTACGTGGAGCAGTTTGTTTCTTAAATCGTCTGGTTGCACAGGCTTGTGACAACTGTATGCACAGTTTGCTGAAGCATGTTCTAACCAGCAGCACAGTGATGCTTTGCATTCTTTGTGCTTTTGGTTGTTTGGTTTACTGGTGCAGATATAAGCTGTGTGGGAGCTGATGATCTTTGTTGCAAATGTAATATTTTAAGCTTCTAGATATTGAGACTCATTGCTTGAATTGTGTCAGACACTTGGCTTATATGGGGAGGATACATGCATTGCTCTCAGTGTTGGTCCTACCGAACTACTGGCAAAATGGCTGACATCTCACTCCCAGAATTCCCCTAGAGGTTTTAACTTTAACCTACAAACTGTGAACTGTGATTCAAACATGTGAGAATGGATTTCATACATAGCATCAGTCTTGTAGCTTACCAGGAGGCAAACATAATTGGGTAGAGTGTGCCTCCAATGAATTCTGGTTCACAGTCCCTAAATAGCCTTTTCTGCTGGGCTCAATTTTATCCATGAATGGACTCCTGGCCGAGGATGGAGCATATACCTCAACAACTGCTAAGTTCCAAGAACTGAATCGATTCTCCACCTACAGTGGTGCAGGATCAGCCTTAGGATAAATGACGTAGCCACCTCTAGGTAGGATCCCTCATTAAAGATCACTCACTGTACCTTGGTGTTCTCTCTTTCCCAGGAGGGCTATACTGGAGATTAGAACCAACAGAACATCTCTTCCGCACCCCATATGCAGGGACCATAGTGACACCTCTAAGTCGGTTTTATGTGATAACAGTGAGTCCATAAGATCCCCGATAACATAGAGCGATGCAACAACCACCCAACGTCAACAGGGTGAACTGCACAACACTGATCATTGCAAATAGTGATGGTCGCTGACTTCACAAGAAATACAAAAGAAAAACAACCCGCACCCCCCCCAACGTGGAGAGCAAGCCCCCCCTCACCCACCAAAATATTTATTGTTAACTCCAGGGGGAGTGGACTTAGGAGAAAATAGAAACTCCCCTGGAAGCAAAATACCTTCCTGCACTAGGATCCGAACCCAGAACCACAGCTCCAGGGGCAGTGGCTCAAGCCACTACACCACATAGCCAGCTCAGCAAGGCATGGCCAAATTAATATCTTTATCCCCTTTCTCATGAGTATAGCATGCATCCATCAGCGCTACACTCGTTATAACTATTCGGTGCTCTTTCTCTTCACTCGCTCTACATGAAAGTGGTATTACTGAGTCACTCATATTGAGCTGCTTAATAATACTCGCCCAGATAGGGTGTTACCCTCTGAGGCAAACATTAATTGGGTAGAGTGTGCATCCAATGAACTCTGGCTCACAGTGCCTAAATAGCCCTTTCTGCTGGGCTCAATTTTATCCATGAATGGACTCCTGGCCGAGGGTGGAGCATATACCTCAACAACTGCTAAGTTCCGAGAACTGCATCGAGCCTCCACCTTCAGTGGTGCAGGATCAGCCTTAGGATAAATGACGTAGCCACCTCTAGGTGGGATCCCTCATTAATGACCACTGTACCTTGGTGTTCTCTCTTTCCCAGGAGGACTATACTGGAGATTGGAACCAACAGAACATCTGTTCTGCACCCCATATGCAGGGCCCATAGTGACACCTCTGAGTCAGTTTTATGTGATAACGGTGAGTCCATAAGATCCCCAATAACATAAAGCGACGCAACAACCACCCAATGTCAACAGGGCGAACTGCACAACACCGATCATCGCAATAACACATGGTCGCTGACTCACAAGAAATACAAAAAGAAAACAACCTGCACTCCTTTAAATGGGCAAGCCCCCTCACCCCCCAAAATATTTATTGTTAACTCCAGGGGGAATGAACTTAGGGGAAAATAGAAACTCCCCCAGAAGCGAAATACCTTACTGCACCGGGATCAAAACCCAGCACCTCAGGCTCCAGGGGCAGTGGCTCAAGCCATTACACCACATGGCCAGCTCAGCAAAGCATGCCCAAATTAATATCTTTATCCCCTTTCTCTTGAGTGTAGTGTGTACCTATCAGCGCTACACTCGCTATAACTATTCAGTGCTCTTTCTCTTCACTCGCTCTTCATGGAAGGGGTATTACTGAGTTGCTCACATTGAGACACTTAATAATACTAGCCCAGATAGGGTGTTACCCTCTGAGTCTGGCAGGTCCCCCAACCAGTTGCAGCAGGTGCCACAAAATGGAATAAACTCAATAGTGTTTCCTCTCTTTCTGTTAAGACCATCTGAACTAAAGAACTCCTGTGCTATTCCCACCAAAGGTCTTTATCCCCCCGAAACATACCAAAGAAGGGCCATGGTCTGCACACAGGGTGAGGACTGCAGACTATACTAACAGCTATACATTTCTGGTGGGGGAGTTACATTCAGTTCCAGTGTATCATGCACATCCTCTGATGTCAGTTCCCACTGCTCCACATTGATTAGTTAAAGTGAGAGATCTGACATTTTCCTGCTAATTACATTTGATTGGCATTGGAATGACTCAAACCTTCTTACAGTAAAAAAAAAAAAAATTATGGCATTCCATTCTTTATTACTAAAGGCATTTGCATAAAACCTGACTCTTTGTCCCTTAAGACTTCATCTGTTCTGGAGGCTTTTCCTGCTTTAAAGTCATCATCCTCTGCTCAAGACATTAGAATAATTTATGTGGCAACTGACTGTGATGTCAAAGCAGAGGGCTATGACTTTGCAGCAGGAATGAGCAACATGAACAGAAGAAGTCTAAGGGAAAAGTATTATATTTTAATAAAAATCTCTTCAAACATGGAACATCCTGAAATTCCATTTTTAAGGGAATTTTGAGTAAGTGCATTTTGCCGATGCTAACTGTGGTTTTATTTTTGCAGGAAAATCTCTTAAACATTGCAAAACAGTGTGAACTGACATAGAATTCCCAAGAAACCTAGAGACAGGCAGTACAAGCCCTGAGGTGGCCAATGCAAAACATCATCTTTATCAGTAAGAAAAGTAAAAAAAAAACTCTTTAGGTGAAAAAATAAACTCAGGCATATCTTGAACATGAGTGACTGAAAGGAAAAAACAAGTAATGATTGGAATGTTCACATACCATATGTAAAATTATTTCCTATCACCTTTTACTCCTCTCCCCTCCTAAAAAGGAATACCCCCCCAGCTCATTATACCACTGGTCTTGCTAATCTGCAGAACTGCATGCAGGCTAAATTGTGCATGCCATGCCTCTGAAGGGGGAGATTTATTAGCAAGTGCTCCGAGTACTGATAACAACTGTTCAGTGCTGAATGTTTGCTAATGCATTTGCTGTGTAGTTGTTGGGCATAGATAGCACAGAGGCAAAAATGAATAATGCAATAACACGAACTATGATAGTGACATTGTCATGACTGGGAAATTAAGAGATTCACATGTTTTCCTAGATTGTGATCTCGAATTTTCAAAACAGTATTTTTTTTTAACCCCAGCATCAGGGAGGTAAAAACACACTAAGAGGGAGAGGTTGTGCGGTGGGCTCCCCACTCATGGACAGAGCTGGGATTCGGGGGCATTAAAAAAAAACAGAGGGAAAGGTTGTGCAGAGATCTCCCTGCTCACGGATGGGGCTGGGATTGGGGTTGGGGGGCCACAAAAACAAACAGAGACAGAGAGGTTGTACTGTGGGCTCCCTACGTACAAATGAGGCCAGGATTTGGGTTGAAAACAAAGAGGAGGAGGAGGAGTTTGTGCCATGGGCTTGGCACTCATGGATGGCGCTGAGATTCCAGAGGGCAAAAACAAACAGAGAGGGTAGGGTTTGGCTGTGGGCTCATGGATGGGGCTGGGATGGGGGTTAAATCAAACAGACAAGGAGGGTAGGGGAGGAGTTTGTGCTACAGAGTCTCCACTCACAGATGGGACTGGGATTTTGGGGGGGGGGGCGAAAACAAACGGAGAGGGAGAGATTGTGCTATAGGCTCCCCAGACAGGGCTGGGATTTGGGTGGGGGAAGAGTATGAAAACAAACAGAGAGGCCAAAGGAGTTTGGGTTGTGGGCTGCCTGCTCACTGATGGGGCTGGATTTTGGAATCCTTTCCCCAATGTGAACATTTCCCAGTTACTTCCCTTCGGCCCAGACACAGGCTCTGTAGCTCATAGAGAATCAGGTGACTCCTCCGAGGGCTTGGTATATCAGGCCTGGGTTTAAACACACAGACTGCTGCACATTTGGGGGGGAGGCAATCAGCAGCAGGCTGAGTATGACAGTGCTCAGCTGTCTCCTAGGCAGCTTCTTGCAAATGAAAGGAGCCAGCTGCACTCTGATAGGTGTGGCTCCCTCCTTCCAACTAAACAAAGCTTCCGCCCATCAGTCAGGCTGAACACTATCATGATCGGCCTGCCCCTGGCTGGTCTGTCAGTGGTGCACCTCCTGCAGCCTGAGCTGCATTGGATGCTACATGGATGCACCTCTGGAGCTGCTACTCTCCCTAGTAGCCACAACTTGTTTGCTTCATGCATGCGTGCCAAACAAACATAAAAATGAATCAGAAACATCATTAAAATCTACAGAATGTGAGCAGTCATAAAATGTGTGTTTTTTTAAACTAGAGAGACACTTCAAGGCCTAAGGGAGCTGACAGTGTCCCTTTAATATAGAAATATATACAATATACACTGAATTGTGTCTGAAGCTATATATTTTGTGAACGTTCTTCAGCGATGTCAGAAGCTTTATACCTCGATTACAGGAACAGCTTCTGATAGGTCAGTTGCTGTAGGTCTACACAGCGACTGGACTCTGTGTAATGGAAATGCTTTATTGTTCATTAGCACTTATTTGTGAATTATGCAGTTTTATATTCTCTTGCATTTTGTATGTGAATTTACTGGAGAGTTTTGCATTCTGTATAGAGGAAGTGTATCACTTTATTTTAAAAACTCAGTTAGCAGCTGTGTTACGGGGGGTGGAATGGTAAGGTGGCTCACCTTCTTACGTATCTCTTCTATGGTGCCCTTAGCCTAAGGGACCTGCATTTTTTTTTGACACCTATGAGGATGGAACTCTCCGCAAGAGAGTTCCTGTGAATTTACAGTACCCCAAAAGGGTGGTGACAGAGAACATAAAAAGGCCAAATATACATTGCATAACTATACAAACAACTTTCAGTTTCTGCAAACTACTGGCAGTACTAAGACTAGCAAGCATATAGTACTTAAAGGGAATGTATACATTTGTACAGCACTTGACGGATATCTGTCCCTTACCACCTGGTCTAGCCATGGAAGACAAATGACTGGTGCTACCAGTGCCTCTAAATAGTGTTTTATAAACTTTTACAGCCCCCAGTGGCCAAAACCACTGCGCTATCTTAATTAAATACAGTCACACACTGTCCCTTCTGATTGCATCCATGCCTCATCACCTGATCAAGGCATGGACGTACACCCAATAGAGACCCATGTGTTTTAGGGCACCACGCGCACTTACTGCAACTGTAAAGCCACACTATTAAATGCACACATACTAAAGTTTCTATATCTCATTTCCCAGGTTTGCTGTTAGCATAATTTATTTCAGTCTGCTTACACAAAGTTACAGCTTGCCCTCCTCTCGGCTGTCATTACAACACCTCAGATGCACACCAGTGTCACTCTGAAGTTAGCACACAGACACACACACACACACCGAAACTACAGATAGGCAGCCAGAGATCTGGCACCATTAAGTGAATGAGGGAAAATATAAACATAATCTAACTTTGCTATGTCCCAGGAAAGGGCACCTACAATACCTGGTAGAATGTGATTGGAAGAAAAAATGAGCAAGGGATAAGTTATTTCTATTTGAAACTGATTATAATAAGCTGCCCATGCTCCTCCTTGGCCCATAAAGCTGACGCGGTCCCCTCCACAAGCAACCCGCCTGCCTAGGACAGGCCGAGAAGGAGCCTGCTGCCTACGCTCCTCATTGGCCTATAAGGTAACATCTGGTCCTGGACCCTGAACAAGGGAAAGAGGATTTTTGAGCCTTCCTCCCAGTGGGAACTGAAAGATTCCAGACGGCCCAAAGCACTGACATTGGTTTCCTGCCCAACGCTGAAGCCAGTGCTGAAATAATTGGACTAAGACATAAGACTGCTGAGAAACACTGACCTTTGACGTTTCTTGTTTTAGCAGTTGTGTAGAGAAGTCCTGATCTTTCTCCTTGCCAGTTCACTCAGTTGCACACTTCTGTGAGCAGTTCAGTGCAGAGCAGCATTTGCGTAACCTGCATTGGCCTGCCAGTGATTTGTTGATTTTTTTTTTTCAACTAGGGTTTCCTTAAATGGACTGTAGAGTTGATTTTCAGAACTAATTTCAAGCTGTACAATGGTTACATTGCGTATCAGATTGCTGATGATAATTTCTGAACTTTTCTTTTAAAGTTTAAGTCTTTTTTTTTCTGCATTTCTAATCTGTCTGGCCACTAGATCTGCCCCTAAGGACCTGGCACCAAACATTTCAGGTCAGATACATGCCCCCATTTAACACCCTTTGTTTGAACTCTGTGCTGCAATTTGTTGCTAGCACCTAGTCAGAATCTGTAACAGAACCCCTCCCCATCATTCCAAGTCCTTTCAACTGTAAATTTTTTTTCTCTCATCCCTCCTTGGCCTGACCCCTCCCCCTGACCTCCATCAAGGCTTATAACTGCCATCTCTTCTGTTCCTCTCTCCCAAGCTGATCGGGGCCCACTGGGCTGGTACTGCTGATGCGGTTCCCTCCACAAGCAACCCACCTGCCTAGGACAGGCCGAGAAGGCGCCTGCTGTCCATGCTCCTCCTTGGCCCATAAGGTAATATCTGGTCCTGGACCCTGAACAAGGGAAAGAGGATTTTTGAGCCTTCCTCTTAGTGGGAACTGAAAGGTTCCAGACTGCCCAGAGCGCTGGCATTGGTTTCCTGCCCAATGCTGAAGCCAGTGCTGAAATCGTTGGACTAGGGCATAAGACTGTGTCTACTTTTCCATTTGCAAATTATACTGCAAAGCCACTAGAGGGCAACAACACATGTAGGTTGCAATCCTCTACCCACTAGTCTCCCCTAACACTTCTAGTCCTGGGTCATTCATACCTAAAGTAAACAATCAACGTCCTAACATCCAGTGGTGTGATCTGAATCTATAAGCCTGTACAAAGCCTTTACTACCCTACCCAGAATGGTTTTCATCTCCCTCCTAGTCACACTCTTCCTGGTTCTTACCCTTATCCCAGTCTCCCCCTCTACACCTATTTCCACTTCTCTCTCTCCCCTTCCCTTCCAGATACTACCTTCATTCTGTCAATCACCCCTACAGCCCCCCCCCTTGTAAGCAGACCCCAGTTTCCTTACTACCCTCCAGCATCTCTGTTTTCCCTTCCTAGTCACTTTGCGTTTCTTCGTTTCCTTATCTCCATCTCTCCACCCCTCCCTCCCTCTTCCCCTCCCTCACGTATTTCCTAATCCAATTACAAAAGTCCTAAACTTCACTATTTCATCCTTGCCCTCCTCCTCCTCCTTTCATCAGGGAATATCCACCCCAACCCTGGCCCTATTTCTTCTCCTACCCAGGCTCCTTACACAAACAACATGTCTCCAAACCGCACTCCCACTACAACCCTCCCTAATGGGTTGAAGCTCCTCCACCTGAACACCTGCAGCCTACTATCTAAAATTGACTGCCTACAAACTCTTATGATATCATACACCCCTAATATCCTAACTATTACCGAGACATGGCTCAAAAAAAGCACCCCTGACAGTGCCATTGCTATCCCTGGGTATTCCATCTCCAGACAAGATTGATCGGGTCATGGAGGGGGAGTGGCCATGTATATTCTGTCCTCTCTGCAGTTTACTACCACCCTATCTACAACCATCACAGCTACCTATGAAGCCCTTGTCATTTACATTACCCTTCCTTTCTCAATCCCAATCTTTGTAGCTGGCATCTATTAAAGGGTAAACAGGAAGGAGAAGAAGCACTGTGGGTCAGTTTGGAGGCAGGCAATGGCACCACAATCCTCACATGGGTTGTATACAGACCCCCCTCTCAGGGGGAGGAAATGGACAAGGAAATGATAGAAAGTATACTTAGAATGGCAGATAAAGGGGAGATATTAGACCTTACTGTTTTATGCCTCTACAATTCCTTTGTGTCTGACAATGCCTCTCGCCTCACACTGTTTTGCCTGTCGTTTCAACTTGCTGCCTATATAATTAAGGTGAAGGTTTTTTGTATTGGGAACTGGTACATCTTAATGGTCTCAGCCGCCTTGCTCCCCCTCCTCCTCCCCCCCCCTACACCGACTAAGCCCAGACCTATTACCCAGCGATCAGGTCCATGAGCCTGGGCACTTTCCACACCCACGGCTGCTAAAGCCGCCTTTTTTCCATACTACACCTCGGACCCCGCCTCCTGCACTCACTCTCGCCGGTGAGCGGTTCCATGAGCCCGGACACGGATCCTAGCATCTGCCGCAAAAGCCGTATTTTCCCTCTCGCTCCCTGACTAAATTTTCAGCTCCTATATTAGAACCAGTGACCATGACTCCGTCCTTGCTTCCATTTCCAACCCCCTAACTTTGTGGGACTCTCTCCTGGTTTAATCTGTTAAAGCCAGCGTGGCTCCATTTTGGTCCCCATTTTGGTCTCCGTTTTGGTCCCCCTCCTACAATTTCTTCACTATACCAAGCTATTGCCCCGCAGTAGACCTGTTTCTGTGATTTTCTCATCCAGCTCCTAAGCCGCTTGACCACCGTAAGCCCCCATCCCCAACTTATCACTTATATTCTGCTTGGGAACGAAATTGTGAGACCGGGTACTCTTCGCGCGTACGGCTGCTAGAACTGGTTTTTCCGTCCATGACCCCGCCTCCCGTATACCCTCAAGCCGGCTAACTGTTCCATGAGTCCGGTCTCAGACCCCTG
Organism: Neoceratodus forsteri; assembly: GCA_016271365.2. Lineage (NCBI taxonomy): Eukaryota > Metazoa > Chordata > Ceratodontiformes > Ceratodontidae > Neoceratodus > Neoceratodus forsteri. Next base: position 131,477,898 of record CM028129.1, on the reverse strand, counting down.
CCTCCTACCGCTAAAGCCGTAATCTCTCGTCCCACCTGACTGAAGCTCAGCTCCCACACCTGGTCACAGAACCAGCGGCCCGGACACTTTTCTCACTACCATCCGCAAATGCCGCAAGCTGTTGCCATTTTCACCCTGACTCCCGCCTCCCATATTCCTCCAAGCCGGCAATCGGTTCCACGAGCCCGGTTGCAGACCCTAGCCTTCTACCGCAAACACCGTAATTTCTCGTCCCACCCGACTGGAGGTTGCCTCCTTGCCCGGTTTTGGAACCAGCAGCCCGGACACTTTTCTTACTCTCAGCTGCCGATGCTGCAGGTTACACAGTATTTCGTCCCCGACCCCTCGCCCTCACCTGCACTGCTAGCTGGTAAGCCAACCTTTGACTCTGGTCTCTAGCCCTGCTAGCACAGACCCTACCTATCCTTGGCCCCCTCCTTTATCATGCCCCCTTCTCTCTCCTTCCTCTCTCCTGTATTCTGAGGACTATTCCCTGCACCAGTACCCATTGTTCTCTCCTGTTTATTTTGTAAAACAATGTCTGTTTACTTCAATGTACCCTGACATGTAACTGCCTTATTGTCTTTGCATTGTACTATGTATTGTTCCTGTACCTCCCGGTTCGTGCCTGAAAATAGTCACTTGCTGGCTAGTGCACTTACCCGGTTAACAAAAACTAAATAAATAAATAAATATTGCTGATGGGTGATCTGAATATTCCAAATGTTAACTGGAGTGCAGTTGCAGCAGCCACTTCTAAGAGTGGGGTTATTCTAGATGCCCTACAGGGGGCATGCCTTAGACAACTAGTATTGGAACCCACTCGAGAGGGAGCAATCTTAGACCTGGTCCTCTCAAATGCAGATGGAGAGAGGATCACAGATGTAGAAGTGGATAGCCATCTGGGAACTAGCGACAATCGAACAGTATGGTTCACAATAAACACAGCAATAGAGTCAAGCCATACAAAGGCAAAAGTACTGGACTTCAGGAGGGCTGACTTTGCCAAAATGGGTGAGTGCCTAAGGAATGCGCTAGCAAATGGGCAGGAAGGAGGGGTGGAAGAACAATGGAGAATAATAAAACTGCCATCACAGAGGTAACAAGCCTTTGTGTGAAGCAAATAAACAAAACAAAACGATGTAAGAATCCACCATGGTTCTCAAAGGAGGTGGCAGTGAAGGTTCAAGAGAAAAAAAAAGCATTCAGAAAGTACAAGGAATCACAGAAGGAGCAGGACAGAGAATTGTATCAGTTAAAGCAAAAGGAAGCTGGGAAGGTAGTCAGAATAGCAAAGGCCAAACTGAGGAAAGATAGCCAACTCAGTTAAGAAGGAGGATAAAACCTTTTTTAGGTACATCAGGAGTGAAGGAAGACTAAGGGAGCGATAGTGAGGCTTAAGGAGGGGGGGGCAGAGGGTGACTGTGAAAAGGCAGAGATACTAAACAAATATTTTTGCTCAGTATCTACAAATGAAGAGAGGGAGGTACCTAAAACAAACAATAGAAACACTCTGGATACAGAAGTTGATACCAGCCCATTTACAGAAGAAAGGGTTCTGAAAGAACTCTTAAAACTGAAGGTGGACAAAGCAATGGGGCCTGATGGGATTCATCCCAGAATTTTAAAAGAACTAAGGGTAGAACTAGTGACACCACTGACTACCCTCTTTAACAAATCATGGGAGGATGGGGTGGTACCTGAGGACTGGAGGAGGGCAGATGTGATTCCCCTTCACAATAGTGGGAGCAGGGCTGAAGCAGGAAATTACAGACCTGTTAGTTTAACCTCAGTGATAGGGAAAATGATGGAATCACTTCTGAAGGAAAGAACTGTCGAATACCTAGAGGCCAGAGGGGCACAGGACCCAAGGCAGCATGGATTCACAGCAGGAAGGTCATGCCAGACAAATCTAATAGATTTCTTTGACTGGGTGACCAAAGTAGTAGATCAGGGAGGGGCTGTGGACATGGCCTACCTAGACTTTAGCAAGGCATTTGACTCAGTCCCACCCAAAAGATTAATATACAAGTTAGCCAGCCTAGAAGTGGGTCCCAAGATGATAGCCTGGGTAAAGAATTGGCTGGAGAATAGGACACAGAGAGTAATAGTAAATGGAGTCCACTCTGAAGAAAGTGGGTTTACTAGTGGGGTGCCGCAGGGTTCAGTATTAGGAACGGTCCACTTCAATGTCTTTATAAGCGACATTGCAGAGGGACTGGAAGAAAAAGTATGTCTCTTTGCAGATGACACAAAGATCTGCAACAGAGTTGATGCACAAGGTGGGGTGGAAAGGATGAGAAGGGACTTGGCAAGGTTAGAGGAATGGTCAAATGTATGGCAGCTTAGATTTAATGCTAAGTGCAAGGTAATGCACCTAGGAAACAAAAACCCAGGGGAAGAGTACACAATGGGGGGTGAGATACTAACAACAACAAAAATGGAAAGGGACCTGGGGGTAGTCATATCAGATGACTTAAAGGTGGGCAAGCAATGTGAGAAGGCAGTAAGGAGGGCTGGGGAATACTGGGATGCATAGGGAAAGGCATCACCAGTAGAAAACAGGAAGTTGTTATCCCTCTGTACAGACAGCTGGTGAGACCCCATCTGTGCAGTTCTGGAAACCCAGTCTCCATAAGGACATAGACAAGATGGAAGCTGTCCAGAGCTGGGCAACTAAAATGGTGCAGAGTCTGCACCAGAAGACATATGAAGAGAGACTAAAGGAGCTTAATATGTATAACCTTGAGGAAATGAGGGAGAGGGAGGATATGACAGAAACTTTCAAGTACCTCAAGGGAATCAACAATGTCCAAGAGGGTAGCATCTTTCAAAAAAAGAGGTGTGCAAGAACAAGGGGGCACAATTTGAAGATAGAGAGGGGACGGCTCATAGGTAATGTAAGGAAGTATTTTTTCACAGAGAGGGTTGTAGATGCATGGAACGGCCTTCCAGAGGAGGTTGTGGAGTCAAAAACAGTGGTTGAATTCTAGCATGCATGGGACAGCCATAAGGCAATTCTAGGGGTTGGGGTAGAAAGAAGTAGGCTGCTGGTTAACTAGGATCTGCAGCTTATCCATTAGGTAGGGAAATGGGCAGACTGGGTGGGCCAAGCGGTCCTTATCTGCCATCAAATTCTATTTTTCTATGTTTCTATTGCCGCCCAAGCATTCAACCCTCGGTCACGACTGAACACTTTGCCAATATCACCTCCCTCTCACAATCTGGTGAACTTTTCATAATGGGTGACATGAATCTAAATTGGTTGTCTCCCAAGTTAAATAAGCTATGCAATGATGTCGCTGCTCTAAACCCCACTCAGCTTATACTTGAGCCCACATGCCCTAATCCCAAAACACAAAACCACACCCTGCTTGACTGGGCACTCACAACCCACCCACACTGCGTCATTAAATCTGGTCTCCTCCCTGATGCCCTTAGTGACCACAACCCCATTTTCATTGTTCGTAGGGTTCATCGCCCCAAACCTCCCCCTAAAATCATACAGCTCCGGTCCTTTAAATCCTTAGACCTTACCCCAATCAGCTTTGCACTTGTTTCCACCGACTGGGCCCCCCTCTCCACTGCCATTTCTGTTGACCAAGCACTTGGCTATTTTAAGGACAAATTCATTACCACCTGGAATGCCTTTGCTTCTTTCAGATGGACCAGAGTCCATGGGCTTCAGCTCCCCTGGATCACCCCTGAACTCCTGGCCTGCTTCAGGGAGCATGATCGGGCCTGGAGAAAACACAGATGTACTAAACACCCAAATGACTATGCCAAGTACAGAATGCTACGCAATTCATGCACTTAATCTACTAGACTGGCTAAGTCTGATTATTTAAACTCCTCATTCCTGACTAACACCAACTCTCCATCTAAATTTTGGAGGATAGTTCATGCCCTATTCTTTCCCCCCTCTCCCCTCCCCCTCCAGTTCTCAAAATAAATAACTCCCTAGTTTCCGACCCTGGCTCCGTGGCCAATGAATTAAATGCTTAATATACCTTGTGCGCCACGTCTCTTCTAAATTGCCTCTCCCCATTGCCACCTACTAACTTCATCCCTTTGCCTCAGCCAGCGCCCACCTCTGCCCCACTTTCCTTTCCACTATCTCCCCTGATGAAGTTCTTCATGGTCTCCTTTCCCTTGGCCCCTCTAAATGCGCCTCACCAGATGAGCTCGAGCCTAAATTTCTCTACCTTTCTGCTCCTGCAATTGCTTATCTTATCTCCCTAATTCTTAACCTGTCCTTTATTTCTGCCCAAGTACCCTCATCCTGGAAACATGCTGTAGTCCTTCCTCTCCCCAAGGGTGGTGACACATCCACTCCTGGCAACTATCGCCCTATTTCCCTCCTTCCAACCCTTGCCAAACTTCAAAAACATTTAGTTCTCTCTCAACTATCACCCTTCCTTTCTGATTCCTCCTTCTTCACCCACTTCCAATCTGGTTTTCGGAAGAACCACTCAACAACCACCTCCCTCCTCAGGCTTACTGACTCCATCCTTTCAGGGATGGACGATGGCCTGATCACCTAGGCCATCTTTGTTGACCTAGCGAAAGCTTTTGACACTGTTTCACATCCCCTGCTTCTTGGTTTACTCTTCTCAGCTGGCCTTGCTCCATCAGCCACCAGCTGGTTTAAATCCTACCTCATTGGCAGGACCCAGTCGGTGAGAATCCTTGATTCCATCTCCCCTCCACTCACCATCAAGACTGGTGTCCCTCAGGGCTCTGTGCTTTGTCCCCTACTCTTCTCCATTTTCCTTAATGATCTTCCCACAGCCTGCTCATCCTCTTCTATCCACATGTACGCTGTTGATACTGTTTTGTACAGTTCCGCCAAAAACCCTGCTGCTGTGCAAACCAGCTTACAACATGACTTCAACCAAGTTCAGCTCTGGTTTGCTTCTCACTAGCTTTTTCTAAATGCCAAGAAGACTGTCTCAATGACCTTTGGCACCAGGCAGAGACTCTCTAGGCTCCCGGCCTTACCCACCTTCCACACCCTTAATGGGACCATCTTGGAGGACACCTCCTCATTTCGATATCTGGGAGTTTGGCTGGACCAGCACCTCAACTTCTCTGTGCATATCGATGCTATCCTGAAGAAGCTGCACACCAAGCTTGGTGCTCTGTACAGGAATCATAGTTGCAACCTGCTGACTGCGAGGCACGAAATTGTCCAGAAGATGATACACCCCATCTCTGACTACTGTGACGTAGTCTATGGTGCTGCTCCCAAATCTTCCCTGACCTAGTTGGACACTCTCTTTAACTCTTTCTGCCGCTTTGCTATCGACTCCCCTTCCCGCTCCCACCACTGTGAGCTCTATAGCTCTCTAACCTTCCTTCCACTATCTCACGGACGCATCTCTCACTGTGCCAAACTAACCTCCAAATTCTGGTTCGGGGGCTCCCCTCCTATCTCTCATCCTCTCTCTACACTACACCTACCCTCACCCACTCTCTCAGGACAAATGACGCCCACACCTTGATGGTCCCTCGCCGCTCCACCCTCATCAGTCAGGCTAGTTTTGCCCACCGTTTCCCTAAAATCTGGAATTCCTTCCCCCCGAAATACGTCACTCCTCCTTCAACTACTCCCTTACCTCTGCCCTACACAATTACCTTTCCCTCAGCTGTTCCTGTTTTAACTCACCTTAATACCTATCCCCAGTTTCTGCCTTCCTACCATGACCCCCCGCACTGGCAGGGTTCTCAACATCCTGAAGGGGGAAATCAGGAAATGGCTACCCCTTCTCCTCATATTCAGTTCTTTCCTCCCCCCCCTCTTCTCCTCCTGCCCTTCTGGGTCACCATTGTGCACAGCCTAACCCCATCCTTTTTACTCCAACAGCACTTGCATACTACCTCGAGCCTGTTCCTGGTACACTCATGCACTATAAATGGTTCTATCGCATTATTACTGTTTTGTACGTTCATATGTTCTTTTGTATGATTTTGGACATGTAATTTATCCTGTGTTCCACTACTGTTTATTGTACAATACCTTGTGTTCCAACTGTTGCTCAATCTTACAATGTTGTATTGTTTGTACAACCCACATACTATTGTAAGTGATCATCCTTCACAACCCTATGTAACCCTTCCCCCCAGGTCACACCGTGAGATGAGCAACTTGTTATTCAGTGTGCCCTCCTAGTGAAACATTTCAATAAATAAAATAAATAAATGTGTCACTGAGGTGGTGTGTACCTGTGGTTCTTCAATGATAGCAGAGATGGGTGGGCTAAAAGCTTTGTGCAACCAGACTAAAATAAATTATGCTAACAGAAGACCCAGAAAATTAAATATAGAAATGTTGTTATGTGTGCATTTAATATTGTGTAGTTACAGCTGTAGTAAGTGCACATTATACACTAAAACACATGGGACTCTGGTGGCTAGATGTCCATACCCTCACCAGGTGGCTAGACACGGGCGTCATCAAAAGGCACAATGTGCGACTGTATTTAGCTAAAATAGCATGGGGAGGGCTGTATAAGTTTATAAAACCCTATTTAGAGGTACTGCTTGCACTGGCCTTTCATCTTCCATGGCTAGACCAAATGGTAAGGGTCAGATATCTGAAAAGTGTTGTACAATGGTACAGATTCCCTTTAACATTATGCCACAAATATCTCCATGGCACAAATACAACACTTAGTTCCTTGCAGAACAACTGACAAATTTGAAACATTACTTCAAATTAAAGTGATACTTTCATCACTCCCTCAAGCACATACACATACACCTACACGTACACGTACACATACACAGACACATAGACACGCTGACTGACTTTGGTCCCTTTTAAATGTGATAGCATTTTTTAAATGACATTTTTAATTACATTTCAAAATCAACCACAATATACAAATCCATGTTTACAGGGTACCAATAATATTTTAGATGTAAAGACTTGTGTTCTGGTAATGCAGCGTGTGTGTGTGTGTGTGTGTGTGTTCATTTGTACTGGGTACAACACTGGCAGTTTAGATAGATAAGCCATAAGACTATAGGGGTTCCAAAATCAAACTTCAGAGCTTGGTGATCTTTGTCATAAATAGGTTTCATAAGTTGGTCTGAGCTATTTAAAGACCTGAAGGTCCATATGCTCACCATGATTTATGTGTACCCCAAGATCTTATTCTGGATCAGGTAATGATCTAACTTGGCTTTAAACTCATCCATTGTTCTGCTCACTAACATTTCTAATGGTAGTTTGTTCCAGATTTTGGCTGCTCTTACTGTCAACCACTGCTTTCTTTTATTAGTATTATACCTTTCACCTTTTATTTGTAGTGGATGGGTCCTAGTATTGTATGACTGTTCTTTTAGGTCTAGGTTCAACTGTTCCCAAATTGAAGGGTCATTTAATGCCCTATATAACATGCATATGTCTCCTCACAGTCTGCGAAACTCCAGGGAATACAAACCCAGGGATCGTAGCCTTTGGTCATAGTCAAAACCCTGAACCTCTATAATCCTCTGAGTTGCCCGCCTTTGCACTCTCGCTAAGGAATTAATATCCCCTATGTATCCAGGTGACCAGAATTGTGCACAGTATTCCATATGGGGACGTACTAGTGAGATGTAAAGTGGGATGAGGACCTCCTTATTCCTACATTTAATATGTTTATTTATATTAAATTGTATGCTGCTGGCTTTTTTAATAATCTGGCTATAATGAGGCTTAAAACTTAAATTGTTACAAACTGTGATACCTAGGTCTCTTTCTTCAGTTATCGCCTTTAAGGGTCTATTTCCCAGTCTATACTGATACTGTTTATTACTGTATTCTTACCCATATGCATCATGTTGCATTTATTGATATTAAAAGATGACCCTTGCTTATGAGCCCAGTCCTCCAAATCCGCTAGTGCGGTTTGTAAAGAGTCTGCGTCTTCTTTTACTCCTACCACTTTTCCAATACGGGTATCGCCGCAAATTTTAAGTGCCATACATCAGATGTAGTGCTCATAGACCCTATATATATATATATATATATATATATATATATGTATGTGTATATATATATATATATATATTATGGCAGCACGTAGTGCTACCATAGTTAGGGTTGAGGAGCCATTTCTATGTTAAACCTAAAAATTTGCACCTTAATAACTTTGCAACCGTTTGACGGATTTGGCTGAAATTTGGAATACATAATCAAGAACCATAGGCCTTGGGATCTGCCAAGTTTTGTACTGGTTGGATACACGGCTGCGGAGTTATTAAGCATGATCTGCGCGGACGTTTATGCTTTTTCTGGAATTCTACGGTCATGTGTACAGGTCGCACGGTTTGCGCGACTTGCTCAAAATCTTCAGGGAACGTGTGCCCCAGGTCCCCGATGTGCCTTCCGAAGATTTGGTGAAAAAATATTAAACGGTTCAAAAGTTATTCAAAAAACAATTTCCCATTATAAGTCATTTTTACTTTCACAAATGGGCCTGTTACTTTCGCAAATCCACCATTTTGTTTTCAGTTGGTGATCAGAAAAATGCTTGGCATTTAAATTTGGGACCCTCTAGCAACCTAATTCTTTTTGTATTCATCTAGTCGGACCCTGAGGATGCTAGCCATGTCTTTATTTTGGGGTAAAACACCCCAGAAATATGTTTTTCAAATTTCTGGAAAAAGTACTTTCGCAAAGTACTTTCGTTCTCACGAAAAGTGTCACAAATTTTTACAAGCTTTGCAAATTGCGACAGTAGTTTTCTAGTCTGTGGGAAAATGACAGCAATTCTTTGGCACTGCGCTGCAAAACAACGCTTTAGAGTTTTGGACTGAAATTTGGAGGAATGCAGCCGACATGTCACAGATGTGCCTTTCAGTGTTGTGTTGAAAAATATTACATGGCGGCAAAGTTACGGCACTCCAAAGTTGACGTTTTTTCCCATAGGATGACATTACGGCGCCCGACGCAGTACAGGAATCCTTTGGCACCCTGCTGCAAAATAACGGTTTGGTCTTTTTTCCTGAAATTTGGAGGGACGACAGCCAACATCCCACAGATGTGCCTTTCAGTGGTTTGGTGAAAAAATATTACAGGGAGGCAAAGTTATGGTGCTCCCAACTTCTCTTTTTTCCCATAGGATAACATTATGGTGTTTGCTGCACCTTTCAGGGCCCGTATCTCGGAAACGGTGCGAGATACAGACTTTTTGTCTGAAAAATGCTAAGTACAAAACTAGCCAGGAAAGTCGTAAATCATATGACTTTTAAATTTTTTTTCTACGTCATACGGTAACTGAGATATAACCTATTTAGTATTCCAAGTCCTCATTTTTTGCTCCGATACCCATTATTATGCATACATTCTTTGTACTCACTGTCTGTCTCTATGCAGGTTTTGGGGAAAACCAGCCTGTGCACTTACATTACTGTTACCGTTGCCCTTTCCGCTTGCGGTTCTGTACCCGTTTCACTTACCGTTGACGTCTATGCCACCATGTGCGTTATCCTTTGCGTTTTCATTTGCGCTTGCGTTTCTGTTATTTTTTGTCATTTGTGTCTACAGTACTGTTTCTCTTTCTGTTTCACTTAGCGTCACCATGCCCATTGACATTTCCGTTTTCGGGCACCATGTTACTATGTGACAACACATTACGCGGCAGACCGTTCCCGTCTACATCACCATGGGTGTTACCTTTTCTGTTCTCATTCACGCTTGCGTTACCATGTGCGCCACTGTTAGCGCTTCTGTTTGCATTGCTGTTCCTGTTACTATGCCGCTCCCGCCGCTGCACTACATTCACTATTTCTCGTTATCATTCTCAAAAAGAAAGGAAATTAGAGGCAAAAAACTCTGTTTAATGCATTAGTTAGGGTTGTTCCACAGCGACAAAAGTGAGGAAATTCAGTGTTAGTTGAAAACCTTTCACCTCAACCGGCATTGGGATGTGCATTGGGGTCATCGGTCCCAACTCTCACCCCATTCTCCTATACTTCTGCTGCTTTACACATGTGATGGGGTGAGAGTTATGGCTGATGACCCCAATGCACACCCCAATGCCGGTTGGGGGTGGGCAGGGGTCCAAGGGGGTTTTCAACCCTAACACCAAATTTCTCACTTTGTCGCTGTGAACAACCCTAACTAATGAATTAAATGGAGTTTTTGCTCTAATATATATATATATATATATATATATTAAAAAGACATAGACCCAGTACTGAGCCCTGTGGCACCCCACTTGGTACCCCAGTCCAGTTAGAATAATCACCTTTTAAACAGACCCTCTGTTGTCTATTAGTCAACCATGACTGAATCTAGCAAACAATATTATGTTGAATACCCATTTTAGCCAGAGCATCAATCAAATTATCATGCGGGACTTTATCGAAGGCCTTGGAGAAGTCTGAAAAGATGACGTCCACCGCATTCCCCTCATCCAAGGCTTTATTTACCTTCCCTTAAAATTCCAGGAGTTTAGTCTGACATGACCTCCCCTTCATGAAACCATGCTGTGTGTGATCAATGTTATCTGAGTTATGCTGATACTCAATGATGTGCTCCTTTATAATGCCCTCCACTACTTTCCCCAGAATCGAGGTCAGGCTAACAGGCCTGTAATTACTGACCTCCTGTTTAGAACCTTTTTTGTAGATAGGAACTACCACTGCCTGCTTCCACGCCTCTGGCACCACACCTTCATTTAGAGATTTTTGAAAAAGGCAAGTTACAGGGTTCGCAAGTTGTTCAGCCAATTCTTTAATCACCCTTGGATGAAGGTTGTCTGGGCCCTGTGCTTTATTCTGATCTAGTGCTTTCAATTTTTTTCCACTTCTAGGCTATCAATGATAATGCTAGATTCTGCTATAGTTTTACTGTGCTGGGACTTAATATTACCTGACCCTTGGTTAAATACTGTGGAAAAATAGTTATTAAAAAGTTCTACCATTTTCTGATTATCAGTTATAACTGCTCCTTCCTGGGTCAATAACAGACCAATATTTTTTGTTTTACCCTTTTTATTATTGATATAGGAGTAAAAGGACTTGTAGTTATCCTTAACTTTTATTGATAGGTTAAACTCATAATTTCCTTTTGCCCGTTGGATACTTTTTTTAGCAGTTCTTAAGCATTTTTTTATAATTTGCCCAACTAGTTGCGTCCCCACTTAATTTAGCCTTCCTAAATATTGTTTTTTTTCCTTGATAGATTTTCTAACTGAAGATGTCATCCGGGGGAAGGGTTTTCCTTACTGTACTGTACTTATTTATAATAGGCACATACGTCTGTAGCAAGCCCTTCATTTTGGAATGCAATTTGTTCCACATGCATGGTAGAGTGGTGTTTTCAAACTCACTTTTCCAGTTCCAGTTGGCCAAATCTTTTCTCATGCCCTCAAAATTTGCTCTGTCATATCGATAGATTGTTGTTTTACCAGTATTTTCTCCTATCTGACCCATATAACTAAATTTAACAATCATATGGTCACTTGAGCCCAGTGATGGTAAAACAGAACAGTTCTGTATTAAGTCACCTAAATTGCTTAAAACCAGGTCCAAAATATGATTGCCCATAGCATTTGTAGACACATATTGCTCCAAACCAGCCAGTTTAAACAACTCTAAATATTCAGACTCAAATTTTGTTTTTACCTGTAGGGTTTTCTAATTTATTCCAGGGAGATTAAAATCCCCAAGCAATATAACAATTTTTAAGCTTACCAAGTGTTCCATAAAGTCAGTTAAAATAGAATCTTCTAATGGTGTGATTGCAGGTTGTCTATAAATTAATCCTAAACTGATAGTTTTGTTATGTGCAGGGGAAATATTTACCCACAATACTTGGCAACTTTCCTACTTGGAAGTATCCATGCGTTTGGCTGTTATACCATCAGCTATATATAAAGTCACTCCTCCACCCCTGGTACGCATTCTATCCTTATTATAAAGAGTGAAACCCAGAGTATTCTTATCCCAATTATCATCTGGTTTCCACCAAGTTTCTGTTATTGCACAAATATGTATATCTAAATCGTGCAAGATGTATTGAATTTCATCTATGTTATTATTTAGACTTCTTGCACTTAACAAAATAAAGTTTATTTTGTGCTGTTTGGGTACTCTCTTGTGCTGTTCACTTGTGCTTGTGATACTCTGTACCCCCCATTTAATAGTTTAAATGATTATCCATTATGTGTTTTAATTTAAAGGAAAAAATACATTTACCCTGCCTGTTAAAGTGCAATCCATCATGTGCAAACTAGTGATGCCTTGGAAATTCTTCCAATTGTCTACATATTTATACCCCTCCCTCTGACACCAACATCTCAACCATCCATTTAACCTGCATATTTCCCTATTTTGGTCTAAATTTGCCCTAGGTACTGGTAGGATTCCAGAAAGAGTAAGGTCATATCCCTGAGTTTTCAGTGCCTGTCCCACTTGTTTGAAGTCCCTTTGAATATTTGTAATGTTCCTCTTTCCTACATTATTTACCTCAATGTGTAGGAATGTAACTGGTTTTATACTATTCTCCAGTAAGCCAGGGAGTAAATGCTTTATATCACTGATTCCTGCCCCTGGAAGTGCACTAACTGCAGTATGTTCCTTCCTATTATTACACAGCACATGGTCAATATATTTTAACATTGAATCCCCAATATACAGCACATCCTGGGGAATCTGTGTAATAGGCCTCGTAATATTATGTGTACTAGGAGAAACTTGATCAGCTTTTGAACATTTAATAACTCCTGTCTGGTGCTGACCTACTGGGGTAGCAGATGCGTCCAAATTGTTTTCACATTCATCTGGTAAGAAGGCACTAAATCTATTTGGTGTCAGTATATTTGATGATCCCCCTATGTTCCTCCTGTCTTTTTTGTTTGCTGTCTTATGCACAAGGCACCAATCATCTGTATTTACATCACCCTCATCCACTTTATGTGCTGGGTTAATGGGTTCTAGCAACTCAGCTTGTGTTACTTCAGAAACATTGTCAACCATGGTATCGATATACTGCTCCAGTACTGATATATCTGCTTGCACCTTTAATCTGTGCCTTAATTATGTTACTTCATCTTGCAGGGTTTTTACCATAGAACATTTACAACATTCAAACCCCAGCTGTGCGTCCCTCTCTGCATACATGTTACAGCGCATGCATAATTTCATGTTTGTTTACTACCTCAATCACGTGCTGCCAACACCTATCCCAGCTATCCCAGCTGACACAGGCGACACACGCCGACACATGTGTCTCTGCGTGCCCTGCTCATGCTCGCCCTGCTCGCAGCAGGGTTGAGTTATAAAGGTCCAGTGACCCGGAGGTGCCTGTGGGGGTCACGGGAGCACTCGCAACCACAATTGCGCTATAAAAATTAATTTTTGTTGTTGCTTGAGCCCAAAAACTGTTTAAGGGGCTCTAAAAGCTAAGTCCAGCTCTAAAATATGATAAAAGCACTGTCAAGTGCTCACAGTAGTTCAGACCCACAACCGTGAGTCTACTCCACTCTCTTCCTGCTTCCTGTTATAGGAATATAGGGCTCCAACAATAAAACAAGCAGAACAGTATATTTAAAAAGTATATTGTAGCTCCCCACGCTCTCCCACAGTATCAGCACACTTGGTATTTGTTTAATATAAAGCAGCATTATTTGTTAGCATATGTTAATAAACATGACTTTTTAGCAATATATTATTTTTTAGCAGAAATATCAAGATACCCATTTTCTTTTGGTATTATTTAATTTTTGAACCAAGATATGAGATTCTGAAATTTTTAAAAGTTCCCTGTCCCTTGCCTTGCCTGCCATAAAAATATAAATATCTTGGTACAGTGTTGTGCAGTTTACCATCAGAAACATGTATTAACACCATCCTAATATATCCACAGTAGAAATCTAGTATGCATATTCAATAGGGAACCTCAGCAGAAAATAGCAAGTGGTGGTCATCTTTAATAATGTGAGTCATTAATTACAAATTAAGCTAAAAATGTTAAACTTATTTTAAAAATATCTTAGAAAACTAAAAATACACTGAGGATGAATCTAAGGATGTCAGAAATACATTTTGGTGAAAATCAGGGTTGTTCCTTGTGTCCACATTGCCCTCACCCCAGCAGCCAGAGTTACAATTGCCCAGGGAGTTTTATTTATTTAGGGATTTGCAGAAGACCTTTGAACACAAGCTCTTTTACAAAGGTTCCATGTCAGGTTGACAGATAATAGACATATTACATCAAGCAGGTATAGAATATACATAGGTTACAATATTACAGTGTTATCACTAGTACCATGGAATTAGTACAGCATCAGTAAAGGATATAGAAAAGCAGTTGTGAGCTACGTGGGGAAAGAAGGGGAGGAGCCCCTTTCAAGTTGACGGGAGATTTAGGAAGGGTAAGCAGGGCTTGTGTTGGGGCTTTGTCAAAAATAGGAGGGCAAAATAGTGGTTGGGGTGCCAGGAGAAGGGGGAAAGGGAAGGTGGCACCAGAGGGAAAAGTGCTTGACTAAATAGTCATACAGGGGACGTGAGGAGGGAAGTGGTGCAGGGATAGAGTTATGATGAAGGAATTGCTCAGGGGAACAGCAGGGGTGGCATGCTGAAAGCCACAGGGGTGGGGTTGGTCCTAGGCATGTCAGAAGAAGTGGGGGGGGCGGGGGAAGCAGAGTGGATGCCTAGTGTCAGTTCAGGGGGCAAGGTGTAGGTAAATGGAGGGGAGAGTACCAATGGAGGGGAAGAGTGGCTACTATGGAGAGCAGATTTTAGCTGTACAGAGGAGCGGGGTGCAGCAGGGCTGCCATGTGAGCAACTCGGGAGGCTAAGGAGGGGGAGGGACTAGCCTTCAGAGGCAGTCACACTCTGTGATTGATTTAAGGTGTTGCCTTAGTCCAGTTTTGTAGTGTGATAGGCAAAGCCACTGTTTTTCGTTTTTTACCGGAAAATCCAGTAAAATTCCGGAATTAGGGCTGCCTGAAGACCGGTAAAAACAAAGATTTCATGGAATCTTGCATTTTATATCAGATCAGTAAATCTACAAAACTTGTGTTTTTCTCTTAATTCTTTTCTGTACTATTTTCAATTTGCTTTATTTAATGCTCTGTATATTAAGCCTTCTTTAATTCTGATTATTTATGCACATACTAAAAGAATGATAGCAGAATCCCAGGAAAATCCAGAAATTAGAGTAACAATCATTGGTGCAATTCCGGAATCTGAAGTCTTTAAAATGGAATTTCATTGTTTTAATCACCATAAATCAGTTGCCTTGGTGATAGGCATTTGGGAGTATTACTTCCAAGACTAAGTTATGCATGCCCCATCTTTTTCCAGGACAATGCCAGTTTCTTTTACAAATGGGACTATGCATATAATAATGTCTGCAGGTTTGCGTTGTCTGCTCCTCGCCTCACACATCACTGCAAGCTTTACTTTGACTTAAACTGGCTGTCACCCTCCTCCCGGCAAACTTATACCCATGGATGCCTAACTGACAATATCATTAGATCCTCTCAACAAGCCTCATTGGCCTTGACATTTGTTCCTGATGAACATTCTCACCAACTTCAGTCCTCTACCCAGGCCCTCCTTGTAGTTCCCAATTACTCAGATAAGATTACAAGCAGGGGGCATGCGCAAGATGGCAACAGGCTAGCACAGGTGTGAGGAGGCCAGACACTGAGATGCAGGGAGCAATCCATGGTTTGTGGCAGTTATCAAAAAGATAAGTTTTCCTCATTTTTACAAGCCTAAAATCTGACTTACTGTGCTTCTCTGCCTTTTCGGTCTCTTCAGGTTCCGGTTGTCAGCTTTGGGTTTTTTCTTTGCAGTTGGGTGTCGTCTGGTGTGGCAACGACTGGGTATAGCGAGGGAACCGGCATTTAGTGGGCCGAGACTGCTGGTGTACAAGGGAGCCAGACAACAGGAGGAAGGGAATGATTTGCTGCTGCAGGCTGAGCTTCTTCAGTTTTTTTTTTTCTTTTTCCGTTGGCTACGATTAATGGCTTCTTGAATTTGCTCTCAGGAGCTGAAGTGGTCATTAGCAGTGGTGTTGATTGAACCCAGGGTGACTTAAAAAAGCACCAAGTATAAGAGACAAAATTGTACATAGTCATTTATTGACTAATAAGTAAATAACATGGTTGCCACAGAGACCTATAGGAAACTTTGTATGCCAAAAGTGTAATATATGTAAATATGTAGTGACAGAAGACACTTTGCGTTCCTTCAACCAGAATGAATATAAAATACATGATTTCATAATGTGTAGTACAACCTTTGTAGTTTACTCAATCTGGTGCAGTTATAATTTGGGATATGTGGGCAGAACTGTCCACTCTCTTACAGAAAGAATACAGGAACACATTAGATGCATTATAAATAAAACAAGCATTTGTCAATGCCGAATGTTTGCTTGCTGGCATCGGCAGTGGTAGTGTAGAAGTTACAGAGCTGCGTAATAGGAATGGCAGCGAAGTATTGAACTGAAGCCAACCCCACCACCACCCTGCAGAGAGTGACAGGCATTGGGGTGTGCGTTTGGGTCGTCAGGCATAACGGCCACGCCATTTCACCACACCCCACCCTGCAGACACTGACAAGTGTCACGGTGTTCCTTGGGGTCTTTGGCCCTTATGCACACCCCATTTCATTAGGAAATATGGTGAGAAGGGTGCGATATAGGAGAATGGGGTGAAGTTTGGGGCCGAAGAGTCCAAGGTATACCTCGATACCTCTCACTGACTGTAGGGTGTGGAATGGTATGAGCATGACAGGCAAGAATCCTAAGTCACACCCCTGATGCCTGTCATTCTCTACAGGGTTGGGCGTTATGGTTGGAAACCCTAATACCTCAGGCATTCGTTGGTATTTTCATTCCAAATTTTCAACATGTTTTTTTTGTGACCCCACCTCATGAACAGGGGGAATATCAGTTTGTTAGTCGAAAGCTGCTTATGCACAGTGACTATGGCATTTAGCACCACAGGTGCAAAAACATTCCGAACAGGATGTAAAAAATGACAGCTGTACTGTTCATGGGGAGGTGTAAAAAATGGCAATGTTGCAAATCTGTAGTAAAAATATTTAAAAAAATGGTGAAGTCACGAGCGTACATAGAAACTGTGCAATGCACACCCGTAATATAATTAGGTTGGGGATTTTTTACAGCAGATTGTCAACTCAGGCATTTTGGTGCCTCCGATCATGAACAGTGTCACTGTGATTTTCTTTATCTGTCCCGAACAATGATTTCCCACAGCGACCATCAAGATCTTCGCGCTTGAAAGTGTGAAAACACACTTCAGCCATGTTGTGAAAAATGACAGCTGTACTGTTCATAAGGAAGTGTTTAAAAATGCCACTGGTGAAAATCTGGACTGAAAATATTACAAAGTCATGAACTAACGAGGGTGTGTGGAAACTGCGCAATGCTCACTCATAACACAGTCATTTTATGGACTTTTGTCACCAAATTTTCAACATAGCCATTTTAAGACCTCTGCTCATGAACAGCGTAACTGTGATTTTCTTAATCTGTCCTAAACATTGCTTTCGCACACCAACAGCACCATTGTGCACTACATGTGCGAAAACACATTTTGGGTGACATATGAAAAATTGCAGCTGTGCTGTTCATAAGGAAGTGTAATAAAATGGCAATGTTGAAAATCTGGAGTGAAAATATTAAATTTGCAAACTTACGAGCATGCATAGGAACTGTACAATGCACGCTCATAAAACAGTCATTTTTTGGAATTTTTTCACCAAATTTTCAACAAAGCCATGTTAACACCTCACCTCATGAACAGTGTCACTGTGATTTTCTTAATTTGTCCCGTACATTGATCTCGTACACCAGCTGCGCCATTGTGCACTACATGGGCGGAAACACGTTTTGGGTGAGATGTGAAAAATGGCAGCTGTACTACTCATAAGAAGGTGTGGTAAAATGGCAACGTTGAAAATCTGGAGTGAAAATATTGAAAATTTGCGACCTTACGAGCGTGCATAGGAACTCAAGCAACGCGCTCATGAACACAGTCATTTTAGGAATTTTTTCACCAAATTTTCTACATAGCCATTTTAAGACCTCTGCTCATGAACAGTGTCACTGTGATTTTCTTAATTTGTCCCGTACATTGATTTCGCACACCGACTGCGCCATTGTGCACTACATGGGCGGAAACACATTTTGGGTGAGATGTGAAAAATGACAGCTGTACTACTCATAAGAAGGTGTGGTAAAATGGCAATGTTGAAAATTCGCGAACTTACGAGCCTGCGTAGGAACTGCGCAACGCACGCTCGTAAAACATTCATGTTTTGGAATTTTGGCACCAAATTTTCAACATGGGGTTTTTGGGACCCCTTATCATGAATGATGTCACTGTCATGGCATTATTCTGGCCCGAAGGGTGATTTCACGCAGTGACTGCGAACTCACTCTTCGGGCCCGAATAACGCCATGACAGTGACATCAGAAGGGGTCCCAAAAACCCCATGTTGAAAATGTGGCGCAAAAATTCCAAAAAATGCCTGAGATATGCAACAAAGTTGAAAACCCCCTGTCTAGCCCATTATACAGCTTACCGGCATTTCCTCAGTTCGTGGTCGGCTTTGAAGAGTGCAGACGTGTTCCCGGTCCACCGAAGATTGTCGCGCCGAGGTCCGGAGGTAAGTATGGGGTGAGGGGAGGCAGGGTGTACAGTGGGTGGGTGCAGGTTGTGGGAGGGGGGCCAGGGATACTACGTGGGACCATTTTATCTTTACAGGTTAAAAAAAGGAAAAGGACGACGCAGGACGTTTGCCACGCTGGGGTGAGCTCCCAGCATGGCACAAGGACGGTTGGGGAGACCTTCAGCCGAAGGGGAATTGGGCACACCCGTCAGCCTAAGCATCAATTGCCATGCTGGGGTGGGCTCCCAGCGTGGCACTTAGTACTCGGGGGGGGTGAGGACAGTGAAGCCAACGGGGGATTGGGCACCCCGTCGGCTATATCATTAGTTGTCATGCTGGGGTGGACACCCAGCTGGCATTTTGGAAGGCTTTGGGGATGCGGGGAGCGCGGCACGGCCGAGCGGAGAATGGGCACCCGTCCGGCTATACAGTGTGTGCATGCGGGGGCGGGCGCGCACACCGTGGGCGTATGGTGGGGGGAGCTACGCGATGAGCAGGCGATATCTTATCGCTGCTCACTCAAGCGTAGTTCCCCCTTTGAACTGTACGCCACTGCATTTTGGAGCTTGTCATAGACAGCTCCAGCATGCATTGGCTTACAGGGGCCATGCCTGCCAACACACTGACTGAATTGGAGGAGGAGGTGACACACCTCCGAAATCTCCGATGATGGCACTATGTTTCTTGCACATGTGTGCAAGCAAACATAAAAATGGGCAAAGAGATTGGAAGACATTTTTTGGAGAAACATAACTCTGATCCTAAATTTATGAAATGTATAGGGATCGAATGTGTAAAATGTGGTATAAGAGGAGGGAATCGGACAGGCCTGCTACTAAAAAGAGAAAGCTAATGGATCTACAAATTGAACACAGTTAATCCACATGGACTAAACGAAAAGTGGGATTTAAAGCCATATTTAAAATGAAATGTTTAGCTACAATTTGATTATATATAGCTATTAATTTGATAGATGTGTTAAATCTCCTTGTGTAGCGTCATCACATCTCTGCCCCCTTTTCAGGTTCTGGCTCTTTGTTAAGAGACATGTGTATTAGTTAAAATTGCTGAGTGGAGAAAAATAAGTTTATGAGTATATAGAACAGTGAACTCTATTTTGAAAAATTAGTCCTGATCTTCATTGGTAGCAGGCCTCTTTTTTGTATAATTTTCTAAGTGTGAATAATTAAATACATTATTGTCTGAGAACTGAACTTTAAAATTAAGCTTTGAAGTTTATTTGTAGTGTGGCTGCAGTTTGCGTTTTCTGGGATTTTTTGGGGGGGTTTATTCTCTGATATCGGAGAGCTAGCCAACTGAAATAGCCTCATCTGTTGCCGTGTGGTATTCTGAATGGAGTTTTTTCACTACAGTATGTAAATAAACAAAAATCAGCCTTGACTATCGATGAAGCACCCATTACTCGAATTGTGAAAAATACACTGTGTAGTCAGTGAATTGAATTAGCATTTAGTATTTAGTTGTTTACTGCAGTGCATTTGTTTAACATTATAAAAAATATTTATAGCCTTAATTAATTTGAGACTCTGGTTTTGGTTTGATTTAAATTGTTTCTCTTTCTACAAGGAGGTGCACTGTTGTTTATTATGAATAACTGGGTAATATGTAAAATAACAAATCACATTGAAAACAGTTAGGCTGCATTGTTAAACTGATGAATGAACTGCTGTGTTTCTTACAAAAAAGACTGAAAGGGCATACTAAATGGCAATGATGGTTTCTAAATTGTGGTACCTTGTAAATAAATAATAGTACTCTCGGTGATGTTTCTAGTGTTTCTAGACACTGAAGTCAAATAATAATGTTGTGTATAAAAAATGAAATAGGTGCAGTCCTTCATAAGTGAGTGTACAGTTATTATTTTTAAATGCAATTTTGTTAATTATTTGATTGATTTCGTTCTGCAAAACTCTTTAAATGCTGATGTTATACTGGTATTTATTGTAATTGATTAATTAGGAATAGGTGGCAATGAATTACTGATGTCATATAGAATGGACTATAAAAATGAACTGATGTCTCAGTAATATGGCCCCCTCATGAATCCTTAAGGAGAAGGCGAAGCGCTGGGGTTATTGTGCCTGTGTATTTGACCAACGCTAATCTTATAGAACAAGTTGGCTCAGTAATATATACTATTCTGAATTTGAAGTAACAATTGCTGTCATTTATTCCTTCTCTAGAGTGCAGTTATTATCCTTTTTCTGGTGTACAAGGGAGCCAGACAATAGGAGGAAGGAAATGATTTGCTGCTGCAGGCTGAGCTTCTTCCATTTTTTTTCTTTTTCCACTAGCAAAATTGGTTACGATTAATGGCTTCTTGAATTTGCTCTCGGCAGTCGAAGTGGTCGTTAGCATATATGTGTTTATTGAATCCATGCTGCACAAATGAGTGAGCGACATGAAGCACTCAGTGGCTACCTGGGGAGACGTGCAGGAGGGTAGAAGGAATATCAGAAGGCAATGATGCTGATTCAACATGCTGATCCTTTAACCTTAAGCTCAGTAAATGTGGGGATGGGTTGCATTATTCAAAATTTATTGACAAAATACCTGATGTTCCCCATGTGCTTTGCTTCCTTTGGTAAGGCTGTTTAAGGACATCAAGTGGCAAATAGACAGGAGCTCCCATAATCTGAGGTGCCTCCCTGTTCACAAGTTATTTCAATTGGTGTTGGGGTTAAGAAGAGTAGCAGAGAAGACTAGGGCTAAGAAACCGAACTGGTTGAGCAAGGAGGTCATGGAAAAAGTAAGGAGAAAAAGAGCTGCCTTTAGGAAGAACAAGAAAACAGGGAGGGGGAGGACAGGGAGGAGTACTTGACAGAATTGAAGGAGGTGACAAGGGCAGTAAGGGGAGCCAAAGCATCTATGGAACTCAGGCTGGCACAAGGCATTAAGAAGGTGGAGAAGGACTTCTTTAGGTACATCAGGGAGAAAAGGAGCTGTAAGGACCACTTAGTAAGGATGAGGAAGGAGGGGGGTTGGGTGGAAGCAGGGTGCGATAAGGCAGAAGCACTAAATGAGTACTTCTGCTCAGTATTTACTAAAGAGAAGAGGGGGGTGACACCCAAGGGGGGAGAAATGGCAGAAAGGGGGGGAAGGGGTGACAGATGGGGAAATCATGGAGGGCAGAGTTCGTGAGGGTTTGAAGCCACTAAGGGTGGACAAGGAGCCAGGCCCAGATGGCTTCCACCCAAGGGTACTGAAGGAGCTGGCAGAGGTCCTTGCAGGACCTTTGGCAGACCTATGTAATGCCTCACTACATTCGGGGTGTGTACCTCAGGACTGGAGGATGGCTCATGTGGTGCCCCTCCACAAGAGTGGCCCCAAGGATGAACCAGAAAACTACTGACCAGTGAGCCTCACATCCATCGTGGGTAAGCTAATGGAGACTATCCTGAAGGAGAGGCTGGTGGCCCTCCTAGAGGCCAAAGGACTACAGTACAGCAGACAGCATGGCTTCATATGGGGCAGATCCTGCCAAACCAACCTGGTGGAGTTCTATGAATGGGTAACTAGGCAACTGGACAGGGGCCATGCAGTGGATGTCCTGTATCTGGACTTCAGTAAGGCATTCGACTCGGTGCTGCATGGAAGGCTGGGAAGTAAGTTAGTAGACACAGGGGTGAGTGCAAAGCTGGTGAGATGGGTAGAAAACTGGCTTCAGGGAAGGCAACAGAGGGTGGTGGTGGGTGAGGAGCTCTCACACCCAAGGGTAGTGATGAGCGGTGTTCCACAGGGCTCGGTGTTGGGACCAGTGCCATTTGGGATATTCATTGCAGACATATCATGGGACATCAAGAGCAAGATCAGTCTGTTTGCTGATGATACCAAGGTAGGAGCGGTGGTGGATGACCTAGGGGGATGGCAGGGGTTGCAGGATGATCTGGCAAAGCTTGAAACCTGGTCAGAAATCTGGCAACTGGGGTGTAATGCCAAAAAGTGCAAGGTGCTGCATTTTGGGATGAAGAACCCAAGGAGGAGTTACCAGCTGGGGGGAGTGCAGCTAGCCCAGACAGAGGAGGAGGAGAAGGATCTGGGGGTGCTCATTACAGGGTCAATGAACAACTTGGCACAATGTAGGAAGGCAGCCGCAGAGGCCAACAAAATGCTGAGTTGTATTGCAAGGGGTATATCCTCGAGGAAGGAGGAGGTGATTCTGCCACTGTATAGGTCACTGGTTAGACTGCACCTGGAGTACTGCGTGCAGTACTGGTGCCCATATCTAAAGAGGGACATTAAGTTACTGGAAGAGGTGCAGCGCAGGTGACAAAGATGATCAGGGGCTGGGGGACTTATCATACGAGAGGAGGTTGAGGGAGTTGAACATGTACTCACTGGAGGACAGGTAGGACGGGGGGGACATGATTGAAACCTTTAAATACATGAAAAGAATAAACAAGACAGGTACAGAGGGGCTGTTCAAAGTAAGGGGGGAGGGACACCAGGGGCCATGATATGAGACTGGAGGAAGGAAGGTTCAGGAGGAAGATGAGGAGACACTTTTTTACAGAGAGGGTGGCGGCTGGGTAGAATGCATTACCTGCAGAAGTGGTATCCAGTAGAACAATGGACTGCTTCAAAAGGGGATGGGACAGGACAAGGAGGAGGGTTAATGAAGGGGAAGGGTGGAAGGGAGGGGCAGCTGCAGAATAAGGGGTGCTAGCTGCACATTCGAGCAGACTTGATAGACCTCTAGGCCTTTATCTGCTGGCAAATTTCGTATGTTCATAAGTTAAAATAAGGGCTCAAGCCTTCAGCAAACTGAAAGAAGAAACATATGGAAGAGAATGTCAGTAGATTATAAGCAGGCTATAAGAAGGGCATTGAAGGAAACAAAAGCAAGGGACCTGCATCAAGTTATTTTCTCCACCTTTGAAGATTGTGTGGATTACATAAATATGCAGATTGCATTCTAAACAGGAAAAAGGAAGTGTTTTTATTTTGGTCTGCTCTTAAAGGCTGATGCCTTACTACTGGGCCTAGCCCCCCCCCCCCCGGAGGAAGCCATTTTAGGAGTTAAAAAAATTAAAACTCCCAGGTCCTTCTACTCTTTAGTTACTTAATGTCAAAACAATTTCATAGGGTTAAGGAAGCCAGATATATACTGGGTCAAACTCGAGCAAAAGCAAGATGACAAAGTGGAGTTGCCTGCAGAAGGTAATCCACTAGATTTACCCCCATAGTAAAAGAAAAATATATATGCTCAAAAGAAAAATGGGGGGGGAGGATAAAGTTTGGTAAAAGAAGGATCTGAAAAACAGATCTAGATTACAGAGTATACAGAGAAGAAAAACAAGCTTGAAGTTAAGGCAGACAGTTCACAACCTCAAAAGGCTTTGAAAGCTTTGGAAGTTACAGAAAAATCCTTTAACTTGGGCAGTATGTCAGGGGAAAAGCACAAAAATGAATCTGACACTGAAAGTCAAGGTCAAGAAGTTAAGGAAAATGAAATAGTAATGGAGGACCAAATACAGAAAGAAGGAACAGCTAAAAAAGGGGAAACTTCACACAATATGTTAACTGAGATGAGAGCAGGATTTTCTCAGATAAACAACTCTTTGAAGGGGTTTACAGAAGTTTTAAATGCCCTGGCAACTAAAGTAGAGCACATGACTATAAGAGTAGACAAGGTACAAAACAGAGGAAGCCAGCAAGAAGATAAATTACAACCTATGGCCATTCAATTGGAAAAACAACAGAAGGAGCTAGGGAGCTTAAAATTAAAATTTGAAGAGCTGGAAACATGAAGTAGGAGAGGAAATTAAAAGATAGAAGGAGTTCCAGAAAGCCTAGAAGGTGCAGATGTAATTACATTTTTTGAAGATTTATTGACAGAAGCAATACTCCCCCAGGAAGGGAACTCAAAGATAGAACTGGATAGAGCCCATTGAGCCATGGCAAACCCAAACTACAAAGGTAGACAGCCAAGATTTGTCTATATAAGACCACATAGATATCAAAATAGAGAACGAATTCAACAAAAAGCCAGGGTGGAGAAGGGTATTCATGTGAGAGGCCTTTCTCTGCAGGTGTTTCCAGGATTTTGGGCCCAATGTATTATCAAAAAGAAAAGCTTTTGCCTCTGTGGTATCCCTTCTACTACAGCATTATATTAGCATTCTATGATTCCCCCAGCAAAGTTAAGTATTTTCCATAATGGAGGGGACTCTACTTTCTATTCGCCTCGAGAAGCGGAAAAGCATGTTAGAAGATTAATTGCAGATAAAAGTTCAACCCCTAGGTCAAGCCCTTCAGCTTCAACTTCAAAAAAAGATCATAATGAAGAAAAAAATCAAGATATCCAAGGTAATGAGAAGAATAAAGCAAATGAGAATGGAACAACTCTACCCCCTTCACAGATACAAACAAGAATAAAAGAAATACTCCATCAGCTTTGATTTAACATGGTGAACGATTTGGAAGCCAACATTATTTGAAAAAAAAAAGGAAAAAAATTCTGAAGGAGGAAAAAAAAGGAAAAAAGGGGGAAAAATATATTATACAGGCTTTCCTTCCTGCAAGCTCTGCCTCTCTGGCTACCATTTCATTACAGCTTTCACTTGCGCACGGAGGGCTCCAATTTAGGAGCCACAGCTGTCTTACCATAATATAGGATGAGTACCCAGACTGTAGCACCAGCTGGTGGGCTGGCCAATGGCTCTAGTGGTAAAGAGGGTAAATGTTGGGTGAATGTTGTTAGTTGTCTCTTTGTTAGGTGGTGGGTTAGATTACTATTTTGTTTGTTTGTCATGTTGGTTATATTTTGTTTCACAGCAGGTGGGGGAAAAAGGGTTCAGTAAGACTGTTTATTTGGCTATAAATTATTATATAAGTGGCGTGACCAGAATTATGGGGATACACTTTTTACACACATATTATTTTCATCTGTTTTTCTTATGTGGGATCTACACTGTATGACCTGGAATGTGAATGGTGCCCATAGTAAAAACAAGATATGTAAAATTATTAATGAAGCACAACAAAATGGCAATGACAGCTTGCTATTGCAAGAGACTCACTTTAATAATAGCGACTTTAAATATTTAGTAAATCTATTTAAAGGTAATGGAGTCTCAGGTCCATATACAAACCTGGCCTGGGGAGTTGCTATCATATGGAAAAAAAGTCTTTGGCTACAACTTATTGATTCTTACGTTGATATCAAGGGCAGATATGCTATAGCTCAGCTATGTAAAGATGGAATAGATATTACCGTATCTAGTATATATGCCCCAAATGAAGAAGATATAGATTTTTTTGCAGAATTTTTTTTAAAGATAGCAAATTATACATCCTCTATGACAACTGAGGGAGACGTTAACCTTGCTTTAGCTGGAGAGGATAGGCTGCATAATGTGGGGAAAACAAACTAGAGTAGTAGCTTTTACTAAAGGATTCATGGAAGAACTAGCCTTAGCAGATACATTCAGAGATTTGTATCCTGGATTGAAAAATGTTTTCTTTTTACTTCAGGGTTTTTAACTCGTATTCAAGAATTGACTATGTGATTATATCGAAATCTCTACTACATTAAGTCTCTAGTATTAAGTAGGGACCTATAAAGATATCAGATCATGCTCCACTGGACACAAAATTTGTGTTCAGTAGTGGGCAAAGAGATCTTTTATGGAAATTAAATCTGTATCTTTTGAAAGATGAACTATATAAAATGAAATTAGCAGAGGAAATTAATTTTTTGTCCGAGATTTAAACACCCAGGAGGACATTCCCTTAAACATAGCATGGAATTCTTTAAAGGTCTGTTTAAGAGGATGGCTGATTAGTCAGAATCGTTATAAAAAAAAAGAAAGCTAGGATTAATTGCAGGATCTTGAGAATAAATTAAATACAGCACAGCTGAAACATACTATCTCTGGTTTAGAGGAAGACTTAAATGAGGCCCTTAGGTTGAAGGAATTGTATAATAAGGAGGAGAATGAAAAAGTGGAACATACTCTTGCTAGGGTAAGGTCAAACTATTATTTCTTTAGTGATAAGCCAGATACATTATTAGCACACCAACTAAGATGTGAATAAGAACAAAATGGCTTAAATAGTATTACAGATGAGCAAGGAAATTTGGTGACTGACCCGAAAAAAAATCATTTTATTTTTCAGGAGTTTTATCAAAAACTGTATACCCCAGAAGAAGAGATCTTGGAGGAAAGTATGGTGTTCTTTTTAGATTCTTTACATTATCCATTATTATTAAAAGATGATTTGAAAATCTTGAATGAACCTATTTCTGTTGAGGAGATTAGAGAAATAATCCTAGAATTACCAAAATGGTAAATCTCCAGGGCCGGATGGCTTTATGAATGTATTTTTTAAACAATACGCAGTAGAACTGGCCCCAGTTCTGTGTGAGGTTTTCACCCAGCTCAGGCAGAGCGGTGCCCTCCCCAGTTCCTTTAATGAAACAATAATAATCTTACTGCTTAAAAAAGACAAAAATCCTGGAAAATGTGGGTCTTACAGACCGATTGTATTATAAAATTCAGATTATAAAATATTTACAAAAATATTAACAAACAGATTAAACAGGGTTATACATAAAATAATACATGAAGATCAGATGGGCTTTATAAAAGGGAGAAGACTCTCCAACAATATCAGGCGAACAATTAACATAATGGAGCAGGCAGCTGGAGAAGGCATGGCTCTGCTTGCACTGGATGCGGAAAAGGCATTTGATAGGGTCAGCTGGAATTTTCTGAAAAAAAAACTAGTGAAATTTGGTACTAAAGGGAAGTTCTCACTGTGGGTAGATTATATTTACAATACACCCTGTGCAAAAGTAAAAACTAACCAGACTCTTTCGAAATCAATACATCTTTTAAGATGCACAAGACAGGCTTGTCCCCTATCTCCCCTGTTGTTTTCTATTTTTATTGAACCATTAGATATTGCTGTTAGAAACCTAACACCTGAGATAAGTATAAAAATAGATGACAGCTGGCATGTGATTTCGCTTTACGTGGATGATGTTATTTTGTATGTACAGGATATTCAAAAATCTACCCAGATAATAATAAAATTACTAGACATCTTTAGTAAGATCTATGGATATAGAGTTAATACACACAAATCTGAAGTGCTATTGTTGAACTCAAATATGACTCAACAGATGAATCTAAATTTGATAGGAGTATGTAAATTAAGTATTTGGGGACTTATCTGCACAAAAAATCTTAATAAACTTCGGGAGATAAATTATCCACCTTAGCTGCAATGGATATATTCAGACTTGGATAGATGGGCACTGCTGCCACTTTCCATGATGAGAAGATGTAATGTAGTGAACATGAATATTTTACCTTGCTTGCTTTTTTTCATTTCGAGCACTACCAATAAAAGTGGGTAGAGGTGAGTTTAGGGAGCTAGAAAAACATGTAAGAAAGTTTGTATGGGCTTATAAAAATCCCAGACTCAAGTTAGAAAAACTATATTTACCTATGGAAGAAGGAGGCCTGAGTTTGCCAAATATGTTTCTATACTATTTGGCTGCATAGCTAGAAATGATAGTATTGTGGTTTAGAATCTTGGAGAACAGTCCATCATGGTTAAAAATGGAAGCTCATAGGTTACCTGGGAAGGAAATAAAGATGGCATTGGATCTAAATTCAGATAATGCTCTTTTTGTGTTCTGTACTAGGACAACAGCTGAAGCTTGACAAAAGGCAACTAGCATATTGGGCTTTAAAAATAAGATTACACAGTTATCTCCAATATTCTCGAATACTTATTTGCCTCTCTCCTACCTTCCTAAAAAGTGGATTTAAGATGATTTTTTGTGCCTTAAGGATATGTTCTCACCTTTAACTTCAAAGTTTTTAACCTTTGAGGAATTAACAGTGAAACTTAATCTACAGGCAGGAGCCATTCTTATATACTTACATGTTAAAGAAATTTTGAAAAAATGCATGGGGAATTTGAAGCATCCAGCAGTCTCCCCAGTACAGGAATTCTTTACATCCTGTGATTCAGGAGTAAAAATAATAGGAAAAATATATTCATTCATATTAACAGAATCCAAAGAAGGTTTGGAAACTTTAAAAAACAAATGTGAGAGGGATTTGACAAAGTCAATTACCTTAACTCAATGGGCTGACATTAAATCTTCCCATAGTACAGTCTCCCAGAATATTAAACTGAGACAAATTCAGCTTAATATATTTCATAGAACGAATTACACACCCAGGAAATTGAATAACTTTAATGGTGAGATAGCTGATAGATGCCAAAAGTGTAAAAAAATGGGGGTACATTATTACATATGTTTGTTGCCTGTCCAGATCTTAAAACTACTGGCAGAAGATATTTAGGCTATTACAGCATGTCTTAGCAGTGGATATCCTATTTGATCCATGTATTATCCTTCTCCATATTTTTGAGGGAATAAGAATGTCTAACCAACAGGCAGACCTGATTAAATTAATCTTAATACACGCTAAAAAGGTCATACTTCAACATTGGAAAGATGTCAAGCCTCCATCATATAAAGAATTATTAAATTTCATGATAGAACGTGCTAAATTGGAAAGATTGTATTATGCTAGATCTGGTGAAATAGGTAAATCTGAGTTGCTCTGAGCTCCATTCACAAAGGCATTGGAAAACAACTCTGTATAATTGTCAGTCACTTCTCTCTTTTTTGTACATCTCAGATCCTTTCCTTTTAATACAATTCCTTTTTTGATTTTAATTCTGGTCACATCTCAGTATGGGTAAGGATGAAAACTAGTCTTCTGACTAGATATAGGATTAATCCCAGGCTATAATAAGATGTAATAGGATTCTGACCCCCCCCCAAAAAAAAAAACAATTGCTCGGCTAAGATGGGTGAGCAGGTGTTTACCCACTTTGATCCAAAAACATAGAACACTCTACCTTATCACCTTAGGATCTCTAGACCCCACAACATATTCATAAAAAGAGTTACTTTCACATCTGGAAGCCTTAGACAACTGCTCTTATTCATAACCTTTACCTACTTCTTCTAACCTTGCTCTGTACCCTTCTGCCGATTAACACTGCTTTCCTACAAACATTTCAGTAATTGATACTTTAGCTAAAGTTTATGCAACAATATTATTGAATGAGTTATTGGATTGTATAACGAAGTACGCAGGGTTATCTTCTTCAAGCAGGCTTTACTAAAGGCTGTGGCACAACAACACAGATATTCATTTTTTAACATTTGTTAGAAAATTATTGTATAATAAGGAAACAAAAACTCTATGTTGCATTTGTAGATTTTAAATCTGCTTCTGACTCAATATATAGAAATACTTTATGGCTTCAAATGCATAAACTGGGCATGGACCCAAATTTAATAACACTAATAAGACGTTTATATACTAATACTTGGTCTAAAATACAATACTTTAATAATAGATTGCTAACAAAATAAATTCCTACTGTTTGTGGTGTTCACCAAGGCTGTGTATTGGCATCTACTTTATTTAACATCTGTATTGATGAACTAATAGTTAATATGATAAGTATTGATTTTCATTCTCCTAAACTGACTCAGATTACGATTCTCCTGCTGGCCTACGTGGATGACTTGGCAATTTTCTTACTGACTAGGTTAGGATTACAGAGAAGTCTGTACAAACTTAATAGCTTGTACAAAAAGGTAAACTTAATGCCTAATCCACAGAAAACTAAGGTAATGCTATTTGGTACTAAGAAAAATTTTGAAAGCTTTCAATGGATGGTTCTTTATTGAATTTCGTTACAGAAGTTACGTATCGCGGGTTACATTTTCATCAAATACGAAGTGGAACAAACATATTGCCTTAATAGCAGATAAAATGAATAAAACAGCATTATGTTTGAAAAGGTTTAATGTCAGATATGGAGGACATACAGTAGCACCAATGATTAAAACAATAAATTCTAAATTAATACCTCAAGGGCTATACTCTGCTGAAACTTAGGGTTTTGCAGAATCACTTAAAATGGATGTGGTTGTAAATAGGACATATAAACAGACTTTGGGGCTTTCATGTAGCGCCCCAATGCTCTAGTTAGGTCACAGTTGGGACAGATTTCAGTAAAAGAACTGATTCACATTCGTATATTATCTTTCTGGTTGAAACTTAATTCATCAGAACATGTTCTATTGAAAAGTGTGTTAAATGAAAAAGAATTATGGTTAGATAATAAAAAAATCTAATTGGCTGCCATAGGTAGAGCTCTTATTAGAACAGCATGAGTTAATAAAGTTAAAAAAATTGGGTGGATAAAATACAATATGTGCTATCTGAAAGTTATAAAAAAAATGCAGTATTTACTAGAGCTAAAGAAAATGATTTACGATTAATTAGTGATCAGAAGGTTTGCACTTGGCTTGTTAATAACACAAAAGAGCATAGTTTACAATTCTACTTAACTAATTTACATGATCCAGAGTATAGAAGAATCATAACACAATACAGATTTGAGTCCTTTCCAAGTAATGTTTGATGGCTAGATATTCTAATAACCTCAAGACTCGGGTATATGTAACTGTGGTATGACTGAGCTTGAGGATTTACATCACTTAAGAGTTATATGTCCTTGATACTCTGACTTAAGAAAAAAGTTTCCTGGAGAACTTATTAGTTCCATGGTACTACCTTCTCATTATATTCTGGATTTGCTGCTTAACTCAGAGGAATCTCCATGCTGGAGAATTTATCATTGTATCTTTTATAAGCATTAATACGTAGGAAGAAAAAAATGGCTGCTAGAGCTGTAAAAGTGCTTTGAGATAGTTGAACTGTAAAGTTTTGTAATATATTCTGATAGCCCCTCCAGGGTCTGGATCTATGATTTTATCAATATATTATTAACTATTAATGTATGTGTTAATGTATTATGTTATTACTTTGAATGTTATGTATTATACTTTGTTTATATTGTAATGGCAAATATGTCAACAATAAACTATTTACCTACCACTGCCAGTTCCCTGAGTAATGCAACCTATCTGGTCCCAGGGCCGTATCTATCTTTTCGGCTGCCAGCCCTTTCTGGACCCTTTTCATTGTAAATGTTGGCTGCTTCAACTCCTGGACCCCTTTAGTGGCCACCTTGATGCCACTCTCTGTCAAAGGTCCACTGTCCTCCCTAGTGAAAACTGAGCAAAAGTAATCATTGAGGACAGTGGCCTTTTGCCCATCTTCCTCTGTCACCCTATCCCCCTCAGCTAGCCTTATGATTTCCCCTCCTTTCTTCCTTTTCTTCCTAATATATCAGAAAAACAGTTCCTCCACTCTTGACCCCCTCCACAATACGCAGCTCTGTGTCTGCATTTGCATCCCTGTTTTTCAGTTAATATTCTCCTCATTCTTCCTCCCCACATTTTTCTTTACACTTGTAGAATGCCATTTCTTTAAACTTGAAGAATGCTTTTCTTTACACTTGTAGAGTGCATTTCTTTACGCTTGTAGAATGCCATTTCTTTACACTTGTAGTATGCTTTTCTTTACACTTGTATTATGCTTTTCTTTACACTTGTGGAATGCTTTTCTTTTATTTGTAGAATGTCACTTCTTTACACTTGTAGAATGCTTTTCTTTACACTTGTAGAATGCCATTTATTTGGCCATCACCACTTCCCTGACCCCTGCTGAGAATGATACTGGTCTCTTGAACTTGTACTTTTTTGATTACCATTCTAATGTATAAGTTAGATGCCCTCAAGAATGGTCCCCTTAATTGCCCCATCTCTCTTCTACCCCGCCTATGTTGTCAACTCCTACTAACTTTTTCCTGACAAGCTCTCTCAGCCTATTGAAGTCCATATTTTAAAATCAAGTATTTGAGCTCTCGATTGGGGTTTTCTGGACCCAAGAACTAATTCAAATCAAATGGAGTTATGGTCACTGTTCCTAAGTGGCTCCCCTATTCTTACAGTTCCTATTGCCTCCAATTTTGTAAGCACCACGTCCACAATTGCAGTCTGCCTGGTGGGTTTCTTAACTAGCTGTACCAGTAGACTGTCCAGGAAGGCATCCAGCAAGACCTGACTTCTGGTGCTTCTGATCACTGGAACATCCCAATCGATGTTTGGCAGATTCAGATCATCAACCACCACTATGTCCCCCTTCATCACTCCTTTTTCAGGTTCTTCCCTGAGCTCTCTGTCCCTCGCCCTGGAGGTTTATAGACCATACCCAAGCACAGTTTCTTGCCTGAGGCTGCTGTGATTTGCACTCACAGTGACTCTGTCTCTCCCTTACTATCCTTGATGCACAATTTTCCACCATATCGATGCCATAGTTGATAAACATGGCTACTCCTCCCCCACTACCTGTTCTTCTAGCCCTCCTGAACAGTAAGTACTCAGTCAGTTCCCAGTCATTATTTTCCAAAGCCCACATTGTTGTGATGGTCACAAGGTCCTACTCAGTGTCTGCTATTTGTACCCCATCAGCACCTGGAGCTTACAGATTTTGTTACCTAGGCTCTTGGCATTATGGTATATCCACTTCCATCTGAAGCCTGATTCTACTTTGCTGCCACCCGTGAGCTTTCCTTGCCCTTTGTTTCTCATCTTTTTCCTGGTGATTGCACACTTTGTGTTTCCCCTCTCTAACGTCCCCTCACCTAGTTCAGGTTGGGCCACAGCTCTCCTTGTACTCACCATGCTGCTACATGCCCTCAGATGTGGGGAAGTACTAGCTAGGCTCCCCCTTCCTTTCACCTGCCACCTTGGTTCCCCTAGATCCAGTCTCCCCCACAGTCAGTTAAAAAGTCTGATATAGATGTCAAATGTCTGCCCCAGTGCATGGACTCCTTCTCTTGTCAAGTGAAGTCCATCACCCTCGAAGAGTCTCTTGTCCCAGAAGCCTTACCAATCCCCCACAAAGTGGTACCCCCTCTCCTGACACCATCACTTAAACCACCCATTAAACTCCTCGATTACCTCCCTCTTTATCCTATCCTGCTTCCCCTCCCTGCCTCACACAAGGATGACTTTGGAAAAGGTCAGGGAGGCTGAGCGTGCTGGCAGTCTGTCCCCCAGTCTATGAAAGTTCTGCTTCACCATCTGCACAACCAGTTCATCAGATCATTAGTATGTGTACCAGCACCCCCAGCTCCTCCTGCTCACTTTCCACCATCCTTCCTATCCTGTCTAAATCCCGGATGGACAATGCAACAGAAGGGCACCAGACAATTGCCTTCCTGTCCAGTCCCCACCACCACCCTCTCTACCCCCCTAATCTTGGAGTCCCCAATCACTAAGACTACCCTGGTAGACTTGCTCCCCTTGGGTGCAATCATGTTGTCCTTCCCTTTTCCATCAACTGACTCAGAGTTCTTTACAGTAGAGTCAGGTGCCTGAGCCTCCAGAGGTGCAAATCAGTTCTCCATCTGGATGGTGCTGGGCTGGGCAACCTCTTTCTGGCTAATCCTGCCTCCCCTCCTGCTGGCCACCACTCTCCACCCCTTCCCGGACCAGTGGGTGTGTGGGGGAGTGGGGATGGGGGTTGGGCTTTGGTTGAGCTGGTAATGCAGCTTAGATATTTCTGCCCTTGCTGCCATGGCCATCACCTGAGCTTGGAGCTCTGCCATGGTCCTGCAGATGGAGCAGTGCCCCTCCTTCAAAGCATATCTCTAGAGAAGAGTGCCACACATCTGCCACAACTGACTGCCTCCCATCTGAAACCCATCCCAACAGAGGCATATGAATAAGGCTAATGTACAAACAGATGATTAACTTGCAGTGCACACCCAGATAGGGTATAGCTGCAAGGTTCAGCTATAGCACAAAAAAAGAATAACAACTACCTTGTAGTGCTCACCCAGATTTAATTATACAGTAGCACAGAAACAGCTTAGCAAATTAAACCTACCCTAGCTATAGCACAGGGAAGGGTGAGAAATATGCCTTGTGGTGCTCACCCAGATACAGTGTAGCTGCGGGATTTAACTATAGCATAGAAAGAGCCTAGCAAATTAACCTTACCCTAGGTATAGAACAGGAAACAGGTGTGAAATCTACCTTGTAGTGCTCACCCAGTTTGGGTGAATTTGTGAGATGTAACTATAGCACAGAAACATCCTAGCAAATTAAACTTGCCCTAAGTATAGCACAGGAAACAGGTGTGAAATTTACCTTCTAGTGCTCACCCAGATACAGTGTAGCTGTGGGACTTAACT
This sequence comes from Neoceratodus forsteri, assembly GCA_016271365.2. NCBI lineage: Eukaryota > Metazoa > Chordata > Ceratodontiformes > Ceratodontidae > Neoceratodus > Neoceratodus forsteri. The sequence continues at coordinate 131,443,065 of CM028129.1, read as the reverse complement.
GTAGCACAGAAACAGCCTAGCAAATTAAACCTACCCTAGGTATAGCACAGGAAACAGGTGTGAAATCTATCTTCTATTGCTCACCCAGTCACAATGTAACTGTGAGATTCAACTATAACACAGAAACAGCCCAGCAAATTAAACCTATTCTAGGTATAGCACAGGAAACAGGTGAGAAATCCACCTTGTAGTGCTTACCCAGTTAGGGTGTGTGGTGGCAGGGAGATCCTGCTACTCTTGAGGACCAACCTTTTCTTAAATCTGTTGCAACAGTTCTATTTCTTAGTCTACTCTATCCTTTACAATTTCTAGTCCATAAGGTTGGCCACCGATTGGCACCCCCTCCCCTTTCTTGAGTATGTTATAGTGTCCTCTTTAATTTTCCTTTTCCCTCTCAGGTTCTCGAACAGGGAGGTTATTTTGGTGACCTCCGAGCTGATGTAAAACAAAAGGCTGTGGTCCTTCTTGTTGGATTTAGCATGCAATAGCACACTATGTCAGAAAATACAGTGATGTATATGTCTTATGTGGGTTCTACGATGCTAGTTCGACAACACTTTTGTCAACCAGAATCTCAGTGATGGGATTGATATCAACTGCAAGTTGCAGTTGACATAAATCCCATTTGTCTCTCAGTCCTATTTTTTCATCAGTGGGCTACTCCCCCTGCACCCCTCGTACTTAGGATTATCAACTGTAGTCAGAGTTGATTCGAGATGGAGCACCAACACAGTGACCTGTTGGCAACCTGTTGATTTTGCTGATGGGTTGGTAGGTCGCTGTGTTGGTGTTACCATCAGGTCAGCATACCCCTTATGTGTATGAAGCTTGTAAATGTTGAAGATACCATGGCACTAGGTGTTTTTTTATAAAGGTAAAATGTTACTGGTGTGGAGATATCAGAAATCCCCCAGTGTGTTGTTTAAATGCATGTAAATTACAGACTGTTTGAGAGGCCCTTTGGCACCATGCACTCCTACTTTAATCTGTATCAGCCTAAAATTTCATGGTGATTTGCATATATATCCCATGATGCTTTGCATTATGGAGGCATGTGTGATGTGTTTCTTTGAAACTTGGCTTTATTGCCAATGCCCTTTGGGATAACCCTTGCTTCAGTGCTTCTGCATTGAAGTTCATTGTCTTTAGCTTGTTTTGGGGTTTTTCTTTTTCGAGCCCTCCCCCAATCACCCAAACACGCAAGACCAATATAGGGAATAGCTGGTTTTCATTAAAGAGATAGATTAGTAGATTAGTGGGGCAGTAGGTGCTGACTAAGTGCAGAAGATGGACTTGCGTAGTCTGTTGCTGAAAACTGATGTATTGAATAAGGGATATACCATTGCTTAAGGTTATCCTATTTTATAAATTAACATCACATAAAGATTATGTATTGAACCAGAAGCTATGTGTCTGGTCCATCTGTTTTCCCACGACCTCTCCATAGGTTGTAGTTGTGAGACTTAACCATAACACAGAAACAGCCTAGCAAATTAAACCTACCCTAGGTATAGCAGAGGAAACAGGTGTGAAATCTACCTTGTAGTGCTCACCCAGTTAGGGTGTAGTTGTGAGATTTAACTATAGCACAGAAACAGCCTAGCAAATTAAACCTACCCTAGCTATAGCACAGGAGACAGGTGTAAAATCTACCTTGCACTGCTCACCCAGTTAGGGTGTAGTGAGATTTAACTAGAGCACAGAAACAGGCTAGCAAATTAAATCTACCCTAGGTATAGCACTGGAAACAGGTGCAAAATCTACCTTGTAGTGCTCACCCAGATTTACTTATAGCACAGAAACAGCCTAGCAAATTAAACCTACTCTAGCTGTAGCACAGGAAACAGGTGAGAAATCTGCCTTGTAGTGCTCACCCAGATACAGTGTAGCTATGGGATTTAACCATAGCACAGAAACAGCCTAGCAAATCAAACCTACCCTAGATATAGCACAGGAAAAAGATGTGAAATCTACCTTGTAGTGTTCACCCTGTTAGGGTGTAGTTGTGAGATGTAACAATAGCACAGAAACAGCCTGGTGAATTAAACCTACCATAAATGACTGGATGTCCTCCAGCTGGTTACGACTGAACCCCGACAAGATGGAGGTACTGGTGGTGGGGTCAAACAGAAGAACGGGTTGCCCTCTGGCACTGAAACTGGCTTATTCCTGGGATCTGTGCCACCAAGGACTTCCTCTAGGGTGCAATACCTTGGTGTGACCTTTGATAGTGGATTGTCATTTGATTTTCAGGTGTCATCCAGTGTCTGGACAAGCTTTTGCCACTTTAGGAATATCACCAGGGTCGAGCCCCTAGTTCCATCTATGGACCTCTCCACCTTGGCGCATGCCTTAGTGATATTCAGACTTGATTACTGTAATGCACTCTACCTCAGGGTCTTTGGGGGTAACCTCTGTCAGCTGCAGATAGTACAGAATGCGGCCAGTAGGCTGCTAACTGGGCAGCCGAAATTTTGTCATATCACCCCAGTTTTGTGCAATCTGCACTGGCTGCCAGTAAGGTGGAGGATTCTCTTTAAGGTGGGCTTGCTCACCTTTAAAGCTCTATGCGGGCAGGGTCCTGGTTACCTGTCAGTCCTTCTTATACCTGCTGTCCTGGTCTGCTCTCTCTGGTCCTCCTCTAGGGGCCTCCTGGGATTCCCAAGATGTGCTTAAAACCACCGGTGACAGAGCATTTAGTGTCACCGGCCCCGTCCTGTGGAATTTGCTTCCTCTATCAATTCGGGAGGCTCCTTCGGTTGAGGTTTTTATGGCCAGCCTCAAGGCCTTCCTGGACTTTAGGTACTAGTCCTCCCTGGGTACCCTGCTTTTCTGTTTGAATTTCAGCTTTTATAGAGATATTTATTAATTACATTTATTTATGCTTCTATTTTGTTGTTTTTATATTGATTTGTATTATTGTATTGATAATATTCTTTCATTGTTCGGTGCCCAGAGCCTCCGGGATTGGGTGCCAGAAAAATAAAATTTGTCTTGCCTTTCCTAAGTATAGTACAGTAATTAGGTGTGAAATCTACCTTGTAGTGCTCACTTAGTTAGGATGTAGTTGTGAAATTTAACTATCATGCAGAAACAGCCTAGCAAATTAAACCTACCCTAAGTACAGCACAGGAAACAGGTGTGAAATCTACTTTGCAGTGTTCACCCATTTAGGGTGTAGTTGTGAGATTTAACTATCATGCAGAAACAGCCTAGCAAATTAAATCTACCCTAGGTATAGCACAGGAAACAGGTGTAAAAACTACCTTGTAGTGCTCACACAAATTTAATTATAGCACAGAAACAGCCTAGCAAATTAAATCTACCCTAGCTATAGCACAGGAAAGAGGTGTGAAATCTACCTTGTAGTGCTCACTCAATTAGGATGTAGTTGTGAGATTTAACTATAGCACAGAAACAGCCTAGCAAATTAAATCTACCCTAGGTATAGCACAGGAAACAGGTGTGAAATCTACCTTGCAGTGCTCACTCAGTTAGGATGTAGTTGTGAGATTTAACTGTAGCACAGAAACAGCCTAGCAAATTAAACCTACCCTAGGTATAGCACAGGAAACAGGTGAGAAGGAAACAGGTGAGAAATACACCTTGTAGTGCTCACCTAGTTAGGGTGTGGTGAGATTTAGCTATAGCACAGAAACAGACTAACAAATTAAACCTACCTTAGCTATAGCACAGGAAACAGGTGTGAAATATGCCTTGTAGTGCTCACCCAGTTAGGGTGCAGCTGTGAGATTTAACTATTGCGCAGAAACAGCCTAGCAAATTAAACCTACCCTAGCTATAGCACAGGAAACACGTGTGAACAAGTGCTCACCCAGATTTAACTATAGCACAGAAGCAACTTAGCAAATTAAACCTACGCTAGGTATAACACAGGAAAGAGGTGAGAAATCTGCCTTCTAGTGCTCACTCAGATACAGTGTAGCTGTGGGATTTAACTATAGCATACAAACAGCACAGCAAAACCTACTCTAGGTATAGCATAGGAAACAGGTATAAAATCTACCTTGTATTGCTCAGCCAGTTAGGGTGTAGTTGTGAGATTTAATTATAGCACAGAAACAGCCTAGCAAATTAAACCTACCCTAGCTATAGCACAGGAAACAGGTTTGTACTTGAAGCTACCTAATCAATGAGTATCAACTGTAGCAGCAGCAAACTTCTTCATTACGCTGTAGTGTACACCCAGATGGGTTGCAGCCAGGACTTATTAGTTGTTTGCTCACACAACAGTGCTGTTACTGGTCATATACAATTTTACCTTGGACACATCAGGCAGGGTTCCTGACTGCTGGCTGCCTCGCAGCTGACTCCAGGCAGACTCCACTTCTTTGTTCTCCTTTGCGCTGTGGTCCCTAGTGCAGAGGGCACAACGCTGAGGGCCACTAGCAGAGAGAAGCTTAAAATGGATCTGGGACAAACCTGACTCGGCTTTCACCAGTTACAGGTCTCTCTCATTTAGCTGTCTCAGCTAGCTGCTATGTAAAAGGCGGGAGAGGGAGCTTTAGCTGCTCTACCCCTTACTCTCCCTAATTTGCTGCTTCTAAAAGCAAGGTATAACCATATGAAAAGTGATACTAGTTATTATTTTATTTATTTATTTATTGAGTTTTGGTAACCAGGTAAGTCCACTGAGTCAATTACAGTACCTTTATCAGGGTCGACCCGGAGCATGCAGCCATGGCTGTAAATACCCTGTTAAATGCCTTCTTGTTTTCCTTTCCATGTTAGCCATGTATACTGATCTGTCTTGACCAGTTTTTGATTAATCAATTATCTACCGTAGCTTTATTGTGCCCTCAGAGCCATATTGAATCCCCTCCCTCTCCTCAGCAGCTATATTATGATGAAAGGGAATAGTAAACATCAAGGTTAAGAAAAACCTCTATGACGATAATTACAGAGTGGTGAAACTGCCTCCACCAATGGGATCGCAGCATCCCTGTACCTATGATGGCGTGTACAGTTGCTGCCTCACGCTGCTCAAAACAGCTGATTCCCGCCGTGGTGACTCTCTCTTGTCACTGTGTTCCGTCACCATAGCAGATCAGCTGTCACAGAAGAGCACATCAGTAGACTGAACTGCCATTTTGACAGAGTGAATCATGGAATGAAGAATCCCTCGGCCCTGCAGTTTGAGTACACAAAGTACCAGTTATCACAATCAGTGCCTCCCCCACCCCCGGCCAATGTCACCATAGCAGAACACACCAAGATGTTCACAAACAGTGGGGGAGATCAGAAAAATATTAACCTAGTAAAAAGCATTTAATGGCAAAATTTACATTATTTTGTAGTTGTGGCAGTTCCATCACTTCATTATATATTAATATATATAGTTATGTATGTCTCTTACAAGATAAGAAGGTTATCTTGTGCTGGTTTGGGCTGACAGAACTGCTCAGTTTCACTTTGTGATCCTCTTGCCCAAACCAGCATGAGATAATCTTCTTATCTCATAAGTGACAACCGTAACTATACATGTTAATATATAGTAAAGGGGGACAAGGTAGGAAAAACTAAATGGACCTTGGATCTTTTTCTGCCATCTCTTTCTATGTTTCTATATTTTCATATTCCAATACATTCCACAACTTCAGTTACACCATTCCATGCTAATCAAAAATGGCCTGGAATGTGGTAACTGCAGTAGAATGTCCCAGGCTGTATGAAACAAAAAAGATCAAAATATGTATGCAATAACACACGAAAGGGTGTGATTTATGCTCTGATAAATGCATGAGTAGGGGGAGTAGTGAGGCACGAGGCCATAGGCCGAGTGCTTTACTGCCCCAGGAGTGCATTTATCAGAGCATAAAGCACACCCCAGAGTGTGTTATTGCACTTATAAAATGTGTATATGTTGAGAAACTGTAATGTTGTCTAAATAAATTTGTAGCACATTAAAAAAGTTTACTTTTATAATAAATAGTTCCTCCACTTCCTACATGTTTTACCAGGGGGGCTGTCATGTTTTCTAGTCTCACTAGGGATACTGTGCTAAGCAGAGGTTTGTGCAGCAGACCCACCAGGTCACTATGCTAGGCTGCCTGCAAGACTGCAGTTTTGTGTTGGTTTGCCAGCAGCATGCTAACATCTGGGGTAGCAACTTTTAAGAAAGTTCTGGTATTCTAATACTAGCTGCGGGTTGGGATTGAGATGTAAAGAACATGGTTGACTCTGTGTCAGGAGGGAGATGGCACAGGTCTGGAGGGACAGCTATAGGGATATAGAATAAAAATAAAACATTAAACTGTGCTAGAGTTCCCATTTCTGGTGTTGTCATTGAGCGAGTGACTAGGCAGCGGACAAATCAAGATGGCAGCCCGACCTGGACTGGTGTCTTCAGGATTCCAATCAGTACACTGGCCACTACTACTGGACCTTTGTTTCCCTGTGCTATAAAAAAACATGGCTAGAATACTGTTCCAGCCAATCAGGTTCCTTTACTGTCTCTACCCATTTTATAAATCAGAATATATGATAGACATTAAAAGGAAATCAGGGAGACCTAAGAACTGTTTCAAAGCATCTTTAAGTAGGAGTAAGGATGACATTGTGTTAAATTGAATGCTGTGTTTAACATCACTTGTCTTGAAAAATGTTTATATATATTGGGGGCACTGTATTTTTGTGATTGGACCAAAACAGCCACCTGCTCATTTACGCCAAGTGAAGCATATATAGAAACATAGAAAATGTTGGCAGATAAAGGCCTATCAACCTTTCTAGTCTGCCCAAGCCTGCCTAGTTATGGGATTGGACCTGTCAGTCCTCATGTTTTTCTCCCCCCCAACTGCTCCACATGCATTTCTCCTATGTGCTAATCCTATTGCTTTTTCAACCCTCCTACTGTCTTAGTGCAGAGGACCTCTTCCAGAAGTTAGTTGTTGTTTGCCACCTCTCTTTCTGTAAAAAAAAGTACTTCTTGATATCCTTTTTGAACCATCTCCCCAATTTCATGGTGTTACCCTTGGTGGTCGTGTTACCACTCATTATGAACAACTTGCTGCTGTGTATCCTGTTAATGTGCCAACTGGTTTGTGGTGTGGTGATTATGTCACCGGGATGTTGCCGCAGGCTTCTGGGGCTACCATAATATATTGTCACTCAGTATGCCTGGCATGAGCAATTTCACAGTGCTGGGTTTTCAAGGTGTCTCTGGGGCTCCTGTACTTCTTTGCCTGCCTCCTTGTGTGCCTTCTGTCTACCTTGCTAGGACGGGGAGTTAGTTATATTAAGTTGTGGGGGGTGCGGGCGGCAGAGCGTTCCGCACTAATGAAGTTGTATATCAGTATGTTGTATACTTCAATTGTGCTTGGTGTCCCACTACATTGTTGAGGTTTCCCTGTCGCTGCTTCAGTTTCATTTTCCAGTGCTGTCCACCTTGTTTATCAAACAGAGGTAGTTAAACATTTCAGTCATGTCTCCACTCTTCCTGTCATTGAGCATGTACATACAGAGATACCCCAAGAGATCATCTTAAGACCTCCATTGTTGCCCCTGTATCATTTTGCTAGCCCTTCTCCACAATGCCTCCAGCCTCTCCCAGTATTTTCACATATATACAGCATTTAATTTATTGGGGTTGGGAGGTTCATGAGGAACAGTTCTCCTAACAGAATTATATGTCTGGTAGGAACAGGCAGAACCCTTGGATGTAAGCTCCCTGAGGTTCCCTCTCGAGGAGCATTTCTCCTAACAGAACTATATGTCTGGTAGGAACAGGCAGAACCATTGGATGTAAGCTCTCTGTGGTTCCCTCTTGAGGAACATTTCTCCTAACAGAACTATATGTCTGGTAGGAACAGGTAGAACCCTTGGATGTAAACTCCCTGTGGTTCCCTCTTTAGGAGCATTCCTCCTAACAGAATTATATGCCTGGAACAAATGCACAGAACACTTGGACTGGGGTTTCCAGAGATCCTTCCCAAGAAGCATTTCTCCTAATAGGATTACATACCTGGTGGGAACAGGCAAGGTTCTCAGACATTCCCCCTTGTACAGCACACATCCTGACAGATTAATGTGCCAGGTAGGAACAGGGAGATCCCACAGACTCGGGTCCCCAGAGATTTCTGCCACTAGTGTTTTTTTCTTTCCATGATGCCAAAGCTCATGCAGTACATGTACAGCATTTACCATTTAGTAGCAGCTGCAGCAGATGATACTGAATGCTGCTGCTGCCTGGATGGCAGGAGATGGACATGCTGTACCCTGGGCTTGGTTCTGGTTAGCATTTCCAATGTTCCTATGGCATGTAAATAATGCCAGTAGTGGGTAGCAGCACTACTCTGGGGGAAAACACCTAGAACCCAAACCTCATACACTTTGATTTATATTGAAGAATTTCTCAACCACAAGTATTATTCAAAGGGCCAGAACTGGGTCCACACAGTGGCCCAATGGTAGCACATCACACTTCCAATCTGGTGATCCAGGTTCAGGATTGAGCCTGGGAATTCTGCACGCATGCAGCTATCATCAGGGAGTTGTGCTGTTGGCACCACATCCCTGATCACGGAGGATTAGTGATGTAACCCCCGGTGCAAGCTACTCTGTGGTGAGCGGTGGAGCTTGTCTCTGTCCACAGGAGATGCTCCCTGCTAGCATGGCCAGCAGCATTGCACTGCAGGGTGCCACAAGGAGGTGGATGGTTCCAGGAGAAACTTGGAAAGGGGGAAGCCTGGTGCTGTGTCTGAAGAGACCCCCATCTAGTACACTGGTACCCCAGTCTGATAGTTGGTGTCAGGACTGGGAAGTAGCTTCAGAGTGTTGGGGTCCATTCTTCAGGTTGAGAGGGTAGGGGTATCATCACTGGTGTTGGAGAGGTAAAAAGTTAATAAAAAAAAATGGTCCAGAATTGTACATGGTGGTGGTGGGGGGGGTGTTATCCCTTTGATAAGGAACGGGAATAGTTTTTCCGAACTGGTAACTGGCAAAGTAGCAATAAGCCAAAAAGTTAGTGGCCAGTTTTACAGTAAGCAGTCAGCTTTTACCTCAATCTGCTTGTTAAACAAGTAAATATATATAGCATGTTTGTGTCTCCAATGCTAGGCTGTACATTCCCATCCTTCATGCAAGCGTGGATTGAAAAAGAAACTTACTCACAAGGGCAGTTTCTACCTCCTGCTGGGCCAGCACAAGGACTGAATTAGAGACTGCCTTCAGCATAACACAGGTGTGCTGCATTCTCCCCGCTGCCCCGTAACTAGCTAATAATGAACTAGATTTGCTGAGACTCATTCCAGAAAGAGGTCTTCAGGGAGACAGCAGGCAAACTTGAAAGCTTTTTATACTTTCCTTATCAGTGTCAAATCCTATTTTCTAAACTGAATGGTGCACTTTAGCCCAGCCAAAAATAAAATAAGTTTTTAGAGCACTTTCTAACATCCTATTGACATTCCAGGTCAGTAAAACTAACCCTCAAATATGAATCTTGTAAAGTTTGGAGTAATCAAATCAAGACACAGCGAGCTGTGGTTCCAGTTGGTATGCGTTTCAGATGGAGACATTGTTAGCAAGGAAGATGTGCTTGGATGTAAATGATTTGCTTAATGCACTTAAGCAACCTTGACAGTACAGTAGTAATTTTAAAAATCAAATAAAAATGCAACAGTTGAAAAACTATTTTTTAAAGTGAAATGCAGCTTGGAGAGAGAGAGAGAGAGAGAGAGAGGAGGTGTTTGTGTTGTGGGCTCCCCAAGATGGCATTGGGATTATGGAGAGGGCAAAAACAGACAAAGATAGAGAGTTTGTGCTATGGGCTCCCCACTGACAGATGGGGCTGGGATGGGGAAGGGGAGACAGAGAGGGAGGGAGAGGTTGTGCTGAGGGCTGCTCCCCACTCCTGGACAGGACTGACATTTGGAATCCCTTCCCCAGTGAGACTGTTTCCCAGCTGCTTGCCTTTTGGCCCAGACACCAGCTCTGTAGCTCATAGGGAACCAGGTGACTGCTGCAAGCACTCAGAAAATACCAATATTGGGTTTATGTAAACACCGGGACTGCAGTACATTTAGGGGAATATTTGTATCTGTGTTAGACCATATAAAGTACTATTAGACTTTAGTTGAGGCTGTTGTGACTCTCATATGACTACTGCACATAACATGAATGCATATTGTGTCAATAACCAATGCATATTTTGTTATTACCTTGTCTGAAATGTACAAGGCAGCACCTGGAAGAGGAATATTGACACTCCTTGGGCTGGATATTCAGACAGCACCAGGCAGGGGTGTTAGCCTGGGAGCAGAGCAACTGGGATGCGCCAGGGCATGGTCCATGCGATATTCAACGGTGCTGCGCCATGGCTCAGCACCGATGAATATGGCACTGTGGCCACCCACATTGCGCCAGCACAAGTGCGGTTGCGCTAGGCGCAGGAACCGTGATATTCAGCAGTGTGTATGCAAATGGGTCCATTATGCATGCAACGTGCAAATGGGGCCATTTGCATGTCATTATGGCCCCATTTTCATGCAGGTGCGCCGATCCCTGGTGACTTGCACCTGGCTCCCTGCCAGGCTGTAGCCGTCGGGGACTGATGCCCCCTGCCCCTTGGCGCCAAAGCACCCCAACGCCCGATCGTGGGCGTAGTAGACTTGTAAAATTCATGGTTGTCCTGTGGACCTGCTCCCCAGCCTGATCGCAGGCTCTGTAAATTTAAATGCATCCCTGGTGGTCCAGTGGACCGAATCCAGCCCGATCGTGGGCTTAGTAATAATATTTGTATCCCTGGTGATCCAGTGGACCCACTCCCAAGCCCGATCGTAGGCTTTGTAAAAGATAAAACCCTGGTGGTCCAGCGGTACTTTCACCATCCTACGAGTTCGCTCACTTCTCTCAGTCAGTAGTGTGGTAGCTACTTCACTCGCTAGTCACCAGCCACGGTCCATTAGTCGCCGCTTCTCGCCCAGGGTTCAGTAACGAATTCTTCAGGTAGCCATGACTGTGAGCGGGCTTTGTAAATTAATGTATCCCTGTTTCTGGCTTTAATTTACAAAGCCCGCTACCGGCTGGGGAGCAGGTCCACTGGACCACCAGGGAGATATCTTTTACTGAAGCCCGTGGGTGGGGAGGGCAATAATGACGGACCGTGGCCGGGCGGTTGGGTGGAGCTGCCGCCGCCACACTGGGGGTTAACGGAGGGCAGGTCTGCATGGGTGGTGGGAGAGGGGTACTGCTGTACCACCAGGGATTTTATCTTTTACAAAGCCCGCGATCGGAGCAAGGCAATTTTATTTATGTGACACCCAATCCCGGGGGCACTGGGTGCCTCATAATGTACACAGCAGGTTAATAAAAACATTTATTATAAAAACAGTATACAAGCAAAAAAATATTAAAATAGCAGATGAGAAATCAGAGAAGAGTTGAGGCATGTGACGCCCATGGGAAGAGAAGGCGCATGAGCTATGCAGCATTTCATGCACCTCCTGCTGGCCAACGAAGGAGCAACACAGGCATCAGCACTGAAGATGGCTGCATGACTGCCCTCTTAGCTGCAGTAAGAGTGTAGCTGTGCAGCCCTGTCAACAGAGTGTAGGACTTGGGGGAACTGTAGAAAGACAGAAAGTGAGCAGATTATCATCTCCGAGAGGTTTGTTCAGAAACCTTAATTATACTGCACTTTGAACCAGAAACAATTTACAACAGTCTCACACACTGGCAGTAATTCAAAAGCAACAGTTAGAGCCACACAGTGGCTCTACCAGTAGCACATCATGCTTCTGCACTAATGACCCAGGTTTTGGAGCGCAGTTGGGAGGCAACATGGGTTAGGGTGATGCTGCAGCATTGCAGTGCTCCCAATTGTGGAGGGATGGCACTGGGTTCTGCTCCTGCAGCAACCTCTGTGGAAGGAGAGCTGGGGAGCTTGGCTCCCTTGCAGTGCTGTCACTGCTTTGTGTGCAAGGCCGGACAGGGTACCACCCAGCATCAGTGGGATGTTGTCAGGATACATGCACAAGGAACCCAGAAGAAAATTACATGTCTCCTGTATCGCCTGTATGGTGGCTGATGGTACTTACGGGCCTTGCATTGCATGAATCCCCACTGGCCTGATGGTGGAGGAGTGGCTGTTGGGGTTGGGAGGTCACCAGACTGGCCTGAAAGTCGGGGGGAAGTCCAGGGAGCAAACAGTTTTGTGTGTGTGTATATATATTTAAAAAAAAAAAAAACAACAGTTTGCACCATTCCATGGCCAGAAGTAAAGTAACCCTTTGTATGTATCAGTTAAATGACACTACAGTGAGCCCAGGACAGTACTTAGCAAAGAAAAGGCTTCCTCCCCTTTGTTTGTGTGTTTAGGACATTTCAAGGTCAAATTGTCTCAGCTCTGAATTCCATTTTTCTCTAGATCGCTTTTATTTTTTTCTGGCAGTTTTTAATTTCTATGAAAGAGGTTATGCATTCAGCTTTCAGGGTTTGACCTCAACGCATTCTATTGGCAGGCTAGTTATTATGAGGCACTGAGGGACTGGACCGGAAAAAAAGAGATTGTAAAAACCTTGTTTTCAGTATCACCAGGGAGTTTTAATGCATTTTGTCTACAGTTCCTGCTCAGTCAAGGGCTGACATGTCACTCAGCCTGCCGTACATATTCAGCTGCAGGACATGGGCAAATGCGAATGAGAGGCACCAGGCATACATACTGAAACTGCGAGACATGGGGAACGTTTACGAGAGGCACCAGACGTACTTCCAGGTCTACAAGACATGGGAAAGGTGGGTGAGAGGCACCAACTGTTTATACTGAGCTACAAGCTGGGGGGAAGGCTTTTGAGAGGCACAGACAGTCACACATAACAACAAGAAATGGTAAAGGTAGATAAGAGGCAGCAGACATACCCAGTTGAAATGATCATGAACAGTTCAAGAATTCAACACGTGCACATTCATCAAACCTGCATCAAACTGCCATGAATGTTCATGAATTGTACAGTAAATGACACTGTTGTGTTCATGAACATTCCATGTAAGTTCATGAAACTCCTCAACTGTGCTTTTATGATAAAAGTCCATCAATATTTTTAGTGTAACCCCGAGGGGGCGCTATCCTAAGGGCTACTACCCCTGCCTGCCCTAACTGTAGCAGGGGGAGGGGCCCAGATCTGTTGGCGGGAGCCTCCACCCAGAGGTCGGGGTTAGAACAGTCAAGGTTGACTCGGTCACAGCCCTCTGCGTTGCTGCAACCCCCCTTTCTTCCCACTAATGGCCCACGCAGTTCAATTTCAGTGTCCTAACCATATACGCCTACCCCCTGGCTCGAACCAGTCAGCCTCTCCGGGGACCCCCTGGAAAGTAAGGTACAGTTACACCACATTCACTGTGCAATATTTCACCATTAATACACAGACTGGCCAGAGTGCGTTTGCAAAACAAGCAATCTGATTTATTTGAGGGGGAATAACAAGGACCTGGGAAAATCAGGTTGATTAGCTTACCACTACAGTATATGAAAATCTACCTAGGGCTCTGTGCACAGGCCTAACCTATTAATTACTGTCTATGGGTACCCAAGCCCTAATGGCTAGTTCCTCGATGCAGCTAGTTGGGGCCCTGACACAAACGAGCATTTAATTCCTGAGCAGATCAGATGGAGCCAGTAAACTCAATCAGTGCAGTCAGCAATACAACAAAATTATTTTTCCATTACGTGTAAGCATTAACAGGGAGTTACCCTGATTCAGTACTCACAACTCCAGCCGAGAACCACTCTTTCACCACTTGCAGGGTTGAGCCTGAGCTTCAAAAGGCCTCCACACACACACTTATATGGAAACAACAGAGGGGTACCATACCAGGCAGCTGCTTCCAGGACCCGAATGAACTCACAGCTAATGCGGGCGTTTCACGGCAGCTTCAACTCCTGACAGACCGAGCGCGATTCAGCAGATTCTCCAGTCCTCTTCAGGTGAAGCCTGGTAGGTAGCTGTGTTTGTACACAGCCTCCTCTGACCGCAAGCCGGCGGATTTAATCCGTGGAGCGCTGGCAATGAAAAACAGCCGCCCTCAGGCCTTTCCACGCGCTTCCCAGCGAGCGGCATCAATGGTGCAGAAGCTCAGAGCTCCCTTCTCCTTCACAGTCACAGCACATATGCCCCTAACAGCATGGGGTAATCCTTACAGCTCGGGCGCTACCCGATTCCATTGGCTGGTTACACATGCCACTCATTTACTCTGGCCCTCAGTGGTGCGAAAAGGCGCTACAGCCCATAATGCCACTTCCAAAACTACAAGCGGTGCCTCCATTGGTCATCTGGCTCCATCCAGAGTCCTGATTCTGGGTTGGTCACCTCCACTCCATTTCCAGTGCCCCTTATCTGATATTGGACCACCTTCCACACAGTCCGGGTCCAATATAGAGGGGCACAACGTAAAGTCCTAGCTGCAATAAAAGGCAGTTAGGTAAACTGCAATTTCACCAACACTATACATGTTCCTAAAGGGAACAACTACACCTTTCAGATGGGCTCCCTTAGCGCTCCTAGCAACTGCAGAAACGGAGCGATCAGACAGCAGTCCAGGGTGGGATTTGAACAGAGAAGCCCAGTCCTTCATTTGAACCACTAAAGCCTGCGAACAGGCAGCTCTTAGAGACAGTACTGGAGGCTTTAAAAGCACTCACACTCCCCACATTTAGCCTTACACCGAACACCAGCCAGGCATGGAGCGTTTAGTCAAGCTCCAGGAAGGCTTCTAGGAACCCCCATTTTGTAGGGGGGTTACACCCTTCCTGGTCTGGAAAGAACTTGGCGTCCGCATCAAGTGGTTACCCTTAAAGTACTTTAAGGCAAACAGCTTAATTAACATTATGTTACACTTTAGATTTACATGCATTGCTACTGTATTCACAGTTTACTACAGTTTATACAATATTACCCACACACACAACCTTTTCCCTTTTTAAATCAGGTCATTCGTTCCTGCCCATGACACCTGGAAAGAGGGAACCCTCCCCTATCAGCTACTTGTGGGCTACCTAAAGCAGGGGTACCACACTCAAAGGGCAATACTAACAGGCTGGAGTTATCCCCCAAGGCTAGCTTAGGCAAGGCACTCGGGGACACATACATCCCTTTATGGACCACATTTAAGGGCAGGTCCACAGGCTGACCCAGAGACTCATAACTCAACTTTACTACAGGCTGTACTTCTCGGCTAGAGCATCTAGGGGTCTCGGAAAACCCTGCTACAGGCCCCGATTCCATGTCAGCCTCATTGAGGTTAATGGGGGGAACCTCCACAGAGGAAGGGGACCCAGTGCTCATAGTACTTTCGGGGGCATGACACTCTACATCAGGACCCACACTACTTGGCTCAGCTAGGGACTGTTCGGGCACCAGTAAGGAACCATCAGGGCACTCAAAATATTCTTCAGGTTCCGCCATATCACTGGCTTGTTCCCCCACATCACTTCCTTCTTCTGAAAAGTCAGATAGTTCAGCCAGGCCAGACAGTTCAGCCAGATCTAAGGATCCCATCCCTTCAGCTTGGTCGCCACTCACTTCATCTCCTGGGAGCATTGGTTCCAGTGACAATGTTGGGGGCTCAGACAGTCCAGAAAACCCAACTTCGTCTCCAGAGTTGACCAGGGGATTGCCCCGAAACAGTTGACTCAGTTCATAAGAGGGATAGTATTCAATATTATTCTCATTGTCTTCAGACACAGATTGACGATCACCATCATCAGAGGGGTTTGGACAAGGCCCTCGTATTTGTCTTGCTGAAGAATCAAGGGGTCTGCTTTTTTTCTCTGGCAGCAGATCTAGTCATAGGCCTGGGGGTATTGAAGGTTCAGCTTCAATCAAGATTTGCCCGATTGTCAGCAGATGATTTCTGTGTATAGTTTTCACATCTTTTGAATTGTTTTCAGGCTGCACTTTATATACAGGTAAATCTGCCAGTTTTCCCACAGCAATATAAGGGAGATGATGCCATCTGTCAGCAATTTTATGTTTGCCATGCAGTCCCAAATTCCTCAATAGCACTCTATCCCCTTCTCTTAGTTCCATGGTTTTCACTTTCTTATCATACCTCTCCTTGTTGGCCAGGTTCCGCTTAGCAGCTATAGTCTGAGCCAGTTGGTAGGCATGGTTCAATTGGGCCTTCAACTTCTGTACATACTGTAGATGATTTTTGCTTACATAGAAACATAGAAACATAGAATTTGACGGCAGATAAGGACCGCTTGGCCCACCCAGTCTGCCCATTTCCTGCTCTACTGGATAAGCTGCAGATCCTAGTTAACCAGCAGCCTACTTCTTCCTACCCCCATCCCCTAGAATTGCCTTATGACTGTCCCATGCATGCTTGAATTCCACCACTGTTTTGACTCCACCTTCCTCCGGAAGGCCGCTCCATGCATCCACAACCTCTCTGTGAAAAAATACTTTAAATTACCTCTGAGCCGCCTCTATCTTCAAATTGTGCCCCTTGTTCTTGCACACCCTTTTTTGAAAGATGCTCCCTCTTGGACTTTGTTGATTCCTTGAGGTACTTGAACGCTTTCTATCATGTCCCTCCTCCTTTCCTCGAGGCTATACATATTAAGCTCCTTTAGTCTCTCTTCATATGTCTTCCGGTGCACCTGCACCATTTTAGTTGCCCTACTCTGGACAGCTTCCATCCTGTCTATGTCTTTGCAAAGACTGGGTCTCCAGAACTGCACGCAGTATTCCAGATGGGGTCTGACCAGCTGTCTGTACAGAGGGATAATAACTTCCTGTTTTCTACTGGTGATGCCTCTTCCTGTGCATCCCAATATGCCACCAGCCCTCCTTGCTGCCCTCTCACATTGCTTGCCCACCTTTAGGTCATCTGATATGACTACCCCCAGGTCCCTTTCCATTTTTGTTGTTGTTAGTATCTCACCCCACATTGTGTACTCTTCCCCTGTGTTTTTGTTTCCCAGGTGCATTACCTTGCACTTCTTAGCATTGAATCTAAGCTGCCATACATTTGACCATTCCTCTAACCTTGCCAAGTCCCTTTTCATCCTTTCCACCCCACCTTAGTGCATCAACTCTGTTGCAGATCTTTGTGTCATCTGCAAAGAGACATATTTTCCTTCCAGTCCTCTGCAATGTCGCTATAAAGACATTGAAGAGGACTGGTCCTAATACTGAACCTCGCGTACCCCACTAGTATTCCCCTTTCATCAGAGTGGACTCCATTTACTATTACCTCTCTGTGTCCTATTTTCCAGCCAATTTTTTACCCAGGCTGTCATCTTGGGACCCACTCCCAGGCTAGCTAACTTGTATATTAATCTTTGTGTGGGACTGTGTCAAATGACTTGCTAAAGTCTAGGTAGGCCATGTCCACAGCCCTCCCTGATCTACTACTTTGGTCACCCAGTCGAAGAAATCTATCAGATTTGTCGGCATGACCTTCCTGCTGTGAATCCATGCTGCCTTGGGTCCCAGCCCTCTGGCCTCTAGATACTCGACAATTCTTTCCTTCAGAAGTATTCCATCATTTTTCCTACCACTGAGGTTAAACTAACAGGTCTGTAGTTTCCTGCTTCTGCCTTGCTCCCACTTTTGTGAAGGAATCACATCTGCCCTCCTCCAGTCCTCGGGTACCACCCATCCTCCCATGATTTGTTAAACAGGGTAGTCAGTGGTGTCACTAATTCTACCCTTAGTTCTTTAGAATTCTGGGATGAATCCCATCAGGCCCCATTGCTTTGTCCACCTTCAGTTTTAAGAGTTCTTTCAGAACCCTTTCTTCTGTAAATGGGCTGGTATCAACTTTGTATCCAGTGTGTTTTACTGTTTGTTCTAGGTACCCCTTCCTTTGTAAATACTGAGCAAAAATATTTGTTTAGTATCTCTGCTTTTCACAGTCTCCTCTGCCCACCCCCTTATTGCTCTTTCACTGTCCCTCCCTTGGTCTTCCTTCGCCCTGATGTACCTATAAAAGGTTTTAACCCCTTCTAACTGAGTTGGCTATCTTTCCTCGGTTTGGGCCTTTGCTGTTCTGACTGCCTTCCCAGCTTCCTTTTGCTTTAACTGATACAGTTCTCTGTCCTGCTCATTCTGTGATTCCTTGTACTTCCTGAAAGCTTTCTTTTCTCTTGAACCTTCACTGCCACTTCCTTTGAGAACCATAGTGGTTTCTTACATCGCTTAGTTTGTTTATTTGCTTCACACAAGGGCTTGTTGCCTTTGTGATGGCAGTTTTATTATTCCCATTGTTCTTCCACCCTCCTTCCTGCCCATTTGCTAGTGCATTCCTTAGGCACTTACCTATTTTAGGCAAAGTCAGCCTCCTAAAGTCCAGTACCTTTGCCTTTGTATGGCTTGACTCTATTGCTGTGTTTATTGTGAACCATACTGTTCGATGGTCGCTAGTTCCCAGATGGCTACCCACTTCACATCTGTGATCCTCTTCATCTCCATTTGAGAGAACCAGGTTTAAGATCGCTCCTCTCGAGTGGCTCCAATACTAGTTGTTCAAGGCATGCCCCTGTAGGGCATCTAGAATAACCCCACTCTTCAAGTGGCTGCGGCAACTGCACTCCAGTTAACATCTGGCATATTCAGATCACCCATCAGCAGTGTCTCCCCTTTTTTTGCCATACTAAGTATACTTTCATTTCCTTGTCCATTTCCTCCCCCTGAGAAGGGGGTCTGTATACAACCCCTGTGCGGATTGTGGTGCCATTGCCGGTCTCCAAATTTACCCACAGTGCTTCTTCTCCTCCCTGTTTTCTCTTTTGTTCTGTTACTTTGATTCCTTCCCTTATGTAAAGAGCTACTCCTCCTCCTCTTTTACCCTCTCTGTCTCTCCTGTAGCTAGTGTATCCTGGTATGTTTATGTCCCAGTCATGGTTCTGTGCGAACCATGTTTCTGTGACTGCCACGATATCCAGATGTTCCTCCTCCATCAAGGCCACTAATTCAGGAAGCTTGTTACTCAGACTACGTGCATTGGTACTCATTGCTTTCCATTTTTTGATGGCTTTACTTTCTGTTGCAGCATCCCCCACTGACCTTTCTACCTCGGTCTTTTTCCCATTTAGTACCCTGTTTTGTAGTGAGAGGCTGGGATTTTCCTGCTGCTTATCAGTGCCTCCCCCCTTGACTAGTTTAAAAGCTTGCCAATGAAGCATTTAAACCGATTGCTCAAAAGACTTGTTCCCTTCCTGGACAGAAGCAGACCATCCTGCCAGTATAGGCTGGTGTCCCTCCAGGTGGAACCCCAGTCCCCAATGAAGCCAAACCCCTGTGCTCCACACCATTTTTTCAACCACTCATTAAACTGCATGGTGCAAAGTACCCTTGCCTCACTCATGCCATTTGGGCTTGCACCCCATCAGGGGAAACCCCGAAACACACATCCCCTGGCAGTCTAGCCTCTCTCCCAAACATCAGCTTGTACGGGGAAAATCCCGTGGCATCACTTTTGGTGCAGTTATAAGCATGAACCAGGGTGCTAATCTGCTGGCTCCATCTAGGCTTGTCTTTGGGTTGCAGTGTGCCCAACATATCAAGCAATGTGCGTTAAACCTTTCAGGTTGGGGATCTCCTGGGATGGTATGGGGTGGTTCTGATTTTCGTATTCCCCACAAAGATAGCATTTCTTTAATCAGGCGGTTCTCAAAGTCCCTCCCTGGTCGGAATGGATTCTCTGGGGGCCCTATAGTGACAAAGAAGTTCTCAACAAGTACTTTAGCCACCATGGTTGCTTTCGATCTTTAGTAGGAAAAGCCTGTCATACCAGGTAAAATGATCAGTGACTACCAATATGTTACTGATGTTTTTTAGATCTGGTTCTAGACTCAGGAAATCAATGCATACCAGTTCCATAGGGGCACTGGTAGTGATATTGACCATGGGGGCAGCTCTCTGAGGTAGGGCTTTTCTTTGCAAACAGCGGCCACAAGTCTTGACATACTGCTCTACATCTGCACTCATTTTTGGCCAGTAGAATCGGGTCTGTACCAGGTCAAGAGTTTGGTCTATGCCAAGATGCCCCATGTGATTATGCAGGGACCTCAAGACCAGTTCTCTAAAAGCAGTGGCAGCACCAGTTGTTGTTTGTCTACCCGGCCCTCCTTATCCACAGTCTCTCTGTATAGTAGTTGGTTAATCAGTTTTAGCTTTGACCCTTCTTTGTATAACAAGGCAGTTCTCAGGTCAGGGGAACGCAACTTGGACACGTCCCTCCTGGCCTGCAAAGCCTCCACAGCAGCTTTATTATGGGGTCTCGGATTGAGCCCATTGGAGACTATCATTGTTGAATTGGGGCAGTGAACTCGTATCTAATGCAAAAAAATGACAGTAAGCAGTAGGTATGCAGTTCTCGGATGGCCCCAAGCAATCCACCATGCAGTCCACAGCATCAGGAGACACCTGTTCCTCCTTGGCAAAGGGCTCTTATGTCACGTTCTGACGATCTGACCCAGTCGGTCTGTGGCATAGGCCTCCGAGAGAGAGCATCTGCATCTATATGGTTTAGGCCTGCTCTGTACTCAACAACATAGTCGTAGGTGGCCAACGCAGAGAGCCACCTATGGCCAGTAGCATCCAACTTGGCTGAGGTCTGCATATAGGTCAGAGGATTGTTATCAGTCTTTACCAGTATCTTGGCACCATACAAATAGTCATGAAATTGATCAACAACGGCCCACTTCAGAGACAGGAACTCTAGTTTGTGCACTGGATAATCTTTTTCTGAAGGAGTCAGACTTCTGATGGCAAAAGCTACAGGTCTCAGACCGTTCGAGTGCTCCTGATATAACACAGCCCCCAACCCTTGTAGACTGGCGTCAGTATGGAGAACGTACAGCTTGGCCGGGTCAGCATAGGCCAGCACCGGGGCATGGGTAAGTTGATATATGATGTCATAGAAAGCTTCCTCACACTCAGTAGTCCAACGGTTTCCAAACACTTCATTCGGCCGAAAATACTACTTCTCCGTCTCAGAGTGCACGACTTTCTTATACTTTTTGTGCGTGGGAGGGTACCTATGAGTAAGGTTGAGGAGGGGATGGATCACTCGAGAATAATCTTTGACAAACCGCCTATAATATCCACAAAACCCCAGGAACCGTTGCAGTTCTTTCAAATTCTTGGGCTGAGGCCAAGTAATCAACGCCCACTTTGCTGGGGTCAGTCTCTATGCCTTCAGTGGATACTATGTGGGCTCACATACTCACAGAAGTTTGAAGAATTGACACTTGTTCATAGATAGCTTGAGACCAAAATCCTCCAGCCAATCCAGGACCTTGAACAATCGATATTCATGTTCTTCCAAAGAGCGCCAAACACTATGACATCATCTAAATAAACCAAACACTCGAGCAAATTCATGTCCCCACAGCACGCTCCATCAGGCTGAAAGGTAGCTGGGGCACCTAAAACCTTTGAGGCATCCGGATAAACTCATAGAAACTTAGGGGGAAATGAATGCAGTCTTCTTCGGCTCTGGGGCCATCGGGATCTGATAGTACCCACTGCGGAGGTCTAACACAGAGAACCACTTGCTGCCATTTAAACAATCCAAGGCGTCCTGTATGTGTGGCATGGTATACTGGTCTGGGATGGTCTGCCGATTCAAGGTACGGTAATCTACACACATCCGAACCGCCCCATTCTTTTTTCTCACTACTACAATGGGGGAGGCATAGGGGCTCCTGGACTCTTGTATCACACCAGCAGCAGGCATCTCTTGCAGATGCTGCCTCACATCGTCTGTGTCAGCCGGGGCCAGGCGCCGAGATCTCTCTCGAAAAGGCCTTTCATCATGCAGCCGGATGTGGTGCTCAGCCCCTTGCAAACATCCCACGTCCCATTCTTTCAGGGAAAATACCTGGTCTCTCTTGGCAAGCTTCTCACTGATCCTCACTTTCCATTCAGCAGGCAACGGGGAGTCACCAAAATTAAACAAGCCGGGAGTTACTCAATCATCCTTCCTCGAACCCTTGCTATTGAGCAGCACTGCAGTATCTGCACAATGTACACTTGCCAGGATGCACCCTCTTTTTATTTGAATCTCCTTGTCGGACACATTATGAACTTGGACCATCACCCTCCTGGCGTAAGCATGGGCTCTAGCAGGCAAGATGCTGGGTTTAACTAGCAGTCCCTCAAGCAATCTTCCCTCCCCAGGTGCATCCAACATCAATAACTTATTCTTAACATCTGTTCTCATTCGGACTTCTCCTTGCAAAACACACTGGGCATTTGGGGCAAGTATCAACGGTGCTGGATCTTTCTTCCATACTACACCCACCGGGCCTTCAGGTTCCTCCTGGCTAACCTTCCTCTGAGTTTCATAGGCCTTTTGGATCACAGCGGGTATTCTTAGGGCTCGCCCAGTCCTAAACGCTTGCTTTTCTGAACACAATTGGGCTAATCGACCAAACATATGAGCATTTGTCCCAATCAACAGTGGTACCCCATCATACAGTCCAGTGGGGGGGCAGACTAAAGCCAAGGTTTCCACCTGTTCGTCCACTCCAGTCACAGAAGTAGGAAATGACAACCAGATCTGGATATACCCCAAATACGGATAAGCCTTGTCACTTAGCCCCCATACATGCAGACCATCCAAGGGTTGTAGTGGTACCTCAGGTAGGTGTATCTGATACCAGTCCTGAAACATGATGGTTACCTGAGAGCCACTATCTAATACAGCTCGGGTAGGAATCCCATTCACTCGCACTGGGGCTCTCCATTGAGGGCCCGACCACATCAGACCACTCAGGAGGCACAGCATTGACAGTAGCTTGGGCATTGGCCCGGGTCACAAAGCCCTTCCTGGGGGGGGGGTCGGACGTGGGCCCTGCGATGCCAAGTGATTAGTCTGCTGTTGACCTTCCTTAGATTCTCCGGCAACTGGCATTCAGTCTGAAAGTGTCCATCCTCCCCACAATGGTAACAGAACTTGGGGTCCCGAGGGTCTCTATTGGGAGGGGAATACTTTATCTGCTGGGGGCCCTCCGATGGGCGAGGGCATTCTCCCTGGGTCAGGGCATTGGTTGCTAGATAACTCAGGTTCCCCAGACCTAACAGGGTGGGTAGTGGTTTGCCTCAAGTCCCTCACCAGTTCACGCAAATTTCTGACCTCTGCCTTCAACTCACTTTCTACTTGGGGATCAGAGGAAATAGCATGCACCCCTACATCACCCTGAAATTCTGGGGACACATTAGGCCTCCCTGAAAGGTGGATCTCCTTGGGTGCACTAGACTCAGGAGTTCGGCTTGGGTTCACAGCTCCCACATAGGGTTCCCACCCCTCCTCATCAGTCTCTACTTCTCTAATCTCCCTCATCAATTGACAGTATTCTGGCAGACTTCAAAACATGTTCCAACCTGACCTGATTCAAGGCCGTGGCAGTGATCCCCCTTTTTCGATAGGCCTTTTGCAAGGCCCGCTCCACCCTAGTAACAAAGGCGGACAGCTTCTCATTTCTCCATTGCTTGGCAGACTTGAACTTCCATAATAAGTCTTCCCCAGTCTCTGTACTCCCGAACACTCCCTCCAAAGCAGAAAGATACTCTGCTGCGGTGGCCTCCAGGTTAGTGGCCCGTAAGAACCTAATAGCTTCTAAAGCGGGGCCCCGTAGACTCTCCATCAATCGCTTCCTTTTCTCCCCCTCAGAGCATTGCCACTCCTGAACTAAGGGGGTGGCGTAGTCCATCCACGCCTACAAGTCATCCTCCCCTGAAGGCACCAGCACGATGCCAGAAAAAAGTTTCAGCCTACGGTAAGAATCGAGCTGTATAGGGGGAACCAGTAGCGGCAGTGGAGCCAAAATAGAACTCTTGGGGGGACAGGGAGAGGTACCTGGGCAGACCTGGGGGGTGGTGTCACTAGAGAGGTCCAATGCTTGCAGCAACTCCTGGGTAGTCCTCCCCTCCACAGCCAGCAATTTAAGCAGTTTATCTTTGAAACTATTAGTTTGGGGGGACCCCCCAGGAGTGACTGACCCACTCCAAATGTGAACAAGCCTCCACCCCTGTGGGGCACCCTCCTGGTAAATCACTGGAGGTACCCTCTCGGGGTCGATGGCCATGCTACACAAAAGTAGCACCTGCAGGGTCTGATCAAGCAGGTCAGCCATACGCCCCTTCACCTCCACTTTGCCCAAGCATTTAACATGCTCTGCTGTAGAAATAATATCAGCTGTCGGAGTTCCCAGAGGCACGTCTAATAGCAACACAATCCTCTGGGAGTCCAGCTCTTCGACTTCACCCCACCCCATCAGTTTGCGTACCATTGTCTTGATAGGGTCCAACTTAATTTTTGCCATAATATCCCCTTCCAGTTTCCCCGTCAGCTTTTCCATTTTTATGCACTTCACCCACTTGGCCACTAGAGGATGCTAATCCCAGCGGTGCCTCCAATTTGTAACCCCGAGGGGGCACTATCCTAAGGGCTACTACCCCTGCCTGCCCTAATTGTAGCAGGGGAAGGGGCCCAGATCTGTTGGCGGGTGCCTCCACCTAGAGGTCGGGGTTAGAACAGTCGAGGTTGACTCAGTCACAGCCCTCTGGGTTGCTGCAACCCACCCTTTCTTCCCACTAGTGGCCCATGCATTTCAATTTCAGTGTCCTTACCATATACACTTACCCCCGGCTCGAACCAGTCAGCTCACTCCGGGGACCCCCTGGAAAGTAAGGTACAGTTACACCACATTCACTGTGCAGTATTTCACCATTAATGCACAGACTGGCTAGAGTGCATTTGCAAAACTAGCAATCTGATTTATTTGAGGGGGAATAACAAGGACCGGGGAAAATCAGGTTGATTAGCTTACCACTATAGTATATGAAAATCTACCTAGGGCTCTGTGCACAGGCCTAACCTATTAATTACTGTCTATGGGTACCCAAGCCCTAATGGCTAGTTCCTCGATGCAGCTGTTTGGGGCCCTGACACAAACGAGCATTTAATTCCTGAGCAGATCAGATGGAGCCAGTAAACTCAATCAGTGCAGTCAGCAATACAACAAAACGATTTTTCCATTGTCTGTAAGCGTTAACAGGGAGCTACCCTGATTCAGTACTCACAACTCCAGCCGAGAACCACTCTTTCACCACTTGCAGGGCTGAGCCTGAGCTTCAAAAGGCCTCCACACACACACACTTATATGGAAACAACAGAGGGGTACCATACCAGGCAGCTGCTTCCAGGACCCAAACAAACTCACAGCTAATGCGGGCATTTCACGGCAGCTTCAACTCCTGACAGACTGAGTGCGATTCAACAGATTCTCCAGTCCTCTTCAGGTGAAGCCTGATAGGCAGCTGTGTTTGTACACAGCCTCCTCTGACCGCAAGCCGGCGGATTTAATCCGTGGAGCACTGGCAATGAAAAACAGCCACCTCAGGCCTTTCACGTGCTTCCCGCGCGAACACTCAATGGCGCAGAAGCTCAGAGCTCCCTTCTCCTTCACAGTCACAGCGCATATGCCCCTAACAGCATGGGGCAATTCTTACAGCTCGGGCACTACCCGATTCCATTGGCTGGTTACACATGCCAGTCACTTAGTCTGGCCCTCAGTGGTGCGAAAAGGCACCACGGCCCATAATGCCACTTCCAAAACTACAAGCGGTGCCTCCATTGGTCATCTGACTCCATCCAGAGTCCTGATTCCGGGTTGGTCACCTCCACTCCATTTCCAGTGCCCCTTAGCTGCTATTGGACCCCCTTCCACACAGTCCAGGTCCAATATGGAGGGGCACAACGTAAAGTCCTAGCTGCAATAAGAGAGTTAGGTAAACTGCAATTTTACCAACACTATACAGGTTCCTAAAGGGAACAACTACACCTTTCAGATGGGCTTCCTTAGCACTCCTAGCGACTGCAGAAACGGAGCGATCAGACAGCAGTCCAGAGCAGGATTCGAACAGAGAAACTCAGTCCTTCATTTGAACCACTAAAGCCTGCGAACAGGCAGCTCTTAGAGACAGTACTGGAGGCTTTAAAAACACTCACACTCCCCACATTTAGCCTTACGCCGAACACCAGCCAGGCATGGAGCGTTTAGGCAAGCTCTGGGAAGGCTTCTAGGAACCCCCATTTTGTAGGGGGGTTACATTAGTAACCAGACATTCCCTGCTTTTATAAGCTGTTTTAGCTCTTTTCTTAAAAGATCATTACCCTACTTACAAACCAGAGTTAGACCTGTTCAGTCCTAAGCTGTTTAACCACATAACCTGTGTAATTAAAGGAGAACTATGGGGTAACTGCAAGCCCTGATCAATGCACAGATTGGGGCTTCAGTACCCCGATTCTCCCTGCCATCGCAATATAAAATAAATAATATTTTTACCATATTGCTCCTAAAATTTTAAGTCCCCTATGCTCCAGCCAACATATTGTAAGTTCTGCTGTGCCGGCTGGGTGCCCGCCTCCCCTGAGATCACAGTCATTATAACGCGAGATGATGATGCTATGTTGCTGCAGCCTATCATATGCCCCTGTGTATGTTGCTTTAATAAACTCCATTTCTGCTGTGCCTGGCTTTATTTTTACATAATTTGACTATATGCCATTTGTATGCCATGTATACATATGGCATATAGTCAAATTATGTAAAAATAAAGCCGGGTATGGCAGAAATGGAGCTTATTAAAGCAACATACACAGGGGCATGTGATAGCCTGCGGCAACGGTGCGCCATCATCTCGCGTTATGACTCAGATTTCGGGGGCGGGCACCCAGCTGGCACTGCGGCATTTACAATACATCGGCTGGAGCAGAGGGGACTTAAAATTTTAGGAGCAATACAGTAGGAATATTATTTATTTTCTATTGTGCTGGCAGGAAAAATTGGGGTACTGAAGCCCTGCTCTGTGCATCGGTCAGGGCTTGTAGTCACCCCATAGTTCTCCTTTAACTTGATGGGTAGTAAGGTAAACACTGAAGTACAGTGCTCAACAGAGGGCAGGACAGAGGTAAATGGTAAAATAGACAAGGGCAAAAAGAGCAGGCATGGGGGGAAAAAAGGATAAAGCCAACATTAAATGGAGGGCAATGAGTACCAGTGCCAGTAGTCTGGGAAACAAGCTTCCTGAGCTAGTAGCCTTGATGGAAGATGAACACTTGGATATTGTGGCAGTCACAGAAACATCGTACATGGGGAACCATGACTGGGATGTCAACATACCGGGGTACACAGTCTACAGAAGGGACAGGGAGGGGAAAGAGGAGGTGGAGTAGCTCTATACATAAGGGAAGGGATCAAAGCTACAGAACTAAAAAGTAAAGGGGGAGGACAAGAGGCACTCTGGGTCACCTTGGAGACAGGAAATGGCATTACAATCCACACAGGGGTTGTATACAGACCCCCATCTCAAGGGGAGGAAATGGACGAGAAAATGATAGAGGACATTCTCAAAATGTCTGAAAAAGGGGAGATACTGTTAATGGGGGACCTGAATATGCCAGATGTTAACTGGATGACATGTACTGCAGCCACATCCAAGAGCAGGGTCATTCTCAATGCCCTGCAGGGGGCAGACCTTAGACAGCTAGTGGTGGAACCCACTCAGAAGGAAGCAATACTAGACCTGGTACTCTCCAAATGGAGAGAGGATCACAAATTTAGAAGTTGTAGACATCTGGGAACAAGTTTAACACTGCACAGTGTGCTTCACAATAAGCACAACCATGGAGACAAACCATACAAAACAAGCATACTGGACTTTAGAAGGGCTGACTTTGGCAAAATGGGTGAATACCTGAGGAATACACTAGCAAATGGGCAAAAAGGAGGGTAGAAGAACAATGGAGAAAATCAAACTGCCATCATAGAGGCGACAAGCCTTTTGTGAAAACAGATAAAGAAAACAAAGCAGAGTAAAACCACTATGGTTCTCAAAAAGAGGATGCAGGGAAGGTTAAGGAGAAAAAGGCTGCATTCAAAAGTATAAAGGCATCACAGAAGGAGCACGACAGGAACTGTATCAATTAAAGCAGAAAGAAGTGGGGAAGGCAGTCAGAATAGCAAAAGCCCAAACTAAGGAAAAATAGCCAAGTCAGTTAAGAAGGGGATAAAACCTTTATAGGTACATTAGGGAGCATAGAAAGGTTAAGGGAGGAATAGTGAAGATTAATAAGGGAGAGAGGAGGTGGGCAGAGGGAGACAGTGAAAAGGCAGAGATACTGAATGAATACTTTTGCTCAATATTCACAAAAGAAGATGAGGAGGAGTTACCTGAACCAGACAATATAAGCACTCTGGGTAGGGGGGTTGACACCAGTCCATTCACAGAAGAAAGAGTCCTGAAAGAACTCCTAAAACTCAAGGTGGACAAAGCAATGGGGCCTGATGGGATTCACCCCAGAATCCTAAAAGAACTAAGGGAGGACCTAGTGACACCACTGACCACACTTTTAACAAATCATGGGAGGATGGGTGGTACCTGAGGACTGGAGGAGGGCAGATGTGATTCCCCTTCACAAAAGTGGGAGCAAGGCAGAAGCAGGAAACTACAGACCTGTAAGTTTGACCTCAGTGGTAGGGAAAATGATGGAATCACTCTGAAAGAAAGAACTGTTGAGTACCTAGAGGCCAGCGGGGCACAGGACCCAAAGCAGCATGGATTTACAGCAGGAAGGTCATGTCAGATGAATCTAATAGATTTCTTTGACTGGGTGACCAAAGTAATAGACCAGGGAGGGACTGTGGATATGGCCTACCTAGACTTTAGCAAGGCATTTGACAGTCCCGCACAAAAGATTAATAATCAAGTTAGCCAGCTTGGGAGTGGGTCCCAGGGTGGTAGCCTGGGTTGCAAACTGGCTGCACAACAGGACACAGAAGATAATAGTGAGTGGCACACATTCCGAAGAAAGGGGGGTCACTAGTGGAGTACCTCAGGGCTCAATACTGGGTCCAGTCCTCTAACATCTTTATAGGTGACATTGCAGAGGGTCTGAAGGGAAAGGTATGCCTCTTTGCAGATGATACAAAGATCTGTATCAGAGTTGATACACAAGGGGGGGTAGAAAGGATGAGAAGGGACTTGGCAAGGTTGGAGGAATGGTCAGACATATGGCAACTTAGATTCAATGCAAAGAAGTGCAAAGTAATGCACCTGGGAAACAAAAACCCAGGAGAAGAGTACACAATAGCAGGGGAGGTACTAACAACAACAAAAATGGAACGGGACTTGGGGGTAGTCATATCGGATGATCTAAAGGTGGGTAAGCAATGTGAGAAGTCAGTGAGGAGAGCCAGGGGGATACTGGGATGCATAGGAAGGGGCATCACAAGTAGAAAAAGGGAAGTTGTTATCCCTCTGTACAGACAGTTGGCGAGACCCCATCTGGAGTACTGTGTGCAGTTTTGGAGACCTCACCTACGCAAGGACATAGACAGGATGGAAGCAGTCCAGAGGAGGGCAACTAAAATGGTGCAGGGTTTGCATCAGAAGTCATATGAAGAGAGACTGAGAGAGCTTAATATGTATACCCTTGATGAAAGGAGGGACGGGGGGACATGATAGAAACGTTCAAGTACCTCAAGGGAATCAACAAAGTCCAGGAGGGTAGCATCTTTCAGAAAAAGAGATGTATAAGAACAAGGGGACACAATTTAAAGATAGAGGGGGGACGGCTCAGGGGTAATGTGAGGAAATCTTTTTTCACGGAGATAGTGGTAGATGCGTGGAACTGCCTTCCTGGGGAGGCTGTTGGGGCTAAAACAGTGGGGGAATTCAAATATGCATGGGACAGACACAAGGCAGTTGTAGTGGGGGGTGGCAGGAAGTAAACTGTTAACTAGAATCTGCAGCTTATCCAGTAGGTAGGGAAATGGGCAGACTGGTGGGCCAAGTGTTCTTTATCTGCCGTCAAAGTCTATGTTTCTATGTTTTAACAAACTCTACATTGTTTGATAAATGGTTTTTCTTACCATACATTTAAGAAGTACCAACTTTTCTTATACTTACTTGATTTCTGTTGTTCTTTCTTCAAATGAAATCACTGTTCACCTTCATTTAGGTAAAATGGCCCAATTGATAGTTATATCATAAGATGCTTTCCCTCTTTTAAAACATAGTAAGTTTGAATGCAATCCTTTTGGGTGCTGAAATAGTTAATTGCCTCGTGGCAGCTATATTTTCCACTCCTAAACTGAAAAGGGTCTGATTTTTGTGAGGCTTTATAACTCTTACAATTAGTAGCAGTGCATTATAATATGCAAATTAGTTCTGCAAATGGATTTCTCTGTAGGTTCGTCATTGTTTCTGCAACAGTTCAGTAACTTCACAAACTCTGTGCTGATGAACAGGTCATCAGCTTGATTCATGAACTCAGCTGAAGAGCAGTTGATGAACTGATGGATGTTCAACCATTCATGAACATTCATTGAAGTTCATGAGTTGAACTTCATTTTGACTGGGCACATACTGAGCTATAAGACATGGGGAAGGTGGATGAGGGGCACAGGATGTACATCCAGAACTACTGGACAGGGGGAAGACATACAAGTGACACTACCGGTTTTCTCAAACAATGACCACTCATAAATGTGCAGAGGTGGCCAGATAGGGTCAATCAGAAAGAACCTCTTCCAGAGTTTTCACATATTAAAAGTTTAAACTGGATGAGAAACTACTTGGGGAGGAGGGTTTCAGGGTCCACTTCCATTTAAGTGCATGCAGATGGGTGTAGATCACACAGTGCAGACATTTATTTATCTAGTTTTTGTTTTAAGAATGTAAGCCCCCCCTTTAAAGAGGGGCTTATGCTCCCGATTAGGCATCTCTTTCCCCCTCCTACCCCCCACAGAGCTAGAGAATTTTTAGTGCTCTAAGGGATATTGACTGCTAGATGCCTCAGGGTGGTAGCAGAGAGTAGGTTTAGGGAGTATATAAGAGATGAGACAGGAAGCTTCAGGGCCTTTCCGTCCTGGGCATTAGGCTGGGTCTGGAGGAGCAGAGTTAGGTGGGCAAGTAAGGGAGCTCAGTGGACTGGGAGGGCCAGTTGGGGGACCCCTCCCCAAACTGGAGACAGGTCGGCCTACTCAGCATCATGGTCAATGAGAAGCTGGGGGGAATGGAGCTCCATGGGGGAAGTATGGTTAGCCAGATCCTGCATTATTGGGGGCAGGGAAAGTAGGTGGCTATGTGAGGCCAGGAAAGGTAGGAGCCCTTAGAAACCTCTGTGAAATGTGATCCCTGGGCTGCCAGGGCTGTGGGGGCAGTGGCAAGATCCCCACAGGAGGAAATCCAGTGGCAGCTGCTCTCTATCTCTCTCTATCTCTCTCTCTCGTACTCGATGTGGCAGGGCGGCCTGTGGGCAAAGGGAGGTGAGGGGCCTTTCACCTGAATATGGGGCCTGCTTGGAGGGGCAGGTCCTGGGGCACTGGTACTAGGAGGCTGGGCGGGTCACAGGCCGCAATGGCAGGCCTTGGAGGGTAGCCCTCGGTTGGTGCTTAACGCAAGTCCAGGAGGTGCTGAAGGGGATGTGGGCCTGGCAGGGATTCCCTGTAGAGGAACAGCAGAAATTGGAGCAACTTTGGGCTATCCGTGTGAGAAGGCAGGTGGTTTGGAGGGATCTAGGCAGTGCCCATGCCCAGGATCTCCTCAGTGGCAGGACAGCCAGTAGCAGGCTGGAGTACTGGAGCAGGGCTGGGTTTTGGGGCCGCTGCACCAGTGGAGCCATTAAGAGGAAAGGCTGAGTGGAATGAAGGTGGCAGATGCTGAGGTAGCACCAGTACAGAGCTAAGCTTGAAGTGGGTTATGAGCCTAGGTCATAAAGAAAGATCCTGGCACCCCTTGTGGCTTGGGCCAGCACCCAGGGGTTGAGGTCGGAGAAGTAGCCCACTTTCCCACACCAGAGTATGGGGGGACAACCAGTGCCAGTGAGTGGGTTACTTGGAGTTAGTAGACCAGAAAAAGGTTTGGCTTACCAGATCCAGACAGCCAGGAGATTGCAGGGATCTGAGTTCGAGAGGTCTTGGGCAAAGCATCCAAGAGAGAGAGAGAGAGAAGGAAAATCCTTGCTTGTTACTGCCTTAAGATCCATCATTTCTGCTACCTTAAATGTCCAGCCAGTATGTCTGTAAAAAGTTTGATTAGCTCCATCAAGCTGCTTTATTTAAATGAAGTATGTGACCCATGCATTGCTGGGAATCATTTGCTGTGCAGGAGCTAAATAAAAAAGCTAGTTGGGAGAAGAACAGCAGTGATGTACCTTATTTAAACTGAAAGGGGGAAGCTAATGAAATGAAATCCTTCTTCCCTTTTCCCCTTTCTTTTCAGCTAAATTAATTTGTCATAAGTTGCATTCCAGATGAAATTTTCATCCTGCCCTTGGCGGGGCTGAGGGGGCTCCAGAAATTATAGCTGTGCAGTGTGGAGTTCCTGGTCCGTTGTGATAACATTCAGGGAGAATCCAGATTTTATAGGTGAAGGTGAGAGTGCATGCATTTTGAAGATGCCAGAAAGGCAGGCCATACCTTTTCCTGCCTTGTATGCAGTGCATTTGTCTCAGTGTTTAGCGCTTGAGGGTACCCCTCCTTTAATGACCCCCGGACCATCTGCGAAAGAATGTATACCCTTCAGGGTGCCTTCTTCAAGCAACTGGTCATGGAACCATCTCAGCAGAAGGCAATACTGGACCTTGTGCTTACAAACAGGGACAGTGTGATGGGGGTAACAGTGGGGGAGCACCTGGGGAACAGTGACCACCAGTCATTGTGGCTTCATATCACAGAAGGAGCAGAACCAAACCACACAAAAACATGTATTTTGGATTTTAGGGGGACAGACTTTAGTAAAATGGGGAGATGCTTGAAAGAGGCATTAAGAGGAATGGGGCAGGAATCAGTGGTTGAAGAACAGTGGGCAGTATTTAAAATGGGGATTACAAGAACAACAGAATTATGCATCAAGCAGGTTAGCAAGGGGAAAAGGAAGAGGAGGCCATTATGGTTTTCCAAGGAGGTATCAGAGAAAGTGAAAGCCAAAAAGATTGCATTCAGGCAATACAAAAAGACACAGGCAGAAGGGGATATGGAGAAGTACCAGGAGAAGCAAAGGGAGGCAGGGAGGTCAGTAAGGGAAGCCAAAGCTCAGACAGAAGAGCACATTGCAAAATCAGTGGGTAGAGCGGACACAACCTTTTACAGGTACATAAGTGGAAAAAAGAAAGGCAAAGGGAGGGATAATGAGACTGAAGGTGGAAGATGGGGGTCATGGAGGATGACAACAGTAAAGCTGACATATTGAACAGGTTTTCTGCTAGTCTTTACTGAGGAAGAGAGGGTAATGGGTCTGAAGGGAGTACAAGGGTGGAATGGTGCAGAAATGGACACAAGTCCCTTTACACAAGAAAGGGTCCTGAAGGAACTGGAAGTAATAAGAGTTGATAAAGCAATGGGGCCAGATGGGGTGCACCCCAGGGTCCTTAAAGAACTAAGACAGGTTGTGGCTGAACCTCTGGCAATCCTGTTAACCGATCACTGGAAACAGGGGAGGTACCCAAAGACTGGAGGACAGCAGATGTAGTCCCCTTATACAAAAGTGGTAACAAAGAGGAAGCGGGGAACTACAGACCAGTCTGCCTCACCTCGGTAGTGGGGAAGATCATGGAAGCACTACTGAAGGAGAGATTGGTGGAACATCTGGTTGTCAATGGACTACAGGACCCAAGGCAGCAGGGTTTCACCAGGATGAGGTCATGTCAGACCAACCTCGTTGAATTATTTGACTGGTTGACTAGGGAGGTGGATCAGCTGATGGCAGTGGACATGGCATATCTGGACTTCAGCAAGGCCTTTGACACTGTGCCACATAGAAGACTATTACACAAACTAGAGAATATCGGTGTGGGCAGGACAGTAGTGCAGTGGGTAGGTAACTGGCTAGGCAGCAGGACACAGAGGGTGGTGGTAAATGGCTATCGCTCCACAGAGGGAAGAGTGACCAGTGGGGTACCACAGGGATCAGTGCTGTGACCGGTCCTATTCAACATCTTCATCAGTGACATTGCGCAGGACCTAGAAGGCAGAATTTCCCTGTTTGCGGATGACACAAAGCTCTGTAACAGAGTAGACACACCAGAGGGTGTAGAGAGAATGAGAAGGGACCTGCAGAAACTTGAAGAATGGTCAGGAGTTTGGCAGTTGAAATTCAATGCAAAGAAGTGCAAGATAATGCATATGGGGCACAAAACCCTGGCACAATATATCAGTTGGGGGTGAGGATTTAGCATGCACCAAGCACAAAAGGGATCTTGGGGTTATCATCTCTGATGACTTCAAGGTAGGGAAACAGCGTGACAGGGCAGCAGGTAAAGCAAATAGGATGCTGGGATGCATAGGCAGGGGCATCACCAGCAGGAAAAGGAGGTCATAATTCCACTATACAAGACACTAGTGAGGCCCCACCTGGAGTACAGTGTACAGTTCTGGAGACCTTACTTACATAAGGACATAGACAGGTTAGAGAAGGTTCAGAGGAGGGCAACAAAGATGATACATGGATTGCATCACAAGTCTTATGAGGACAGGTTGAAGGAATTGAATACGTACTCCCTGGAGGAGAGGAGGGAGAGAGGGGATATGATAGAGACAAACAAGTATCTTACAGGGAGGAACAGGGTGCAGGAATACACTATTTTAAGCAAAATATATGTTCCAGGACTAGAGGGCATGGGATGAAGTTGGAGGAAGACGATTCATAGGAAGCGTGAGGAAGAATTTCTTCACAGAATGGGTGGTGGACAAGTGGAACACCCTGCCAGAGGAAGTGGTGGGGGCTGAAACAATCACGGGATTTAAGAATGCATGGGACAGATAAAAGGAATTCTAGAGGTCAGGGTTAAGGGCAACATACTTCTAGGAAAACATAAAATAAACTTACAAGCTCAAAAGGGCAGACTGGGTGGGCCGTAGGCCCTTATCTGCCGACACTGTCTATGTATCTATGTAAACAGGGGGCAGGTGGGGGGGGGTTACAAGAGGTTGGTACACTAGACAAATAAATGCCTACTTTCAGATACAACCCGGAAGAACAACACTGGGCAAGGAAAGGGCATCACCAGAAGAGGAGACCATGGGAGGGGCAAAGGAGGGGGGTAACCAGTCAAAGAAGTCCCCCTCAGGAAGACTTTTGTTGAAGCACTGGGGTTTTGGTGTGGCGGTGTACCCACACCTGCATCTTTAAAGTACCTGCAATAAAAAAGGAGAATTTTTGCATTTACAACTGACTCCTTTTTTTTTATACACAGAAGATTGGTGAGTGCTTTGCTTTGCTTGCTTGACTGTTGGACTTGTTTGGGGGTTAGCAGCCCTCTGCAGAGCACTGGGCTCAACATAACCACTGAGCACACCTGTTTCTTGCTTATTTTGAACTTCACAGTGGAGGGATGTTCGAGACCTTCAAATACTTGAAGGAAATAAATAGTGAACAAGAAGGGTCTCTTCAAGCTCGGTGGGAATCGAAACATGAGTACACAGTCTCAAGTTGGAAGGGGAGTGTTGGGAGAGAGACTAGGAGACACTTCTTCACAGAGAGGGTGGAGGCCGGCTGGAATGGCTTTCCTGAGGAGGTAGTTTCATTGAAAATGGTGGACTGCTTCAAGAGGGGCTGGTATAGAGTTAAGGGAAAAAAGGGTCAAGAGGGGGTGGAGGGAGGAGAGGGGCTGGTCAGGGAAGGGAGCAGGGTCAGTAGCTGACACTGAGGACCTTGCAATATGAGCAGACTCGATAGACCTCATGGCCTTATTCTGCTGGCCTCATCATATGTGCTTTATGTTCATATGATACAACTCCATTTGCAGAGAAAAAAGTCCTGAAGAGACTTACAGCTCTGAAAGTGGACAAGGCTATGGGATTGGATGGGATATACCCAATGGTATTAAAAGAGCTAAGGGAGGTTCTAGCTGCCCCACCGATGTCCTTATTCACTGGAAACAGGCATGCTTCTGGAGGACTGTAGAAGAGCAGACATGGTCCCTCTACATGGGAGTGGCAGCAGGAAGGAGGCTAGCAACTAACGGCTGATCAGCCTCACTTCAATGGTGTAGAAATTAATAGAAACCTTGCTGAAGAAAGACTGGTAGAGTATCTTGAATCCAATGGGCTGCAAGACCACAGGCAGCATGAATTTATGGGACAGGTGAGGTCATGCCAGATGAATCTGATTAATTTCTTCCACGGGTGGCCAAGGAAATAGATTAGGGGAGGGCAGTGGATGTAGCCTATCTTAACTTTAGCAAGGCCTTCAATACTATACTGCACAGGAGCCTGATTAAGAAACGGAGCAGCCTAGGGGTGTGATCCAAAGCGGTGAATTGGGTTAGAGATCGGTTAATGAATAGACGTCAAAGGTTGGTGGCCAACGGCACTCACTCTAATGATAGGAGAGTGACCGCCAGCATGCCACAGGACTCAGCACTGAGACTGATCCCTCTTCAATGTCTTCAATATCATGCAGAAGAACTAGAAAGGAAGGTATGCCTTTTTGCAGATGATAAAATCTGTAATAGAGTAGACACTCGGGAGGGTCTGGAGAGAATGCACAGAGATCTTGGGGGAAACTCGAGAAATGGTCAAGATCATGGCAGTTGGGGGTTCAGTGCCAAAAACTGCAAAATCATGCACCAAGGGCATAGGAACCCAGGAGCAGAGTACAGAATGGGGGAGATACTGAGAGTCAATAAGCAGGAATGGGGCTTTGGAGTTGTCTTATCTAATGACCTCAAAGTGGGAGGGTGGTGCAACAAAGCAGAGCATAGGGCTAGTGGGATGCTGGGGTGCATAGGGAGGGGTATCACCAGCAGGAGGAGGGAGGTGGTGTTACCATTGTATCACTCACTGGTGAAACCCCACCTGGAGTATTGCCCATTTCT
Organism: Neoceratodus forsteri; assembly: GCA_016271365.2. Lineage (NCBI taxonomy): Eukaryota > Metazoa > Chordata > Ceratodontiformes > Ceratodontidae > Neoceratodus > Neoceratodus forsteri. The sequence continues at coordinate 131,406,210 of CM028129.1, read as the reverse complement.
GAACGTTGCACCTCTGAAAGGGTATAGACATGGTGGAGGCAGTCCAGAGGTGGGCAAGGCAACTAAAATGGTGCAGGAGCTGCACAAGAAATTCTATGAGGAGAGCAAGTCACAAGTGGGGTACCTCAGGTATCAGTCCTGGGGCCAGTCCTCTTCAGTATCTTCATTAGTAATATTGCAGATGGACTGGAGGGTAAGGTGTGCCTGTTTGCAGATGACACCAAGATCTGCAACAGAGAAGATTATCCAGATGGGGTGGGCAGAATGAGAAGAGATCTGGAAAAACTGGCAAACTGGTCGGAAGAGTGGCAACTGGGATTTAACGCAAAGAAGTGCAAGATTATGCACATAGGGAAGAGAAAACCTGAAGCCTCCTATAGATTGGGGGGGAGTTGCTGGCAATCACAAGGGAAGAAAGAGACTTGAGCATCATCATCACAGATGACATGAAATCATCCAAGCAGACCACTAAAGCAGTAGGTAAGACTAGAGGGATGTTGGGGTGTATTAGTAGGGGTATCACAAGTCATAAGAGGGAGGTAGTACTCCTTCTTTACAAGACACTGGTTAGGCCCCATCTGGAGTACTGCATGCAGTACTGGAGGCCACACCTGCACAAGGACATTAACAAAATGGAGGCAGTCCAGAGAAGGGCAACCAAAATGGTGCATGGACTGCATCAGAAAACATATGAGGACAGATTAATGGAGCTCAATATGTATACCCTAGAGCAAAGTAGGGAGAGAGGTGATATGATCTAAACATTCAAACATCTTAAGGGTATTAACAAGGTAAAAGAGTCTACCATGTTTCAATATAAGAAAAATAGCAGGACAAGAGGACACAGCATGAGATTAGAGGGAGACCGATTAAGTGGTAATGTGAGGAAGTTATTTTTCACAGAATGGGTGGTGGATGCATGGAATGGCCTTCCTCAGGAAGTGGTGGGTATGAATATCGTGCAGAGCTTCAAACAGGCATGGGATAGGCATAAGGGAACAATACAGATGAGTATGAATAAACAGGCCATTGACAGAGTAAAGGCCTATGGCACATTTGTAAGGTAGAAAAAATTAGCAGACTGGATCAGCCTTGCGGTCCTTATCTGCCATCAACTTCTATGTTTCTATGATCTCAACATGGGTTCCACCATGCCACGGCAATATGAATTGCGGCAAATGTTAGAACAACAACGGCACAACACCAATTGGTGTTGTGCCATTGCTGGGGAAAAGTGTGTTTTCTGTAGGGGGCTCTGCCCCCCCCACACACACACACTTCAGATAACCAACTCTGAGTCAGAGTTGGTTCAGGGAGGGGGCGAACACCCTGGTGGCAGCAGTTTCAGGAACCCAGTAGACCATCACAGCAAACTGTCAAAAATGTTGCTGTGATGGTCTTCACTGTTTTCCCATCATTGTGCTGACATGATACCCTCAACATGTACACCCAGGAAGATCGAGCACAGTGAAAGGGGACATGATGGAGACCAACAAGTACCTCATAGGGGTGAATAGGCTGCAGAAGAGGAGTCGTCTTCAAAATGAGACAGAGCAGCAGGACCGGGGGGCATGCAATGAAGCTGGAAAGGAGGCATTTAAGAGGGATGTAAGGAAGTACTACTTAATTGAAAGGGTGGTAGACACCTGGATCAGACTGCCAGTGGAAGTGGTGGAGGCAAAAACGGGGGAGGGCTTCAAGCATGCATGGACTAGACATAGAGGGATATTTGTAAATAGGCTGAGAGGAAGGAGGGAGGGTCGCCAGAGGCCAGTTAGGGTCTTCGAAGATGGACTAGGCAGGGAACATCTGGGCAGACTGGGTAGGCCAAGCAGCCCTATTTTGCCAATAAGTTTTATGTTTCTATGTTTAAAAAAAAAATCTTAAGGTAAGCAAATGAGCAGCGAATATTACAGCACAAAGAGATGCTGGTCTACTCGTGGATGAAGAAACCAGCATCATCATAACAAAGGAAAAAGGGGTGGCAGAATTCCTGTATGAGTATTTTGCATAAGTTCCTAAGTATTCGGAGAGGATAGAGATGAGTGATATTTGACAGTGGTGTTATTCAAGGGGTGGCAGGAGGACAAACAACAGCATATATATGTAACACTTAATAGAGTTGAGAAAATGCTGAAAATTGTATGTGAACTGAGCAATGGGCCTAGTAGGATGCGCTTAAAAAAACTTGCTGGAGTTAATTAAGGAACTAGCCATGCCATAAGCAGTTACGATCAATGAATCAGTCAGAACTGCATGTTTATTTATTTAAATTGTTTTGCTAGGTAAACATACAGAGATACAACAAAAATCTTGTTTACAGATGTGACCTGGGAGGAGTGAAAGGGGGAGGAGAAAGGTGGGAACACATCAGTCAAATGAAAAACAAATCAATAATATACATGCTGTACAGAATCGATCAAAATTGTATTTCTTTAGCATTATTCCAGAAGATCAAAGTGCCTTGCATCCTAGTACACATTAAAATGCACAATACAATCATGAATAAATGTAAAATCTCAGTACAGTAAACTTAAACTTAAATGAATATAAAATCTCAATACAGTAAACTTGAACTTAAATTTCCTCAGGAAGCTTACATAGTCACAATAAAAGGTACAGACCCAGCAAGGGAGTGTATACTGTCTTACATACAAGCAGCTTCAAATCCAGTTTCAAAATGAGTAGCCGGGTGCAATCAAAATGGGATATAAAGAGAAGCTTTAGGAACTGTTTAAGAAAGAGGATACAGGTAGGTGGACAACTACCTGAAGCAGGGCGGTTCTACATCTGTGGGAGTCAGTGGCAAAAGGCAAGCTGACTGGATATGCCTGATGAGTGGAGAGAGTGGCCCATATAATGGCAATATTCAAAAAAAGGCTACAGGGCAGAACTAGGGAACAGCAGGCCAGTCAACTTGGCATCACAACATGGGTATGACCAAGGCTAAAGCTGGGGGGCAAGGATCTAATGAGCTTTTCACACCGATACCAAAGTCATTGACCATTTTACAAGTGGAAGGGGACTAGAAACCCTCACCCCCCCAGTGGGTGTTCCCACAATCATTACCAGGGAGGCTGCTAGAGACAATCATTAGAAACAGACTTGTCGAACACTTATAAGCAACTGACTTGGACTCAGTTGGCTGGTACTGATTCTCAAGGGGAAAGCCAGACAAATGTCCTTGTATAAAGGATCTAGAAGTGGGGAAGCCTGCGGATGCAGTATAATGTATCTATACATCACGAAAGCATTGGATACAGTACCACACAAGAGGTTAGTTGGTGAGCAGAAGAATCCAGATGTTTATTATTATGGTTAATAAGTTTTATTGATTTGACTTATTAAGACGATACAAACATTAAAACAGTTGGATGCATTGCAAAGGTCTTACAGACTGTTACATATGTCTGTAGAAGTAGAGAACGGAACATGCTGGCCAAATAGTAATGAACTGAATATACTAGCCAGGTAAGCAGTAAGATAATACTCTGTGCCTGGATGTACAACTCCTATCCAGCTGGAGATTAACTTTGAAAGTATTAGCAGTTGGTGCATTGCATTATGGCTAACTCATACAAACATATCTTACCTGGCCCCATCCTGCTAGTTTCTGCAGTATTTGACAAAGCATCAGAAATTATGAGAGGTCCAGGGCCACTGTCCTCTACTTTATGCCTACAAAATACAAGAGATCACACCCACAAAGCAAACAGGTCTTCATTGTCAGAGAAGATACTGTCCTTTACTGATATTATACCATGTCATCCATAGAGCAGGGTCCCCTATAACTCAGTAACAATCTCTCCAGCACTTACCCCTAAATGCACCATGAAAGGAGACCATTATAGTAGCATGGTTGTGCCTATTCAGCCGATTCCCTCCCTAGGTTTCAAAAACAGAAGGAAGGGAGTCCAGAGGGCAGTATATTTAAAGAGGGTATTGGTCACAGTATGTGATATTCTGGCCCAGTTGTCAGCTTGCGCAATAGAGGTAAGTACCTCCCCCAGGGAGGGGATTATCTGGGACCGTCATTTACACAGTAGGAGTCTTTTAACCTGCATACTTAGTGTCAGTAGTAGTTTCAACTCGGAGAGACGAAGGTGAGGGGCCGGGGTCCGGAGTCCTAATAACAGCAACTTGGGGGACTGACGCACAGGCTTCCTAAGTATTTTGGACCTCATCTCGCAGGTAGCCTGCCATAGGGGCTGGATCAGCCTGCAGGACCAAAGTATATGGAACAGGTCACCTGGGAGTTCCTGACACCTCCAACACAGGTCAGACTGAGCCAGCTTGCCTTGGCGAGGGACTACAGGAGTCCGAGTACCAGGGAGTGAATTATCTTGTTCGTATTAATTGACTACTGTATCAGGATATCGCCCGTGAGCTAATTTTAGACAAGAGTTCCACTCCAGGTTTGTAATAGGGGCATGCAGTGCTTTTTCCCATTTATGCTTGGATTCCTCTGCTTGGGACGGGATGGTGCTCTGAATGGCTGCATAAACCCGACTTGACTGTCCTCTTTCTGGGGCCAGCCATGACTCTACCTGGGAGATGTATTGCTCTTGGTGCTGCTTATGCCTGCACGTAAGGATGGCACTTCTTATTTGAAGGAATCGCCAGAAGTCTTTGAGAGAGATCCCATAAGAGCTCTGCAGGTCCTCAAAGGAGTTAAGGGTATCTGTACCAGGAATGAGCATATCTCGAAGCAATGAGATACCACCATGTTCCCATGAGGGCCATGCAATTGGTTGTTTATTGATGGTAATCTCATTATTGCCCCGTAGTGGGGTAAGTCTTAGGGGAGATGGGGAGGCGCCCAACTTCTTATGCACCTTGGCCCAATATTCCAGAGAGGGACCTATAGTAGAATGAGAGTGAGTGCCCTTAGGGGGATGGTTAAATAACAATAGTACCAAGTGAGTATGCTGACACACCTCTCTCTCCATATCCAGACACAGGGGAGCATTGTGTTTAGGGAAAAGGAACCATTTTAACGTCTGAGCCAGCTGAAAGGCCCATTTATATCCCTCTAACCACGGAAGACCACAGCCCCCTTCCGACCAATGAGCTCTGAGCTTATTTGTACTGTACCTAGGTTTCTTACCCTCCCACAAAAAGGATCCCAGTAGGGAGTCTAACTTAGTAAACCAATAACGAGGTATTTTCAAAGGGATGTGGGAGAGAAGATGCATAATTTTTGGTGCTGTGACCATTTTAATTGCAGATATTTTGCCTACAAGCGACAGTCAAAGAGATTTCCATCTGTCCAGTTCTGTACGAATGGACGCAAAAAGTGGTTTCATATTCAGGTCCCAGATTTTATGCAGATTAGGAGAGATAGTAATGCCCAAGTAGGTAATCCCCTCCGGGGCCCATCGGAGCCCATGCTGAGTAACAATTTGAGAGGTACACTTGGAGTTTAAAGGTAGGACCCCTGTCTTGGCCTGGTTAATCTTGAGCCCTGAAAATGTAGAGAAATCTGACAAGGTGACCAGTAGGGGAGGGAGGGAGGTGACAATATTGGCTATAGGGAGCAACAGGTCATCCGCATACATAAGAGTAGGGTATGCCCTTGTTCCCACCTGGACCCCGGAAATTAGAGGATTTTGCCTAATAGAGGCCGCCAGGGGTTCTATTGCCAATACAAAAAGTAGTGGGGAAAGTGGGCAGCCCTGCCGGGTACCCCTACCCAGTATGAATGGGGGAGACAGCATCATATTGGTGAGTATCTGTACAGCTGGGGATGAATATATTGCCCCAATCCAGGCCTGAAACCCCACCCCCAAGCCCATAGTGCCAAGTACTTGTTGGACATAGTCCCACTCCAGAGAATCAAAGGCCTTTTCAAAATCTATTGCAATGGCAGCAGGGGGGGAAGATAATGTTTGGGCCTTATAGATTAAATTTACCAACGATCTAATATGGTCGGCGCTAAAGCGGCCCATAACAAAGCCTACTTGGGATGGGTGGATCAAACTGGGAAGGAGAGGATTGTCTATTAGCTAGTATTTAGCTAGCACCTTGCTATCAGCATTCAATAATGAAATAGGGCGGTAGCTGAACGCTTTAAGAGGGTCTTTACCTTTTTTTGGTAGGATAGTAATAGTCACCTCCCTAAGGGATGAAGGGAGAGACCCTGTTTGCAATGACTCAGTAAATACTTGTTGCAATACCGGAGAGATTATGGAATGCAATAGCTGCCACACTTCAATAGGGAAACCGTCCCCTCCTGGGGCCTTTCCCTTTTTAAGGGAGAGGATAGTGTCTGCCACCTCCTGGGTTGAGATCGGGGCATCTAGGGCATTAGCTTGGGCTTCTGAGATTTTTGGGAGATGTAGGGACTCCAGAAATGGGCGGACCCTCTGGGGGTCTGGGGCTCTGGAGGATCTATATAACGAGGAGTAAAAATCCATCATTATTTGATTAATACCTTGCACCGAGGTCTGGGTCCTACTCCCTGCATCTTCTAAAGCCACTGTATGCCTTTCGGCTTGCTGCTTTTTGAGATGGTATGCCAGCAGCTTACCCCCTTCCTTCCCACGTCCCAATATTTATGCTTGAGTCTAATGATCAAAATCTCTGCCTTTCTAGAGACCAGCTCATTCACTTGCATCGTCAGAGAGGTAACCTTGTGACCTGCTTCTGACCTAAGGGAAGGGACACGAAGGGCCTTAAAAGCAAGCTCTACTTCTCGGAGTTGTCATTCTAGCCCCCTCAAATGTTGTTCCCTCCTCTTTCGGCGCTGGCTTGCATACCCTACTATCGCCCCTCTTAGAGTAGCTTTGAATGCCTCCCATGTGGTACCCACAGAGTTACCTGCTATGAGGCTATGCCAAAAAATTCCGTTGCTTCCTTTTGAAGCCAAGGGGGAAAGTCTGGGTCTCGAAGTAGCAATGGGTCCAGCCTCCATGCCGGAGACTTAGGGAGAGGGGGGGCCCCATGTGAAGGCATGATGCACAGGGGCATGATCCGAGATAACTAAGGGATGAATAAGGGTATTAACAGTGTTACTAGTAATAGTAGGAAAGGTGAGACAGAAGTCTATTCTACTAAGAGAACTATGTACTAGGGAATGAAAGGTGTAGTCCTGCTGGGAGGGATGAAATAATCTCCAGATGTCCGTAAGGGCCAAATCTTGTTGTAATTGAGCAACTGCCATTACAGCCCTCGAGTGGGGCTCAGTATTGGAAGGGGATCTATCCAGGAAAGGGTCTAGAGTAAGATTATCGCCCCCTAATAAAATGGGGGTGTCTTCCAGAGCTATGGATCCCAGCATCTGGGCCAACTTGTGAAAGAAGGAGGGTGAGTCCTCATTCGGAGCGTATATGTTACCCAGGATCAGGGGGCCCTCCCCAGTATCCATGAGTACCACCACACATCTACCCTCAGGGTCTCTCACTTGTCTCTGCAATTTCCATTGTAGTTGCTTGTGAAGCAGAATCGCCACCCCTCTCTTTCTAGAGGAGGCCGAGGCATGAATGACCTGACCTATCCACTCCCTCTTCAGTCTATCAGGATCCCCCCAGTAAGTTTGGTCTCCTGCAGGAAGGCGACCCTTGCTCCCAGTCTCCTAAGGTGGCCCAAAACTTGCTTCCTCTTGTTTGGGGTGTTAAGCCCTCTGACGTTCCATGTCAGACAAGTGATATCACCTGTTAGTAATAGGGAGCAAATATTTAATTAAGAGATATATCAAGAACAACCAACAGATAGGGGGCTAGGGGCAGCCCAACCAGAAGAGGCAAATTTCTATAGAGCGTCACCAGATATGGAGAGAGTGGGTAAAGCCCATATATACCCTGCCCCTACCAGATGACCTTATACTAACAAATAACGAAACATCTGTGTGTGTCTCTTGTGAAACAAACATACATAAACACATTAACAAACTACATACATTGTCCACAGTGTACCATGCAATTTGGGGATATAGAGGCATCTCTTCAGCTGCAGAGCCCTGCTGTAGGCCAGCCCCTATTCCCAGGGCATTATCAAGTGGTAGCCATCCTTCCTTAGCACTATGGTGAGTGCGGGGGGGGAGGTTCCCCCCCCAAAAGAATCGAGCAACCCAATAGGAAGGTTGGACCACGAAGCTCATTGCAACCCCAGAGGGTTGAGAGAGCTGCTCCAGCAGTATAGATCAGAAGCAGGGGTAGTTAAAGTGGGACTACACAATGCTTCTAATGAGGTGGAGGTTTGCAGGAAAGAAAGTGGGGGAGGACTGGCCACTATTTCGGTGAGCCTAGGGTTATTGCTGATGGGTGCTAACATGCTCTCACAACAAAAATCCTGGTGAGGTCAGGCTCATCACACCTATGAAGAGCATAGTGTAAGCCACCCAATGCAGGGGCTAGAAGATCTTCCCTTGATAGAAAAAAATAATAATAAAAAAAAAAAATGCCAGAGGGGCCCAGGCCTGTGCCATTCACCACTTAGTGCCTCACGTAAAACACATCCTGGCTACCCATTCAGCACAACAGTTTACGCATGCCGACAAATACTTTCATATTATATGTAAAGCTACCAACAGTCCCTATTTTTCCAGGACAGTCCCTATTTTGGACAGCATGTCCCAGTCTCCCCACAAGTTTTGCAAAATGTTACTTTTGTCCCTTTTTTAGCTTACTTGTCCCAGTTTTGTCCCTTTTTTTTTGCTGACTGCTACTCCATGAGTGACAGTTATTTCTGCACCATTGTGGTGCTGCTTGGGCTGGAGAGCAGTTTGCAACTTCAGCCCCTGCGCCTGTGTTGCGCTGCAAGTATGTCAGTGGGAGCACAGTAAAGCATGTTCCTTCCTGTTAGATTAGACTGGGCAGTAGTGCAAGCAAGCACATGTGGATATCTGCCTGCCAGGAGCTGTGAGGAACTCCAGACAGAAAAGAGACCGGCAGCAGTGAACTAAGGTACTGAAACCTGATCAGCAGTAGGGAAGTGTGTGAAAACAATCTGGTGTGGTGGTGGGAGTCACTGAAGTGAAGTTTGCTCAGCAAATGAGGTGAGTGTAAGTGGGTTGGATGGGACTGTCAGGAAGAGCAATATATGCAGCTCGAATGTCTGATCACAATTTAACGCAGGTTTGCTTCTAGTGAACTTTCTGTACATCATGATTTGGAACTTGCTGCAGCAGCATGATGTATTGTTTAGTTTTAATCTGGATGTTTGCTACTGGTGTTACTGTGGGGCAGCATAGCCAGAGCAAGCAGCAAAATGTAACTGTATGCAGCATTGTCTGCGGTGGTGCCCGTGGGAGTAACATGGTGTCTGGGGGGAGTCATGGTCAGGATGGACCATCCCAGTTTTAGGCCTAGGAAAGCTGGTAGCTTTAATTATATAACACAGCTTCCCAGTGGACCTAACCCCCCCCCATACACACACAAGTAAGCGAGGTAGAACCCACAAAAGTTCTGCTGTTTAATCAGATGGTACAAAAAAGGCCTTCTTTTCCATCTAGACGTGTCTGGACCTTTGATCAGGATGTTCACTGAGAGCTTGTTGGTAGGCCTCGTTGAATCCCTCCCAGTATAGGAGTGAGGCATCTTCTCTGCCACATGGCAGTGCAAGTCGGGGGTCAAGGTTGGGGTGAAAAGGGGCTCGAAAGTTCCCTTACATGGGTAACATGGAGAAAGGGTAGCAGATGGGTCACCCAAGGAGATTGTCCACTGACGATCAATTTAGACACCCCAAACTCGCCCCATACCTACAACTCCCTGGGGGATTAAAAGAACAGGAACAGAAAGAAAATAGAAGGATGACTGCGTATCTGACCATGCTGGTGGGTTTTCTCTGATCAATTGCCCTGGAGAAGTAGAGTGCTCAGGATGGTCCACACTGAAGATGAGGTCTCCGCTGGTAGAGGAGGCCTCCATCGTAGCCTTTGGTGGACGCTGCCCTCCACTATCTGTTGGTCCGTTCTGCGGCTGGTGAGGAGTTGCTGATGGGGACAGGTAGCTGGGCTGCAACATAGGAGTAGGCCTGCCTTCCACAGTCGAATCCACAATGCCTGGGTGTTGATCCAGAGAGCTGGGGCCTAAAGCTTCATATCTATTAGCGGTGTGGTACGCCTGTAACGGATCTGGAGCAACAGTGTCCATGCTTGTGGCCTCCTCTGTGTCATCATGCCCTCTCTCCGAAGGATGCTCCCGGCGGCCGTGTTTTTTGAGGATTGCCTCTTTCGGTGTGTTTTTGGGGGGAGTTCCCAGTGTCGCTCCCTGAGGTCTTGCCAAACTGCAGGCCTGCTCACTGATGGAGAGGAGTGGCGATCCAACCCGTCAGTAGTAGTTTTGGCCGAAGGGGCTCCTGGGGTAGTGGTGGTGAATTCTTGTGGCCAGTTGCGCCGTAAAAAATCCATGAGTGCATCAGGAGATTCAAAACTGGTCGGGACTCCATTATGCATAACCCACATCATGGCTGGGTAAGGCAAAGAAAAGGACAGTCCAATACTGTGCATTTTATGCCTTGCCTCATAGTATGCTCGGCGTTTGTCCGACATATCCTTAGAGAAATCCTGAAAAGATGTGGATCCTGTTTGATCGCCACACTACATGCTGTAACTCACAAGCTCTAGTTAGGACCTTCTCTTTATCCCTAAAATCAATAAATCAGGCTATGATAGGTCGTGGTCTGTCCTGGGCCTGAGACATGGGGGCTAACATATGGTGTGTGCATTCCACCTGGAGCGGTATCAATGGATCCAACTGCAGCATTTCAGCGATGGCTAATTGTAGAAATCCCTCAGTATCTTTGCCTTCTACATGCTCAGGGAAGCCCAGGAAGCGAAGATTATTATGGCGACCTCAATTCTTAAGGTCATCCATCTTACTGTGCAGCATCTGTATGGTCCATTGTTGATCTCTTAATTCTGCCCTTAAGTCCTGAACATGCCCCTCCATCGCCCGAGACCCACTGTTCGGTATGCAGCATCCTGGCTTCTAAATTTTGAACCACTTGGGTGTTTCAATTAGTTGCCACAGTGACTTGTGCCATCTGGGCCATAAGTTGACCGAACATCGCCTCAACTGACGGTTGCTCCCAGGTTTGTAACAAGCGGCCTTCAGCCATATTTTCAGGCCTACCTCGTCCAGGAGGCTCTTCAGTAAAATAGCAAATTCCACACAGCAAATGAAGGCTTTTTGTATCAATGAAGCTAAATTAGTGTAGCTTGAGTATTACCCCCACAAGTTAAAGTAGAGTGAGAATATAATACCAGCTGGTAGAAAAAGGATTTTAAAGGATATTTCCCTCTGAGTTGTGGAGCTGATCTTTAAGCTGCCATCCTATTTAGCACCCCTAGTGGCCAGTCCCAGGTGTTTATTTACTGGAAATTTCTTAAAGGAGTAGTCCACCCAGAATGTGCAAAAAAACATATGTTATGTAGAGTGTTTTGATATGTATGTTAACTCCTAGTGTGTCCTTCCCTCTGTCTGCTATTTGGAGTTTTTCCTAAATTGCCTGCTAGCTGTATGGTAGTTTTATGATCCCTGGGGATCTCCATAACAAATAGTTTTATTGGCTCTCTTTCTCCCAGGATGCCTCCTGTCTCATGTAACAGTGATGTAGCCATGCCCTTAGATTTAGCATGTGTATTGCTTTAAAATTAGTTTAGCAACAGCAGAGCCTTGTGACTTCTTATTCAGGGAGCACAAATGGCAACAGCTAGTTTAGCAGATACCTGAGAGCAAGCTAACTTGGGTTTCTGTAAGACAACCGCTACTAAATAGCTCTAATTCATTATTTGTGTTTTTGATGTTAAAACACTCCTGCTAGCTAGACCTGATGCTCAGAGAAAACAACAAGCATTTGTCAATGCCGAATGTTTGCTTGCTGGCACTGGCATTGGTAGTGTAGAAGTTACAGAGCTGCATAATAGGAATGGCAGTGAAGTAGTGAACTGAAGCCAACCCCACCACCACCCTGCAGAGAGTGGCAGGCATTGGGGTGTGCCTTTGGGTCTTCAGGCATAACGACCACACCGTTTCACCACACCCTACCTTGCAGACACTGACAAGTGTCATGGTGTGCCTTGGGGTCTTTGGCCCTTATGCACACCCCATTCCATCAGGAAATACGGTGAGATGGGTGCGGTATAGGAGAATGGGGTGAAGTTTGGGCCCGAAGAGTCCGAGGCACACCTTGATGCCTCTCACTGGCTGCAGGGTGGGGGGGGGTGGAATGGTATGAGCATGACAGGCAAGAATCCCAAGTCACACCCCTGATGCCTGTCATACTCTACAGGGTGGGCGTTATGGTGGAAACCCTAATGCCTCAGGCATTCATTGGTATTTTCCTCCAAATTTTCAACATAGTTTTTTGTGACCCCACCTCATGAACAGTGGCAATATCAGTTTGTTAGCGGAAAACTGCTTTTGCACAGCGACTATGGCATTTGGCACCACAGGTGCAAAAACACATTCCGAACAGGATGTGAAAAATGACAGCGGTACTGTTCATGGGGAGGTGTAAAAAATAGCAATGTTGAAAATCTGCTGTGAAAATCTTAAAAAAACTGGTGAAGTCACGAGCATGCGTAGAAACTGTGCAATGCACACCCGTAATATAACTAGTTTGGGGATTTTTTTACAGTAGATTGTTAACACAGGCATTTTGGGACCTCCGATCCTGAACAGTGTCAGTGTGATTTTCTTTATCTGTCCCGAACAATGATTTCCCACAGCGACCACGCATCTCTGCACTGAAAGTGTGAAAACACATTTCGGCCATGTTGTAGAAAATGACAGCTGTACTGTTCATAAGGAGGTGTGGAAAAATGCCACCAGTGAAAATCTGGACTGAAAATATTACAAATTCATGAACCTACGAAGGTGCGTGGAAACTGTGCAATGCTCACTCGTAACACAGTCATTTTATGGAGTTTTGTCACCAAGTTTTCAACATAGCCATTTTAAGACCTCTGCTCATGACCAGTGTCACTGTGATTTTCTTAATCTGTCCCAAACATTGTTTTCGCAAACCGACTGTACCATTGTGCGCTACATGTGCGGAAACACATTTTGGGCAAGATGTGAAAAATGGTAGCTGCACTGCTCATAAGGAAGTGGTAAAATGGCACTGTTGAAAATCTAGTGTGCAAATATTACAAATTCGCAAACTTGCCGGCGCAGGGAACCAGCAACGTAGGCGCCCTAAAACAGTCCTTTTGGGAATTTTTTCACCAAATTTCAACATAGCCATTTTAACACCTCTGCTCATGACCAGTGTCCTGTGATTTTCTTAATGTGTCCCATACATTGATTTAGCACACCAACTCGCATTGGTAGCTACATGGGCAGAAACACATTGTGGGCAAGATGTGAAAAATGACAACTGTACTGCTCATAAGGAGGTGTGGTAAAATGGCAATGTTGAAAATCTGGAGTGAAAATATTGAAAATTTGCGAACTTATGAGCGTGCATAGGAACTCTACAAAGCACGCTCGTAAAACAGTCATTTTCAGGAATTTTTTCACCAAATTTTCAAAATAGCCATTTTAAGACCTCTGCTCATGAACAGTATCACTGTGATTTTCTTAATGTGTCCCATACATTGATTTCGCACACCGACTGCGCCATTGTGCAGTACATGGGCGGAAACACGTTTTGGGTGACATGTGAAAAATGACAGCTGTACTGCTCATAAGGAGGTGTGGTAAAATAGCAATGTTGAAAATCTGGAGTAAAAATATTGAAATTGCGAAACTTATGAGCGCAAGGAACTGCACACAACGCACGCCAGAAACAGTCATTTTAGGAATTTTTCACCAAATTTCAAAATAGGCTTCTTTGAGAGCCCCCTTATGAACACTGGCAGTGTTGTTTCATTAATCATTCTGGAAAGGTGATTTGCACAGTGGCTGTGAAATCACCCTTCGAGCCCGAGTAACGCCATGACAGTGCAAGAATTCATGAGGAGGGGTCCCAAAAACCCCATGTTGAAAATTTGGTGCAAAAATTCCAAAAAAATGCCTGAGATATGCAACAAAGTTGAAAAACCCCTATCTATCCCATTATACAGCTTACCTGCATTCCTCAGTTCGCGATCGGCTTTGAAGAGTGCAGACGTGATCCCAGTCCATTGATGATCATCGCGCTGGACTCCGGAGGTAAGTATGGGGTGAGGGGGGGGTGTGGGGAGGCAGGAGTGCGCAGTGGGTTGGCGCGGTGGGTGCAGACACTGCGAGGACCGTTTGCTTTTCAGGTGTTTTTTTTAAAAAGACAACGTGGGGCGTTTGCCACGCTGGGGTGGGCTCCCAGCATGGCAGAAGGATGGCTGGGGGCGTGGGCCGGCGGGGGATTGGGCACCCCGTCGGCCATGGCATCTGTTGCCATGCTGGGGTGGGCTCCAGCGTGGCACCCTGTACCGTGGTGGGGGGCAGTGGAGCCGATTTAGGGATTGGGCACCCCCGTCGGCCATTACATCATTTTGCCACGCTGGGTGGGCTCCCAGCATGGCACCTGGATGCTTTGGGGGCCTGGAGCTGGCGAGGATTGGGCAACCCCATCGGCCGTACAGTGTGGAGGGAGGAAGGTGCATGAGCACGCAGTGCGGCGTGCGTGCATGCGCGTATGTGTGTGTGTGTGGGGTGGCGGGGAGAGCTCTGTTCACTCAGCGGAGCTCTCCTTTCAACTGTATGCCACTGCATTTTCAGCTGTCATAGACAGCTGGAGCAGTGATTGGCGCTCTGCGACTGTGCCTGCAAATACACTGACTGAATTGGAAGAGGCTGACACACCTCTGGAAAACTCGTATGATGGCACTATGTTTCTTGCACATGCGTGCAAGCAAACATAAAAATAGTGAATCAGAGCTATTTAGTAGCTGTTGTCTTACAGAAACTCCAGTTAGCTGACTCTCAGGTATCTGCTAAACTAACTGTTGCCATTTGTGCAACCTGGATAAGAAGTTAGCAGCAGTATAGGCATAGCTTGGAACATCAGAAAAAGCAGTTACAAATGATATACATATGCAAGGGAGAAATGCAACGTAAACGGCAAATAAGATGCAAACAAAATATAAATCATTGCACAATGATAATGGTGGAATAACAGTAGTATGGGAAATTACATCTTAAATGTATTTTATTTGTTATTTATTTACTTTTTGTTGACCAGAAGAGGACTGTGGTGAGGTGTGGGTGACACCAGACCAAAGCAGGGACAAAAGGTTCACAGTGGGTGAGAGAGACTGATTCTGAATGCTTGTAGGCTGGGGGCATTCCTAAGTTTAAAGGTGAGTGTCTCCTGGAATCTGGGACAGTATGTGCAGAGGCCTTTTGACTACAACCAGGAGTGTGATGAAATGGGTTAAAAACTGATTGAAGGATATAAAATAAGTAAGCAATAACACCCGACAGGGTGGGCGATATTGGGAAATACTAGACTGCCCAGGGGTGTAATGAGGCCTGACGCCGCAAGCGGAGGGCCTTTTAGCCCCTGGAAGGTCCAGTATTTCCCAATACTGCTCACCCTGGATGGTATTATTGCACTTAGAAAATGGGTCACTGTTATATAATATGTTTGGAAAAAAATAATTTTTCATGCTAACATGCCAAATTTGTTATGTCTTTTTATTCATTTTGTGGTAAAATAGTTCTTCCGCCTGCTTTGCTTATTTGTTTTTTTTATTTTGTCCTGAGTCCCTGTAGTTTTTTGTGTGGAACTGGTTGTTATGGTTCCCTCTGTAATCCACTGCACAGACATACAGAGGTAGCGCATTTGTTTTACTGCTTTTTTTTTTCAGTTTAACATGATTCTAACTTTTGTTGCATTCAACTACTGTTTTTTTCTAGCGTGCATGTGACTGTGGAGCTCACTGGTAAGGTTGGGATAGTGGCAGGGCTAAGCAGGAAGCAGCCGACATGAGGGTCTGTGAGTGTTTTTTTTTACTGATTTATTTCTTGAGATGGGATAAGCAGTGGCTCATAAAAACATTAGCTGAGGGAGAGAGACATACAGACCGAGCGTGCTGACTCCAGTACAGCCAGTGTGTGTGTGAGATAGGGACGGTAGTGCTCTTTGAGTCACTAGTCTCTGTTAAGTGATTTTCGGCTGTGGCGATGTTTGTTATATGGAGTACTGTGATGTATTTCTGCAGTATGGACTTTGTATAAATAAAATTTTACCTGATGGGGAGAGAATGAGATAGACACAGATGGAGCATGCCGCCTTCGGCAGTGTGTGACAGGGGTAGGAGCGCTCTATAACTCTGGCATGTCTACTGAAATGAATTTCGGCTCCGGCGGCAACATTTATTTTATTGACAACCGTGTTGCTCTTTTTTTTGTTCTGACTACTGTACTTGCCAGGGGGTAGATTGATATAATCTGGTGGTATTTTAGGGCTCTATTAAGAGCGGCAAAATGGCGGTTGCTCAGATTCAAAATTTGGGGTGCCCATGGATTCCATAGGTAATGGGACACCCTGGATTGGCACTTATTTTATAGCGGGCTTTATTGAAAAATACCCAACCACTTAGTTTGATGTGTTAGCCAATCAGAATGATAGAATTCTTGTACCTATTTTCTAAATTATGATAAAAAATGGTAACTTGCCACCATGGAAATAAGTGACTGGTGGGGTCCCACAGGGTCCATTCTGGAAGCAGCTGTGTTTGATATACTTACAAGTGACCAGGAGGTGGGAACCTGCAGATGGAGTGCCATGTTTGTTGTAGGGTTGCTCGGAATCATGGAATTAAAATTGAATTTGTCAGATTCCAATCAGTTTTTCAGTATTCGATTTTTGGAATCTATGGCCAAAAATCTGAATTCCAAAAATATAATTAAATCAGAATCAAATTCAGAATCTGATATGAATGCCATGTCTGATTCCAGTACAGTGGGCTAGCACACACTTTTAACTCATCCCTTTCAGCCCCGCCACATAAACAAATAAAATTATTATTCTCCTGCCTTCATACTCAAGTAGCTACTGAATCCCTTCCTGAGTCTCCAGACACACTTCAACCCTTCCCCTGCTGTAAAGTGAAAAGATTTACTGGACCCAGCACAATCTCACACCAGTTCCTTTGTTCATGACATCCCGTGCCACATTGGAATCCAGGCTGTTACCAGCCAGCCTCAAGGCTCAAACAAGTGCAGTAGTACTTTTACCCTCACAGACCACGGCAAGTTGAAACATGAGTTTTTAATTTCATCCAGTGAAGTCCTGTGTTGGTAGAGGCGGATGATGGTCAGTCCACCCCACAATCCATGCCCTTACTCCTGCCTACATGCTGCACAAAAAATCCGAGTCCATCCATGCCACATGAACGTGACAGCGGTGAGAGTAGCGCTGAAGGAACAGGTGCTGACTGCTACACAGGCAACAGTGTGCCTGTGAAATGTCAGCGCAGCAAAGCCCATCTCACTCATTGGTCATTCCTGCTCTCTCGCTGGACAGCTGCCATACAATGACATTTCACCTTACACTGTCTGCCAGACATGCAGTCCTGCTCGATCACCAGCAGTGCACCACAGTGAAAGAAAGGAACCTGACTTTGGAAAAGGACAGCATGGCATTATTCAGGATGGGACAGGAATGAACAGGAGGGATTGGGGGGACGAGGTAACAGCATGGGACAGCACAGAGTCATCAGTGCTGAGGAAGGAAGGAATCCTCATCGTCGGTCATCGCATGGTTGACAGGAGCACGGTGAGACTACTGCCAGCCCAAAGACTTCCAGGAATAAGGGGGATGGCTGCAAAGCTCAAGTTCAAGGCAACAGACAAATAAGTCCAATGTGGTGACTGGGGTTTAGGTGGGACTGGTGAGGAAGTGCACTGGCACAGTCAGTTTGGGGGTTTTGTGAGGTTGGGGGTATTGTGCAATTTGTGCTCTCTGCGTGTCAGCATCAGATATCGAATTGCAATTTACGACACCAATTCCGATTTCTGAAGCCTTCTCAGAATCACAGTTTAATCGGGCTCAGAATCGGAAATTCCTAGGAATCCATCGGATGCATAATGTAAAGGAAATCAGCTAATTCTGAGCAACTCTAGTTTGCTGATGACACCAAGAAGGAGAGGGGTAGTTACATTGCAACTGGAGCTGGAAATAAATG
This sequence comes from Neoceratodus forsteri, assembly GCA_016271365.2. Taxonomy (NCBI): domain Eukaryota; kingdom Metazoa; phylum Chordata; order Ceratodontiformes; family Ceratodontidae; genus Neoceratodus; species Neoceratodus forsteri. Next base: position 131,388,155 of record CM028129.1, on the reverse strand, counting down.
AAATGCAAAAGAATATTCTCTTTTTCTTATAATCATAAGTTTTGCAAAATAGTACTTAACATACCAAACAGTACAGTGCATGAGTTGAGGGGAGTGAAACATTTCACATGATCATGCAGAATATAGCTTGGTAGTTCATAATGCCTTCCAAAGATGGTGGAAAAAAGGGTAGTGTGCAAACCTAAACATTTTGAGTTAAATAAACAGAACCTATCCTAATCAGAGGACAACGGTGGGATCCCTAGCCATGACAAATAAACCCATCTAGACCACTTATTTTGTCCCTTGTCTTCTTGTTGTCAGATGGTATAATAATAATAATAAGTCAGCATTTCCACTGTGTATATCGAATTCACCAATATTATCCATTCTTCTGCAGTAGGGATGGCCCTTGTAAGCCAGTGTTTAGTAATGCATTTCTTTACCATTAGAAAAAGAATAACGGTACCTCAAAAGGTATTTAGCAGCTGCATCCTCCAACCGTTTTGGAAATAACATAAGTAAATATAAATGATTAGTTAACTACATTTGGGGGCCAAAGATCTGTTGCAGGGGGATCCCAACAAAGTTCAAGAAAGGATTAAATGGTGACAAGCCCAACAAATATGGTGGTGTTCCACCCGCTTCTCCCCACCTTGTCTCCAATAAAGTGAGTTGGGGCCATGTTGTGGTTTACCTGCTGTACTGGGGTGAGAAAAAAGTGGACAAGACACTTCCAACTGAATTCCCGAGAGGATGTAATGCGATGCGAATTAATACAAGATAGTAGCACTGTTCCAGGGAGAGGGCGATAATCACCTGCCTATTCCATTTATCCAATACTGGGAGAGGAGAATGGTTCTGAAGTTGATTGAGCACGGAACATGAACAGGAGACCAAGTGCTGTAAAGTTTCTCCCTGTATAGCGGATATGGTGACGCTCACTAAAAGGTTCTGCAAGTCTAGTCTAGGGGTGTGCAGTGATGTGAGTGAGTTTTATTGAGTGTCTCAATAAAAAACGCTCATAGTAAGAGCGACTGGCAAAAAACACTGAGTACTTTATAACGAATGTAGCAGTGAGCTGCACTCGCTCGAACAGGATATGTGGATTTGTTTGGCCAAGCCCTACCGAGTGAGCTGTTTGGCATAGTGGCTTAAGCCACCACCCCTGGAGCTGGTGGACCTGGGTGGAGAAATATTTTTTTGTTTTCTGGGGTTTTCATATTTCCTCTATGTCTGTTCCCCCTGGAGTTGATTATATTTAAATTGGAGGTGCAGGAGGCTTGTTTATTCACTCGCTGTCGTTGAGGGAGTGAGCGACCACCGCTGTTTGTGAAGGTCAGTGTAATGTTGATTGCCCTTTTTATGTTGGGCACTTTTTTGTTTGCTCTTTGTGGTCGGCACATTGAAAGACTTGCTCTTATCACATAAAACCAGTCTAGGACCACATCAGAGCCAGGAAGAGAGGGACGCCCTTACCTGAAAATGCCTGAATATATATTTTTGCTGAATACCTAGGGATTGTTTATGGGACTGAAAAGATTTAACCTGATCCCCCTCTAACAATTGATAAGGATAGTGAAGGCCCATCCCATACTAGTCTTTATATCTGGAGTCCATTCTGCCCAGTATAAAGTCTTGTCGGTGATATAACCGAGCAACCATAGAATCTGCTCCTTGAGCCCTGCCTTTTGGGTTCACTTTTTCCAAATGTGAAGTGGGGTAATGGCGAAAGGGGAATTACAACTAGACAAAGAGTTTATCTGGTAGGAAGCTAAAATATCAAGTTCTGGGGGGAAGGCAGGGAGCACTGCTTGCTTGAGCTATGCCCACTGTTGTGTTGGATCATTTCTAAGCCAGTGTATCAAGGGTTGTAATTTGGTGACTTCATAATTGAGGAAAAGGTCAGGAAGTGACAAGCCCCCTGGGATTTAGGGTGACAAAGATGTGAATACCCTATTCATGGTAGGCAGCCATTCCACAAGAACCGACATATCATTTTACACCAGTTCTCCCAGTACACCTTGTCTATCCAAATGGACAGTGACAGAAATAGAGAAACCAGGGCAGTACTACCATTTTAATCATTGTGACGTGCCATTCTAAAGTCAAAGGAAGCACTGCATTTGTCCAAATCCTGTTGTAGCTGAGTGGTTAGTGGGGTAAAGTTAGCCTGAAATAGTCCAGATGTGGAATTTGTTAAATTCACCACTAAATATCTTGACTATCCTATTGTATGTGCCATCAGTATGGCCCAGGTCACACCTGAAAATGGTCCATTGGATCAGCGCGCCTACCCAGTAAACAAATAAATAAACATGGGGAAGCTCCCAGCGAAACAGAAATTGGGATTTCAATCATGCTGTAGGGGAAAAATTAAGAGAAAGGTCCCCTCTTCTGGTCTCATTTAATGTATAACCGGAGATGGAGCTGAAGGTGCACGGAAGAGCCCATAGCATCGCAAGATCAGTGTCTAGAACCATAAGGAACACCAGCACATCATCTACATAAAGTGCAAGGCAGTGTTTGCCTCTGTCAGGGCCTACGTATCCTCCGATAGAGGGATGCTGACATATAGTCTATGCTAGGGGCTCAAAATAGAGCGCAAAAAGAAGGGAGAGAGGGGCAGCCCTGTCTGGTTCCATGCTATAGACATATGCAAGGGAATAAATGTCCATTTGCTCGAATCTGTTCCTGTAGTGAGGAATACAATAAGGACAGTAAATCCAAAAAAGAGAGAGGAAAACCAAATTGCTGTAATGTGACACAGAGAAAGGTCCGAGACACATGGTTGAATGCTTTCTCCGCGTCATTGTTAAGGGCCAGTAGGGGCTGTCCCATAATATTTGCGTGATGAATAATTGAGAGGGCTCTTTCAATGCTATGCATTGTCTGGCTGGTCCATACAAATCTCGTCTGGTCTGGGTGGACCAGATTAGATAGAAGTGGATCCAGACAATGCACCACAGTAGATGTAAAAAGCATATAATCGGTGTTCAGGACTGATATCAGTCTATATGACTCACATTGTTCCGGCGGCTTACCCGGTTTTGGGATAATTGAAATGACAGCATAGCTCCACAGTGGGGGTGAAGTAGATTCGCTGGAGACCAAGTCATTGGCAACCCACAAAAATAAAGGTGAGAGTTTATGTGCAAATCTGTGGAGGAACTCCACCGGGTAGCCATCCGACTCTGGCCACTTCTCTGGTTTTAGTCTCACTAGAGCTTTAGCAAGCTCTGGACCAGAGACTGGCACCCTCAATCCTTGTACAGCCTGGTCTGAAAGACTTAAAAGATGTAGGCCAGAGAAGAATTGTGCCATTGCTGCAGGATCCAGGTCCGTCACAAAAGAATATTCTTAATTTTCAGTTTGGTGACATAAATTGCTGATAGAGGCCGGTCAGTTGATATCTGTACCTGGATTTCAGGAAGCCCTTTGATTCAGTGCCACATAAGAGACAAGTAAAGACGGTGGGGGGACCTAGGACTAGGGAATGGATTAACTAGATGGACTAAGAATTGGTTGACACGCAGGATACAAATTGTGGTCCTGAATAGAAAGTTCTCTGATGTCAGGAAGGTAACTAGTGGGGTGCCTCAGAGGTAAAGTGGCAGGGGAAAGTGAGTCTGCAGCTGACACAAAACTTTGCAGGAGAGGGGATGGTGAGGAGGGGATCAGCAGCATGAAGAGGGATGTAGAGGGGCTAGGAAGTAGTCTAGTATTTGGGGTATCCCATGATAAGAACGAAGGCATTACAGTGAGTCAAAAATAGCGACTGTGTTTTTAACAATGTGGTATGTGTAGCGAATTAGTTTTTTCAGCAAGGGAGTTAACCTGGGTCTTTCATTAGAGCAAGTGAAGTTGACTGCTGTGTGGGGCAATACTGTGCTGCTGTGTAACTTGGTGGCTAGAGTCAGCTGCTCTGTGTCCACTTGCTACCTCCAGCAGACCTGGGTTAGATTCTCCGGTTTCCATTTTTTTTTTCCCTTGCTTTTGTTGCGCCGGTCTTCATGGCCCCCCATCCCCTTGATGTTCTTCCCTCCTGACTTGACCCCCAAGATAATGTTTCCCCTCCTAGTTTCTCCCTGTCCCTGACTTGTGTCCCCCCCCCCGTGATGGTTATTTAATTTTAGGGAGGTGTGGGGAGCCAAAGTCCCCACAAACGGGGTGCAGGTGGCACAGACCCCCACAAAACGTCATCACAGAATCGTTTTTCGCCATTGACAGCGATCACTATAATGTGCCGTCATTGTCAATGGAGTTGCTATTTTTGACTCACTGTTTTTACCGTCACTATTAAATTTTCACTCTTATCATATAGAACCAGTATTTGACAATTGAAATGTAATGCCAAGAAAGTGTCAAGTAATGCACATTGAAGGCACAAAACTACATACAGATTACATCAATAGTGGGCTATGGGTGGAGCAGTCAAAGAAGGAAAGGGGCCTGGGGATAATTATTATTAACAGTCTAAAAAATGTCTTCCACATGCAGTAGTGCTTATGGTATGTCAAACGGTAGCAGGAGGGAAGTAATATTGTCACAGTATAGGTCACTGGTTCAAGCACACCTTGTGTACTTTGTGAAATTCTGTAGCCCACATCTGAGGAGGGCTAGGCTGGAAGTGACACAGTGATGGGCAACAGAGGAGATCCAGCAACAGCGGGGTATATGGCCTGTGAGGAGAAATTGGAATGCCTCAATATGTACTTTTGGTAGGACAGAAGGGAGAGGGAGGATATAGTAGAAATATTCAGATACCTTCAGGAGTACAATAAAGCGAACGCCACAGAGGTATTCAGGTTGAACAGTTTGTCCACTGGGGGCACAATCACATGCTGACAGTGGGGACATTTTAAAAAGGACATTAGGAAGTATTTGTTCACAGAGTGGGTGGTGGATCGGTGGAAGAGTCGATCCAGTGATGTGGCCAGTGCTTGGACTATAGCAAGGTTTTAGAGCGGCGTGGAATGCAGAACTCTGTCATCAGAATTCTTGTGGAATGACAAATCAACTTCTGAAGTTAGGGTTACCAGATGTCTGCTTTTACCCAGACATGTCCTCTTTTTAAAGTGTAAAATTTGGTCCAGACAAATTTTTCTTTGAGTGCTCTTTTGTCCGAGTTTAGCACCCTGATTCACACTGAGTAACTGAGCTAGTTGTTTGTTGCCAAGCAACCATCCCCAATTTAAAGTCATCTACGCCACACCACCACTTGCAGTTTGGGGTGGTTGCTTGGCAACAAACAACTAGTTCACTGTGATCAGAGTGTGAAGCCCAAAAGTGGCTGCGCATGAAAAGAAAAACTGAATAATGCTGCTCATTATGTCACGCGCAGTCTGTCTGCTACTTTGCGCGTGACTGTAGCATTCAGTTCACCCGTGTGTAACCCCCCTGCAAATGGGGGTTCCCAAAAGACTTCCAGGAGCTTGCTTGAATGCTCCAAGCCTGAATGGTGTTTGGCGTTTAAGCCATTTATCAGTGAGTGTTTTTAGAACCTCTGGTACTGTCTCTTTAAGAGCTGTCTGCTTGCAGACATAATTAGTTTGTATGGGGGACTGTGTGTTTCTTCTCTGAGTACCACTCGAGCTGCTGCCAATTCACTTCATTTTTGCAGTCACTAGGAGTGCAAAGGGAACCTATCTGAAAGATGTAACTGTTTGCCAGAAATTATTTAGAGTAATAATGAAATTACAGTTTGCTAACCTGCTTTCTTTGCAGTCAGAACTGTGTCTGCTAGTTCCCCATTCTAGTTTTGAACTGCTGAACTGGACCAATCAGTGTGGGGTAAGCTAGCTCTAAAATGGTGCCTTGGACGAATCAGAACTTGGACTCATAATCTGAGCCAGCCACAAGAGGATTGTATGGGCAGTGACTCTGGGAGATGTAGTTTAGACTTCAGTGCCTTTTGGACCAACAGCAGCAGTCTATTGTGAGTGACAGCCAATCCAGTCAATAACTGGGAGGAACTCAAAGGAAGTGCCGGTTTTGTCGGTTGGAGTTTCAGTTGAGCTTTGGCAGTGAAGAAGGAAGGAGCCCTGTGCTTTTTCAGTGTGCAGTTTTAGTCAAAAAACGTGTGTAAGGCCCAGAGTTCCGGTCTGCAGCTTGTGTAACAGCTTGTTGGGACTGAATCCGTCCTGTGAAAAGAATCAAAGGATCTCTGAAGAGTAGAAACCAGGCTCACCCTGTAGAAGACTGGAGAAATTGCTGAAAATTCCACTCGGTCTGTCAGGAACTGAATCTGCTGTGTGTTCTCCCGGGTATTGTGCAGTAATTGCGATCGGGATACAGATGCAGCCTGCCTGGTATAGTGCTTTCTTTATATGGATGTGTGAAGAGGTTTGTGTACCTCAAGTGAGCCCTGCTGACATTGAAGGACCCTATCTTATTTGGAGGTCGTGAGTACTAATTCAGGGTCGCTCCTGTTGAATTGCCACATTAAATCCAAATGGAATTACTGTACTGCTGACTGTTTAATTCTCCTTTTCTCTGTGAAATGGCCCTACCAGCTGCCACGGTTTGGACTAGCCACTAGGGCTTGGGTACCCAGGGACAGTAACTGATAGGGATAGGCCTGTGCACAGAGCCATAGATAGATTATTAGAGTGATAAGCTAATTAACCTGATTTCCCCTGTCCTTGTTATATCCCCTAAATAAATCAGAGCTGCTTGTTTCAGCAAAGTTATACTGCCTGAGGTATTTGTCTATGTTAAAAGTACTGTACTGTGACTGTTGCACTGTATCTCATTTCACAGGAGGTCCCAGTGCGGAACTAGACCTGAGGGTAAGTGTATACTGTGAAGGTAATTCTGATATATTGTGTGGGCCACTACTGGGAAGAAAGGGGTTGCAGTGTCCCAGAGGGCTGTGACCAAGTTAGTTTAACTATTGCAAACCCTGACCTCTGGGTGGAGGCACCCGCCATTGGATCCAGGCCCTCAACCTGTTAGTGGCAAATCAGGCAGGGGTAGTAGCCCCTGGGATAAGCCCATCTGGGGTTACATCTTGGAGGCTCACCGCTGGGATTGTGTGTCCTCTAGTGGCCATATTTGAACCACTGTTAAGAAAAAATGGGTACCCGACAGAAGTGGCTGTGCACGGCTGGTGGAGTGGTGTACTGGGGAGGAGATCGACCCCCAAAATGCTATGCTTATCCTGGACATCCCCTGGGTATCAATACGGACACTGTGCAGGAGTACTTTCCAAGGTGGAAGGTTTACAAAACCCTGTGGTGGTGGGTCGGCATGCTAATCTGCTCACCCACACTTTCCTGGCCCTAGTGGAGTTTAAGGATCCCATAGATAGCTCCAAAGTGCCACAGACCATTACCCCAGAGGAGCCCTCACTGCTTGGAGAGTGATAACTAAGGACAGTAAAGACCGAGGGAATCAGCCCCACCACTATCTAAAACTTTTGAGGAGAAATTTGCTGAATGGTTGCTGGGAGGGAAAACTGTGGAGGACTTGAAGAAACTATTCTTGCCACTTGGGGTGTTCCTCCCCAACACCCTCTCCTGCTCCAGTGCCCGTAATGGTGGCTGAACCAATGCAGACTCCTATTTCTGCACCTGCCATTAGTCACGACTCTTACCAAGGTTGAGGATCTTCTCTGGCACCTCCCACCCCCAAGGGAGGATGACAGGAGACCTGGATGACTATGTTGCCCCAAGTGCTAGAATGGCAATGCTCGGGAAGCGAAAGAGGGTTAGTGAGAGCCTCGAGGTCCTGCCCTGGCTACCATCCGTGCTAAGCAGGCCCAGTAACCCTGAAGCGACTGCACAGGCCTATCTTGAGGCCTTGGAGAATGTGTGGAGCCCAGATTCTGATGAGGACCTATGGTGGAGAGTAAGAAATGCACAACAGTACCAAGGGGAGTTGTTGTCTGTGTATGTCTCTCGGCTGGAAAAATTGTTGCAAGAATGCCTCAGAAAGGGTAGTTTGCCAGCGATTGAACTGGACCGAACCAGACTGGACAGAATCCTTAAGTCTGCCCCCTTCTCAGAACTGCTGTTGCTTCAGTTACGCCTGGCAAATCGACTGGAATCCCCACCCTCCTATGATGAGTTAATGAGAGAAATTCGAGGAGTTGAGAAAAGGCGACCTCGGAGGTACCTGCACCAACAGCTGTGGCTACGACCCGAGTGACTGAGGGTGACCCATCAAGTGAAGTTCAGGGCAGAGGTTGACAGTCAATGAGTGCTCTGACAAGGAAAAAGATATGCCACAATGGGGCGAACTGTTGAGAGAGATCCGGAATTCAAAAACAGTCCCTTTATGAAGGCCACGCCTGCAAGTACGGGCCCTGACCTATATCCGACTGCATCTGCTATGGGGTGGGGTACCCACCCGTGTATCTCCTGCTGATAACAGCTCCAAACTCAATTCCTTGACCATGGAAGTGGAGAAACTGACGAGATGTCTCCAAATGCTTATCACACCGCAGAACAGAGATGGCACCAGGTTTCCAGTTAGTAATACCCCCGCCTGGCTCCCAGTGTGGCGCCTCGGCCAGCTCAAACTCCAGAAAGTATGTTTTGCTATAATTGTGGGAAAGATGGGCACATGAAAGGAATGCCAGTCCCAAAAGACACTGACAAAGTTGCATATAGGCTACAAGGAGAGCTTGGGAGAAGAAATCAGTGGTTAAGAGGTGCGACATGATCCCAGTGAGGGCACCAAAATGCTAATTCACGTCCTTTTGTGGCAAAGTCAGTTGCCCAGGCCCCACTACCGCCTCCAGACTGGTCCAGAATAGTGGGTCCCTCCATGGAGACCACTGTAAAGGTGAATGGAGTGTCTACAAGGCTGTATTAGACAGTGGCTCCCAAGTGGCGATTATGTTCCAGGATTGGTATCAGAGCATCTGTCAGGCGTACCCTTACAACCATTAGAAGGACTGCATGTATGGGGTTAAGTGAAAGGCCTACCCCTATTCAGGTATATCCGAATTTGGCTGTCTTTCCCCACCTCCGTGGCTGGAGTGGCTGAACAAGTAGAGACCCTAGCCTTAGTGTGTCCCCCACTGGACTGTATGATGGTGTCCCTTTGTTGATTGGAACAAATGCTCATATGTTCGGAAGGCTGGCACAGTTGTGTTATGAAAACAGGGTCAAAGACTAGTAGAGCTTTAAGAGTTCCGGCTTTAATTAAGAAGGCCTATGAGGCACAGAGAGATGCTGAAAAACAGAACCAGAGGAACCGGTCGGAATTGTATGGAAGAAGGATCCTGAGTCTCTGATCCTGGCCCAAATGCCCAGTGTACCTTACAGGGAGAGGTCCGTATCAGAAAGGATGTTAAGAATAAAATATTAATGTTGGATGCACCAGGCGATGGAAAATTGCCAGAGGACTGCTGGTCAAGCCTAGTATTTTGCCTGCTAGAGCCCATGCTTATGCCAGAAGGGTAATGGTCCAAGTTCATAATGTGTCTGAAAAGAGACATTCGAGTAAACAGAGGTTGCATCCTGGCTAATGTGCATTGTGCAGACACTGCAGTGCTACCCAGCAGCAAGAGTTCAAGGAAGAATGACAGAGTAACGCTCGACTTGTTTGATTTCGCGACTCCCGCTGCCAGCTGAATGGAAAGTGAGGATCAGTGAGAAGCTTGCCCAGAGAGACCAGGTGTTTTCTTTAAAGGAATGGGATGTAGGATGCGTGCAAGGAGCTGAGCACAATATCCGTCTGCATGACGAAAGACCATTTCGTGAGAGGTCTGACGCCTGGCACCTGCTGACATAGATGATGTGAGGCGGCATCTGCAAGAGATGTTAGCTGCTGGTGTAATACAAGAATCCAGAAGCCCTTATGCTTCCCCATTGTGGTAGTGAGGAAAAGAATGGAACAGTAAGGATGTGTGTGGATTATCGCACCTTAAACGGCGGACTATCCCTGATCAGTACACAATGCCCGCATTCAGGATGCTTTGGACTGCCTAAGCAGAAGCAAGTGGTTCTCTGTGCTGGATCTCCCAGTGGTACTACCAGATCCCGGTGGCCCCAGAGGACCGTGAGAAGACGGCCTTTATTCCGTCCGCTTGGCTTCTATGAACATGAGGATGCCTCAGGATTTCAGGTGCCCCAGCCACTTTTCAACGATTGATGGAGCGTGCAGTGGGGGACATGAACTTACTAGAGTGCCTGGTATACCTAGATGATGTTATTGTGTTTGGCAGCTCACTGGAGGAACATGAGAGCAGATTATTTAAGGTATTGGACCGACTGGAGGACTTTGGCCTTAAACTGTCCATTGATAAGTGTCAATTCTTTCAAACATCAGTAAAGTATGTGGGACACATAGTATCCACCGAGGAATAGAGACCACCCAAGTAAAGTTGAGGCCTTGACCACCTGGCCACAGCCCAAAAATCTAAAAGAACTGCAAAGATTCCTGGGATTCTGTGGTTATTATCGGCGCTTCATCAAGGACTATTCAAGAGTGATCAGCCTTTACTTAACCTTACTCAAGGGTATCCCCAACCCAAAAAAATACCAAAAGTCAGCGTCCCTCAAGACTGAAAGAGTGTATTTTCATCCAGTGAAGTATTTGGGGCCCGCTGGACTCTGATTGTGAGACGCTTTTCATGAGATCATATATCAACTTACCCATGCTCCAGTGCTGGCCTATGCTGATCCAAGAAAACCTTATGTCCTGCACACTGATGCTAGCTTGCAAGGGTTGGGGGCTGTGTTGTACCAAGAGCACGAGAATGGCCTGAGACCAGTGGCCTTTGCCAGTAGAAGCCTGACCCCATCCGAAAGAACTATCCTGTACATAAGTTAGAGTTCCTAGCTTTGAAGTGGGCTATTGTTGACCAATTCCATGAGTACTTGTATGGGGCTAAAATACTAGTAAAACTGACAATAATCCTTTGACCTATGTGCAGACCTCAGCTAAGTTGGATGCCACTGGCCATAGGTGGCTTTCTGCATTATCTACATATGACTATGCTCTCGAATACCGAGCAGGTCTGAACCACATAGATGCTGATGCTCTCTCCGGAGGCCTGTTCCCAGAATGATTGGGTCGATTGGCAGAACCTGACATTCGGGCACTCTGCGGAAGTTTGACAGGGAGGAACAAATGTCCACGGGACGTAGTGGACTGCATGGTGGATTGCTTGGGAGCCTCTGAGAATTGCATACCTGCTGCTTATTGCCACTTTTCTGCAATAGACATTGGTGCACTGCCTCAGCTGGACAATGACAGTATTCGGGGGCTCAATCCAGCGATCCCATGATCAAAGCAGCTTTAGAAGCCCTCTATGCAGGAAAAAGATGTGTCCAAATTACGCTCCACTGATTTGAGAACTGCACTGTTATACAAAGAAGGTCCTAAGTTGAAACTGATCAATAAACTGTTATACAGAGAAACAGTAGACAGAGGGGACAAGTAGACAAACAACAACTAGTGCTGCCCACTGCTTTTGAGACTCAGTACTGAGGTCCTTGCACAACCACATGAGGCACCTTGGTATAGACAGAACACTTGACTTGGTGAGATCCAGATTCTATTGGCCTAAGATGCGGGCTGATGTGGAGCAACACATTCAACTTGTAGTCGCTGCTTACAGAGGAAAGCTTTGGCCCCAGAGGGCTGCCCCTTGTTAACATCACCACCAGTGCACCCATGGAGCTGGTCTGTATTGATTTTCTGAGTTTGGAGTCCGATCAAAGAAATATCAGTAATGTGCTGGTGGTCACTGACCATTTCACGAGATATGCCCAAGCTTTCCCCACCAAAGACCAGAAAGCATCCACTGTGGCCAAAGTACTTGTAGAAAACTTTTTTGTTCACTATGGGGCTCCACAAAGAATCCATTCTGATCAAGGGAGAGACTTTGAGAGTCGTCTGATCAAAGAGATGCTTTCTCTGTGGGGAGTGCGAAAGTCCAGAACCACTCCTTACACCCCCAGGGGACCCACAGCCTGAACGTTTCAACCGCACTTTGCTAGATATGCTAGGCACCCTGCACCCAAAGGACAAGCCTAGATGGAGCCAACAAATTAGCACCCTGGTACATGCTTATAACTGCACCAAAGTGATGCCACTGGATTCTCCCCTACCGCCTGATGTTTGGAAGAAGCTCGACTACCAGTAGATGTGTGTTTTGGGGTCTCTCCTGATGGGGTTCAAGCTGACAACTATTTACAGTATGTGCAAAGTTAAAGGCCCAGCTAACTCATGCGTACCAACTGGCTCAAACCATGGCTGCCAAAAGAAATCTGGCCAACAAAGAAAGGTATGATAAAAGGTGAAAGCTAGGAACTCCAGGAGGGAGATCAGGTGTGCTAAGAAATCTGGGACTGCATGGCAAGCACAAGATTGCTGACAGATGGCACCATCTCCCTCACATTGTAGTGGGCAAACTAGATGATCTGCCAGTGTACAAAGTAAGGCCTGAGAATAATTCAAAAGATGTAAAACAATGCATAGAAATCATTTACTGCCCATTGGACAAATCTTAATTGAGTCTGAGCCCTAGAAGATGCCCTCTGGACCAGTGACCAGAGCTGCTGCTAAGAAAAGATCAAGAAAGTCTGCACCTACAGAAGCAAAGTTACAGTGTTCCCTCCACAAGTCCCAGTTGAGCATGACTGTCAGTCCATATCGGAAGAAAGTGAGTGACTTTGAATACTATCCTTCTTCTGAACTGAGTCAATTGTTTGAGGACAATCCCTAGTCAATACTGGAGACAAAGCTGGGCCTTCTGGACTGTCTAAGCCCCAGCTTCATCCTGGAGCCATTGCTCCCAGAAAGTGAAGTGCAAAGCATCAGATCAGATGAAATGGAATCATTGTGCATGGTTGAACTGTTTGAGTTTTCAGGGGAGAAAATGATAGATTGGGGCAGACTGGTGATACACCGAACAAGAAGAGTATTTTGAGTGCCCTGACAGTCCACTGCCAGTGTCAAAGCTCTCCATGCAGAGCCAAATGTTGTGGACTCCAGAAACTGTAACTCCTGGAGCTGAAAGTGCCCCAAGTTCTAGCCTCTCTACCCCATGGAGACTCCCCTGACAAGTGAGGACAATGCTGAAAATGAGGCTCAGAGTGCAGAGACTGTAACAGTTCCCCTAGAAAGACTGGTCGAGCTGTAAAGCCTGTGGTGCACCTCAGTTATGATTCCTTGGGAGGCCTGTGGATTTGCCTCTCAATGTTGTCCATAAAGGAGTGTATGTGTCCCCGAGCTCATTGCCCAAACTGAGCATCAGTGCTAACTCAAGTTACTTGTGTTGCCCTCTAAGTATGGTGCCCTTGCCCGTCCAGCCCCAAGGTAACTGATAGGGAAGGGCCCCTCTCTTCAGGTTTCATGTACAAGGTAATAACTTGAGTTATGGTACAATGTGTATGTAATACTGTGTAAAGAGTGACGTACTGCAATGTTTCAGAAATGTGTTCTTGGTAAAATGATATATTGACTGATGATTACGTATGCGAGCCTAATGCAAATGTATATGGTTGCAGTTGAAACTTATGAAACTTGCCTTGGCTGGACGTCAAGCTTTCCCAAACCAGGAAGGTGTAACCCCCTGCAAATGGGGGTTCCCAAAAGACTTCAGGAGCTTGCTTGAATGCTCCAAGCCTGAATGGTGTTTGGCGTTTAAGCCATTTATCAGTGAGTGTTTTTAGAACCTCTGGTACTGTCTCTTTAAGAGCTGTCTGCTTGCAGACATAATTAGTTTGTATGGGGGACTGTGTGTTTCTTCTCTGAGTACCACTCGAGCTGCTGCCAATTCACTTCATTTTTGCAGTCACTAGGAGTGCAAAGGGAACCTATGTGAAAGATGTAACTGTTTGCCAGAAATTATTTAGAGTAATAATGAAATTACAGTTTGTCTAACCTGCTTTCTTTGCAGTCAGAACTGTGTCTGCTAGTTCCCCATTCTAGTTTTGAACTGCTGAACTGGACCAATCAGTGTGGGGTAAGCTAGCTCTAAAATGGTGCCTTGGACGAATCAGAACTTGGACTCATAATCTGAGCCAGCCACAAGAGGATTGTATGGGCAGTGACTCTGGGAGATGTAGTTTAGACTTCAGTGCCTTTTGGACCAACAGCAGCAGTCTATTGTGAGTGACAGCAATCCAGTCAATAACTGGGAGGAACTCAAAGGAAGTGCCAGTTTTTGTCGGTTGGAGTTTCAGTTGAGCTTTGGCAGTGAAGAAGGAAGGAGCCCTGTCTTTTCAGTGTGCAGTTTTAGTCAAAAACGTGTGTAAGGCCCAGAGTTCGGTCTGCAGCTTGTGTAACAGCTTATTAGGACTGAATCCGTCCTGTGAAAGAATCAAAGGATCTCTGAAGAGTAGAAACCAGGCTCACCCTGTAGAAGACTGGAGAAATTGCTGAAAATTCCACTCGGTCTGTCAGGAACTGAATCTGCTGTGTGTTCTCCCGGGTATTGTGCAGTAATTGCGATCGGGATACAGATGCAGCCTGCCTGGTATAGTGCTTTCTTTTATATGGATGTGTGAAGAGGTTTGTGTACCTCAAGTGAGCCCTGCTGACATTGAAGGACCCTATCTTATTTGGAGGTCGTGAGTACTAATTCAGAGTCGCTCCTGTTGAATTGCCACATTAAATCCAAATGGAATTACTGTACTGCTGACTGTTTAATTCTCCTTTCTCTGTGTGAAATCCCTACCAGCTGCCACGGTTTGGACTAGCCACTAGGGCTTGGGTACCCAGGACAGTAACTGATAGGGATAGGCCTGTGCACAGAGCCATAAGTAGATTATTAGAGTGATAAGCTAATTAACCTGATTTCCCCTGTCCTTGTTATATCCCCTAAATAAATCAGAGCTGCTTGTTTCAGCAAAGTTATACTGCCTGAGGTATTTGTCTATGTTAAAGTACTGTACTGTGACTGTTGCACTGTATCTCATTTCACAGGAGGTCCCAGTGCGGAACTAGACCTGGGGGTAAGTGTATACTGTGAAGGTAATTCTGATATATTGTGTGGGCCACTACTGGGAAGAAAGGGGTTGCAGTGTCCCAGAGGGCTGTGACCAAGTTAGTTTAACTATTGCAAACCCTGACCTCTGGGTGGAGGCACCCGCCATTGGATCCAGGCCCCTCAACCTGTTAGTGGCAAATCAGGCAGGGGTAGTAGCCCCTGGGATAGCGCCATCTAGGGGTTACACGTGCATGGGATTTAGTTAGCAGCAGTGAGTGTAGCAGAACATGATGGAACTACTACTGGGATTGTTGCAAACTTGTGGCCAGTCAGAATCCAGACAGACCAGTCCATACCAGGCATCAAATCTGTGCAACTCCCAATCCTGAGCTGAACTAGCAGAGTGAGAGTAGAACAGTCCCGTCCTGATCCCGACCTAACCCAAGTTGAACTTGTTGTTGCTAGCGGCAGTCAGCACTGCACTGTACCCCGAGTCAAACCCATTGGTCATCGTCCTTGTCCCTCCCTCCCTCCTGATCCCAAGACTTCCAGAAACAGACCCCTGCCTGTTACTCATTGACACTGCAGTTACTGTTGGAGCTGCAGCCTGCTTCATAAACTGGACTGTGTTTGTGGTCAGTGTGGAGTTTGACAGTTTGTGAGTGGAGGAGGCGAGCATATGGATTGAATTTGCAGAACAGTCTACAGTCTTCTACATCTACTACTACTGTAGTGCCAGCACCAGCCCAATAGTGGTAAGTTGATCCAGACCATGCTGTAGCTAACACGCTGGGTTGGGGGGGGTGGATTGTTAAGCCAGGTTGTTAAGATGTGTCCTACTGCAGTAGTGTTTGTTTTTTAGTTATATGTCTGATCTTTGATTGTGATGGCACGGGATCAAGGTAAAGTAAACAACAATCCCATTGGCAAGAAACACGTCAGAATAGCAGTGACTGCAAACACAGCGACAGTAATAAACAGTGCAATACAAAAAGTGCACAACCCTGCAAAAAAACATACTGGCAACAAACGCAAACCATCTGCCACAGCACACTTTATTAATTTAGTTGTTTAACCAGGTATAGCACACTAAGCTGAAAGCTTTTTTACAGGAGCGATCTGGGAGCACAAGGAGGTTAAGTGACTTGCTCAGTGTTACACAGTATGCAAGTGGAAGCTGTGGGATTCAAACCCAGGTCTGGTCTGCTGGATATCACCAGATTTGCAGCTCAGAGCCTTAGACCACTGCGCTATACTACCTCCTCAAATTTGATGCCAGGACAACATGGTACATCACATCACACCTACAATTAGAGATTAAATGCAATCCTTAGACAATCAATGAACTGCCAGACATTCAGATGACCACTAAAGCTATGGTGCCAGCCCCTGACTAAATTATTCATCCTAGGCATGCCCTCACACTCCAACAGCTACAGACATGCACCACACCTCTAAATATCACTCGTGCCATTACAAACACACATTTCACCTGCACTCACCAACACACCTGCAGCACATCAAAAGCACGGCATACACCACAACAAAAATATAATCCTCCATTCATAACCCAGCTACTCACAGCATTCATTCCCACACTGCCCCAAGCATATTCCCACAACATCTCGTCAATGCCTTGGATAAGACTCAAATCAGAGACACCTGCCTACACTACAACATCTACCCTACAAACCACACACCCTAACCACTACACAAACTGGCCAGCACAGCTCAGTTCCCCAGCAGCAGCAGCATTTCACAACCACACGCAGACTCGCAGTGAATGTAGCTCTCCCAAAGCACTACATTCTGTTATATGCCACATTGACTTTAATGCTTATACGGGGGACTTCACCCACCCACCCAACTCCCACACTTTAATATACAAACTCCAGGTTGCACTATATCGGGGAAGAGCAGCATTTTTGTCGGGTGGCATTTTCCACCCTGCACTGTTTTGACGCGCATTATTCTTGCAGCGCTATTCTGTGGTCACTCATATTGAGCCTACATTTAAACCTGGTAGGGATTGGGATTGATTATTGAAGTCCTCCTGCTACTGCATACTGCCTATTGACAGGCCAGTCTGGACCCTGTAAAATACAGTTAAATTACCAGCTGCACATCTCCGACATTCCAAGAGTCTGACTCCAACCTGAGAGGGTGGAGCTGTGAGGACAGAACGGGACTGGAAGGCTGTCTGCTGTGCTGTGCCTGTCTGTCACTGTGCCACGCTGTAACCTGAGGGCACAGGACCACCAGCCAGGCAGGGCTGTGCTTTAATCCATCCTGATTCCTGATTCCTAATACTGGGCTATGGGAATGGTGAGCCACCCATCATCATCATCATCATCTTCATGATGAGCGCAGGGTGGGACCATACTTATGCGCAATGTCTGCACAGCTGCGTATTGTCATGATTCCTGCTGCAAGGAGCTGGGGCCAGGGCTGCGCTTGCAGTCCATCCTGGGCAGGCTGAGGGCAGAGAGGGAGGGGGGCTCACCTGCAGCCCAGCCCCAAAATTAGTGTCCTCTTTTTGGTGCCCCAAATCTGGCAACCCTATCTGAAGTAGTTTTCTGAATTTCTTTTTTAATTCCTCAGAATTACGAAAAGCATTTTTACATAAACTGTGGTATAATATCCACCTATTACGTAATCATCAGAATATTATTCTGCGGTTTGTGGAAAGTGAACCTGCAGTTCACATAAGTGCAGAATTCAATTCCATGGCTAGCATTCTGCTTTTGAAATTTCGAAATTCCACTTCAGATAGAATCATGCGGAATTAGAATTTCTGAAATTCTGCGGGATTCTGGTGTAAGTGAAATACGAACAGTTCATACAGCTCTGCTGGGTTCAAACACTATGGGATGACTTACAGTAGGTTATTAGGAATGAGAGTATGGTAGAAGACAGAAAACTCGGAGTAATACATCGCAGGACATCAGGGCAGAGTTGACAGATTTTCAGTCTTTTTCTGTCCTTATCTTTCTCTGTTTCCATGGTTCTGCATAGCTAAGATTGGGAAGAGGGTAGAGAATTGGCAGATACACTTTAATGATGAGAAATGTAAAGTACCTGTAATTCATTCAGGAACATAGAAAATGCAGGAAAGATCCTATCTTGATGGCACAGACATTGCTGAAACCAGGAAGGATAAACACCCAGCAGAATTGAGCAGCAGCAACTTTAAATATAGGAATAGCCACGTGAGGCAGCAGTTGTCAAGGCAAACAAAACCATGGACTGCAACAATAACTTCCTATGCAGGTCAAGGGACATTATCATGTCCCTTTACCAATCCTTGGTCAGACTACACTTTAGATACATTACGCAGTTCTGATTCCTATATCTAGAAAAGGTACTGACATGATTCAGAAAGTACAAAGGAGATGGACCAAGGTTTATAAAACCCTTTAGGCAGAGCTTATTTTCAAAGGATTTAGAGTCAGGTACTACATAAGACTACAATTACTGAGTACATTCCGAGTGTACAATACAATAAAACTACAAGTATTCACCTTTAGACACTGGTAAGACAATGCAGTACAGTTGGTGCTAGTACAGTAGTTAACAGTGCATGGGCAGCATGCTGACATTACATCCTGAGTAAAGTACCATGTACCTTTATGTGTTTGGGATAAATTCGATGGTCAACGGTTGCAACTGCATGAGCCAGGTGGAGTAAGCAAGGGGAACAGTTGGGATTTAAACAGTTCGATAGAGCAATCACTTTTTAAAGAGTCAGGCAGGTTGTTCCATTGCTTAGCAAAATGATGTAAAAAACAAGACTGACCAATTGGGAGGTATTTATTCATGGGAGCAGCAGGGTGTGTTGCATCACACCCCGGTAGAGTATTTACTATCCATAGAACTGAACATGGACTGTGGGCCAGGGGACAGTAAGCCTCGTAACACTTTATTACCAGTGACCAGGGTATGGTAGAGCAGTCTTGAATCAAGATTTAGCCAGTACAGGCAGCTGTATAGCACACAGGTGTGTGTGCATGTGTGTGTGTGTGTGTGTGTGTGTGTGTGTGTGTGTGATTTTTTTTTAGGCCAAGCGCTAAGCAACAGGCCCTATTGAGGAGACCCCTGACTCTGAACATCACACTGTCACTCGCAGAGCTGCATCAATAATACTTCCAATGAAGCACTATACAAATAGTATCTTAATCTCCAGAAATAAATTGTTACTATGACTGTAGGGTAGCCCTAGCCCAGAGCTGACTGCCTTAACCAAGAGGTTAACATGTGCATTGAAAGACAATGCACTGTCAAGTGTAACCCCATGATATTTAAAGGTTTGTACTTGTTCAAGGGGGGTTACAAGTTATGGAGATAATGGTTAAGACAGGGGAGATATGGGTCTTGTTACAGGTCCAAAAAGCACACATTTAGTTTTTTTTTGTGTTCATTAAGGACAGGTTGGAGTTGAACCATTCCTGGATGTCAGTAAAGTCTGCCTGAAGCCTCAGCATCAGTTTCTCCAGGCACTTGTCACTAGTAGACACTAGTAGAGATGTGCGAAATGGTGAAATTTCGTTGTGCGAAATATTTAGCGAAATTCGCGCATTTTGCAAAATATTTTGCGGGTCATGAAATTTTGCCCATGAAAAAAACAAATCAAAAAACAGCCCCCACCCTCCTCTGCAGCCGCCCCCAAAATACAAGTTCAGCCATGTAACCCCCATCCACCCCACTGTCTAGCAGCAACCCCGGCCATTCCCAGAACCCATGGCAATTTGTTATAATTAAAGAACAAAATCCCTGCCAGGCAACTGGCACAACCAGCCGCCTCCACGGCCAGCTTCCTCTTGTCTGCTTATCTTGTCATGTGTAATATACTCCTTCCCACCCACCTCTACTCCTGGCAGCACCTTACTCCCACCAGCACCCAATTACCCTTCTAAAAATAATGGGACTCTGGAGCCCAGTGCTTACAAACCTCCTCCTCCACAGCCAAGTACCTTGTAATGAATGAAACTGCTATGGGCTAGCATAGAAAACCAGCAGATCACATGTCATTGTGCCATTGCTGGGCTCCCAGAGTCCCATTATTTTGGAAGGGTAATTGGGTGCTGGAGGAGGAGTGGGAGTAGAGTGCTGCCAGGGATGGAGGTGAGGAGGTATATTACACATGACAAGTTTATCAACAAGAAGGACACTAGCCGTGGAGGCAGATGGTGGTGCCAGTCGCCCATCGGAGATTTTACTTATGTTTTATAACAAAATTTGCTCATGCTGGGGGGGGAGGGGAGAGTAGGGTAGGGTGCTGCCAGGGTGGGGGTTGGGGAGGGAGTATATTACACATGACAAGATTGACCAGACAAGAGGGTGACTGGCCATAGAGGCAGATGGGTTGTGCCAGTAGCCCATCGAGAATTTTTTTTTTATTATAACAAATTGCTATGGGTTCTGGGGGGGGTTGCTGCTAGAGGGTGGGGCAGACAGGGGTAACAGGGTTACATAGCTGAACTTGTTTCTTTTTTTGGAGGGAGCTGCAGAGGAGGTTGGGGGCTTCTTATGAAATGCGAAATTTCACCACAAAATTTCGCTTATGAATAGAGAAATTTCTACCATGAAAGTGTACTTCTGCAGTTATCAAGTGAAAGTGTGCATTTCTGTGGCAAAAGTTTGTGTTCCACGGACAAAATTTCATAACTTCGCACCCAGCGAAAAATTTTCCGGAATGGCAGAATTTCACAAAATGTTTCACTTGGCAAAATTGCTGATTTCACTGCAATTTCACTGGTGAAATTTAATTTTGCATCATCTCTAGTCACTACAGAAGATGACAGCATCATCTGCATAAAGTAATATATTGGTTGACCTTCAGACAGCAGATATATTATTTATAAATACCCTGAAGAGAAGGAATCTTAGGATTGACCCTTGGGAACACCGACAGTGACTAACCTATCCTGTGAACGTATGTTGCATTGTTTTACAGCTTGGGTTCTACCAGCCAGCTAGCCTTTGAACCAGCAGACCAAGTCTTCAGAAAGGCCCAGATTAAGTAGTTTCTGGCAGAGGAGGGCACGATTCACGAAGTTAAAGGTTTTATTAAGGTCTCTGTATATGATGATTTTTGTCCGCTCATTCTGTCATGGAGGCCCCTAAGCTCCCCAGGAAGGGTGCTCAGCCCTTCCCACTTAGCACTGCCCTCATTATTGGCCTTTTCACTGCCTTATGCCCCTCTCTTGTGTTTGCTGGCCACTCTCCTTCCTCAGAGGGCCATTGGGATACTTTTGTCCAGCATGAGGTGTTTGACTTTACCTTCTCTAATCTATTAGCCCATGGCAGACAGCCCCTTTGGCCTGTCTGCTGCCTTGACCTCAGGTGCCTTCTGTATCCGGCAATAGTGGTCAAGCATCCTGCTCGCAGGCCTTCGGCAGGTGGTGGTGGCTCCCCCTCCATAAGGCATCTCCTCTGGCTCTTTCTGGTGATCCTAGTCCTGGCTGGGGACATTGAGCAAAACCCTGGTCCTGCCTATCAGGCCTCTGCACTTCCTGTGGGCTGGCTGTCAGGCAAGGGGATGAAAATAGCTCAACTCAACATCCGTAGCCTCTTGCCCAATTGGGATGAACTCTCTGCCTGGGCTACACACTACAAGACTGATACCCTGGGTATCACTAAGACTTGGCTGAAACCTTCCACCCCTGTCTCGGCCTGTGTGCTCCCTGGCTTTGATCTCATCAGACAGGATAGGCCAGGGAAAAAGTGAGGGGGTGGTATCTTGATTTACTACAAGAGTCACCTTAATTTGTCTGTGGTGTCTCATCAGCAGTCCTCCCTGTCTTCGTGTGAGTTGCTTCACTCTGTCCTGTTACTTGGGAATATTAAGAAGCTGCACATCATCTGTGCATACAATCTCCCCAAGGGAGGCTTGCCTGGGTTATCCTATCTCCTTGATACTGTTGGTGCTAAGACTGGGGATAATGATCTAATGATCTTGGTAGATCTTAATTTAAACTGGTGAGGAGGAAATTCCAAGCTGTTTGAACCTCTGCTTGCTGGCCTTTCCTTGTCTCAACTTATTCAGGAGCCCACTAGGTGGTCTACCAATGGTGGTACTAGCTCCCTCCTGGACTGGGTCCTGTCCAATTGGCCAGGGAGGATCAGTTCTGCTGGTACCCTTCCTGATTCTATCTCCCACCATACCCCTGTGTACTGTGTATGGAAGATCTCCTCCCCGAAAATCCCCCACAAAATCATTCAAGTAAGGGATTTTTCCAGATTTGACCTGGGGTCATTTCACATGGATCTGAGGCTCACTGACTGGTCTGTGATGCTTAATCCTCAGGACCCTTCCACTGCTGTTAGTCAGTTTCTTAGCACCTTTGGCGCTCTGCAGGACAAGCATGCCCCCCTTATCAGGTGGAGAGTAAGGGGGTCTGCCACAAAATGGCTGCATGGGAGTCTCCTAGCCCTCATGAAGTCTAGAGACAAGTGTTGGGCCAACTTCAAGGCCACGATGGACCAGGCAATATTTCAACAATATAGGAGGCTCAGAAATGAATGCAAAAAAGCAATCGGGCACAGCCAAAAGTGAATACTGTAAAACTGACTTACTCAACTCAGCTAAGGACCCTAGAAATTTCTGGAGGAACATTAAAAATATACTTAGTGGTTCCTCCAACTGTGGGGTCTCTGACCTGCTTGTGGGCGGGTCTAATTGTAACAATCCACTAACTACTGCAAATGCATTCAACTCCCACTTCTCGGACCTGTCTGCCTTTACCTCCCTCATTCTCTGCTGATGGGAGTGATGGCCATCTCCTGGTCTCCACCTCATAGGTGGCCCTCACCTCCCATCCGTTATTTTACTTTAAGGCTGTGATGGCACTGGAGATGCAGAGACTTCTCTCTGGTCTCTCCCAACATTCTAGTGCTGGCCATGATGGCATGGAACCTAAGCTCCTCGATCTTGATGCCCCTTTTATAGCCTTCCCAGTGGCCCATATATTCAATATGCCCTTTGCCTCTGGTGTCATCCCTGACATCTGGAAGGTGGCGAGGATTGTCCCTGTTCTCAAACAGGGCAACCCTAAGATCCTTGACAATTACCGACCGATAGTCATCTTATCGACTATCAGTAAACTTCTAGAGAAAATTGTGGCTGGGCAACTCATGGGTTATATCCAGGCCCATAAGCTACTGTCCTGTGCACAGCATGACTTTCAAAAAGGGCACAGTATGTCCTCAGCTCTTGCCACTGTCTTCTCTGGAATCCGGGCAGCCATGGACCAGGGCAAACTCACAGGTGCCATATTCATTGACCTATCCAAGGCTTTCAACCTAGTTGACCATGTCTTACTTTGCTCTCACATTCAGTCCCTTGGTCTGTCCTCACCTGTCCTGAGTTGGTTCAGTAATTACCTCCAGGGCAGGCAGCAACTTACAAGATGCAGCAAGGTCCTCTCGGGCACCACTCCCATTACCTCTGGTGTCCCCCAGGGATCAGTCCTGGGGCCCCTTCTCTTCTCTATATTTGTCAACAATCTACCAGCTACTGCTTCCAACTGTAGTACTATCCTATACACGGATGACCCAGTCATCCTCACCCATTCCTGGGACATTGGGGTCATCAACCATCAACTGAGTGAGGATTTCAGAAATATCCAGTCCTGGGTAATGACTCACAAGTTGGTCCTCAACCTAAAAAAAACTCAGGCCATGCTTTTTGGGTCCCTGGCCAAGATTAAGGCCTCCCCTGCCTCTCTGTATGTTACTGGTATCTGTGGTACTCCTCTTCTAACCACTGACTCCATCAAATACCTTGGGGTGACACTGGACCCCCAACTTGACCTTGGGTACCATATCCAAAATGTATGCAAAGCTGTCAATGGCAAACTGGGTCTGGCCTACAGAGCGAAGAAAAATCTTACGTCTGCTGCTCGCCTTGCATTGGCCAGAGAAGTGTTGCTTCCCTCTGTTTGCTATGGACTTCTCCTGTTTGCACGCACCTCCAAAGTTCACCTCACTAGATGGAACACAACCTACAATAACATTTGCCGCTTTGCACTTGCTGCCCCTCGCCTCACCGACCACTGTGACCTATATGACAAACTCGGGTGACTCTCCTCGCCCAACCACATGAACTTTGTCCTGCGCTGCTTCATGGGCAAGGTGCTCAGTACTAGCACTCACCCAGGGCTGGCTGAGCTTCTCAAACCGGCTGTCTCTTCTACCTACTTCCTCAGGTCTCTGGGCCCTGGCGCTCTTAAAGTCCCTATCATCCACATGCAAATGGGGGACAGGGATTTTGCTTCATGTGCCCCTAGGCTGTGGAACTTTCCCACTGAAGTCCACTCCTCCCCCTCCCACTCATGCTTCTGGAGCTCCCTGTGGTATCACCTGAAGCTCTCCTCTGCATGTGGGTGTCCTAGACCTCCATAGCTAGTTCTGGTCCCTTGCACCGGACTCGCATGTCCTTCCTGGCACCCATCTTGAAGCTCCTGCTGACTCAGCCTGTCTAACTGGACTCTGAGGTACATATAATGTATTTTTTTCTGTTTTGGGAGATACTCAGACTGTGGCTCTGTTTGTGGCTTGGAGCCGTGTATATCTTGTAAAATTGTTCTCTTCCTAGCCTTGGTGTCTCTATGTGTGTGTATATGTATATATATATATATATATATATATATATATATATACTGTGTGTATGTATATATATATATGTATATATATATATATATATATATATATATGTATATATATTCCTGTACATATCTTAACTTTGCTTACTGTCTACTGGTTATGTTCACATGGTTCTATTTTGACTCTGTATACTGCCTAACTTGTGTCATGTTGTCCTCTGTATGAACCTGTATCTCACTGTATCTGTATCTCATTGTACTTTCCCAGGTCTTATCTGAAAATAGGCATATAACTTGTCTAGTGTACTTACCTGGTCAACAAAAGCTAAATAAATAAATTTCTCCTCTATCCAGTGCACAATGAGTTAAGTCCGTGAACTTGAGGATTGCAGTCATTATGCGGACGTGTTTTCTAAACCCCTGTTGCTCATTTGCCAGGAGCTAATGCTCACTCAGGTATTGTAAGAACTAATCATTCTCTACTTGTTCTAAGGTTTTTCATAGCGGGGTTAAAATGGAGATCAGGAAGTAGTTATATGTCAGGTTATGATCATCCCCTTTAAATACAGGAGTCACATAGGCTTTTTTTCCCATAGCTCAAGTACTTGCCCAGTAGAAAGGGACAGACTGAAAATAATCTGCAAGGGATAGGTGACTTCCTTAAGCACTAGTTTGAGCAGTTTCATATCTACGTTGTCTGGGCCAAGTCTAGTTTTAATTTTGGTTCTTGTCAGGTAGCCATGCACGTCAGTCCAAATAAGCCATTCAAAACAGAACTTAAGTTTAATAGGGTGGTTAGGTATATCTCCTACTGTGTCAGGGTGAGTAATAGTGTCCAGTATGTATGACGATAGGTCACTAAAGATTTTGTTAGAGGAGTAAGCATGGGGTCATAATGTCACATGACACAATGCCGCAGCAATATACTGCATTGCCAATACAGCTCAATATGCTGCCAGCAGCATTTCTCTATGTTTTGCGGGGGACTCTGCCCCCTCACAACCCCCCCAACTAAAATAATCAACTCGGGTTGGGGGCGGTTGTACACTTAAATCACACAAAGTGTGAAATAAAGAAAAATTCCATGCATCTGAGACCGATACCCATTCTGCAGATGCACCGCCTCCATTAGTGCCTGTGGCTCATCCTATCAAGCCACTGCAGCTGCTCAGTGGACCCTCCTCCCAGCAGAGGACTTATCCTCTGTGAGGGAACAGCAGCACAACTGCACATACACCATTTAGCAGTTTTGCATCCTGTCACAATTCCCACCCGCGCTGTTTCTGTTGTGCAGTTTTGATGTGCGTCATTCTACATACTATGAATTAACCCAGTAGGAGCATGGATAACATGGAGGTGTGCTTCATAGCTAGTTTTGACTCCCCCTTACCCCAGATGTGGGTTGACAGAGAGGTGGGTTATGTAGCTACAGTAGTGTTGACTGCCCCTTACTCCTGAGATGTTAATTGACAGAGGTGGGTTACCTAGCTGGTTTCAACTTCCCCTTACCTCATAGATATGGGTTGACAGAGGTAGGTTATCTAGGTGGTTTGGACTGCTCCTTATCCCTTAGATGTAGGATGATATAAAGGTGTGTTATGTGGCTGGCTTTGAGACCCCTTACCCCTTAGATGTGGCTTAACGTGGAGGTGATATATGTAGCTGGTTTTGACTACCCCTTACTCCTTAGATGTGGGTTGAGAGAGAGGTGGGGTATGTAGCTGGTTTTTACTTCCCTTTACTCCTTAGATGTGGGTTGACAGAGAGGTGGGTTATGTAGCTGGTTTTGACTGCCCCTTACTTCTTAGATATGGGTTGACAGGTAGGTTATGTAGGTGTTTTTTACTGCCCCTTACTTCTTAGATGTGGCATAACATGGAGGTAGGATGTGGAGCTGGCATGGACTGCCCCTTACCCCATAGTTGTTGCTTAACGTGGAGGTAGGTTATGTAGCTGGCTTTGACTGCCCCTTACCCCATAGTTGTTGCTTAACATGGAGGTAGGTTATGTAGCTGGCTTTGACTGCCCCTTACTACATAGTTGTTGCTTAACATGGAGGTAGGTTTTGTAGCTGGCTTTGACTGCCCCTTACCCCACAGTTGTTGCTTAACATGGAGGTAGGTTATGTAGCTGGCTGTGACTGCCCCTTACTCCATAGTTGTTGCTTAACATGGAGGTAGGTTTTGTAGCTGGCTTTGACTGCCCCTTACCCCATAGTTGTTGCTTAACATGGAGGTAGGTTATGTAGCTGGCATGGACTGCCCCTTACCCCACAGTTGTTGCTTAACATGGAGGTAGGTTATGTCGCTGGCTTTGACTGCCCCTTACCCCATAGTTGTTGCTTAACATGGAGGTAGGTTTTGTAGCTGGCTTTGACTGCCCCTTACCCCACAGTTGTTGCTTAACATGGAGGTAGGTTATGTCACTGGCTTTGACTGCCCCTTACCCCTTAGATGTGGGTTGACAGAGAGGTGGGTTATGTATCTGGTTTTGACTGTCCCTTATCCCTTAGATGTAACTTGACATGGAGGTGGGTTATGTAGCTAGATTGAAATATCCTTTGCTTTTCACCGCAGATTTTAAGCATCTCACTTGGAGTTCACCCATTTTGCGCCTTTCTCCTACTTATTTGCAGCTGCTGTACAGCTAAACCTTCCTGGATCTGCCAGCCACCAGAACACTATGCACTGTTTACAGTCTGTTTCAGAGGGTTTTGTTTTAGCATTCCCCTGATTAATTGGTGTGTGAATACCTTTGTCAGGAGGCTGTAAGTTACAAAATGATAGGACACTGACAAACCACTGCTGCCAAGTCATTGGGAAAGCTACCTAGAAACTCACTGCTCTCCTAGTGCAGTCTGTAGTTGTCAATTAATCATGCTGTGGTGACAAGGAGGTTAGCAGCAGGGCCCTACTAGCACAGTTGGAAGAAAAAAGTTGCAAATCCTTCCATTTTTCACACTGAATAAATAAACCACATACTGGAAACAGTGATTGTAGAATGACTGAGGTACAAAACAAAGGAAATGAGTTTCCTTTTATGCTGAGTTCACCAGAGCTTTAGATGTGTAAAGCTGAACACTTACAGAAGTTCATACTTTAACACCCCTTTAACATGACTGAGTTTCTTTTTAGATCTGCAGTCCCCTCTCTCCAAGATTCTTTTGAAAACTCAGTGCCATATCTCATCATGATATCCCAGT
The DNA here is from genome assembly GCA_016271365.2 of Neoceratodus forsteri. Classification (NCBI taxonomy): domain Eukaryota; kingdom Metazoa; phylum Chordata; order Ceratodontiformes; family Ceratodontidae; genus Neoceratodus; species Neoceratodus forsteri. The sequence continues at coordinate 131,360,479 of CM028129.1, read as the reverse complement.
AAGTGAAATTTTACTAAAAGATTCAGTTTCACCAGTTGGTTGTCAAAGCAGCTCAGATTACGCCTACTGTGAAGGCAACAGACTTGCCTGTGACCGACCAACATGACACAGCTGCATAAAGCAATCAATCAGTGAATCACTCATTATAAATAGAAACAATTCCATTTATTTAAATGTAATAGGCGTTTCCAGCCTGTTGTCTCATTTGCTATCCTGTTGTGGGTTCAGTCACTGATAGAGGGTTCTTCTTGTAAGCTTAACATTAAGTCTGAACAAGCATTTGTCAATGTCAAATGTTGTCTCTCTGGCATTGGCATTGGTAGTGCAGGAGTTAGAGATGCATAATAGGAATGGCAGTGAAGTATGGAACTGACGCCAACCCCACCCCCACCCTGCAGAGAGTGACAGGCGCTGGGGTGTGGCTTTGGGGCATCAGCTATAACGCTCATGCCATTTTACCTCACCCTATCCTGTAGACACTGACAAGTGTCGTGGTGTGCTTTGGGGTCTTTGGGCCTTATACTTACCCATTCCATAATGAAATACACTGAGACAGGTGCAGTATAGGAGAATGGGCCTCACCCTACCCTGTAGACACTGACAAGTGTCGTGGTGTGCTTTGGGCCTTATACTTACCCCATTCCATAAGGAAATATGCTGAGACGGTGCAGTATAGGAGAATGGGGTGAACTTTAGGCCCGAACACTCCAAGGCACAACTCAATGCCTGTCACTGGCTGCAGGGTGGGGGTGGGGGTGGAATGGCTTGAGCATTACAGTCAGTGATCCCAAGTCACACCCCTCATGCCTGGCAGTCTCTATAGAGTGGGGTGTTACAGTTGAAAACCCTAATGTTGTAGGCATTTGTTGGTATTTTCACTCCAAATATTCAACATAGGCTTTTTGTGACCCCACCTCATGAAAAGCGGCATAATCAGTTTGTTAGATGAAAGGTGGTTTTGCACAGTGGCTATGCCATTTGGCGACACAGGGATGAAACCACATTTTGGGCAGGATGTGGAAAATGACAACTGTATTATTCATGAGGAGGTATAAAAAAAATGGCAATGTTGAAAATCTGGAGTGAAAATATGAAAAATTGGTGAAGTCATGAGCATGCATAGAAACTGCACAACACATGGCCATAACCCAATTATTTTTGGGATTTTCTTAGCCTCATTTTTCAAAATAGGCATTTTGGGACCTCTACCCCATGAACAGTGTCACCATCTTTTTCTCAAACTGTCCCAAAAACTGATTTCGTACAGCAACCGTGCTATTCTACGCCGGATGTGCGAAAACACTTTTCGGCAAGGATATGCAAAATGGCTGCTGTACTGTTCATAAGGAGGTGTGGAAAAATGCCAGTTTTGAAAATCTGGAGTGAAAATATTACAGATTCATGAAGTTACGATCGTGCATGGAAACAGCACAACGCATGCTTGTAAAACAGCCATTTTTTTGGATTTTATTCACCAAATTTGCAACATAGGCTTTTTGCGAGCCCCCCTCATGAACAGTGGCACTGTCATTTCATTACTCAGTCCCGAAAGGTGATTCCATGCAGTGACTGCAAAATCACCATTCGGGACCGAATTTCGCCATGACAGTGACTGAATTCATGAGGAGGGGTCCCAATAACCCCATGTTGAAAATTTGGTGTAAAAATTCTACAAAATGCTCGAGATATGCACCAAAGTTGAAAAAGCCCTATTTATACCATTATACAGCTTACCAGCATTTCTTCAGTTCGCGGTTGGCTTTGAAGAGTGCAGATATGTTCCCGGTCCACCGAAGATCATTGTGTTGGACTCCGGAGGTAAGTATGGGGTGAGGGGTGTGGGGAGGCAGGGTGCACAGAGGGTGGGTGCGGGTTGGGTCAGGGAGCTGGACAGATCGTGAGAGGACCTTTTTTTCTTTAACAGGTTAAAAAAAACATCGTGGGACTTTATTTTTTTTGACTGGGGCATTTGGCACGCTGGTGGGCTCTCAGCTGCACCTAGTGTTTGGGGCACTAGCTGATGGGGATTGGGCACCCCGTCGCACATACCGAAGGGGGCAAGAGCTGAGGGGATTGGGCACCCCTCCGCCACATAACAAATGGGGGGTGCATTATGCCGACGGGGAGTGGGCTCCCCCATTGGCACATAAACTGGGTCAGGCATGTCAACAGGGGGATTGGGCACCCCCGAAGTCGGCATTGTGGCAGGCAGTGTGCTGCCATGTTTCCTCTAATGTTTCACCAGGGAAGGCACATTGGGAGGTGCAGCTGCATATGACGAGCTTTGCTCTCATTGCAGCGGACCTTTCCTTAGATGTGCTCACCACATTATGTATTCCTGGTGTGGTGCCTGCATGCTGGCTTATTGGGGAATGAGGAATGCACCTACTGATGCATGCCCTGCATTCGCCCAACAGTGATGGCGCCTCCAAATCTGCTACTAATGCAATATGTTGGCTGGTGCGCAAGCACGAGCCAACATAAAACTAAGTATGGGGGTAAAGTGCTGTCGATTGCTGGTCCAAGGTCCAGCAGAAATCCTGCTAATTAGAATGTACAATGGGTGAACATCAGAGCCAGTTGCTAAGACAAAAAGCAGCGGCAGTGGGATGGTGCTGACCAGCTCTATCTGACCTTGAGACTAGAGTGATGATTGACCTCTGGGGGGGTTGATTGGCAGATGAAAACAGATGATCTCAGTTTCATTAAATAGCAAATTGCAACAAGAAGTGCTTTCACAGCATCAATTTGGAGGAGGGGGACATCCTAAAAGAAAAAGAACTGTGAGATCTTCAGCAGTAAAAACAATCTCCTTCTGCTGGCTACTAAATTATTTTTTTCTACCATGCACCAAATACTATGGAAAGCAAAATGGTGAAAAAGAATCAACGGGGGGAGGGGCACTTGATTCTCTTTATTTTCCCATCAAGCTTTTCCTCCCCACTTCCAAGTCAGATCCCTATGTCACAACCCCACTCAGTAGGTCAGGCCCTCTGCCCCCAAAGTGCCAACCTCCGAGCACAGTATTGTGAACAGGTAACAGATCAGGATAACCCTGTCTGCTTGTGGGTCTGAATCACCTTTAGTCTCAAGTTCTGGGGGGATTCAAACTGTGAACCTTACGCTAGCGTACCCAAATGTACAGGCTCAGATAATCTGCTCTTTGGGGAATGCCAGATATCTTTCGCCTAAGGGCACCTAACCAGGTATCTAAAATTAACCCTTAAAACTCTATAAACGACCTTAGGTATATTCTTACCTTTTCCTAATTTAGTACTCCATCAAGTTTTGAACAGTTTTAGTCAGTCTTAACCATCTATACTTCACATGCAAAAGAAAGAACTTTGAAGACACAACAGGCAGTCTCTTCAAAATAAGAGGTTTACTTAAAAATGGATAAAAATACGTAAAATGTAAATACAGAACACTATATCACAAAGTATACAATCACTTAAAAGAAAACAAGGAAAAGTACAAACATAAACTCCTACCACAATACAATTAGACTTTTCTATCTAATGTATTACCTTCTTAGAGTGCTTATAGCTAGTTCTTGTTTCTAAGAGCCCACAAAGAAAATGTGTCTCAGTGGAAATACAGAATACAGTTTAAACTCTGTGTCTCCACCCGTTCTATGATGCTATCTAGCTCCTCCTTTCACAATATAAAAATTATACAAAACAGGATGTCCTATGAGGAGGTATATCAAATAAGGAGACATCAGCAAAAACTAATTTCCCAATATGACTCTCTTTAATCAAGCCTTTCCTTTGATCTTGTGTGGTTTCCTGCTTCCAAGGATCAAAGGATTTTGTAACTTTTTATCACCATAGTGATGGGACATGTTTTCTTCCTCTAAGACGTCATAAAAGTTTATGATCCCTATATCCTGGCAGCTGGTCAGCTCCAATTAAGTCAGATAAACAGGAGACCCTTAATTAAGGCTCTCTGGTCTTTTTAATTACCTTCTGGTTTCAGGTTAATATATCCTGTTATTTCCACTAAAAGCTGCCTTATGGAGACAGATCACACTCTACATTTTTATATTACAAATATCAGATAATAATCATAACCAGCTGGCCAAGCGTCACACCTACATCAAGGTTAGTGACCTCCCAACTCTGGTAAGCTCACATACCCTCACAGAAATAGTCTTGGAGATCAGGCAGGGGTGTAGGCCCAGAGAGTTCATGCTCTACACACTGGCAGAATCTCCTTTTTTTTCCCCCGGATTCCCCCCAACCCCAGCCACCCAATACACATGCTGACACCACTCATGTCTGTTATGTCCTCACACACATGCAGTTTCCCCTGTGGAACAGCAAGCTACCCCACCCATCACAAAGGTTGCAGTGGCCACTGATTGCAACACCACCCACTCTGGGAGGAGACACGTAGCCAACAGCAATTCTTCCCCTATCTGGCTGCCTGAAACTGGGTCCTCAGATCTGTTCCTGGACCCAAGTCAGTGGCATGGTTGCATGATCACTAGCATTGGGCCATCTGGCTGTCCAGGCATGATTCTTTGTGAACAGGTAATACTGGGGGAGAAAAGCAAATATAGGAAAGGAATTTAATTTTATATAAAATAAATGCAAAATTACACATAACTGAAAACTGCAAAGCATCGTGGGACATATATGCAACTTGCATTAAAAGAATGTAGATTGGTTCACCAATCTAATTTTTTTCATGGTGATTTGCATATACTTCCTATGATGCTTTCCATCACTGTGGTACGTATAATGTTGTGCTTTTTTGAAACCTGGCGTTATTGCCAATGTCTTTCTTGGATAACCCTTGCCTCAGTGCATTTGTGCTGAGGTTCTTTGTCTTTTAGATTGCTTTCCTATTTTGGGCTCACCATGACCCCAAGCACTAAGGCCATCACAAGGTTGGTTCTTCCTTTGCCTGGGCTGAGATATAGATGAGGTACATTAATGAGTCCTAAGAAAGATGCAACACTTTGTTTTTTCTGTTTTCAGATCCAAGGAAAGGACTGCACACACTCACAGAGTAGCTGCCCAGTGGAAATATTTGTTGACAGCACCACAATGCGGAATAAATGCAGCATCCAGCAACCTACACTCAAATGCATAGAAGGCCCTACAACACTCCGGCACTTCGTGCGCGGGAGTTTCGCCAGGGGACAGGGTTTGTGAGCTGGTGCATGCTTATACACCTCAACAGTGCTCACTTGAAAATCCATTACCATAAACTCTCTAATACAAGCACTAATACATTCACAAGTGCTATGACAGCATACAAAAGCTGGCACACGTTATTCAGGAGAAGTGGAAATAACAAAGTCCTACAAAAAGTGTACACTAACTGGAACAAAGGCTATATTAAGGAACTATAAATATACTTAATAGATCCTGTTGCCAAAATTGTTTAACAGTCAGTGCCAAAATGTCTTATTCTTACTTAGAAACTGTTTAGACAGGGAAAGATAGAGAAAAAGAACCTACTGTGTTCATTCGATGGTCCACCTTTTGAGCAAATTGTTCCAGTACCTTCCAATGGGGATCAAAATAGGATATTAGTCGAAAGACTAATGCAAGTAAAATGACAGAGAGAAACTGGCTGCTAAAGGAATCTGGAAGAAGTAGAAAACAAGCATGTGTCAATGCCCAATGTTCGCTGCTGGCACTGCTGTTGTACAGGTCTTGCTTGTACACATTTTTATTATATATTTACCCAAAGCAGTCCAGATGAGATGAGATATAATATGTCATTTGCAATGTGGTTCTGATTTTACAAAGTTTTATACTGCATTTATCCAGATAGTAGAGGTGCGATAACTCCTTTTTAGTTTGGTCCTGCTTTTGCAATGTATTTTTTCCCAGGATAGAGCAGCATAGATGCACAGTTCAGTGGTGACTCCACTGTACTGGGGTCCTCCTTTTGCACATTTTTACTATATATTTAACCAGGATATACCAGATGAGATGCAGTATCTCATTTTCAGTAGTGTCCTGCTTTTACACCTTTTTAGATTGTATTTACTCAGGACTGGCCAGCTGAGAGGCAATATTTAATTTTCAGTGGGCTCCCACATTTTGACCCCAAATTTCCAACAGTCTTTTTATGACGTATTGTTGTGATCAAGCCAAGTGGAACTTTCCAAATCCTATACGAAAGGCGATTTCGCAGTATGACTGTGAAAACAAGTTTCAGAGGGGATTTGAAAAATGACACCTGTCACGTTCAGGAGGTGAGGAAACACAATGGATATGTTGAACATTAGAGGTCAAAATCTGCAAAAATAAAGTTATGAGAAACATACAAACTGTTGGCAGATAAGGGCCTCCGGGCCCACCTAGTCTGCCCTATTACTCCTAACTCCTTTGCTCATTGTATACCCTTCTTGTATTGGGTTGCCCCTTCCCCCCCATACCAGTAACCCTCTATGCCTGTCCCATGCATTCTCAAAACTTGTACTTGTTTCAGCCTCCACCACTTCCGCTGGCAGGCTGTTCCATTTGTCCACCACCCTCTCCGTGAAGAAGTATTTTCTCACGTCTCCTCTGAACCTCCTTCCCTCCAACTTCATCCTGTGCCCTCATGTCCTCGAGCACCTTTTTCTTTGAAAAATGGCATTCTCCTATACCTTATTCTTCCCTGTGGGGTATTTAAATGTTTCAATCATATCATATCCCCTTTCCCTCCTCACCTCCAGGGAGTACATATTTAGTTCCTGAAGCTTATCCTCATAGGGTTTGTGATGTAGACCCTGCACCATTTTAGCTGTCCTCCTCTGAACCACCTCCACCCTGGCAATGTCCTTTCATAGATGGGGCTTCCAAAACTAGACACAGTATTCCAGGTTTGGCCTCACCAATGTCCTGTACTATGGAATTATCACCTAACTTTTTCTGCTGGTGATTCCTTTGCCTATGCATCCTAGCATCCAGCTAGCCCTTCCCACTGCCTTGTCACAGTACCTTCCCACCTTGAGGTCTTTGGAGATGATCAGCCCAGGTCTCTTTCCTACTTAGAGCATCCTAACTCCCCCCCTCCCAGGTGGTATGTTGCTCCTGGGTTTTTGTGCCTCATATGCATTATCTTGCACTTTTTTTGCATTGAAACTCAGCTGCCAATCCATTGACCAGTCCTTCAGCTTCTTCAGATCCCCCCTCATTTTATCCACTCCCCCTGGTGTGTCCACCCTGTTGTAGAGCTTGGTGTCATCTGCAAACAGGCATATTTTCCCTTCTAGACCCTCTGCAATGTCATTGATATAGACGTTGAAGAGGACGAGACCCAGCACTGATCTCTGTGGTACCCCACTGGTCACTTTACCCTCTGCAGAGTGAATGCCATTTACCACCACTCTCTGAGTTCTATTATCCAGCCAACTGTCCACCCACTTCACTACCTTATTCCCCACCCCCATGCTCTCCAACTTGCTTAACAGCCTTCTATGTGGAACAGTGTCAAAGGCATTACTGAAGTCCAGGTAGACCACATTCACATCCACTGCCCCCAGCCCCCTTGATCAACCTCCTTAGTTACTCAGTTGAAGAACTCAGTGAGGTTGGTGTGGTACAACCTCCCTCCAGAGAAATCATGCTGCCTTGGATCTTGTAGACCTTGGTAACTAGGTGATCCACTATTCTTTCTTTCAGTAGTGTTTCCATGACCTTTCCCACTACTGAGGTCAGGCTGACTGGCATGTAATTCCCTGCCTCCTCCATGTTTTTGCTTTTGTACAGCGGGACTACATTAGCCCTCCTCCAGTTCTTGGGTACCTTCCCTGTTTCCAGTAATAGGTTGAATAGGGTAGTCAGAGGTTCCACCAGCACTTCTCTTAGTTCCCTCAGTATCCTGGGGTGTACCCCATTTGGTCCCATTGCTTTATCTACTCTTATTGCTATCAGTTCCCTGAGGATCCAATCCTTGGAAAAAGGACCTGTGTCCATCTCGCATCCCATCAAGTCTTCATCCCTTATTGGTGGCCAATTTTCTGTTTCTTCCTCTTTGAGAATGGAACAAAAGTATTTGTTCAGTATATCTGCTTTTTGGTTGTCCTCTTCCATGCTACCCCATCCTCTCCTTTCAACCTCACAATCCTTCCCCTTGCCTTCCTTTTTTCAGTGATGTATCTGTAGAAGGTTTTGTCCCCTTTTACCACTGATTGTGCTGTGTGTTCCTCTGTTTGTGCCTCTGCTATCCTAACCGCCTTCCCTGCCTCTCTCTGCTTTTCATGACACCTCTCCCTATCCCCTCCTCCTGTTTGGTTTTTTTTTTGTATTATTTAAATGACATTTTTTTGCTTTAACTTTTGCTGCTACCTACTCAGAAAACCACATTGTTTTTTTTTTCTTTCTTTTCCCCTTGCTGACTGGAGTGATACAGTATTGTGTTGCCATTTCAGTCCCTTCTTTGATAGTTGCCCACTGTTCCTCTACCCCCCTGTGTTCTCCTACTCCTACCAGTGCACCTTCCAGACATTTTTCCATCTTTCTGAAATCAGCCCTCCTGAAGTCTAGGATTCTTGTTATAGTGTGGCTTGATTCCACCTCTGCAGTTATCTCAAACCACACTGTTTGGTGATCACTGTTCCCTAGGTGCTCCTCTGCTGTAACCCTGCCACACTGTCCCCATTTATAAGTACCAGATTCAGTAGTGCCATCTTCCGTGTGGGTTCTAGGACTACTTGTTTAAGGAATGCCCCCTGTAGGGAGTCCAAGATGTTTCTGCTTTTGGCTGTTGCTGCCGCAGGGAGGCTCCAGTCCTGGAAATTCCTAACCAGCAGCACTCCACCCCCCCCAGGTGCCATCCATTAAATTGCTAGCAGCATCTCCTTATCTACCTTCTCCCCCCACAATGGTGGTCTCAATATTACCCTTGTGCAGATAGATGCCCCCTTTCTCCTTTCTAGTGTAATACACAGTATCCCCCCACCCCTTTTCTCTTTGAACTTCTGTGGCCTTAATGTTATTCATCACATCAACAGTCATCCCCCTTCTGCCTACTCTGTCCCTCCTTAATAGACTATATCCTGGCACGGCCACTTACCAGTCCTGGTTGTCACTACACCAGGTCTCCGTAATGGCCACAATGTCTAGATCAGCTTCTGCCATGGTAGCCTCAAACTGTTCATGTAGGTCGGCACCTCATCACCATCTGCTTATAGATAAAAAGTCCACAATTGATGTTGTTCGATGGTAGCCTCAAGATCACTTATCTTGTTGCTTAGATTACCGGCATTTGCACACGACTCTTCATGATGTGCTATCACTCTCCCCTTTGTTCACTTTTGCCCCTCCTTATTTCAACCACAATCCTTGTCAGTATGAATATCAATCCCTCCCAGCCCCCTGCTTTTGTGTTGATTCATGCACCTTATTGGTGTGTTTTCCTCTTGGGTTCCCTTGGAGTTCCTGTGCTCTTGGGAGGTGCCAGATTCTGTCTCCAGTCCACCCTCCACATTGGAACAATTAATTTCTTCATAAAGTTAGTTATTTTTTTCACATTCTGACACCAAATTTTCAGCATACTATTTTTATGACCAATTCTTCCAAACATGACAAATGAAATTCATAAAACAGTGGCTAAAACATCATTTTGCACCTCAAGTGTGAAAACACATTTTAACCAGGATTTGAAAAATGGCTGCTATCACGGTCATGAAGTGGTGTGAAACAATGGCTATGTGGAAAATCTGGAGTCAAAATATTGAAAATTACCAAAGTTACAAGCATGAGTTGAAAACTTTCAAACGTACGCTCAGAACATTTTGTTTTTTAATATTTTTTACTCAAAATTTTCAACATAGCCTTCTTATGACCCCACATCATGAACAAAGGCAGAGAAAATGTTCAAATCCTCCCTGAAATGTGATTTCATGCCACAAGTGCAAAAACACGTTTTGGCCAGGATTTGAAAAATGATAGCTGTCATGTTCATGAGGTGATGTGAAAAAGGCTACGTTGAAAATTTGAGTTTAAAATATGGAAAATTACCAATGTTATGAGTGTGCATTGAACATTTTCAATGTAGGTTCATAACTTTGTTTTTTAGTATTTTTATCCCAAATTTTTAACATTACCTTCTTATGATCCCACCTCGTGAACAAGGGGAGAGAACATTTTCAAGTCTTGCCTGAAAAGTGATTTTGTGCAGTGGCCACAAAATCACCTTTTGGGATGGATTTGCATAATTTCACTGCCCTTGCTCATGAGGTTGGGTTCCAGAAAGTCCAGGTTGAAAATTTGGGGAAAAATATTTAAAAATGACCAAGTTATGAAGACAAGTTCACAACCAATTGTAATACATTGAACCACATACAGTACCTGCTTTCCTCAGCTCCCAGTCTGACATTGAAGAGTGAAGACAAGTGTGCGGTCCAGCAAGGATTATGGCGTTGGACCCCCAGTAGGTTAGTAAGGGGTGGGGGTGTGGGTGGGTGGGTGCTGAGTGGGAGGGTTAGTGGGAGGAGGGTAACAGCAGCTGGGTGCCAGTGGCCACCAGAGACATCAATGGACAGTTTTCTTTTTTATAGGGTGTATAAAATAAAAAAAGAAATTATAAAATGGTAATGAAAAATCCTGCAACCTGATTGGTCAGACTGAGTCTTTAGCTGTGTGTAAATCTCACAACAAACACACTACTAAGTCCCAGCTGATCAGTGCTGACTGCATGATATCTTTTCAAATAGGTATCAACTGATGGAATGTTCGCAAACTGGAAAACCACCATGTCTTTTATGTTTGCTCGTACCGGTCCCAGATAGCGCTTTGCACAACATAAATATTCAGACCAGGTACTTACATGATCAAGAGACAGTGTAAACAGATGTTTAGTGAATTCAGTAATCCCAGAAGCCCTCTGCTGTATTGCCATTACCAGCGCTTCTGATGACATGCAGCCAACTCCGCCCTCACATACTGCCACACAGCCCACTGTGTAAATCTCAGAACAACACACCCTCTGTCATGCATTATTGCTTAAATGAAGGACAGTTTTCTTTATTTCAGGTACTGACACTGCGGATTGGACACCCCATTGTCAGTGTTACATTTGGCGGCTTTGGAGGTGGGCTCCTTGGTGTCACACAGTGAAGAGCATGGGGTGGGGTGGGCAGTACTAGCCAGCACAGGGAACTGGGCACCCTGGTGTCAGAAAATTAAAACTAGGGGTGGCTGGCAATGTTGGTGGTGGGGGCTGAATGGAAGGGTCAGGTGGGGAAGGGTAATGGCAGTGGTATGCCGATGGCCAAAACAGGCATCGATGGATGTTTTTCTTTTTTACAGGATGAGTAAAAATGAAAATAAAAAGACTATCAGGGATGGGTTTCTTTATTTCAGGTAGCAACACTGGGGATTGGGCACCCTGGTGCCAGCATTATGTTGTGCAGCACCGGGTGTGGGCTCCATGTTATCACTCAGTGAAAACAGTTGCAGTGGGGAGTACTAAACATGCAGTATAGCGCAGTGGGTTAAGGCTCCGAGCTGCTGATCTGGAGACCTGTGTTTGAATCCCACAGCTGCCTAGGTGCAACTAGATGCATACTGTGTGATCCTGAGCAAGCCACTTAACTTCCTTGAGCTCCCGGGTCACATCTGGAAACAAGCTTCGGCATAGTGTGCTACTCCTGGTTAAACAATGTTCCCCTAAATGGCAACAGGGATTGGGCACCCTGGTGTTGGAAAATTAAGAAGGTGGAAGCAATGCTAGAGGGTGGGAGGGATCGTTTTTTTCATTGGGGGCATAGGAGCCGAGTTTGGATAATTTTTTGTAGGGGTCAGGGGCAAAGCCCCAGTGGGGGTCTGTGGGAGCAGAGCCCCCCTATACTTGATGGTCTGGGGGTTAAGCCCCTCAGATATGAGAAAAAATGGAAATGTCATGTTGTTTTACTGTCCTGCCTCTGTCCGTCACATATGTTGCTGTTAACTGCTGTGCAAGCACATACCAATTTATAGGGATTCCCTGTTCATTCTTACTACACTGTAACTGATGTTGTTGTTCATGAATAGGCCTTTACCACTTGTAGCATACTATTTACATAATTGTGTGATTTTTCATGAACGCTTATTACTTGCCCCAAATTGAAAAAGTAACATTCTGATTGCACATGCTTTACATGTGAGTCCTCGGTGCCATATTCGGGCAGTATACCTACTATTCTACTTTCAGGTTCCACAATACAGAAAAAGTGTTCACTTACAGTTTTATCTATTTTTGGTGTTCAAAAATCAATAAATCCCAAAACCAGCCATAAAGCATCCATCATGGTCACCCTGTCCTCACGTATACGCATACTGTCTAGACACATTATCTGTGTTTGTACCTTGGATTGCAGTGCATTCACTTTTAGTTAGCAATTTATTATACAGATACCACTGTAACCCACATATCCTTACAGCGTGCGGGTACTTCTGAATCTAAATGCATACCTTAGATTGTCCTGCTTGCACGCATTTTATGACTATAATTGCACATGAAATGATGTTATAATTGTATAATGTACAGCAGGATAATAATCGGACTTTGTAATGCAGCACAGTGTAGTATCACTGCACTATCAACGTCAACAACACAAGAAACCAACTACCAGCAGAGGGGAGACACACACGCACACACACGCCCCTCCTCTACAGTGTGAATAGGTGTCAAACTGTCAAGTAATATTCCCTTACTTCTGTCTCAAATAATGTGCTTCACTGGTTTAACAAGGCATGCAACAATTGGAATACCACTGTTAGAATTAATAACTACCAACATGTGTCAAGTATCAAACTATTTTAAATATATATATATATATATATATATATATATATATATATATATTTATTTTTGTTATAAGCCACTAAGCATAATATAACATATGCCTTGGAGTCACAAAGTACTCAGGTGACCCTAAGTTAAACTATGCAACCATTACAAAAAATGTGTTTAATGACAGTAATTACACCATCACTTTTGACCCATTCCAAAGAAAATTCAGTTTTTCCAAGGACATTTCTATTATGCAGCCTTGATTAAAATGCATCACTTAATATGCCTAAAGGCCCCTGTACTGGCTGGCTCGCCCCCTTGCTGACCGAATCTCTCTTCAGTTGTGACTGTCGCCAGGCAATCCCATTCCCAACTCTCACAGATTGTTGCCGCACATGATTGTGCCCTGCTGAGTAGTGAGCTCTCTGGTCTCCGACCCACCATTCTCGCCTCGCTCCTCATTACTACAACTGTCTCCAATCCTTCTTGCTGGCAATGCCACTGAATCAGATCATCCACTCTCTTTGTTCGCAGGCACACACCACTCTCAGCCTCCCAAAAAACACCAATAAGCACAGGACGGAGGGATGCAAGCTTTCCAGCATTTCTGCGCTCACTCCCTGAGCCCCTTGAGGGGGCACAGCAGGTCACATATGGGGGAGGAATGACCAGATCAGGCTGAGTATGATGCTGATCAACTCTGCTTGCTGGGGGGTGTTATGCAGATCAAAGGTAAGAGCCACCCTATGAATGGCCTGGCTTTTTCCTTTGAACTACACAAAGTTTTCACCCAGCAAGACTAAAACAGTGTTATGCTCAGCCTGACTGATGAATGGTCTGACACTGTCGAGCCCCTTGCAGACTTCCCTACACTTGACCAACAGTGGCACATCTTTCTCAACTCACTATCATACCAGTATGTTCACTCTGTGCAAGCCCAAGGGTGAACATATGAAGACCAAATTAGTATCACAATATTCAAATTCAGTAGATCAATAAATCTCCATTTCGCCTGCGTGATATCACATTATTCTTGCACCATAAAGTCACATGTACTGTCTAAGTCTGGAGATGAATTCCCTCCACGGCTAGTTATAGGAAAGGTCTGAAATCCAGTGCATCATTCAGTCCCCTGGATTCAGTGTTTTTGTTTAAAAGGTCAAAAGCTTTCACATTGTAAGAGAAGCTTCAATCTGTTTTCCCAATGGGCAGTTTGACAGTTTCAATGCCCATAAACTGTAGTTCTTTCAAGTTGGAATTATGATTCTCCAGAAAATGTCTCCCAGTAGGTGTGTCAGACCTTATACTCACAGTTGAGCATATATGTTGCAGAAATGTTCATAACTGTTTTGACAGTATGACTTCTCAAGGGAAACCTAGCAAGGCAGACAAAAAAAACAGAAGAAAGCTGAAAACTTGAGGGATTCAACAAGTTTGTGTTGCCGCCGACGGGGGCTTGACTTGGTAAGGGGCTTATGGTAGGTCTGGGTCTGATTCCAGCTCTGAGGCTGAGCCACCATATCATGGAGTGGGGTTACAGCTTATAACCAGCTCCTATCTGAAAACTACTGTGTTTGCCTCAGAAACAGATGACTCATCAGGCTTGTTCACATGGCAGCTTTGAACAGTGCTGCACAAGAAGCTGTTGTGTCTACAGGTTCTGAAATGCTGAGTGATCCCCGTTCAGACGGCAGCATTGTGCGCCAATGTTGAAGGTGCACGATTCATGTTCTGGCATTGTCACTGTGTTTCTGGCTGATGGCTGACGGGGGGGGGGGGGTGACAGTGAAGTGACGGAACAGTTAACAGCAAAAAGAAAAAAGCTAGGACCGACCAAACAGCACACTCGGTAAGGTCACAATGAACTTCCACCTCGTGGATTACATCTGGTGAATTTTGCAGTGCAACTTAATACAAGAGAGCAGTCTGGGTAAAACCATGGGGGAGTGGTGCAGTGGTTGCCAGCTGGTCAGATGGCCAGTGACAGCACCAGGAAAACGGTCACTTGAACAGCATTCAGATAGGACATGATGCAGTATTCCAGGTGAGGTGCACTGTCAGAACTGGCTCAGATTTTGCCGTGTGAATGAAGCATTCTCTGCTTTATTCACTTTGATAGCCAAATACAGGGGTACTACGGAAAATACCTTACTAAATTTACAAAAGAAACAAAACATCCCTTTGCTAAGTGGCAAGTTTGGCTCAATGGCAAAACATATGTCAGACGTGGTGCAAAGGTTCCGGCTGGTAGCTCCCCACCACCCTGCTCCCACCCTCACCCTGTGCAGGTGACCAGCAGCAGGTGGTGGGGAGCTACCGGCCGGAGGGGGGTCCACTAGACACCACAGCTATTGTGCCATAATATACAGTCCATGGCAACAGTGCCGGCAATGGCAGCAGTAAGTTGGTGGTTGTGGGGGTTGGTACAGTTCCTATTACTGGAGCCATCGGCGGGTGGGGTGGGTGACCTGCTGGACACCAGGGCTGATGTACATTGTACTGCCTGCCGCCCGCCTATGTGGTTGTGTTCACCAGTGTTTTTTGCACCATGATATTGCAGGTGGTGATGTGATGCCTGCGATGTTATGTCCCCAATGTTTTTAACTGCGATGTTCCAGACCGGAGCAGGTGCAAAAGGTGGATACTAATACTGAAAAAATAATTTGGCTTGAAAAAGACTTACTAAATATCTGTAATGCTGTTAACTTATTAAATGCAGCCCATGACATTTTTGTAAGGGAAGAGGTTAGCCTGAACCACAAAATGGAAAGGATAGATAACATCCTATATATCAATATCATGATATTTCAAGTACTTGAAAAGATAAATAAGGTTGATAAAGAGACTCTCTTTATGCTGAGTGGCAAACATAACATGAGGGGGCACAGTCTTAAGGTGAAGGGTGGAAGGCTTAGGAGGGAGGGAGGTCAGGAAGCTCTTCTTCACAGAGAGAGAGTGGTGGACACTTGGAATGCATTGCTGAAAGAGGTCATCTCGTTGAAGACAGTGGGCAGCTTTAAGACAGGATGGGATAGACATAGGGGGAAGGTAAAGATCATGAGTAGGGAAGATGGGAGGAGTGGGGAGGGAGGGCAGGGACATTAGCTCAAGCTGTGGATCCTGCAATATGAGCAGACTTGCTAGACCAAATGGCCTTCTTCTGCTGGCTTCTTCATATGTTCGTATGTATATACATGCTGAGAGGAAAGACTATATGTGTTCTGGGGCTACCTGCTGCCTTTGGTACTTACTGACAAACTTTTACTGGACATTGAGTTTTCTTTGCTCTGTGGTTGAAAGAGATGTTACTGTGGTCCATGCTTTTTGCATACCTGTTTGTCTGGCTATTGGTAGACAAGCTGTTGGTGATGTTCAGAACTCTGCCTCTCAGGTAAGACCTACAATAACTGTAACCTTGGCTTCACCTGTGGAAAAAAATGATACTAAAAGTTGCTAGAAAGAAACACTCATTTCAATACCAAGACTACAAAGTATCCTGCTAGCCAGACTTTTCAAGGCACCCTCACAGGCGTTGTCACCATCTTCTGAACCTTCACTAGTCTCTTTTGGAAATAGGAGCTCAGTTTCTTTGTTGCAGCCTGCTAAACTTAGTGTTAGAGGTGGAAGACTAGGTTTGCTGACCAAGGCACCTAGCTTCACCTAAACGCTTTCCTTCTAGGTTGCTTGAAAGGACAGAGTAAAGACCCTTACCAGAGCAAGGGAAAGGATTAAGACTTCTTTTGGCTAGGCAGATTTACTGTGTGTTATTTTTATTTTGTACTTACAGGGATTGTTACTGTCTGTTGCTAACATTTTATTGCTTTATTTTTCTCTGATTCAAATTGTTGTTGCTGGATATGCCTTCTGCTGCATTATTACAGAGTGCGCCTACAGGTGTGTGCTAACAGATTACTGATGTAATCTTCTAATTCAAATTGTCTTTTGCAAGGTATATATTTTGTTTATTTTCTCTGTAGCAAAGTGTCTCTTACAGGGTATATCTTCTGTGAAATTATCACAGGTGGTACTTTACAGGTTTTACATTGTTATCTATCACTAGGATAAGCTTTCAGGGTGACCGCATTTGTTGCTGGCTGATTGTTTCTGCTCTTACTTCCTTGTTTCTTTCATCCGTGGTTCTTCTTTTTCGGCAGGGGAAGGACCCAGCCACCCACCCCATCCCCAACCACCCCACACTACACTGCTTTTATAGGGTAGCACAGGTGTGACATTTCCTGTGGCAAAGCTGGAAGGGGCGGATCAGTGGGGTATGCACACGGTGACCTCATTTACAGGGGCACTAGTAATTTAACTTGTTATAACAAGTTATACAAAAATAAACAAAACACAAAATCAAACTTTTGCTTTCATTTTCTTTCTTCTAATTATTCTGACCAGGTTATAAACCCAGCAACTTATCTGGAATGGATATCATTAACTGCAGGTACTGCGGCACACTTTTCAGAAGGGCAGTTTTACAGGATTTAGGACACTGTCCTTCATGCTGGGCCATTGGAGATCTAAGGGCTCAGCTCCAGGCAGCATGGACAGAGATTGCACACCTCAAATTTCATATTCAAGAGGAAATACTGTATATTATACGAACCACCCGCCATTTCCCCAACATCCAACAGAAGCACCTCGACCGCAGAGGGTAGTTGGTCCTGGATGTTGGCAGATGGTTAGGAGGGGCAAATCGGGTGCCCCATCACTCAGTGCTCTCCAACATAGTACCTCCACAAACCATAAAAAAAACTACAAACCGGTATCTACCCCTATCTTCAAAATCAAACAAAGGGGTAGAGGACACTGCAGAGCAGAACACTGCAGCACAGGAGCTAGCATAACAAAACTCACACAAAACAGGAACCAAAACAAAAAAAGCAGAAAGGAAATCAAAAAAACTTCTGATAATAGGAGACTCCATGATTCAGGGAGTTGATACCTATCTCCAGCCAGGGGTAATGGTCAGATGTCTCCCAGGTACATCAGTGTGGAGAGACACTGACCACATTACTAAAATTGTTCAGTAAGCAGGAGAAAACGTTGATGTCCTGGTACACATAGGAACTAATGATCTCACCAACCAGTCAGTTGTGGAGACCAAGGAACACCTGACCAGGCTGAGTGACAAACTATCATCCATTTCATCCGGCATCTCCTTCTCTGAGATCCTGCCAGTCTAGGAGAGGGGGACAGGTCAGAGAAGGGGAGATAGGGGAGCTAAACATATGGCTCAAGGGCTGGTGCCAGGAAAAAGGACACACATTTGTAGGGAACTAGCAACAGTTTTGGGAGCAAAAGTTCTGTAAGTTTGATGAACTGCATCTGACTAAGGAGGGAGTCAGTGCATTGGGGCAGAAGTTTTATGTCTTTGCAGAATATTTAAACTAGCAAATGAGGAGAGGGATACAGCACCCCATACGTCGAATGGGAAGAACACCTCTCAGCTAGTGGTCAAACAAGAGTTCAGCATGTTTGCTGTTCATTTGCATCACCAGGTAAGGAAAAAGGTCCGGCTCTCCGTACGACACATGGAGAAAATGCCAGACCTCACCCAACAACTAACACACTGAAATCTGTCCAATGGAAAATCATATACACAAATGCTCGTAGTCTAGGAAACAAAATCTCAGACCTGCAGGCAATAATGACAGAGGCTAAACTGGACATAGTAGCAATTAGCTAGACATGGTTTACCAGTAACCACACTTGGGAGACTTCAGTACCTGGCTATGTACTGTTCAGAAGAGACCGAGGTGCAAAAAGGGGGGGATGGAGTGGGCCTGTATGTCAATGAAAATATCAAAGCTACAGAAATTCTGAATACACATAAGGAGCCAGAAGAACTGTAGGTCACCCTGGAAACAGGAAATGGGGCAGCCATAAGAACTGGGGCTGTCTACAGGCCCCAGACCAGGGGAGGACATAGACACATTACTATTAGAAGATATACAAAACATGACAGCTAAAGGGGAGGTTCTGATAATGGGAGACTTCAACATGCCAGATACAGTTTGGTCAAGACCAGCAGGAACATCTGCCAGAACTAGACACATGGTGGATTCCCTGCAGGGGGGGAGGGTCTCAAACAACTGGTACAACAACCCACAAAAGACAGGGCTATCCTAGATCTAGTACTAACAGGGAAAGGATCACAGATCTCCAGGTGGAAGGTCACCTGGGGACCAATGACCATCACATGGTATGGTTCAATAAGGCCACTAGAACAAAATCATCCCATTCCAAGGCAAAAATATGGGACTTCAGAGGCGCTGACTTTGATAAGATGGCCAACAGAGTTAATCTAGTCCTGGCAAAAAGAAATACAGGTGAGGGAGTACAGGCAAAGTGGGCAAGCATTAAGGATGCAATACTTGAAGCAACATCCCATTGTGTTAGAGAGAAAAGGAAGTGCAAAAGAAGAAGGAAACCACTTTGGTTCTCAAAAACAGTAGCAGAAAAGGTCAGAGCCAAAAGGCTGGCCTTCCGGAAATATAAGGGAACACAGCGGGATGAAGATAGGGAGGCATACCAAACTTCCCTAAGGGAAGCAGGGAAGGCAGTAAGGCAGGCAAAAGCACAAACCGAGGAAACACTAGCACAAACAGTAATCGATGACAAGACTTTCTATAGATATATTAGTGAAAGGAGAAAGTCCAGAGGAGGTATTGCTAAGATCAAAGGAGATAAGGGGGCGTGTGAGGAGGAGGACCATGTAAAAGCATCTAGCCTAAATAGATACTTCTGCTCAGTATTTACTGAAGAGAAGGTAGGGCAGTGTCTACAGCTCAGCACCATGGACACAGGGAGGAGGGAGGTGAGCACTAGTCCCTTCATTAAAGAAAGAGTCCTACAAGAGCTCAATAAGCTCAGGGTGGACAAGGCAATGGGACCTGATGGCATACATCCCAGGGTACTAAAGGAGCTAAGGGTGGAACTAGTAGAGCCATTATCAGAACTGTTTAGTGAGTCTCTGAGCACAGGAGAGGTCCCAGAAGACTGGAGAAGGACTCGTGTGATCCCGCTCCACAAGAGTGGTAGCAGGGAAGAGGCAGGGAACTACAGACCAGTCAGTCTTACCTCAGTAGTGGGCAAGATTATGGAGGCACTCCATAAGGAAAGAATAGTGCAACACCTGGAATCCATAGGAGCATAGGATCCAAGACAGCCTGGGTTTACAAAAGGAAGGTCCTGTCAAACTAATCGCACAGATTTCTTTGACTGGGTAACCAGAGTGGTAGGCCAAAGGGGAGCAGTTGATGTCGCCTGCCTTGACTTCAGCAAAGCTTTCAATACTGTTCCACATAGAAGATTGATTAGTAAGCTGGGTAGGCTCAGGGTGGGTCAGAAGTTGGTCAACTGGGTGGCAAACTGGTTGATGGGCAGAAAACAGAGAGTGGTGGTAAACGGTATACAGTCAGAAGAGGTACAAGTCACAAGTTGGGTACCTTGGGGATCAGTCCTGGGGCCAGTCCTCTTCAGTATCTTCATCACTGACATTGCAGATGGACTGGAGGGTAAGGTTTGTCTGTTTGCAGATGACACCAAGATCTGCAATAGAGTAGATGATCCAGATGGGGTGGGCAGAATGAGAAGAGATCTGGATAAACTAGCAAAATGGTCGGAAGAGTGGCAACTGGGCTTTAATGCAAAGAAGTGTAAGATCATGCACATAGGGAAGAGAAACCCCTGAAGCCACCTATAGGCTGGGAGGGGAGTTGCTGGCAGTCACAAAGGAAGAAAGAGACTTGGGCATCATCATCACCACCGATGACCTGAAATCATCCAAGCAGACCACTAAAGTAGTAGGTAAGGCTAGGGGGATGTTGGGGTGTATTAGTAAGGGTATCACAAGTCGGAAGAGGGAGGGAGGCAATAATCCCTTTTTACAACACACTGGTTAGGCCCCATCTGGAGTACTGCGTACAGTACTGGAGGCCACACCTTCACAAGGACGATAACCAAACTGAGGCACTCCCAGAGAAGGGCAACCAAAATGGTGCATGGACTGCATCAGAAAACATATGAGGACAGATTAATGGAACACAATATGTATACCCTAGAGCAAAGGAGGGAGAGAGGTGATATGGTCAAAACATTCAAACACCTTAAGGGCATTAAAAAGGTGAAAGAGTCTAACATGTTTCAATATAAGAAAAATAGCAGGACAACAGGACACAGCATGAGATTAGAGGGAGGCAGATTAAGGGGTAATGTGAGGATGTTCTTTTTCACAGAAAGGGTGGTGGATGCATGGAACAGCCTACCTTAGGAAGTGGTGGATATGAATACAGTGCAGGGCTTCGAACAGGCATGGGATAGGCATAAGGGAGCAATACAGATGACTATGACTAGATAGGCCATTGACAGGGCAAAGGCCGAGGGCACATTTATAAGGTAGAAAAAGAAATGGGCAGACTGGATGGGCCTTGTGGTCCTTATCTGCCGTTAACTTATATGTTTCAGGGATTTATTTAACTCTAAAAATTGATTAGCGTTTTCCTCATAAAAGTGTTAAATCTTTGTGAAAATGCATAGCTCTTGCCTCACTGTGTTTAGCAAACACAGCACTTCTACAAAATCTATATAAATACTTTCTGTACAGTTAGTATAGTCCCAAGAAAAAAACTGCTAATCAATTATTTAAAACCCTGTGTTTCTGTGATGTTAAGACATACTCCTTTACTGATGAGATGGCTGTCCAAGACTTTACTAAAAGTCATGGGCTTGATTAGAAGATAGAAACATAGACGATCACATCAGAAAAAGACCAAAGGTTCATCCAGTCTGCCCAAGTTCCCTAAATCCCTTGTTCCTTCCTTGGAACCTAATGTCCCTCCAGGGTACTAACCCTCCTGGTCCTTTCCCCATTCTCTTCCCTGAACCTGTCACCCTGGGCAACCACTATTCCATTTATTCTGTCCCAGGCCTGCTTGAATCCTTTGACTCTGTTCACACCCACCACCTCGACTGGTAGACTGTTCCAAGCTTCCACCGATCTTTCCATAAAGAAGTACTTCCTCATGTCCTTTCTGGACCTCCCACCTGCTAATTTCAACTCATGTCCATGTGACGCAAGTAAGTATGCAGACTGACTAATTCCCCGCAGTTCACTTTATTAATTCCTTTGAGGAATTTGAAGGTCTCAATCATTTCCCCCCAACCCTTCTGAGCTCCAATGAGTACATATTTAGTGCTTTGAGGTGCTCTTCATAGGATCTGCCCTGCTGCCCCTGAATCATTTTGGTCACTCTGTGCTGTTCTGTTTCCAACCTATCTTTGTCTTTTCTGAGGTGTGGACTCCAGGACTGAGTGCAGTACTACTTAACAGAGATCTGTTGAGGGGAAGTATTACCTCTTTTCTTCTGCTGTCAGTCCCCCTCCTGGTACATCCCAGGATCCTGTTAGCCTTGCTGTAGGCTTTATTGCACTGACTTGTTTATTTAATGGAGTTGCTGATGATAACTCTTAGATCCTGTTCCTCGTTTGCAGCGTCAAGTCTCTACCCCCCCATCCAGTACTTTGTCTTGGGGTTCTTTTTCCTTAGGTGCATTACCTTGAACTTTTTAGCTTTGATTTTTAAATGCCAGGCCTCTGACTAACCCTCAAGCTTTTGTAGTTCCTTCTGCATATTTATTCCCTCATCACTTCCCACCCCTTTAAGGATGTTGGCCAAGACCTTGACCAGGGCAGTGGCAGTGATATGGCTCTTTCTAAAGCCATGCTGGCAGTCCATGGGAAGCTGATGAGTAAGTAAGATTGCAATTGGTTATACAAGATCCTGTACTGGATCTTTGCAAGGGAACATAAAATTGAGATGGATCTAAAGTTTTCAATGGCAAGTAAGCCACCCTCGTGGAGGGGGACTACAACAGCCATTTCCATTGACTAGGCACAGCACTGGAAAGGTAGGACCTACTTAAAAGATTGCAAACAGGAGTATCGAGTGCCGCAGTCCCTAGCTTAAGGAACTTAGGTTCTTAGTATCATATCCTGGGAAGCTCTCTTCCATGAGTTTTAGTAGAACCTTACGAAGCTCACTTTGGGTGGTGAGTTTTAAGTGGAATGCAGGACGGGAGCCAAGGGCAGCAGGGGGCTGGCTGGAGATGAAGAACTTAGGGGTGGGCGTAAGATGAGCTGTATACCTATCGAGGTCAGTGAAGAACTGGTTAATTCCTTCTGCAAAGGAGGGTGGATCTTCATCAAGGATGTCCAGATTTATGAAATCTAAAGTATTCTAGAGATTATAGTCATTGGCCATTGTCTGAGTCCCACCACTGTTCGTCAGTCCTTCTGTCCCTGTATTTTCTTCGATAGTCCCTGTAGGTGTTTTCCTGGTAAGTGCTTCGTTGTCCTGTTATACTTTGTGATAACTTCTAGTAGGTAATTCATGGGTTTTTCTCTTGTGGTGTTCCTTGGGTCAAAGATATCCAATTTATGCTGCATGGATGATAATGTTATCCCTTTGTAAGAAGTGCAGTTTGTTTAATTGTTCTAATGAATTTAAATATATTGATTTGAATGTTAAATTCATTGGAAAGGAGGTGAGTGGCAGCAAATGTCAGTCCATTAGATAGTAAATGATTTTCTGCTACTGTGAGTTCTCTGCTAGATAGATTCATGTTTTGCAATTCTGAAGTCTTTTGTCTCTCTGTGACCACTGGGGTTCTACTGGATTTGCCCCTTCCCCTCGTCTCCCTCCATATTTTTCTTTTTCTCTTTCCCTTGTTCACTTCCTCCTCCTCCCCCTCAAAAACAGAGAATCCTTTACTCTGGATTCCCTTTGTTCTTGCTGAGCTCGATTTCTTTTCCTATTCAGAATTCGTGATTGTAGCCTAAAGGTTTGTATTCTGTTTTTACGGCTGCATTGGACAAAGCCTGCAGACGTTTTGCATGTACAAAAGGGTTGATGTCATGTTTTCTGTCCGTGAAACTGGCTGAAGATGTAAATAGTCTCCTCTGCCTTACCCTCCTCTAAGAAATGCTTTCCGCCCTCAAATACTGCTTATCATGGGTGATCTTAACCTAAATTGGCTTGGAGGCAATACCAAGGTGTACAAACCTCTGCTTGCTGGCCTCTCCCTATCTCAACTCATTCATGAGCCCACCAGGTGGTCTACTGCTGGTGGTAATAGCTCCCTTCTTGATTGGGTCCTGTTGAACAGGTCTGAGAGGATCACCTCCTCTAGAACCCTCCCTGACTCAATCTCTGATCATACCCCCATGTACTGTATATGGAGAATCTCCTCCCAGAAAATTCCTCACAAAGTCATCCATGTCAGGGATTTCTCAAAGTTTGACCTGGGTTCCTTTCATGAGGACCTGAGGCACATGGACTGGTCTGAGGTGCTAAATGCACCGGACTGTCCCACTGCCGTTAGCTCCTTCCTCAATTCCTTCTCAACACTACAGGACAGGCACGCACCCCTTATCAGGAGGAGGGTAACAGGGGCTGCCACCAAGTGGCTCCATGGAAGCCTTCTAATCCTTATGCGGACTAGGGATAAATGCTGGGCCAGCTTTAAGACTACGTTGGACCAGGCCTTATTTCAGCAGTACAGAAGACTCAGAAATGAATGCAAGAGAGCTATCAGGGCTGCCAAAGAGTGAATACTGCAAAATCACTTTACTTAACTCTGCTAAGGAACCAAGGAATGTTTGGAGGAATATCAAAAATATAGTTAGTGGTTCCTCCAGTTGTGGGGTCTCTGATATGCTCATTGATGATTCCAATTGTAATAACCCCCTAACCATTGCGAATGCATTCAACTCCCACTTTTCTGATCTGCCTGTGTTCACCTCCCTATTCTCTACTGGAGGATGCGATAGCAGTGCTCTGCTAACTGCCTCTCAATCACCCCCTGTCCCTCATCTGCTATTCCACTTTAGGGCGGTGTCAGCACAGGAGATGCAGAGATTACTCTCTGGTCTCTTCCTCCTATGCTAGTGCTGATCACGGTGGCATAGAACCTAGGCTCCTTCAACTTGGTACCCCTCCATGTTGCCTCCCCAATGGCTCATAGTTTCAATATGTCTCTTGCCCTTGGAGTCTTCCCTGACCCTAGGAAGGTGGCCAGGGTTGTTCCTGTGCTTAAACAAGGCAACCCTAAGATCCTTGATAATTATCAGCCAATAACCATCTTGTTGGCTGTTAGCAAACTTCTGGAAAAAGTTGTTGCAGGGCAACTCACTGAGTATATCCAGGCCCATGAGCTGCTGGCTCCTGCACAGCATGGCTTTTGGAAAGGGCACAGTATGACCGCTGCACTTGTTACGGTCTCCTCTGGGATCAGGGCTGCCATGGACCAAGGTAAGCTCTCAGGTGCCATCTTCATTGATCTATCCAAGGCCTTTGATTTGGTTGATCATTCCCTACTCATCTCTCAGCTTTGGTCCCTTGGTCTGTCTCCCCCTGCCCTAAGATGGTTTACCTGCTACCTCCAGGGTAGATCTCAACTAACCAAATTTAGCAAGGTCCTTTCGGGTGCCACCCCTTTGACGTCTCGTGTTCCTCAGGGGTCAATCCTAGGACCTCTCCTTTTTTCCATCTTTGTTAACAACCTTTCCTCCATCTCTGCCCACTGTAGCTCAACTCTATATGCCGATGACCTGGTCATCCTCACTCATTCCCGTGACATTGGGGTTATTAATCGTCAATTGAGCAACAATTTCAAGAGGGTCCAGTCTTGGATTACAGCACACAAGCTTGTCCTCAATCTAAAAAAAAAACAGGCCGTGCTCTTTGGGTCCTCGGCCATGTTAAAGGCCTCTACTGCCCCCCTGTGCATCAATGGTATTGACGGCTCACCTCTCTTGGTCACTGATACCATCAAATACCTGGGTGTGACACTTGACCCCCAGCTTGACCTTGGTCATCACATCCAGAATGTATACAAGGAAGCAAATTGTAAGCAGGGTCTTGCCTACAGAGCAAAGAATAACCTTACATCTGCTGCTCATCATGCTCTGGCCAGTGGTATATTTCTTCCGACTCTGTTCTATGGGCTGCCCCTGTACGTGCACACCTCCAAAGCTCACCTCGCTCGGTGGCAGGTAGCCTACAACAATGTTTGTCATTTTGCACTTGCGGCACCCCATCTCACCCACCACTGTGACCTGTACAGTAAGCTTGGTTGGCTCTCCCCACTCAATTATATGAGTTTTATCCTGGACAGTTTCACAGGTAAAGTGCTCAGAACTGGCACCCCCAGGGTCTGGCAGAGCTCCTTGTACCTGCCTCTTCTTCTTACTCTCTTCGGTCCTCGGGCTCTGCTGTCCTCAAGTTTCCTGCCACTTGAACTCTGATGGGGGATAGGGATTTTGCTGTTTGTGCTCCCAGAGTCTGGAACTCTCTCCCCCCTCTGGTTCATGCCTCACCTTCCCACTCCAGAATTCGGAGCTCCCTTTGGACCTACCTGAGGTGCTCCTCTGCATGTGGCTGTCCCAGTTGCCTTAATTAATCTAGGCCCCTGTACTGGACTGTCACGCACCTGCAGATATGACAGCCCCTGTTGTGGGCCCTGAGGGTTGGACCTTGCTGGCTTAGGATGCTGCTTTGTTTTGTAATGTGTTGATTCTCCCTGCCCAAGGCAGAGTTCTGCCTGACATACTGTTTTGGTGGGTTTACTATTGCACTGATATGTATTTACCCTATGCCTCTGGGCAGTGACCTTTGTCTGATGCACTGTTCTTCTTTAGCTTTTTCTAAGTATGTTCTCCCCTACCCAAGTATGTGTAACTACTTGACTGCTTATTTTAATGCTCACCTAACTCTACTTGATCCTGTGCAATGTATGTATAGTATTCTTATTGTTCCTGTATGGACTTGTCTATTACTGTACTCTCTGTTACTGTACTCTCCCGGGTCGGGCCTGAAAATAGGTAATTGTTTGTCTATGTTAGTCAACGATTGCAGAGCACTATTTTCTTTTTTTAAATGGGAGGCACAAGAACTGGAACCTGAGTAGTGGGAGGCAGCATCAGTTTTTTGGGGCGGTAAGATCCACCCCTTCCTACACCTGAGAAGCTCCTAAAGATTCACTCCCACCTTTTTTTTTGGTTCATGTGGGAGGGGCATGAGGTGGATCTGTCATGTTGGAACAACTATCAGAGCTGCCTGGGGCATCAGAGCTTAAGGTTCAGAAGGAAAGAAAAAGTAATTAAGGAGTGCCTGAAACTGCATCCTTATACAGCACTTGTGAAACTGTATCATGAAATTACAGTACTTGAGGACAGCAAGCACTTGCAACACGAGAATGACAATTAAGGTTTACGCCCACAAAGGAGTAAAATATGTCACCCAAAGAAGACTATCCTATATTGGATACTAGAATGTCTGTTTCTTAAAAGCTTTTTGTAACCCCCACACACACACACACAGCTGAAGCACCCACCCAAATAGCTAGGGGAAGCTCAACATTTTTATCTTTCTGGGACCTGAAGTTTAGCAGAAATGTGTGAAGAGAATAAAGTGTTGTGTTTTGTGCATTGAATAGGTTTAGTACTTTGAAGTTAAAAGATATAAATAAATATATAATATACACACACACACACACACACACACACATAGTGTCATGGGCACCTGAAAAGGCAGGAGATACTACTGAAATAAATGTTATTCTGATGATTTATTTATGTATATGATTTTAAGTGTAGTTCTGCCCAGGTCATGTGAAGGGGTTGTGGGATGACAGATGGACCGGACACCAAACTTCAGGTTCAACACACAATCTCTGTGTGATGTTTATTCAGAATACAAGAAGTAAGCTTCGGCAATAGCATATTCCTTCTTCAGTATACCAGTTTGCAGCAACAGACTATGAATGTCCCTTCTCTGCACTTAGCCAGCACCTACTGACACTGATCTCTGATCTAACTACTTTTCAGTGAGAACCCTTCATCCCTATGTGGGCCCCATTTTCTTGGGTAATGGGGGCTCAAAAAAAGGTTAAAAACAAAGAACCTCAGTGCAGAAACGCTGGAAAAATGGTCACCCCAAAGGGCATTGGCAACAAATCAAGTTTCAAAGAAATACAATATCATACATAGTTCCATAATGCAAAGCATCATAGGATATATGCAAATCATCATGACATTTCAGATTTGTTCAATTTACAGCAATTTACCTGCATTTTAAATAGCACAACTAACTTAATTTCTATAATAGTCACCTAATACTTTTTACCATTATCAAAAACACCTAGTGCCATGGTATTTTCAACATTTACAGGTTTCATAAACATAAGGTATATTATGACATAGTGCTATTACATACTAAATCCAACACCAATAAACACAACCTGTTTTACATACTCTGGGAGGTCACAACAATAACCTCCCTATATGAGAACCTGAGAGGGAAAAGGAACATTAAAGAGGACACTATAGCATAGTCAAGAAAGGGAAGGGGGTGCCCATAGGTGGCCAACCTAATGGACCAGCAATAATAACAGATAGATTAGACTAAGAAATAGAACTGTTGCAGCAGATTCAAGAAAAGGTTGGTCCTCAAGAGTGGCAGAAGCTCCCTGTCACATATCCCCCACCCTAAGAGGGAAGCAGTTATTGCTGACTGCTTACTACCTTCCTGTCCCAGAAAGGGATGGAGCTTCCACCCATCCATCTTCAGAAGCTCTGTCTCAGGGTCTCTATTAATGATACACATTATATCATAAACATAGTGGATATCATCATTCTTTACCCTGAGGCATTAACACATTTCTCAACAGAGACTAATTGTACCTTCCCAACTTCTGTTAGGGAAAGTCTCCCATATTTTACTGATTGAAAATCTGGACAGCTGTAAAGTCCAGTACCATAGAAAGGCTTTCTTTGGGGTGAGTAATTACCTGCTCCAACCTCACCAGACATGTCAGTTTTAAGCAGGAGCCCAGTCCTAGGTTCAGCCCCTTTATATAAACCCACTATGTCTCTTGAGTCATTCATTTCACTTGCTACTGACATAGACACCTGAGGATAGACACTCTAGGTGTTACCCACACAGGTCCCTATCCATTGTCCACCCACTTCCTCCTTTGTAGGTTTTTCTTCAAAAAAATAAGACACATGTACCACCTCCTTGATCTTAACATATTGTAACATTTTGACAATATTAGCATCTGTATCCTGCAGTATACCCCAGTCAGTACTGTTAATATATTTAGCTGCATCAATACAAGAAAAAGTCCCTTCAGCCTCATAGGCTTCTTTTTGCTTGCCAGGAGTCTTCAACCTTGGCACAGTATCACTAGGCACAGTCTTACCTGGGGTCTCATATTCAGGTTCCATACTTGCATCTCCGACCTCCAACAGGTAACATCCTGGGATCAAAGGCAACAAAGGAATATCCTGCTTAGTCAGGGGGTCCTCCTCAAAGTGAGCCCATGAAAAATCCTCTGACTCTTTATCCAAACTCTCTGGCAGGAACCTCTTGAGCACCTGGTGTCACAACCCCACTCAGCAGGTCAGGCCCTCTGCTCCCACAGTGCCAACCTCCGAGCGCAGTATTGTGAACAGTTAACAGAACAGAGTTGCCCTCCTGTCTGTTTTGTGGGTTTGAATCAAACTTTGGTCTCAAGTTCTGGAGGGATTCAAACTTTGAACCTCTTGCTAGCATACCCAATGTACAGGCTGAGATAATTCTGCTCTTCGGGGGGACAGATATCTTTCACCCATGGGTACCTAACCAGGTGTACAAAATGAACCCTTAAAACTCTATGAAAGACCTCAGAATAAACTCTTACCTTTTCCCAGTTTGGTATTACCAATAGATTTGCACAGTGTCAACTTTAACCATATATGCTTCACTTGTCAAATAAAAAATTTCAAAGGCACACCAAGTAGTCTCTAAAAATGAGATGTCTACTTAAAAATAGATAAAAATGTAAAATGTAAATACAGAACCATATATCACAAAAACATACAATCAATTAAAATAATAAGGTTTTAAATATAAACATAATCTCCTATCACAGTACCCTTAAACTTGTCTAATCTAATGTAGTCTTTCTCCTTCCAGTGCTGATGTTGCTTTTTCAGAGTCCAAACATGTGTGTGTCTAAATGGAATACAGACTACAGTTCAAAAATACTGTGTTTCAACCCTCTTCATGATGTCATCATCTAACTCATCCCTTTCAGGATACATAAAAAAATATATATAAATATACAAAACAGGAAGTCCCATCAAGGTAAGACTCATTTTCCAAATGATGACACTCTTAATTAAGACTGTAATTTCTCAGTCCCTTTGATCCATGAGCAGTTTCATTTCTCAAACACATCAAAGGACTTTTTATAAGACCAGGTGCAATTAACTGACTTCCCTGAGGATGTCATAAAAGGGATATTCCACTTCCTTATGACACCAGGTGCAATTAACTGACTTTCCTGAGGGTGTCATAAAATGGATATATTAGTTCCTGGCTTCAAAGCAAACTGACAAGTTAATTACATTCAGAGATCTGCTGTTTAACATATATCCTGTCTTTTGAACTGATACCTGGGGGTGGGGTTTGTCATCCCAGGCACAGGATTTTTCATGATAGACAATCACACTACATTTTTATATTACAAAAATCATAGAGTGATCAGAACCAGCTGTCCAAGTGTCACACCTGGCACCAGTGTTCCACCTCTCTGCATAGTTGGTCTGCCACCAGCCATTACACACTCATCCAGTGGATCATCCTCATCAGGGTTTCCACCTCTGGAGTGTTGTTTGTCACACCTCCAGTCTGCCTCAACCGGCATCTCTTCATTGTCTTCAGGCTTGGCCTTCCTCCAAGCTCCCTGGTTCAGTCCAGACAACAGCATCTCTCCTTCTGTCAGCCATGGATCTGGTCAGAACTCCATGGACTTTCTTCTCCAGGTTCTCCTCAGGCAACTCCTGGTACATCAATCCACCTGTGATATCTGGGTGATATGCACCAGAAAACATCCCTATTCAGTCAGTCCAGATTCTTTCAGCAAGTTATCCCACTTCTAACACCAAGTCTGTGAAGGGGTTGTGGGATAACAGATCAACCAGACACCAAACTTCAGGTTCAACACACAATCTCTGTGTGATGTTTATTCAGAATACAGGAAATAAGCTTCAGCAATAGCATATTCCTTCTTCAGTACACCAGTTTGCAGCAATAGACTATGAATATCCTTTCTCTGCACTTAGCCAGCACCTACTGACACTGATCTCTGATGTAACTACTTTTCAGTGAAAACCGTTCATCGCTATATGGGCCTCATTTGCTTGGGTAGTGGGGGCTCAAAAGGAAAAGGGAAAAAAAAACAAGCTAAAAATAAAGACACTCAGTGCAGAAACACTGAAAAAAGGGTTACCCCAAAGGGCACTGACAACAAATCAAGTTTCAAAGAAATACAACATCATACATTCTTCCATAGTGCAAAGCATCATGGGATATATGCAAATCACCATGATATTTCAGATTTGTTCAGTTTACAGCAATTTACCTGCATTTTAAATAGCACAACTAACTTAATTTCAATAATAGTCACCTAGTACTTTTTATCAGTATCAAAAACACCTAGAGCCATGGTATTTTCAACATTTACAGGTTTCATAAACATAACCTTATAATCAACCATTATGACATAATGCTATTACATACTGAATACAACAACGATAAACACAACCTGTTTTACATATGCTTGGAGGTTACAACAACAACCTCCCTGTATGAGAACCTGAGAGGGAAAAGGAAAATTAAAGAGGACACTATAGCATGGCCAAGAAAGGGAAGGGGTGCCCATAGGTGGCCAACCTTATGGACTAGAAATTGTAAAGGATAGATTAGGCTAAGAAATAGAAGAACTGTTGCAACAGATTTAATAAAAGGTTGGTCCTAAAGAGTGGCAGGAGCTCCCTGTCACAGATCACAGACCCATAAGCTATGAAAAGTACATTGATGGATGTATTAGTCAAAGCTTGTAGTAGCAAAATACAGCAAGAAAAATAATACATTGTGTTTTTTTTCTCAATTGTTTAACCCGGAGTGGCACACTAAGCTGAAAGATTGCTTACAGGGGCAACCTGGGAACACATGGAAATTAAGTGACTTGCTCAGGGTCGCCCAGTATGCAAGTGGGGGCTGTGGGATTCAAACCCAGATCTCCAGATTTGCAGCAAGAGCCTTAAACCACTTGGTTATACTGCCTCCCTAGTTATGGCAGTCATTTGTTTTATGGTTCATAATGTTGGTGTAGTAAGCAGTAGTACATTGCATAGCAGGCATAACATGTCCACAAGTGGGTCATGCAGTAGATGTGCTGAGCTGTTACTGAAGTAAGGAATGTATTTAGCATAGTAAAATATTCCTGTTAGAAAACTGATAAATGTGTAACATTTGCATCTCCATTTCAAGGAGGTCCTTATGGGGTGTCAATGTACAATATAAAGTAGTTATAGTTTTCAAGTTGTCTGGGTAATTTTTTTTTTTTTAGTTGTTTGACCAGGAGTAGCACTCTAAGTTGAAAGCTTTTTTACAGGAGCGATCTGGAAGCACAGGGAAGTTAAGTGACTTGCTCAGGGTCACACAGTATGCAAGTAGAAGCTGTGGGATTCAAACCCAGGTCTGGTCTGCTGGATATCACCAGATTTGCAGCTCAGAGCCTTAAACTACTGTGCTATACTTGCTTTGTACTACCACTGTTACTAAATTTAAATTATTCTATGAAGAAAATTAAGTTAATGTAATTGTCTGTAAATGTATTAAAAACATTTACTTGTCCTTATAATGTAATGCATTTAATGCTGTTGCTAGGTTAAGAAGTCACATATCGCCCAGGGCATTAGGGTTTCTGACCATTACACCCTACCCTGTAGGGACTGACAGGTATCAGGGGTGTGACTTGGGATTGTCAACAGTGATGCTTATGCCATTACACCCCATCCCCACCCTACAGCCAGTGATGGGTATCGAGGTGTGCCTTTGACTCTTCAGCTCCAAAGTTCACTCCATTTTCTCATACAGTGCTGTACCCATTTCAGCATATTTCCTTATGGAATGGGGTGAGTGTAAAGCCTGAATACCCCAAGGCACATCTCGACACTTGTCTGTGTCTGCAGGGTAGGGTGAGGTGAAATGGCATGAGCGTTATGGGCAATGACCCAAAGGCACACCCCAATGTCTGTCCATCTCTGAATGGTGGGGGTGGGGTTGGCATCACTTCAGTACTTCACTGCTATTTCTGTTCTGCCTGTCTGTCTGTCTCTCTCTCTCTCTGTCTATGCAATTATCTTTCTATCAATTGCATGTATCATTATTTTTACCTATTTCTAAAACAAACCTGCATATCACATTTGCCTGCACTCTGAGCACATACTTATGAAACTGTGCATATTTGTACTCCACTTCTGCACAGACCTCATACTTGCCTAATATTACCATTATCACAAGCATAGCTACCTTACCCTTATCAAAAGTGACCCCTCTGAAAGTTAATATCACATTTTCTCTGCTAACAGTCCATCATTACACCAGACTTCCTGACATCAGTACATTGCTTAAATATAACTTACATCACCTCATGGACAAAAACCCTGTTTCTCTTAAAAAAAAAAAAAAACAATGTAAATAATCCCAAGGCTGAACATATGCCAGCCATTACCTTATCATGTACTGCCACCTTCTGTACAATCATGGGGATTTGCATACGTTTCCCATGATGCTTGGCATTATTGGGGTATGTGCAATTGTGTTTTCTTTAAAATTTGGCTGTCCAGCCAATATCATCCGGGACAACACATACTTCAGTAGCATTTTTTCTGGGGTTCTTTTGTAAACCTATATTGATTCCTTTTCCTTCCATTAAAATGTACACCTCCATATATTTTTCTAATATTGTGTATGCCTTCCTTAGAACAGAAACTAAAACAAATCTTGCAACTTACAAATCATTGGGTTGTTTCTCCATACCTCCTTAACAATTCCACACAACTTCATTAACTTCATTATGCAGCCATGGTGGATCTGACCAGAACTTTGTTGTGTTCTTATTTTTATGCTGATTGCGTGCATGCACAAGAAACATATTGTGGCAGCTTGCCAGAAGCAGATTGCGGAGCCAGGGCACTGTTGTGGCCAATGGCCCCACAGCCTTTAAAGGTTTGGCCCGCTTTCTCCAATGCTGTGGCACCCTGCTGCTGACACTAGCTCAGCCAACATGCCACTACCTTGAAAAGTTTCAGCCGCTGCAATCAGGGGCCACCTCGTCATTGCAGCGTCAGCATTCCGCTGCAATGAGGGAGCGACCCATCTTTGCTGGGTGGAATGTTGCCAAGTGTAATATTGTCTGTAAACACGTCAGCGGCTTGCTGCTATGTTAACAAACAATATTAATTAACCCTCACTGCTGAGGGGGTGCTCAATCCCCCTTGGCAGCATGCGTCCCCCCAGAATAGTTTTTGTTTGTCGACGGGGGCCCCAATCCCCATTGGCTTCAGTGGCCGTGTATGTTCTTTTTGCCGATGGGGGACCCCACTCCCTGTCGGCATTATGTCCCCCCTCCCAGTTTCATTTTCTGATGGGGCAGCCCACTCCCCATTGGCGTAATGCCACCCCAAAGAAGCAGTACAGTTGTGCTGAGGGGGTGCCCAATCCCCCCTCGGCTCTTGCGTGCCCCCCTTTTGTGCCGACAGGGGTGCCCAATCCCCCATCAGCTAGAGCTGCCCCCTCTAAAAAAAACATTCTGTTGGCATGCTGGGAGACCACACCAGTGTGCCAAATGGCCCTGTAAAAAAAAAAAAGAGTCCTGCAATGTTTTGTTTTTTTTTGATTAACCTGTAAAAAAAGAAAACTGTCCATCGCCGTCTCCCTGCCCTTTCCCACAACCCGCACCCACCCTCTGCACACCCTGCCTTTCCCTCACCCCATATTTACCTGTGGAGTCTGGTGTGATGCTCTTCGGTGGACCAGGAACACGTCTGCACTCTTCAAAGCCGACCGCGATCTGAGGAAATGCTGGTAAGCTGTAGAATGGCTGAAATAGGGCTTTTTCAACTTTTTTGCATATCTCAGGCATTTATTGGACTTTTGGCACCAACTTTTCAACATGGGGTTATTGGGCCCCCTCCTCATGAATCCAGGCACTGTCATGGTGTTAATCAGTCACAAAAGGTGATTTCTAGGTCAGTGCGCGGAATCACCTTTCGGGACTGATTACCGAAATGACAGTGCCAGTGTTCATGAGGTGGGCTCTCAAAAAGTCTATGTTACAAATTTGGTGGGAAAAATAAAAAAAATGACTGCTTTATGAGCGTGCATTGTGCAGTTACTACGCACACTCGTAACATCACCAATTTGCAATATTTTCACTCCAGATTTTCAACATTGCCATTTTTACGCACATCCTTATGAACAGTACATTTGCCATTTTTCACATCCTGGCTGAAATGTGTTTTCATAGTTCTGGCACAGAATAGCGTGGTCATTGTGGGAAATCAGTGTTCAGGACACATTAAGAAAATGACAGTACTTCTGGTTCCGGTTATGCCCACGTGAAGACGCATAGCGTGAGGCTCCCACCAGAGAAACAAAAACCTTAAACAAAAAACAAACAAATTCAGCACCTAAAATGACCTGGTAGTAAAATCTGTTCTGCAGTTACTTCACAATAGCTTTCTAAGTTCCAGCAATATGCCTAAACAGCACAGGAACAGATTTTAGCCTATAGCCGAACCTACTGAAGTAGACGAGCCTGAATTGCATGAGGGGGAGGCCCATCTAAAGTTAACTCCTGGATTCAAGAAGAGAACAAATCTTGCTAAAACCAAGGGACAGAAGAAAACTACAGAGCCTACTACCAAAACAATTTTACATGTGATCATGGACTTCCGGGGCGAGGTCCGTGAATCACTAAAAGATATTAGACAAGACATACAAAGCCTGCAAAATAAAGTAGCGGAGGTGGGCCACCAAATTTTCCTGAACACCTCCAGACTAGACGAACTAGAAGAAACAGTTCATTCCCTAGCATCGGAGCATTTAGCAATTTCAGTCAGGCAAGAGGACTCTGAGAACAGGGGAAGAAGACAAAATATACGCATTTTTGGTCTCCCAGAGGGTGAGGAGGGTAATGATCCCAGGGCCTTCATAGACTATTTCCTGCATCTCACATTAGAGCTGGACCCAGACTACCAACTCGATCTGGAGAGGGCGCATCGAGCACTAAGTCCAAAGCCCACCCGCCCTGATGCCAGGCCCAGATCATTCATGGTGCATTTTTTATGCTACCAAACTAAAGAGTTTTTACTCATCAAAGCCTGGCAGAAGGGTAAGGTTATGTGGGGCCAACAGGGAATCCTATTTGATAATGATTACGCCCCCTACACCCAGCGGCAGCATAGAGAATATAGCCCCCTGTTTCCCATTCTTAGGGCTCAAAAAGTACGATTTCGTACACCATATCCAGCCAAATTGGTAGTTACCTTGCAGACTGGACCCCAGACATATGCCTCCGCAGCAGAAGCAACCTCCGACCTTCTGTTCAAGGGAATTCTCACTGAGAAGACTGCCGAAACTGTGCGATCATGCCAGAAGCAACTCAATTCTGTAGAGCAGCCCAACTTACCCCCGGCCACAGAAACGTCGATTGCAGTCATACTGAAGTGCCTTCAACAATACCACAACCCTGCCATGCCTCCTTGAACACTCTAGAGGTACCTCTTACATTTTCAAATAGAGCTTGGTTTGGGTTCCCAACTCGGGATGCCGGAGGTGGAGATGGGGATGCGGAGGGGCAGACACTTGGGGAAGGAGGGTGACGGGCATCTTCAATCGGTCCAGGCAACTAAATGCAAACTTTTCAAGACTAATTAGGCCATGAGTTGCCATGTTGGCCACCGTGAGCTCCCAGATGGTGGGGATTCTCCCAAACCGGGGGTGGGGGGGGGTCATTTTCTGAAGAATATGGCGGTACTCTCATCTTTTCCCGTGGTTGCTATCCCCTTCTAGTGGGCTCCCTCCCCTATGCTCGTGTCCTGTGGTGGGTTTCCCTGAGCTCTTTTGGTCACCGAGACAGACGTTCCAGGCCTGAGCCTTACTTCAAGTTGGTGGGATATGGTGCTCCACGAATCCTGCAGACGAAGTGGCTGTTCTCCTGCCCAGAACTTTTGGAATTGACACCAAACTAGAAAAGCAGTCTCATATGCATGTCCATACGGAAGCATGGAACATAAGATAACCTTCCTATTCAGGACTCTTACAGCTGAGTCGGGAGAGGAGAGGAGAGGAGAAACTAAAAAGACCTCTTATTGCTTACTGTAAAAATATAACACCACAACTAACAGTTTAGCTCATAACCTCGCTCCCCTCTTGAAGGCCTGTTCGAGACTACAACCCAGATTTTTTCGAGTCTGAGGGAGTTGGGACACTCTATTTCCTTGAGAAACCTGATAAAAGGTCCCCCGTCCCCTTTCCTGTAACATAAATTGGATCTCGTCCCTTTTTTTTTTGGAGGCCACCTGCTCCTTTAGGTCGTGGGCACTAGAATACTTAAATATTGTACATAGTCTGGGTTTACTAATAATCTGAGGGGGAAGCCTGTTCGGTTTGGGGGTTAAAAATGCAAGGGAATGTATTACTGATCTCAATTGCTTCCCTTGACCCTCAGCCAGGGACACTGTTCTCCCCACATTCCATTATGCTGAATTAAAACATCACTTACTGGCGGAATGCCCAGGGACAGAAGTGAATCTTACCACCATCTTGGCACAACCGGTTCCACCATGGAGTGGTTTATTAATCACCCCTTTCATGGCCCTGTTCCTGTCCCTGGGATTAATTTCTTGGGGGCCTGATCCAAGAGCCATGCACCCCTCTCCCTACCCTTATTAGGATTATGGATAGGATGTCTCAGGGTGAGCTCTGTCAGAGCACCTCCAAAATGGGAGTGAACCAGTACATAGTTTTTGTATATTTGATAATTATTTATAAAAGTTCAAGTTCCCATATATGTTTTTTATATGGACTTTTAACTACTATTTCTATTACAAACACTAGAAGGCTTGATAAGCCCAACAACCTGGCTTTAGGTCAGCTAGTTAATTGTATTCCATTCCACAAAATGGTTACTCGTGGAGGTTAACAATTTAGAAATTTGATACGTTTTGGGGGGGGGGGAATAACCACACATGCAGAGGAAGGAGAATTTTAAAATATACTTTATTGAACCAATTGCGATATGTTGATCAGGAAAGCATTTTTTCTCAGGAGTTTGGCTGGCCTTTCTGGGAGAGTTTGGTCCGGTTGATCTTCACGGAGTTTTTTCTGGGGGGGCGGTAGAGAGAACAAAAAAAAAGTCAGCACTTCAAAACCTAAAGAAATTACATCAATAAATCCAGTTAAAATTTTGTCATACAACATAAATGGTCTCCATGACCCCACAAAAAGAGCCCGTTTAATGCAATTCTTACAGAAAAAACCCTCCAACCTAGTTTATCTTCAAGAGACCCATCTCTCGGAGTCAGAACATCTTAAACTAAACTGGGGTAGTAGATATAGGGTGGTGGCCTCCTCACATTCTCGGGGTAGATGAAGGGGGGGTGGAAATCTTAATCCTACAAACTACACCAATGGAAATACAACAAACGCATATAGATGCTCAGGGGCGCTATGTAATTGTCAGGGGCCTGTTATAAGGTAAACAGGTCACACTGGCATATTTTCCCTCACAAACTAAATTTCCCACATTCAGGGGATTTTTATCCACCCTCCTGGACCTCCTCCAGGGTCAGATGATTATGGGTGGTGATCTGAATTTAACATTATCCCCACAAATAGACTTTTCAAACCCACATAAACACCGTACCACTTCAACAACCAAACAGTTTAAACATGCTATTGAACACTTGGGGTTGGTAGATGTGTGGAGACGCATATTCCCATCTTCACCGGGCTTCACTTACTACGCCCCAAGATTTAAATCCTACTCTAGACTGGATTATTTTTTGATCACCTGTGAACACTTGTCAACTGTCCAAGATGTTGTTTTGGGACCCAAATTTTTATTAGATCACAACCCCCTGATATTAAAGCTCGATATGGGAAGTGAGGTGAAGAAATCTCTCTGGAGACTCAATCCATCTATTTTAGGAGATAGGGAATTTCAAGAGACTATTTTGTGTCGGCTTTCCCTCTTTTTTTCTAGAGGATGCTGATCCAAATGTCTCGGAATCAATACAGTGGGATGCTATGAAGGCCACCATCTGGGGGAAATAATAGCATACTGTGCTAGTAAATACAGAGAAAAAGAAATGGAATACCATAGGTTATCAGACCTACTATCCAATTGCCAGATGTTGTACCAAGAGGGGGATAAGTACCTTCAGAAACTAAAGACACCAAGGCGGCCCTACAAAAGATAATTGACAACAAAGTACAACAATCACTATACTTTCTTCACCTATCCGCCCATGAGGGGTGCTCTAGAGGTACTAAGAACTTACCCCGTAGACTGAGGGAATGAAAGAGGTCTGCAACTATCCTAAAACTTAACAATCTTTCGACAGGCAAAATACATCGTTCTGAAGCACATATTCAAAAGGCTTTCACCGATTACTATTTAAACTTATACTCCACTGACCCTCATTATGTACAAGACCCAGCTAAACTGTTCCTAGAGGGTGCATGACTCCCAACTCTATCTCCCCTCCAAACCAGAACGTTGACCGCTCCCATTTCTAACTTCGAGATAGAAGAAGCTATCAAAGGTCTTAAAGCAGAAAGATGTCCTGGTCTCGATGGTTACACTTCAGAGTAGTACAAAAGGTTCCTTAAAGAGATTATCACTAAAATGCACTCTCTATTTAATCACATTTCTCAGGGAGGGCTGCCTCCCCCATCTTGGGATTTTGCTACTATAGGCCCCATCCCCAAACCAAATAAAGATCCCTCAGACTCGGGATCCTATCGTCCTATCTCAATTCTTAATGTTGACTATAAAATTTATATGGCCATTTTGGCATTCAGACTAGAATCTATTATCCCCCAAATTATACATCCCGACCAATCTGGCTTTATTAAGAATAGAAATACATTGGATAACATATGATGGGCCCTACTTTTACAAGAATATGTTTCTACTTGGCAAATCCCTTCTGTTTTTATCCGCCTCGATGCAGAGAAAGCTTTCAACCGCGTTTGGTGGCCCTTTCTCTGGGATACCCTGAAAGCTTTCCAATTCCCCCCTCTATTTATTAAAAACTTAGTTAATCTTTATAAAGCTTCATGAGCCTATGTTCGCACCAATGGATCAGTATCCTCTCCAATCTCCCTGAGCAAAGGTACATGTCAGGGATGTCCCCTATCTCCATATCTTTTTGCTCTTTTCCTTGAACCCCTGGCTTCTGTCCTCCGTGGCACCCCTGAGGTTGAGGGGATACTAATTGGTCATCAGGAATACAAAGTCAGCATGTTTGCAGATGACGTGCTGCTGACCTTGACAACCCCTTCTCAGTCTATTCTGGAAACATGGAAAATTCTAACCCAATTTGAAAAAATATCTGGTTTCAAACTTAACCTAGCCAAGACTGAGACCCTCGCATTCAATTTTACCCCTTCCCAGCAACTTAAAAAAAATATCCATTCAAATGGTTATCCATTAGGATTTCAAACTTGGGTCTCCAGCTTCCCCTTGATCTTGGATTGTTAGAAATAGTTAATTACGAACCCTTGACAATTCAGATCCAGTCTGATCTTGACAGTTGGGCAAAAGGATTTTTTCCCTTCCACCGAAGGGTTGAGAACATTTGAACAAATATACTTCCTCGACTATTGAATCTACTACAGACAATCCCTATCTACCCCTCAAAATTTTACTTTAAATCATGGGATAGATTGATCTCGGGTTTCCTATGGGGTAAAAACCATCCGAGAATTAGGTTCTCCATCCTAAAATTATCATTATCTTAGGGGGGTCTTAACGTCCCAGATCTACCCCTATATGCCCAAGCAGCTTTTCTAAAAACTCAGATACTGTGGTTAACAGAGACCTATTGTTCCCCCTGGAAGACTATAGAATTCCATTATAAATGACCTTTATGATATCAAAAAGATCCTCTTTTCCTCAGATGAGAGGTCTATCCCACCTTCAGATCTAACAAACATAACATCCCGACCCTATAAGCTATGGAGTAAGTTGAGAAAGAAGAACCCTATTTTAAAGATTTATGAATATTGTAAGCTTATATCTCAGGATGAAACGTTTGTTCCTAACTTCCAGACCAAGCCTTTGCCTTATGGAGAGGACCTGGCCTCTCCCATGTATTCCAATTCCTCTCACCTCTGGGTATCATTCCTTTCGAAAGGTTACAGTCCCAGTTCTCATTCTGATCCTCTGATCTATTTAGATACTTTCAAATTCACAAGCACATCCTTCGCAATAAAACCATCTCGCCCATAATTCCCCTTCCCACCCCAAATCTATTAAAGCTATTTATTGAATCAATTAAAGGTAACTTGGGACTACATATCATAGGTACAGTATATAAAGAGCTGAGACATGGTGGTCCGTAATCAACTAGATCCATCCTCAATGAATGGAATAAAGACCTAGAACTAGAGACTTCCCTTGACTGTTGGTTGGGCTCGGCCCTGACGGAGGTTAAATCCATCCTGACCCCCCATTGGAGGGAGTTTGCTTGGAGGTTCCGATCACAATTTTTTAGGGCACCAGCAGCCCCTTGCCAAATTCCTCCCCCCCAAATATGGATATTGTTGGAGACTATATGAATGCAGGGTTGCCACCCTGGGACACGTTTTTTGGTTATGCCCCTACCTCATGCCTTATATACTCTCCCTTCAAAATGAGCTCTCAATCTTGTTCAATGACTCCATTGAACTCACAGCAGAAGAATTTATTTTGGAGATTTATCCCGGACCATTCTCCTCCATGGAAAGACTCGATACTACCAGTTTGCCTTCTGGCAGCCTAAAAGGCAATCACTCGATGATGGATGTCTACCCAGACTCCAACAATACAGGATTGGAGAAAAATAATGTCAAAAATATATGCTACTGAAAGATTTAATATTGAGATGCAAGGTGGGGGTTCATCTCCTGAGCAGAAGCGGCAGGCCTGGGTTAGCTACTGTGCCAAGTTTGATCCCACCTTTTGCCCTTGAGTGAGATTGGAGTGAATAACTCCTGTGGCCGTATTGGGTGTATTGAAACTGTTGACTAGGCCCAAAATATGGGAAGTGTGGGGGGGGGGGGCTTGGATATCAAAGTGGTAAATTAAACTAAGTGTGTAAATAGAGTGGAGATTGACCTAGACCATTATGAAAGACATTTAGTTAACTCTTGACAACTGGAAACCAATATAAAAGTTATCTTTCCCTCATGAACGTTAAGCCTAGTATGTACGACTGATATTTACTGTGACAATTGGTTCTACAGCTAATTCTTTCAATCCTTTTCTCTGTAACTGTGTGGAATAAAAATAGAAATAAAGACTAATTTTAAAAAGAAAATGACAGTGACACACTTCATGAGCAGAGGTCCTAAAAATGCCTATGTTGAAAATTTTGTGACGAAAGTCCATAAAATGAGTGTATTACGAGCGTGCGTTGTGCAGGTTCCACGCACGCTCATAACTTCACAACATTTTCACTCCAGATTTTCAACATTGCCATTTTTCTGCTCCTCCTTATGAACAGTGCAGCTGTCATTTTTCACATCCTGGCTATAATGTAATTTTGCACTTCCGGCGCAGTATAGCGTGGGCGCTGTGGAAAATCAGTGTTCGGAATGCATTAAGAAAATCACAGTGACACTGTTCAGGAGCAGAGGTCCTAAAATGCCTATGTTGAAAATTTTGTGTTGAAACTCTATAAAAGGACTGTGTTACAAGCGTGCATTACGCAGTTTCCACGCACCCTTGTAACTTCGCAAATTAGTAATATTTTCACACCAGATTTTCAACACTGGCATTTTTTCACTTCTCCTTATGAGCAGTACAGCTGTCATTTTTCACATCCTGGCCGAAATGTGTTTTCGCGCTTCCGGCGCAGAATACCTCAGTTGCTGTCGGAAATCAGTGTTTGGGACAGATTAGGATTGAGTGAGTGGCGGGGGGGGAATGACCGAGCTCAACTGAGCTCTGTTGGGACTGCTGCAGATTTCTTTGTGGTCAGGAAAAGGTGCCAACACAGGCAGGAGCCCAGTACAAAAGGGCAGCCTGCAGCGCCAGGAGACACAGAACGAGCGAGTGAGGGAGGGGGAGTGAGTGAGCTCAACAGAGCTCTGTTGGGACTACTGCGGATTTCCTTGTGGGCAGAAAAAAGCAGCAATGCATGCAGGGGCCCAGTACAAAGGGCAGCCTGCAGTGGCGGAGAAAGCAGAGCAGAGGAGTGAGAGAGGGGAGTGAGCAAGCTCAATGGAACTCTATCGTGACTGCTGCAAATTTCTTTGTGGGAAGAAAAGGCAGCAACGCAGGCAGGAGTCCAGTACAAAAGGGCAGCCTGCAGCATCGGCAGAAATGGAATGAGCGAGTGAGAGGGGGGAGTGAGCGAGCTCAACGGAGCTCTGTTGGGACTGCTTCAGATTTCTTTGTGGGCAGAAAAAGATGCACACAGAGGCAGGAGCCCAGTACAAAAGGGCAGCCTGCAGCACCAGGAGAAACAGAATTAACGAGTGAGACAGAGGAGTGAGCGACCTCAATGGAGCTCTGTCGGGACAGCTGCGGATTTCTTTGTGGGCAAAAAAAGGTGCCAACACAGGCAGGAGCCCAGTACAAAAGGGCAGCCTGCAGCACTGGGAGAAACAGAATGAGCGAGTGACAGAGGGGCAGTGAGCGAGCTCAGCGGATCAACGCAATCAACATTTGGCATTGACAAATGCTTGTTTATCCTTCCCTTGACCTCTCTCTGCTATGACATCTATCCATTCTGCCTCAACTGAAAATTCTGTCTGAATTGTAATCCTCCTGGTCTCCAGTTAA
This sequence comes from Neoceratodus forsteri, assembly GCA_016271365.2. NCBI lineage: Eukaryota > Metazoa > Chordata > Ceratodontiformes > Ceratodontidae > Neoceratodus > Neoceratodus forsteri. The sequence continues at coordinate 131,316,797 of CM028129.1, read as the reverse complement.
TTTGACCTTTTTTCACAGTATTTTTTTTCTCTCATATTTATCAGTTTTTGACTGGACTTGTTTGTTCAAATTACAGAAATCCTTATGGCCTTTAAACTTTAAGCGCTCCCTTTTAACTTCCTTTATCTCTTCTGTCAAGTCTGCAAAATTCCCTGTGTCTTCTCTAACAATCAGTTGAACAAATGTTTTTAGAGCAGTCTTCAGCTGCTGCAGTCCAACCTAATTTGTTCTTGAATGTTTCAAGGCCTGATGATGGCGTTTTAATTAGCCGCAGGCCCCTTAGGACATGCCCTTTTCTCAAATACCTCTTGAGAGTACTTATATTGTACGTAATGTTTATTTCAGATGTCAGGAGTTTTTCAAATCCCTGAAAGCAGCTTGTAGTATTATTACTACCAGAATCCTGCGTATCAGAAGTCCCTACAGGGAGGCATTCTGTAGCCCTTTGTTTTGTGGTTTCTAATGTCCCCTTGCTCACAAAGAAGTAGTGAGCATTGCTACTGGAGGCTATAGTTAAATCTCCCCTTTCATCAGATCTGCTCATGCTTAACTTACAAAATCTGTCCCTTTGTTGTTAAAATGAAAATTACTAGTAGTTCCCTTTTTAAGGAGATAACAACTAAGTCTGTTTGTGTCTGTCTACACAGACTACAGACTTTGATACTGCTCACTTCTACTACAGCGCTCCTGTGTTATGAGTTTAAAGGCTTTTAAGTTAATGAACTGGTCTCTAGAAAACCCATTTATGCAGCTTGACTGGTGTCTGCAAGCTGCAGGACAATCAAGCCTGAGTAAACACTTACTCACCACAGCATGTTGTTATCCATGAGGATAACCACATGGTATAGTGACTAGTTGTTCTGTTTTCACTCTTTGCAGAGTGTGCGAGAGGCCATTTAGCACCATAAACTCCTGCTTAAAGCAGAACCCCTCCAAATTCTTTCACTGTGATGTGCATTATTAGGGTACAGTATGTGTGTTTTTATTTCTTTGAAACCTGGCTTTGTTGCCAGTGTCCTTCCCGTGAAACTTACCTTAGTGCTTTTGTGCTGAAGTTCTTTTTTTTTTTTTCATTTAACATTTTCTCATACTGCAGCCACGGTCCTGCTTTTTACATCCAGCCACCGCTTCACTCCGCCGCCGACCCTGAAGTTGCATGCCCAGCTGGCAGACACAACTATACCTGCGAAAGGGAGCCCCCCTATAGCCCCCCACACCCAGCAAGGAACCAGTACTGGCACATGCCTCCAGGCATCGTCCGCCAGTGGAGCTGCGGCTATCAAGCTGCCTCGGACCCGTGCTGCAATTTTTCCCTTGTCCTTTTCCCCATTGGGACCACGGGCGTGCAATGATGTCTGTACACATACATGCAGACATCTGCTGTGGTCCCCCCTCCGTTACACCGCTGCCTGCGGTACCTCCGGGTGTCCCCAGGGGTTGCTGCAGCATGGTGTAAAGTCCCCATCCCACCCCAGGACTAGTAGAGCTGTCTCCCAGTGCTCAATCCCAGTCCTCCCCTGCTGACCCCCGACAACCCGAGCTCATTCCTGAACCCGGGTCGCTGGCGTAGCGCGAGGTGTGGCGTCCAGCACCTCAACCCTCAGTGCCACCGGGCCGGCGTGCTGAGGTTCTTTATGTATGTGCAAGAAACATAGTGCCATCATCCGAGTTTTCGGAGGTGTGGCACCCTGTCTTCCAATTCAGTCAGTGTGTTTGCAGGTGTGGCCACAGTTCCCCAATGAATGCTGCAGCTGTCTAGACAGCAGTTGAAAATGCAGTGCCATACAGTTCAAAGAGAGCTACGCTTCAGTAAGCAGCGATAAGATATCAGCGTGCTCATGCCTCCCCACACACACATATGCATATTGCATGCTCATGCTGGCAAATCACGCACATGTATAGCCGACAGGGGTGCCCAATCCCCAGTCGGCTCTGCTGCGCCCCCCCCCCCCAACAGAGTTCCAGGTGCCACATTGGGAGCTCACCCCAGCATGGCAGCAGTCTGTATGGCCGACAGGGGTGCCCAATCCCCCATCGGCTCCACTGCCCCCCCAAAGAGACTATCGGGTGCCACGGTGGGAGCCCACCCCAGCGTGGCAACAGTTCATATGGCTGACGGGGGTGCCCAATCCCCCGTTGGCTCCACTGCCCCCCAAAACAGCCTTCCAGCTGCCACGCTGGGAGCCCACCCAGCGTGGCAAATGTCTAGCGTCCAGAAGAAACAAAACCTGAAAGAAAAAACTTCCTCGCTGGCTGTCCTGACCCCGCTCCCCACCCGCACCCACCCTCTGCATCCTGCCTCCCACACCCACACTTCACCCCATACCTGCCTCCGGAGGCTGGTGCAATGATCTTCGGTGGACCGGGAGCATGTCTGCACTTTTCAAAGCTGACCGTGAACTGAGGAAATGCCGGTAAGCTGTATTATGTAATAAATAGTTGTTTTTTTTTCAACTTTGGTGCATATCTTGAGAATTTTTGGGAATTTTTTCACCAAATTTTCAACATGGGTTTTTTGGGACTCCACCTCATGAATTCTATCACTGTCATTTTGTTACTCTGGCCTGAAAGTTGATTTAGCGGTCACTGCGTGGAACCACCTTTTGGGGCTGATTTATGAAACAACAGTGTCACAGTTCATGAGGCAGGCCCCCAAAAACCCTATGTTGAAAATTTGGTGAAAATATTCCCAAAAATGACTGTTTTACGAGCATGCATTGCGCTGTTCCTACACACGCTCGTAAGTTGCGAATTTTCAATATGTTCACTCCAGATTTTCAACATTGCCATTTTACCATGCCTCCTTATGAGCAGTACAGCTGTCATTTCTCACATCTCACCCAAAATGTGTTTCCATTCATGTAGCGCAGAGTGGCGCAGTTGGTGTGCAAAATCAATGTTCAGGACAGATTAAGAAAATCACAGTGACACTGTTCATGAGCAGAGGTGTTAAAATGGCTGTGTTAAAAATTTGGTGAAACAATTCCCAAAAATGACTGTTTTTCGAGCATGCGTTGCACTGTTCCTACGCATGCTCGTAAGTTTGCAAATTTTCAATATTTTCACTCCAGATTTTCAACATTGCCATTTTACCACACCTCCTAAAGAGCAGTGCAGCTGTTATTTTTCACATCTCACCCAAAACGTGTTTCCGCCCATGTAGCGCACAATGGCGCAGTCGGTGTGCGAAATCAATGTTGAGGACAGATTAAGAAAATCACAGTGACACTGTTCATGAGCAGAGGTGTTAAAATGGCTATGTTAAAAATTTGGTGCAAAAAGTCCATAAAATGACTGTATTCACAGTGACCATTAGCAGTTTCCACCTACCTCGTGGTTCTGGATTTCAATATTTTCAGTCCAGATTTTCACCACTGGCATTTTCCACTTCCTTATGAACAGTGCAGCTGTCATTTTTCACACCATGGCCAAATGTGTTTCGCGCTTCCAGTGCAGAAATCGTGGTCTCTGTGGGAAATCATTGTTCGGGACAGATTAAAAAATCACAGTGACACTGTTCTTGGCGGAGGTTCAAAAAACCTGTGTTGACAATCTGCTGTAAAATTCCCAAACTAATTGCATTACGGGTGTCGTTGTGCATTTTCTCATACGTAAGTGACTTTACCCAGTTTTTTAACATTTCACTGCAGATTTTCAACATTGCCATTTTTGCACCTCCCCTTGAACAGTACAGCTGTCATTTTTCACATCCTGTTCGAAATGTGTTTTCGCACCTGTTGTGCCAAATGGCATAGTCACTGTGCGAAATCAGCTTTCGGCTAACAAACTGATATTGCCACTGTTCATAAGGTGGGGTCACAAAAAACCATGTTGAAAATTTGGAGTGAAAATACCAACGAACGCCTGGGGCATTGGGGTTTCCGACCATAACACATGGTCACACCACCTTGTATGCAGATGACCTCATCCTCCTGGCCAGCTCCCGGGACATCTCCACTATAAACTCCAACCTGAACATCGACTTCGAATGCATTCAAACCTAGTTGAGGGACCACAGGCTCACCCTCAATCTCAACAAAACCCAATCCATGCTGTTTGGGTCCTTGAACAAAATAAAATCCTGCCCTGCTCCCCTGCTGATCCTCGGGGTCGACGGCTCGCCCCTTGAGACAGTAACCTCCGCCAAGTATGTGGGCGTCACCTTGGACCCACAGTTGGACCTTACCTCTCACATTCATAACGTTTGCAAGGCTACTAATTGTAAGCTTGGTCTTGCTTACTGCGCTAAAAACTGCCTCACCCCTGCCGCTCGCTTGGCCCTAGCTAGGGGGGTCCTCCTCCCCTCACTCTGCTATGGACTTGTAACATTTGCACCAGTTCACAAATCCAACCTCTCTAAATGGGACACGGCCTACAACACTTTCCGCGGCCCCTCCCTTCCCCTCACCCACCGTTGTGATCTATACAGCCGCCTGGAGTGGCTTCCCCCAGAGAAGCATCGCTCCTTCGTTCTAGGTAACTTCATTGACATCATCATCCGCTCTGGCATCCCTCCAGCACTAGTCCTTCCCCTTAAGCCAGGTGCCCCATCCTACCACCTAAGATCTGGGGCAAATCAGGAATGCCTGGTTTCTAGAACACGCACCCTTGCGGGGGACCAGGCCTTCTACACTTACGCCTCCAAACTCTGGAACTCGCTACCTGAGCTCACTCGGTCCTCCTCCTCCCATCCAAGCTTTAAAGCCTCCCTCTGGAACTTCCTGAAACCTTCCTCCCCCTGTTTCTGCTCCTCATAGTCCTACTCCCCTCCCTTCAACCCAGTTGGGTGGGGGGCCTCAGCGCTACTTGCACTTCTTCTTCAGTAACTGGCCAGGAATCCTGGACTTGACCACCTGCCTAGGGGACTCCCCTTCCCCCCTGCGGGCACTTACCATTATCTTTGTTCCTGTTTACCCCGCTGTTCACCTCCTAATTATATCCTGTATGTCCCATTCTACTGTAATGCACCGTGCCAACCTTGTCCTAGAGCCAGCCTCGAAATACCTGTTATTTTAGGTATTTTTCTTGTCTCCTCAACTGTCCATGTATGAATTTTGTGCCAACCTTGCTCTAGAGCCAGCCTTGAAATTGCCTGTTCATTTCCTAAGTACTCTTCTCTGTTCCTCAACTGTCTATGAATGAATCCTGTGCCTACCTTGCTCTAGAGCCAGCCCTGAATTGCCTGTTATTTTCCTATGTATTCCTTACGCTTCCTCAACTGTTTATGTATGAAGTTCTCACCTGTAACTCTCCCGGGTCGCACCTGAAAATAGGCACTTAGCTGTCTAGTGTGCTTACCCAGTTAACAAAAGCAAATAAATAAATAACGCCCCACCCTGTAGAGATTGACAGGCATCAGGGGTGTGACTTGGGATTCTCGCCTGTAATGCTCACACCATTCCACACCCTGCAGCCAGTGCGAGGCATTGAGGTGTGCCTTGGACTCTGCAGCCCCAAAGTTTACCCCTTTCTCCTATACAGGACCCATCTCACCGTATTTCCTGATGGAATGGGGTGAGCATAAGGGCCAAAGACCCCAAGGGACACCATGACACTTGTCAGTGTCTGCAGGGTAGGGTGTGGTGAAATGGGATGGCCGTTATGCCTGATGACCCAAAGGCACACCCCAATGCCTGTCAGTCTCTGCAAGGTGGTGGTGGGGTTGGCTTCAGTTTAATACTTCACTGCCATTCCTATTATGCAGCTCTCTAACTCCTACACTACTAATGCCAATGCCAGCAAGCAAACATTCGGCATTGACAAATGCTTGTTTTATACAGCCACTTTCTTCCATCCTGTGTTTATCCTCCTCTCACCTCGGCTACCTCCTTCTGACTGCCCCCCGCCATCTCCGTCACCTGGCTCCTCCAGGGCTTACCTTGCCACCATCATCCTCTGCCAGAGGACTATAGCGGGTGCCTGGCCACCAGTGTGGAGCCTGCGAGGGGTCCTGTTTTCTCCCCCTTACCTCCCTGAAGTCTTAGTAACATGGTCGCACATGCACGTGGAGTGTGCATGTGCACTGGGCCTGAATGGCCCCAATCCATCCATCCAGCCTAAAGTCAGCCTTCCATCTGCCTGGCACTACCATCAAGCCCCTACTCAGTGGCAGCCAAAGGCCAGGAAGGCTAACCTCCCCAATGAGGTCGAAGAGAAGTTGCCTGAAGGCCACTCAATCTTCTCCCAGCCCCCGGCCAATCCCGGCACCCCAAACTCGCTCCCGAATATGGGTCACCTGCATGGAGCAGTGAGAAGCTGGTGCCTCTGCCGTCTGCGCCACTGGGCCCTATACAGCCACTTTCATTATATTACCATGCACAGAGTTCCACTGTTTGACAATGAATGTATCTGAAGCTGTGTATTATTCTATTTTTTAAAATGTAATAAAAAGAGTATACAAAAAACAACTGCATACCAAGCCAGTCCATCGGCACAGTGCTAGGACTACTGCTTGTAATGCCTGTGACCAAGTTTCAGGAATTGGCGTAGGTCATCGGGGGGGGGGGATCGAGCATCCCAGAGCTCACTCTCCCCCTCTTCCGAGGGATGCCATGTTCGCAGCACTACTGCCACCTGTAGATGAGCATTGGCACCTTGTCCCATCTTGCCGGTGTCCAGGGGGGAACAAGACACAAAGAAGAAGGAGCAATAACAAAGGATAAATCCCCCTCTGTCCGTAGCCATATGATAGCCGGTGCACCCAGCCAGAAAAAGGTGGTATATCCACTGTGCCAAGGCGGGGGTGTGTGTGTTCAAAAGCTGTGAATACAAAAGATGGATTCCAAAGTGCGTTACAGTTCAGAAGTGGGACTGGAGAGAATGTTGCTGACATTGCAGGTGCACAGGGAGATTCAAACTGCACAAAGACAGAGTAGAGAGTGATTACGTACAGGAAAGTTACATTACTTGCTCAGGGTTACACCATGAATAAATGGTATTGGTGGGATTCAAACCTGGGTCTCCACATTCACAGCTCTCTGCTGTAACTACTGTGCAAACTGACTCCCCAAAAAGTACTCAGTGAAACACAGAAACATAGCAATTGTTGGCAGAAAAGGACTGCTTGGCCCATCCAGTCTGCCCAGGTGTTCCTTAGCTAGTCTGTTTCCACAGACCCTATCTAATCTCCGGTGACCTTCCCTCCTTCCTTCCTGCCTATTTACTAATATTCCCCTATGTCTCTCCCATGCATGCTTGAAGCCCCTCCCCACTGTTTTTGCCTCTACCACTTCCACTAGCAGTCTGTTCCAGGTGTCTTCCACCCTTTCAGTGAAGTAGTACCACCTCACATCCCTCTTAAACGTCCCCCTTCCAGCTTCATAGCATGCTCCCTGGTCCTGATACTCTTTCTCATTTGAAAGAAACCCCTCTCTTGCACCCTGTTCACCACTGTGATGTACTTGAATGTCTCTATCATGTCTTCCCTCTCACTCTCCTCTCTTCCAGGGTGTATATGGTGAGATCCCTCAGCCTCTCCTCGTATGGCTTTTGGTGCAACACCTGCACTATTTTAGTTACCCTCCTCTGGACTGCTCCACCCTGTCTGTGTCCTTTCTGTGGCGTGATCTCCAGAACAGGAAACAATACTTGAGGTGGGGCCTCACCAGTGAACAATACAGTAGCAATACCACTTCACTCCTCTTGCCAGAAACTATACACCCCAGCATTACCCTAGCCCTACCCACTTCTTTGTCATACTGCCCTGCCACTTTATGGTCATCAGTTTGAATAACCCCAAGGTCCCTTTTCTGCTTATTGACTGTCAATACTCTCCCCCCCCCCAATCCTATACTCAGCTCTTGGGCTTCTATGCCCTAGGTGCATGATTTTGCACTTTTTAACATTGATCACCAACTAGCACAATACTGCTGACCACTCCTCGGGGTTTCCAGTATCCCTGTGCATTCTCTTCACCCCCTCCTGTGTATCCACACTAGTACAGATTTTGGGATCATCTGCAAAAAGGTATACCTTCCCTTCCATTTCTTCTGAAATGTCACTTATGAAGACACTGAAGAGAACCAGTTCCAGTACTGAGCCCATTGGCACCACGCTGGTCACTCTCCTATCGTTGGAGTTAGTGCTGTTAACCACCGCCCTCTGATGCTACCAGTTTCCAACCCAAGTCACCACAATAGATCCCACCCCTAGGCTGCTCAGTTTCTTTATCAGTCTCCTGTGTAATTAATCTCCCTACCCCTGAAGTGAGACTGACTGGCCTATAGTTTCTAGCCTCCTCCCTGTTGCTGCTCTTATTTAGAGGGACCACATCTGCTCTCCTCCAACACTCTGGAATCATGCCTGTTTCCAGTGAGCTATTCAATAAGGCTATCAATGGGCAGCTAGCACCAACCTCCGAGTGCAGTATTGTGAACAGGAGCAGAAACAGGGTAACCCTCCTGTCTGTTTTGTGGGTTCAAATCAACCTTTGGTCTCAAGTTCTGGAGGGATTCAAACTGTGAACCTCTTGCTAGCGTACCCAATGTATAGGCTCAGATAATTCTGCTCTTCGGGGGATGCCAGATATCTTTCACCTACAGGCAGCTAACCAATTGTACAAAATGAACCCTTTAAAAACTCTATGAAAAGACCTCAGGTAAACTCTTACCTCTTTCCCAGTTTGGTATTACCGGTAAGCTATGCACAGTGTCAACTTTAACCATATATGCTTCACTTGTCAAAGAAAGAATTTCAAAGGCACACCAAGCAGTCTCTTTGAAATAGAGGTTTACTTTAAAATAGATAAAAATGTAAACTGTAAATACAGAACAATATATCACAAAAACATACAATCACTTAAAAAAAACAAGGTTATAAATACAAACAAAATCTCCTACCACAGTACACTTAGACCTTTCTTTCTAATGTATGCCTTCTAACAGTGCCTGATTTTGCTTTTTCAGAGTCCAAACATGAATGTCTCTAAGTGGAAAACAGAATACTGTTTACAACTGGCTTCGCCAACCTCTTTGCATGAGGTCACGTAGCTCCTCCCTATCAGAATATAAAAAATATACAAAACAGGATGTCTTATCAAGCAGGAGGTAAATTAAATAGGTGACATCAGCAAAAACTAATTTCCCCATATGACTTCTCAATCAAGTCTGTGATTTTCCAGTATCTTCTTTCATCCATGAGCAGTTTCTTGCTTCACAAAGACATCACAGATTATGATTAACTGTCAGATCTCACTGAGGTGTAATATGCTTTGTGACACCAGTCAATTAACTGACCTACCTGAGGATGTCATAAAATGGATATTATAGTTCCTGGCCTTCAAAGAAGCACAGCTCAACAACAAGACCTAAAAATGTGAGTCTTTGTAAGTTAATCACCTTACAGAGATCTGCTGCTTAACATATCCTGTCTTTTGAAGTGAAACCTGGGAGGGTGGGGGTCATGCCACATGCTGTCTCTGCATGTCTCATGAGAGACACTCAATAACACATTTTTATATTACAAAAATCATAGAGTAATCAGAACCAGCTGTCCAAGCATCACACAGTCTACCCCTGCTGCCCTCCTTATCCTTACTCCCTCGCTTTGCCTTCCTCTTCTCACTTATGTACCTAAAAAAAGTCTTATCTCCTTTAGCTATACTTTCTTCTGTCTGCACCTTTATTCCCTCACTGCCTTTCCTGCTTCCCTCTCTTTTACTCAGTACACCTCCCTGTCTTCTTTGCCCTATGTTTCCTTATACCTCCTGAATGCCACCCTTTTTTCCTTCACCACTTTGGCAACTTTCCTATAGAACCATAATGGTCTCTTTTTCCTTCTGTTTTTACTCACTTCATTAATGGTGAGGTGCCTCTACCCCTCCCTGGCAATTCCTCCATTAGGCAGTTTCTAAGGTCACCTCCCATTTCTTTAAAAACTGCTCTTTTAAAGTCCAGGCCCCTCCTACTCATGGGGTTAGCCTCTGTTCCCATCTTAATGTTAAACCACACTGTATGGTGATCACTGGTACCTAGGGGACTGACCGCTGTCACATCTTCAGTGCTGTTCCTGTTTGTAAGCACCAGGTCCTGACCTGCCTGGATTGCACTGGGAATCCCAGCTACACTGGGAAGCATTGCAATCCTCCCAGTAAGAGTCAATATTTTCTAGAACAGAATACATTCAAATAAGCAACTATATCAGTACTTGAAATCTACACTTTCTGAGGCATAATGTCCAGAGCCAGACATCTTCCTAGCCTTAGAAAAGGCAAGGCAACTTAATTTGGCATACCCCCCCCCCCGGACCTCCAATCGATTTGTCTCAATGCCCTGATGGAGGTGGGTATGGCCTGGGGTGTCTTCACTGATGGTATCCCTCATTGACAGCTCCACTGGACACTTTCACAGGCTGACACTTTCTCCTCTTGCTCTCTTTCCATGCATGTGACCCACCAGAGAGAGAGCAGGGCTATATATGTCAGAGTGTTTTGCAAGCTACACCAGTGGTCTGGAAATATTGTAGCTCTCTAAAGCTGTGCCATTTGGCTCGAAAGCAGGATTTTATTTGCACTAGTTGATGGGAAGAAATTCCTAACACTTTACCCTTTGAATCACATGCAGATTTCCACAGGGAAATGGACATGGTAACGACCATATAGTTGTAACCCCCCCCCCCAACTGAATGGGTATTACCTGGTTGCTGTACCAAGCCTCAGGACTCCTGTTGTGTGATGGGGGATCAGTAGGCAAAAGGAATAATCAGAACCTGAATCTCAGTCAAATTACAATTTGGTGGGGGGTTTTTTTGTATTTTGTATTCTTGGTATTCAAGGTCAAAATTCCTAAATGGTTGGATTTGGAATCGGGATCTGATTCCAAGTAAACATTCAACATCCAACCTCCCCCCACGTGGCAAAACATGGGTACAACTGTAAAAGTAAAGACCACCCCCCCTTCCCACTTTCTTTTAATGGTTTTGACTAACTTTTCTGCAAACTGCCCAGTGCTTATACTGTGAAAGCACTATAGTACAGTATTCCAAGTAGACTGGGTTAATGTACTGCCTGTGTATTTGGTTTTGATTTCCTTCTACTCATCACCGCTTCTGCCTGTTCAGATTATTTACACTGCCTGTGTAGTACTATATAATGCTCTGCTTTACTGTAATGTCTGTACAGTAGGTACTGTATAACCAGGGGTGTCACTTCGTCAGAACCATAGTGGTTGCAAGACATTCTGTAAAAGGATAAACAAGCATTTGTCAATGCCGAACGTTCACTTGCAGGTATTTGCAGTGGTATTTGGCACTTGGACATGGCTTAAAAAAATCAGTGACAAAGAAGTACAAGCATTTGTCAATGCCGAATGTTGCTTGCTTCTATGTGCTGTTTAGGTATTTGGAAGTCATTGGAGTGCAAATATTGAAAATCCGCGAACTTCTGATAGTAGGGAACTTGCTTAGCATGCAGCTCGTAAAACAGTCATTTTTAGGAATTTTTTCACCAAATTTTCAACATAGCCATTTTAAGACCTCTGCTCATGAACAGTGTCACTGTGATTTTCTTAATGTGTCCCATACATTGATTTCGCACACCAACTGCGCCGTTGTGCGCTACATGGGGGAAACACGTTTTGGGCAGAATGTGAAAAATGACAGCTGTACTGCTCATAAGGAGGTGTGGTAAAATGGCAATGTTGAAAATCTGGAGTGAAAATATTGAAAATTCGCAAACTTACGAGCTTGCGTAGGAACTGTGCAACGATGCTCAGTAAAACAGTCATTTTTAGGAATTTTTTCACCAAATTTTCAACATAGCCATTTTAAGACTTCTGCTAATGAACAGTGTCACTGTGATTTTCTTAATGTGTCCCATACATTGATTTCGCACACCGACTGCGCCATTGTGCGCTACATGGGCGGAAACACATTTTGGGCAGGATGTGAAAAATGACAGCTATACTGCTCATAAGGAGGTGTGGTAAAATGGCAATGTTGAAAATCTGGAGTGAAAATATTGAAAATTTGCAAACTTATGATCGTGCATAGGAACTGCTCAATGCACACTCGTAAAACAGTCATTTTTAAGAATTTTTTCACCACATTTTCAACACAGCCATTTTAAGATGTCTGCTAATGAACAGTGTCATGGTGATTTTCATAATGTGTCCCATATATTGATTTCACACACCGAATGCACCATTGTGCGCTACATGGGCGGAAACATGTTTTGGGCAGGATGTGAAAAATGACAGCTGTACTGCTCATAAGGAGGTGTGGTAAAATGGCAATGTTGAAAATCTGGAGTGAAAATATTGAAAATTCACGAACTTACGAGCCTGCGTAGGAAATGCGCAACGCATGCTCGTAAAACAGTTATTTTTTGGAATTTTTGCACCAAATTTTCAAGATGGGGTTTTTGGGACCCCTTCTCATGAATGATGTCACTGTCATGGCATTATTCTGGCCGAAGGGTGATTTCAGCGCAGTGACTGCGAAATCACCCTTTGAGCCCGAATAACGCCATGACAGTGACATCATTCATGAGAAGGGGTCCCAAAAACCCCATGTTGAAAATTTGGTGCAAAAATTCCAAAAAATGCCTGAGATGTGCAATAAAGTTGAAAACCCCCTATCTAGCCCATTATACAGCTTACCGGCATTTCCTCAGTTTGCGGTCGGCTTTGAAGAGTGCAGACGTGTTCCCGGTCCACGAAGATCGTTGCACGAGCTCCGGAGGTAAGTATGGGGTGGGGTGTGGAGAGCAGGGTGCGCAGTGGATGAGTGCGGGTTGTGGGAGGGTGCCTGGGAGAAGTGCCATGGGACCGTTTTCAATTTACAGGTTTAAAAAAAGATGGCGTGGGACGTTTGCCACGCAGGGGTGGGCTCCCAGCATGGCAGAAGGATGGCTGGGGGGGCCGAGGAGCCGACGGGTTGGGCACCCTGTTGGCAAACACGCGGAGGTTTGCCACGCTGGGGTGGGCTCCCAGCGTTGCAGAAGGATGGCTTGGGGTGCCCAATCCCCATCGGCAGATGGCGTGGGATGGGGCGTTTGCCATGCTGGGGTGGGCTCCAGCGCTGGTATAAGGATAGCTGGGGAGGGGCCTGGAGCTGGCGGGGATTGGGCACCCCGTCGGCAGGCGATGCAGGATGTTGGCCCGCGCTGGGGTGGGCTCTGCCCGGTGGCAGCAAGATTAGGCGGCGTGACGCGGTGCTGTGTAGAGCAGCGGTGGTTTTCTTTGAAGAAGACCACCGCTGTCACTACCACCACAGATGGTGCAGGACTGCCACGCCTGCTCAATGGAGCAGGGGATTGCAGGGAAGGGGCACACCTCCAAAGTGTCCCATTCTCCCAAGACATTCCTTGCGCATGCTCACAAGCGAACATAAAAAATGTGAATTATAGGCCAGGGGTCTGGGGGTTTCATAGCCCTCCCCCCCCCCAATTTTTTAAATCTGGTGCATTCTGGTGCATTTTGGGGATCATTTGAAACAGAATTTATAACCCTGTTACTCCTTCCCATACCCAGTAAATTGTACCCTATCCCCCTCCCCAGAGTCCCCGAAGTCCAGTATGTTGCCTGAACTACCCTCCCCACAGCCTAGCCACCTGATCCAGTGCATGGCCCTCAGCTGCCCCAAGTTCAGTAAACTGCACCCTAGTATCTTCAGCCCTCCCCCACCACATAATCCGTAGCCTCAGCTTTTTATTGCCATGCCATTCAAAGGTAACCCTTGCTTCAGCATTTTTCTGGGGTCATTGCTTATTATTGGTGAGTTCTGAAGTAGGAACACACTGTTAATAACTAAGGCTGGAAATGACAAGTTTCTACGTCATTGCAGCGAGCGTCAGGTGCCAGAAGTAAAAGTAAACCAGCAATATTGCTGGCACAGGTAGATAACAGGAAAATAATTATAACAAATAACTTACCATACGTTTACACTATAAATATGGCTATAATGGCATTTCAGGATTCTGGTAAAAAAAAATGAACTATTGGTGCTTCACACTTGTAGTTTATAAATGACACCAGCATCCCTCTATGCCATCACCATCTTATGACTGGTGTACTTTGTTCCTTATATAATAACTGGACAGCAATTTTTTCCATAGGCTAACCAAGTTATTATTTCTCATTATAACCTCTGAGTTATAACGGCAAGCACATGCCAAGTGATTCAAGAACAACCACTCCCCATTTGGTTTCTCACCTCCACCTGGGCAGGCCAATTAGTTCCACAAACATGGCGGCTCCTTACCCACGTAGCGAGGAGAAGACAGTCCTGTCGCTTTCTTTTTTTTTAAAAATAACATTCACATTCAAAATATATTTATAACATGCATGTTCAAAATATATTTAAAAAAAATCTGTCTGGTTGATCCTACTGTTTGGAAGCCAGAGCGGATAAAAACTGCCACCAAGAACGGCTCCAGCTTTCCTCGGTAAGGTAAGAGTGCTCACGATGTAAATGCCCAACTCTGAAAAAAGTGAAAAGAAAATTAAATACAAACTAAAAAGCTGAAAACGCAAAGAAAGAAAGACTGTCTCAAAAAGTGTGTGTGTGTGCGTGCGTGCGTGCTTGTGTGTGTATGTGTGAGTGTGTGTGTGTGTGTGTGTGTGTGTGACACAGCACCAGTAAAGTCAGTGTGCCAGTATGGCAAAAAACTGCAGACCAGCAATTATATCAAATAAAAGATGGAGAAATGTGACCAACTTGAATTTAATAGTCACCCTTGGTGAGGGATGCTTTAATAAACCCCTCAGGCTTCACCCTCAGGGTTTATGTAGCACCCCACACCTCGGGCGATTATTAAATTCTCATTAATCACACTTCCCCATCCATTACTGTATATGTTATCACCAAGGTAGGCAGGCTACAGGAAGGGAGCACTTGCACCAAAATCACTTTAAACACTTATATAAAGCAGTTCATACTAACAGTTGTCCGAAGTCTGGTCTTTTTAAAAATATTTCATTTCTGGCTTGGAGTAATCTGTATATTGTAGCTATCCACATACTTAGTATATATTTGCTGTCCTGCTTACAAATACTGTTGCTTCACCTCTGGCACATTTTCTTTTCCTTGTCTAATGTTCTACTGATAAATGTATTGCCCCACTTAAGCTTATCTGTTTTCTTTCTGCAATCTCTTTCCAACCAGTTTGCTGCCTGAATTTTACAAAGGGGTGTGTGAGCAATTGCACCTCTTTACCTTTCTGCTGCTTTTTCTCAGCCAGCGCATTCAGTCCCATGTGATCCATGTCACAGCGTAGACTTCTCAGTTTCTTTGCACTGTCCTCACTCTCTCTCGCGCGCTTTCTCTTTAAATGTGCACCAGTCACACTCCTAAATTCTCTGCCCCTCCTCCCAAGACATGCAGGATGTGAATGTGTTATTCTTATGACGCAGCTACAGGGTTGTTTGGGGACTTTGTTCGGTTATCTTGGGGGCAGTTTCAGCGTTAACAGTTGCACCCCTGCTTCCAGGGGTGAAGGCAGGAATTTTAAACTTGTATTCGAGAGCTGATGGCACTTTGGCCCCCCCCCCCAGTAAACTCAATGGAAAATATATGCTCCCCACCATACAAACATAGCCCCTCCCCATTTCAGTCACCAATATGCAGTAAGTAAGCAATAAGACATGACGGGGTGTGCATTACGGTGCGATAACCATACTCCTAGGAGCGTAAAACAAATTAATTAAATGTTTTCCCTTGATCATCACACTCTCCTTATACACATAAAGAAATCAGAAATGTCGTCCCTAGGAGTGCAGTCATCACATCGTAATGCATAACCCCGGAGTGTCTTATTGCGCTTATAAAATGGCCCTTTATTTTTAGAAGCAGTTTTTCTTATTTTGAAACACATTTTTAAATAAGTAAAATGTAAGTGAATCTGTGCTTTTAACATAAAATAGTCCTTCTGCCTATTGGTGCTAGATTAAAGTAGTGTTCTACAGTGTGTGCCTCCCTGCCCACTTAAGCTTCATATTCCCCTGCCAGCCACAACAATTCACAAATGCTGTTGTCTTCATTCTTAGTATGATACATAGCCCACTTACTTTATTTCATTCTCCTTACTCTGTAGACAGGACTAAAAGGAAGCCATAACAGAGGCTTCTCAGTTGCCCAAATGCTGCAAGCATGAGTGTGGTTCAAAACTGCCACACTCACTGACAGCTTCATGAACTGCTCACTCTGTCCTAAAAGATAAACAGCAGGGTGAGTCATTTACCACCTTTTCTCTTTGTTTATGTAAGCAATGATACCCAACAGGGTGGGCATTATTGGGAAATACCGGACCGCCCAGGGGTGTAATGAGGCCCTTATAGCCCCTGGAAGGTCTGATATTTCCCAATAATGCCCACCCTGGAGGGTATTATTGTGCTTAGGAAATGGCTCATATGTAGTATTTTCAATAAAAAAGACTAATTAGGAAGATAATTAAGACACATTTTAAAAATAAAATAAAGCTAGTTTTTTTTTTTTGTGAAGTAGTTCCTGTGTTGTGCTGCAGTGTCCAATAAAGGATGCTGCTGATTGGTGGAACTTGTTTGGCTGATGTTGATTTGTGCCCCACAGTTTTATGGGAGTTGTAGTTCTATGCTTGACATCACAGTGCTGTGGGACACTGTAAGAACCCGGGTGAAAAAAGAAAAAAAAAATCGCAAGACTGTGGCAAGTGACATGGCAGCTCTTTAGGCTGGTAGGTAATATTTTTCTGTCACAGTCGAAGCACAGTGAGCAGGGCAGGAGCAGGACTTCTGTGAATAGTGCCCGTTAGATGGAGTCGGGCAGCCGGGTCAGAGCGTTTCTGAGCATGGGGATCAGAAGTCGGGATGGGACCTTTTTCAGTATGTCTGTTGGGTGCAGTTTTCTGGCTGGGGGAGAAGAAGACGGGTTGCTTTTTTGTTCTGTTTTTATTTTTTGTTGTTGCAACTTTACATTTCTTTGTGTGGGGAGTGGTGGTTTGACTGTTCAAGGGTTGGGCCATCCCGCTCAGTCTCTCGCTTAGCGAGGGAAAAAATATGGCGGCTAAAGATTTTTACAACTGAAACTGGTAGTATCTGGCACTTGTTTTTCAGAGGGCATCTATCGAAAAATAATTGCCCAGCTCTGGGAGCCTGCCAGCCAATCAGATAAGTACAATGTTCTTTGCCATTTTCTAAATAGTATTATTGCTTACTTTCTTTATCTTGGTTTTTTTTTCTCTGTGTTTCCCCACATTCAAGAAATGGAATGTTTGTCATGGAATGTTTACCATGGAATACAGGGATTCAAAATTCTCCTCAGTTCCACTGGCAGAATGTTCCTCTCCAATATACTGTGTGTATGTATGTATATATATATATACACACATACATACCATTTCTAAAGCCACAGACTCCGTTATGTCACTGTCAGGGAAAGCAGAAGAGATTTCCCTGATGAGCATGGTAAAGACAGAAGGGGGAATCTTTCATTGTCAGCAAAGAAATAGTTGTAATGAAAACTATAAACAATATTTATTGTTTCTAATTTGTTTATGTGTGTAAGGAGAGTGTGAAGATCGAGGAAGAACATTTCATTAATTTGTTTTATTTTTTATTTAAGGTAGGTTTTTTTAGGGCCCAGTTGAAGGTTTTTACAGTGTAAAGGTAGCAGTCATGTTTGTGATGGAAAATCAGTTCTGGTTGTAGGGGGACTGATGGAAGATAGTCCTGGTTGTAGGAAGACTGATTTGCTTATTGTGTGATGTGGTTTAGGACCAGGATGACTGTGTGTGTATATAGAGATTTAATGTACGGTCAGCTGATGTCTCTTGGCCAATGAGATGTCTAGATTTTCTCATGCCATTTTATAAGCCAATATACCTAACAGATTCACAACATTTTATCTAACATACACACACACTACCAGACAGAAGTTAGCTGACTTTTAGTTGCAATGTTTAGGATACATTGTGACAAGCTTCTGTACCACATCAAGGTAACCAGCCTTACAGAGGTCCATTCACACCAGCAATCATGCATGCATACTTGATCAGGTCATTCATACAAACATGGCCTCTAACTTTAGTACTATACATCAGTCAACCCCTCAACCTCCAGCTGTTTCCTGTCATACTTTCCTCCACCCTACCTCTCCTGGCCTCACTCTAACTTCCATTTCCCTTGCCAAGTGAATCTAGCACCCTCTCTTTACACTGAATCTTGCCTTGCAGTCCATGATGGCGGATCCTGCCCATGCCTTTCTGTGCTGCATATGAATGTTTACTGCATACTCTGCTGTGACCAGTTTACTAACATTCCAGATTACCTTGCTGTGTAATTTTTCATTTATTTATTTTTTGTTGACCAGGTAAGTGCACTGGACAAATCCTGCCTATTTTCAGGCACGACCCGGGGAAGGGGAATACAGATGAATGCCAACTGATCTTGAACCAGATTAAGCTGTTGGTGGTATTTTTAGTGAATGAGGGAAATTTGGCCAGGACACTGGGGAAATTCCCCTACTGTTTTTGATAGGTGCCATGGGATCTTTAACATCCACCTGAACTACCACCAATCCAGGCAGATGGGACCTCGGTTTAACGTCTCATGCGAAAGACGACACCTCAGAACTCAGAAGTGTAGCACCCCTCTCATGCTGCACTACGGTGTCAGTACTGGGCTATTAACCCAAGTGCCAGATGTGGGAACTGTACCCACAGCCCTCTGATCTCCCGGCCTCAGAGGCAAGTGTGCTACCTACTCAGCCAGTGACACTGCTTTACTGTGCATGTTATTTACATTGAGCTTAAATGACTCTTCTGTTATCATTTTGTGTTTCTGTTGTATTGTATTATTTTTTCCGGAGTGTTTGACCCACTCTACATGTAATTCCCCTGCACTTATGCTCTGTATTGTTTCTGATTGTTGCACTCTCCTGGCTCATGCCTGAAAATAGTCATTTCATGGCTAGTGCACTTCCACGGTTAACAAAAACTAAATAAATACTCTTCCCAAAGATTATTACATTTTGTTATGCTGCATCACCAGCAGATGTTTCTGGAGACCAATTCACATCCTGAGTCAGCGTCCAATGACCACTGCAACAATTATGCTAGCTCCTCACTATTATGCCCTTGATAAGTCAAAAGACAATATCAAGCTACAGGAATAGCATACTCTTGCCAGTTACTCACACAAAACTGGCAGGCAGACAGATACTCTCTGGTAATTCTCTACATAGCCAAAGCCAACTAGAAAACAGACTGTGTCCTACCACTAACAAGATAACACTTTTACTACTCAAATCTATCCTGGCTTGCATCTTAAAGGGGTGAGTCAGACTTCCCAAGTCTAAACACCGATTTCATTTACTCTACAAATTTATTTTAAGCAAATGTGTCACATCAGTGATTTTTCTAAGTGACAATACTGCCAAACTCCATTTCCCATGCTCAGACATCTTTTTATCAAGTAAAAACCCTGCCCCTGCCACCCAGAGAGCAAATACCACAAAAAGGCACAAAAGACACTAACATAACAAGCATTTGTCAATGCCGAATGTTGTCTTGCTGCCATTGGCAGTGCAGGAGTTAGAGAGATGCAGCATAGGAGTGGCAGTCAAGTATTGAACTGATGCCAACCCACCACCACCCTGCAGAGAGTGAGAGGCATTAGGGTGTCCCTGTGGGTGTTTGTTAGTGCAGTGCAGGAAAACATGCTGGGCAGGATGTGAAAAATGACAGCTGCACAGTTCATAAGGAGGTATAATAAAATGCCAGTGCTGCAAATGTGGCATACAAATAAATGGAATTTGAGGAGTTGCAGGGGTGCGTGGGAAATATGCAAGGCACGCTTGCAGCACTGCCAGTTTATGGGCGTTTGGCACCAAATTTTCAGCATAGGCATTTTAGCACCTCTGCTCATGTACAGTGTCAGTGTTATTTCCTCAAAGTGTCCCAAGAAGTGATTTCACACAGCGACTACACTATTCTGTGCCGGAAGAGCGGAAACACATTTTGGGCAGGATATGAGAAATGACGGCTGTACTGTTCATCAAGAGGTGTAGAAAAATGGCAATGGTGAAATTCCAGAGTGAAAATATCACAAATGCACGACGGTATGAGCATGCATGCAATCTGCCAATGCACGCTCGTAACAGTTATTTTATGGAGTATCAGCTCCAAATTTTCAACATAGGCATTCTAGGAGCTCTGCTCATGAACTGTGTCACTGTCATTTTCATAATCTGGCCCAAACACTGATTTCCCACAGTGACTGCGCAACTGTGCGCCGGAAGTGCGGAAACACATTTCAGGCAGGATGTGGAAAATGACAGCTGTACTGTTCACAAGGAGGTGCACAAAAATGCCAATGCTGAAAATACAGCTTTAAAATATTGCGAATGCGCGAAGATACGAGCCTACGTAGCAACTACGCAACACACTGTGGTAAAACAGGCACTTGTTGGATTTTTTCCACCAAATTTGGAAAATAGGTTTTTTGAAAGGCCACCTCATGAACACTGGCACTGTCATTTCATTAATGGGTCCTGAAAGGTGATTTCGCACAGTGACTGCGAAATCACCTTTCTAGGCCGATTAATGCCATGACAGTGATAGAATTCACGAGGAGGGGCCCCAAAAACCCCATGTTGAAAATTTGGTGCCAAAATTCCAATAAGTGCCCGAGATATGCAGCAAAGTTGAAAAAACTGTATTCATTGCATTATACAGCTTACCGGCATTTCCTCAGTTCGCGGTCGGCTTTGAAGAGTGCAGACGTGTTCCCGGTCCACGGAAGATCGTCGCGCCGGAATCCAGAGGTAAGTATGGGGTGAGGGTGAGGAGGCAGGAGTGCGCAGTGGGTGGAGTGCGGATGGGGAGGCATCTAGACTATGAGGGGCGGTTTTCGTTTTGCAGGAAAAAAAAAAGGAAAACTGTTGCGGAACAGTTTTCATCTTACAGGGCATTTGGCATGCTGGGTGGGCTCCCAGCATGCCACTAAAATGAGGTTTTGGGGGGTGTCAGTAGCCGACGGAGATTGGGCACCCTCATGGCCACAACAGGGGTGGTAATGCCGACAGGGATTGGGCACCCTGCTGGCAAACAAAGAAAGGGGAGCACAGGCACGGGATTAGGGCACCCCAGCGGCATTCAACAGTTGGGGGTGATGCCGATGAGAGTGGGCTCCCCTGTCGGCGAAGCAAAGACAGCGAGGGAGGCCCTGAGCCGAGGGGATTGGGCACCCCTTGGCATTCAACATTTGGGAGTGGGCTCCCCGTCAGCACAAACACTTGGGGGGTTGCCGACAGGGGATTGGGCACCCCGATGTCGACAAGCGGAGAGACGCCAGCCGCCGACCATGGTCATAATAGCGGTGAGACAGCAAAGCAAAGGACCGGCTGCGTATGACAAGCTTTGCTCAGATTGCAGCAGACCTTTGCTTTTGATGTGCTCGCCCCATTATGAATGCATGGTGTGGTGGTGGCATGCAGGCTGATTGGGGAATGAGACACACCTACTGATGCGGGCCCTGCATTGGCCAACAACGGCCGATGCTAAGACCCCACACTAGTGCAGATATTTGCTGGCGCATGTAGCGCTAAGCCAACATAAAAGGGCATTCTTTGTTACAACGCAAAAAAAATGAAGTGTCACAATGCATGAAAAAAGTTAAATCAGGCTTACTCACACACAAAAAAATCCAACTGCAAATATATTGTTATATTAAATTAAAGCTCATGGTGCAACACTGTGTTGCTGTTAGTTTTTACCAAGCTTGTACCACCAGTGAATGCCTGTAACACTGGTTGCTTTTTTAATCTAAGCATTATGTACTGTATTGCTTTGTTTGCTGTGATGTATTCCTCTCTTGACGAGGTGCCTTTGTAAATGAGTCTTTGACTCAAAGGTCTGCAAACCAATGATCTAATAAATAAAATAAATAAATAAATTATTCCACTTGGGGTAAGCCTGATTCTGCTTCTTGTGCATTAGGCCATTTCATTTTGCATATTAATAATGAAGTTTTGTATCAGTGTATTTTTGCTCACTTTCTGTACACCATTTTATCTTGTACCAGTGTTCCCAGGTGTAGCTGTTTTCATTAGTATGAGCTCCAGTCACCCCTCTCAGGACCAAAATAACATCCAAACAAGCATGTGTCAATGCCAAACGTTCACTTGCAGCTTTAAGATCAGCTGTTCAGGCTGGCCATGTAAATAATTTTTACTTATGAAAACCCATTGCAAAATGAACAGTGTGTTAATTTGGCACTGTTTTTTCAGTAGTAAAAATTATTTACATAGCAAGCCTGGAGTACTGATCTTTATTATTTACAGAAGCAGTAACTAAGCAGCCAGTACTGCAGGACCTTGACCTAATGGGCTACAGCATACCTGGTGCACTGCACAAAGGAGAACTCCCATTTGGTAACTGCAGACACCGTGAACAGAGAGAGACACAGGCACATGTCAGCTATCTCTTGGTCTCGTTGCATCTCACTCTCTTGTCACTGAACTTTCCATGACATTCCCTGCGCTCTGTGTGGCTCATTGTCTCGTCTCTCTTCTTGGTGCTGCACAGGTCAATGGCGATCAGTCAAACAAGTGGGCCATCGCAGCGGGTGGGGTGGGAGTTATCTGCAGTGATGACTTCTGCAGGACTGTAAGTTGGTGGGGAAGCTACCGCTCTGTCTGCCTGCAAGTTGTGTCTCCCTCTGCAACTCGGCGGAACTGCGCACCGGCCTGTTCGCTGACTGTGTGTGTGTGTGTGTGTGTGTGTGTGTGTGTGTGTAACTGGTAAATTAAATATGGCACTCACTCATAGGACCATTGTCGGAGGCACTGATCACTGGCACTATGTCAGGACTCCTACGGCGGTGTGGGAACATAAGGTGATCCATGGTACGGGGCGGAGGCATGGGGGCTCCTCTTGCTGATACCAGGAGCACAATCAGAAACACTCTGAGCTTCCCAGCATCTGCCAGAACTGATCAGAGACCCACACAGGAATGGGACAGCTAAGACATACAGGGTGCATAAGTAAAGCTGCACTGCAGGTAATGTTGAAGCTGGGGGGGCAGGGTCAGAGGAGTGAGGACTGGGGAGAGAGAGAGAGTGTGGGGGACGGCAGGAGCTGCACCATGGCTAATGTAGAAGCCTGGGGGAAGGGGTCAGAAGGGTGAGGACCAGGGAGAGAGAGTGCGGTGGGGGCAGGAGCCATGTATATTAAAGTTGTAGCCATAACTCCAGCTATGTGCATTAGTGTCAACTGTAATGCACATGCCCAGAGTTATGGCTACAGAAAGAAATGAAGCACTCTCTCATTGGAGTGGTTCATTTTGTTCAACTACAGACTATGCCATGTCAGCAGAACTACTGTCATGACCAGAGTGGCTGGTCATTGGTGTACATTGCCAAGCCCACTGCATTTTCAGCTGTAACTGGCTCGGCAGTGACACACCTCTAAAATGCCGTTAATACCAAGTCGTTTCTTGCGCAAGCATTAGTGAAAATAAAAAGGGTTAAAGGAAAACAATCAGCCAAGCAAAAGTAAAAACTGATAACTAAGGACTAGGAGCAGAACTGGGCAGGCAGGAACACAGCAAATTGCTGCCACCCTGAATGTCCCAAGCACTCAAAATGCAAAACAAGTGGCCCGGTTTGACAAATCAGCAAATAACTTGATCACTCCACAAATAATTAAAAATCAGAACATACATATTAGAGATCAGCTGCACTAGGGATAGCTCTCCTCTCAAGGAAGAGGTGGGGGTTCAGGTCAACATCCTGCTATCAGCCTGCCACCACATGGTTGCACAGCAGGGATAGCCTCTGCAAGGGGAAGGCCACCCAGAGATGCTCATACATACATGCATGCAGAAGCACACACGTGCATGCATGGTGCATCGTCCTGTGCTGTGGAGAAAATGCCAAACCCTGACTGGCTGCATGACTTCCTGCCCATCCACATGCCCTGCACCACTGACTAAGCAGTGCTCCCTCTAATGCACTAACAGTTCAAGCAAAGGTTCTCCCCCCATCTTATAGCACTTCCTGAATTGCATCACAAATTAGCACCTCTGACTGTTCTACAGATTTTGTTTCAGTATATTATTACTGTTTCATTTTCCACTGTTGCCTCATTCTGCACATTTTCCACAATCATTTCCTGCTCATTAAGCGTGCAGACCATCTCCTTGTTCTCCCCTGAAACAAGCTGTTTAAACAACATCGACTCTGCGTCAAAAATTCAAAAGGGACCTCCAATTCAAATTGCCAAAGAGAAACTCCTGCCCACGGCCTCCTCCTGGCTGGCTGCCCCTCTTTTCATTTTTTTTTTGCTTGTATTTTGACATTATTCTTTCTCTCTCTTCTTCTTTATAGTCAGACTTTTTTTGGGTAAAGTTTTTTTTTTAATCTTTCCTTTTATTAATTTTTTAAATTTTACATGCATCCAATATAGTGCAACTGTTAACCACAGTACACTATTATACTTCTATATGTAAATACATATTCAGAAAACTAGTCCAGTTCATTCTGGAAGAAGAACAACTTATTTACCATTATATCAGATACATATACATACAACTAGACATGCCTTTATTAATATTTCATTTTGACCCTATTTTCTCTTACTATATACATTTTTTAGACCCATCTCAGCTCAACTAGAAGCCTTTTTATTAGTTAATCTGTATTTATATTCTGTGCCTTAGAAAAACAAAACTTGTAAGTCCTCTGTGACTTCGGCATCCGCAGCTATCTGGGACATCATGTACCCTTCCCCCACCCAATCACACCATCAGACGAGCAACTTGTTGTTCAGTGTGCCCTCCTGGTGAAACATCTCAATAAGTAAATAAATAAAACATCTCTTTATCAGACATTGTTAGAGATTCTTCATCAGAACTTTATTTATATTGTGCCCGTAGAAAGGCTGACACTTGGTCTGGTTCAAAAGATATACTGACTGTTTTTAAAAGTTATTCGGACTTTGGCTGGTGACAGTAACTGAAACTGAGCTCCAAGTTCCAGGATATCTTGTCTGTATGCAAGCAATTTCCTTCTTCTCTGCTGCATTGAGAACGTGAAACTGGTGTCTACATAGAAACAATGTTTTTTGTAGATCAGTGTTCCTTTGATTTTCAAAAGCTTTAGTATTGAATCCCTGTCCAATTCAAATGCCTGTGCTGAGAATACTGTAATTTTAGCTTCAGGGTCAGTTTCTGCTGTTTTTGTTGAGCCATGAAGTCTTCTATCTTTTTTAGGCACTCTGAAAGCTTTTATGATAAATGGAAGATTATTGACAGGCAGATCATACACTTGAACATAGAGATCTTTTACCATCTCCCTAGTGCGCTCAAAATCGGAGTCTTAATTTTAAAGGCAGACCAACAATTCTTAAATTCCGGTAATGAATCTGCTTTTCCAGTATTTCCACTTTTCTGTTAACATCATAGTTATTTTTAACCAGACTTTGTGTTGTTGCTTCCAAACGGGAAGCCTTATCATTCAAAGTAGTTAATGTCTCAGAATTAGTTTTTACCTGCAGCGTGAGCGTTTTCAGATTTTATCTGCTCATCTTAGCTTCATGCTACAGAAAATCCGCGTTTGCGTTTAATGCATTGAACCTCCTATCAATACTTTGGATCCACTCCAATATTTGATAGATCGATTTCCCCAATGTTTCCATTGAGTATTCCCCTCAGTGTAATTTCTCCTCCATAGTTAAAGTCGGCTGTTTCCATGTTGGGCTATCCGCCATTGCACCTTCTCCTTCAGGTGCCGAATCGAAAACAATATCAGTGGCAGCCTGGTCAGACACTGTTCCAAAGGCTATCTTTTCCTCCAACAGAGTGCCATAGTCTGACTGTGAGTTCTTTTTAGTAGACAGTTTCTCAAAGGTGGTCGGCTTTGAAGTTTGCAGCGGTTTGTGAGAAGCTCAGGGCTTTGCATTCCATGTCTGAGTGCTGGGTAGCTCCCCGGTTTTCCCCAGACCCCAGGTGCAGTTCTCTGGCTGAAATTGTGTTTCTAGGGGATGAATCCTAGGCAAGCTGTACTCTTCAGATGATGAACTTAGTCTTTCTTTTCATTTTTCATTCATTTGGGCAGTTTGTCATAAGATAATGTGAAAAATCTCTCCCAGTGTCTGGAGCTATTAGAAAGGCAGCCGTCCTAGTCGGCCATGTTGCTCTCCCTCTTTTTTTGGTAAAGTGCACTCTTTTGCGATTTGAGCTACACTCACCAGACCTGGTGAACGTCACAGAGCTCTTTCAGAATCTCGGACCCAGCCCAGTGAACCCACTTGCAGTAAAACCATTTCCGCAGACCACTCTTCATTTTCTTCTTTCCACATCAGCATTTGTTTTATTCCTTTTTCCTCTGCAGCTGACTAGAGACAGCAACACCAGGAGTAGCTTCTGAATGGGGCACTGACTTGTTCCAGGCAACAGCCTGAGCAGAAAGGACACCGACAGGACCACCACGCAGGATCTTTGGGAATTTTGGGTCAGGGCTATAGTGTTGCTGAGCTCAGACGTGTGCTGGGTCATCGGTCAGTCAGTGTACAAAGTTGAGTGAAATGAGATCTAGCAACAACTTCATCCACAGACTCAGCTCACAGGAAGTTAATTGAACTCTGCCATTTTTCAGTTTTTGGCAGGCCGGCGGCTCGCTGCACCGGGGGAGGTGTTCATAAAAATTAATTCAGTGAGCTAGTTCACGTCACATGCCATCTGACGTGGTATGTGAGTGGCTGGGTCAGGGAGAACCCTGCGGGGGTGGGGTAGAGAGGCTGACAGGAATTGATTCTGCAGAAAGCCTGACAGGAGAGTGAATGAGTCAGGCGGCCACACTATTATAATTAGCAGCAGCCAGGGGTCACAAGCACACTCTAGGAGTCACAAAAAAAATCATAGGGGGTCGCAGATGAGACCCCCAAATGACGCCCCTGTGTATAACTGGGGCAGCCTGGTGGATTGCAACTAGAAACAAAGAAACAGTGATGATGATGGCAGAAAAAGATTGACATTCCATCTCAAACCATCCCAATTAAGCAGGTGTTCCAGTAAAGCATTGCTGCCAATTTTTGATAATTCTCCCCAGCTGTGACTTGGAGATGCCAAACAATTTGGCCAAGGAGGAGAACAAGAAAGTTGGAGTATTTGACGCCTTCAAACTTTTTACTTTTTCAGCTACAGTAAACGGATTTTATTTTGTTTGGCAGACATGCTGAACAAGAGACTAGAAGGCAAATAAGAAAGTGCATGGAGCTGACAGCATTTAACAGGTCAAATTATCTCATTCCCTGTTGGACATCATCTCCTACAGGGTACTAAGGAACTCAAACTCTTGCACTAAGGTTGTTGGTGCTGCCAAGTCCCTCTATTTCAAGGCCAACCTCCAGAATAATGTTACCTCCCCAGCCAAATTCTAGAAGGTGATTCACTCCCTTTTTGACCCCACCAGCCCAGTACTCTCCTTTGTAGTGTTGCTCAGATAGTGCTTTTGTGGATCCTACCATGATCTGTCAGATAGTGCTGGTATCCTGATTTGGATCCTACCAGATATCCTGCCAAAGACAGATGCAGGATCCAGGATCAGATAATGATGGATCCTAGTTAGGATACAGGTATCCTGGTTAGGATCCACAGATCCTAGGGCAGATAGTTAGGATTCAGGGCCAGACAGTGATAGATCATTGTTAGGATCCAGGTGTCCTAGTTAGGATCCACAGATCTTAGGGCAGATAGTTAGGATCCAGGGCCAGATAGTAATGGATCCAGGTTAGGATCCAGGTATCCTAGTTGGTCAGATAAATGGTCAGATAGCACTACTATCCTACCACAGCAACTATCTGGCCAAATTGGAGGTATCTGTTGGTATCCTTATTTATTTATTTGTTTGTCAGAAATTGGAATTACAACTCTTTGAGTCAAGGACTCATTTCCAAAGGCTCCACATCATAAGTACACACGTTTAGATACAGCATAGTAAAAACATAAGATACATACGTACATTCAGTTGCTTCATCAGGTTTTGTGGGTGAGAACAGTACAGTTCATGAGTTACAGTGTTTTTTATACATGGTAATTGTAATGTGAGATAAGAAGATAAGAAAAAGTGTACAGGAGGCAGTGAGACTGTGCAGTGGCCTATACAATGGTTTAGCTAAACCTGTGGAGTAGCCAATACAGTGGTTTGCTAGGAATTTTTATGTTGGAGTGGAGAGAAAACATTGCTATGCAAGAACAATTCAGGCAGTCTAGGAACAAGACCTTGTCTAAGTTGCACTTTGGCACAAGATATCGTTATCGGTTGGTATCGGATACTATCAGAGCAACACTACTCACTTGGTCCTCATGGTTAATGGCTCACCAGTACCGACCTTCCCTCTGTTGCTGCTCATTTCAGTGAGTTTTTCACCACTTAATGCTCTCCCCTCCTCCCTTCTCCTAGTTCCTCTCTTCCCCCCCTTCTCCTCCATCCCCCTAACCTCACCCTCCCAGGGGTCTGATGTTCCCTCTGTCACTCACCAGGAAACTTTGATCACCCTTTCCTCATTCAATCCTTCCAAATCTAGCCCAGATGGTCTTAATACCAAACTTTTCCATTTGTCAGCTCCTGTCTTCCCCCCTTGCTCACCCACTAAATCTCTCCTTCACTCTTTGTGCTGTAACTCAGTCTTAGAAGATCGCCAAGGTTCTCCCCCTCCACTAAGGGATGACCCATCCACTCCTAACAGTTTCTATCCTATCTTCCTCTTCCCTTCTCTTACAAAGCTACAGGAGAAACTAGTGTACACATATATCACAGCAGCCATTTTCATCAATCTGGCCAAAGCTTTTGATTTGGTTTCCCATTCCCTCCTCCTGGACAAGCAGAGCTCTGCTGGCCTCTCAGCCCAACTGTTGATTAGTTCCGTTCCTATCTCTTGACCCGTCAACAGTCGGTACAGGTAGAAGATGCCTCTCCATGCCCCAGCCTATCGTGGTCGGGGTCTCTCAGGGCTCCATTCTGGGTCCAGTCCTCTTCTCCACCTCCCTAAATGACCTCCCCATTCCTGTGCAAACTCGCATATTCACAGGTTTGCAGAAGACATGGCTCTCTACACCTCCAGTCCCTCAACTGCATTTGTTGACGTATTGCTCCAGCAAGACTTTCACAATGTTTTGTGCTGGTTCCAGTCCAATCAACTTTGGTTCAACACACAAAAAAAAAAACGGTGTCAGTGATTTTTGGTAACAGCCAGTAGCTGGCCAAGTGACCCTCCTCCCAACTTCTGTACGCTGGATAGCACCCTGCTTGAAGTAGTCCCAACTTTCAAGTACCTCGGTGTGTGGTTAGATAGCAAGCTTGATTTCTCTGCCCACAACGATGCAATCCATGACAAACTCCATGCCAAACTCCAACCCAAACTCAGTGCCCTGTACCATATTAAGGACTGCCTTTCTCCCCAAGCCCGCTGAGAGCTAGTCTCCAAAATGGTTCTCCCAATTGTCAAAACTGTGGGGGACCATCACTGTCAACACAAACAACAAAGTCAGCTTATCTCAAAAAAAAAAAAAACATCAGTTCAAAGGGTGGGTGGGAGGGTCATCTATATTCTGTGTGTGCATGCTGCTACCTTTTAAAAAAATCTCCTCCATACCATCACCTGTCAGTTATTGTGTCCTCTTGTCCTGTTACCCTCCTTCAGTCACCAAGTCAAGTGTGTGTGTAAGGCCCACTAGGCACAAGTGCCTGTTTTCAGGGTGACCCGGGAGCACTGGATTGGTTAAGTAGTGATATGCTCGGAGTCATACAGTATGCAGATGGCAGTTGTGGGAAATCAAAGCCAGGTCTGCTGGACCGAGCTCAGTCACAGTTTGTTACTCTAATCTCTAGGCTATACTACCAGGCTCTTCTGCTATACTCAACTGTTACATCGCCTCAGCCGATATCCCTTTCTTCAGCGCATCTTGTCTCCTGTCATTTATTGCTAGTAATATAGACTGCAAGCTAATGAAACTATGTGCTTATTCAACTTTAGCACTGACTCAAAATACCTTACAAGATAGATCATTTCCTGTGAACTTACTAATACTGTAGCTGGGCCGTTCTAGCTGCCATGCTATTAAACTGTTTTTCTTCAGAATTTAACCTGTTTTCCTTCATGTTATACTTTAAAATGAAGGTACAGAGTAGATCACGTTTTATGTTGAATGAATATTGGCCATGAATACAAAACCAAACCCAGAACCAGAACCAGAGGTGATTTAGCAAAACCAAAACCAAAACCTCCCTGGTTTTGCACACTCCTGATTAAAACAATAAAAGACAATGAAAACCATGTGTGCCATGCATTTTGTATGTTAATCCGGCCACCTAGACCACTGTTACAGTTTATGCATGGTCTCATGTGCATTCTTAGAGTATGAGAACTGCAAACCGAAGGTGAGCGGTTCTGTTACCTTACAAATATGAGACCACTCTTACAACTGTAAGAGTGGTCTCAGCAGCCATATTAACAAAGTATTGAGTGAACTTACTCAATAGTATATTGATTTTTTTTAAACCTTTTTCAAATGTGTCTGTTTTCAGGGCAACTACATGTGAGACATCCTTCACAGAATAAGATCATCTTACGTGCAGAGGAAAAGAGTGCTCTGATTGGTCGATCTATAATTGTAACAATAAAATCTGTTACCTTATTTGCATTTCAAGCAATATAGGTACTGAAATGACAATGTGATCAAAATTGTTGAACCTGCCATGTTGTTGGGTGGGGGTGGGGGGAGGTTTCTCCTGAAAACACCCATATGTGATTCAAAAGTATGTGCTTTTATGAACTTCAAAAATGTATTTGTAGTTTGGCTCTGCCTCTGCCTGTTATGTTTTCCCACCTTTCCTCATTTTGTTTATATCATTGCCTCCCATCCTTTCCTCCCACTTTTTCTTTTCTCATCTTTCCCACCACAGAAATAAAAAGAGTAGAATGGCGATGCCATGACATCCTAATTATGTGACTGTTTTTGCCCATAGAAAATTACATGCCAGCATTCTATCATGGCGGAAGTAAACATATTGTCCCTTATGTTATTGTCATTCTAGTTGTTTTATTTCTATGTTCCCCCATTCATTGACACATAGACCATGACAGCAGAAAAAGACCAAGGCTCCATCCAATCTGCCCATACTCCCTATAATCCCTGCAACCTTCCTTGGAACCTATTGTTCCTCCAGGGTACTAACTCCTGTCCTATCCATTCTCCTCCCTGGTCTCATTACCCCAGGTGACCACTATTCCTTTCATTCTATCCCATGCCTGCTTCAATCCCCCAACTGTGTTTTCACCCACCACCTCATCCAACAGACTTTTCCAAGGTTTCACCACCCTTTCCATAAAGAAGTACTTCCTCACATCCCTCTTGAACCTCCCTCCTGTTAATTTCCACTCATAATCATGTGATTTCGAGTTGGTGTTTAGGGTAAATAATTCCCCACAGTTTACCTTATTAATTCCTTTAAGGGACTTGAAGGTCTCTATCATATCTCCCCTCTCCCTTCTGGTTTTCAGTCAGTACATATTTAGTGCCTTGAGGTGCTCCTCACAGGACCTACCCTGCTGGCCATGAATCACTTTTGTTACTCTGCGCTGTACTGTTTCCAGCCTATCCACGTCCTTTCTGAGGTGAGGGCTTCAGAACTGGATGCAGTACTCCAGGTGAGCCTCACCAGGGATTTCTGTATGGGAAGTATTACCTCTTTTCTTCTGCTATCAATACCGGTCATGATACATCTCAGTATCCTGTTAGCCTTGCTATAGGCCTTGTTACACTGGCCTGTTTGTTTAAGGAAGTTACTGATGATAACTCCTAGATCCTGTTCCTCTTCTGTAGTGCTAAGTCTCTCCCCCCCCCAAACAGTAATTTGTTTTGGGGTTCTTTTTCCCTAAGTGTATTACCTTGCACTTTCTGGTGTTGAATTATAACTGTCTGATCTTTGACCACACCTCTAGTTTTTTGTAGATCCCTCTGCATATTCTTTATTCCCTCATCACTATCCACCCTCCCACACAGTTTTGTATCATCTGTGAGGAGACACAGCCTGCCCTGGATTCCCTCATCAATGTCAGGAATTAACATGTTGAAGAGGACTGGACCCAGGACAGATCCCTGTGGAACTCCGCTCATAACCTCCCTTCCCTCTGATTTAACCCCATTGACCATCACCCTCTTCTACCTCCTTTTTAGTCAACTAGCCACCCAGTTCACTACAGTTTTAGCTGCACCCAGGTCTTCCATCTTTTTGAGCAACCCTTTGTGCGGTACTGAATGAAAAGCCTTTCTGAAGTCAAAGTACAGCAGATCCAGCAGAACTTCTATTTCTAAAGCATCATGGGCTACATATGCAAATCACACAGAATGTTATGCTGGTCCAGCTTTAAACAGAATTGCATGGTGCCGAAAGGCCTCTCACACAGTTTGCAAAGGGTACTAACAGAAGACATAGACATGTGTTTCGTCCTACCAGGACTCATCAGTATGCCTTGTCTGTTTGACACCCCAGTGGAATGGACCAGCTACCCTAGAGGCAGTGTGCCTTGGATATATTGTGGTGAACCTATTAAAATAAAAAACTATTTAAAAGACAAAGAACCTCTGTGCGCAAACACTGAGGCAAGGGTTACCCCAAAGGGCATTTGGCTGGGAAGCCAAGTTTCAAGAAAATACAAAATCACACATGCCCCCACAATGCAAAGCATCATGCGCTACATATGCAAATCACCACAAAATGTTATGCTGGTCCAACTTTGCAGAGATTGCATGGTGCGAAGGCCTCTCACACAGTTTGCAAAGGGTGCTAACAGAGACATAGACCGTGTTTAGTCCTACAGGACTCATCAGTATGCCTCGTCTGTTTGACACCCCAGTGGAATGGACCAGCTACCCTAGAGGCAGTGTGCCTTGGATATATTGTGGTGAACCCATTAAAATAAAAAACTATTTAAAAGACAGAACCTCTGTGCGCAAACACTGAGGCAAAGGTTACCCCAAAGGGCATTTGGCTGGGAAGCCAAGTTTCAAGAAAATACAGAATCACACATGCCCCCACATGTGGTGATTAAGTTAAGACTTAAGTTAAATTGTCCGGTCCCAGAAAGTCCCACAAGTGAGCCCTGAGGAGCTCCGATTGCTGCAGTCAGAAGCTGGTAATGGAAGTAGCTGCCCTAGAAACCCCTGACTAGGGGCATCATTAATTCCCCCTGGCACCCGGAGGCACAAGCA
Source organism: Neoceratodus forsteri (assembly GCA_016271365.2). Classification (NCBI taxonomy): domain Eukaryota; kingdom Metazoa; phylum Chordata; order Ceratodontiformes; family Ceratodontidae; genus Neoceratodus; species Neoceratodus forsteri. The sequence continues at coordinate 131,283,615 of CM028129.1, read as the reverse complement.
ACACAAAGGACCTCAGCCCCACTCTCCCTATAGGGCTGAGGAACCGGACTATCGGGCGGCAGGTGCTGTGAAGCTAAGAAGCCCTCCAGTCCCAAATCAGCAGTCCAGGGGACCTGAGGCAGAAACAACAACTGTCAAGGGACATCGGGGGCTGTAGCCCCAAAAGATAAGTCCCAACATGGAGGGGGTGCTTGTACACAGTTACCTGTTTTTACCCAATTCATTTTCTTTGATTTTTAGACCGATTTTGTAATTATAGATACCAGAAGGGATCTGCTCCACAACCTTTTAATCAAACCAAACCACATGGAGAACATGACCCACTCACAATTTTTTATTTAAGGTATTTTATTCTTTCCACATTTTTTTACAGCTAGATGAACAGTAAGAAATAGAATGGTTTATGAGGTAAGCCAATCATTTCTTCAGGGATTAACTATTTTAACTAAAAAAAAATACAGTTTATACAATTTTAAACAATTTATGTTGAAAAAAAATTACTCAGCGTTATAATGATGTTTCTTCTAGAAGGCGTATTAATGAGTCACACATTATGTAGCATATCAGGCCTGAGTTCTTGCCCCAGTGATAAAACTTAAGAATGTTTAAGTTCAGATTCTGCAATGTGGTCACACTCCCTGGCGTTCTAACATCAGATTTATTTATTCATTAAAGAGCCCTACATACTGCAGCTGAGATATATCTGATGTGAGCTAAGGTTTAAATGAGGTGTACACCTTAGTACAATTTGAGGCGTGCACCTCAACTGCACTACTGTCTGAGAAGTGTGCATTAGGTTCAACAGCAGTGCAAGTACTAATTTCGATGTAGCTGATGTGCATCTAAAAATGCTAATTACGTACACCTTAGTTGGGTGTACACTTTGACGGGAGGTGTAGTCAGGAGGTGTAGTTGATGTGTATCTAAAATATGCTAATTAGGTATACCTTGGTGAAGTCAAGAGGTATAGTTGAGGTGCACACATCAATATGGCCAGTCTAGCAGTAAAAAATAAACTCAAATTTATTTTATTAAACAGACTGGCAGTATGGCCTAGAGGTTAGAGTAATGAGCTATGAATGGGCTTGGTACTTCCAGCAGAACTGGGTTTGATTCCCACAGCCTCCACTGGCATACTGTGTAACTCTGAGCAAGTCACTTAACCACCCCATAGCTCCCAGGTTGCTACTGAAAACAGGCACTTGTGCCTAATGGACATTATCCAGTTAACAAAGAATAATAATAAAAAAAATTAATTACAGTGCAGACAGCATGTCTAAGAGAACAAGCATTTGTCAATGCCGAATGTTGATTGCGTTGGTCTGTTGAGCTCGCACAGTGGGCCTCTGTCTGTGGCTCAGTCTGTTAGTCCCAGTGCTGCAGGCTGCTCTTTTGTACTGGGCTGGTGCGTGCATTGGCACCTTGTTCTGCCGAGGAAGGAATACGCAGCTCTCCCGAGAGAGCTCCATTGAGGTGGCTCACTCCCCCTGTGTCACTCACTCATTCTGCGTCTCCTGGCACTGCAAGCTGCATTTTTGTACTGGGCTCCTGCCTGTGTTGGTGGCTTTTTCTACCCATGAAGAAATCCACAGCTGTCCTGGCAGAAGTCCGTTGAGGTCGCTCAGTCCGCCTGTCTCACTCACTCATTCCGGTTCTCCTGGCGCTGCAGACTGCCCTTTTGTACTGGGCTCCTGTCTCTGTTGGCGCCTTTTTCTGCCCACAAAGAAATCTGCAGCAGTCCTGACAAAGCTCCGTTGAGCTCGCTCACTCCCCTTCTCTCACTCACTCATTCTGTTCTGCCGGCGCTGCAGGCTGCCCTTTTCTACTGGGCTCCTGCCTGTGTTGCTGCCTTCTTATGCCCATAAATTTGTAGCAGTTACAATACAGCTCTGTTGAGCTCACTCACCCGCTCATTCTGGTTTTTGTGCCACTGCAGGCTGCCCTTTTGTACTGGGCCCCTGCATGCATTGCTGCCTTTTCTGCCCACAAACAAATCTGCAGCAGTCCCAACAAAGCCCTCTGAGCTCACTTGCACCCCTCCCTCACTTGCTCATTCTGTGTTCCTGGCGCTGCAGGCTGCCCTTTTGTACTGGGCTCCTGCCTGCAGTGGTGGCTTTTCTGGCCAGAAAGAAATCTGAAGCAGTCCTGACACAGCTCCACTGAGCTTGCTCACTGCCCGTCTGTCACTTTTTGCATTCCATTTCTGCCGGGCTGCAAGCTGGCCTTTTGTACTGGGCTCCTGTCTGCGTTGCTGCATTTTCTGCCCACAAAGAAATCTGCAGCAGTCACACTACAGCTCCGTTGAGCTCGCTCAGTATCGCTCTGTCACTCGCTCATTCTGTTTGTCTTGGTGCCGCAGACTGCGCTTTTGTATGGGGCTCCTGGCTGCATTGGCACCTTTGTCTGTCCACAAAGAAATCTGCAGCTGTCCTGACAGAGCTGCGTTGAGGTACGCTCAGTCTCCCTCTCTCATCGGCTCATTCTGTTTGTCCTGGCGCTGCAAGCTGCCATTTGTCGGTTCCTGTCTGCATTGGCCCTTTTTATGCCACAAAGCAATCCCAGCAGTCCTGACAGAGCTCCGTTGAGCTCACTAAGTGCCCTTGTCTCACTCGCTCGCACTGTTTGCCAACCGCTGCAGGATGCCCTTTTGTACTGGGCCCCTGCCTGTATTGATGCCTTTTTCCGCCTGCAGAGAAATCTGCAGCAGTCCTGACAGCACTTTGGTGAGTTTGCTCACTCCCCCTCCCTCACTCGCTCTCTCGTTCTGTTTCTTCCAGTGCTGCAGGCTGCCCTTTTGTACTGGGTTCTTGTGTTGGGGCCTTTGTCTGCCCACAAACAAATCTACAGCAGTCCGACAGAGCTCAGTTGAGCTCGGCCTCCCTCTTTCAATTCCGATCTTAATCTGTCCCAAACACTGATTTCCCAGGTGACCGTGCTATTGTCTGGCAGGGTGCAGAAACATATTTTAGCCAGGATGTGCAAAATGACAGCTGTAGTGTTCATAAGGAGTTGTGAAAAAATGCCACTGTTGAAAATGTGGCGTGACAGTATTACAAATTTGCGAAATTAGAAGGGTGCGTGGAAACAGTTCAATGCACGCTTGTAACAGTCATGTTATGGCAGTCCCAACAGAGCTCCGTTGAGCTCGCTCACTCCGCTTCTCTCACTCGCTCATTCTGTTGTGCCGGCACTGCAGGCTGCCCTTTTCTACTGGGCTCCTGCCTACGTTGCTGCCTTCTTATGCCCACAAAGAACTTTGCAGCAGTTACAATACAGCCCTGCTGAGCTCACTCACTCGCTCATCCTGGTTTTCCTGCCACTGCAGGCTGCCCTTCTGTACTGGGCCCCTGCATGCATTGCTGCCTTTTCCTGCCCACAAACAAATCTGCAGCAGTCCCAACAAAGCCCCGTTGAGCTCACCGACTCCCCCTCCCTCACATGGTCGTTCTGTGTCTCCTGGCACTGCAGGCTACCCTTTTGTACTGGGTTCCTGCCTGCATTGGTGGCTTTTTCTGGCCAGAAGGAAATCTGAAGCAGTCCCGACACAGCTCCACTGAGCTCGCTCACTCCCCCTCTGTCACTCTCGCATTCCGTTTCTGCCGGCGCTGCAAGCTGGCCTTTTGTACTGGGCTTCTGCCTGCATTGCCGCATTTTCTGCCCACAAAGAAATCTGCAGCAGTCACACTACAGCCCCGTTGAGCTCACTCACTACCGCTCTGTCACTCGCTCGTTCTGTTTCTCTTGGCGCTGCAGACTGCGCTTTTGCATGGAGTTCCTGGCTGTATTGGCAACTTTGTCTGTCCACAAAGAAATCCGCAGCTGTCCCGACAGAGCTCTCATCGCTCATTCTGTTTGTCCTGGCGCTGCAAGCTGCCCTTGTATATGGGGCTCCTGCATGCATTGACGCCTTTTTCTGCCCACAAAGAAATCCCAGCAGCTCACACAAAGCTTCATTGAGCTCATTAAGTCCCTGTCTGTTCTTCGCCAGACTGTTTCTCCCACTGCTGCAGGCTGGCTTTTTGTACTGGGCCCCTATGCCTGTATCGGCGCCTTTTCTGCCCACAAAGAAATCTGCAGCAGTCCTGACAGCGCTGGTGAGTTCGCTCACTCCCCTCCTCACTCGCTCTCTCGTTCTGTTTCTCCCAGTGCTGCAGGCTGCCCTTTTGTTCTGGGCTCTTGTGTTGGGGCCTTTGTCTGCCACAAACAAATCCGCAGCAGTCCTGACAGAGCTCAGTTGAGCTCGGTCACTCCCCCCTCTCACTCGGTCGATCTTAATCTGTCCCAAACACTGATTTCCCACAGTGACCGTGCTATTGTCTGCAGGAGTATAAAAACATATTGTAGCCAGGATGTGAAAAATGACAGCTGCAGTGTTCATAAGGAGTTGAAAAAATGCCACTGTTGAAAATGTGGCGTGACAGTATTACAAATTTGCAAAGTTACAAGGGTGCGTGGAAACAGTTCAATGCACTCTTGTAACACAGTCATGTTATGGAGTTTCGTCACCAAATTTTCAACATAGGGATTTTTGGACCTCTGCTCATGAACAGTACCACTGTCATTTTCTTAATCTGTCCCAAACACTGATTTCCCACAGTGACCATGTTATTCTGCACCGGAACTGTGAAAACACATTTCGGTCAGGATGTGAAAAATGAGAGCTGTACTGCTTATAAGGAGGTGTGAAAAAATGGCACTGTTGGAAATGTGGTGTGACAATATTACAAATCTGCGAAGTTACAAGGGTGCGTGGAAAGTGCACAATGCACACTTGTAACAAGTCCATTGATGGGCTATCATCACCAAATTTTCAACATAGTCATTTAGGACCTCTGCTCATGAACAGTACCATTGTCATTTCTTAATCTGTCGAACAGCGCTTTCTCACAGCGACTGCTCTATTCTCGCGGAAGTGCGAAAACACATTTGGCGGGATGGAAAAAATGGCAGCTATACTATTCATAAGAAGGTCTGGGAAAATGGCAATGTTGCAAACCTGGAGTGAAATATTAGAAATTGGCGAGTTACGGGCGTGCTTATAACTGTGCAATGCCGCTCATTAACCTAATTTTATTTATTCAGTATCGTTACCAAATTTTCAACATAGGCATTTTAGGACCTCTACTCACGAACAGTGTCACTGTCATTTTCTTAATCTGTCCTGAACACTGATTTCCCACAGCGATCACGCTATTCTGTGCCGGAAGTGCGAAAACACATTTCGGCCAGGATGTGAACAATGACAGCTGTACTGCTCACAAGGAGGTGTGACAAAATGCCAATGTTGAAAATCTGGCATGAAAATATTGTACATTCGCGAGATTCTGGCGTACATAGCAACTCATAACCTGCGCTCTAAAAGTCATTTTTGGTTTTCCACAAATTTGCAACATACTGTAGGCTTTTTGAGAGCCCACCTCATGAACACTGGCACTGTCATTTCGTTAATCGGCCCGAAGGGTGATTCCACAGTGACCACAAAACCACCTTTCGGGGCCGATTAACGCCATGACAGTTCAAGAATTCATGAGGAGGGGTCCCAAAAACCCCATGTTGAAAATTTGGTGAAAAGATTCCCAAAAATGCCCGAGATATGCACTAAAGTTGAAAAATCCCTATTCATTACATTATACAGCTTACCGGCATTTCCTCAGTTCGCGGTCGGCTTTGAAGAGTGCAGACGTGTTCCCGGTCCAGCGAAGATCATCGCGCCGTGCTCCGGAGGTAAGTATGGGGTGAGGGGTAGGGAGGCTGGGTGCACAGTGGTGAGTGCGGGTTGTGGGGTGCTGCTGGAGACTCGAGGGACCGCTTCCTTTCTTTCAGGTACAAGAAAGCGTTGCGGGATGCTTTCCATATTTTCGGGGTATGGGCACGCTAGGGTGGCTCCCAGCGTGCCACCAGAGTCTGGGGACAGCTGTAGCCGATGGGGATTGGGCACCCCCGTCGGCAAACAACAAAACGGGGGGGATTCCTTTCTGCCGATGGGGAGTGGGCTCCCCTGTCGGAGAATAAACAATGGGGGGGGGTACATATTGTTTGTGAATATGGCAGCAAGCTGCCACGATGTTCACAAACAATACCACAGCTGCTACATCCCACCCTGCAATGATGGGTCACTCCCTCATTGCAGCGGATGACTAACGCTGCAATGACGAAGGGGCCCCTGATTGCAGCGGCTATTTGTTTTTAAGTTGTGGCACTGCTGGCTGAACTAGTGTCAGCAGTAGCCTGCCACAGCATTGGGGGATGGGGGACAAGCCTTTGCAGGCTGTGGGGGCATTGAGCACAACAGTGCCATGCCTCCACAACCTGCTTCTGCAGAAACCTGCCGCAACATGTTTCTTGCGCATGCGCGCAATCAACATAAAAAGCAAATAGTCTTTGCTTAATTAACTAATTTAAATTGAGCTTTAATAAGTAGTAATAAAGGGGAAATTCCCTACTTCTATACCATGCACAGCCTCATTACAGAAATGGACAAAACACATAGTAATTCTTACATAAAATATAGGGCTGCAAGTTTGGTTCTAAAGAATTGAACACCTCGAACTCCAGGTGTTTGATTCTTTCAGACTGTGGTAACTTACCAGGTGAAGCAGGCAGACCATTTGATTCCACTGGTTTGTCATGGTCCAAATGGTGCAGATCAGGCGAACCAGTCAAACCTCAAACTGTGATTCACAACTTCAACATTAAATTTACCCAGGATTAACCTCCCCCACCCCCAGGAGTCCCAGTAGCTGTGGCTCCTGCTGGCTGATTCCCAACCCAAGCAGTAGCCTCAACTCACTCAAAAGAGACTGTCAGAGACTCACAGAGTATCACCTACCTATCCTTGTGTCCTCCTCAGGCTGCTCCAGTTCCTCCTGAGGTGACTGTAAGTGGATTTGTCTTGGATAGGACGTGGTCTAGCTGTTAGGGGTGTTGGGTGGCTGTCCTCCCTAGAGGAAAGGTCTGTTTATTAAAAGAAGTTAACCCTATTTATTTATCTGTTTATTTAAAGACTGGTAGCTGGGAAAGGGACACTGAGCCAAGGCTCGTTTCCAGGTGCAACCCCTGGGAAGGGGGGAAAGGAGTTAGTGTAAAGATGCAGTTTATGCAAAATACAAAGTACATTATTAGGTAGTACAATAATACATACAGTACATGGTAGTGCATAACACAGGTTTCATCAGGATGACATACGAGGTACAGAGTGAATAAGCAAATAGAAAAATAAGATTGGTACACATTTTTGACAGCTGAGTAATGTCTGTATAAGGAGAGATATAGTGGGAAGTTGAAATCTAAATATGACATGTACTGTTAAAACATTTAGTAGAAATGAATGCAGGACTGACAGGCTGTTAGGAACAGCAGCAGGAGGTTACAGGGGATGGTTTAATCAGACGCTTAATGGCAGGGAAGGTGGGGGTGAGATGACTACAAGAGGGGAGTTTGTTACAGAGGGAAGGGAGGCTGAAGGAGAAAGCTCGTTGGCCTGCAGAAGTGCAAACATGGGGAACATAAAACATACGGGAGTGACCTGTTACATGACCTACAACATCATCAGACCACTGCCATGCTAATGCTTTTCATTCTATGCCAGACGCAAAGGAGTTCCGGTGCTCTGTTGCGTGGGAGGAATTAAAGCACGCTTTCAAGACTTGATGGACTGATAAGGTCCTTTTCTGCCATCAGATTTCTGTGATTCAAAATATACAGTTAACAATAATGTAAGAAACAAAGGACATCTTATATGGGGAAGGGGAGAATAGGAACTTTCAAGTGCGGCTTATATCTGGTGAAATCACTAGCACACAATATGACAAAAAGCTGTTGCCAACTGCAGAAGGCAGACAGTCACCAGTTCTAAGTGGCACAAACTGCACCACCAGGCTATTTTTTTTTTTTTTTTTAGGATGAGTGGGTTGTTCAGTTTGAATGCATCTGGCTCAATCTGATGCAAAATGTGCCAGCCCTATAGCTGCTGAATGGAGTCTGACATCTGAGTGTGTGACACAGCAGAATGACACTTTTCATCTTCTCAGCCAGGAGAGCTCCATAAGCCTTTCTAGTCCCTCTGCTGTCCCCCTGACTTTCCCTCAGCCTCACATTGGTGTCAGCGTATCTCTGTACAGAAAACAACTTCCCCTTTTTCCTCTTCCAACTTCGGGTGCAATGCCCGCCTCAGTGATTATACTGCCCACCTCCCTGCACTGGGCAAACCAGGGTGAACCGGTCCACCGGCACAAAAACTCGGGTGGATCCCACGCCGTTTGATGGTCAAAGTTCACATGGTCAAACTTCTGGAGGTTTGCACAGCCCTAATTAAATATGGTAGATGTAGCAGTGTCTGCAGGAACAGCATTCAAAAGATATTTCTTTTATACATCGGTCACTGGAAGTAGTGAACCTTACAAAAAGCACAGGAACAGTACTATGGAATTATAGGCCCCCATCCCCGCCACCATTAAATAAAAAAAAGCGATGCATGCATAAAATAATCTTGCACAACCTGATATGATCGTGCCACTTTCTGCAATGTGAACTGTTATTTTAAACAATCGTCTTACTCTTAGAAAGGATTGCTTATTCTGCAAGCACTGCCAGCTAACAGAACTCCAGCTACAGCTTGAGATCAAACTGCCACTGGCCAAGAAGTACTGCAAGGGAGTTCAGAATTCAAAACAGCCAATGGTGTCCTGACAGGGCCAAAAAGATATACTCAGTAAAACAAGGCAATAATCGAGGTGCAATTGAGGTGTATACAGCTAAAAGGTAAGTTTGTGAGGTGCAGTCGAGGTGTACAATATTTTGGAGATGTATATAAGGTGCAGTTGAGGTATTCATATTGTACACCTCAATTCAGCCTCACCCTGGAGTCCTGTTCCAGTCCTAGTGGCTAAGTTTCTTAGTTTGGGACTATCATTTTATTTTTTTGGAAAATGTATATATATTTTTTGATACTCTGTTTAGCTATTTTAGTGTTTTTTCTCAGTTTTGCTATGGTTCCTGCAACCCCCAAAAATGCAGGCTGCATTGGTTTCCAGTTTGGGTTCCCGATATTTAAACTATTAAAAGTAAAGTATGACATCATTAATAAACTCTTGTTGCTAGCATTACCATTTCTTAGTACTGTATTGCAAATCCGGTTCCAAGCCTTTGGAAACATTACTCATTTTGGCATTTCATTCATTGTCTTCCTTGGCATACTCAATATTCTGTGTACAGTTTGACCCCATCCATCTGCTTAATTTCAACACTGTTTTTTTAATAAAAAGGGTAATTGGGGAATTACACTCTGGTGGTTAGAATATAACAATACAAATAAGAATAAAAAATAAAAATATTTTTTTTTTTAATAAACAAATGTTCATAGCAGTATGTGGATGGAGTCACTGCTGTGTTGTTTACTTTGTGTAGCAAGACAGTGCCAGTATAAGGGTAACACCAGCCCTGCATTGCATGATTGTTAAAACACCGTGGAAAACCACACCACTGATTTGTCAAAATTCCAGAGACTCTGAACCTTAATTTCTTGGATCTCTACTTCGTTCACTTTGTGTTCAAATCCTAATTGATACATTAAAATCATTCTGTTTTACAATTCCTTTACGGTTTGTAACTGATAGCTAAAAGCAGCTTCATAACAACATCAGATTTTGTGTACTGAGAATCACCATTGAGCTAAGCAGCATTAGTGGCTTTTTTTTTACATGGAGTGCGGAAGGAGAGTGGCATGGTGCTAAAAGGTGCGTGATGGTGAGGGCTTGTTTTAAGATGGGTGTGGGGAGAGATAGTGGCATGGGTGCTAGTGGGTGTTTTTTTAAAGATGGGTGCATGGGGGAGGGTGGCATGGATGCTAGAGGGTGGGTCATGGTGGGGGGACTGTTTTAAGACAGTTACATGGGTGCTACTGGGTGGATGAGGATCACTAATGAAACAGCTCCATGGAGAGGCTCACAGCATCAGTCCTGTAGCTTACTTCCTGAATAGCCCTGTCATTTACAAAGTCACTGCAGGGTGACGCTCACTGCACAAGACCTGTTGCTTGCTTGCTGGCCTCACGAAGTAGCTGCATAGTGAATGTGCACTGTACTAGACTTGTAGCTTTCTTTGCAAGTGACCCTGACACATACAAAGCTGCTGCAGAGTGATGCTCACTGCACAAGACCTGTAGTTTGCTGCACTAGTGGCTCTGCTCACAAGGGAATCACTGGATACTCTGGGTAGTAGAGAGCAGAGGGAGCCCCTTTAATTCTATACATGTTAGGGCTGGCACATCAGTTCAGTGGCAGGGTTACCACTTGCGATGCCAACAAACTGGATTTGTGAATGGTCAGGGTCCTTGGAGGTCAACGGGGGTGAGGAGTATTGACCATCCCAGAGGATGCTCACCTCCTCCTGGGAGGGAGGGTGCCATCCTCCACCACAATACTGCCACCTGGCGGACAACCTGGGTGACCACAGGTGGTAGTGTGGTCAGAAGGCTGGTGGGTGGGATGCTGATGGCATTGTTGCAACAGCACACCTAGCATGCAGACAGTCATGGTGTCCTCAGCAGTGGTGTCCCCTGGGCTTGGTGAAACTGGAACAAACACCCAAATGTGGCAGGATAATCATCCTGGTACATTTCAGCCCCATGCTTCTTCCCCGTCACCTTGGACATGGTCATAGGATTCTGCAGCCTTTTCTCTCCTTTTACCCCCGGGGGGATATCCAGAGGATTGCCTAGCATAGCTGGGTCAAAGGTGACAAGTAAGAAGAGTGGCATGTGGGAGCAATAGGGCTGGATGGAGGCCATGGTGGTGAAATAGTGGACCCCCCCCCATGCCTTACTGTGAAGCTGAACCAACCTAGGATGTGCTCTTGATGGGTGTGGGCATGGACTAGGATGCTAGTGTGTCTAAGGGTATCAGTTGGTAAGCACCCTGGGATCGTATTGCAAGAACTGAAGGTAACTGTGACATCTTACTGCTCCCTTAGAACACAAGGAACACGTCATTGTGTGAACAACAAATGACTTGGATTACTGGGTCAAGACACTTATATCTCTTTGCTCAGCAGGATGGATTAAATTCATACAGTGCATGTAATTCATGCCCAAATTAATTAAACTACACAGGCACATGTGGTGAACTCAGACCATGTTACTGTCACACCCAAGGTCTAAGGTCATGATCCCAAAGTGGATCAACCAGGACCCATCTGTCTAGCATCTCTCTCTCTCTCTCTCTCTCTCTCCCTCCCTCCCCTTGGCATCTAAAGTTCCTTGGGCTTGCAGGATTTTTTCCCATCCTCAAAACAGGCTCCTCACTAACACTTCCTCTGCAGCCCCATTTCCCTGATTCCACTTGTAAAGCACAGTGACAGTATGCTGGCAAGGTGCACCAAATGTTAGGATGGCAGCATATTTAATTTGGGGACCATCTGAATGTATCCTCCCTAAATCTCCATACCCTGCTGCCCGGGAACACTTGGGGCCTGATTACAAGACATATGGTGCAACTCATGGGTGTATGCGAGGCAGGGGACCCTGTGCCATATTCCAGGACAAGCAGGGTCCCCAGCACCTTTGCCCATGACTTGTGTCCAGCCGCAGGCTAGCAGCAAGAAATGGCGCACCAGACCAGGGTATCATAAGTCACAGCGCCAATCTACTGCCCCCTCACGCCCCCACCCAAAATGCACCCATGCACCTGGGGCATTGGGGGCTAGCTGGTTGGCACAGGTGATTGTTGGGCATGATTGAAAATGGACCCGGGGTCCATGAAGTTCGGGGGGTTGGGGGCATGACAGAGCAGGGAGGGCATAGGGAGCACATCCATGTAATTTCCATGGTGCTGCGGGGGGGGGTCATCCATCGCTGTGCCAGGACAGATACCCCTTAGACCACCTCCTAGCTGGTTTAACCCACTACACCATACTGGGTCCAGGAATGGCATAAGTGGGTTACGGCAGCTGCTTTTCTGGAATAGGGCGCAGTTGCTGCTGTAACCCACCCTTGCACCATGCCGCTGTGAGTTGTGTGCGTAGTGGGTGGCATAGCCCACCTTTGGCACAACCCACATACAGCATGGCGCAAGGCACCTTCTGGAATTGCAATTTGCATTATGCCTGGCGTAAGGTGAAATTTGCGCCATGGGGTTTGGCATAAATTGCCCTGCGCCAGGCGTAACATGTCTTGGAATCGGGCCCTTTATGTCCCAAATATACTCAGGGCAGCATTAGCCAGAGCTCCACTGCTGCTTGTGCTGCATCACATACCACAAAGCAAATCCCGAGTCTGCACTCACACTAAAGATCAACACTGGAGATCTTTGAAATTAAAAAGGCTTTACTGTATTGCAAAGAATAGCATCCACCAGTGTACAGACATGCTCACTGTTCACTACTAGCCCCGGCACTTTGGATTCAACAACTCTTCATCAGGGGGCGTGGTGAGTGGGAGTGAGCAACAATTAATAGTGCATACAATTAAATGCTTAATTAAATAATGAATATATACAAATCGTATACAAGAACCACATGTGATCCAAGTTTGTGCACACGCCTGTCTTAACTAGAAATGAATGGTTAGCTCAATTACTCCTTAATATCAAGTAAAATTTCAACAAAACAAAACAACCCCTATCGTTAAATTCCTCTTGTTTAGATTAAATCATACCTTTCAGGAATATTGCCTTTTTAACCATTACCCTCCATAAATAAAGTTAGAAAGAATAAGACAGGGTTGGAGTTGGGGGGGGGGGTGATAGGAGGGAGGTGGAAAGGGGGAATAACATTTTGTGATCTAGCAGCCTGGGTTCACCTCACATACACAGTCTTCAAAGCAAGAGATGCCAAGGTGGCTTGTAGGAAAAAGGACATATAAGAGAGGGAAAACAACAATACATTAGGAAAAATAATATAAGCAAATATGAAAAATTAGTATCCTTTAAACAAGCTCCTACATGATCAAATTTTGTATATGTTCATATATTTAATCAAGCATTTTTACAAATTATTTCATTATACTTTAAATAAAGATCAGATGTTCAATTTATATGGCCCCAAACAGATAAAGGCAGATCAGTGCCATTTAAGGTTGATCATCTGGAGACATTCCTTTGCCTGTAAGTGGTAACACTCTTAGTTGAAGAACTTTAAAAAACATTTGTCATTATTAGAGTCAAAGTCCCCTGAAATCCTACTGATAAGATATTAACACAGTCTGTCAGCAAATATTTTCACAAAAATTATTCTCACAAAAAGGTTAGAAATCAGTCTAGGAGGTATGGCTTAATATCCCACTGGTCATTCAATCTTAATAGTTTAACACTTTTCAGAGAATAAATCCAATAGCTTTCTCTCTTTAGAAGTTGATTTACCCTATTGCCACCCTTTTTAAGAGGGGGATTGTGTTCAATACCCATAAACTTTAAACTCTCAGATCCTGAGTTATGGTGTGTGTAGAAATGCATTCTAACTGGAGTGTCCTGTCTTGCATTTCTGATAGGCAGCATATGCTCCTCAATACATTGTTTTAATGGTCTAACAGAGCAACCCACATACAATTTTCTGCACCACAATGTGTACACTGTGAATGGTGTATCACATATAATGATATCCTCAATTTGTATCTGAACTCCCTCAATTGCTGGATGTTGAACGTCTCCATCTGTTTGGGCAAACTCACAAATGTTACAGTGGTGACACTTGGGGGGGGCCCAGACCTTCTTGGTAGCCACATAGTACTCACAGTGGGTACAGGTTTAGGGAACAATCTGCTGTGAACCACTTTATTCCTAATATTCAGTGCTTTTTATGTTGTCTTGCACTCACCAAGCAAACAACATATTGTGGTAGCTTGGAGTGGAGTAGCAGGTTTTGGAGGTGCGGTCATGTTGTGGCCAGTGGCACCACTGCTTTTTCAGGCTGGGCTCTGTGGCATGAATGAAATGGCACGCTGTTTATGACAGCACTGCAAAAGCGTGCCACCAACTTGAAACAATTTCGCTGTTGTAATGAGGGAGCTCCCCTTCATTGCAGGGCGTGCCTTGCCTGGTGTAACATTTCAATAAACATGGCGGCGGCTGTCCCCGTCTGCCTCTCACAGTCCTCAGCAAGCTGATTTCGGGGTGCCCAATCCCCCTGTCAGCAAGATTGTGTGGCACACTGGAACCCCACCACAGTGTGCCTCCATGTTCAAAAGTCGATCGTGTTGGCATTTTCCTGCCCCCACCCATCCCCATTGTGTGCCACACTGGGAGCCCACCCCAGTGTGGATAACATCACCCCCAAACTCATGGGACACACTAGGAGCCCACCCCAGTGTGCCCAACATTTTCCTTACACCTGTAAAAAAGTAAATGGTCTGCGGTGTTCTTTTTTTTTTTATTATTATTATAACCTGAAACAAAGAAAACGGTCCCTTGCCGTCGGGTCCCCTCCCCCAACCCGCATTCACCCTCTGCACATCCCACCTCCCCCACAACTCCCCTCACACTTACCTCTGGAGTCTGGCGCTACGATCTCCGGTGGAGCGGGAACATGTCTGCACTCTTCAAAGCCAACTGTGAACTGAAGAAATGCCGATAAGCTGTATAATGGCATCAATGGGGGTTTCAACTTAGGTGGCTATCTCGGCCATTTTTGTGACTTTTGGCTCAAAAATTTTCAGCATGAGGTTCTTGGGACTCCACCTCATGAACTCAGTCACTATCATTTTGTTATTCGGTCCCAAAAGGTGATTTCGCAGTCACTGCATGGAATCACTTTTCGGGACCGATTAATGAAACAGCAGTGTCACCGTTCATGAGATGGGCGCCCAAAAAGCTTATGTTGCAAATTTGGTGAAAAAATTCCCCAAAATAACTGTTTCCACGCACACTCATAACGTCAAGAATTTTTAATATTTTCACTCCAAATTTTCAACATTGCCATTTTTTCACATCTCCTTATGAGCAGTACAGCTGTCATTTTTCACATCCTGCCTGAAATGTGTTTTCACACATCTGTCGCACAATGGCATGGTCACTGTGGGAAATCAACATTCATGGCACATTACAAAAATCACAGTGACACTGTTAATGAGCGAAGGTCCCAAAATACCTATGTTGAAAATTTGGTGAACAAATTCCACAAAATGACTGTGTTATGAGTGTGTGTTGCGCAGTTTCCACACACACTCGTAACTTCGAGAATGTTTAATATTTTACGCCGGATTGTCAATGTTGCCATTTCTTCACATGTCCTTATGAATGGTACAGCTGTCATTTTTCACATCCTGTTTGAAATGTGTTTCTATACATCTGGCATAGAATGGTGCAGTCGCTGTGGGAAATCCAATGTTTGGGACACATTAACAAAATCACAGTGCCACTGTTTATGAGCAGAGGTCCCAAATACTTTCATGTGGTGGGGTCACAAAAAGCCCATGCTGAAAATTTGGAGTGCAAATACCAACAAACGCCCGGGGCATTAAGGTTTCCAACCATAACATCCCACCCTGTAGAGACTGACAGGCATCAGGGGTGTGACTTTGGATTGTCAGCTGTAATAGTCACACCATTCCACCCCCACTCCCACCCCGCAGCCTGTGACAGGCATCAAGGTGTGCCTTGGACTCTTTGGCCCCAAAGTTCACCCCATTCTCCTATACTGCACCCATCTCATCGTATTTTCTTATGGACTAGGCTGAGCATAAGGCCCGACAACCCCAAGGCACAACACTTGTTGGAGTCTGCAGGGTAGGGTGAGGTGAAATGGCATGAGCGTTATGGCCGACAGACTCAAAGGCACACCTCCAATGCCTGTCAGTCTGTACAGGGTGGTGTGGGGTTGCCTTCACTTCCATACTTCACTGCCATTCCTATTATGCATTTCTCTAACTCCTGCACTATCGATGCCAATGCCAGCAAGACAACATTCAACATTGACAAATGCTTGTTTTAAATGACACCCTCGGTTTGTTTCCAGCCACCTCCCTGGCCTGAATATCACTAGTCAGAATGGTCCAATTCCTATGAACAATATTGCCTACTCTGCCTGCCACATCATTGAACTCTGTTACAAAGGTAACTGGATTCGAGTCCCCCCTTGGATCTGTATCATGTTTTTTGTCTTCCAACAGTTCAGAACTTTTTCCTTTGGAGCGCCTTTGCTTTAGCATTCTCTAACCATTTTTTGGTCAAATCCCCTTTGCTAAAAAATGTTTTTTAAGTTCCAGTGCTTGACTCTGAAATGTCTCATCCATTGAACAATTGCAGCACAGCCACAACATCAGACTACGGGGTATAGATTGCTTTAGTTTGGTCAGATGAGCACTGTCTGCCCTCAGAAGATTGTTGGTGGCTGTCTTCTTTCTGAAACATTTAGTAGTTATTACCTCACCAGTTCTAAATTCAGAAATTCAAGTTTCTCATTACTTGCTGTGTAGGTGAATTTTAAATTAAATTCATTGTCATTTAGCCACTCAGTAAAATCTGGAATTTTTGTCCTGTCACCCTCCGAGACACAAAGGCAATCATCTGTATAACAATGCCATGATTTTATGTTGCCCCAGTAGGGGTTGTTTGCCTGATTTTGAGTGTTCAGCATTTCCCACATGCCAAGGAGTAAGTCAGCATAACTGGGTGCCATATTGGCACCCATTGCTGTTCCGCACCTTTGTGAGTAATGTACAACTTCAAATTCAAATGTATTGTGGTTTAAAATGAATTCTAGGGCAGTAATGATGAAATCAATGTATATTTTATCTGCTTCTTTATGATTCTCCAAAAAGAATTTGTAGGCCTGAATGTCCTTATTGTGCCGACAGAAATATACAGGGATTGTATGTCTGTCCCTATCCACACATACCTGTCGTTCCGTATCAAGTTTCCATACTTTTTAAGTACATCCCCAGTATCCTTTAAGTAAAAGGGCAGCCCCACCACACATTTCTGTAAGAAATAGTCTACAAAATGCCCTAAATTCTTAGTGACAGAACCGTTCCCGAAACTATAGGTCTCCCTGGCGGATGTTCCAAATTTTTATGTACCTTCAGTAGTATATAGAAGCTGGGTACAATCAGGTATTCCCTCCAAATAAATTTAAATTCAACCTGTACCACATAGCCTGCCCACAAGGTAACCTCAAAGACCTACTGGTGCTCAACACATTCTTACAGGATGCTGTTTCACAATACTTTCTCTGAGACCTCCTACTTACCAGCCCATAGCTGTGGATCTGCTAGTCTTCTCATTCTACTCCTTGCATATTAGGGCCTTCACTGAATCACTCCTCAATTCTCTAGTACCTTCCACACCTTCAAGAAAGTCTACCTCGGGTCTGAAAGCAATCAGGAAACAATCCTTGAGGGAATACCCCCGTGGACTTCTTTCACTCTCATTGAAACCCCTCAACTTGCCCCAACTACTTGTCCCAAAAAATGATTCAAAGCCCTCCATCTTGGGGGTGAGAGCATGTCCTGAATACTGTGGTCCAACGAGGGTGCACCGTTTACCCCCTCACAAACAGGGTGCCTGAGTGCATGTCATCTGATGGCATAGTGTGGCATATATTCATGTCTCTAGTCAGGGGTCTGCAATGGAAACCAATGCCCTGGCCCTTAACCCCCCCATCACCATTCAGAGCCCCACACCTCAGAAACAGTGCTGGCAGTGACTACAGAACCATGTCAGATCTGTACCAAATGAGGGATACTGGTCTGACTCCTCACTCTGCCAGCACACACCAAGTGAAAAAGCACCAGAGTACAGGATGCTCCAACACTCTGAAAGGGACCTGAACCTTACTCCACTCACATTAGGGCTCTCACTCCACTGGCCTTCCCCCTCTCTGTCCATCTTCTCTCCTTATGGTACCTATATACAGTGGTGCCAGTCAGAATGCACCACAGTAATGCTGCAGTATATCACAAAATGCTGTAGTATCCTGCAGGGAACAATGTAATTCAGTGGCAATTAAGCTTTTTTTTACTGCAGTATTTTGTAATGTCATTTACTGGACGTTACTGCATTGCATTGTGGCTGGCTCTTGCTGTAGCTACACTCCAAGCTCCTCCCCTCAAACTAAAGCACCGAGGGTGATGTCAAGGGACCATGTCCCTCTAGTGGCCACTGTGGTAGCAGCCATGCCTCCCATGATACGGAAGGGGGTTGTTACAATAGAAAGTTTTTAAAAAAGTCAATACAGTACAACTCTGAACTACATACTTATTATTCTGTTTATTAAGTAGGCGGGGCAGACATGATGGACCTAAAGCCCCATCCAACCTTAAATTATTTTTTTTTACTGTGTCACAATGTGGATTAATAAAACTTTTTATGGAAAAATAACCAGTGTCTGTTTTCATTGTGTAACAATGACTCATGGCAGTATGTCCACTGGGGTGTGCTGAGCTACACCCGCCCATGAAAGGGTGCAGCTGTGGTGGTTCTGATCTTTGGGGTTGGAGACTGGGGTTAAAGCTAGACAAAAGTGAGAGAAGGCAAAATAATATTAAAAAAAAGGAATGTCGGCTGGCCCATCAGTACCACGGCAGTGCTGTCACTTGCAATGCTGGTGACCTGGGTTTGAGAGAAGACTCGGGGCCACCAGCAGGCTGACAGTGGGAGGAGGCTGGAGTGCCCTGCAGAATGCTTGCCTCTGAGCAGAGTGTGTGGTGATATTCTGCTGCAGCAGCTGCACCTAGGGTTCCATAGGTGGTATGGCAAGACAGACTTGGCAGTGGATAGAAAAAGGGTACGAGCTCTCATGCATGCCTGTTGCATGACCCTGGGGAGCACACTGTGACCCAGTCCTATTAGAGGAAGAACAGGGAAATTGCCAGCCACCACTGAAGGAAGCCAGTCTCTCACAGGCCTTGCACTGCTGACTGAGGCACCCTCCTCTACACTGAATTCGGAACCATAGTATGATGACCCAACCACTACTGTATTAACTTCTGGTCACAGATGGGATCATTTCACACAGAGATTGGTGACATCAAAGGATTTTTTGTTCCTTCCCCTGTGACAACCCTTTCCCAGCTGGGTACCACCTGAGTACAGTACCTTACCTCCCCAACTGGAGTAGTCAAGAGCTGTCAAGAGTAGGGAAATCTGCACTGGACTGATCTGGAGACCTTCAGGACTATGAGCCAATGTCACTGCAAGTAAGGAGTCTGACACTTGGGTAGATGAGCAAAAGGGTAAAAGCTTACTGAAAATGTTTGAGAACTTTTTGAAAATACAGCCACGAATGGCATAGTTAAAATTCAGATCAAAACAACACTTCTTTTGCATCAGTCACTTTTTCTTGTACTCTGTATATTCCTCACCCTGGAAGACTGCATGCACTCCCCTCCCACTAGTCCTCCAGATATCACACTTTCCCAGGATAAGCACCCACCGAGGCCTTCATCCCCAAGCTTTCTGTACTGTAGTACTAAGGTAATCAGTTACTACTGGGCCATATCTCTGAGCAGTCAGTTCACTGAATCCTTCTGCCAGATACCCTCCCTGGTATCCAATTACTGTGTACACTGCATTCTTAGAACTAAGGCAATTAGTGACTACAGGGCCACACCTCCGATCAGTCAGTCCATCAACTCCTTCTACCAGATACGCCCTGGTATCCAATTACTGTGACCTTAAGGGCATATAGTGACTACTAGGCCTGTCTACCTCAGTCAGCCCACTGACCCTTTCTGCCAGATACCCCCTGATATCCAAATCCTATTCACTTTACTTTACTGTACCTTATACTCTAAAAATCATTTAAATCAGTTGGCACATTTCACACATTCCTTTCTAATCACATTTAAACTAAGCAATGGCATTAAATAATGTTTCATACTGGTACGTTAAAAGTTGTGACAGAATGCCCCCCTCAGTCCCTTCAGGTTCAGTCCTTCACTTTGACAGAGTCTTTTAAATTAAGAAGGACTGAGGTAAATTCTCTGTACAACAGTGTCACTGAAGTTTTTAAAGTAGTCCCCAACATTGTATCAACAAGATTTTTACTATACCACACTCCTTTGGAAATACTGAAGAAATTCTGTAGAGATGGTGTAGCTTGATGCAGTCGCCCTCTGTTGAGTCAGCAGGTGGTTGATGAGAACGATGATTTCTTCAGATTTGCTGATTCTGTTCTGTGAGGAAACTGGTTACACAGGAACAACAGGCACTTGAAGCAAAGCGACTTTCTACACTAGGCCCTGTTCTCACTTCTTGCCCTGCACTGTCCCTAATCTGGGATACAGGAGATCCCCTATTCTTACACTGTAATTAAAGTAAGCTGGTCTTCGGTAGGCCTCTTTAGACAGACACCGCTTGGCATGGGCACCTTCCTTGCTGGTCGTTCTTCCTGCTCAGACTGACTACACACTGTGCAGCTCTTTTTATAGTCAAAATCTTGTTAGCATATTTAAATCTGTGGTCAGTGAGTGGACACTGACCTGTCCAGCAGCTCAGCACCAATCAGATGCCTCCCTGCAGCAGCATAAGCCTCAATGGAATTCTCAGTTTTGAAGCCCAACTACCCTCCTAAACATTCTAAGGCTTCCTTGTTTTTTCTAACTTTTGGTAGTTTTAAAATACATTCTCTTTGTCACACAAAATGAACATTTTCTCAAGGGTCAAGCACTTTCTCACTATAATGGTTGGACTGCTGACTTTCTAAGGTTTCTGCTGATTTTTCTTCTATTCACAATAACCCCTAGGAAAGCATAGTCACTAAGACTTCTATTATTTTGACAATAAACCACTTAAATAATGACTTCCAAACACTTTCCTATTTTTTTTCCTGTCAAAACAGTAATTTCCCCTTTGATTGAACTAATCACAACAAGTTTTTTCTTGTATACATTAGTTATGCATTTTCCCACGCTAAGATCCACCTCTAAAGTAACCACCTGCATGGATTTGCGTCACCAAAGGACCAATCTCTTTAAAAAGGTTAGCGACTCCCTTATTTTAAATTCTACACAGTTCAAACTATTTTTCCTATGTGTAGGACATTATTAATTTAATTAATCTATCTTACAGACCGCACTCAATCTGTCAGGATTGCAGATGCCATATCCCCTCCCCTCCCATGTCAACCGGTGTCCCCCAAGGATTGGTGCTTAGGCCTATCCTATTCTCTGTTTTTCTAAACAATCTGCCCCAAACTCGTTCTGTCTCCTTGATCCACATGTATGCTGACGATACTGTCCTATTTTCTTCTGGCTCCTCCCCAGCCTCAGATGCCTCTACCCTCCAGGCGGATTTTAACAAAGTCCAGCTCTGGTTCAACTCTCACCATCTCTGTCTAAATGCTAAAAAAAACTGTAACTATGATTTTTGGTACATCCCAATGACTAGCCAGGCTCCCCTCCCTCCCACTTTTCCACACCCTTGATGGGTCAGAGCTGGAGGACATCACCTCCTTCTGGTATCTTGGAGTTTGGCTTGACCGCCACCTCACCTTTGCAGTCCATGCTGACTCTATACTAACAAAACTCCACCCCAAGCTCGGAGCTTTATATTGGAACCGTTCTAGCCTCCTCTATCAGGTCCGTCATGAGCTTATCCAGATGATGATACTTCCCTCCTTCGATTATTGTGATATTGTTTACAGTGCCACCCACAAGTCAGTTTTATCCAAACTGGATACCTTTTAATGCTTTCTGCCAGTTCGATCTTGACGCTCCTCCTCGCATCTACCGCTGCAAGCTGTGCCACTCCCTTGCTCTCCCTTCCCTTGAGAACTACCGCCTAATACACTGTGCAAGTTTATCTCGAAGAACTGGTTTGGTACCCTCCCAGTGTATCTGACCTCTGTACTATCGCCCTCTCTGGCACCCACCTATGCTTTGCAGTCCCTAGACTCCCGGCTCCTGTTAGTCCCCAGACATCGGACCCAAGCTGGCCAGGCAGCCTTCTCTAACCGCTTCCCTAAACTCTGGAACTCTTTCCCCTCTGAAATTCGCCACTCTTCCTCTATCCACTCACTATCCTATGCCCTTGACAACCACTACTCAGTAAACTGCTCCTGCAGCTAACTCTCCAATCTATGCTACCTCAGACACTTCTATGTTTCTTCTCCCACTAGGCCAAATGGTGCTACTTCGCTAACCACACCCAACTACTGCACTTGATTCCAACTTTTGAGCTAGCTAGCTTCCACTTACCCCTATCTCATTATATACCACAACCCAATACCTTAGCAGGATTTCTTCATTGTAACTGTTACTCTCGACTATTAGGGTATATGTATTAATCCACACTCACCTATTCCTGTCAAACATATGCAGCTGTATTATCTAATTATATGTTTTCAAGGTATAAAACATGACTTTCCCATGTAATTGCTACTATACTATAAGTAAGGGTAAATTGTCATCTATGCCCAACTATTTCTGTCAAATGTTTTCAACTGTATTGTAATTGGATGTATATATGTCAGGACCTGGACTACCCTTGTCCTCTTCCCCACTGTACCCCTCCCCCCAGGTCGCACCGGGAGATGAGCGGTTCTTGCTCAGTGTGCTTTTCCTGTTGAAACAATTTCAATAAATAAATACTAGACATGTGTGCCAAGTCTGGTTCATTTTTATTTAAAATCGGCTTGACAGCGCATTGCTGAATATGTACAATGTGTTCTGGCTTTCTGATTCACTTTCTGACTGTCCTCCTGTTTAAAATGCTTCGTTTTGGATTCTCTAAACGTTTGTGAGCAAACAATGACTGTGTGCTGTGCCCAGGACTCCCCCAGCCTGGTATGCCTCCCCAACAGCAATACCATTATGGCGAACAATGTCGATGCCGACAACATCGACAGTTCACTCTAATGGTGCGCCCGAGACCCCGGCGCACTGTCTCCTGGTCCTGCACCCCCTCCCAGAATCAACTCCGACTCGGAGTTGATTATATTTAGCACAGGGTGTTGGGGGGCGGGGGGAGTGAAGCCTCCCTATAGAAAAATGAATCGGGTTTCCATACAGATTTTATGTCAGCCGCAACTTGCAGTCAACATAATATCCATAGCTGTGATGCCAGTCAACAAAATAGTTGTTGAACCAGCATTGTAGCTCCTCCTAGCCTCCTCATGCCAATTTATTTAATTATTTAATACACTTTCATGTATTTTTAATGCGTGTGAAGCTATGAGCTCATATGCCTAATCGCACCCTTTTTCCATCACAAAATGACTCCTGTGAGCTTTTATTTTCATTCCGCTGTGTACTTCACACTGTGGAGTCTCCTTGAGCCCCAGTTGCTAGACTATGCTCTTTATACATATATTTATTTTATTCCTTAGAGCCAGTCCCTAATTTTAACATTCCCTGGTGCTTATCACCTTGCCAACTATATTAAGGGAAATGTTTTATCTGGTTGATCCTGCCATGAGAGAAGCGCATCGTGCTGCATCCTCTTGATACTGCATGAGGCAAGACACACTGGCAGGCCAAAGCCTGCTTTCTGTTCGGCTGTAGAGTGAGGCAGCTGCCCAGGGCAAGCCTAGGATTCAGGTAGAGTGAGGAGCACTCTGCTGTGTGATCAACGCTCAGTCTCTCACTCTCCTCTCATTCAGTTTTTGGTGCCAGTAATGCCCGCAGCTGCCACTCTGCGTATGTTTAATTTAACTTTCTCTAAGTAGCATAGCTTCTTGTCAGGAGTGATTATTTTAACAATTATACAATGGCAAAGAAAATTCCTGAGCTTTGATTGGTCAGTCTGGGACTGGACCTGTGATGTTATCCCAGTACAATATTATGGCTCTAGTCCCAGCACACAAATGAGCACATCACCTGTTATAGGAATTACTCTAAGCAGCCTGCATGAGTGATCCCCGCTCTGCTTCACCCACTCACCACCTGCATTCCTTGCTTCTGGCTCCTCCATATTAAAACTAAAAAAACTCCCTCCCAACACCCTACTCCCACAACAGTGATAATTCACCTAAAGAAACCTGTGTTGTTTTTTTTAATTATTATTATTAATTTCAATTATTTCTTCGAGACACTAGGCTAGATGCAGCCCCGCTTCACTTTTGGTCATACAGTTCCACAGTGGAGCACGAGCTCAGCCATTACATCCAAAAGCAGCAGATAGTGGCTGGTTCCAAAATCACTTAGTCATGCTTTAATGCATTTAGCACTGCTATGAGCCCCTCTCCCAACACTCGATGCAGTCTCACAACCTCACCCTTCCCAACAGCTGGTCCAGGTGGCTTGAAATGACTTGCCGATCTCAGAAATCATTACGTCTCCACAGCTCATTGTTCCTCCACATCACAGTTCGTTAGGAAAAAAAAAAACACTCACAGCTTCACCTGCTCACACTGCAGGCAGCGGGATCAACTCAATTAAACTGGAGGTGCATATGGTGGTGCAGGTTTTAGGGGGGAAGAGCACAACAGACAAGAAATGTCTTTGTCTGTGATGAATGGGCAGGCAGAGCACGCCCACAGCAGCAGAAAAGCAGCTAAGTAGCAGTAGCACCACCTGCTGCACATAACAGAAACTGTGGACTTTTTTTTTAAAGGGGAACTGTCATCAACAGGAATTCCTAATGTCTAAAAGCCCATAAAAAGCTAATTTGATTGAGCCATTGTATTTATCTGTGAGTCTTTGCAGTCTACAGTTATTCATATGAAAATCACCCTGTAATTAAGGGCTGGTGGCAGCCAAATGTTTTGGTCTCCTGACAGGAAATGATGTCACCAAGGGTCTAGGTCCTCCTTTGAGTGTATTTAATCCAACAGGTTAAATAGGACATCGACTGTTTTATTATGTGTGTTTTAAAGTTTTATTACAGCACTTTCTACATCTATAATAATTGTTTTGTATGTGCATTGAAACTGGTGAGTTATCACCTTAACATTTCAAACTGTTAGTAAAAATAATCCATCTTTAGGATTGCTTTAACCTCTAGGCTATACTGCCAGCTGATCATCAAAAACTACACATCTCAAGGCCAGCTCTATGGTGCCAACAGGTACTGGGGCCTCATATCAGGATTTCTAAACCCTGGCTGTGTTCATGTCAGTACAGATTTCTGGAACTACCACAGCAGCAGCAGCTTCTGTCTTTTTCCGTTCCCTCTCTTGCAGCCTTTTCTCTTACAATTTCAGGTGTGAACTCAAGTCTACAAGATGCAAATGTGGCTATGTACCTATTGGCCTGGCATCATGGGGCCAGCCTTGAAATGTGTAGCTTTTGATTATCAGCTAGCAGTACAGCTGTGAACAAGCTTCGTTCATCCAGCAGAATGGGTTTTGAGCATGTGTTAAGATTCTGAAAATATTATACTCTTTCTATCCAGATTTGACTTGAAAAGAAAAAAAATAGGAAACAATTACTTATTTATTCATTACAAAAACACATAGATGGACAACATCGTTGAAACATGCATAACCTGAAATGCATTATTAAAATATAGAATGATATGTGAGTGGGTGTGTGTAACCAGAATTTTACACACACCCAAGGTGTGGCATGCAACATAAACCCCGAGGGGTTTATAAAAGCATTGCACACCGAGTGTGTGAGTAAAATTCTGGTTTTTACACACACCCATATATTATTTTATTTAATTAATGGTGCTGTTTTTTTTCCCTTTCAGCACAGTTCAGTTAGTGCAGCACTTCTCTCAGAGATACACACACACACACACGCACACTATTTGCCTGCCTCTCCCATAGAAAGTGTTGTAATGACACCTTAAAACACACTTAATAAAACAGTCGATTTCCTATTTAACCTGTTGGATTAAATACACTCAAAGGAGGACCTAGACCCTCGGTGACATAATTTCCTGTCAGAAGCCCAACACATATGGCTGCCACCAGCCTTTAATTACAGGGTGATTTACATAAGAATAACTCTGGACTGCAAAGACTCACAGATGGCTCAATCAAATTAGCTTTTTATGGGCTTTCAGACATTAAGAAATCCTGCTGAGGATAGTTCCCCTTTAAAGAAGTATACCTTCACATACAAAAAAATCAATTAAGAACTTAAACAAATATGTATTTTTTTTTCACAAACAAGCCATTGTATATTAGCAGTAATGCACTCCAGGGTGTGTGTTGTGTTGGGATAATGTCACACCTTGCTGTTGGATGCACTCAGCCTTTGGCCTCGTGCCCAACCACACAAGGTGTGACGTTATCCCAGCGCAACAGACACTCTGTCTTGCATATTGCTTAACTAAAACACAAATTACTTAAAAAATGGCATAGGCAACTCAGGCAGCCCAATTATACCCTGGCTGTCAAGTGCTTGTGTCAGTAGCCAATGCATTCCATTAACTAGCCCACTGACCATCAGCAAATTAATGTCTAATTCTACCATTAAAATATTACTATTTTTCCACAAAACCATCGCCAATCACTATAAACTGCGTGTGTGTGAGAAAACAGAAGCCCAGGAGTCCTTTCTTCTTCCCCCTATGCTGCATCTCACTGTCACAATGAATAATATGCTCACAGCTTATTTTACAAGCAAAAGTTTTAAACTGCTGATTTTTATTGTACTACAAATATGGAAGCTAAGTCTAGTCTTTTTATTACTGAAGGGACTGTCCCATGTATCTCTGGCAGCTCCTACCAATACTGGGTTTCAAACCTGTGTCCTTAACTACTAAATTTATGCCTACAATGAAACGGATTAGGCTGTCCCTATACTCTTGATGGAACAAGCTATCTGAGGTTGTTACAACAGGGCCTTGGTCCATCCCCGTGGCCCCCCAATCAGGGAAAGCCATTTATGATTCATGGAGGTAGGGGTAAGTCCTAGGGAAGGTTGGGCTGGAGAAACTGGCAGAAGGGGATTATAAACTGGTTAGGAGCATGAGCAGCAAATAAAGAAAAATGGCTGGCTCATTAGGGCAATGGTAGAGGTACAGCTCGCTATGCCAAAACCTGAGTTTGTACCTCAAGCCTGAGTCATTGGAGGATTGGGGCAGAAGAACATCAAGTATCCATTGGATTGCTCTCCTCCTGTGGGGTGGGGTAAGAGTGGTGGCCGGCATTAGTCTGGCCCTTAGTGGTGGCGGGGGGGGGCAGACCACTGGGACTGCAACACAGGGGGCAGAGGTGTGGCAGATGTTGAGTGTGCTGCATACAGAAGCCTGCGCAGCACCACCATTGACACCATTACTCACCAGCTCCTCTGCACCACAGGGGAAGGGAGGACATATAGAAAAATCACCCAGGCAGAATAATTCTCTGACCCTTTACAGGCCCTGCATCTGCAACTTGGCATGGCTCCAACCAGATCCTGTCTAGCGGATTGAACTCGGCTCTCTGTCATCCCACCACTGGGGGTAAACCATGAGGGAGTGTGGAGCTGGTAAGTCTGGGGGATGCTGGGTTAGGGGTCGGGGGGGGTCAGAGGGGTGAGAAGCCAGCCAGAGCAAGAGAGGAGAAACTTGAATAATGACAAAAAAGAAATTAACAAATGTTGCTTTAAGATAGTCTGGGGGAATGGGGTTGTATGGCTCAGAGACTGATGTGCATGATACACTGATGTCTGGAGCAAAATGTGCAAAACCAATTGTACCTTGTTAACTTCCAGCAGGTGACTTAATCGAACAATGTGGGATGAGAACTGCTACATCTGACACATACCTCTTCTCTGGACATACTGTAAGACAAACTGCAGCCATTATCTGCTGACACGGTGTGCAACAAGAAGGAATTACTCCAAAGGGATTCTGAGTCACTCAGGTGAACCAAGCCATAATGGAAGCTGCAAGTATTCTGTAGGAGAGAATAGAAATCCTGGGATGAAATACTCCATCAGTGACAGGTGAGTTATTTCGGCATCCGAAGGTCATGCTGTTTTTCAACACACACACAACATGCATAATAAAGGACAAACTGCAAAATATCCATTTTTATATTTTATTTGCAATAACTGAGCACATCACAACATGAAAGTAATAGTGCAGTCTAGTGTGAGCATGGAACCACGGTCCACGAAATAGCGAGTTTGAATCCCACCACAGCCACTGGCTCACTGTGTGACCCTGAGCAAGCCTCTTAACCTTCCTGTGCTTTAGTCCCTCTCAGCTGTTTAACTGGGTTGAATCAGGACTCACTCCATCCCAATGCATGCTAAAAATGAAAAATTGCATTTCAGTTACACTATCCAGATCCAATAAAGGATTATTATACAACGGCAAAAATATCTGGAGCATTTTGATTGGCTGCTGAGCCCTACAGACAGTGAAGTTATCTGACAATAACATCACTGTGTCTAGAGCAGGCACACAAATCCCTCCATGCTAAATACATTAAAGCCATTATGGCTTCACATTCCCCTGTCAACTGCATTCAACTGCATTCATTTCCAAACTCCGGCTCAGCTTTACATCCCTCCGCTCAGCCCCTTGCTCCTCCCCCCACCACAACAATGTTTAAATACTGAAGCCCTCACAGCTTCACATATTCCCACAGTCCCCTTGCTCTTCACCCCGACCGGGGAAAAAAAATTGAAGCCATGAACACCAGTGTGAGCACATTTGCATTTCAAAGCATCACACTCCACTTGCCGATCGTTGGCTTCATTTTCCTTTGCCACTGATCATCAGCTTAATTTTCCTTGGCTCATGACTCAATTTCTTCTCCTGGTACACAGCCTACTATACTGGGAGAATGAGAGAGCACAACAACTGTGCAAATTGCATCAAGAGCTGGCTGGCCAGGTGGATGAGGGTTGGGGGGAGGAAGGAAAAAAAAGAGCAGTAAGCAGGACAAATAAAGTGAGGTCCCACATGCAAGAAGGCAGATAAATGGGGCACCTTGTAAAAGAGAGGAGACTCTCTTTTTAGTACACGTACCTAAGCAAAGCATTGGAAAATTAAGTAAAAGAACTAACTTAAAAAAATGTTTAAACTTTTTTTAACATAAATAACCCATTGTATAATGACAATAATGCATCCAGGAGTGTGTGTTGCTGTGTATTGATGTCACTTTGTGGGTGTTGAACGCACTTAGTCTGTGGCCTTGTGCTTCAACCCACCTGAGACATGACATTATTGCACAACATCACACACTTTGTTGTGCTTTATTGTTTAAGTAAAATAATGTAAGCACCCCAGAGCACAAGGGAGTACTCCACTCCAGATGAGGGGGGGGCACATGCACACCACAACTGCTCCTTGCTGGAAATAGAGACATGGGAGAGAGAGAGAGGGAAGAGAGACAGAGGACAAACTGATTCCTTTATTGACTCCCATCAGGGATTCTCAGAATTGATCAATCCGGGGATCCTTGCACCTTCTCCCTTCCTCACCCCACCCACACTCCTCAGTTGGGCAGTCCTCTTTCTATCGCCTCCCCTCCCTCTGCAATCTGCTCCCCTCCTCTCTCCATCGCTTTCCCCCTCACTTCCCTCCATCAGACATCATCTAAAATTTCTTCCAGCACCCCCTGCTCCTGCCAACCCTTTACCTGACCTGTTACCTAACCCCCTGCTATTTTCCCCACCCACCTTACCCCCACCTCATGATTCTGTCTCTTTCATATGTAATATACTATAGCTACCTGAATTCACCTGATCCTCACAGCATACACACTGCCATCTTTTCCTACAGGCACCAGGCACTTTATTGCCCTTGTTCTAATTTGACAGCTGACTTGTAATCCAGTATATGCTTTCATCATTTTGTCATGATGTAGTAGTAAAAACGTTATTTTTATACAGGAGAAAACATGTCTTTAGGTCCGATGACACAGTCTACAAGACAGTACTGTTACTAGATGTTGCATATACATTTAAAATAAATGACCAACAGTATTTACAAGACAATAGATAACATTGCAAATATTAAACACAATAAGTCACAACCTATACACGCAACATGCTCTGAATTCTCAGATAATCCACTCATACCTTATTGTCTAAAACATAAACAGATGAATGAGTTTGATTTTATTAATTCCTGTAAAAACAGACTGTAGGCTGGAAATGTACATGCTAAGAAGGACAAAGTGTTCCAGTATCTTGCAGTCTGGTAACATAATGTTTTTTCTTTTTTTAACAGCTGAAACAGGAATTTTATTAATTTGGCTGAGTCTCTTTGGTCTTGAGTCTATTCGGTCACTCCCATCAAATACGTTTGTACTAATGTAATGCTCTGGACTGTCGGTGTGACATATATAGATGATCTTTTGCCATGTTGTGGCACTTTTTGTTTCAGGTGGTAACTACTGTCAAGAGGTTAGTAGTACACAGTGGTGTGTTCCTGAATCACAACGCAAGACACATCTTGCGATTCTATTATGAGTCCTATCTAATTTATTTAGCAATGTTTTGTTGGCAGTGCGATAAAGAAGATCCTCGTATGTTAAAACAGGAAGTATTAGTTGTTCCGCGACCTTTTTGCTACAATTTTTTGTTAAGCACTTTGTTGTCCTTCACAAGGTTCCCACCCTTTGTTTACCCTGTCAATTAGTGAACCTATCTGTTCCCCAAAAGTCATACTTTCATCAAAAGTAACTCCCAAGTAGGTATAATGGGACACTTGTTCCAAAGGAAAGTTATTATCTACTTTAATTTTTAATTGTGTATTTTCTTAAGATTTAGGCCTAAAGACGTTTTGTTTTTTTAGTGTTCATAACAATTTCGATCACTTCATTGTTCTGTACTTAGTTTTTGCACTGTCATTGTAACTGTACTTCAGGACCATGACTTGCTGTAATTTTGTAATATTGTTCTCCCCATCCCCTATCTCCTGAGTCGCACCTGGAAATAAGCCTCGGCTCAGTGTGCCTGTCCCGGTTACAAATTTCAAATACCGTATTTCACTGTTTAGAAGCCACAGCTTTGATTGCATTTTTTTGTTTTGTTTTTGACTGTGGCTTCTTAATGGGGACGGCTTCTAACCAAGGGCAGCTTTCATTGCCAAGTGCTTGTTTCCCCAGGTTCCCACAACTTCAATGTGCAGCATACAAAGTAGGTCTACAGAGCAAATACCATACTCAAAACAACTTTTCCCCCATAGACCGAAAAAGGAAACCTGTTTTAATTAGTTAGGTACTCACACCAAGACCCTGCTTTCATCATGGCACAGGTCAGGAAGCATAGGAAAACCAAGAGCAGTTTCAAAATTTGCAAACAGCGTTTTCTTTTTCTCAATAACAGCAAAATAAAAAAAATGTTAAGTATAACTATTTACAAAGGCAGTACAAACAGGAAACTAAGTCCTTCTTCTAAGGGTATCTCTTCATTCCAAGTTTCAGTTTCTCAGTTTCTCACTCTCCTTGTCTCTCTAGCAAAAAAGCATTGCTGCTCTTTTTATAAGTCTTTGGGAACTCATTAAGAGAGCTTGTTTCTCACAGAATGTTCTTGTAAGTCTACAGAATGTTTTTTTTGTTATTGTTATTTATTTATTTAATTCTCGGATTACAACCTTTGAGCTACAAGTTCATTTACAAAGGTTCCACATCGGAACACAGAAAACAGAGATCAAATACAGTTACATAGAATCACAGGCATATACAGGTGCTAGAAACTAATAACAGTACAGGTCCTAGATCTGTGTAGCAGAGGGGATAGGTTAACAATGGACTGTCAAGTTGAACAGCTACTGAGCAGAGCTGGTGTAAAGGAACAGAGAGAGAGGGAGGTGGGTGAGTAGACCAGGATAGGTGGTGAGTAGGGGAGAGTAGAGGTGTGAGGTAGTGGTTCCTTGGGCTCTGGAAACCTTGTCTGGTGATGGGTGGGGGAGGGCATGACAAGGTAGAGACACAGAGATGGGGGTGGTCAGTGTGCCCAGATAGAATAAGAGAGAGGAGGGGGAAAAAGATGGTGAGGGGTAGGGGAGAAGGAAATGGGTGGATAAGTAGCTTGTTGGGCCGTATTGAAGAGCATAATTGGGGCAAACAGGATGTATTCCAGGAGGCAGTGGTCAGGGGTAGCAGGAGCATTGGATTCGGTTGGACAGGTGAGTTTTAAGTGCAGATTTGAAAGAGCCTATTTTACTGATGGAGACTATCTCAGGTGGGAGAGAGTTAAGCCAGAGTGGTGCTCGGTATTCAAAGGAACCCTGCCCTTGAGAGGTACAACAGAAGGGAACCTTGATGGAGGGTTTGTTAGATGTCCTTGTAGTCCTGGCAGGTTCAACCTGTTATAAGAGGGAACTGGTGGCAGGGGGCAGCAGTCCCAAGACTGTTTCTTTGGCTAGAAGGCAGACTTGGTAGTGGACCTATCACTTTAGTTTAGCCAACCCATTTGTAAATAAAGATTACAGGTATGAGTGAGACATGGTGCTCATAGGGCTAGTCTGCAGGCTTGATTAAGTGTAGTGGTGAGCAGCTTGAGGGTGTTGTCAGGAGCAGCGTTATAGATGGTGAGCCCATAGTCAATGGTTGAGAAGACTGAACTGGTGATGGCGAGCCAAAGGGCTTGATCGGTGAGGCAGTTGCGGTGTTTGTACAGTAGACCAATCTTTCTGTTGGCTGATGTGGTGACATGGTCCACGTGAGAAGAAAAAGAGAGAGAGCTGTCTAACGTGAGCCCTAGGTACTTGAAACTATGGACCATTTCAATGGCTGCATTTTGTTTAGTATGACTATTTATAGTGGACATCTTGTGGTGGCTATGGGCTGGGGCAAAGAGCATGGACTTGGTTTTTTTGTGGTTAACAAGTAGCTTGGCTTCAGCAAACCAGTCCTCCACTTTGTTAAAGTCCTGCTATAGACATTGTTCTAGGGTGGTATGGTCAGTGTAGCAGGAGTAGATAACTGCATCATCCGCATAGAGAAGTATTTTATGTTGACATGCTTGTGGAAGATTGTTTAAAAAAAGACTGAATAGGAGGGGGCCCAGGATGGAACCTTGGGGGACCCCGATGAATACTTGCTGAGGATCCGAGAGTGTGTTACTTATTTTTACCCTTTGTACACAGCCTGTGAGGTAGCTCTGAAACCAACCCAAGGAATCGGCTGATAGTCCTGTTACGTCTGGTTGAAGAATGTTCTTGTCAGTTTTGATGCAGGTACAGCAAAAAGAATGTAGTGACCCAGAACTGACCTCTTGTTTACAGCTCTGCAAAAGGCTGAAAAACTACATCTCAGGTCAACCCCTTGAGTTCCATATCGCTTTTCAATCATTTCAACAGTATAACTATATACAGATTTAAACAAAGGGATCTCAGTATCACATACAGTTTTACACAGAGATTCACATATATTTTTATACCTGCAGATATGCAAGGGGTAGGAAAAGACAGAAATAGCAAGGGAAGGAAGAGAGATAGCAAGAGGCAGAGAATTGTGAAACTGGAAAATTTGGTTGCACAACCAGACAGAGAGAAGACAGAAAAGGAGAGGATAGAACAGACCCTGGTATTTAAACACTTTCTGCATAACAAATGGGCCAGGGCCTTATTCAACCCTGTCACATACCCCCCTCTTTAAGAGGGAAGCTGTTTTACAAAAACAGGTTTCCAAAACGAGGATGCTGGGAATCTCCACAAAGGAGACCCACAGGAGGAAGGCACGGGACCCCACAAGAGAAGGAAATGACTCAAGGTGGGTGACCCAATTGTTAAGGGGTAGAACTGGGGGGAGGGAGGGGAGAGGGAGGTGAGGCGCCTGCCCGGCACCATGGCTTGGAGGGACAGGGAGTGAATCCTCAGGATTGCAGGAGTAGCTGCAGGGGGAGGGAGCTGGATGTCATTGTCCACCTAGGGACAAATGACCTGGCTGGGAATGGGATCAGAGCAGTGCAGGAGTAGTTTTTGGAGTTGGGGAAGGGTCTTAGACAAGCAGCACACACAGTAATCAATTCGGAGGTGCTGCTTGTCTATGGCATGGGTGAGGCTAGGGTGCTCCACACCATGATATTCAATCAGTGGTTGAACAACTGGTGCAGAACTCAGGGTTTTGGCTTCATTGGAAACTGAGGGTCCACATGGAAGGATACAGGCCCATACTGGCGCGATGGTCTGCAGCTGTGCAAGAGGGGAACCAGGATCCTATGTGATGGGTTTAGATTATTCATTGGCAAGCATTTAAACTAGTCAAGGAAGGAGGCACTAAAAAGGAGCAGAGAAATCCCAGCCTCCCCTAAAAAACAGGGTAGTTAGTGAGGTAAATACCAATATTGAGAAATTGATAGGG
This sequence comes from Neoceratodus forsteri, assembly GCA_016271365.2. Classification (NCBI taxonomy): domain Eukaryota; kingdom Metazoa; phylum Chordata; order Ceratodontiformes; family Ceratodontidae; genus Neoceratodus; species Neoceratodus forsteri. Next base: position 131,249,547 of record CM028129.1, on the reverse strand, counting down.
AGAAGGACAGGGGTAATTGGAGAAATAGGCAAAGGCAGTAAGGACAGGGATGGGGCTAAAATGGGTAATGCCATCAAAAACTGGAGGGCAATGAGTACCAGTGCCCACAGTCTGGGTAACAAGCTCCCTGAACTAGTGGTCTTGATGGAAGATGGATGCCTGGATATCATGGCAGTCACAGAAACATGGTACACAGAGAACCATGTCTGGGATGTCAACATACCAGGTTACACAGTCTACAGGAGGGACAGAAAGGGTAGAAGAGGAGGAGGAGGAGGAGGAGTAGCTCTCTACTTAAGGGAAAGGATCAAAGCAATGGAACTAAAGGGTAAACAGGGAGGAGAGAAGGCACTGTGGGTTACCCTGGAGAAAGGAAATGACACCACAATCCGCATGGGTGTGGTATACATACCCCCATCTTAAGGGGAGGAAACGGACAAGGAAATGATAGAAGGCATCCTTAGGATAGCAGAAAAAGGGGAGATATTGTTGATGGGGACCTGAATATACCAGAAGAGGTGGTGGGGGCTAGCACAGTGGAGGAGTTTAAACATGCCTGGGACACGCACAAGGGAACACTGGGTGGGGAGGGAGTGATGAAAAGCCATTGATCACTTAGGAATAGTGACTGTATACAAGTTAGGGCTTAAGGGCAGACTAGATGGGCCTAGTGGTCCTTATCTGCTGACAATGTCTATGTATCTATGTATCAGATGTTAACTGGAGCACCCTTGCTGCAGCCACATCCAAGAGTAGGGTCATTCTCGATGCTCTCCAGGGGGCATGCCTCAGACAGCTAGTGCTGGAATCCATTCGAGAGGGGGCAATCTTAGACCTGGTACTCTCAAACAGGGATGGAGAGAGGATCTCAAATTTAGAAGTGGGTAGCCATCTGGGAACAAGTGACCAGCAAACAGTGTGGTTCATGATAAACACAGCCATAGAGTCAAGCCATACAAAAGTGAGGGTACTGGACTTAAGGAGGGCTGACTTTGTCAAAATGGGAGAGTGTCTCAGAAAAGCACTAGAAAACAGGCAAGAAGAAGGGGTGGAGGAACAATGGGTAAACATCAAAACTGCCATCACAGAGGCAAAAAACCTTTGAGTGAAGCAAATGAACAAATCAAAATGAAGTAAAAAACCACTGTAATTCTCAAAAGTGGTGGCAGTGAAGGTTAGGGAGAAAAAGATAGCAGTCAGGAAGTGTAAGAAAACACAGAGGGAGCATGACAGAGAACTGTACCAGTAAAAGCAGAAGGAAGCGGGAAAGGCAGTTAGAACAGCAAAGGCCCAAACCTATGAAAAGATAGCCAACTTGTTTAAGAAGGGGGATAAAACCTTTTATAGGTACATTAGTGAGCGAAGAAAGATCAAGGGAGGGATAGTAAGGCTTAATAAAGGGAAGGGTGGGTGGGCAGAAGGTGACAGTGAAATTAGGGATACTGAATGGATACTTCTGCTCAATATTCACAAAAGAGGATGAGGTACCTAATCCAATCAGTAGAAGCACTCTGGATAGGGGGCTCAATATCAGTCCATTCACAGAAGAAAGGGTTCTGAAAGAACTCTTAAAACTGAAGGTGGACAAAGCAGTGGGTTCTGATGGGATTCACCCCAGAATTCTAAAAGAACTAAGGGGAGAACTAGTGACACCACTGACTACCCTTTTTAACAAATCATGGGAGGATGGTGTGGTACCTAAGGACTGGAGAAGGGCAGATGTGATTCCTCTTCACAAAAGTGGGAGGAAAGCAGAGGCAGGAAATTACAGACCTGTTAGTTTGACCTCAGTGGTAGGGAAAATTATGAAATCACTTCTGAAGGAAAGAATTGTTGAGTACCTAGAGGCCATTGGGGCACAGGACCCGAGGCAGCATGGATTCACAGTGGGAAGGTGATGTCAGACAAATCGAATAGATTTCTTTGATTGGGTGACCAAAGTAGTAGACCAGGGAGGGTCTGTAGACATGTCCTACATAGACTTTAGGAAGGCATTTGACACACTCCCACACAAAAGATTAGTAAACAAATTAGCCAGCCTGGAAGTGGTCCCAGGGTGGTAGCCTGGGTAAACAATTGTCTGGACAACAGGACACAGAGGGTAATAGTAAACAGAGTCCACTCCAAAGAAAGGAGGGTTACTAGCGGGGTACCATAGGGTTCAGTACTTGGTCCACTCCATTTTTAATGTCTTCATAAGTGACATTGCAGAGGAACTGGAAGGAAAAGTATGCCTCTTTGCAGACAACACAAAGATCTGCAACAGAGTTGATACACAAGGGGGGGGGGTGGAAAGGATGAATAGGGATTTGGCAAGGTTGGAGGAATGGCCAAAAGTATGGCAGCTTAGATTCAATGCAAAGAAATGCAAAGTAATGCACATGGGAAACAAAAATACAGGGGAAGAGTACACAGTGGGAGGGGAGGGGTACAAACAACAACAGAAATGGAAAGGGACCTGGGTGTAGTCATATCAGATGACCTAAAGGTAAGCAAGCAATGTGAGAAGGTAGTAAGTAGGGCTGGGGGGGGGATACTGGGATGTATAGGAAGAGGCATCACCAGTAGAAAACAGGAAGTTGTTATCCTTCTGTACAGACAGTTGGTGAGACCCCATTTGGAGTACTGCATGCAGTTCTGGAGACACCATCTCCAAAAGGACATAGACAGGATGGAGGCAGTCCATAGGAGGGCAACTAAAATGGTGCAGGGTCTGCACCAGAAGTCACATGAAGAGAGGCTAAAGGAGTTTAATATGTATACCCTCAAGGAAAGGAGGGAGAGGGGGGGGACATGATAGAAACTTTCAAATACCTCAAGAGAATCAAAGTCCAGGAGGGTAGCTTCTTTCAGAAAAAGAGATGTGCAAGAGCAAAGGGGCACAATTTAAAGATAGAGGGGGGACAGCTCAAGGGCAACGTGAGAAAGTATTTTTTTCATGGGGAGGGTGGTGGATGCATGAAACAGCCTTCCTGAGGAGGTTGTGAGGTCAAAAACAGTGGGGGAATTCAAGAATGTATGGGACAGACATAAGGCAATTCTGATGGTGGGTAGGAAGAAGTAGGCTGTTGGTTAACTAGGATCTGTAGCTTATCCAATAGGCAGGGAAATCGGCAGACTTGGTGGGCCAAGCGGTCCTTATCTGCCATTAAAGTCAAGTCTATGTTCTATTAAATTCCCGTCTAACATTAGCTTATAACCTTTACAGTTCAGCGCATACGCAGTATAGCAAACTGAAATTTTAACTCACACATTCTTGGCGTTTATTCAACCCATTGCTTGAGGAGGTTAGCATGGTAGGATTTTTCCTATCAGGGGTCTCAATCTCATAGTCAACTGTGCCAGTACATTTAAGCACTTTATGAGGCCCTTGCCACTTCATTAACAGTTTATTTTCTGTAGTGGCTAACAGTAGCAAGACCATTTCAGTGGCTCAAAAACTTTTTCTTTTACCCCATGGTCATAATACAACTTCTGCTGGTTTGGGGCCTCTTTCTGATTACTATGGGTGATTTCAACATATTTTGCCAGGCAATGCCAGCTTTTTTTTCAGGGCACACATATAAGATGTAATAGATTGTTTCTGATGGGGGTTATCTTCCCATGTTTCTTTTATTACATCTAGTTGCCCTCTACGTTGTCTTCCGTACAGCATTTCAAATGATGAAAAACCTGTTGATGCCTGTGGCACTTCTCTGTAAACAAAAAGCAGGTAAGGTAAATACTGGTCCCAGTCTTTCCCTTCCCCTTTTACAAACCTTTTTAACATACACAGGTTCATACAAAGGTATATGGAAGCCAGAAAGACCATAGCTGCTCCCTTCCATTACCCTTAATAGGTAATTTTACCCCTTTCCATTATATATTTGTCAAGCTGGGTTTTAAACTGGTGCTTTGATTTAGAACAGATAAACGGCAAAGGGAGCTCATTCCATGGGGTCACCACCCTCTGCGTGAAGAAGGCCATTCTTTTATTAGTGTTATATTTAATGTGTCTTAGCTGTAGTGGGTGCCCCCTAGTGCCTTTATTATTATTTCTGAATTGGAAATTTAGTTAATTTAGGAAATAACCATCTCCCATAATGTTGTAGCAGAGTAGTAGATCCCCCCTGACCCTTCTAGATTCCAGGGACATGAGCCTCAACTGTTCTAGACGTTTTTCATAGGGCATATCTTTGATGTTATGCACCAATTTAGTGGCTTGTCTTTAAAATCTCTCTATGTCTGACACAAGTCCTTTAGATATGGGACCCCACACAGGGGCCCCATAATCCAAGATAGGCCTAACATATGCCCTGTACAAGGGCATGACCACTTCCTCGCTACGGCTCTTAAAATTTCTCTTAATGTTTCATAGAACCTGCGTTGCCTTTATGATTTATTAATATGAGAGCTATATGTTAGTTTATGGACTACAATAATTCCCAGGTCTCTCTCTTCTAAAGATTTATGCAGTGTTTTTCCACTTATGTGATAATTAAATCCACTGTTATGATTCCCCAAATGAATTACACAGCATTTATCCACACTAAACGTCATACCTCTATTTACTGCCCAGGCCCATACAGCATCTAGATCCTCCTGCAGGCTCTGGGCCCCTTCCAAGTTTGTAACTGTTATAGCTAACTTGGTGTCATCAGCATACTGGCTGATCCAACTACCACTATCCCTGCCAATAGAGGACATAAAGACCCTGAAAAGCACAGGGCCCAGCACAGACCCTTAAGGGACCCCACTAGTGACATCTACCCTGTCTGAATAATAGCCATTTTTACATACTCTCTGGGTTCTTCCACACAACCACCCCTCAATCCAGCGCACCACTCTGTGGTCTATGTCTGCATCAATGAGACATCGGAGAACCTGGTGGTGGGGCACCTTATCAAAGGCCTTTGCCAAGTCCAAGTATATGCAATCTACATCCTGCCTGTTATCGAAAGCTTCAGAGATCTTTTTGTGAAAACACAACAGATTAATCACACACGACCTTCCCACCACAAACCCATGCTACTCGCTATCCACAAGCCCAGTCTTCACAAGGTGGGCATCTATAATATCCTTCAAGATGGATTCCATAAGAGTACCCGGGACCGAAGTCAAACTAATGGGCCTATAGTTGGCGCAGTTTGCCCTAGCTCCCTTCTTATGTATAGGCACGACACTAGCTTCGAGCCAATCACCAGGCACAGCTCCACTTATGAGTGATTCCTTAAACAATATGGTTAGGGGCAGCACCATATTAGGGGCAAATAGGTTCAGCATTCCATTTGAAATATTATCCGGTCCTGCAGAGTTTGTATTTTTCAGGGACTTGACCTTCTTTAATATTATATCAGCAGAAATGCTTATGGGCTCTACGTCATTTGGTTTAATATTAACTATGCTATGCTGTTTGCTAGAAAATACTGTACCAAAATAGTCATTAAACATGTTTGCAGCTTCAACAGGGTGTGTTACTGTCTCACTTCCCTTTTTAATGGAGCACAGATTATGATTTGATTTCCTTACGGAGTTTACATAACTATAGAATTGCTGCATACTATTTTTGCTAGCTGTCGATGCCGGGTTGATTTCCATTTTTTTTCTTACTTTTTCTTATCAGTTTCTTATACTTAGTCAGTACCTTTTTGTATTCCCGCCATACACTAGGGTCCCTATTTTAAACAGATACTGCCTTTTCTTTAAGAGTTTTTGTATGTCTTTGCTTAATCACTTAGGTTTTTTTCCCCTAGAGTTATATACCTTTATTTTTTTAAAATATTTATCACATACAGTAAATAGTTTATATTTAAGTATATTCCACATTTCTTCAGTGGACTTATTTTTTAGAATACTACCCCAATGTATTTGTTGAAGTTCTTCATTAATTTTATTTATACCGGTGGGGGCATATTTATAAACTACTCTACATCCCCTAGTGAAGGGAATGTATTGGGTGAGTGAAAAAGCTATCCCACATGGTCACTATTTCCTAAGGGGGGAATAGTTGAACATGATGTAATATTGAGTTCTTGTGTAGACAACACCAGGTCTAATATAGTATTTCCCCATGTGGGGGGTTCTACATTCTGAGTCATTTCTAATTATTGACATAAATGCAGGAATTCTAGACTCAGAGGGGACCCCGCATCAAGAGCTCTCCAGTTTATATCCCCATAATTTAGATCTCCAACTAACAACACCCTCCCTAATTCACAGGCTATTTTTATCTCTTCATTTATTTCTCGAGAGGTTTCAGAACATAATGCAGGGTGCCTATAGCATACCCCTACAGTGAGATGAGCATTGTTACCTGTTTCTGTCCTTATCCAGATGGTCTCAGGCCCTTTCCCCTTGTTCTGTTTTTTATTTTCTCTGAGACATTAGTTGAATTCAGGGTGCTTGATATATATGCAGCTACCCCCCCCCTTCTGCCCCTCCTATCCAGATGATAGAGGTTATACTCAGGGATATGTTATCCCCAGGCATCATCGCCAGTCCACCAGGTTTCCGTGATAAATGTCATCTGTATACCTCTGTTTAATTCAACCTGCAATTCGTCCATTTTATTATTCAGGCTTCTAGTGTTTAACAGTAAACAGCGAATCTCATTACTTGGTTTTGGTTTATGTTTCAGTTGAGGTTTAACTGGTTTGTCTGCTAGATACCCTCTCCCCTTCCCCATACCTAGTTTAAAGCTTGCAGAACAGTTTATTTTATTGCAGAGGCCAATGTACGAGTTCCTAAACTATTGAGATGAAGTCCGTCCTTTTTATATATCAATATATTTTCAAAAAAAGAATCCCACAGGTTGATAAACATTACGCCTGTTTTACAGCAGTCGTTTATTAGTCGGCTGTTAACCCTCTGTATGGTGTGATTCTTTTCCGGATCACAGCCATACAGTGGGAGAACACCAGAGATTATGGGTGTCTGTCCCATCTCATGTATAAAATCAATACAATCCTATAACTTGATAACAATATCCTTTTCATGGTCCCTACCTATATTATTACTACCAACATGCAACACTATGCGTCTGCGAACCAGGAACTTGGTGCATTATTTTAGGTAAACGACTTTTAATGTGATTTACTATAACGCCAGGAAGACAATTTACTATAGTATTTCCTTTATCACCCTTGGTAATAATTATATCAGTATTCCTCAATATGGCATCTCTGATGACAACAACTTGGGTTCACATGAGGGCAGCACCAGTGGATGAATTAAAACTGGTTTCAGAAATAGTGTTCAGGGGAGAATATTTGTTGAACATTGCTATCTCTGACGGCCCAAATGCCCTCCTACTTTTTTTTTTTTATTTGGACCCTTAATCACAGCAGCCCAGTTCCCTGAGTCCGAGTCCTCGGACGCAGTGACCCAGGCCTCCGTATCAGACTCCCTACTATTGTTGACTATAGGTATCTCACTATCGATTAGTACTCCTTCAGATACCCCACTGGTAACAATGGGGGGGGGGATTATGTTAGGTGAGCTACATTCTGCTGGACCCATACATTTGAGTAGTCTCAATTCCTCTTTCAGTGCTCCAATTTCCTTACATTAATTACGGGGTGTAGTTTTGTAGGGGACCTATGTTAAGTGCTTTGTACATATTGCAGGCATTGCATCTTATCAGGTCCCCTCTCAGACAGAGAGAGTCCAACATATGCTGTGCACCTTCCTTAGGGACCTCCATTGGACACACTTTCCACAGTGACGCTCAGTTTGTGGTTTATTTTTTGTTTCTTTTATTTTTTATTCTTAGGAGCAGGAATTTTATGCAGTGCTATACTTCCCCACTGTCTAAGTCGCTACCAGTCGCTAGGGTTTGCAGCCTGTAAGACCTACTGCACCTTTCTTTGTTGCACATTGCAAATACCAGTCCCTCTGCCCTCTGGTCCTCACAGGACACGCAAGACATGCATTCAGATGCACGTGTCTCTGCGCGCATCTCCGTGCGCGCTGTCGTGCTCTTGAGCTTGTACCTCTCACTGGCGCGACTGGATTAAATAGGCCCGCAGACCGGGAGTGACTCACCCAGTCTTGCGATGCCTAAACTTACCACCAAAATCCTTAAATGGAACTATTTTCCACCTTTAGTGCCCCCCAAATCATTTCTGTGATAGCTATAAGGCTATGTTGCTGCCAAATCAAAAAATATCACTCCTTCCTGTGATGTTGTAGTCCACAGTAGACTGCCTGTGGACTACAGTACCCTTCCTGCTGTGTGCTTAGGTGTCCCAATACAGATTTACCCCCCTCCACACCCTGATGTCTCAGTTCAGTAGTATGCCACAAATGTAGCAAGAATGCCTTGACGTTGCTTAAAACATATGTTTTAGGGTTTGATTAAAACACTCCGCAAGACCGTCTATCTGAGAGTGATAAGGGGAGGTTCTTATGGCAGTGATACCTAGTAGTCAGTACAGCTCCTTCAGTAATGCAGTACCAAAATTACTACCCTAACCAGTAATAATCTCGTTAGGTATGCCCACCCTGCTGAACATTTCGGCAAGCTCTGCTGCCACTTTTGGGGCTGTGACAGTACGCATCGGAACTGCCTTTGGGTATCGAGTAGCATAGTCACATACTACCAAAATGAATCAATTGCCCTTTTTACATTTGTCTAAGGGATCAGCAATATCCATTACAATTCTCTCAAAAGGCACACCTATCAAGTTTAGGGGCACCATGGCCACCTTGTCTTTTTTAAGTCACTGGGGCTACTTTCTGACACTCAGCATAAGAACTGCAATAGGTAGTGACATCTTTATGAATTCCAGGCCAGTAAAATCTGTACAGCAATCTAGCAAGGGTGCGATCCCTCCCTGAGTAACCAGCCATAGGACTATCATGTGCTATCTGTAACAACTCAGATCTATACTTTGTGGTATAACCAATTGTACTATTCGGTCACGTGTCTGAGTTTTAACCTAAACTCTGTATAATAGCCCATTACATTTTTTAAACATTGGTCTACCCTGTTTTGGTTTCACCCCCAGCTGCTTAAAATAACTCTGGAGAGAAACATCATTAGCTTGTTTTAAAAGAAAATCACAATCAGTGATCACTTTAGTTTCATCATTTTCATATGTTAACCTCTTATGTCCATCAGCCTTTTGTTGCCACTGTTTCTTCAGGCTTCGTCTTTCTTTTCTGGACATCTGGATCTTGGAGATGTGCTCAAGCATGTCTGAATCAAAATCAACGAAAGGAAAAGCGTCCCCACCATCTGAGATTTTCTTTGCCTGAGCTCTTGTCACCACAGCTGCTGAAACATCTGGATTTACTCCTTCTTTGATTAACTCAGTAAATCCTGGAAAGTCATTTCCAATAATCACAGGTACAGGTAACTTACTGTAGGTATTACCCCACTTTCATTTGTTGTGAAACCCTATTAATAGTCATTCACTTGGGTAGTGGGATAGTAGCGAGTGTCCCCTTGGATGCAGATGACACCAGTACCTGGTCCTTTTGGACATTGTTTTCCCAGCACTTCAATATGCACTATGGTTTGTCTGCTTCCTGAATCTATAAGTCCCTTCACAGCCTTATCTCCCACCTTCACATCTGTTAAGTACTTGCCCCAATTTGCTAAGGACAAATCTACTCCAGTGTCACTCTTCTTACTATAGCAATTTCTTGCAATATGAGCTGGCTTATTACAGTTATAGCAAATAAAGTGTTTGGGTGCAGATTTGTTACCCCCACCAGAGTTCATACCAGACTTGGAGTTTAAATGGGAAAGAGAGTGTCTTACAGATGCTTGGCTGTTACCTCATTCCTGTGGCGTCTGTCTGGACATTTGGTAGTCTTCAGCCAAAGAAGTAGCCTTTTCGCTATTTTCTGGTAAGTGTTCTTTTACCCAAAGCTGTATGACTGTGGAAAGGATGTTGATGAATTGCTCCATTACAAATGTGTCAGTGATCTTTGGGACTGTATTGCCTTCTGATTGGAGCCATTTTATAAGGAGTTCTCTGAGTCAGGTGAAGGCTTCTCAAGGATTGTCGACTGAGTTGTACTTCAGAGACCAAAATCTTTGCCTGTATATCTCTCCTGAGATGTCATAACTTTTCAGGATTTCGCTTTTCACCAGGTCATAGTTTTCTGACTGTGCAGTGTCCATACTTTTGTTACAAACATACAAAGAAGTCAGCAGAAGAAGGCCATTCAGTCTATCAAATCTGCTCATATTGCAGGATCCAGAGCTTGAGCTAATGTCCCTGCCCTCCCCCCCACTCCTCCCATCCTCTCTACCCTTGATCCTTACCTTCCCCCTATGTCTATCCCAGCCTCTCTTAAAGCTGCCCACTGTCTTCAATGAGATGACCTCTTCTGCCAGCGCATTCCAAGTGTCCGCCACCCTCTCTGTGAAGAAGTGCTTCATGACGTCCCTCCTATACCTCCCACCCTCCAGCTTAAGATTGTGCCCCCTCGTATTATGGTTGCCACTCAGCTTAAAGAGACTCTCCTTATCAACCTTTTTTATTCCTTTCTTCTATGCTTCCCTGGTACCAGGTTTAGTACCCTAGCACAAACTTCCTGGCTTAGAGCATGCATGGCGTAAATCCCACTCTAACACCATCTGTCATTGTGAAACGGGTCAGGAAGCATAGGAAAACCAGGATCAGTTTCAAAATTCACAAATAGCATTTTATTTTTCTCAGTAACAGCCAAATAAAAAACATTATTAAGTATAACTATTTACAAGGCAGTACAGACAGAGAAAACTAAGTCCTTCTTCTATGGGTATCTCTTAATGCCAAGCTTCTGTCTCTCAGTCTCCTTGTCTTTCTAGCAAAAGCATTGCTGATCTTTTTATAAGTCTTTGTCTGGGAATTCGTTAAGAGAGCCTGTTTCTCACAGAACATTCTTGTAAGTTTACAGAATGTTTTTGTCGGTTTAAATGCAGGTGCAGCAAAAAGAACATAGTAACCCAGAACTGACCTTTTGTTTACAGCACTGCAAAAGGCTTAAAAACTGCATCTCAGGTTAACCCCTTGAGTTCCAAATAACTTTGCAGTCATTTCAACAATATAACTATATACAGTTTTAAACAATCAATCAAACTTTATTTAACCGGGCAGTTACATCATTGAGCAAACTCATTTTCAAGATGGTCCTGGACACAGAGGACACTTTTGCTTACAGTAGACAATATTTCATACAAAAGTAGGCATTGTTACAGGCATTTACAATATACAAAGTTAGTACTTGGATGAATCAGACATGTTAAGCAAGTGCAAATATATGCATTTATACTTGCAGTGTATACAGGTTGTAGCTTACAGAGTACAAGTGAGGAAAGTAAGGAGGGACATAGAGAAGGGCAGTGGGAAAAAAGGGTATCAGACACATAGTAGAGAGGGAAAATGGGGCAGCCTAATAGAATGAGGCTCCCTGCAAAGCTAATTGATGGGGGGGGTTGCCTTAAAGCGATGCTGGCCGACACGGGAAATAGGTGGCCCAGGATTACAGAAGTTAAGGGACTCAGTTGAGCGGGGTAAGGCTTTACCTGAAACAATCACATGCCATTTTCAGGCCTCTGTAAAGCAGCCCTCTAAATATAAAATGGCTGGGCAACAAGGAGATTTTAAATAATGTTTGCATGCTATTCCAAAGAACTGGTAAAAAGGAGCTAATGGCAGTTCAGCCAAGACATGTCCTTGTTCGTGGTAGCTTAAGGAGGGCAAAGGAGGAGTTCCTTAGTCCGTAGGCACCCTTTGAACGTTCAGACAGGTCATAGATATAGGGTGGTAGTTTGTTGGACAAAGCCCAGAATAGCCACATGAGGGCTTTTATTTGCCTCCTCATGGAGAGGGACAGACAATCTAATGATTGGTACAACAAGCAGTAATGAATCTGCAAGGGCAAGACAAGAACAAATCTCAATGTGCGATGATAGAGAGTATCCAGCTTTTGAAGTGCATACTGTATATGTATAGGGCAATGGCTGTATAGGAAGTTGGCGTAATCAATCAGGGGAAGAAAGGTTGTTTTAACCAGCCACTTTCTAGCTTTCAGGGTGAGCAGGCATCATATGCGGTAGAAAATACTGAGGCGCTGCCTTAGCTTTTTTGTTAACTCACTTAGATGTACACCAAAGGTGAGTTCATTATCCAACCAGACTACCAGATATTTAAATTTATCCACTAGCTCTAGTGGTTCATTAAGGAGGGTAATAATCTGTGGGGTCTCAGATATCCCCATATTGTGGGATGGAGAGATAATTATAGATTTTGTTTTTTTTTACATTTAACAAGAGCTTTAGATTCAGCAGGTTGTGCTGGAGGATGATAAAATCCTGCTGTAGCTCCTTGTACACAATGTCCAAGGAGGAGTTGGTCATGTAGAGGACTGTGTCATCTGCGAAGAGATGAACGTTTCCAGCAACCAGGCCAGAGTCGATGCGGTTGATGTAAAGGGTGAAGAGGATAGGTCCCAACATGGAACCTTGTGGAATGCCTCAGGGTAGTAATTTTAGAGGGGAGAATTCCCCTTGGGCTTTAATTTGCTGTTTATGATTTGTGATGTAGCAGCGGAACCACTTTACTGCAGCAGAGGTTAGACCGATGCTACTCAGGGAATCAAGAAGAATAGAATGATCAACCGTATCAAATGCTTTGCTGAGGTCAAGGAAGAGTGAATAGATGTGCTGTTTACTGCCCAGGGCTTTTAGCCAGTCATTTGACACTTTGTCTAGAGCAGACACGGTACTGTGCTTAGGTCTGAAACCTGATTGGACTGGATTGAGGATTTTCTCACAATCCGAGTACTCCCTTAATTGAGAGTTTACAATTTTTTCAAATAGCTTGGATAAAACAGGAAGCAATGAAATAGGCCTATAGTTGTTCAAGTCAGTGGGGTCGCCTAACTTGAACAGGAGGATAATGTGCGCGGTTTTCCAACTAGGCGACAATTCCTCTTGGGATAATGAGCTGTTAAAGAGATGGGCAATTGGAGCTGCCAGATAATAAGAACCTGCTTTTAAGAAGAAGTTTTCAAATGAATCAGCACAAGCGTTCTTTTTGGTGTCCAGTGAGAGGAACAGGTCCTCCCCCTGTTTGTAGAAGACTGACTGGAACTTGAAGAGGGGCGGTCGGTAGGGGGGGCTATGGCTGGTCTAGTAGCTATGCTGGTGGTGCTTGTGGTGCTCAGTTTACTAACAGGTGACGTGTCGAATACGAGGCCTGCAGTGGCAAAGTGGTCATTGAGCTGATCGAGGATCTCAGACCTATCTGTGTAGGAGGTGTTATTTACCACAATTTTGGCTGGTAGCGGGTTAGCAAGGGAATGTCCCTCAACCTTTCTCAGTATCTGCCAAAAATTGGTGGAACAGTTTTTGTTTGCCTCCAGTGCTGACTGGAATAACTATTGTTTTTCCAACCTTACCAGTTTGGTGCAGGCATTTCTGGCTACCTGGAAGGACAGCCAGTCTGTGTCAGACTGCGACTTCCTTGCCCTTTTCCAAAGGGTGTCTCTATGCCGTAAGGCCATCTTAAGTAGAGGGCTAAACCAATCAGGTGCACGTTTCCGGGATTTGATTTTCCTTAAGGGTGCGTGTTGGTTGATAAAGTTTACTAGCAGATCCTGGCAGATACAGCATGCTTCAGTCGTAGAGGGTGCAAGGTAGCAATCCTGCCACTTTATGTTTCCAAGATCTGTCAGGAAGGCTGGGAGATTGAAGTATTTTAGATTGTGCTTAAGCTTGAAAGTAGAGGTGGAGGGGAGGTGGGAGGAGCACCTAACGCAGGCGACTGTGCAGTGATCACTCAGATCATTGTGGAAGACCCCTGCATGAGAAATATTATGTGGCTTGTTGACAAGTATAAGGTCCAGAAGTAAACTTTGGTTGGGATTTTCTTGTTAGGTCATGTAATGTCAGAGATAATCTGAGTGAGCCTGTGCTCGCAAAGAAAGTCCTGAAACTTGTTTGTGCTGGCATCGTTCCAATTAAGGTTACGGTCACCCATGATAATGCATTCCGTGTTCGCTTTTTCCAGGAGAGAGTGAATATGGGGCGGTATTCACAGGCTCACTGCAGGAGGACTATAGCATGCAGCTACCAATAAGGCTATACTAGGCGAGAGGATAATTTTGAAGGCAAGACATTCAAATTCTTTGGACATTGATGTGCGGACAATATTGGTGGTTAGGAATTTATCTTTAATATATATGGCAACACCACCACCTCTGGTCAACCTGTCACACCTGATCAAGTTGTATCCCGGTATGTTAAACGTTTTGTCAGGTAAAGTATTTTTCAGCCAGGTTTCCGAGAGCATTACTACATCAGGCTTGGCATGTAGTACTCAGGCATGGATCTGGTCAAGTTTGTTGGCAAGGCTGCATACGTTCATATGCAGGAAGCTCAGACCCTTGAGCTGTGGAAGTTACCCCAAGGCAGTTAGCAGTGGGGGGGGCCCGGGTTTAATTCCGCACTGCCTGCACAGAGTAGCAGAAGTACTAATAATTTCCTGAGACATCTTACCAGGAATCTTAGGAAGGCTTTGTTTGGTTGTTTGCCTTGAACTTTATCAAGGGCAGTGGAGTGGGAGTTTGGTGGGCAGTGGAAGTTGATCAAAGAAGATAATACTGCCCTAACAGAGAGGGTAAGAGGGGTCTGCTTAGAGAATGTTGGGCAGTAGGAGGTGTGAAGGGTTGGAAATGTGTAAGGATTACTGCCTTTGGAAGAAGTTAACTGGTTGGTAGACACTGTTGGGCTTATTTCCAGTCCTATAGGAGTATTCGGGCAGGATGAGTCTTTCCTGGCGTCCAAAATTGGCTCCACTGTCATAAGGAGGATGTAGCCAATGAGGAGAAGGGATCTCACTATCACATACAGTTTTACACAGAGATTCACATATATTTTTATACCCGTGGATATGCAAAGGGGAAGAAAAGAGAAATAGCAAGGGAAGGCAGAGAGATAGCGAGAGGCGGAGAATTGCAAAACCATCTGCGTGATCAGTTCCTAGGTCTCACAAGAAAATATGGTTGCGTAACTAGACAGAGAGGAAACAGAAAAGGAGAGGGTAGAACAGACCCTTATGTTTAAACTGTTTCTGCACACACAACAAATGTGGCAGGGCCTTATTCAACCTGTTACACCTGCACCACGCTGAATACTGCCTTGGTCAAATTGTCCAACCCCTTCCTGGCTCAAAGGCTGATTAATGCAGATGGCAACAAATGAAAAGAACTGCAAGATTACTGTATATGCCCAAAATGCAGCCTTTTCACCCCCTGACTAAAAGAAAAGCTGCTTTCTCATGCTGACAATGTGTACCACGCTGAACACCGACATCAGATGTATGGAGCTTGCTGGCTTGTTTATTGGGCACACGTATTCATTTATTTTATTTAATTTTTTTATTTTATTTGGTTTACCACAAGCACAAGGCTAGAAAAGTGCATTGGAAGTAGGCAAGTAATAGAGGTTTCGGCATTGTTTTGGGGCAGAATCTCGGCTTTGCATCTAGCGAAGAATGTTGGTATTTATTTAAATAAAACTGCAAAGGCTTAGCTAAAGCTCAGAAACAAAATTAGTGCTACACATAGAAACAAATTGTGAAAATAACTTGTCCTGCTCTGCCACGCTGATGAACTACCAGACCTTGTTTCACAATTTAGAAGCTGTTTAGTAGCCGTGGCTTAAAAACAGAGACGGCTTTTATTAACAAATTTTCTTTTGCCTGCAGCTTCAAAATGGGGGTGGTTACTAATTAGGGGTGGCTTCAAAATGGTGAAATACAGTAAATAAATAAAATTCTGATCTAGTAGGATTTTATAGGAATTTAGACATTTCGAATTCTGAATCCTGTTTAATTCCAATTCTGATAAGGACCTCAGAACTGGATCTGGAATTGTAGTCGGAATCCTAAATCCTTATGTAAAGCATTATTTTACCTTCAGTTTTAGAATTAGGATTTTTAGACTGCGATCCTGAAAATCTGGATATGGAAAATCAGATTTGAATCTGATGATTCCAGCTGGGCTGGTGGTGTGGAGGGTTGAGGCGTTTAACACTTTACCTCCTGCCCCATGTTTGGAAATGTGCATGGGTTGCTGGGGTCAGCGGGGTGGAGGAGAATTGAACATCCCAGGGACTGCTGTCCGCTCCCAGGTAGTGCTGTGCAGAATGCAGAATTCTGTTGGAAGTTAGTGTTGAACGACCATTCTGCCGGCTAAATTTCAATGGAATTACACTGACTCTTCTGCGGAATTCCACCTACTGTGAGACACAGAAAAATATTCTGCGGAACAGCAATTTTTCCACAGAAAATAATTTTGCAACCATTTCTGTGGAAAATATTGAGATCTGCGGAATAAAATTCTGCAGAAATTTTACAGAAATGTCATTCTGCATTTTTCTGCTGCAGGATTCAACCATTTCATTTCCGGAGAAATTCAGCAGAATTTTGGTGGAATTTCAAAACTTCTGTGAAATTCCACACAGCATTACTCCCAGGAAGGGGTGGCCAGCTGCCTTGGCTTCTGACTTCCACTAGGTGGAGGCCCACTAGAAGTACAGGTGGTGAGCATCTCAAAGAGTGGGGCTGCAGCTCTGCAGGACATGCGCACCTCCATGCACATGTTCCGATGTGTCGCCATGGCAGGATTCAGTCGGGGAGAAAATTTTTAAAAAGTGGTGAAAGTGGGCTTAATAAAGCCATGCACGCTCCCTCGTGGCCCGCCTCACTGCTCAACCATGCAAATCTGAATTACTGAATGAGGAACGAAGGCCCTCTCCCTCCTGGCCCCACCAAGGGGGGAAAATCCATGGGGGACTCAGCCTCTGCTGCAGTCAAGGAAAGCAAGCATTGGTCACAGGGGTGAGAGCTACCCACCTTCCCCTTGTGGAAAACAGCTATCTATATGTGAAAAAAGAAAAAGAAAATTTGATGATTTCAATACTGAATCCGCAATTCTGAGCATCCTTATTCCCAATTCACAAACTGATCTGCACCTTACAGTTACTGTGCATCCTGAACTGTGTCCTTATGCCCCATGAACAGTTACACTTAAACCCCTGTGCACTGATGTTGAGACTCCTTTACACAGTCCCTGCCATGGCACAAAAACAGTGCGCCTTGGATCCAGAGACCACCCATGAGAATTATCAAGCATGGACACTAAAAACTATATTTAAATCATGTCTCTTCCTTGAAATAATCTAAAATGCTATTGTATCAGAATCTTTTACTGTCTCAGACTCTTTCTTCTTTCATTTACCAAATTGAAAAAATGTATTTAGCTCTACTGATCTAATTCTCTTGATCTTACGGGTTTTCCAGGTATTTGTGCATGTTCGCCACCCATGGACAATCGTCCTTGAATCATGGACAAATCATTTGATGGAGTTATCGTGGACAAAGTGAAGGAACAGATCAGTGATGACCATGGATGTCCATAGACAACCTTGTTTGTCCCAGAGAACATAAACAACCAAAGAGGGGTTTTATACAGGGAAAGGGTGAGGGAGAGGGGGAACACTGGCACAAGTAAACTGTTTGTTTTATATGGGGATAGGTGAGGGAGGGAGGAAGGGAGAGAAGGACTACTGGCATCAGGAATCTGTATTTTTTTTATATAGGAAAGGGTGACAGAGGGGGACCATAGGCACCATCGGTCTGTGTTTTTATACTGGGAATAGGTATAGGAGTGGAGCAAAGGCACCCAAGATCTGTCTTTCTTATATGGAGAACTGGTGAGGGAAAGTGGACCTCTGGCATCAGGGACCTGTGTTTTTATATAGGGAATGACTGAGGGATGGGAGACCACTGGAACAAGTGTTTTTATAAGGGAATGGGTAAGGGAGAGGGGACAATTGGCACCAAGGACCTGTGTTTTTATATGGGGAATGGACAAGGGAGAGGAACCTCAGACAGCAGGGATTTGTGTTTTTATATGGGGAATAGGCAAGGGACAGGGAGCATCTGGCATTAGGGATCTGTGTTTTTATATGGGGAATAGGCAAGGGACAGGGAGCCTCTGGCATTAGGGATCTGTGTTTTTATATGGGGAATGGTCAAGGGAGGGGACCTCTGACATCAGGGATCTGTTTTTTATATGCAGAATGGTTGATAGAGAGGGACCTCTGGCATCAGGGATCTGTTTTTTTTTTTATATGGGGAATGGCTGAGGGAGTAGGGATCACTGGCACCAGGGACTGGTGTTTTTATATCAGGAGTGGCTGAGGGCACAGGGACAACTGGTGCCAGAGATCTGTGTTTTTTCTATATGGGGAATGAACAAGAGTGGGGACCTCTGGCATCAGGTATCTGAGATAAGGGAAGAGTTTCCTGAGAATCTAGTAATTGAAAAAAAAAAGTCCCATTCAAGCCCAACACTGTAGCACCCCATCTAATAGATTGGGATGGTAGTCAGTGTCAAGAACAAAAGCTCGGAGATAAAATTGGTGAGCTGACTGAAGGTATGTTTTTGAAATCACTAGCCATTGGCATAAAGTGGTTGCTGTTTACTGATAAAATTTAGTTAAAGGAAAGCAGGCTGGGGGATTACCAAATAAATCGGGATAGTAATCATGCAAGTCATTTAATGTAAATTCAATCTGTTTCCAATATTGGTGAAGGAAGAGAGCAATCCATATACAAATAGTGTGTAAGTGGGCTGCTGAGACATATCCTGCAAAGTTAGAAAGGTTTGCACCCATTTCTCCCTTGATAATTGTAAAATCCAGAGTCAAAGCCAGGTTTTTTTCCCCACACAAGATAAAACAAGAGATAAACTGTATTTCATAGCTTGGAATAAATTTATTAGGCATCAAGGGTAGGGTGTATAACTAATATAAAATTCAGGGAAGAATATTTTGACGAGTAGCTTTGACTCACTAAAAAAATGAAACAAATTTGTAACCATTTAGAGAGGTCTTCAGTAATTTGCTGCATTAGGGATTCAATATTTATAAGCCCTGATTCTGTAGCTACAAAGGCAAATTGTTAGTAACTCAGCCATAATTTCTGATACACATGTACAGCAGCACAGACCACAAATGTCAGCTGTGCTGTACTGTATCTTTGTCATCAGTACACTGATTTAATATCATAAACCCAGCTAAGAATCCATATTCAACCAAATGTTCTTTGCATGGTTCATAGTCCTAGGAAAACAAAAGCAGGTCCTAAATCTAGCACACATTAAAATTCTGCTCTGTTCCTTAAAAGCTGCAAGCAACTATGGGACCTTTTTAAAACTGCATTCTTCATAATCTTCATAGATACGTAGATACTGACAGAAGATAAGAAAAAATTGCTTACCACAGTAATCTTGTTTCTTCTAATGGAGTCTTGCTGTATTCTGACTATATGCAGTTAGTCCTGCCAGTTGAGCTGCCCCAGAGATGAAAGAGTTAACTCTATGCAAATGCATAGAACATTGAACTTGAGCTCAGTTTTTAAACCCCTGTCCCTGGTTCATTCTATGTAACTGCCAGATTCTTACGAGCATTAAAATAGTGGCTATTAAACTATACTAAATAACCTTGAACATTAAATGAATTAATAGTCAAATGACCAATAACCCAGCAATAGAGCATAAAAAGAAGACTCAAGACATAAATGCCACCCCAGTGGAACAGCACTTAATAAAGAACAGCTGGAGTGCAGTGCCCACCAGGTTCTGGTAGGGGAGGCAGAGAGGGAGGTCAGAATACAGCAATACTCCATTAGAAGAAACAAGATTACTCTGGTAAGTAATTTCTTCTTCAAACAATATGAAGTCTTGCTGTATTCTGACTATATGCAGACTACCAAGCAGTGCCCCATGGAGGTGGGCACAGAACCTACTTAGGAAATAGGTGTATGGGTATGTGCAAATTCCTGGAGATTAATGCAATGTTGTTGATATTATTAGGGGGTGATATTGAACTTAATCCTGGCCCTTCTTGTGGTGATAGCCCTATGGATGAAAATGGATGGTATAAATTGCATGGTTTTAAAATTATACATCTGAGTTTGAGATGTTTGATCCCAAAGTTAGCTGAAATTGAATAAATTGCTGCTGATGTCAACCTGGATGTTTTAGCAATTTCTGAAACATGGTTAAATAAGGTGATACCTACTAATTTATGTCATATTCCTGGGTACAGTGTGGTTAGGGCAGATTGGAAAGGGAAAAAATGGGGTGGGGGGTTGCAGTTTATGTTAGAGAAAATCTCCAAGTGACTATTGTAAAATCAAGTATTGATTATGATACTGTGACTGATTGGCTGTTACTTAAAATAGCATTGGGTGGGAAGAAGCAAATTATGTTTGGATGTATTTACAATCCTCTTTCTTCTTGGGTTTTGGGCCTTAAAGTCTATCTGGAACATTTTGCACCCAGTATGGAAGGCCATGATTCGGTACTGGTGGGAGATATAAATTTAAATTGGTTGCTCAGAGATGAGTTGCAATTGGAAACTCTGTTGTGTCCTTATGGTCTCTCACAGATAGTAACTGAGCCTACTTGGCATAATCCTAGAATATATAATCACACTGTATTGGATTGGATTATGGTGAGTAGGTTAGATATAGTGGGGTTCTCTGGAGTAATAGCCGAATCTGTGAGTGAACATATGGTGGTTTGTTGTGTATTAAACTTCAAATGTCTAAAAATTCCATCCTGTACTGTGAGAGTTTATAATTTTAAGAATATTGATCAGGACGCTTTGATTACACATGTGGCCCAGTTGGATTGGTCCTATTTGGAGTGCATCCCTGATGTGAATTTGGCTTTTGATTATTTTTGTAAGACTTAATTCCAATTCAAGATTGTTTTTGCCCTTTGCAAACTTTGAGAGTGTGAGGAGTTAGTAATCGGTGGTTTTTACCTGAGCTAAAGCAATTAATTAGGCAAAGAAATAAGGCTTGGGATTCCTATAAAAAACATATGCCTGTAGCTTTGTTGAATACATATAGGCAGTTGTGGTCTAAGGTATCTAATGCAGTTAGGGCACCGAAAAATAAATTTTAACAGTAACACTGTGAGTAGAATTTGACTAATCCTAAAGCGTTTTGGAGTAGGGTCAATTCATTAATAGCTCCTAATAATTCTGGTTCTGTTCAAAAATTGAGGGTTGATGATAAAGAGATTACTTCAGTTGAGGAGATAGTTGATATTTTAAATAGAAAATTTACCAACCTCTCTGATTTTAGAGCGGGAACACCTCAGAGGGATGTACAGTCTTCTGAATTTTTGGCTGATACAAAGCAGGAAAAGTTTTCTTTTAAAAGTGTAGAGAGGAGTGAAGTCTTTGATTTATTACATACTTTATCAAAGAAGCTTAGTGATTGTGTGGGTGGGGTTTGGTTGGGCATTTTATTAGATTAATATTTCCGTTTATAACTGACCCTTTATGTTACATTTTTAATTCATCTTTGTTGACTCAACAGTACCCATCATGTTGGAAGTGTGCTAGGGTTGTCCCTGTGCCAAAAAAGCCAAATGCTGACTTATTGGAAGATTTTAGGCCAATATCCATATTAAATCCATTAAGTAAAATTCTGGAAAAACTAGTGGCCAACCAGATAAATGGGTATTTAGAGAGTCATAATGTATTATGTTCACTGCAGCATGGCTTTAGGCAATATCATGGCACAGGAATGGCCTTGGTCAGGTTCATAGACACCGCCCTCCATGGTTTTTAGTCTGGTTTAATGATGGGGGCAATGTTTGTGGACCTGACCAAAGCATTTGACCTGATATCACATGATTTGGCTTGTCAAAAGTCATTGCGTATGGGTTTTTATGATGGCTCTTTTCAGTGGGTATGGGATTATTTGTCTAATAGGTATCAAGTGGTTTATATTGGTAATGGTGAATCATGTAAGGCTCCTGTGGTCTGTGGAGTTCCACGGGGTCAGTATTAGGCCTTTTATTATTTACCTTATTTGTAAATATTTCACCAACACAATGTACAATTCGTTACATAGACGATTTGATTTTGTTTAATCAAGATAAATCAGAAGGTGTTATTGCTTCTAGTCTTCAGCAGGATTTCGATGTGGTAAGCAGCTGGCTAGTAGATAATTTAATGGTTTTGAATTTAAAGATAACCAAGACAATGTTATTTGGCACTACACATATGTTAAAAGATTGTCCGAAATTGTTGATTTGTGATTCATTAGGGACTGAAATTGAGGAGTACAGAGTTTTAAATATTTGGTGTTCTTACTCGATCCAGTGTTAAGTTTTTCTCCTCAGATCACTGCTTTATGTATACTGGTTAATCAAAAAAACAGGTTTACTGTATCAATATCAAAATAATTTTTCAGAAAATACTAGGGAGGCTATTGCTGTGGGGACTTTGCTCCCTCATTTGGAGTATGGAGCTTGTTTATATTGTAATTTGGGGAAAAAGGAATTGCATACATTAACAGTATCCTATAATAATGTTTGTTGCTTTGTTTTATCAGCTGCTTACAGAACTCATCACTGTGGTTTGTACTTAGGGTTGAGTTGGATGCTCTTAATTTCTAGAATTGAATATTCAGTGGGTTGTTTAGTAGCAAAAGCTATTTTATTATGAATCCATGTTTCCTTTAGCTGATTTAATCTCAACAAAGGATATTACATCAAAGTTTAGATCGTCAAATGGTCTTATATTAGAGGTCCCATTGTGTAAACAAAAACTTGGGTCTCGGGCCTTTTCAGTTTCAGCTCCCCTATTGTGGAATTCATTTCCTTCTTAAATTTGAAATGCAAGGTTTTTGTTGTCTTTTAAAGTACAGTTGAAACAATATTTACTGACAAATGCTGTTTGTGATTGCATTAAGTAGTATGTTTCTATAGTATGATTGCTGTTTTGTGTTATGTATTTATGTGTTGCACTCCAGGTCGGACCTGAAAAAGGACCTTTGGTCCAGTGTCCTTACCCGGTTAACAAATTAAAAAAAATAAATAAAAATAGGCTCTGCAATACTGCTGTGCCAAAGCTGGCATCACTTCTGGCCTGGGTCTCCAGGCAGTAGTGCATCGTGAATGTGTGAACTGTTTTCCAGGTAGCTGCTTTACATATTTTGAGCAGGGGGATATTTCTGGCAGCTGCTATAGAGGCAGCTGTCCCCCTGGTAGAGTGAGCCCTAAGGCCCATTGGTGGTTCTTTTCCCAGTTTGCCATATCAAAACTGGATGCAAGACACAATCCAGCAAGCAATGGTCCTTCTAGTGGCTGGTTTACCCTTTCCCACGTCCCCATAGGTGAGGAACAGTTGAGTACACTCATTCCTATTGGCCTTTACTTGATCCAAGTAGTAACCTGTAGCCCTCTTAACATCAAGGCTATGTAGTCTACGCTCCCCTGGACTAGAATGTTCAGTAAAGAAGACTGGCAGTGTCATGGACTGATTCAGATGGAAACCAGAGACCACTTTCAGAAGAAATGTCCTGTTTGTTTTAAAGACGACCTTATCCCTGTGGAGTGCTATGTAGCTGGGCTCCACTGACAAAGCCTTTAACTCACTAATCCTCTCTGCAGAGGTCATGACTACCAGAAAAACAGTTTTCCATGTCAGATACTGTCAGATCAGGACTGTCGATGCCCAAAACAATAATCCCCCCCATCTCTTGATACCTTGACCACTTTACTGCCCCATGCTGCACCCAACTTCCTCTCCCTTTTATCCTCTCTCTTTTCACCCCATCCTAATCTCCCCTACCCCCACCCACTATGCACTTATTCATGGCTCCTCTTTCTCTTCTTGACAGTGCCTACTCTGGCTGCACTACCTTAGTGTTTCTATTACCACATCTCCTCACTCAGAGTCTCCATCCTGCCTGTTGGTCCTCCCTGCCCACTTGCAACGTGTGCTCAGCACAAGCAGTGTGCCTATTCCTATATTCCCAGACTCCCAATTGCCAGCCGCCACACTTTTTCCTTAATCATTATCTTTGAATTATATGTTCTGTGTTGAAACATTAACTGTTTTCACCTGTGTTAACTATGTGAATATATCTGACTGTGTTGCCCTGTACTGTATTTGACCGTATTGTTTTTGACTGACTTGGAACCTTTGTAAAAGAGTCCTGACTCAAAGGTGTAAATCCCAAACTGAAATAAATAAATAAATACTTGAGTTCAGCAGAAGACATGGGTTCAAATGGGGGCTGCATTAGTTGTGCAGATATTCAGATCCCAAGAAGGGGTAGGCTCCCTGTTGGGGGGGGGTGTAGGTGGAGCAACCCCTTATAGAACTTCTTGAAAATTGCATGAGATGCCAGGGAAAGGCCCTTCCCTGCAAAGAGAGAGGCAGACACAGCTGCCAAATGCACCTTCAGAGTAGAAGGCTGGAGGCCTAAAGAATGAAGATGGGCTAAATAGTCTAACAGGACTACCAATCCAGCTGCCTGCAGATCTCTTTCCTTTTGTGTACACCAGATAGTAAATCTCTTCCATTTGGAAGTATAAGTCTTTCTGGTGGTAGGTTTTCTGGAAACCCTCAAAATATTCAAGACCCCTTCAGAGAGATGCAAGTCTGCATACTCTAGGTCTTCAAGAGCCATGCCTTGAGCCATAGGGACTTGAGGTTGCAGTATAAGATCCTCCCTTGAGAGGAGGTCAGAAGATTGTACCTCCTGGGGAGGCAGATCAGACTGATCACTGCCAGAGACATCAGCATGGAGTTCCAAGGCTGTCTGGCCCAATCCAGAACAATCAGAATCATAGATGCTGGCTGACTCCTGAGTTTGATCAAGACTCTGAAGATCGGAGGAAATGGAGGGAAGTCATACAGGAATCTGCCTGTCCAGTCCAGTATCAATGCATCCATAGGCACTGAGCCCAGTACTGGAGGTCTGCAACAGAAATGGGGTAGTTGATGATTGACGTGGGCTGCAAACAGCTCTATCTCTGGTATGCCCCATCTCCTGAATACTGCATATAGGATTTCCCTGTTCAGCGCCCACTCATGGTGAATCTGATTTATTCTGCTGAGGGCATCTGCCAGGACATTGTCCTTACCCAGCAAGTGCACAGCTGAGAGGAAAATCTTGAGAGAATAAGCCAGACTCCAGATCTTTATTGCTTCCTTATACAGGGCAGAGAACCTTATCCCTCCCTACTTGTTGATATAGTACATGGTGGTGGTGTCTGTCCTTACCTGAACCACCTTCTCCTGTACCATTTTTACAAATGACTGAAGAGCCAGGAGCACTGCCCTGAGCTCCAACAGGTTGATGTGGAGTAGGAACTTCTGTTAAGACTATGTCCCATGACCAGTGTGGTCCCCTAAATGAGCTCCCCACCTCAGGAGGGAAGCATCTGTGGTCAGAACCACTGTAGAAAATTGCTGGAGGAATGGTACACCCTCCTGGAGGTTGTCCCTGTCTTTCCACCATTGTAATGCCTGTATCAAGGTGGCTGTCACTGGGATCAACTTGGACAGGGAATCCCTTCTCTGGGACCAAAAGGACCTGAGGTGAAACTGAATATCCTTCATCTGAAATCTGGCTCCTGGAACCACTGCTGTGGATGCTGTCAAGTGTTTTACCAGACGAGACACATGTAGATGATAGGAGTTTGCTAGTTGAATGAGGTTGTCTGCCCTTCCAACTGGGAGGAGAGTGCTTGCCTGAACTGTCCACCTCTGCTCTTATGAAATTCAAGATCTGGACAGGTTCCAGCACTGACTTCTTTAGGTTTACCAGGAATCCTAGGGCTATGAGGGTATCCTGCACCAGACCCAAGGCTTCCCTTACCTGTTGGGGGGAGTGTCCCATGACTAGCCAGTCATCCAGGTAGGGAAACACAGCCACTCCTTGCTTTCTCAGGTGAGCTACCACCTCTGCTGGGCATTTTGTGAATGCTCTTGGGCTGAAGTAAGGCTAAAGGGCATTGCCCTGAACTGATAGTGGCCCAAGGGCAATTCAAACTTTAGGTGCTTTCTGTGAGAATGTCTGATTGAAATATGAAAATAAGTATCCTTGAGATCCAAGGAAGCCAACCAATCTCCTTGCCTGAGGGTAGGAAGAATCATGGCTACAGTCACCATCTTGAATTTGGGTTTTGTCAGATGCTTGTTGAGATTCCTCAGCTCTAGACTGGGCCACCACTCCCCAGATGTCTTTAGGGTAAGGAAATATCCTGAGTACAACCCTTTGCCTTTGTGAAGAGAAGGAACAGGTTCCACAGCTTTGTGGTCCAGAAGTGTGGTAACCTCTGCTTCCAGAAGAGTTGTCTCTGAACTGCTGGCAGGTTTGAAAGATCTTGTTCTTGATCTTGGGAATTTTTTGAAAACTTGGAGCAAGTCCCTGGTTCACTACTTCCAGAACCCACTTGTCTGTGGTAATGGCTTGCCAGGCCTTGAAGTAGTGAACCAGTCTGTCCCCCCTGCTGGTACTGGGGAGGTGACCCTGAGTGACACTTCAGGGTGTCTGCTTGGCAGGAGTCCTGGGCGGAGAGGCGGATGCAGCCCTACTTGCACCACTCCTGCATCTACTCCTGAAATACCCTCTTTGCTGCTGGCAAGCAGGGAATGCCTTGGCCTGGTAGAAAGGCCTCTGATAAGGTCTGCCTTTGCCTGGACTGACCTGCTGCTTCTGTGGAGTTGCATCCTTTTCCTTAGCTGCTGAACTCTTGTAAGTCACCCTGTATTCGTACATTTTTTCATGTGTGCCTCTGTTTTTTCCCCGAACAGAGAAATCTGGACAACAGGGAAATCCATAGATTTTGATTGGGTATCCTGGGAAAGATTGGTACTTCTAAGCCAAGAGAATATTCTTAGGGAGACCACAGTAGCCATAACCCTAAAGGATACATCATTCGAATCCACAGCTGAATGAAACTGAACTTTGGAAGCTTCAATGCCATCCTTGGCTACCTGTTCCAGAGCCTTAGCTAACTGAGGTGGAGCAGTCTTGGCCAGCTCCAAAATAGACTCTCACCTGGATTTCTGATATCTGGATACACATGCCATGTAAGAAGCTTGCCTAATACCCAGTGAAGCAGCCAAATACTGCTTCTTAGCCATGACATCAATCTTCCGAGAGTCCTTCTCAGGGGGTGAGAAGCCAGAGGAATTGCAGCCTTATCACAGGCAGCAGCCTGAACTACTCCTACATGCCTACAGTGACTGTATAAGAACTCTGTATCATTGCCAGATAGCATATACCTCTTGTCCATTTTTTTAGCCACGGGGGGATGAAAGTTGGCTTCTGCAGAATTTTGTTTGTCTGTTTCTTAAGGGACTTGTGCAGGGGTATTGAAAGTCTCTTAGTGTCAGGAATATTCATCATTTCAATATAGTCTGGCTCATCCTCTTCCTCAGCTGCCTCCAGAGTAGGCAACTAAAAAGTATCAGCAAGGTAAAGAATGAATAACGAGAGGAGGATTCCCCAGACTGCCCAGAAGGAGAAACAGACTTTGGTCTATCATGGTAAACATCAGCCTTTATGGGTTCACCCAGATATTCTTCTTCCTCCTCCTCTTCTTCTTCTTCTCCCTTCCACTAAAGCTCATAGTAAGCCTCTGGATCGTATTAACTGGAGGGAAGCGAACTGGCAGGTGACCGAACCGAGGTATGTGCTTTATGACCTGGTCTCTGTTCACTTTCTCAAGTTTGTAAAGATTGTACAATTCTTATAGCTTTTCAGTCTCTTCCATGGTTGGAGCTGCAGCTGAAAATGGTTCCGAACCAACAGATTTTCTTTTCCTTTTCACATGTACCAACTCCTCAGTATCAGCTTTTCTTTTGGTCAAGGAGGTATCGCCCTGATCAGAAGGCACCTCCTCTGGTTCTCTGACTCCCTCAGGGGCTGAACTGAACCAGCCAGCCGGATCAGCGGACTGCTTGGCCATTCTTTCCTGAAACCTAGACAAACGCTTATCCAGCGTTTCCTTGGGAAAGTTCTTACAAATTTGGCTGTCTGTTTTCAGGTGGTCAACCCCCAGACAGTAAACACAGATAAGGTGGGGGATCAGTCTTAGCAAATGCTTCCCCACACTCTGTGCAGTGCTAAAAGCCAGTGGGACTGGTTTTCTTCTTGGACTTCCCTGACATAATGAGCACTGATAAGCCACGTTACCCTTTGGTGGCGGTCAGGCCAGAGTAACTAAAAATTGTTTTCGGTTAACAACTGGTTCAATGGGCAATTGAAAAAAATCGAGAAAAAGTCTTGATTTTGGAAAAAAATGAAAACTACTGAATCCCCAACTAAAATATAACAAGAACTTAAAAGACTGTGTCTCAAGAGAAACAAACTTTCCTTGGTTCCCTCTCGGTTACGCGAACCAAAAGGAAAAACCAAAAACTTACTGAAATTGAAGGAAAACTAGTCTAGTCTAACCTGTATCGAGGGGCAGATGCTTGAGGAACCAAAAAATAAAAGCCGGTTTGAAGAAACCATCGAAAAACCAACACTTTAACCGAAGTGAGCGAGGCAAAAATCTCCAGAGTGACTTCACAGGCAGGCGGAGTAAAGAATCTGGCGGTTACACAGAATGAACCAGGGACAGGAGCGATTTGTCTAGTGCACTTACCCAGTCAACAAAAAAAAAAAAAACTGAGTTTGAGCTCAACATTCTATGCATTTGCATAGAGTTAACTCTTTTATCTCCAGGGCAGTTCAACTGGAAGGGCTAACTGCATATAGTCAGAATACAGCAAGACTTCATGCTGTTAGAAGGGCCTTTGGCCCATCTAGTCTGCCCAATTGTACATGTAATTTTGCCTCTTCAAGCGTCTCTTGAACTGGATTCTCCCCATCTGTGACATGTTTACCTCTACAAAGGTACTGCGGGGCTCTTTTCACGTTGGCTAGATGCAGGTCATGAAGTAAAAGCAATGGCCTGTTTTTTTCTCAAGTGGAACAAATGCTGTCCCTATGCCTCTCCTTCATATTTGTTGGCTTATGCAGTATATGTGATTGTGACATGCTGCTACAATTAGACTTATTTCTTGCAAAGACTTTCCCTGCAAATCGCATGAAATATATGTCCATCCCTGTAGATGAAACTTAAAGTACCCCGGTCTTCTAGAAATGTTATATTATTTTCTGCTGCTTTCCTCTTCTTTGCTGGATGTACCATTGTATCATAAAATGTATGGCCAACTCACTGATGCAAGTGCCATCTTCAGAATATAGGGCTACCTGTTTTAAAAACTATTTCTTGCTACTGTATGACATTGTATGCCTTTTGGGTGCTCCTTCCATCTCTACAGTCTCCTGTCCCACCTAAGGTACCACTGTCTGTCTTTGGTTCCAACCTCTACGTAGCATGCTGATGTAACTGTGGTTGTCCCTTCCATTCCACCTTATACACACACACACACACACACACTAGAACAACTCATGTGGGTTACACCCCAACTGATATGGGGCTGTCACAATAAAGTAGGTGTAGGAGTGTTCAACATCTGATAAGGATCAGAGATGGATGACGAATTGGCTGAACCATCCTCTGTGGTGGAGGATTAGACTCCATCTTGCCAGCCAGTACTGCTACATTTTCCTACCCTTGTTGTGACACCATCCCTCCTACTTGGGGCACAACTGTCTTAGGCAGTAGTGGCAGGGCCTGCCCATCTACCAGGCCTGGCCTGCACTACATAAGAACACCTAACTGGATGTCTGGTGTCTCTGCATCATATGGCAGGCATCACAAGCCCTGCTAACATCTGACAACATGTCCTGGATCACAGACAGATCACTGCCAATGGGATCCCTGGGAGTATGTGTGCAGAGTCAGGTGGCATCCAAAGTGGATTCTTGTCACTGACTTTGCTACTTTATATACAGTACCCCAGGCATCAGCACCAACCTGGGTCATTGACTGGGTAAGCAGTAGCAGCACTAACCATTAGGACATCGACCAGCCCTGCAGCGAGATTTTGAAAGTTTGCTGGCTCACCTCCCAGTGGCCAAGGTCTGCAACACAGTTGATAATATTGGTACCAACTAAACATATGGAGGACGCTGCAGAGCCGATAGCCTCCCATACATAACTGTGCCTGACTGCCTATAATTGTTCCAGCATCAGGGACATCAGTGTGTATGTGATGTGGCAGGCACATGACCTTAAAAGGTGGCCCTACACAGACAAAATGCCTAAAATCCGGCATTCAGTATTCTAAACCACTTCATTATGGGGCTGGCAGTATAACCTAGAGGTTAGAGTAACAAGCTGTGAATGAGCTTGGTACATTGAGCAGACACACCTGGGTTTGATCTCTACAACCTCCACTTGCATCCTGTGTGTCTGTGAACAAGTCACTTAACCTCCCCAATGCTCCCGGGTCACCCCTGAAAACAGGC
Organism: Neoceratodus forsteri; assembly: GCA_016271365.2. Classification (NCBI taxonomy): domain Eukaryota; kingdom Metazoa; phylum Chordata; order Ceratodontiformes; family Ceratodontidae; genus Neoceratodus; species Neoceratodus forsteri. The sequence continues at coordinate 131,219,311 of CM028129.1, read as the reverse complement.
ACCTGCGCCTAGTGGGCCTTACCTGGTTAACATAGGCTAATAAACAAATAATGATGCAGAGTAGAAGTGATACTGAAAAGCATAAATGTTGGACCTTTGAGGGGTAAGGAGCTTCTGAGCTGTATGAACATAGGCAAAGAGCCACATGTGGTTCTCGAGCCTTACACTGCAGACCTTGATGTTAGTGCATTGCTTTCTGCTGCTTTCTAGGGGATATTTTAAGCCAATGTTTTGAGCAGTCAGTGCTTGCTCCAATTCTAAACTTTGTACTGTGCCCATTTAGTGTTAAGGGAAATGATTTTGTGTTGTGCAAACGTTTCAACTTTTAAAAATGGAGCCCAATCTACAAGTTACGTTTTATCTCCTTGCCTAACAGAATAGAATTTAACTGGTTAACAACCCTCTTTAAGTCTGTGAGTTGTCCTGGTTACCTGTGCAACACACTGACCCAAGGACTAATCTTCAGTACCCTTCAAATCGCACACATGCAGCAGGAATGGTTGTATAATGGGAGGGGGGACCTGCCGTGCACTAGCAATTTCTGATGCGTATTTTGAAATCAGCTGCCATTCTATGATGCATAATTTATGGCAGCTTGCAGCCATATTTTTGGTACACGTGCAAAGCCTGGTATGACCAGGCGTGATATGTGCGAACAATGAGAAATTGATGCACCTACACAAAATCTGCTGAAGACAGCAATTTGGCTGCAGGTTGCTGGTACAGGTCTTTTTATTCCCAGCACTGGCAAGTTGCACATGATCCTTAATCCATGGCCTCATTCCAGACCTCTGACAATCAGGCCCTAGTACTTTAGCATCTATCACCACAGAGCTCAAGTCAGAGAAATGCTCCACATTCAAAAACATGAAGAACAGTTGGAGAAATGGCCTTTGCAAGTAGCACACCTGCCAGCTGAAACTCAGTACCATAGTTTGTAAAGAACGTCAATGACCTACATTAGCTCAGTAAGTTACTTATTTAGACTCACTCTGACGACTGCTATCTGTTGACCTTAATTTATCACCTGTGCTGTACTATTTTGGTTTATACTATAACCTAGTTACTGTCTTACGCTACCTCCACCTGGTGTAGAATGTGTTGCCTACCTTTAATCTGTCAGTAATGATGTATTAAATAGAATGCTGTTGTAACTAAGCTCCTGTCTATGCCCCCTGGGACCCTCATGCAAACTAGGTGCTGCAACTAAATGAGACTGTCCTTTTGTGGAACATTTTTTTAAGGAGAACTGCACAAGCAGAGTAGCTCACCAATGATGATAGATAGCTATTCCTCCAAATTATTAGTTTCAGCTGAGAAAATAATTTTTTTTCTCACCGCCATCAAAGATGATATTCAAGAATTGTTTGGTGGAGTAGAGACAAGTGGCAGACGTGTGTGCTGCCCATGAGATTATGACAACAGCTATTTCAAAGGAAAGTTAGCATTATTAAAAATGTGAATACTTGTTTTAAAGGTAGTGGAATAAATTTCTGCATCAACAGAACTCCCCAATAGAGGAAGTAGCTATTGTCTCTAGACAGCTGCCACATTTGTGTTGTTCTACTTTAAATAAAAATAAAATAAATAAACAAAACAAATAAGTTAACTTAAAAAAACACCTGGTGTCACAGGATAAACTCTTGGAGAAACTACTTTTAATACTCATATAAAATGATATTTCATATATTTTCTATATAAAGCCCTTTTCAATTTGAGTACATTAACATGAAAACAGGATCATTGTCCCATCATCTTCATCTGCTCTGATTGCTCATCTTACTTGACATTATCCATAGAATAATACATGAGGTAGTGTGTATAATGAGAATTGTACACACAACTGAGATGGTGGATGATATACAACCCCGAGACCAAAGCTCAAGGGGTTTATACAAGCATCCAACACCAAGGGTGTGTATACAATTTGAGTTTTACATACAACCCCATGTATTGTTTCATATAATTGCTGGGGTCACATTTTTTTCACTTCAGCAGTTATATAAGTCTGTTTCTTCATTGACCAACAAAAGAGAATAAATGAAGCAGAATAAAATGACCCATATTAAAAGATATCCAGTGATATTGGCGAGTCACAATTGAGCAACTCAATATGAGCGACTTAGTTTGACCGTCAATAACAAAAGCGACTGTGGAACAATAGCTATTGTGTGGATAGCAAGGTTCGGGACAGGAATAGCGACTGCAGAAATATGGTGACTGAAAGACAGTGGGAGGGTGGTGCATGGTGAGGGAGTTAGACTGACAGGGCAAAATTGAGTTGTCTGTCTAGTGCAGTGGTAGAGTGTATGTCACTAGTGCAGAAGGCTCTCAGTTTGCAGCTTGAGACCCACCAAACTTTTTCTGAATTTTACTTTTTAACTTTTTCCCTGTGTCAGGCCCACCTTCAGAGTTGATTATATTAATAATGGGGGGTACATTTTAACATGCGCCCAATGGTAGCTGTTTTTCTGGTTGCTGTTGTGCAAGTTGCCTTTTGGGTTTTCGGCGACATGCACTCGCTGTGATGTTTGGCGCTAGTGTGCAGTCACTGACATGATGCAGAACCATATTAAAATATGCAAAATGGCAACACAGAAGGCTTAATTTTGTAAAATAGCAACTATTTTCATGTATAGAGATGAATATTTTTTTTTAAAGAAAATCGCCATATTTATGGTAACCCCTAATCTGGTGGTATACTGACGTAGCAGCAATGCCCCGACCGTGAAGACCTTCACAGTGACAGGATTTAGGCAAAATACACACGTCGCTGTGATGGTCCTTGCTAGACACCAAGACTGCCTGTCAGGGTGTATGGCTCCCCCCCCCCGGTCCAACTTCGACTCAGAGTTAGAATCCTAGAGACCGGGGGTGTGGGGGGGTAGGGTTTGGGAGGTGCAGCCCCCCAAATGGAAACATGGAGGCACCCCTGACATCACATTGCTGACACTCGGCACTGTGGCTGTTGCTGTTGGGGATGTCTTCGTGGGTAGGGTCGTTGCGGCACGGTAAAATCTAATCTGGTTTCCTGAGTGATGAGCAGTGACCTCCAAAGGGAAAGGTGGAGGGAGAGGGAGAGGGAGAGGGAGGGGGAGGGAGATGGGGAAGAGAGAGAGACATTGTGGCGGGATGGGTGAAGTCAGTCAGTAAAAAATGAGCCGTCTGAACACAGAAGTCTCTTCATGAAGAGGGTAGGCAAGAATGGGTAGGAGATTTTATTGTGGTGCTGTTGACAGACAGCAGAGTAGAGCCAGCCACAGTCTGGTTCATACCTTTCCCATAGAAAGAGTGGTATATGTTCGCTGTTATAACCAGCTGGTTGTAACTGCAAATTACACCTGTTTTTTTTTCATGGGAAACAAACACAACCCATTTATTGTAAATTGCTTACGTGATGTTAGTCAAACAATGCACCGAGCCACTGTACCTCTTATCTTCAATACAGTGGTCTCTTATACAGGAATGTAAGGCGATGAGCAATTCACTTCACAGCCTGGGAGAGGGTGGCTTCATTTAACTTTTGAACTATCACTTTTTGTTAACTAAAGTTATTTTATAATCGGGTAATAGGGCCACCTCAGGGTGTCTTTTATGGTATAGGGACTCCTCTTGTGAGGTTTGGGCAGCCAGAACTACTGAGTTTCACTTTGCAGTTCTCTCATCCAAATCTTATGCTCAGAGCTTCTTCTATCATAAGCGACATCCAGCGGAGGCACTATTTAAGCAATTAGGCATGACCAGGGGTTATGGTAATGGTCTGTTAATCATCCTCTAGGTGTGTAATGTGGCATGAGGTGTAGCCAAGTGCCACTTGCCCCTAGAGGGTAATTAACTGACTATTAACATAACCCTGGGAGTGCCTTATTGCTATTATAATAAAAATGTTTTTTAAAAAGTGTTAAACCTTGCTCAGCATGTGATTAAGTTCTACATGTATGCTAATAAAAGATTAACATAATGCTGTTAGAATGTTTACAGCCAATCAGAACACTCCATTTCTCAGATCTTTTTATGTTTGCTTGCGTGCATGCACAAGAAACATCTTGCAGCAGCTTGCTGTAGTAGCGAGTTGAGGAGGTGCAGCAGTGTTGTGGCCAAGGCCAGCAGTCCATTTTGGGTCTGGTCTCTGTGGCGCCAATAGAGGCGCATGCTGTCAATGACAGCAGTATTGTAGCATGCCACTAACTTGAAAGAAACTCGCTGTTGCAATCAGGAAGTGCCCCATCATTTAACAATCAGTTGTTTTTGCTGTTGGGGTGGTCCCTGATTCCAGCAGCAAATCACAGCTTGCCTTGTCTGGTGTCCCATTTCAATAAACATGGTGGCGGTTGTCACTGGCCACCTCTCACAGTCCCCATGAAAGCCAACGGAGGTGCCCAATCCCCCTGTTGGCATGCCCCTTCCACAATTCATTTGCTGATGGGGTAGCCCAATCCCCATCAACATAGTGTCCCCCTCATTTGTTTTAAATAAAAATGTTGGCGGCTGTCACCGTCGGCCTCTCACAGTCCCCATGAAAGCTGATGGGGGTGCCCAGTCCCCCTGTCAGCATGCCACCTCCCAAGTTCATTTGCCGATGGGGGGCCCAATCCCTGTCAGCATAATGTCCCTCCCCATTTGTTGTATGCCGAGGGGGTTCCCAATCCCCCTCTGTTCATGCACCTCCTCCCCAAACGCTCTGTATGTGACAACAGGGTGCCCAGTCCCTGTTGCCTACAGCCCCCCCCAAACAAACACCCAGGTGGCATGCTGGGAGCCCACCCCAGCATGCCCATTGTCCCTGTAATAGAAAAACCATCCCACAAGGTCTTTTTTTTTTAAACCCTGTAAAAACAGAAAACCATCCCTTGTTGTCTCTGGTGCCTCCTCCCCAAACCATACCCACCCTCTGTGCACCTGACCTCCCCACACTGCCCCACCCCATACTTACTCTCTGAGCTCCGGCGATTTAGCCATGGAGGGGAACATAATCTGCACTCTTCAAAGTCAACCGAACTGAAGAAAATGTCAGTAAGCTGTATAATGGCATAATGGGGGGTTCAACTTAGGTGGATATCTTGGCCATTTTGTGAATTGTGGCACCAAATATTCAACATGGGTTCTTGGGACCCCATCTCATGAATTCAGTGACTGTCGTCTGGTTATTCGGTCCTGAAAAGTGATTTCACAGTCACTGTGTGGAATCACCTTTCGGGACTGATTAACAAAACAACAGTGTCACTGGTCATGAGGTGGGCTCCCAAAAAGCCTATGTTGCAAATTTGATGAAAAAATTCCAAAAAATGCCTGTGTTATGAGCATGCATTGCGCAGTTTTCACACACACATGTAACTTCGCAAATTTGTAATATTTTCACTCCAGATTTTCAACATTGCCATTTTTTTCACACCTCCTTATGAACAGTACAGCTGTCATTTTTCACATCGTGGATGAAATGTGTTTTCGCACTTCTGGTGCACAATAGCCAATCGCTGTGGCAAATCGGTGTTCAGGACAGATTAAGAAAATCACAGTCACACTGTTCATAAGCAGAAGTCCCAAAATGCTTATGTTGAAGATTTGGTGTCAAAAGTCCATAAAATTAATATGTTACGAGCGTGCATTGCACAGTTTCCACACATACTTGTGTAATTTGTAATATTTTCACTCAGGAGTTTCAGCATTGTCAATTTTGCACACCTCCTTATGAACAGTACAGCTGTCATTTTTCACATCCTGCCTGAAATATGTTTTCACACATCTGGCACAAAATGGCGTGGTCACTGTGGGAAATCAACGTTCGGGACAGATTAAGAAAATCATAGTGACACTGCACATGAGCAGAGGTCACAAAATGCCTATGTTGAAAATTTGGTGGAATAATTCCACTAATTGACTGGGTTACGGAGTGTGCATTGTGCAGTTTCCACGTACACTCGGACATTCGAGCATTTTTAATATTTTCACTCCAGATTTTCATCATTGCCATCTCTTCACACCTCCCAATGAATGGTACAGCTGTGAGCAGAGGTCCCAAATGCTTTCATGAGGTGGGGGTCACAAAAAGGCCATGTTAAAATTTGTGGTGCAAATACCAACAAGTGCTTGGGGCATTAAGGTTTCTAATCTTAACCTCCCAACCTGTACAGACTAACCGGCGTCAGAGATGTGCCTGTGGATTGCCGGCTGTAATGCTCATGCCATTCCACCCCCACCCCCACCCTGAAGCCAGTGACAGACATCGAGGTGTGTCTTGGACTCTTTGGCCCTAGAGTTCACCCCATTCTCCTATACTGCACCCATTTCAGCTTATGTCTTTATGAAATGGGGTGACTTTAAAGCCGAACACCCCAAGGCACACCTCAACACTTGTCGGTATCTGCTGGAAAGAGTGAGGTGAAATGCCATGAGCGTTATGGGTGATGACCCAAAGGCACACCCCAATGCCTGTCCATCTCTGCAGGGTGGAGGTGGGGTTGGTGTGAGTTCAGTACTTCACTGCCATTCCTATTCTGCATCTGTCTAACTCCTGCACATCCAATGCTAATATTAGCAAGCAAACATTCGGCATTGAATAATGCTTGTTTATAACAATTTTTTACACAGTCCTCTGCTTGTCCGGATAATGCATCACAATTTGTTGTAAAAACGATTATGATGTGGTGATGGGAGAATCACGATAGGTTCTGAGGTTCTGAAAAGTTCTGATAATCAATAAAAGGTTCTAATGGTTATCTGAACCTTATCAGAACTTTAAGAATCCTGTAGTTTAAAGTACACAAACTAATTTAACCTTAATTTTCCATCTGTAAGTTGTTATCAATAAAAGGAAATGAATCAAATAACAGCTTATAGTGATATTACACTACTGTACCTCCAGCCTCGATTTGGGTCTTTCTACCACCACCACCACCACCACCACCAGCCTTCTTATGAGAGATAGACCTGCTGGGGGAGCGTATTAAAGGGACACTGTCAACCCGCTTAGGTCTCAAAGTGTTCCTGGTTTAAAAAACACATTTTATGACTGCCAACATTCTGTAAAGATTGCTGATGTAGCTGGTAGTTTGATTCTGATTCTTTTGTTTTTCTTTTAAAAAGTGAAAAACAGACTGCCCACCATACTGATGTTACCACACAAAACACAGGTTTGTTTACATTCCTTGATCAGTTCCAGCTGCATCTTTTCTGGACTTGGAGACACCCACAACACAGTCTAGCCCCCTTTGTGATGCAGTGGGCATTTAGGAAGCTACTGCCTCATGAATGACTGCACTGTTTGGGGTGTTTCTAATGCTCAGGAAGTATGCAGTAAGAATAGACCCAGGACTGTAAACTACCTAAAGCTTCTCAATCTCAGTCTCTGTGGCTGTAACAGTTAGCTCCCTAGCCCAGGCCTCTGTTCCGCTGCACCGCCTTGAACCTCCTTTCATTATTGGATGTATCTCCTAAACCTTGATGTAACCTGTATACTGGTTTCTAATTCTACACTTGTGTATCTAATGTAACTATTGTAAATAATGCTTGAATCTGTATTGTGAATCCTTACTTTTCGCGTCTACTGTTGCTAATGTCTATTTGTGCAACATACGTAACTACTGTAAAAAAAGAATAACTGTTTCTTCATGTCTCTTTCTGTAACTAATTCCATGTCGCTCCTGAAAAAGGGACCTCTGGTCTCAGTGAGCTTACCCGGTTATCAAAATCTAAATAAATAAATAAAAAGGTTGTTTATAGATATACATTAGCATGCATTTCAGTTCTACTAGACAAGGAGACAGACATTGATGAAACAGCAACATCAATGAATTTTAGAGAAGGTAAGCAATCATAGAATGTAGGGTTTTAACTAGAAATAATATGATGAAAAACAGGTTGACAGTGTCCAAAATCAGTGTTTTAAAAATTATAAGAATCTGCAAGAAATGGTCTGAGAAGGCTCTTTTACAGAAAATGGCATAGGTTCTGGGAGGTTCTGAACTTAATCTGCACCAGTTCTCCCATCCCTATTATGACATTATAAACAGCATTGTGAAATCTAGTGTAGGCAAGCATCTGGAGCAGGTGAATTCTAGGGGCCTGTTTTCTTGTTAATGTGCTAAGTTATAAACAAAGGAGGGAAGCTCAACTCAGACACTACAAGAAATATAAATAGAAATGTGTCTTAAATTACATTTTTCTAAAGTTTCTCCCTGTAATGCCAGGGACTGTAAATATATGCTAAAAATAGACAAGCATTTGTCAATGCCGAATGTTGGCTTGCTGGAATTGGTATTGGCACTGCTACTGCATGAGTTAGAGAGATGCATAATAAGAATGGAAGTGAAGTATTGAACTAATGCCAACCCCCATCCTCACCCTGCAGAGACTGACAGTTGTTGGGGTGTGCCTTTGGGTTGTCAGCCATAACGCTCACGCCATTCCAACTCACGTCGCCCTGCAGACACTGACAGGTGTCACGGTGTGCCTTGGGGTCTTTGACCCTTAAGTTTACCCCATTCCTTAAGGAAATAAGCTGAGATGGGTGCAGTATAGGAGAATGGAGTGAATGTGAGGGCTGAAGAACCCAAGACACACTTCAGTGCCTGTCAGTGGCTGCAATTGGGGGTGAATGGCAGGCATTGATCAACGACCCAGTACACCACCCGCTTCTATCGTCGTCTGTACAGGGTGGGACGCCAGGCTAGAAACCCTAATGCCCCAGGTATTTGTTGGTTTTTTCGATCCAGATTATCAACATGGGCTTTTTAGACCCCACCTCATGAACGGTGGCACTATCATTTCATTACTCAATCCGGAAAGGTGATTTCACACAGCAAATGTGTCATTTGGTGCAACAGGTGTGAAAAAACATTTTGGGCAGGATGTGAAAAATGGCATCTGTACTGTTCATGAGTATGTGTGAACAAATGGCTATGTTGAAAATCTGGAGTGAAAATATGAAAAACTGGTGAAGTTACAAGCGTTCATAGAAACTGCGTAACGTATGCTCGTAACACAGTCATTTTTTGGAATTTGTTCACCAAATTTTCAACATGGCCTTTTTGGGACCTCCCCTCATGAACAGTGGCACTGTGATTTCATTAATCTGTCCCAAAAGATGATTTCACACAGTGACTGCGACATTCTGTGCCTCGGGTGAGAAAACATGTTTCGGGCAGGATGCAAAAAATGGCAGCTATACTGGTCATAAGGAGGTGTAAAATAATGGCAATGTTGGAAATTTCGAGTGAAAATATTCAAAATTGGTGAAGTTACAAGCATGCATACAAACTGCAGAACACACACTCATAACGCAGTCAGTTTTGGGAGTTTTTTCACCAAACTTGCAACCAAGTCTTTTTGTGACCCTACCTCATGAACAGTGGCATTGTCATTTCGTTAATTGGTCTCAGAAGGTGATTCTGTGCAGCGACCGCAAAATCACCTTTTAGGACTGAGAAACGAAATGACAGAGCCAGGGTCCCAAGAACCCCATGTTGAAAATTTGGGACCAAAACTTTAAAAAGTGTCTGAGAAATCAACCTAAATTGGACCCTCCCCCATTCACTGCCATTATAGGGCTTAACGTCTTCAGTTCTCAGTTGGTCTTTCAAGAGTGCCGACATGTTCCCGGTTGACAGAAGATTGCTGCTTCTGACCTCTGGAGGTAAGTATGGGTGAGGGGTAGTGGGGGAGGTGGAGTGTGCAGAGAGGGTGTAGGGGGAGAGGGGCCGGTGGGAAGGCTGAGGGACCGTTTTTTTTCAGGTTTAAAAATAGTTTGTGGGACTGCTTTCTTTTTACAGGTGAAATATTACAAAACTGGATTTCAGCATACTGGGTGGTTTCAGTGTGCCAGACTACTGGAGGGCTGGGGGGACAATGCTGACCCGGGGATTGGGCACCCAGAGGTCGGCTGAAAAAAAGAGGCATGAGGTCACATCCGACACTGCAAGTGGGCATCCCAGTGTCAGAAAAAGATAAGAATTACTTTGGCACACTGGGGTGGGCTCCTAGTTTGCCACAATAGTGGGGGGGGGGGCATGCCAACATGGGGACTGGGCATCTGGATGTAGGCTTTGGGGAGAGAGTGTAGTGGGAAGCAGGAGCCGCCAATTATGCAAAACCACAGCAAGGCTCATTTGTTTATTTCACCGGGAAATGTACACTGAGCAAATGAGTTGCTTGTAAGTCTAGACATGTGCATTACTCTTCACTGTAATGCACATGGCTGGAATGTGCCTGGTTGTGGGGAAGCGGGTGGGGAAGAGATCTGCCACTGCAATGATGAAACTGTCCGTGACTGGAGCAGAAGATTTCTTTCAAGTCCGGCGCTCGCTCTGAAACTGCTATCATCGGCAGCTTCCCTGTTGATTGGTGGCCGAGGGACGTGCCCCTGAAAGCGTTCGCTGGATTGGCCAAACACTGCCACACCTCTGCAATACTCTGCTAACCTCAATATGTTTCTTGTGCGCAAGCAAGCATAAAAATTCAGGACTACTTGATGTTTCAACTAGGGACTGGCAAACCTCCTGAGATATAAATCCAGACCCCCTACCCCCATGAGGGGGTGCTCTGGCTTGGATAATTTCAGTCAGGTTCCTGTAGGTTCTAGTTTGAGTTACAGACGGGCCACCATGAGGTTGCCTATACCTTGACGTGCAGCATAACTTAGATGCATACAGGCATCCTCCCAAGACAGGCTACTACTGATTGGCCCGGATTATCCAGGTGAAACTCCTGAAGATCTGAGCCCTAATCCAAACCTGGTCACAGTCTGCCCCTTCCTAATTTCAACTATTAGATTGGTTAGTTAGTCATCCATTCAATTATTTCAAAAGTTTCACCAAGAAAGACATACTGAGCTGCTAACATCTCATTTCCAGATGCATTCTGGGTGTAGGGGATGTGAAAAAAATCATATACAGTAAATGCAAAATATCAAGGAGCATAATAAATTGAAGGCAAATCAAAATATCATATGTACTGGTAATGACTGAAACAAATTGCAAGGGTGGGACTAGTGAAGGGGGATGGGTGAGGAAGAGAGTTAAGGACAGCTGCTGGAGGGAGAAGAAAAGTCATGAAGGAGACACTTTAAGGAGAAAGCTGAAGAGGCAAAACTAACTGAATTACTTCAGGAATGATCTTCCATAAAAAATAGCAAGTGTAGTGTGTGGGGCTTTCATAACAATAGAAGATTCCAAAGGCTTTAAAAGACCAAGGGGTCCATATACGGTAGTCCCCCTCTTCTCAGCAGTTGCACTTATCCCCTTTTGGTGCTCAGAGCGCCAGCATTATGGCACCAGGCAATCAGGGCACCAAATATGGGCTGTGCCCCCCTAAGGTCTGCTCATCCCCGGAATTAGAATCTAAAAGTAGGGGGGGCGGTATGCTGATGGAAGGGTGAAACCCTGCTGGCTAAATTCCCCAAAAAGACATTTTCGACAAGATTTGAAAATGTCACTGTTTAGGACCCACCAGTGAAAATTTGCCCTTTTGCTGACTTGAGACCCCCAATAGAAACCAGACTGATGTCTGACAGGTGAAATTTTGACTGTCGACATCGGGGATGTCTCTATGCCGCACGTCGACAACAATGTTGTCACGTCGGCATAGGTAAACTGGGGGGTGCAGCACCCTGCAAAAAGCATGATTGGTGACATTGCCGATTGGCACCCTAATTTCTGGGCGCCGGATCATGGGCATGTTCTGGTGGTGGAACCACACTTATCACATGATCTACATAGCTGTAATGGTCTTGGGTGCACAAAAATGATTTTAGAATGTACCAATTGTGCTCAACTGAAGAATTCCCCCAAACAGTCACAAATAGCTGTACCTGCCACATAAACAGCCAGTGTCATCCAATAATTTTTTTTTTTTTTTAGGATGATGCTTTTGCAAAGAAAAGAAGCATAGCTGGCAGCCTGATCCCTTACCATTCCTGGAGTAGGTGCCCTCCTTACTTTGCATCAGCGTCTTGTTTTTAAATGATTCTTTATGCTCCATTTCTCACCAGCATAACCGCTTCCTCTGGCACCTCAGTCTCGTCACCTACCATCTCCAACACTTACACCATCCTGACCTGGACAAGACCATTGGGGGAGACCATGCTCCCTCCAAAGTCCACATCTGATTGAGGAGGATGCCTTGCTTAGCAGAGCAGAGCCCGCAGGTGCCAAGGTTATCCTGCCCTGCTGGGGTATTTTTGCTTTTTCTCCTTTCCCACTCCCCCAGGACACCGGTCACAATGTGTGATCACATGTGTGATCATTCACACAGAGTATGCTGCTTCACAGCACCAGCCAGCATCCCTATCTCTGAGGCCTGCCTGCCTGTAGCATCACCTATGGTCATTCAGGGGGTATGACTATGGCACTGTCACCTAACCTCCCACCCCAGAGAAGGAGAGCATCTCTGGGGTGATTTGTGCTCCTCCCTTGGCCAGCCTGACTCAGGCTCATTCCAGTACCTGGGTCATCAGTGTTGCGAATGGCTGCACTACTGCTACACCAACAGACCCACCCATGCATTGACATTCTGTAATGGAATAGTTTGTAGAATGCTCCAGCACTCGCCACTGAAATAAATAGGAACACATTTTTTATGCACTGTACATTTATATGCCAAATCACAGACATTGCCTGGGATTTTGGGCCAGCCAGGGTTCCTATATGTTTTGGTGGGACCACAGGGCAACTAACAGGCCCATGCAAGGTAAACTGATTGAAATACAGTTTCAACAAATGACACACTTCCCTTCTCACTTTTTCTTTTTCATATGTAATTTCTGGGTTTTTGCAGGTTTTTCTCCAGACCCTTACACCCATGCTACCCTGACATAGAGCATACATGTGGAGGCACAATCACTAAGGCCGTTCAGGATGCCCCTCCCTTCCAGTCGCACTGTTGACCGCCTGTGCTGGCAACGAAACCTCCATTCGGTGATGGTGGGACTATGGGGGGGGGAGTGATCCCAACTTCTTACCTGGCAGAGGAGAGCCAAAGCTCAATCTTGCTCCCACCCTCCCCCCATGCCGGCACCCTGGCGACCTGAGGTCGTTCCTGAACCTGGGTCGCTAGCATAGCGCGAGGTGTGGTGTCCAGTGCCTCAACCCTCAGCACCACCGGGCCAGCTCCTTCTCACTTTTCTTTACATACTATCGGCCTCCTCCTCTTCCTGGGAGGTACATTCACATTTGTGGCTCCAGTTCCCCACTTACTCTTGTTCTATCTCAGAGGCTGCTGACACTTTTCATTCTTTCATTCATCCTACAGATAAGGCCAGCGGTGTGTGATTTTCTGCCACTGGGGCAACTGACAGATTACATCACAAATGATGCATCTATCAATCAACAGTACAAAAGGAAAACAGAAAGATCCTTTTCTTCTGTTGATCGCACTGTGCTGATTTCTGCCACAATCTGCTGAGTCATGTCTGGCAGAACACAACATACCACTGGCCACCACCGTATATTACTCTATACACAGTCAGTGGCTCTCCTGGCAGATGAGTGTGTGAAACCTTTCTGGGCAACAGAAGACAATCTCATTACGCAGAGCTCTTCACACACTTCAACTCCACCAAAACATATGGCATGGATGGTACAGTATGGTGAGAATTTCTCCTGGACTCCCACACTGCATAGTCATATTGTTCCTGTAGAACATCCCCTACAACCCCCAAGGATCAAAACTGGGTCTTGTCTCTCAGCGCATTTACTTCTGCTCAGTTTGGGGGCTCCTTAAGGGGTCCTCATAATGAGCTCTCTCTCCTGTCATTACAGGTTGTTACTGTGTTAACCCCATTTTAGCCCTTTAGTTTACACATTTTTAGTGGTCCCTAGGCAATGGACATATTATTATGCTAGATCTATATCTCCCTCTTGAGGGAGACTCTTTCTTAGACCTTTACTGAGTGCATTTACTTTTTAGTTTCTAGATCTCATCCCTCTCAGGTTCTGTTGCTCTCTCATCTCTGTCTGTATCCATGAGATGCTGTACGCCCTAGGACTCCATGACCCATCATCAAGCGGCCTGCCGTGCCTTTTGCAAATAAAACAGACCTCCTGCCTCTGAAAGTCTGTTGGCTTTGTTGTTCGGTTTAATCTCCCACTTAACTCATGGTGTGAGTGAAGCTGCTGCCAAGCAGGACGAGGATTAGACTTCCTGGGGAGGAGTGTGCTTTTTATGTTTGCTTGCACGCATGTGCAAGAAACATAGTGCCATCATCGGAGTTTTCGGAGGTGTGTCAGCCCTGCTGCAATTCAGTTAGTGTCTTTGAAGGTGCGGCCGCAGTTCTCCAATGGCTGCTGGAGCTGTGTATGACAGCTCCAAAAATGCAGTGACATACATGTAACCCCTAGATGGTGCTATCCCAGGGGCTACTACCCCTGCCTGATTTGCCACTAACAGGTTGAGGGGCCTGGATCCGATGGCAGGTGCCTCCACCCAGAGGTCAGGGTTTGCAATAGTTAAACTAACTTGGTCACAGCCCTCTGGGACACTGCAACCCCCCTTTCTTCCCACTAGTGGCCCACACAATATATCAGAATTACCTTCACAGTATACACTTACCCCCAGGACTGGTTCAGGCACTGGGACCTCCTGTAAAATAAGATACAGTGCAACAATCACAGTAATAACACTTTAACATAGGCCAACACTCAGGCAGTATAACTTTGCTGGAAACAAGCAGCTCTGATTTATTTAGGGGAATATAACAAGGACAGGGAAATCAGGTTAATTAGCTTATACTTTACTCATCTACCTATGGCTCTGTGCAGGCCTATCCTACCAGTTACTGTCCCTAGGTACCCAAGTCCTAGTGGCTAGTCCAAACCGTGGCAGCTGGTAGGGCCCTTTCACACAGAGAAAGAAAAATTAGTTAAACAGTCAGCAGTACAGTAATTCTATTTGGATTCAATGTGGCAATTCAACAGGGAGCGACCCTGAATTAGTACTCACGACCTCCAAACAAGATAGGGTCCTTCAATGTCAGTAGGGCTACTCTTGAGCTCCACGAGACTCCTCACACATTTATATGACAAACTGCAACAGGCAAAAGTCCTTTAATGCAGCAGGATTCACTTGAGCTACACAAGCCTCCTCACACATTTATATGGTAACAAGAAAGTACTATACCAGGCAGGCTGCTTTCTCTATCGATCAATTACTGCACAATACCGGGAGAACACACAGCAGATTCAGTTCCTGACAGACCGAGTGCAATTCAGCAATTTCTCCAGTCTTTACAGGGTGAGCCTGGTTTCTACTCTTCAGATATCCTTTGATTCTCTTCACAGGACAGATTCAGTCCTAACAAGCAGTTACACAAGCTGCAGACCGGAACTCCGGACCTTACACATGTTTCCCGACTAAAACTGTGCACTGTCCCCTTCACTGCCAGAGCTAAAACTGAAACTCCAACAGACAAAACCGGGCACCTCCTTTGAGTTCCTCCCAGTTCTTGACTGGATTGGCTGTCACTCACAATAGACTGCTCCTGTTGGTCCAAAAAGGCGCCGAAGTCTAAACTACATCTCCCAGAGTCACTGCCCATACAATCCTCTTGTGGCTGGCTCAGATTATGAGTCCAAGTTCTGATTCGTCCAAGGCACCATTTTAGAGCTAGCTTACCCACACTGATTGGTCCAGTTCAGCAGTTCAAAACCAGAATGGGGAACTAGGCAGACACAGTTCTGACTGCAAAGAAAGCAGGTTAGACAAACTGTAATTTCATTATTACTCTAAATGATTTCTGGCAAACAGTTACATCTTTCAGATAGGTTCCTTGCACTCTAGTGACTGCAAAAATGGAGTGAATTAGCGCAGCTCGAGTGGTACTCAAACAGAGAAGCACACAGTCCCCCATACAAATAATTATGTCTGCAAGCAGACATCTCTTAAAGAGACAGTACCAGAGGCTCTAAAACACTCACTGATAAATGGCTTAAATGCCAAACACCATTCAGGCTTGGAGCATTCAAGCAAGCTCCTGGAAGTCTTTTAGGAACCCCATTTGCAGAGGTTACACTTCCTAGCCTGGGAAAGCTTGACGTCCGTGTCAAGCAAGTACCCCCATAAGTTTCAACTGCAACCATATACATTTGCATTAGGCTCGCACATGTAATCATCAGTCAATATATCATTTTACCAAGAACACATTTCTGAAACATTGCAGTATGTCACTCTTACACAGTATTACATACACATTGTACCATAACTCAAGTTATTACCTCTTGTACAGGAAACCTGAAGAGAGGGGCCCTTCCTATCAGTTACCTTGGGGCTGGACGGCAAGGGCACCATACTTAGAGGGCAACACAAGTAACTTGGAGTTAGCACTGACGCTCAGTTTGGGCAATGAGCTCAGGGACACATACACTCCTTTATGGACAACATTGAGAGAGCAGATCCACTGGCGGCCCAGGAATCATAACTGAGGTGCACCACAGGCTTTACAGCTCGACCAGTCTTTCTAGGGGAACTGTTACAGTCTCTGCACTCTGAGCCTCATTTTCAGCATTGTCCTCACTTGTCAGGGAGTCTCCATGGGGGTAGAGAGGCTAGAACTTAGGGCACTTTCAGCTCCAGGAGTTACAGTTTCTGAGTCCACAACATTTGGCTCGCATGGAGAGCTTTCAGACACTGGCAGTGGACTGTCAGGGCACTCAAATACTCTTCTTGTTTTGTGTATCACCAGTCTGACCTAATCCATCATTTTCCTCCCTGAAAGCTCAAACAGTTCAACCATGCACAATGATTCCATTTCATCTGATCTGATGCTTTGCACTTCACTTTCTGGGAGCATTGGCTCCAGGGACGAAGCTTGGGGCTTAGACAGTCCAGAAGGCCCAGCTTCATCTCCAGTATTGACTAGGGGATTGCCCCGAAACAATTGACTCAGTTCGTAAGAAGGATAGTATTCAAAGTCACTCTCACTTTCTTCCGATATGGACTGACAGTCATGCTCAACTGGGACTTGTGGAGGGGAACACTTTAACTTTGCTTCTGTAGGTGCAGACTTTCTTGATCTTTTCTTAGCAGCAGCTCTAGTCACTGGTCCAGAGGGGGCATCTTCTGGGGCTCAGACTCAATCAAGATTTGTCCAATGGGCAGTAAATGATTTCTATGCATTGTTTTTACATCTTTGAATTATTCTCAGGCCTTACTTTGTACACTGGCAGATCATCTAGTTTGCCCACTACAATGTGAGGGAGATGGTGCCATCTGTCAGCAATCTTGTGTTTGCCATGCAGTCCCAGATTTCTTAGCAATACCCAATCTCCCTCCTGGAGTTCCTGTGTGCTTTCACCTTTTATCATACCTTTTTTGTTGGCCAGATTTCTTTTGGCAGCCATGGTTTGAGCCAGTTATGCATGAGTTAGATGGGCCTTAACTTTGCACATACTGTAAATAGTTGTCAGCTTGAACCCCATCAGGAGAGACCCCAAAACACACATCTACGGTAGTGAGCTTCTCTTCCAAACATTAGGCGGTAGGGGAGAACCCAGTGGCATCACTTTTGGTGCAGTTATAAGCATGTACCAGGGTGCTAATTTGTTAGCTCCATCTAGGCTTGTCCTTTGGGTGCAGGGTGCCTAGCATATCTAGCAAGTGCGGTTGAAACGTTCAGGCTGAGGGTCCCCTAGGGTGGTAAGAGTGGTTCTGGACTTTCGCACTCCCCACAGAGAAAGCATCTCTTTGATCAGACGACTCTCAAAGTCTCTCCCTTGATCAGAATGGATTCTTTGTGGAGCCCCATAGTGAATAAAAAGTTTTCTACAAGTACTTTGGCCACAGTGGATGCTTTCTGGTCTTTGGTGGAAAGCTTGGGCATATCTCCTGAAATGGTCAGTGACCACCAGCACATTACTGATATTTCTTTGATCTGACTCCAAACTCAGAAAATCAATACAGACCAGCTCCATGGGTGCACTGGTGGTGATGTTAACAAGGGGCAGCCCTCTGGGGCAAAGCTTTCCTCTGTAAGCAGCGACTACAAGTTCGAATGTGTTGCTCCACATCAGCCCCCATCTTAGGCCAATAGAATCTGGTCTCACCAAGTCAAGTGTTCTGTCTATACCAAGGTGCCCCATGTGGTTGTGCAAGGACATCAGTACTGAGTCTCGAAGGCAGTGGGCAGCACTAGTTGTTGTTTGTCTACTTGTCCCTCTGTCTACTGTTTCTCTGTATAACAGTTTATTGATCAGTTTCAACTTAGGACCTTCTTTGTATAATATGCAGTTCTCAAACTCCGTGAGCGTAATTTGGACACATCTTTTCCTGCATAGAGGGCTTCTAAAGCTGCTTTGATCATGGGATCGCGGGATTGAGCCCGCAATACTGTCATTGTCCAGCTGAGGCAGTGCACCAATGTCTATTGCAGAAAAGTGGCAATAAGCAGCTGGTATGCAATTCTCAGAGGGTCCCAAGCAATCCACCATGCAGTCCACTGCGTCAATGGATTGTTCCTCCCTGTCAAACTTCCGGCAGAGTGCCGAATGTCAGGTTCTGTCCAATCGGACCAATCATTCTGGGAACAGGCCTCCGGGAGAAGCATCAGCATCTATGTAGTTCAGACCTGCCAGTATTCGAGAGCATAGTCATATGTAGATAATACTAGAAAGCCACCTATGGCCAGTGGCATCCAACTAACTGAGGTCTGCACATAGGTCAAAGGATTATTGTCATTTTTACTAGTATTTTAGCCCCATACAAGTACTCATGGAATTGGTCAACAATAGCCCACTTCAAAGCTAGGAACTCTAACTTATGTACAGGATAGTTCTTTTCGGATGGGTCAGGCTTCTACTGGCAAAGGCCACTGGTCTCAGGCCATTCTTGTACTCTTGGTACAACACAGCCCCAACCCTTGCAAGCTAGCATCAGTGTGCAGGACGTAAGGTTTTCTTGGATCGGCATAGGCCAGCACTGGAGCATGGGTAAGTTGATATATGATCTCTCATGAAAGCAGTCTCACAATCAGAGTCAGCCGGGCCCCAAATACTTCCTCGGATGAAATACCTCTTTCAGTCTTGAGGGGCTGACTTTGGTATTTTTTGTGGGTTAGGGGATACCCTTAGTAAGGTTAAGTAAAGGCGGATCACTCTTGAATAGTCCTTGATGAAGCATACGATAATAACCACAGAATCAGGAATCTTTGCAGTTCTTTTAGATTTTGGGCTGTGGCCAGGTAGTCAAGGCCTCAACTCTTGGGTCGGTCTCTATTCCCTTAGTGGATACTATGTGTCCCACATACTTTACTGATGTTTGAAAGAATTTTACTTATCAATGGACAGTTTAAGCCAAAGTCCTCCAGTCGGTCCAATACCTTAAATAATCTGCTCTCATGTTCCTCCAGTGAGCTGCCAAACACAATATCATCTCTAGGTATACCAGGCACTCTAGTAAGTTCATGTCCCACTGCAGCTCCATCAATCGTTGAAAAGTGGTTGGGGCACCTGAAATCCTTGAGGCATCCTCATGAATTCATAGAAATAGCGGACAGATAAAGGCTGTCTTCTCACGGTCCTCTGGGCGCCAGGGATCTGGTAGTACCCACTGCGGAGATCCAGCACAGAAAACCACTTGCTCCTGTTTAGGCAGTCTAAAGCATCCTGAATGCGGGGCATTGTGTACTGATCAGGATAGTCCACTGGTTTAAGGTGCGATAATCCACACACATCCTTACTGTTCCATTCTTTTCCTCACTACCACAATGGGGAAGCATAAGGGCTTCTGGATTCTTGTATTACACCAGCAGCTAACATCTCTTGCAGATGCCGTTTCACATCATCTATGTCAGCAGGTGCCAGGCGTCGAGACCTCTCACGAAATGGTCTTTCGTCATGCAGCGGATATTGTGCTCAGCTCCTTGCATGCATCCACATCCCATTCCTTTAAAGAAAACACCTGGTCTCTCTGGGCAAGCTTCTCACTGATCCTCACTTTCCATTCAGCTGGCAGCGGGGTCACGAAATCAAACAAGTCAGGCGTTACTCTGTCATTCTTCCTTGAACTCTTGCTGCTGGGTAGCACTGCAGTGTCTGCACAATGCACGTTAGCCAGATGCAACCTCTATTTACTCGAATGTCTCTTTCAGACACATTATGAACTTGGACCATTACCCTTCTGGCATAAGCATGGGCTCTAGCGGGCAAAATACTAGGCTTGACCAGCAGTCCCTCTGGCAATTTTCCATCGCCTGGTGCATCCAACATTAATATTTTATTCTTAACATCCTTTCTGATACGGACTCTCCCTGTAAGGTACACTGGGCATTTGGCGCCAGGATCAGAGACTCAAGATCCTTCTTCCATACAATTCGAGCGGTTCCTCTGGTTCTATTTTTTCAGCATCTCTCTGTGCCTCATAGGCCTTCTAATTAAAGGAACTCTTAAAGCTCTACTAGTCTTTGACCCTGTTTTTCATAACACAACTGCCAGCCTTCGAACATATGAGCATTTGTTCCAATCAACAAGGGACACCATCATACAGTCCAGTGGGGGACACACTAAGGCTAGGGTCTCTACTTGTTCGGCCACTCCAGCCACGGAGGTGGGGAAAGACAGCCAAATTCGGATATACCCGGAATAGGGGTAGGCCTTCTCACTTAACCCCCATACATGCAGTCCTTCTAATGGTTGTAAGGGTATGTCTGACAAATGCTTCTGATACCAATCCTGGAACATAACTGTCACTTGGGAGCCACTGTCTAATACAGCTCTTGTAGACACTCCATTCACCTTTACAGTGGTCTCCATGGAGGGACCCACTATTCTGGACCAGTCTGGAGAGGCTGTGGTAGGGGGCTGGGCAACTGACCTTGCCACAAAGGACGTGAGTTAGCATTTTGGTGCCCTCACCGGGATCATTTGTGCACCTCTTAACCACTGATTTGTTCTCCAAGCTCTCCTTGTAGCCTTATATGCAACTTTGTCAGTGTCTTTGGGGACCGGCATTCCTTTTCATGTGCCCATCTTTCCCACAGTTATAGCAAAACATACTTTCTGGAGTTTGAGCTGGCCGAGGCGCCACACTGGGAGCCAGGGCGGGGTATTACTAACTGGAAACCTTGGTGCCATCTCTGTCTGCGGCGTGATAAGCATTTGGAGACATCTTGTCAGTTTCTCCACTTCCATGGTCAAGGAATTGAGTTCGAGCTGTTATCAACAGGAGATACATGGGTGGGTACCCCCACCCCATAGAATGCAGTCGGATATAGGTCAGGGCCCGTACTTGCAGGCGTGGCCTTCATAAAGGGACTGTTTTTGAATTCCGGATCTCTCTCAACAGTTCACCCCATTGTGGTATATCTTTTCCTTGTCAGAGCACTCATTTACTGCCAACCTCTGCCCTGAATCACTTCCTTGATGGGTCACCCTCAGTCACTCGGGTTGTAGCCGCGAGCTGTTGGTGCAGGTCCCTCCCGAGGTCACCTTTTCTCAACTCCTCGAATTTCTCTCATTAACTCATCATGAGGAGGGTGGGATTCCAGTCGATTTGCCAGGCGTAACTGAAGCAACAGCAGTTCTGAGAAGGGGCAGACTTAAGGATCCTGTCCAGCCTGGTTCGGTCCAGTTCAATCGCTGGCAAACTACCCTTTCTGAGGCATTCTTGCAACAATTTTTCCAGCCGAGATACATACACAGACAACAACTCCCCTTGGTACTGTTGTGCATCTCTTACTCTCCACCATAGGTCTTCATCAGAATCTGGGCTCCCATACACATTCTCTAGGGCCTCAAGATAGGCCTGTGCAGTCACTTCAGGGTTACTGGCCCGTTTAGCACGGATGGTAGCCAGGGCAGGACCTCAGAGGCTCTCACTAACCCTCTTTGGCTTTTCCGACTCGAGCATTGCCATTCTAGCACTTGGGGCAACATAGTCTATCCAGGTCTCCAGTCATCCTCCCTGGGGGTGGGAGGTGCCAGAGAAGATCCTCAACCTTCGGTAAGAGTCGTGACTAATGGCAGGTGCAGAAATAGGAGTCTGCATTGGTTCAGCCACCATTACGGGTACTGGAGCGGAGAGGGTGTTGGGAGGAACACCCCAGGTGGCAAGAATAGTTTCTTCAAGTCCTCCACAGTTTTCCTTCCCCAGCAACCATTTAGCAAATTTCTCCTCAAAGTTTCAGATAGTGGTGGGGCTCATTCCCCCGGGTCTTTACTGTCCTTAGTTATCACTCTCCAAGCAGTGAGGGCTCCCTCTGGGAGTAATGGTCTGTGGCACTTTGGAGCTATCTATGGGATCCTTAAACTCTACTAGGGCCAGGAAAGTGTGGGTGAGCAGATTAGCATGCCGACCCACCACCACAGGGTTTTGTAAACCTTCCACCTTGGAAAGTACTCCCTGCACAGTGTCCGTATTGATACAGGGGATGTCAGGATAAGCATAGCATTTTGGGGTCGATCTCCTCCCAGTACACCCTCCACCAGCAGGTGCACAGCCACTTCTGTCAGGGTACCCATTTATTTATTTATTTTTTTCCTTAACAGTGGTTTGTAAATATGGCCACTAGAGGACACAAATCCCAGCGGTGAGCCTCAAGATGTAACCCTAGATGGCGCTATCCCAGGGCTACTACCCCTGCCTGATTTGCCACTAACAGGTTGAGGGGCCTGGATCCGATGGCGGTGCCTCCACCCAGAGGTCAGGGTTTGCAATAGTTAAACTAACTTGGTCACAGCCCTCTGGGACACTGCAACCCCTTCCTTCCAGTGGCCCACATAACATATCAGAATTACCTTCACAGTATACACTTTCACCCCAGGACTGGTTCAGGCACTGGGACCTCCTGTAAAATAAGATACAGTGCAACAATCACAGTACAATACTTTAACATAGACAAATACCTCAGGCAGTATAACTTTGCTGGAAACAAGCAGCTCTGATTTATTTAGGGGAATATAACAAGAACAGGAAATCAGGTTAATTAGCTTATACTTTACTCATCTACCTATGGCTCTGTGCACAGGCCTATCCCTACCAGTTACTGTCCCTGGTGCCCAAGCCCTAGTGGCTAGTCCAAACCATGGCAGCTGGTAGGGGCCCTTTCACACAGAGAAAAGAAAAATTAGTTAAACAGTCAGCAGTACAGTAATTCTATTTGGATTCAATGTGGCAATTCAACAGGGAGCGACCCTGAATTAGTACTCATGACCTCCAAACAAGATAGGGTCCTTCAATGTCAGCAGGGCTACTCTTGAGCTCCACGAGACTCCTCACACATTTATATGACAAACTGCAACAGGCAAAAGTCCTTTAATGGCAGCAGGATTCACTTGAGCTACACAAGCCTCCTCACACATTTATATGGTAACAAGAAAGTACTATACCAGGCAGGCTGCTTCTCTATCCCGATCGCAATTACTGCACAATACCCGGGAGAACACACAACAGATTCAGTTCCTGACAGACCGAGTGCAATTCAGCAATTTCTCCAGTCTTCTACAGGGTGAGCCTGGTTTCTACTCTTCAGATATCCTTTGATTCTCTTCACAGGATGGATTCAGTCCTAACAAGCAGTTACACAAGCTGCAGACCGGAACTCCGGACCTTACACATGTTTCCCGACTAAAACTGTGCCCTGAAAGAGCACAGGGTTCCTTTCCCCTTCACTGCCAGAGCTAAAACTGAAACTCCAACAGACAAAACCGGGCACTTCCTTTGAGTTCCTCCCAGTTCTTGACTGGATTGGCTGTCACTCACAATAGACTGCTCCTCTTGGTCCAAAAAGGCGCCAAAGTCAAAACTACATCTCCCAGAGTCACTGCCCATACAATCATCTTGTGGCTGGCTCAGATTATGAGTCCAAGTTCTGATTCGTCAAGGCACCATTTTAGAGCTAGCTTACCCCACACTGATTGGTCCAGTTCAGCAGTTCAAAACCGGAATGGGGATCTAGGCAGACACAGTTCTGACTGCAAAGAAAGCAGGTTAGACAAACTGTAATTTCATTATTACTCTAAATGATTTCTGGCAAACAGTTACATCTTTCAGATAGGTTCCTTTGCACTCCTAGTGACTGCAAAATGGAGTGAATTGGCAGCAGCTCGAGTGGTACTCAAACAGAAGCACACAGTCCCCCATACAAACTAATTATGTCTGCAAGCAGACAGCTCTTAAAGAGACAGTACCAGAGGCTCTAAAAACACTCACTGATAAATGGCTAAATGCCAAACACCATTCAGGCTTGGAGCATTCAAGCAAGCTCCTGAAGTCTTTTGGGAACCCCATTTGCAGGGGTTACATACAGTTGAAGGGGAGCTACGCTTGAGTGAGCAGCGATAAGATCTCATGCTCATGTGCGCTCCCCTGCACACACACACACACACAGACAGGTACTGCTGGCTCACGCGGCCCCGCGACACACGCACTGTGCAGCCACTGTGTGTTCATAGGGAGTCAGAAACCTGGAATGTGAAAACCTTGGTTTAGCCATAGCAGACATGCCTTATAATATTTGAAACCTGTAATAATAAGACTGTTCACATATGCCTGTTCTTAAACCATAGTTACTTGAAATAATGCCTTTTCACAATGCCACGACAATAGTGGTAGACGAATTTAGAACAGTTGCAAAAGTTAAGTTGTACAGGTAAGTGGTACAGTTCAGCACCGAAGCATGACTGCACTTTAATGATAATAACAGTGCTCCTTTCTCTAAGTGGTACAGTTCAGCACTGAACGATGACTGCACTTTAGTGATAATAACAGTGCTCCATTCTCCAAGCATGACATATATAGTCTTAAAAATTATTTTTCTATTGCTTGCGTCGGTTCTCAAAAGGCAGGATTGCTGGTTAAGAGAAACAGTTCCCTTGTCATGCTTTTCGTTCACTTGTATCACAAAGTGCTGTACAAGCAATGCAAGACATGTAGTGAAGTGACTCAAGCACTGTGTAGCGAGTGCATCCTGCTAGGGAAGTACTTCACTTAATGTGGGACACAACAGTAAATTGCACAGGATGCCCCCTTTTAAACATAAGTCGATGTAGAATGCTTAGCTGATGTGGTAAAGGGGAGTTTGTTAAGTTGGCTAAGTTTGTGGAGTTAGGGCTTCAAAACAGTTGGGATTGAGCTGTCCCGCATTGGCCATGCCTAGGAAGTAGGTGGAAATAAGGAGCGGTGCAGGAAGGTTCACCATCAGTCTATAAGTGCACGTGCAGTGTTGCAAGTTCACAGCTACAGACACACACAGTTGACCTGGACCATTCCTTGGTGTGGTTTAATAGAAGTTAAGGCTTAGTAATGACACCAAGATTCAGCATTTATGTACCACTTTTCATTTCAGCATTGTATCCCAATTTTCGTTCCCATTGCAACCAATGCTAGAGATGTACTGAGGGAGTGAAGGTGTAGTGACAGTCATTTCCAGCCTGTGCCTTGTTGATTCTGAAAAGATTCTAACTGTTTTTTGGGGTCCATATTGTAGGTAGCACAGAGCTTTCAGATTGTCACCACAGCAATACTCACATTGTTAAGGTGTGCAGACAAGTGCCAAGAGAAATGATAGAACACCCTAACAAGTTGGAAAAACTTCACCTACCTCCTGTTTCCAGTGGTTAAAAAAATCCTAACTCACTCAGTAATGCAGATTTTCTCTTGCCAGTTAGAGAACTTGAAAGGACCACTAAAAACTTTATATTACCAGTGCTGTACCTTAGTAATTCATATTCCCCTTCTGCTCCATGCATGCACAACCTTGCAGCCTC
Source organism: Neoceratodus forsteri (assembly GCA_016271365.2). Taxonomy (NCBI): domain Eukaryota; kingdom Metazoa; phylum Chordata; order Ceratodontiformes; family Ceratodontidae; genus Neoceratodus; species Neoceratodus forsteri. Next base: position 131,193,626 of record CM028129.1, on the reverse strand, counting down.
TTTAACGTTCCCCAGTAAACCAAACTGCACTTGGTGGCACTTGCACAACTGGCCAGGGCTGACATAATATCCACATATCAGCCTCAAGTCTGCAGCCTGGTGGTTGTTTACATTTACAAACCAAAGAGATGGAGGAGGTGATTTGTTACGAAAAACCTGCTGCCACATCTCCAGATGGAACATCGGTCACTGATGCTGAAAACAGGAGATCTAAATGGACCTCTCAGTTCCTATCGTAGTCTTTTCATCCCGTGGGATGTAGGTTTTTAAGATATGACATTTGTCACAAATATTATTCTTTATTGCACCCTGAAAAAACATAACCAACATAAACACTCCCCCAAAAAAGGCATAATGCACTGTAGTAGCCCCGGGTTGCAGCAAATCAGTAAGAATGTTTTTTTTTTTTTTTATTTAGTTGTTTAACCAGGTATAGCACATTAAGCTGAAAGCTTTTTCTTTGTGATCCGTGGTTGTGATCATTCACCGTCTATTTGCCCATTGCAAAATATCAGACACTGCATTCGCCAGGCATTCGACCTTCCCCACGGATGTGTGTGTGCCAACTCCCTCGGCTCACTGAATCTAATAGTGCACTGCCCTGACAGCAGGGCACAGGAGGTGAGTTAGTTTTCTGAAGGAATTCTGAGCCCTACTCAAAGCAAACTGTCTCAGTCCGGATCTCAGTACTAGTCACATTATGCTAAACTCTGGGTAACTCTTAATTTTGCACTCTTCGCAAATACTTATATAAACATTAAACTGATTTCAGATGATCAGGTGCCTCCAGTACTGCTGTGATGTTCTATGGCACACCCTGCTGGTCTGTAGTCCCTTCTATGAATTGCAACTACAACAGACAGGTCCAATTCCTCTCTTGCTTCGGTACTAGGTGCTCATGTATGGTAAAGCGGCACAAATCAGCCCTTTCAGTTACGAGCAACTTGGCAGCATGTTATTTAAAAATTACACACACAAAAAACATCTACTAGAGCATGTGCAATGAAACCCCAGGACATAGCCACATAATAAAAACATAAACACCCCAAAAAAGGCATAATGTATTGCAGTAGCAAATCAGTAGGAATGGTTGTATTGTGATCTTTCCTGTCTATTTGCCCATTGCAAAATATGGGGTGTGCTGCTTATTGCATGTAATGCACTGCATTTGCCAGAGACGTCGCCCATCCCCATGAATGCATTGCCAACTCCCTCAGCGGCATCTAATAGTGCACCGCACAGGCCAGTCTCTCATTGAATATAATATGGAGTGTCCCTGTCCCCAGTGTTCCTTGTGTCCCGACCTATGAGGCAGTTCTCAGGCTGCACTGCGGCGTCTATTTTATTCACTCACTGCATATAATGAGGTGCATTCATCCAGCGTCTATTCACTCATTGCATAAAAGAAGGTACACTCCTCTCCATACCTCCCAACTGTCCCCAATTTTCAGGGATGTCCCTGATTTTGCCTTAAATTTTACTCTGTCCCTCCTACAATTTTCCATGGCTAAACAGTGGGATTGTGAGCGCAAAATAATGTCAAGCATTACAGTTACGGACTTGTTCTTCTTTAGAAAATGCATTTGCATTAAGCCCCATATTCTACCAGCTTTCTGGGTGGATATTTCACATTTTAAGATGTGTCCTTGATTTTGGTCCTTTGTTCCTGATTTTTAAGCCTTAAGTTGCCCCTGATTTATGAGGCAGGAGGTTGACAAGTATGCTCCCATCCCTTTGTTACTTGTCTTCTGGACTAAAGTGACTGCGTCTCAGTCTGTTACTCAGTCTGCACTCAGTGCCCCAAGACCCTTCTGCACTTGACCTGTGCTGCACGCTCCCTGTCTGTCCCGTGCCTGCTCCTCAGCCTGTGGCCGCTCATTCCTGTCCCAGTGGGCTCCTCATTGGTAGGCCAAGATGGCATTTTGAAACTGGAGCAGGTTCATGCCAAATCCCTGTCTCTGCATATGATGTGCTTGCCAAATCAGAGTCACATTCTGAATCTGATTGGGCAGCACTAAGATTTAAATTAAGGTGGGCAGTGAAGAAGTGGCAAGGCGAGTAAGTGCTGGCCGCATCAGCAGAGTAGCAGAGTTGGGAGCAGAGCAGAGCACCAGCATGGTCTTGGAGTGTGGTCTATCCACCATCAGCGCAGAGGACCAGCAGGCCAGCCAGAGATAGAAGGTTGTCATCTGGTCCAGTCCAAGGAGAAGAGGAAGCCACAAGCCAGAGGAGGAGGACTAATAGGAGGGACCAGGAGGGCTGAAGGTCGATGGCAAATTGTCCCAGAGAAGCAGCAGAGTAGTCGCCACCAAGGCAGAAGAAGGCAAGGCATCAGCGAGGAGTTGGAGGAGATTCCATGAGGTCAACTGTCAGTTGTCGAGGTGAGGAGGAAGAGAACTCTCTGAGTTGGAGAGTGGTCCGTGGCACCCACCGACCCGGTCACTGGTCAAGTAAAAGTAAACTGGACTGGGGGCTGAGAGAGATCCAGGCACCAGGCTAGCTGTGCAGAGCCAAGGAAGCAAGTGAAAGAGAGCAAAGGGCAGCAGGGCACTCAAAACTACACAGGGAACCAGCCATGCCTAATATTCCAAGCCCAGATCCAGGAGACCGACTGCCGGGCTGACTGCCTAGTCGGTTATTGAATGTGGGCCGTGTGGGAATGAGTTAGTGGGAGCAGCGAGTTGTTGACTGAGACAAGGCCATGCGGCATGCCGTGGTTTATTTCCCGGTTTATGTATTTTATTGAAGCTCAGATAGGGATTCCCACAGGCTGTGTGGAAGGTGTGCTGGTGACCCCAGCTGGTGGAGTTCAGTGCATAGGAACAGCAAAGCACAGTATCCAGGCAGAATCTGAATTTAATTGTTGTATGTAGATAAAAAAAATCTACTCTGCTGGCTGCTCAGTTATTGGGACAATTGTGTGAATATAAAATCTGCATCACAGTCCGGGATCTCAGTCTATCACTGTCCTGATGGAATGTTGCCGGGAATGTTGCTTGCAGAGACTGTGGCTATTGTTAATATAAGAATAACTGCAGACACACTGTGCTTTAATGTTTATTACAGTGATCCTATCTTATCTGTCAAACTGTAAAGCAAAACCTTATTTGTCTGTTGCATAATGTTTTATGGCCATCTGTGTTAGTGTTTGAGTGGTCTGCCTCTGGCTAATTGCCTGAGCTGTCTTGCTTCTCCCCAGTGAAGTAAGCTGTCCGTTTATTTTATTTGTCTCCAACACTAAGGTGGATACCAACACTTTTTCAGGTTAAATGTTCCTGTATTCAGTGGTTGAGTGCAGAGTAGGACATTTTATTTTAAAGAATCTTACATTTATGAAAGCCATTTTTTTGTCCATCTATTAAGTTGATGTTATAAGGCCCTATATATTTCGTGTTCAAGATAGTTTTATTTGTCTTAAAATTTGTACTTGGAATGTAAAACAAACTATATTTAAGTGCCAATCCATAACTAAATAAAAAGATTTGCACGCTTTAGGAGATGCATTTAATTTGAATATCCTTTACTGAATTGTGTCCATTGCCCTTAGCTTTACATGGCCTGGTTTGTAAAATTCAGATTCTCAATTTGTAGTTCTTGAGGACTTCTGCTCTAGGGAAGCAGACAGCTATATAAATGTGCAGACCCAAGTATGAATCCAGCCACCACAATAAACAAACCATGTAACCTTGAGCTTCACTTCTGTGTAATTACTATGTGATGTACTGTATGGTATTATTTGGAATGTCTGTACTATTTGAACAGTCAGCACTTAGTGGATGCAACATTAATTGCAGCTGGTTGAGTCTCAGCAAGTATGTCACAAGCTGGTGTTCTGGGGCTGGTATAGTATGGGTGGTTAGGTGCTGACCTGGCAGGTACATTGAAATACAGGTGATGCAGGTAATGTAGTGCTGACAGAATGTTACAGACAGGTGAGTGGAAGGAGTGCATTACTGGCAGCTGGTTTGGTACTGGTGACGGGTACATTGCAGGCTGGTCAAGGTGCACTGAGGTAGGCACTGGTATATTGCATGCAACTGACCTGTAGTTGGCACAGGTACACATAATGTGGAAATGCAACAGGCGTGATTTCTTTAGGCCAAAAACAAGGAAAGGGTCATTTTGAAAAGTGCACCCGAGCATGGGTACCACTTTTATAGAGTGTGTCACCACCGGGATTTGATGGTGTTGGCATTGTTCAGCTTATCCTGGATAACAGAAGTCACCTGGGGCAGGGTGCAGCCCATGCCCACTGGCTGAAGGTGTGAGCAAAGAACATACATTAGGTTAACAGTCCATTGTGCTGTGTGGTCCAGGTGCTAATTGTTTTAAAGTTAACGGCATCAACTTACACCCTCTCACTCCCTCCTTCCCACTGCGTGCTGGCTGCCCCACACCCTGCACTCCCCCAATGGCACTCGGCATCAAATTAAACCCTCCCACTGCATGCTGGCCACTCAGCACCCTCCATTCCCCCACTAGCACCAGGCATCAAATTCAACCCTCCCCCTCCCACTCCCTCCCACTGCATGTTGGCCACCCTGCAACCTCTGTTCCCCACCAGCACCTGGCATCAACTTAAACCCTCCCGCTCCCTCCCACTGCATGCTGGCCACCCCACACCCTCCATTCCCCCACCAGCACCTGATCAAAAAATTAAACCCTCCCCTCCCTCCCACTGCATGCTGGCTGCCCCACACCCTCTGTTCCCCCACCAGTGCCTGGCATCAAATTAAACCCTCCTACTCCCTCCTGCTGTGTACTGGCCATCCCCAACCCTCTGATCCCCACTGGCACCCAGCATTAAATTAAACCCTCCTGCTTCCTCCTGCTGTGTACTGGCCATCCCAACCCTCTGATCCCCACTGGCACCCAGCATTAAATTAAACCCTCCTGCTTCCTCCCATTGCATGCTGGCTGCCCCACCCTCTGTTCCTCCACCAGCACATGCCATCAACAAGCAAGCAAACGTCGGCATTGACAAATGCTTGTCTAGTTTGAATTCTACTGTGTGTTGTGTGGAAGAGAAATGATTTAAAACATTACTGAGGGACTGGGAGGAGGGAGAACACCAAGAGAGGGACAGTGAAGGAGGGACTGCAATCGGATGGACACCCGAGACCATGTGGAACAGCCCAGCCAATAAGGCATTTGTAGTCTAGGGCATATATAGGAGCCATTGTTGTAGTCCATCCTCAGAGTGAAGCCGCTGCCGAGCAGGATGAGGATTGGATTGGCTGAGGGGAGGTGTGCTTTTTCCTTTGAATTCTACTGTGTGTTTTGTGGGGAGACGTTATTTAAAACCATTACTGAGGGACTGGGAGGAGGGAGGAAGCCGAGAGAGGGAGGATGAGGAAGGGACTGCAATGGGACAGATGCCTGAGACCATGTGGCACAGCCTAGCCAATAGGATGGCTGTAGTCCATATAAATTACCCAAGGGGCCAAGCAACTCATCGTGTGAGCAACCCCGAAGCAGGAGTGTGGAAGTCTGTGACTAAGCAGCATCTAGTGGTGTCGGCAGGGCATCTGCAGGAAGGACTGCAGGTTGCAAGCCACATTGGTCAAGGCAAAGAAGATAAGTACACTACAGGGGAAGGGAAGCAAGAGTTTGTGAATACAAAGTTGGGGACTACATATGTAGTACTAATTATGAAGGTGAGGGAAGAAATATGGAGTAAAACAAGAGAAACAAGCATTTGTCAATGCCGAATGTTTGCTTGCTGGCATTGGCAGTGGTAGTGTAGAAGTTACAGAGCTGCGTAATAGGAATGGCAGTGAAGTATTGAACTGAAGCCAACCCCACCACCACCCTGCAGAGAGTGACAGGCATTGGGGTGTGCGTTTGGGTTGTCAGGCATAATGGCCATGCCATTTCACCACACCCCACCCTGCAGACACTGACAAGTGTCACGGTGTTCCTTGGGGTCTTTGGCCCTTATGCGCACCCCATTTCATTAGGAAATATGGTGAGATGGGTGCGATATAGGAGAATGGGGTGAAGTTTGGGGCCGAAGAGTGCAAGGCATACCTCGATGCCTCTCACTGACTGCAGGATGTGGAATGGTATGAGCATCACAGGCAAGAATCCCAAGTCACACCCCTGATGCGTGTCATTCTCTACAGGGTTGGGCGTTATGGTTGGAAACCCTAATACCTCAGGCATTCGTTGGTATTTTCACTCCAAATTTTCAACATGTTTTTTTTTTTTGTGACCCCACCTCATGAACAGGGGGAATATCAGTTTGTTAGCCGAAAGCTGCTTATGCACAGTGACTACGGCATTTAGCACCACAGGTGCAAAAACATTCCGAACAGGATGTAAAAAATGACAGCTGTACTGTTCATGGGGAGGTGTAAAAAATGGCAATGTTGCAAATCTGCAGTAAAAATATTTAAAAAAATGGTGAAGTCACGAGCGTACATAGAAACTGTGCAACGCACACCCGTAATATAATTAGGTTGGGGATTTTTTTTACAGCAGATTGTCAACTCAGGCATTTTGGTGCCTCCGATCATGAACAGTGTCACTGTGATTTTCTTTATCTGTGCCGAACAATGATTTCCCACAGCGACCACGCATCTCTGCGCTGAAAGTGTGAAAACACACTTCAGCAATGTTGTGAAAAATGACAGCTGTACTGTTCATAAGGAAGTGTGGAAAAATGCCACTGGTGAAAATCTGGACTGAAAATATGACAGTCATGAACTAACGAGGGTGTGTGGAAACTGCGCAATGCTCACTCGTAACACAGTCATTTTATGGACTTTTGTCACCAAATTTTCAACATAGCCATTTTAAGACCTCTGCTCATGAACAGTGTAACTGTAATTTTCTTAATCTGTCCTAAACATTGCTTTCGCACACCAACAGCACCATTGTGCGCTACATGTGCGAAAACACATTTTGGGCGACATATGAAAAATTGCAGCTGTACTACTCATAAGAAGGTGTGGTAAAATGGCAATGTTGAAAATCTGGGTAAAATATTGAAAATTCGCGACCTTCACGAGCCTGCGTAGGAACTGCATAGCATACGCTGTAAAACAGTCATTTTAGGAATTTTGGCACCAAATTTTCAACATGGGGTTTTGGGACCCTTCTCATGAATGATGTCACTGTCATGGCGTTATTCCAGGCCCGAGGGTGATTTCCTATTCACCCTTCAGGCTGAATACGCCAACAGTGACAGTATTCATGAAGGGTCCCAAAACTATGTTAATTTGGTGCAAAATCCCAAAATGCCTGAGATATGCAACAAAGTTGAAACCCCTATCTAGCCCATTATACAGCTTACCGGCATTTCCTCAGTTCGTTTGTCGGCTTTGAAGAGTGCAGACATGTTCCCGGTCCACGAAGATCATCACGCTGAGGTCGGAGGTAAGTATGGGTGAGGAGGGTGTGGGGAGGCAGGTGAGCATTGGGTGGGCTGCGGGTTGTGGGAGGGCCAGGAGACTACGTGGGACCGTTTTTCTTTCAGGTAAAAAAAGACGTGAGGGCGTTTGCCACGCTGGGGTGGGCTCTCAGCGTGGCACAAGGGCAGATTGGGGGGTCGTTCAGCAGGCGGGGATGGGCACCCCCATCGGCCAATGTGCTGGGGTGGATACCAGCATGGCACTTAATACTCGGGGGTGAGGACAGTGGAGCCGATGGGGATTGGGCACCCCGTCGGCTATATCATTGCCCTTGCGCTGGGGTGGGCACCAGCGTGGCATTTTTCAAAACTTTGGGGAGGTGGGAGGCATAGCACAGCTGACGGGATTGGGCACCCCGTGCCGGCTATTTAGTCTGTGCATGGGGGCGGAAGGTGACGCCTGTGTGGCGCCTGTGTGTGTGTGTGTGTGTGTGGGGGACTGCGCATGTGCAAGCTGCTCACTCAAGCGTAGCTCCCCTTTGAACTGCATGCCACTGCATTTGGAGCTTGTCATAGACAGCCCAGCATGCATTGCTTACAGGGCCGTGCCTGCCAACACACTGACTGAATTGGAGGAGGAGGTGACACACTCCAAATCTCCGATGATGGCACTATGTTTCTTGCACATGCATGCAAGCAAACATAAAATAAAACAAAACATATAAATAAATAGGATAGGAGCAAAACCTTAAGATAAAACTAACTTTCACTAAACAGCAGAAAAAGGGATTGCAGAAAATCCTATCTGGGTCAACCTATTCATAAAATACGAACCAGGAACAACAGAGAAACATAGCTGGGCTGGTATAGACTAGCTGGGGAGGATGTAGGAGCCTAAGAGCTGACACAGACAGCAGGACAGCTGGGAGGGGGGGAGGAGGAGGAGGAGGAAGTGGGACGATACAGTGGACAGGATCGGGTAGGGAGGGTGATCAGCTGCAATGAATGTGGGGCCGCAGTCTTTCTGGGAACAATGTGAAGAGCAGGGGGCTGTCCAGTGTGCAGAAACCTTGAGCAACTCAGGGCAGAGATAAGGTGGTGAAGGGACAAAGGCTGGGGGGAAGAACAGTGCCTGATGGGGCAGGTAAGGGCTGCCTCGGGCATTTGGACGGCAGGCATAGGATGGAAGCAGGAAAGCTGCCGAAGTGTCGAGGGACACCTCCTCCTAAATGAGACTGTGAAACTGGAGTGGAAGATTGGCAGGTGGTAAGGGGAAAAGGATGTGGATAAGGGGATCAGCGCATGGAGGAAGGGGAAGGAAACTGAGTGGGAGAACAGAGGATTATTCTGATACAGGGGCCTTCATTGAACAGGTATGCAACACTGGCCAATTTAGAGGAATGGGGGGCAGGTGGGTGATAGAGGATCAAGAAACCACAAAGTCAAAGGCTGATGGCAAGGGGTGAAGGGATGAGTTCCTTGGGGAGGCAAAGAGGGAAAAGTAGTCAGGGTGGAGCAAAGGAGGGGGGGAAGGTGGAGTTAGGGAAGGGAATAGGGAGGGCAGTGTGGTAGCAGCAAGCAAAGGTATCCAGGGAGGGATGGGAACAGGGGGACTGGAGAAGCAGTAGGAGGGAGCAGTGATGGTACAGATGGACATACATCCAAAACAGACAGAGAGTAGGTGAAGGGGGAAGAGGCTGGTTCACCAGGAGTGCACAGGAGGTCAAATAACAAATCTGCAGGGATGGAAGGGTGATTATCATTGGGATTCCGTAATTAAAGTATCCACTGGGGGAGGAAGGGGACTCAAGGAATAGAAGAGTGGTTGTTGTATATGAGGATGGAGGTGGGAAGGGCAGAACCTAGGATCAGGGAAGTTGTAAGGGGGTGGGTGGAAAGCATCACTTAGTCATGCACCTAGGAATCAATAACTTAGCAGGGAAGAGGTGGGGGTGGTGCAAAACAGGTTCATAGAGTTAGCAAAGAACTGCAAGGACCGTGAGCCTATGGCTTTTCAGAGGCAGTTCATCCCCAGAACTAGTACAGTCAGAAAAGGAGAATTGAGGAGTTTAATGATTGGCTAAGGAGCTGGTACAAAATAGAGGGTTCAGTTGTATTGCAGGTTGGGAGACAAGTGGTCAGACATGGGCTATATTCGGCAGATAAGCTGCACCTTAATTGGGAGGGATTGAAAGTACTCAGGGACAAGCTGAGGGAATAAATAGAAAAGGATCTGGGTTTAAATTGCTGAGAAAGGGGGCAACAGGCATAGAAATGTCTAGATAGGGAGGTCTGTGGAAGTAGCAATCAAGAGGAAGGCATGGGGCAAGGAAGGGCATCTAAGGACAGAGGATTAATGGGAGTATAGGGATAGCAGATCAAGAAGATACAGGGACTAGGCAGGAGGCACAGAGTCAAAGTAGAGGGTGGTGTCGCTCAATGTTCAGTCATGGTAACAAGATGGCAGACATGCAGGCCCTCTTAGTGGAGGAGAAGGTAGATGTAGCAGCAGTTACCACGACCTGGGCTACAGAACACCATGACTGGGACCTATCGATCCCAGGGTACAAGCTGTACAGAATGGGCAGAGTGTTAGGCAAAAGGAGGGGGTAGGGGCATACATCAAGGAGGGGATAATATGCACTAGGGAGAAGAATGAACAGGGGAAGTGGAATCACTATGGATCCAGCTCCAGATCAACAGGGGTAAAAAGGTCATGCTGGGGGTGATCTATAGACTGCCCAAGGAGGAAGAAAGGGACGAAGAACAATGTATGGAATTGCTGGAAGCAGCGGGTGAAGGAAATGGTAGTGGTGAGGACTTTAATTCTGCCTAAGGTGGACAAGAGTATGCCAGCCATCCTGTGCCAGAGTCAGTGATCCCAGACATGATACAGTGAGGTTCATGACCCAGAGAGTTACAGAGCCCACCAGGGAGAAAATCCTTGATCTAGTGGTCTACAAATGGGAACACATACATGAGATAATGGCCAAGGAACCCTGAGAGACAGTGACTAGCACAGTGTAGTTCACTTTGGATATTGGAAGGAAGTTCTCCACCAAGACCAAGATGCCTGGACTTCAGAAGACTGGATTTCCAGAAAATGAGGGAGATGCTAAGGAAAAAATAGAGGGCATCAAAGCACACATGGGGTGGACAATCAGTCATCATCAGGGATGCAATACTAGCAGCCACAGCGGATTGTGTGAAGCTTAGGGGGAAGAAATCGGGGGCCAAATCATCCATCTGGTTCACATCTGAGGTTGCCGGGGCAGCAAGGGACGAGAGATCGGACTACAAGAGATAGAAGAGGACTGAGAGTGAAGCAAGGAAGAATACCTGAAGTTAGCTAAAATGTCAGGCAAGGTGGTGCAGCAAACAAAGCAGAGAAAGAACTGCAAAAAGCAGACTGGATTAAGATTGGTGAAAAGGCCTTCTTTCACTACATAAGCGAGAAGAGGAACTGGAAGGAGGGATAGTTAAGCTGATGAAGGGGGATGGATGGGTCTCATTTCATTTCATTTTATTTGTTATACTGGAAAGGCATGTGAGCAAAATTGCCCATTTTCACAAGTGTCCAGTTTAAAAGAAAACAAAAAATAATAAAACAGAAGACAATGTATAGGAATTGAAAACAAAGCACATATCAAGTGGTGGATGATCAATAACATAACAGAGATATATAGAAGTCGTCCTAAAGGAACAAGAAAGTGCTTGACTGTTGGAACAAGTGTTATGAGGTTCAACATTTTTTTTTAATAAAACCAAGAGCTGTCTTGAAGCAAGAGTCAAAGTGTGAAAGTATAGTGGTAGTAAAAGAAAGATGATCAGGCCAAGGAACAGCTGCAAGAGGAAGGAAAGGTATTTCTTTAAGTTGTACTTAAAGGAGGTGGTGGAGGACAAAGTCTGAGTTCAGAGGTTGGGAGTTGAAGAATTTAGGGCCAAGGTGGGAGAGAGTTTTTGGCGGCAGAGGGGACAGAGAGGTGATGGAGAGAAGACTATCTAGTGGTCCTGAGGTGGCCATTTAGGGAAAAGGCTACCAATGCAGTCAGGGAATCGCGATCACGGGAGGTTTGTGGAAGAAGGTGGCGATTTTGCTATTAAGTCAGTTCTCAAGTGAGGGCCAGCCAGAGATTCTGTAAAGGTCGCAGTGGTAAGTTTGGGAAGACTAGAGAAAAACCAGATCATATTGTGGTCAGAGCTGTGCAGTCTATTTACATTTTCAGGAGAGGCAGGGAGCACCATGTCGAACAGGGGAGGAGGAAGCTGGTTGCTAGTAGTGACTTGGATTCATTGTAAAAAGAAAAAGAAGGAATTGTTTCATCCTGTGGAGAAGACTAAGTCTTTGGTTAGCATTCTTGATGGTGAGGACTGATGTGGTAGTTGAAGTTGAGGTGGCAGTCAAGGAGAAGACCGGTACTTGAATTTGTAAACTCTCCATGGAGGTTACCATAGTTGTCGTGAGGGAGAAATCAGAGACAAGCGGTCTTGAGGGGCTGGAGAAGACCATGACCTTTGTTTTCTTAGAGCTGAGGACAAGGCCTTTAGATGTGAAGCAGGAGTGAAGCCAGAGGAAATCGGCCTGTAGCTTGTTAGGTGAAGCAGTGGGGTCCTTGTCTTTACAGAAAAGAGCAGTGTTGTCTGCATAGAGAATGAACTCAGTGTTCATGCAGACTTCCAGGAGCGAGTTTACTACTAGGAAAGAAGGGGACCCAAGGTGAATCTTTGGGGTACACCATACTTAATGTAGCTGGATTCAGAAAGGACCCTTCCTATGGTGGTTTGATGAGACCTGTGAGTAAGGTAGTTGCAGAATCATAGAGTAACTTCAAGGGAGAAGGGAGATTGGTCAGGGTGTGGAGGAGAACACTGTGGTCAACGAGATCGAAGGCTTTTGTAAAATCTACAAAAACTGATTCAGTGTAAAGGCCCTCATCGATGGTTCCATCAATGAAGTGAGTAAACTTTATGAGGGTGGTCTCCATGTTGTGTTCAACCCTGAAGCTGCACTGAGTGTCTGAAAGAAGGTTATGTTTTGTGATGAACTGTGTGGTTTGCTTGTGGACAATTTTTTCTAAGATTTTTGAAAAGGGGTAAGGAGGAGCTAGGACAGTAGTTGTAAACTAGGTCCTTGGGACGGACTTCTGGAGGGTTTAATGTTTGCACATTTCCATTGGTGTGGGAAGGAAAACCAGTGCAGAGGAGTAGTGAAGAATGTTGGTGAGGGGACGGCCAGAGAACCTCAGGCCAGTTTTCTGTACTTAGTCAATGTTGTCTGGCCCAGTTGATGGTCATGGGTCATTGGTTTTAATAAGTTTAACTACCTCAGGAGGGAGAGATACACGAAAGAAGAATCTGGTGTAGGAGACTGGGGGTAAGGGGATGGAGGTGGGCCTATATTTGTAGAAGTCCCGAAATATTGATTGCAGAATGAGGAGAGATACCGAAAGAAGAATCTGGTGTAGGAGACTGGGGGAGATGGGCCTATATTTGTAGAAGTCCCAGAAATATTGACTGCAGAATGAGGATATCTCAGGAGGGTTGGAGTTGGTGACACCATTGGAGGAGAGACAGATTTGTTTATCGGAGTGACACATGCCAATGAGGCTGTTGAGGATTTTCTTTGGGTTCCTTAATGAAGAAGCTGTTTCTCCAAGAGGAAGGAGCATTTCACTGATCTGATGGCAGACTTGCATTTGTTATGGAGTATTTTGTAATTTTGGAGAGGTGGGGAGTTTGTGCTTTCTGTTTAAGGACCAGGTGTGGTCACTGTCCCTCGTGAGCTTAATAAGATCAGGGGAGACCCATTCTCGACTTGAACCTTTGAACCTGAATTTTTTGAGAGGGGTGAAGAGGTTACAAAAGGCAATGAACTTGTTGCTGAACATTTCAAGGGCAACATCAATTGGTGGATGAAGAAGTGAGCAAGGCAGAGGAATCAAATGAGTACTTCAGCTCTATCTTTACTGGGGAAAAGATGGGCCAGTACCACCTGGGGCAAGAAGGAGGGAGGGTGGAGGGGCAACAGATGTGGTAATAGAGGTAGATAGGGGTCTGGTACAAAATCCTGACTCTAAAAATCCCAATGCATTAATGCCTGACATCAGAAGCCTGACAGGTTTAAAATCCCGACGCACATGTAGTAACAGTAGACAGCAGGATTTTAATCTAGTCATGCTTCTTCAATCTTTCAGTTCTTTATTTTCTTTTCTCTTACACCTCTCATGAAACAATATTAACTAATAACATATCTCCGTGACATCCCTTGAAACCTTATTTCTAGGAGCGTGGATATGACATTCATCCACACTCTCTGGCATGTCCCTTTCCCTTTTAAATCTCACCGGAAAGTTTTCAGGCTGGCTCCTCCCACCCACCTGGGTGGTAAATACCTCGGCTGTTGCCCATGACACCAGAGCTTCCTTTCCGCTGGAAGATTCAGGTTCCCTCGTGCTTCTTCAGCCCCTATCCAGGAAATCTGTCGGGCTCCTACCTGGAAGTCAGCAAACACCTTTATTACCCACTACCACAGCGACCTTGAGTCACACCAGGATGCTGCTTTTGGGGCCTCGGTCCTCCAATCTCTGTTTCCTAAATAGCGGGTGTGCACCTTGCCTCCCTCCTCCCGGGGAACTGCTTGGAGTCTGCAAGAGAGTGTGGATGAACAACATATCCACACTCCTAGAAGAACAGGTTACTCACCAGTAACAGTAGTTCTAGGAGTGATATATGTTGTTCATCCACATACACCCACCCGATCTCCCCAGCTTTAGGCGTACCACCTTGCTTCCAGCAGGCTAAGATCTGGCATCATGAAAGATTTGTAAGATCAACAAAAACTGATTCAGTGTAAAGGCCTTCATCTATGGTTCCATCAATGAAGTGAGTAAACTCACTTTCTCAGCTCTCAGTCTTCTCAGCGTTCTTCTCTTCTCAGAGTTCTCAGCTCACTGTCCTACCATCGGCACATAGATTCTGTCGCCAAAGCCACCAACATCCGTATAGGCCTGCTCTACAGGCACAAACACTGCATGACTCCTGACACTCTCTGGTTGGCTATCAACAGCTCTGTCACCTCCATCATTGATTACGGGCTAGCAATTTATGGCTCTGCCTCCGCCTCTGCCCTCCACAGAATTACAGTTGCACTCAACAAAGCATGCAGGCTGCTAACTGGGACTGATTGACTTACACACACTTGTGACCTGTACACTTGGGCAGGATGGCTACCTCTCATCAGCCGGATACAGTATCAAACCTGCCTCTTAGCCAAAAATGTCCTCCTTGGGGTCATGCCCACGGGCATTGAAAAGCTACTTATTGACCACCACAGCACCCAGAGAACTAGAAGTTCACAACAACTAACCTTCCTTGTCCCCAGATGCCGGACTACCATGGGCCAGAGGACCTTTGCCCACAGAGCACCACAGTGGTACAATACCTTAACAAAGAAACTCTTACTGCTGCTGCTGCTCTTGGCCCTTTTAAGAGACAACTCCGACTTCATCTCATTTCAACTAGTCATTGTGACTGCCTTGCACTAATCGAGGCCCACCGCTCACTGCCCTCACTTCAGTCTTGACAGCTACCTCTCCCACCTTGCCCCTTCTACCTGCTACCCTTGCCCCTCTCCCTTTCCTCCCCAGGGCATTTTCTGACTTCTATCCTCCTCTCCTCCCTTTAGAGCTCTTACCTTCACCTCTACCCTCCGACAATGGCCTTCCTGCCTGCTATACCCCTTCCTCTCACCTGCAGTGCTTATTTCCAAGATTGCCCTTGGCTGGTATGTCATGCTACCTAACATTTGGCACATTTTGAATTACTGGAATCTCCTAAGCCTCAGTCTCTTACTTCTTGTTATTGTGTAACTGTGTATTATTATGTTGACCTTTGTATGTATGTATACCCCCCATTCCTTCGACGTGGAACCTTTGCAAACGAGCAGTTCCTGCTCAAAGGTATTTGTAATCCTAGATTTCAATAAAATAAAAAATAAAAATCATGGAGCGGAGCCGAGGTATTTGCCACCTGGGTGGGTGGGAGGAGTCAGTTTGAAGACTTACGGCGGATTTAAAGGGGAAAGGGACATGCCAGAGAGTGTGGCTGAACAACATATACCACTCCTAGAACTACTGTTACAGGTGAGTAACCTGTTCTTCCTTTCCCCTTCTGTGTACATACTCAACAGAATAATCTGCAAATCAATGTATTAATATCATAGTCGTTCTCCTTTCGTTATTGGCATTTGTAGAAAGCCCATGCCACCATACATTTAAACAAGTGTCTTAGTTCTGTTCTTGCTTCCCTTATAAAATATTAATTGCACAACATGTTAATGTCAAAATAGTTGCAGGTTCAACAATCTTAGTGCACAGGATAGTAATCTGACATTGTCCCAAGCTCTTCACTGTGTCAGCGAGTGATGGGAATAAACGATAAGAGATTCTTCTATGACAGCTGCGATCCACAGTCATTTTGCCCTACTTAATCTAAAATGCATAGGCTCCCTGTCCCAAGTCTATCGAGAAGTCAGTTTTAAAATAAAGATCCAGCATGATTTCAAAAGTGCTAGGGGAACTGGACCAGCACTCAGTACACAAAACATTCTCTCACATTCAAGCCTACTTCCCACAATGATCATTAGTCTTAATACAGGTTACAAACCCACAGTATCTCAGGGCTTATCTGCTACTGATTCTGAGCCTATATCATGGTGGGAAAAGTTTCCTTTCTGCTGATGGCTCAGAGAACATGTAAACATTGTCCCCATACACACTTTTTAGGCTCACAAGTAGAAGCATAAAATGGTGTAGCCCCAACTGCCTTCATTTCACTCTCACACCATCAAACTCTTTACAGCAATGCCTCATGGTGAAGCTAAGTTCAGGGAATCTGCATGTCCCATCGGCGGCGTGCCTCACCGCTTGCACTACCACAGGTAATGAGCGCTGACTGTCTACTGTAAGTATGGGTGTGTCGAGATTTACAGTGTCGGGATTATTAAAGTTGGGATTTTAAACCGGTCAGTCTTCCAATGTCTGGATTTTCAGAGTCAGGATTTCATACAGATCCCAATGGATAGAGTGAGTGAGGGGCTACTAGCAATGAAAGCAGACAAGTCCCAAAGACCAGACGGCATACACCCAAGGGTACTAAAAGAGCTAACAAAGGAGCTTACAGAGCCACTGGTGGACCTCTTCAATGATCCCTGGAGTTGGGAGTAGTGCCACAGGGCTGGAGAATGGCACATGTGGTGCCTCTCACTAAAGAGGACCTGGAGATGATCCAGGGAACGATAGCCAGTCAGTCTGACATCGATCATGTACAAACTCATGTAAATCACACTTAAGGAGAGGTCGTAAGGTACATACAGGAGAATGATCTCCAGGATGAGCGGCAACATGGGTTTCTGGCAGGAAGATCCTGTCAGACGAACCCGATTGATTTTTTTTCAACTGGGTCACCAGGGCAGTGGATGGGGGCAAAGCGGTAGATGTCATTTACCTGGACTTTAGCAAAGCCTTTGATTCTGTGCTGCATAAGAGGCTAATCAGAAAATTGAAGGATCATGGGGTTTGGGAGAAAATGACAAGGTAAAACAGTGAAGACCAGTACAGCGACAGACTTGGCTGTTCGCTTAAGATATTAGGGGAAGGGGGTATGGGGATACAGTTATTAGGGGGTGGGTTTTGTTGAAAAAAAACACATGCACAATAGATATAGTGTTTACAGAATCTTTATTGCTACTGGAATATGTTGGAGATATGCCGGTGGTTCTTTTTCATATTATTCAGGTCCTCATGGGGAAAGTGGTCCAAACTGCTGGAAGGGCTGCTCAAAAAGTTACTTATGGCTACTTCACCAGTAAAAATCTTTTCCCAGAACACTGATGGTCTACATAACCCGATAAAGTGTTCACGCTTTATGGAGTATATTAAAACACAAAGCGCTGACCTCTTTATGATCCAAGAACTGCATCTTTCAGATGAAGAACGTAAGAAGTTGAGTTGGGGAGGGAAATATAAAGTCTATGCCTCTTCCCATCCTGGCGACCGCTGTGGGGGGGTGGCCATTTTGTTCCCTGTTTCCATGCCACTAGAAGTCACTCAGTCCTATACGGACAATAAATGCCGATTTGTCATCTTACAGGGAAGATTATATTCCCAAGATGTGACCTTGATGACTGCTTATCTACCACCCATGTCAAAACCAACTGTAGCTCAGTACTTAATGACATGGGTGGTGGACCTTCTTCGGGGACAACTTATTTTGGGCAGGGATTTAAATTTGACAATGTCAGCCCATCTAGACAGCTCCAACCCATGTCATAGGCATCAATCAGGCATAACTAAATATTTAAAAAACACAATGGACCACTTCTGATTTCTATACAGGAATTATGTAATTGTTATTGATGTTTATGAAGTTGATGCTTGATGCTTGATGTTTGATTGTATTTATTGTGTTGAGAGTTGAATATGTTTTGTACTTTTTGTAAAGGTTACCATTGCGAATGAGTTTACACTTAATGGTTTTTACCTTAAATAAATAAATAAATAAACAAACAAACGTGGGCATAGTAGATGTCTGGCGCCGTATATTTCCTTCGGACGCTGGGGCCAGAAATCCTAGGACCGAGTATTACTGGGGGGGCAGGTAGCAGCATCAGAGAAAGAAACGGATCTGGGGGTGGTGATTACTAGTGACCTGAAACACTCCTTGCAAAAGAAGAAGGCAGCAGTGATGGTGAACAGGATGTTGGGGTGTATAGCCAGGGGATTCAGCAGTAGGCAGAGTGAGGTCATGCTGCTCTTGCACAGGTCACTGGTCATGCCACATTTAGAATATGGGGTAAGGTACTGGCATCCATACCATAAGAAGGACATCAGCTTGTCAGAGACGGTCCAAAGGAGGGCAACCAAGATGATCAGGGGACACCAAGGGTAGTCTTACAAAGAGAAGCTGGGAGCCCTGAGAATGTACTCCCTGGAGGAGAAGGTGGGGATATGATAGAGACCTTTAAGTACTGGAAGAGGAAAAAAAGAGTGGATAGGGAAGGTCTCTTCAAGCTAAGTGACAACAGAACCATGAGGGGGCATAGTTCGAAGTTGGTGGGAGGGAGGTTTAGGGAGGATGTTAGGAAACATTTTTTCACGGAGAGGGTGATAGACACATGGAATGTGCTGCCAGAAGAGGTAGTCTCAGAGAAGATGGTGGGCAGCTTTAAGGGGGCCTGGGATAGGCATAAAAGAAACCCGTGGGACCATGGGGGGGGGAGTTATGAAGGAAAGATTGACAGGGAGGCAGGGTCAATGGCATAAACCAGAGAAACTGCATTACTAATGAGTTGATTCAACAGACTAATTTGGCCTTCTGCTTTCATATGTTTGTATGTTCTCTGGCTTGCTTCTGTGCCCTCTGCAAACAGAATCCAACAGGGGTCCAGACCTAGTGCATTGCCCCATTCCAAGCCCAGTAGGTCCTCTTAAGTCCACTGCATCCAGGGTCTGTTCCCAGCCCAATGGCTGGGGTAGTTGCTCTCAGTTGAACCACAGCCCAGATGAACTTTGAACTTTCAGAGCTCTTCCCTGCTGTTCTGTTAAATTCTCCCCATTTAAAGCCGGCCCACGGTGCAGCAGTAGTGATTCCGTGCGACCCCAATGCCCTGGTTCAGGAACAGACCCAAGGAGTGAAGGGCTTGCAGGGGAGGAGAATTAAGAGTCCGTGGACTGTCCTCCTGCAGGGGGAGAATGAGGAGCATCTGTGGTGCAAATTACCTCTGGCAGAGGTCAGGAGCAGCTGCTGGAGCCTATGTTGTGGGAAGGCATGTTGGACATCAGTAGAGATGCAGCGAATTTAAAATCCACCGGCGAAGTGAACGCGAAGTGGCCACTTCACGTTGGCACTTCACTCTGCGGAGTGCCCCATAGAAAAGGCACACTTCACCTTGTTATTATTACTTCACATTGTCATTCCGCCTTAAACATGAAGTAAGGTGGAATGACAACAATATTGGCAGCACCCCACCCACACAGACCCCAGAATTACTGTGCATCCCCAAAGTGCTACTGTCTTGTGTCCAGAAAACTCCCCCATGCTGACGAAGCGAAATGAGAGCGTAACAAGAAATGCAGTCTTCCAGAATTAATGGCACACTCAGTCATGTGCTCAGTGGTCACACACAGTCACCAGAATTAATGTGCATCCCCAAAATGCTACTGTCTTGTGTCCAGAAAATTCCCTAGTGCTGACAAAATGCTACTGTCTTGTGTCCAGAAAATTCCCCAGTGCTGTGAAGTGAATTGAGGCGTAACAAGAAATGCAATCTCCCAGAATTAATGGCACACTGCAAATGCACAGACAGATTAAGATTGCACTGTGCACTCAAGGATGCATACGAAAAGGCACAAAAACACCTAACCAGTGCTCACAAGAAGTCACAAATACAAATCTGAAAAGGAATACATTTTGCCGGTTGGGGATTATGCACGGCAGTAACAATCCACTACCAGTAAAGATACCACAAAGCAATATAAAAATTCATGCAGGTGTGGTGGATAGCAGGTTCACACTGCTGCAATTACTCTGTGGCACAATAAAAAGTGTCCGATTTAATTGCACACTTCTTTAACACACTACAAGTAATGCATAGCAAATTGAAAACCTTTAGTAATATATGCAAATGTTTTAAACAGACAAATTATACACTGCTGCACCACAACAATCAGCAAAAAAAGTCAAGAATTATTGAAAATATTACTATGTGTACATTAACACAGTTATACAAGAAAAATATAACCAAAACAGAAAGACTGCCTTTCTCTCCCAGCTAATGTACCTACACCACAAATACACCCCTTCCCCAAAGCACACTTCACAGTACACAGACTGACTTAATATTAACATTCAAAATCCACAAACAACAATAAACACTCAATGATATGAGCACAGAAGGGTTTCCAACAATCGATGTACTAAATTTTGAGCAAAAAAAAAATTACTCAAAAAGGCATTTTAAACAACTTTTAGAAGTTTTGAATTGCAGAGCTCTGAGAGCAAACTGTCTCCAGCTACCACTACACAGACACTACCCAGGCCAGAACTGAGGCTGTGCAGAACGATCTAGAGGCCATGTGACCTGCAATCCCAAGAATCACTGCAGAATTTAATTTGGAGCTCAATTACAAGGCAAAATGAGGCGAATTACATTGATTTCAATGTACTTTGCCTTAAAATTGGTGGAGAAGTGGTTTGGGGAAGGCGGGAAAACGCAAAGTCATTTTGTTTCAATGGACTTTGCGTTCCTCATTATGAAGCGAAGTAATCCGCTTCACATTGTGGAGTACTTCGCAGATTCCGTGAATCACTTCATGGAGCGAATTGGGTCCACCTCGGGCCCACCACTACTTACAGTACTGTAACTCACATGCTGTACAGGAAGGAACACGAATTCCTATGGCTGTACCTCCCTGATGAGCTGAGCTGGTATCATAAAACTCCCCAATTTAAAAACTCTTATTAGTGAGTACAATGGTGGGGTGGTGAAGCCTGGAGAGATACTACTAAACAGGCTTATAATACATGCAAGTAACTAGTAAAAAAATTTATGTTGTGATTCGTGATGTGATCGTGAATCGTGATTTGTGACTGCATTTGTGACCGTGATGATGAAGAACATGATTTGCATCACGAGTGACTCGTGATGATGGTCCTGACTTAAAAACGCATATTAATGAGTACAATGTTCATGCAGAATTATGCACCACACCAGTCCAGTAGTCTGAAGGGAAGCCAAAGAAACAACTGTGACTTAAATTACAGATTGGGCCCTAAAGAGATGCAAATGCACAGACAGATTAAGATTGAACTACGCACTAAAGAGATGCAGACACAAAGGCACAACACCTAACCAGTGCTCACCATCAGAAATTCAAATCTGGAAAAGAATACCTTTGCTGGTTGGGACGGGCCATGGTGGGGTAGTGTACTGCACTGCTGCAGTAACATTCACTAGAACTAGTACCAGTAAAGATACCACAAAGAAATACAAAAATCACACAGCTGCAGTGGATAGCAGGTTCACATTGCTGAAATTACTATGTGGCAAAATAAAAGGTATCTGATTTGATGACATGCGTCACACACACACTAAGTAATGCATAGCAAATTGAAAACTTCAGTAATATAACCACAAATTTTAAACAAACTAAAATTATGCACTGCTGAACCACAACAATCAACAAAAAAAGGCAAGAATTATTGAAAATATTACTGTATGCACATTAACACAGTTATATAAGAAAAATGTCACCAAAACAGAAAGAACTGTCTTTTTTTCTCCAAGTTAACCTACCTATAACACAGATACACCTCTCCCCCAAAGCATACTTCCACTGTCTCTCAGACTGGATGTCGTACATTAACATTCAAAATCCATATACAAACAATAAACACTTAGTGATATGAGTACAGGAGAGTTTCCAACAACTGATGAACTAAAGTTTCAGCAAAAAATATGACTCAAAAATACTTTTTTAATAGCTTTTAGAAGGTTTGAATCACAGAGAGCTCTCAGAGCAGACTGTCTCCTACAGCTTCCTACACACACTACCCTGAACTGAGGCTGTGCAGAACAATCTAGAGCCCATGTGACCTGAATTCCCATAAATCACTGCAAGATTTGCCTTTGGAGCTTAAAAACAAGGTGAAGTGATTGAGTAGTGGTTTGGAAAGGTGGGGCAACATGAAGTCATTGTTTTCAATGGACTTTGCGTTACCCATCATAATGCAAAGTACTCCGCTTCGCGTTGCAGAGCACTCCGCGAAGTCACTTTTGATTCATGATTCATATCGCAGAGCGAATTGGGGCCACTTCGCCCATCTCTAGAAGTCAGTGCTCATGCGCCCTTTGTTTTTGCACATCATGCCTCCCATGGGAAAAATTACAAAAAAATGCTGGCCTGCACAATGCCGCCCCTCCTCGCAAGTCCTGTACCACTGACTGTGGCACTCATATGGGTACTGAGCAATAACCCTGTTAGGAATGGCCTGGCCCTGCAGTCCAGCCCCAGGAGGTCAGCCAGGGAGAAACACCAGTGGAGGTATCCACTGGAAACCGAGCTTCAATTCTGCCAGAGATACGTCTACTAGGCAGCCCCGCCTTGGGGGGGTTAAGTTGGGGAGAACACCACCTGAGATAAACCCCCGGAGGGGGTGTAGTGCAGTGGCGGGAGCTGAGCCGAGTCAGAACTACCACCCCCCAAAAAAATCCTCATTTGCTGTAGCTGAACCCTTTCAGCTTCTTTTTCTAGGGCATCTCCTATATATTTAACCATTTATGTCCCATTACCTTTTTTAGTAATACTACTTTGGCACAGGGTTAAACATTTCTATACAGTATTTTAGAATATTGTTTCTTTTGAATCAAAGCATCTGTTGAACAAAAGGGATGTTTGCTGAGTAGTGGCTTTAATTTCAAACAAACAGCACTCTGTATTAGCATTTGTAACTCCTGGCCTTGAACTGATCACTTGGTTAAGTTCTGCCCCCATGCTGGCTTTGCCACACGGTACTACATTAAGATATAACAAGCATTTGTCAATGCCGAACGTTCGCTTGCAGGTATTTGCAGTGGTGTCTGGCACGTATGATTCTTTACCCTAATGCCCTGTGCGATTGCTGGTATTTGCACAATAAATTTTCAGCATGACCTTTTGTTACCCCATTGTGCTACATAGGGGAAACGTTTTGGGCAGGATGTGAAAATGACAGCTGTACTGCTCCTAAGGAAGTGTGGTAAAATGGCAATGTTGAAAATCTGGAGTGGAAATATTGAAAATTCGCAAACCTACGAGCGTGCGTGGGAACTGTGCAACACACGCTCGTAAAACAGTCATTGTTAGGAATTTTTTCACCAAATTTTCAACATTGGCATTTTAAAACCTCTGCTAATGAACAGTGTCACTGTGATTTTCTTACTGTGTCCCATACATTGATTTCGCACACCGACTGCGCCATTGTGCACTACATGGGCGGAAACATATTTTGGGCAGGATGTGAAAAATGACAGTTGTACTGCTCATAAGGAGGTGTGGTAAAATGGCAATGTTGAAAATCTGGAGTGAAAATATTGAAAATTCGCAAACTTATGAGCGTGCATAGGAACTGCACAACACACGCTCATAAAACAGTTATTTTTAGAATTTTTCGCAAATTTCCAACACAGCATTAAGACCTCTGCTCATGATTGGTGTCACTGTGATTTTCTTAATGTGTCCCATACATTGATTTCACACACCGACTGCGCCATTGTGCGCTACATGGGCGGAAACATGTTTTGGGTGAGATGTGAAAAATGACAGCTGTACTACTCATAAGAAGGTGTGGTAAAATGGCAATGTTGAAAATCTGGAGCGAAATATTGAAAATTCGCAAACCTCTGATGCGTGAACTGCGCCAGCATGGCAGCTAAGTAAAACAGTCATTTTGGAATTTATTCACCAAATTTTCAACATAGCCATTTTAAGACCTCTGCTAATGAACAGTGTCACTGTGATTTTCTTAATGTGTCCCATACATTGATTTCGCACACCGACTGCGCCATTGTACGCTACATGGGCGGAAACACGTTTTGGGCAGGATGTGAAAATTGACAGCTATACTGCTCATAAGGAGGTGTGGTAAAATGGCAATGTTGAAAATCTGTAGTGAAAATATTGAAAATTCGCAAACTTACGAGCCTGCGTAGGAACTGCGCAACACATGCTCGTAAAACAGTCATTTTGGAATTTTGCCAAAACTTCCAACATGCGGTTTTGGGACCCCTTCTCATGAATAATGTTACTGTCATGGCATTATTCAGGCCCGAAGGGTGATTTCGCGCGGTGACTGCGAAATCACCCTTGAACCAGAACTGCCATGACAATGATATCATGATGAAGAGATCCAAACCATATTGAATTTGATGCAAAATTCAAAACTCTGAATATGCAATAAAGTTGAAACCCCCTATCTAGCCCATTATACAGCTAACCGGCATTTCCTCAGTTCGCGGTCAGCTTTGAAGAGTGCAGACGTGTTCCCAGTCCACCGAAGATCGTCGCGCAGAGGTCCGGAGGTAAGTATGGGGTGAGGGAGGTGTGGGGAGGCAGGGTGAGCAGTGGGTGGGTGCGGGTTGTGGGAGGGGGGACTGGGAGAAGCGCCGTGGGACCGTTTTTGCTTTACAGGTGAAAAGCAACAAAAAAAAGACTACGTGGAACATTTGCCACGCTGGGGTGGGCTCCCAGCATTGCAGAAGGATGGCTGGGGGCCGTGGAGCCGAGGCGAGTTAGGCACCCCGTCTGCAACTGCGCCAGGGCGTTTGCCACGCTGGGGTGGGCTCCCAGCATGGCAGCAAAGATTTGAGGCGGCGTGACGCGAGGCGGCATGATGCGGTGCTCTGTATGATGACAGCAGTGGTTTTCTTTGAGCGAAGACCACCGCTGTCATACACAACTCCCACACCATTGGTGCAGGACATACGCCTGCTCAGCGGACAGGGGATTGAAAGGAAGCACACCTCCAAAGTGTGCTACTCTCCCAAAAGCGTTCCTTACGCGTCTTGGCATACATGACGTAAAAAGGGAGAAGCCACATTCTAGAAGGTGGGATAAAGTGGATGTCCTGAATAAAGCAGGTAAAAAAGAAAATATATGCAAGTAGTGGGGATTGGAGGAGGAGCCCCTGTTGCGTACCTTAAATGTGGGTTCCCTATGGATCCCTCCCAAGCTACTTGATTACTTTATTTTAAAGACAGAAGAAGGCTGTTGCTCATCGAGTCCATCTCCCACTCTTAGTGGGTTTTAGTTTTCACTATTCTATTTGAGTAAGTATCTAATCTGTTTTTAAATACTGTGAATGAACCAGCCTCGACCACTTCTCTTGGTGGCGATTCCACATACCAACTACTCTTAAATAAATGTAGTGCCCCAGAGTTCCTGGTACCCTCCAGAAATGGGCATCCAGGTTCTCCAGGGCTTGTTAGGGGAAAAGTGCCCCAGGTTAGGTGCCCCTGCCTAGACGTAAATCCCCAGCTGGACTTACATTTTAAAATGTTTTTTTTTCTTCCTTGCCTGCTCAATCCGAGGACCCCTCCCCATTGCTAGGCGCGGAACCTATGCTCATGGTTCCCATGTGCATGGACAGGCTGGTAGGGTCAAGCTTGTGAGGATTCCAGAGGTGAGGATTTTTGGGACTGACATCATACTGAAGAAGGTTCATTGAGGAGTTCACCATCACTGCCCAACCATTACACAAGTTCACTGAGAAGGGGACGCAATTCAACTGGGCAAACTCCTTACTAGGAGGCCTTTGTGGAACTGAAATGATGACTGATTTCTGCACCCATCGTAGCATATCCCAACCCACAACTACTGTTTATCCTCAATGCTAATGCCAGTGAGGTGGGCATTGGAGAAGTGTTGTCCCAGGTGGTAGATGGCAAGGAGAGAGTGGTCGCCTATGCGAGCTGGGCTCTAACCAAGGCACAGAGCAAGTATGCTATGACAAGGAAAGAGCTTTTAGCTGTTGTAACCTTCACTCACCATTTCCAACACTTCCTGCTTTGAAAGACATTCATGCTAAGGATGGACCATGGCTCACTCCACTAACTACACAACATCCATAAGGCTGAGGAACAGTTTGCTCGTTGGCTGGCATAGTTTGATTATTAAATCATATATTACTCAAGAAAGCAGCATGATAATGCAGATGCCCTACCCCAGAGGCCAACATTGATTGCCAGAAGACCAGGAAAGGTCCTGGCCCTGGGATGTGCTGAAACCCCAGCCCCTGCCAATATGGAAGAGGTTGCAAAATGGCCAGGTTTGATGGACCACCAAGAGGAAGATCCAGTGGTCACCAGATTGATGCTCTGGCTGGAGAAAAGACTCACTGCATTCCCCGAAGTAGTCCAACATAACCCTGAACTTGGCAAGTACCTAGTTGTGTGACCTTACCTCCATGTACAACAAGGACTGTTAGCGCTGAACGTGCCACTGGGGGACACTTTGGGGAAGAAAATCTCACACAGAAAGGACAGATCAGATGCTACAAGCCAGTGTGGAGAAAGTCAGTTAAGGAATGGTGTAAAGCCTGACTGATTTGTGGGTCCTGGAAAGCTGTAGGTCTTGTCCCAAACTACTCAGCCCTTAGAGAGGGTAGCAATGGATATCCTGGGCCCCTTGCTACTGACCCAAGGAAAAAACAGGTAGAGCTCAGTAGTGGCAGACTGTTTCATAAAATGGGCTGAAGCCTAACCACTGCCTGATCAGGAGGCTCAAACAGTTGTTAAGGTTTCTGTGGAATAATTTGTTCACAAATATGGGACCCCACATCTGTCCGTATGGACCACAGGTGGAATGTTGAGTCAAGGTTGTTCCGAGACATGTTCAAACTTCTAGAAGTACAGTATACAATACTAGGAATACCCCATACCACCCACAGTCAGAAGGACTGGGTGAGCAGTTGAACCACACACTCCTAGCCACGTGTCCTTCTATGTGTGGGATAATTAGACTGAGTTAGTCTGCTGCTATGCGTCACACTGGCTTACAGGAGTAGTGAACAGTCCATGACAGGGCACACCCCATTTATGGTGATGTTGACCATTAAATCACACTCCCAGTGGAGCTGCTAGATGGGGCAGATGTCCAGGAGAGGTATGCTGATCCTGCTGATCATGTGACTAAAGTGGTGGGGTATCTCAGTATGGTGGCTGCAACAGTAAAGAGGCACCAAGGAAAGGCCATGGTGAACAGAATGAGTAGTATGACCCTAGGGTAACTGGCCAAGTTCACGCAGTGGGTGACTGGATGTGGGAGAAGAATCAGAGTTGTAAACAGGGTGTTCGACCCAAGCTGTAGCCATGGTTCGAAGGCTCATATGAAGTAATTAAGAATGTCTCTGATGTATTGTATGGACTGTTATCCGTAAATGACAGGGACTGTAATCATACATTATAACTGACAGAAATCTTACCACTGGGTCAAGCCCAGTGAGGGGCCAATTGCTGAACCACAGGCCCCCACCTGAACTTTCACCTCAAGTGGCCAGGTGGCTGACAAAATCCAGAGGCTACAATGGCACTGCCAACAGAGAACCATGGTTTATGCAATTTCTGGACAGTGAAGATTCCGAAGATGATGGTAGAGAAACTTGTCAGCCCAGAAGAATGGCTCCCCCTAGCAGGCTCTGATGCAGTGATTGGGCCCCCAGAACGTGAACATGAACAGACGAGGCATACTGATGAGTCCTGGTAGGATAAAACACGTGTCCGTCCAGTTCATGAGACCACATCTCCACAAGGACATAGACAGGATAGAGGTAGTCCAGAGGAGGGCAACTAAAATGGTGCAGGGTCTGCAAGAGAAGCCATACAAGGAGAGACTAAAGAAGCTTAATATGTATACCCTTGAGGAAAGGGGGGGACATGATAAAAAAATTTAAGTATCTCAGTGGAATCAACAAAGTCCAGGAGGGTAGCATCTTTCAGAAAAAGAGATGTGCAAGAACAAAGGGACACAATTTGTAGATGGGAGGAGGGCAGTTCAGGGGCAATGTGAGGAAGTATTTTTTCACAGAGAGGGTGGTGGACGCATGGAACAGCCTTCCTGAGGAGGTTGTGGGGTCTAAAACTGTGGGAGAATTCAAGAATGCATGGGACAGACATAAGGCAATTTTTGTGGGGGGTAGAAAGAAATAGGCTGTTGGTTAACTAGGATCTGCAGCTTATCCTGTAGGTAGGGAAATGGGCAGACTAGGTGGGCCAAGCGGTCCTTATCTGCCGTCAAAGTCTATGTTTCTATGAAGAAGCTGACCCTGCCAATCTTGATGGAGGACACAGTTTCATAGGTTTCATAGGTGTTGTACTAGCCAAGTAAGGCAATTGCCCATGACAGCTTGCCCCTTCCTTACGAAAATATTCCAAGACATTATTCTTCATGCAATACTCAGCCAATTTTGTTTTTAACTCTTGCATATTTCGACTTCCTACTATCGCTAGTGGAAGAGTATTCCACATTGCCATTACTCTTTGACTGAACCAGGTAATCCGTTTCTTAGTGTGGTTTATATCTCCCTTAAGTTGCAATATATGAGACCTAGTATTGTGGTGTTGATTCTTAAATTCCAACCTGAGGCAATCCCACAGGTCTTGGTTTTCAAAAGCTCTGTAGACAAGGCATAGGTCTCCCCACATCCTTCTATACTCCAGAGTATAGAGACCCAACACATCCAACCTTTCCTCATATCTTAGGTTTTTAACAGGTAAAACTACTTTGGTAGCCCTGCGCTGGACTCCTTCCAAGATTTTAATTTCAGCCTTTGTCCTTGGAGTCCAGAACTGCACACAGTATTCCAAATGTGGTCTAACCAGGGAAGAGTACAGCGGTACTATTACCCTCCTAACCCTGCTTTGGATATGTCTTCTGATGCTATCCATGATACCGTTGGCCCTCTTTGCCATCAGATGATAATGATTTTTAAATCTTAAGTTGTTAGAAACTAATACTCCAAGATCTTTTTCCTCTGTTATTTCTCTTGATATCTGTATTTTAAATACGTGCTTAGCTTTTTTATTGTTTCTACTCAAGTGCATTACAGCACATTTTTCTTCATTAAAATCTAATTTATGATTTTGGGCCCAATATTCCCAAATTTATTAATGCATCCTGCAGTTTTCAATTTCAGCTGAGTCACACTACAGATCCTAATTTTGTACTGTCTGCGAATTTGGAGAACTACACTCCATCTCCACTGGACATTGACACCAAATGAATGTTGAAAGGCAGGATCCCAATACGGATGCCTGTGGCACACCACTGGTGACAGCAGCCCATTCAGATGTATTCTTCAGATGCTTGGATTCAATGCAAAGAAGTGCAAAATAATGCACCTGGGAAACAAAATCCCAGGGGAAGAGTACACAAGAGGGGGGAGGTAGTAACAACAACAAGCATTTGTCAATGCTGAATGTTTGCTTGCTGGCATTAGCAGTGGAAGTGCAAGCGTTGGACAGATGCAGTATAGGAATGGCAGTGATGTACTGAACTGACACCAACTCCACCCCCACCCTGCAGAGATGGACAGGCATTGGGGCGTGCGTTTGGGTCATCATCCATAACGGTCACGACATTTCACCTCACCCTACCCTGCAGACACTGACAAGTGTCGAGGTGTGCCTTGGGGTGTTTGGGCTTTACACTCAACTCATTCCATGAGGACATATGCTGAAATGGGTGCAGTATAGGAGAATGGTGTGACCTCTGGGGCCAAAGAGTCCAAGGTGCACCTCGATGCCTGTCACTGGCTGCAGGGGGAGTGGAGGTGGGGGTGGAATGGCATGAGCATTACTGTCAACAGTTCCAAGTTACACCCCTGACACCTGTAAGTCCCTACAGGATAGGGCGGACGCCTGTCAGACCCTACAGGGTAGGGCGATATCATTGGTCAGAAACCCTAAGGCCCTGGGCATGTCTTGGTATTTTTACTCTGTTTTCAAAATGGGATTTTTAGCGACCCCAACGCATGAACAGTGACACTATCTGTTTGTTAACCGAAAGGTGATTTTGCACAGTGACTGCCCCATTAATGCCACAGGTGAGGAAACACATTTCCAACATGATGTGAAAAATGACCACTATACTGTTGATTAGGAGGTGTATAAAAATGGTAATGTTGAAAATCTGGAACGAAAATATAAAAAAACTAGTGAAGTCACGAGCGTGCATAGAAACTACGCAGCATACACCCTTAATGCAATTATTTGGGGAATTTTTTCACCAGATTTTCTATATAGGTATTTTGGTGACCTCCAGTCATGAACAGTGTTACTGTGATTTTCTTAATCTGTCCTGAACACTAATTTCCCACAGCGACTGCGCAATTCTGTGCTGGAAGTGCGAAAACACATTTTGGCCAGGATATGAAAAATGACAGCTGTATTGTTCATAAGAATGTGTGGAAAAATGCCAATGTTGAAAATCTGGAGTGAAAATATTACAGATTTGTGAAGTTACAAGGGTGCGTAGAAACTGCGCAGTTCATGCTCGTAACACAGTCATTTTATGCAGTATTGTGACCAAATTTTCAACATAGGCAGTTTAGGACCTCTGCTCATGAACAGTGTCACTGGGATGTTCTTAATCTATCCTGAACACTGATTTCCCACAGTGACTGCACTATTCTGTGCCAGAAGTGCAAAAACACATTTTGGCCGGGATGTGAAAAACGACAGCTGTACTGTTTATAAGGAGGTGTGAAAAAATGCCAGTGTTGAAAATCTGGACTGAAAATATTACAGATTCATGAATTTACGTGTGTGCGTGGAAACTGCACAACTCATGCTCATAACACAGTCATTTTGGGGAATTTTTTCACCAAATTTGCAACGTAGGCTTTTTGAGAGCCCACCTCATGAACAGTGACACTGTCATATCGTTAATCAGTCCTGAAAGGTGATTCCGCACAGTGACCACAAAATCACCTTTCAGGACCAAATAACCAAATGAGAGTCACTGAATTCATGAGATGGGGTCCCAAGAACCCCATGTTGAAAATTTGGTGCAAAAATTCGAAAAAATGACCGAGATATGCACCAAAGTTGAAAAAACCCTATTTATCCCATTATACAACTTACCGGCATTTCTTCAGTTCAAGGTTGGCTTTGAAGAGTGCAGACATGTTCCCGCTCCACCGCGGATGATCATTGTGCCAGCCTCCAGAGGTAAGTATGGGGTGAGGGGGGGTGTGTGTGGGGAGGTGGGGTATGCAGAGGGTGGGCATGGGTTGTGGGAGGGGGGCAAGAGAGTCAACGAGGGACCATTTTCTTTTGTTACAGGTTTTTTTTTTTATTTTACATGGACGATGTGGGACTTTTGCCATGCTGGGGTGGGCTCCCAGCATGGCACCTGGAAGTTTTGGAGGGGCAGTGGAGCCAACGGGGGATTGGGCTCCCCCTGTTGGCCATACAGTGTGGAGGGGGGACACATGAGGATGCTGGACTTCTGCCACGCTGGGGTGGGCTCCCAGCATGGCACCTGGAAGTTTGTTTTTTTGGGGAGGGGCACTGAAGCCAATGGGGATTGGACACCCTGTCGGACATACAGTGTGCTTGGGGGTGTGTGTATGAGTTGAGGGGGATTGGGCACCCCCTCAGCACACAACAAAGGGAGGCACGCATACAACCACTGCTACAATCAGCGGTGGTGACATGGAGGCAATTTGCATACTGCTGACGGCAGGGCAGTATACAAATTACCACACGCATTACTGCTGATTGTAGCGGTCATTTGCTTTTCAACTGTGTGCCACTGTACGTGAACTGCTGTCACAGACAGCTGGGACATTCATTGGTGCGGTGCAGCCACGCCTGCAAAAACGCTGAGGGCATTGGAAGCGGGGGTGCCTCACCTCCGAAAACTCTTATGGTGGCACTATGTTTCTTGCACATGCATGCAAGCAAAGATAAAAATGGAAAGGAGCCTGAGGGTAATTATATCAGATGACCTTAAAGTTAGCAAGCAATGTGAGAAGGCAGTAGGGAGGGCTGGGGAGATACTGGGATGTATAGGGAGAGGCATCACCAGCAGAAAACAGGAAGTTGTTATCCCTCTGTATAGACAGTTGGTGAGACCCCATCTGGAGTACTGTGTCCAGTTCTGGAGACCCCATCTCTGCAAGGACATAGATAGGATGGAGGCAGTTCAGAGGGGGCAACTAAAATGGTGCAGGGTCTGCAAGAGAAGCCATACGAGGAGAGACTAAAGGAGCTTAACATGTATACCCTTGAGGAAAGGGGGGACATGATAAAAACTTTTAAGTACCTCAGTGGAATCAACAAAATCCAATAGGGTAGCATCTTTCAGAAAAAGAGATGTGCAAGAACATGGGGGCACAATTTGAAGATAGAGGGGGGACGGCTCAGGGGCAATGTAGGGAAGTATTTTTTCACAGAGAGGGTGGTGAACGCATGGAACAGCCTTCCTGAGGAGGTTGTGGGGTCTAAAACTGTGGAAGAATTCAAGAATGCATGGAACAGACATAAGGCAATTCTAGAGGGGGGGGTAGGAAGAAGTAGGTTGTTGGTTAAGTAGGATCTGCAGCTTATCCAATAGGTAGGGAAATGGGCAGACTGGGTGGGCCAAGCGGTCCTTATCTGCCGTCAAAGTCTATGCTTCTTTGTTTCTATTCCCTCTTATGTTCGCTCTCTGTTTCCTGTTAGTGAGCCATGAATTTACTCATGCCACTATTTTTGTCAAAGGCCTTACTGAGGTCCAAAAAAATCTTATCCACATGATGCCCTTTATCCAAAGCCTTACCGGGCTTGTCAAAGAACTCTATCAAGTTCGTCTGACACGATCTTCCCTTGGTGAACTTGTGCTGTGTTTAATCTACTATATCTTCCTTAATAATGAATTCTTCTATCTTCTCTTTTAATACACCTTCCAATACCTTCCCTAGCACTGAAGTCAGACTTATGGGTCTATAGTTCTTACAATCTTTCTTGGAACCTTTTCTGAATATAGGGATGACGATGGCTTCCCTACAGCATTCAATCACAGAGCCATTATGAAAGGAAGCTTGAAAGATCCTAGTGACAGGTCCTGCTAGTTCTTCAGCAATCTCTTTCACCTCCCTTGTGTGAACCCTGTCTGGACCTGGTGACTTGTTAGGATCTAGTTTCTGAAGCCTAGTTTTAGTATCCTCTTCACTGAGAATTATCGGCTAATTCTCTCTATGTTTAGAATTCAGTAATATATCATTTACCTTATCATTAAAAAACAAACATAAATATGCATTCAACAGTCATTCGATTTGCTTATCGTCAGTGACCAATGTTCCCATTCTGTCCTCAAGTGGTCCTATTTGTATGCTGCCTCCTCTTCTATGGTTTATGTGGTTTTAAAATGCCTTATAATTATCATTCACCTTGCTCTTAAATCATAATCGCCTTTGCCCTTTTAATACTCTTTTTGCTTTTCTGAGCAACCTTCTTAAATTCTGTCCATGCCTCAGTGGAATTATTCTGTTTTGACTTTTACATACGAACATATGAAAGTTGCCAGCAGCAAAAGGCCATCCTGGTCTGTCTAGGCTGATCGAGATTGCAGCTAGCTCCCTATGCCTTACCCTTCTTTTTAATAATGTTTTTACCTTCTTACTAAACCAAGGTGGAATCCTTCTAGCTTTGTTATATTTATTTCTTACCAGAGCATATTTTCCAACTAAATAATCTATTTTCTCCATCATTATGTCTCACATTTCATTATAATCTAAATCGTCAGTGGTGAGATAGTGACAGCCCTGCACTGCCAGTGGACAGAAGCAGTGCCAGACCACAAAGAGTGTGCAGGGCTCCTCATTGGCACAAGGACTATATTATGGACAGCGACACAGACTGTGAGTTGTGCCAGCAGGATGCAGGCAGTATTGGAATTACAGGGGGGCTCAGCCCCACCCCCAGCTCTGAAGAGAGCCCCAGTAACTCATACATCACTGCCATTAACTTATAATGGGAAAGGGGGCTCAGTTTAAAGATATAACCTATATAGGCCCCCTAGATCCAAAGCTCTTAAAATTTAATTCCAACACTGGATGCAGGAACGTATCCTCATATTGGAGGGGTAATGTAATGGACCCACTTGGGCAGGCCCGTTCCCGCACTCAGAATCCTCACAGGGGAAGGGGCTCTGGGAACCTTCTGGAGAAAGGAGGGGCATTAGGTTCTAGTACCTTTTGTGTGTCCTGTGGGCTTGTGAATTTCTGGAGTGAAAGCCCCAAGCACAAACCAAGACAGACTTTGAGCAGGGCCTATAAACACAGGATTGTGCTGGCAGAGGGCAGATCTAGTGGAGATCTTATGGTGGAAAAGTCTGCAGTGCTGGGAGTGGGTGAAACATAGAAACAGACTTTGATAACACATAAGGACCACTTGGCCCACCTAGTCTGCCCATTCCCCTACCTATTGGATAAGCTGCAGATCATGCTTAACCAACAACCTACTTCTTCCTACCCCCCTCTAGAACTGCATTATGTCTGTACCTTGCATTCTTGAATTCCCCCACTGGTTTTGACCCCACAACTCCCTTTGGAAGGCTGTTCTACGTGTTCACCACCCTCTCCATGAAATAAATACTTCCTCAGGTTGCCCCTGAGCTATCCCCCCTCTGGCTTCAAATTGTGCCCCCTTGTTCTTGCACATCTCTTTTTCTGAAAGATGCTACCCTCTTGGACTTTGCTGATTCCCTTGAGGTACTTGAAAGTTTCTATCATATCCCCCTCTCCCTTTTCCTCGAGGGTATACATATTAAGCTCCTTCAGTCTCTCTTCGTATGGCTTCTGGAGCAGATCCGGCACCATTTTAGTTGCTCTCCTCTGGACTGCCTCCATCCTGTTTATGTTCTTGTGGAGATGGCGTCTCCAGAACTGCACACAATACTCCAGATGGGATCTCACCAACTGTCTATACAGAGGGATAACAACTTATTGTTTTCTACTGGTGATGCCTTTCCCTGTGCATCCCAGTATCCCCCCAGCCTTTCTTACTGCCTTCTCACATTGCTTGCCTACCTTTAGGTCATCTGATATGACTACCCCAGGTCACTTTTCATTTTTGCTGTTGTTTTACCTCTCTTCACCCCAACCCCCACCCATTGTATACTCTGCTCCTGGGTTTTTGTTTCCTAGGTGCATTACTTTGCACTTCTTTGCATTGAATCTAAGCTGCCATACTCTTGACCATTCCTCCAACCTTGCCAGTCTCTTCTCATCCCCCGTATCAGCCCTGTTGCAGATCTTTGAGTTGTCTGCAAGAGGCATATTTTCCTTCCGTCCTTGCAATGTCACCTATAATGACATTAAAAGGACCGGTCCCAGTTCTGAACTCTGCGGTACCCACTAGTAACCCCCTTTTTCAAGTGGACTCCGTTTACTATTACCCTCTGCATCCTGTTGTCCAGCCAAATTTTAACCCAGGTTACCACCCTGGGACCCACTCCCAGGCTGTCTAACTTGTTTACTAATCTTTTGTGTGGGACTATGTCAAATGCCTTGCTATAGTCTTGCTAGGCCACATCCATAGCCCCTCCCTGGTCTACTACTTTGGTCACCCAGTCAAATCTATTAGATTCATCTAACATAACCTTCCCGCTGTGAATCCATGTTGTCTTGGGTCCTGTGCCCTGCTGACCTCTAGGTACTCAACATTTCTTTCCTTCAGAAGTGATTTCATCATCTTCACTACCACTGAGTCAAACTAACAGGTCTGTAGTTTTCTGCCTCTGCCTTGCTCCCACTTTTGTGAAGGAAAATCACATCTACCCTTCTCCAGACCTCAGGTACCACACCATCCTCCCATGATTTGTTAAAAAGGGTAGTCAGTGGTGTCACTAGTTCTCCCCTTAGTTCTTTGAGAATTCTAGGGTGAATCCCATCAGGCCCCATTGCTTTGTCCACCTTCAGTTTTAGGAGTTCTTTCAGGGTGTAGCTGATCCATCCCTGGCCTCAAAGTGGAGAACAAACTGTGAACAGAGCTGCTGTTTCTGGAGTGGAAGACAGCGGAACCACTTGCAACATAGAAACATAGAATTTGACGGCAGATAAGGACTGCTTGGCCCACCCAGTCTGCCCATTTCCCTACCTAATGGATAAGCTGCAGATCCTAGTTAACCAGCAGCCTACTTCTTCCTACCCACCCCTAGAATCGCATTATGTTTTGTCCCATACATGTGAATTCCACCACTGTTTTTTGACTCCACAACCTCCTCCGGAAGGCCGTTCCATGCATCCACAACCCTCTCTGTGAAAAATACTTTCTTAAGTTACCTCTGAGGCAACCCCATCTTCAAATTGTGCCCCTTGTTCTTGCACACCTCTTTTTTGAAAGATGCTACCCTCTTGGACTTTGTTGATTCCTTGAAGTACTTGAAAGTTTCTATCATGTCCCCCCTCTCCCTCCTTTCCTCGAGGCTATACATATTAAGCTCCTTAAGTCTCTCTTCATATGTCTTCGGTGCAGACCCTGCACCATTTTAGTGCCCTCCTCTGGACAGCTTCCATCCTGTCTATGTCTTTGCAGAGATTGGGTCTCCAGAACTGCCGCAGTACTCCATATGGGGTCTCACCAGCTATCTGTACAAAGGATAATAACTTCCTGTTTTCTACTGGTGATGGCTCTCCCTATGCATCCCAGTATCCCCCAGCCCTCCTTGCTGCCCTCTCACATTGCTTGCCCACCTTTAGGTCATCTGATATGACTACCCTAGGTCCCTTTCCATTTTTGTTATTGTAGTATCACACCCCCATTGTGTACTCTTCCCTGTGTTTTGTTTCCCAAGTGCATTACCTTGCACTTCTTAGCATTGAATCTAAGCTGCCATACATTTGACCATTCCTCTAACCTTGCCAAGTCCCTTCTCATCCTTTCCACCCCACCTTGTGCATCAACTCTGTTGCAGATCTTTGTGTCATCTGCAAAGAGACATACTTTCCTTCCAGTCCCTCTGCAATGTAAGCATAAAGACATTGAAGAGGACTAAGTCTACTCTTGCTGATTCCCTTGAGGTGCTTGAAAAGCCTGCATTTGAGCAATGCTGAAGATATGCCATGGAGAGAAAGGCCAGGGGCTGCTGATACAGCTCCTGTAGCAGGTATTACTGCATGGTGCGGGTTGTCTTTGACCTAGGGGTTTGGAAGCCAGGATGTGTGAGGGTCATATTGAGGTCTCAAGTCCAGAAAGAGTGCAAGGAGGTCGGAAGGGTCTGCAGCCAGTGTCCAGGTAGCTGATTCAGCACATAGCAGAGGAAGAAAGACTACCTGCATTGTAGATCCCTGGGAGAACAGAGATCCAGTGGCCTGTTTCATCAGGAGGTGCCAACCTGGTCCAGGAACTATGAGTATGCCATAGTGAGGCATTGTTTCGAGGGATAGTGCCTGTTGTTTCACTGTGTTTCGCAATTTGGAGTATGAATACCCCATGTTAAAAGGTTTTCTGCCATTTAACTCATTATTACCTGGGCAGCCATTTTGTGTCAGGTAAACGATGGATAGTTCTGACTTCACATGGAGCTATTGGAGGTAATGAGTTAAGCAATTGCATGGCACACAGGGTCTGGGGAACGGATCACCTTGCTCTGTTTAAAGTGCACCAACACCGGCCAACCCATGGCAACATCTATGGGCCTACAGCTATTCTACACCAGCTGTACCCAGGGAGTGGGTTAAGGGAGCTCCCATTTGGGTTTGTTTAAAACCTGGTACCACGTGGAATGGGGTAGGTTTGGCCTGCCTAGGAAAGCACCTAAGAGAGCCATGTTTAAAGCTAACATTTGCACTAACCCTCCTTCTTGCCGGTGGACGGTTGTTAATAAAACTTTGTTATTCCATTAAAGTTGGGCTGGTTATTAACTCCCCATGTTGTAGAAAAATTAGTGGTTTCCATACTGAGACCCCAGTAGCCAAAACCCTTGTGGCTAAGTTGACTGGAATGTCTCCAGCACTAATCCCTGAACTGCAATTTACCAGATCATACCGGTTTACCAAAGGTGGTGGCAACACCACATTTACGGCCCAGAGCCATGCCACAGGGTCTGTCACAGATGAGTGGGATAAATATAGGGGTATATTAGAAAAGAGGTAGAGAGAGGATCACTGGAGATCAGATAGGGTCTACAGAGATAGAATAGGTAAGGACTTGGGGAAGGGGGATACAGATGAATGCCAACTGACCTTGAACCAGATTAAGTTGTTGGTGGTAT
This sequence comes from Neoceratodus forsteri, assembly GCA_016271365.2. Lineage (NCBI taxonomy): Eukaryota > Metazoa > Chordata > Ceratodontiformes > Ceratodontidae > Neoceratodus > Neoceratodus forsteri. Next base: position 131,155,481 of record CM028129.1, on the reverse strand, counting down.
TTTTAGTGAATGGGAGGAAATTTGACCAGGACACTGGGGAAATTCCCCTACTCTTGCTTCCTGTGAGCAAGGGGGACTCTTTTTCTTGCGGGACTAAGATGGCTTTCGTCCCGGACCCTGGAGGAGGTGGAGGTGATGCAACTCTCTGTTTTATGGTTTCTGCTCCAGATCTCCAGCCTACTGTGTCTGTTGGTTTGCCTAGTGATTGCAGTAATAATCAGCTAGACTCTGTGCCACACCTAGTTGTTCATACACCTCCTGATTCTCCTCCTGATTTTGGAACTACCACCCAGATTTTGGACCAGTATTCTCCTACAGTTCTTGGGACCAGTACTCACACTATGTCTCCATCGCATTTGAGACTGTTATATGAACAAAACCATTCTCTCTTAAGAGGCTTCATGCAGGAGGACGCACTGCACTCGCCCTGCCTACTATTTCTGACCAGGTTGAATTACACTCTGAGCTATCGCACACATCAGCAGCGGACTTCCTTACAGCTCCTACCTGTACGCTTCCAGCTACTGTAGGCAAGCTATCCTCTGAATACCCACGGAGTGCCAATTCCCAGACTCTGTGTGGTCCCCTGTTTCGCTCCTGCGTGCTGCGGGTTGCACTCATCCGCTTCCTGGTGTACCTGGTCTTCCCCGGCGTAGCGCACAAGACATTATGTGGGCAACACAGTCCCGAACAGCCTGCCGAATCCACTTCCTTCCCTCATTCATCCTCACCAGCTTCATTGCACCTACGCCCTTCCACTTCGACACGGATTTCTGCTGTTGGCCAACCAGCTCCTGAAACTCCGGGCCTATGCAAGCTAAGGATTCTGATTCGGTACTGCATCCTCCACTGGCAGTACTCTCTTCTTCGACAGCTGATTCTATTCCCCACTCGGATAACCTTCCTTTGCCTACACTAAGTACAGGTGAGGCTTTGACTGACCGTCCGTTTTGCCTCAGTGACTTGTTTCAGAACTTGGTTGAACCAATAACGTAGGAATGCAGTTTGTCTGAAATATTTTGGTGACCTCACTACTGCACCTGATAGAAAACTGTTCTGCATTCCTGTTGCGTGACTCTATGGGTATTTCAGCAAGTGAATTGTTTGCTTTCATACATGTTAAAGGGAATCAGTTTATGATTAAGTTTTAAGAATGTCTCTACTCTAGAGAAATTTTGGATTAAATATGATGTGGTGAAGTCACAGCCTTTATGGACCCCCTTTATGCTCATTTCTCTTACTAAACCTATGGTGAAATTGATTACTCTTCTTTTTTGTAATGAAGAAGTGAGCATAGCGGACGTTCAATACTGGCTTAAGCAGTGCTGTGAGATTCTCGAGGCTCCTCGTCCTATTTTGGACAAGGACCTTGTCTGGACAGGGGGTTGGAAGGCTAAGGTGCAACTGAAGCAGGATGACAGGGGTATAACTCATTTGCCAGGTAGTTTTATATAGGTAGGGATAGAGGTTTGTGTTTTATCCCGGTCAACCCCACCTGCCATAAATCTGGGTTCTCGGACGCATTTAAAGCCATACCAGCGAGAGCCACGGTGCACTGTTTGCTGGCCTATAGTCATGTGAGTCTCAGTTGCCCTAACCCACGGAGGTGTATTCTCTGTGATGAGTCCGGCCATACTTAACATCAGTGTCCGTGGGCTGACCATAATCGGTTGGACCATCCCCCTCAGGATCTGGTGGCCCTTATCACGGACTCTCAGACTCTGGTTCTTTGCCAGCGTGAAGGGGTCAGCCAGGACGTAGTGCCTCCCCCCCCCGTGACAATCTTCCCTCTGCCCTTCCCGCTCTTCCAGTGGCAGATCCTGTATTACAAGACCCGACCCTTCCCGGCACGGACCGGTGCCTGGGATTGTTGCCCCTCAATCCCATGCCACCCCTCCTCCTCTTGCTTTGGACCCCTACGGAGGTTTCTCAGAGAAAAAGGGTAAATACAAAGGTAGCGTAAGGCTCCCAGCCCTTCCCCAGACAATCCATTTTGACCAGGAATCGCTATCAAGCCCTGACCAAATGGAAGCAGTAGAGTGATATAATGGACGAGGAAAGTGACTCTGAATCTTCATAGGCCTCTTCCCTCCATTTGAACTACTCTGATTCAAGCAAGATCCTTCTCTACTGCATCTGACACCAGCGGCAATCAGCTGTTACTTGACTCCTCTTTGCCTAATTTTTCATGTTTTTCTGCTGGTTTTCGGTCTTTTTCTTTCTTCTTATGCTTGTGGGTTTGGGTCTTCGCTGCCTCACAGTTAATGTGTGCAGCATGATATCCCATAGAAAACTTCTTGCCTCTCTACAATATCTTTCAGATCTCCCGCATGATCTCTACTTACTTCAGGATACTAGGCTGAAGACTCAATATGAGCTGACCCAGGCTTCTGCTGGCTGGACTAGAGGCCCTTCCTACTGGTCTTCTGGTGAGGATAAATGTGATGGGTTGGGTATTTTGTTTTCTGGTTTTGACTGTACTGTTACGAGACTGGTTGACATTGTCCCTGGCCGTGCCTTATTGCTTGATTGCACTTTCCGTCACCTGCAGCTCAGGATTCTGAATGTTTATGCACCTCAGAGTATTGCTACTCGTTCTGACTTATTTCGGTTGTTGCAGCCTCATTTACATACCTCTAGACATCTTTATATGGGAGGAGGCTTTAAGTGTGGCCTCTCTCTGGCTGACAGAGGAGGCTCCACACAGAAGCTTTTCAGGGACTCTACTGCATTACGTACTATTCTCAAGTACGCCTCTCTTAAGGACGGTTATTGCGAGGTGCGTCCCAAGGGAACAATGACCTATCATAGAGGCCTTTTGGCCACCCATATTGATTTTATCTTTCTCTCCCAGAATGTCATGGTACAACAGGTGAAGGTTATTCCTTGCGAGACCTCGGATCACATGGCCATCTCGTTGCTTTGTTTTCCTTCTACGGCTTCTCATCCTCTTCTTGTTTCTTCGCGATGGAAGTTGAATAGCTACCTATTGTCTGAAGGCAGCATTATTTGAGACTGTCGGAAATTTCTGTTAGCCCGAATTTCGACTCTGGATGCTTACACCTCCCCTTTTACATTGGTGGGACGATACCAAATCGGATCTTAAATGCTTTTTTCTTAGGTATGCAAGGAGTAAATCTGTTTCCTCTTATCATCCGTATTTGTTATTGCAGCGACATTTACAGGATGTAATCTCCTAGGGCTGCTGAGACGGCACAATACTGCTCCCCCCTTATTGCTTCTTTGAAGACCCGGATGGAAGAGTATCAATATAACAGGGCTCGCTCACTGTGTCTTGAGGCTACTTGTGGCACCCACTCTTCTAAGACCTCTTTTGATATATACAAGTGCTGTTCTGACAGGGTGGCAGCCACGCACATTGAACGTCTTATTGACCCTGACTCTTCTAAGGTTTATGATACTATAACGTCTCTCCAGCTAAAGGTCTCTTCCCATTTAGCCAGTGTTTTTGGGACTCCTTCAGTGGCTACATCCGCTGCCACTTCCTTTTTTGATTTCCTGACCCCTTCTCCTCCTCTTGATCTTTGCACCAAGTTGACAGCCCTGATTTCCTTGTTAGAGGTGCACACGGCTATTAAGAAACAAAAGCGATGTACTTCTCCAGGGCAGGACGCCTTACTGCTGAAATTTATCAAGCTTTTTCAGATGTGTTTTCACCCATTCTTACTTTGCTCTTTAATACTATCATTGCTACTCATTCTGTTCCTCAGAATTTTTCAGATGTAATCGTGTTTCTGTTGTTTAAGAAAGGAGATAGGTCAGACATACGGAATTGGAGGCCTTTGAGTCTCCTGAATGTGGACTATAAGGTTTTTACATCCATCCTGCTTCACCGTCTTCTTCCTGTTGCATCCCACATCATTTCAGAAGTACAGACCTGTGCTATTCCTCACCACACTATTGTTTCCAATCTTTCCCTGCTTAGAGATGTCTCTGCCTTTAGCTCTTCTTCTTCTTCTCCTTTGCTTCTTCTCTCACTGGATCAGGAAAAGGCGTTTGATAGAGTGAATCATGACTACCTCTTTCAAGTCTTGTCTCGTTACGGTATTCCGGAGCGCTTTATTCAATGGATTAGATTACTCTATTCCACTGCCTGGATCCATCCTTACGTGAATGGCGCCTCATGCCCCCCCTTTTTGAGTCATACCAGGGTTCGGCAGGGCTGCCCTCTCAGTCCTCTTCTTTATGTTTTTCATATAGATCCATTACTTCGTAGACTCTTATGCCACCCATTGATCCCTCATTTGTCCTTTCCTTCTGGGTGCTCTGTCCCTACAGTATTGGCTTATGCGGACGATCTCTGCATTCTCACCACCCCGCACCTACAAGAGGTGGACTTATTCCTCCTCTTAATGGATTTCAAGCGTGTGTCTGGTTCTAAGCTTAATTATACTAAGAGTTGGCATTGTACCTCCAATTCCACCACCCCACATTCACTTCGCCACATTGCGGGAGTACTTGTACAATTTTCCCTGGTTAAAGTTTTAGGATTGTCCTTTGGTTCCCTGATGATGCCCACTCAAATTGGACTGTTGTTTTGGACAAGGCCTTTCATTTGGTTGCATCCTGGAAGGGTCATAGCATTGCAAAGAGGAAGCGGGTTTTGTTGTTGAAAACCTTAGTTCTTCCTTTATTTCTTCATGTGGCTTCGGTTTTTCCGGTCCCCTTTTCCTTGGAGGCTCGCTTGTATAATGTTTTCTTTCAGGGATTCTGGGGCTGCCATTTAAATCCGGTGAAACGTTCTTACACATATCTTGATTATTGCCACGGTGGGGTTCGGATGTTGAACCCCTTGGTGTTTGTTCACTGTTTGTTTATTAAGACTGCTATTCCCTACCTATTGAACACACCCCCAGTCTTTTGGATTTCTTTTCTTCATCATCATATTGCTCCATTGTGCGCCACCTGGTTTCTCCCCCCCTTTGGAAATTCCTCAGAACTTTCGTAAGTTTAAGCTCCCCCATTTTATCATCCCCACTTTTTTAAAAATCCGTCAGTGGTCTCTGACCCATATGTTGATTCTTTCTTCCTCACGGAAGCACACTTATATCGGTCTGTTTGGGAACATCCTTTTGGACCTTCGATTGCTCGTGATTCCCTAGGCGTTCAACTGGACTCCTCTGAGTTTTTCGCCAACTGACTGATCCATGAATCCCCCAAAGGGTTTGGGATGTAACCTAGCTTTCTTGTCATGACAGACTAGGTGTTCGTGGTAATATGAAGCATAAGGCTCATAAAGAAAGGACTTGTCCCCGGGATACGTACCTTTCCATTCCAGAGACAATGATGTATTTCTTTCTTGATTGCCCCTATTCACAACTGGTATGGACCCTTCTCCTCCATAAGTGGAAGGAAAGGCCCTTCCTTTTCTCACATATAATATTTTGATTTATGGTGTTTATCCCCTACTTTGGTTCATCATCATCCTAGTACTTACGTTTAATTTTTGCATTTTGTCACTTCTATTTGTGGCAGGCCAGATGTGCATTTTTACTACAACAGAAAGTGTATAGTCCTACTCAGATTGTCACCAGATTTTACAGGGCTTGCAGGCTATTTATAATTCTGAGAAAACCTCCATATCCATGAAGTTTTCACACTATTGGGACTTCTGTTCCTGGATTTTCTCCTAATGATGCAGTACTTTTTTGTGTTTTCTTTGCTTTTCTTCATTGTAATTTTGTATGATGTACTACTGTTCCTGCAACGTTTGTATACAATGCAATACTCCCCTACTCTTTCAGTGGGGAAGGGATGTGGTTATAAACTAATACGAGTCTTACTGCTTGTTATTCATGTATGCTGTAATACTTATTTTTGTTTTTTATTTCATTTATTATGGTATTTGTATGATGCCATACACTTTTGTATATTTTATCTTAAGTTTTACTGGATGATTCCCCTACTCTTATAGTGGGGATGGGATGGGGTTCAGTACAGCCACGGGTTATTTATGTTTGTAGTTCATGTAGCTATAGTACTCATTTCTGTTTTGACCTCCTTCATTATGTTATTGTATGATGCAATACGTTTTAGAATAATTTGTTTTCAATGCAACTTCCCTACTCTTTTAGAGGGAATGGGATGGGGTTATGTGCCCATGTGGATTGTTTTGTTTTGTGATCCATGTATGCTGTAATACTTATTTCTGTTTTTGAATTCCTTTCTTATGCTTTTGTATGAAGTCATATGATTTTGTATATTTTGTTTTCAGTTTTCAATAAAAAAATTCCCCTACTCTGCCGGTAGGGGGACTCGCTGTTCATTTGAGTGTCATTCGCTATCTTTGTTGCGATGGAGCAGGACGTGGAGAAGCTTGGAGTGCTGGATGCACCTCTACATGGAGATCTGAGTGAAGCTGATACCTTTTTTTGATGCAGACATTTGTTTGGAGAATGTAGTTGGCGGTTCTGAAGGAGCTATGGATCCGGATACTAGTATGGCTGTTACTGCTCTTGACTCGGGACCTGCTTCTCGGTATGACTCTGTGGGGGTATTGGTAGCCCCAAATAATTCTATTCAACATGCTTTTTCTTTGCCTGACACTCGTCCGCTTTGTTTTCTATTCCTGTTAACCCACCGGCTGTTACTGCCAGTAGCCAGTGTCTCCCTGGTGACGGCAGGGAGTTGTCAAGCGCCAGCCTAGAATACTCCGTGGCAGGTGTGTCAGGCCATCAGCTTGGCATTTCGACTCTTGCTCCATCTGTGGTTTTCCAGACCAATTCTCATGACCAGAATGGCGTTTCTGTGTTTTCTTTCTTGGCTACTAAATCTCCTACCTAGGACAAACTCTTTGCTAAATCTGCTGCTTTGTGGGCTGATTCTGAGATGAGCGATGCTGAGCCATGGACTGTGGAAAAGTCTTTACATGTAGCTGGCTGGGTGAAGTCTCCTGCCTCGCAACAGTGGACTTCTGGATTTGCTCCAGTTTGTATTCCTGGGGTTCGGTTGCATACAGAACTGCCTGGTAATGGCCCCTCGGTGCCTCAGAACTCCCCTGTGACTGAAGGTACTGTTTTTGATAGCGGTCCTGGGACTGACTTAGAACTCACTCCTAATGCTAAATTAAACTTTGAGAATATGGCTCTTTTGGGTACTTGTGGTGTGCATAACAAATCGCCCAGACATCCTGTGAGCACGGGTCCTGATTCTGTTACTTTGCCTTTGAAGGATGATACTGGGGTCCTGATTCCTCTCCTACAGATGATGGAGGACCTCATCCCAAAACTATGCATCCTTCTTTCAGAAGAAGATGCTGCCTGCTAAAGGCATAATGCTGTATGCATTATCCACAAGGGGTTTGGAAGTTTTTCCTGGCGGGGGTATGTGGGAAAAGTATTGCTGAAATCCAGTTTGTGCTTTAATGCTGCGAGCTGTATGCTCTGATACAGGTCTCTGGGAGCTCTTATTTGATGTGAGCCTCAAGCTGCAAAGTGGTTTGGAAGCCTTTTGGTTGTGGTGCCATAAAGTTAAACATGCTCCTTTATGGTCCTCTTTTGATGTGGTTCCCCTGACAAAACCAGCCCAAAAATCTGTCACTGTTCTTTTCCGTAATGAAGGGGTTAGTGTTAATGACTTGCTTTTTTGGTTGAAGCAACGCTGTACAGTGCTAGGTCACCCAGAAGCCATTTTTGATGGTGAAAATATTTGGACAGGGGGTTGGAGGGTTTGGATAATTTTGAATTATGTTGATGGGTCCTTGCAGCATTTACCTAACTCCTTTTTTCTCGGGGTGGGGATAGAGGGGTCTTGTTTTATCCTGGACAGCCTAAAATGTGTTACAAGTGCAGTGCACCTGGGCATATCAGCAACGTTTGTGACAAGATCTGATGTTCCCTCTGTGGAAAGTTAGGCCATTTTTATTCACAGTGTACTGAGGAGGTTTGTTGTAATCTCTGTGGTGTGCATGGTCATTCCTATATGACTTGTGATCAAGCAGCATTTACTAAGTCTGGGTCAGGAAGTCTTGAAGAGCAACGGTTGTTGGTGGCTGTGGCTCAAAGGGAACATGTGAAGAGGTGTGAGACTGCTTCTCAGTCACAACCCTCCATAACTCCAAGTCTGGATGTTCCTTTGGATGTGCCTCCTTTGGCCCCCTCCTGAGTTTAGTTCGGACCCACCGTTGGAGGTTGCTCCTACGGAGATACTGGCTAAGGAATTTCCTAAAGATGTATCACTGGCCCCTCTGGATGGGGTATCTCTGGATGCCCACCTTCCCCCTTCTTCTGCGATGCCCCCCGATGGCTGTTCCGGTGGTAGATCCTGAACAGCGAATGACTTGGCGCAGGAGTTGGAGGCAGCCTGCTTCCAAGGTCCCTAAGATTTCTGAGACTAAGACCTCCAATCGATTCCATCCCCTTTTTCAGGACTCTGGTGTGGTGGGGCATGACTCTGAGGCATCATCTGAAGATTCCCACTGTTTTGAGCCTCTTTCTAATTCAGAGTCTAGTGAGTTAGGAGATGTCAGTGATAAACTGGTGGGCCCTAAGAAGAGTGCCACTACTGCTAAAGGGAGGAAAAAGGGGGCTTGCTGGTAAGTCCAGGCTCGTAAACCTCCTGAGTCCTCTGATGTGTCAGATTCCTCAATTGTCCCTGTTGACGATTAATGTCAACAGTATTAAAAATGCACAGAAACAGAGTGGGGTTTTTTCGCATCTACTGTCCTCTACTGCAGATATCATTTTTCTGCAGGATACTCGGCTGCGCACACCTATCGAGCTTCATCAGGTACAAGCTGAATGGTTTAACGGACCCTCATATTGGTCTCTTGGTTTGGGTCTTTGTACTGGGGTGGGAATTTTATTTACTTCACATGTTCAACTTCTTAAATTGTTAGATTTGATCGTTGTGAGGGTTCTGATTTTGGATGTTAAATATCGGGGTGCTTACTACAGGTTGATTAATGTTTATGCTCCCCAATCGAAAGCAGAACGAGTAGAGGTTTTTCTCAACATTTAACCTTTCCTTTTCTAAGCTCAGGCTGTGATATGGGGGGTGATTTTAATTGTGGTCTTACCTATCAGGATAGGGGCAGTGGTACATCTACTAGGAAAGTTTTTTGTGATATGTCCTTCTTGCATTCCACTGTACAACTGGCAAATCAGGTGGATACCTATAATTCCTTTCATAAAGTGGGTAAGCCTACCTTTCAAAGGGGTGTACATGCCACTCGCATTGATTTTGTTTTTGTTAGCAGGGGACTCCCTATTACAAATGCTCAGGTTACTTCTGTGGAGTTTTCTGATCATAAGGTGCTTTCTGTGATACTAGGGTCTCCAGAATTGCCTTATGAACCTGGTATTTGGAAATTGAATATGTTACTTCTTGCTGAAGACCCCATTCTCCACCAGATCTTGTATGCTGTCAGTGGACAGAAGACTTTGTTTGAAATGTTTGACAACCTTTTCTTGTGGTGGGATTGTTTGAAATATGATCTCGAATCTGTTATCAGTTAGTAGACATAAGTCTGATTCTGAGAAGGTTAAATACCTGCAACAGAGAAAACAGTTCCATCATTAGCTCAGTCCACTGGTCATGATTTTGGGAGCCAGATTGCTGCGATTCAAACTCTAATGAGGAACTTTCATGAGCGTCAGATGGCATCTCTTACAGTGCAGCAGCAGTTTGGCACACAGGGGAAACTGGAGACTGTCTGTCCCTTTATTAGTTGTAGGGACCGGATTCGGAAAAAGAAAATGTTGGCAGTTTGGGATTCTGATGGGGTGACGGCTACATCTCAATCTGACATAATGTGGGTGGTTTCCCATTATTTAGGGACCCAGTTTGTTAAATCTGTTACTGACTGGACTGCTTTTTCTCATTTTTTTGGTTTGTTGAATATTCCGTTTATTCCTAGTGATGCAGTGTCTGCCTTGACTTTGGCTGTTTCCTCGACGCAGTTCTAGCCTTACCTAGTGTTCAAACAGGAGTTCAGCATGTTTGCAGTTCATTTGCATCACCAGGTAAGGAAAAAGGTCCAGCTCCCCATACAATGCACAGGGGAAACGCCAGACCTCACCCAACAACTAACACACCGAAATCTGGCCAATGGAAAATCATGTACACAAATGTTCGCAGTCTGAGAAACAAGATCCCAGACCTGCAGGCAATAATGACAGAGGCTAAACTGGACATGGTAGTAATTAGCGAGATGTGGTTTACCAGTAACTACACTTGGGAGACCTCAGTACCTGGCTATGTACTGTTCAGAAGAGACCGAGGTGCAAAAGGGGAGGGGTGGAGTGGCCCTGTATGTCAATGAAAATATCAAAGCTATGGAAATTCAGAATACACATAAGGAGCCAGAAGAACTGTGGGTCAGCCTGGAAACAGGAAATGGGACAGCCATAAGAACTGGGGTTGTCTACAGGCCCCCAGACCAGGGGAAGGACATAGACACATTACTGTTAGAAGATATACAAAACATGACAGCTAAAGGGGAGGTTCTGATAATGGGAGACTTCAACATGCCAGATACAGATTGGTCAATACCAGCAGGAACATCTGCCAGAACTAGACACATGGTGGATCCCCTGCAGGGGGAGGGCCTCAAACAACTGATACAACAACCAATAAGAGACACAGCTATCCTAGATCTAGTACTGACTAACAGGGAAAGGATCACAGATCTCCAGGTAGAAGGTCACCTGGGGGCCAGTGACCATCACATGGTATGGTTCAGTTTGGCCACTACAACTAAATCATCCCATTCCAAGGTAAAAATATGGGACTTCAGAGGAGCTGACTTTGATAAGATGGCCAACAGAGTTAAGCTAGCCCTGGCAAAGAAATACAGGTGAGGGGTACAGGCAAAGTGGGCAAGCATTAAGGATGCAATACTTGAAGCAACATCCCATTGTGTTAGAGAAAAGGAAGTGCAAAAGAAGGACACCACTTTGGTTCTCAAAAAACAGTAGCAGAAAAGGTCAGAGCCAAAGGCTGGCCTTCAAGAAATATAAGGGAACGCAGCGAGATGAAGATAGGGAGGCATACCAAACTTCCCTAAGGGAAGCAGGGAAGGCAGTAAGGCAGGCAAAGGCCCAAACCGAGGAAACACTAGCACAGACAGTAAAAGAAGGTGAAAAGACTTTCTATAGATGCATTAGTGAAAGGAGAACGTCCAGAGGGGGTATTGCTAAGATCAAAGGAGATATGGGAGCATGTGAGGAGGAGGACCATGTAAAAGCATCTATCCTAAATAGATACTTTGTTCAGTATTTACTGAAAAAGAAGGTAGGGCAGAGCCTACAGCTCAACGCACATGGACACAAGGGGACGGAAGTGAGCATTTGTCCCTTCACAAAATAAAGGGGTCCTACAGTCGATAAGCTCAGGGTGGACAAGGCAATGGGACCTGATGGCATACATCCCAGGGTACTAAAGGAGCTAAGGGTGGAACTAGCAGAGCCATTATCGAAACTGTTTAGTGAGTCTCTGAGCACAGGAGAGGTCCCAGAAGACTGGAGAAGGGCTCATGTGATCCTGCTCCACAAGAGTGGTAGCAGGGAGGAGGCAGGGAACTACAGACCAGTCAGTCTTACCTCCAGTAGTGGGCAAGATTATGGAGGCACTCCTAAGGAAAGGATAATGCAACACCTGGAATCCATAGGAGCAGGGATCCAAGACAGCATGGGTTTACAAAGGAAGGTCCTGTCAAACTAACCTCATAGATTTCTTTGACTGGGTAACCAGAGTGGTGGACCAAGGGGGAGCAGTTGATGTCACCTACCTTGACTTCAGCAAAGCTTTCAATACTGTTCCACATAGAAGATTGATTAATAAGCTGGGTAGGCTCGGGGTGGGTCAGATGTTGGTCAACTGGGTGGCAAACTGGTTGACAGGCAGAAAACAGAGAGTGGTGGTAAATGGTATACAGTCAGAAGAGATGCAGGTCACAAGTGGGGTACCTTGGGGATCAGTCCTGGGGCCAGTCCTCTTCAGTATCTTCATCAGTGACATTGCAGATGGACTGGAGGGTAAGGTTTGTCTGTTTACAGATGACACCAAGATCTGCAACAGAGTAGATGATCCCGATGGGGTGGGCAGAATGAGAAGAGATCTGGATAAACTAGCAAAATGGTCGGAAGAGTGGCAACTGGGGTTTAATGCAAAGAAGTGCAAGATCATGCACATAGGGAAGAGAAACCCTGAAGCCACCTATAGGCTGGGAGGGGAGTTGCTGGCAGTCACAAGGGAAGAAAGAGACTTGGGCATCATCATCACCGATGACCTGAAATCATCCAAGCAGACCACTAAAGCAGTAGGTAAGGCTAGAGGATGTTAGGGTGTATTAGTAGGGGTATCACAAGTTGGAAGAGGGAGGTAATAATCCCTCTTTACAAGACACTGGTTAGGCCCCATCTGGAGTACTGCGTGCAGTACTGGAAGCCACACCTTCACAAGGACATTAACCAAATTGAGGCAGTCCAGAGAAGGGTAACCAAAATGGTGCAAGGACTGCATCAGAAAACATATGAGGACAGATTGATGGAGCTCAATATGTATACCCTAGAGCAAAGGCGGGAGAGAGAGGTGATATGATCGAAACATTCAAACACCTTAAGGGCATTAACAAAGTGAAAGAGTCTAACATGTTTCAATATAAGAAAAATAGCTGGACAAGACGACACAGCATGAGATTAGAGGGAGGCCGATTAAGGGGTAATGTGAGGAAGTTATTTTTCACAGAAAGGGTGGTGGATGCATGGAACGGCCTACCTCAGGAAGTGGTGGATATGAATACAGTGCACGGCTTCAAACAGGCATGGGATAGGCATAAGACAGCAATACAGATGAGTATGAATAAATAGGCCATTGACGGAGCAAAGGCCGATGGCACATTTATAAGGAAGAAAAAGAAATGGGCAGACTGGATGGGCCTTGTGGTCCTTATCTGCCATCTACTTCTATGTTTCTATGTTTCTAAGGTTCCTGACCTTGATGGCCTTCCTGCTGAGCTTTACAAACTGATTGTTCCTATTCTTTCGCAGGGAATTGGCTTTGGTTTATACTTATATGTTGAATACTGAGTCCCTCTCTTTGGACATGACACTTGGGGTTGTGATGCTTTTACATAAAAGGGTGTTAGAGAGAATCTGGATAATTGGAGGCCTATTTGTCTTTTGAATGTTGATTTTAAGATTCTGATGAAGATTTTGTCACGTCGACTGTCTAAGGTTGCCTCTTCTGTCTTTTCACAGTTTCAATCTTGTTTTGTTCCAGGGAAAAGGATAACTGATCAATCGTTATTGTTGTGTGAAGTTTTTGTTTCTGGGGCCTTTCCTGATATGAATGGATATGTGGTGTCTCTCGATCAAAGAAAGGTTTTCAATTCTGTTGACCATGATTTTTTATGGTTTGTTTTAAAGTTTTATGGAATTCCTGAAGTTTTTATCTGTTGGTTACAGGCCATTTATGATCTAGCTATAATCAAACCTTTGATGAATAGCTTTCTGGGTCCTCTGATTCCAATACGTTGAGGGTACGTCAGGGTTGCCCCTTGAGCCCGTTGCTTTTTGTTTTAGTATTGATCTTTTGCTTGATTGTTGAGCGATGTTCGATTTTTTACTCCTGTTTCAGCTTGTCTGCATCCTCTTCATGGAAGGCTGCAGCCTATGCTGACAATATTTGTTTAACCCTTAAATCCTCTACTGACATTTTACGGGCTATTGAATTTGCTCCTATTATGAAGCTGCTTCTGGGGTTACTTTGAATAAACAGAAGTGTTTGATAAAGCGTCTTGGGGTGGGTACACCTGATCCCTGTGTTGCTGGTATTACCATTCAGGATAGGCCTCTGATGGTTTTAGGGATTGTTTTTGATACTGATCATCTGGACCTCCTCAATTGGGACATTAAGCTGAGGCATGGTAAACTTTTGGTGGACTGTTGGAATAAATGTGTTATGGGAAAACAGAAACGTGTTCATTTGGTTAGAACTTGTCTTTTGCCACTTTTCCTGTATGTCAGTCTCGTATTTTCTCCCCCCCAAAGATCAAGATGCCGTTCTCTATGGATTGTTCTTTTCAGCGATTTGGGGAGCAGACTGAATCCATTAAATGTAATGTTTTATACCTTAAAGTTTCGGATGGGGGTCTCAATATACATGAACACTGTGCTGTTCTTTTTCTTAATTTTGTGTTTACTAACCTCACCCACTATGTCATAAAACTCTGACTTGGTGGATGGCATTATGGACTGATAGACTTAAGGCTTTATATACGGTTGGGTTTCCAGTACTTTGAAGTATTTATATCAGTTTTGTATTCTCCCAGTATTATAGAGAGGTGTTTGTTCGTTTGATGCAATGGGGTATCGTATATGAGGATGTTTTCCATAAATCTAAAAAATTGTTATATGCAAAGGTTTTGGCCTCCACTTTCACTGACATTGGTACCTTTCCATTATGTCCTCAATCTTCAGTTCCCAATGTTTTCGGATCTTCGTAATGAACAGATTCCTGTAAAATACTGGGATGTGTTATAGCTTTGTTGTCATGACAAGCTAAATGTTAAGGCGAATCTAAAACATAAAGCTTTGACCGAATGACAGTGTGCTAGGCCTGCATGTCTAGGACAGTTGGAATCCATGCCTCATTTATTTTTTACTTTTTCTTTTATTCACTCTTTTTGGGGTTACTTAGCAGGGTGTTGGGGTATGCCACTACTGAGGACTCTTTCTTATGATAATTTGATTTATGGGGTATTTGATTGGGAATGGTCTCACTGGGATATCAATACGTTGAATGTCTTATTTTCTGTCATAAAGTGGTATGTGTAGAATGCCAGATGTTTGTTTACAACAAAAATTGCTCTCTTGCAAGGACCTTTCAGGCTGTATTCTAAAAGAGGTCCATAGTATTTATTTTCAAGAAAAATCCTTTCAGAATGTTTTGTATATTGAAAATGTTTGGCAGAATCTTCCTTGGGTAACTTATTCTGATGTTCCTATTACATGATGGTTTTGTGGACTTTGTTGAGATTGTATGATTTGTTATCTTTTTGTTATTGCTGTTGTGTTTGAATATCTAATAAAACAAAATTCCCCTACTTATTTGAGAAGTGTCATGGGATATTTAACATCCACCTGAACTACCACCGAACAGGCAGATGGGACCTCAGTTTAACGTCTCATCCGAAAGACGGCACCTCAGGGGTGCAGCACCCTCCTCATGCTGCACTACAGTGTCAGTATTGGGATATTAACCCAAGTGCGTGGTGTGGGGATAGGACCCACAGCCTTTTGATCTCCTGGCCTCAGAGGTGAGTGTGCTACCTGCTGAGCCAATGTAAACTCATTTGGGACAAAAAAATGAATAGAATCCACTATTTGGGGTACCTGTATTTGGGAATTAGATTTTTTAAATAGCTTACAAATGGAAGAAATACCTTTCCCAATCTGTCTAGGCAGCCAGGGCTAGTCGCAACTCCCAGCCCCCACCCACTCATCTCCTACTCCTCTTGTCCCAAGAAAATACATACATTTCTGCCATATTCCCTGCTCACTACCAGACACTGTCTTTCATTTTATACCTCCTGCCCTAAACTGAACCCCTTGTGGGACCTTTATGGTTCAAAAAATGCCCCTGGTGCTCCCTTGACCTCCAGTCTATGATGGGGGGAAGTAGGCAAACCTGGCCACTCAGTTGAGGTGCCCCCCTCCCACCACCCTACAAGTCTTTAGTATGATTATGATTCAAAACACACACACACACACACACACACACACCCCTCCAGCTGGGCCATTATGGGCAAATCAAATATTATATGGCCTTTTTCCCCAGTCGATGATTAAGTAGGACAATATCTCAATCCCAACTATTCAGTCAGCTCTCCCATCCCTGTAGTGCCAGCTGTCTTTTAAAGTATGAACTGAACTTCAGTGCGCTGGGGCTGGAGGGGTGGGAGCAGTGCAGTCTTCTTAGCAGCACTCAGTGATAATAATCAGACTGCCACAGTGGAGAGCAGATGGACTCGTCAGTTTAATACCAGCAAGAAGCAAAACTTGTTTCAATAGAAGAAAACAGGACAAAGAGCACCAGTTCACAATTTGGAGGGGGGGATCAGGTTTAGAAAGGTTGTGAAAATATGGAACAGCCTACTCTGGGGGTGGAGTGTAGGATGACAGCATGGAATCGATGAAAGGCAGATTGAAACACCTGGAGAAAAAAGGCATTCAAGTGTATGACAGGTGAGCAGCAGCATAGCATCCCTGAGAAGTAACCCAACAAATGGCTTATGGGGCGAGAAAACCAGATGAACTATGGTCAACATTCATGTCAACTTACAGTAAAACATATTCATTTATAAATAAGAAAACACTCCTGTTTTCATATGTAATTCCTATAAAGGTAACGGCGGGGGGAGGTAGTGGAGCATCTATCTGACCTACTTTGTCTATCCTGGCTTTCTGAATTCTTTCTCTGTTCATTACTGGCCTTTAGTAATGGCTGATTATACATGCCCTATCTTTAATTGCTCCCTCTTTTTTTCCTAACACGCTTAACAAAGAATTGTTTAACTGATTAGAAGAGATGAGATGTGAGGAGCTCCGTGTCCCACCACTGCTCCCCCAATTGACTGATTTGTTGTAATAACGCTACGTGCTTAATTTTAATATGGCTGGTACTAATTATTATTGTTTGTCTTTGACGTGCAATGATTAATGATTCCTCTCCTCTGCTATAGGACGTTACTTACTGTAGCACTCCAAGGTAACACAAGAATTACAGGCAAGCACAATTAGGCATTAAACAGAGATTTATTCCTCACATCTGGAAAGACACAGTGTCCTGGTGCTTCAACCAGCAATTGTTCTTCATCAGGATACATGCGCATATTTCATAAGAAAGAGGCCCACTGGCCCACCAAGTTCCTTGCCCATCGTCTCAGTGGGAATGTTTTGCCAACCTTTTTTCAAGGTAGTTCTGCAGGCTAAATTTGATGGTAAAAGCAATTAGTAATCCAGGTTGAGCCTGATGATAAAAGTAATTTAAACTGAAACCACCTACTCTAAGTCTGTTCCAAGCATGGGTGCTTGGGTTCTCCTCAATCTGTTCTGTTTCCACTTTTTAGTATTTCAGAAATTCTGATCCGAGTCTGAGTAGGGTATTGGAATGAAATCAGTGACAGAATCAGAATTTCCAATTCTGCATTCTAAGACCAATACCTACACAAACAGGTGTCCACTCCACACCCTGCCTGTGTGACCTCCCCCTTCCTCGATCCTTGTGTCCCCCTTTCTCCTGGGGTTCATGGTCCCTACTCCCTCTCCCAAAATGTGCCTTGTATTCATTGCATGGCTGGCTGCTGTGGTCCTGTCCAGTTGGTGCCATTGGAACTTCTCATGGTGGGCTGCTGGGTTTGGCTCCACCATTGATAGCAGCATCCTGGATGCTGGATACTAGCCTATTACAGCTCCCATCCCCCAACCCACTGCTGCCACAGCCACTACCCACAGTTATCCCAGCCAGCCCAGTAGGTCTGGGTAGTGGTCATGCCATTCAGAGGACTCACTGCATCGTTACAGGCAGGTCTGGCCATCACAGCAGTCCTCCAAGTCCGACCCATCCTGTAGCACCCAATTGGTTGGTAAGATAGGATACCAAATCTACTAGGAAAAATATGGGGGTTGCCTGACTTACCAGCTCCACATCCCAGGTGCCCAGCAGACACCTCCATTGCTACTTGAAATAGAGGTGTCTGCTGTGAAGTAGGCCAGGCCACCCCAAACTTTCCCAGCAGTCTCGGTTGTATCTGTTGGATCAGTACAGTTAGGGTTCAGAAAGGCTAGCCTCAGAGGAGGACTTGGATTTATTTGCTGCTGGAGCTGTTATGTGCTACTGCCACACCAGCAGGAAGGAAGAATTGGTAATACAGTGGGAATCTATTCCGGCCAAGTTGGGGGGAGGAATCCTCAGAGACGACCACTAGCCTCAAGCCTATTGGCTGCCAGGCCAGCAGCATGGGACACCCTCCCTATGAGTCCTTTATTTCACTGGCGGAGGAGTCAGTGAACTAACTCGCATTGTTATCAAGCCAGACAGAACAAGTACTGGACTGGACCGTCCAACAGACCATCATCTTCCCTCAGCACTCAATCAATGTTAGGGGGGAGAAGGGTTGGTCTATGAGGAAGGAAGTGTCTAGGGACAGGTCCCTCTCTTGTTTAACCTGATGTGAGGATGTTTCACTTTATTGCACTGTAGTCAGATAAAGAATCAGTATCCGACCCTGATTTTTCAGAATTTGGATTTTTGGGCTTTGATGCCAAAATCCTGAATTCCAAAAAACATCCAAAATCCAAGTAAGCCAAATCCATCGGACAGATTCTGAGCAATCCTACTGTAGCTCCAAGTGTTTACCACTTGCTTTATGAAGTAGTTCATCCCAATAATTCCTGCAACTCTTCCTTCTTTCAAAGTTCTTGTGTGTGGCCTTGCCCTTTCATCCTAATCCATGCTGAAGAGTTGATTTTAGTCTGATGGTGTCGTCCCTTTCTGATCTTTGAATACGTAATCAGATGTGCCAGCTCTCTGTAAAGAGAATAGTCAATACAGCTGGGATGTGGAAATCCAGCTGCAGACGGCCACTTAACTATACTCAGTTGCCTAGCCTGGTGGGGGCTCTGTACTATCATGGGAAGGCCAAGGATTAATTATTGGTCGGTAGTACCCTGCTGTGGGCTGGTAGTATTCAGGATGTGTTATGCTCTGACCTGGGAGAGAGAGGTGGTGGGGGCAGTGAACGCTTGCCTGTTTTATAACACTTCCTATGGTGGGGAGCTAGATGGCATTGATGTTGTTGGTGATCACAGCAGGTTTTTCTGCCTACAGGAGTGTCACTAGTGGTAGCCTATCTGGTGATTGGGTGGGGGGAGGGTTCTAAGGGGACAGAAAAAAAATACTGACCATAGTAAGTAAGCAATAAAGCACACCAGAGTGTGTGACTTGCTGGGATAATGTCACACCCTGTATGCATCACAGACTGAGTGCCTTCAACCGGTTCCATGTCAAAATGACGACTTTTCAAGGGTGACCCATGAAGACAGCGAAACTTCCGCAGCACAACAGATTACTACAAAGTCTGTTTCTTGTGGGGGGCTTTGACCTCCACACCCACCTAGTGGGGGAGCATCACCCCCCATGCCCCCCTTTATTTACTATATTAACTCCAGGGGGGGCATACCTCAGGGACAGGGAGAACTGCCTATCGCCCAAAAGTGTTGGTGCTGTGATTCCCTTGCCCTCTTCATGGGTTGCCCTTGAAAAGTCACCATTTTGATGTGCTATCCTTCAACCATCTGAGAAGTGGCATTATCCCAGGACACCCCAAGTGCCTTGTTGCAATTGTAAAATGGATCTATTTACATGTTTACAGTTATAAGTAGGCTGTTTTGTGGCTTGTAGGCATTAGTTTCACCTGTGAGACTGCTCTAGGATAACATCATGGTGAAACTGGCTCTCACCATCACCTTTCAGCATTTTTAATTCATTTTATAATGTTGTTTATTCTGAAGTGTGTGAGTTATACAGATAGCAGCATCAACCCTGTGATGTTTCCCAGGATAAAACTTTAGAATGTTAAAGTTCAAACTCTGTATTGTGATCACACTCCTCTGACATTCCAACAACAGATTTGTAGCAGAAGAGCAGAAGAGAGCAGTGAATATTCAACTTATGCAGTTAGAAATTACAACTTACTACAGTAGATGATAAACTGTAAAAACTACAAAGGCTGAAATTGTAAAATGCTCAAGCAAAAACATTTTTAAAACATTTGATCCAACTTGACTTGAAGAACCATTTTTATGAGGGTTCTAGAAGGGGAGGTAGGAAGTACTTGTATGACCCACAAATACACTCTCTAGAAGAAACATCATTACTATGGCATTTTTTTTCTAACAAAGAGAGTGTGTTTGCGATGGCATACAAATAGCAGACTCCAAGTAGTACTTGGAGGGCAGAGTCTAGAATCTATTAAGGAAAAATATTCTGAAGCACAGAAGTACCAAAGCTGGCACCCCTTCTAGCTTGGATGTCTAGAAAGCAATAAGTGAAGGTGTGTACTGTATACAATGTGGTTGCCTTGCAAACCTCTACCAAGGGTACACCTTAGTGCTGCCACTGTGGCACGTGTAGCTCTGGATAAATATGCCCTTAAACCTTTTGGCGGTTCCTTGCCAGACTTAGTATGTAGAAATTCAATACAAGATGCAATCCAACAAGAGATTTCTTTTTTTGTAGCAGGCTTAGCTTTTCCTGCCCCACCATAATTTACACAGTTGCTTTTTTTTCAGCTCTGTACCGTTCAGTCCTTTGCATGTAGAAACTTAAAACCCTACTGAAGTCCAAGCTGTGAAGTGTCTCCTCTTCTATATTGGTGTGAGGCTTTGAAAAGAGCTGAGACAATGTTACAAGCTGATTCATGTGAAATGAGACACCATCACCTTCTCAATAACCTTCCCCAAAGGGGGAAGTTAGAGATTGGTCTGTAATTCACAAGAACGTCAGGGTCCAATAATGGTTTCTTCAGAAGGGGTCTAACCATCGTCTTTTTTAAGGCTGTAGAAGACACCTAGAGACCCATTAACAATCATAGTAAACACTGGACCCAGGAACTCAACACAGCTGAGAATAAGCCATGTAGGTCCTGGGTCCAGAATACAGTTGGTAGGGTGCAAACTGAAGACTACCTGAAGTACCTCAGCCTCTGAAACCAGTTGAAACTCATCCCAGGTAGGCAGATTTACATCACACATGGAACAACCACTGATGGCCAGAGCTGGGCCACCCAGGGAGATACTCTATCTAATGGCCGACATCTTGTCAGTAAAAAATTGACCAAACTGCTTGCATTTTTCTGCAGAAAACACCCTAATGGACTGCAGACAGGGAGAATTCAGTGACCTGTCCACAGTGTGAAAGAGCTAAGCTGGATTATTTTTCCTTGCAGCAATTTATCGTGACAGGAACTCTACCTTATTCAGACCAAATTGCCCGCTGATGTACAGCATAGTGAATTTTCAGCACCAATTCATTCTCCATTACAGATGTGGAAAATTGGAAAATTTCGTTACAGCAAAATATTTCTAGAAATTTGCCCTTTTCACAGAATTTTTCGTGGAAGCAAAATTCAGAATTTCGCTAGTGGAATGTGAAATTTCACCAGCAAATGGCAAAATTCTCCTTTGGCCGGTGAAATTTCACCACTTTTTCCGGTGAAATTTGCATTTCACAGGTGAAATTCTGCATTTCGCACCAGCTAAATATTTCACATAACGAGTGAATTTTGCAAAATATTTTTCGCAGCAAAATTGCCGATTTTGCAGAAATTTCGCCTGGCAAAATATAGTTTCACAACATCTCTATTCTCCATAGAGCCATCGACCTCCATCTTTTAGTCTTCAACTGACGCAGTTTAGCACAGTAGCAGGTTGAACTACGATGGGAGGTCAAGGGACGAAGGTGGAAAGGTGCAGTAGAGTCCAGGGCAGTCACAAGTGCCAGGTTTTAGTGCTCCATGGCCACCTCTGGGCCTCGTGCACAAGCCAGGAGTATACTTGAGACATCCAGTGCTTGCAGGTGCTAACTACTGGCCAGTCTCACTCCTCCCTGTTCTCTCTAAACTATTGGAGAGATTGGTTTCTAAACAACTATCTGCCTGCCTCTCTGCTAAATTTTTATTTTCTTAATTCCAGTCTGGATTTCATGCAGCTCATTCTACATCCACCTCTCTGCTCGGAATAACTGATTTTATTCTCACTAATAGAGACCTAGGTCTACAAACCAGTGTTATATTCTTTGATTTGTCCAAAGCATTTGTCACTGTTTACCATTTTCTTGTAAATAAATGTGCTGTTTCTAGCCTCTCCAAATCTTCCCTTACTTGGTTTTCATCCTACCTCTCTGGCTGTACCGAATCTGTCTCCTCTGGCCTGGCTATATCTGATTCTAGACTAGTCACCCTTGGGGTCTCACAGGGATCTGTTCTTTGGCCTCTCCATTTTACTATTTCAGTGAACAATTTATCGTAGTAAATAAAATCCTGTAATATACACATGTAAGCAGATGACACCATCCTTTATGCATTAGGTCGTTGCCCTACTGATATCATGGTCGCCCTACAGTCAGAATTTGACTCACTCTCAAATTGGGTTAAAGCAAATTGCTTAGCTCTCAACCACTCCAAAACTGTCTCCATGCTCTTTGGTATCAAAAAATGTCTGCCGACCTGCCCTGCTCTAACTGTTATTACCTTGGATGGTACCTCCTTAGCTGCAGTTTCCAAATACAAATATCTTGGTGTCGTACTGGATAGTTCACTCAGTTTCTCTTCTCATATCCAATCTCTGGTTTTCAAATCGCTTTTAGGGATGTGGTTTATGATTTCACCCCAAAATGACAGCTAACTAATTTGGATACCCTTTCTAATGCCCTCTGTAGGTTTCTCCTCCACGTCCCTGCCTGGCTGTATCATGATACACTATACAACCTCTTTGGCTGGCTGTCACTGACTAACAGAAGAGTCCAATACCTTGCACTTGTTGGTTTTAATATTGGTTTACCAAGTTCCCAAATTATTGAGCACCCTCCTCTTCCTGCTGCTCTGTCTACACCAGCTCATTTCACTCTGGTGACAGATTTCTTGTGGCAACTAAAGTGGATTTAAACTGGGGGGGTAGCATGAGGACGGATGATAGTAAAAGGGTCCAGAGAGGGGATCCTGAGGACCTCACCCCTCTAGTTATGAGTAAAGGCAGAGAAGAGGCAACACAGGGAAGGGGCATGCAGGGTAGCCAGGGGAGAGTGCAGAATACACCAACACCCTGTAATGATAGGGCTGATAAAGGGTGTGGATGACCGAGCGGAGGGGAGCAGTCCAAGGAGAAGAAGGGAGAGAGGAAGAAGGGGTACGGATGGAAGGTGGTCTCCCTAAATACAAGAAGCCTGAGAAACAAAATTGTGGAACTTCAAGCGCTGTTGGTGGAGGGGAAGGTGGATGTGGCTGCAGTAACAGAGACTTAAGCCACCTAGTACCATGACTGGGATCTGGCAATCCCGGGGTATAGGATTTACAGGAAGGACTGGGGGGTTGGAAGAGGGGGTGGGGTAGCACTTTGTGTGAGAGAAGGGATCAAGTGTATGAGGGACGAGGGGGAGGAAGGGAGGACAGAGGCACTTTGGCTGTAGCTTCTGGACTCCAAGGGTGGAAAGCTGAGGCTGGGAATGGTGTATAGACCACCAGCCCAAATAGGGGAACTGGATGGGGAGTTGGCAGAGCAGATAAGGAGGGTGTGTAGGAAGGGGAGTGTGGTGATAGTAGGGGATTTCAACCTACATGGGGTTGATTGGAGCACCCCTGCCACCAACAACGTCAGGGAGCAGGTGCTCCTGGATGCGATCCAGGATGGACTGTTGACACAGATGGCAAGAAAACCTACAAGGCTTGGTAACACACTGGACCTGGTACTGGCAAATGAGGAAGCAGTGAGAGAGGTAAGAGTTGAGGACCCGCTTAGCTGGTAGCAACCACCAAACAGTGTGGTTCATATTCACGTTGGGAGGGAGACTGGAGGCATGGACACTAAGGTGGTGGACATCAGGAAGGTGGACTTTGGGGAATGAGAGAAATACTTCAAGGGATGTGGGCCGGAGATGGATGCAGAGCAAAAGTGGGAAGTTATAAAACTGGCCTGGCAGAGGCTACAGTAACTCATGTAAGAACTAGGAGCAAGAAGGGCAGGGCCAGAAAACCATGTTGACTGAACAGTGAAGTGCTGCAGGGGGTGAGGGAGAAAAGGACTGCATATATCAGAAGTACAGGAGAACAGGGAAGGAAGAGGACAAGGAGGCTTACGGGAGTTGGTCCAAGGAGGTGACCAGGTGGGTGAAAATAGCCAAGGCCTCCAGGGAACTAAGGTTGGTGTAGGGCATAAAGGGAGGGGAGAATAACTTTTTTAGATATGTCAGGGAAAAGAGGAAGTGCAAAGAACATATAGTGAGCATAAAGTGGGAAGGGGAATGGGTGGAAAAGGGAGAGGCACAAGCTGAAATACTGAACGACTACTTCTGCTCTGTTTTCACTAAGGAGAAGGATGGACCACTACTACTATGGACTGAGGAGTGGGGGAAGGGGGAAGAAGATGAAGACAAGTAGAGTGCTTGAGGGGCTAAGGGTGTTAAGGGTGGACAAGGCACCAGGTCCTGATGGCATCCACCCCAGGGTGCTGAGAGAGATGGCGGATGTGTTGGCAGAGCCACTGGCAGATCTGTTCAGCATTCCCTAGAAATGGTTTGTGTGCCTGAGGATTGAAGGGTGGCCCATGTGGTGCCCATATATAAGAATGGGCCTAGGGAAGAGACAGGAGATTATCTGCCGGTCAGTCTCACTTCCATAGTGGAGAAACTTATGGAGACGATATTGAAGGAGAGGCTGGTGGCATTCCTCGAGGGCAATGGCCTCCAGGATGAGTGTCAACATGGGTTCGTCATGGGGAGATCTTGTCAGGCAAACCTAATAGAGTATTATGACTGAGTAACAAGGGAGCTGGATGGTGGTCATGCGGTGGATGTCCTGTACCTGGACTTCAGCAAGGCCTTTGATACAGTGCCTCATGGTAGACTGGGGGAAGAACTGATGGCTGCGGGGTTGGGGAGGACACTGACAAACTGGATAGGGAACTGGTTACAGGGGAAGAGTGCAATAGGTGGTTGTGGGGGGGAGCTTTTGACACCCAGAGCAGTGACAAGCGGGGTGTCACAGGGTTCAGTGCTGGGCCCAGTGCTATTTTGGCTCTTTATCTCAGATATTGCACATGGAGTTGGGAGCAGGGTTAGTCTGTTCGCAGATGATACCAAAATGGGGATGGTAGTGGACGAGGAGGAAGGATGGAAACAATTGCAGGGGACCTAACCAAACTGGAGGCATGGTCGGAGAGTGGCAGCTAGGATTCAATGCGAGATAAGTGCAAGGTAATGCACTTGGGCAAAAACCATAGGAGGGACTACTGGTTGGGGGGTGAGGCTGGGGATCACTGAGGAGGAGAAGGACCTTGGGGTGTCGATAGCAGGGAGCATGAACAGCTTGGCACAGTGCAGGAAAGCAGTGGCTAAGGCAAACAGGATGCTGAGTTGTATCATAGGGGTTTCACATCCAGACATAGGGAGGTGATCCTGCCCTCTACAGATCCTTGGTCAGACCGCATTTGAGTACTGTGTGCAGTACTGGAGGCCTTATCTGAAGAGGGATATAAAATTACTGAGGGTACAAAGGAGGCAAAAATGTTATAGGATGGACGGAAGGTCTGTGAGAACAGGTTGCAGGATCTGAATATGTACACACTGGAGAAGACAGGATGGGGGATATGATTGAAATGTTCAAATATGTGAGGGGGATCAATAAACCTTGCACTGAGGGGTGTTTAAACTGAGGGAGAGTAGAGAACGAGGGGCATAGGCTAAGACTGGAGGGGAACGATTTAAGAGGAAGATGAGGAGGCACTACATGGAGAGGGTGGTGTCTAAATGGAATGCTATCAGAGGGGTGGTATCATTAGGACAGTAGGAAGTTTTAAGAAGGAGTGGGATAAGGCAAGAGGAAGGGTCTGGGTGGCAGGGGCTGTGACAGGTAAAGGAGGGGCAGTGGGGGAGGAGGCTGGGGCAGCTACAATCAGGGTTCTGGCTGCACACTCGGGCAGACTTTGATAGACCAGTGGTCTGTTTCTGCTGGCAGATTCATATGTTCATATGTTTGTATGTACCAAGGTGCAAACTGAATTCCAGCCAGCTTGCTTTTAGCTACAGGCTCCCCCAGGTTTGGAACAGTTTTGCCTTGGGTAACAGCCCTTCCACCAGTATTGCCTCTGCTAAAATCCTTCTCAAAAACTGAACCATTGTCTGTCAGCAGGAGAACCAGAAGTCTTGTGGACAGACCAGGCAGCATCCCTTACTTTAGATAGTTAAGTATAGTTGGAGGAGATAGGCCCCCCCTTACCCTGGTTTTCCTGATAGGGGTGTGGGTGTCACAACTAGACAGGAGTAGGGAGTAAAAGGATTTATGTGATAACAGAGAGTCTTTAACTGTGCTGATCACATAGAGCAAGAAGAAAAGCGCCAAACGTCAAAACGGTGAACCACATGTAACCCCCTAGGTGGCACTGTCCCAAGGGCTACTACCCCAGCCTGCGTGACTAAGCATTGGTTGAGGGGCCTGAACTCAGTGACTAGGTGCCTCCACTCGGGGGTGTTGGTTTAGGGGTAGCATAGCTGCTATGGGTATAGCCTTCCGGGACACTATAACCCCCCTCTAACCTCTCTAGTGGCTTACACAGATCAGCAGATAAACAATCACATATGGTATATGAATACAATATGGAACCCACACTTGGCACACTTACCACCAGGACAGGATCAGCTGCAAAGACCCTGGAGACCCCCTGTAAAACATGACCTGCAATATAACAGCTTATAGGGTACCTAAACAAGCAGTTTTTTAAAACTGCAAACTCCAAAATATGGCTTCATTGCGAGGTAAAGTAAAGGCTGCTGTTTACATTTATGCTGAAACTGCATTTATGTAAATAACATAAATGCAGTTTCATAGCTTTTGAAATATGTAAACATCAGCCTTTCACTTTCAAAAAACAGCCTTGCTTGCTCTCTAAGATGTCTGCCAAGTGTGTTAAGTGATGAGTCATTATGACATCATTGGAGCCAGAGGCAGAGATCCACATAGCTCCCTATAGTGCTAACTAGTTTTTCTTTTCCCTTTGTTTTGAATTATTTCATCAGAATGATCAACACCATGTGTTAACACATGGATTATTTTGTCAGTACACATGTTAGGCTATGATTTTGTTCATTTTGTTTAACTTGCTAAAAATGTGTTGCAATCCAGCTGACTTTCTCTTTGGCAAACCGCAGTACAGTACAATACTTCAAATATCTGATGATCTAGCGGTTATGTGATTCCCTGAATTTTGTAGCTAAGTACTGGTCTGGTCCAGTTCCAAAGCTCATGCTTTCTTGTTAATCCACAAATAAGTTTCTCTTGTAGTCTTTTTCCATGTGAACTCCCTGCACCTAGCCTGCCTTCTGTTAAACACCCCACCATCCATACCCTGTCCTCAGTACTGCCTGGGGCCACATATGAGTTTGCGGTCTCATGAAGAGAATTACCACACCTCAGATTGTAATCTTGAACCTCAGAGATTTGTGCACACCTATACTGATATGCTTCATCAGCTGGCAAACTAAAAAATGCCTCCCAAATCACTCTCCAGTCCACTTTCTCAATGTTTGACTTCTGCTCCCTCAGTAAACATTGAGTGGATCACCACCCTTCTGCACAGTGAAGACAGTATGTACATTATAGTATGCCATATTGTGTTTTTTTCCCGCCTCATTAACCAACATATTGATATTTGTGAGAGACTTATCTGGAGGGTGGTTTTTCAAATTATTTCCCGATATTTATCTTTAGCTTGTTTGGTTTACTATTTCTTTATTTGTTGTGTATTTATTTGCTTATTAAATATCTGTAAACTCATCCCCCATTGATATTTGTGAGAGAGCTCTTTGGAGGGTGGTTTTTCAGATTATTTTTATATTTCTTTTATTTTGTAGCACCAGGAAGTGAGAGGCCTGGGTACGTTAAAATTGTGTGTTTTATATGTTTTGCCCCCTCGGTAGTGAGAGGACCTGCGGGCTAAATATAGGTTGTGGTAGGAGTTTAGACTTTTAGATTTTAAGTTATTTAATTTAGTTATTTATTTTTTTTTTGTAGGAGTAGGTATAGATTGTTTATTTGGGGGGTTGACGAGAAGCTTAACATAGGTTGAAATTGTTGGGGTTTTATATTACTGTTATTTTAGATTGTTTAGTTAGATTTAGATTGTATTATTAGGCCATGGGCCAGGGATATGTGTCAGTCTGTTATCCCCCTGGTCGTGCGCTACTCAGCCTCTGCTCTTCATGCCCTCCGCCCTTTTTTCCCCCCTCCATTGGTTTTTTCCACTTATCAACGTTGTCGGGCTTTGGGTATTGCCCGTAGGAGAGGGGGTGGGGGGTGTGAACAGTGGAGGCTGGAAGAACAGGATGTTCTCATCAGGGTCATTAAGCCCAGAAGACGCTCTGGGGTGAAGTGGAGCCTAGAGCGTGGGCCATCTTGTTTGGTCCCCATACCCAAGGGCACCATCGTTGGAGATGGGCAGGTGGTCGGGGCAACCCAGGAGTTTTGTCCAACCCGGGCGTTGTTGTGCAATGTCAGATCTGTCAGGAACAAGACCGCAGTGATATACGATCTTGTTGGGTCGACAGATCTGGCTTTATCACCAAAACCTGGCTGGATGATAATGCAGGCCCAATATTTGAGGCTGCTTTCCAGCCGGTTATGAGGTGATACACCCATCAAGGTGGACCGCTGGGGAGGGGTTGCGGTCTGTTTCAAGACCAAATTGGAACTCATCAGTGTTCCAGTTGAGGAGACCAGCTCATTTGAATGTGCCATAGTAGCAGGTGCAGGCTATAGAATTGATCTCATCTACCGTCCACCCAGAGATGGGAAGCAATTCCTTAAGGAAGTGGCAGACTTCATCATCGATATGGCATTTGAGTAGCTCAGGCTGATGGTCCTGGGTGACTTCAATGCCTGGATCGACAACGAACTCTCACAATTTGGACAACACTTCCTCCAGTTGATGAATTCACTGCGCCTGACACAGGTGGTTACCACTGCTACTCATAAGTGTGGCCATTCCCTTGATCTGCTCTTCCTCCTGGGGACCGAGGGCCTCTGGCGTAGAGTGGAACCAGTCGGTTGGTCTGATCACTACACTGTGAGATCCAATTTTGGCACCCCCCCTTGTAGGCCGACCCCTGTGGAGATGGTCAAGTACTGACCTTTATGGAATATTACTTCCGATGGCTTTGCTGCAGTGCTTGACCTATCACAATTTCCTGTGCATTGCAAGGATCCGGAGGCTCTCGTTCTGGCATATAACAATGCCATTACCTCAGCCCTGGACTCTGTTGCTCCAGTACGTGTGGGTCCTCTCTCCCTTCGACCTCGGGCTTCGTGGTTTGATGGAGCCTTGAGGGAGTTGCGGCGACTAGGATGCAGGTTAGAACGTTGTTGGCGGAAATCCGGCTCTTATGCCGACCATCTTAGACTGCTAGAACATTATCAGTTCTATCAGTCTGAAATCTCTCGTAAGAAGGCAGAGTTCCTGTCCAGGGAAATTTCTGCCGCTCAGAATCGACCAGCTCAGTTTTTCAGAACTGTGGACAGGCTGTGCAACCCAGCCTGTCTGCAGCTCCAAAGAGCTTTTTCACAATTACAGTGTGATGAGCTTGCTCAGTTCTTTGCTGATAAGGTGGCTGACATTAGGTTGGAGATCCACTTGACACATTCTATGCGAGTTGCTGAGGATCAGGGCTTGGTCAGTATCTCTCCCTTTTCCTGGAGTTCCTTCGACCATCTGGAAATCATGGATGTTATGCGGATTGTCAAGGGGATGCGCCCTACATGCTGTAGTTTAGACCCGGGCCCTACATCCCTGATTATGGGTTGTGGTGATTCTATCAGTCCAGTTCTGGCACAGATAGTCTGGTGTTCCCTCCACTCAGGTGAATATCCCTGCTCCTTGAAAGAGTCAGTGGTGACACCTTTGTTGAGGAAAGCTTCTCTGGACCCAGACTCTTTTGCAAACTACAGGCCTGTCTTGAACCTCCCCTTTGTGGGGAAGGTGATTGAGAAAGTAGTGGCGGCTGAACTGGAGAACCATTTGACCATCCATAACGTCTACGAACCTCTCCAATCAGGTTTTTGGAAGAGGCATAGTACCGAGACTGCGCTGGTTCGGGTGCTCAATGATCTCCTGATGGCGGGAGGCCAGAGAAAATGATCCATTTTGGTACTTTTAGATCTGTCATCAGCTTTTGACACCGTTGACCATGGGGTTCTGCTTGAGTGCTTGAAATTTATCTGTGGAGTTTCTGGTCTAGTCCACAGCTGGTTTACTTCTTACCTCACTGGAAGAACTCAGAGGGTAGTGTCAGGGGTGTTTTCCTCTGACCCAATCTCCCTGTCTTTTGGGGTCCCCCAGGGCTCAGTATTGTCCTCCTTGTTGTTTGCGGTGTACATGCTTCACCTCGGAGACATTGTGAGACGGTGTAGGCTGAGGTTTCATTGTTATGCCGATGATACCCAGCTATACCTGTCTTTGGCCCCCGACCAGGAAGGAGCAGTCTCGGTATTTAATAACTGCCTCAAGGAAATCCAGGATTGGATGAAGTCCAGTTGGCTGAAGTTGAATTCTGGGAAGACGGAGGTGATGGTTTGGACCCAGATCGCTGGATAGGGGCTTGGGCGAGGCTCTCCATTAGGATTGTTTCTTGGGATGCTGAGCTTCAGGTCTCTGAACAGGTGCGAAACCTAGGGGTGATGCTGGATGCTGGGTTGACACTCGGACTCAGGTGTCAGCTGTTGTTAAGTCATCATTTTACCATCTCAGAAACATTGCTAGGATCAAGCACCTTGTTCTGTCTGGCGATCTGCCTACATTAATCCATGCCTTTGTGACCTTGCGTCTAGATTACTGCAACTCGCTTTACTTTGGGCTTCCGGGGGTTGATATCCGCCGCTTGCAACTGGTGCAGAATTCTGCAGCCCGGTTGTTGATGGGGACTCCTAGATCTTCCCATATCACAGCGGTGCTGCGGGAACTGCACTGGCTGCCGGTTCAGTGGCGGATCACCTTCAAAGTCGGATTACTGACATACAAAGTCCTACACGAACTGGGCCTTGGCTACCTGAAAGAGCTTGTGATTCCTTATCACCCTGTGAGACCGCTCCGCTTGGCTGATGAGGGGTTGCTAGAGATTCCGAGGGTGACTTCAAAATCTGCCGGGGCCCATGCTTTTATGTTCGCGGCCCCATCCCTCTGGAATTCTCTACCCTGTCGGATTAGGGAGTGCACGACCGTGGGGAGCTTTAAACAGGCCCTAAATTCATTTCTTTGGGTTAAAGCATATGGTAGTGATGACTGCTGATCTGTACTGTACATTTCATGATGTTGATTCTGTTTTAATTGTGTCACTTGTTTTACTATACTGCGCCTTGATATCTGAAAGGCGAATTATAAATAAAGCATTATTATTATTATTATTAACAACTAGGTCTTCCTGGAAGGCCAAGCAATAAGCATCAGGACTCAGCAGAAAAACTGCTGTTCATGCCCTCATAAGGACTGCACTTACTATGGATAACAATATTATTAGCAGGAGAGGCATACTAATGCCGTGAGCGAATCCACTCATCTTCCAGTGTCAGTCTACTCCTTTACCTGTGGTCTGAAGAACCCCACAGGACATTCCCGGCAATTCTTCTCCAGTACTTTTCTGTGCTGTGCTCCACAATGCAAGTTGGCTGGCTACCACCCTTCCAAATCTTGAATGAGCTATACACAGCCCCCTTGATACTGTTCTAACAAATGTCAACATCCCCCCCCCCACCCGGGGTAATCTCCTACACTGAATTCAAGTAACAGTTTAGGTGCAACCCCGCCACTCTGAGTAATTGTTGTCTCTGGCTGCTCTCATCCACAGTCAGGTAGTGAACAAGGGAGGGGCATAATCAGGTTAATTTGCTTAAAGGCCATATTAATCAAACAGTTATGCATGCACTTCAGGGTCCAAAAACAGTCACACACTCTGGGTACCCAGATGGAGAATCGTGGACTAGCCAGGAATGTTGCCGCTGGTTGGGGCCCTGTGATGGAAGAAAACATGCACAACACACACTATTTGTAATCCGGAGCCAGAGGGCTCAGTTGATGAAAGGAAAACAACAAGACAATCAGATGACACACTCTTAGATTAGGCTGTTGTTGCAGGGAGCTACCCTGATGATTACTCACAATACCCAAGACTGGACACAGGCTGGACGAAAATCGAGACAGCAGGTGGTTAATCTGGAGTGCCAGGAGAAGCAGGGCCCACACGATTTTCCGAGGCATTGTTCCTGTTCAGGCATGGAGCAGGGGGCTGAACCCCAGACAGGTCTCTTGTCAGTGGCTTTCTCTGTGCAGTGGGGTAGTCTGGCAGGGCCAGCATGGCATGGCCCAGGCCGAATGGAGATGAACGCAGATTCAGTCCGATTAGGATGGATAAAGCTTCCAGCAAGCAGAACACAGTTGACACAGTGGGGATCCAAATCACAACCCACTTTCAATACATAGCACATTTACATGTAAGGAAATTCTACTGGACCAGGCAAACCGCTCTCCGGTCACGATCGCAAAGTCTCTGCACAAACCGGGATACAAAGCAGCTGGAAAATCTGACAGGCCGATCGCATTCAGCATAATCTTCGGTCCTCTTCAGTTATGAGCCTGGTAAAAATCAGTGGCTTACCGTTCTCACAAACTTGGATTTAGTCCGAAATAATTCTCTTCTCTCCCTCTCAGGGGCAGCAGGCAGACATGCAGGCAACAACTCAAGCCTTTCCACAGTTCTCCCATGCGAAACTACTCAGACGGCTGCTTGACTGTCTCAAGCATGTTGCTTTTTCATCTCCCAAGTTAGATCTGACCCAAACTGCAACAAGCCTGGGAATTTCCCCAAGATCCAAAAGGTTTGGTTGGCTGATTCATCTGTCAGTCACAACAGGAGCTCCCCTTCATGTGCAAAAGCCAAAAGCCCAAAACTACAATTCCTACAGATTTTGGCTCCAGACAGCTTCTGTAGTCCGGCTCCATTTTAGGTCCCACCAGTACTGATTAGTCCAATTCAGCAGTCCAGGACCAAGATAGTGGAGATAAACAAAATAGCCCTTGCTGCAAAGAAAGCAGATTAGACAAACTACATTATCATTATCACTCTAAATGATTTTCAGCAAATAGTTACATCTTTCAACAGAGCTCCCTCTCAGATTACTTATGACTGCAATCCAGGCAGGTCTTAAAGAGACCGTACACAAAGGCTATACAGACCCTCTCTGGCAATCACTTTTAAACTGCTAAAATGCAGGACACCAGCCTGGCAGTGAGCATTTAGGCAAGCTCAAGGAAGACTTTTTGAGAACCCCCATTTGTAGTGGGGTTACATTTTCATATTAATAATAAACGTGATCTTCTGGTAAGCCAGGCTGATAGCAGCAGGGCACAAGGGGAAAAATAAGCTTTCCTACCCATATAAGATCTAAGCCACCTATGATTAGGCACTAATAAATGACGTGCATAATGATGTGCACACCTGTCATTTAATAGTCCCTAATCAAAGGTAGCCTAGATCTTTTAAGGATAGGAAAGCCCATCATTCCCCCTTGTTCCCTACTGCTATCAGCCTGAGTTACTGGAAAGATTTGTTTATTTTTGATATGTCAAAAAACCCGGGGACTGTACTACCCACATTCATGATGCAGAAGGGTGATGAGCTCACCAGTTTGTGGTGTGGAGAGAAGGAATGAAGAATGAATACCAGAGGAGGACTGAGAAGGCCACTCTTGCAAGGTACTGCTATATTCAGGAAGGGCAAGACAGAAGGGAGAACTATGAGGAGATCATTGTGAGATATAAGATGTGGGGCTGCCAGCACCATGATCAGTACCTGACCCCATTGTTCTGGCCAACATTCCCTTACCATAAAACCAGTTCATGCAATTGTCCAAGGCTGTGTGTGTGGGTATTAATGTGTGAAATGGCTGCCACTACATGTTCAGTCACTTCACTACCAGTCTAGCATTGCTTGTAAAGCACTTTGGGATACACTGTGTATGAAAGCACTATATAAATGCTGATTCTTTTTATTATTATTATTATTTCCCATGGAAAAAAGCATATTTTTGATTTCCGAGAAAATATGAACTCTGGCATTGGACTACACAAGAACTTTGCTACAAACAAGTGGTGGATCTAGGGGTTGGTGAAGGGTGCGTCTGCACCCCCCCCCATTGTAACATACTTGCTTGCTGCTGCTGTATTTTACTTTGCTGAAGTCTGATTTATTGATTGTACAAATGTTTACATTCAGAACTATGGATTACATTTGTAGGTTCTGTCAAAAACGTACTAGAAAAGAATAATAGCAGAAGATATAAAGGTTTAATAAAAATGTTAAAACGTGCATATCAAGTATGCACACCACCCCAGCACCCCCATTGTAGCATCTTGGATCCGCCATAACCACTAGACCACCAAGTTATTTAAGATTTGTACTGCACTGTGGTTTGCCAAAGAGAAAGGCCCTTGGATTAAATCACAATTTCAGCATGTTAAAGTAAATAAAATGAACAGAATCATCGCCTGACGTGTGTATTGATCAAGATATGCACATGGTTTTGACCATTTTGTGAAACAATTCTGTACAAGGGGAAATTAGAACTAGTTAGCACTATAGAGAGTCATATAGCTCTCTGACTCTCGCTTCAGTGATGTCATCACTTAACACATTTGGTGGCGATTTTAGGAAGCAGGTAAGGCAGTTTTTCTGAAATTGGAAGGCTGATTTTACATTTTTCAAATGCTTTGGAACCGCATTTAGATAACTTATATAAATATAGTTTTAGCATTAATGAATACAGCAGCCTTTCCTTTAGTCCCCTATGAAGTCAGATTTTTTAATAGTTTGTTGTCAAAATGTTGTTTAGGTATCCTTTAATGGCAATGCAGTATCCCCTCCACAGAAGTACACACTAGCCAAGTTAGATGCAGAAAGAATAGAATCTGATTTATTCAGGGAGCATGAACAAGGGTGGGGCAAAAATCTAGCAGTTGATTTCAGATCTGATTTATTCAGGCTAAGCATGCACGCACTAAGAGTCTCTCTGTTACAGTCACATACTTTGAGTACCCAGTTATTACTCTGACTAGCCTGAAGCGTTACCTGGGCAGGCCAGCACTGCAGCTGTTGTTGGGTCCTTAGGAAAGAAACAATCAACATGCACTTGAACCCAAAATGTCTATTCTGGAGCCGGATGGCTCAGTTCATGATGACAAACCCAAACAAGTAAATCAGATGACGCACAATGATTGTAGCTTTATTGCAGGGAGCTACTCTGTTGGTTACTCATGCTATCCAGACCAGGAGGCAGGACTGACCAGATGAAGACCTTGGGATGTTGTTCTGGCTTGCCAGGGGAAGCAGAGCCCACATGATGCACTGTGGTGGTTGATGCCTGTTCGATGGTGTTGAGTGGAGAGCCAAATCCCCGAGCGGGTCTTTCGTCGGATAAGTCTCTTCGGTAGGATCAGTAGTCTAGGCCGAGATGGTAGGGTCCAGACCAGAGCAGACGGTTCGGATTAAGTCCGTTTAAGTGCTGGAGCAGCTTCCAGCTAGCATAACACATTCTATGGTGGGGAACCAAATTGTGACCTACATAGCACATTCAGCACACTTAAAAGCAAAACAACAAGATACCACAGTTTGGATGAAGTCCGGTTGATTAAGCAGGGTCTCTGCGCAAACCGTTCGCTCTGTGGTTCTCTTCAGGATCCTGATTGGCCGATCGCTTCTGGAGCAAATCTTCGGTCCACACCAGCCGAAATTCACTCTCTCTCAATTCAGGATTCAGGTCTCAACAAACAATATTCGGATATAGTCCGATTTAACTTGCAGGCTTCTTCACACTGGAAGATGGTAACAGGCAGGCCAGACTCAGCCTTCCAACCGAATTCCCGTGCTACCATGCAGGATCAGCTGCTCAAATAGCTCGAGCTGTTCACTCTCTCACCTCCAACTCTCAACGACACACTGCTGCAGGTAGCTCTGGGATTTCCCTGTGATCCAAAA
The DNA here is from genome assembly GCA_016271365.2 of Neoceratodus forsteri. Taxonomy (NCBI): domain Eukaryota; kingdom Metazoa; phylum Chordata; order Ceratodontiformes; family Ceratodontidae; genus Neoceratodus; species Neoceratodus forsteri. The sequence continues at coordinate 131,119,676 of CM028129.1, read as the reverse complement.
GGTTCTGTTGGTTGACCCATCTGTCTGTCACAGAAAGGGCTCCCCATCCAGGTCCATTTAGGTGCCAAACAGTAAAAACTACAAGTCCTACAGAAATTCACTCCCACAAGACCTCTGGGGACATCTCAATTTTAGGGTTCCCCGAGGTACCGATTGGTCCAAACTGGCAGTCCAGAACCAAAATGGTGGCTCTAACAAAACAGTCCATGCTGCAAAGGAAGGCAGGTTAGATAAACTTCTATATTATTATTATTAAAGCAGATAATTAGCAGACAATCACAAATCCTGTAAGGGCTCCCTCTGTGCACATAGCGACAGCAGAATGAAGTAATACCACAGCCCAGGCGGAACTTGAGCCTGAAACCACTCGGTCGCCACACGATTGATTATAGCCTATGGAAATAGACAGCTCTTAAAGAGACAGGCACAGAGGCTAACAGGGTACTCTCATGCAGGCATATTCAAACGATTTGAGACACAGCACACCAACCTGGCAGCAGGCATTGGGCAAGCCCAGGAAGACATTTTAGGAACCCACATTTATAGGGGGGGGGTTATGCACATAACAGCGACTGTTGCCTACTACATCAGAAACAGCAAATGAACCAAGTATTCCAAGTATTTGTATGCGAGGGGCTTTAATTAGGATTACTAAATCTGGGGGAGTGAACATAGAAAAAAATAAAAGCCCCAGGAATAAAAATATTTTACCTGCACTAGGACTCAAACCCAGCACAGGTTTCAGGGGCAGTGACTCAAGCCACTACACCAAATGGCCAACTTGGCAAGACTTGGCCAAACTACTCCTAATATACTCTTTCAGTGAGTGTAGTGAGTATAGCTCAGTGCTACACTTGCCATAACTACTACTCTGTCTTTTATGACAGCCGCTCTAAATTACGAGCGGTATTATTGAGTCGCTTAATAATACGTGCTCATATCACAGTACACCAAGTGAAAATGAGACAGTGCCTGATCCAGGGTCAAGGGAACCATATATTGAACTCCAGTCAGTAGCCAGACGGTAAAACAGGAGATCAGACAGGGGCGATTTATGGAAAGGATGACCCTGAATAACATTTTAGTAACACAGTAAGTAATACAGTGATCACTGAAAAAGTCAGGAAGGGAGTTAATGGCCATATATGAGGGAGTGGTTCAATGACTGGCTACTGAATCTAGTAGGGTCAGTGAGTAAAATGGTGTAGACTGAGGGCTTTTATTTTAGAGACAAGATTTGAGGACATTACAGTGTAGGTCTCCTAGGATGATATATTCATGTCTAGGAGTAACAACATTAGCTAGATGGCCAGAAATTATATCAACAATGGTATCATCTCTTTAACGATGGCAGCAATAGATACCCATGATATACAGAGGATGGAATGAGGGAATATAATTTTGACAATGGGCTTATGGATGGTATCCTGGAAGGTGAGAGCAAAGGGAAGTTAGAACACACAAAAAAACACGCTCACTCAGTCTTGCTAGGTGCCATTGAAATAGGCAATACTGTAGACTAGAAAATGCAATTTTTGTGTGTTTTATAGAGCGTAAAGAGAAGGCAGATGATATATGAGGGCAATCTCCATCACTTTTACCTCTGTCCTACTGGTAGCCAGTAAACCTGGGAAGAGCAGCATCAGAGGAAGGCGTGGTGAGCAAATAACCAGGTTTCAGAGAATAATAGAATGTCAGGGTGGTCTAGGTCATCCTAATAAGGTCAGTCTTAGGAAGAAGTCTGCAAATATTAATGTGATATAGGTGGAAGCCCTTGGGGGCTGTGGGGAGGGTAGCAGGGTGAATGAGCTAGGGTGGGGCAGGTTCCACTCAACATCACCACCCAATAAAAGCAATAGGATTAAAGGTTCTAAGTAGCATTGGCTAACATCAAAGCAGCTAGTGTCTTGAAATGGCCCATGCAGTAGGGAGAGAGAGGTGAATGGGGACGGGGTTGAACAAGAGGCAGGAGCAGAGGTAGCAGAGGGTTGTGGATGCATGGAGCGGACTTCCAGAGGAGGTTGTGGAGTCCAAAACAGTGGTGGAATTCAAGCATGCATGGGACAGTCATAAGGCAATTCTAGGGGGTGGGGGGAGGAAGAAGTAGGCTGCTTGTTAACTAGGATCTGCAGCTTATCCAATAGGTAGGGAAATGGGCAGACTGGGTGGGCCAAGCGGTCCTTATCTGCCGTCAAAATCTATGTTTCTATGTTTCTAGTCACTATTTAATAGGCCGGCATGAATAAGGGAATAAGACGTAGCCAACTCAGTGGGCATATGACTGGAAAGATGGAACAGCAATACGATGAGTTACAGTGAGGGCAAAGGATAAAACAACAGGGAGAATTAACAATGTAGGTAGCCTTAAAACACCAAGAGTCTTACCCTACAAACAATACTGGTAGAAAAGAGCAGGCAGGAGGCTGGCCCAGGGGCATGGAGGGCTGAGGCACTATGCACACCTCATCTCATGCTGGCCACCAGTGCTGGAACAAGCTTGGGTTGCCAGGGTCAGCCAGAAAAGGAGAGGGCCTGGAGAAGATGGAGTGGCTGCTTGGCAGCCTTCCTCTCCTGAAGTGGGAGATGTAGCCTTCTCGGCGCATGGCTACCACTGAGTGGAGGCTTGCTGGTACTGCCACACAGATAGGGGTCTGGCACTAGGCCAGGAGAGGGCAGAATGGGGTCACCGGTTCCAGAGCACATGCATGTCTCCAAATGCATGTGTACTGTGTCACTGAGGCCCTGGGGTATAATGGAGAAAAGCAGTGGAAAAATGGTGGAACTGGGCTTCAATGAAACGCTGCCTGAAGTGTCGAGACCCGCCCTGCTGGACCACCAGAACGGAAGACAGAAGGAGGTAGATGAGGGCGGAAGACAGAAGAGGTGGTCGAGGTAGATGGCTGGTCATTGGCACCTGGGACAGACAGTGCTGATAGCCTGCCCGTCCTGGCCATAGGAGGATAAAAACCTTTAAAAAAAAAAAAAAAGAAAATAGCAGGCAGAAATTTACCACTACTGTGTAACAATTAAAGAACTAACCAACTTCAAATTCCTAGGGGTTAATAGCAGTAGACTATATTCAAACTCAGGTAAACAGTATAAAGGCACATTTACATGGCCTAATCTGCATCACTGTGAGTGATGCAGATGAGTTGCACGTGCAGCAGATCAGGCCATGTAAATGGCCTAAGGAGCATTGTAGGTCACCCTGTTGCAGCTCAGCATTATCGGTGGATTTACGAGACTGGTGCAGGGATTTTATTTTTCCATATAGCTTTTTACTCCTGCCAATGATCTCTTCAGCTCCTTTCACCCCTCCCCTTGGCTGGCATCCACATACCCTGGACTTACCTAGGAGCTTGTTTCCCCATGGGTTGCCCCCTGTGGTGGGGTGGAGAGGGGGAGGGCCACCCCCCCCCAGTACGTAAATACAGTTCAGCTCCAGGCATCCAGGTGGTGGTGTGGGTCCAGCCAGGAGTGAAGGACTTGATCCTGCCACAAGATCCCTTTTCCGTTTTCTCCTAAGCCCCTTGCCATGGCTTACATGTTGGAAATGTGCACATGGAGATGTGTACGTACCACAGATCCACGGCCTTGCCCCCGAGCCACTCACTGCCTGCACTGCCACCGGGCCTCCACCTGGTGGCAGTCAAAGGCCAATATGGCTACCACCCCTTCCATGGGGGAAGAGAGATGTCCTCGGGATGCTCAATCTTCTCCCACCCCACTAACCCCCAGCAACCCATACTTGTTTCTGAACATGGGTCATGGGTGTGGCAGGAGATAAGGCTCCTCAGTGACTCAGTCCTCCACGCCACTGGGCCTGGTGCAGTGTTGTGTTACGTGCATAAACGTGCTACTCTGTGCACCAGTACAGCCCCATGGCACTCTGTGCAAAGCAACTGACAGCTCTTGATTTCCTGACAAAGCTGTAAATGGTGGGTGCAACGCTGCCTAGATCTGCACAGATGCAGATGGGCAGCATGTAAATGTGCAGCAAGGGCACTGCAGGAGGGGGTGGCATCAGAGCGGTGGAGCCCACCATGCTACCTTCAAGGTAGAATAAATGAGCCTTTAAGATTCAGATATTAAACTGAGATATCAGGACCACCTAGACAGGGTGAACCATTGCAGTAAAACAAACTCCCTTGGGGTACTAAACACTTAACCAATTGAGGTAAATAGTATAAAATCTTGTGCATCTGACAACATGGATCTTGCTCACATGATGTTTGTACACAGCTAAGACAATACTGGACAGAGATAAAGCAAACCCTGTCCAGTGCCCTAGATTTTAGGATAAAGCTCTCTCCCGAACATGTTCTTCTGGGAGTGTGGAACAAACCCTAGTAGCTCACCTCAGGCCAGAGGAAATTGGGTCACATTTCCATGTGTCTGGTGCAATTGGGTATTCTCTCCCAATGGAAACAAGCTGTCCCTCCTACACATGCATTATGGTTAAGCAACATGAAGGATTGGGGGGGGGGATCATTTAACCAGGAAAGGCACACTAAGCTGAAGCTTGTCTCCAGGTGTGACCTGAGAGCACAAGGACGTTAAGTGACTTGCTCAGGGTCACATAGTATGCAAGTGGGGGGGCGGTGGGATTTAAACCCATGTCTCCAAGTTTGCAGCTCAGTACCCTTAACCACTGTGCTATACTGCCTCCATATAGTATGAATATGGTGTGAAGAACATGAGATAGAATGCACGCCTTCGATCAGATTTGGGCACAGTTTGAAATCTATTTAGCAGCTGGTACAGGAAACAGAGAAGGAACCCAGGGAGGTGAGATTTAGCACCATGGGCCACTCCTTCAGCTGCCTTAAAACAGCTCCAGCTGAACCACAAACTGAGACACACTTAATAAATGTTAATTAAACCCATAACAATAATTAAGCAAAGATAAATAGGAGATCCCACCACCTCAGAGAGTATTTTAAACATTAAAGCACCTTTCAACACATTGCTAGTAATTTAAACATTAAAGCACCTTTTAACACATTTAATATCAAGCAGCCTATAATGTATTGTAAATAGCAACATTATTACTGTTGTTATAGCTGTTTGTTGTGTAGTCTTTATGGCTATAATTGAACTGAAACATGGCACATGCAGACGATATAACCATCACCTGCTGGAGACAGCCATGTACAGAGAATTATCTATTGTACAATAGTATGAATTTAATGTTGCTGTGTTTTGCTGAACACTTTAATAAACTATGGGCGCTGTGCACAAGGTGGGGGGGGGGGGTATGCAGAAAAGTTGCATACCCTGCCTGCAGCTCTGCACACGCACGGACAGGTGCACACATACAGTCATTCACCAGCACTGGCCACCTGTCAGCAGCTCCTCCACCCCAGAGCGCAGGATTCCACAGGGCAGAAAGGTGCAGAGGTGGGCATCCAGTGGGATGGCCCTCCCAGGTCCCACAGTGGATCCCACACATTGCGAGGTGTGGATCCGGGGTAGTGCATGCCTACAGCAGGGACCCAGACCCGTACAACCAGAGGTGGGCTGTGTATCCCCTTTCCCCCCAGCTCCACCACCACCTCCCCTCGCCCCCGTACATGCCGGTCGGTGCCGGACACTCGCCCGACTGAGAGTCCCAGCCCCCCCTCACTGCCCACTGGGCTGTGGCATCATGGAGGAGGTTGTTCCCATGTTCTGTTGTAATTGTAATGTACATGAATGCCCTGGCAAAATCCATTCAAAACATATGTTGGAATGTATGCAGCAGACACTGTACCATTATCAGTAGTCCCAAGATATGGTAAGGACATAACAAATGGATTTTGCAGTGCTGGGACACTGGTTTGTGAGGTCAGGGCTTGTTATGAGTCTAATTTAAAGACTCAAGCTATTGTCTGAGGTTCACAATATAATGGAATATGGATGACATTACAGTTAGGTATAATAATGACTACTGGGGTCCAATTAGGGAATGCTGATGTCAGTGAACTGGTAGGGGTTAGAGGTGGGCATAAGCTGCAAATTCCGCTTTTGCGGAACTTCTACAAAAATTTGGAAATTTCATAGAATTTTCCTAACTTCTGCCATTGGCAAGATCGGAATCTTCCGAATGTATTTAATGGACTTGCCCTGTTCTGCGGAATTCTTTGGCTGAAATACAGAATAATTCACATGAACTGCGGAATAACAGTTCTGAGGAATTATTTTCTGCAATTTAATGAATTATTCCGCAATCCATGTAATTATTCCACAGTTCAGTTATCAGTTCTGTGGACTTTTTCTCCGCAGTTTAATAGAATAATCTGCAATTTATACATTTATTCCACCATTCTAAGTTGGAATTTCTGTTAAAGTTGCTAATTTAATTTCCGCACTTTCGCAGAAGCGAAATTCTGACTTTTGCAGAAATTCCGCCCCGGAAGTTTTTTTCGCACATCTCCACTGGGGTGCAGATAGATAACCACCTAATGACTGATATTCAAATCACACATACCATACAGAGATGAATCATCGGCATCCGTGGGAGCACATAGAGGGTTACAGCAGTGCCTACCCTGGCGGTGTACCCTGCGCCACCCTCCGCACCCATGCATCCAGCACTGTGTGGTTTAGTGAATACTGTGTAGTTCTGGCATGCCCCCGGAATGCCCCCAGCATGGTGCAGTCCACAGACGTGGGGGATCTGGAGCAGTGGGTCTTTGTGCCCCCTGTTTGTACATCCCGCACGGGAGTGCACTGGGTCCGGGGTAGCTACGTGCCCAAGTTACGCGGCGCGAATCCACTCTGCACTTTTGCACATGCCCTTATGTTTTCAAAAAGAATTACAAGTATCAGGATACCCAGATAGGGTGGAACATTAGGCATACCGAGATGACCCAAGCAGGCAGGTAATACCATGGAATACCTAAGCAATGGGGAACCAACAGCACAGTATACAGAAGTAGTAATAATATACAGGTACCAGACTGCAGTAATAAGAAACATAGAAACATAGACTTTGACCGCAGATAAGGACCGCTTGGCCCACCTAGTCTACCCATTTCCCTACCTACAGGATAAGCTGCAGATCCTAGTTAACCGACAGCCTCTTTCTTCCTACCCCCACAAGAATGCCTTATGTCTGTCCCATGCATTCTTGAATTCTCCCACAGTTTTAAACCCCAGAACCTCCTCAGGAAGGCTGGTCCATGCACCCATCACTCTCTCCATGAAAAAATACTTCCTCACATTGCTCTGAGCCATCCCCCCTCTATCTTCAAATTGTATCCACTTGTTCTTGCACATCTCCTTTTCTGAAAGATGCTACCCTCTTGGACTTTGTTGATTCCACTGAGGTACTTCAAAGTTTCTATCATGTCCTCCCTCTCCCTCCTTTCCTCGAGGGTATACATATTAAGCTCCTTTAGTCTCTCCTCATATGGCTTCTCTTGCAGACCCTGCACCATTTTAGTTGCCTTCTCTGGACTGCCTCCATCCTGTCTGTGTCCTTATGGAGATGGGGTCTCCAGAACTGGAAGCAGTACTCCAGATGAGGTCTCACCAACTGTCTGTACAGAGGGATAACAACTTCCTGTTTTCTGCTGGTGATGCCTCTCCCTATACATCCCAGTATCCCTCCAGCCCTCCCTACTGCCTTATCACATTGCTTGCTAACCTTAAGGTCATCTGATATGATTACCCCCAGGTCTCTTTCCATTTTTGTTGTTGTTACTATCTCCCCCCCCCCATTGTGTAATCTTCCCCTGGGTTTTTGTTTCCCAGGTGCATTATTTTCACTCCTTTGCATTGAATACAAGCCGTCATACTTCTGACCATTTCTCCAACCTTGCCAAGTCCCTTCTCATCCTTTCCACGCCTCCTGTGTATCAATCTAGTTGCAGATCTTTGTGTCATCTGCAAAGAGGCATACTTTTCTTTCCAGTCCCTCTGCAATGTCACTTATAAAGACATTAAAAAGGGCTGGACCCAGTACTGAACCCTGCGGTACTCCACTAGTAACCCCTCTTTCTTCAGAGTGGACTGCATTTACAATTACCTTCTGTGTCCTGTTGTCCAGCCAAATGTTTTATCCAGGCTACCACCCTGGGACCCACTGCCAGGCTGGTTAATTAGATTATTAATCTTTTGTGTGGGACTGTGTCAAATGCCTTGCTGCATTTGTCAATGCCGAATGTTCGCTGATGGTATTGCTGTTCTACCAGGTGTTGCTTGTATGCATTTTTACTATTTGTTTATCCAGGATACAGCAGATGAGCTGCAATATCACATTTTCAGTTGTGTCCTACTTTGACATATTGTTAGACTGTCAGTACTCAGGATAGGGCAACTGAGAGGTAATATTTACTTTAAGTGGGCTCCACATTTTGACCCCAAATGTCCAGCAATCTTTTTATGACCTGACATTATGATCAAGACAGGTGGAATTTTTTAAATCGCATCCAGTGGGTGATTTCATTGTGCGATCATGAGAACAACTTTTGGAGGTGATTTGAAACAAGCATTTGTCAATGCCGAATGTTTGCTTGCTGGCATTGGCAGTGGTAGTGTAGAAGTTACAGAGCTGCGTAATAGGAATGGCAGTGAAGTACTGAACTGAAGCCAACCCCACCACCACCCTGCAGAGAGTGACAGGCATTGGGGTGTGCCTTTGGGTCCTCAGGCATAGCGGCCACGCCATTTCACCACACCCCACCCTGCAGACACTGACAAGTGTCACGGTGTTCCTTGGGGTCTTTGGCCCTTATGCGCACGCCATTCCATTAGGAAATACAGTGAGATGGGTGCAATATAGGAGAATGGGGTGAAGTTTGGGGCAGAAAAGTCCAAGGCATACCTCGATGCCTCTCACTGGCTGCAGGGTGTGGAATGGTATGAGCATTACAGGCAAGAATCCCAAGTCACACCCCTGATGCCTGTCATTCTCTACAGGGTTGGGCGTTATGGTTGGAAACCCTAATACCTCAGTCATTTGTTGGTATTTTCATTCCAAATGTTCAACATGGTTTTTTTGTGACCCCACCTCATGAAAAGGGGGAATATCAGTTTGTTAGCCGAAAGCTGCTAATGCACAGTGACTAAGGCATTTAGCACCACGGGTGCAAAAACATTCTGAACAGGATGTAAAAAATGACAGCTGTACTATTCATGGGGAGGTGTAAAAAATGGCAATGTTGCAAATCTGCAGTAAAAATATTTAAAAAAATGGTGAAGTCATGAGCGTACATAGAAACTGTGCAACGCACACCTGTAATATAATTAGGTTGGGGATTTTTTACAGCAGATTGTCAACTCAGGCATTTTGGTGCCTCCGATCATGAACAGTGTCAATGTGATTTTCTTTATCTGTCCCGAACAATGATTTCCTACAGCGACCACGCATCTCTGCGCTGAAAGTGTGAAAACACACTTCGGCCATGTTGTGAAAAATGACAGCTGTACTGTAAATAAGGAAGTGTGGAAAAATGCCACTGGTGAAAATCTGGACTTGAAATATTACAAAGTCATGAACTTACAAGGGTGCTTGGAAACTGCGCAATGCTCACTCATAACATAGTCATTTTATGGACTTTTGTCACCAAATTTTCAACATAGCCATTTTAAGACCTCTGCTCATGAACAGTGTAACTGTGATTTTCTTAATCTGTCCCAAACATTGCTTTCGCACACCAACAGCACCATTGTGCGCTACATGTGTGAAAACACATTTTGGGCAGCATATGAAAAATGGCAGCTGTACTGCTCATAAGGAGGTATGGTAAAATGGCATGTTGAAACTCTGGAGTGAAAATATTGAAAATTTGCGGAACTTATGGCGGCGCAGGGAACTGCTAACACGCACTCATAAAACAGTCATTTTTAGGAATTATTTCACCAAATTTTCAACATAGCCATTTTAAGACCTCTGCTCATGAACAGTGTCACTGTGATTTTCTTAATTTGTCCCTTCATTGATTTCGCACACCGACTGCGCCATAGTGCGCTTCCATTGGGCGGACTACGTTTTAGGTGAGATGGAAAATGACAGCTGTACTACTCCTAAGAAGGTGTGGTAAAATGGCAGTGTTCAAAATCTGGGTAGAAAATATTGAAAATTAGAACTTACGGCGTGCGTACAAGGAACTAGCAATGCCGCACTAATAAAACAGTCATTTTTGGAATTTTCACCAAATTTTCAAAATAGGCTTCTTGAGAGCCCACCTTATGAACACTGGCAGTGTCGTTGTTAATCAGTCCCAAAATGTAATTTCACGCAGTGACTGCGAAATCACCCTTCGGGCCTGAGTAATGCCATGACAGTGACAGCATTCATGAGAAGGGGTCCCAAAAACCCCATGTTGAAAATTTGGTGCAAAAATTCCAAAAAATGCCTGAGATATGCAACAAAGTTGAAAAAACCCTCTCTATCCCATTATACAGCTTACTGGCATTTCCTCAGTTCGCGGTCGGCTTTGAAGAGTGCAGATGTGTTCGGTCCACAAGACTGCTGGCGCCGAGTCTGGAGGTAAGTATGGGGTGAGGGGTGTGGGAGGCAGGGTGCACAGTGGGTGGGTGCAGGTTGTGGGAGGGGGCAGGAAGACTACGTGGGACCGTTTTTCTTTACAGGTATTTAAAAAAACCGACCGGGATGTTTGCCGCTGGGGTGGGCTCCCAGCGTGGCAGAAGAATGGCTGGGGGCGTGGAGCCGACAGGGGATTGGGCACCCCATCGGCCATGGCGTATTTGTTGCCATGTTGGGGGTGGCCCTGGAAAGTGGGCACCCTGTACCTGGGAGATAGTGAAGCCGACGGGGATTGGGCACCCACGCCGCTATCTCACGTGAGTTGCCATGCTGAGGTGGGCACACGCATGGCATTGGAAAACTTTGGGGGACTGCACAGCCGACGGGGATCGGCTCGTCGGCTAAGTATAGAGTGTGTGCGTGTGTGTGTGTGTGTGTGTGTGTGTGTAGGGGAGCTGCGATGAAACAGGCGATATCTTATCACTGCTCATTGAAGCGTAGTCCCCTTTCAACTGTATGCCACTGCATTTTGGAGCTTGTCATAGATAGCTCCAGCATGCATTGGCAGACAGAGGCCGCACCTGCCAACACACTGACTGAATTGGAAGAGGGGGTGACACACCTCCGAAAACTCGGATGATGGCACTATGTTTCTTGCACATGCGTGCAAGCAAACATAAAAATTACACCTGCCCTGTTCAGGAGATGAGGTAACACAAGGCATACGTTGAACATCAGGGGCCAAAATCTGCAAAAATAAAGTTATGAGTAAATGTTGGAACAATTAGTTTCCTCGTAACTTAGTTGTTTTTTCACATTTTTACCCAACTTTTCAACATAATCTTTTTATGACCACTCTTTCTGAGCCTGACAGGTATCATTTATAAAACATGTATCTGTCAATGCTGAATGTTGTGTTGCTGGCATTGGCATTGGTAGTGCAAGAGTTAGAGAGACGCATAATAGGAATGGCAGTGAAGTATAGAACTGACGTGAACCCCAGCCCACCCTGCAGAGAGTGACATACATTGAGGTGTGCCTTTGGGTCGTTGGCCATAACGCTAATGCCATTTCACTTCACCTACCCTGCAGACTCTGACAAGTGTTGCATTGTGCCTTGGGGTCATCATAACCCTTGCGCTAACCCCATTTTATGAGGAAGTATGTTGGGATAGGTGCAGCATAGGAGAATGGAGTGAACTTTGGAGCCGGAGTCCAAGGCACACCTGGATGCCTGTCAGTGGCTGCAGGGTGGGGGTGCAATGGTGTGAGCATTCCAGCCAACAATCCAAAAGCACACCCTGATGCCTGTTAGTCTGTACAGGGTGGGATGTTATGGTTAGAGACCCTAACGCCCTGGGCGTTTGTTGGTATTTGCACTCCAAATTTTCAACATAGTCTCTTTGTGACCCCACCTCATGAAAGCATGTGGGACCTCTGCTTATGAACAGTGTCCCCGTGATTTTGTTAATGTGTCCCGAATGTTGATTTCCACAGTGACCGCACCATTCTGCACCACATAAAATGTCAGCTGCACCATTCATAAGGAGGTGTGAAGAGATGGCAATGTTGACAGTCTGGAGTGAAAATATTAAAAATGCTTGACATTACAAGCATGCATGAAAATTAGGCAACACACGCTCATAACAGTCTGTTTTTGGAATTCTTTCACCAAATTTTTAACATAGACATTTTGGTATCTCTGCTCATGAACAGTGGCAGTATGATTTTCTTAATTTATCGAGCGTTATTTTCCCACAGCAACCCGTGCCATTGTGTGCCAGATGTGCAAAACCACATTTTGGGCAGGATGTGAAAAATGGCAGCTTTACTGTTCATAAGAAAGTGTGCAAAAATGGCAATGTTGAATATCTGGAGTGAAAATATTAAACATTTTCGAAATTATGACAGTGCGTGGACACTGCGCAATGCACACGTGTTACATAGTCATTTTGTGGAATTTTTGACCAGCTATTTAACATAGACATTTTGGGACCTCTGCTCATGAACAGTGTTACTGTGATTTTCTTACTGTGTCCCAAACATTGTTTTCCTACAGCGACTACGCCACTTTGTGCCTGATGTGCAAAACACATTTCGGACAGGATGTGAAAAATGAAGCTGTACTGTTCATAAGGAGATATGAAAAAATGGCAATGTTGAAAATCTGGAGAAAAATTATTAAAAAATCTCGAAGTTAAAAGCATGCGTGGAAACTGAGCAACACACGCTCGTAACACAGTCATTTTTTCGAATATTTTCACCAAATTTTCAACATAGGCATTTTGGGACCTCTGCTCATGAACAGTGTTACTGTGATTTTCTTACTGTGTCCCGAACATTGTTTTCCTACACCGACTGCGCCACTGTGCGCTGGATGTGTGAAAACGCATTTTGGGCATGATGTGGGAAATGACAGCTGCACTGTTCATAAGGAGGTATGAAAAAATGGCAGTGTTGAAAATCTGGAGCAAAAATATTAAAAATTCTCAAAGTTACAAGCGTGCATGGGAACTGTGCAATGTACGCTCATAACACAGTCATTTTTTGAAATTTTTCACCAAATTTGCAACATAGGCTTTTTGGTAGCCCACCTCATGAACAGTGGCACTGTCATTTTGTTATTCAGTCCCAAAAGGTGATTTTGTGCAGTGACCACAAAATCACCTTCCGTACGAATAATGCCATGACAGTGCCTGAATTCATGAAAGGGGTCCCAATAACTCCATGTTGAAAATTTGGTGCTAATCCCAAAATGCAGAAATATGCACCAAAGTTGAAAAACCCTATTTATGCCATTGCACAGCTTAGAAACATAGAAACATAGAATTTGATGGCAGATAAGGACTGCTTGGCCCACCTAGTCTGCCCATTTTCCTACCTAACAGATAAGCTGCAGATCCTTGTTAACCAACAGCTTACTTCCTCCTACCCCCACTAGGACTGCCTTATGTCTATCCCATGCATTCTTAAATTCCCCCACTATTCTTGACTCCACAACCTCCTCAGGGAGGCTGTTCCATGCATCCACAACCCTCTCCATGAAAAAATACTTCCTCACGTTACCTCTGGGCCTTCCCCCCTCTATCTTCAAAGTGTGCCCCCTTGTTCTAGCACATCTCTTTTTCTGAAAGATGCTACCCTCTTGGACTTTGTTGATTCCCTTGAGGTACTTGAAAGTTTCTATCATGTTCCTCTCTCTCCCTTCTTTCTTCAAGGGTATACATATTAAGCTCCTTTAGTCTTTCTTCGTATGTCTTCTGGTGCAGACCATGCACCATTTTGGTTGCCCTCCTCTGGACAGCCTCCACTCTGTCTATGTCTTTGCGGAGATGGGTTCTCCAGAACTGCATACAGTACTCCAGATGGGGTCTCACCAACTGTCTGTACAGAGGGATAACAACTTCCTGTTTTCTACTATTGATGCCTCTCCCTATGCATCCCAGTATCCCCCCAGCCTTCCTTACTGCCTTCTCACATTGCTTGCCCACCTTTAGGTCATCTGATATAATTACCCCCAGGTCCCTTTCCATTTTTACTGTTGTCAATATCTCAACCCCCATTGTGTACTCTTCCCCTGAGTTTTTGTTTCCCAGGTGCATTACCTTGCACTTCTCTGCATTGAATCTGAGCTGCCACACATTTGACCATTCCTCCAACCTTGCCAAGTCCCTTCTCATCCTTTCCACTCCATCTTGTGTATCAACCCTGTTGCAGATCTTTGTGTCATCTGCAAAAATACATACTTTTCCTTCCAGTTCCTCTGCAATGTCACTTATAAAGACATTAGAAAGGACCGGTCCCAGTACTGAACCCTGCGGTACCCCGCTAGTAACCCTCCTTTCTTCACTGTGGACTCCATTTACTACTGACCTTTGTGTCCTGTTGTCTAGCCAATTTTGTATCCAGGCTACCACCTTGGGACCCACTCCAAGGCTGGCTAACTTGTGTATTAATCTTTTGTGTGGGACTGTATCAAATGCCTTGCTAAAATCTAGGTTGGCAATGTCCACAGCCCCTCCCTGGTCTACTACTTTGTTTTTTTAAATGTTACACCACACAAGGCATGCCCTGCAATGAGGTGGACTTCCCTCATTGCAGCAGCTAAAATGTTTGAAGGTGGTGGCACGCTATTGCACTGCTGTCATAGACAGCGTGCAGTCTAGTTCATGCCAAGGAGCCCAGCCTGAAAAAGCAGTGGCGCCACTGGCCACAGCAAGACTGTGCCTCCAAAACCTGCTATTCCAAAGTTACAGCAACACATTTCTTGCGCAGACGCAAGACAACATAACAATGGCCGAAACGTCATTTTGGCACCACAAGTGTTAAAACACATTTTGGGGAGGATTTGAGACATGACAGCTGTCACATTCTTGAGGTGGTGTCAACAAATGCCTATGTTTAAAAGTTGGGGTCAAAATATTGAAAATTACCAGTTATGAGCATGCATTGAAAAATTGCAACATAGACTCATAACTTTGATGTTTTATTATATTTTAACCCTAAATTTTCAACATAGCCGTTCTTATGAGCCCACCTCATGAACAAGGGTGGAGAATATTTTCAAATCCTGCCCAAAAGGTAATTTTGTGCCACAAGTGCAAAAACACATTTTGGCCAAGATTTGAAAAATGACATCTGTCACATTCATGAGCTGCTGTGAAGAAATAGCTATTTTGAAACTTTGGGGTCAGGATATTGAAAATTACCAGTTATGAACCTGTGTTCATAAATTTCAATGTAGGCTCATAACTTTGTTGTTTTTTTAATATTTTAGCCCAAAATTTTCAACGTAGCCTTCTTATGACCCCACCTCTTGAACAAGTGTAGAGAAAATTTTCAGCTTCTGCCTGAAAGGTGGTTTCATGCATGGACTGTGAAATCACCTTTCAGGATGCAAGAACACATCTTGGCTAGGATTTTTAAAAATGACAGCTGCTACGTTTATGAGGTGCTGTGAAGAAATTGCTTCACTGAAAATTTAAGGTCAAAAAATTGAAAATTCCAATGTTACGAGCCTTCGTTTGCAAATTTTAACACAGGCTCATAACTTTGTTGTTGTTTGTTAATATTTTCAGCATAACCTTCTTATGACCTTGCCTCATGAGCAAAGGCAGAGAAAATTTTCAGCTCCTGCCTGAAAGGTGATTTCACGCAGTGAACGCAAAAATCACCTTTCAGGACAGATTTGTCTCATTTCGCTGCAATTGTTCATGAGGTTAGGTCCCAAAAATGGCTTGATGAAAGTCTGGGCAAAAATATTCAGAAATGGCCAAGATGTGCCATTAAGTTCAACCCCCCCCCCCTTAAAATACATTGAACTGTATAACTAATTTCTTCAGTTCACATTGGAGAGTGGGAGGTTTGAGTCGGGGGACTAACGGCACAACAGACATTGATGGATGGTTTTCTTTTTACAGGGTTAAAAATGACAAGGGATGCTTTCTTAATTTTAACTGGTGACAGCGCCACTAGAGATTGGGCAGCCCCACTGTTCAGTGTTATGTTTTGTGGGGGTGGGTGCTGAGAGGGAGGGTTGGGAGGGGACAGTTACAGGGGTGACAGCAACAGACAAGGTGGCAGCACTGGGGATTAGGCACCCACAGTGTCAGTGATATGTTTGTGGGGTGTGTGGGGTGGTAGGTGCTGAGAGGAGGTTTGGGTGGGGAGGCAGTTACAGGGCACCAGCAACAGACATCGATGGACGGTTTTCTTTGTTACAGCTGGCGTATGCAAGAGTGCAGGGCTCTTCCTGGATGTTTGAAATTCCTCCAGCAGGCTGATCATGACAGATCAGCTATGCTTGTTGGGTGGCGATGAAAGGAAAGTGCCGACCTATAATTGCTGGCTTTTTTCTTTTTAAAATACACAAAGTTTCCACCCAACAAGTCAAAACTGTGTAATGATCAGCCTGGCTTGATGATTTGTGTGGCACTGACTCACCCCTTGCAGATCACTCTGCATAGGACTGACAGTGTCACACCCCTCAAAAGGCACTCTTATATCAAGATGTTCACTTGCACGTGTTCGCACAATGAACATAAAAAGGAATATCTAGCAGAAACTCAGTAACATACGAACATACAAAAGTACCAGCAGAACAGACCTACTGGTCTATCAAAATCTGCTCGGTTGTGCAGCTAGCCCCGTAGCAAGCAGCTGCCCTTCCCCCATCCCCCTTGACCTCCCTTTGTTGTCCTCTTCACTCACCATTACCCACCCCTGTACTCTGTCCCAAGTGGTCTTAAAGCCGACCACATTTTTGCTTGATATCACCCCTTCTGGTAGTGCATTCCACCTCATCACCACTCTCTCTGTTAAGTAATGCCTCCTCTTCTACCTCCTGAATCTCCCTCCCTCGAGTCTTAGCCAGTGCCCCCTAGTTTCCCTCCCACTCCTTAGTTTAAACACCCCCCTCTGCCCCCCCTTGTTGATACCCTTCAGGTACTTGAAGGTCTCGATCATGTCCCCCCATCCCTCCTCTCTTCCAGTGTGTACATATTCAGTTCCTTTAGCCTTATCTCATAGTCCATTCCCTCCATCCCCTGAATCACCCTTGTCGCCCTGTGCTGCACTCCCTCCAGCAGATTGACATCTCGCCTCAGGTACAGCCTCCAGAACTGCACATAGTACTTCAAGTGTGGCCTGACCAGTGACCTGTAGAGGGGCAAGATCACCTCCTTGTGCCTGGATGTGAATCCCCATGCTATGCACCCCAGCATCCTGTTTGCCTTCGCTGCCACTCTCCTGCATTAGGCAGTATGGTCCATGCTCCCTGTTACCAATACCCCCAGGTCCTTTCCTCCTTGGCGATCCCCAGCTTGATCCCCCCAGCCAGTAATCTATCCTTGGGTTCCTACCACAAAATGCAACACCTTGCAACCAGGGACTAATCAGCAGTACTTTCAGAGCATGACACAGTTAGTGATTGCAGTAGCAGAAACCACTGGGAGGGGGCAGCATTTTTCAATACCAGTGCCTTCAGAGGTGGTGCTGGACATCCCTCATTTGCCATCTGGCCCATGGCACCACTACTCTGATAGAAGCCATGTAGCCCAAAAGTCTCAAGAATTCCAGTGCAGTCCTTATCTGACCTGCCTGGAATGTTTTTGCACACTGAATCAGAGCTTCTGCCCTTTGCAGAGGAAGGAAAGCTTTGCCCAGTTCTGTGTTTAGCTCTGTGATTATGAACTTCTTCTTTAGAGTGAGAAAGTACCTGGTGAGGAAACCCTTTCCCAGCCGGGAAATATGAATCCTCTCCTTAGCTTTCCTACAGCAGGAGTTTTTGCTCTATCAATTGAGCTGAAAACATTTAGAATTTGTTTAACTTTGAAAATTTTACAAATTAAAGGGTTAAGTCACCTATTTTTCTTACCTCCAAAACTGACTTGTCTGTGGTAATTCTTCTCCACTGTTCAAGGTAATAGCACCCTCCCACTGGCAATGGGTCTATGACAACATGGACAAATTTGTCAGATGTTGAGCTTTGCCTAGGCTGCCAGAGCTGATGCAGATTATTGTTTGGCTCCCCGGCTGATTCTTCCACTCCCTGTGCCCCTCTGAACTGTGTATTCATGGTGAACATGGGGTCTGCTGAAATAAGCCCTACCCATACCACCCCTTCTATAGGGCTTGTAAGGAACTGCAGACCTCTCTTTATCTGTCATATTCTTAGCTACTTTTTGTTCATCAACTTTGCTGTCCGTTTTGTGCTAGGGCTGTGCAGAATGTTGAATTTCTGACAGAATGGAATTCTGCAGAATAAAAAATTCCACTGATTTCTATCAGTTGTGGAATTTTGACATTCCACATGCAAAAATGTTTTTTTGCAGGTTAACAGTCTGCAGTTCACATAAACCGCAGATTCTTCTTCCACAATCCATGGAAAATTATTCCACGCTGTACACAGTACACAATGGGGGGTGAGATACTGACAACAACACAAATGGAAAGGGACCTGGGGGTAGTCATATCAGATGACCTAAAGGTGGGCCAGCAATGTGAGAAGGCAGTAAGGAGGGCTGGGGGGATACTGGGATGCATAGGGAGAGGCATCACCAGTAGAAAACAGGATGTTGCTGGCCCTCTGTACAGACAGTTGGTAAGACCACATCTGGAGTACTGTGTACAGTTCTGGAGACCCCATCTCTGCAGAGACATAGACAGGGTGGAGGCTGCCCAGGGGAGGGCAACCAAAATGGCGCAGGGTCTGCACCAGAAGACATATGAAGAAAGACTATAAGAGCTTAAGGTGTATATCCTCAAGGAAAGGAGGGAGAGGGGAGACATGATAGAAACTTTCAAATACTTCAAGTATCTGAAGTCCAAGAGGGTAGCATCTTTCAAAAAGAGATGTGCAAGAACAAGGGGACACAATTTTAAGATAGAGGAGGACAGCTCAGAGGTAATGTGAGAAGTATTTCTTCACAGAGAGGGTTGTAGATGCATGGAACAGCCTTCCTGAGGAGGTCATAGAGTCAAAAACAGTGGGGGAATTCAAGAATGCATGAGACAGACATAAGGCAATTCTAGTAGGGGGTCGGTGGAGATAGGCTGTTGGTTAACTAGAATCTGCAGCTTGTCAATTAGGTAGGGAAATGGGCAGACTAGGTGGGCCAAGCGGTCCTTATCTGCTGTCAAATTCTATGTTTCTATGATCCGTAGAAAATTATTCCACAGTTTGCACAGAAATGCTTTTTGAAATTCGGTGGAACATAAAATGAAATCCCAGAAAGCATTTGGGAAGTGGAATTTTGCATTCCAAGCAGCCCTAGGAGGTACCTTCAAAGGGGAAAATAGTTGCCTTATTCTGCATGTCCTGTGACAACTCAGTGGTTCAAAACAATACAAATCTCTTAGACAACACCGAATTTGCTAGTGCCCTAGATGCAGTGTTGTTCACGTCGAGCAGCCATTTGAAATTGGTGTTTGGCAACTTCCAGACTGTATGTGTTAGGTGAAAGCAAGTTTGGGAAGGCAAGCTCTCATGTATCAGCAGGATTGTATTTCACAGAGTCTGCAGGTCATATGCAGAAAAACTCAAGTAGGTTACCTGTCTCAGCAACAGGGCAGAGGTAGTGTATGCCATATTAGCCATTAGGTCAGTTTTCAGAAACCTTTATCTTTTGGTAACTAGCAGCTTCCAAACCCGTCTTTGCTGTATTTGCTAGTGTAGTGACTGCCTGTGGGGCCCTTAGGGTCCACCTCTTCCAACCCTCCTTCAAGGGGTCTGTTCTGGGTTGCCCAAAGTTATGCTGCACTGGATAATCGGGCCTAAACGCGCCCAACTTGTCCATCTAGGCCCTATTGAAATGTTTTGGTTGAGGGTCTCCCTGCAGGTGGTATGAAGTACATCTTGACTTCCTTATGCCATAGGTTGACAGAAATTCCTTCACAAGTCAACTTTCGAAGTCTCTCCCTTGGTCAGAGTGAATCCTTTGTGGAATGCCATAATGGTTGATGTACAACTGTAAGATTTGGACTACAATGCTGTCCTTTTGATCTTTTGTTGGATAGGCCTGTGTGTATCGGGTGTAATGATAAGTCATAACAACAATGTTTCCTATAGTCTTGCTATTGAGCTCCAAGGAGAGAAAATTCATACACACAAATTCAAGAGGCCCACTGGTTTTGATATCCTTAAGCCTTATCACATACTGTAGATATATTTCAAGGCTTGCTCCATCAGCAGAAACTGCAAAACAAATGTCCACAGTCAATCTAGCTTCTGTTCCAAAAATGTGATAGTAGGATGAGCAGTCAGTTGCATCACTTTCTGTACAGTTGTAGACATGCCCAAGGGTACTTACTTACTGTCTCCACTTTGACTTTTGATTGGGATCTAGGGTACAAAGCATATGCAACAAAGTTCTGTTAAACCATTTTGCTTGAGGGTCACCTTGCAGGTAATATGGAGTTGTTCTGGATTTGCAAATGCCCACAGGGGCAAGAGTACTTTCACTAATTTACTTTCAAAGACTCTGCCTTGACCAAATGGATTCTTAGTGGCAACCATAGAAACAATGAACTTCTTCATCAGAACTTCAGCTACTGTTGATGCATTTTGGCCTTTGGTCGGAAAGGCATACACGTATGGTGAGAAATCATCAGTCACAACACATTGGCTACATTTTTACTGTCATGTTCAAGACTGAGAAATCAATGCAAACAGGTTCCAGCGGAGCAGTGGTTGTGATATTGATAAGAAGCACTGCACGCTTTGTAATGTCTTTTGGATACAATAAATGCATTGTTGACAGTACTTTTCAAGTTCTACCCCCATCCTGGGCCAGTTAAATCTATGTCCAATCAGATCTAGTGTGCAGTCTAGACACAAGTGTTCCATTTCATCACGCTGTGCCCTCAGCACATGTTTACAGAATTCAGCTAACAACAATTGATGATTCTTGTGCCCATCAGCACCTTGAAATTCTCTGTTCACTAGTCCATTACATAATTTTCAATGTTTGCTATTCTTTGAGCAACAAAGAGTATCTCAGTGTATTACTGTTACTTGTTCAGCTGGTCCTCCTCTTTGGAGCACAGGAATAATGTCTCCAAAAGCCCGTACCTCGACTCTGTTCCCTCTATAGTTCTTTTTGGTTTAAGCGTGGCAATGAAGATTTATCAAGGGCTGCGAAACTACAATAGGCTGCAGGCAAACTTTTAGCAGTGGCACCCAAACTATTGACAAAGTGATATAGTGGCAGGAGACAGTTGCTCATCAGTTTCATATTTTTTGCACAAGGCTTGCACAGTTGCTTCAAGAATTCTGACCCAGTCTTTGTTTTGAGTGTCACCATGTGGGTGTCTTGATAGAGCTTCAGCAACAATGTGTTTCAGTCCAGGGAGATACTCTACACAGGGAATCCTATGAATTGCATGCAGGAATGATGAGGAAGGGAATCTGGGTGAAGCAACTAGGGCAGATCTGCGATATAGGCAGTCAGGACTTTGGGCGGTGACAATTGTGGCAGCAGGCATGGAGCCCTTACTCTGGTCCTCCCCAATGTATGCAGGGTGGGTGTTTATATTTATTTGGGAGGGTGCGGGCTTCCCCCATAATGGGGTCAACATGCAGTACGACCAGCAAGGTGGGCAATGCAATTCCCTGTCGTGTACCTTGCTGTCGGCCATTTTCTGCTCCCCAGTTATCCTCAATAAATTGTTTATGCCCTATTCTGGGTAACTCCTACACAGTAATCATATGTGGATAATGTGGAAAGCCACCTATGACCAGCTTTATCAAGCTTGGCAGTTGTTTTGACATCAAATAAAGGACTATTATCAGTTCTTTCTGTGATAGTGGTGCCATACAAATACTCATGAAATTGGTTCATGGCGCCCATTTCAACATCAAAACTTCTAACCTGTGAACTGGATAGTTGTATTCAGATGGTCAAACTTCTACTTGAAAAGGCCATGGATCTCAGGCCTTCTGGGTATGATTAAGATAACATTGGTCCATGTCCTTGAAAGTTTACATCCATATGTAGGGTGTATGGTTTGTCTAGTTCTGCATACGCTAACACAGGTGCACTTATCACTTGTCAGATAATGTCTGCAGAAGCTCTGTCACAGTTGGCATCCCACCTGGATCCAAATGATTCACTGATTCTGTAATAACATTTAGTAATAGGCTAATTTCTGGGTTGTTTGCATGTTTTGTTTGCTGGTGGATACCCTTGTGTCAAATTTTAAAAGTGGTTGAACAATCCTGGTATAGTCTTCATTAATTAGCCTATAGTATCCACAGAACCCCAACAATCTTTGCAATTCTTTCATTTTAATTGCTGTTGTTCAGGTAGTGAAAGCTTATACTTTGTCAGAGTCAATGAGAACTCCTTCTCGAGTAACAATGTGTCCCATATTTTACTGAACTTCTAAAAACTGGCACTTGTCCACAGATGACTTCAGTCCAATTTCCTCAAATTGATCCAGCACTTTGAATAAATGAGTCTCATGCTCTTCCATGTTTTATCCAAAAAATGATGACATTATCCAGGTAGACAAGACACTCAAGCAGATTTATATCACCCATAACTTGCTCCGTGAGTCTCTGGAAAGTTGCTGGTGCTCCTGATATCCCTTGGGGCATCCTCAAGAATTCATACAAAATCCAACAGGCAGATGAAGGCTGTTTTCTCCTGGTCTGACTTTGCCATGGGTATCTGGTAGAACCCACTTCTCAGTTCCAATGCAGAAAACCACTGACTGCCATTTAAACAGGCCAGTCCATCTTGGATTCCAGGCATTGTGTATTGATCAGGGATTATTTATTTGTTTAGACTATGATAATCCATATACATTCTTATGGTTCTATTCTTTTTCTGTACCACCACGATGGGCAAGGCAAATGGGCTGCATGACTCTCTGATGATACCAGCTGCTAACAGTTCTAGCAGACATATTTTTATGTTATCAGTCTTAGTGGGCACGAATGTCTGGATCTTTCTCTGAAAGCCGTCTCATCATGCAAATGGATTTTGTGCTGTTCTCTCTTCACACATCCAACATACCATTCATTCATTCATGGAAAATACTTGGGCTCTCCGGGTCACCTTTTGTCTTACATGATCTTCCCAGCATTTAGGCACAGTTGAGTCTTTAACGTCGAACAGGTTTGGGTCGATTCTGTTCACTTGGGTGGTTGAGGTTGGCTTGGGATATCCACAGTGTAAGCACTGTATACTTGCACCAAGGTCCTCCCCTTGCACATGGTGACATATTCAGTAACTTTTTTTTTTACTTTTTATACAGCTGTTTGGTCCCTGTTGCCTCCTCCTGCCAACTGGCAACAGGGACACATATGCAGTTTTTTAGATTTTCTCCCCTGATGCCCCAGCCCAAGGCCCTGGCACATGGCTGTATGAGCATGTGGAGGCACGCTTCGCACCCCATGCCACCAGCTCAGCCCCTTCCACCTCCCGTTGCTTGCCCCCTCTCTGCCTCGCTGCCACGGACCACCACCCAGTGGGAGTGGAACTATGGGGAGGGCACCAACCCACCCGCACCACCCTCAGAAGAGGAGAGGAGAGCTGCCTGCCAGCATGCTCAATCCTGCTCCACCCTCTCCCCCATGCTGGCACCCAAACGACCCGAGGTTATTCCCGAACACAAGTCGCTGACGTAATACAAGGTAAAGCATCCAGCGCCTTAACCCTCTGCACCACTGAGCCAGCTTCAGTAACATTTTTTACTTGTACCATTATTCTGTGAACAGAAGCATTGGCATTCACCGGTAGAATACTGACCTTTACTAGCGGTCCCTCAATCAAACCATGCTCTGCTGGGACATCAGTTATTCCTAGCTGTTTCTCCGACTAACTCTTCAGTCAAACTATACCTTGAATGACACACTCAAAGTCCAGGGGTAGGACCAATTCTTCATTGTCTCTCCACCACACAATACCAACAGGGTCATCATCTTGGTTACTTTGTTTCTCTGTATGTCTGACATGTGCTGTGGTGTGCAGACCAGTCCATGCAAATTAACACTCATTTTGGTATTTTTGCTTCTTTCTCTCTTCTCAAAGCTCTTTTAGATGTTAAAACAAGTTTTTGTTTGTACATGTTTGGTATGCCATCATACAGTCTGGCTTGGGGGCACACCAATGCATAGATTTTCATGGTTTCCTCGACCCCAGTCACATTCTCAGGAAAGGTGATACAGATTTGGATAACTCCTAGGCACAGATATTTTATTTATTTATTGAAATGTTTCACCAGGAGGGCACACTGAACAACAAGTTGCTTGTCTCACAGTGCGACCTGGGGGGAGTGGGGATACACAAGGACAGGAACACAGAGATAATACAATTAATGGAGGGAACAACAGGAACAAATTCAGTATACAGGTAAGCAGATAATGCAACTGTAAAGGTGCAATACAGACAATTACTTGAGAGATAATCCAGTTATTGGAGTGCTGAATAACAGTACAATAAAACAGGTGAACAATAATGAGATTACAAACTTAAGTGCAGAGAAGTTTCAGGAGCAGGCTCAAGGAGGAACATAAGCGCTGGGAGGAAGAGTGGCTAAAAGTGCTGAGGAGGCTAGGAGGAAGGGGCAGGAGGGAGGAGAGGGGAGGAAAGGGAAAAACAACCAACACCAGCTGCCAACTCAGGAAGGTGAGGATGCCCTGGAGGGGAGATGAGTGCAGAAAAGCAGGGGAGCCAGCCAACCCCACAGTGCCCCTTCAGGATGCTGAGAACTCTTCAAGGGGTGTAAGGAGTTGGAAGGCTGGATCTAGGAATAGGGGAAGTTAGGGAGGGTTATAACAGGAACAATTGGGAGAGAGGAAGTTATGGAGGGAAGAATGAAGGGAATAGGTGGAAGAGGAGTGGCGAATTTGGGATGGAAGGGAGTTCCAGATTTTAGGGAATTGATGGGTAAAGGCTGTATGGCCAATGAGGGTGGAGCAGCATGGGACCTCCAAGGTACGTGAATCTCTAGATCTGAGGGAGTGGTTGGGATGAGGAGGGGAAGATAGCAAGGATGAGAGGTAGGAAGGAGTTCTCCAAGCCAGAATTTGGAGCTTAGTTTGTCACAGTGGGAGAGGCGCCTGTTTGCTAGCGGAGGAAAAGCAAGGAGCGATAGAGGTTCACAGTGATGGAGTACGAGAGGAGAGTCGAGGCGAAGCGACAGAAGGAGTGAAGAGAGTGTCCAATTTGGTTAGGAAAATTTGGGAGAAGCACCATAGACTACATCACAGTAGTCAAAGATGGGAAAATCATCTTCTGGACAAGCTCTCACCTGCGCAGTCAGTGGGATGCAACTACGATTCCTGTATAGGGCACCAAGCTTGGGGTGCAGTTTCCTAAGGATGGGCGTCAATGTGCATAGAGAAGTTGAAGTGTTGGTCCAATCAAACCCAAGATATCTAAATGAGGATGAGTCCTTAAGAGTTGTCCTTCTAGGATGTAGAAAGTGGGCAGAGTTGTAAGCCGAGAGAGTCTCTGCCTGGTGCCAAAGGTCATGGAGACTGTCTTCTTGGCATTGAGGAAAAGCTGGTGGGATGCAAACCAGAGCTGAACATTGTTGAAGTCATACTGTAAACTGGATTCCACAGCAGCAGAGTTTTTGCGGAGGTGTACAAGACAGCATCATCGGCATACATATGGATGGAGGAGGTAGAGCAGGCAGTGGGGAGGTCATTAAGAAAATGGAAAGAGTAGGGGACCAAGCACTGAGCCCTGGGAGACACCAGTGTTGATGGGTGGGGGGAGATAGAATCAGTGATTCTTACTGGATTGGGCCCTACCAATGAGAAAGAATTTGAACCAGTTTGTCACAGACGAGGTCACGGCCTGCTGCGAGAGGGAGGCGAAGTAGAGTATGGGAGACGTGTCAAACGCTTTGTCAGGGTCAACAAAGATGGCCGAGATGATCAGGCCATCATCTATCCCGTGAGGATGGAGTCGGTGAGCCTAAGGAGGAAGTGATTGTTGAGTGGTTCTTCAAAAACCAGACTGGAAAGGGTGAAGAAGGAGGAATCAGAGAGGAAGGAGGAAAGCTGGGAAGAGAACCAGATGTTCTTAAAATTTAGCAAGGTAGGAAGGACAGAGATGGGTGATAGTTACCAGGAGAGGACGGTCGCCACCTTTGTGGAGAGAAGGACCATGGTGTGCTTCCAAGAGGAAGGAACGTGAGCAGTAGCGATGGAGAGGTTCAGAATTAAAGAGATAGGATAAGCAACAGCAGAAGCTGAGAGATAGAAAAGTTTAGGATCAAGGTCGTCCTGTGAGGAATCTTTGGAGGGGTTAAGGGAGAGGAGGGCAGTTAAAGCTTCCTCAGATTAAATGGAGGAGAAGGAGAAAGGGCAGACACAGAGGTGATAGTGAAGTCAGGGTAGGAGTTGGAAGGTGAGGGAGGAGCTAAGGAGAGCTGAGGCGCAAGAGGTGTAGTAGGCATTAAATTCATTGGCCATCAAGCCAAGGTCAGAAACCAGGGAATTATTTACTTTAAGAACTGGGGGAGGGGGAGAGAAGAGGAATGGACCACCTCCAGAATTTGAATGGGGAGTTGATGTCAGTAAGGAAAGAGGATCTGAAATAATTAGACTTGGCCAATCTGGTAGCTTTTGTGCAAGAGTTATGCAACATTCTGTACGTGGCATAGTCGCCAGGGTGCAATGTAGATTTGTGTTTTTTCCACACCCGGTCACGCTCTCTGAAGCAGGCCAGTAATTCAGGAGTAATCCAGGGATTGTGAATCCCTCGGACTCTGGTCCTCTGAAAGGGAGCAAATGCATTCCAGGTGGAGATGAATTTGTCCTTAAAGTAGTCAAGGGCCTGGTTTGTCTCATTGTTCAGGCTCCACACTAGTGCTTCAAAAGTCTCCAATGTTATGTGACTTAAATGAGATAGGAAATGATTTTGTATTAGTTTTAGGTGTTCCATAAATTATTAATATCCAACTATAGCCTTTGTGTGTCTTTTTTCACAGTGTAAGTGCTCAAACCCACATCTGTATACTATGTTCATTTTCTGACCTTCCTACCAGCCTGGCACTGTCTATTTTTGTATTGGGAGTTAGTGCGTGCCAAACCTCCAAATGCTGATGTCACAGACTCCAGATACAATGCTTCTGTAACTGTCTAGGGCAATTCCACTAATGTATGAGTGGTAAATCAAATTTGAAAGGCAACTGCCAGCCCCTCTCTTCCTTCCACAGCTGGTCGCGTTACAAAAATGTACCAGTAGTTGGTCACTACAATTGAAGCAGCTCTTCAATAAAGATAACTGTTTCATTTTTTTAAATCAGACCCTCTCTTTTCTTTCTTCACCAGTGTCCAGTGGGTCACTTTTAATTTGACCAGAAAACTAAGTACTGTAACCTACACTGTATTACTGTGCATAAGAAAGAAATATCCAGGGCCCTATACTTTTCTTTTACTTCCTCACCCACCAAAACTCCAAAGCAGAAAGCGGGGTTTGCATTAGCTACTTGGAGGTTGACAGAGGGAGTGAGAGGAGCCCTGTGTCATTTGCCAAATATTTATTTTGAAACAGTTTTTGGGTACATACAAGGTTTTTTAACCCCCCCCAATCAGGTGCTTACCTCCAGTTCCGTAGTTTCATCACCCTCCGAGAACTCCTCTCACTGATGGCTCAAGCCGCCAGTGGTCTTAGCCCCCAAACTGAATCAGGCTAGGAAACACTGGAAAAGGAAGCAGTGCCAAAAAATTGTTCTCCTGCCCCACCCTTTTCTGAAAACTGTGAGGAGGACCAGAACACACCACTACCATTGGGTGGTCAAAAAGCCTCAGGTGTTCTTGCTCCTTTCCCAAAGAAACATTCTAGCAGCACAATGGGACCTTTACCAGCTGTTACTCTGGTGCCTCAATGCACCCATCATGTGTCATCCAGGGATCTGCAGCCGCATAAGATGTTTCTTGCATCCTACAGACCAAAGGTAAGGAGGAGCAACAGTCTCTGCAAACTTTCTACTAGCACTACTTTGCATCTGCAGCATTTTCTGTGCTCAGTTTAGAAGAGGGCAAGGAGAACAAAGACCACTGGTGGCTGCGAGCCCATTGCAAGAGGTGTTCCGTGGAGTGTGATGAAACTATGGAACTGGAGGTAAACACCCGATGGGGGGGGGGTTAAAAAACCCTGTATGTTCCCAAAAAAACTGTTTCAAAATAGGTAGGGGACATCTTCCAGCTAAAGGAGCAATTGAGAACAAGGGGGCACGATATGCAAATAGTAGGGGGCAGGTTCTTTTTTTTTTTCCAATTGTTTAACTAGGAGTAGCACACTAAGCTGAAGGTGCAACCTGGGAGCACAAGGAAGTTAAGTGACTTGCTCAGGGTCACACAATATGCAAGTGGGGGCTGTGGGATTCAAACCCAGGTCCTCAGATTTGCAGCTCAGAGCCTTAAATCACTGCACTATACTGCCTCCCTAGGTTCAGAGGAAACATTAGAAAATTTTACTTCACGGAGAGGGTGGTGTAAAACTGGAACAGACTACCAGAGGAGGTGGTAGGGGCTGGAACTGTCGGGAGATTCAAAAGAGCATGGGATAGACACAAGGGTCTTTTAAATCGGGGGACTGTAGGAAATAGCAATGTCCTAGCAGCTAGCTAGACATACTGGGCAGACATTGTGGGCTTGGCGGCCCTTCTCCGCTGTTACATTCTGTGTTTCTAAATATGGGTTTGAGCACTTACACTATGAAAAAAGACACACAAAGACTATAGCTGGACATTAATGATTTATGTAACACATCAAACTAGTACAAAATAATTTCCTATCTCCTTTAAGAACTAGTGATCTTTGAACACAGTTGTTACTTGTCAACCACTATCCAGCAATGCTCAGGTAAGCTTCCCTTCAGTTTTGATCTTCACCTCAGATGAGGGTCCAACAGTTGTCTCCCGGTCAGTTACTTTCTTTGCAGTTTGACATGTTTGAGGTACCACTGTCCTCATGTGGGAACAACTTGCATCTGGGGTTCCAGTGCACTCCCTTACGAGGCCCTGTGGGCGTTTCCCTGTTCTTGTCATCTTTTGATCAGCAAGTCATTCACCCTTCTCAGATTTTCTCGATGGTGACACTCTCTCCACAAATGTTCTTTCTCACCACACCTGTAACACAAGATGTCCTCTTGCAACCTTGGCACCCATGGACACTATCTGAGGCAAAACTCTCTCCAAATACTCATGTCAGCTGGCCACTTGGCTCCTGCAGAATGGGCAGCTCCAGTGTCACCAGTTACTTGTGCAGGTTCTTGGAACTCCATCACCAGTTGTGTTAATTTGTCAGTACGTTCTAGCAGTTCTCCATTACTGGGCTCTGTAGAGGCTGTCACAGGGGCAATCCCAGTTGCACGTTTTGGGGTCATGCCTCTCATCATAGGTAACAATCTTTCTTCTTGCTCTCACACTTCTTTCATAAGCTCATCATAAGGTGGCGGCAGCTAGATTTTCAACAGGATTTGATCAGAACACACTGCTCCATCTAGTACTTGAGTAGCGCTGGCACGGTCCATGGTGTCAGGCATCAAGCATCCTTCTCGGTGCGCTCTTTGCACAACTTTCTCTAACCTCAACAGAAAATCAGTTGTTGTTCTTCATGCTGCTTGGTCAATGATAACATTGTAAGGACACAGAGTGTTCCATGTTTTTCTACAAAGCCAAACATCCATTCCAGAGTGGCTAAATAATTCTGAGCAGTCACATTTAAATTAGTAGCTTTGAGGTCAATAGTTTCATTAAAAGCAGGACCACATCCGCACTCTTTTCTCAGCATCAGAACATTGCAGATCTTGTACCGTCTGGGTAGCTTGCTGTTTCACCTTTCCCATCAATCTTCCAGCAAGCTCCACCAAATCAGTTGCTTGAGAACTTTCTTGCCCAGACACATTAAACAAATCTTTCAAATCTTAATCTGATTTACCTTCTTATTCTAGAAGTTTCTTCATTTACCCCCCCAACTCCCTGAAGAGGGTGATCCAGGCAAACTAGCTACAGTGCTACCCTTGCTATAAAAGTGCCAAACCTCTTCTTCACTGGGCATCAAAGATGTACAGTAGGCAAATCAAAAACCATGAGGTCTTTTCTGGTTTCTGCAAATAAACTCAGACATTTTTCTTAGGCACACATTCCACATACTGCATTTTCATCCTACTAATGTCAGCTAGTTCATGTTCCAACACCAACATGATTTCAAAGGTGTCCCATCCATCAGTGATATTACTGACCAATGCATTCTTTGGGTGCAAACCTTGTTGTAAAAACCATTTTTTGACTTCCTTAAATACCATTTTGAATTTTGGAATGTTCCCAACAGTTTTTCAAAATTGTAAACATCTTCTGAGATTTTCAAAAATTGTCCAAACTTCACTAGGGGTGGTGGGCATTCTTCCAGTGGTAGCACCCTCCCCCCAAAAAAAAGTACCGACGCCAAACACTTAACCAGAAGGGTAGTTTATTACAACATGCAGTGTAGTTAAATCTCTGAAAACACCCATGCATCCAGTATCACAGACAGGAACTTTGAACTCACAGCCAAAAGACAACCTGACCGGTTTCGTGCATATGCACTTCCTCAGTGAGGCCAGTCAAGAATCTACAGTGTGTTTTTATAGTACAGAACTCATAAAGAGACAGTATCATCATTGTAATGCAATCTAGTGTCAAACCATGAATTAAAAACAAGAAAACAAAGCAGACAGTCTAATTCTAATGGTTAAATCAAATTATGGATGCTAAGGCACCTTATCTAATGTATGAGTTAAAATATTCTCGTGCAGTAGAGACATACAGTACAGATGTGTGTCACTGATGAAACCAAGCTGTTTGCTAGTGATTTTCTATTTTGTTTTCTTGCATTTAATTCACAGTTCAACACTAGAGTGTACTACAATGGTTATACTGTCTCTTTACAAATTTTATACTATAAAAACACATTGTAAATGCTCGACCAGCCTCCCTGAGGAAGTGCGCATGTGCAAAACTGGTTGGGTGCCTTTTGGGTGTGAGCTCAGAGTTCCTGTCTGTGATGCTGGATACATGTCTTTCAAAGATTTAACTACACTTCTGCACTTTATAATAATCTACTGTTAGTTAAGTGCTTGGTGTCGGTGCTGGTCTTTTTGGTTTGCTGCTATATTATGAGTGACCCGGCATGTCAGTGAGTGGAGTCCCTTCCTCTGCTCTGGACTCTTCCAGTGGTTTCAGATGCATCCAGCTGGTAAATAGGAGATCCCAGCGGTGCCTCCAAAGATATAACTGGGTCACTGTGCAGATGGTATTGGTATTACTTTCTCGGTTACTACCCCTGCCTTGCACCTGTGGGGCCAAGCAAGGTTAAGGGACCTGGGCTTGTTAAACTCCTCATATGGGGGGTTTTGTTCATATGGGGAGAAAAGGGGAATAGCAGGGTGCCTTCACCCAGAGAAGGAAATAGTGGGCCTTCTGACCAGTGGAATACTGCTTCCAGGATGCAGTACCAACCCACCTCCCGAGAAACTTTCTATCACCACCCTGAAATACACTAATACTAGTACCCACACTTCAATTGCATTTCAACATCTTTGTATCATTTAGGGTAGATCACTAATAATATGCTCACACTCCAAATTTTTAGAGACCAACCACAGGACTTTACTATTCAGCAACTCTGGGCCTGGTAGGCAGTAACAACACAATTATTCATATTAGGTTTCAAGTGTGTCACATAAAGCTATGCATTCTCGAATGTCTGTGCCTCTCCAGAGTTAGTGCACTAGGTCTCCCAATACCTACATAAAAGATTGCAACTAGGCCTACTGTACTGTCACTACCCTCAGTAGAAGAGTTCCACAGTTCAAATAACTTGCAAAGCAATTACTGTCTTTAATTGCAGTTTAGTTTTAGCTGCTGTGGATACCCTGATAAATTAAGTACTGTGGCAAGCCTAATGATGTGGTGCCCAGGATTTTGCGCTGGTGCACTCACAGATATGCAAGCTTGCTTTAATCCCACCCAAGGGACTGTTAGCTAGTGCTTTTGTAGTTAGCAAAACAAACTGTAATCCAATAGGGAATTTTGGACAACAACAGCAGTTTTGTGTCTTGCAAGACAGTACTCACATGTCCTACACCAAGGAAGGCAGTAACTGGTGCTTCAGGATATATGATGTCACAGCAGTAGGCAGATGGTGGTTGTAGGCCCAGGCTAGGCCCAGTCGCTGCTTCACAGCTCCTTTTCATCTTGATCAGCACATGGCAGTGTAAGAAGTTCAGAAGGGCCAATACCAACGAGCTACCGTGCCTCACCTCAGTGGGCACTCACTGGGCGCAAGTACCCTGGAGACAAGCTCCTGACTACATTCTCCCTTGAACACAGCAGAATGGCTTGTTCTCACCTCTGGTATCTGCAGCCTGAAGATGGATTCAACAGATTCATTCTCTCACAGCAGTACAGGCTTCACAGTACTTCTTCTTAGCTGGGATGGAACTTCCAATAACCAGATTCACTCACAGTGGGATCTCTGGTTCTGAGGTCTGGCTAAGCCCTCAGCTCTTCTCCTCAGCACTTCTGTTCTTCCCAAGCGCTCAGGACTGCTCTGAACTTCTCCGATGCTGGGGGATGGTTCGGCTTAGTTGCCTCCTCCCTGGGATTCTAATTGGCTGTTCAGACTTGTCATTCATACTCTGGCTCCCTCAGTGGCTAGAAAAGAGTACCAAGCACTGTATTGCTGTTCTTCTCAAGTTCCTGTGTCCTTTGCAGGAGCCTTTGCATTCCAGTTGGTTAATTGCAGGGTCAAGGGCATACCTCTCAAGTGTCCCTCATTACGAGGGACATCCCTTATTTTGCCCCTTAAAATTGCTGTGTCCCTCATCTGTCCCTCATGAAAAAGGTGCTGCCCACACAGAGAATGTGCTGCAAATTCAAAATTTAAAGCAGAAACTCTTAATATTTTAAAATATTAAATCCAAAATAAACTCTGTACAAGTACCCACTATAGTTTCCACAGCGATCTGAGCTTGTATCTCTATGTTTGAGGATGTGTCCCTCATTCTGAGGGTCTGTGTCCCTCATTGTCCCTCATTTTGGGTGTCCAAAAATGTCCATATCCCTCATTTCAGTGACAAAAGGTTAAGAGGTATGGTCAAGGGTCACAAGATGGCGACATTTGTAATGGATTCATGAGTCAGCACACACACTTCAGGGAGCTTGGAAATGGAATGCACTTTATTATAAAAGCCAGCCTGATTGGTTAACACTCTCAACATGCTGTAAAAATGCAGTACACACTGAGAGCCACAGAGTGGCACTAGAACTACAGCATTAATGTCCATTAGCATACTGTATGTACGCACAATGTAATCAACTACTTTCAGTCTCATCTTCCTTTTTAAGAAAAAAAATGTACCACTTAAAATGTCAGTAGTAGGAAAACATTAGTCACTGGAGCCTGACCATCACTGGCTTATTAAAGACTTTCTTTGCTCCAAATCCTTCATCCATCATCATAATCAGCTGTTTATAATGCAATCAAGTTGAGAATATGGAAATATTTTAACATGAACTAGGTTTTAACCAATAACTGTTCATTCAACATACTTGCACTAGAATGCAGTGTTCAGTAATTTTACTGGCACCAAGAGTCCCAGACATAACTAGTTAGTGTAGGAACCAGAGGCTGATCCACTGTTGGAGTACGATTTTTACTACCAGTTCATAATACATAATCCTTGTATCTGAAGGGCATTCTCACCTCCTCCCTTGTTGTTACCTTGCTGGTGCTACTTTCCACCATAGCAACACATTCAGCAGCTTGCTGATTATATGTGGTGCAACACTAATGAACAGTAGGATGGATCATGCCTCATCCCAATTGTCAGCACATGTGGTGTAGGGTCAAATGGGTCATCACAGTGTGAATCCACGATGGTGAGAGGTGGTTCATCTGTCTTCAATGTATGTTGATGATTTATTTGGTACTGTCATCCTTCTGCATTAGTCACAAGGCATGACCATGGATGAGGGGTGGTTCCAGTTACTATGGCAGGCTCCTATGTGCATCCACATTTGATTCGGACTGTATCTCCTTGACTGATTATAGGAAGTGGTCTAGTAGCCCAGTCATGGAATTTTTTTTGATGTACATGATGTTTCTTCAACTGATCAACCGTGTCTGAGTCTACCCATGGTTTTAGTAGACTGTGGGTCATAGGAATCTTGGAGTGCAGCATCCTGGGCTGAAGAATATGGCATGCCAGCCAGTGGGGAATTTCTGTATTCCAGCAGGGCTACACAGGGTCCTGTCCATCATTGTCTGTCTTCCTGAGAAGCTGCTTGATGGTTTGTATGGTGTGCTCCACCATACCATTGGATTGGGGATAGGTGGGACTGGAGGTTGTAAGCTTGATTCCCCAGTCATGTGCAAATTTCTGGAATTCCTTGCTTCTAAATGACATGTTGTCACTAACAATCTCTGCAGGAATACCGTGATGTGCTGCAACAGACTTCATGTGTGCTGTAGTGGTCTGGGCAGTTTTGTCTTTCATCAGTGCCAATTCAGGATACTTTGAAAAATAGTCCACCATGACAAGGTAATCCTGTGCCCTAAACTCAAACATGTCTGTTGCAACCTTCTGCCATGGCAAATTAGAAACAGCATGAGCCATAAGTGGCCCCTTTTGGTCGCCCCTCTGAAACTTTGCACATGTTGAACACTGTTCGACCAGTCTCTCAATCTCTTGGGTCATTCTCAGCCAGTACATTACAGCTCTAGCTCTGGCCTTGCATTTCTCTGCTCCAGGTGGCTCTCATGCAGTATGCTGGATATGTCATTCCTAATCTCTGCTGGAATGATCAATTTGTCCCCATAAAAAGGCTAAACCTTCTTCAATGTGAATTGCATCTTGCATAGACCAAAAGGGTTTCACACAGTCTTTCACAGTCTTTTTGTGCCTTGGACAGCCAAACTTAATTACTTTTTCAAGGACTTACAATGTCAAGCCAGTTGCTGTAGCTGTTCTTATCTCTTCTAGTTTCTTATCACTTGCTGGTATATTTTCCACAATGTCATGTATTATCACCTCTTCATCTTCAGAGTTTCCTTGTAGCTCTGTTTCTGCCACTGCTCTGGTAACATGTCTGCTGTGTACATGTACCTCCCTGGTACATATTTCATATGCAGGTGGTAACGCTGAAGCTCCATCATCATTCATTGCAACCAGAGGGATACCTTACACAGTGGCTTCTTTGCTGTCCCCTCTAGAGGTTGTGATCTGTGTATACCTCTACCTCTTTACAGAATATATATAGATGAAACTTGTTGCATGCAAAAACAACTGGCAGTTGGCTCTTTTTGTATTTGAGCATAGTTTATTTTGGCTGTTGTGAGGGCTCTGGATTCATATGTAATGGACTGAGTCTCTTGCATCAGGTAGGCTCCCAGTCCAAAATCTGATGCATCCAACTGAATTGTAACAGGTTCCTCTACATCATAGAATCTGAGGACTGGTCTTGAGCCAAGAATATCCCTATCTATGCTGTCTCAAGGCTTGGTCATGTTCAGGATGCCACTGCTATGTTGCATCCTGCTTTAGCAGAGATCTGAGAGAGGCCGTGATGTCAGACTCTTTTGGTATGTACTGAGAGAGGTATTTCACCACACCTCAGAGATGATGCAACTCTTGCTTGCACTCTGGTTTCGGTATATGCATAATCACCTGTATCTTTGAGTCATCTGGCCTCACTCTTTTTGTAGTCACCATATTGCCCATGTAGTTCACTTGATTGACTTTAAACTGAATTTTATCTTTGTTGAATCTGATGTTCTCCGACTATCTTCTGTCCATAACCTGGCGTAATATCATGTCACGCCTGGTGTCATCCATGACAGCTATGATCATATCATCTGCTACGATATGCATTCAGTGATGTCTCCAAAGATCTGCCAGTTCCTTTTTTGGAACACTTCAGTGGCAGATTTAATACCAAAAGGCATTTGCAAGAATCTGTAGTGCCCCACAGTATATTGAAGGTGCAAAGGTGTGATGGCTGCGCATCAAGTTTCACCTGCCAGTATCCATCTTTTTCATCTAGTACAGTAAACACATTTTTTTACCAGTCAATCAGCTCTGGACTTCCCTTGGTGTAAGAATGTGAAAGTGTTCCCACTTGATAGCTATGTTTAGCTCACGGTGGTCTAAGCATAGTCTTAGCGATCCATTCGTCTTCTCAGTGATCACTAAGCAATTAATCCAGTCTGTGTGCTCATCAACTTTGGCAATGATGAAAAAATGACTTACCATAGTAATATTGTTTTTTCTAATGGAGTCTTACTGTGTTCTGACAAATGCTGTATGACTGACCAGTTCAGCTACCCTAGAGAACAAAGAGTTAAACTCTATGCAAATGCATAGAACGTTGAGCTTGAGCTCAGTTTTCAAACCATCATCCTTGGTACATTCTAGTAACTGATCAGATTTTTACGAAGCTAATAATAGCAAAAAACTTAAAAACTGCTAACCAGACCTAAATGTCACCAGGGCAACACAAGTAAATTGGGCAGTGAGAAGACTTAAGTCACTGATGACCAGGAAAAAACAGCTACCAACTGGTAGGAGAAGAATTAACAGAATCACAAAACTCCCTCCCCCCAGGTTCTGTAGGGGAGACTGGGTGGGAGGTCAGAATACAGCAAGACTCCATTAGAAGAAACAATATTACTATGGTAAGTCATTTTCTCTTCAAACAACATGAACTCTTGTTGTATTCTGACAAATACAGACTACCAAGCAGTGCTCCTGGGAGGTGGGCACAGAACCTACTTGGGAAATAGGCTCTGCAACACTGCTGTGCCGAACCAGGCATCACTCCTGGCCTGAGTATCCAGGCAGTAATGCTTAGTGAATGTGAGAACAGTCTTCCAGGTGGCTGCTTTACATATGTCCAGCAAGGGGATATCTCAGGCTGCTGCTACTGAGGTGGCAGTACCTCTAGTGGAATGGGTCCTAAGACCCAAAAGGGGGAGTCCTTCCCTAGTTTACCATAGCAGAAATGAATGCAAGCCACACTCCATCTGGCTATGGTCCTTTCTGTGGCTGACTTGTCCTTACCTACTTTCCCATAGGTAAGGAACAACTGGGAACAACCTTGTCTGTGTTCCTTAGTCCTGTCCATGTAATAGCTGATGACCCTTTTTATATCAATACTGTGCAGCCTGCATTCACCTGAGCTGGAATGGTCTATGAAGAACACAGGTAGAGTGACAGATTGATTAAGGTAAAAATCAGAGACTACCTTGGGAAGAAACTTCCTGTTAGTCCGGAGGACAATCTTGTCCCTATGAGGGGTAATGTAGTTGTGCTACACTGAAAGGGCTTGGAGCTCACTAATCCTCCTGGCAGATGTGATAGCCACCAAAAATACAGTCTTCCAGGTCAGAAACTTGAGTTCTGCTGAAGACATGGGCTCAAAGGGAGACTGCATAAGCTGACCTATGTAAATATTGAGATCCCAGGCTGGAGTGGGCTCTATGTGAGGGGGATGGAGCTGTAACAGCCCTTTAGAGAACTTCTTGTAGATGGGATGTGCAGCCAGGGAAGGGCCCTTCCCTGCTGACAAGTATGCAGAGACAGCTGCCAAATGTACCTTTAAGGTAGAAGGCTGCAAATGAAGGGACTGCAGGTGTACCAGATAGTCCAGCACCACCGGAAGCCCAGCCTGCTGATGGTCCAGGCCCTTCTGGGAACACCAGATGGAAAACCTCTTCCATCGAGAGGAATAGGCTTTCCTAGTGGAAGGCTTTCTGGACACCCTTAGAATGTCCAGGACACTCTCTGAGAGATGCAGGCCTGCATACTCTATGTCTTCAAGATACAAGCCCTGAGGTGGAGGAACTGGAGATTGGGGTAATAATAATAATAATAAATTTTATTTCTCACAAGTGCCTTTTGACCATCAAGGCGCAGTACAAAAAGATAAAAGATCATGCTAAAACTATAAACAGACAGTAAAATAGTTAGAGGATCTAAATTTACTCGGTGCCCCCGAAGGCATGGCACCATAAATAGGTTTTCAGCACCTGTTTAAACACCCCCACAGTCGTGCACTCCCAAAACTGACGGGGTAGAGAATTCCAGAGGGTCAGGGCCGCATGCATAAATGCACGGGCCCCTGAAGATTTCAAAGACACCCTCTGACTCTCTAGCAACCCCTCGTCAGCTGAACGCAACTGTTGCACCAGGCAGTAAGACACAAGGAGCTCTTTCAAGTAGTCAGGGCCCAGTCCATGTAGGTCTTTATAAGTCAGTAAACCGACTTTAAAGGTGATCCACCACCTAATCTGCAGCCAGTGCAGATCGCACAGCACAGGTGTAATATGAGAGGATCGGGAGGCTTCAGTCAATAATTATGCTGCTGTGTTCTGCACAAGCTGCAGGCAGTGAATATCAACCCCAGGCAACCCTATGTACAGGAAATTACAATAATCTAGGTAGAGGATCCTCTCCTTAGCTGATGTCAGCAGGTTGTATCTCCTGGGGAGATGAATGGGACTGGCCACTGACAGGGACAGGAGCATTGGATACCATGGTTGTCTGGCCCAGTCTGGTGCTATGAGGATCATGGTCGCAGGCTGAGACCTGAGCTTGACTAAAACCCTGAGAATCAGGGGAAAGGGAGGAAAAGCATACAGAAACCTGTTTGTCCAATCCAGAAGCAGAGTCTCCGGGGCATTGAGCCCCAAACAGGAGGTCTGCAACAGTACAGAGGCAACTGATGGTTGTCTGGGGCAGCAAAGTGGTCTATCTCTGGAACCCCCCATCTCCTGAATACTGACAGGAGGACTTGCCTGTTCAGGGCCCACTCATGATGGCCCCGGCTGATCCTGCTGAGAGCATCTGCTAGGACATTGTCCTTCCCTGGTAAGTGGACTGCTGACAGGGAGATGTCCAAAGAGTAGGCCAGACTCCAAATTTTCATGGACACTGTGCAGAGAAGAGATGACCTTGTCCCCCCCCCCCACTTGTTGATGTAGTACATTGTAGTGGTGTTGTCTGTTCTGGCTTGAACCACCTTCCCCTGCAATTGGTTGGCGAATGTCTGAATTGCCAGGAACACTGCCCTGAGCTTCAGGAGGTTGATGTGCAGCAGAGACTCCTGAGGTAGCCAGTCCCCATGACCTGTGTGCTCCCCCAAGTGTGCACCCCAGCCCAGCAGGGAAGCATCTATTGTCAACACCAGAGAGGGGACCTGCTGAAGACAGGGTACCCCCACTCTGAGATTGTCCATGTCCTGCCACCACTGGAGGGCTTGCAGTAGGGTGGAGGATGCAGGGATTAATTTGGACAGGGAATCCTTCCTTTGGGACCAAAAGGATCTCAAATGGAACTGAATATCTCTCATCTGAAACCTTGTTCCTGGGACCACAGCTGTGGTAGAGGCCATGTAACCCAGGAGTTGCAGAAAATGCCTTGCTGGGCAAGGAACTCGAAGGTGTAAGGACCCTGCCAGCTGAGTGAGTGCCTGAGCCCTTCCTGGAGGCAGGAAGGCCTTTGCCTGGATGGTGTCCAGTTCTGCCCCTATGAAGTCTAGGACCTGGACAGGAGCCAGCACTGACTTTTTTAGGTTTATTAAGAAACCCAGGGACTGGAGTGTTACCTGTGTGAGCTCCAGAGACTGTTTTACTTGCTGGGGGGACTTGTCTACCAGGAGCCAGTCGTCCAGATAAGGGTAAACAGAAACCCCTTGCTTTCTGAGAAAAGCCACTGCCACTGCTAGGCATTTTGTAAACACCCTTGGTGCAGAGGTCAGCCCGAAGGGCATGGCCCTGAATTGGTAGTGTCCTGAAGGTACCCGAAATCTGAGGTACTTTCTGTGAGACTGCCCGATGGGTATGTAAAAGAAGGCATACCTGAGGTCTAGGGATGCCAGCCAGTCCCCTTGTTTTAGAATGGGAAGGATTGTAGCCAAGGTTGTCATCCTGACCTTTGGCTTTGAAAGATGCCTGTTCAGGTATCTGAGATCTAGGATGGGCCGCCACTCCTCATTTTTCTTTAAGGCGAGGAAGTACCTGGAGTACAACCCATTTCCCCTGTGCTGAGGTGGCACAGGCTCCACTGCCTTTGAGAGAAGGAGGGTGGAAACCTCTGCCTCCAGCAGAGTTGTTTCTGAAAGGTTGGGAAGCTTGAAGGACCCTGCTCCCAACCTGGGGAAGAACTTGAAGTTGAGAGCAAGGCCCTGATCTACTATCTCCAGGACTCACTTGTCTGAAGTGATGGCGTGCCAGGCCTGGAGATAGTAGGTCAGCCTGCCCTCTACAGGGGTAGGGGAGGTGGCCAGAGCAGACCCCTCAGGGAGTCTGCTTGGCAGGAGTAGAGGGATGTGAGGTGGAAGCAGCTCGGCCTGCACCCAGCCTTCCTCATCCCCCGAAGAACCCCCTGGGTTGCTGAGAGGAAGGGAAATCTTGGGCCTGATGGAAGGGCCTAGGGTATCATCTGCCCCTGCCCCTCTGGCCTGTTGCCTCCAAGGGTTGGCAGACTTCTCCTTTGCAGAAGCACTCTTGTGTGCCACCCTGTAATCATTCATCTTCTTCATGTATGCTTCTGTCTGTTCCCCAAACAGCTAATTCTGTGTTAGGGGAAAGTCCAGAGCATTGTTCTGGGTATCCTGGGAGAGGTTGGTGCATGTCAACCAGGAAAACAGCCTGAGGGAAATGGCAGATGCCATAGCCTGAGAGGCTGCATCATTGGAGTCCACAGCCATATGAATCTGGGACTTGGATGCTTGGATTCCCTTGGTAACCACCTCCTGAAGGTCAGCTGACAGTTCAGGAGAGGCTTTCTGAGCCAACTGTTGTACTGATTCCCACAGTGACTTCTGATATCTGGAGGCATAGGCCATAAAGGAGGCCTGCCTTATACCCAAGGGGGAGGCCAAATAGGTTTTCTTGGCCAGAGAGTCAATCTTCCTGGAATTCTTATCCGGAGGATGGGAAGCCAGGGGAGTACCAGCCTTTTCACAGGCTGCAGTCTGCACAACCTCCACATGGCTGCAATGGGAGGAGAGTAACTCAGTGCCATTCCCAGCCAGGACATACTACCTGTCCATCTTTTTATCCAAGGGAGGGACAGAGAAAGGGGTCTGGAGGATCTTGAGGGTTTGCCACTTTAGGGATTTATGTATAGGGATGGAGAGCCCCTGAGAAACAGGGAGGTCCATCATTTCCCTGTAGTCTTCCTCCTCATCTTCCTCCTGTCTGGCCTCCTGGATGGAGACCTGCAGGGTCTCTGCTACCTGTCTCATGAAAACAAAATGTGAGGTAGCTTCTGAAGGGGCCCAAAGAGGAGACTCATACTCAGGATGATCAGGGGAAACATCAGGTTCAATAGGTTCCCCTTCTTCCTCATCTTCAGCATTATACTCATAATCTGACTCATAGTACTCCTCAGGGTCTAAGGGACCAGAAGGAGCTGAATCATCAGGCACCTGAACCGATGACTGCCCTACCAGTCGCTAAGTCAGTTCACCAAAACTGGACTGCAGGGACTGAGCAATCTGAATCACTTAAGCGATTTCCTCAGCATTTGGAACCACAGCCACTGGTTTGCACGGTTCTGAACTGGACTTTTTGGATGTTACATATCTGGGGTTGAGTCCGACCATCTTTTGGAGGATGAAGGCTTGCCCTGATCGGTAGATTCTGTAACCGGATTGGCCGGTTCGGTTGAACCGGACCCGACATCCTGGGATGATTTCTCCATCCCTTCCCGTAACTTACCCCATCTTCTGTCAAGGGTAGATTGGGGAAAGTTGCTGCAGATTTCGCAGTCTGCCTGCAAGTGGTCAAAACCCAAGCAGTACAAACAGATTAAGTGTAGGTCAGCTTTAGCAAATTGCTCACCACACTCAGTGCAATGTTGAAACCCAGTGGAACTGGGGTTTTTTTCTTGCGTTTCTGTGACATAACCCTTAAATTTAGTGCTTAACCCAATGACTTAGTTAGGCTGGTTAAGCGTTGTCCAAACAGAAATCTTTTATCCGAAAGGCTTACCCCGTGGCTTAGTTAGTCTGGGTAAGAGAGAAAATGAAGCCTGATGACCGGCGATTCAGCGCCGGTTGAAAACACTGAGAAAAACTCTGTTTCATCAGGACTTCGCACTGGTACCCAAGCTAAAGACAAAGTAGAAATAAACTTTACTTTAAAAAGAAAAATAATGGTTTGGTTTCCTTACGATTGGTGGAACCGATTGAAAACCGAATGACTTACCCAACCAGAAACTATGCTATACCAAGGACAATGGTTTGAAAAACACTAGAAAAACTAAAATGGATGGATAAGGACCGACAATTTATACTCTTGAACTGAGAAGAAGAGGAGCAATCTCCGAGGCGTCTTCACTGGCAGGTGGAGTAAAGAATCTGATCAGTTACTAGAATGTACCGAGGATGGTGGTTTGAAAACCGAGCTCGAGCTCAATGTTCTATGCATTTGCATAGAGTTTAACTTTTTGTTCTCCGGGGCAGCTGAAGCAATCGGTCATATTGCATTTGTTAGAATACAGCAAGACTTCATGTTGTTTGAATTCCATTTTTACCAGGTGATCCAGGATGTTTCTGAGTTTTTTTCCTGTCAGCAGAATGGTATCTTCCAGCTGGGATACATAACTGGTGTTGCGCTCTTATCTACCTTTATTTATACTGTATTCTCCCTTCATCAGGTCTATGCTAGCAGCATATTCTTACACTAGGGACTCCTTTGCCATAGATGTGCTGACTTGATCTACTCATCTGATCAAATTTAATTTCTCACAGGTGGATTTTCCCCAATAGTTTATTATTTTTATTTATTTATTTATTGAAATGTTTCACCAGGACGACATGCTGAGCAACAAGTTGCTCATCTCCTGGTGTGACCTGGGAGGATGAGGAACAAGTGAGGATATAGCTGTAATACAGGCACTTAAGTTTCATAATTCAACAATTACATACAGAATCATCATACAGTACAAAAAGGTGCACAGATAGATAAGTCAATATGTAAGTTAGGTGAAGCACAATAATGTAGTGTGCAATAATAATTACAGTTAGAATTTGCAATAGTGACGTGGTTGAGTCATCTGTGACAGAAAGGAAAGCTTCCTTTTGCAGTCTGTGCTCTACATTCAAGGCTGACTTACCCCAGTGGCTTTATCTTAAAGCCACCATGAGTATTCAAAACCATTCTGATTTTCTCTAGGGAACCACACTGGGCCAATCTGTTATAGACTCTTTGTGGCAAAACATTTGCCTGTGCCCCAATATCCAATTTAAAGGTCACAAGCATGTCTACTACATCAATAACTGCATGCCACATGACATCAACTTCACCTTCCTCATGCACACTTCCTATTGTCAACTCCCCAATAAAAAGATTGTCACTGTCAGAGACACTA
The DNA here is from genome assembly GCA_016271365.2 of Neoceratodus forsteri. Lineage (NCBI taxonomy): Eukaryota > Metazoa > Chordata > Ceratodontiformes > Ceratodontidae > Neoceratodus > Neoceratodus forsteri. The sequence continues at coordinate 131,076,317 of CM028129.1, read as the reverse complement.
CCCTGTATAACTGAGTTGATATTTCTGCTTTGGCACATCTTGGCAAAGTGGTTTTGACATTTGCAGTTACAGCATGTTTGCCCAAAGGCTGGACACTGGCATGGCTCATGCTTCCTTCTGCACCTGCTACAGGGTTTATTATCACTGCTACCTTTCCTATTCTTTGGAGGTTTGGCATTGTCTTTATACTTTTCTTTGTGCTCAGAAATATCTACCTTTTCAATACAAGCTGCAGTGGTATCGATACTTTTTGCTTTTAGGTTGCCTGCTGCCATTGTTTCAATCTGAGCTTCATTAGCTTCTGACACACGGCAAATTCACAATTCTTTGCCCTGGTGCATAGCTGTGTTACATACTGTTCAACTGGCTCTCCCTCAATTTGCTGTCTTTCCTAGAATTTATATCTTTCAAATGCAACATTCTTTCGGGGGGTTGCAGTATGTTTAAAACATGTCTAACACTGTTGCTAGATCATCGTGATCATCATCTTCCACAAACTCACAGGTACTGTCCACTCCGAGAGCATCTTCCCCCACACAATGAAGTAAAATTGCTACCTGAGTGTCAGCATGCTTCTCTGAGGCACCATGGGCCTTCATATACAGTTCAAATTTTTCCCTCCATGTCCTCCAGTTCTCACTCAAATTGCCTTCCCAGGAAAGGGTTGTTGGTAGTCTGAATTGTTCCACCTTTTTATGTTTGCTTGCATGCATGTGCAAGAAACATAGTGCCATCATCCGAGTTTTCAGAGGTGTGGCAGCCCTCTTCCAATTCAGGCAGTGTGTTTGCAGGCGTGGCCACAGTTCTCCAATGCCTGCTCGAGCTGTCTATGACAGCCCAAAATGCAGTGGTGTACAGTTGAAAGGGGGAGCTACGCTTCAGTGAGCAGCGATAAGATATCGCCTGCTCATGCATGCTCCACCTACACACACACACACACACACACACACACGCATACTGCATGATCACCCCCCCACACACACACTGTGTAGCCGACGGGGGGTGCCCAATCCCCCATCGGCTGTGCTGTGCCCCCCCCAAACAGAGTTCTGTTATGCCACGCTGGGTGCCACCCCAGCGTGGCTACACTGTATAATCAGCGGGGTGCCCAATCCCGTCCGGCTCCACTGCCCCCAGAGCAGAGTACAGGGTGCCACGCTGGGAGCCCACCCCAGCGTGGCAACACATGCTATCGCCAACGGGGTGCCCAATCCCCCGCTGGCTCCACGCCCCACCAGTTGCAGCTTCTGTGCCACGCTGGGAGCCCACCCCAGCTGGCAATGTCCCGTCGTCATTATTTTAAAGAAAACACCTGACACCAAAACGGTCCTCGCTGTTCTGCCCCAACCCGCGCCACCCACCGCGCACCCTACCTCCCACACCCCCTCACCCCATACTTACCTCTGACCGCGCGACGATCTTCAGTGGACCAGGAACACGCCTGCACTCTTCAAAGCCGACCATGAACTGAGGAAATGCGGTAAGCTGTATAATGGGATAGATAGGGTTTTTTTCAACTTTGCTGCATATCTCAGGCATTTTTTGGAATTTTTGCACCAAATTTTCAACATGGGGTTTTTGGGGCCCCTTCTCATGAATGATCTCACTGTCATGGCGTTAATCAGCTCCGAAGGGTGATTTCGCAGTCACTGCGTGAAATCACCTTTCAGGACTGAGTAATGAAACGACACTGCCAGTGTTCATAAGGTGGACTCTCAAAAAACCTATGTTGAAAATTTGGTGGAAAAATTCCTAAAATGACTGTTTTTATGAGCTTGCTGCTAAGAAGTTCCCACTCACTGTAAGTTCGCGAATTTTCAATATTTTCACTCCAGATTTTCGATATTGCCATTTTACCACACCTCCTTATGAGAAGTACAGCTGTCATTTTTCACATCTGCCCAAAATGTGTTATCCATGTAGCGCACAATGGCGCAGTCGAAGCAAATCAATGTATGGGACATTAAGAAAATCACAGTGACACTGTTCATGAGCAGAGGTCTTAAAATGGCTATGTTGAAAATTTGTGAAAAATTCTAAAAATGAATGTTTTACTATATACATGCAGTTCTTTATGCACGTCCGTAAGTTTGTGAATTTTCAATATTTTCACTCCAGATTTTCAACATTGCCATTTTATTACACTTCCTTATGAGCAGTGCAGCTGTCATTTTTCACATCTTGCCCAAAACGTGTGTCTGCCCATGTAGTGCACAATGGCGCAGTCGGTGTGCGAAATCAATGTATGGGACACATTAAGAAAATCACAGTGACTCTGTTCATGAGCAGAGGTCTTAAAATGGCTATGTTGAAAATTTGGTGAAACAATTCCTAGGAATTACTGTTTTACGAGTGTACGTTCGCAGTTCACGCTTACGCTCGTGGGATTTAAATTTTCTATATTTTCACTCCAGATTTTGCACATTGCCATTTTATTACACTTCCTTATGAACAGTACAGCTGCCATTTTTCACATGTCGCCCAAAATGTGTTTCCGCACATGTAGCGCACAGTGGTGCAGTCGGTGTGCGAAGCAATGTTTGGGACAGATTAAGAAAATCACAGTTACACTGTTCATGAGCAGAGGTCTTAAAATGGCTATGTTGAAAATTGTGACGAAAGTCCATAAAATGACTGTTCGAGAGAGCATTGCAGTTTCCACGCACTCGTAAGTTCATGACTTTGTAATATTTTCAGTCCAGATTTTCATCAGGGCATTTTCACACTCTTTATGAACAGTACAGCTGTCATTTTTCACAACATGGCGAAATGTGTTTTCACACTTTCAGCGCAGAGATGCGTGGTCGCTGTGGGAAATCATTGTTCGGACAGATAAAAAATCACAGTGACTCTGTTCATGATCGGAGGTCCCAAAATGCCTGTGTTGACAATCTGCTTAAAAATCCCCAAACTAATTACATTATGGGTGTGTTGCTACAGTTTCTATGCGTACTGCGACTTCACCAGTTTTTTAATATTTTACTGCAGATTTGCAACATTGCCATTTTACACCCCATGAACAGTACAGCTGTCATTTTTCACATCCTATTCGAATGTGTTTTTGCACCTGTGGTGCTAAATGCTGTAGTCACTGTGCATAAGCAGCTTTCAGCTAACAAACTGATATTGCCACTGTTCATGACGTGGGGGTCACAAAAAAAACATGTTCAAAATTTGGAGTGAAAATACCAATGAATGCCTGAGGTGTTAGGGTTTCCAAAATCACAAAAATAGCGGCTCCAATTCAGGGTTACCAACCATAACACCCCACACTGTAGAGAATGACAGGCATCAGGGGTGTGACTTGGGATTCTTGCCTGTAATGCTCATACCATTCCACACCCTGCAGCCAGTGAGAGGCATCGAGGTATGCCTTGGACTCTTCGGCCCCAAAGTTCACCCCATCCTCCTATACCGCACCCATCTCATCATATTTCCTGATGGAATGGGGTGCACATAAGGGCCAAAGACCCCAAGGCACAGCGTGACACTTGTCAGTGTCTGCAGGGTAGTGTGTGGTGAAATGGCATGACCGTTATGCCTGACGACCCAAAGGCACACCCCAATGCCTGTCACTCTCTGCAGGGTGGTGGTGGGGTTGTCTTCAGTTCAATACTTCACTGCCATTTCTGTTATGCAGCTCTGTAACTTCTACACTACCAATGCCAATGCCAGCAAGCAAACATCTGGCATTGACAAATACTTGTTTTCTGAACTTTCAGCAGTTTTGTTACTTTTTTTCAGCAGTTTTTTTACCAGCTTCTCATACCATGTAATAGATTCATGAGTCAGCACACACATACTTCAGGGAGTTAGGAATGCACTTTATTATAAAACCCACTGTGATTGGTTAACACTCTCACATGCTATAGAGATGTAGTACACACTGAGAACCACAGAGTAGCACTATAACTACAGAATTCATGCCCTTTAGTATATTGTATATATGTACAATGTAATCAACTACATTCTGTCACAACATCCATTTATTTACATTCAGTTCTTGCTGAAGGATTTTAAAGTCTGATAAATTTTCTTGACTGGTCATCAGATCCGATATTGTTGGGCATCAAGCAAAATGATGTAATCACCATCATCTGTGCTCTCTTGCTTTCTCTATACTAAGAAAGCATTAGTTATGTAAGCAATAACCCATGACAGGGTATGGGGTTATTTGGGGATAAATCAACACCCCAGGTGCGTTGTGAGGCACTAGGCTGCAGAAAAGACACCTAGGCATCATCATATCTGATGACCTCAAGGTACAGTAGCTGGGCAGTGTGGCAAAGCAGTGGGAAAGGCAAGCAGGATGTGGGGGTGCATTGGGAGAAGGATTTCTCACAGAAGGAGAGCGGTGATGCTGCCATTGTATCACTCACTGGTAAGGCCCCACCTGGAGTAATCCGTCCAGTTCTGGAGGCTGTACCTCCACAAGGACATTGAAAGTGTGGAAGTGGTACAGAAGAGGGCAACCAAAATGGTGAAGGGGTTGCATGAGAAGTCATACCAGAAGAGATTGCAGCAGGAACTCAATATGTACTCCCTGGAATGGAGGAGAGCAACAAGAGACATGACTAAAACCTATGAGTACCTCACAGGAGTGAACAAGGTGCAAGTGTGGGGGGGTCTGCTTCAGTGAAAGCAATGCACTAGAACAAGGAGGCATGCAATGAAGCTGAGGGGGAAAGATACAGAGAGATGTGCAGGAATACGTCTTCACGAAAAGGGTGGTGGATGACTGGGACAGCCTGCCAGGGGAGGCAGTGGTGGCAAAGACTGTAGGGAGCTTCAGGCAGGCATGGGATAGGCACAGGAGCATATTAGGTATAGGAACAGGGGAAGGAGTGACACCTATGACCAACTAGGGTCAGTGGTGATGGAATAGGCAGGGACAGGGGGAAGACTGGATGGACCTGAAGGTCCTTTTCTTCCAACAAAATCTATGTTTCTGTTTCTCTATGGAAACTGGTTTTGTCTTGATATACATGCCAGAAAGTTATGCTTGCATAAACCATTCTCTTTCCCTTGGAATACAGAGGTGAAAATTACAGAACAGCAAATTCTTCTGTGAGAGACTTGCTTGACCTGCACATAACTAATAATATGGCCCAGGACACGAATGTTGATTTGACTGATAACTCTGCATATTTTATTGATGACTCTTAAAAATCCTTGATTTGGGGCCCATCAACAACAAAAACACATCTCAAGTGTCTAAAAAATTATTTTTAGTACACATGACCATGCAAACCAATGCAAATATCAAAGATGAAAATTCCCCAAATCAGCCATGTGCACACAGTCCTGGTATATTATTTATTATGAAATGGCAAGAAAAAATCCTGGAACCTGATTGGCTCTCTGCCCTTGGCAACAATGAGGTTATCTGAGCACAACCTCACTGTACTGATCTGTAGTTGCATAGTTTGCATATTTTGTTCAGAAACAAGGATATATTGCCACACTAAAAATCTACTAAAAACATTTTTAAATTGTTTTTTAATTTTGTGTAACAGTGAGCCATTGTTTAATAGCAATAATACACTCCACCCCATCATGCATTATTGCTTAATTTATCATTTCTCTATTTATTTGAAATCGTTTTAACCAGGATAAGCCCATGAGATGTTGCATCTCATTTTCTTGGGGGTCCCAGCCCAGGGAAGGCTGCAGCAGTCAACACTTTAACATAGTCTAGCTGGCATAGTTACATACATGCTAAAACACACAAGGCAACTACCTGTAATGATAAGTACATTCAACAGTATGGTATGGGATGGGTTGGTATGGTGTGGTGTGATGCTGGCACGGTTTGGTATGCTATGCTATGGCATGACACAGAGGCTAACAAATAGCATGTTATGGCATTGTATGGTATTGGTATGTCATAACATGGCATGGTATCGTATAACATGGTATGGTATATCATGATATGGTATGGTATGGTATAGTATAGTATAGTATGGTATGTCCCCAAAAAAGCAATAACACTCACCCTCCATAGCCAATGTACATAAACCTGGCTCTGATACTCTGAGTAAAGCATCTCAAGATCAATTCTCTATTGCAAATCCACAAACAATCGTCCTGTGCATAAACGGAGTGCAAGGGGTGCTGATAAGCCCCAATATTCCATGCTTGCGCACAGTGATTTTTCAAGGTGACACACCTACTATCCAGGGCACCCTTCTTAAATACCCAACTGAGTATCAGGAAGCAATATGATTGGTTCAGGAGGACCGATGGACTGTGGAGTATAAAGTGACCAAAGTGCAAAGTGTGTAAAGCAGTGGGGAAAAAAACCTTTTAAAACCAAATACATGTGACAAAGAGAGGGACCACACTGATATTTAAAAAATGAGGTATTATATCACAAATATTCTATTGCACAAGCACATTGTGGTAATACATATTAGCAATGGGTTCACATCCTAAAATGGCATAAAACCAGATATATGCAGCAATAAAAGAATTATTCTGCAGCTCTTTAGTATTTCTAGCTACAGAAGCTGGCATATGACCCCAACCTTGCACTTATGTCCTGGGCCTATTTTGCCCTATGTACTGTGTATAACTGTGATATACGTCCTCTGTTGTTTACAGCTGTTACTACTGTGCTAATTTACCTTGTCTGCTGCTTCTTGTCACAAAAATTATCCTAAGCATTTAATGTGTGCTGCTTGTATATTCATGCAATTGTGTGTCCTTATGCTGCTTTTTTATTTGCTTCTGTTAACTGTTCACTTGATAACCTGCATGTTGTTATATCCATGTGTACCCCTCCCCCAGGTCGCACCGGGAGATGAGCATCTTGTTGCTCAGTGTGCCTTTCCTGGTGAAACAATTGCAATAAATAAATTAAATAAATAGTCCCAATAAACAATGTAACACTCGGTAGACACTGCTGGCTCTGGCAGTCCCAGGAAAGTATCTCCTCCTCCTAGGTCTCTTCTCCACTGTCAGTATCATGTATATTATCCCACTGTAGCCACATCGACAAGGACCATAATACGAGGTGCCAGCAGGATGGCCCAGAAGTCAGCCCAGTTTCCTTTCATGGCAAACCTGTTCCCACTACAAGAATAGGAGAAACAGCATGAAAATTAGATCAGCATTATGATACAGCAACTATATATAGATATATATAATATATATTTATACAACAGGCATCAGGATAAAAAGCAGCATATAACTCTGTTTATCTGAGTACCTGTGTGGATAAATGGGTGATGATGTAATTACTATGGGAATAACCTGAAGTTATTCCCATAGTGATTACATCATCACCTATTTATCCACACAGTGACTACATCACTGCACCCCTCCCCCACCTGCCGCCACTACCTTCTTTCACTGTACAGCAAAATTAAACTGCATACCAGGGGCAGGATTCACAAAACTCGTGAAAGTCCTGCAGCTGCCAGGTAAACCTTGGCGCAAATGGGTCGCCACTTGTGGATCCGCAGGTTACCCGCAGCAGCGAGTATTCACAAAGGTGGAGCCAGATTACGACCGGCTCCATGATTTACGGCTGCTTGTGGGTGCTGTTGCCTGGGAGAACACTGCAGCTGCAGAAAGTTGCTATGGCTGGTGGGAGCAGCCTTAACACCCTCCGCAACTGCAGCAGCTGTGAATCGCAATCACCACCACTGCAGGGATTTCGGTCCACAACTGTGGCTGCGGAGTGGGACTTAGTTCCCAAACTCTTTGAGAATCCTGCCCCAGCTCTTTAGTGAAACCCCCAACACTCTGTCCATTCCTGTATACCTATTCTCTTTTCCTATTCCTATTCCTCTGAAGCTTTTTTTCTGTCCAATACCAGCATTAGGTTCCCCACTTTCTAACTTTTCTAATAACCATTTCTCTCGTGACTTTTCATTGTCAAATGTACCTTCTGTACTCCGTACAGAACAAACTGCTCCTCCCAGTCGAACTGCAACACTTCCCGTTCATGAGCCAGCATTTCCTCAGTACCCCTGGCATCACGTTCAAAAATCTGAAACTTCTTTTTCTTGTTGAATAAACATAAATAAAACAAAAAAAGCCATGTCTAAAAATGCCTGCTCAACCACATCAGCTTTTGCTTAGAGTATCCACCAATCACAAGAAATGCTGTCATGTCATTTAAGGGGTCCAAACACCATGTCTCCAACAACATCTATAGCAACCAGGCATGAACCGGGAAGGGGAGGGGAGGTGGAAAGCTACAGTTAAAATAAACAAAACTAAATAAATAAAAATAAAAAACAAAACAAAAACAAACTTCCATCACATTTAAAAAAAATGGCAACATAAGAAACACAGAAATCATACTAACACAAAAGTCCACACCTCATGCATAAATCCGATATGCAGGGGATGCCTGTTTGATAACAAAGTTATTTGTACAGTAGCCTATGATCTCTTGTGAACCTCACTTGTGGCTTCACCACTCCTGAGGTTACTCGAGGTCACAGGTTATTGTACAAATACCTTTGTTGTCCAACAGACACCCCACAACATATCATATATATATATATATATATATATATATATATGAGAGAGAGAGAGAGATAAATAACTGGTGACCCCTCCTTTATCACATTGATTATCAGTGTGATCAAATGCTGTAATAACTGTATGATATCATACCACATAACAAGTTAGTATGGCATTTGGAGCACTCACATGTAACTTTCCTTGTTGAGAAACTTGATTTTTTTTTTTAATTTTATTATACAGTCTTGGATTAACACCACTTGAGCTCAGAGCTCATTACATAGGTTCCACGTCATGATCACAATACAAACAGAGTAGTACAATATTACAGTGGAAGTGGATACAACAGATACAACAGAGTAGTACATGTTACAGAGGAAGTTAGGATAGGGGAAGCGGGGACTAACAAACACACGTATGGGTATAAGATGCCTAATGGTGAAACCAGTCATTTGTCTGCAGGGAAATAGGGTTCGCAGAGGGTAGATAAGTACAAGATGAGGAGGGGAAAAGCCCCAAGTGCCGAAATGAACAAGCAATATTGCGAGTACTTAAACTGGCAGGGGGGAGGGGAGGTATGAGGGCAGCAGGTGATGAGGAGAGGGCAGAAGGTAAGAAAGGGAGGAGCAGACTCAGCAGAGGAGTAGGAGCAGGGGTGAGCAGGTAGGAGTGGAGGGAGGCTCAAGGGAGTTAGGGGTAAGATGGGGGATGGGAGAGCGGGGCAAGGCCAGGGAGGGAGGGGAAGGGCTGGGGGAAGAGCAATGAAGTAACAGCGAGGAGAAGGGGGGGGTGAAGCTATGGGTGACAGTTGCAATGGGCTGCATTTAGCAAGAGTTGCTTGAGGCGGACTTTGAAAGCACCCAACATAGGCATCTGCACAAGATCTTCCTGTAGGGAGTTGAACCAAAGTGGGGCATGGTGCACAAAAGACCTTTGGCCTTGGGAAGTATGACATTTAGGCATTCAGAGTTATGTGTGTGCTGTGGGTTAATGCAAGGCACCAGGAGTTGACTAACCCCAGTCAGGAGTGTTCCGAGGCTGACTTTTTTTGCCAGAATACAGGTTTGGAATTTAAGCCGACCATTGAGCAGGAGCCATTCTGCATTGGTATACAGGTCACAGGTGTGAGTCAGCCTAGGTGCCCCTTCAGTTAGCTAGCAGGCTTTATTTAAGGCAGTTTGTAAGCGCTGGAGGGCAGTGTCAGTGGCGGAGCCATATATAGGCAGACCGTAGTCAACGAGGGAGCCCACAGAGCTGTGGACGGCTACTTTAAGGGCTTAAGGGGTCAGACTGTGCGCCTGTTTCCTGCACCAGTTATAAATAAACAACATAAGCGACTATGCGCTTATGAAGGTTTTTACATACTTTTTTACACGTGTTTGATGACCACATAAATCTCTTTATCTTCGCTCTGAGGTTTATGGGTCATCACACTCCTCAGATGTGTGAAAAAACTTCATAACACACAATCACTTATGCATTGCTCTCTGTATACACTACAGTTGATTATATATGTACAAACATTCAAGGAAGAAGGTGCTCTCAGGTAAAGGTGGTGCTGTGAGCAAAGCAGCTAGCTTAGTGATAAAATCCAAAGAAAAAACACTCTTTGCTGTTTGAACCTGATTTCACGAGTGCTGAGCATTTTTTCTTTGGACATTATACATGGTAACATAACTAACGTATGCAAAGTATACAAGAAGTAAATCGGAAGACATGACGATCGAGGGGGCGGGGAGAAGGGAAAGAGGAAAACAGAGAGAGGGAGCATATGAGAGGAAAGGGAAATATGAGGGTATAGAAACACTTATAAGAAATGTACCTAAGATTCCAAAAGTTGCATATATAGAGGAATAATACTAGGTAACAATGGGAGGTGGAAGGTACTATAAAATATGAGCTTGAAAATATAGTAGTAGAGCAATTATAATTTTCAAATTCAAGCGTAGAATTTGCTGAGGAAACAACAAGGGTATCACAAAATGTTGGGATACAAGTGCTTATCTCAAATGAAATCAAACCATCATTCTGCGGGAGGAGCATTACATCTAAATGGTCATTGAGACCTGGTAACCAACAAGGAAGATGTTACAATGTGATGCCTTTACATTTCAGGGACAGTTCTTCTTACAGTGTAATGGAATGGTGATGGGGGTGACATTTACCCCCAGTCTAGCGAATTTCAGTATGGGATGTTGGGAAAAAACAGAATCAGAATCCATTTTTGTTCAAAGATAGACCTCTACAAATGGTTTCTTGATGATTTATTAATAGTGTGGTGTGGATCTGAGCAGGAACTGCAGGATTTTCATATCTCTACCAGTGACAATTTGAGGTTTAGTGGCCACAACAGCAAAGAGAGCATCCGCTTTCTAGATTTACAGATATCAAAGAATACCACGGCTGTGGTGGACACAAACCTTTTTAGAAAGACATCTGATAGTAATTCAAGCCATCCATGCCACATGGTTAACAGTGTTCCCATCTCTCAGTTTCTATGCTTTAAGAGAAACTGTAGCACCAAACTTAAAAGGTGTCAAGGTTTAAAGATAAGGGATATAGTTATATAGCTATATTAGCTGGTTACTATCAATTATCAACTGATGGCAAAAGCCCACAAACTCAGTTATTCACACATGTGAATAGCGAACTGTGAATAAAGGAGTTTGGTAAACCACTTTTCAGAAAGATTTTGAAAAAAGCTTCTATGCCAGGGAAACAGCTTCACAAGTGCCTTTCCTCATGCTGTCAGCTCACTTGTGCTGTGACAGAAAACCGCCAACATGAAGAACTGACTTCTCATTAACCAGAACAAATCTTAGACGATGCATGTGCTGCAGCCTAGAAAGATGAGAGAGAGAGAGAGAGAAAATCCATAAGCTACAGTGACGCTTGCCTGATGAATAGAAAACAGTTATAATTAACAAAAAAAATTCAAAACTTTAACAAATGTTGTTCCTTGAAGCAGATTCACTTGTACTAATACTGATTTACAGGAGCACAGCCTTGGACTGAGGATGGCAATACGGGAGTATCTGACAATATTTTAAATATTTAAAATCTGTTACAAAATGTTAAATGTTTTTTAAAAAAAGTAAAACCAAGATCAAGGAGTGTGCACACGGAAAGGTCTTGCTTAAGGAACTACTAGTAGAAACTATTACAAAAGTTTCAAGCACACACTAAACCCACATGAAGGACACCACAGCAAGTTCAGCTTAATTAAAAAACATTTATTACCACAAACATTGGACAAGATATTTGTGGTGATAAATGTTTTTTAATTAAGATGAACTTGCTGTGGAGTTCTTCATATGGGTTTAGTATGTGCTTGGAACTCTTGTAATAGTTTTTTAAAGAAGTACAGTTAAACATTACCCTATAGAAAAATGATCATTCTGTTTGTTCCTTGTATTGCAATAAACTTAGATCACAGTTCAATGCTGCTGACTCACTAATTTTTTCATGCAACAGAAATAAAAATGCATGAGTCAAAGAACCAGTAAATATAAAAAATAAAACATGGAAAAGTGTTAAAATTCTGATTTTATGTACATCCTCGGTGTGCGATGCCCTTGTAAACCCCTTGGGGGTTTATGGGGCATCGCACACCTTGGGTATGCATAAAATCCTGATTATACACATTTCCATGCATTATTCTCTCTCTCTATATATGTGTATATGTATATATATATATATATATTATATATATATATATATATAGGGATATAGACAATCCCTTATCTACTCTGTGTTACTCCTGTATCTAATGTTTTAAAATGACCACGAATTCTGGTATACAGTTTAATTGGTTATACACTCTGTCCTATATTTTATACGGCCCACATTTTGCCCATTATATGTTTACCTGTTCCTGTGATCCAACTTGCTGCTGGTACTTTGATTTTCTTTTCATTCTTGCACCGGACATTGTATTCTTATCGAACCAATTGTCACGTCCCCTGTTTTACTGTTCCTCCGTTGTATTCTCCCACATCGTGCCTGAAAATAGGCAACTTTTATTATCTAGTACACTCACCTGGTAAAAAAAAATAGATTGATAGATAGATAGATAGAGTGCCTCAGCAATACACGAGGGGTAGGATAGTGTAACAAACACTACAAGGCAACAATCGCTGACTAAACAAACTATGCCTAGACATCATTTACCAAACAACTATGTTAACTCTGTTATTTCTTTTATGAAAGATACAAGGGAATTGGAATTCATCATCAGAAGCAGTTGGTTTAGACTTGGTACTGATCCCTTGGTTGCAGGGCAATGTGGTAGGACACCTAGAATGGTATATAGATGGTACTGTACCCTGCTGGACCACCACTGAAAAATTCAATTTCTGATGCGCACGAAAAATTCCTGTGTTGCAATTACATGTGCAACACAAGAATTCCATTTTTGTACCTCACATACTTTTACTCATAACTTGGCCATTTTACAATACTTTAGTCCTAGATTTTGAATGTGCTGTTTACTTGCCCTACCTTATGAGCAAGAATGGTGAGAATTTTCAAGTACAGGTCAAAAGGTGATTTTGCAGTCACTCTGCAAAACTACCTTTTGGATGGGATTTAACACATTGTAACAACAACGTTTATGATGTAGGGTTAAAATGTTAAAGAAAAAGTTGTGAAGAAGCACTGTGTGAAGGGCCACCTCTTGGCCAGTGGGTAGTGCATTGTGCGCCCATGTCGGTGAGCTGAGTTCAGAGGTGAGCTCAGTAAGTCATCTGGATGGGCCGAGGCTGGGGTGATGGTGCTTCCATCTGGCACCAAATGTAGCCTGTGGAAGGATGATGCAGTGTTGGCAGCACAGGCAACCAGTAACCATAAAGTGAAGAGAAGTATTCTCTTGGCGTAAGGCCCTGAACCTCTACAAACATAGCTGATGGGAAGTGCAGGGCCCAAAGAGCCCTGCATTTCCACAGTCAGATGGACTCTTGGCTCAGTGTCTCTGCATCTATAGCCATGTGGATGCATAGTGTCCAGAGGGTCCTGCACTTCCACAGCCCCCAGACAATCCCACAAATTCTTTACATCTGTAGCAGTGTGACAGAGTTGAATAAGGCCCTGCCCCATTTGTCATGCAGGAAGAGTTTGAACACAAGGATCTGTTCTTTCTGCTCATTTTCTGTCTCTTTTCTGTCTGGTTGCACAACCAAATTTTCTTGTGAGACCTAAGAACTGATCACTCCGACAGTTTCAAGATTCTCTGCCTTCCATTGCTGTTCTGTCTTTTCTTCCCCCTTGCATATCTGTAGTTGTAAAAAATATATGTGAATCTCTGTGTAAATCTGTGTGTGAGACTGGGATCCCTTTGTTTAAAACTGTATATAGTTATACTGTTGAAATGATTGTAAAGCTGTTTGGAACTCAAGGGGTTAAACTGAGATGCTGGTGTGCAAACTTTACGGAGCTGTCAATAAGAGGTCAGTTCTGAGTCATTATGTTCTTTTTGTTGCACCTGCAAGAACATTGGAAACTGACAAGGACATTCTGTGAAAAAGCACTGTGCCCTTAACGAGCTCCCTGCAAAGACTTCTTATAAAAAGAGTAGCAATGTTTTGCAAGCGAGAGAGAGAGACTGAGATTTGAAACTGAGAAGAAACACTCAGAAGGAGGACTGTTTTCTCTGTACTGCCTTTGTAAATAGGTATACTGAACAAATTTTTATTTTTTATTTTGCTGTTATTGAGAAAAATAAAATGCTATTTGTGAATTTTGAAACTGCTCCTGGTTTTCCTTTGCTTCCTGACCTGTGCCTTGATGACAAGTAGCATGGAAGTGCAAGGCCCAGAGGGCCCTGTACTTCTGAAAGCAGATGGACAGACTCTTTTCTTGGTGCAGGGTCCTGGGGGCCGTACACATCTGCATCTGTTCACACAGGTCAGAACCTGCGTAAATGAGGATACAATTCCACTGTCTCAAAAAGAACGGAAATTCATTGTGAAAAACTGTGTTAATGCACCAGTTAGAGTTCATCTTAATGACACAAAAGTTGGGAAATGTGGCATTTGGGTTTCCAACTCTAACTCTCCAACCCCCAAAGCAGCAAAAGGACATGGCTATACAAGCAACTGCAAACAGCTATCCTAAGGTAAGACAAACAACATACAACAGCTTCTAGATGATGTGTTACCTTTGTTAATTTGTATCTGTGGATGCATAAGTGCAGACCCCACTGGGGCCTGTGCTTCTGCAACTAGAAGTGTGAGTGTATGTCTTACAGCATGCAAGGAGTACCTGTGGCTGCAGAAGTGCTGGCCCCACAGGGACCTAGACACAGAGGGTGGTGGTAAATGGCTGTCATTCCACAGAGGGAAGAGTGACCAGTGGGGTACCACAGGGATCAGTGCTGGGACCGGTCCTATTCAACATCTTTGTCAGTGACATTGCGCAGGACCTAGAAGGCAGAATTTCACTGTTCGCTGATGACACAAAGCTCTGTAACAGAGTAGACACACCAGAGGGTGTAGACAGAATGAGAAGGGGACCTGCAGAAACTTGAAGAATGGTCAGGGGTTTGGCAGTTGAAATTCAATGCAAAGAAGTGCAAGATGATGCATATGGGGCACAAAAATCCTGGCACAATATATCAGTTGGGGGGGTGAGGATATAGCATGCACCAAGCAGAAAAGGGATCTTGGGGTTATCATCTCTGATGACCTCAAGGTAGGGAAACAGTGTGACAAGGCAGCAGGTAAAGCAAATAGGATGCTGGGATGCATGGGCAGGGGCATCACCAGCAGGAAAAGGGAGGTCATAATTCCACTATACAAGACACTAGTGAGGCCCCACCTGGAGTACAGTGTACAGTTCTGGAGACCTTACCTACGTAAGGACATAGACAGGGTAGAGAAGGTTCAGAGGAGGACAACAAAGATGGTGCATGGATTGCATCACAAGTCCTATGAGGACAGGTTGAAAGAATCGAACATGTACTCCCTGGAGGAGAGAAGGGAGAGAGGAGATATGATAGAGACATACAAGTATCTTACAGGGAGGAACAGGGTGCAGGAATACACTATTTTTAAGCGAAAAAGATGTTCCAGGACTAGAGGGCATGGGATGAAGTTGGAGGGAGGACGATTCAGAGGAAACTTGAGGAAGAATTTCTTCACAGATGGAACACCCTGCCAGAGGAAGTGGTGGGGGCTGAAACAATCATGGGATTTAAGAATGCATGGGATAGACATAAAGGAATTCTGGAGGTCAGGGGTAAGGGGCAACAGACTTCTAGGAAAACATAAACTGAACTTACAAGCTCAAATGGGCAGACTGGGTGGGCCATAGGCCCTTATCTGCCGACACTGTCTATGTATCTATGTATCTATGTATCTGCTGACAGAAGTAGTGTTGCAGTCTGGGTATCATGGATTTCTATATGCAACAGCAGAAGTTGGTGTCTGTGTCTTACACCTGCATCTGCAGAAGCTCAAGCTCCTCAGGGGTTTGCACTTCTGCAGACAGAAGTGCTGCAGTTTGGGTATCGTGGATTACTACATGCATCAGCAGAAGTCATTGCGTATGTCTTACACCTGTGGCTGCAGAAGCATAGGCCCCTCAAGAGTCTACACTGCTGTAAACAGAAGTAGTGTTGCAATTTGGGTATTGTGAATTTCTGTCTGCGAAAGCAGATGTGCAGGCCCCACAGCGGCCTGTGTTTCTGCAGCCAAAAATTGGTCTATATGTTTTGCATTGTGCATAAGTACCTGTGACTACAGAAGCACAGACCCCATAGGGAAATACACTTCAGCAGACAAAAGTAGTGTTGCAATTTGGGTATCATGGATTTGTGGGGCCTATGCTTCTGCAGCCAGAGGTTGGTGTGTATGTCTTACACCTGTGGCTCTAGAATTCAGGCCCTCAGGAACAGGAGTGTGTGTGGGTCTTACATTGTGCATGAGTACCTGTTGCTACAGATGAGTTGGTCTCACAGAGGCCTTCACTTCTGCAGACAGAAGAGCTGTTGTAATTTGGGTATCACGGATTTGTATCTGTGGCTGCAGGGGCCTGTGCTTCTGCGGACAGAAGTGTTGTGATTTGAATATTGTAAATTTCTATCTGCTGCCAAATGTGAGTGTGTATGTCATACATCGTGCATACCACAGATACAAGTCCACAAAGGTGGCACATCAATCCTACTGCATTTGTGTCATCTGGAAACATTTTTTTTTTTATTAACCAGAAGAGACACACTAAGCTGAAAGCTTGTTTACAGGTGCAACCTGGGAGCACAAGGAAGTTAAGTGACTTGCTCAAGGTCACACAGTATGCAAGTGGGGGCTGTGGGATTCAAACCCAGGTCTCCAGGTTTGCAGGTTAGAGTCTTAAACCACTGCGCTATACTGCTTCTATACTATATGTTGCTATGTTGTACTGTATGTTGCTTGTGTGGTCTTGTCCTTTTGCTGCTTGGAGAGGGGGAGAGTTTGGGTTGGAAACCTAATGCTACATTTGCCTACTTCTGTGGTATTAAGTTGAATCCTAACTGGTGCATTAACACAGTTTTTTTTGCAATGAATATACATACATCTCTCTCTCTCTCTCTCTATATATATATATATATATCTATAATTTATTAATTTTTGCCTTTGGTTAAGGCACACTAGGCACAAGTGCCTGTTTTCAGGGGCGACCTGGGAGCACTGGGAGGTTAAGTGACTTGTTCAGAGTCACACAGTATGCGACTGGAGGTTGTGGGAATCAAACCCAGTCTGCTAGTTGTACCAAGCTCATTCACAGCTTGTTACTCTAACCTCTAGACTATACTGCCAGTTATATATATATATATATATATATATATATATATATATATATATATATGAAGAGGGAGAGGGGAATCTTATTCAGTTGGTAATGAGATAATTGAATAAAATTACCATCTACTGTCAACGATTGCCTATGAAATATCAGGTCTCTACAAGTTTTCAATCCCCAGAAAAATACACATCTGCCATCCTTACTCAGGCTTCCGGCTCAGCCATGTGTAGATTAAGCTACTGGCTTTCTTTTTCCCTCAAAAAAACTTGGAATTAATTCTTCTTTTTACTACTGAAGTGAGAACTAAAGTTGGCATTTGCTGACCTCTTAGTCATCAGAACACAGTAGATGCTGTACGATCATCAGTTGTACTGTGCCCTAGAGATTTTGTCCACACTGAACACCACCAACCACAACATACCCTCCCCCTCCACCATCACCCTTTGTAACATTTTCTGTTTGCTTAATAACAGCAACAACTGCACTCTTGGTCCCTAAGCATTGCCTTGTGACAGGATCTACCACACTGCAGAAATCCAACTTTTCTGATGGGCAGTACTTGGAATTAATTTCATTTTCCCCCTGACTTCCTTGTTATGAGCTTTTTTGCCATTGAAAGTAAAATTGCGTTAACTTACTTGACAGGTACAAATTTCCCACAATTCCACTGCGAAAAAATATTCCATCTGCAATCCTTTTTTTGTTTTATCTTTTTCTACAAAGTCTGATGTTTTTAATACCAGGGTGACTCATGGGGCTTCTTCAGGGCAGCCAGCACTTACTGCTGAGTGGAGCAGGACTTTGTGATTGAGGATTAGTGGAAACATTGTAAAAGTGCAGCGGTTATGGGAGGGATTTAGGCTCCATGTTGTTCATCACTGCTTCTGCACAGTAGTGACTGTATGCCAGTTTGAGAATGGACAAGCACTGCCAGCTTCTACAACCTCACCAGGTGGGCTATTCTGCATGATAACCACTCTTTGTGTAAAATAATGCTTTCTAGTGTATCCTCTTAATCTGCCCCCCTTCATGTAACCCCCCTACAAATGGGGGTTCCCGAAAAGTCTTCCTTGAGCTTGCCTAAATGCTCACTGCCAGGCTGGTGTCCTGCATTTTAGCAGTTTAAATGTGATTGCCAGAGAGTGCCTGTATAGCCTTTGTGTATTGTCTCTTTAAGAGCTGCCTGGATTGCAGTCATAAGTAATCTGAGAGGGAGTTCTGTTGAAAGATGTAACTATTTGCTGAAAATCATTTAGAGTGATAATGATAAAGCAGTTTGTCTAACCTGCCTTCTTTGTAGCAAGGACTGTTTTGTTTATCTCCACTATCTTGGTCCTGGACTGCTGAATTGGACCAATCATTACTGGTTGGACCTAAAATGGAGTCGGAAGACAGGAGCTGTCTGGAGTCAAAATCTGTAGGAATTGTAGTTTGGGGCTTTTGGTGCCTTTTTGCACCTGAAGGGGGAGCCTTTGTTGTGACTAACAGACAGATCAGCCAACTAAACCTTTTGGATTCTGGGGAAAGTCCCAAGCTTGCTGGCAGTTGAGTCAGATCTAAGTTGGGAGCTGAAGAAGTAACAACTTGAGACAGTCAAGCAGCCATCTGAGTAGTTTCGCATGGGAGAACTGTGGAAAGGCCTGAGTTGTGGCCTGCATGTCTGACTGCTGCCTCTGAGAGGGAGAGAAGATAATTATTTCAGACTAAATCCAAGTTTGTGAGAATGATGTAAGCCACTGATTTTTTTTACCAGGTTCATACCTGAAGAAGACCGAAGAATTGGCTGAATGCGATCGGCTTGTCAGGATTTCTAGCTGCTTTTGAATCCCCAGTTTGTGCAAAGACTTTGCGATCGTGACCAGAAAGCAGTTTGTCTGGTACAGTAGAGTTTCCTTACATGTAAATGTGCTGTGAGTTGTTAGTGGGTCGTAATTTGGTTCCCCACTGTGTGAACTGTGTTCTGCTTGCTGGAAGCTGTGTCCAGCCCAAAATGGACTATATCTGAATTTGTCTCCATTTTGACCTGGGCCTTGCCACACTGGCCCAGCCAGACTTCCCGCTGCACAGAGAAGGCCATCAATGAGAGACCTGTCTGGGGATCAGCCCTTACTCCATGCTTGAACAGGAACGACATCTTGGCGAATCATGTGGGCCCTGCTTCTCCTGGCACTCCAGATCAACCACCTGCAGTCTCAATATTCATCCAGCCTGTGTCCAGTCTTGGGTATCGTGAGTAATCATCAGGGTAGTTCCCTGCCACAACAGCCTAATCTAAAAGTGTGTCATCTGATTGTCTTGTTGTTTTTTTTTTTCACAAACTGAGCCCTCCGGCTCCGGATTACAATTAGTGCGTGTGGTACATGTTGTTTTCTTCCACCACAGGGCCCCAACCAGCTGCAATATTCCTGGATAGCCCACTGTTCTCCATCTGAGCACCCAAAGTGTGTGACTGTTTATGGACCCTGAAGTGCATGCACACCTGTTTGATTGATACAGCCTTTAAGCAAATTAACCTGATTACGGCCCTCCCTTGTTCAAGTCCCTTAAATAAATCAGATCTAACTCTTTTTGCATTTACCCTGACTGTGGTTCCAGTTTGTGCAAGAGTACTGTTCTCCTGTTATTTGCTGTGTATAACCTTGTTTTACAGGGGTTCCCCAGGGTTGAGTCAGAGGAAAGCCCTGGTGGTAAGTGCAAACAGTGTGGGTACTTGTGTGGTGTATCAGGGGTATTGTGAAAGTGATTATCGTGTATTGTTCCGGCCACTAATAAGGAAAGGGGGGGGTTGCAGTGTCCTGGAGGGCTGTGCCCAAGTTAGCTTGACCACTACCAACCCTGACCTCCGGGTGGAGGCACCCATTTCAGAACTCAGGCCCCTAAACCTGCTACTGGCCAAGCAGGCAGGGGTAGTAGTCCTTGGGATAGCACCACCTTTGGGTTACATTCAGTTTGAGTGTATGTCCTCTAGTTCAGTTCACATTCACTAGCTCAGCATCTGTATAGGCTGTGTGAGGTACACATGCATAATCCATGGGTAGTGAAATGCATGACTTTTGAGTAAGTCTGGATGTCCGCTAGTTAGGTGGCTACCAAGTTATACAGTGCTACCATGGGCAGCAGTTTTGGACCAAGGAGGGAGGTACCTACATACAGCTTCCAGGAGGTAGCCAGAATGTGCCCCTTTATGTCTCCTCCTCAGGGTTGCTACAGAGCATAGGCATATTTTACAGGTGTACTGCAAGGGTGCAGGAATATGATAGCAAGAATAAATCTGCCCTCCAATGTCCATCACTCACCATTTAACTTTCCTAAATGAGAGCCTGCTCGAGTGTTAAAGCATCTATTTTCAGGGAGACTGCATATCTGTGATTTTCATTTCACCTGTATTACTGCTAGAGAACATCTTCTAAGAAGACTGGCAGTCTAAAAAAACAGATGTAGAAACTTACAAATGGAGCCTTGAACTCCAGTAAAGAATAGTAGAGAGCAATTTTTAAAATGCTCAGTCTGTGTTTTGTGCAGTGGAAGCATTTGTCTTGCTCCTAGCAGTATTAGATATGTATGTTGTATGCTCCCCTTCCACCTCCAAGGAATCAGACCAGTTGAAACGAGTATTTGTCAATGACAAAAGTTTATGTGTATGGTGCATGTGTGGCAGGCACGTGTAGTGAGACGAGTCATTTGTGGTGCATGCTGACTTCCTACAAACTGTAGGTCTATGCCTGCACTGTGAACTACGTGATCCATGTAGTCTGCCCAAAAAGACTACCCCCCCACCCACATTGCCTGCAACCTGACCTGTCCACAATGCCTATCCCATGCAAGTTTGAAATCTCTAATCGTCTTTGATGCTACCAGCTCCTGGGGCAGGCTGTTCTATGGTTCCACCACTCTCTCCATAAAGAAGTACTTCCTGAGGTTACTTTTGAATGTATCTCCCACCAACCTCAAATTATGGCCCCTTCTACATGATATTGTGTTGTGCTGAAATAGATTACCTGCCTGAGTTGTGCTTAGCCCCTTCACACACTTAAATGTTTCGATCATGTCACTTCTGTTTCTTCTTTGCTTGAGGGAGTATAACACCTCATACATTTTGTGGTGTAGACCCTGCACCATTTTTGTAGCTCTTCTTTGCACCCTCTCCAAATGGTTAATGTCCTTTCTGAGGTGAGGTCTCCAGAACTGACTGCAGTATTCCAAGCGTGGCTTTACCAAGGACCTGTAGAGAGGTATGATCACCTCCCACTTCCTACTAGCAATGCCCCTACTAATACAGCCGAGGATGCCATTTGCTTTCTGTGCTGCCTTCTCACACTGATTTCCTACCTTTAAGTCGTCCTTGATCACTATGCAGAGATCTCGCTCTATCTGTGTTTCTTCGAGTTGATGTCTTCCCAGTGTATACTTATTTCTTGTGTTCCTCCTACCCAAAGTGCATTACCTTACATATTTTGGCATTAAATTTTAACTGCCAAGCCCTGGACCTATCCTCCAACTTTCTACGATCAGCTTTCATGTTGCCTGCCCCTTCCTGTGAGTCCACTCTGTTGCAGAGCTTGGTATCATCTGAGAACAAGCAAACTTTCCCCTTCAAATCATTTGTGAGGTCTCCTATAAAGATGTTGAAGAGGATAGGTCCCAGTACTGACCCCTGTGGAACGCCACTGGTTATACAAAATCACACATGCCCCCACAATGCAAAGCATCATGGGCTGCATATGCAAATCACCACAGAACATTATGCTGGTTGAACCAGCATAATATTCTGTGGTGATTTGCATATGCAGCCCATGATGCTTTGCACAGTGGGGGCATGTGTGATTTTGTATTTCTTTGAAACTTGGCTTCCCGGCCAAATGCCCTTTGGGGTAACCCTTGCCTCAGTGTTTGCGCACAGAGGTTCTTTGCCCCTGGTTATATTACCTTCCCTCGACAGAGATCCATTTACTAGCACTCTCTGTGTCCTATTGTTTAGCCAGTTGCTGATCAAATTAACCATCTTTTGTCTGACTCCTGTATGTTCCAGCTTGTTTGTTAGCCTTCTGTGAGGGACGTTGTTGAAGGCCTTGCCAAAATCCAAGTATACAATGTTCACCTTCAACATATTCTTCTTATGTTCCCACCTCTTGAACCCAGTAGGTGAAAATTTTTATATCCCACTCGAAAGGTGATTTTGCCAAGTGACTGCAAAATCACTTGTTGGCCAGGAGCTGAAGAATTTCACCTACATTATTCATAAGGTGGGGTCCCAGAAAGGGCATGTTGAAAATCTGAAAGAAAAATATTAAACAAGCATTTGTCAGTGCTGAATGTTTCCTTGCATGGTTTATGTGGCAGGGATGAATTGTGTTAGTTGAACTTCTGTTGGGAGGAAAAGCCTGCCTGAAGTATGTTTTGACAAGCTGTCATATTTTGGACAGCATTTGAATACAGAAGCTTGGGTAATAAGAATAATAAACTTTATTTATGAGCACAATATCTAAAACCAAAGCAGTGTACAAGCTTTTAAAACGGTTAAAAAAGATAAAACAGTAACCAGCCAATTCCAGACAGAACTATAAATACAGATGGGAGCAGGATATTATATGGAATCACCAAAGGCCTGGCAGAACAAATAGGTCTTCAGAGCTGTCTTAAAGCTCTCCATGGTCTGGCAGTCTTAAATCTGACAAGGTAGGGAATTCCACAGGGTCGGGGCTATGAACATAAAAGCACGAGAACTGGAAGTTTTAAACCGTACCCTGGGATTCTCTAACAACCCCTCATCAGCAGAGTGGAGTGGGCGGACGGGACAGTAAGTGTTCAGGAACTCTTGCAGGAAGCCCGGACCCTGTCTGCACAGGGCTTTAAAGGTCAGGAGACTGACCTTGAAGGTGATCTGCCACTGAATGGGCAGCCAGTGCAGTTTGTGCAGCACAGGTGTGATGTGGCTCGAACGAAGAGCCCCAGTCAGCAGCCGCGTGGCAGCATTCTGCACCAGCTGCAAGCAGCAGATATCAACTCCCGGAAGCCCTAGGTAGAGGGAGTTACAGTAGTCCAGGCACGAGGCCACAAAGGCATGAATCAGTGTTGGAAGGTCTCCGGTCGGAACAAGGTGCTTGACCCGAGCGGTGTTCCTAAGATGGTAAAATGAAGACTTGGCTACTGCAGACACCTGTGAACGCAGTGTCAGCCTATTATCAAGGATCACCCCCAGGTTTCACACCCACTCAGAGGAAGGCAGTTGACTACTCCTGAGCCAAAGCCCAGAAGGACACCCTGCCACTGACCCCTCTATCCGGAGACCCAGATCCACGACCAGCACCTCAGTCTTATCGGAATTCAATTTCAGCCAGCTGGATTGCATCCAGTCCTGGATTTCTGCAAGGCAGCTGTTAAAGACCAAGACTGCACTATGCTGTTTGGGTGCGAAAGACAAGTAGAGCTGGGTATCATCTGCATAACAATGAAACCTCAGCCCATACCATCTTACAATGTCTCCTAGAGGCAGCATGTACTCCGCAAACAACATTGGGGAGAGCACCAAGCCCTGAGGGACCCCACAAGGCAGGGAGAATGAGTACGAGGAAAACAACCCAGACACCACCCTCTGAAACCTGCCAGAGAGGAATGATTGAAACCATCTGAGGACTGAGCCTGCCAGGCCACAGATGACCCTCAGGTGCTCAAGCAGCACCCCATGGTCCATGGTGTTGAAAGCTGATGAGAGATCAAGAAGCACCAAGATGGAATGGTGCTTCTGATCTCTAGCCATCAGGAGATCATTGAGCACCCGAACCAGAACCGTCTTGGTACTATGCCTCTTCCAAAAGCTGGACTGGAGAGGATCGTAGATATCATGAATGGTAAGATGGTTCGCCAGCTGCAGTGCAACTACTTTCTAAATCACCTTCCCTACAAAGGGAAGGTTAGAGATAGGTCTGTAGTTAGCCAAACAGTTAGGGTCCAGAGAAGCTTTCATAAGGAGTGGTGTCACCACCGCCTCCTTCAGGGAGCTAGGGAACTCACCCATCTCTAAGGAGCACCACACAATCTTGGCCGGACAGGGCCGATAGAATCAATGCACCCAAATATGAGGCGTGTTGGGCCTGGGTCCAAACTACAGTATGTCGGCCGCATATTCTGGACAATCTGCATGATATCAATGATCTCTGGCTGGTCGAAAGAAGACCAAGAAAACCGAGGTGCAGTGGCCAAGCACCAACCACCATCATCCCCCATAGAGTGAGCTGGTTGGATCTCTGCCCTGATGTCAGCCACCTTATCAGCAAAGAATCGAGCAAACTCATCACACTTAAGCTGTGAAAATGCACCTCGGACCTGCAGACAGATTGGGTTGCACGATCCGAAAGAGCTGAGCTGGTCAATTCTGAGCTGCAGCAATCTCCCCCGACAGGAACGCTGCCTTCTTACGAGTAATTGCTGATTGAGTGACACGATAATGTTCCATCAATCTAAGGTGGTCAGCATCCAGAGCATATTTCCACCACCATCACTCTAACCTTCGTCCAACTCGTCTCAACTCCTTCAAGGTCCCATTGAACTGGGGGGGGGGGTGAGGGTGATGAAAGAGAGGACGAACACAGACAGGAGCATTGGAGTCCAGGGCTTCCATCACGGCCTTGTTATAGGCCTGGACTAAGTCCTGTGGACTCCCACTTGCACCCAGCAGTCTTGAGAGGTCTAATACTGCCAACAGGCCATCAGTGGTCACATCCCTCAAAGGGCAGTATCTGACCATCTGCACAGGGGCAGGCCTATAGAAGGGAGCCTGGAAATTGAACCTTATGGTTGGTGATCAGACCATCCAACTGGTTCCACCACCAAATCAGTGGTCTCCATCCCCAGGAGGAAGACAAGGTTGAGTGAGTGACCATGATCATGGGTTACAGAGGCAACTACCTGTGTGAGGCCCAACGAACACATAAGTTGGAGGAAGTCCTGACCAAAATGCAAAAGTTTGTCATCGACCCAAGCGTTGAAGTCACCCAGTACCATCAGCCTGGGTGACTCAAACACCATGTCGACAACGAAGTCCCTGACTTCCTGCAGTAACAATTTCTCATCCCCTGGTGGTCAGTAGATGAGAACGATCCTGCACCCCACACCTGCAACAACGATACACTCCAATGAACTGGGTTCCTCAACTGGCACTCCCACAAGGCCCAATTCTGATCCAAAACAAATGGCTACACCCCAACCCCTGCAGGCTGATCTCGAGTGGTATATCACCGAGAACCCGGACGGAATGGCTGCCTCCAAAATGGGGCCAGAATTATCATCCAGACAGGTCTCAGTGATGCAAGCCAGATCAGTTGTTCCAACAAGATCAACAATAATGGCTGTCTTGTTCCTAATAGATACATTGCACAACACTGCTCGAGTCAGATGGGGCACCGGAGCCAACCAGGCCACCGGCCCAAAAACATTGGAGCCCTTGGGTATGGGCACCAGATGTGGAAAACCACGTTCTGGAACCCGTTTCTCCCCAGGGCGTCTCCAGTTCCTGACTACCCCAATCTGACCATCCTGCTCAAAGGCCCCCCAATGTTCGGGACCCCCCAGCCCCCCTCCATCTCCTCCCTACTATTCCCAGAGCCCTGCAGTGTCTATAAACTACTGCCGGCAAGGGAGGACAATTAAAGGGGTGAAGGTCCCGAAGCTCGGAGGAGGAGTAGTGCCAGACTGGGGGAGCTACCTGCCAGCACATATTCAGCTCAACAACAGCTGCAGGTAAAAGCAATAAATAAATAACTTATAAAACAATGTAGACAACACACCCAATCAATCACACCAACACTCACACACACCTACACACTAAAAAATAAAAATAAAGAAAAAATGAAGTAAGATTACACAATCCAGAATATAACTACTCAGAATAAATGGAAAATAAAAAAATAAATTTCGAAAATGTGGTGCAGTATGAGTTCTAGAACTAAAGAGCTCTCACTACTCTGGGTGGAAAATCCACAACTGATCCGACCCCAGCAACACCTCTCACATGGTGGGGGCCGAAAACACAAAAGTTAGAAGCAATAAAACGATGTAAATGTCGCCATATGTAAATGCAATAAAAAATTATGAGCAATCCATAAATCTTACAGTCAGATGAATTATATTTCCTCCAGCAACTACCTCTCACGTGGTGGGGGAAAATAATGATTAATCCATAAAAAGTCAGGTAAAAATAACAGTACACAAAGGTGAAAAAGAAACAGTGTGCACAACACTCTCACCGCCCATGTACCCACAGAATAGGGCCAGGCAGTAGGCCAAGTCAACTATCCCAGCGCAGATTACTAACCAGGAGAAAATCCACATTAACCGAAAGCATCAGAGCAAGGAGATGGATACCAGGTCAGCAAGTTCCTCAAGGCAACATTCAGTGAAAACTGTTCACTAGCAACACCTGCTCCAGCTAGTCCTCCTAGGTAGCTCCAAGGACCAAGTGAGGATAAAACAGCGAGTGTAATTGCAGGGAGGCTAATAAGTACCCTTAACTGTGTCAACCCAGGCTAGCCACACCCTCGACCACCCGCAACCCATGGCTACAAGCATCCTGGTGGACCAACTACCACCCAGTCCCCAAGGTGGCTTAGGGGAAGCCCCAATTCCCCTCCAGCTCCCACGGAGGTCAAAACAAGGCGACTCCTTCCTGGTCCTGGGCAGATTGATGGGAGGCAGCCAGGAAGCACAGGAAGGGGGCATCTCACCTGAACAACTCTCAGAAAACAGATCCCCTGCGTACAGAAACCGTGTTAGCGTCCACATTGTTTGCAGATTTCACCGGAGTAGGGCGGAATGTAATAAGTCCTGAGGGCAGACCCAGCCAAGTCCTAAAACGAGTGCAAGGTATTTAGAATACAAACTGCAGACCACCGACTTACAGGCTGAGGGAGCATATCCCAAAACTTTCCACAAGTCACAGGTGTAGGAAAAATGAGCAGTAAGCAGTGAGCAGCTCTCCTAGATCTCTAATATTCAGGCAGATAGATTAAGTCGCAGGCATGCGAACCCTGAATATGTTCCGCCAGTCAGCTAGGTAACGACAGCTCCCCAGATCTCTGTGACTCAGGCAGCTGCAAAAAGTGCACATGAAAAACCAAATAAAACCAAATTGCTGCTAAAACGAAACATAAATTATGTAAACAAAACATAAAAACTAACTCAAAATAAGTACATTAACAGCAAACATTGATTCTCGCAGCAGCTTAAACTCCCGCTTCTGACGGCAGGCTCAGCGTGGCCGCCATCTTGCACCATCTTGTGCATGGTACCCTATAGAAGGCTATATTGAAAATATGGGGTGCAAATATTAAAATTTCCGTAGTTACAGGCATGCATACCGAAATTGCAACGAATGGGCATAACTTTGTTATTTTTTTGTATTTTGACCCCAAATGTTGAACATAGTTTTCTTATCACCCCACCTCATAAACCCCATTGGTGAAAATGTTCAGATCCATGGAAAAATGGCATTCCATGCCACAGATGTGAAAACATGTTTTGGGCAGGATCTGAAAAATGGTAGCTGTACTGTTCATGAGCTGGTGTGATAAGATGACTGTATTGAAAATGGCCAAAGTTACACACGTGCATAGAAAATTTTGAACAACTGCCTGTAACTCTGCTATTTTTTGGAGTTTTTTCACCAGATTTTCAACATGGCCTTTTTGGGACCCCACCTCATGAAGAGTGCCACTATCATTTCGTTCATTAGTCCCGAAAGGTGATTTCACACAGTGACTGTACCATTCTGCACCACAGGTGTGAAAACTCATTTTGGGCAGGATGTGAAAAATGACAGCTGTACTGTTCATGAGGAGGTGTAAAAAAATGGCAATGTTGAAAATCTGGAGTGAAAATATTAAAAATTGGCAAAGTTATGAGTGTGTGTAGACACTGTGCAACGCACGCTCATAATGCAGTCATTTGGGGAATTTTTTGCACCAACTTTTCAACATGGGCTTTTTGGTGCATCTCCTGATGAACACTGGCATTGTCATTTCGTTAATCAGTCCCAAAAGGTGATTCTGTGCAGCGACCACAAAATCAGCTTTTGGGACCGAGTAACGAAATGACAGTGCCAGTGTTAATGAGGTGGGGTCCCAAGAACCCCATGTTGAAAATATGGGATCAAAATTCCTAAAAATGGCTGAGATAGCAAAATAAGTTGACAACCCCATTGACAGCCATTATACAGGCTTACCTTGATTCCTCAGTTTGCAGTTCGGCTTTGAAGAGTGCAGACGTGTCCCGGTCCAGAGAAGATCGCAGCCTCCAACCTGCGGAGGTAAGTATGGGGTAAGGGGGGGTGCGGGAAGTGGGTGCACAGAGGGAGGGTTGGGATGGGGGAGGGGGACGGGGAAGACAACACGGGACCGTTTTCTTTTTTACAAGCTTAAAAAAAAAAGACATCGGGGGACAGTTTTCTGTTTGTTTTTTACAGGGCATAAAACATGTTTATTTTAGGACACTGAGAGTGGGCTCCCTAGTGTTGGAGGGGTAGATAATGCCGACACAGGGATTGGGCACACCAATGTCAGCACAGGACAGGCAACAGAGGGAGCGGGGTGGACTGAACATAGATGGAGTGAGCAAGAGGGGTTATTGTGCTGCCAGGACACAGAGAACAGATGGAGCAGGGCAAACTGCATGCAGAGGGAGGGAGCAGGAGGGGTTATTGTTCTGCCAGGAAGGGAACAGAGGGAGTGGGGTGGACTGCATGCAGAGGGGGAGAGAGAGGGAGGGAGGTGTTATTGTGCTGCTGGGATGAGAACAGAGGGAGCGGGGTGGACTGCATCCAGAAGGAGGGAGTGGGAGGGGTTATTGTGCTGCCAAGATGGGGAACATGGATTGGACCGACAGCACTATACAAATGAAAGAAATGAAGTGCTCTCACTGGAGAACTTCATTTCTTTCAACTAGAGAGTGGCTTCCAGCTGTGAAATTCAGATTAGTGTCACAGTCTGGTTGCGTTCTCATTGGTCTGTAAGGGACTAGTCAACTGTAGAGTGCTCTGCATTGGACTCGTTCCTGACACACCTCTCAAATGTCATTCTACCACAAGATGTTTCTTGCGCACATGCAAGGAAACATAAAAATGACCAAGTTATGAGTACAAGTTCAAAACACATGAAATACTGTACATTGACCGCATACCTGATTTTCTCAGTTCCCGGTCCAGTGCAGAACAGTGAAGACATGTCTTCAGTACAGAGAGGACCACGGCATTGGACCCCCAGTGGGTAAGTAAGGTGTAGGGGGAGATGTGGGGTAATGGGTACTAAGAGGTAGGGCAACAGTGACGGCAGCAGCAGTCATCGATGGACCATTTCCTTTTTTTTTTACAGGGATTTAAAAAAATTAAAAAAAAGACCACAAGGGATAGGAGTTCAAATCAGCAGTGGTAATGCTAATAAATTTATCTGCTGGGAGTTGGAGTGGGATGGGAGATGGGTGGCATGTGATGGCAGCCAGATGGCAGAAACTGAGTGTTGGTTGGAAAAGAACTGTCGGACAGTCACAGTTGGGGCCACGGTGAATTCCTCTGTGTGTAGCGGTGTCTATTGAGGTGGTGAGTGCCCTGTTCTTTTTACTTCCTGTATTGCCTATATTGCCATTTATTTGTTGTCTCTGAGCCCCCAGTTCCCTGGTATCACTTATTTGTTCTTTTTATTTAAAATATGGCAGTCCAGTCCCACTCCCAAGTCCCTGCCTACTCGTCCCTAATCCTTCTGACCTGCAAGCAACTGGATGTTGCTCCACAGACCTCAGCCCTGACCAACTCACTTTCCCACTGCTGATACAGCTGCCACAGTGCCACAGATGGAAAAAAAAGCATTGCTAGTGTTGTTGGTGGCAAACAAGAACTGAAGCTGCAGGTGATTGCTGGGTCGGGCAGGAAGGGGATACTGTAGTCAGGTCAGAGTAGCTCTCAAAAGGCTGATAATGATGCCACTCAGCTGGGTGCTGGGTGGCGTCATGTAGATGAGAAGCCACAGTCACTGTCTCATAAGCACGGTTGCCTCTTTTCAACTACACAAAGTTTCTGCCCATCGACCGGCAGATTCGCGCTGTCAATTGGACTGTCACTGTTGAGCCCATTGCAGCTTGAGCAGCATTGGGATGCAACAGTGACACAGCTCTGAAATGCCATTCTTTGTAAAAAAAAAAAAAAAAAAAAAATGCTTTTGCCTTAAAGGAGAACTGTGTTGATCCTGTGAGCTTTTCGTATTGAAGCTGTTCTGGTCCCCATTGTTATTCTTCTGTCTTTACTGCCTTTTTTGAAAACTCATTGGGCAGGATTTGCAAAATGTGGCCAGGGCTTGCGTTCAGCCCTGCGCCACCACACTTAGGTTCTAGCCATGTGCTGATTGCTTCGCCGCAACTGCACCCACTTTTCCAGTCTGGGGTGCATTTGTGATGCTTTCCACGAGTTGCGGCAGCTTGCGCCAAATATTTAGTGCAAGCTCCCTAACAAGGGCCCCCAGGATTGCCGCAAGGTAGACCAGAGAAAGGTGGTCTACCTTTCAGCAATTACCGCATGGGATAGAAAATCCCATTAGATTGCCACAAACCCCGTGTTCTGTATCATCGGCATACCGGGGCTTGCGGCAATTTAATGGGTTGGAAAATCCTGCCCATTGGGTGTTTCTGATTTACACAGTGGTGCAACTACTGTTTTTTAGAATTGGGTGGTCTATGTCCTTTTCATTTCAATGACATAGTTCTATAGTAGAACACAGATGCCATACTGTATTACAAAGAGCTTCAAAGCTACCTTTAAAAACTTATTAAGCGTAACACTAAAATCTCAAACATAATGTATGTTAGTCATATGATGCCTTGTTCATGCCATGCAAAAAATGTAAGCTATTTCGATTTTTATTTGTATTTCATTTATATTGTTATGTGATGTGTTTTTATCTTGACCTGTGCCTGTCTACCCTAAATAGTGACTCCTATAAGTCCAAGCACACTCTAATTACTACTGTTAAAAGACTGATCACATCTACAATCGACTCTTCCCTCTCCCCTTTTTCTGCCCCCCATATCTGTCCTTTCCACATTCCTTTGACCCTGGTTACAGCTCTAAATTCTCCATACTGTATCACTATAACACTCCTAGTGTTTACTAGCCGCTCCTCCTCACCCCCTATCTTCGCTCTCCAACTCCTACTGTTAACTTGGTGCATCTCAACTCAGCTCATGTTCTGTTACTGGCACTCAAGTTCTGTTACTGGCACTTATGTAACCATGTACTGCCCTCGATGTGTACCCATGATATGTATACCCTGTCCTTGATGATCATGTTCTGTTCTCCTTATGTAACAAGTTCAAATGTAATCCTACCCAACTATGTACATTATCTGTATTGCTCTACCTCTAATTTCAACTATTGTATGTATACCTGCCTCCACTGTAACCCCTCCCCCCAGGTCACACCGTGAGACGAGCATCTTTTTGCTCAGTGTGCCTTTCCTGGTGAAACATTTTCAATAAATAAATAAATTTTTATATTAGGTTTTATTTGTGTTCGGTGCACCTGATATGTAGATTTCTTTACTTTTATGAAAAATTGTGTCCTACCCAAAACTAGCTGTATCTTCTATTCCAAACATATACTACTGTCAATGCTACCTGCTGATACTTTGTATATAATGTATTATTGTAGCTCACTTTATTTTTATTATTATTATTTTCTTGTGTGTTGCATCCCATGTGTATTGTCTCTTGCTCCTTGTTGACAAACCCAGGTCCACCTCGAAAATTAGCTTGCTCAACGGTGATCGCCTGGTTAAATAAAGACATTGATTGATTGACTGACTGACTTAGGTCACTTGACAAAGCAAGACTTTTGTAATTTGAAATTTGTATATGCATTAGGCCAAGAATATAAGCACTTAATTAGGACATCAACTACACTGTACAGACTAGTGAACAAATCAGAAACACCCACAGAATTTACTGCAAGGCCAATACAGTTTTACCAATCATGCCTCTCAACCTCTCAGAATTAAAATGCATAGCACTGACCTTTAAAACACACAGCTAATGGCCAGGATGTGTAGCACTTTCTTAAATTATAAGAGTAGTAATAGTAGGAACCATGGGCCAGATTTTCAGTCCCCACAAAATCGTCATGGCTGCAGAAACAAACTGGCACAAGTGGGTCACTACTTGCAGAGCCACAGTTTTTTCCTACAGCAGCGGTATTTTCAAAGGTGGAGCCAGTTTATGACCGGCTCCATGGTTTATGGCAGTGTGGGCCTGTTTTTTCAGTGCAGTTGTGGGAAAATGTTACGCCCAATGGGACCAGGTGTAACATCCCCTGCAGCTGCATCGGCTGAAAATGAAAAGCTCCGCAAATGCAGAGAGTTCATCCTGCAGCGGTGTCTGCGGTGCAGGACTTAATTCCCAAACGGGCTAAGAATCCAGCCCCATATGTTTAGTGTTCAGTAATGTTTCTATCAAGTTAATGATTTGTTTTAACAGTTTATATGTTCAGAAATGGCTCTAACATGATGAGGAACATAGGGGATATGCAGCAGGCCATTGTCAGATAAATAAGTTATCCAAGTTGACCCCGTTGACATCACGAGTGGCGGAGTGAAGTGACACCTCGAGTGATGTGGCAATAGGTCAAGACATTGAGTTTGGATAAATAATTTCTCTGACGCTGCCCTGTTGCATCTGTGATTTATGCACTATGAGTGTATGTCTCCAAGGGGATCTATGATGCCAGCGTGACAACAAAGACATCGACGTCCTCAACCACAATGGGAACCTGTCAACACCCCTGACTTTGGCCCCAAACCGATCAGCAACATTGCGACGAACAATGCGGGGGGCTGCTATTCCCCCCCCCCGCACACACCCTACCATAGATATCTAACTCCACGTCGCAAAGACAGTGGAGTTACATATCTACCCGTCACCCTAAAAGGTGTCTTGACAAAGACTCTGTCGCTGCCGATATAGGCATTTGGGGGTTTTTGCTGTAGGGTCTGTACTGGCGTCGCTGTAGCGACAGTATACCTTTCCAAGGTACCTTGTTTTCTAAACTGAAGGCCTGAGACTTTTTCTTTCTTTTTTCTGTGGTACATTTTCTTTCATCCATCATATGCATTTCTGATCCTGTGTGAGCTACAAATGACTGGTGTTAGGCGTGCCTTCAATTGCTGATATACTGTGGGAAGTGTCAGTTCACTGGCTGCGTCGAGAGATGTGAGACTAAAAGTTTAACCTTTGGTAGTGCTGGCCCTAACGGGAATGAACCCTAAATACTTAAACTGGCTGCCCCTCTCCTCGCCTCCCCTGTCACCTGAATTTTCAACCTCTCTTTTACTGCCTCTACTGCTCACACTATATGAAAGATGTTCAAGATTATACCTGTGTTTAAGAAGGGAGATCCTAAATCCTTTAAAAACTACCACCATATTGCTATTCTACCTACTCTCAGTAAACTTTTGGAAAAACTTGTGTACTCTCAGGTCTCAGACTACCTACTAAAATATAACCTGCTATCCCCCGCTCAACATGGCTTTAGGCCTGCTCACAGTACCTCCACTACCCTTGCCCAGTTCACCAGCAATGTCAAATCTAACCTGGACAAAGGTATGCTCACTGGGGCCATTTTCTTTTTTTTCTTTTTTTATTTATGGTTTATCTCCAATTTTTGCCCCCACTTTCTCCAGTCCCTGTACTGGTCATGTGGGCGCGTGTGGAGGCAGGTGCATGCAGCGGTACTGGGACACCCTCCCACTGCTTGCCACCCACTCACCTGCACTTCCTGTGGACCTCCATCCAAGGGCAGTGGAACTATGGCAGGCAACAGAGTCCTCCTGGGAGAGGAAAGCTGCCTTTCAGCTGCTCAGTCCTGCCCCTCCCCCCCCCGTGCCGGCTCTCTGATGACAGGGGCTCATTCTGAAATGCATGTTGCCGGTATGACATGTGGTAAGGCATCCACCGCCTCAGCCCTCGGTGCCACTGGGCCGGCCTGACTGGGGCAATTTGCATCGACCTTACCAGAGCCTTTGACCTCGTAAATCACTCCCTCCTGCTATACAAACTTGAGACCCTGGGGTCTCCACTTCTGCCTTACAGTGGTTCTCTAACTACCTCTGCAACCGTCATCAATTTGTCTCATTCAATAAGGCCCTCTCCACCCCTGCTTCCATAAGCACCAGCACTTCTCAAGTCTCCATCCTAGACCCACTGCTGTTTTCTATCTTTATCAATGACATTCCCAACACCCCCTCCTGCTGTCATACTCTTCTCTATGCTGATGACTTGGTGCTCTACTCTGGCTCTAGATCCCTGACTGATATAAATTCCAGGCTCACCTCCAACTTCCACAAAGTCCAAACCTGGCTCACTCAAAACCACCTTGTTCTGAAATTTGACAAGACCCAGATTGTGCTCTTTGGGTCCCCCCAAGAGGTTCACGCCTGTGCCATTGGTTTTGATATCCGGTGTCTCGATGGCTTCCTTGTCTCTGTGACCAGTTCTTTCCAATACCTAAGCATCACACTATATCCTGCTCTAAACTTCTCACAGCACATTGCTAACATCTGTAAATCTGTCAATACCAAACTTGGCCTTGCATATAGAATTTGCTGTGGCCTCACTCCTGCAGCCAGTCACCATCACCCAGGGTGTTTTACTCCCCAGCCTATGCTACTCGATTACTTCCTTTTACCAGACCAATGCTAGCTGCTTCCTGAAATGGAATGTCACCTGCCATAACGTGTGTAGGTTTATCCTGTCTACTCCTTATCTCACCCACCACTGTTCACTCTATTCTGATTTAAACTGCCCCCCCCCCGCCCAGCATTTCTAGATCCTCTGCTGCTCGATATATGATAACATCATTAGGTCCTCCAAACCTGCCTAGCTGCCCTCTATGTTTATGCCTGCTGACTCTGCCTACCTATTGCGCTCCAAAGACCAGGACCTCTTGGCTGTTCCCAAATTCTCCTATAAAATGGGTGAGCAGGCATATGCTCATTTTGCCCCAGAGCCTGGAAGTCCCTTCCCTCTCACCTTAGGGTCTGCCAGTCTCACTCTACCTTCAAAAGAGTTATTCAATTATCTATGCTCCACTGATAATTGCTCCTGCCCAGGGGTCAACCTTAACTTTTTTTTTTTGCACTAGCCAGCCAGACAAGTTGATCAAAAATTACACTAGCCCACAGATGGTTGCACTAGCCCACAATAATAATGGTCAGTTTTGATTGGTTATACAGGAAAAAATGCAAGCCAAAAAATACTCTTGATTATTGCATATTTATCCTGCTCCCACATTGCTTCCTGACCCAGAAAAAAAAAAAGACTGCAATACAATCACATGCAGTGTGTACCCACACTGTTTTTTACCATGTGACCCTTGCATCCTCTTTCCTCACCCCCTCCCCACCAAAACAGAGAATACCATAATAGCAAATGTTCAATCAGGCAGTTCTAGCTCTGCACACTCAATAGCCAACGTCATCAATCATGCACCTCACCACAGTCCCACCCTGACTTGCAGGGTAATGTACAGAATCAGGCAGAGAAAGACAGTCTCATCCTCCACCCTGTGATTAACCAGACTTGCACTTCTGGAAATTTTCTTACACTGCGAAGTGACAAGTGAGCTAGGGGAAGTTCTAGGATTTCTTTGCAGAGAGTTAAACAAACACAGGGGGCTTGGGGTGTAAGAAACTTTATAAAATGGCAAGAAAAAATCTAGAAATCTCATTGGTCAAGACAGATCAGCTGACCGTACATTAAATCTCTATATGTGTACAGTCATCCTGGTCCTAAACCACATCACACAATGAGCAAATCAGTCCTCCTACAACCAGAACTATCTTTCATCAATCTCCCTACAACCAGAACTGATCTTCCACCACAAACATGGCTGCTACCCTTACACCGTAGAAACCTTCCATGGGGCCCTAAAAATAAAACTACCTTAAATATAATATAAAACAAATTAATTAAATGTTGTTTACCAGATCATCACATTCTCCTTCTACACATAAACAAATTATAAACGTTAAGCATTGTTTACAGTTTTCATTATAACTGTTTCTTTGCCAACAGTGAAAAACCCCCCTTCTATCTTTACCTACTCATCAGGGAAATCTCTTCTGCTTGCTCTGACAGTTAGAAAATTGAATCTCTGGCTCTAAAACAGGCCTTTGTTGTGTGTGTACAGTATGTTAGTACAGGAACTTTCTGCTTATAGAACCGAGCAGAATTTTTAATCCCTCTATTCCATGGTAAACATTCCATTTCTTGAATGTGGGGAAGCACAGAGAAAAAAAAATAACAGAATGAAGAAAGTAAACAATAATACTATATAAACAAAGAGAAAAGGTGGTAAATGACTCACCCTGCTGTTTATCTTTTAGGACAGAGTGAGCAGTTCATAATGCTGTCAGTGAGTGTGGCAGTTTTGAACCACGCTCATGCTTGCAACATCAGGGAACTGAGAAGCCTCTGTCATGGCTTCCTTTTAGTTTTGTCTACAGAGTGAGGAGAATGAAATAAAGTAACGGGGCAATGTGTCATACTTAGAATGAGGAAAACAGCATTTGTGAATTGTTGTGGCTGGCAGGGGAATATGAAGCTTAAGTGGGCAGGAAGGCATACACTGTATAACACTTATCTAGCACCAATAGGCAGAAGGATTATTTTATGTTAAAAGCACAGATTCACTTACAGTTTTACTTATTTAAAAATGTGTTTCAAAATAAAAAACTGCTTCTAAAAATAAAGGGCCATTTTATAAGTGCAATAAGACACTCTGGGGTTGTGCATTACGGTGTGATAACCGCACTCCTAGGGATGACCGGCACTCTGCCTTCAGCCTCTTGCCTAACTACACCCCTAGGAGTGTGGTTATCACACCGTAATGCACATGCCATCGTGTCTTATTGCTTACTTGACATATCTGTTTATATATATCAGGCACAAAAATATTGACTTAATATGCTCGGCCCTAACAAAAACAGATTTTTCATAATGGTGTCCTTTCATCAGTCAAAGGGGAGCAGTGTACAGGCATGATGCTGTACTACCTGTATTGCCCTCCAAGTTCCAAGGGTCAACACTCGTTTCGGCAAAGCTGCTCTAAGCTTCTCTTTACCCACATTGTGGAACTGTTTACAAAGGAACTTGAAGCTGAGCTGCCCTGTTAGCCTAAATATCTTCAAGGCGCTCTACGATTGCTACAAGAAAGCACCTTGCAAATGTTTTCCTCACCGCTAGCCCACTAATTCTGCAACTCCCCCTTTCCATCCTGACGCTCACCATGTTTCTATCCCTGGCTCTCACTCTTTCTCTATTAACTCTTCCTGCTGCACCCACCCTTCCCTGTCCACTCCAGCCTGGCTAAAGTCCCACCCCATCCATAGTAGTGTCCCAATTATCTACCCCCTCCGTCATTATCATAATAAACAAGTACACGACAGCCATCGTCACTTTCTGTGGTTTTAGCCCAATTTTCCCTCCAGTCGTCGGTAATATATCCCTCCTCTTCTTTACCTCTCTAACCTGCCACCCCATACACGGCCTCTTTCCCCTATATGTGTAGTTGCTGGCTGCCTCACTCAAAAGATCTCTCCTTATAACCCCTGTATGCTTATGGTTGATTGTACATCTGCTGACTTCTTCAATTGTAAAATAATGCTGTTTTTTTTTTTCATTTATTTCAACCTTGCACTGTACTGTATACACTGTATATCCTTTTTCTTCCTTGTATATTATTGCTTTTTGTATACCTGCTTCTGTACTGTTCTTTGATGTATTCATGACCAGGTCCACCTTGCAAATGAGCCTTGCTCAATGGTGCCCGCCTGGATAAATAAAGATTTTGATTGATTGATTGATTGATTGATTGACTACCTCTCTTTCTATATAGGATGATCTTTGCACACCTGCAATACCTTTTTTAACTTTTAAAATTATGTATTTTACTAAGGTTTTGCTTTGTACCATACATGCTCCAAAGCATTGTTTTTAGGGTGAAATGACATGCTGATGGCATTGACTGGTGTGATCCATTAAGAGTTGCTGTGAACTCTATACCAGTCAGTAATGGCAGCTATGGGTCTATGGATGGCACTTCAGAGCCTAGTCTGCAGTGGTGTCCAGAGAAAATATAGAGTGGACAGGCCACCTGGCTGGGCAGACAGTGTATACATCATAGCATTCTGTCACTGCACCGTTGGATACAGGCACTCAAAAGGTTGGGAAATAAGGCACACTGGTCTTAATATTGTGGGACAAATCAAAGACAAGTTCAGCAAACTGGAAGCAAGTGACTTAACCACTCTGCCCTTAATCACAGCATGCACACTAGCTGAATGTCCTAACAACTGTGTGATAATGACTCGCATCATCTTTTGTTGGATCCCCCTCTTGAACTGCCAGATAATTGCAGCTCTTAATGAGCTGCTAATCACACCAGGCCACCTTGAACACTGAGGGAGATTAGCAAAAGTACTACAGCCTGCTAAAACAGGGACTTTTTCAATTTCATTAACAGCCATGAAAAACCTGCACTAGTCAAAACGGACAAGTAGAGGGTTAGCTGCACTAGCCCTGGCCAATTTACACTAGGTTCAGGGCTAGTAAAACGATGTTAAGGTTGAACCTTGCTCCTGCCCCTGACATTCTCCTAATCTGTATGTCTCACTGGCTCCCTTCTCCAATGCTGTGTACCTCCTAATCTGTACACTCTCACTGGTTTCCTGCTCCCTCCTCCAAAATTGTGTACCTCCTAATCCTTCTTTGCTTTGTTTCCTCCAGCTCCCTGCCAATGTTGGGTGTGTTTTGCCCTGGATATTGTCGCCAGTATTTACCTTATTCACTATCCCTGCTGTCCGTTGTTTTTCACATTTTATGTTTACTGTATCCCGCACCTGCTTAGTTATTTCTTGGACCACAATTGTTTGGTTACCATCACTATTGTCTGTTCTTGGCTAATGTTTTATTGCCTGAATTAGTAATCTGTATCATGCCACTGCCTTTTCTTGGTTGCGGTTTGTAACTTTGCACTTACTGTTCCTTATTTGCTGTTTCTCATACCTTGTTGCAATTGTGTTGTTGCCTGCTATTGTAACTCTCCTGGGTCATGTCTGAAAATAGACATTTTTGTGCAGTGCACTTACCTGGTTAAAAAAGCTACATAAATAAATAAATAATATATCATTTTAAGAATAATGTTGGAATAGTGAGGATAAATTATAATCCTCACTGCAGCGTGATTAACAATGTTTATCCAGTGCATTTCTAAACACACACTCCCATTGCATAACTAGGGAATACATAATGGGTTGCAGTGGAATACCAGCTCTATCTCCAGTGAGCGATCAAACCCATAATGTACAAGTGGCAAAGCCAATAGTTGATTATGAAGGTCTTACCATTAATGTGTGGAGATAAAATTGTTATTCCGCTGCACCCCATTATGTATTTGAGATTTACCACATCCTCTGTAAAGCTTTTACTAGTGTTTTACCTTGTTTTTGCCTTGCTTTCCATTATAAACTCTCTATCGAAATCATTGTTCTCTGGGTTTTAGTTTCAGATTCTAAGTGGAAATAACATGTTCTAAGTGCAATACATTGTGTTCTAAGTGAAAACAAATATTTATGTAATACCTCAAGGTTTGGTGCCCCTAGCATCCTCAGTCTGTTGGCCCAATACATCCCCATTACACCCCAGGCCCCCCTCCGTAAAGGTATCCCTCACGAATGCCAGCCAGAATAGTGCGACAGGAGGGGTTGGTACAGAAAAGAAACAGGAGTTTAGTAGTAAGTGGAGCCCCTTAGGAAAAAACTGCCTGCCAGAAGTTTAAAGTTTTTTCCTCTACAGCTTTTTTCTCAGTCAGCCCCCCCTCCCCCCAGCTTGGCACAAGCCTACTGCCATCCCTATTTTTTATATTCATGCAAGGAGGGTTGTCAAGGCACCCTGGGAGCACTTTGAGGGGTTTTCAGCAAATGGGGCAGGTGGCCTGTGGTGAGTGGGAGAGCAGTGGACTGACTGAAAGGGAAAGAAAAGGGCTTACTGTAGCAGTCCCTGCTCTCCTCCTCCTGTCCCTCACAAGTTTGGTGTTCTTTTCCATGTGGTGGCAGTCAGTCTGGCTGGTCTCCTACAGTTTCACTGATCGAGGACCAGCGGATTCAGCACAGTGACCACTGTGGGCTTTGTATAGTCCAGTTTATTTTTGAATTATTTCAAATTTATTAGTTCCCTCATCAATGGCAGCAACCCAAACAGCTGCAGTGGTGAGAGAGAGAGAGAGAAAGAGAGGCTGAGCAGGAGTAGTGCTAGCAGTGCCATGGTGGTGAGAGAGAGAGAGAGAGAGAGTGTGTGAGAGAGAGAGAGAGAGAGAGAGAGAGAAAGAGAGCATTGGGAGGTGGAGCAAAAGGCCCTGACAACAGAAACATAGAAACATAGACTTTGATGGCAGATAAGGACCGCTTGGCCCATCTAGTCTGCCCATTTCCCTACCTACAGGATAGGCCTCAGATCCTAGTTTAACCAACAGCCTATTTCTTCCTACTCTCCAAGAATTGCCTTATGTCTGTCCCATGCATTCTTGAATTCTCCCACAGTTTTAGACCCACAATCTCCTCAGGAAGGCTGTTCTATGCATCCACTACTCTCTCTGTGAAATAATACTTCCTCACATTGCCCTGAAACCACCCTCATTCTATCTTTAAATTGTGTCCCTTGTTCTTGCAAGTCTCTTTTCTGAAAGATGCTACCCTCTTGGACTTTGTTGATTCCACTGAGGTACTTAAAAGTTTCTATCATGTCCCCCTCTCCCTTCTTTCCTCAAGGGTATACATATTAAGCTCCTTTAGCCTCTCCTCATACGGCTTCTCTTGCAGACCCTGCACCATTTTAGTTGCCCTCCTCTGGACTACCTCTATCCTGTCTATGTTCTTGCGGAGATGGGGTCTCCAGAACTGGACACAGTACTCCAGATGGGGTCTCACCAACTGTCTGTACAGAGGGATAACTACTTCCTGTTTTCTGCTGATGATGCCTCTCCCTATACATCCCAGTATACCCCCAGCCCTCCCTACTGCCTTCTCACATTGCTTGCTAACCTTAAGGTCATCTGATATGATTACCCCAGATCCCTTTCCTTTTTGTTGTTGTTACTACCTCCCCACCCATTGTGTATTCTTCCCGGTTCTTGTTTCCCAGGTGCATTATTTTGCACTTCTTTGCATTGAATCCTAGCTGCCATACTTCTGACCATTCCTCCAACCTTGCCAAGTCCCTTTTCATCCTTTCCGCCTCCTTGTGTATCAACCCTGTTGCAGATCTTTGTGTCATCTGCAAAAGGCATACTTTTCCTTCTAGTCCCTCTGCAATGTCACTGATGAAGACATTAAAAAGGACTGGACCCAATACTGAACCCTGCGGTACCCCACTAGTAGCTCCTCTTTCTTCAGAGTGGACTCCATTTACAATTACCTTCTGTGTCCTGTTGTCCAGCCAATGTTTTGCCCAGGCTACCACCCTGGGACCCACTCCCAGGCTGGTTAATTTGACTATTAATTTTTGTGTGGGACTGTGTCAAATGCCTTGCTAAAGTCTAGGTAGGCCATGTCCACAGCCCCTCCCTGGTCTACTACTTTGGTCACCCAGTCAAAGAAATCTATTAGATTCATCTGACATGACCTTCCCGCTGTGAACCCATGCTGCCTTGGGTCCTGTGCTCCACTGGCCTCTGGGTACTCAACTATTCTTTCCTTCAGTGAAGACTCCATCACTTTCCCTACCACAGAGGTCAGACTGACAGGTCTGTAGTTTCCTGCCTCTGTCTTGGTCCCACTTTGTGGAAGAGGAATCACATCTGCCTTCCTCCAGTCCTCGGGTACCACACCATCCTCCCATGATTTATTAAAAAGAGTAGCCAGTGGTTTCACTAGTTTCTCCCTTAATTCTTTTAGAATTCTGGAATGAATTCCATCAGGACCCATTGCTTTGTCCACTTTCAGTTTTAGGAGTTCTTGCAGAACCCTTTCTTCTGTGAAAGGACTGGGATCGACCCCCTATCAAGAGTGCTTCTGTTAATTGGATTAGGCACTTACCCCTCCTCTTTTGTGAATACTCCGCAGAAATATTCGTTCAGTATCCCTGCTTTTTCACTGTCCCCCTCTGCCCACCCACCGTTCATTCTATTCAGCCTCACTATCCCTCCCTTTGTCTTTCTACGCTCACTGATGTACTTATAAAAGGTTTTATCCCCCTTCTTAACTGAGTTGGCTATCTTTTCCTCAGTTTGGGCCTTTGCTATTCTGACTTTCCTCCCTGCTTCCTTCTGCCTTAACTGGTACAGCTGTTTGTCCTGCTCCTTCTGTGTCTCCTTATACTTCCGGAATGCTATCTTTTTCTTCCTGACTTTCACAGCCACCTCTTTTGAGAACCATAGTGACTTTTTCTTTCATTTTGATTTGTTTATTTGCTTCACACAAAGGCTTGTTGCCTCTGTGATAGCAGTTTTGATGATTCCCCATTGTTGCTCCACACCTCCTTCTAGCCTGTTTGCTAGTGCTTTTCTGAGGCACTCTCCCATCTTGCCAAAGTCAGCCCTTCTAAAGTCCAGTACCCTCACTTTTGTATGGCTTGACTCTGTAGCTGAGTTTAACGTGAACCACACTGTTTCATGGTCACTTGTCCCCAGATGGCTACCCACTTCTAGATCTGCGATCCTCTCACTGCCCCCATTTGAGAGTACAAGGTCTAAGATTGCTCCCTCATGAGTGGGTTCTGAAACTAGCTGTCTAAGGCCTGCTACCTGTAGGGCATCAAGATTGGCCCTGCTTTTGGATGTGGCTGCAGCAAATGTGCTCCAGTTAACATCTGGCATATTTAGGTCTCCCATCAACAGTATCTCCCCTTTCTCAGCCATTCTAAGAATGCCTTCTATCATATCGCTGTCCATTCCCTCCACCTGACATGGGGGTCTGTACACAACCCCTGTGCGGATCGTGGTGCCCTTTCCAGTCTCCAAGGTGACCCACAGTGCCTCCTCTCCTCCCCTCCCTGTTTACTCTTTTGTTCAGTTGCATTTATCCTTCCTTTACATAGAGACTCTCCTCCCTCTTCTCCCTGCCTGTCTCTCCTGTAGGTTATGTCCCTGGTATGTTAACATCCAGTCATGGTTCTCTGTGTACCATGTTTCTGTGACTGCTTCGATATCCAGGCATCCCTCTTCCATCAAGGCCACCAGCTCAGGGCTTGTTGTCCAGACTACGGGCATTGGTACTCATTACCCTCCATTTCCTGATGGCCTTACTCCCTTTTGCCCCATCTCTGTCCTTCTTGCCTTTGTCACTTTCTCCATTTACCCTGCCCTTCTCCCTATCGACACCTCTATGTTGGTGTTTGCTGCACCTACCCGTGATTATTTGGGGGCTAGGATTTCCCTGCTCCTTTCAGTACCTCCCCCTGGCTAGTTTAAAAGCTTGCCAATGAAGCATTTAAACCTATCACCTAGGATCCTGGTTCCCCTCCCGGACAGATGCAGCCCATCATGCCAGTATAGGCTTGCATCACTCCAGGTGGACCCCCAGTCCCCAATGAAGCCAAATCCCTGAGCTCCACACCAGTTTTTAAACCACTGATTGAATCCCATGGTGCGGAACACCCTAGCCTCTCCTATGCCATAG
The DNA here is from genome assembly GCA_016271365.2 of Neoceratodus forsteri. Lineage (NCBI taxonomy): Eukaryota > Metazoa > Chordata > Ceratodontiformes > Ceratodontidae > Neoceratodus > Neoceratodus forsteri. The sequence continues at coordinate 131,032,365 of CM028129.1, read as the reverse complement.
ATGGGCAGCACCTCCGAGAAGGTTACCGTGCGTGCTACTTGACTCCCCTGTTCCACAAACTCTTCCTGCACTTCTCTAATCCCTTTCTTAGCCAGGTCATTTGTCCCTAGGTGGACAATGACATCCAGCTCCCTCCCCTGTGCAGCTGCTCCGGCAATCCTGAGGATTCGCTCCCTGTCCCTCCAAGCCATGGCACCAGGCAGGCACCTTACCTCCCTCTCCCCTTCCTCCCCCAGTTCTACCTTCCTAAAAATAGAGTCCCCCACCAGGAGTTGTTTCCTTCCCCTGCAGGGTCCCCTACCACCCTCCTGTGGGTCTCCTTTGTGGAGGTTCCCAGCATCCTCCTTGGTCTCTACTGCGGGTGCCTCCATAGAGGAACCACACTTTGCCAGAATGGCATAGGAATTGTGGAGAGGTACAACTGGAGGGATGTGCCTCTGTTCCACCACCCTCACTCTCTCTGAGCCCACTGTGGTCCAACCACTCCTCTTTCTTGGCAACCTCTGAGGCAACGGCAGTGGCACTGGTGGTCCCTGGATGGAAGAGAAGGTCCCACAAATCCTGGCCAACTCAGCCTGGAGATGAGCAACCTCCTCCCTCAGCCCAGAGAGGTGCCTGCAGATGGGACGACACCGCATCCTCCAGAACATCTTCCGGAAGACTGCTGCTCCACAGCCACTGCACTGCACCACTCCAATCATGTCTTATTTCTGGCCCCTTAACTGTTTGCAATCCTTACTCTTTCCTCTGTTTTTTTCTCTCTCTCTCTCCTTACTTTCTGCCTGTGTGCCATTTAAGCTCCTGATTGTCCTGTTCTGAGACAAGAATATCCTATATTTCTCAGTAGACCACTTACTTGTTCAGAGGCAGACCCCCAGCAGCTACAGGAGGCCGGAGAGCTACTCTTGCCCTTCTAGGATGGTGGGTCTTTGGTGGTTCTGTGATCTCTCACTTCCTGCTCCCAAACAGGAAGTTCCTGTTGTCAGTCAAATCCTGTGCCTATAAAAGTAGAACTAGCTTTGGGTGGAAGGGAAGGAGGGCAATATAGTCCCAGTAGAGAAGTCCAGTCACACAGCAGTCCTTTCTCCTGGTGTCTTCTGCCAAGCTATTAGCAGAATCTTTCTAAGGCAGTCTTTAAATGTAGCTTCCTTCTAGCTAAGCCACTCCCCCTACTTACTAGATCTTTCTACAAGTAATTTAAACCTCACAGATATTAAATCCTTTCAATCACCTGAGATTTACACCTAGATAATTGTTCAGATACCCATTCAGTTCTGTTAACCCAGACAAACACACACTTTTTTTTGTTTTGTTTGTTATTTTTTTTTTACCCTAAATTAAAGGTCCAAGTACAAAAGTTCGTCTTCTTTAGTCCCAGCAGAGAAGTCCAGTCACACAGCAGTCCTTTCTCCTGGTGTCTTCTGCCAAGCTATTAGCCTAACAGACCACCCACAGTGCCACTACTGCAACTTTCGGAAGCCAGCTAGCAGCTGCACCCACCAGCACCTTCCTCCACAGCAACTGTAGTGACCCAATAGAGGACGGTGTGTTGTGGCAGTGCCAAAGAACAGGCACTGACTGCATTTCTTCTGTTTAAAAAAAGGTATTTTGAGTGCCAGATGGCACTTCAGTCAACAGTGAGACTGCAAGGGGTGGGGTAGAGTGTGGGAACAAGGGCATAGTAGGCCTATTTTAACTAAAGGAACCACCAGGAAGTGCAGTAAAGGGCAAGACAGCTCCTTAATTAAATAAAGAAATGCCCAAATGGGCAAAGCAAAAAGAAAGGCAGGGTCCCTTTAAATGAATTAATTCCGATGGGCAAGCTAAGTGGGCAGGCAGGCTCATTATAATAAAAAGCAAATGCCCATCACAGAGCAAGGGCAACAGTAAAGCAAGCTGGAAGCCCAGTCAAACCAGAATAGCCCATAGCAGGGCTAATGTTTAAATAAATAAAGTACACTGCACACCAGCTCCGGCCAGAAGCAGGGAGAAGGGAGCAGACAGGCCCCAGTTGGCCACTCAGTAGCATAGCTGCCAGAGTCCTAACCAAGGGCTAGTTAATATTTTAAAAAGGATTTGGACATATTGTACTGTACCCAGAACCCCTAGCATGGGAGGGACAGTGGGCATGGGACCCCTAGCACATAGGCCTTAGTATGTTGGTCCTACGCAAAGAGGGCATGACTGCTGTGTCAACGAAAAAGCTTAAACAGGGAAAGTCCCCGCAGCCTTTTGTTGTGCTCACCTGTGTCATTTTTAGGCATGAAAAATAATTTTATCTACTGCACCCTCCTAATTTCATCAGGATTTTAAATGTAAATTAAGGTACTTAAATCTATTGTGAAAACCTGCTTGACTCCATTACAAAGGTATGACCTGACTCATATAAGGCATCCTGGAATTCTATTATGTTTTAGTGCAAAATCCTGCAGTAGTTATACTGTATTAGTGCTGTTGCTTTCTTATGCAGTCCCTATGTTCTTGTCATATGCTGGCCATGAAACTTTTCAAGGCATAGTAAGTGCCCTGCTGTTTTCTGTAGTTTAAAGTGCATCTGAGACAGAAAACATTTTTTTTTTAAGAATACAGGGACTTCATAAGACAAGTAACAGTAGCGAATGAATGTATAACTTCTGCTGGCTTGTGCGCGTATGCATCAACTCCCATGATACCTTGAATGAGTGGGGTCATGGCCTTTGCCATGGAGAGAAACAGGTTTTCACACCAGTGCAAAACAGAGTGAAGTAACCTCATTTATATTTAAATTAGGATGAAATTAGGGGGATACAAGAGAAGGAACCACTGTTCATACCGACTATTCAAGTGACTGTGCTAAATCTTGAATTAACATTTTAAAATGCAAGCGTCAATGTATTTAAAGTAACAGTGCCAAACTGCATTTGAACATATTTGAAGGGCATGAACTGTTTTATTCCAGTACTGCACATTTAAAGGGACAGCACCCAATGTAAATGTGTGCATTTAATTTGTCCTGTTCCCTAAAGTTGCTTTGATTCACTACAAGATGCTTTCAATTGCCCTCAGTTGCCTTGTATGGTAACAACATTCTCTGAGACTGAGAAGCTGACCTTGCATGCCTTGGACCCTTTCAAATTGAGTGTACTCGCTCCAACAGTTTTTTGCTTTGCACAGTCTCAAATTGCTCTGTGACAGCTGCATGATACAAAGACTGACAAAACCAGCAACCTAGAAGTAAAGGGACAGTATGCTTTGGAGACGCAGCTTTATTTCTGTCTGTTGCATGTAAACAATTCTTCCTACATGATCCAGAGACAGTTCCATCCAACTGTAGCCTGACAAAATTGGGGCCAGTAAGGAACTCCTTGTCACTTGCTTTCTTTAGGTTCCTCAGGCCAACCCCTCCCTAACAGTGAGCTAGGCAGTGCAAGGAACTGCACTGGTTCACAGATAGGGATCCGATGCCCTGTGTTTTTTTTTTTTGTTAGGTTCTTCAGTGATTCTCCCAAGGTAAACAGCTTAGAGGTGTTCCAGATCTTCAGCTTCATCCAGGTCCAGTTCTTCTGATTCTTTCCCAGGGCCTGTGGTGCCTGCCCAGAAGCTCTTCAAGATTTCATCCAGTGCTTCGTTTGTTTAAGGTTCGATAGGTCCTTTCCCAGGGTCAGCAATGATAGCCCAGAGGTTCTTCAGTTTGCAATGCCCAGTTCTTCAGGTTTCTCCCTGGGGTCCATGGCCTGGAAACTCTTGATTTTGCCAAAGTTCTTTGGAATTACATGTGTGCTTGTTATTTTCTGGAGTCCATTCTAATGACCCAGAGGCTCTACCCATGGAATACAAGTTTGTGTGGTTCTCATCCTTGGGTTTTGTCAATGCCCAGTGGTTCAGATCCTTTGCTGTTGGTAAAAGTTTAGCTTTTCAAGCCAGCCAACAGAAAGCACATGCTTGAAGGTTCCTCTGTTTCCAAGCTTCTCGACCATATTATCCAAGGCACCAAATGGAGCCACACAGACTCTGGAATGACAATGTACAAATTTTAAAGTTGTGCATTTATAGCATACAGTACTATTTATAGAGTGATTTGCAAAGTACGGTAATATTTATAGAGTAATTGTGATTCAAAGCATGAAGTTGGTGCTCCAAAATTTATACTGTGTGCACCTCTTCTCTTGTTCCAGTTTCTGTGCTTTTCATGAGTTACGTGTCCTGCCTATCCATTTTGGTGAAAATTTCCACTGTGTAGCCAAATAGTCAAAGAACTGCCTTACCCACAAACTGAACAAGAAAGCGCGCCTCACTTGGCCTAGGTGAAGAACGTCTTAATCAAAGACCTGACACAGGTTGGGTTGGTTCGTCTCATTCAGAAAAAAATATTCATTCCACTTCATTTATACCAAAATAACATGATTTATTTTCCCAGTTTATTCACCACTGGTGTGGTATATATCTGTATATCTTTGTAAAGCAAGAGTAAATTTAATTGTAAAATACACAGCACTGTGTGAGATTCATAGCGGTTAAGAGGTATGGTAACAGTAGGTTCTGAATGGGAACCAGTACTGGAAACATCACTTCCATAGAAATCATGAACTCGTAGTTTAACATAGTAACATACTAAGAAGCCAGCAGATTAGGCCCTATGGTCTATCAAGTCTGCTCAATGATCAGTGGCTTCCCAGGGCACTGTTTTTAGCCCCCCTCCTTACAAGGTCCCCAACCCTCAAGCGGGGCTGTGGGATGCACTTTCAAGGCAGCCCTTCTTTAATCTGTTTTTTCCCTGGTCAACAAATTCCAGTACATAATGCAACTATATCGCTCTCGGGATTTATATGGCATCCCACACCTTGAGGGTGTGTAAAATTCTCATTATAACCACCTTCCCAGTCACTATTCTATATATAATTAGTGGCTTGTGTTTTTTTCTCATAGGGAAACCCAGTTATAATTTGTCATTATAACTATCTGGTTATAATGGCAAACACACACCAAGTTTCAATCAATCAATCAATCAATCAAAGTCTTTATTTACCTGCACCTAAATAAACATAGCTTGCCCCTTAAACTTGACTCCCTCCAGTTGCTCGCAGCACACTATGCCCCTGATGTCATTGTCCTCTCTGAAACTTGGCTAAACAAACTAGTCCCTGACTCCTCGATTGCTATTCCAGGCTACGCAATTGCCCGTCAGGACAGGTCAACTAGAAGCGGTGGTGTGGCTATCTATGTAAACTCTTATCTGGGTTTCTCAACCACCCTAGCCATAGCTGAACCCAATACCTATGAAATTTTCTTGCTTCAACTGACTCTCCCCTTCTCCCTCCCTGTCTACATAGCTGGAGTCTATTGCCAGCCTGGCTTCCCAGCTTCGTCTGTCACCAATCTCCTAGAACAAACTGCCTCCCAAACCCCTACTGGGGAACTCTATGTCATGGATGACTTCAATCACAACTGGCTAGCTCCCTCCTTCAACAAAACCCGGACGGACATTGCCTTGCTTAACCTCTCACAAACCATCTCTGAGCCCACACGCCTAAACTCCAAAACAGGAAACCACTCACTACTAGACTGGGGCCTCACCAGCCACCCCCACTTCGCATATCACTTCAGGGCTCCTACCTGATTCCCTAAGTGATCACCACATTATTTATCTAGTCTGGAAAATCCACCGACCTCGACCCCCTCCAAAGTTCATACTCCAACGTTCCTACACATCTCTAAACCTCGCCTCTGTGCTTGAAGACTTAGCTCTTGCTTGCTGGGAATCCCCCGCCAAACCCTGCTCTATCAATGAGGCCTTCCTTCATTTCCAAAACACCTTCCTCCAAGTCTGGGACGCTCACGCCCCACTGCGTCGTTCCAGGGTTCATGGCTATCACCTGCCCTGGATCACCCAGGAACTGACAGCTTGCCAAATCGCTCGGGACAAAGCATGGAGCACTCACAAAACCTCACACCTCCCAAGCAACCTTGTCATCCATCGGTCTCTACGCAACAAATGCACCAGAGCAACCCGCCTAGCTAAAGCGGAATACTTCAGCTCCTCCCTTTGTTCCAACTTAAACTGTCCATCCAAATTCTGGAAGGTTATTCACTCCGTCTTCTCCCCCCCAACTGCCCATCCTCCCCCTCTCCTCCTCGTGAACAACTCTCTCCTCACTGATCCACAGGATGTTGTCACTTCATTCAACACATATTTCTCCTCCTGTGCCTCGGCCCTTTTCTCTTCCCTGCCCACCTTGGTGCCACTCAGTCCTCCTCCCATATGTTCTAATTCCAGTGGGCCCCCACCTTCAAAGAAATCCTGCCAGTTGACATCCTCGAAGCCTTTCAGGCCCTCAACACAACAAAAAGAAAATCCCCCGATGGCCTTGACTGCAATCTCCTCCACCTCTCCGCCCTAGCCATTGCAACCCCCTTAGCCACCCTCTTAAACCTCTCCTTTTCCTCTGCCACTGTCCCCCAGGTCTGGAAGCAGGCCATCATCACCCCCCTCCCTAAAGGGGGTGTCACCACCTCCCCCTCCAATTATTGTCCTATCTCCCTCCTCCCTGCATTCGCAAAGCTGCAAGAACACTTAGTGCTCAGCCAACTCACCTCCTTCTTCTCTGACACCAACTTCTTCACGCCGTTCCAGTCCGGTTTCAGGAAGGGCTATTCCACTGCCTCCTCCCTGGTTAGGTTCACAGATTCCATCCTCTCAGGCATGGACAAAGGGTTGATCACCTCGGCTATTTTCATAGACCTTGCCAAAGCTTTTGATATGGTCTCCCACCCTCTGCTACTTCAATGTCTCTCGGAAGCAGGCCTAGCTGGCTCAGCTACCAATTGGTTCAGCGCCTACCTCTCTGACAGAACTCAATCAGTTAGAATCGCCGACATCACCTCTTCACCCCTCCCTATAGCCACCGGAGTTCCCCAGGGATCAGTACTTGGCCCTATCCTGTTCTCCATCTTTCTAAATAACCTTCCTCTAGTGTGTTCATCCACATCTATTCAAATGTTCCACAGATGATACTGTTCTTTTTGCCTCTGGCTCCTCCCCAGAAGAGGTAACAGCCAACCTCCAGGCTGACTTCAACAAGGTACAGTTATAGTTTAGCTCTCACCAGCTCTCTCTCAATGCGAACAAAACTACCACCATGACCTTCGGCACTCGGCAACATCTAACCAGGCTTCCATCCCTCCCTGCCTTCCACACCCTTGATGGGATGGCACTGGAGAACATCACTTTTTTCTGCTACCTTGGGTTTGGCTCGACCGTCACCTGTCCTTCTCCGACCACATTGATGCCATCATAAAAAAACTGTGCTCCAAGCTCGGAGCCCTTTACAAGAACCGCAACTGCCGCCCTCTCATGGCCAGGCATGAGCTAGTGCATAAGATGATCCTCCCCTCATTTGACTACTGCGACATAGTATACAGTGCCACTCCCAAATCTACCTTATTCAGACTGGACACACTTTTTCATGCCTTCTGTCGCTTCGCCTTGATGCCACCCCCGCACCCATCACTGCAACCTCTACCATGCCCTCGCATTCCCTTCCCTCGAAAACCATCGCCTTCAGCACTGCGCTAAATTTGTAGCCACATTCTGGCATGATGCCCTGCCCTCATACCTCTCTACCTTACTTACCCCAGCTCCTCCCCTTCATGCCCTCAGATCCTCGATGACCGGGAAGCTACAAATCCCTTAGGCGGAAAACCACTATTGGGCAATCCGCCTTCTACTGACGCTTCCCCAAACTCTGGAATGAACTCCCTCCCCAAATTTGTCACTCCTCCTCTACCCACTCCCTGTCTTCAGCACTAGCAAACTACCTCTTGGTAAATTGCTCCTGCACTTAAGCTCCGAAGGTGTCCCCTGATACCCCCCCCCCCTGACTGCCTGACCAGTGGCACCTAGCTTATGCTATGGAAGCTGGCTTATCTATACCAACTTCAGCACTTCTTGGTGCATGGGCTTTGCCCTGTCCTAAATCCTACTTGATACTGCCTGATCCTCACATATTCTCCACTCTTAGTGTCACACCTCAGCTATCCAGTTCTATCCCATGAGTTATACATTATCCAGCTCATTTCGCTGGTTAAGTCTGTAATATAATCTATGCCTGCCCAGTGTTGTCATTGAACTGTACTGATTGTCTTGTCCCTATTCCCTCACACAATTATATCCTGCAACTGTATAACTGAAACTTGCTCTGTAAACTGTTCAACTGAATCTCAATCTACTGTATTGCTGTAATTGTGCTCAGCTATGTTCTATTGTTTTCCTCGTATATGTAACTCTTGATAACCTGTGAGTTATCTCCCACTGTACCCTCACCCCCCCCCCCCCGCCTCACCGGGAGATGAGCATCTTTTTGCTCAGTGTGCCATCCTGGTGAAACAATTTCAATAAAAATAATAAAATAAATTTAACCAGGCAATCACTGTTGAGCAAGCTCATTTTCGAGGTGGACCTGGGTTTGTTAACAAGGGACAATATACATGGGATGCAACACACAAGAAAATAGTAATAATACAAATAAAGTGGGATACAATAATACAGTATATACAAAGTATCAGCAGGTAGCATTGACAGTAGTATATGTTTGGAACAGAAGATGCAGCTAGTTTTGGGTGGGACATAATTTTTCATAAAAGTAAAGAAATATACATATCAGGTGCACCGAACACAAACAAAACCTAATATAAAAAGATATATAGTGATACGGTATGGAGAATTTAGAGCTGGAACCAGGGTCACAGGAATGTGGAAGGGACAGATATGGGGGTAGAAAAAGGGGAGAGGGAAGAGTCAATTAGAGATGTGAAGTTTCCCTCGGACCACGCACACGCCAGCCACCACTCTTCCTTCACTCTTCTTCCTTATCACCAGAGACTTCACTGCTAATTGAAGTTGGCCATAAGTTACTTTAAATAATGAAAAAAAGAACTGGGCTTTCTCCTTTTATGTTTAATCTTAAAAAAAAAAACACAGCAAAAGAAAATGTAAATGTTATGTTGTGGCAGATGCTTCAGATTGCAGACTGCTCTGAAATTTGACTGGTCCACAGGGATGACTGTTTATTTTATATAATTGCTGTGGAGAAAAAATGCTCACCGGTAATTATATGAAATAAAGGCTGAATTGGTGTGTAAAACTCAAATCTTACACACATTCTCAGTGTGAGATGCCTTTATAAACCCCTCGAGCTTCGCTCTCTGGGTTTATGTGGCATCCCACACCTTGGGAGTGTGTAAGATTCTCATTATAACCACCTATCCAGCCATTATTCTGTATACATAATAGGTGATTTTCATGTTTTATCAGAGTTTTCTAAAAAGTTGTTGTTCACCTAGAATCATTAAAAACAACTTTCAGAGACTGTGAAGAACAACTTAAAATGTTCAGTGTGAGCGGCTGTAGGACGAGGACACTGATTACACAAACCACGAAAATCACTAAAGTGGCACTATGTCATGTACTCTGATTAAGAATCTGACTGAGGCGGCAAACGTTAATCTGCACAAAAGGCAAAAACAAAAAATATTGAGACTCGTTTACATTTAAACGTGTTTATTTTGCAGTTTCTGACACTAGTGTTTTTGGCTGTTTACCGCTCTTCAAACAATTTGATGTTGTTATGTATGAACTACTGTTACAGATTTTGTTACTGGGCATTTGGGAACTGCTACTGACTTTTACCAACTGAAAAGGGAACTGTCTTCAAATCACAGGTATGCTAACCATGGGTTTTTTGATTTGTTGGTGGTATAAAACATGAAAATCATCTCTTATAAAAAAAAACTGAGAACAAGCTAGTTTGAGTTTCACTTTCATGGTACATGACATCACAGTACCCACTCAATGCCTGAACCAGCTTGTTCTCACAGTTGGGGGTTAATTATTCTATATATAACTAGTAATTTGAACACATTTGCATGGTAATGATATGCTAATTGCATGGTAATTACTCTTTTGCATTTCAAACAATTCAGACTGCTTTTAAATGGAAGGGTTGGTGTCGGTTCTAAATTTTACAATTGATCAGGTTCTAGGAGGGGTTGTTTTTTTTAGAGCTGGTTCTGTGTTTGCCCCATCTGTAGACGTCACCCCCTTCACCCAACTCTAATCCCCTTTTCAATTTTCCAGCACCTGAAAACAAAGACAGTGATGATTAGCAGGGTTCTAAAACCCTGTTGATATTAGACTGGATCCCGAGGCCATGGGGGTATACCTCTCGGTCATTTGTCACTGAGATGTGGGGTACTGACAGTCAAAATGTAGGGGAAATTTGGGACACTGACCTTATAAAGTGCAGGTCACATCATTATACCTTGAGATGCAAACTCTGAACACTGTAGAAACTAGTGCCTTTATTTGTGCAGAGTTTCATTCTGAGTCTGCTTTATACAGCATTATTGATAGGGCTGTTAATTGGCCAAATATTATTTCCCAAATACCACGAATAGTGGACTTCCTGAATGTTTGGGAACAATTTCAGAATAACCCACTATTTGTGGTATTTGGCCCAAATGTAAAAAATTAATTGAAACACTTTTTCCCATCCACCTTCCTGTTGCCCTGATGCTGTGCAGCCTACTCCTGGAGATTATTAAGAGTACTGATGACTGGATCGTGGACTCGCAGAGGTTCTTCCTTGTTCCTGGAGTTTACAGCCCTCATTAGCTTTCTCTCATTTGCAAATCTAAATGTCTAACTTGATACCCCTGACTCCAGGTCAGCAATAAGAGTATTCAACAATGGGGGTCCTAACCCCCAACCCTTGGGGAGCTCCACAGGTTATGTCCATCCAGTCTGATGTTGTCCCAGGTACCACTACTCACTAAGCACGACTGCTTAACCAGCTATCAATCCATTCATGTTAGATTTTCTGTCATTTTAAATCTCCTTAACTTCTGAACCAACTTCTTATAAGCAAGTGGAACTTGCCAAACTGCCATAACGGAAGGTACGGGACTCGAAGCATCAGACTGCAGATGAGACTTTATTTTTTAAAAACTTGACACCTTTTTCAAGCAGTGCTGTAATTTAAATCAGGGAGCTTCTTGTTTAAGCTCCTGCCTGCTTGATTTTTCAGTAATATAGATTTTAAAGTCTCCTATATGACCCTGTTTGTAGTATTGCACAGAATGTCTAATTTATTTTGTTTTGGGTTCCTTCTGGCTTTGTAACCTGAACTGTAGTTACAACAGCCCAGCCTGGCTTGTCCCTCTGCCTCCCTCACTGCCAGCTCCCAATTCTCTAAATCCCTCCCCTTGCAGTTCCCTGCCTCTAGAGTGCTTTCCCTCTTACTTTAATTCTGACCCTGTTGTTTCTTTTGCTTTTCAGGGTCTGAGGGCTTGATGTTTCACAGCCCTCCCCAGCCCCTCGCTGCAAGCTGCCGAGAACTGCCATAACAGAAGGTATGGGACTCAGAGCATCAGACTGCAGGCGAGACTTTATTTTTTAAAAACTTGCCACCTTTTTCAAGCAGTGCTGTAATTTAAATCAGGGAGCTTCTTGTTTAAGCTCCTGCCTGCTTGATTTTTCACCCATACCCTCATCCCCCAACCCATTCCTTAATTAAATACTCTGTGGCTCCGCCCCTGCTCTTCTCTGACTGGCCTCTTTACTAGTAGGGGAGTATCTGAGTGGCTCTCTGCCAACTTTATTCCTTATGAACTCACATCACCTACTGACAACCATGGGCCTCTTCCTAAGACCAAATCTATCAGTCCCTCTACTGGTCCTAGCAGTCTTTATTCCCCACCTTTGTCTGTCACCAACGTCAACTGCTAATAACCCTGAGGTTTTTCCCACCCCTCTATCCACCCTCCCACCAACTGAGGTTCTCCCTACCCTCTATCCTCCCCCCACCCTGTCCACCACCCCACCCTGTCCACCACCATCACCTCCCCCACCCCATCCTACCCAGCTCCATCTACATCTGGTCTCCCCAACACACCGTTGCCAATGCTTTATCATGCTATCTCCCACCATACGTGCTCTGTCCATCCCATGCTGTCTTCCTATTAGCTCAGCTTACTACCGCCACGGCTTACACAAACGATGTATGTCCTCTCTCCTCAGGTTTGTCTCCCTGCTCCTACTCCTATCCAGCAACATCCATCCCAACCCCGGCCCGTCTCCTCCCTGCCAAACTCAGACCCTCCCTACATAGGGGCTACGCTTAACCTCTATGAACATCTGTAGCCTCTTAAAAAAATACGCTGCCCTCCAGTGCTGGATGGCACAACATCAGCCTGACATTCTGGCAATCGTGGAAACCTGGCTGTCTAAATCTACCCCAGACTCTGTGGTCACTCTCCCTGGCTACTCCTTTTTTAGGGAAGATAGAGTTGGTAAACATGGGGCGGCTCTGCCGTCTACATGCGTGACTGCTTAATGGGACACACTCTTCCAATTCCCAAGCTCAACCACGGTACCCAAGCCATCTCACTTAGAATCACCCCAGACCCCTCCATGGCCCCTCTGACTATCTCAGTAGCCTACATTCCCCCATGGAAACAAACCCAAGCAATCCAATCCCTAACTGACTACCTGTCCAGCCTCCCGCATAAGGGCAAGCAGATACTAGTGGGTGACCTCAATACCAACTGGCTTGCCAGTTCATCTGCCCTTGCCAAAGATGCTTTTGCAGCCCTGGACCTAACACAGCTGGTAACCCAGCCTACCCATCTGAACCCATCCAATGGCTCTTACACATTACTGGACATCATCCGTGCCAACCACCCATTCAGAATTGTGGACATCGTTGTCCATCCAAACTCCTTGAGTGATCACTCGCCTGTAACTTTCACGTGGTCCTGCCATCTACCAAAACCTTGCCCAGCATGGTCTTCCGCCGACTTATCTGACCAGGTAATCTCGCTTGGCTTAAGCAGTACCTCACCAAGTGGGAAAGGTCACTAATCAATCTGGCCCCTAGTATTGATGAAGCACTCGACTACTTTACCCACTCCTTCAATGAGGCCTGCAACATCTTTACCCCGCTGGTCAAAACCCGGACTAAGCAACATAGTGCACCACGGATCACAACATCACTGCTCAAACAGCTCCACCACAGAGACAATCTCTGGCATAGAGCCAATTCCTCAGGCAAGCCTGAGGACAGGCAGTCCTACAATGCTAAGCGCAACAGATGTACATGGGCAACTCGTAAGGCTTAAGCAGAGTACTACAGATCCACACTAGCCTCCTCCTGGGGGTCTACCCAGGACTTCTGGGACAACATAAAGGAGCTAAATGGGAAGTCTCTCTCCCGGCCCCCGTCTCTACTCAACTTTAATGGAACCGCTAGCACTGACCCCGCTAATATTGCAGACTGCCTAAACACCACCTTCTCAGATCTCAGCACAGTTCTCCCTAGTAACTTCTTCGACCCTACCTCCCCCCCAGCCACAGCCCCTCCCTCACCCACCTTTCTACCTGAGGAGCATCTCACCACAAAACTCTTGACACTATCTAACAAAAGCCCTCAGTGTTACCAGCCTTTCCTCTGACCCCCTGGATACTAGGATCCTACGGCAGGTCTTTGACGTAGTACTTAACCCCCTGACTGATTTACTCAACTGCTCCCTCTGCCTGGGCCAGTTCCCTTTAGCTTGGAAAAAGGCTGTGATCACCCCCATCTTCAAAAATGGTGACACCTCCTCTCCTGGAAACTATCGGCCGATTTCTATTCTTCCTCCTCTTTTTAAAGCCCTGGAAAAAATAGTGGCAGACCAATTATCTGAATATCTTGCCTCCCACAATCTCCTATGCAGAGAGCAGCATGGCTTCCATCCAGGTCATAGTACGACCACTGCTTTTGTGGAGTTCTCAAACTTCCTTCATGAAACCCTTGACAAAGGCCACCTTGCAGGGGCTGTCTACATGGACCTCTTCAAGGCCTTTGATATGGTCTGTTACCCACTCCTACTGGACACTCTCCTTCAACTAGACTTTTTCCAAGGCCCGCTGGACTGGTTCTCTAGCTATCTCTCTTCAAGGTCCCAGTGTGTCAAAATAAACAGCACCCTCTCCAGCATCCGCCCCATCCACTCTGGGGTCCCACAGGGCTCCATCCTGGACCCTCTTCTTTTTAGTCTTTATGTAAATGCCCTACCCAACTCCTGCTCCAGCAAGCTCCTGCTATATGCAGATGATGCGGTTATCCTCTCCTCCCACCCTGACCCCTCCTCTCTTCAGGCCTCCCTCCAGCACTCTTTCAGTCAAACTGGAAACTGGTTCAATAACCACAGGCTGGTCATTAACATTAAAAAAACAAAAGCCATGTTGTTTGCCCATCATCAAAATAAGGCAAAAAACGTGCCCCTCCATATACAGTCCAGCTCACTTCACCCACTAGAACAAGTTAGCAGCTACAAATACCTGGGCATTACCTTCAACTATGCCCTCTACTTTCACTCGCATATCGACCTGCTCACCTCAGCAATTAACATGTGCATAGGTCTTCTCTACTGTCATAAGGACTGCCTCCCACCGGATGCCCTCAGATTGGCTGTCTCCTCCTCTGTCCTGTCTCTTGTAGACTACGGCCTCCCTGTCTACGCTGCTGCTGATGCCACCACCTTCAGGAGAATCCAACTATCCCTAAATAAGGCCTGTAGGCTCCTCACTGGTGCAAACAAATGGACTCATGTATGCACTCTATACTTGCTGGCCAACATACTCAATCTAGAAGAGCGGTTACAATATTAGACCAGCCTCCTGGTTAAAAAAATACTTCTAGGTCTCTCCCCACCAGGGGTGTCTGCCTCCCTCCACCCTGCTTCCCCCTCTGCCTCTACCCGTGGCTCCACTAAGGCCACTCTGAGTCCCGAGGGTGCGGACATCACTCGCCCGGAGATTCTTTTGTTACAGGCCACCACACTGGCTCAACGCCTTCCCCTCCTCGATCTCCTCACTCACTAAAATAGGTCCTTTTAAGGCAACTCTCAAGAACCTCATTTTCTCAACCTGCAGCTGCGAATGTGCTCCACAAGCGGGATCCTAGCCCATAGGTGCCTCGCTCCCTCCCGGTCCCTTTTCTAGACTCTTGATGACAATCGCCTTATCTCAGGCTGCAATTCTGAATTTACTGTATTTGTCCTTGGAGCCGCGCTTTCGCACTGTATAGACCTCTGTACTGCTAACGTAAACTGTAACTCTTATCTGGGCACTGGATGGCTCAGGATTCTATGTTGTTTGTTCTGACACCTGCAAATATATCAATACTGTTTGCTATTCACTGTTTGGTATGTAGCAAAAAACTTCTGTAACCTCCTGTCTTTCATATTGCATTTGTGTTGGTCTATGTGTTGAATTCACTGGAACTGACGTGGAGCCTTTGGAAACGAGTCCTTGACTCAAAGGGCTGTAATTCCGATATGTATAATAAATAAATAAGTGGGTCAAATGCTTGACTGGAATCTAAGTATATTTATATTACATCAACTGCCTTGACTACAGTATTTTTTGAGGAAGTAAGATCTGCCCTTGGGATATTCAATGCCCTGCTATACTGATGTAATTACAGCACTGTACTGTTACCCTTTCCCCTTCCCCCCAGACACATCTTGAAACAAGTTGCTGCCTGCTGTGTATGTGTCTCCTGGTAAAACTTGCATACTGAATAGAAAAACAAATAAACCCATGTTGTCACTCCCTCAACAGCTGATATCACCTGGTGTTCTGTAATGTGATATAGGTTTATGGGTCTGGATGGAGGGCCATACCTCTCAACCTCCTGCCTCATAAATCAGGGACAATGCTTAAAAAAATCAGGGATAAAGGACCAAAATCAGGGACACATCTTCAAAATTTGTAATATTCAGTCAAGAAGCTGGTAGAATAAGGGGCTTAGTGTAAAATGCATTTTTTAAGGAAGAGCAAGTCTGTAACTTTAATGTTTGACTTTATTTTGTGCTTACAACCCCCACTGTTTGGTCACGGAAACATAATTTTTAAGAGGGACAGAGTAACATTTTGAGGCGAAACCAGGGACAGTTGAGAGGTATGTGGAGGGCCTCTTATGGATATAAAAGTGTCACCTCATGCTTTCTTAGAATGCAGGAATTGCTAACCGAAGGTGAGCAGTTATGTTATTCTAAAGATGCAAGAGACCATGCTCTTAAATCCATAAGGTCTTCCAAACATACCCATAAATGTATTGTAGAGTCCCTAACATTTCTAAAGTACCTGTTTTTTCTCCTGAATGTTGACATGGTGAGCTGCCAGCAAGAAGCCCCTTACAGTGGCACAGCGTATAAGACACTGTTACAGAAATAAGAGTGCTTCACACACAACTGATGTAAGACAGCATGTTAGCTTGCAAGTTGGGTATGTCACAGTCACTTTCTCGAAAGCTGGTTAAATCACAATGGACTACTGAATCAATCAGAGAGCAGCTTCCACAATGCTGAGGACACAATAGCTCTATGCAGCCCTGACATTTAAAATCTTCACCAAGTCATAACCTGTAAACCAATGTCATACAAATTAAAGATGCAATGGACTAACTCACAATATGACGTTTGTCATCACTTATAATATGAGTTGGGTAAATCCTGGCCTCTGATTGGCTGATTCAGACTGGCACCCATACATTTATCTAAGCTTATAAAATGGATAGGGAAAATCCTGTATTTTGCCAGTCATGCGTTAGAAGTGTCTAATGCACAGCTAACAAGAAGTTCAGGTAATCACAGCCACATTTACAAGATTAGATATTAAGAAGCCAAGTAGAACTTTCATTTCTGAACCAGCACCATTTTCCCCTGGCTAAACCGCAATGCCGATCGATGCTATACCGCCCTAGGCTCAACACCGCTGGCATCTCCACTCAGTCACTCCTACATGTCGTACTGAAACAAGAAAACAAAGCTGCACTCACATTCTCACATTTTTAACTCAAAGGAAACCATTCCTTCAGTTCTCTGTCTGCCTGAAATTCCTCAATGAAGTTGCCAGCCCAATCCCAGCACTTCTAGTCTACCGCTCTAAATCCAGTTCCAGGATAACGTTTCACTCACTCTCAAGGGAAAAGCATATAAAAACAAGCATTTGTCAATGCTGAATGTTGTCTTGCTGGAATTGGCATTGGTAGTACAGGAGTTAGAGAGATACATAATAGGAATGACAGTGAAGTATGGAACTGACGCCAACCCCACTCCGCCCTGCAGAGACTGACAGGCATTGAGGTGTGCCTTTGGATAGTTTGCCATAATGCTCATGCCATTTCACCCCACCCTACCCTGCAGACTCTGACAAGTGTTGCATTGTACCTTGGCGTCGTCAGGATTTACGCTCACCCCATTCCATAAGGAAATACATTGAGACGGGTACAGTATAGGAGAATGGAGTAAACTTTGGGGCCGAAGAGTCCAAGGCACACCTTGATGCTTGTCACTGGCTGCATGGTAGGGTTGGGGGTGGAATCGCATGAGCATTACAACTGACAGTCCAAAGTGACACCCCTGACACCTGTCAGTCTGTACAGGGTGGGACATTACAGTTAGAAACCCTAACGCCCTGGGTGTTTGTTGGTACTTGAACTCCAGATTTTCAACATGGGTTTTTTATGTCCCCACCTCATGAAAGCATTTGGGACCGCCACTCATGAACAGTGGCACTGTGATTTTGATAATCTGTCCCAAACGTTGATTTCCCACAGCGACCGTGCCATTCTATGCCAGATGTGCGAAAACACATTCCGGGCAGGATGTGAAAAATGACAGCTGTACCGTTCATAAAGAGGTGTGAAGAAATGGCAATATTGAAAATGTGGACTGAAAATATTAAAAATTCTCAAAGTTATGAGCGTGTGTGGAAAATGCGCAATGCACACTCGTAACACAGTCAACATGGGCATTTTGGAACCTCCGCTCATGAACAGTGGCACTGTGATTTTGTTAATCTGTCCCGAACAGTGATTTCCCACAGGAACCGTGCCATTCTTCTCAAAGATGTCTCTGTACTTGCCTACATCATCCACCCCTCAATTTTTGATCTAAGCAGCCTCAACCTCACCTCCCCCCTGCACACCCACCACAGTCCCCCACCCTCCTTACCTGTCCTCGCAGACCACACCTCATACCTTCCAGACTCCCTCCTCTCCTCCCTTCCCCCTTAACTTCAATCACCCATCACTTTTGTCCCCTCCCCTTCTGTTGTCACCTACCCTCAGGCTTTCTCCAACCTTCCTTACTGTTTCCCTCCCCCACACATTTCTGTTATGACAAAGTCTTTCTATCAGACTTCTAACCTTTCCCTCACCTCTATCTCCTCCTCCACAGACCACGTCTCATACCCTCCTCTTCCCCCCAAACTTCTTGTAATCACCCATCATTGGCCCCTACCCTTTCTGTTGCCACCTGCCCTCATGCTTTCTCCAACCTTCCCCACTGTTTCACATCCCACCCCCACTTTCTTTTTTGACAAATTTTTCTACCAGACTGCTAACCTTTCCCTCCTCTCTATCCCTCTCCTCCCACCTGCCCCTGGTTCTCCCTTGACCCCGTCTACTCTCCCCACTGCCAAGGATCAATGTCACTCTAACTATCTCCCTATGTGAATTGTTATTGCTGCACCTCATTGAACTGTTTGTTTGTTTATTATCATGTGCTCTATATTATATATTTTCAACTATTTGTTTTTATTCTCTGATGTGGAACCTTTGTAAAACAGCTTCTGCTCAAAGGTTGTTTCTGAATAATTAATAAATAAAAAAATTTCTGTGCCAGATGTGTGAAAACACATTTCAGACAGGATGTGAAAAATGACAGCTGTTCAATTCATAAGGAGGTGTGAAGAAATGGCAATGCTGAAAATCTGGAGTGAACATATTAAAAATTCTTGAACTTACGAGTGTGCATGGAAACTATGCAACACACGCTTGTAACAGTCATTTTGTGGAATTTTGTCACCAATTTTTCAACATAGGCATTTTGGAACCTCCGCTCATGAACAGTGTCACTGTGATTTTCTTAATCTGCCCCAAACATTAATTTCCCACAGCGACCACGCCATTGTGCGCCAGATGTGCAAAAACACATACTGGGCATGATGTGAAAAATGACAGCTGTACTGTTCATAAGGAGGTGTGAAAAACTGGCAATGTTGAAAATGTGGAGTGAAAATATTACAAATTCTCGAACTTACGAGTGTTTGTGGGAACTGCGCAATGCATGCTCGTAACACAGTAATGTTTTGGAATTTGTTCACCAAATTTGCAACATAGGCTTTTTGGCAAGCCACCTCATGAACAGTGACACTGTTGTTTCATTACTCAGTCCTGAAAGATGATTCTGCACACTAACTTCAAAATCAACTTTTGGGACCGAATAACAAAATGACAGTGACTGAGTTCATGAGGTGGGGTCCCAAGAACCCCATGTTGAAAATTTGGAGCCAGAAATGGCAAAAATGGCTGCAATAGCCAACTAAGTTGAACCCCCCCCCCCCCACTGATGCCATTATACAGCTTACTGTGATTTTCTTCAGTTCGCAGTCAGCTTTGAAGAGTGCAGGGTGTTCGCTCCACACATGAAGATCCTTCCTTTGGGCTCAGAGGTAATTATAGGGTGGGGTGCAGAGATGATAGGGTGCACAGAGGGTGAGTGCAGGTTGGAGGATAAGGGCTGTCTTGACCACGAGGGACTGTTTTCTGTTTTACAGGGTAAAAAAAAAAAAGTCACGGGAAGGTTTTTTTCCTTTCAGGGTGTGACAAGGACATTTTGGCACACTGGGGTGGGCTCCCAGTGTGCCACCTGTATATTTTGAGGACAGGGGACTGAAACTGATGGGGACTGGGCCCCCCCATCAGCAAAGAAATCGTGTCTGTGTTTGGGGGGGCATGATGCTGAGGGGGATTGGGCACCCACTTCGGCAGACAAAACAAGGGGGAACAGTATGCTGACAGGGATTGGGCTCCCCATTAGCAAACAAACTGGGAAGGGGGCATGCCGACAGGGGGATTGTTCACCCTGATGTCGGCTTTCACGGGGCTGTGAGAAGCAGATGGTGGCAGCCACCACCATGTTTATTGAAATGTTTTGGCAGACGAGGCACGCCCTGCAATGACTGGGTGCTCCCTCATTGCAGCGGTGAAATACTTTCAAGTTGGTGGCACGCTTCTGAACTGCTGTCATAGACAGCATGACCATTCATTGGTGCCACAGAGCCCAGCCCAAAAAAGCAGTGGCGCCACTGGCCACAACACGGCCGCACCTCCACAACCTGCTACTCCAGCAAGCTGTCACAAAATGTTGCTTGCACTGCGCACACAAGACAACATAAAAAAGAAAATCTGAAAAAAAAAAAAAATCAATTTGGGCCCTTTGAGTAAAACATGAAATATCTGTTTCACTGACATCCCCAGTAATGAGTCACGGTTTTCATCTAGCATTCCAATTTCCACCTGCTTGTTCACTCCCTTCTTGCCTCATCTCCTCAGACTTCTAAAAAGTTAATAACATTACAAAACTTAAAATGTTTCAGTGTGTGTGTGTGTGTGGGGGGGGGTTCATGGGGGGGTGGCAACCACAACTACAGTAACCTGTAAAGGTCAAAACAGTTAAGGGCAAAAAAAAGCCCCAAAAAACATTAAGGAGGAGAAACTATTTTACATAAAAATACATGAAACATTCAGTTTGTCATTAAACTATATAAATTTTAACTTTTAAATCCATGTGAAAGTACATAGCCCCATTTTATAAGTGCAATAAGACACTCCAGGGCATGAGTTAGACAGTTCTAATGCACAGCTAGGGGGCTGGACGCACTCAGTCTGCGGACTCGTGCCTCACTACACCCCCTAGCCATGCGTTAGAACTATCTAATGCACACCCCTTTGTGTCTTATTGCTTACTTGTGAGGAGGCAGGACTTTAAGAACTCGCCCATGGCTTGCCGCTGGTAAATTATGGTCTGGCTCCCAGACTGCATATTTTGAGTCAGGCTATTGTGTATCCCATAAATATTTGTACTGTCTACTTGATACTATCTACTTGCATAATCTGCTTCAACTTTGTAATGCGCTCTGAGCTTGGGAGGCAGGAGCAATATCACTAAAACAAATTACTAAATTGGCTGCAATTTTTTCTTCCTTACAGGAAGCGATCTGCAGCTCACCATGAAATGAAGATGAGACAGACCGTGTGACAAAAGGTGCATCACCTCAACAAGGTGGGTGATGAATAAAAGCCTTACTGTTCCGTGAAACTTACTTTATTGGAGGCATAGTTGGTAACTTTTCAAAGGGATCTATTCAAGCTCTCATATTTGAAAAAAAAAAAACTCCTTTTCATCATGATATCTTCACAACATCAGAGATCTAGATTTAATGAAATCCAAGGACCAACACGCAGTTGCAGTCAGGGATGCTGCAGATTTGGGGTGCCTAGAAGCAACTGTTCAGCAACCCCAAACATGCACCAACATGAAAAACTGCTTTTAGCATTTCTTCCTGGCTGGTGCTGCTGTCGCATGTGACTTGGCTGTGAAGGGGTCCAACAGGCATCGGAGCATCCTGTAGCTTAGAACATCAATAACACACCAACCCAGCCCCTTTCACTGTCCTGCCATAATGGCCATTGTGGTAGTGCGGGAAAAGACTTGCATCCGTTTTGTGTATGTCAAAAAGAGGCCAGTTAGGAACAGTAGTGCAAAGGGGTGGTTTTGAAAACTTTGTGTCACCAATTTGCAACAGTTTATTGGGGCCCAGGGCTTTAGCAGCTAATAATGCTGTGTTCTCACTTCAGCATCAAGTTTGACCCCAATTCCTTTTATGGCTGTGCCATAAATATTGCTAGTATAATCTAAAAGTGGAAATTTCAACTATCTGGCCAGTCTTAGAGTTACTGACACCTCGGGGAAAAATGTAAAAAATCCTAATAACGAGACACAGTTCATCCTGTATTTCATTCATCTTCGATGCATTTCTCCTCCCCATTATTTTTTACTGAGGAAGTTTGAAAAAAAAATATCTTCATCCATTAAAGTTCTTCTGTCCCAACAGCTCATTCTCCACTTGGAGTCATGATCCTCCATTGTGACATCACAACCTGTTGCCATGGGAATGCCTGTGATGTCACAAGCAGAGTATTATGAACCCAGGTAGAGAATACGCATAAACTCGGAAGCAAAAAAGATCCTGTTTTCATGCAAATTACCTAAGTAACAAATGATGTGGAGGACACATACAGAACTAATGTGAAATGCTGTAGAGCCGGCCAGAGTGCAACACAATGTCACGAGTTACTGCATGACAAAATGGATGAACTGTAGTTTATCCAACTTTAGTTGGGGGGGGGTAGGAGGAAGTAGGCTGCTGATTAACTAGGATCAGAACCTTATTCAGTAGGTAGGGAAATGGGCAGACAGGGTGGGCCAAGCGGTCCTTATCTGCCGTCAAAGTTTGTTCCTATGTAACTGCCATTGAAATTGCTTTGTTTACTGCAGTAACTCTGCTGCAGTACTGCACTGCTTTCTTACCTGTACCACTGTTTAAGCTGAATTAAGTCTAAATATTACATTTTTCAAAGTTGTCTTTGAGGTGTAAGCTGTTCTTTAAGTACACCTGGACAGCCACAGTTTTTATACGGACGACCTCGAAGTGTTATTTTGAAGATGGACAGCAGGATTCCCAGACCATCACATCGTGTGTTCATCTGACCATGTTTTCTGTTGCAGACCTAGAAGCAAACGGTGTGATGTCTTTTATTGGATCAACATAGATGTTACAAAACCATAGGAGATGTTGTTTTCTTTCTGTAACATCTATGTTGGTCCAATAAAAAGTATCAAACCATTTGCTTCTGGATCTGTTCTTACAAGGACCAATACGCCAACTAATCTGTTTCTGTATTGCAGACCTGTGACTATGTTGGCTGAGAAATACTAGACCACAGCACATCTGTACGTCCATCTAAATTTGCATCAAAAATCCTACACAAGCCACATGCTGGCCCAGTGCACTGCTGTGGTGTCAGAGGTCGCCAGGAGGTTGTGTGTTACCATTATGTGAGTAGAGGGTGGAACGTGGATGCAGTATAGCGCAGTGGTTTAAGGATCTGAGCTGCAAATCTGGTGACATCCAGCAGACCAGACCTGGGTTTGAATCCCACAACTTCCACTTGCATACTGTGTGACCCTGAGCAAGTCACTTAACTTCCCTGTGCTCCCAGGTCACTCCTGTAAAAAAAGCTTTCAGCTTAGTGTGCTACTCCTGGTTAAACAACTAAATAAAAAGTGGTGAGAAAAGCCAAGAAAAATCACAATGCTGCAAATTGAGAATTGTGGGTACTCTTGGTCCCAAGACCACGCTGACAGCCACTGTAGGAATGGTGGGGGCGAGTAGCAATAGATGGCACTGGGAGGTTGCCCAGGGTCAGTAGGCACTGACCCAAAGAGCAGGGGGATGGTTTCAGAGGGCAAACAGCTAGTGTATGTTACAAGTAAATCAGACACAAATTGAACTTACATCAGATTTTATACCACAATTGCTTACAGGTAGGTTGGGAATTCCTAGAAATTGCTGCCTTTTTGCACAGTATACAGTACATTCCATTTAGTTACAATGGACAGTCAGTTATAATGCACAAAAATAGATCTCCCAAAGCAAATCTATTGAAAATAATACCTTTTCTCCGGTTATAAAGGACAGAATTCTTGCTTATAATGGCCACTGTTACACTTTTATGGGCATCTCTGGTGCTTTATTTTGGGGGGGGGGGGAATGCAGATCTGGTAGGGAGAGCTGGAAAGTGTGGAATTGTGGCAGAAAAGCTATAGAGATTTGCTTTCTTGCAAAGTAATTCTCCACATGCTGTGTAAACTGTTGAAAGTTAAAAAAATACACTAAAAGAAAAATAATTTACATTTCAATGACACATTCACAGTAACAATTGCTTTTGATTTGACTGCTATTGCACCAACTGTGAACCACTAGATTTACTATTATATTATTACTTTCAACAGTAAACTCCCTTTAATAACTCAGGCTTCCTGACAGTAATTTTAAATAAACACGTAGTAGTAGTAAAAGATTTAGTTTCTTACAGGATAAATACTGCTAGGGTAAGAATACAGAAACCTCTTTGCTAAGGATTTTGAATAATTTTTAAGTTTTACGAAAGATTCTCAGTCACTTTGTGCATCTGTTCAGACAAAGACACACCAAACATATATACGCTCCCCCTCTGGACATAACAGACAAACACTGGTGCATGAATGGGTCTGTTATAACAGGCTTGCACTGCACTTATGAAGCAGGTTGATGGACATGATGGGCCTGATTTTCAGCAGGTGGTGTAGGGCTGCGCCATGGGACTTAGGTTTTGGTGGTGTGCCAACGCCCTTTGCAGCAACTATGCCTGATTTTCCAATCGCTGGCGCAGTTGTGACAGTTTCCATGATTTACGGCAGCTTGAGTCAAATGTCAGGCTCAAGTTCCGTAACATAGGCCTCCAGGAGTGGTGCATGCTAGACCACAAAAATGTGATTTAAGGTGTGGTGAGTGGCACAAGGGATTGAAAATCCTGCTTGCTGGCCAGAGACTGCCACAAAGCCCCGTGCACCATATGTTCGGCGGGCCAGGGGCTTGAGGCAGTCTTGGTGTTTCAAAAGCCAGGACCGATGTGCCTAGAGTCCGCTCTGACCTTAAAGTGCTATGTTACTACTGTAAGTGCAATTTTCTTTTTTTATGTCACAAAATTGATACATCCTTAGGAAATTAGGTGCACAAATTTGAATGCGTGTGGCAGACGCAAGTGATACAGATGGCTGTGCTGTTTCTACTCTTCTGAAAATCTGGCCCAGGGTATGCTTACTAAAGGGGTATGGAAGAATGAAGCCAGACTCCAAGGCATGTATATTTATTCACAGAAACCACAAAGGTGAGATCCAGAGTCAATAGGTATGCACTAATTCACGCCAAGGTGTGTAATTCTGAGTCAATAATCGCACACCTCGTGTGTGTTGTTAGGCATAAAGCGCTTGCACAACTGCTGTTAAACACACAGGAGGAAAATGCCATTGTGATTGGTTGGGCATCCATGGCACTCCAGACATTACCTCATGGGTTTTAGCCCACCTGACAGGCTAGTGATGCACATGACCCTAGGATCAAATTTCTAGTATATCCAGTTTCGAATCATGCATCTGATCAGGCAACAAGCACACCAGGGATCCCTGTCTGCTCCACACAAAGGTAGGCCTTTGAGCTTATAAGGATATAACACTTAATCTGAAGCTTACTAGAGAAACAAGCATTTGTCAATGCCGAATGGTTGCTTGCTGGCATTGGGATTGGTAGTGTAGGAGTTAGACAGCTGCATAATAGGAATGGCAGTGAAGTATTGAACTGAAGCCAACCCTGCCACCACCCTGCAGATACGGACAGGCATTGGGGTGTGCCTTTGGGTCATCAGGCATAATGGCCCACCATTTCACCACCCCCACCCTGCAGACACTGACAAGTGTCACGGTGTGCCAGGATCTTGGCCCTTATGCACACCCATTCCATTAGGAATACGGTGAGATGGGTGCGGTATAGGAGAATGGGGTGAACTTTGGGGCCAAAGAGTCCAAGGCATACCTCGATGCCTCTCAGTGACTGCAAGGTGTGAATGGTATGAGCATCACAGGCAAGAATCCCAAGTCACACCTGATGCCTGTCATTCTCTATAGGGTCGGGCGTTATAGTTGAAAAACCCTAATACCTCAGGCATTCGTTGGTATTTCCTCCAAATTTTCAACATGTTTGTTTTGTGACCCCACCTCATGAACAGGGGAATATCAGTTTGTTAGCGAAAGCTGCTTATGCACAGTGACTACGGCATTTAGCACCACAGGTGCAAAATATTCTGAACAGGATGTAAAAAATGACAGCTGTACTCTTTCATGGGAAGGTGTAAAAAATGGCTATGTTGCAAATGTGTAGTAAAAATATTAAAAAATGGTGAAGTCACGTACATAGAAACTGTGCAACGCACACCCGTAATATAATTAGGTTGGGGATTTCTTACAGCAGATTGTCAACTCAGGCATTTTGGTGCCTCCGATCATGAACAGTGTCACTGTGATTTTCTTTATCTGTGCCGAACAATGATTTCCCACAGTGACCACGCATCTCTGCACTGAAAGTGTGAAAACACACTTCGGCCATGTTGTGAAAAATGGCAGCTGTACTGCTCATAAGGAAGTGTGGAAAAATGCCACTGGTGAAAATCTGGACTGAAAATATTACAAAGTCATGAACTAACGAGGGTGCATGGAAACTATGCAATGCTCACTCGTAACACAGTCATTTTATGGACTTTTGTCACCAAATTTTCACCATAGCCATTTTAAGACCTCTGCTCATGAACAGTGTAACTGTGATTTTCTTAATCTGTCCTAAACATTGCTTTCGCACACCAACAGCACCATTGTTCGCTACATGTGCAAAAACACATTTTGGGCGACATCTGAAAAATTGCAGCTGTACTATTCATAAGGAAGTTTAATAAAATGGACATGTTGAAAATCTGGAGTGAAAATATTAAATTTGCAAACTTACGAGGATGCATAGGAACTGTGCAACGCATGCTCGTAAAAGTCATTTTAAGGAATTTTTTCACCAAATTCTCAACATAGCCATTTTAAGACCTCTGCTCATGAACAGTGTCACTGTGATTTTCTTAATTTGTCCTGTACATTGACCTCGCACACCAACTGCGCCATTGTGCGCTACATGGGCGGAAACACATTTTGGGTGAGATGTGAAAAATGTCAGCTGTACTACTCATAAGAAGGTGTGGTAAAATGGCAATGTTGAAAATCTGGAGTGAAAATATTGAAAATTCACGCCCTTACGAGCGTGTGTAGGAACTGCGCAATGCACGCTTGTAAAACAGTCATTTTTAGGACTTTTTTCACCAAATTTTCAACATAGCCATTTTAAGACATCTACTCATGAACAGTGTCACTGTGATTTTCTTAATTTGTCCCGTACATTGATTTCGCTCACCGACTGCGCCATTGTGGCTACATGGACGGAAACACATTTTGGGTGAGATGTGAAAATGTCAGCTGTACTACTCATAAGAAGGTGTGGTAAATGGCAATGTTGAAAATCTGGAGTGAAAATATTGAAAATTCACGCCCTTGACGTGTGTGGGAACTGCGCAATGCACGCTTGTAAAACAGTCATTTTTAGGACTTTTTCACCAAATTTTCAACATAGCCATTTTAAGACATCTACTCATGAACAGTGTCACTGTGATTTTCTTAATTTGTCCCGTACATTGATTTCGCACACCGACTGCGCCATTGTGCGCTACATGGACGGAAACACATTTTGGGTGAGATGTGAAAAATGACAGCTGTACTGCTCATAAGAAGGTGTGGTAAAATGGCAATGTTGAAAATCTGGAGTGAAAATATTGAAAATTCGCGAACTTACGAGTCTGCGTAGGAACTGCACAGCAAACGCTCATAAAACAGTCATTTTGGGAATTTTGGCGCAAATTTTCAACATGGGGTTTTGAGACCCCTTCTCATGATTGATGTCACTGTCATGGCGTTATTCAGGTCCGAAGGGTGATTTCGCGATCACGAAATCACCCTTCGACTCCAGTACGCCATGCGTGTTCATCAATATGAAAAGGTTTCCATGTTGAAACTGATGCAAAAATCAAAAAATACCTGAGATATGCAAAAAGTTGAAACCCCTATCTAGCCCATTATACAGCTTACCGGCATTTCCTCAGTTCGCGATGCGCCTTTGAAGAGTGCAGGCGTGTTCCCGGTCCACGAAGATCGTCGGCCGAGGTCCGGAGGTAAGTATGGGGTGAGGGGTGGAGGAGGCTGGGTGCACAGTGGGTGGTGTGCGGGTTGTGGAGGGGCAGGGGAGACTCACCGTGGGACGTTTTTCTTCACAGGTAAAAAAAAAGACGGCGATGGGACGTTGCCGCAGCTGGGGTGGGCTCCCCAGCATGGCACAAGGACATTGGGGCCGGTTCAGCCCGACACGGGATTGGGGCACCCCGCCGGCCTATGAACTGCTTGCCACACTGGGGTGGGCTCCCAGCATGGCACTCACTACTGAGGAGGGAGGACAGTGCAGCCGACGGGGATTGGGCACCCCGTCGGCTATATGATAGTTGCCATGCTGGGGTGGGCACCCAGCATGGCATTATAGCGTTTGGGGAGGCGGAGGAGCAGCAGCACAGCCGACGGGATTGGGCACCCTGTGGCTATACAGTGTGTGCGTCGTGGGTGCACTGCGCCTGCAGCGTCTGTGGGGGAGCTCTGCGTGAGACGGCCTTATCTTATCACTGCTCACTAAGCGTAGCTCCCCTTTCAACTGTATGCCCTGCATTTGGAGCGTGTCATGAAACAGCTCCAAAATGCATTATTACAGGGGCCGCGCCTGCCAGCATACTGACTGAATTGGAGGAGGAGGTGACATACCTCCGAAATCTCCGTTGATGGCACTATGTTTCTTGCACATGCATGCAAGAAAACATAAAAAGCAAGTGATGTGTGTTGTTTTTATCGCCCAGTATGGGACTATATAGGAAAATGTGTAAAAAGAATAGGTATAGGAGCACGTTTATCTAGTCTGCAGGCCTTTGTTTTTCTGAACCCTGCAAAGATTTAGAGGATAAAATTAGTCTAGAATGTTTAATTCAGCGTTATATCGACTCAATCAGTTCCCTAAGCTTTGTTTTGCAGTGCTCATTTAAAATTTGCCTTAGGGATGTTGCAAACGCCGCAATAGCGCGTTGTTGTAAAGAGAATGCAAAGAATTGTGTTTCCAGCTTAAAGGTTATATTATCCGCTTAGGGGTTGTTTTTCTTGTTGTTTCCCTCATTGGTTCAGTGAGGAGAGTGTTCCTTGGTCTGGTCTTTGGGCCTATGGGAGCCTCTTGGGCCTCTTGCTCCCCGTGTGGACCCTCTGTTCCCTTCCCGGTTCTTCTCCCTACCGTGACTCGCCATCCAGGCGTTTGCTTCTGCTCCTGCCCCCCCGGAGGCTCTTCCTAGCTATGCCTTACTCCCCCTGGGCTGCGCGGACCACTGGGGCTCGTTTTCGAGTGTGGTCCGCCTCCCTAGGCACAAGCGCCTAGATCGCGCATTACGCGTGGTAGGCTTCTTGGCCTACCGTCCCCACGTGGTTCCTTGCTCCTCCCCCGAGCTCCTAGGGATAGTCCTATGCCTCCTACCTTCCCCTAGGCCGCTCCTACTACGCTCGGCCTGGGAAGGCGGAATCCTGTCCTCGCGCTCACGAGGCATCCTTCGGGGGGGGGGGAGCCGATCTGCCTCCAGGAGTAGGGAGGGCGCTTACTGAGAGTGCTCCTCTGGGGCCCAGCATCTGTTACGCCGGCTGATTCTTTATTTGGCAGTCTCTGTGTCACGGCCTTTGTTCCCCCATCATAATAATGGGGCTGGGGGGAGGGAGCTACTGGCATTCTCCCATTAGACCATCCCTAGGGGGAACTGCTTCTTCGAGGGCTCGGTTGGTAAGGCCCCTCGTAGCAAGGCAGAGCCGTGTGTCTTGCCCCTACATTACGCGCCGAGAGCCTGGATTCCCCAGGCTTCGCAGCTCCTCCCCTGGATCTCTCCCTCAGTGACCCAGGTGTCGAGATCCCACCCCCAAAGGACAGTTACAGCCAGGGCCCTATGCGCAACTGCACCT
Organism: Neoceratodus forsteri; assembly: GCA_016271365.2. NCBI lineage: Eukaryota > Metazoa > Chordata > Ceratodontiformes > Ceratodontidae > Neoceratodus > Neoceratodus forsteri. The sequence goes on along the minus strand of CM028129.1, from coordinate 131,002,722 downwards.
GAAGGGTCCTTCCCACAGCGGCCCCTCCGGTTTGCAGTCCCACCAAGAAACACAGGTCCTTGTCTCTTCCTTCTCCTGGGTCCCTCCCACAGCGACCCGGGCGCCAGGAGCTTGTGCTGTCAGGACCATCTACCCTGCTGCACCATGGATCCCTCTCTATAGTGACCCATGTGCGCCTGTTACTGCAGGAGACCCTCCCGATAGAGACAACCGCCTCATCCCACGCCTGCGGGGTCTCTCCCACAGCGCCCCCGCGCGCTGGCTAGCCCCCCAAAGAAACTGATACAGACGTCAGGTAATAGCCTGCCTTCCTTGCTGAATCAATAGGGGACAAAAGGACCCCCGCAGGGCATTGCACAGCTCTAATCTAAGGCCTGCCTTCTTCTCTCTCACCAGATGGTCAAAGTCAAGAAGTGTTCTGCTTGCAACACTACCCTCTTACCCCAAACCCCGGGGCCCCTCTGCTCCGCCTGCCTACTCGACGACAATGATTCGTCCATGGAGCAAACTCCCCCCATGGGACCCAGCAATCCAGGGCCCAGCGGCTCCACATGGATGGACCCTGGCTCCCTCCTGATTCAAAATCAGCAGGCCGCGTCACTATGATGGAAAGCCAGCAGAACTTCATGCTGAAAATAATGGAAAAACTTGAATTCCCTCACTCAGCACAGAATCATACCGGGGACTCTGGAACCAGACAAGGCAGGGGGGCAACCGGAGGAGCATCCGGACCGCGAGGACACCTTACCAGAGAATCCTCGCGAGGATGCTGATGAGGACAAGGACATCCCAGAGGAAGAGGATGGGGTAGAATCAAACGAAGAGGATACGGAACCCCCAACTACACCATCTCTCACTTCGAAGTTGTGTTCCTTTGACATGGTCCCAGGTCTCGTGAAGATTATCAAAGCCACTATGGGGTTCGACATCGAGGAGAGTAAGCCCGAGTCGAAACTCGACCCCATGATACAGCTGAAGGTGTCGAACCCGGAGACCTTCCCAGTATGCCCAGCTATTGAGAATGTCTTCAATAAAGAATGGCAATCCACGGAACCAGGCAGAATGCCGAACAAGAAAAACCTGGACAGAATGTATCCGGTTCAAGAGGAAAAATCTGGTACCTGGTGCAAAGCCCCCACTATCGACCCACAGGTGGCGGCTCTCAGCAAGAGGACTGTTTTACCATGCAGAACAATAGCCCTCAAAGATCCTATGGACAAGAAAGTGGAGGACATGTTAAAGAAGGCATTCGAGATCGAGGGCACCGCAGCAAAAGCAGCTACTACTGCCATCTACACAGCCCGAGCACAAATCCGTTGGCTTGAAGAACTTCAGGAACAAGCCAACACAAAGTCCAGGGAGGCAGAACTCCTAGAATGCACCTTAGATGCGGCAAAATACCTCGCCAACATGGCAGTAGACACCCTGCGCCTACACGCTAGAGCCACAGCTATCACCAATAGTGCCCGGAGAGCATTGTGGCTGAAATTGTGGGACGCTGACAATGAATCTAAGACTTTACTGCAAAATTTACCTCTGGGGGGGAAGTATGTGTTTGGGGAGGGGCTACAGGATTACCTAAAACAAAAGAAGGAGGGTAGAGACCTCCTTAAGAGTAAAGCCAGATACAACTACCTCCCCTCATCGAAGCGGAGATTTCAGGGTGGGAACAGGCTATACCAACCCCGCAGGGACACGGCACAGCAAAATAGTTCTTTTCAAGGCAGAGGTGCACCCCACAGTTTCCGTAGCCCCTACCCGCAGGCCTATCAACCGTCCTCCTTCAGAGCCCGTGGTCAAAAATTCGGGGGATGAGGTAGAAGTTACAGGGGGAAGCAGCAGTGACTACGCCCCCTCGGCCGTTCACAGTCAGGGCCCCTACCCCCAAGTGGGGCAAAGGCTGTCATTATTCTCACACCATTGGTTCAACACAACCTCGGACAGGTGGGTCCGGGAGGTGGTCGCAAGGGGGTACTCCACAGAGCTGTCCCACTCCCAAATCCCCCACAGATTTGTATCCTCCCCAATAGCCAAAAGAAAGGCGGCCCCTCACCAAGTCCAACGCATCTTGTTGGAACTAATTCGGAACAGGGCCATCCAGCCCGTCCCCCTGCACGAACAAAAGCTAGGGGTCTACTCAATATTCTTCCTCGTGCCCAAAAAGTCAGGAGAACTCAGACCTATTCTAGACTTAAAACACCTCAACCAACATGTGGTGTGCCACAGATTCAAAATGGAGACCATACGATCAACTCTATGCAGTCTCCGGGTAGGCGACTACCTGACGTCCATAGATTTAAAGGACGCATATCTTCACATCCCTATCATTCAAAAACACAGGCAATTCCTCCGTTTCCACATCTTGGGCCACCATTATCAGTACCAGGCCTTACCATTCGGCCTCACATCAGCCCGAGAGTGTTCACCAAGGTCTCCATAGTCCTGGCGGCCAGGCTCAGAGAGCAGGGACTGGATATCATACCCTACTTGGACGACTGGCTCATTCGAGCACGTTCCAAGGAGCAGGCCCTACAGGACACAGTGACCGCCTTACAGGCACTCGAGGAGCACGGTTGGGTGGTCAACCGGGAAAAGAGCCTTCTTATTCCCACACAGCAGATCGAGCATCTGGGAGCACTGATCAACTCGGCCCATGGATGGGCAAAACTGTCCCCCTCGAGGGTCATCAACCTGATGACCCTGGCCCGTCAAATGAAAGGCCACTACCAGACAACCATGGGCGGCATAGCCCAGTTGTTAGGGTGCATGGCATCATGCATAGATCTCATACCCTGGGCCAGGTGGCATATGCGCCCGCTCCAGACATACGTCCTCACTTGGGGAGCACCGAATGAACACAACCTGCAGGTCACTGTCCCGCTACCACCGTCAGTGAGACTCTCACTAGCATGGTGGATGGTGGAATCGAACCTCACCAGGGGAGTCCCCCTGGAGGCCTCCTACACGGCCACAATAGAGATGGAAGCGAGCCTGTCTGGCTGGGGAGCATGCCTGGGAGATTCAACGGCCCAGGGCCTATGGTCACCAGTGGAGTCCAAACTGTCCATCAACATCCTGGAGATGAGGGCTGTATACCATGCGCTCAAGACCTTCAAGCCCCTCGTATGCGGCCAGTCAGTCCTGATACGCTCTGACAACCGGGTCACAGTGGTCTACATCGCAAAACAAGGCGGTACCAGGAGCAGAGCCATGCTGAGGGAGGCAACATCAGTCCTCAATTGGGCTCAATCCAACCTCAGCCATCTAGGCGCAGTACACCTTGCAGGAAAACTCAATGTATGCGCGGATTGGCTCAGCAGACAACAGGTGCACCCAGGAGAATGGCGGTTGCATCCCGATCTGTTTCAGATGATCCATAGTACATGGGGACCCATAACCATAGATCTGATGGCAACACGGGAGAACACACAGGTCAAGGATTATTACTCGCGTTTCAGGGAGGGTCACTCCCAGGGAACCGACGCCCTATCCCAACCATGGTGTTGGGAACATGCATACGTGTTCCAACCCCTCCCCCTAATTCCCCAGGTACTAGCCAAGATACGGGCATCGCGTTGCACCATCATCCTAGTGGCCCCCTACTGGCCATGAAGGACATGGTTCGCCACAGTTCGCAAGATGTCCTTAGCCAGCCTCAGACTGCCTCACCGAGCAGACATGCTCTCCCAGGGCCCAGTAGTCCACCCGGCCCCGCGGATACTGAAGCTCACGGCCTGGCTCCTGAAAGGAGGAGACTAATGGAGGCAGGCTAGCATGACTACGTCGTTAGTACCATATTACAGTCCAGGCAGACTTCCACCACCTCCACTTACGGTAGACAATGGTCTATATTCTCGAAGTGGTGTCAAGAAAGAGGTAAGGTACCCGAGCAGACAGACATGGCTACCATCTTGCTATTCCTACAACAGGGAGTGGACAAGGGCCTAGCTCACTCTTCCCTCAGAGTACAACTGTCAGCTATAGGGGCAGCCACGGGCCCATCGGCAGGTACAGCCCGGGAGCACACCCCACGCCCTGCGCTTCTTGAAAGTGGTGGAGATACTCCGACCAAAAACGCGACCAACCATCGCACCTTGGGATCTCCCACTGGTCCTCGATTCCCTCAGTTCAGCACCCTACGAGCCACTTCATGAGGCGGACCTGTTCTGGGTCGGCCTCAAGACATGCTTCCTGGTGGCCATCTGCTTGGTCAGATGGATCGGAGAACTAGGGGCTCTATCGTGCACAGAACCCTACACTGTTTTCACCCCTCAAGGAGTTCGTTTACAAACTGTCCCAGCCTTCCAGGCCAAGGTGCCCACTGCCTTCCACAGGGAACAGCCCATTGAGCTACCCACCTTCCCAGCAGATGCACAGCAGGGCACTCGGTCAGTCCCGCATCACCTGGATATCAGATCCACCCTCTCTGTCTACATAACCAGAACGCGGACCCTCCGTAAGACAGAAAGATTGTTTGTCGTCGCAAAGGGACAAAGGCAAGGTAGGGCAGCCTCCAAGTCCACGATCACTGGTTGGCTAAGGAGAACCATTCAGAACGCTTACCTAGCAAAGCAAATGATACCCCCTCGGGGTATCAAGGCCCATTCCACCAGGGCAGTCACCACATCCTGGGCAGAAAGGGCCAATGTGTCCTCCGAAGACATATGCAGGGCGGCTACTTGGAGCTCCCTGCACCGTTCACTAGACACTACAGACTCGAACACCTGCATGCCATACAGCCCACTTTCGCCACACAGATCCTCCTAGCAGCAACTTCATCCCCTCACTCATAGACCACTCTGTTCCCTCCCTTGGGTACTACACTGCTTCTTATCTACCCATGAGGTAATGTCTGGAGTGCCATGGATGCCCAACCAATCACAATGGGTGTTTACTCACCTGGTAAAGGTGATTGTGTTGGTTGGCATCCATGGCATTCCAAGGGGCCCTCCCTTCAGAGTGCTCAGAGTGACTGGGACTGAAGGTCCATTTAATCATCGCCAGACTTAGGAGGGGAGCAGCTGCAGTGAAGGTCTACAGTCAGTCCCTACAGGATTGAGATTAGATTGTAAATAATAGGGATAATAACATTTGGCCTACTGGCCACTGAGACTACGTTGTAGCTAGCATCATTTTTCATACCATCATTGTTTGGTCTTCCTTGCATTGTTTTTTCTCTTGCACTTTACTAACCTTGATTTCAGCTATGGAAGATTCGAACTGGAGAGCAGGGGTTTATGGGACCTGGATATACTAGAAATTTGATCCTAGGGTCATGTGCATCACTAGCCTATCAGGTGGGCTAAAACCCATGAGGTAATGTCTGGAGTGCCATGGATGCCAACCAACACAATCACCTTTACCAGGTGAGTAAACACCTATTACTGACAATAACGACGCATCCCTGGAGTGTCCAGTTTCACTTACACTGTAGTATGGGGTCTGCTTAAAGGGACACTGTCAGCCCTTTAGGCTTCAAAGTGTAGGTTTAAAAAACACGTTTTCTGATTAGTCACATTCTGTAGAGACTGCTGATGTTGCTGTTAGTTTGATTCTGATTCCTTTTTTTCATTTTAAAAAGTGAAAAACAAACAGCCCATCATACTGGTGTTACCACATAAAAATGGGCTTGTTTGCATTCCTTGATCAACTCTCTTTGCTTCTTTCCTGGACTTGGGAACACCCCCGGCACAGTCTAGCCACTAATTATGCATTGAGACGAGAGGAGGCTATTGCATCATGAGTGGCAGCACTGTTTGGAGGTTTAAGCCCTTATGTTCTGGAAGTAAGCAGTAAGAATAATAAATCAGGGATTTGAAACAAAACAAGGTTGTGTATAATTACACCATCACCATACGTTTCAGTTCTTCTAAAAAAGGAAGCAGACAAAACAACCAGCAGCATTAATGAATTGCAGAGATGGTAAGCAATCACAAAATGTGGGGTTTCAACTACAAATAATATGATGCAAAAGGGGTTGACAGTGTCTCTTTAAAAATGTTTCAGGGCAAACTATGGATAAAAATGAAGTTGCAGCAGCTGCTGCAGAAATGCCAGAATAAGGTTTTTAACAATAAACGACATTTTTGTAATACTGTTTCTCTTGTTATCTTAATGGAAAAGGACCACACTGACTGTACTGCCAGCAGACTCACCCGCGACCACCTCATGCACACAGGCAGCTTCCAGCAACTCTGCCATTAGCTGGTAGCACTCATTAGCATAACCAACATGCTGGAAGCCACCTTGTTTGCATGATATGGCCGTGGACAAGTCTGCCAACAGGGCGGTTGGTGCAGTCCTTTTCCATTAAGGTAACAAAAGTAACAGGTATTACCAAAATGAATGTTATTGCTAAAAGCCCTAATTGGGCATTTCTGTAGCAGCTATGTCAAGTTCTGTTTTATCCATGGTTTTTCTGTAAAACACTTATTTTTGCATTTTTTTATAAGAAAATATTGTTTTCTGCATGATATATGTCCAGAAGATACAAATGTGGTACCAGGTGAAGAGGAGGTGTACTGATATTGTAGCCCGAACATAGTGCACTGGCTAAACAAGTACAGGAGTGTCATTTTGGCCAGATAATGACACACTTGTACTTAGCGTTTAGCCAATCAGACAGCTGGACTGTTTTTACTCATGTTATAGTGTAATCTATATATGTGCACACCCCCCCCCCCCAAGTATAGGGTTACCTTAGGCTCTGCTGCCTGTTTGCTCTCTCCAGACCCAGAGGATGTGGATTCTATGGAGGAGATGGGAGGAGAGCTTTCAGAAGAGCTTTAGACAGGACTTCTTTAGTGGCTTCTGAGCCAGCGTGACTGTGCTCCCCCAGCTCATCAAAGACAGCCAGATGCTGCCAACAGATGCCCAGGATCAGTGCTTGCAGAGGAGGGAGGAATTCCCTGCTACAAACCCTGATCAACCAGACTGCCAGCATGATCCATGCAAATAACACAGGGGGGAACCAGTAATTGTTTCAAGGACAGGAGCCCTATGTAACATACACATTTGGAGCCAGTGCCCCACAACAGCCAGCAAGGGCTGAAACTCATTTGTTATGGCAATTCGAATCACCCCTGTATTGACCTTTCACAAAACTGTACCATAAAACAAGACAATAAGACAAAAAATGCAACTGTTTTCTATTCTGTTTATGCAAGCAAATGACTGGCAATAACAGGCTAAAGCCCAGAATACTACAGAATGAAAAAAATGTTTTCCTGACTACAGAATTGGGACTTGGTGAAAACCAGACCATCTTAACCAAACAGGATTGGATCAGTAAAAGCCAGACTAGCTAGTTTGGCCATACAACCTGGACCAGGAGCAAACTACACACATTTTTTGGTTTGGCCAGTTAGCTTTTACTGATCTGGTCCAGTCAGGTTCCAACAGTCTAGCAGTCATTCATACCCTACCATACCCTACCAAATGCACCCTGAGAGAAACTCACTTTTAACTGACCCATCTAAACAAGTTAACCCAGGCTTAAAAATACTTTTATATTTTATTTATTTGAATCTAGGATTACAAGTACCTTTGAGCCAAGGCTCTTTTACAAAGGTTCCACGTCAAAGGAGGTACAATACAGAGTAGACAAGACTTTCAGTTACAATAGGCAAGGTAAACATCATAACATTAAATACAAGTATGTGGTTATCGACATATGGGCTAATGAACGCTAGTGCACTGAGCAGCAGCAGAAGGAGAACAGAACAAGTGGGGGGAACTAACTCAAGGAGCAGCCAGAGGCATTGTCATAATACAGGTAGAAGTGCCGAGGCAAAGAAAACAAGCATTTGTCAATGCCAAATGTTGATTGCGTTGGTCTGTTGAGCTTGCTCTCTGCCCCTCTGTCACTCACTTAGTCTGTTTCTCCCGGTGCTGCAGGCTGCTCTTTTGTACTGGGCTCCTGCCTGCATTGGCTGCTTTTTCTGCCCACTAAGAAATCTGCAGCTGTCCTGACAGAGCTCCGTTGAGGTGGCTCACTCCCCCTCTCTCACTCGCTCATTCTGTTTCTCCTGGCGCTGCAAACTGCCCTTTGTACTAGGCTCCTGCCTCTGTTGGTGGCTTTTCTGCCCACAAAGAAATCTGCAGCAGTCCCGACGAATCTGCTGAGCCTGCCCCCCACTCCACTCATTCTGTTTCTCCCGGCGCTGTAGGCTGGCCTTTTTGTTGGGCTCTGCCTGCATTGCTGCCTTTTTCTGCCAACAAGAAATCCGCAGCAGTCATGATAGAGTTCCGTTGAGCTCGTTCACTACCACTGTCTCACTCGCTCATTGTGTTTCTCCCGGTGCTGCAGGCTGCCCTTTTGTACTGGGCTGCTGCCTGCATTGGCACCTTTTTCTGCCCACAAAGAAATCCACAGCTGTCCCAACAAAGTTCCGTTGAGCTCGCTCACTCCCCTTCTCTCACTCACTCATTCTGTTTCTGCCAATGCTGCAGGCTGCCCTTTTCTACTGGGCTCCTGCCTGTGTTGCCGCCTTCTTCTGCCCACAAAGAAATCTGCAGCAGTCACAATAGAGCTCCGTTGAGCTCGCTCACTACCACTCTATCACTCGCTCATTCTGTTTCTCTTGGCGCTGCAGGCTGCACTTTTGTACTGGGCTCCTGGCTGCATTGGCACCTTTGTCTGTCCACAAAGAAATCCTCAACTGTCCCAACAGAACTCCGTTGAGGTTGCTCAGTCTCCCTCTCTCACGCACTCATTCTGTTTGTCCTGGTGCTGCAAGCTGCCCTTTTCTACGGGGCTCCTGCCTGCATTGGCGCCTTTTTCTGCCCACAAAGAAATCCGCAGCAGTCCTGATAGAGCGACATTGAGCTCACTCAGTCCCCCTGTCTCACTCGCTCATACTATTTCTTCCACCACTGCAGGCTGGCCTTTTGTACTGGGCCCCTGCCTGCATTGACGCCTTTTAATGCCCACAAAGAAATCCGCAACAGTCCTGACAGCGCTCCAGTAAGTTCACTCACTCCCTCTCCCTCACTCGCTGTCTTGTTCTGTCTCTCCCAGTGCTGCAGGTTGTCTCTTTGTACTTGGCTTTTGCGTTGGGGCCTTTTTCTGCCCACAAACAAATCTGCAGCAGTCCCGACAGAGCTCAGTTGAGCTTGGTCACTCCCCGACTTGCTCGATCTTAATCTGTCCCAAACACTGATTTCCCACGGCGACCGTGCTTTTCTCCAGCAGGAGTGCAAAAACATATTTTAGCCAGGATGTGGAAAATGACAGTTGTACTGTTCATAAGGAGGTGTGAAAAAATGACACTGTTGAAAATGTGGCGTGAAAATATTACACATTTGCGAAGTTACAAGGGTGCGAGGAAACAGTTCAGCACACGCTTGTAACACAGTCATGTTATGGAGTTTCATTACCAAATTTTCAACATACGGATTTTAGGACCTCTGCTCGTGAACAGTGCCACTGTCATTTTCTTAATCTGTCCCGAACACTGATTTCCCACAGCGACCACATTATTCTGCCCCGGAACTTTGAAAACACTTTTCGGTCAGGATGCGAAAAATGACAACTGTACTGCTCATAAGGAGGTGTGAAAAAATGCCAGTGTTGAAAATCTGCCGTGGCAGTATTACAAATCTGCGAAGTTACAAGGGTGCGTGGAATGTGCGCAATGCAGACTTGTAACACACTCATTTGATGGGCTAGCATCACCAAATTTTCAACATAGGCATTTAGGACCTCTGCTCATGAACAGTATCACTGTCATTTTCTTAATCTGTCCCGAACAGTGATTTTCCACAGCGACCGCTGTATTCTGCGCCAGAAGTGCGAAAACACATTTCTGCCAGGATGGGAAAAATGACAGCTCTACTGTTCATAAGTAGGTGTGGGAAAATGGCAGTGGTGAAAATCTGCAGTGAAAATATTACAAATTTGCGAAGTTACAAGCGTGCGTGCAAACTGCGCAATGCACGCTCGTAACAGTCATTTTATGGAGTATTGTCACCAAATTTTCAATATAGGCATTTTAGGACCGCTACCCATGAACAGTGTCACTGTCATTTTCTTAATCTTTCCCAAACACTAATTTTCCAGAGCGACCGCGCTATTCTGCGCCAGAAGTGCGAAAACATATTTTGGCCAAGATGTGAACAATGACAGCTGTACTGTTCACAAGGAGGTATGGCAAAATGCCAGTGTTGAAAATCTGGCATGAAAATTTTGCAAATCTGTGAAGTTATGAGCGTGTATAGCAACTGCGCAAAGCACTCTCGTAAAAGTCATTTTTTAGATTTTTTCACCAAATTTGCAACATAGGCTTTTGGAGAGCCCACCTCATGAATACTGGCACTGTTGTTTCATTAATCGGCCCCAAAAGGTGATTCTGCGCAGTGACCGCGAAATCACCTTCCGGGGCCGATTAGCGCCATGACAGTTCCAGAATTCATGAGGAGGGTCCCAAAACCCCATGTTGAAAATTTGGTGCTAAAATTCCAAAAATCACTGAGATATGCATTAAAGTTGGAAAAAAAAATGTATTACATTATACAGCTTACGGCATTTCCTCAGTTTGCGGTCGGCTTTGAAGAGTGCAGGCGTGTTCAGTCACGAAGATCATCGCGCGGACTCGGGAGGTAAGTATGGGGTGAGAGTAGGATGAGGAGGCAGGGTGTGCAGTGGTGGCGGCGGGTTGCGGGAGGAGCAGGGGAGACCGCCAAGGACAGTTTCCTTTTACAGGTTAAAAAAAGACATCGCGAGGACCATTTTTATTTTACAGGGGCATGTGGCACGCTGGTGTGGGCTCCCAGTGTGCCACCAGAGTCTTCTTTGGGGGCAAGCTGTAGCCAATGGGGATTGGGCACCCTGTCAGCACACAACAAAGGGGGTGACATTATGCGGCGAGGATTGAGCACCCTGTTGGCAGACAATATAAGTGGGGGGGTTTACTTAATGCTGATGGGGAGTGGGCTCCCCCGTCGGCAACATACACATTGGGGCACTGAAGCCGACTGAGATTGGGGCCCCCGTTGGCAAATAAACATGGTGGGGGGGTTAATATTGTTTGTGAACACGGCTGCAAACCACTGCCATGTTCACAAACAATATCAGTGTGTCAAGATTCCACCCTGCAGTGACGGGTCACTCTCTCATTGCAGCGAAAGGCTTACGCTGCAATGACAAGGCATTCCCTGATTGCAGCAGCTAAATTTTTATAAGTTGGTGGCACGCTGACTGAACTAGTGTCAGCAGCAGCATGCCACGGCATTGGGGGATGATGGACAAGCCTTTAAAGGCTGTGGGGGCATTGGCCACAATAGTGCCGTGCCTCCACAACCTGCTTGTGGAGAAAGCTGCCATAATATGTTTCTTGCTCATGCACACAATCAACATAAAAAGAAGAAAAATGAGACTGAAATAAGAAAGAATAGAAGCGGGGGGGGGATAGCAGAAGTGCAATTTGGGGACCATAGGGGAAGCTAAGAGTGGAGGGAGGTAGGTTAAAGAGGCAGTAGGGAGTGGGGGTGGAGGGTTGGGGAGAATGCTGTGTCACAAGTGGGATGTCTGCAGTCAAATAATAGCAAACTTCAAAAAGAAAACCAAAAATACAAAAAAGGAGGGTAATCTATTGCAGTAACTTTTAAAGCGTTAGAAACCACATGTGTTAGAAGTCAAAGCCTATTTAAAAAAAAAACCTCCACATTATTATGTTGCTATTATTTGGTTTAAACTGATTTCCTCTCAAAGCTTTGTTCCTGTTCCTAATATGAACATATGGATTCACCAGCAGAATTAGACCTTCTGGTCTATCAAATCTGCTCGTTATGCGGGGTCCTCAGCTCAGTTCATGCTGATGTTCCCACTCTCCCTCCCTAAATAATTCTTCCCTACCCTTCATAATCTTTATCCTCCTTCTATATCTATCTCCGCCCCTCTTGAAGCTTCCCACTGTCTTCACAGAGATCACCTCTTCTGGCAGTGCATTCAACTGGATCACTACCCTTTCTGTGCAGTAGTGTCTTCTAACCTCCCTCCTAAATGCCCCCACCCCCAGCTTAAGGCTGTACCCCTTGTAGTTCTTTTGCAGCTTCCCCTGAATAGCCTCTCCTTTCCTACCCTATTGAATCCCTTCAGGTACTTGAAGATCTCAATCATGTCTCCTCGCTCCCTTCTTTCCTCCAGTGAGTACATGTTTAGGGCCCCCAGCCTCTCTTCATATGATCTACCTTGCTGCCCCACAGTCATCTTTGTAGCCCTCCTGTAGAACACCTCCATTAGATTGATATCTTTTTTAAGGTGAGGGTTCCAGAACTGTATTGCATACTCCAGATGCAGCCTGGCAAAGATCTGTACAAGGGTAGCACCACTTCCAGCCACCTTCTGCTGATCCCCCCTCTTGCCCAACATCCTGTTTGCTCTTGCCACTGCCTTCTTCCACTGTGTAGTGTGCTTTAAGTCACTAGATATCATCACTCCCAGATATTTCTCCACCACTGTGGAAGTTATCCAAATCCCTCCCAAGTAATACTCTGTCCTGTGTTTTTTTGGCTCCCATGTGCATGACCTTGCACTTCTTGGCATTGAAGCCTAGTTGCTAAACCCCGACCACCATTCAAGAGTTCTTAGGTCTTCCTTAAGGTACTGTATCCCCTCTGAAGAGTCCACCGTCCCACAGAGCTTGGTGTTGTCTGCGAACAGGCTCATCTTACCCTTGATGCTGTCCCCAGTATCATTTATGAAAATGTTGAATAGCATTGGCCCCAGCACCGAGCCCTAATGTAGACCTAATGCCCCTATAATAACAGATGAGGTTATGGGCCAGCCTGTACTCCAGCAAGTCCAACAACAACATCAAACATTTGTTTTAGGAGACTCCATGATAAAACATATCGACTGAATTATCTGTAACTCAGATAAGATGAATAGGACATCTAGCAGCTACTGGGGCTGTCATATCGGATCTCTCTCAATGATAAACTCCATTCTCTGCAATGGTGGCAGTTTTCCTCTTGTTGTTATCCACACTGGCACAAATAATGTGAATTACTCCAGACTGGAGGATATCAAAAAAGAATTAATCATTTTAAGTGAATTACTCATTGCTAATAATGCCCAGGTATGCTTTTCAGAAATCCTCCTGGTCCCTAGAGAAACAGTTGCTATTACTAATAAAATCAAAAATATTAACAATTGGCTTAAGAGTTGGTGCCTAGTTAAAGAATTTCACTGTATAACACATTGGAAAAATTTTCAGGACCATCCCAATCTTTTTTCCTGGGACAGTCTTCACCTGAGTAGGCTTGGTAGTTCCCTATTGGGGGAAAGAATAGAAAGTTTTATCAATAAAACTTTAGACTAAATCTGGGGGTGGTAAGTGTTAATTGTAGAGATACCATGGCACAAACTCCGATAAGTCTTACACCTGCCAGTAACCAACAAGAGTGAAAAATTCTCTTAGCCAATGCACAGTTTAAACTGCTTAAAAAATCTGAACTAGAAGCCTTTTGTAAATTACGTGATATTGATGTGGTAGCAATAACTGAAACTTGGTGGGATCAGTCCTCTGATTGGTCCAGAGATATCCAAGTTTATCAGTTATTTTTCAAAAATAGAGAATCCAGAACTGGAGGAGGGGGTGTGCCTTTACATTAACAGTTCCATCTCTTCTGTATCCCACCAAGTTAAAATAGATTCTGATGTTGAGTTAGAAATCCTATGGGTTAAACTTTCATTCCCAGGTAGACCAAGGTTACTCTTAGTTTGCTGTTACAGACCCCCAGGCTCTACTGAAATATATAACAGTGCTCTCCTTCGGGAAATTTCTGTTGCCACAGAGCAAGGGGATGTGATTGATTATCTTAGGGGATTTTAACTTACCGGGTATATCCTGGACTAACTCTAAAGATATAACTTTATTTGAGCAATCCTTTGTGGAGCATTGTGCGGAGAATGGCCTTGAACAGCTGGTTGATGAACCTACCCAAATTAATAATATCTTGGATCTATTCCTAACCAACATCCAGGAAAATATAACTAATGTTACTGTTATCAATCCCTTGGGGAACAGCGATCACGATATGGTTATGGGATGCTTGGTTACAACCCGCGATGAAACATATCGTTCTACTATCATTAAGGACTATAACAGAGCTGACTTTGATTCTATTATTCAGCATTTATCAACTGTAAATTGGGACAACACATTTCAGGGTTCATCCTCTGAAACTTCCTGGAATAAGTTTAAAAACATAATATATTCAACAGAAAATGATTTTGTACTGGTTAAGAAAAAGTATAATAGAAAAGGCAGGGTGCCCAATTGGATGAATGCTGGAATGAAACGGCAGATTAAAATAAAACAGAAAGCCTTTAAAAAGCTTAAGAACAACCAATCAGAAGCTAATAAACTGGCCTACAATAAAGCCCTCAGGCTTTTAAAAAACCTCATTAAGAAAGCCAAATCAAACATCGAGTTAGAATAGCCCATAGTAAAGATGTAAAACGTCTTCATGCTTAAATTAATTCTAACCATAGGACGTCCATTAAAACTATTGGGCCTATTATTAAGGATAATACTGTAATAAATAATGATGAATCTGTCACAGATATTTTCAATGATTACTTCTGTTTAGTTGTTTTCCCCTAAAATGAATAATAAGTTAAAAATCAATATGAATGGCAACAGTGCATACCACATAACACATGACGAAGTGTACTTTGAGCTAATAAAACTTAACACTAGATCTAGCCCTAGACCAGATAACATTAACCCTTTATTCTTAAAGAATGCAGCTCAGGTTCTAGCCTATCCTCTATCAATTATTTATAATCTCTCCTTAAAGATGGTACCACGTGACTGGCAATCAGCTATTGTGCCAATTTTTAACAAGCATTTGTCAATGCCGATTGTTGATTGCGTTGGTCCGTTGAGTTCGCTCAGTGGCCCTCTGTCACTCGCTCATTCTATTTCTCCTGGTGCTGCAGGCTGCTGTTTTGTACTGGGCCTCTGCCTGTATTGGCACCCTTTTCTGTCCACAAAGAAATTCACAGCTGTCCCAACAGAGCTCTGTTGAGCTCACTCACTCCCCCTCCCTCACTCGCTCGTTCTGTGTCTCCCGCTGCTGCAGCCTGCCCTTTTGAACTGGGCTCCTGCCTGCATTGGGGCCTTTTTCTGCCCACAAATAAATCTGCAACAGTCCTGACACAGCTCCATTGAGCTCGCTCATTCCCCCTCTCTTACTCACTCGGTGTGTTTCTCCCGGCGCTGCAAGCTGGCCTTTTGTACTGGGCTCCTGCCTGCATTGCTGCCTTTTCTGCCCACAAAGCAATCTGCAGCAGTCATGATACAGTTCCATTGAGGTCGCTCACTCCCCTTGTCTCACTCGCTCATTCTGTTTCTCCTGGTGCTGCAGGCTGCCCTTTCGTACGGGGCTCCTGCCTCTGTTGGTGCCTTTTTCTGCCCACAAAGAAATCTGCAGCAGTCCTGACAGTGGTCCATTGAGCTCCCTCACTCCCCCTTTCTCACTCGCTCATTCCGTTTCTGCTGGCGTTGCAGGCTGCCTTTTTGTACTGGGCTCCTGCCTGCATTTGCACCTTTTTCTGGCCAGAAAGAAATCCACAGCTATCCTGAGAGAGCTCAGTTGAGGTCGCTCACTCCCCGTGTGTCACTCACTCATTCTGTTTGTCCTGGCACTGCAGACTGTCCTTTTGTACTGGGCTCCTGCCTCTGTTGTCACCTTTTTCTGGCCACAAAGAAATCTGCAGCTGCCCCAACAGAGCTCTGTTGAGCTCGCTCACTCCCCCCGTCTCATTTATTCCATTTCTGCCGGCGCTGCAGTCTGCCCTTTTGTATTGGGCTCCTGCCTGCATTCCCGTCTTCTTCTGCCCACAGAGAAATCTGCAGCAGCCATGCTAGAGCTCCATTGAGCTTGCTCACTCCTCTTCTCTCACTCGGTCATTCTGTTTCTCCCACTGCTGCAGGCTGTCCTTTTGCAGTGGGCCTCTGCGTGCATTGCTTCCTTTTCTGCCCACAAAGAAATCTGCAGCAGTCCTGGCATGTGGCACGCTGGGGTGGGCTCCCGGCATGCCAATGGACTCTTTTGGGGGGGGCAGTTGCAGCCAATGGGGGATTGGGCACCCCCATTGGCACACAAGAAATGGGGGGTATGCCGACAGGAATTGGGCACCCCCGTTAGCACATATTGCTCTACTATCATTAAGAAATTGGGGAGGACATGCTGACGGGGATTGGGCACCCCGTCAGCAAAGACAGAAGCAGGGGTGAACATAAGCCAAGGGATGGGCACCCCCTCAGCACACAGAAATGGGAGATATGCCGACAGGGATTAGGGCACCCCCATTGGTAAGCTACTAAGCGGGGGGAGAGACATAAGCTGAGGGGGATTGGGCACCCTGCTCGGCACACAACAAATTGGGGGGGGGACATGCTGACAGGGACTGGGCTCCTAGTCAGCAACAGTCCTGCAATGATGGGTCGCTTCCTCATTGCAGGGATGGCGCTGCAATGACGAGGTGGATCCTGATTGCAGCGGCTAAATTTTTGCAAGGTTGTGGCATGCTGGCTGAACTAGTGTCAGCAGCAGCATGCCACGGCATTGAGAGAAGTGGGCCAAGCCTTTAAAGGCCTTGGGGGCACTAGCCACAATAGCGCCATGCCTCCAAGACCTGCTTCTGAAGAAAGCTGCAGCAATATGTTTCTTGCGCATGCGCGCAATCAACATAAAAAGGAATAAAGGGGGCAGTTAGACAATTACAGACCCCATAAGTTTGACATCCCATTGTTGTAAGATTTTGGAAAAATTAATCAAGAACAAACTAGAAACTTTATTTAACAACGGGATGTGAGATTCAAGACAACATGGTTTCACAAAGGGTAGCTCATGTGGGACAAATTTGACTACCTTTTATAATAGCATCAGTACAAATTTGGATACTGGTGTCCCATCTGATGTTATACTGTTGGATTTCTCCAAAGCCTTTGACAAGGTTCCACATAACATCCTAACTGACAAATTATTAGAACTTGGCATAAGCCATTGTTTGGTTAAATGGATATACAGTTGGCTAAGTGATCGCAGCCAATGTGTTCGCATTAACAATACTTTGTCTAAGCAGGGAGTGGTCAGCAGTGGTGTACTTCAGGGATCTGTATTGGGCCCAACACTATGTAACCTGTTTATAATGGATATGGATAGAGACCCGAAAAACAGCATCATAGGTATCATATCATAGGTCATAGGTATCATAGGTTTTGTTCAGAGCTCAGAAGACTTTTACTGTTCATGTAGCTTGCCTCTAGAAATTACTGATAACCCAGAATGTTACTTCCAACCAGGTATCTATCCAAATTTATTTTAAAAGCCTGCATGGTGCCACTTGATACCACCTCTAGTGGCAGTCTATCCCAAATTGTCACAGCTCTGACACTAAACTAATGAGAAGTGTAGCATAGCAAAGTTTACAGATGACACCAAGTTAGGAGGCCCAGTAAAAACTATATCACAACACTTCTCATTAGTTGAAAATCTAGGAAAACTAGAAACATGGGCAATAAAAAAATGGGATGACCTTTAATACTATCAAATGTGTTGTACATTTTGGTTACAATAATCCTAATTATTCGCATATCCTTAATCAAACCATACTTAAAACATTTAACTTAGAACGTGATCTAGGGGTGCTAGTTAATAAATTAACTCCATCAGATCACTGCACAGCTGTTTCAAAAACGGCAATGGGGAGGATTACTATGATCAAACGCACATTCATTACAAGACCTGAGCAACGTATCATTTCCCTGTATCGAAGTTATGTTCACTGAGCAACGTATCATTTCCCTGTATCGAAGTTATGTTCACTGAGCAACGTATCATTTCCCTGTATCGAAGTTATGTTCACTGAGCAATGTATCATTTCCCTGTATCGAAGTTATGTTCACTGAGCAATGTATCATTTCCCTGTATCATAGTTATGTTCACTGAGCAATGTATCATTTCCCTGTATTGCAGTTATGTTCACCCCCATCTTGATTGTGTGCCACAGATCTGGTCACCTTACCTTGTTAAGGATGTTAACAGTGTGGAAAAAGTCCAAAGGTCCATTACAAAAAGTATCCCTAGACTTAAGAATAAGACATATCCTGATAGATTAATTGCAGCAGGACTTCACTCCCTCCAGTCTAGATGCCAAAGAGGAGGGTTATTGTTGTTATACAACATCTTACATTCACAAGATCTTGTGAGCAGTTGTGAACTGCACTACAGTACTACAAGGAGTAACATGAGATCCCACAATAGAAAGTTAGTGGTACCTCATGCCAGAACTAACAGAAGAGACAATTATTACACTGCAAGAACTACCAAAGCTTGGAATAGACTCACCTCACATATAGTTGCTAGTAACAACTTTAATAACTTTAAAAGAGCACTTGATGAATACTATTATAACAAGCATATGTTGGTGTAACTATGACCAACTTTTGTGGGGGACATCCATGATGGGTCTAGAGTCTTCTTATGTCTTTTCCAACCTAGTAAACCTAGTAATGTGGGATGCCAATTGTGACCACCCTGGTATTAGACAGCTCACCTTACCAATTATCACCTTTTGGGACCTGTTCCCCAACCAATTTTTCACCCATCTCACCAACCTCTCTCCTACTCCGAAGTCTGCCAATTTTCTTATCAGCCTCTTGTGTGGTATTGAGTCAAAGGCCTTGCTGAAATCCAGGTAGAGAATGTTCACTGCTTGGCCTCTGTCCACCATTTTGGTTACCCAGTCAAAGAAGTCAATCAGATTCATTTGACAAGACCTCTGTCCCATAAAACCATTCTGTCTTACATCCTGGAGGCCAAATTTCACCAGATGCTCTGTCAAACTTTCTTTCAGAATGGTTTTCATAAGCTTACACACTATAGAAGTGAGACTGATCGGTGTGCAGTTCCCTGGGTCTTCCCTGGGATCACTCTTGTGGAGGGGCACCACTTGTGCCCTTCTCCAGTCCTGCAGCACCATGCCCGACTCCAGTGAACAGCTATACAGACCCACCAGTGGCTCCACAAGCTACCATGCCAGTTCCTTGAGCACCCTAGGGTGTATTCCATCCAGATCCAGTGACTTGTCAGTCCTCAAAGCCAGAGGTTCTTTTTCACTCTTCCCCCTTCTATTGGCCCAACAGTCCTCCTCGCCCCCCTCCTTCTGGCCCCCTGTTCCCCCTTATTGGCACTAGTCTGTCTTTCTCCTGCATGAAGTCAGAACAGAAGTATTCATTCATCAGTTCTGCCTTTTCCCTATTCTCCTCCACCCACCCATCTGTCCCCTTGACTTAGTTTGACTATCCTTTCTTTCTTGTCTCTTTTTCCACTTATGTAGTGGAAAAAAGCCTTCTCCCCCTTCCTAATACCTTCTGCCAATTGCAATTCTATCTGTGCCGTAGCTCTCCTAACTGCTCTTCCAGCCTCTCTCTCCTGTCCTAGGTATACTTCTCTGTCTTTCTCCTTTTTGGTTTTCCTGAATTTCCTGTACACCAGTCTCTAGTTCCTTACTGCCTGGGCTACCTCAAAGGTGAACCAGTTTGGCACTTTGTTTTTTGAGTTCTTCTTTTTGTACCTAGCACATTCCTTCATTGCAGCCCCTACTCTTTTCTTGATAATAGCCCATTTTTGGTCCAACTCCATAGTTGCATTTATGTTCTCTAGATGCCTTTTTAGAACCATGCCCATCTTACCAAAGTCTGCCCTCCTAAAATCCAGGATTTTGGTCCTACTGGTGGTACTTTCCCTGCCCATGTCTAGTTTGAACCACACCGAGCAATGATCACTTCCGTCAAGTGGTTCTCTGACAGTTATATCCTGTATGTGCTCATCATGCAAGAGCACCAGGTCCAGGATAGCACCCTCTCAGGTGGGTTCAGTGACACCCTGTGTCAGGAACCCATGCTGGATCACATCCAACATTATCTGACTTCTGACACATGCCATTGCTGGTATATTCCAGTCCACCCTGGGCAGGTTGGAGGAGTCCCCCGCTATCACCACCTCCCTCTTCTCTGTGGCCTTCAGAATTTGCAGACTCAGGTCTCTGTCCATTTCTTCATCCTGATTGGGTGGTTTGTAGATCATCTCTAACCTCCCCTTCCTCACCCTATTGGTCTGTAGTTGGACCCAAAACACTTCTGCGCTCCCTTCATCTGACTTTTCTCTTGTGTTTGTTATGCCTTCCTTACTGTATGCTGCCACTCCTCATTTGCCTACTGCTCTGTCTCTCCTGTAAAGCCTACTATATATCCTTGAATGGAGAGGTCCTAGTCATGGTTAGGTGTGGCCCTAGTCTCTGTTATTGCTGCAAGATCTAATTGCCCATCTGTAAGTAATGCTTGCATGTCATCCATCTTGTTCCCTAGATTACATGCATTTAAGGGCACCACCTTACCCTTTGCAACTGAGATCCCCCCTTTCCCCACCACTTCCTGTTTTTTCCTTGTCTCCATGTGATTTTCCCCCTCCCTTGTTTCAAATCTATCCTGCTCCCCCTTCACCCAGCAAATTCCATCTACTGTTATGGGGGGAGGTCCATTCCTGTCCACTTCTTTTACCTAAAGGGTCTTGAAAGAAAGGACAATGGCAGCTTATTTTTTACCTTAATCTATGCAGCGCCTCTGTCTGGCACTTCCATGGCTCCTCATTAACTAGCCGCTCCTACACAGCACAGCAATGAACCACAGAGCACCACTACTGCCTGCCTGCCTGTCTAAAAAACACAGAAACATAGAAGCTGACGGCAGATAAGGACTGCAAGGCCCATCCAGTCTGCCCATTTTTTTTCTACCTTATGAATGTGCCATATGCCTTTACTCTGTCAATGGCCTATCTGTTTATACTCATCTGTATTGCTCCCTTATGCCTATTCCATGCCTGTTTGAAGCCCTGCACTGTATTCATATCATGTCTTTGGCCCCCCACTTAATAATCTAATCCATGCATGGTTGGGAAGAAACATGCAGCCAGCAGCCAAAACCTGTTTTCATTCAAAGCCTGCCCCCTTTCTAACTGTGACTGCCACTGCATGAGTGCCTGGAAAAATGCTTTGGGCTGCACAGCAACCTGGAAACTTTTTTAGGAAATGTGAAGTTTTCTGCGAACCCCTGCCACAAGATGCGTCCCTGTCCTTTCCACTGTCCTGAGCCCACTGTAAGCCATGCACATGCCCATACCACTGCCTATCCTCACTTCAGCCAGACCTGCTGCCAGTCACTGAATGCCACACCCATGGACTTGTCGTCAACTCTGTCTGCAGCACTAGTGGCACTGCATAGGGCTCTGCTCATCCACTCCCGGCCCATCCATGGCACCTTCCTCCTCCCCAACTCAGTCTCCTGGTGACTCCACTGATCTGATCAGTCCCAACCTGATCTCCTCAACACACGTGCTGACAAATTCAGTGATGAGACTCAAATGGAGGGTGTTAGGCGAATGGTACAGATTCCAAACAGAGCCACTGTCCTAATCACTCTGCATAGCCGCTAACCCAGTTACAACTTTCCCTGGCTGCTGCTTGCTCTCGCTTGCTGCCTGCCACCATTGTTGTACTACTTGGTGCACATGCCACATCATGCACAAGTGAAAGCAGGACAGCAAGTCATATGTGGGTGAGGAACAGGTGTGTGCAGTAACGACTGACCTGTCTCTCCCCCTGGCCTTCCCCAGAGACCGCATAGTGAGGAACCTTCTGAGTCCATCTAGGCTGTCCTGCAAAAACAAAATGCTAGTGCTATGCATGTGTGAACACAAAACAGATCAGACAATGGCCCTCCCGAAAACAAGGACCCTATGCACAGGTGTACTTTCCATAAGTGTAAATCCTACCCTGCCTGGACTTATTCCATATGTGTGAAACTGTTAGGAGGCCGACTGAGCCTGTGTGTGTCTGCAGTGAGAAGCAGAGAAGTGGAGCTGCTGCAGAGGTAGACTGTGCATATGTCAGAGATACAGAGACAAAGTGAGAAGCAGAATCCCTACCACAGAAAAGGGTTCGTTGCAAGCCAAGTGCAGCACGAAAATGAAGCTGAAGGCTGCAGCAAATAAAAGAGACTTTTGCTGTGCTTCAGCTAGAGACTATGACTGAGGCTGCCTAGCCAGTGCCACAGCTAAGGATTGGTTATTGCCAGCCCTCGGGACTGGATGCCAGGAGATGCTGGGTGGGGTGAATAGACTCAGGTTTTCACAGGAGGAGCTGCCTTGTGCAATGGAGATCTAGCTACCAACTGTTATAGTCTGCAGAGGCCTGGCTTACATCAGAGAGACAGCTAGTGTATCAGCCATCAAGGACAGTGGAAAACAAAACCAGACAGAGGGACTCTCTGCAACTGTGCTATCACAAGTCCACAAGTAGCTGCTACAAATCTAGTGGTACAGGGCTGATGCTGTGTAGAGGGGAGCTACCCCAAAACAACCAAGTGAATCACGAAAACAGCACTTGTGCAGCAAAATACATTACACTGGAAAATCTCTTTTGCTAAATGCAATTTATTGTATGCTAGAGCCAAATTAAGGAGGAAGTATAGCGCAGTGGTTTAAGGCTCTGAGCTGCAAACCTGGAGACCTGGGTTTGAATCTCACAACCCCCACTTGCGTACTGTGTGACCCTGAGCAAGTCACCTAACTTCCTTGTGCTCCCAGGTTGCACCTGTAAACAAGCTTCAGCTTAGTGTGTCTCTCCTGGTTAAAGAAAAATAAATTTTGCCCTCACCACTGTGCTATCACTCCTGTGCACTCAGGAGACCCCATGATCTGGAAAACCATGAGTAAACTCAGAGTTTACCATGCAAACACAGCAATTGTGAATCATAGTTTGGGAAGTCAGTTAATGGACTAGACCATGCATCCAGCATTTATAAATACCCATTTGGGGTTAAAAGCTTTCATGTTCAGGGTTTTAAGTTGCAGCTCATCTTTGGTTTTATTTCCACCACTGCCAGTCAACTACATGCAATGTCATCAGGCCTACACCAGTCCCATGGCTGGGTACCCAGTGAACCACTAGGAGTTTCCATTGATTTAAAGGTTATCCCTGGTACCAGTAGAGAAGCTGTGGAGTGCCCGTACTGGTGGGCTAGAATGACTACTATACTGTGCATGTGTGGTTTTGGGGTTGGGGGTGCGAGCTGCCATTCGTGGGCTGAGCCTAGAGGGCACAGAAACATAGCCCAAGGAATATTCCAGCTTGGCTATACCAAGAATGGCAGGGAAGAACAGTAATGATATTGTGAGACTAGGCCTAGCAGACCACTGAAGAACCAGCCAGGACTTCATACATCACCTCACTACGTAACTCCTTTTTCCTTTTCAGGACCTAGAATCCCTAAATAAAGTTCTCTGTTCTTTTGTTTTAATTCCTTGTCAGAGTGATTATTGTTCAAAGTATAAATTGCATTCACATGAGTGTAACTGTTTTTTCTCTGCATTGATTTGTGGGTGAGGACCCTGTGTGGAGGTGGGGAAGTATCACATGCCAGGACGTTGTACCATAGTGACACCAAGCTCACTTTAACTTCTCTCTGAGTGGAGGCACCACACGGTATATATAAATCTATGATATTAACTCCCCCAATCAGGAGTTTAATGGAGCAGGCCCATCATCTTTGTTTGAGCTCACAAGGCAGAGTTAGGAACCACAACATCCAGGGCAA
This sequence comes from Neoceratodus forsteri, assembly GCA_016271365.2. Lineage (NCBI taxonomy): Eukaryota > Metazoa > Chordata > Ceratodontiformes > Ceratodontidae > Neoceratodus > Neoceratodus forsteri. The sequence continues at coordinate 130,979,053 of CM028129.1, read as the reverse complement.
TGCCGTTACATAAGTCTAATGAAAGGGAACATTTATGTGCCATGCCCACCATAGTTTGAAAGCCCATGAAAAGCACTTTCAAATGAGGTAGCGGTCTTACCTGTAGCTGGTAGCAGTCCAGAGATATCCATGACTATGTCTGCCCTATATCAATACTGCACTGCCACTGTTTTTGGAACCACGTGATGTCATTCAGGGTGAAACTTGGCCTAACTGCATTGTAGTTGGCAAACAACTTCCCCCTCAGTGACCTCACAATGTTCTAAAAGAGCGGTTAATGTAGAATCAGTAATGGGGAAACGTGATCTGTGATGACTTAGGACTCCTGTCAGCTCCCAGTGAGCTCAGTACCTCATGTAAAATAGTTTTTTATGGGCTTTCAAACTATGGGCATTGTTCAGAAATATTTTCTTTTAAGGTGTCCCTCAGTCACCATCTTGCCCTTTCTCACTGTCTGTTTCCCCATCATTAATATAGGCCCACTTCTGTGCCAACACTGCCCCTTGTTATACCTGCACTTACATATGTAGACCATGTCTTTTTCTCATTATTGTACCTTTTCCTGATATCCTAGTTACCAGTTACTAGGACTTAGTATATTTTCCTTTGCATCTCCACACTTCTCTGGCTGCACTCAGGGGAGTTAAAGGGGTGCAGTGAAATAGGAATGGCTATCCCCAAAACGTTTGGCACAGGGTCTAGTAATCGCTGCGCTCCTTGAATAAAATGTCCACTCAGAAATCAGCATATCACAACTTTATTTTATAGCCCAAAATAGTTTAGAAAAGTTAAAAATGCAACAGTAGACATACTTAAAGAATCAAGCTATGGGAGTCTACCCCAGTGCTTCGCTGTAATGGCTTTGTCAGTGGGCAGAGACTAGCTGTTTCTTACACACATAAATACTTGAGAGTACATGATGTCATAATTTAAAAGAAAATATTGTATCATGCCACCTATACAACAAATTAGAACAACACCATCATGTGTAGAAACATCAGTTATAGATTCAAAGCAGACAAATACAAAATGCAAAGTTATAAGATTAAATGCATTTAAATGAATAAAAATCCAATAGCAGAGTTCTGCATGCCATTCTCACATGCTGTAATCAACCAAATTCCTTCAAGGGTAAAGTCCCTATTTTTCAGTGATCCACAGAAAGGAAGGACTTCAAAGATCCCCATGGTAGCAGACAGCAAGCACACCTACAATAAAAAAACAGAAATAGTTTAAGTATAATCAAAACAGGGATAAAATTACAAAAAATATTAAGAGAGCAGCAACAAATAAAAACCCAGTAATGCTTCACTAACCCGGGGGGGGGGGGGGGGGGGGGGAGAGAAATGGGAGGAGAGAAAATGTTTGTAACAATATCAGTGATGGTGATTAAGGATGGAGAAGGTGGGGAAGGGGACTGTTCACAGCATCATTCATCTGTCTTTCAAGAAGGATTTCAAGTCCCAGTATTCATTAAGACCCCCAGGACTAATAGTCCACCACTTAAAGATCCAGTAGGTTTCCCTTTTTATGTTTGCTTGCATGCATGTGCGAGAAACATAGTGTCATCATCCGAATTTTCGGAGGTGTGTCACCCCCTCTTCCAATTCAGTCAGTGTGTTGGTAGGCGCGGCCCCAGTCCGCCAATGCATGCTGGAGCTGTCTATGACAGCTCCAAAATGCAGTGGTGTACAGTTGAAAGGGAGCTACGCTTCCAGTGAGCAGCGATAAGATATCGCCTGCTCATGCGCAACTCCCCACCACACACACACACACAAACACACGACGCATACCGCGTGCTGCCCTCACGCACACACATTGTATAGCCAGCGAGGTGCCCAATCCCATCGGCTGTGCTGCGCCCCCCCAAAGCCTTCCACATGCCATGCTGGGTGCCCACCCCAGTGTGGCAACTCATTGTATAGCCGACGAGGGTGCCCAATCCCCTGTCAGCACCACTGTCCTCCCCCCCAGAGTACAGGGTGCCACGCTGGGAGCCCACCCAAGCGTGGCAACTGATATGGCTGATGGGTGCCCAATCACGATAAATCACTATTTAACCACCCGATCCTTGGCCCCGCTGAGCCCACCCCAGCGTGGCAAATGTCCAACGTCGTCATTGAAAAAAAAAACCTGTAAATAAAAAACTGTCCCGCTGCACTTCTCCTGGCCCCCTCACAACCCGCACCCCACCCACTGCGCACTCTGCCTCCCCACCCCTTCACCCCATACTTACCTCCGAGTCCGCGCGACGATCTTTCGTGGACCGAACACGTCCGCACTTCTTCAAAGCCGACCGCGAACTGAAGAAATGCCGGTAAGCTGTATAATGGGATAGATAGGGGTTTTTCAACTTTATTGCATATCTCAGGCATTTTTTGGAATTTTTGCACCAAATTTTCAACATGGGGTTTTTGGGACCCCTTCTCATGAATGCTGTCACTGTCATGGCGTTACTCGGGCCCGAAGGGTGATTTCGCAGCCACTGCACAAAATCACCTTTCTGGAATGATTAATGAAATGACACTATCAGTGTTCATAAGGTGGGCTCTCAAGAAGCCTATTTTGAAAATTTGGTGGAAAAATTCCAAAAAATGACTGTTTTACGAGCGTGCGTTGCGCAGTTCCTATGCAGGCTCATAAGTTCGTGCATTTTCAGTATTTTCACTCCAGATTTTCAACATTGCAATTTTACCACACCTTCTTATGAATAGTATAGCTGTCATTTTCATCTCACCCAAAACATGTTTCCGCCTATGTAGCTTTAATGCATGATCGGTGTCTTAGAATCAATGTATGGAACAAATTAAGAAAATCACAGTGAAACCATTCGCGAGCAGAGGTCTTAAAATGGCTATGTTGAAAGTTTAATAACATCCTAAAAATGACTGTTTTATGGCGTGCATTACGCAGTTTCCTACGCAGCAGCTCGTAAGTTTGCAATTTTCAATATTTTCACTCCATATTTTCAACATTGCCATTTACCACACCTCCTTATGAGCAGTATATGCTGTTATTTTCACATCTTGCCCAAAACATGTTTCCGTCCATGGCGCACAATGGCGCAGTCGATTATCTTGAGAATCAATGTATGGGACACATTAAGAAAATCACAGTGACACTGTTCATGAGCAGAGGTTTTAAAATAGCTATGTTGAAATTTAGTGAAAAATTCCTAAAAATGACTGTTTCCGGGTGTGCGTTGCGCGGTTCTCGCATGCTCGTAAGTTTCAATTTTCAATATTTTCCTCCAGATTTTCAACATTGCCATTTTATTACATTTCCTTATGAACAGTACAGCTGCCATTTTCACAATAGCCTAAAATGTGTTTCGCACATATGGCGCTCAATGGTGCAGTCGTTGTGCAAAAGCAATGTTTGGGACAGATTAAGAAAATCACAGTTACACTGTTCATGAGCAGAGGTCTTAAAATGGCTATGTTGAAAATTTGGTGACAAAGTCCATAAAATGACTGTGTTATGAGTGAGCATTGCGCAGTTTCCACGCACCCTCGTAAGTTCATGACTTTGTAATATTTTCAGTCTAGATTTTCACCAGTGGCATTTTCCACACTTCCTTATGAACAGTACAGCTGTCATTTTCACAACATGGCGGCAATGTTTGCCACACTTTCAGCGCAGAGATGCGGGTCGCTGTAGGAAATCATTGTTCGAACAGATAAAGAAAATCGCAGTGACACTGTTCATGATTGAAGGTCCCAAAATGCCTGTGTTGACAATCTGCTGTAAAAAATCCTAAACTAATTACATTAGATTGTCGTTGCTGAGTTTCTATCTGCGCTCGTGACTTCACCAGTTTTTAATATTTTGCAGATTTGCAACATTGCCATTTTATACCTCCCCATGAACAGTACAGCTGTCATTTTTACATCCTGTTCGGAATGTTTTTGCACCTGTGGTGCTAAATGCCGTAGTTGCTGTGCATAAGCAGCTTTCGGCTAACAAACTGATATTGCCACTGTTCATGAGGTGGGGTCACAAAAAAACCATGTTGAAAATTTGGAGTGAAAATACCAACGAATGCCTGAGGTATTAGGGTTTCCAACCATAACGTCCAACCCTGTAGAGAATGACAAACATCAGGGATATGACTTGGGATTCTTGCCTGTAATGCTCATACCATTCTGCACCCTGCAGCCAGTGAGAGGGCATCGAGGTATGCCTTGGACTCTTTAGCTAAGTTCACCCATTCTCCTATGCGCACCCATCTCACCGTGCTTCCTGATGGAATGGGGTGCACATAAGAGCCAAAAGACCATAGGCACACGTGACACTTGTCAGTGTCTGCAGGGTGGGGTGTGGTGAAATGGCGTGGCCGTTATGCCTGATGACCCAAAGGCACACCCCAGTGCCTGTCACTCTCTGCAGGGTGGTGGTGGGGTTGGCTTCAGTTCAATACTTCACTGCCATTCCTATTACGCAGCTCTGTAACTTCTACACTACCACTGCCAATGCCAGCAAGCAAACATTCGGCATTGACAAATGCTTGTTATGTTTCCTTGTGTGTGCACAAGAAACATCTTGGGACAGAATGACATTTGAGGGGTGTGTCAGGGACTAGTCCAATGCAGAGCAATCTACAATGGGCTCTTCCCTCACAGACCAATGACCAGGCACTCTGGTCATGACAGTAGTTTTTTCTTGCTGTCGTGTTATGTCCTCTAGTTGAAAGAAATGAAGTGCTCCTATGAGAGAGAGCTTAATTTCTTTCATTTGCGTAGTGCTGTTGGCCCCCACCCTCCATTCCCTGTCCCGGCACCCAGCATATCAGAGTTCTGCATGCCATTCTCATTATCACCCTCCATTGCCCATCTTGGCATCCACCTATACCCTCCCACTCCCTCCCTCTGCATGCTGTCTGCCCCGTACCCTCCGTTACCCATTCCACTCTAACACAATACACCCCACTACATATACCATACAAGTAAACATTTGGCATTGAAAAATGCATCCAATGAAATCCTCCTGCTCCCTCCCTCTGCAGGCTGTCCACCTTGCACCCTCCATTCCCTGACCTGGCATTCAGTGAAACCCTCCTGCTCCCTCCCTCTACATGCTGTCCACCCTGCACCCTCCGTTCCCCATCCCGGCATCCAATTAAACCCTCCTGCTCCCTCCCTCTGTGTGCTGTCCGCCCCACACCCTCCATTCCCTGCAACCCTGTCCAGACCTAAAGGCAAAGATTCCCCACTGTTCACAGACTCGCCCAGTAATGATGCGGAGTCCTTCTGTCTCCGGTTCTCTTGTTTTATGTTTAAAGTCCAGATCTTCCGATCAGTCACATGATCACATCACAGCAGAATATCCAGCCTACCACGGCCACATCGGGCCGAGTTGCCAGTCAACCACCAGCAGTTGCTGACTCCCGACTTAGATGGGTGATACTGCACCCCCACTCTACTGAACTGGACATCAGTGTCCCATCACAAACAGTCATCCAATTTACCTCTCAAAAGTCCCACGACACATTTTGCCTCAAAACAAGTTTCTTCTCTCCCTCTTATAACTGATGTTTCAGTCACACTGAACATTGGTGAATGAAAGCAGAGCACAAAATGGTAAGCATTTTCCTGTAGCTCTAGTTATAGAGCTGCTCTTCTGAAAATACATTTACACTAGTCCCCTTATCCACATCGCCCATCTTTCTGGATATCATCACCAATGTTAATGGCATGTCCCCGATTTTTATTAGCTTCCCTTTATTCCTTTCCTGAGTTGCTAAGCACGAGGTTGAGAGGGCGAGGCATAGAAAAACCCCTACCGCTGCATGGACAAACTAACCAGTGTAGCAGTTCAATGCTGCATAATGCATTATGTTGTTTGTTTTCTGAGACCTGAGTTATAGTAGTGGCAGGTACCATGCAAATAAATACATATTCTGGTCATAAAAAAGCATCTCGGAAAGTTATTCCACAGTGAATCTGTTACAAAGGAGACTAGGAGAGAGAGGCTTACTGTTTTTAATCCCGATTCCCAATCATGAAGGGTTGACTGTTTAAACAACTGTACAGAAGCACCATAATGAGTTTCTGTAATGTTTGTTATGATGCCAGGCACAACATAAACTGCCCTGTTTGAGAGGATTCCTCAGCTTCTGACTTGTGGCTGTACACCCCATACCCTCCATTCCCTGTCCCGGCATCCAATTAAACCCACTCCCTCCCTCTGCATGCTGTCCCCTCTGCACCCTCCATCCCGGTATCCAATTAAACCCTCCTGCTCCCTCCCTCCCTCTGCGTGCTGTCTGCCCCACACCCTCCATTGCCCATCTCAGCATCCACCTAAACCCTCCCACTCCCTCCCTCTGCGTGCTGTCTGCCCCGTACCCTCTGTTACCCATCCCACTCTAAAACAATACACCCCGCTACATATACCATGCAAGTAAACATTTGGCATTGACAAATGCTTGTTAACAGTAGATTTAACCTATCACCACTTCTCCTTGGTACCTTTACATGTTCTAATCCCATGTATCTCATATGCTTCAGATCACTTGCATGAGTTTCCATGAAGTGTCTGCCTACTGAAGTGTCAGTTCTACCATTAACAATTGATCTAACATGATCTTGGACTCTCTCTTTAAGAGTCCTTACTGTTCATTCTGTGTAACATAGGTTGCACATGCACCATAGAAAATACACTACAAAACTAGCGGAACATGAAATAAATTCCCTGATTTCAATCTCCTCTGTCATATTTGTGCACTTAACTTTTCTGCCCTCTATCCCGTATTGGCACACATTGCACATTTTACGCAAAAAGAACCCCTGTGATTGTTGCAGCCATGTTTTTTTTGAATTCTGTCCAGTGTAAAATTGGCTATGGACTCGTCTATCTTTAAGACTGGATGATTTTCTGAAGGTAACCCTGGGTGTATCTCCAACTACATTTCTTACATGTGATTGACTCATTTGTGGTACTGTAAAGGGAAACCTTGTGTGACATGATTAACCCAGGTGTGGTACTGTAAAGGGAAACCTTGTGTGACATGTGATTAACCCAGGTGTGGTACCGTATAGGGCAGAGGTGTCCAACCTTTTCGGGGTCGTGAGCCACATTTAAATTTTTGAGTAAGATGTGAACCACAGTTCATGTGGCCCTTACTGTACCCATATTTAGCCATATTTAGGAGTTAAAATAATAACATAGACATGGTCAGTAGTCAATAATTGTATTTTATTAAGTTTTATTAAGTTACAGTATTTTAAAAAAATAGTTGTAATTTTAAAATAATTATTCATAGCGGCTCTGGAGCTTAGATTTGCTTGCAGGCTTAGTAACAATAGCTTGTTGAGCACTCAGGGCAGTTTTCAGCTCCTGTACTTTGACTTTTCTCAAATTTAAAAGACTGTGACATGTACTTGACATGTAATTGACAAACCCCTTGACAGCCAAATCAAACACTTTGAGAGCAACATGTGGCTCACAAGCTACAGGTTTGGCCACCCCTGGTATAGGGAAACCATGTGTGACATGTGACTGACCCAGGTGTGGTACTGTATTGGGAAACCTTGTGTGACACTGACCCAGGTGTGGTACTGAGTAGGAAAGCCTCATGTGACGTGATTGACCCAGATAAGATACCACTTATGTATGTTCTGCAGTTTATTATAGGGGTGTGGCAACCTTATGTGACTTGTGATTTGTCCAACTGTGATACCCTGCCTGTATGTTCTGCAGCTTATATGGGAAGGGGGTGTCAGCACTGTGTGGCATGTGATTGTCCCAGGTGTGGTATCACTTACGTATGCGCAGAAGTTTATTGTAAGGAGTGTGACAGCCTTGGGTCACATGTGATTGACCCAGGTTTAGTACAGCATATGCATGTTCTGCAGCTTATCGGAGGGTGTGTGCCAGCCTTGTGTGAAATGTCATTGGTCCAGGTGTGGTTCAGCAAATGTATGTTCTGCAGCTTATTGGAGGAGGTGTGCCAGCCTTGTGCGAAATGAGATTGGTTCAGGTGTGGTTCAGCAAATGTATGTTCTGCAGCTTATCGGAGGGGGTGGGCCAGCCTCATGTGAAATGTGATTGGCCCAGGTGTGGTCCAGTGTATGTATATTCTGCAGTTTATTGGAGGGTGCATGCCAGCCTCATGTGCAATGTAATTGGGCCAGGTGTGGTTCAGCATATGCATGTTCTGCAGCTTATTGGAGGGTGTGTGCCAGCCTTGTGTGATATATGATTGACCCAGGTGTGGTTCAGTGTGTGTATGTTCTGCAGCTTATAGGAGGAACTATAGTAGCCTCATGTGACATGTGATTGACTCAGGAGTGGTACTGCATAGGGAAACCTTGTGTGACATGTAATGAACCCAGGTGTGGTACTGTATAGGGAAACCTTATGTGACATGATTAACCCAGGTGTGGTACTGTATAAGGAAACCTTGTGTGATGTGATTAACCCAGGTGGGGTACTGCATAGGGAAACCTTGAGTGACATGTGATTAACCCAGGTGGGGTACTGAATAGGGAAACCTTGGGTAACATGTAATTAACCCAGGTGTGGTACTGTATAGGGACACCTTGTGTGGCATGTGCCTGACCCAGGTGTGGTACTGAGTGGGAAAGCCTCATGTGACGTGATTGACCCAGATAAGACACCACTTATGTATGTTCTGCAGTTTATTATAGGGGTGTGGCAACCTCATGTGACATGCAATTTGTCCAGCTGTGGTACCATGTCTGTATGTTTTGCAGCTTATACTGGGGGGTGTCAGCACTGTGTGACATGTGATTGTCCCAGGTGTGGTACCACATACTGTATGTATGTGCTGCAGTTTATTGTAAGGAATGTGACAGCCTTGGGTCACATGTGATTGACCCAGGTTTAGTACAGCATATCCATGTTCTGCAGCTTATTGGAGGGGGTGTGCCAGCCTCATGTGAAATGTGATTGGCCCAGGTGTGGTTCGGTGTATGTATATTCTGCAGCTTATCGGAGGGTGTATGCCAGCCTCATGTGAAATGTAATTGGCCCAGGTGTGGTTCAGTGTGTGTATGTTCTGCAGCTTATAGGAGGAACTATAGCAGCCTCATGTGACATGTGATTGACTCAGGAGTGGTACTGCATAGGGAAACCTTGTGTGACATGTAATTAACCCAGGTGTGGTACTGTATAGGGAAACCTTATGTGACGTGATTAATGCAGGTGTGGTACTGTATAGGGAAACCTTGTGTGGCATATGACTGACCTAGGTGTGGTACTGTATAGGGAAACCTTGTGTGGCATGTAATTAACCCAGGTGTGGTACTGTATAGGGAAACCTTATGTGATGTGATTATCCCAGGTGTGGTACTGTATTTGGAAACCTTGTGTGGCATGTGACTGACCCAGGTGTGGTACTGTATAGGGAAACCTTGTGTGGCATGTGACTGACCCAGGTGTGGTACTGAGTGGGAAAGCCTCATGTGACATGATTGACCCAGATGAGATACCACTCATGCATGTTCTGCAGTTTATTATAGGGGTGTGGCAACCTCATGTGACATGCAATTTGTCCAGCTGTGGTACCATGTCTGCATGTTCTGCAGCTTATATGGGGGAAGGGGGTGTCAGCACTATGTGAAATGTGATTGTCCCAGGTGTGGTACCACTTATGTATGCACAGCAGCTTATTGTAAGGAGTGTGACACCCTTGGGCCACATGTGAGTGACCCAGGTTTAGTACAGCATATCAATGTTCTGCAGCTTATCGGGGTGCCAGCCTTGTGTGAAATGTGATTGGTCCAGGTCTGGCTCAGCAAATGTATATTCTGCAGCTTATCAGAGGGGGTGTGCCAGCCTTGTGTGAAATGTGATTGGTCCAGGTGTGGTTCAGCAAATGTATGTTCTGCAGCTTATTGGAGGGGGGTGCCAGCCTTGTGTGAAATGTGACTGGCCCAGGTGGGGTTCAGCAAATGTATATTCTGCAGCTTATTGGAGGGTGTGTACCAGCCTTGTGTGAAATGTGATTGGTCCAGGTGTGGCTCAGCAAATGTATGTTCTGCAGCTTATTGAAGGGGGGGTGCCAGCCTCATGTGAAATGTGACTGGCCCAGGTGGGGTTCAGCATATGTATATTCTGCAGCTTATCGGAGGGTGTGTACCAGCCTTGTGTGAAATGTGATTGGTACAGGTGTGGTTCAGCTTATGTATGTTCTGCAGCTTACAGGAGGAACTATAGCAGTCTCATGTGACATGTGATTGACCCAGGAGTGGTTCAGCATATGCATGTTCTGCGGTTTATTGGAGGGTGTGTGCCAGCCTCACGTGAAACATGATTGACCCAGGTGTGGTTCAGTGTGCGTGTGTTCTACAGCTTACAGGAGGATCTGTAGCAGCCTCATGTGACGTGATTGACCCAGGTGTAGTACTGTGTATTATGTTTTTCAGCTTATTGGAGAGGGTGTGCCAGTCTTGTGTCACATGTGATTGACCCAGGTGTCGTTCTACTTATATATGTTCTGCAGCTTACTGGAAAGGGCGTGCCAACCTCTTGCGAAATGTGATTGGCCCAGGTGTAGTACTGCTTATTTTACATGATGCAGATTATTGGAGGGGGAGTGGCAGCCTCTCATGACATGTGAGTGGCCAGGTGTGGCACTGCTTATTTTATGTTATGCAGCTTGCAGAAGGGCGTGTGGCTGCTGCATTAGCTACTTACAGAGTCAAAAAACTCCACATTTTGCAGAGCGTAGAGCATGTGTTGCATTTCATGTAATAAAATTCACTATGAAAATTGTCTCACTATTCAAGAACTATGAGTTGGGGTGAATTTTACTATGCACTTCACGGCAAAAAAATTCCACAAGGTGTGAAATACATCAATTCACATAGTATAATTAGCAATTGCTGTAAAGTGCATAGGGTGCACTACACAAATGCTATGCAGAGCACATAGCAGCCAAAGTCATCACAATTTGCAGGCAAATTTAAAACTCACAACACTGCTAAGCCACATGTGACATGTGAATGGACCAGGTGTGGCAGGTTCACCCATGAGGGTGCACAGGCAATGTGAGTGAGATAACTTAGGGTGCAAGCAATATGTTGCTGGCATTAGCATGGGTGACATTGTGCGACAAACAAATTACAGTGCCCAAGGACCGTCTTGGGGGAAAAGTGAAAGCCCCCTGCACCCGCCAAACATAAATATAACATCCTCTTGGTTGGGTATGCCGTGAAGGGCAGCAGAATTGTGGTGATATCCAACACAGTGTGAGTGCGGGACATTCTGAAATCCAGAATGCCTCTGTCACTCACGACCTTGTTGCGGTGCCCACATTACGGCACCCTAATCATGGCACCCTAACAATGGCATACTGATGTGGCACTGCTTATTTTATGTTATACTGCTTATTGGAGGGTGGTGACAGTCTCATCTGACATGTGAGTGGCCCAGGTGTGGCACTGCTTATTTTATGTTCTACTGCTTATTGGAGGGGGGTGGCATTCTCATCTGACATGTTAGTGGCCCAGGTGTGGCACTGCTTATTTTGTGTTATACTGCTTATTGGGGGGGTGGGGTGGCAGTCTCATCTGACATGTGTGAGTGGCCCAGGTGTGGCACTGCTTATTTTATGTTATACTGCTTATTGGAAGGGGTTGAAAGTCTCATCTGACATGTGAGTGGCCCAGGTGTGCACTGCTTATTTTATGTTATACTGCTTATTGGGTGGGGGCAGTCTCATCTGACATGTGAGTGGCCCAGGTGTGGCACTGCTTATTTTATGTTATACTGCTTATTGGGGGTGGCAGTCTCATCTGACATGTTAGTGGCCCAGGTATGGCACTGCTTATTTTGTGTTATACTGCTTATTGGAGGGGGGTGGCAGTCTCATCTGACATGTTAGTGGCCCAGGTGTGGCACTGCTTATTTTGTGTTATACTGCTTATTGGAGGGGGGTGGCAGTCTCATCTGACATGTGAGTGTCCCAGGTGTGGCCCTGCTTATTTTATGTTATACTGCTTATTGGAGGGGGTGTCAGTCTCATCTGACATATGAGTAGCCCAGGTGTGGCACTGCTTATTTTATGTTATACTGCTTATTGGAGGGTGGGTGGAAGTCTCATCTGACATGTGAGTGTCCCAGGTGTGGCACTGCTTATTTTATGTTATACTGCTTATTGGAGGGGGCGGCAGTCTCATCTGACATGTGAATGGCCCAGGTGTGGTACTGCTTATTTTGTGCTATGTTGCTTAATGGAGGGAGTGTAACTGCCTCGTGTGACATGCGAGTAGTCCAGGTATGGTACCATGTATGTATGTTCTGCAGCTCATTGTAAGGAGTGTGACAGCCTCGAGTTACATGTGATTGTCCCAGAATTAGTACTGCATGTGCATGCTCTGCAGCTTATTGGAGGTGGTGTACCAGCCTTGTGTCACATGTGATTGGCCCAGGTGCAGTACTACGTATGCATGTTCTGCAGTTTATTGGAGGGGGTGGGCCAGCCCTGTGTGACATGTGATCGACCCAGGTGTGGTTATAATAATAATAATAATATGCTTTATTTATTAAGTGCAATTCTGGAAATCAAAGCACTGTACATAATTAAGAGCATCATAAAAAGAGAATAACATAACTTAAAATTATTTACAATGTAATTTAAATAAGACAGTTAAAATTATCAAAAAATACTATAAATTACATGCAGAATGCTTGCTTAAACAGATAAGTTTTTAGGCCTGCTTTAAAGCTCTCCACGGTCCCGCACTCTCTAATCTAATGAGGTAGAGAGTTCCACAGGGACAGGGCACTAAACATGAAAGCCCGGGCCCCAGATGTTTTCAGCCACACCCTGGGAACCTCTAACAACCCCTCATCAGTTGAGCAGAGAGGATGGCCAGGGCTGAAAGGAGTCAGGAGGTCTTGCAGATAGCTTGGACCCAGTCCATGCAGGACTTTGTAGGTCAGAAGCCCGACCTTGAAGGTGACCCACCACTGTACAGGCAGCCAGTGCAGTTCGCACAGCATGGCAATAATATGACTTAAATGAGAAGTCCCAGTCAACAACTATGCTGCAGCATTCTGCACAAGCTGCAAGCGATGGATATCAACCCCCGAAAACCCCAGGTAGAGGGAGTTGCAGTAGTCCAGGCGCAAAGTCACAAAGGCGTGGATCAACATAGGCAGATCACCAGATGGAACAAGCTGCGTAATTCTGGCAATGTTCCTAAGATGATAAAAGGAAGACTTGATGACTGTCGACACCTGTGAACACAGTGTCAGCCCATTGTCAAGAACTACCCCCAGATCACACACCTGTTCAAAGGAAGACAGCAGTGTACCCTCTAGCCAAAGACCAGAGGGTAAACTCACTGCCAACCTCTCTATCTGGCGAGCTGGATCCACCACCAACACCTCAGTCTTCCCAGAATTCAATTTAGGCCAGCTGGATTTCATCCAGTCATGGATTTCTGCTAGACAGCTGTTAAACATCGAGACTGCACTATCCTGGTCAGGTTCAAAAGACAGATAGAGCTGTGTCATCATCAGCGCAGCAGTGAAACCTCAGCCCATATCTTCTTACAATGAGGACAGCACCGAGCCCTGGGAGACCCCACATGACACGGCAGAGAGAATGGATCAGAGGGAAAAAAAAAACGACACCACAGTCTGAGATCTGCCAGAGAGGAAAGATTGGAACCAGCTGAGAACTGGACCAACCAGGCCACAGATAACCCTCAGGCACTCGAGCAGCACCCCATGGTTCACAGTGTCAAACGCTGAAGAGAGATCAAGAAGCACCAAGATGGAGTGGCGCTTCTGATCTCTAGCCATCAGGAGATCACTGAGCACCCGAACCAGAGCAGTCTTGGTACTATGCCTTTTCCAGAAACCAGACTGGAGAGGATCGTAGACATCGTGGATGGTAAGATGGTTCTCCAGTTGCAGTGCAACTACTTTCTCAATCACCTTCCCAACAAAGGGAAGGTTAGAGATAGGTCTGTAGTTGGCAAAGCAGTTTGGGTCCAAAGCAGCTTTCTTAAGAAGCAGTGTCACCACTGCCTCCTTCAAGGAGCTAGGAAACTCACCCAACTCTAAGGAGCACCACACAATTTTTGCAAGGACCAGACAAATGGACTCAATACACCCCAATAATAGGTGTGTTGGGCCCGGATCCAAGCTATAGCACATTGGCTGCAAATTTTGGACAGTCTGCACAATGTCCGTGATCTCCAGCTGGTTGAAAGATATCCAAGAAAACCAAGGAGGAGTGACTATGCACTGACCACAGACAGCCGCCATAGAGAGCGCTGGACAGATCTCGGCCCTGATCTTGGCCACCTTATCCACAAAGAATTGAGTGAATTCATCACACTTAACTTGTGAAAAAGCACCTCGAACCTGTAGACAGGTTGGGTTGCACAACCTGTCCATGGTTCGAAAGAGTTGAGCTGGTCGAGTCTGAGCAGCAGCAATCTCACTGGACAGGAACTCTGCCTTCTTATGTGTGAGTGCTGATTGATAGCTTTGACAATGATCCATCTATCTAAGGTGGTCAGCTTCAAGAGCCGATTTCCACCAGTGATGCTCTAACTTTTGTCCAACTCATCACAAATCCCTCAGCATATGTATGTTCTGCTGCTTATAGGAGGAACTGTAGCAGCCTCACTTGACACGTGATTGGCTCAGATGTAGTACTGTATGTATATGTTCTACAGCTTATTGGAGGGAGCATGGCAGCCTTGTCTTACATGTCATTGGCCCAAATGTTGTATTGCTTATTTTAAGTTATGCAGTTTATTGGAGGGGGAGTGGCAGCCTCACTTGACACATGAATGGCCCAGATGTGGCACTGCTTATTTTATGTTATGCAGCTTATAGGAGGGTGTGTGGCTACCATGTTAGCTGCTTGTGACATTGAAAAACTCCACATTTGGCAAAGCAAAGAGCATACTGTCACAGTTTGTGTAATAAAATTCACTTTGTCAGTTGCCACACTACACATGCACTATGCAGTTGCAGCGAATTTCACTATGCAGTCAGCAGCAAAAATGTGCCACAAAATGTGAAAGGCATTAATTCGCACAGAATAATTTGCCGTAACTGCAGCCAGTTGCATAGTGTGCAGTACACAAATGCTATGCATAGCATGTAGCAACCAAATACATCACAAATAAATAAAAATAAATAAATAAATTCACAGTCAAACTAAAAACTCGCAGCACTCCTAAGTTACGTGTGACATGTGAGTGACCAAGATGTGGCTCTTCTTATTTTTGTTATGCAGTTTATTGGAGTGGGTGTGGCACCCTCGTGTGACATGTGAGCGGCCCAAGTGTGGCAGTACTGATGTATGTTCTGCAGATTATTGGAGGGGTATGTCACATGTGAACAGCCCAGGTTTTGCACTACTTTTTTATATCATGCAGCTTATTGGAGGGGGTATTTCAACCTTGTGTGACATGTAGTGGCCCAGGTGTAGTACTGCGTATGTATGCTCTACAACTTATTGGAGGGGGTGTTACAGCCACGTGTGACATGAGAGTGGCTTAGGTGTGGCACTGTATTTGTATGCTCTGTAGCTTATTGGAGTAAGTGTGGCAGCCGCATGTGACTTTGACTGGCCCAGATGTGGCACTGCTTATTTATGTTGTATAGTTTGTCTGAGGTGGTTTGGAAACCTCGTGTGATGTGATTGACCAAGGTGTGGCACTGCATATGGTTTTGCTGCAATCTATTGCAGGGGGTGGGGTTGTCTCATGTGACATATGATTGACCCAGGTGTGGTACTGTGTGGTGAAGCCTCATGTGACGTGATTGACCCATGTGTGGTACCAAGTAGGGAAACCTCCCATGACATGAGATTGACCCAGGTGTGGTACCAAGTGGGAAAGTCTTGTGAGATATGTGAATGACACAGGTGTGGTACCGAGTGGGGGAGCCTCATGTGACATGTGATTAACCCAGGTGTCTTACCAAGTAGGAAAACCTCTTGTGATGTGATCGACCCAGGTGTGATGCCAAGTGTGAAAGCCTCGTGTGACATGTAATTAACATAGGTGTGGTACCAAGTGGAGCAGCCTTGTGTAACATGTAATTGGCCCAGGTGTGGCATTGCATATGGTTTTGCTGCAGTTTATTAGAGGGAGTGTGGCTGCCTGATGTGACTTGTGATTGACCCAGATGTGGTACTGAGTGGGGAAGCCTCTTGTGACACGTGATTGACTCAGGTGTGGTACGGAGTGAAAGAGCCTCATGTGCTGTGTGATTAACCCAGGTGTGGTAGTGAGTGGTGAAGCTTCGTGTGACATGTGATTAACCCAGGTGTGGTGCCGAGCAGGAAAACTTCATCTGGCATTAAACCTCGTGCATGGAAGTTGGTCAGGGTTGCCCCAATTTGTAAGGGGGGCAGTTCTGGTCACCTATTCAATTATAGGCCTATTTCCTTGCTTCCCCTTGTTAGCAGGATTTTAGAAAGATTACTGGCCAGACAGCTTGTAGAGTATCTTGAGAATCAGGATTTGTTTGACCAGTTTCAATCTGGATTTCATAAGTGTCATGGAATGGTGGTCTCCATGTCGAGGGTCTTGGATAATATTGGAAAGGCAATAGATGACCAGTGTTTTACTGGAGCAATCTTTGTCAATCTCTTAAGGCCTTCAACATGGTTGACCACCAGATACTATTATAAAAGGCTTTGTGAAGTGAGTTTGGGTAGGGACACATTACCATGGTTTTATTCCTATTTAAGCAGCAGACAACAGTTTACTGTTGTGAATGGGCTTGAGTCCTCCCTGCAATCTGTTGATAGAGGTGTGACCCAGGGCTTTGTACCGGGACCTGTCCTCTTTCTGATTTATCTTAAAGATCTGGGAGCTAGTGTGGGGGACTCTGTACCATTTATATGCTGATGATACAATAATTTAGGTTTCTGGGTCATCAGTTGTGGGATTCAGAACAAATTGCAGAGTAGTTTTGATGGACTCCAGGTTTTCTTTACAGATTCAAAACTGAAACTTAATTCTGCTGAGACCAAAGCAGTGTTATTTGGCTCTGTGGCTAAATTGAAGAAATGTAATGAGTTATTGATAATGGATAATGGTGGAACTGCTCTGGAATGTGTTGAATCATACAAATACTGAGGTTTCTGGCTGTAACAATCTGGCTTGGGGAATAAACATGTTGACAAACTGATTTCCCAAGTGAGTAAGAAAATAGGCATATTGTATAAGAATCAGTATTGTTTGGATTTATCAACTTAAAGACCATAGTTCAGGTTCAGATTCAGCTATTGATAGACTATGCAGGTGTTTTGTATGATAATGCCTCTAAAGACAAGTTACATAAACTAGATGTTCTGTATAATCGGAAGGCTAGGCTAATACTCAGATGTCCAAAAAGGGTACATGATTGTGAGTTGTATTTGAAATTGGGCTGGATATCCTTAAAAAAATGAAGTGAATTACATAAAAACATCTTTGCATATAAGTATATTAGGCTTAGTCCCTAACTTTTTAAGTGATAGGTCGTTTTTTAGGAATATTGATCTCTCTTTGAGGAATTCTTATTTACGGGAATTATTGGTACCGTGTATTAAAACTAAAAGATCCATGGATTTTTTTTAGCCAACTAGTACCTACTTACTGGAATAAACTTCCACCGGAATTTAGAGAGTTAAATATAAAATCTTCAGCAGTGTCAGTTTTGAAGCATTGTTTAGTATCCTCTCAAAAGACTGATTCACGTTTTGTATGAGTGTATTTTTTATTAATTGTAATTTGTATAATTTCCTTTACAGTCGTATGGTGTATTTGTATTTATTTGTAAAGGTCACCATTGTAAATGAGCTTTTGCTCAGTGGTTATAACCTGAAACAAATAAACAAACAAGCCTGCGCCTGACCCAGGTTTGATACTACTTATGCATGTTCTGCAGCTTATTTGAGAGAGTGGGCAGCCTCATGCGACATATGATTGGTCCAGGTGTGGCACTGCTTTTATATATGTTCTGCAGTTTATTGTAGGGTGTAGTAGCCTCATGCGACATGTGATTTGTCCAGCTGTGGTACTGTGTAGTAGTAGTAGTAGTATGAGTCAATTATCCAGTGCCGTTTCCCAGGGGCTCAGGGTGCTTTATAGAAAATATAAAAAACATGAAGACAAAGCAAAATAACACAGCTTGAAAACAGCATCAGTAAATTGATTAATAATAGATTCTAAATCCTAATACAACAGAGCTAAAATACGTGGCATCCAGCTAACAGAGGCTACTAAACAGAGTTGAAAGCCTTATTAGATAAAAAAGATATTAAGACTCCTCTTAAAGGCCTCCACCAAGGGGGCCTCTCTCAGAGATATCAGACATGACTCCCACAGGGCTAGGACGACTACCTGAAATGGTCTATCCCCTGATGACTGCAGTCTCACCCAGGGAACTGCCAGGAGGCCTACCTTGGAGGAGCAGAGGGGGTGAGAATAGTGGTAGTGAGTCAGGAGTTCTCCCAGGTACTTAGGGTCCAGTCTGTATAGGGCCTTATAGGACCGCAAACTGACTTTCAAGATAATACATCACTTCACCAGCAGTCAGTGTGATTCATGCAAGACCAGGGGTCACATGATGGTCCTGGGAAGGCCCATAAGTAACCTATCTGCTGCATTCTGTACCAGCTGCAGGCATCGCAGGATGCCTCCACCGACTTCGACCCCAAGGTAAAGAGCATCGCAGTAGTCAATCTTGGAAGTCACAAATGCATATACTAGTGATGGCAGGTCTTCAAGGTGGACCATGGTTTTAATCCGGGCAATCATGCTGAGATGATAAAACCGACTCTGGACTATTGCTGACACCTGAGCCTAAATTGTCAGACTCTTGTCCAGAATAACCCACAGATTCTTCACCTGAGCGGCAACAACCAGCATACAGAGGCCAAGCACAAGCCCAGTCACCTCCTCGGTTGCCTCCGCACCCCACCTAAAACCAAGCTCAATCATCAATATCTCCATTTTATCCAGATTTAGTCTTAGCTTGCTGGATGACATGCAATCTTAAATCTTGGCCAAGCAAAAATATTGTACTTCAACTGCATAAGGCATCCTGGGTGCAAACAGCAGATACAAGTCAAGTCATCTTTATTTTTAAAAGTGCTTTTCAAATACCAAAGCGTCTATACATCATAAAACCATAAATATACACAGATAAAAACACATTAGCATAAAACAGGCAGCATAATAAATAACCACTAGACATCATCCCCAAACACTAAATTAAATAAGTAAGTCTTCAATGAGGACTTAAAGGTCTTGGTGCACAGGCACTCTCTAATCCGGCGAGGTAGAGAATTCCACAGGGTTGGGGCCACAAAAGAAAAAGTCCTAGCTCCCGAGGTCTGAAGACAGACCCTGGGAATCTCTAGCAATCCCTCATTGAAGGAATGGAATGGGCAGAGGGGGCAGTAGGGCCAAAGGAGGTCTTGCAAATAACATGGTCCCTGTCAGTGTAGGGCCTTACAGGTCAGCAAAGCGACCTTGAAGGTGATCCTCCATTGCACAGGTAGCCAGTGCAGTTTGCGAAGCACAGGAAAGACATGGTTAGATGTCGACAAGCCTGTCAACAACCTGGCTGTCGTATTCTGCACCAGCTACAGGTGACGGATGTCCACCCCCAGGAGCCCTAGATATACAGTATTGCAGTAATCAAGGCGCGAGATCACAAAGGTGTGGACCAATGCTGGAAGGTCCTCAGGTGGAACCAGGTTCTTTTTCCGAGTGATATTCTTCAGATGGTGAAAAGAGGACTTGACGACTGATGACACCTGAGATTTAAGAGTCAGCTCACCATCAAGCACAATGCCCAGATTCTGCACCCGTTCAGAGGATCTCAACTGGTTGCCCCCCAGCATAAGGCTGGATGGCTGACCAGGAGATTACCCCTCTACCCGATGACCTAGGTCCACCACCAACACCTCAATCTTATCTGGATTCAATCTCAACCAGTTAGCACTCATCCAGTCCAGGATCTCCGCTAGGCAGTTGTTAAAGACCAAGATAGCATCATTCTGTTCGGGTACAAAGGACGTGTACAGCTGAGTATCATCTGCATAGCAGTAAAAACTCAGCCCGTACTACCTTGTAATATCTCCCAACAGCAGCATATACACCTCGAACAACATGGGGGACAGCACAGACCCTGCGCACCCCAAAAGTCAGGGAGAAGGGGGCTGAGGGAAAAATCCCCGACACCACCCTCTGCGTCCTGCCCATGAAGAAAGAATGGAACCACCTGAGGACTGTCCCCGACAGTCCACAGAGTAATCACAGGCATTCCACAATACCCCATGGTCCACGGCGTCAAACGCTGCAGAGAGATCAAGAAGGACCAAGATCGAATGGCTTCTCTGATCTCTCGCTATCAGGAGATCATTAAGTACCTGAAACAGAGACATCTCGGTACTGTGCCTCTTCCTAAAACTGGACTAGAGAGGATCATAGACCTCATGGGTGATAAGAAAGTCCTCGAGCTGCAACACAACTAACTTCTCGATAACCTTGCCCGCAGATGGCAGGCTAGAAACTAATCTGTAGTTCGCAAGACAGTCTGGGTTGAGGGAAGATTTCTTCAAAAGGGGTGTCACCACTGCCTCCTTTAAGAGGCTCGGAAACACACCCTTGTCCAACAAGCACCAGACTATCTCCACTAGGACCGGCCTGATGATCTCCATACACCCCACAAGAAGGCGGGTTGTAGCAGGGTCCAAACTACAGCAAGTCGATCGCATGCCCTTAACAATCTTCATGATATCCATGATCGTTGGCTGGTTGAAATTCACCCAGACAGGCTGGGTGCCTGCAGTCTCACACTGATCTCCACAACACTCATTTTAATGGGTCAAGTGGATCTCCAACCTGATGGCAGCAACCTTATCTGCAAAGAATTGAGCAAACTCATCACACTTAGATTGTGAAAAGGCTCTCTGACTCTGAAGACAGGCTGGACTGCATAGTCTGTCGACAGTCCGGAAGAGCTGAGATGGTTGATTCCTTGAAGCAGCAATCTTCCTGGACAGGAACTCTGCCTTCTTATGGGAGATTGCTGACTGATAGTCCAAATAATGGGCAATCAATCTAAGTCTGTCCTCCTCCAAGACAGATTTCCGCCAACAACATTCCAACCTTAGCCCCACTCTCCTCAACTCCTTCAAGGTCCCATCAAACCAGGGGGACCAAGGATGAAGAGTGAGTGGATGAACCCGGACAGGAGCTATAGCATCCAGGGCTCCCAATACTGCACTATTATAGTACACTACCAAGTCCCCTGGATCCGAGCATTCCAACGGTCTACTCGATAGGTCCAGCACCGCCATTTGACCCTCAGGGGTTACACCCCTTAAAGGGCGGTACTAGACCATCTCCAAAGGGGAAGGTCTATTAGGGGGAGCTGCAAAACTGAACCTTATAGAGTGATGGTCGGAGCATCTGACCGGTTCCACCACCAGGTCAGAGACCTCCAACCCCAAGAAGAACATCAGATACAGGGATTGACCCTGATAATGGGTTGCAGTGGTAACTTCCTGTGTGAAGCCCAACGAAATCATCAGTTGGAGGAAGTTCTGACCAAAAGATGGGAGTTCATTGTCGACCCAGGCATTGAAATCCCCCAGGACCAACCACCTGGAAGGTTCCAACACCATGTCGACCATGAAGTCTGCAACTTCCTGCAGGAAAACTTTCCCATCTCCAGGTGGACAGTAGATGAGAAGAATCCTGCAACCTACACCTGCACCCATGATACACTCAAAGGATCTGGTGGCCCCCACTGGAACCTCTACAAGGCCCAGTTCTGTCTTGAAACAGATGGCCACACCCCCACCCCTACGATCCAATCTCGGGCAGTGTATCACAGAGTACCTGGCTGGAACTGCTGACTCCAATACCAGACTGGCATTTTCGTCCAGCCAGATCTCGGTGATGCAAGCCAAATCAGATGTCTCAACAAGATCAGCAATTATTGCTGGGTATCATCTGCATAGCAGTGGAAACCCAGCCTGTATTGCCTAGTGATCCCACCCAGGTGTAGCACGTACAGTGCAAACAGCACTGGTGAGAGGACCAAACCATGGAGTACGCTACAGAGCAGGTGCTTCAGGAGTGATTAAAAATTTGCCATAATCATCCTCTGTGTCCTATCACTGAGGAAGGACTCAAGCCAGCTGATGAGAGTCCCGTTTAGTCCACAGTACTCCCTGAAGCAGTCCGACAACAGCCCATGGTCCACAGTGTCAAAAGCTGATGAGAGATCGAGGAGGATGAGAATTGACCATTCTCTGTCTCTTGCTCTGAAAGGATTATATATGCACTTTGACCTCTGTGAACTCCATACTGTTTCTAGACCTAAATACAGACTGGAAAGGGTCATAGATATCAAAGACCATGAGGTAAGCCTCAAGGTGTAACACCACCATCTTCTCAATGACTTTTCGAAATGGGAGGTTAGAGACAGGTCTATAACTCGCCATGTTGTCCAGATCCAGAGGGGATGCTTTCAGAAGATGCCTCACCAGCACACCTTTCAATGAGCTTGGAAAGGTCCCCTTCTTTGAGGGACAAAAAGTTGTACTCAACCTCGTCAAAAAGCTAAGAGAAGATCTTTCATTTTTCAGACCTTATTTTGAGGAACCCATCTTAGCCAGTTGTAAATATCCCATGCGAAGTCCAGGAAGAAAGTGTATAGAGAAATACCTCATTTTGCCCCCTTCTTAGGAATACACAGAATAGGTCAGCCCAACCTTGACTGGGTGTGAAAGGACCTTTTTCACAAATATTGGGGTCCAGCTATTGGATGTAAAGGTGGAGATTTTTAATCTAGATTTACATGTGATGTATTAATTGTAATATAAATTTATTTTAATTGTTAAACACTCTGAACTTGGAAAAGTGCTATATAAATAAAGTTCCTATCCTGTCCTATCCTATCCTACAAGAAGCAAGGGATTGTATACTGAAGTTTGCGCTGTGGCTTTGGGGGGCGGTGGGATGAGTCAGTGCAGTGGGAAGCCTTCTGGCACAGGGATAAAAGTGGCAAAAATTGGTTGAATCATTGCATTTGCTGGGGCTGCGAACCATGCAAATCCATACAAGGCCGTCATGCTGGTTTGCAGTTGTGGGAATGATCATACTAATCCATTTCGCTAATGAGATGATAATTTTGTGGTCAGCTGGCAATCCTGCAGTTGATTGACTGGGACAGTGGCCAAAATGTTTATGTGCCACTGCAGTGGTTTACATTTATTGGTGATAATGAGTGACTTGTGTGTTTTTGTTGTGCTGGTGACCTGGGTTCAATTCCCAGTAGGACACATTATTTCTTTCTCACTACAGTTTGTGCTGTACTATATAATAAATAGCTAGATACTGTATAGAGATAGATAGATAGTCAGACAGACAGACATTTTGTTTAGGGCATCTTTTTCAAAATCTAACTTCACAAAATAATACATACAGTACTGTAGGTATGGGTCAGTTTAAATGAAAAATTGTCTTATTGAGGAAAACCCTGTTTTTATGTAAGTAACAATGTAGCCCTAGATTTACCCAAAATATGAGTGTTTCTTTGGGGGGGGGGAATAAGTGAACAGAAAGCGGTTATCATGGGGAAAACATTATGATAAAACATTAGTTATCAACTTACCTTTTGGTGTGAAACCAGCACAGAGGATATGTCAGTGATCAAATAAGAATCTGCACAGCTTTACTTTATACTGTATATGTGCATGGTGTATACGTATGCACGTCTCAGTCTAAATATGTATGTGTAGTGTATACGTGTCCAAGTGTTCTTCCGTAAGTGTGTGTGTGTGTGTGGTGTGTATGTGTGTGCACACGTCTCTGACAAAGTATGTGTGTGTACTGCAAATGTGGGGAAAGTGTGTGTGTGTGTGTGTGTGTGTGTGTGTGTGTTATTCTGTCAGTCCTTTCCTGATGGGGTTCCTCAACTGATAAAATCCCAGAAGCCTTGGAGTGCTGTCAGTTGTGTCAACAGCAGCGGGAGAAAGCGGAAGAATTTCCTCCATCAGAGCATGTGCCTTTCCATTAATTCTGCTGCCTTGTCATTGGTTATCAAGCTGCTGTTACACAGTGCTGCCCCGCATGCACTCTGAATACTAAATCCACAACAAGAGCAGCTCTGCAGAGCACCTGGGAGCATCAGAATTCACTGCACCACTCATATGGAAGCCCCGCGGTCCCAGCAGCACTCCTCACAGCTTGGTAGAGGGGCAGGAGATGACACTGCATGCAGAGTCCACAGCAAGCTCATCAGATGTCGATCAGCCAGCAAAAAAGCAACAAGCATTTGTCAATGTCGTATATTCACCACTTGCATTGCTGTTGTACTGGGTCCTGCTTGTACACATTTTTACTATATATTTACCCACGATAGACAAGATGAGAAGGAATATGTCATTTGCAATGGGAGCCTAATTTTACAGTTTTATACTCCATTTACCCAGAATAGCAGAGGTGAGATGTCATATCTCATTTTTTAATGTGGTCCTGTTATTATAATGTATTTTTCTCAAACAGATAATTTAAGGTGCAACATCTCCTTTTCAGTGGGGTTCTGTGGTAGGGTCCTGTTTTTACACAGTTTTCTAATATATTTACCCAGAATAACCTAGATGAGATGGAATATCTCATTTCCAATGGAGTCCTGTTTATATATATATATATATATATATATCTTTTTTCTCTTGGAGCTCCGGGGACAGGCAAGCTGTGGCCCTCCCTCAGAGGATCTCAATCCGCCCTGCACACAAGGCTTCATTGAGCCTCCTCCAGTACCCCATTTTCTCGTTTTCTCCCCCGTTATCCCGGGGGACCCAGAGCATAGTTGCGCATGCACGTGGAGGCGCGCATGTACTCCGTGACTCTGGTGATGGACCCTCCCTCTTGGCCTAATGCCTGGCTCCTTACGGCTTGGCATTGCCACCTAGCCTCCACTAGGTGGCAGCCAAGAGCCAGGGAAACCTACGTCCCTCCCCAGGAGAGGAGAGCTGCCTTGCAGCTGCTCAATCCAGCTACTCACCCTCCCCCCTCCCTGAGTGACCTCTGGCGCCCCAGGCTTGTTCCCGAACCCTGGTCGCTGGCATGGGAGGAGGTAAGGTGTCCAGCACCTCAACCCTCCGCGCCACTGGGCCGGCCCTAATGGAGTTCTGTTTTGACACTTTTTTGTAGTGTATTTACCCAGTTCTGAGGCTAGCTTATTTTCAGTGGGATCTTGCTTTTCCCAATTTTTACACTCGATTTATCCAGATAGCACAGATGTGATGCAACATCTTGTTTTCAGTGGGGCCCTGCTTTTACCCAATTTTATAATTGGAGCTTCTAGGTTGGAGCTTCTGAAGAAGGACTGGTTGGTCCGAAAGCTAGAGCACTTTGTTCTTGTTGTTACATCTATGTTGGTCCATTAAAAGGTATCAAATCATTTGCTTCTGGACCAATTTTATAATGTATTTATCCAAGCTAGCCAAGCTGAAAGGTAAGTTACATTTTCAGTGGGGTCCAGCCTTGACAATATATTTTTCCCAGGATAGAGCAGCATAGATGCACAGTTCAGTGGCAGCTCTGCTGTACAGCGGTTCTGCTTTTTCACATTTTCACTAAATATTTACCCAGGATAGACTAGATGAGATACACTATCTCATTTTCAGTGGTGTCCTACTTTTACACATTTTTAGACTGTATTTACCCAGGATAGACCAGTGGAGAGGCAATATTTAATTTTCAGTGGGCTCCCACATTTTGACCCCAAATTTCCAGTGTTTTTTTTTTACCTGATGTTATGATCAAGACAGGTGGAATTTTTTAAATCCTATCCAAAAGACGATTTCACAGTGTGACTGCGAACACATGTTTCAAAGGGGATTTGAAAAATGACATGTGTCATATTCAGGAGGTAGGATAAATAAGGGATATGTTGAACATTAGGGAGCCAAAATCTGCAAAAATAAAGTTCAATGTGCCTGTGCAACTGGTTTTGTGCTTGTGTAACATAGATAATTTTTGTCTGTTTGCCTCTCTATCCATGGGATATACCACCTTGTAGGGGTACAAAGGCAAGGAACCCTATGGGAGGGTTCCACTCCTTGAGGTGCCTCGGAAGTGATTCCCTTGGCTAAAGGTACCTCAAGAAGAAGTCCACAGGACAGAGAGAGAGAGGCATGCTGCTGGAGGAGGAGGGGTGGATGGAGGGGCAAGAAAAAATGCTTGTGTGTGGCGTGAGGAGAGCAGTCCTTAAATTGGCTGAATGGTGGTGTGGCCAGTTGCACGGCCCCCTTTAACCACAGGCTGTAGCCTTCCAGTTTAAAGCGCCTGTGCAACTGATTTCATGCTTGTGTAATGTAGATAATCTTTGTCTGTTTGCCTCTCTATCCATGGGAGATACCACCCTGTAGGGGTATGAAAGCTACCCCTTGAGGTGCCGCAGGAGTGATTCCCTTGGTTAAAGGTACCTTAGGAAGAAGCCCACAGGAGAGAGAGGTGTGCCGATGGAGGGGTAAGAAAAAATGCTTGTACGTGGAGTGAGGAGAGCAGCCCTTAAATAGGCCGAATGGGGGTGTGGCCAGTTGCACCACCCCCTTGAACCACAGGTTGTAGCCTTCCAATTCAATGTGCCTGTGCAACTGGTTTCATGCTTGTGTAATGTAGATAATCTTTGGCTGTTTGCCTGTCTATCTGTGGAATATACCACCCTGTAGGGGTGCAAAGGCAAGGAGTGCCGCAGGAGTGATTCCCTTGGCTAAAGGTACCTTAGGAAGAAGCCCAAAATGAGTGTCAAGCAAAGCATACAAAGTACTGAAAACTCATCGGGGTCGAAGACCTGTATGTAGGTTGGTTCATAGTATGGGTTCAGTTGGTAGCATGGGTCAGTTGGTTGTATTGTTTGAGCAGAGTAGGTAGGAAACAACAGGTGAATAGTAACCTGCTCAGATGTCTGACTGTAAGGTGTGGAGGCCTGGCTTCCTAAGGAGAGAGAACAGCCAAAGGGTGAGAAGGGACAATTATGGGGCAGCCACCCAACTCCATCCAACAGCAGAAACCTAACTAAGTTATCAAGGGACTACAGCTATGCCTATCTAGTCTTATGACCATTGGCGCAGAGGAGAGGAACCCTCACTTTGAGGAGGAAACCTCTGGGGATCCAAAACCTTGGTCGCCTTCCCTCCAGGCTTTGGGCCAGTTTTGTTTGGTGATGGCTCTGCTACTGCAATTTAGTAGACCAATCCAGGGAAACTGCAATTTCAGGGAACACTCTCGCTCTATCCCTCTAATGGGAATGCCGTGGAGGGTTGCGAGCAAACTCTGCAACACTGGGGCATCTCGGTGCCAACCTCCAAGGGGGGAGGAGGAGAGTAAGGACTGCCAAGACACTCAGCCAGCCTACCAATCTAAGAACAAACCAGGTGAACCAGAGGCGGTTGTAGGGAGAATAGCTTTAAAGGGTGCCTCCAAACTCACTTGGGCAGCTAAAGGGGCCCTTCCCATGAGAGCCCCACCCCTTTGCTGCTGAAGTCTTTAATGATACATCGAGAAGTGCTGTCAGTATGGTTGACAACTGAAGGTCCACCCGGAGCAAGGACATTTCCAACTATGAGCCAGGTTAAAAGGACCCTGCTCCAAGCTTTGCATGCTCAAGATGTGGACTTTGGGGTGCAGAGAGAGACCACAGGCCACAGGGCTAACCCTGAGTCCTGGATATAATGGATACAGTCAGCATGTCTCCAAAATGTGGAGGATGTGAGTTCTAATGAGCATGGGACCCACGCTTGGGTCATGATGGATGATCGTAAACATGGGGAGACCAGTACAATGGTCAGAATGAGCACTGTGGACCCTCTCGTGGGTCTTGACTGGATGACAGCTGACAGGGAGAGACTTGTACATAGGTCTGGCTGAGCAATATGGACCCTCTCATAAGTCTAGGTAAGGCAAATAGCATTTTTCAACCACAGGAATGCATGCCAACCAACTCCATTAGGAAGCCAAAGTGGGAGGGAATTGAATTGTATGTTATCAGTAAGAGAGCAGCAAGGCTGGGTGAAGCCCAGGTCCGATGGTTGGAGAAGAGGTGGCTGTGAAGCCGGTTAGGTAGGAGAAGGATGAAAAGCCAGTATGGTAGGAAGTGCAGTACAAAGCAAGTAAACATGATATGCTGCCAGACTTGGAAGGGGATGAGCATTGCTCGTAGTGCAAGGGACAGGAAGGCTGGGATGACTGTGTAAACCAGGTACATAATATTAGGAAAGGGATGGTAGAAGGCTGGGTAGAGCCAGAAGCCCTTAGGTAGAGAGTTGCCTGGAATCTCTGGTTGTGTAGTACCATAAAGGCTGTACGGAGCAGCAGGAGGAGGCCGGGTGAGCCAGGGGCTTATACAATACATGACAAATAGGAAGCTGCTCCCGCTGTCTGGGGCTGCAATGCCCGCTGTGACTCCTCAGTCCCCTGCCATAGGAAAAACAAAGAAGCCACGAACATGATGCCACGACACCAAGCAGCTAATGAAATAAGTTAAATACATGCCAGCCATGAAAGCAGGATTAGGTTATCATCAGAAACAGACTGCTGTGGGTTTGGTAAAAATGGGAGTAGCAATAAATGACAAATACACGAGCCTAAATAACACAAACATAGACGTGAGGAGTAATGCAGTAGGGTAGGACACTGCTGGAGCCGGCAGGGGGATGAGACAGAGCAATAGCTGCTGAGGGGAACAGGTACTAAAGACAGGTGCAAACAATTAAGGTGATGAGCACAGGGACTACAGCAGGGAAACAGCAACTGGAACCGAGAGCACACAGGTACCTAGTACAGAGAAAGAGAGATTGCTGAAATATGATAAATGAACTGAGAGCTTGATTAGCAATGCAACTAAATATAACAATGCAAACAGAGGGGCACTAGCGTACCAGAAAAGTCCAAAAAGCAAACAAAGCAAACAGGACCACAGAAGCAGTAGGGAGAACAAACAACTGAGACAGAAGCACAGACTGCAGCCATAGGCAAAACACAGACCAAGAAGCAGGAGGCAAAGGCAAAATTTACTGACCCAGAAGCAGGAGGCGTATAAACCAGGCAGGGAGTCTAGCACAACCAGCAGATTCCAACAGGAGGGAAGGGAGGAGACAAACACAGCAGGGGGGGCAGGGCTCAGGGAAAGAGTGGGCCTGGAGAGAGGATGGACAGAGCCTCCAGCTGCAAGGAAAAAATGCTTGTGTGTGGAGTGAGGAGAGCAGCCCTTAAATAGGCCAAATGGGGGTGTGTGACCATTTGCACTGCCCCCTTGAACCACAGGCTGTAGCTTTCCAGTTATGAGTAAAAACTGGAACAATACTTCGTTTCTCCATAACTTAGTTGTTTTTTCATATTTTGACTCCAAATTTCCAACATTGTCTTTTTATGACCCCTCCTTCTGAACATACTGGCCGATACGTCACTTTAAAACCACAAGTGCGAAAAAAACATTTTGGCCATGATTTGAAGAACACTTCTCATGTTCATGAGGGGATGTGAAAAAATGGGTATGGTGACAATTTGGGGTCAAAATATTTTAAATATTACCAAAGTTAAGTGCGAGCATTGAAAATTGTCAACATACTTTCATGACGTCATCATTTTTTAATATAACGACCCAACATTTTCAACCCCACCTCATAAATCTGGTAGGTGAACATTTTCAAATCCTGCTGGAAAGGTGATTTTGTGGTGTGACTGAGAAATCACCTTTCAGGCCAAATCTGAAGAATTTCACTGCCCTTATTCATGAGGTGGGGTCCCAAAAAAAGCTATGTTGAAAATCTGGGGGACAAATATTAAAAAATGACAAAGTTCTGAGTACAAGTTCAAAGCACAATGAAATACATTGAACCGCGTACCTGATTTCCACAATTCCCAGTCCAGAATTGAAGAGTGAAGACATGTCTCAGGTTCAGAAAGCATCGGACTTCCAGCACATAAGTAAGTGGTGGGGGGTGGAGGGCTGGTAGGTGCTGAGTGGGGGGTTGGGTAACAGTGGCAGAGGGCAGTGACAACAGACATTGATGCACTGTTTTCTTTTTTACAGGGTATATAAAAATTAAACAAAAGACTTCAAGGGATGGTTTTCTTTATTTCAGGTACTGACACTGGGGACTGGGCACCCCAGTGTCAGATTAACTTCTATGGGCATGGTAAATGACAGGGAAGTGGAAGAGATACTTGGCAGAGGGTGGGATTACAGGAATTAAAAAAACATAAGAAAGACTACGAGATGGTTTCTTTATTTCAGGTACTGACACTGGGGATTGAGCACCGCAGTGTTGCTGTTATGTTTGGCGGCACCAGAGGTGGGCTCCGTTGTGTTGCACAGTGAAAATAGGTGGGTTGGGGGGTACCAGTCGACACTGGGGATTGGGCACCCTGGTGTTGGAAAATTAAAAAGGAAGGGGGAAGCAATGGGAGGTGTGAGGGATACTTGGCAGAGGGTGGTAGGGATTGTTTTTATGTTGGGAGGGGAGGACCACAGCAGGCTGATCGTGGCGCTGATCGGCTCTGCTTGCTAGGCAGTTGTGTGCAGATCAAAGGAAAGAAACACCTTATAATTCAGGCAGCTCTTTTCCTTGAACTTCATGCAGTTTCTGCCCAGCAAGCCCAGAAGAGTAGCATGATCAGCCTGACTGATGACTGGTCTGACACTGTCGAGCACCTTAAAGACTACTCTGCATTAAATATGAAAATGGGCCTCAGCTCAGCATACTTACCCAGTTAACAAAGTAATAAGTAAATAAAATAAACCAACATTTATTTATTTGCACATTCAGAAAATACCTTTGAGTATAAACTCTTTTACAAAGGTTCCACGTCAAAACAGTGAACAAAGTTACAGACTTAAGGTTACAACAATTGCACAAAACACTTGGCAAGGTAAGAGCACTTTGACAATGGGTAAAAAAGAAATATATAGTGCATTTACAGTTCAAGAAAATTAGCTATAAGACTTAATTTGTCACATAGAGCGGCCCCGGGGAGCCTTGTCAGCAATAGCATAAGAGCACATTAACATACTTCTCAAAATCTACTATCATAGCAAGGTGTTTGTTTTGCGCACGCACGAACATTGTACAGCAGTCCTGGACCACAGTGTAGCCACTGTAAATGCAGCATGGCATTGCAGTATTCCTATGAGGTATAGGATACCTGCTGTAGGATATCCAGGTTCAGGAAATGACCTCGGCTCTCTCGCTAACCAGGCCAATGAAAAGTGGGCCAGAATACAGTACATCTCAACTGAGTACCACTCCATAGGAGACCCAGGTTCAGGAAATGACCTCAGCTCTCTCGCTAACCAGGCCAATGAAAGGTGGGCCAGAATACAGTAGATCTCAATTGAGTACCACTCCATAGGAGACCCAGGTTCAGGAAATGACTTCAGCTCTCTCACTAACCAGTCCAATGAAAAGTGGGCCAGAATATAGTACATCTCAATTGAGTACCACTCCATAGGAGACCCAGGTTCAGGAAATGACCTCAGCTCTCTCGCTAACCAGGCCAATGAAAGGTGGGCCAGAATACAGTACATCTCAATTGAGTACCACTCCATAGGAGACCCAGGTTCAGGAAATGACCTCAGCTCTCTCGCTAACTAGGCCAATGAAAGATGGGCCAGAATACAGTACATCACTCTTGAGTACCACTCCGTAGGAGAACCAGGTTCAGGAAATGACCTCAGCTTTCTTGCTAACTAGGCCAATGAAAGGTGGGCAGAATACAGTACATTGCTCTTGAGTACCACTCCAACTGGCTTATCAGAGGGAGTTGCTGAGGTAATCAGGACTTGGTAGGGCCTCAGAGCTGCTACATCTTTGCTCCCAAAGATTGGGAGTATGACATGGCTGGAGAGATCTGAACATGGCACAGGAAACCCATGAAGAAATAAGAGTTGGCTAAAGCCGCAACAGCTGTTTTCTCTTGGCATTAGCTTAATGTCTAAGGTTGTATTGCATTTGTGGTTTGCTGTAATACAGTACAAACTTGCACAGCAAGGTAATGTAGAAGCAGTCATTGTTATCTCTAGCAAGGCTTTAGCAGTGTCAGCAGTCTTGAATGCTGTGAGGTCCCCACACACACACACACTACATTTGGATATTAGTCAAAACAAAAGGGACAAAGCTGGTCCAGTGGTGCTGAGGATTGAGGCGTTGGACACCACACCTCGTGCCATGCCAGCGACCCTGGTTCAGGAATGGATTCGGGTCATTCAGGGGTCATCCGGGGCGAGGAAGGATTGAGTGTACAACAGTTCTCCTTCCTCGGGGGAGGGGGACAACACAGCGCACTGTTGACTGACACCCAGCGGAGGTTGGGGGTCAGCACAGGCATGCTGCTTAGAATGTGGTGGACCCACACACAGGGCATAAGACTGCCCACATGGAGGCATAGGCAATTGCCTTGCCCATTGCATGTGTGTGGGTCCAGGGAGAGAACTGGAGGAAAACACCTCACAGCAGTAGGATGGTGACCAACCCCTACCCCCGCAGGCACCGCACTGGTGGACGGGCAGCCATTCCAAGCCATGAACGGCTAAGATAGGTTCCCAGAGGAGCCGGGTGATGGGGCTGGGAGGGTCGGTAGGATGGGGGCTGCTGTGGGGAGATCGGGAGTAGAATCTAAAATAAAATTAAAAAAAGGGATAGCGATCAGCACAGACCCTCCTCTCACCCATTTGGCCAACCATCATTTGAATGAATGGGAGGTAGTGCACACTCAGAGTAATAAATTAATTGCTATGAGTGCATGCTACCATTCATTCAGATGGCACATGGCTGAGGTGATGAGAGAAGGTGGTGTACAGTGAAGCTTCTCAGTCTCCATCAATCCAGCTGGTGAGTAGTTACTCCATTCGCTTGGAACTTAAACACCAAGCAAACTGACTGATCCAAATGCTCCCAGCATGGCAGGTAGCGAGGTGCAAAAACACAAGGACAAAACATGTATACACTAGAGCTGGTGTCTCACTGGGATTGCATCATGGCTTTTTCAGACCTGCTGTACTTGCTAAGTGCAACAACCCAGCTATCCTCCTACCCCTGCCCCAAGAAAAGAAGATTTTATTTTCCATATAGGTGTTTTTCCTCCCTGTGGCAGGACAGGCGCTGCATCAGCCACTGTTCCCGCCCACCGCAGCCATCTCCAACCACCTCTGAAGTCAGAGGCCATTTCCTGCATAGGTTACCCCCACACAGCGGGCCAGGAGGGAAGGGCCTCCCCCCCCCGTTGCTTATCTTGAAGTGCCCGGACCCAGAGTGGTGGAGCGGCCGGATGAACAAGGATTCATGAAGCCTGTCCTCCACTTTTTTCTCCTTTTTCTCCCCTGGCCAATCACGAGCGTGTAATGAGCACATTGTGTGCGCTCTGCCTCCACAGAGATGCCCCCAGTGCTCTGAACGTGGGGCCTTCCCCTAGATTTGTCCCACCCACACCTCCTACTGGATTCCTCCAGGTGGTGGTTTAACAGCGAGCTACAGAGCCCCCCCAAAGACGGGGAGGCTGTCCTGGATACTCGACCCTCCCTCCCTCCCCTCCCCTGGCCAAGCCCCGGCAAACCAAGTCTATTCCTGAACCCAGGTCACCGGCGTGGTAGGAGGTAAGGAGCTTTACAGCACCTCAGCTATCCATGCCACTGGGCTGGCTCTGAAAAGAAGATATTAATGTAGCCCTGGTGCCATCTAACAAGAGGGCTACTACCTCTGCCTTGTTGGCCAGACAAGGTTGAGGGGCCTGGGATCCTAGTTTGCTGTTACCTGTGGTTCTTTCCCAAGATGAACAATATAAAGTGCGGTGCCTCCACCCAGAGTACAATTTAAGTGGGTATGATTTTTACCAGTACAACTCCTTGGGATGCTGTACCAAACCACCTCCCCACACAGTCACCCCAGACATGGATACCAGAACTGAAACCCCCAAATTGTAACACTTTAAATTTTTTGACTTTAGCTAATAATATGCTCACCAAATCAGCCTCTTGACTCAGAATTGTTTCAAAACAGTTAACATCATATTTATTTACATGGGGAGGATTATAGGAAGGGGAGAATGGATTATTGGTTAAGCAAAACATTTAGTAAAGCTGCATTTAGAGAGTAGCATTTTCAAACAAACCATTTCCCTTTTGGATTCAGCCCATATTTTGATGCTTGCAGCACCAACCCTCTATCTAGCTAACTGCTACAGGTATTAAATTGTCACAAACCCAAACTGGTACCAGTTTACCCCCTTTGTCCACTGACCGGCTACACAAGTGCTTGTTGCAGGCCCATGGTACAGCTGGTTGGCCGGCTTTGGTGTGCTTGCTTTAAATATAGGACAAAGTATGGGGAGAAGTGTGTTACGAGAATTTAACACACACCCGAGTTGTTGGATGGCACATAAACCCCGAGGGCAAAGCCCTCGGGGTTTTATGAGTGCCATCCAACTAGCGAAAAATTATAATTCGAGGATTTGTTTCTACTCTCCCCATATTTATTAATATATAATTGAAGGGCTCGTTTTAAATAAACAAGCGCCGAGCTTCCAACTGTCCTTGTTTCCAAAAGTACTGGCGAAAACACTAACTTCTCTGCATTACCTCAGTTTACCAGTGAGCCTAGAAGCACAAGAGTGTGTTTGGGATGGAGGTAAT
The DNA here is from genome assembly GCA_016271365.2 of Neoceratodus forsteri. Lineage (NCBI taxonomy): Eukaryota > Metazoa > Chordata > Ceratodontiformes > Ceratodontidae > Neoceratodus > Neoceratodus forsteri. Next base: position 130,944,403 of record CM028129.1, on the reverse strand, counting down.
GCAGATAATAAAGTGTTTTCTCGTCGGTACTGTTTGCGGAAACGGGGACAGTTGGAAAGCTCCAGCTGTTTGTTACTTGTCTCGAGTGCGTTGGTATAGAAAGGGAGCGCGTGAATGCCGTAACACCTACTCAGGTGTTACGGTATTTAACACACGGTTTTGTCTATGGCAAAACACGGAGACCGTTAATTATATCAAATTAACTTTCTGCGCACTTGTTAACTACTTTAAGCTTTTTACTATGCCATGGGACACAAACTCGAATTACCTTTATACATCCCCTAATGCAGGGCAATTCCCGCATTTACTCATGGTTCTGTGAATCAGTTTCTGGTGGCACTCACCGAAGCTCTGGGGTGGATGGAACAGCAGAACCTGGGAATCATTTGCTTATAAGACTTGAGGCAGGGGGCAAGGATGCTGGGGACTGGATCTTTCACTTGATTGAAGGACTTGGAGTTTGTCCGCTTCAGCCTGTTCAGGTCCATTGCAGAGCTCCCTCACAAAGCCCATCAAACTACAGACCTGGGAGTGGCTCCACAGCCCGACTCCCTCACAGATCATGGGTGCCATAGCTCCCCCAGCATGCACCGGTGGCTCCCTGTTGCCAGCAGACCCCACTTGGCAGGGGTTAGCAAGTTCCTCACCTGACTCTTGAGTTAAGCTGGAAATCTTCTGGTTTCTCTTTCAACAAAAAGCAGCTATGCTGTGCAGCCAGAACAGTTCATTCAACTTTCCTGATTTCCAGGACCCTTGGGCAACAGATTCCATACTCCAACGCCACAGCAACTCTTTCTTTCCTCAGCTGGATTTCAACAGCAGAAACTGGTCCCTGAAGCATGGGGCACCTGTTCACCTCTTTGCTTTTACAGTCTCTTCAATTCGAAACAGCAGCCACTTTTGCTCTGGCTCACACACCGTTTCCAGCAAGTCTCTTTCTCAGATTAAGAGTTTCTCTCAGTCCCTCTGATACAGGCACATTCTCTACCTCACTGTGCAGTTGCTAATGGGTGCAGAAGAGGCTCTCTCTTCAACCTTTCCAAACTATCTGGTATTGCTGGCCCAGCCTCTGTGGATTGGGAGACTCCCATACCCAGTGTCCATACACCAAACCAGTCCATTTTCCATAATCCATTTTCCAAAACCAGAACCATTTCTTGAACCTTTTGTCCTTCCCTTTTCTGTTCAGGCGCTGTGTCATACCACGGTCAGACAGATCCTTTTCCTTTGCACAAACCTTCCAACTTTGTGCCTTACCGCTGTGGTGTAGATGAAAATTCAGACTTTCCTTCCTACGGGCTCCACAGCCCCCAAGAAGATCTCCATCTTCCCTTTAATTCCAGTCGACCTTTTCCTTGGGAAACCTTCACCGTTGTGGTGTAGTTTCTTACCACAGCAGCCTGTGGCAAGACCCAGCCTGCAGCTCTCTATCTCTCAGCAGAGCTGTGAAAGCAATGTCCATTAACACTCTCCTCCAACATGGGGAAAGGCATGACCAGGACCTGGGGGACAAGTGGCTGGCAACCCCCTGTCAAGCCCTTTCCCAGCCTTGTAGCCCCATCTCCCTATGGAGGGGCTTCCGCCAAACTGACCCAGAACCAGACAGTCTTTGCATTTTGTGAGCTCTCAGGCAGCTCCCCATTGGCTGAAACTACTGTCCTTTTCAAAAATTAATATGTATGAGGCTCCCTCGACACCTGTTTGGCTGTGGAAAAAGATGCCTAAACTTTCCCTAGCTACCCCCCCCCCCCCCCCCCCAAAGTCCTTTCAACAGTCCCACAGTCTTCCTGGCAAATCCTGGCACTCCAGTTGACTGAATTGTGGTCACATGGCTGCAAGTACTGTATGTCTGCTGGCAAAACAGTCCCAGCACAGTCCACACAAAATTTCCTCTTTATCCCCATGGTGCAGCCAAACCATTTAATTTTATCTAATTATTGCCCCACAGTTTCAAAGCATCCTCTTTCTTCTGCTGATCGCCGGCAGCATTTAACATTCATATTGGTCCCCACGCTTGTCGCTGCTGCTATTCTGGACTGTCCCCAGTTAGCTCATACACAGTCCCACTGAAGTCCATTTAGTGTTCCCCTTCTCTGTCCAGCTGCAGCCCAAAATACACATTTATATTTATTTAATACCATACAGCCTTGTAGCAGCTTTTGAGCCCTGCAAAATAATCCCACAAGTTATTATTTTAAGTAAACACCTCACCTGTCGCTCGTGCCTAAATCCACTGCCTCCCCCAGGCACTGGACAGGCTTAACTCATTACTATACATGCTGCCTCATGAATATTAATGAAGTGACCGCTTGTTCTTTTAGCATTCTCAGCTCTCTTTTCAAAATACTTTTGTGGCTCTTCACCCTCCTCCTCTGGGTTTCTGGTCCTCATTTACATTAGCTTAATACTAGGACTGGGACCACTGGATAGGCGCTCACTCAGCCGTAAGAATGGCCCAAGACAGTATGCACTTCTGCACATGCGCGGATCGCTGGCCCTGCACTGGAGTGCAAGACAGGGCGGGGGCTCCATGTTTTGCCTTTTGCGTCCCCATTTTGAGCCAAAAACACCACAGGGGCCAAAGGGAGGATCAAAGGGCACCACAGAACCACTAGCAGGACCAAGGACCAGAGAGGGAAAAACAGGAAAACGGGGCTGCCTCAAGGGCCAACAGGTAAGCCCCAAAGGGGGTTACATTAATAACACCCCACTCCTTGCTCACCCACTCAGCACCCACCTCCCACCCCCAGCCACAAAAAAGATAAAAAAAAAATCCTTTCCCCATCCACTCAGCACCCACCACCCTCCACACCGCCATGCCAAAATGGTACCTACCAAGACGATATGGTAAAGGGGGGATGGCGACTAGAACAGACCCTTTGTCACCACTTCAGCCAGCCACCAACTGAATGAATCGGCATGGATGCTTATGGTAACCGATTGCTATAAGCACATGCTCCCATTCATCCAGACAGCGAAGACTGCAAGAAGTGTCACTTCACTAGTGTTTCATCTAGTGAAGACTCTGTGGCACTTTACAGTGGACTGTTTTTACTTCTACCACCCTCTTGTAGTATCCAAAGCACCCTCCCCCCAACTCAGTCCTACACGGGTTAAATACATAACCCCTTCCCCACCCACTGAGTGACACCCACACCACCCTCCTAACCCTCCCAGCCCTAGCAGAAAAGTTAATCAGAACCCTTCCCCCAGCCACTCACATAACCTAACCCCATTCCCAACCCCCTCTGCTCCTGGTCAGATTAATCCAATACACCCGCCCATCCACATAGCACCCATTCACCCTTCATCCCATCACACTCCATGAAAAAAGAATACATTTGAAGAGAAGGATGGTGACCAGCACACACATCCCTCTTGCCACCTCTGCCAGTCACCATCTCAATAAATAGGAGCATGTACTCATATTTAAAACAGCTGATTATTATGATGTTAAGGTACAGCATAGCGGGGCCGCTACCAAACAGGTGACCTGGTTCTGGGGACAAACTCGGGAGCCTGCATCTGGGCTGTGAGGTGCTGCCTTTAACATAGTGTAGTCAGTATAAAGGTATTCTAGCATGGCCAGTGTAGTTTAAAATGAGATGGTGTACCTGGTGCAAAAATAGTACCATCACTAAATGTTTATTTTATTTATTTATTGAAAACTTCAGAGATTACCTTTGAGCACAAGTGCTCATTTACAAAGGTTCCATGAAAACATTACAAGTACAATTAGCAGTTCCAGAGGAAATGCAGTCAAGCCAGATTCAAAGCACTTAAGACAGAACAACTACATACAGTTTTATTTATTAATCTTTGGTGACCAAGTAAGACCCACTAGGCACAACTGCCTGTTTTCAGGGGCAACCTGGAAGCACTGGGAAGGTTAAGTAACTTTGTCAGAGCCACGCAGCATGCAAGTGCTGGCTGTGGGAATCAAACCCAGGTCTACTGGATGTACCAAGCTCATTCACAGCTCGTTACCCTAACCTCTCTAGGCCATACTGCCAACCCCCCCCAATCTGTTTTTGAAAAATCCATACAGATGGTTGTATAAAAAGTCAGAGGTTATGTACAGAGAGAAACCGAATGGAAACTGTTTAATGGTTACAACTGCACTGGACTGCAAAGGTAGACCACAAAGAGTTCTTAAACTGATTAAACTTGGGGAGATTCAGTAGTGTATCAAGCAGTTCATTTAGCCAGTTATCGACCCCGACAGCAAATGACCACTTGCCCAGCTGAATACACTGGAAAGGAGGCTTAAGGGCATTCCTAGCCATGTTCCTGGTGTTGTACTGGTTGGAGATGGTGTGAAAGCAATTTATTTTATTTATTTGAATTTTGGTAACTGGGTAAGCCCACTGAGACAGAATGTCCCTTTTTCAGGGGGGACCCGGGGGTAAAGGGAGGTACATAGTAACAATACATATTAGCAACATGATAAATGCACAATAGCACTTTCACAATATTTGGTAACACAATACGTGTGTGTGTATATATATATATATATATATATATATTTAATATAGAGGCGCGGTCGCACCACTATATTTAGGGTTGAGATGTCACTTCTGTGTTAAAGTCAAAAGTGTGTGCGTTATCAACTTTGGATCCATTCATAAGGATTTGCCTGAAATTTGGTACAGGGGCATGATAGATCTCTTGATTTTGCCAAATTTCATTTTGGTCGGGATTCTACGGTCTTTTGTGCACGAAACTTGATAAATGCAAAATTATCCAGTTTTGGAGGCAGTTTTTTGGGATATTGTCCATGGAGCAGCGTGGTCATTGTGTAGTGTGCCACTCTGTGACATGGCTTGTTTGAAAGAGCTTTACAGGCCGAACATGCCACTTTTTGTTTGGTGAAAAAATATTGAGGCATTCAAAAGTTATAGCACTTTTAAGTTCCCATTATAAGTCAATGGGAAAATATATGTGATTATTTTGCGAACAAAGAATGGGGTTTTGGCCATCTGGTCCCCTCCTTGTGATCAAAGAATTTGCAGGCTCACAATCAAAGATTCTTTGATCCCGAGGGAGGGATTAGATGGCCAGATTTGGAGGGACCAGATAGCCCAATTTTAACATCTTTAAAATTAAATATCTCAAAAACGCTTTGGTCTTTTAGCTTGAAATTTGGAGGGTGTTTAGGGGATGTCCTGTAGATGTGAATTATGGTGCTTAGGTATCAGAAAATACATTTGTTGTGGAGGTATGGCGTGGTGCAGTTTACATTTTGCAGACAGCGTTTTGTATTGTGGTAGTGGCTTGAAATTTATAGGGTAGCTAGCCTTATTGCCATGGACATACCTTTCAGTTGTTAGGTGTGTAAAATGTAAATAGGTATGGAATTCTGCCATTCTGACCAATGAAAATCTCAAACTTTAAAATGTTATATCTCGGACACAGTTTGGTCTTTTAAATTGAAATTTGCAGAGTGTTGAGGGGATGTCCTATACATGGGAATTATGGTATTTAGGTGTTGGAAAATTAGGTTGCAGCAGAGATATTGCGTGATGCACTTTACATTTAGCGTACAACGTTTTGCATTGTGGTAGGCACTTTTAATGTTAAATCTCACATTTTGCATATTAATAACTTTGCAACCATTCAACGGATTTGCACAATATTTTGGAATGCACAATCTGGTGAGGTAGATCTCTTGATTTACCAAATTTCGTTTCAGTCAGACATACATTTTTTTCACCACTTTTGCACATTTTTTGTCTGTGGCACCGTGTGGACACTGTGTGGGCTATTGGTCCGAAACCTGGGACATAGAAAGAGCTTGGGCCAAGGAGCATGCCACTTTTTGTTTGCTGAAAAAATATTAATCTGTTCAAAAGTTATTACAATTTGAAATTCCTATTATACCCTATGGGAAAATGTATGAAAGACCAGATGGCCCAAACTAAGATGACCATATCTCAATAACAGTTTGGTCTTCTTCTTGAAATTTCCAGGGCTTTGAGGGGATGTCATAGAGATGTGAACTATGCTATTTAGGTGTTGGGGAAATAATTTGTTGCAGAAATATTCAATGGCATAATTGACATTTTTCCCATAGGATTACATTGCAGTCTGTGTCATGACTTTCGGCACCATTATCTCGGAAACGAAGTGAGATACAGACTTTTTGTTACAAATGGTATAGATTACTTTCAAGTGATCTAGCCACTAGAAAAAGATTTGACATTGTAGAGTAAGTCTGCAGTGGAATTTTGTTTGTACGTTGCACGGTTCATGAGATATTGTGAAAGTACTGTCACAAGGGTTGAAAGAGTGCCTGTCCAGTGCTTTTTGGTGCCCATAGCTTGGAAACGACAAGATATGGGTATGGTCAACTATCATGGTTACAATGATGCTAGAATTTTTTTTCTAGCTCTTACGGTTCCCAAGATATGCGCAAATTACTGTTACAAGGGTTTGGTGCCCTATAGTGCTGCTGCATGGCTCTGTAGCTTTGCATAAGTGGGAGTGTGGGCCCAGATGCATATTGTTATGGAAAAATAGGCAACTTTGTGGGAACTGGGCTCTGCACTCCCACCAATACATGTTTTTTACTACTTATATTAAATTTTTTCAAAAAGTAAAGACATTCTATGCAAAAAACTGTGTTAATACTTCATTTAGGGTTAAAGCAAAAAAAGTCAGGAAATGAGACATTAGGGTTGAACCCCTAACCCCCCTCACACACCACCCCAATCCTCCACAGTCTGACAGATTACTGTGGCTTATGAATATGATTACAAATGGAATGGGGTGACATTTAGGCCTCACAACCCCAATGACACACCCGTCAGCTGTCAATCTTGGGATGATGTACGGGTCAATGAGCGAGGAGGATGGGGCAACCCTAAAGGTCTCGTTTCCTGACTTTTTGTGTTTTAACCCTAAATGATGCATCAACTAAGTTTTTTGCATAGAATATATAATAAGGTTAAAGGGTGAAACTTTGCACCTTAATAACTTTGCCACCATTCAATGGAGTTGCTTGACATTTGGTATGCATGATTGGGCTTCATAGATCTTGGTATCTGCTAACTCTCGTACTGGTTGGATGTACAGCTGCGGAGTTATTAAGTGACAACCAAAAGTGCAATTACGTTTTTTTTTGCAAATTCTTTGCTCTCACCTACAGGTCGCACGGTTTGTGTGACCAATCCAAAAACTTCAGGGAATGTGCGGCTGGGGACCCCGACGTGCCTTTTGAAGATTCCGTGAAAAAATATTAAACGGTTCAAAAGTTATTCAAAATACAAGTTCCCATTATAAGTCAATGGGAAAAGTTAACAAAAAGTTCAAAAGTGTTGCAAATGCACTTTTTAGTGTTGCAAATGGCCCGAGTAGCGTCACAAATCCACCATTTTTTTTCAGTTAGTGATCAGAAAAATGCTTGCCATTTAAAACTGAGACCCTCTAGGCACACAATTCTTTCTGTGTTCACCTAGTCGGACCCTGAGGATACTAGCCATGTCTTTATTTTGGGGATAAACACCACAGAAATATGTTTTTCAAATTTTTGGAAACAGCAGTATCACAAAGTAACGTCTCATGCACGACTCTTTCACAAATTTTTGTGAAAAGGGTCGCAAATTGCGACACTACTTTTCCAGACTATGGCCAAAATGACAGGAGTTCTTTGCCACCCTGCTGCAAAAGAACCGTTTGGTCTTTTGCTCTGAAATGTGGAGTGAAGACAGCCAGCATCTCACAGATGTGAATTCTGGTGGTTTGGTGAAAAAATATTGCATGGCTGTCAAGTTACGGTACTCCAAAGTTGACATTTTTTCCCATAGACTAACATGGTGGCGTACGCCTCGCATTTTGGGGCTCGTATTTCGAAAACGGTGCAAGATACGGAATTTTCATCATGACAGTGCATAGCCCTATGGGCTACGTGTTTAGTAAAACTGTAGCCAGGAAAATCATGAATCATATTTACTGAGATATAAGCAATTTAGTATTCCAACACCTCATTTTCGGCTCCGAGGCCCGTTGTTATGCAAACATTCTTTGAAGATGCTGTGTTTCTCTATGCAGCTGTTGGGGAAAAACAGGGTATGCACTTATGTTAATGTTACAGTTACTGTTTCCACTTGCATTTATGTACCCATTTGCATTACCGTTCCCGTGTACTCACCGTATGCGTTACCCTTTGCATTCTCGTTTGTGCTTGCGTTTGCGTTAATATTACCATTTGCGTTTCCACTACTGTTTGTGTTTGCGTTTCAGATTGTGTCACTGTGTGCATTGCCATTTGTGTTTACAGCAGCCCTTTCATTTGCATTTGTCTTTCGTTTTGCATCTTCGTTGCTGTTACTTTTACCATTTGTGTTTCCTATTGCGTTACTATGCCCGTACGCATTATGGTTTGCGTTTCCATATGTGCTTGCATTTCCTTTTGTGTTTCTGTTTCCTTTGGTGTTATTGTTGCTGTTACCATTACCATTTACATTTACTATTGTGGTAATGTGACCGTCGTATTACGTTTGGGTTTATGTACACATTTGCATTAGCATTTGCGTTTCTGTTTCCTTTAGCGTTATTGTTCATGTTAACTTTTCCATTTGTGTTTACAATTGCGGTACCATGCCCGTACACATTAAGGTTCGTGTTTACATACGCGCCTCCATTTGCATTTTCATTTCTGTTACCTTTGGCATTCTTCTTGTTGTGACATTTAACATTTGCGTTTACAGTACCGGTGCCGTCACTGTGCACGTTACCAGTTGCGTTTTCATTCACGCTTGTGTGTCCTTTTGCATCACTGTTCTCTTCGGCATCACTTTATGCTTGCATTTCTATTAACATTTGCTTTACCATTTATGTTTGCTTTACCATGTGCATAACTGTTGCCGCTTGTGTTTGCTTTGCAGTTCCTGTTACTATGTAACAAAACATCACGCAGTGGGCCCCGTGCTCCCACCACCGCATTCCATTCACTATTTATCATCCTAATTCTCAAAAAGAAGGGAAATTAGAGGCAAAGAACTCCATTTAATGTATCAGTTATGGTTGTTCCACAGTGACAAAAGTGAGGAAATTCGGTGTTAGGGTTGAAAGCCCCCCCTTGGACCCCCCAGCCCACCTCCGCAACCGGCATCGGGGTGTGCATTGGGGTCATCAGTCCTAACTCTCACCCCATTCTCCTATACCTCTGCTTCTTTACACATGTGATGAGGTGAGAGTTAGGGCCGACGACCCCAATGCGCGCGATGCCAGTTCGAGGGTGAACAAGCGACAAGAGGGCCTCAACCCAACGACTTCTCACCTCGTCACTTTGTCACTGTGGAACAACCCTAACTGATGCAGTAAATGGAGTTTTTTGCCTCTAATATATATACACACACACATACATACATGTACATGATTCAAGATGCAGGTACAGTATTTACAGTGTTATACAGAATGAGTAAGTATGGTGGAGTCTTAACTGCGATAACTAATCTAGGTGCAAGGACAGAGGTTTTTAAGGCTAACAATCATTATAAAATCGTAGGTAATTCATAACAACTGTACTTGGTCAAAATATGATGAAAGGCAGGGTTAGAAGAAGAGGAGAGTAAGGAGAGAGACAGCGATATTGAGGGTTGAGAGAGAGCTCTGAGAGGGACGGGAAGAGGGAATAGAGAGAGGTTAGGTTGTAGGAGGAGGCATTAATGGTGGCTGCCATTGCAGATAGGTGACAAGGAGAGATTCCTTATACTGTTGTTTGAATATGGGGAGAGACTTGCTTGCGAGTACTGATTGTGGGAGGTTGTTCCATTTTTGAGATGCCGTGAAGTAGAAAATTTGTTAAAGCACGGGGCGTTAGGCCCAGGAGCATCTTTTTGTCTAGCAAACATGTCTGGAGCTTTATTCTGCTGGGTAAAGGCAGCCAGTGAGTGAGAGCAGAAAGAGAATAACTATGAGTACATTTATCTGCCTGAGTACAAAGCGGCATGCATTATTACAGATCAGCTTAACTCTGTTCAGCACCGTGTCACAGGAAGCAGCATAGACAGGGAGGCCATAATCTATAAGTGACAGAATGGAGCTGGCCACTATAAGATGGCTAGGATCCCCAGTGAGATTGTTCCAGTTACAGTACAGGGCACCCAGTCTTCTGTTAGCTATGGTCACCAAATTGTCAATATGGGGGCAACAGATAAGGTGTCATCCAGAGTTACTCAAGGTATTTGAAGGTCTTCACCTGTGCAAGGTTTTGCCCTTGACCATTTCAGAAGACTAACGTGGAATCTTCCCCTTCTGTAGAAAGCTAGAGAAGAGCATGGTCTTTGTTTTCTGACCAGTGTGTTGCTAGAGAACTAGCTTTCTAATGACCTAAAGTTACTTTGGAAGTGGCAGTAAGGCTGTCAAGGTCAGGGTTTGAATAAATTATTGCATCATCTGCATGGAGAGCACGTTTGCTGTCCGACAGGCATGTCAGACATGTCTGTCAATCCAGCAGTTGATTAAAAAGGCCAAATAGAGTGGGCCTAAGATGGAGCCCTGGTGGACAGCAATAGTGTTGGACAAAGATTTATCTATGTTCACATGCTGTGAATGGTTGCTGAGACAGCTATAGAACCAGTCAACTGTGTTCTGTGACAAACCCAAGCCAAGGAGTTTAAGTAGGAGCTTATGCTTGACCAGGTCGAAGGCTTTAGTAAGGTCAAGATAGATAGGTGTGTGTGTGTGTGTGTGTATATATATATATATATATATATATATATATATATATATATATATATATATATATATATATATATATATATATATATATATATATATATATATATATAGCTCAACAAAAGTAAGCCATTGTCAAGGGCCTCATGAACACAGTTGGTGTATTCCAACAGCACTGTGTTGGTGTTGTGGAGTTTCTGGAAGCCATGGTGCTATATACACTGGACACTGTATTTTCGAGGTATGTGACAAGTTGTTCAGAGACTCTTCTTGAAGGTCTCAGACAGGGAGAGAACAGAAATGGGTCTGTATTTGACAAGGCTAGTGTGATCTCCGCTTTTGAAAACTGGTGTAACCAGTGCAGATTTTCACTTCTTGGGGAACTGCAAGTACTGTAATGCAGGGAAAAAGTTACAAATTCTAGAAATTGGGTGGGAAAGTTCCTTCACTGCCAGGGCAAGAAATGTCATGTCACTCGAATCACTCCCACACCTAGTTTTGCCAAGTACCACACTGATGTATATTGATGTGTCTTTGACTGAAATAGTCTTAAAGTAGAATTTAGGGTACCTTGGTTCAGAGCCCACCATCTTGGAGGCTTCAGGACTGGGTTCCCTCGGCCTGGGTGGACTCAGTGGCAATGATGGAACTGAGGTCAGTAAAGGCTGTGTTGAAGTAATAGACAGTTTTAGTGGGATCAGGGACCTCTCAACCTCCCACCATGCGCATTTGAGGAGTGGATTTAACTTCCTTGTCATGGAGTCTCAAAATGTTGTCCAACATCTTTTGCCATTGCTCTAGTTTTGGATTTGCTGATCCTTATAGAAGACAGATTTGGCCTTTCTAATCATACTAGTGCACTTATTGTGGGCTTCCTTGTACCTTTGCAGGTGGACACAGGACCCTGTTTCCCCTAGCCAGTGCCCACAGATTTTCCCTCTCCCTCATGCAGGCAAGGAGTTCGGGAGTGATTGATCCAGGCAGTGTTCCTTTTGCCTTGCATATATTAAAGGGTGCAAATATATCACAGGCATGTGTGAACTCAGAGACAAAGAATTCTATGGGTGTGTCAATATCGAGAATGGCATCTAAGAAGCTCCAATCAATTTGGGCCAAGTAGGATTTAAATTCAGACACCTTCATTTTGTTTAGGACTCAGCTGACTGAGATCCAGGGGAGTGGACATGTCTGTTTAACTTCCTATAGACATTGCACTGGGGAGTGGTTATTTAGGGTGTCTGGCAGAATTTTGACAGCTTTAACCCTATCAGGGTGTTTAACTTACCCTGTCAAGTAGCGTCATGGTGCCTGTTTTATAAGTGGCCCTGGTGTGCTCAGTGACCATTTGTGTGAAAAATAAGCTGGACATTTTTTCCCTATGACTTGTGCTGGGCTTAGCATTCCAATTGACGGTAAGTCACCAGTACAATTTATTCCCAGTTCTGATTTAGTTGCATGAAGTAGTGAGTAAGTGACTCTGTGCCCAGGTTCTGTTTACCTGGTGGGATATATACAGACAGGATGACAAGAGATGTGTGCCCTCGCCCTATCAAAAGCTTTATTGCTTGGCATTCAGAGTCCCTGGTTAGGTCTTTGCGATTTTAGAGGCTTGCAGGTCTTCTCTGCAATAGATAAGGCAGCCCCCACCTCGGTTACATATTCTATCCTCTCTGAAGATATTGAAGCCTGGCAATCAGATAGTGGCATCAGTTATATGTGGACTGAGCCACATTTCAGTTACATCCTTTGCTGCAGCCACATCCAAGAGCAGGGCCATTCTCGATGCCCTACAGGGCATGCCTCAAACAGCTAGTTTTGGAACCACTCGGGAGGAGCAATCTTAGACCTGGTACTCTCAAGTGGGGATGGAGAGAGGATCTCTGATCTTGAAGTGGGTAGCCATCTGGGAACAAAGCGACCACCAAATAGTGTGGTTCACGATAAACTTAGCTGTAGAGTCAAGCCATATAGAAGTAAAGGTACAGGACATTAGGAGGGCTGATTTTGTCAAAATGGGAGAGTGCCTCAGAAAAGCACTAGCAAACAGGCAAGAAGGTGGGGTGGAGCAACAATGGGGAAACGTCAAAACCACCATCACAGAGGCAACAAGCCTTTGTGTGAAGCAAATAAACAAATCAAAATGAAAGAAAAAAACACTATGGTTCTCAAAAGAAGTGGCGGGGAAGGTTAGGGAGAAAAAGATAGCATTCAGGAAGTATAAAGAAACACAGAAGGAGCAGGACAGAGAACTATACTAGTTAAAGCAGAAGGAAGCAGGGAGGGCAGTCAGAAAAGCAAAGGCCCAAACCGAGGAATAGATAGCCAACTCTGTTAAGAAGGTGGATAAAACCTTTCATAGGTACATTAGTGAGCAAAGAAGACTAAGGCAGGGATACTGAGGCTGAATAAAGAAGAAAGTGGTTTGGCAGAGACCGACAGTGAAAAAGCAGGGATATTGAACAAATGCTTCTGCTCAGTATTCACAATGGAAAAGCAGGGGGAGATACTAATCCAGTCAATAGAAGCACTCTGGATAGGGAGGTTGATATTAGTCCTTTTACAGAAGAAAGGGTTCTGAAAGAACTCTTAAAACTGAAAGTAGATAAAGCAATGGGGACTGATGGGATTCACCCCAGAATTCTACAAAAACTAAGGGAAGATCCAGTAACACCACTGACTACCCTTTTTAATAAATCATGGGAGGATAGTGTGGTACCTAATGACTGCAGGAGGGTGAATGTGATTCCCCTTCACAAAAGTGGGAGCAAGACAGAGGCAGGAAACTACAGACCTGTCAGTTTGACCTCTGTGGTAGGGAAAATGATGGAATCACTTCTGAAAGAAAGAATTGTTGAGTTCCTAGAGGCCAGTGGGGCACAGGACCCAAGGCAGCATGGATTCACAGTGGGAAGGTCATGTCAGACAAATCTAATTGATTTCTTTGACTGGTTAACCAAACTAGTAGACCAGGGAGGGTCTGTGGACATGGCCTACCTAGACTTTAGCAAGGCATTTGTACACAGTCCCGCACAAAGATTAATAAACACATTAGCCAGCCTAGGGTGGGTCCCAGGGTGGTAGCCTGGGTAAAACACTGGCTGGACAACAGGACACAGTGGGTAATAGTAAATGGTGTCCACAGTGAAGAAGGAGGTTACTAGTAGGGTACCGCAGGGTTCAGTACTGGGCCAGTCCTTTTAATGTCTTTATAAGTGTCATTGAAGAGGGGCTGGAAGGGAAAGTATGTCTCTTTGCAGATGACACAAAGATCTGCAACAGGGTTGATACACAAGGTGGGGTACAAAGGATGAAAAGGGACTTGACAAGACTGGAGGAATGGTCAAATGTATGGCAGCTTAGATTCAATGCAAAGAAGTGCAAAGTAATGCACCTGGGAAACAAAAACCCAGGGGAAGAGTACACAATGGGTGGTGAGATACTGACAACAACAAAAATGGAAAGAGACCAGGGGGTAGTCATATCAGATGACCTAAAGGTGGGCCAGCAATGTGAGAAGGCAGTAAGGAGGGCTGGGGGGATATGGGATGCATAGGAAGATGCATCACCAGTAGAAAAAGGGAAGTTGTTGGCCCTCTGTAAAGACAGTTGGTAAGACTGCATCTGGAGTACTGTGTACAGTTCTGGAGACCCCATCTCCGCAAAGACATAGACAGGGTAGAGGCTGTCCAGAGGAGGGTAACCAAAGTGGTGCAGGGTCTGCACCAGAAGACATATGAAGAAAGACTAAAGGAGCTTAAGATGTATAGCCTTGAGGAAAGGAGGAAGAGGGGGGACATGATAGAAACTTTCAAATACCTCAAGGGAATCAACAAAGTCCAAGAGGGTAGCATCTTTCAGAAAAAGAGATGTGCAAAAACAAGGGGGCACAATTTGAACATGGTAATGTGAGGAAGTATTTCTTCACAGAGAGGGTTGTAGATGCATGGAATGGCCTTCCTGAGGAGGTTGTAGAGTCAAAAACAGTGGGGGATTTCAAGAATGCATGGGACAGACATAAGGCTATTCTAGTGGGGGGTAGGAGAAAGTAGGCTGTTGGTTAGCTAGGATCTGCAGCTTATCCGATAGGTAGGGAAATGGGCAGACTAGGTGGGCCAAGCGGTCCTTATCTGCCATCAAATTCTGTGTTTCTGTGTTTCTATGTTTCTATGTCTGGCTGCACTAACTTGACCCAGGCTTTGAAATGGGCAACGTTACGTAGGAGTCTGTTGACATATAGGGAGACTATGTGCAGTAGTCCTTGGCTGCGGGTGCCAGACCCAGAGCTACCAGCAGGGCCTGGGTTGGGATGGACATTGCCGGACAGGAGGAGTAGCATTATTGTAAGGCCTCTGCTGGCTCTGAGGTAGTACTTCAGTCTCCAGGTTTTACTTCTAGGACGGCGGGGCAGGCATGTGTTCCTGGAGACAGTTTATGTGAAAAGATAAGTCTATTTTTTTTTAATTTATTTGAAAATGTTTTACCAGGTAAACCATACAGAGAACAATAGTCTTGTATACAGATGTGACCTGGAGAAAGGGGAAGGAAGGAAAGGGGGAGGAAAGGAGAAGTATAGATTTAACATAAATAATAAATACATATACAGAGTAGCAAGGCAGCATGCAGTGCAATAAAACATAATACAGTATGAGAAGCACAGTATACAGGGCATACATGACTTGGCAGTGGTTGATACCCCTACTGTATATGAATGGTCACATTCAAAGCAAGAAGCACACAGGGTTTGCTTGTCAATGAGTCGTGGCTATCTTTTATGTCTTCTCAAGGGGAGGAAATGGACAAGAAAATGATAAAGGGCATTCTCAAAATGGTTGAAAAGGGGGAGATACTGTTGATGGGGGACCTGAATATGCCAGATGTTAACTGAACAACATGGACTGCAGCCACATCCAAGAGCAGGGTCATTCTCAATGCCCTACAGGGGGCATGCCATAGACAGCTAGTGGTGGAACCCACGTGAGAGGAGAAATATTAGACCTCGTACTCTCAAATGAGAGAGGATCACAAATTTAGAAGTCAGTAGACATCTGGGAACAAGTGACCACTGCACAGTGTGTTTCACAATAAACACAACCATGGAGACAAGCCATACAAAACAAGGATACTGGACTTTAGAAGGGCTGACTTTGGCATAATGGGTGAATACCTGAGGAATGCATTAGCAAATGGCCAGAAAGGAGGGGTGGAAGAACAATGGAGAAAAATCAAAACTGCCATCATGGAGGCAACAAGCCTTTGTGTGAAACAAATAAAGAAAACAAAGCGGAAAAAAAAACACTATGGTTCTCAAAAGAGGTGTCAGGAAAGGTTAAGGAGAAAAGGCTGCATTCAAAAGTATAAGGAATCACAGAAGGAGCACGACAGGGAACTGTATCAATTAAAGCAGAAAAGTGGGAAGGCAGTCAGAAAAGCAAAGGCCCAAACCGAGAAAAAATTGCCAACTCAGTTAAGAAGGGGATAAAACCTTATAGGTACATTAGAGTTGACAGAAAAGTTAAGGGAGGATAGTGAAGACTAATAAAGGAGAGGAGGTGGGCAGAGGAAGACAGTGAAAAGCAGAGATACTGAATGAATACTTTGCTCAGTATTCACAAAAGAAGAAGAGGAGGAGTTACCTAAACCAAACAATAGAATCTCTGGGTAGTGGGTTGACGCCATCAATTTACAGAAGAAAGAGTCCTGAAAGAACTCTAAAACTCAAGGTGGACAAAGCAATGGGACCTGACGGATTCACCCTAGAATCCTAAAAGCGCTAAGGAGGACCTAGTGACACCACTAATCACACTTTTAACAAATCATGGGAAGATGGTGTGGTACCTGAGGACTGGAGGAGGGCAGATGTGGATTCCCCTTCACAAAAGTGGGAGCAAGGCAGAAGCAGGAAACTACAGACCTGTTAGTTTGACCTCAGTGGTGGGAAAATGATGGAATCATACTGAAAGAAAGAATTGTTCAGTACCTAGAGGCCAGCGGGCACAGGACCCAAAGCATGGATTCACAGCAGGAAGGTCATGTCAGACAAATCTAATCGATTTCTTTGACTGGGTGACCAAGTAATAGACCAGGGAGGGTTTGTGGACATGGCCTACCTAGACTTTTAGCAAGGCATTTAACACAGTCCCACACAAAGATTAATAATCAAGTTAGCCATCCTGGGAGGGTCCCAGGGTGGTAGCCTGGGTAGCAAACTGGCTGCACAACAGGACACAGAAGGTAATAGTGAATGGAACACATTCTGAAGAAAGGGGGGTTACTAGTGGAGTACCTCAGGGCTCAGTACTGGGTCCAGTCCTCTTTAACGTCTTTATAGGTGACATTGCAGAGGGTCTGGAAGGAAAGGTATACCTCTTTGCAGATGACACAAAGATCTGTAACAGAGTTGATACACAAGGGGGGGTAGAAAGGATGAGAAGGGACTGGCAAGGTTGGAGGAATGGTCAGACATAGGCAACTTAGATTCAATGCAAAGAAGTGCAAAGTAATGCACCTGGGAAATATAAATCCAGGAGAAGAGTACACAATAGCAGGGGAGGTACTAAGAACAACAATAATGGAAAAGGATCTGGGTGTAGTCATATCAGATGACCTAAAGGTGGGTAAGCAATGTGAGAAGTCAGTAAGGAGAGCCAGGGGGATACTGGGATGCATAGGGAGGGGCATCACAAGTAGAAGAAGCATTTGTCAATGCCGAACGTTCACTTGCAGGTATTTGCAGTGGTGTTTGGCACGTATGGTGCTTTACCCTAATGCCCTGTGCGATTGCTGGTATTTGCACAATAAAATTTCAGCATGACCTTTTTGTTACCCCCATTGTGCGCTACATAGGCGGAAACACGTTTTGGGCAGGATGTGAAAAATGACAGCTGTACTGCTCATAAGGAAGTGTGGTAAAATGGCAATGTTGAAAATCTGGAGTGGAAATATTGAAAATTCGCAAACCTATGAGCATACGGGGAACTGTCAATGCACGCCAGAAACAGTCATTGTTGGGAATTTTTCACCAAATTTTCAACATTGGCATTTTAAAACCTCTGATAATGAACAGTGTCACTGTGATTTTCTTACTATGTCCCATACATTGATTTCAGCTTATCGACTCGCCATTGTGCATTACATGGGCGGAAACATGTTTTGGGCAGGATGTGAAAATGACAGCTGTACTACTCATAAGGAGGTGGTAAAATGGCAATGTTGAAAAATCTGGAGTGAAAATATTGAAAATCAAGAACTTACTGCATATGTGAACTGCACAACGACGCCAGAAAACAGTTATTTTAGAATTTGTTCACCAAATTTTCAACATAGCCATTTTAAGATCTCTGCTCATGAACAGTGACACTGTGATTTTCTTAATGTGTCCCATACACTGAGTTCGCACAGCGACTGTGCCATTGTGTGCTACATGGGCGGAAACACGGTTTTGGCAAGATGTGAAAAATGACAGCTGCACTGCTCATAAGGAGGTGTGGTAAAATGGCAATGTTGAAAATGTGGAGTGAAAATATTGAAAATTCTCAAACTTACGAGCGTGCATAGGAACTGCGCAATGGACACTCGTAAAACAGTCATTTTTAGGAATTTTGTCACCAAATTTTCAACACAGCCATTTTAAGACCTCTGTTTATGAACAGTGTTATTGTGATTTCCTTAATGTGTCCCATACATTGTTTGCACACTGACTGCGCCATTGTGCGCTACATGGGCGGAAACATGTTTTGGGAAAGATGTGAAAAATGACAGCTGTACTGCTCATGAGGAGGTGTGGTAAAATGGCAATGTTGAAAATCTGGAGTGAAAATATTGAAAATTCACAAACTTACGAGCATGCGTAGGAACTGCGCAATGCAGAAGTGTAAAACAGTCATTTTTAGGAATTTTTTCACCAAATTTTCAACACAGCCATTTTAAGACCTCTGCTCATGATCAGTGTCACTGTGATTTTCTTAATGTGTCCCATACATTGAGTTCGCACACCGACAGCGCCACCGTGTGCTACATGGGCGGAAACACGTTTTGGGTGAGATGTGAAAAATGACATCTGTACTGCTCATAAGAAGGTGTGGTAAAATGGCAATGTTGAAAATCTGGAGTGGAAATATTGAAAATTCGTAAACCTACGAGTGTGCGTAGGAACTGCGCAACGCACGCTCGTAAAACAGTCATTTTTAGGAATTTTTTCACCAAATCTTCAACATAGCCATTTTAAGACCTCTGCTAATGAACAGTGTCACCAAGATTTTCTTAATGCATCCCATATATTGATTTCACACACCGACTGCGCCATTGTGCGCTACATGGGCGGAAACACGTTTTGAGCAGGATGAAAAATGACAGCTGTACTGCTCCATAAGGAGGTGTGGTAAAATGGCAATGTTGAAAATCTGGAGTGAAAATATTGAAAATTTGCGAACTTACGAGCCTGCGTAGGAACTTGCATAAAAACACGCTCAATAAAACAGTCATTTTGGAATTTTTGCACCAATTTTCAACATGGGTTTTGGGACCCCTTCTCATGAATGATGTCACTGTCATGGCATCATTCTGGCCAGAAGAGTGATTTCACCAGTGACTGCGAAATCACCCTTCGGGCCCGAATAACGCCATGACAGTGACATCATTCATGACTGCGAAATCACCTTTCGGGCCAGAATAATGCCATGACAGTGACATCATTCATGAGAAGGGGTCCCAAAAACCCCATGTTGAAAATTTGGTGCAAAAATTCCAAAAAATGCCTGAGTTATGCAATAAAGTTGAAACCCCCTATCTAGCCCATTATACAGCTTACCGGCATTTCCTCAGTTCACGGTCGGCTTTGAAGAGTGCAGACATGTTCCGGCCCATCGAAGATCGTCGCACCGAGCTCCGGAGTATGAGGTGAGGGGTGGGGAGGCAGTGCGCAGTGGGTGGGTGCAGGTTGTGGGAGGGGCGGGAGACTGCGTGGGACCGTTTTACTTTACAGGTTTTTTTTTTTTTAATTGACGTGGGACATTTGCCACACTGAGGTGGGCTCCCAGCATGGCACAAGGATGGCTGGAGGGCCGAGGAGCCGACGGGGTGGGCACTTCAGCAAACAACGGATGTTTGCCACGCCGGGTGGGCTCCCAGCGTGGCAGAAGGATGGCTGGGGGCCGTGGAGCCAGCGGGATTGGGCACCCCGTCGGCAAACAACGTGGGGCGTTTGCCACGCTGGAGTGGGCTCCCAAGCGTGGCAGCAAGGATTTGAGGGGCGCCAGATGAGCCAGATGACAGCGGTGGTTTTCTTTGAAGCCAAGACCACCACTGTCATACATACAGCTCCCGCACCCATTGGTGCAGGACCCACGCCTGCTCAACCGAGCAGTGGATTTAATGGGAGGCACACCTCCAAAGTGTGCTACTCTCCCAAAGCGTTCACTAGCATGTCGCAAGCGAGCGTAAAAGGGAAGTGGTTATTCCTCTGTACAGACAGTTGGTGAGACCCCATCTGGAGTACTGCGTGCAGTTTTGGAGACCTCATCTATGCAAGGACATAGACAGGATGGAAGCAGTCCAGAGGAGGGCAACTAAAATGGTGCAGGGTCTACATCAGAAACTATATGAAGAGAGACTGGGAGAGCTTAATATGTATACCCTTGATGAAAGGAGGGACGGGGGGACATGATAGAAACTTTTAAGTACCTCAAGGAATCAACAAAGTCCAGGAGGGTAGCATCTTTCAGAAAAAGAGATGTGTAAGAACAAGGGCACAATTTAAAGTTAGAGGGGGCGGCTCAGGGTAATGTGAGGAAATGCTTTTTCACGGCGAGAGAGTGGTGGACGCATGGAACCGCCTTCCTGGAGAGGTTGTGGGGTCTAAAACAGTGGGGGAATTCAAACATGCATGGGACAGACATAAGGCAATTGTAGTGGGGGGTTGCAGGAAGTATGCTATTGGTTAACTAGAATCTGCAGCTTATCCAATAGGTAGGGAAATGGGCAGACTGGGTTGGCCAAGTGGTCCTTATCTGCCGTCAAAGTCTATGTTTCTATGTCTGTGTATCCAGCCATTACTTGTAATGATAGTATGGCAGTTTGTACTGCATGTGATTTGTTTGCAAATTGGATCTTTGCATTGTCGTGTTTGTTTTCTAATTTTCTTTTAATATTGTTTATTATACAGCCAGTCTGCTAGCAATAAAAAGGCACATTTTTAATGTTTTGTATTACCTCAGCTATTATTCTTTGCACACAAGTCAGCATCAGTCATTCAAACGATCCCAGTTCTATGTTTTGTATGCTTGTATCAGTGCCTCAGCCTGCTATTATGTAGTCTAATTTTGTGCTTTTATTTTCCAGTAATGTGTCTGCACTTTGAATATAATGTAGCTGTATGTTATTAACACACAGCAGCTGCATGGTACCATTTATATGGGTTTGCAATCCATCATTATAAACAAGCAGATCTGGTACATTTTAGTAAAGAAAAATTAACGCATCATTCTCTCCCCCCATATTCTTCACTCACTGCATCAGAGCTACTCTTACAGGAGCTGATCGCAACCCTCTTCCTCAACTAGAGGCAGTCCAAATTCTGGCAGAATGTTAGCGTGAAATGAAGCAGCAAACCCAACCAACCTGACTGCAGATTGAAAACTTGATGACAGGCTGTACTAGAAAATGAACCTGCTACTACAAACCTTGGCAGAAGGGAGCCAACAGTGTGCCAGATAGCTGGCAGTCACTGGGAAACCCAACTGAAGTACAATAAAAAAAGCATTTGTCAATGCTGAATGTTTGCTTGCTGATATTGGCATTAGACGAGGAGGAGTTAGACAGATGCAGAATAGGAGTGGCAGTGAAGCATTGAACTCATGCCAATCCTACCTCCACCCTGCAGAGATGGACAGGCACTGGGGTGTGCCTGCGGGTCGTTACCCATAATGCTCATAGCATTTCACCTCACCCTATCCTGTAGACACTGACAAGTGTTGAGGTGTGCCTTGGGGTGTTCGCCTTCACAGTCACCCCATTTCATAAGGACATATGCTGAAATGGGTGCAGTACAGGAGAATGGGGTGAAGTCTGGGGCTGAAGAGTGCAAGGCACACCTCAATGCCTGTCAGTGGCTTCAGGGTGGGGGTGGGATGGCATGAATATTATAGCTGGTGATCCAAAGTTACACCTTTGATGCCTGTCAGTCTGTACAGGGCGGAACATTATGGTTAGAAACCCTAACACCCCGGGCATGTGCTGGTATTTGCACTACAAATTGTCAACATGGCCTTTTTGTGACCCCCACCTCATGGAAGCATTTGGGACCTCTTCTGATGAACAGTGGCAGTGTGATTTTGTTAATGTGTCTCGAACTTCGAGTTCCCACAGCGACTGTGCCATTCTGCGCCAGAAGTGTGAAGACACAGATCAGGCAGGATGTGAAGAACGACAGCTGTACCATCCATAGGGAGGTGTGAAAAGATGGTAATGTTGAAAATCTGTAGTGAAAATATTAAAAATGCTCGTTCCGAAGGTGACGTGGAAACTCGCGCAACATATGTTGTACAGCCGTCATTTAGTGGAATTATTTCACCAAATTTTCAACATAGGCATTTTGTGACCTCTGCTCATGAACACTGTCACTCTGATTTTCTTAATCTGTCCAAACCATTAATTTCCCACAGCGACGCGCCATTATGCGCCAGATGTGCAAATGTATATTTTGGGCAGGATATGAAAATGACAGCTATACTATTTACAAGGAGGTGTGGCAAAATGACAGTGTTGAAAATCTGGGTGAAAATATTACAAATTTGCGCACTTCTGAGCATACGTGGAAACTCGCAACTACGCTTGTAACACAGTCATTTTATGGACTTTGTCACCAAATTTTCAACATAGGCATTTTAAGTCCTCTGCTCATGAACAACAGTATCACTATGATTTTCTTAATGTGTCCTGAACAACCGATTTCCCACAGCGACCGCACTATTCTGCGCCGAAGTGCAAAAACACATTTTGGCCAGGATGTGGAAAATGACAGTTGTACTGTTCATATGGAGGTGTGGAAAATGCCAATGTTAAAAATCTGGAGTGAAAATATTACAAATTAAAGTTATGAGCATGCGTGGAAAGTGCACTACACTCTTAAAAGTCATTTTTGGATTTTTCACCAAATTTGCAACATAGGCTTTTTGAGAGCCCACAAACACTGGCACTTTCATTTTGTTATCAGTCCCGAAAGGTGATTCTGTTCAGTGACAGCGAAATCACCTTTGGGAATGATATAACTCATGACAGTGGCTGAGTTCATCGGAGAGGTTCCAAACCCCATGTTGAAAACTTGGTGCCAAAATTCCCAAAATGCCTGAGATATGCACCAAAGTTGAACAAACCCTATTTATGCCATTATACAGCTTCCCAGCATTTCTTCAGTTCGCATTCGGCTTTGAAGAATGCAGAGCGTTTTCAGTCCACAAAGATCATCGCTGGGCTCGGAGGTAAGTATAGGGTGAGGTGTGTCTGGGGAGGCAGGGTGCGCAGAGGGTGGGTGCAGTTTGGGGAGGGGCCATGGACTCAACGAGGGACCGTTTTCTGTTTACAGGGTTACAAAAAAAAAAACATCACAGGACTGTTTTTTTTTTTTCAGGGACATTTGGCATGATGGGGTGGATTCCCAGTGTGCCACCTGAGCATTGCGGGGGGGAGGGCTGTAGCCGATGTGGGATTGGGCACCCCGATCGGCACATACCGAGTGGGGGGGGCAAGCGCCGAGGGGGGATTGGGCCCCCACTCGACAGACAACAAATTGGGGAGACATTATGCTGATGGGGAGTGGGCTCCCCCATTGGCAAATTGAACTGGGAAAGGAGGGACTGAAGTTGATGGGGATTGGGCACCCCATTGGCAAAGAAAGACTGTTGGGGGAACATGATGCCGAGGGGATTGGGCACCCCCTCAGCATACAACAGAAACTTGGGGGTGGGGACATTATGCCAACGGGGACTGGGCTCCCCATCGGCAAATGAACTGGGTCAGGGACAGCAAGATACCACCCCTGCAATGGCGAGTCACTCCCTCATTGCAGCAGCAGATTTGTTTCAAGGTGGTGGCACGCTGGCTGAACTGGTGTCAGCAGCAGCATGCCACCGCATTGGGGAAAGTAAGCCAAGCCTCAAAAGGCACTGGGGCTATTGGCCCCCACAGTGCTGCACCTCCAAAACCCCACTTCTCTCCTAAGCTGTGCCAAAATGTTTCTTGCGCATGTGCAAGCAAACATAAAAAGTACCTGTTGGGATGGTACTATTTAGTCGCCAGTGGCCCCAAACAGCCTGCCTGATAGTGAGACTCATTATTTAATTATGCTTTAAAATCTTTAGTTTATGTGTGAGTCTGACCTGCTGCTAGGTAGTTACAGTAAGGGAGGTTTAGGGAAGTTGAAAGGGACACTATCTGTAATAGGATCTTATGACTCTGTTTTTTTTCTTTAAATTTGTATAGTTTAAAAGTTACTGATTGAACATTTAGTCTGATTATGAGTACACGTTCAAAATGCATTGAAATACATTAAACCACATACCTGATTTTCTCAGTTCCCAGTTCAGCGTTGAAGAGTGAAGACGCGTCTCCAGTCTAGAGAGCATTACAGCATTGGACCTCCAGTAGGTAAGCAAGGGGTGGGGTGTGATAAGGTGGTGGGTGCTGAGTGGCAGGGGTTGGGTGGGAGGAGGGTACCGGTGGCTGGAGGTGGCGGCAACAGACACAGATGGACTGTTTTCTTTTTTTACAAGGTATATACAAATAAAAAACTATGAGGGATGGTATTCTTTATTTCAGGTACCAACACTGGGGATTGGGCACCCCAGTGTCTGTGTTATGTTTGGCAGCACTTGGGTGGGCTCCCTGGTGTTGCACACTGAAAATGGACAGGCGATGGATACTAGCTGGCACCAAGTACTGGCAACCTGGTGTTCGAAAATTAAGAAGGAAGGGTGAAACAGTGCGAGGTGACAGGGATACTTGGCAGAGTGTGAAAGGTATTGTTTTTACATTGGGGAGGAGGACCACAGCAGATTGATCATGACACTGATCAGCTCTGATTGCTGGGCGGCGCTTTGAGCTTCATACAATGTCCACCCAACAAGACCAGAAGAGTGTCACAATCAGCCTAGCTGATGACTGGTGTGACACTGTCGAGCCCCTTGCAGACTGTCCTGCACTGGACTGACAGTGACACAGTGACACACCTCTCAAAACCCACTGTCACACCAACATGTTCACTTTGCGCAAGCACAAACTCAATCATAAAAATAACGGGTGTCCCTAGAGCAGGTGCAGTCAAAGCAGCAGCTCTGTGGAGAAGTATAAATAAATTAAGAGGAACATAAAACCTTATTTTAGTCCTGAAATATTTAACATAGAAACATAGAATTTGATGGCAGATAAGGACAGCTTGGCCCACCCAGTCTGCCCATTTCTCTACCTAATGGATAAGCTGCAGATCCTAGTTAACCAGCAGCCTACTTCTTCCTACTCTCACCCCCTAGAATTGCCTTATGACTGTCCCATGCATGCTTGAATTCCACCACTGTTTTTGACTCCACAACCTCCTCCGGAAGGCGTTCCGTGCATCCACAACCCTCTCTGTGAAAAAATACTTCCTTACATTACCTCTGAGCTGCCCCCATCTTAAAATTGTGCCCCCTTGTTCTTGCACACCTCTTTTTTTGAAAGATGCTACCCTCTTGGACTTTGTTGATTCCCTTGAGGTACTTGAAAGTTTCTATCATGTCCCCCCTCTCCCTTTCCTCGAGGCTATACATATTAAGCTCCTTAAGTCTCTCTTCATATGTCTTCCAGTGCAGACCCTGCACCATTTTAGTTGCCCTCCTCTGGACAGCTTCCATCCTGTCTATGTCTTTGTGGAGATTGTGTCTCCAGAACTGCACGCAGTACTCCAGATGGGGTCTCACCAGCTGTCTGTACAAAGGGATAATAACTTCCTGTTTTCTACTGGTGATGCCTCTCCCTATGCATCCCAGTATCCCCCAACCCTCCTTGCTGCCCTCTCACATTGCTTGCCCACCTTTAGGTCATCTGATATGACTACCCCCAGGTCCCTTTCCATTTTTGTTGTTGTTAGTATCTCACCCTCCCATTGTGTACTCTTCCCCTGGGTTTTTGTTTCCCAGGTGCATTACCTTGCACTTCTTAGCATTGAATCTAAGCTGCCATACATTTGACCATTCCTCTAACCTTGCCAAGTCCTTTCTCATCCTTTCCACCCCACCTTGTGCATCAACTCTATTGCAGATATTTGTGTCATCTGCAAAGAGACATACTTTTCCTTCCAGTCCCTCTGCAATGTCGCTTATAAAGACATTGAAGAGGACCGGTCCTAATACTGAACCCTGCGGTACCCCACTAGTACCCCCCCTTTCTTCAGAGTGGACTCCATTTACTATTACTCTTTGTGTCCTATTCTCCAGCCAATTGTTTTCCAGGCTGTCATCTTGGGACCCACTCAGGCTGGCTAACTTGTATAGTAATCTTTTGTGTGGGACTGTGTCAAATGCCTTGCTAAAGTCTAGGTAGGCCATGTCCACAGTCCCTCCCTGATCTACTACTTTGGTCACCCAGTCAAAGAAATCTATCAGATTTGTCTGGCATGACCTTCCTGCTGTGAATCCATGCTGCCTTGGGTCCTGTGCCCTTCTGGCCTCTAGATACTCAACAGTTCTTTCCTTCAGAAGTGATTGCATCATTTTCCCTACCACTGAGGTTAAACTAACAGGTCTGTACTTTCCTACTTCTGCCTTGCTCCCACTTTTGTGAAGGGGAATCACATCTGCCCTTCTCCAGTCCTCGGGTACCACCCCATCCTCCCATGATTTGTTAAAGAGGGTAGTCAAGTGGTGTCACTAGTTCTACCCTTAGTTCTTTTAGAATTCTGGGATGAATCCCATCAAGCCCCATTGCTTTGTCCACCTTCAGTTTTAAGAGTTCTTTCAGAACCCTTTCTTCTGTAAATGGGCTGGCATCAACTTCTGTATCCAGAGTGTTTCTACTGTTTGTTTTAGGTACCTCCCCACTTCCTTTGTAAATACTGAGCAAAAATATTTGTTAAGTATCTCTGCTTTTTCACAGTCACCCTCTGCCCACCCTCCCTCCCTTTATTAAGCCTCACTATCCCTCCCTTGGTCTTCCTTCGCTCACTGATGTACCTATAAAAGGTTTTATCCCCCTTCTTAACTGAGTTGGCTATCTTTTCCTCGGTTTGGGCCTTTGCTGTTCTGACTGCCTTCCCAGCTTCCTTTTGCTTTAACTGATACAGTTCTCTGTCCTGCTCCTTCTGTGATTCCTTGTACTTCCTGAATGCTTTCTTTTTCTCTTGAACCTTCACTGCCACTTCCTTTGAGAACCATAGTGGTTTCTTACATCGTTTCGTTTTGTTTATTTGCTTCACACAAAGGCTTGTTACCTCTGTGATGGCAGTTTTTATTATTCCCCATTGTTCTTCCACCCCTCCTTGCTGCCCATTTGCTAGTGCATTCCTTAGGCACTCACTCATTTTGGCAAAGTCAGCCCTCCTAAAGTCCAGTACTTTTGCCTTTGTATGGCTTGATTCTATTGCTGTGTTTATTGTGAACCATACTGTTCGATGGTCGCTGGTTCCCAGATGGCTACCCACTTCTACATCTGTGATCCTCTCTTCATCTCCATTTGAGAGAACCAGGTCTAAGATTGCTCCCTCTCGAGTGGGCTCCAGTACTAGTTGTCTAAGGCATGCCCCCTGTAGGGTATCTAGAATAACCCCACTCTTCGAAGTGGCTGCTGCAACTGCACTCCAGTTAACATCTGGCATATTCAGATCACCTATCAGCAATATCTCCCCTTTTCTGCCATTCTAATTATACTTTCTATCATTTCCTTGTCCATTGCCTCCCCTGAGAAGGAGTCTATCTACAACCCTGTGCGGATTGTGGTGCCATTGCCAGTCTCCAAATTTACCCACAGTGCTTCTTCTCCTCCCTGTTTTCCCTTTTGTTCTGTTGCTTTGATTCCTTCCCTTATGTAAAGAGCTACTCTTCCTCCTCTTTTACCCTCCCTGTCCCTCCTGTAGATAGTGTATCCTGATATGCTTACGTCCCAGTCATGATTTTGTGTGTACCATGTTTCTGTGACTGCCACGATATCCAGATGTTCCTCCTCCATCAAGGCCACTAATTCAGGAAATTTATGAAACTGTTGTAAACAAATCTGTCATAGATCCAGGTTCAGATGACACCAGAGCCACAGGCTTACTTGTTGACCTTGAGCAAGTCATTTGACCTCACAATGGTCTAGTCTACAAGCTGTAAATATGAGTAGATGCAGGAAAGCCACCTTCTCCCCCCTGCATACACACACACACACACACGCACACACATGAACAAGCATTTGTCAATGCCAGATGTTTGCTTGTATTTGCTGTGTAGCTGTTTGACATTGACAGTACAGAGGCTAAAAGTAACAAATTAATAACACGAGTTATAACAGTGAAATTGTCATGATTGGGAAATGACGAGGTTCTTGCATAATGTTGTTGTTGCTTTTGACCTTAAATTTTCAAAATGCTTGTTTTTTATTGCCCTGACATATGAGCACGACAGGTTTCATTTATGAAATGTGACTCAAAACACTGTTTTGTGGAGCGACTGTGAAAGCAGGTTTCAGAGGGAATTTGATAATGACACCTGCCATTCATTTGATTGGAGGGTAAACATGTAGATGCGTTGAAAATGTGGGGTCAAGTAAAAATAGTGCAACATAACATAGAGAATAATGTATAGTTCTCTATCTGTAATAAGTTTGTAAACTCTTCGAGAGGTCGTCATGGTGACGCTCTCGAGGTTCAGTTGCCATGACAACCTCGAGCAGAGTTTTCAAATTTGTCACAGATATAGAGGTCTATACATTATCTTTTATAGTGTATGGTCACCTATCTGTGATGACAAATTCATACTGCTCATCCTGTTACTGTACCCCACCTGTAACTATGAGTCTATTGCTATGGAGGCCCCAGGTAGTCGTGTTGACATATGACTTCTGGTACAGAAGGCGTGACCTGCGAAGAAACAAATAAGAGGGGGCTTTTGAGTCACGCTTCACATGAAGTATGTTTGTGATATCAGGGGTCACGGGAGTTGTTTACTCGCCTCACTGTTCATTGGAGTCCACATTGCAGTTTCTCTGCTGTCCACCTGTTAGGTAATTTCTTATTTATCACGATCGTATAGCTCCATCCTGGGAGAAAATAGCAGCCATCATTGCTTTGATCTAGTGCCTGCATTTTCAAAATCACCACTCGATTAACTGTGTACAGTTTAAAGAGGATGGAAGATGTCAGTGTTTGTTCATGGCTTTTTTTTCTTCCAGTTTTACCCAAAGTGTTCAACATAGTTTTTTTTATTGCACTGTCTTTGAACATGACAGGTCTCATTTATGAAATCCTGTCCAGAATGACTTTTGTACTTCAAGTGTGAAAAGACTTTTGGGCAGAATTTGAAAATGACACATCGTATTCATGATGTGGGGTACACACATGGCTGTATTGAAAATGTGAGGTCAAAATCTTGTAAAAATAGGAAAGCTAGCAGTAAACATTGAAGCATGAAAATCTGGGGGTTATCATCTGGAAAAAGATCAAAGTTATGAGTAAATGTTGAAGAAATTCAATGTTTCTTCATAACTTTGTTGTTTTTTGAAACTTTGACCCCAGATTTTCAACATAGTCTTTTTATTACCCCACCTTATGATCAAGACAGGGTGAACTTTTATTACCTCACCTTATGATCAAGACAGGGTGAACTTTTTAAATCCAATCTGAAGTATGATTTCACAGAACAACTACAAAATTCCGTCTGGAGGGGACTGAAAACTGTTCACCTACCTGGTTCATGGAATGGGAGTAAAAAAGGCTATGTTTTAAATGTGGGCTCAAAACTCTGGAAAATCTGGAAAAACAACAAAGCTATGAGTAAGCGTTGACAAATTTCATGTTTCTTCATATCGTTGCTGTTTTTTTGTGATTTTGACCCAAAGTTTCAAAATAGGCTTTTAATTACCACACCTTATGATCAAGACAGGTGGATGTTTTTAAATCCCATCCAAAACATGATTTTGTAAAGTGACTTCGAAAACACATTTGGGGTGGGATTTGAAACATTTTACCTACTGTACCTGGTTCATGAAGTAGGGTAAAAAAATGTCTCTACTGAAAATCTGGGGACAAAAAGGTATTAAAAAGTGACAAAGTTCACTGGACCAGTGGTGTGGAGGGCTGAGGCATCCTGCCTTACCTCCTGCCGCACCAGCGACTGCAGGTCACCGGGGGTCGGCCGGGGAGGAGAAGGATCGAGTATCCCAGGGACAGCTCTCCTTCTCTGGGGAGGAATGCAGTCAGCTGTTGGTGCTTGCCTGGCCCATAGTGGAGGCTGGGGGCTGGCACACTGATGCTGTCCATGGTGGGCAGAGGCAGGGCAGATGCACAACAGGACATGCACAGGAGCGTGCGCGGCACTGTCATTGGCACCACTGCATGCCCACCCCTGAGGCACAAAATGCTGGAAAAAGGATCTTCCTAGCTAGATGAAGGAGGGCGACAGGTCCTGCTCCTGAATAGCCATGGCACTGACCAGAACTGGGTCCAGTCTTTGGTGGGAGCTTGGGGTAAGATGATCAACGTTGGCCAGTGGGCGTTGGGTGTATGGTTCTGGGGCTCCCTCCCGAACATCGGCCGAGGAGGAGGGGAAAAAAGCATTGAAAAAAAGGTGACAAAAGTTATAAAAGTTCAAAATGCATTACTCAGTTTACTCGGTTTTAAAGGCACAAGGCCCATCGAGACTGCCTTCCCCACACCATGTGTGGAGAATTAACCAATGCTGTAGAAGAGGTACCTACAGTATGCAGTGCTGCTTTAAATCTATTAAAGTCTGTGATGTGCACTATACTCTGGGGAAGAGCATTCCACAATCTACAAGCACAAATTGTGAAACAGACATTCCTTTTTTTAGTTGATGACCGATGAATACAAAGTTGCATATTATGATAATGTAAATTAGGTGGTTTAGGTGTAGTAATAATATTGTATCCTCCTAGCAGGCCCTGGTCATGTAAGATGGTAAACAGCATTAGAAGGTCACCTCTATCTCAACGTTTTTGTAAATCGTACAGATTTAGGGTGTGTAACCTATCTGGATATGGAAGTCCTTTTAGTCTTGGTACCATTCTGGTGACCCTTCTCTGGATGTTATCTAGTAGGTTCCTATCTCTGACTAGATGTGAGGCCCTAAAGGATGAAGCATAATCAAAGTATGGTCTGACATAGGCTTTTATAGTGGTATCATACATACTTTGCTTTTGCTAACAAAGGACTTACGGAGGATTTAACAATTCTTTTGGCCCCGGTGCGATTTTCTACAGTGCTCCCATGTGTGAGGTCCTTATTGTTGGTGATGCCTAGGTCAGTTTCAGATGTAACAGATTTTAAAGTGGTCTCAATTGATGTGTATGAGGTGAAGCAGTTTTGTTTGCCCAAATGGACAACAGAACACTTTTCAACATTAAAACCATATCATTATTAATTGCTCAGTACTTAGTAGATCCTTGGTAATTGTATTATATTTGCTAGAATTATCCACTTCAAAACTAAGATTGCTATCATCCACAGATTTAGTGATATTGCACTGGATTGTGTTATATAGGTCACCAGTAAAGATTTCAAACAAAATCAGGCCTAACACAGAGCCCTAGTGGACCCAGGTAGTTACAGATATCTCTTCAGAAAGTGTATTAGAAACCTTATCCTGTTGTGTGCATCCATGGAGCCATTAAAAAGTCATTAACCAAATGTGCCTTGTTTTCAGACAGTTCTCGGTCAGCGTTAGAAGAAGCAGGATGTGTTGGTGGAAGCAGCAGGATGTGCCAGTGGACCCACGAGGTAAGTGAAGGGTGTGGGGAGTATGGGGTGGTAGGTCCCGAGAGAAGAATTGGAGTAGGTGTTTAGGGGGCAGAAGTTGTCCCTGGACTGTTTTCTCTTTCAGGTAGAGGCACTGGAAGTGATCAGGAGGTGGGCTTATTAATTGTGGTGGAGGAGTTTGTTTTGTGGACTGGGCACCGGGGAAGCGAACAGGAGGTAGGCAGGATAATTGGCACTGGATGGACTTTGTTTTATGAATGGGGCATTGGGGGAAGTGATTGGGAGGCGTGCAGGATATCTGGCAATGGGAGGGAGTTTGTTTTACGAACGGGGGATGGGGCAGCAATTGGGAAATGGGTGGGATAATTGGCAGTGAGAGGTAGTTTGTTTTATGGATGGGGCACCGGGTGAAGTGATCGGGAAGTGGGCAGGATAATTGGCATTGGCAGGGAGTTTTGTTTTATGGATGGAACACAGGGATGTGATTGAGAGGTGGGTGTGATAATTTGCTGTGGGATGGAATTTGTTTTTCAGACAAGACATGGGGGAAGCAATGATGAGGTGGACAGAAAACTTGGCAGTGTGATGGAGTTTGTTTTATGGACAGAACACAGGAAAGTGATCTGAAGGTGGGTGGGATAATTAGCAGTGTGATGGAATTTGTTTTACAGATGAGACTTGTGGGAAGCAACTGGAAGTTGGACAGAAAACTGGGAGTGGGAGGGAGTTTATTTTTCAGAAAGGGTACTGGAGAAGTGATCAGGACAAAGTTGGGGGGACAGAAATGGTCTTAGAGCCAAGCAAGTTCTCCTCATTGGCTGAAGCTGAGGCTGACAAGGAGAGTGAGCTACAGATTTATTTTGAAAGTCCGGGGGCCAAGAAAGAGAAATGGGCATGGAGGCCAAGCAAGTTCTCTTTGTCAGCAAGAGCCAAGGCTGGTGAGGGAGTGAGTTTCAGATTAGTTTTGGGTTTTTTCAATGAGAGGAGGAACAGAAATGAGCAAGGAGCTTGGTGAGTTCCCTCATCAGCGAAGCTGAGACCAGTGAGGGAGTGAGCTAGAGAAAAGAAGCAGGCTGAGCGTGACTGCGCCAGATGACTGCCGGCAGCAACTTGCAGATGAAAGGAGCCAGCTGCACTCTGATAGGTGCGCTCTTCCTCCTTCAACTACAAAAGCTTCCACCCATCAGCCAGGCTGAACACAGTCATTATCAGCCTGCTCCTCATTGGGCTGTCAGTGGTGAGCCTCCTGCAGCCTGAGCTGCACTGGATACTATGCAGATACTCCTCTGCAGCCTCTACTCTCCCAAATAGCCACAAGGAGTTCACGTTGCACTGCAAGTGCATGCAAACGTAAATAGGAGATGCTGCATCTCTGCTGGGCTGTCCTAGAGAAAAAGAAACTGTATTAAGCACAACAACAGATAGACTACAGTTATTGTGACTCTCAGTTCAACAAAAAAAAACTTGTTACACACACATCAATCAATCAATCAAAATCTTTATTTATCTAGGCGAACATCATTGAGCAGAGCTCTTTTACAAGATGGACCTGGTTAGAACAGGGTCGGGTAACATCCATCATAAAAACATGTAAATAAGTATATAAACACAAACACAATGGTGCAGTAATAGGGAATCAAATGATAAAGGAAGACAAGGCAAGCCATAACAGAGGAGGAATCAAATACAAGGGGGCAGGTCCACCATTGAACCATGCAACTGTATATAAACCATGTTCTCTGTATAGAAGTACCAGTTAGTTCATTTACCAGGGGCAGTCACCAGTACTAGCCATGAAAATGGCTTGGAGAACCACTAACTAATGGCAGATGGGGTACCAGGAGGGGTATGTAATATGTAAGCAAAGGATAAACATTGTGAGACGTGAAGTCCCAAGGATAGGTCAGTAGAACTGATGCGGCAGTGGGGGCCTATGGGGAGAGGGAAAGAGGAGTTAGGACTTTTATAGTATGATTGCGTGTAGATTGTGGATGAGTGCAGTGTATAGAGTTGTGAAAAGAAGGCTGGAGAAAGCGGGAAGATAGACTAGTATCAAAGGGAGGACAGAGGCATCAAGGTGTTACATGAAAGCATGATGACAGACCAGGGCCAAGCAGGAGACGAGCACTAGAAGTAATTTGTTCATGGTTAAATGGTACAGGTTAGCATGATGACAATTCATGGTCATGGGAAACAATTCCACTGATCATTTCTGAGACATGATTATAAGAGCTTGAAAGATGAGATGCAGATGGGTGACCTCAGTTTCAGTTTTTTTTGCAATTTATTCCACAAGAAAGACAGTGTAAAGTTTATAGCAGCCCTGCCAAAGTGAGAGTTAACTTTGGGAACCATCAGTAGGAGAGATCTGCAACTTCTCAGGGTGTAATTACCTATTGGTTTTATAGGAGGACAGTCTGTAATGTATTGGGGGCAGTTTTTTGGAGATGGCTTTCAGGGTCCATAAGGCTACATTTTTATCATGCCTGAATTGAAGAGAACTCCACCCCACTGATTGATATAGGGGAGCAGTGGTGAGTGGAATAAGGCAGGCCTGTGATGAACCTCAAAGCTCTATGATATAATGTGTCAAGTTTGGTAAGGTAGGAAATGGGACAGTGACTGTAGAGGATGTCAGCATAATCTATCAAGGATAGAAAGGTTGATTGTACCAGCTGTAGTTTGGCATCTCTAGTTAAGAAGTGGGCTATCCTAAAGATCAGGCCAAGTCTCTGTCGTAATTTTTTTAGTAATTCTTCAACGTGCTCTATAAAGGAGAGCCTATGGTCCAGCCATACTCCCAGGTATTTGAATTTAGGGACAAATTCCAACTTCTCACCAAGAATTGTAGTAATCTGTGGCACAGGATCTGATAGAGCTGAATTTACCATTTGGGCAGCGGGAGAAAAGAGCATTGCTTTTGTTTTCTTGGCATTAAGTAATAGTTTTTTGTTTAGGAGTTGGTTTTGCAGCAGGTTGAACTCAGATTGAAGATCATTACATGCAGATTGTAATGACTGGCAGCTTATGTAAAGAACTGTCATCTGCAAACAGAAGAATGTTGGCCTTAGTTATGCTTTCATCAATATTGTTGATGTATATTGCAAATAAGATCAGTCCTAAGATAAACCCTGGGGAACATCTCTTAGGAGAGGTTTGAGAGTTGAGAGATCTCCTTCCGCTTTCACCTGCTGGAAACTATCAGAGAGGTAGTTGTTGAACCACTGTAAAGATAATGGGTAAGCACCTAATGAGGTCAGGAAGAGCAGCAGAGAATGGTTGACAGTGTGAAGGCCTTGCTCAGGTCCAAGAATAAGATGCAGATGTAATTCCTGTTGTCTAGCTGTCTTTGCCAGTCATTAGTCACTTTGGCATGTACTGTGATGGTGCTATGTTTAGCTCTAAACCCTGATTGGACTGAATTAAGCAGGTTCTTAGCTTCTAGATACTGCCTCAGCTGGTTACTAACAACTTTTTCCAGTAATTTTGACAAGACCGGGAGAATCGAAATTGGTCTGTAATTATTTAGATCACAGGGATTTCCAGACTTGAACAGGAGTATGATGTGCACTGTTTTCCATATTGAAGGAATGGATCCTTGAATTAATGATAGGTTAAATAAATGGGTTATGGGCATGGCTAACACATGGATGGCCACCTTCAAAAAATATGGGTCGAGGGTATCCGCACCAGCACTTTTTTTTACATCCAGTTTTAATAATAGGTCTTCAACTTCTTTCAGAGTAGTAGGATGCAAAGAGAAGACTGAATCAGTGACTCTAGGATCTGCACCTTGATTATCCACCTGAGAGCATATCAGATTTGCAGGGGAATTGTCAAAGGCTAAGCCAGCAGTCACAAAGTGATTATTGAAGGCATCCAGAACTTCCAGTCTGTCACTAATGGTGTTATTGTTTAAGGAGATTTCATCAGGTAGTGAGCTACTGGACGTGTGACCAGACAAATCCTTGATGGTTTTACAAAATTTTGTAGGATTTTTGGAGGCAGAGAGAAATTCAGAATGATAGTATGCAGCTTTTGTATCTCTAACCATTCTAGTACATGAGTTTTGTGCCCTTTTGAACTTGCACCAGTCCTCAGCAGACTGGGTTTTGCGTCCTTTTTTCCATAAGTTATCTCTTTCAGTCAATGCAGATTTTAATAATAGTGTGAACCATCTACATGTGTTTTGCTATTCACACTTAACTATAGGGCATATTTATTTAGGGCATCTAGGATAATTTTGCTGAATATGTCGAATGCTGATTGTGGTTTTCACCAAATAGAACTCTTGCCAATACAAGGAGTGTTTCAGTTAGTTTATGTAGGCAGTGAGATCAAAGTCCTGTCTAGATCTCTTGGCAGCAAACTTCGGTAGTAGTAGGTTTGTTGCTTGATCTTATGCAAGCAATAAATGAGTGATCACTGATATCACTGAAGAAGGTGCCGGCAAAGGAGAAGAGATGTAGTTTATTCACTAGGATAACATCTAGTCAGGAGCTGTTACCCACGTTCTTTTTATTTACTCGTGTTGGTTCGACAATGAGTTGAGATAATCCATGGGTGTCACAGAAAGCTACAAGAGGAGTGGCGGGTTTAGATAGCCAGTCTAAATTAAGATCCCAAGAATAATTATTTCTGAGGATTGTTGTTCAATGATATTACTCAGATGAGGTAACAATTGTAGATCGGCAGAAGGAGGTCTATAGCACCCTATGATACATAATGTTGAAGTGTGCAAAGTGGTGACTTGAAGAGACAGACATCCATAAGCATTTGCAATAGATAAAGCACTCAGACAGGATGCCATATACCTATCCTTGACATAGATGGCAACCTCTCCACCCCTGGAGTGTCTGTCTGCTCTAAATAGTAAATAGTTAGGGATATTGACTTCCCTGTCGGAGGTGGCCAGTCTAAGCCAGGTTTCTGAAACCACTAGGATGTCTGGTCGAGTATGGAGGACCCAGGCCTGGATCATGGAGAACTTTTTTAACAGACTGCATACATTAATGTGGAGGAAACTCATGCCTTTCAGTGTGGCAAGGTCAGAGGGTGATGTGATTGCAGCTGGTGGCCCTGGATTGAGCTCCACATTTCCTGAGCACAGGAGAAGAAGGAGTAAAAGT
This sequence comes from Neoceratodus forsteri, assembly GCA_016271365.2. Taxonomy (NCBI): domain Eukaryota; kingdom Metazoa; phylum Chordata; order Ceratodontiformes; family Ceratodontidae; genus Neoceratodus; species Neoceratodus forsteri. The sequence goes on along the minus strand of CM028129.1, from coordinate 130,907,662 downwards.
TTGATTAGAGTGGCAATAGTAAGCTTCATATTGATAACCCCTTTATGTCATTGTGGGCCATCGTCCTGGGGGGTGCGCCCCAACATTTTGCCCTTCCAATAAGAGGTTGGCAGAGAAGTACTCTGACTGCTATCTGTAGAGGTGACGTCTCTATGATGTTGGTGGAAGTCATAAGCTGAGGTGGTACTTCATTTCATGAACCAGCGTTAAGGTAATATGAAAATAATGTTGAAGACTTGGGAGTTGATAAGGCATATAGCCACGTAGGGACAGGAACAAGTTACAGAGCAGATCAGATTAGTATCCACAGTAATAAAGGCTTGAGGTGGCATATATTGGGCATGCGATATGAGATAGAAGAAGGACCAGAACAGGATCCACGATTTGACACACATAGTGGAATAAGGATGGGGGGGAGCTAGAGAGGAGTGAGCTAGAAAGCCGGGGTGGGGTTATGTGTATTTAATCAGGACCGGGGGGGTGAGTGGGTCAGCGAAAACATTGGCAGCTAGGGCTCCCTTCCTGAAGGTAATCAGTCCCTGAGGGCAAGTCCATACCTACGTTTCTGTGAGGGCTGGTGGCTTCAGACCTGGGCTCGCGGGTGGCAGTCCTGGCAGGTCGGGTTTGTCAAAGAGAACCATGGCTGTGGCTCTCAGACTTTCTGGAAGGAGAAGGCAGAGGAGAATTAAATACGAAAGTCAGAGGGGGTGGGGCTGCTCATGGAGCTAAAAAGAAATTCAGACTGGCTTAAACAGGGGCGGTGTTGCAGACCAAGATGTTATGCAAGGTGCCTCCAAGTTTGAGTGAGCAATAACAGGGCTATTTAAAACACAATACTAGCGTAAAAAGGTGAAGGGAGGGTTTCAAAGGCCTGAGCTGAGATCGCTACTGGTCTTATGAGGAACACAATACAGGCATTTACACTAAATCAGAAAACTTCAGCTATAAAATACAAACAAGAAAGTTTTAACAGAAAACATAATCTAGCACAATATAATCAAACATTAACAGTGCAGAGCTATATGGAGCCAATCGGAGTGCTCCTGGGCTGACTGCAGCCAGTGGGCCACAGCAGTAAAAGACTCTGGAGTTAAACCCAGAGACAACTGTCCTCATGTAAAGAAAGCAAAAATTGGCAATTAGGACTCCCTTCCTGGAGGTAATCAGTCTCTGAGGGCAAGTCCGTACCTGCATTTCTGTGAGGGGCTGGTGGCTTCAGACCTGGACTGCGGGTGGCAGTCTGGCAGGTCGGGTTCGTCAGAGAACCACGGCTGTGGCTCTCAGACTACCTGTGTTTCTGTGAGGGTCTGGTGGCTTCCGACCTGGACTGCGGGTGGCAGTCTGGCAGGTTGGGTTCATCAGAGAGCCACAGCTGTGGCTCTCAGACTACCTGCATTTCTGTGAGGGGCTGGTGGCTTCAGACCTGGACTGCGGGTGGCAGTCTGGAAGTTCGGGTTACAATAGTGCCTGTTCAACCCTATGCAGGTGTGGAAGGCATCCCCTGAACTTCAGAGTCCCCTCCATGGCATCCACAATCCTTCCTGCACTGGGTGATGGCAGTCTCAGACCGGATAGTACCCTGTTGAGAGATCCATTGGAGCAGTCAGAGTTGGGGAGCTGTATGGGGTGGGGTCACACTCTGAGGCATCTCAAGGTGAGGTACACCTGGCTTTGAACTCAGGGAGGGGGCAGAGGTTATGCGGAGGGGATATTTGATGTCACTTCTGCTTTATCCTCTGCCTAAACCTTGAGAAGCATTCAGGGTCCCAGTGCCCCAGTTGTCCGCAGCACTCCACAAAGATGTGCAGGGCTGGGTGGGACACTTGGACACCTTTTTTTTTTTTTTTAAATCTGCCTTCAAACTACAATATGGCAGCCCTAGCTAGATTAATGATTCTCACAGCCACTTTCACAAGTGGGCACCAGCATGGGAAAAGGGGAGCAAAACGGGGGCAACAGTAGGAGAGGAATGGTGAAGGGGGCCAGAAGTAGAGGGGGAGGTAATCTGTACAGGGCAAGATGGAGGAAGAGAAACATAGTCAGTACAAGAGGTGGGGTTGTTAGAAGCAGGTGTGGACCCATAGAAGTCTGTGGTTCTGAGGCCAGAGAATCCACCACAGAAATGATATCCTTCCACAAAACATGCCAGTCTTTCCTTTTTGTATTTCTCCTTTTGCAGCCAAGTGACTGCATGTCCCAAACCTCTCCCATTGGATGTCATCCTTTGGCACCGACACAATGCCCCACTGCTCAAACTCTCTACCATCTGTACTTCTGGAGTATGCCCCTAAGTTAGGGCATCTCCTGTTGGCGCCTTGAAGAGCCATCCCTCAAAAGCCGGTGTGGAGGAGAGGCAACAGATTCCAAACTGCCCAACAAGAGAGATGAGACTCAGAAGTGTCATTCATTGGTTGCCCATCTCTTGTCCGTGGTCTTCCCTAGTCCCGCCCAGTGGGATTTAGGAGCTTGTATCTGCATCAACAGACTCAATATACTGCTCATGCTGTCCTACACTTCAACAAGCGCATACTAAATGCACTGCCACCTGTCATCCTCCAGGTGGTGTCATTGCAGTGGAAGCACTGCTCTTCCTCTCCAGAGGAGGAGGAGGAGACGGTCCTCAGGGAAACTCTTGAATTTGAAAATAAACAAAGATGGCCAGTCCCTTGCTTTTGACAAAGCATATAAACACTTTTCTCACTGCACCACTTTCTATTATTTTTCTACAACGTCCCAACATTTCACCAATTTATAGGCTTCCACAGGGGTTTACTATAATAAATTAAAAATATTTACATTAAGTACACAATATTCATTTGAGTTATAATATAAAATACTGCTACCATAACCTCATTAGTGAAATTTTATACCTGTTACATCACTCCGTTCATTTTTAAATATATGCAGTATATTCAGTTGATATTTGGCTGCCTAAAACAGTAACAAAGTTTATGTCTTTATTTATTTAAAATTTGGTGACTGGGATAAGCACGTTGAGCACATTATGTGGAGATTAGGAAACATAAGCAAACCGTGGGGCCTCAACAAGGACATTATTGGTAAAGCTTGCTGGTAAAAGCCTGCCACATGTTTCAGTTACAACATTGATCTGCAAGGCGTGAGTCCAGCAAAATTAGGGGACTCCATGCAGTATAATAATCGGCTACAAAAATAAATTTGCCCTCATTCCTCCTTCCTATGTCTCCTAGGAGATCATTTATTTACTGATCATGCCTCGGTTTCCAGATCCCATAATATGGACAGTGTAACTGCAGCACATTAGGTGGTGAGGTTTATAGACAGGCAGTATTAAAACTAAGGCAACTTTCCTCAGCATACCCATGGTATATGTTGGTAACCCTTTCCCATTCCCCCAAAGATCTAATAATCTGCTACAATGAAACGGTGAAAGCAGCTTCATGTAGAGAATCTATGGCAGACTCAACATAAATAAAAATAATCCTTAACCTATTGTTGTAATTTATAAGCAATGATGTGAGAACACAGCACATAATACTCTGCTCAGTAATGGTAGTGACTGTGGGTAACACCCGTGGCAAAACCAAAAGGATTGATGGCCATCTGGCTGCTTCCTGTTGTGGGATGGTTGCCTAGGCAGCTTGCTTGCTGAGCAGTCCACATGATGAGCATCATCAGTGACGTCATCACCTCCCTCCTCCGCCAGTCTGCAGCCAGAAGAGGCACACACAAGCAAGTAGCAACATATTGGCATGGTAAGAGCACAAATCTCTTTCATAGAGATGGTTTCATGCTATTTTAAATCTAGTGCACATTTTAAAACCTTATCCCATTTTCACCAGGAAATTAAACGTACTGAAAACACCAAGGAATAAAATGGAGCAAGCAAGTAGCCCCAATATTTAAACTAGTATGATATGAGGTGTGAGCAAGACAGCAAAGCTCTTTAATTGATAGACAATACCCAGTGTACACTAAGGGCTTTGCAACAGACAACCACATGGGACGAAGGGATATGTTGAAAGCACATAAAGTTACTCAATTTTAAAAAAGAAAACAAGCCAAACTGTTGTATTAACACAAATTGGCTGGCACAAGCTGGCAGTATAGGCTAGAGGTTAGAGTAATGAGCTGTGAATGAGCTTGGTGGATCCAGCAGACATGGGTTTGATTCTGACAATCTCTACTGTACAGTACTCGCATACAGTGTGACTCTAAACAAGTCACTTACCCTCCACATGGCTCCTAGGTCACCCCTGTAAATGGAGCTTGTGGTCCGGTGGTCCTTTCCCAGTTGCCAAAGAATAAAACAAAAATGTATTTTATCAGCAGGAAAAATCCTGAGATACAAGGCTTAAATGCAATAGAACAAGCAGCAATGTAAGACAGAAGCACGTATGTCACGAGATAATGAAGACAAAAGTGTACCTTGCAGAAAAAACAGTATCCTGCATAATAGGTGGTGGAGGCACAGTATGCTTATTATAAAAACTAAGAAAATAATAAGGATATTAACAGTTTATCGCTTTTTTGGCAACCAAATGTCAACTGAATATACAGCATACATTTAAAGATTAATGAAGTGCAATGTCCTTGCAAACTGCTCCTCCTGAAAGTGGACCTTGCACAACTGCCCTAATGCCATGTGAAATAGGAACTGGCACTACCTATTATCCACTGGGCGCCCTTGGTCTTTTGCTACCCTCTTGCCCACCTGACCATGTAATCTTGTTCACTGTGTGTAGCAGCATCCTGGTATTGACTCAGCTAACTGCTGCCCATAGTAGCACCACAGAGTTCACCTATATCTGACCACCCTAGAAGGAGGCACTTGGCCAAGTGACTACTTCCTTTCGCCACCAGATTCTCAATCCTGATACTGCTCTTACTTGCTGGGGATGTGCACTCCAATTCTGGTCCACCAACAGGTGGCCATACGACAAATCACAGGGGTGGTGGTTTAAAAATTGCTGCCATGATCATTTGCAGTCTCCTGCCAAAAATCACTCAGTTCCAAACCTGGACTAGGCTGCACTCCCTGGACATCATCTGTCTGACCGAAACCTGGCTCACCCCTAAGACAAAGGATAATACAATTGCACTACAGGGTATAGCATACAGACAAGACAGACTCTGGGAAAAGGGGGTGGATGCCTCATTTATGTCAAGGAAGGCATATAGGTATGTGTGTCGAATATCTAAGGTATGTCTTGTGACCTCGAGCTTCTTGCAGTAGACCTCCGAATAGGAAGCAAAACAAATCCTTACCATTGCTGCAGTCTACCTACCACCTGGTAAAGACAAAGCTGGGCTGGGCTCCCAACTTGGTGTGATCTCTAAAATTAAGAGAATTCAGACATCATAATCATGGGTGACTTCAATAGCAATTGGCTGCTCGAGGATTCTGATACCTATAAAGACCAGGTCGCAGGTGTATCTCACACAAGTGGTAACCCAGTGTACCAGGCTGAATTACAAGACTGGCAAAGGCACATTACTCGATTGGATCTTAACCAACCACCCTGCAAGGCTCAAACAAGTAGCAGTGCTCTCCGATTGTCTTAGCGATCATTCTCCAGTCATGTGTAAATGGGTGAATAAGAAGGAAAAGGTCCCACCCTTCACCATTAGTAGCAGAGTCATTAAGAGGGGACAAATGTGAGCCTTCAGATCAGCCCTAGCTCAGGTGAACTGGTCCCACCCGGACAAACTCCAAGACATAGACCAGGCCCTGAAGTACTTCACTGACACATTTAATGAAATATGTGATTCCTTTGCCCTATTAAGGAGAAGAAAGATCAGGGGATCTTCCAATGATTGGATCACAGGTGACCACCTTAACCACTTCAGGGCCTGGGATAACCTACGGGCCACTGCTAGGAACCCTGGTCTACCACAGGATCTACAGAACTACAGAGAAGCCAGAAACAAGTGCACACACCTCTCTAGGCTGGCAAAGGCAAAGCACTGCAAAGAGCAGCTAGATAGCACTTGGAGTATGGCAAAGGTTCTAGCAGATCAAGAATTAATGGGAAAAGATGACAGTGTGCATCCCTCTATGTTAAATCTAAATGGTACTCCCACCTCGGATCCATGTTTAATTGTTGAATCCTTTAATTCAGCATTCTCTGACCTCAGTGCTGTTCTCCTCCTGGCTTCCTTTGCCATTAGGCCCTGACAAGCTGAATGCTAGAAATGACCTAAAACTCCAAATATTTACTTGGTGTGTCACAATTAGGGAGACTAGAACCTATGTCAGAAAGGTCCTTGGAAAAAACAGACTTGGTGGTGGTAATATTGACATGAAGCTTGTAGAAGTTGCCCTCAAAGAGCTGCTGGTCCCAATCACCAAATTATTTAACAAATCTCTCTCCATTGTGCAATTCCCAGACACCTGGAAGGTAGCACTAGTAACTCCCATGTTGAAAAGTGGTGACCGCACCAGCACAGCCAATTATTGGCCTGTTTCTATTCTCTCTCCCTTATCAAAAGCGCTTGAGAGAATTGTAGCCGATCAAACCACAAAGTATCTCCAGAAACATGATCTCCAAGTCCGCAGCAGCATGGCTTTCAAAAAAGCCACAGTACTACCACTACACTGATAGAATTCTCTGACTTTGTGCATAAGGCACTGGACAATGGCAGACTAGTGGGGTCTGTCTTTATTGATCTCACTAAGGCCTTCAACACTGTAAACCATTCTCTACTCCTCCTACAGCTCGCCTTTTGAGTTCTCCTCAGAGTCACACTTTCGTTTAATGATTATCTCTCTCACCGTAGACAGAACTTTAGGATCAGGTCATTGGTCTCCTCCCCATTGGAAATTAAATTAGGTGTCCCTCAGGGATCACTCTTGGGTCCACTACTTTTTAGCCTGTTCTTAAATGGACTCCTGGAAGCTTGTCAGTCTAAGGTCATTCTGTATGCTGATGATGCAGTCATCCTGAGTAGCAGCACTCATCTTGCCCAGGTACAGAATGAGCTTCAGTCCATGTTCAACACCCTGGAAGACTGGTTCTGCAATCAGAAACTTCTTAATTACAGGAAAACAAAAACCATGCTGATCTCCAGCCCTCAGCACAAGAAATCCTCGCTTGGCTTGACAATTGTCAATAAACAGGCCATCCCTTTGGAACAGGTACACACCTTCAAGTACCTCAGGGTCCACATAGATGATACCCTTACCTTCTTGCAGCACACAGATCAAGTCGTCAAAGGAGTTAATCTTAAGCTGGGTATTTTGTACAGGCATAAACCTTACCTCACTCCCTCTGCCCTTTGACTCACAGTCTTCAGCACTATACTGTCAATTATTGACTATAGGTTGGTGATCTGTGGGTCTGCCAATGACACTGGTCTCAAACAGATCATGATTGCCCTCAACAAGGCTTGCAGATTAGCATTGGATGCTGACAGCTGAGCTCACACCTGCACACTCTATGAACTTACTAGTTGACTGAATCTCGACAATAGAATAAAGTACCAAACGTGCCTTCTAGGCAAAAAAATTCCTATTAGGGAAAGTCCCACCTCCCAAACCACTGGTACAGGCTGGGCACTCCACTTATTGCACCAGGGGTATGATTCGCTGCTCTTTGGCCGTCCCTTTCAGGAAAACCTCTCTTGGCCAAAGGTCCTTTTCTTATAGTGCACCACTCTGGCTAAATGAGATCCACTCACACATAACTAATATGTCCAGTCTCCCAGCCTTTAAATTTGAATTGAGGCAGCATCTCACCACTGCTGGCACCTGCTCTTGCAGGTAGCCAGTGCTGACCTCTCCCACCAGTGCAAGGGCAGTGAATGATTCTGTCCCCCTTCCGCTGCCCCATCTGTCCTCGCACTTACTTTCTCCCTGGTTCTTGAGGACCTACTATCTTTCCTGTTCCCACCCAAACTCTCTCCCCTCACTATCCACCTCTTCCCATGATCCTCTTCTCCGGTTTCCACTCCTCTTCTTCCTCCTACTCGGCTCATTACCATTCCATACAGCCCTTCACGTAAACTCTCAACAGTGCCTCAACAGGCTGCTCTTGCTACTGCATAGCTATTTCTTATATGCATTGGAGTGCTATTGACTGCCATTTAGCCAGAGTGGTGCACTATAAGAAAAGGACCTTTGGCCGAGAGAGGTTTTCCTGTACCACAGGGATCAATTCTTGGACCGCTCCTCTTTAGCCTGTTCCTTAACTCCCTCCCAGATATCTGCCAGGAGAAAATAATCTTATACGCTGAGGATGCTGTAATTCTCTCTTCCCACAAGGATCCAAACTCCCTACGAAAAAGCCTGCAACTTGCTTTCTGTAGTGTTGAAAGGTGGTTTCTGGATAGTAAACTTGTGCTAAACCACAATAAAACAAAAGCCATGCTCTTCTCCAATCACCAAAACAAAAATAGGCATACTCCCTCACCATACAAACCTCTGGGAATTACACTGGACCAACGTAAATGCTTTCCAAATGCCTTGGCATCACTTTTGACCAAGGGCTCACCTTTGCAACCCATTGACAACACTGCAAAAACAGTGAACCAATGCCTTGGAATACTATTCTGTAACCGTCCAATTTCTAAATCAAGCAGCATTGAGAATAGCTATACAGAGTTCCATAATCTCAATCATTGACTATGGCCTTATTATTGTATGGCTCGCTACCTCCACTGCTCTAAGGCGTCTCAATCACTCTAAATAAGGCCTGCCGGCTCCTCCGAGGGGGCTCAAAGACTGACTCACACGTGTGATCTGTACTATGAATCAGGCTGGTTGAACCTATCAAATTGTCTTATTTATCTCACCTGCACAATGGCAAAAAAAATCTATATTGGGACTGACTCCATTATGTATTCAAAACCTACTCCGACTGAATCCTGGCTCACGACCCTCCACCAGATCTGAACGCCAACCTTTCCTGGTTCCGAGATGCCGGACTGCACAGGGACAAAGATCTTTCTCATACAGGGCCCTGACATGGTTCAAACGCGCTTAGTCCACCTACTCTATCCTCAACCTCGTTTGAAGCTTTCAAATCCATGCTCTATGCCCACCTCACCACCACTAGCAACTGTGATTGCGCTAGATAAAGACTACTACTCCTCATGTCCATCCTCACATCTGAGGCCTCTTTCTCCCTGACTAATGAACCCTCTGGTGCCTCTACTACTTCCTGTCTCCTACCCAAACTCACCCCCCCCCCTTTTTTTCTGTCCCCTCTCACTTACTCTCCCGCTCACCACCTTTCCCTTCTCTTTAGCCTCCTTTTGAAGCCTAATGATCACCCTCTCCTGGAAGTTTCCTTAACCTCGAAATTGTCTACCGCTTGAACCTGTTATAGCTTGTTTTTCTATGAAACTTAAAAACGTTACTGCCTTAAACTGTTAATAGCAAATTTATGATGTAACTTTCCTGTCTGGTTTTACCTGTAATGTGTATCGTGCTTTGTTAAATGTTCTTTGTGACGTGGAACCTTTGTAAAAGAGCACTGGCTCAAAGGTATTAATTCCTAGACTAATAAACTAAACTAAACTATAAGGCTTCAACTGTAGCTAACTTTTCCTAGACTTTGCAAATGTCCCTGGTTTCTCAATGCTTCTTTCACATGGATTATTGTATTACAACCCTAGCTGCCTCGAGGTGTCCTTATTGTAACTCTGCACTTTGCCAATTGTAAATCCTTGTTACCTGTCAATGTACCTGATGGTTCATGCTCCTTGTTATAGTCACTGTTCCTGTCTAATCGATTATGTCTCGAAACCTTGGCATGAAACCTTTGAAAAAAAAAATTGTGCTCAACGGTTATCTCTGAGGAGTGAAATAAATAAATAAAAGTGATATAACAGGTATGCAATTTCACTACTGAGGTTATGATAGCAGTATTTTATGATAAAAACTCAAAAGAATGTTGTGTACGTAATGAAATATTTTTGGGCTAGCAATAATACCTGACAAGGTGAGCAGTATTAGGCTATACTGGATGGCCCAGGGATGTAATGAGGCTTGACGCCACAGGTAGAAGGCCTTATAGCCCCTGGAAGATCCGTTATAGCCCATACCTCTCACTCTGGAGGGTATTATTGCACTTAGAAAGTGGAATTTAAGCTGTATTTTCGAGAGGAAAATGTAACATTTAAAAAATTAAATTAATAAAAATATTTTCTGCAAAGTATTCCCTCCACTGCTGGCATTTGCAGTAGAGGGCACTGCTTTAATTTGTACTGTGCCACTGTATTTTAGATATAGTCAGCACTCTGTTTTATTTTTTTATTATTATTCTTTGGTAACTGGTAAAGCCCACTAGGCTGCGTGCTTGTTTTCAAGGGCAACCTAGAGCACTGGTGAGGTTAAGTAACTTGCTCAGAGTCACACAGTATGCAAGTGGAGGTTTTAGAATCAAACCCAGGGCTACTAGATGTACAAAGCTCATTCATAGCTCATTATTCTAACCTCTAGGCTATACTGTCAGCCTATGTTTTTTTATACTAACGTGACTGATCCCAGTTTAGTTGTTTTCATGTGCCGTCCTGTTGTTGATTATCAGGGTACTAAGAGGAGCACGATCCGCCTTGATGTTGGCCAAGCATGGGAAGAGCGAGAATGATATTGCAGTGCTGATTCCAGTATGTGACTGTTGGTACTGTTGAATTCAACTCCTGCAGATGGAGATGCGATACGAAGCTTGCAGCAGTAAAGTGGGTTGGCAGCCAGAGAGGCGCATGAGTCATGGTGACAAGCAAAGAGCGACAGTGGTAGCTCATGTTGGAAAAAAGAAAATGTATTGTTTCTGCTACAATGAGTAAGTCTCTCTTATTTATAGTGCTGTTTAGTTGTGATGGGGGTTGGCCAGCTCACTCACTCACTCACTCACTCCTCTCATTTAGCAAGCAGAAAAAAATGATTGCTACTAAATTTTGCAATCTAAACTGGCACAGTGATACAAGCTTGGTACTGAGGCAGGGAAGCTGGCACTTTTTATTTCCTGGTCTCTCTTGGAAGGCAATCTACTCCCCTGAAATGGGTATCAACCAATCAGAGACCAGGAAGTCTTAAACCTATTTTCTAATTCATTATAGAACTCCACCGAGGAAGCCTATAAATTGGCGAAACGATGGGATGTTATGGAAAAATAATAAAACTGATGCAGTGAGAAAAGAGTTTTGTATGCTTTGTCAAAAGCAATGGGCCCACCAGTATAGCAGTAGGGCAACCGCTTGCGGCGCCAGTGACCCGGGTTCGGGAACGGACTCAGGCGGCTGGAGGGCCAGCCGAAGGGAGGACGATTGAGCTCCCACAGGCCGCTCTCCTCCTCCGGGAGGGGTGGGTTGCATGTCCCGCCACTCTACCACCACCTGGGCGACCATGGGTGGAAGTGCAGCAGGACAGCATGCAGCAGGGTGGAAGGACATCGGCCAGGAGCTGGAGTCCTGGCACGTTGTGATGTGCTCCACCCCTTGGCTCCCCAGTGTGCCGACATCCTGAGGGATGGCACTGAAAAGAGGAGAAACCCCGCAATGGATGCCTGGAGATGGGACCTGGCTGCCGAGAGAAATCCACAACCAGGCTCCAGATAGGGCCTGTGCAGCATATCCAACGATACTCATGGACTGGAGGGGACTACAGGGGGGGTCTCCTCTCCTCCCTGCCAGGCGGGCAAACCGAGGCTGGATGGGGGCAGTGCTGCCAGGACTCGGGGAGGAGTTACCTGGGGATGACCTACGGGAGCGCACATAGCCTAGGGATCCCCGAGGATAGGGTCCTGAGTGATGAGTAAGGGGGCATAAACAGAGAGTAAAAAAAAAAAAAGCAAGCGGCCAGGCATTTTGCTCTATTTTCTAGTGACACATTATCTGGGCCTGTAGTCCCACACAAAAACTATTGAAAGACAGAAACTCTTGAGTTTGCCATATTTTTTCCTTCATAAATTTTATTAAAATGTAAAGAAAAGTACAAAGAATTGATAAGTGAATGCAAGTAAGAACAGAAAAGTTACACTGTAATAACAAGAAACATGCAACAGAGATAGTACACCACCTGAAATTAATATTAGTTTTCAGAAATAGCCAGATGTTACTTTTACATCTCATGTACTTTTTCTTTTTGTGCATTAGAAGCATTTCTGACAATACGAAGTGTGATTCATTAGTAAACAGTAGTAAATGTTGTGACACTGTCATCACTGCTACATTCTGATGACACTAGTGAAAGTCATGGAAGTCCTGAATAAAGATCAAACGTCATGGAATCAATGACGTGTATGTCTGCCATGACAAACTTACATCCCTAGTCATTACTGATTAATTCATAATGAATGAATTGGTGATGATGTGCTAGTAGTAAGGGTTGACTGGCTGATCACACTGCCCATGCTGATGAGGTATGAGGGGGAATACTGTACAACTGGATATGTCAGACACCAGGTAAAGTATTGCAGCTCATATCACACCTAATAAAACAAGCATTTGTCAATGCTGAACGTTCGCTTGCAGGTATTTGCAGTGGTATTTGGCACTTGGACATGGCTTAAAAAAATCAGTGACAAAGAAGTACAAGCATTTGTCAATGCCGAATGTTGCTTGCTTCTATGTGCTGTTTAGGTATTTGGAAGTCATTGGAGTGCAAATATTGAAAATTCGCGAATCCTCATTTAGCGCCGTATGAACCGCACAACGCACGCCGTAAAACAGTCATTTTAGGAATTTTTCACCAAATTTTCAACATAGCCATTTTAAGACCTCTGCTCATGAACAGTGTCACTGTGATTTTCTTAATGTGTCCCATACATTGAGTTGACCCGACTGCGCCATTGTTATGCGCTACATGAGGCGGAAGCACGTTTTGGGCAGGATGTGAAAATGACAGCTGTACTGCTCATAAGGAGGTGTGGTAAAATGGCAATGTTGAAAATCTGGAGGAAATATTGAAAATTGCAAACTTACGAGCGCATGAACTGCGAACGACGCCGTGAAAAACAAGTCAGTTTTAGGAATTTTTCACAAATTCTCTAACATAGCCATTTAAGACCCTCTGCTAATGAACAGTGTCACTGTGATTTTCTTAATGTGTTCCATACATTGATTTCACACACCGACTGCGCCATTGTGCGCTACATGGGCGGAAACACGTTTTAGGCAGGATGTGAAAAATGACAGCTGTACCACTCATAAGGAGGTATGGTAAAATGGCAATGTTGAAAATCTGGAGTGAAAATATTGAAAATTCGCAAACTTACGAGCGTGCGTAGGAACTGCGCAACGCACGCACGTAAAACAGCCATTTTTAGGAATTTTTTCACCAAATTTTCAACATAGCCATTTTAAGACCTCTGCTCATGAACAGTGTCACTGTGATTTTCTTAATGTTTCCCATACATTGATTTCACACACCGACTGCGCCATTGTATGCGCTACATGGGGAAACACGTTTTGGGTGAGATGTGAAAAATGACAGCTGTACTACTCATAAGAAGGTGTGGTAAAATGGCAATGTTGAAAATCTGGAGTTAAAATATTGAAAATTCGCGAACTACAAGCCTGCAGAACTGCGCAACGCACGCCAGAAAACGGAACATTTTTAGATTGCCCACCAATTTTCAAAATAGGCTTTGAGAGCCCACCTTATGAACGCTGGCACTGTCGTTTCATTAATCAGAACAAAAGGTGATTTCGCGCAGTAACTGCGAAATCACCCTTGGCCCGAATAACGCCATGACAGTGACAGAATTCATGAGAAGGGACCCCAAAAACCCCATGTTGAAAATTTGGTGCAAAATTCCAAAAATGCCTGAGATATGCAACAAAGTTGAAAAAACACCATCTAGCCCATTATACAGCTTACCGGCATTTCCTCAGTTCGCGGTCGGCTTTGAAGAGTGCAGACGTGTTCCCGGTCCAGCGATGATCGTCGCGCCGAGCTCCGGAGGTAAGTATGGGGTGAGGGGGGTGTGGGGAGGCAGGGTGCACAGTGGGTGGGTGCGGGTTGTGGGAGGGTGGGGAGACAGCGATGGAACTTTTTTTTACAGTTTTTTTTTTACTCAGGCGATGCGGGACACTTGCCATGCTGGGTGGGCTCCCAGCGTGGCAGCAGGAAAGCTGTTTGGGGGACGTGGAGCCAACTGGGGATTGGGCAACCCCATCGGCAGACGACGCGGGGACGCTTTGCCATGCTGGGGTGGGCTCCCAGCGTGGCACCAAAGATTTTGGGGCGGACGCGCTGCCAGCCACACAGCGGTGGTTTTGAAGAGAAGTACACTGCTGTCATACACAGCACCGCATCGATTGGTGCAGGACCACCATGCCTGCTTAATGGAGCAGGGGATTGCACAGGACAGGCACACCTCCAAAATGTCCCATTCTCCCAAGGCGTTCCTTGCGCATGCCATAGCGAAGAATATAGTGAAATCCTTCTTTTTCATAAATATATTCTTTATTAAACTTTTTGTTAGCCAGAGATACACAAGTAGCATTTGATCAGAGCACTAGTTACAGGTTGTACTTGCAGATAATAATATTATCTAATATATAGAGTTTTCCTTATACATTTCTTGGCTTCCCCATTTCACCTGTGTGGCCAGTACGCAAACATAAGTCTCCTGTTGTGGGTGACTGGGGCTCTCTATTTACTCCCTCTTTCATTCGATGTGAGGCCTAGGGTTTCTAAGATTATCCTCAACAGAGTGAGGACTTGTCCCTTATGGTACAAATTCGGGGTCCTTGGCAACATATGAATGATCCATCCATTCCACCTTGAGGACCAAAGTTCTGTGGTGTCATTCAAGCTATGATTGATCCTATCAGGTCTATCAATTTGGTTCACTAAAGCTCTCCAGACCTTTATGGAGGGAATCTGGTCAGTGAGCCACAATTTTGTAATAGCTTTCTTGGCTGCTAATAGAAGGATCCCTAGTAGGTAGCGGGTGTGGGAGTCCCTAAAGCCCTGTGGTAGAATATAGAGTAGGAACAGTTCACCAGTTAATGGTATCGGCCTCCCATATCGTTCTTCTAATTCAAAGAAGGGTTGTAACTTAGGACGCTGCCAGAATATGTGTGTATGATGTACAATACTCTCTCCATCAGTGCCTCCAGCATTCAGTTGACCTAGTGTCAAGGTAGTGGGTCGTAATGGCTAGGGTTCTAAAAAATCGAATCTGATGCTGCCAGGAGAACTCTTGCCAGTGGCATGAGTTTGTTATTTTAGCTGCTAGGCAGTAAGAACTATGCCACTGTGCTAGGGTGAGGTGTTTGTCCAATTCTGCATTTCATTTATCAAGGATGTACTTAGTGGAGTCTCCCATAGAGTCAGTGAGACCCTTATAAAACATAGAAATAGCATATGGGACTGCTTTAGTACAAAGTACCTTGATTAGAAGTGTAATTAATGGGGGGAGTTCGCATGGCAGCAAGCACCGATTGGCAGATTTTCATAGAAATGGCACAGTTGCAGGTATCAGAAGAAATCCGATCTCCTCAAGTTGTATGCCTGTTGTATCT
Source organism: Neoceratodus forsteri (assembly GCA_016271365.2). Taxonomy (NCBI): domain Eukaryota; kingdom Metazoa; phylum Chordata; order Ceratodontiformes; family Ceratodontidae; genus Neoceratodus; species Neoceratodus forsteri. Next base: position 130,892,206 of record CM028129.1, on the reverse strand, counting down.
CAGCAAATGTCAGAAAAGCATGGCCTGCCAGGAACAGGGTAAGGTAGCTCAGGTGTAAGCGTTCCCAACTGTGGAATGTTAGGTCAGTTTGGGCAGGATGGAAATTCTCAAGTTTGGCAATTGGGAACAACAGGCTCAGGAATGGGGTAAGTTGTAGAACTTTTCAGATAGATTTCCACACCCGCAGCAGATACCATAGCCATGGATTCGGAGCTATCTGCCCTTCCAGAGGGGGATCTTGGAATAGTGTGGCTTATACAAAGGCATCATTAGGGAGTATGGTCTCCTCAATTTCCTGCCATCTTGCTGGGGTAATGCCCAGGAAGCGATGCATTATGTACATTAGCTGTGAGGCCCAGTAATATAGTTTTAGGTTTGGGAGAGAGAATGACCCCCTTTATCCCTTGGGAGAAACAATGTGGTTAGTTTTATTCTGGGGCATCTGCCAACCCAGATGAACTTGGAGACTGATTTAGTCTAGGTTTTAAAAATCTGTGTGGGAAGGAAAGTTGGGATATTTTGAAAGAGATACAGAGCTCGGTAACCATTCGAATCACCTCTATCATTTGTGTAATATTTAAGGGTAATGCATTCCACCTGGCAAGGCCCTGTTGCATTTGTGTGTAGAAAGGAGTATAGTTATTCAGCATGGCACTCTCGGCCCTGTGGGATAGATAGACCTCCAGATACTTCAATTTGTCTAAATCCCATCTGAAAGCGAATCTTTCCTTGAATTCTGTTGTTGGGGCAAAGAAGAAGGAAAGGGTGTCTGTTTTATTAGAGTTAAGCTGGTAATTGCTCCAGTTACAGTTCCTTCATTGAGCTGGAGTTTCAACTATTGCTGCCTTCTCCCGGCAGCAGTCTGATTGGCCGCTCTCCCTCATAGGCCCACCAGTTGGCTTCTCTGACTGACTGTGGCAAGCCTTCTGACTCAGCTGTCTCTGCCACTTCTCAGCTGCTTCTCCCTATTCTTCACTCTTCTCACTTTTTTTCTCCCACCCACCCCCGCCCTGGCACTCTTTAAATCCACTTGCCTGAATGCAAACCCCACCCTGCAGCCCAATTGCTACACAGTTATTCCACGCCCATTCCAAGCTGCTCCCAGTTTGATTATCTGTAACCTTTATAATTTGCTGACCATTCTATGTAACATGTCTTGTTTGTTTGTACATTGATGACGTGGAACCTTTGTAAAAGAGCCATTGGCTCAAAGATAATAATTCCTAGAACAATAAACTAAACTAAAACTAAAACTGTAGTCTCATGCTCGCTCTAGTAAGCTCTAGCTAGAACCACTATTGATCTCTCAAGTGCTGAATCTCCCCCCTACTACTGCCTCTGTCTACCACCATTTCCCTGGCAGATCATTATTCAATAATTTTCAACTGTGCTAGTTATATTCTTCCCTCCCAGGGTGTTATCGCTGCTAATTCATACACCGTGAAGTACCTACAGCAGCCCTTCTCAAGTCCCTTGCTCTGTACTCCACTCTATCCACCTACCCCCACCCCTTGGAACTAACCACATAGGCTCCCCAGTCTCTCTTCTGACACAACTACTAGGCAGCTAACATAACTCCCTGTGCTTTGCACCTGGCCCCCTATAGGGCACCTTTCACTACCCTCCTTGCACTCTGCCTTCCTCTCCTCACCATTACCCCTGCTCCTTCACCTATACTGACTGACTCCATTTTGCCCCCCTTGCTTCCCCCACCACTCTACAACATGGCAAATACCCCTTCACCAGTCCCAGTTAGATGGACACACTACCCCTTTCGACCCAGTGCAACTCTCCTACCTATACCAACCTACTTCACCCTGCTACACATATTAAAATGTCAGCCTCCCCATCCCAACTCCCATTACCCACCCATTCCTTAATTAGAACCCCACCCTGGTACAGGAGTGTAAAAATCCACTTCTTGGTCATTTTGCTGTTACTCATGTTCTCAGGTGACATAAACCCCAGTCCTGGGCCTTGCCCTGCAGGTACCCCCAACAGTATCTGCATCTGCTGTCCCAGCCACACAGCCCCTTACCCTGCCCCATGGCTTACAAATCCTGCAATTAAACATATGCAGCCTGCTCTCTTAAAATTGATTTACTTCAACCTCTAGTTGCCTCACTTACCCTGAAATCCTCATCCTTTCTGAAATGTGGTTAAGCCACAAAATAGGTGACCCTGCCATCTCAATCCCCAGTTACACAATCTCACAACAGGACTGTCCCACCAGGGGTGGTGGAGTAGCTATCAATGTCTCCTCATCCATTCAGTTCTCCTGCATTCTTGCATCCTCGGTTCCTAAAGCATATGAGCTACTTCTTAAACTCTTCCTCCCTTTTCTCTGCCTATTCGGATGCATACTGTTGTCCTGGTCTCCCTCCCCACTGCCATCACAGAACTCATCAAAACCATAACCTCACTCACTCCAGCAGGTAAAACTTACATAATGGGTGACTTCAGCAAAACTGGTTAACCGTCTCCCTTACTAAAACACGTTATGATGATATCTCTGCCCTTAACTTGTCACAGCTCATTTCAGAACCAACCCGCATTAACCATAAATCCAGCAAACATTCCCTTATTGACTGGGCCCTCACGTCCCACCCCCACAGGATCACAAATCTGGTATTTTACCAGATGCCATTAGCGATCACCACATGGTCTTTATGATATGTAAAATACACAGAACTAAAGCCCCCCCCCAAATGCTATTATTCCACTCGTATAAGTCATTGAACCTCACTGCTCTCCTTCAAGATCTGGACCACTCTAACTGGGAGCTAATAGCCACATCTAACACAATAGATGCTGTGTATAATTACTTTCAAACTAAATTTCTTGAGGTCTGGAACAACCATGCCCCCTTAAGGTGGGCAAGAGTGAGAGGAAACCACCTCCCTTGAGTCATCCCTGAACTTATGGAATGTCAAAGGGCCAGAGATCAAGCTTGGAAAACATATAAATCTACCATGATCCCTAACATCTACCAGTCGCTGTGTAACAAGTGTACAAAAGCCGCTCGCCTAGCCAAATCAGACTACTTCTGTTTGACCTTCCAGTCCAACATAAATAATCCATCTAAATTCTGGAACGTAATTCACTCCCTTTTCTTTCCCCCTCCTCCTCTCCTTAAAATAAACAATACTCAAGTTGCTGAACACCTTAGCATTGCTACCGAATTTAATACTTATTTTACCTCCTGTGCTTCTGCTCTTCTATCCTCCTTGCCTCCACCTGCACATGCTAACCTCACACCCTCTTCTCCTTCCTCTCCCTCAATACCCTCTGTATCCTCCTCTTTCTCCTTCTCTAACATCATACCTGCTGCCACCTTGGAGGCACTTTATGCCCTCAATCCCACCAAAGGCAGTTCATCTGATGGCATGGACCCCAAACTGTTGTATCTATAGGCGCCTGCTATCTCTGCTCCACTATCTGTCCTACTTAACCATTCTTTCACCACAGTTTCTATCCCTTCTGTCTGGAAGCATGCCGCTGTCCTTTCCATGCCTAAGGGTGGATACCCTTCCACTCCTTCCAATTATCACCCCATCTCTCTCCTTCCTTCCCTTGCTAAACTCCAGGAGCATCTAGTTTTCTCTCAACTTACTTCCTATCTTTCTGAGTCTAACTTCTTCACTACCTTCCAATCCAGTTTTTGGACCACCACCACCTCCCTAGTTAGGCTCACTGATTCCATCCTCACTGGGATGGACAGTGGTCAAATCACTTCTGCCATTTTTGTTGACCTAGCTAAGGCTTTCAACGCTGTTTCTCATGCCCTTCTTTTACACTCCCTCTCCTTGGCTGTACTCACTGACTCTGCCACTAGTTGGTTCAAAGACTATCTAGTAGGTAGGACCCAGACAGTTAGAATATTGCGGAAGCCTTATCTCCGCCTCTCCTATCAATACTGCATACCCCAGGTTTCCATGCTGGGCCCAATCCTTTTCTCCATTTTGCTAAATGACCTTCCCTCAGTCTGCTCATCTACCTCAATCCTCATGTACTCCAATGATATGGTCCTCTTCACCTCAGGCCAATCTCCTGCGGATATTGAATCCAGACTTCAGCATGACTTCAGTCAAGTTCAGCTCTGATTCAGCTCCCACCATCTCTCTCTCAGTGCCATGAAGACAAGTCTCAATGACCTTTGGCACTAGGCAGAGACTCTCTCGGCTCCCCTCCCTATCCTCCTCCTACACCCTAGATGGGACAGTCCTTGAGGATACCTCCTCCTTTAGGTATTTGGGTGTTTGCCTCGACCAACACCTCAACTTCTCTGGACATGTTGATGCCATCCTGAAAATCTGCGCCTCAAACCTGGTGCTTTATACAGGAACCGTAGCTGCCTCACACTACTGGCCAGGCGTGAACTAGTCCAGAAGATGATACTACCTATCCTTGACTACTGTGATGTAGTCTACAGTGCCACTCCCAAGTCCTCCCAAACCAGATTAGATTCACTTTTTAACTCCTTCTGTCGCTTTACTCTAGACGCCCCCCTCACCCATCACTGTGCTCTCTACCACTCCCTGGCCTTCTCCTCCTTAGAAAATCACCGCCATCTCCACTGTGCTAAATTTGCCTCTAAATTTTGGTTTGGTTCACTCCCCCATACCTGACCACCTCCTACCTAGTCTCTCCCCACTGGACCATTCCCTTATGTCCTATGACTCCACGGCTACTAGTAGTTCCTCGTCGGTCTACAGTAGGGTAGATGGCCTTCTTGCATCACTTCCTAAGTTATGAAATGCCCTCCTTCCACAAATTCACTACTCTTCCTCCCCACACTCCATTTCTTTGGCCTTACAAAACTTTCTTACAGTAAACTGCATCTGCAACTAGTCCTCCTCCCTCCCGTGATAGGTGGCACTTGCATTCTGTCTCCTGTTCAGCTAGCTGTCCATCTGTTGGTGGCACTTCTTTCACTGGTATATATAATTATGTTTTATTTACAGCACTTCTTGTACAGTCTTGTTTACATTAGAGTAGACTGATTCTTCCACGTATTTCACTGAATGTTAAACCTATGGTCCTAATTGCTGCTCAGTGTCATATTGTAATTGTATGTATTGCGCTGTTTTAATCAGTTCACACTACACTATTGTATTGTACTAACTGTCTGATGCTGATTGATGTATGTATTGTATGTTATGTTGTTTATCCCTTTGACCCATCCCCCCAGGACGCACTGTGAGACGAGTAACTTGTTGTTCGGTGTGCCCTTCCTGGTGAAACGTTTCAATAAATAAATAAGTTTAAAAAAAATAGCTGGACACAGCACTGAATTCCTCCAAAACCTGGAACACTGTGGGAATTGAATCTGTGGGGTTGTTTAGGTAGAGAAGGACATCATCCACATAAAGAGCTATGCGGTGGGCCACGCCATCAACCTGGATCCCTATGATGTTAAGGGACAGTCTGATTGCCTGAGTCAATGGTTCAATAAACAGGGCAAAGGTCCTGGGGACAGGGGGCAGCCCTACCTGGTGCCTCTGTGGAGGAGGAAATAATCTGAATAATGCCCCAAAACCTTCACACATGCCTGAGAGGACATGTAGAGATCTCAGATGGAGACTATAAGGGAAGCACATCCTGCCTGGGGTGGCATATAGAAAAAGCCAGGAGACCCTGTCAGATGCTTTTTCAGCATCTAAGCTGAGCATGACTGATGGTGTTCCCTGGGTCTGCATCACATGGGTACGGTGTAAGGCTCTACAGGTGTTGTCTGAAGTGGATCTGGCACTTACGAACCTTGTTTGGTCCAGGCTAATCAGGTCAGCCAGTACTCTGTCTACCCTGTGGGCCAAGATGGACATGAGATATTTGTAATCTGTATCAAGGACAGATATAGGGTGGTAGGAAGCACACGCCTGGGGATCCTTGTCCGGTTTTAATAAAACAGATATTGCTGCATATGACCTGCTTGGAGGAGGGGTTGCCTGAAGTGACCTCATTAAAGGTTTAAAGGAGCAATGGGTTTAGCATTTGTCAGAGAATTTGTAAAATTCAGCTCCATAGCCACTTGGCAGGGGCCTTCATGGTTTGGATCTGGCTATGGCAGCAGAGAGCTCCATATGCTGAATTGGGTCACTCAGAAACTGTTGTTGTTCCTCTGTAAGGGTTGGAAGGGCCAATTTAGACAGAAGAAAGAGATGGCATCAGGCTCTGTCACATACTCCGGGGTATAAAGTTACTGATAGCACTTACAGAAGGCTTGGGTCATGTCTTGCACTATAGTAAGCCTGGTCCCAGTGATGGGGTCTTGTATGGCTTCAATTCTGGAGAGGTGCCTTTGTTTACACAGATGGTATGCCAATTGTAGAAATCTTTCTAATGAACAAATGAAAAACAACAATACTCCCAAAATAAAAGTAACAACTGGCTACTTTAAAAAAATTCTGTCTGCTTATTTTGATGCTTTGAGCACTTTAAAATATATGCCAAAAGGAAATATAAGACCACAATACTCAGAGACTATTCAAACAAATTTGTAGAAAAATCGTCTGAAGCTCCATGGTCTAGGGAATAACAGATAGCATATTAAATGTGGAGTTGTGTATAATGAGGTATTGTAAAACTAGTTATTTTCATGTTTGTTTCATTTTGTGCTAAGTTTATTTATTTGGATGTTGGTAACTGGGTAAGCCACTGAGACAGAATGACCCTTTTTCAGGGGTGACCCAGGGGAGGGTAAAGGGAAGGTACATAGATACAATGAAAAAAGAAACCGGTACATAGATAGGGTTACCAACTTTTAAGAAGCCCAACATGGGACATTTCTTACTGAAACAAGATTTTTCGCAGGACAGTACGTAACCTCAACCAATACAACAGACGTGTTTTCTCTATATAATCAGAATTAAGGCTAAGTATTGTAGTTTCTTAGTTGCTTCTATTGTTTCTTATCGTTTTAAGGTATTTTAGTTAAGATATGATAGTTTTCTGCAACATTTAGGGGAAAATTAGAAAATATTTTTACTACTACAAAGTCAGGACATGTAGTATTTTTCATGTTTTTTGCAGGACACAGCCGCCCAAATCAGGACTGTCCTGTGAAAATAGGGACAGGTGGTAACCCTATACATAGATACAATGAATAACAGCAGAAAATAAGTGTGCCAGGACACTTTACAATACTGTGCAGAACTACAGTAAATATACTTGTAACATGGCAATAAATATCAGATTCAAACAACCAGTTTTCTTTGGATAAATAGCAGCAGGTGATCAAGCAGCAACCAGGCATTAATTCCCTAGTAACGCCCACTTGCTCCTGTAGTACATTTGTCAACCACTGGGAAATCGCATGGGCCCACAGTAGAAAATTAGAAAGCACTGTATTCTGTTTCCCCTGCTGCATAGTAATAATCAAGCAGTTAGTTAGGTTGATGTTTACCCGCATACCTTAATCGTATGTATAAGAGTACTTTTTTGTTGTTCTACAGTTCTTGTATAGTGTTGAAATCCACAACTGTATTCTGGTAAAAAAATATTGTTAAAAAAAACAAGTTGATAGTTCCCTAGTTCAGCTAGCACTGTTCGCAGCACATAGGGATCAAAGTTATTCATATGCAAATTTCTGGGAGGTTCAATTCTACAATGCAATACACCTCTGCACACAGAGTGTAAGCAGCATTTTCCGAGTAATGCACAGAGCTTGTTGCTCATATTTCTGCAGCCTTGAAAGTAGTCTCAAAGTTATTACAGCATGACTGTTGAAATGCAATTTTTTATGCTACCACTGAGATAGTACCCACAATATTAATAAGTGTTAAGCGTCTCATTATATGCAAATTTCTAGGAGGTTCAATCCCACAATGCAGTACATCCCTCCACACAGAGCGTGAGCAGCATTTCTCGAGCAACACACAGAGCCTGTTGTTGATATTTCTGCAACCTTGAAAGAAGTTTCATAATTATTACAGCATCACTGTTAAAATACAACTTTTTTATGTTACCATTGAGGTAGTACCCACAATATTAGTAAATATTCAGCATCTGATCACCTGTAGCTTTCAAAGTCACAGTATTAAAACATTAAAACTCAGCTAAAGTGTCTGTCTTTTGTTCGTTTGAGTTAATAATTTCAAAAAATTTCAACAGCATTTGCCATGTTACAAGCACATTAAGCCACCCCAAAGGAGGGTTCTACTGAGGAATTAATGCCTGGTTGGGTAATTGGAGGCACTCAGCCTGTTTCCTCGTGCCCCAACCCCCCCAACCATGTATTAACTGCCCAATAAAACCTTCCTTTCTCATAGCTTAATGCTGACAAAATCATGTACAGTATTTACAAAATAAAAGCGGTATATACTGGTACTGAAGTAGTAATTTACAAATATATACAAGGAGCAATGGCAGAATTTGACAGCAGATTCAATAAAAGTTTACAGATAATACAGTAGATTCAAGCACAGAGGTGGTATTTTCAATTGACTGGATCAGAAAAGCAAAACAGTGAAACAAGGGTAGCTCCAAAATCAAAACACAGCAGTGCGGGAGTGATGCCTCGGCGCAGAGCATGGAAAGAACCAGGGAGGGAGCAGGGAAGGGGGGAGGTGGGGAGGGAGTGAGCTAGATGTGATGGGTGGGATAACTTAGGCACAGGTGCAGAGCTGAGGTGAGGCAAGATAGGATTTAAGAGAACTCTTGAAGGAGTAGATAGAAGTGCAGAACAGAACAGCAGCTGGAAGTGAGTTCCAGATAGAGGGCCTGGAAAAAGCAATGGCATGTCAACCCACTGCAAGGCAGGGTTTAGGGATGGAGAGAAGAGGTAAGTCAGACAACCTTAAGGATCTTGTCATAGTTTTTTGTTGGATGATGTCCATAAGACAAGGAGGGGTGAACATATGCACTAACTTGTAGATCAGGCAAAGGATGGGTTATTGTATTCTGGCTTCAAAGGAGGACCAGAAAAGGGAGTTAAGGACTGAGCAGTGGTGAACCCTAGCACTGATGCAGAGGGCAAAGCATGTGACCCTGTGGTAGGATTGCTTGAGTTTGGCAAGAGTGGTGACCTGAGCGGAGTGGAGTAAAGGGGCTCCATAGGAGATAAGTGGGAGCATGGAGAAGGAAGCAATGGCCAGGTGGGAGGAGAAAGTTAGGTAGGGCAAGAGGTGGTAAAGCAGTCCAAGCTTCTGGTGGATGGTCTTAACCACAGTTGAGACATGAGTGTCAAAGGTGAGGTGGGAATTCAGAGTATCACTGAGGTATTTAAATTTACCTGATCTAATGGGTCACCGCAGGAGGAATTTATCATCAAAGTGGGAAGGGAGGTAAACTTAGGGGTCCAGTGATAATAAAGCATCCATTTAGTCTTCTTGGTGTTGAGCACCAGTTGATTATTGAAAGATCATGCCTTGAGGTTAATGAAATCCTACTGCAACTGGAGGTTCAACAGGGTCAGGTCAGGAGAGGACCTGTACAGAATGGCATCATCTGTGTACATCTGGGCAGCCGCACCTCCACAGCGCAGCTGGAGCTCGTTAATAAATAATAAAAATAAAAAGAGGGCCAAGGATAGATCCCTGAGAGACACCATCCTTAATGGTGCTAAAAGGGGAAGTGTGACCAGCCCATTTCATGCATTGTGTTTTGCCAGTGAGATAACCCGAGAACCAGTTTAATGATAGGCCAATGAGGATGAAGGACAGGAGTGTGTGGAACAGAAGGTTATGGTTGACAAGGTCAAAGGCCTTGATAAGGTCAAAAAATATTGCACCAGTAACAAGCCTTTGACCATGGAGGAGGCAGGATGTCAGAAATTACCTTAATGAGGATGGTGTGGGTACTGTGGAATTCACGGAATCTGTGCTGGTTCATGGAATCTCCAGTCGGGATTTAGGAACAGGCACAGCACTGAGACTGCCCTGGGTCGGGTACTCAATGATCTCCTGATAGCGAGAGATTGGAGGACTCATTCCATCTTAGTCCTCCTTGACCTCTCTGTGGCATTTGATACTGTGGATCATGGCGTACTGCTTGAGTGCCTGCGGGTGATCTGTGGACTGTCAGGGACGGTTCTCAGATGGTTCCATTCATTCCTCACTGGTAGCTTTCAGAGAGTAGCTTTGGGAATTTATTCCTCTGATGCTTTCTCCCTGCCATGTGGGGTCCCCCAGGACTCTGTGCTGTCGCCTATGTTATTCACAGTGTACATGCTGCCATTGGGCGACATTGTAAGGTGGTATGGACTGAATTTTCACTGCTATGCAGATGATACTCAGTTATACATGTCCTTTGTACCCGATCGAGATGATGCTGTCTCCGTGTTTAATAACTACCTTCAAGGTCAGTTTGCTGACCTATAAAGCCCTACATGGACAGGGACCGGATTACCTGCAAGATCTCCTGCATCCCTACTATCCCCTTCGACCACTCTGCTCTGCTGATGAGGGATTGCTGGATATTCCCAGGGTTCGCATGAAGACCTCTGGGGCTCAAGCTTTTGCATTCGTGGCCCCTACTCTGTGGAATTCTCCACCTCATCGGGTTAGAGGATGCCTGAATGTGGAGAGCTTTAAAGCAGCTCTAAAAACTTATTTATTCTTGCTGGCCTTCTTAGAAAACTAATAATTGATATGTCTGCTGTTAAATTGAGGATTTATATATTTATGGTTTTATATTTTTTAAGGTTTTTAGTCTCAGTAAAAGCATTTCTTTTATTTATTTTTTTTTATTTAGTTTTTGTTTACCGGGTAAGTACCATAGCCAAGACATGACTATTTTCAGGCACGACCCGGGAGATTACAATAGGTAGGCAGGGAATGACATTTGAGTAACAGGAATAACATGATACAGAACAACATGACATTAGATAAGCAGGATACAGAGCAACACAATAATCAGACAAATTACATGATTTGGAGCAGGACGGGTCAGTAGTCCACTAACATTAACACTAACAATAATTAATGATTACAAACATGCGTGGAAAGCTTGACTGGGTTAAGAGCTGCTGAAGCCTAACTGATAGAGACATAAGAGCTTGATAACATAACCAGGTGGCTTTCTACAGATAAAGATTATTATTATTAAATCAAGCAGTAAGTTGTGCATGTATAATTCTTTCCTGTATTTTAGCTAGGGGGCAAAGTATGAAGATGGGCCGTTAATTCTCAAATGCAGTATCTGGGCCACTCTTGTGGATAGGGACAACTATTGCGGCCTTCCACTTGCAAGGCACCATGGTTAAACAGAAAGATTTGTTAATTAGATCTCAGATAGGAGAGGCAATGGCAATAGCTCCAAGTTTTAGGAAGTGGGGTTCCAGAGAGTCAAATTCAGGTGAGTAGGTTTCCTTGATGCTCCTAAGGTGATGCACTACCTCTTTCCGAATGGCCAATTTAAGGTGAAAGCAAGGGCTAGCAGAGGTGGAGGAGGGGGAGGGAGGAGGAGGAGGAGGAGGAGGAGGTAAGTGGACAGGGAGGACGGTCTTATGTTTAGAGAGATCCATGAAGGCCTGATTGAACTCGGAAGCAATAGATGTGGGGTCAGTGACCTCAGAGCCATTAAGGTGCATGGAGTTGGGCATAGGAGAGAAACTACAGTTTATTTGTCCCCAGAATTCCTTGGGGTTAGAAAGGTACCTAGTTTGGAGGGATGAGAGGAATAGGCATTTGGCAGAGTGCAGCTTACTCTTAAATTGATTATGCAGGATCCTATAAGCCTGCCAGTCCTCAGGAAGGCCAAAGTTCTTATAGAGGCTCCAGGCAGTATCCCAAGATGCCATTAGGCCTCTGAGCTCCTTAGAGAGCCAGGGGGCATGGGCTTGCCAATAGTCACCTAAATTAATTTCTGCACAAGTGAGTGAGGCAGTTTAGTGGTATAGCAACATTCAGGACTCACATTGCCCTCCTGTTTTGTACACACACCATTAAACAATTCTGCACTGTTTTAGGGCATAGTGTCTTTATTTAGTACAGTACAGTACAGAACTTTTAACTGTATTGTATTTAATCAGATGCAGGCATCCAGGGCATTGTGGGAGTATGTGTGTTCCCTGTCAGCATAGCTGAGAATGGAAACAGACAACAGACAACTATTTAACAATTAAAAATGAAATATGCCAATCCCGTCCAACTCCAAGCGGGAGTGACAGAAGGCTATTTGAATAATCAGTTGGCAGCATCAGTCAAGGATTGCTTTGGAACCGTGTGGTTTGGCATCTGGCTGGGTGTCTGGTACGGTCCAATAAGGTTAATGAACACAAAAAATACTAAAGGGGACTAAACAGAATTTACACCATATAAAATTATATAATAAAATATTGCACAGCTGTACATAGCATAACATTATATAATAAAATATTGCACAGCTATACATAGTGTAAAATTATCTAATAAAATAATGCACACACGTCTTGTGTCTGCCTGCTGATGGCTCCATATGTGAAACATACGTGAAGCAGCATGTCTCTGAGCATGAATTTGATTCCTACATACAACAGTAGCTTTGCATTACAAATACTTACTGTAAATTGAATTTTATCTGAGGATAGGAACCAAAGAATATAGGGAGAATAAATTTATAGTGGATATTTCTAGTTTGGCAGCATTTTGCACGCTGAAGGTTTTTGATGACCTTAGAAACCATGAGAGTGAAACTTAAGTGGCAAGATTATTACAAAGTGTTAGTGTTGGCAGCATAGCGTAGAGGTTAGAATAATGAGCTTCATACATCCAACAGATCTGGGTTTGATTCCCACAGCCTCCACTTGTATGCTGTGTGACCCTGAACAAGTCACTTAAACTCCCCTGTGCTTCTGGGTCTCTCCTGAAAACAGGCCTTGGGCCTAGTGAGCCTTATCTGGTTACAAAATAATTAAAAATAAAACAAACAAAAAAAACTAAGCAAGGGTGTGTAACAAAAATAAGTTGCCATTGCCCCAATATTTTATTTTCTAAAATAGTAGCTTTTTCATTTTTTAAAAACAAACAAAAAAAGTGTTACAAAATCAAATTTAAAGACCAGGTCATGTCTACAAGCCATGTTTGAGTGGAGAACTTGGTAAGAGCACATTTAATACTGTAGAACTGTTTATTCTTGCACAAGTTATATTTAGTGCATGGCCCTAATTGTCTGCAACTGTGCAAATTTAATTTCACGCTCTGCAGTTAGCTCCTAATTCACACCCATTCAAAATATGTTATTTTGGCCAATTAGTACCATTTTATTTTCGTGCAATTATCACTTGAGCGAATATAACTATAATTATTTTACAACAATTATAACCTGTTCTACAGTATTATATATGTGTTGGGGGGGGGCAGCAGAGGGAGAGACAAGAAAAGAAAATGTCAGCAGGTACTTCTTCAACATTCCAGAAATGCCATTGTACATGGACTTGACACACCTGTGTATAACATACAGTACCTGGATAATCCCGCTATACTCCTCTTTGCAAAATACAGCCTGCACTGTAAGTCTCACCTCTATTTAGTTTTGCCTGCTGAGAGATGCAAAGTGTTTCACTTGGCAGGTCAAAGTGCAGTGTAACAGAATTAACACAGTGATGTTTGTACTTCGAAAAGATGGGGAGGAGAATTAGAACTTTTTCCCTGTGGTGTTTCTCTGTGTTATTCACTTTTATGTTGCTGCTGTGGTACAATTTACACATGGAATTGTTGAGAGAAGCTAAGTAAGCATTAAGCCACAAGAAAGGAGATTTCTACTAGGAAATTAATGCATGGTTTTGGGAGGGGGGCACTAGGCTGAAGGCCAAGTGCCTACAACCACCCAACCATGCATTAATTCCCTAGTAATTCCCCAGTAGAAGGCTCCTTTCGAGGGGCTTAATGTGCTTGTAACATGGGCAATTATGTACTTTTATTTTGTATTTGCTAGGTTGACAAGAAACACTGAGAAAATGTGATATTTAAAGTGTTTTTATATAAAAACATAAGAAAACTTGGTTTTCAATCCAGACACATTCATTTATGTGGTGGGTTCCAGTGTTTCATAAATGTGTTGTAATGTAACACATAGAGGATAATGTATGGGACATTATCCATAACAAGCGTGTGTAGCCATCGAGCGGTTGTCTATGGCGACTGTTTAAACCTCAAGAGTGCAGCTCGAGAGGTTTTGGTTGCCATGACAACCGCGAGATGGCTACTCATGCTTGTTGTGGATAGTTTTATAGTATATGGGTCGCTATCACACTGAAAAAAAAACAATTAAACAGTATTTACTGTGGAGTCCTTACTAGGTAACTGATTTTATGGGTGCCGCTCTCCTCTGCTGCTGTTCTTATCGCCGTGGCCACTTCCTCTTTGGAGACTGTAATTCAAGCACGCATGCGTAAGAGCGTTCTATGCTGCAGTAGCTACGTAGCTAGTACAGTATAACAGCTGCGATGACGTAGCTACTGCAGCATAATAACTCTATTCTACAGTAGTTATGGATTTCTATCCATGACAATGTTCCACCATACACTATAACACATGTAGCACTGCAATAACATCTTGAAATATTTACCACATTCTCAGAAAACAGAGTTACTTTACTCGCAAATGCTGTGGATTAACTTGTTACTAGAAACTATGGGATATGCCCCTTGCTCATTTGCATATGCTGTTCAGATTCTTAAAAAAAATAAGAAAACTTGGTTTTCATTCCAGCAACATTTATTTATGTGGTGGGTTCCAGTGTTTCATTAATGTGTTCTATTGTAACACAACACATGTAATACTACAATAACATCTTGAAATATTTACCACTTTTTCAGAAAACAGAGTTATTTTACTCGCAAATGCTGTGCATTAACTTGTTACTAGGAAGTATGGTCTACGCCCTTGCTCATTTACATATGCTGCTCACATTCTTTTATACAGTACACAAACATTTCCTACTTTTACATATGAACATACGAAGAAGCCAGCAGAAGAAGGCCATTTGGTCTATCAAGTCTGCTCGTATTGCAGAGTCCATAGCCTGAGCTATTGTTCCTGGCCTCCCTACTCACTCCTCCCGTCCTCCCTACCTATGATCTTTACCTTCCCCCTATGCCTATCCCAGCCTCTCTTAAAGCTGCCCACTTTCTTCAATGAGATGACCTCTTCCAGCAGCGCATTCCAAGTGTCCACCACCCTCTCTGTGAAGAAATGCTTCCTGACCTCCCTCCTTAACCTCCCACCTTCCCAGCTTAAGACTGTGCCCCCTTGTGTTATGGTTGCCACTCAGCTTAAATCAACCTTATTTATCCCTTTCAAGTACTTGAAGGTCCCAATCAGTCCCCTCTCTCTCTCCTGTCTTCCAGGGAGTACATGTTCTGTGCAGTGTGGCTCTACACCAGGGCCCACCAGGGCACATGCCCTGGTAAAGGAAAAATGCTGTGCCCCAGTTGGTGCCCCATATGGTGCAGAGGCTCCCCCATAGTAACAATATATAAGTGCCCTGGCTACCATCTGTTGTGCCCCGGCTGTGCCCTGATAACCATTTGTGGCTAGAGCCGCTGCTGGTTCTGTGCCCTCAACCTCTCCTCTTATGCCTTACCCTGCCGACTGACTACCATCTTTGTAGCCATCCTCTGGACATTCTCCAGCAGGTTAATGTCATTTTTGAGGTGTGGGCACCAGTACTGTAGATGTGGCCTTACCAGTGACCTGTACAAGGACAGTATAACCTCCTCTCTCCTACTACTGATGCCCCTAGATATGCATCCCAGCATCTTGTTTGCCTTTGCTACTGCTTTCTTGCAGTACTTGGAGTGCTTCAGGTCACTAGTGATCATAACTCCCAGGTCCTTCTCCTCGTCTGTTGCAGATACTTGGACTCCACCCAGGTAGTACTCTGTCCTGGGATTCTTGGTTCCAACATGTATAACTTTGCATTTCTTGGCATTGAAGCCAAGCTGCCAGATCCTGGACCACCTCCCCAGGTTTTCCAGATCTTCCTGTAGGTCCTGTATCCCTTCAGCTGTGTCCACTCTCCCACAGAGCTCGGTGTCATTCGCAAATAGACACATTTTGCCCTTAATGCCATCCCTCATGTCATTAATGAAGACATTGAACAACACATGCCCCAGCACCGAGCCCTGTGGAACACCACTGGTTACCTCTCTGGTGCCGGATAACTCTTCCCCCACAGCCACCCTCTGGGTTCTGTCCATCAGCCAGTTTTCTACTCATCTGGCCATCTTTTCCCCAACCCCAAGATTCACCAACTTCCTGCTCAACCTTTTGTGAGGCACAGAGTCAAAGGTCTTGCTGAAATCAAGATAGAGGATGTCTACTGCTTGGCCCCTGTCTACTGTCTTAGTGACACAGTCAAAGAAGTCAATCAGATTTGTTTGACACTATCTTTCCTCCTCCCATGAACCCATGCTACCTTGCATCCTGGAGACCATGCTCCTCTAGATATTCACCAGCCTTTCCTTTAGTATGGTCTCCATGATCTTGCCCACAATGAAGGTCAGACTGACTGGTCTATAATTCCCTGGGTCATCCTTGGGACCGCGTTTGTGGAGGGGCACTATACGTGCTGTTCTCTTTTGTTAAACATTACTATAAAAATATTCATAAACAACAAGGATTTGAACTTTTTCTGCACATATTACAGAATTTAAACATCTAAACAATATTGTTAAACATTCACTTTAACTGGTTGAAACTGGAAGTATACTGATTGATTCCTAGTTGGGACTTTTCTTCGGAGAGTAATAGTTGAAGTTAACTGGTTCACTGATAGTGAAATGGGACATGTTAAAAGGACTGAAAGGCATCATTGGACTTTTAAAAACAGTTCTGAGAGGTTTCTGGTCGATTTTCGTACAGGTGTCATCGGTTTTTGTAACACACTGTTTGAGGATGGGCTGTTTGGACTGATCCTGCATTTGTCTGCTTTCAGGAACAGGAGTCACTTTTTCTACTGCAATTGTGGTTCCAGGTACTGCTCTTTCACTTTGTGTACTGGACAATACAGGTTTCCTGCAAGGAGATGAGTTAGAATGTAGTGTTATAACTCATCCCTTCCTCTCCTCTGCCTGAAGATTGCTTCATCATCCCTACTACCTCTTCTACGTCAGCGTGGCTCAGTTGGTAGCACATCCGCCTCTGAACCAGAAGGTCGTGGGTTCTCGTCCCACACCAGGATTGAACTTGCACCTGAAATAAAACGCTGGCATCAGAGTGCAGTATTAGGGGGTGCCATACTGCCGAGGTGTGCTATCCTTCGGATGAGACGTTAAACCGAGGTCCCTTCTACCCATCCTGGTGTTGTCCTGGTGGGTGTCCAGGTGGAAGTAAAAGAACCCAGGGCACTCTTCCCAAAGAGTAGGGGACATTCCCATATGCTGGCCAACATTCCCCTTCCCATAAACCGGTTCATGCAATTATCCAGGCTGTGTGTGGGTGTTGATGTGCAATGTGGCTGCCTCTACACATTCAGTCACTTCACTACTAGTCTAGCATTGCTTATAAAGTGCTTTGGGATACACTGTGTATGAAAAGCGCTATATAAATGCTGATTCTTCTTCTTCTTCTTCTATCCTATGGTGCTCCCTTACTGCTTTCAATGAATACCATGACCCTATCTATCCTATCCCAGGCTTACCTTAGGGTGGGAAGATTTGCCTTGGGGGATAACGCCCACCATCACCACTGTAATGTCCTGTCCTCGCTTGGCTGGTTACCTTATAAATCAAAGCTGAGGTATTCCTCACTGTGCTTCCTGTTTAAGTTTGTCCACAGATTCACACCTCCTTGCCTCAGTGAGATTATATGTCTTAGACAAGCTCCTCATGCCCTTAGATCAGCCTCACTCCCTCTTCTCATAAAACCTAATCTGCGCCTTGCCATTGCCTGCAAGTCATTCTCCTTTGCAGCGTATCTGTCTGGCACTCTCTTCCTCCCTCTGTTCTGTCCTGCTCCTCTCTCCCCAAGTTCCAAGCTACTCTGCATGCCTCTCTCTCAGCTGCTGTGTCCTGCTGCTGCTTCCAGTAATACTTCATCTATTCTTTTCCTGTCCTACTCCTCTCTCCCCTAGATACAAGCTAGTCTGCATACCTTTCTCTTCATACTCTTCCAGTGATACTTCATCTGTTTCTCATTTTTGCCCTATTCCTTTCTCCTCCTCCTACCTATCCCTTGATCCCTGCCCCATTCCTTGCTCATTGTCCTTATCTACTTGAACTACCAGCTTATCATCTAACCCCTTCCCCCACTCCATCCCTTTAACCTTGCCCCTCTTCCCCGCCCTCAATCATTTTAGCTTTAGGTTTTTTAGTCTGTAATTTGAATTGTCTAATGTCTTGTAGTCTTTGATTATATTGAAGTATATATCCTTTATCATGTTTTGCCTCACTTATATGTTTGTAGTTTTTACCGATGTTGTATGCTAATTTTTATGCTATCTTGATTTGTTTTGCTGTTTTATTTACACTGTGTTGTATTGCTTGTCATAACCTCGGGGCGACCCTGAAAAAGGGACTGTAATTGTCTCAGTCGACTTACCTGGTCACCAAAATTCAAATAAATAAAATAAATAAATAATTCTCCACTACGACAAGTAAATGAATATGAGTTGAGAAGTGACAGCCTGGGCGGGTGGGTGGGAAACCGACTGTCATATTTGAAACACTGTGTTGGCAAGTGTGTTAGATGTGGCAGCTGGAGGTACTACATCAGCAGGCGTTACTTGGGCATTAATACCCGTACCCACTGGGAGTACATCACATGGCCAAAATCTAACCTGTTGGTTAGCTTTAAATCACGTACTATTAATCCTCATGTTACAACAATGAGTAAAACAGCTGCAGAAGTTTTGAACTAAGTAACAGCTGTGTGGGTGCCACAGACCAGCTGTGAATATGTTCACCAGTTCTCCATTATACACACTCATGTATTTTATTTATTTATTTATTCAAACGTTGATAACCTGGAATGGCACACACTGAGCTGGGGCTCATTTCCAGGTGTGACCCGGGGAAACAGGGTACAGGAGGATAAATATAATCAATCATAAAAGGCAAGTGGTAACAGTAGATGCGAGACTAGTTACAGTACAAAAGCAATACAAAACAACACACTATCAACTCAGAAAATTATCATGTTTACTATGAAAGATAAAAGTTTAGTTAAAGCTGTACAAACCATATATATATATTTATTTATATATTCATGGCAAAAAACTCTGTTTAATGCATCAGTTAGTGTTGTTTCACTGCAACAGAAGTGAGGAAATTCGATGTTAGGGTTGGCACCCCTTGCACCCCACAATCACCCCGCCCCACCAACAGGGATCAGGGTGTGCGTTGGGGTCGTTGGTCCTAACTCTCACCCCATTCCATGTGTAAAGAAGCTGAGGTGGTGCAGTAGAGGAGAATGGGGTGAGAGTTAGGACCGACACTACGCATGACACTGTTGGTGGGGTGGAGTGGGGTGCATGAAGTGCAAGGATTGCCAACCCTAACATTGAATTTCCCCCTCTTTAAATGGAGTTTTTTGACATGAATTTCCCTTCTTTTTGAGAATGTCCACTATAAATTGTGAATTGAATGTTGTAGTGGGAGCACTGGGGCTAACCATGTGATTTTTTGTCACTTCGCTGTGTAAAAACTGTATGACTGACTGAAATGAAAACTGGTAAATGAAGACATGTACCATAGCACACTGTGTGTCTAGAACTGTGTGTACATCCATTCAATGGGTGCACAGAACAATGAGCAAACAACATAACATGCACAATTCAGCAATTGTAAGTGCCAGCAACCCAGTCATTGTCACACAGTCAAAGATGTATTATAAATCTTTGTACATTCCAAATGCCAGGCAAATTAGACAGATGGTGCAGAAGTTATTGAAGCATGACAAACCAAATTGTCATTTGTTGGAGTGGCATAATTCCATACCTGTAAATGTTTTACACACCAAACCACTGAAAGGCACCTCCATACCACTAGGGCTACCTACACTATATATTTCAAGCCAGTAGCACCATGCAGAATGCTATGCACTAAATGTTAACTGCATCACGCAGTATCTCCACAGTGAAAAAGTTTTCTAACATATAAAAAGCATTATTCACATCCCCAGGACATCCACTCAACACCCTCCAAATTTCACATGAAAAGACCAAACCATTCCAGAGATATTTAGTTTTTGCATTTCTACACCTTTAAGAAGCTTTCCACCACAAAATGGTGGAAATCGTGGCCAAAAATGCACTAAAATGGTGGACCTGGCAGCCAAAAAATCTGTAACTGCAAAGTGGGCCAACTTCAAATGGCAATAACTCTGGAACAGAACAACATTTTTTCACCAAACAAAAACTGTCATGTTCCTTAAACAAAGGTCTTTCTACTTGCCATGTGTCAGACCAATCAACCACACACACACTGGCTGCACTATGCATCGTGGAGGACAGTGCAGACAAATCGCAAAAACATAATGTTTTGCACTGCTTTACGCAAAAGCAAAAACACAAATGGTAATGTTAACACAAACAGTGCTGGAATCAGTGAGGTAGAAGAAAATAGTAACACTAACAGTAATGCAAATGCAAGCTCAAATGGTAATGTACACGGTGACACAAACGGAAACAATAACCAAACGGTAAGAAGAAAGCAAGCACAAACATAAATGAAAACAGAAATAGTAATGCAAACAGTAACACAAATGCTAACAGCAGCAGAAATGCAAACGGTAATGAAAACAGTAACGCAAATGCTAACAGCAACGCAAATGCAAACAGTAATGAAAACGGTAATGAAAATGCAAATGGTAACACAAACACAAAAAGAACATAATGGTAATGGCAACAGTGATGCAGAAGGAAACAGTAACACACTCAACAACAGAAATGATGCTGAACACATAAGCGCTAAGGCCAGCAGGCATGAACAATGTGAACATGCAAATGGTAACAGTAAGGCTAAGGTTACGGTAACATCAAAGAAGACCCCAAAGAAACAGTAACGCAAATGCAAGCATGTACGCAAATGCAAATGGTAACACACACAGTCACGGTAATGCAATTTGAAACACAAATGCTTATGGTAATACCAAAGACGATGCCAAAGGAAACACAAACGCAAATGCTAATGCAAACGCGAGTGCATACACAAACGCAAGTGGTAACACACACTGTGATGCAAAAGTAAATGCAAACAAAAACAGTAACGGAAAAGCATATGGTGACAGTAATGCAAATGCAAGCGCAAACACAAAGGGTAATGCACATGGTGATGTAAACGGAAATGCTAATGCAAAAGGTTATGGAAACAGAAATGGTAGCAGTAATGCAAATGCAAAGGGTAATGCACACGGTGACATCAATGGAAATGCTAATGCAAACGGTTACGGAAACACAAGTGTAAATGTTAACTGTAACAGTAATGCAAAGAAACACCCTTTTATTTCCTAAAAAGTTGCATTCAGAAACACAGTGAATACAAAGACTGTATGCTTAATAATGGCCCTTGGAGCAGAAAATGAGCATTTGGAATACTAAATTCCTTATATCTCAGGAACCTTAAGACGTAGAAAAAAATTTAAAATCTCATATTATTTATGACTGTCCAGGCTAGTTTTGTACTTAGCCCCCCAGAGGGGACTAAGCATTCTTCTGATGAAAAAAGTCTGTATCTCAAACCGTTTTCGAGATACGGGCCCCGAAAGGCGCGGCGGATGCCGTAATGTTATCCTATGGGAAAAATTGTCAACTTCAGAGTGCCATATCTTTGTTGCCCTATTATATTTTGGCACCAAACCACCAAAATGCACATCTGTGGTATCTTGGCTTTCTTCCTTCCAAATTTCAGCTCAAAAGACCAAACCGTTTTTTTGCAGCAGGGTGACAAAGATTTCCTATTGTTTTGGGCATAGTGTCGCAAAGTACTTTTGCAAATCACGACACTTTCGCAAAAAAAAATCATGAAAGTGTCACATATGTGAAAGTACTTTGCAACACTACATTTTAAAAACATATTTCTGGGGTGTTTTACGCTCAAAAAAAGACATGGCTAACATCCTCAGGGCTCGACTAGGTGACCACAACAAGAATTGTGTCCCTAGAGGATCCCAAATTTAAATGCCAGGCATTTCTCTGATAAGCAACTGAAAATCAGCTGGCTGATTTGTGACACTACAAGGGTCATTTGCGAAAGTAAAAATTGCATTTGCAACACTTTCGCATATTTTAACTTTTCCCATGGACTATAATGAGATTCAGGTTGTTTCTGAATAACTTTTGAACTGTTTAATATTTTTCCAAAAAATCTTCAAAAGGCACATCAGGGACCCCGGCTGCATGTTCCCTGAAGTTTTTGGACCGACCACGCAAACCATGCGGGCTGTAGGCGCGAGCAAAGAAACACGCGAACAACCGTAATTTGTACATTGTTTGGTGCTCTGTAGCTCCACAACTGTACATCTGATTGTAACACAGCTTGACAATTCTACAGATATATGGTACCAGACTGTGTATTCCAAATTTCAGGCAAATCCATTGTATGGGGGCAAAGTTATTAAGCTGCCAAATTTCAGATGTAACCTTAAATGGGGTACTCAACCCTAACTATAGTGGCACTACCGTGCTACTAATATATATGTATTGCAAAAAACTTTCATTACTGCATCAGTTAGGGTTAAACCAACAAAAGCAGGGAAATGTGGTATTAGGGTTTCCAAACCTAACACCCCATTTCCCACCCTGCACAGACCCACAGGTGAGGAGGCGGTCTGTCTTGGGGCCATCAACCCTAATGATCATCCCATTCTGCTATGCTATAGCCATGCCTCACAATTTTGTAATGGAATGGGGTTAGCGTTAGGGTTGACAAACCTAAGACATACCCTCCCCCCGTCTGTGGATCTGTGCATGTGGAGAATGGGGTGTTAGGGTTGGAAACCCTAACACCACATTTTCCTATATTGGTTGTTTTAGCCCTAACTGATGCATTGACAAAGTTTTTGCAATTTATTTCCTTACATTTTGAGATAGTATAATAGTATCCTTATTTTACTGTGGACCCTGCACTCCCGTCCCTCCATAGATGTGTATATGTATTGAGCTGTGAAAGCACAGAGACCTCCATCCCCTGCACTTCCAGTTATAGGACAATAGTAACCAAACTGTCACCATAGCCATGTTATTACCCCACCTCATGTACCCAGTGCAAAATCAATCCCCACCAAAATGTAACTGCATGCAAGTGCAATGCCAATCCACAGCACACGTGCAAAAACACATTTTGGCCAGGATATGAAAATCTTACAGCTATGACATACATGAGATGGTTTAATAAAAAGGCTATCTTGAAAATTTGGGCTCAGAATACTTAAAATTCACAAAGTTACATGCATGTGTAGCAAAATTGCAACAAATAGTCATAACTGTGCCATTTTTAATAATTTTGACCCCAAATTTTCAACATAGCCTTCTTATGACCTCATTGCATATACCAAGTACATAAAACTTTCAGATCCCACCAAAATGTAATTCTGTGCAACCACAACACCATTCTGCGCTACAGGTGCGAAAACATATTTCAGCCAGGATTTAAAAAATGGCAGCTGTGACATACATGAGGTGGGGTAATAAGAAAGCTATGTTGAAAATATGGGATGAAAATATTGAAAATGTCCAATGTCACGAGCGTATGTAATGAACTTTCAAGGAATAGTCATAACGCAGACATTTTTGAACTTTTGACCCCAAAAACATAGCCTTTATGACCCCACCTCATGAAAAATATGACTGTCGTTAACAAATCCCACCAGAAAGGTGATTTCACCAACACACCATAAAATCACCTTTCAACAGAAGTTGCCTAATGACAGTCATGCTGTTCATAATTAGGGGTCTCCAAAAGGCCATGATGAAAATATGGGGTAAAAATGGGGTAAAAATCTCAAAACACGGCTGAGTATGCATCAAAGTAGCCTGTAAAATCCTTTTTTGTGAGTTCACGAAAAAAGAATCGACTTGCAAAAAAGGAAACGACTCACGATAAAGGATCTAAGTGAGTCACGAAAAAAGAATTTAAATGTAAAGAAAAGGCATTGCAAGGTTGTTCTTTCACCAAATAACTTCACAGTCCACCTAACGGAGTTCCGTTGAAAAAGATGCATGTGTTGGTGTCTCTAGATAACTTTGTTTTGGGTGCTTTTCAACTTTTTTTTTTTGGAAAGAACTGAAAACAAGATGGTGGCTCACTAAAAAATATGTTTTTCTTACAAAAAAAGCTTTTGTTCTTGAGAGAAAGAAAAGGCTTTCATGAGACTAAATCCTCTTTTGCGAGAACAAATTCATTCATCGATGTTGCTCCCTCTATCCTAAAAAGTACTGTTCCCTTTGAAAACAATAGGAAATGAAACATTGTTATAACTTTGCAACAGATCAATATTTTTTCGCAAAAGTTGGCATGCCTGTTCTGTTACCCATGCTGGTTCTACCATAAAACAATCACACCAAAATTCCACACCATCTGTGCACAGGGTGATGAGGAAAAAATTGCAAAAAAGACGACTTTATAACTTTTTGCACTGTCTGGATCTCAGAGTCTGCACATCCAACTGAAATGAAACTTGCCACATCAAGAGACCTACCACATGGGACATCGCATACCAAGGTTTGAACAAATCCATTGATTGGTTGCAAAGTTATTAAAGTGCAAAATTTGAGGTTTAACATTAAACATGCTACCCTAACTATAGGTGCATGACTGTGCCTATATACTATATATCTAAAAGGCAGGTGACTCCAATTACAACTTCCTGTTGCTAGCCTTTGTAGAGCAGAAACCAACTAACTAAAAGAAGCTACCATTTTCTTACTAATTTAACACTTCTATCTCAGCAGGAGTCAGTGTCTGTTGAGATTAAGCAGACAGATACTTTATTAGAAGTAGAAGGGGTCTTATTTAGGGTCAAAAAAAGAAAAGAAAGTCAGTGTGTGTTCTGTGCTGGGAAGGGTACTGTATAACTTACTCTGCTAAATCAGTAGGAGGAGAGAGCTTAATTGGGGGTGTGGCTTAGACAATATAAAAGCAGGTGACTCCAATTACAACTTCCCGTTGCTAGCCTCTTTTCTTACTAATTGCCCTCCATCCCACCCACCCTAAGCTAGTTCTACTTTTATAGCCACTGGATTTGACTGACAACAGGAAGTTCCTGTTTGGTAGTAGGAAGGGAAGGAAAAAAGTAGCTTGCCCCCCCCCCCCCAGCTGCTGGTGGTCTGACTCTGAGCAAGGAAGAAGGAAGCTACTGAGGAATACAGAAAGTTGTTGTCCCAGAACAGGAGGGGTGAGAGTTGTAAGGAGAGGAGAGAGTAAGCATACAGAGAAACAGGAGAGGGGACACAAAATAAGACAAGATAGGAGTGGTGCAGTGCAATGGCTGTGGGGCAGCAGTGTTCCGGGACAGATTCTGGAGGCTGTGATGTTGCCTTGTTTGCAGGCACCTCTCTGGTCTGAGGGAGGAGGTTGCCCATCTCCAGGCTGACCTGGCTAGGATTTGTGAAACCTCCTCCCCTACCCAGGGACCACCATGGCCAATGCCACTACCTCAGAGGTTGCCAAGAAAGAGGAGAGACTGGACCAGGGTGGGCTCAGGGAGGGAGTGGGTGGTGGAACAGAGTTGCATCCTTCCAGCTATACCTCTCCACAATTCATACACTCTTCTGGTGGATAGTGGTTCCTCTGTGGAGGCACCTGCAGTGGAGACCAAGGAGGATGCTGGGAACCTTCACAAAGGAGACTCACAAGAGGGTAGCATGGGACCCCATAGGGGTCCTGGTCAGGGACTCAATCATTAGGGGGCTAGAAGTGGGGGAGGAAGGGGAGGGGGAGGTAAGGCACCTGCCTGGCACCACGACTTGGAGAGATAGGAAGAAAATCCTCATGATTGTGGGAATAGCTGCACGAGGGAGGGAGCGGGATGTCATTGTCCACCTATGGACAAATGACCTGGTTAGGAATGGGATTAGAGCAGTGCAAGAAGAGTTTGTAGAGTTGGGAAGGGGCCTTAGACAAGTAGCACATACGGTAACCTTCTCGGAGGTGCTGCCTGTCCATGGCAAGGGTGATGCTAGGGTACTCCTCACCAGGGAATTCAATGAATGGTTGAAAAACTGGTGTGGAACTCAGGGTTTTGGCTTCATGTGGGACTGGGGAGCCACCTGGAGGGATGCAAACCTGTACTGGCATGATGGTCTGCATCTGTCCAGGGGGGAACCAGGATCCTAGTTGAGAGGTTTAAATGCTTCATTGGCAAGCATTTAAACTAGCCAAGGGGGGAGGCACTGAAAAGGAGTAGGGAAATCCCAGCCTCCCCCCACAAAACATGGTAATTAGTGAGGCAAACACCAAGGTAGAGAAGTCATTAGGGAGCAAGACAGAGGTAAATGTAAAAAAAGGCAAAGGCAGTAAGGACAGGGATGGGGCTAAAAGGGGTAAGGCCATCAAAAAGTAGAGGGTGATGAGTACCAATGCCCGTAGTCTGTGTAACAAGCTCCCTGAACCAGTGGCCTTGATGGAGGAGGGTTGACTGAATATCGTGGCAGCCACAGAAACATGGTACACAGAGAACCATGACTGGGATGTCAACATACCAGGATACACAATCTACAGGAGGAACAGGAGGGTAAAGAGGAGGAGGAGTAGCTCTCTATGTAAAGGAAGGGATCAAGCAACAGAACTAAAGAGTAAACAGGAGCAGATGAGGCACTCTGGGTCACCCTGGAGACAGGAAATGGCACCACAATCCGCATGGGGGTTGTATACAGACCCTCATCTCAGGGGGAGGGAATGGACAAGGAAATGATAGAAGGCATCCTTAGAATGGCAGAAAAAGGGGAGATATTGTTGATGAGGGACCTGAATATGCCAGTTGTTAACTGGACCACCTTTGCTGCAGGCACATCCAAGAGCAGGGTCATTCTTGATGCCCTACAGGAGGCATGACCCAGACAGCTAGTATTGGAACCCACTCAGGAGGGAGCAATATTAGACCTGGTACTCTCAAATGGTGATGGAGAAAGAATCTCAGATTTAGAAGTGGGTAGCCATCTGGGAACAAGTGACCACCAAACAGTGTGGTTCATGATAAACATAGCCATACAATCAGGCCATACAAAAGCAAGGGTATTGGACTTTAGGAGGTCTGACTTTTAAAAAATGAGAGCGTGCCTCAGAAAAGCACTAGTAAACAGGCAAGAAGGATGGATGGAGGAACAATGGGGAGTAATCAAAACAGCCATCACAGAGGCAACAAGCCTTTGTGTAAAGCAAATCAACAAAACACAACGAAGGAAAAAACCGCTATGGTTCTCAAAAGAGGTGGCAGGGATGGTTAAGGAGAAAAGGATAGCATTCAGGAAATATAAGGAAACACAGAAGGAGCAGGACAGAGAACTTTATCAGTTAAAGCAGAAAGAGGCAGGGAAGGCAGTCAGAATAGCAAAGACCCAAACTGAGGAAAGGATAGTGTGGTGGGAGAGCTGTGGTGGTTTGTACCCCTAGATATTAGGGTGATGCCAGATAAATCTGGAAGGAGAGGCTGGAGACGTACTCTAGAGCTAAGATGCAAGGTTTATTAGCCACAGCTGGAGCACACAGAAAAGACTTAGCATTCACTAACACTATACACACGAGAAAGAGTTAATAAGGTTACCAGGACCACAAACTGGCCCAACTAATGTCCTACAAAAATTCAGGTTATTCAAGTCTTAAAGGTGTAGTGATCTGATGCACCAAGCTTGGGTTTCTAGTATTTTAGTCAGCCGACTGCTGAGGGTGAACCTAAGGAAGCGCTTCCTACACAGACCATAAAATAGGGCAACCCCCAGTGAACCAAAAACCAAGTTAAACACTGTAGGCCTCCTGGCCCTGGGAAGAAGGTGACTCCTGGCATTGCTGAGGCAATGTCGAAAGGGAAGCGCTAGGTCGAGGATGGGTGTTGATGCCCAATTGTAGGAGAAGAGGACCCTTATCTGGGGATGTCAGCTGTGGTGACCTCAGGCAGGTGATCTCTAGTTGAGGAACGGATGCTGGGTGTGATGATCCACTGGAACCTCTGGGCAGGTCCCCGGAACCCTTACCACCTCACCCCCTGCATCTTCAGAATCCGACAATCTTCAGTGTGACCTCTTGATGCATCACTGGAACACAAGCCACCTATGGGCAGTACAATCAAGTGCGTGGCAACTCTTGGTGTTGCCTCTTGCGCGGGCCACCGGTACTTATGCCACCACAGGGAATGGGGCACAGAGCCTGGCAATCCTCTGCAAGGCCTTGGTATAGGCCACCGGTACTGTTGCCACCTTAGGACAATGTCTGTTTGGGAGAATGGGCAACATGACTCCGAGTTCAACAGACGACCTAAGTCCCTCAAGCTACAGCCGGGGTGGCCCCTAATCTGACTCACTTTGGTGGGTCCGAGCTACCATCTGGCTACCACTTATGACCCGCAACTCGAACCTGGGGCATCGTGGTGAACACTTGGAGTTGTTGGAGGTCACTGGAAGTGGGTGCAGGTGATACTGGGCTTCCTGGGGACCTTCCCTGGGTTGAAGAAGAGACACCAGAGAACTTCTGGATGAGGTGTGAGGTGTGTGCAGGAGCCCCTGGAGTTCAACCAAGATTTCTGTCCAAGAAGGAGTGATAAGGGTTCTTCTCCTGGAGACTGCTGCATGGAAGGTTCACTGGGTCTGTTTCCTGGCCAAATGAACTGACTCGACAAATTGGGGGACCCGACTAGATGGCAGATTTCTACAAAAAATGATCGAGGCTGCTACTGGGGATCTTCTGGAGGGAGTTGCACCAAAGGGACCCAGGGGATTCGCTTCAACCTCCTAACAGGGAAGCCAACATCCAATGCCTTGCTGTTCTTCACCCTCTCTGGTCAAACTCTTTCTCGCCTCTCTCCAGTCTGTATAGAGCCTCCTCTAGGATGAGGCAGTCCTGGCTACCTGCCAGGGGATTGGCTCCTTCGTCCAGAGGTCAGCCTCCTAAAGCTGGGTCAGTGGCTTAAAAAAAAAAGTCTCCAGATTTGAATCTACCCTGGCCACAGAGATTGGCTCAGAGGGCTCAGCCTGGCTTCCTTCTCCACTGGGGACAGGAATGTTGCCCAACTGGTTTGGCTGGCTGGGTGTTAGTCTTGAGCAGAGGGAAGGGGGAGGAAAGAAAAAAAAATGGTTTTCTTTTAAAACTCTGAATTTAGACTACTAGGACTGTTTGCTGGAGTTGGGACTGTTCTGTGTTTCAGAGGGTGACCAAAGCTTTTCAATGGTTCCCCATTAAGCTGCCAGGGTCCCCATAACTGTCTGACCCCTCATATCTCTGAGGATGCCCTATTTTCTGTGGTGCTCCCAATTTCCCTGGGGCACTACAGATTCAGGCCCGCCTAACAGTACATGTCCTCATGTATTTTCCAAATTTTTACCTTCTGAATCTTAAACTCTTTGACAGTTCCATCCACAAACAATGACATGTTCCTCGCTTGTGTTATGGTAACAAAACATTCATAACAGCCTACAGATTATAAACTTTAAATCCTTAATTCCATGTTTTCCTAACACTATGAACATGATGGTAGTGGTTTTGTCAGTGTATGAGAAAACATTTATGATTCCTTGCATCTTTAAAACTCTGATTTACATCTTAGAACATTTAACAAACCATATTTACAACTGGGAAGTGGTCTTGGCTCTTCTTTAATTTTTCTACTTGTATGTGGACACCCTTGTACAGCTTCAGTCATGTACCTCTGAGAGGGTACCCCAAAGTTTGACCTCTGAGATCTACACTGAAGGGGCTCTAAAGCATTGGCTTCTGGAGGGTGTAGCACCATTGGATACAGCCATAGGGTTAGTACCTAAGTGGGGAATGACCCTAGGGGGTGTTCCCTTGGTTGGGATAGCTCCTGCCTCTCCTTGTTTATCAGTCCATCTCACTTAACATTAACCATGCAGGACTTCAACTGGTTTCGGTGTACCACCTTCCGAGTCTGTGTTCCATGCAATGCCTGGACTTGGTAGATTTGATATCCTGGGCATGGGATTTCTGAGATGGCAAATGGGTTGGGCTCCCACTCAGAAGATGACATCCCGCATCTCCTTGACTTCACCATCACTTGCTGTCCTATGCGTAATGGTTTTTCCCAATTGCAGGCATCATCTGACCCCCTCCCATCTTCTTGGATTGCACACACCTTTAGAATGGCTGGTGACTTGGGCTCTGCTTGAGGAGAGGTCTTGTTCTCATTTTGTTGATGTGCTTCAACTGCATTGGTGGTCACCTGAATGGAGGGCGATGCCTGCATGTTTAGCCAACTGATACCAGTCACTGTAGCCCAGACTGGATATAATTTTCTCCCTGTTTCCTTCTTGGGTGCCAGGTGGAATTCCTGTGGGTCTTTTCTGTTCCTGAAGATATACAGCATCCAACTGGATGCTCTCCTCCCCCTGCGAGGGTGTCTGCAACTCCATTAACCATCTGTGGAGCCTCTCCTTCTCCTGCTCCAACATGGTCAACTTGGATCTATAGTTTGCTAACTGCGCCTCGTGTTCCCGTTGTTGCTTTCCTTTGGCCTGCATCTCTAAGAGCAGCTTATGATTCAGATCTCTGGCCAGAATCTGGTATTCCTGGATACTCTTTGCATACCCTGTTCCTGACACTTCATGGCGATGTACTTGCTCAGATTGCTCCTTGATCTTCTGAGCTTGCTGCTGTAGACTTTTTCTGAGGTTGTGACATTCTTTTTGCAGTTCGGCCTTCTGCTTCGCATACTCTTCCACTTGCTGTGTAAGCTCCTGATACTGGGCCTCCCTTTGGCCATTCTGGTCCAGAATTTGCTGGCTCACATCACAGACCATTGCTCTCAGTGTCTGTGCATGATGCTCGGTTCTGACATCCCAAACTTTTGGTGGGCTTCCTGATGGAGTTCCTACAGTTTGGCTGCATTGATTAATTTTCTCCATTTCCATCTTTGTCTCCTCGTACAGCTGGCATTGAGCTCTTTTGATCTCACTGCTCCCAGCATCACTCCTCTGACATGGCTGTGGAATGGGCCCAGTGGTTCCTTCACTTCGGCACATGGGTCTGCTTTGCTACTCCAATCTATCTGGGTGTCTTCGACCTTGGTTCCTTTTCCTCCTGAATCTGTGTGGACACTGCACACCCTGAATCTGGGCATCTTGCATCATCTCTGCCCTGAGTGAGGCCAGCTCCTTTTGCAAATCCAGTATGGTACATGCCAACCATGTCAGCTGCTCTTGCACTGCTGGTGGGGGGAGTCCTTCTCTTCAGCATGAGTTATATTTCTGAAAATCCAGTGGATAGTTTTCTCTCTGGCTGGAGTCCTTCTCTGCTCTCCACCTGGTGAAGGCACTGCAAGAGGAACAGGGTTCAGACATTGGGCCCCCAGTGGCCATGGCTCTGGTGACATCAGCCATCTGCTGGAAGGCCACCATCTCATCTTCAAGTCGTCCAGAGCCTAAGACCTCTATGGCTTTCTCTTTCAAGTCCACAAATTTTGCATCTGGATTTTGATGGTGCAACATCCGCAGCTTCTGACGTAGAGGCTCTCCCCAGGCCCCCTCAATGAACTGCTCTATCAATACTTGGTCTGGGTCATGGTCCTCCCTTGGGTCTCATTTTCACAGGGCCCAGTGTGCCTCTTGCAGGCTCAAGGCAAAGTTCCACAGTGTTTCCCGGGGGCCCTGTGTGTGAGAGAAGAATTACATTTTGAGGTCTGAGACACTCCGCTTGTCGAAGATGTCACTTAGCTGGGTCAGGATCCATTTAGCAGTGTCCTTTTGTCCATCTGACCAGCTTTCAACTTCCCATTTGGCAGCTCCTCCCAGCTGCCAATCAGGATTTCCACTCTCTGTTGCTCTGGTACTTGGTATAGATGGAACATAGCCTGCAGCTTCACACAAAAGTCAGTGAGGCTGCAGATTTCTGAGATTCAGTCCCCTGTGTACCTTGGTAGCCATGGTGCCCCAAAGTAATAAGGCATCATTACTGGGGGCAGTTGAACTGAAGGTGAGGATGATGCTGTGGCTCCCTCAGTATCTGAAGGCATCTTGGGTTGGAGTTGCTCCGGCTTTGGGCTCCTTGTTGACTCTAATCCTGTCGACTATGCCAAGTTTTTTGTGGTGGATGAGCTGTGGTGGTTTATACCCCTATAGTTTAGGGTAATGCCAGATAAATCTGGAAGGAGAGGCTGCAGACGTACTCTAGAGCCAAGATGCAAGGTTTATTAGCCACAGTTGGAGGACACAGAAAAGACTTAGCATTGACTAAAATTATACCCATGAGAAAGAGTGAATAAGGTTACTGGGACCACAAACTGGCCCCACTAATGTCCTACAAAAGTCCAGGTTATTTAAGTCTTAAAGGTGTAGTGATCTGATGCACCAAGCTTGGGTTTCTAGTATTTTGGTCAGCCAAGTGCTGAGGGTGAACCTAAGGAAGCATGTCCTACACAGGCCATAAAATGGGGCATCCCACAGTGAACTAAAAACCAAGTAAAACACTGTAGGCCTCCTGGCCCTGGGAAGAAGGTGACTCCTAGCATTGCTGAGGCAACGTCGAAAGGGAAGTGCTTGGTCAAGGATGGGTGTTGATGCCCAGTTGTAGGGAAAGAGGACCCCTATCAGGTGGATGTTGGCTGCGGTGACCTCAGGTGGGTTATCTCTAGTTGAGGAATGCATGCTGGGTGCGATGATCCACTGGACAACCTCTGGGCAGGTCCCCAGAACCCTTACCACCTCATCCCTGCAGCTTCAGAATCCGACAATCTTTGGTGTGACTTCTTGATGCATCACTGGAACACGAGCCACCTATGGGCAGTACAACCAAGAGTGTCGTGACTCTTGGTGTGGCCTCTTGCTTGTGCCACCGGTACTTATGCCACCTCAGGAAATGGGGCACAGAGCCTGGCAATCCTCGGCAAGGCCTTGGTATAGGCCACTGGTACTGTTGCCACCTTAGGACAATGTCTATTCAGGAGAATGGGCAACGTGACTCCTAGTTCAGCAGAGGACTTAAGTCACTTGAGCTAGAGCCGGGGTGGCCCCTAATCTGACTCACTTTGGTGGGCCCTAGCTACCATCTGACTGCCACTTACGACCCACAACTCGAATTTGGGGTGTCGTGGTGAACACTTGGAGTTGTTGGAGGTCATTGGAAGTGGGTGCAGGTGATACTGGGCTTTCTGGAGACCTTCTCTGGGTTGAAGAAGACACCCCGGAGGACTTCTGGATGAGGTGTGAGGTATGTGCAGGAGCCTCTGGAGTTCAACCAAGATTTCTGTCCTTTGGGGAATGCACAATGAAGAAGGAGTGATGAGGCTTCTTCTCCAGGAGACTGCTGCATGGAAGGTTCACTGGGTCTGTTTCCTGGCCAAATGAACTGACTCTACAAACTGGGGGACCCCACTAGATGGCAGATTTCTGCAAAAAACAACCGAGGCTGCTACTTGAGATCTTCTGGAGGGAGTTGCACCAAAGGGACCCAGGGGATTCGCTCTTTCAAGTCCACAAATTTTGCATCTGGATTTTGATGGTGCAACATCCGCAGCTTCTGACGTAGAGGTTCTCCCCAAGCCCCCTCGATGAACCGCTCTATCAATACTTGGTCTGGGTCATGGTCCTCCCTCTGATCTCATTTTCACAGGGACCAGTGTGCCTCTTGCAGGCTCAAGGCAAAGTTCTGCAGTGTCTCCTGGGGGCCCTGTGTGTGAGAGAAGAATTTCATTTTGAGGTCTGAGACACTCCGCTTGTTGAAGATGTCACTTAGCCAGGTCAGGATCTGTTTAGCAGTGTCCTTTTGTCCATCTGACCAGCTTTCAACTTCCTGTTTGGCAGCTCCTCCCAGCTGCCAATCAGGATTTCCACTCTCTGTTGCTCTGGTACTAGGTAGAGACGGAACATAGCCTGCAGCTTCACACAAAAGTCAGTGAGGTTGCAGATGTCTGAGATTCGGTCCCCTGTGTACCTTGGTAGCCATGGTGCCCCGAAGTAATAAGGCATCATTACTGGGGGCAGTTGAACTGAAGGTGAGGATGATGCTGTGGCTCCCTCAGTATCTGAAGGCATCTTGGGTTGGAGTTGCTCCAGCTTTGGGCTCCTTGTTGACTCTAATCCTGTCGACTATGCCAAGTTTTTTGTGGTGGATGAGCTGTGGTGGTTTGTACCCCGATAGTTTAGGGTGATGCCAGATAAATCTGGAAGGAGAGGCTGGAGACGTACTCTAGAGACAAGATGCAAGGTTTATTAGCCACAGTTGGAGCACACAGAAAAGACTTAGCATTGACTAACACTATACACATGAGAAAGAGTGAATAAGGTTACTGGGACCACAAACTGGACACACTAATGTCCTACAAAAGTCCAGGTTATTTAAGTCTTAAAGGTGTAGTGATCTGATGCACCAAGCTTGGGTTTCTAGTATTTTAGTCAGCCAACTGCTGAGGGTGAATCTAAGGAAGCATGTCCTACACAGGCCACAAAATGGGGCATCCCGCAGTGAACCAAAAACCAAGTAAAACACTGTAGACCTCCTGGCCCTGGGAAGAAGGTGACTCCTGGCATCACTGAGGCAACATCGAAAGGGAAGTGCTTGGTCGAGGATGGGTGTTGATGCCCAGTTGTGGGGAAGAGGACCCCTATCAGGTGGATGTTGGCTGCAGTGACCTCAGGTGGGTTATCTCTAGTTGAGGAACACATGCTGGGTGTGATGATCCACTGGACAACCTCTGGGCAGTTCCCTGGAACCCTTACCACCTCATCCCTGCAGCCTCAGAATCCGACAATCTTCGGTGTGACTTCTTGATGCATCACTGGAACACGAGCCTCCTATGGGCAGTACAACCAAGAGTGTGGCGACTCTTGGTGTGGCCTCTTGTGTGTGCCACCAGTACTTATGCCACCTCAGAGAATGGGGCACAGAGCCTGGCAATCCTCAGCAAGGCCTTGGTATAGGCCACTGGTACTGTTGCCACCTTAGGACAATGTCTATTCAGGAAAATGGGCAACGTGACTCCAAGTTCAGCGGAAGACTTAAGTCCCTTGAGCTAGAGCCGGGGTGTCCCCTAATCTGACTCACTTTGGTGGGCCCTAGCTACCATCTGACTGCCACTTACGACCCGCAACTTGAACCTGGGGTGTCGTGGTGAACACTTGGAGTTGTTGGAGGTCATTGAAAGTGGGTGCAGGTAATACTGAGCTTCCTGGGGACCTTCCCTGGGTCGAAGAAGAGACACTGGGGGACTTCTGGATGATGTGTGAGGTGTGTGCAGGAGCCCCTGGAGTTCAACCAAGATTTCTGTCCTCTGGGGAATGCACAATGAAAAAGGAGTGATAAGGCTTCTTCTCCTGGAGACTGCTGCATGGAAGGTTCACTGGGTCTGTTTCCCAGCCAAATGAACTGACTCGACAAACTGGGGGACCCAACTAGATGGCAGATTTCTGCAAAAAACAACCAAGGCTGCTACTGGGGATCTTCTGGAGGGAGTTGCACCAAAGGGACCCAGGGGATTCGCTTCAACCTCCTAACAGGGAAGCCAACATCCAGTGCCTTGCTGTCCTTCACCCTCCCTGGTCAAACTCTTTCTTGCCTCTCTCCAGTCTGTGAAGAGCCTCCTCTAGACTGAGGCAGTCCTGGCTACCTGCCAGGGGATTGGCTCCTTTGTCCAGAGGTCAGCCTCCTAAAGCTGGGTCAGTGGCTTAAAAAAAAAAAGTCTCCAGATTTGAATCTACCCTGGCCGTAGGGATTGGCTGAGAGGGCTCAGCCTAGCTTCCTTCTCCACTGGGGACAGGAATGTTGCCCAACTGGTTTGGCTGGCTGGGTGTTGGTCTTGAGCAGGGGGAAGAGGGAGGAAAGAAAAAAAATGTTTTCTTTTAAATCCCTGAATTTAGACTACTAGGACTGTTTGCTGGAGTTGGGACTGTTCTGTGTTTCAGAGGGTCACCAAAGCTTTTCAAGGGTTCCCCATTAAGCTGCCAGTGTCCCTATAACTGTCTGACCCCTCATAACTCTGAGGATCCCCTATTTTCTATGGTGCTCCCAATTTCCCTGGGGCACTACAGTGGCCAATAAGACTTTTTATAGGTACATTAGAGAGCGAAGAAAGACCAAAGGAGAGATACTGAGGCTTAATAAAGGGGAGGGAATGTGGACAGAGGGTGACAGTGAAAAAGCAGGGATACTGAACGAATATTTCTGCTCATTATTCATAAAGGAAGAGGTACCTAAACCAAACAAGAGAAACACTCTGAAGACGGGGGTCGATACCAGTCCATTTACAGAAGAAAGAGTTCTGAAAGAACTAATAAAATTGAAGGTGAACAAAGCAATGGGACCTGATGGGATTCACCTAAGAATTCTAAAAGAACTAAGGGTAGAACTAGTGACACTGTTGACTACTCTCTTTAATAAATCATGGGAGGATGGGGTGGTACCTGAGAACTGAAGGAGGGTGGATGTGATTCCTCTTCACAAAAATGGGAGCAGGACAGAGGCAGGAAACTACAGACCAGTTAGTTTGACCTCAGTGGTAGGGAAAATGAT
Source organism: Neoceratodus forsteri (assembly GCA_016271365.2). Lineage (NCBI taxonomy): Eukaryota > Metazoa > Chordata > Ceratodontiformes > Ceratodontidae > Neoceratodus > Neoceratodus forsteri. The sequence goes on along the minus strand of CM028129.1, from coordinate 130,855,683 downwards.
GGAATCACTTCTGTAGGAAAGAACTGTTGAGTACCTAGAGGCCAGTGGGGCACAGGACCTAAGGCAGCATGGATTCACGATGGGAAGGTCATGTCAGATGAATCTAATAGATTTCTTTGACTGGGTGACCAAAGTAGTAGACCAGGGAGGGACTATGGACATGGCCTATCTAGATTTTAGCAAGGCATTTGATACAGTCCCACACAAAAGATGAATACACAAGTTAGCCAGCCTTGGAGTGGGTCCCAAGGTGGTAGCCTGGATAAAAAATTGGCTAGACAACAGGACACAAAGGGTAGTAGTAAACAGAGTCCACAGTGAAGAAAGGAGGGTTACTAGCAGGTACCGCAGGGTTCAGTACTGGGATCGGTCCTTTTTAATGTCTTTATAAGTGACACTGCAGAGGAACTGGAAGGAAAATGATGTCTCTTTGCAGATGACACAAAGATCTGCAACAGGGTTGATACACAAGATGGAGTGGAAAGGATGAGAAGGGACTTGGCAAGGTTGGAGGAATGGTCAAATGTATGGCAGCTCAGATTCAATGCAAAGAAGTGCAAGGTAATGCATCTGGGAAACAAAAAACCCTGGGGAAGAGTACACAATGGAGGGTGAGATATTGGCAGTAGTAAAAATGGAAAGGGACCTGGAGGTAATTATATCAGATGACCTAAAGGTGGGCAAGCAATGTGAGAAGGCAGTAAGGAAGGCTGGGGGGATACTGGGATGCACTGGGAGAGGCTTCAATAGTAGAAAACAGGAAGTTGTTATCCCTCTGTACAGACAGTGGGTGAGACCCCATCTGGAATACTGTGTGCAGTTCTGGAGATCCCATCTCTGCAAAGACATAAACAGAGTGGAGGCTGTCCAGAGGAGGGCAACCAAAATAGTGCAGGGTCTGTACCAGAAGACATATGAAGAAAGACTAAAGGAGCTTAATATGTATACCCTTGAGGAAAGAAGGGAGAGAGGGGACATGATAGAAACTTTCAAGTACCTCAAGGGAATCAACAAAGTCCAAGAGGGTAGCATCTTTCAGAAAAAGAGATGTGCAAGAACAAGGGGGCACAATTTGAAGATGAGGGGGGATGGTTCAGAGGTAATGTGAGGAAGTATTTTTTCATGGAGAGGGCTGTGGATGCATGGAACAGCCTCCCTGAGGAGGTCATGGAGTCAAGAACAGAGGCAGAATTCAAGAATGCATGGGACAGACATAAGGCAGTCCTAGTGGGGGGTAGGAGGAAGTAAGCTGTTGGTTAACTAGGATCTGCAGCTTATCTGTTAGGTAGGAAAATGAGCAGACTAGGTGGGCCAAGCGGTCCTTATCTGCTGTCAAATTCTATGTTTCTATATCTATATCTCTCTCTATATAGATACACAATGTGGTGGGACTGTACAGAGACAGATAGTTTCAGGAAGAGGGTTAGCTTGAAAAGTGGCCCAGGGAGGAGGCGTAAGGAGGAGGTGAGAGTGGGAGGGGTTAAGGAGAGGAAGAGGTGGTGAGGCAGGAGGGAGGGGAGGAAGCAGGTGAAGGGTGGGGGAGGGATGAGTTTTATTTTATGTTTGTGGGCTGGGAATGAGAGAAAGAATCATGAAGGATTGGAGGTAGCTGTTCCAGAGGCGGGGGAGACAGGATGAGAAGGCGGAGAGACCTGACAAAGACCAGTTAAAAGGGATGAAGAAGTGCGGGGTGATAAGAGCACAGGGAGTAGGATGGTGCAGAGCAGGGTTGAGGGAGGAGGTAAGGTAAGGGGGAGGAGGTCATACCAGTACTTGGCAGTGAAGGTTAAGGAGTGGATGTGTCTTCTGTGTGAGAGGGGGTGAAGGTTTAAGGAGGAGAGAAGAGAGCAGTGGTGAGTCCAAAGTGGAGAGTTGGTAGTGAAGCGGCAGAAAAAGTGGGGGAAGACATCTAGACAAGAGAGGGTGGAGGTGGAGGCCAAGGCATAGATAATATCACCATAGTCGAACAGAGGGAGGATGGTCTTGGAGAGCAGGACGTGGCAAATGTGAGGGGGCACGGAGTCTTTATTCCAGTAGAGCATCCCAAATTTGGCATGAAGGTTTCCACACATGGACTCAACATGGACAAAGTAGTCTAGATACTGATCAAGCCAAAAGCCCAGGTATTTATAGGAGGATACAGAGTCAAGGGTGGAACCGTCTAAGGTGGAGAAGGCGGGGCGGAAGCGGAGCTTAGCTAGCTTGTGGTGGGTCCCAAAAGCCATGAAGACTGTTTTCTTGGTGTTGACATTTAGGCTGTTTTCCTGAAACCAGTGAAAGATGTGGTTGAAGTCTGATTGGACGGTAGGCTAGGCAGAGTCAGGGGTGGGACCGGAGGTGTAAAGGATTATGTCATCTGTGCATAGGTGGATATTAGAGTGTTGGCAGACATTTGGAAGGTCATTAATAAATAATGAAAAAACATAGAGTGCTCCACGATAAGGACCTCTTTAAAGGTCTACTCACAGATATGTTCCTTTCTGCAGTATTCCCCCCATCTGGACCTGGCCCTGTCTATCTGGAACTCTCCATCATTTACTATTAACAAGAGTCAAATTTCCTGATTTTGGTTGCCCCAACTGGGAGAGGGGGGAAGCTCTTGGCTTTTACTGATGGTGGGGGGCATTGGTTATCAGTAGAAGAGATGGTTATGAAATTTCTCATCCCGCCTTCTTCCTATTTTAAAGTCCTGCAATTGAAACACTTACTTGTAATTACCCTGGGTAGCACTCCTCCTTCTCAGAATACCTCTTCTCTGATACCCGAGGTATCCACAGTCTCTGGCTCTCCTGGTGCAATTTCTAAACTATAGCAGGTTTTGTTTCACAAAATATTCGGGGGCCCTTTTGGGCCATCAGGATTTTGGAGTCATTTTTTCCCTCAGCTTCACTGGATTGGCACTGTCTCTGGAAGTCATGTCATAAATTTATTTCTCAAGATAGATTGCACCTCATGCAATACCACGTATTGCACAACTTATATTACTCCCCAGCCAAACTTCACCAATGGGGTTACCTAGATTCAAATAAGTGCAACAAATGTTCACAGGATGAGGGCACACTTTTTCATATGCTGTGGTCTTGTCCAAGAATTTCCACCTTATGGGTTTCAATCCAAACTTCCTTAGACCCCTTGTTGGGTCTCCAAGAATATTTTACCCCTGAGATATGTGTGTTAGGGGACCTGTCTTCTATTAGAGTTAGGGTACACAAATTTCATATTTCCATGATTGCCCTGTTGGCTAAGAAAATAATTCTTCATCACTGGAAAGACAGGTCCTCCCCTTCTTTCCAGGAATGGGTAAGTGAAGTATTATCTAACGTGTGCATGGAGAAAGCAATAGCCAGTCTGCACAACAGTCTGGCAGTTTATACTAGAATTTGGGATCCCTTCACTTACTAATCTCTCGCTCCAAACTAAACCTATACTAGGGTTATCGCTCATGCATGGTTTTTGGTTTGTTGCTCAGCATCCACGGGTACTGACATGGGTCACTGCAGTAAGGGGGTTGGGGGTTGGGTAGCATCCTTTCACTATGTATCGATAAATCTCTATCAGTTTTCTCTGTGTGCTGCCTTTTATGGTAGAAAATGTATGAATAAACTTTAAATTAAAAAAAAAATGAAAATAATGAAAAAAGAATTGGACGAAGAATAGATCCTTGGGGAACTCCAGAGGGGATGGGGAGGGAAGGGGAGGTGAGATGGAGTTGCCTGCTGAGACGGACTGTGTCCTACCACAGAGGTAGGAGTTAAACCAATAAACAGGGGAGGAGGACAATCCAGCTTTGTGGAGTTTTTGTAGGAGGAGTTGGAGGGAGATGGAGTTGAAGGCTTTAGCTAGGTCTAGAAAAATCACTGCAGTGATGTGCCTGTGGTCCATTGCAGAAAGGATGGCATTAGAGACGCAGAGAATGGAGGAGATAGTGGAGTGATTTCTGCGGAAGCCAGATTGGTAGTCAGAGAAAAAGTCTGAGGAGGTGAGGAAGTCAGACAACCTAGAAAGGATCAGAGACTCTTGGAGTTTGGCAAGTGAGGGGAGGAGTGAGATGGGACAGTAGTTATTCAGAAGGGAAGGATCACCACTCTTAGGGAGAGGGATTACCCTGGCAAGTTTCCATGGTGAGGGGAGAGAGTTGGTGGTTATGGAGAGATTGAGGATGTGAATGAGGGGATTGGAGACAGCCAGGGCTGAGAGGTGCAGGAGTTAGGGCTGGAGGCCATCAGGGCTTGATTTGGTAGTATTTAATGAGGACAGGGCATGATAGACCTCCGAGTAAGAAATGAGGGGGAAGTCGAAGCCAGCAGAATGAGGTGGGGAGTTGGGGGTTGGGGGATAACAGATTATGCATAACAGAGATTTTTTAGTACTGCACCTGGGTTGTAATCAACCCTAACAAATCATTACACATGGAATAATGTATGGGCAACAATTCACAATGAGCCAGTGTTTCCATCTCAGGGTTGAGATAACAGCATATGGACCTCAAGAGTGAAGCTCAAGAGATCCATGCTGTTATCTCAACCCTGAGATGGAAACACAAAGCAAGTTTTGTATGGTTGCCCATATTTTAATTTTGTTTATAGTATATAGTTTTGAATGAATGATTTTTTATGGTCACATAGTGTTTTTGAAAAGGCCTTCTATGCCATGACATTTACTTTTGGTTTTTCATTCTCGAGTGAAGCACGACAGTGTAAACATTGTGGTGAAAGATAACACGAGCAGTGACAGTGTTTAAACACAACTGAACTTGATTTGGAACATGCACAACAACTCTTGTAAAGTGTGGAACATATTTTAGAACATGCATCACATGAGCTTTGAAGGGCCGATTTCCATACAGAACTCGCCCTAACCAATTCACAACAAGGCTGTGTTTTCATCAAGTGGTTCTCATGATATCATAGAGCTTGAGAAGTCCCTGATGACATCACAACCCCACGGCGGAAGTACTTGCCTTGTGTATAGTTTTTTCTTTGATGAATGTTATACTACCCCCCCACACTGATTAGTACCCACCTAGTCGCCATCTCAGTATGCTAGAAACTGTGATATATAGTTGCATCTTTTACTTCACTAATATGTCAGATGTTGATGCTGAGTGCCCGCACTACTGTTTTCAGGGTGTTTGTCAGTGTCTGTTGCAAGCATTTCAGCATAAACTGGCAAACAGAGTAGTGAGCGATCAGCATTTGACATGTCTGTAAAGTAAACAAAATACAAATATATTATGTTTTGAGCATACCATGGGGCTAACAGTTGGGGTGGGTATTTAAAACTGGGTGCAGCCTAGGCTTTGTTTTTTTTCACTATACTGTTTATGCCCCTGTTACCAACGCTGCCCCTTGTTAGCCTGTGCTGTCAGCCCTGTCCTAGCCCTTCTCTGGCACTTACCTCAACCTCCATTCTCACAGGGCAACTTCTGCCCTATGATGGTTTCTGCGGAGGAGTACCACTCAGTTGACACCCTCCGCCCTCTAGTACGGGAGGTGTGCTGCCAGCTGAGAGAGAAGAATTGATCATCACACTGCATGCATCCTGGGTTTTTCCTGGTTTCCTCCTCACTCTCAAGATGCCAATGGAAAGCATGCCATGTGCACATGCCCACACAACTGCAGGGATGCACACAGCACCAGCCGGAGTCCTCCCACCCAAGCCGCTCCAACTACACTGCCACCCTGTGCTCACCCAGGTGACTGTATTGCGGGGAAGCCAACTGTCCTTTCCTCCTTGGAGGGGGTGAATGTCTTCTGGAATGTTTCATCTGCCTTCCCCTAGCCAGCCCCTGACATTTCAGGCTTGTTCTAGTATACAGGTTGCCAGTACTGTGAGAAGTAGCCCTAGCGCTGCACTGATGGGTTAGCTGGGTGTTTTTTTTTTTTTTTAACTGAAAATATACGTTAATGTTTGTGCGGTGGGTTGTGGACAGCATGGCAGCATATACTTATCTGTTTCCTTTTTCTTAACTAGGTAAGTACACTAGACATACTATGCCTATTTTCAGGCCCAGCCTGGAGGTCAGAAAATATTTTTTTATATCTGCTAGTTATGCACTATGGGTTCTATGCACGAATATGCTCTGGGTACGTGTGACACACATGTACCCAGTCTGTGTAGCAAGTGTCGGTGGTTCAGTAGGTAGCACTCTCACCTTTGAGCCCAGGAGGTCAGAAGGTTATGGGTTCAGTTCCCACATCTGGCACTTGGGTTGATATCCCAATACTGACACTGTAGTGCAGCATGAGAGGGGTGCTGCACTTCTGAGGTGCCGCCTTTTGGATGAGACGTTAAACTGAGGTCCCATCTTCTTGGATTGGTGGTAGTTCAGGTGGATGCTAAAGATCCCATGGCACTTATTGAAAAAAAGTATGGTGAATTTCCCCGGTGTCCTGGCCAGATTTCTCCCATTCACTAAAAATACCACCAACAGCTTAATCTGGTTCAATTTCAGTTGCTTACCATCTGTATCCCCCCTCCCCCCGGATGCCCGGGAAAAAGGGACTGCTAGGCCCAGTGGGCTTATTGGGTCAACAAAATTCAATAAATAAATAAATAGTAGTGACATGGCTGCTATCACAATTTTTTTATTTTTGAACTGTGGTACAGCAAACATTTTAGTTGGTATGGATTTCCATGGACAATTATAGACAGAGGGAGTGCTCATGACCAATCGGAGTGTCCCGTTTCATTGTACATGAGACATGTTTATTCTATAATGAGTGCCTCATGCACAACTGCCCTGGAAATGGGACATTGGGGGAAAGATATTTGGATTTTTGTCAAGCATATGGTAATACCGTTGCTGAGACCACTCTTACGGTTGTAAGAATGCTCTTGTCACTGGCTGTTACTGTTGTCACTTTCCCTGCTGCTTGAACACCTCACTTCCCCATAAAATTCAGCCAGGCACACAGGATTTAAAAAATCTGGAGGATTTATTCTGTAAAAATCAAATAAAAACTTGAGCTGCAATCAGCTGCACAAAGCAGTACTTTATCCCTTCAGCATGCCTCCATTGGTCTGCTCCAGACTATAGTAAAACATTTTTTACCAGACAATTACAGTTCAGCAAATCACATTTAGCATTAAGAATTCCTCAATTCATACATAAAGGAATGTAATCTGTGATCATATAGTGATTTCAGTTAACATACTGCAATGAACAGCATCCTATATCTTATTATCATACAGCAACTTGTGATAAACCCCTTTTGGAAAATGTCTTCCTTTGCACGAATCAAATATCTAATGATTACAAACAGTGTTCAAATGATCAGTTCAGAATGAAAATATATCACAACAGGTTTGGTGCATTGTTTCTATGCAGTATAAACAACATCAAAATACTTTCAATTCAGTACCAGTCTGCAAGCAAATTCTGACTTAGAAAGACATCCTGTTCACACTGCTCTGACACAGTTATTTCAGTCTACCATGTGCTCAGAAAATATTCAAACTGTTCTTTAAAAATATCAAACCAAAACACACATGCACGTGTTGACTGGTAACATTTCTAAGTTTTAAATATGTATTAATCTGTTTACAACCACCAAAACAGCTTGATTAACTTTTTAAAGGGGCACTGTCAGCTTTCAAAGCAGTTTTTATGGCCGATTATGTGCACCTGTCAACTGCAAATCACTGCGTACCACCGCTACTCAGTGCATGCACACTAGTTCCAGTGGTGCACATACGCCAAGTCCCATTTTTACTTTGCAAGTAAGGAATTCTTTATGAAATATGGCTCAGTTTGTCACGGAACAACTATTGCCAGAATTAGCTCACTTTACTCCATGCTACCAGCTATTTTGTTTACCAACAACAAAAATTGCTGAACTCATTCATGCACGAGTTTGACAGGATTCAGCAACAGGGATGTGCAGGAGCAGGTTGCAGATGATATAAGGTGGGTCCACGCAAAATTTATTTTTTGGCAAATATTAATGTCCTCAAAGTTTGAACATACAATTGGACAGTCATGTCAGAAACTGCATGCAGAGTGCAGTTGACAGACGCACATAATAGAGAGGCCATAAAAATGGCGTCAAAAGCTGACAGTGCCCCTTTAAATAGAGGAGTAAAGAAACAGCTTGACAGGTAGAACGGAACAAAACTCTGAGAACTCAGGAAAGCAGGGAACATGGAATTGGTGAACATTTGGTTCTTTTGCAGAACCGATCTCCTGTACAAGGCAGAAAGGTAACGTTGCAGTTGATCTGTATCGCTCATTATGATACAGATCTCTGCGTGTAAAGACGCCTTTAGTTTTATTAACCAGGTAAGTGCAGCAGACAATAAAATGCATATTTTCAGGCATAACCTTGGAGGATACAACAACATATACAGCTTACAAACAAGACAATATTAAAGTGCTTTAGTCCTCCTTTCTGTAGTCCATCAGGTTGGATTATAATATCAAAGTGGCGTCTCCCAAGGTTCGCATGACATTAAAGCTTTGGCTCCCCCAGAAGATTTGCCATCATTGGTACATGTATTTGTGATTTCTAGACTGGACTGCTGTAGTGTTTTGTACCTTGGGGTTAGTGAAAGTGTCTGATGATGCCTTCTGTCGGTGCAGAATGCGGCGGCCAGGTTGCTGATGGGCCTTCCCAGGTTCTGCCATGTAACCTTGCTCTTGTGTGAGCAGCACTGGCTGCCGGTGAAGTGGCCTATCACCTTCAAGATCGGTTTGCTAGCCTATAAAGCCCTATATGGACTAGGCCCTGGTTACCTAAGAAACCTCTTGACTCCTTACCATATCGCCCATCACCTACGCTCCTCTGAGGCGGGCCTTCTGGCTGTTCTCAGGTCAAGATTGAAGTCATCTGGTGATCATGCTTTTGAGGTTGCTGGCCCAGCCCTCTGAAACTTGCTTCCAAGATCTCTGAGGGAGGCTCCCCCTCGGTGGAGGTCTTTCAGAGGGGCCTGAAGACCTTCTTATATCAGAAGGCCTTTTGCAACACCTATCAGCCTCCTGGAACTGGGTGCCACCAGTTTTTTTGTTGTTTGTTTGTTTTGTAACCATGATTTTTGTAATAGTCAGCATTTATTTATTAACTTATTCATTTTGTTTTAAAGTTGTGTTATGCTATTTTTGTTGTTTTGATTGAAATTTCTGTAAGGCACTCTGAGCCCCCCAGGAATGGGCACTGAATAAATGAAATACTACTGCATCGGCAAGAATGGCCAACCTGGGAAAATGCCATGTCTTAAATATTACTTTTTGTCATCTAAGCTGTGTTTTTTCCTGTGGATGATGGCATATTTCTAACATGTAGGCTGTTTTCCCTGGGAGAAAACAAACAATTTCAAAGACAGTGGGCAGGATTTTAAAAGCATCGAGAATGCCGCAAGCCCCTGGTGCGCCCAACATATTGCAGGCACGATAGCCTAGAGGTTAGAGTAACAAGTTGTGAATGAGTTTAGTACCTCCAGCAGGTCTAGGTTTGATTCCCACAACCTCCACTTGCATACTGTGTCATTCTGAGTAAGTCACTGAACCACCCAGTGTTCCTGAGTCGCCACTGAAAACTGGCACTTGTGCCTAGTGCGCCTTACCTGGTTACCAAAGAATAAAATAAAAATATGGCGCACAGGACTTGAGGCAATCCCCTGGCTGGCAATTGGGATTTTCTATTCCTTGGGCAAATTATTGCAAGTTAGACCAACTTTTTGTGGTCTAGCTTGTGGCAATCCCGAGGGCCTTTTTTGCAGAGCTTGAGCCAGATATTTGGCACAAGCTGCTGTAAATCATAGAAATTGTTGCAGCTGCGCCCAAGATTGTAGAACCAGGTGCAGTTGCAGCAAGGGGGTCTGGTGCACTGCCAAAACCTAAGTGTCACGGCGCAGGGCTAGTTGCAAACCCTACACTATGTTTTGAAAATCCAGCCCAATGTTTTGTTCGACTCAATCCCCCTTCCCCCCACCTTCTATACCAGGATTCCCATCCTGGCTCACCTTCTGCCACAGTTCCCAGGCTGTCTCCTGCTCTGGGAAACCAGCCTCTGTCCCTTGGGATTGCTGATAATACTTCCCTAATGCCTCTGCGGTCATTGCCAAGCATGCATGTCAAGCAGCAATAAAATGTCCCCTTGTGCACTGTGCCCAGCCTAACCTGGTATAAGGAAACAAAGAAACCAGGTGCACAAGAACTGAGGTGCAACACTAGACAAAACACTGGCAATGCCAGTAGACAAAGGTACAGTGCACAAAATGAAAAGAACTAAAAGTTAAATGCTCAAAAATGGTTGACCAATGGCATAGGTGAGCAAACGCACTGATCCCCCTTGCTTTGAACCCACGTCCCCTGAAGAAGAACCTGCATGGGTTCAAAGCATTTGCTCACCTGTGCCACTAATAAGCCACTTTTGAGCATTCCATTTTTAGTTCTTTTCATTTTGTGCACCATACCTTTGTCTCATAACATGGTGTTGGCCTTGACCTATAACAGAGAATTATGGCTATACCCTTGCTTATAAATGGAGTAAAACAAGCTTTTCCTACCTGAGGAGTTGCCCTGAGCAGTCACTGTTAAGAAAACAAGATCTGGTGAGAGCCGATACAGCTGCGGTGAGCTCTTACCTGCAGCATGGCTCTCAGAGCAGTGGTGGGTCACTGACTGGTGGCAGTGACAGCGGCACACTGGTGGAGCAGCGGCGAAGCAGCAGTGGTTTGCGGTGGAGCAGTGTTTGCCACTCACAAGATGGCAGCAGGTGCGAAACTGTGCATGTGTGATATTCGCACATGCACAGTTATGCTGGAAGTGTACTTGCAAAGAAGTGCACCGTGGGGAGGGGGGGTGACCATGCTGCAGAGGGGAGCTTTGATGCAGAGGACAACGCCTATAGCAGCAGTGCTGTCCTGACATTGCCGCATCACTGTAGGAGAACACAGGGTCACGTTCTGGAGCCGATCCCCTGTTCTCCTATAGTGATGGCATAACGTCTAAGGAGCTCCGCCCAAGCAGCCGTAAAAAGAGTTGTTTATTTTAAATGTCTTACTACTTTGCCATTAAAAATCACAGAATGAAACAACACTTTGATGTATAAATTTTGGTAATATCAGTATAGCTTTCAATGTCAACAAAGTTCTTTGAATTCGGATCTAACAAAGAAAGAGAGAGAGGTAGAGAGACAGAGAGGGAGAGAGAAAGGACAAATAGACAGATAAGGAGAGAGGAAGAGGGTAAAGAGACAAACAGCTGAGTAAAGCACAGAGAAAGACGGTTTCTCATTAAAAAAAATGACAGAAAAAGTCAGATAAGTGGAGTGCCTCCCCCAACATTACGGTTGAAAAACAAAGAGCAAAGGGAGCTGAATATTATTGAGAGTGTTGTTTCTCAGTGGGAGGGTACAGTCTCATTGCATGCTTGATATGATGCTTTGTGGAAGGCTATTAGTGCTGGGGAAGGTAGCATCTGACAGTTCCTGGAAATGGGCCTACTGGCCTGCTGGCAATCGATTGGTCTGTCCCCTCATATATTCCAAAGACAATTATGCCAGTTTTCTTTTGGTAACAAGCCCTGTTGGCGTGTGACAAGCTGGCTGCCACCTTAGATTTGAAACACAGCAAGCTGTATGGCATGTCACAAAATGAGTCATGTTAGCATTTGTGTGTTAGTGAGCAGTAAGTACCTCTCGATCAGTGGGATTTGAGGAGTATTGAAAATACACACATATAAACATAAGCATGCATGTTCTTAAACACTCACACACACATACACCCACCAACAGTTATACTGAACATACATAAAAGTGACAATAACAGCACTCATAGCAGCATTACCAAGTACACCAAAAAGTACCTTTGCTGATGCTGTTTTCTTTGTGCTAGAGCCAAATGCCCTTACCCCCAGTGCTTCGGCTGGGAAGCCTTCTTAAGCGGGTGTGGCAGGGAGATTTACAACAGACATCATATATCCAAAAAATTGGCATCACAAACCATGTGTACATTTTAAACAAATAGAAACATACTAACTGATAAAGTTACAAAAAATGTTACAACAAATGTATAAGCTGAAAGCAAGTCTTAGTAACAAAAAAGTTATTTATCTCTAATACATTTTAACTTTCAAGTTTCATAATTCTAATGTGCTAATACTTAGTTCAGTTCAATAAATGTTAAATAGCTCAAACTGGAGTTGGAGCAAACACACAAAGAACAAAGCAAGAGGAGAGCTTAGAACCCGACATCATGTGATCACCCCTACAGGTTCTAATCCCACTTGGATCATATCACTGGGGATCTACATAGTAAATGGCGAGAGATGAGGAGGCAACAGGCAGAGGTATCCTCCTGTAAAGAGAAGACAGAACAAAAGACATATTACTAATATAAAGGAAAATATATATATATACAAAGTAAACAAAAACATTTCTAAGTAAACAAATAAATGTTCATAGTAACATTTCCAGTATATATTATTACTTGTAATACATTCTTAAAGTCAGTCTATCTCTTTTTAAGAAAGGGTTTGAGATCTCATTGGTCATTTAAACCATCAGGTTTTACATTTGTGAATCTGTAAATCCACTCACTTTCTTTCTGTAAGAGCATGTTAACTCTATCTCCTCCAAATTTCAAAGGGGATATCGATTCAATACCCATGAATTTCAAACCCCCTGGGTTTGAAGAATGCTTCTGTGCAAAGTGTTAACCCTACAGGGGTATCCAGTTTTCCATTACCAATGTTCGTAACTTGTTCCTGTATCCTGGTCTTAAATAACACCGTTCATGCTCTGTTACAGAACACCCCCTCAAAAGCCAAGAAGGACCCTTACCTGGTTTCGAGTTTGATTGTGCTAAAAAAACATTTTTCTATTGTGGCATTATTGGGAGTGAAGGGATCATATTTTGGCTCTGAGGAGCCAAGATGCTGATCACTTCTACTTCACGGGTTGGAGACACGCCCCTGCACTGTTCCATATTCTGACAGCACAGTGTGCTTGCCTGGGGAACGCGCTCCAGACATGCCTATGGAGCACACCCCAGTGCAAGCACATTCTGATGTCAGAATATGGAACAGTGTGGGTGTGTGTCTCCAAACCAGGAAGTGGAAGGGATCGGATGATCGGCTCCTCGGAGCCAAAATATGATCCCTTCGCTCCCGATAATGCCACAATAGAAAAACTGTTTTTTAGTATCATCGAACTCGGAGCCAGGTAAGGATTCTTTGTGGCTGTGAGCACTCACACCATGAAAGATGCTCTTTAAGTGATCTTGTTGTACATCCAATGAACTACAGGGGCACCACAGAACATACACTACAAATAATGTACTTTATGTAATAAAGCCCCTTATTTCAAATTTCAATTCATTATTACCTGGGTGTTCAAAATTGTTTCCTGGGTAACAATAACAGCATATATTACAACTGTGGCATTTAAATGTGCCTACTGGCCTTCAAGGTAACCAGTTCTGGTTTTGGTTTGGTTTTTCTGTATTAAGTCAACTATACACTAGTCTATCCATCAAGTCAGAGTCTCTACTGAAAGTGATATGGGGTTTGCCCCAACTGCTTTAGCTACCAGTTGGTCCCCTAATAGGATATGCCAATTACAGTGAACTATGTTACCAGTTTGGCCATCCCAGTTAAACTCTGGGATGAAAGTCACAGGTGACCCATCTGTAATCCTGATTTCCCAATTGCTAGTGTCCTGTAAGAAATTCTCTTTTGGCCTAAGTGATGCCTTTGCTAGAGCCTCCTTTAACAGTTCTGTACTGTAACCCCTCTTAAGAAACCTCAACTCCAGTTCATTTGCTTGTTCCATAAAATCTGCGTCGTCTGAGCAATTTCTTCGCAGACACAGGAACTCCCATAAGGCACAGAATTTGTTTCTCTAACTGGGTGGGCACTGTCAGCCCTCAAGACAGCATTTGTTGCTGTTGATTTCCTAAAACACTTGGGGCCTGATTCTCAAAAGGCTATGCCTGACATAACTTGATATGTGCCAAACAAAATGGTGCAAGTAGCAAGTTACTCCAGGGGTTGCGACATTCAGTATTCTGCAAAGCAGCTTGCGACATGCCACAGGCTGCTTACGACAGAGTGGACTTATGCCACCAGTTACACTGTAAACCCTGTGACATGGCGCTAGGGGGTTTATGGCAGCAATCGTGTCCTATTCTGGTAGGGCAGCAACAAAGTCCCCAGGGTGCTATTCTACAACCCCTGGAGGACATCCACCAAAGTACAGTTACACTAGCATTTAGCTGGTGTAAGTGTACTTATGCCCTCTGCCACCGGGCCAGCTCCCAAGACATGTGCCTCCCCATACCCCGATCCACACATTGATAGTGTGATTGCCCTGCAAGGCTAATCATGCCCTCCCCAATGCCCCATCCCCCACAGACTCAGTAATGCACAGCAGGGCAAGCAGGCACCCCCCCATAACCCATCCCACAAATACACATTGCCCCGGCAGGGCTAGCATACCCCCCTGCATGCACAACCCAACCTTACAAGGAATGTAATAGTCCTGCAGGGCTAGCACCCTCACTCCCCCACTCCCAGATATTGCATGTTGCACCATAATGTTTACATAGTCCCAATTTCCCTGTTAGTCTAGTGGCCTCCACCTCCCCCAACTGGCAGCGCCAGTCCACCTCACCCCCCGATCCATTACAGAGTCGGCAACTGGCACAGCCCACTTCTCACCACCACGGCCAGCTGTCGACTGAGCCCCATCTGATCGCGTACTGTATATATGCGCTCAATGAATGAATGAATGACAGTTCATTCATTCATTAAGCGTGTATATACAGTATGTGCTCAGATGGGGCTCAGTTGGCAGCTGGCTGTGGTGGTGAATGGTGGGCTGTGCCAGTCGCCGGCTGAGTTGGGGGGATGCGGGGTGGTCTGGCAATGCCGGGTGGGGGCATGATCAGCCCTGCAGGGCTATTGTGTATACATTATGGGGATCGGGACAGGGGTCCAATAGCCCTGAGGGGCTCTCCTGTTTACACCATGGAGGACTGGGGGCAGGGGGTCTGATAGCCCTGTGGGGCTTCACAGGCTTGGAGACTGGGGCTGGAGGGGCACTTGTGCCCTACAGACAGTTGGATATGGCTTGCGACATGCCTCTCAGGTACGCCCTGCATTTGGCGTACCTGTGGGCATGTCACAAGTCACAGGACTTAGCCGCGGGACCCTGCCCCTTGCAAAACTGGGCGTAGGGTCCTTGGCGTATTGGGGAATGGCACAAGTCACATTTGTCGGCAACTTGCGACATCCTTGTAGAATCTGGTCCCACGGTCTTAACTTCTCCTGTGGTATCAGTGGGTTTGAACAGGGTGATATCCAAGAAATGTATGATATCCTCACTTGCTAAAGAAGTGAAGTATAAGTTAATATCATTACAGGTAATCCAATTCATAAGGTCCTCGATTTCCTGGAGATCTCCTTGCCAAATGCAGACAATGTCATAAATAAAGCACTACCAATTCTGGGCAGGAAGGGATTATTCTCTGGGTTAAAAATGATCTCCTCCTCCCACGTGTCCAGGAACTGGTTAGCAAATGAGGGTGCCATTGATGCTCCCATGGCAGTGCCACACATCTACAGGAAATGTTTTCCCCAAATTCAAAATGGTTTTGAGTCAAAATGAACTTAAGTGCAGCTAGGATAAAGTTTGTATGGATGTGGGTCTTCTCAATGTGTTTCTCTAAGAAATATTATAAAGACTTGCTTTCAGCTTATACATTTGTTGTGACATTTTTTGTAACTTTATCAGTTAGTATGTTTCTATTTGTTTAAAATGCACACATGGTTTGTGATGTCATGTTTTTTTTTCGACATATGACGTCTGTTGTAAATCTCCCTGCCACACCCACTTAAGAAAGCTTCACAGCCGAAGCGCTGGGGGTAAGGACATTTGGCTATAGCACAAAAAAGCTGCATCAGCAAAGGTACTTTTTGGTGTGATTTGTAATGCTGCCACAAGTGCTGTTACTGTGACTTTTATGGTTGTTTTGGGCTGGCCACCCTCTGTACAGCACTGACCCTGTACCTGAATGATTGAGGGGTGGAGCAAGATGGCAGCAGAGCTATGCTGAGTGTCTTGCATCTCTCTGCTTTTGAGAACAATCTGCCTTCTTTATCCTTGGATGTTATTTTTAAACATTAATTTATTTCCCTTTCTTGGAGAGCTAATTTGGTTGTGCTAATCTCCCGTTCTGCGCTTGTGACTGGAGATTCAAAAAAAGCTAGCCATTTCTTAGAGTTAGGGGGATAGCTAGAATTTTTAGTGCTAGGCGGGGCTGGGTAAGTGAGCAAGAAGGAGCCAGCTTTTTTATTTTGAGTTAAAGACCCTGATCCCGATCTTGTCGAAGTGCTGGACAAGAGCTTTAGTTCCTGTTCTTGGCCCAACACCTGGACTTTCTTGCTGCAGCAATCCAGCAGGTGCTAGTCATGCGAGGACTGGTGTTTTTTGGAAGGAGGTCCTCTTTAACGTGAAGGGGCAAATCTGACTGAACTTCTCCTGGATCGTGAAGCTCGGACCATGTCGCTTACCCATCTGAACTGGCCCAACTGGTCTCATTGGAAGGTGCTTCGCTTCCACCAACACAAGGGCCGACCGGACTGGTAGGAGACATTTGTTGGTCAGACTTTCCCTGGGAAATGCAGAAGCAGAGAGCATTTGCCACATGTATTTCCTGGGGGATGATCGAACTTGCTGCAGCAGTCCCTGTTGTAGTGACCCTGGTCTTCATTCTATTTCACCAGCTTTTCTTGTGTTGTTTGCTGGTGGCCAGTGCCAGAGAATCATCTATCAGTTTGAGGCCTTTTGTTCCCCCCCTCCCTAATGGATTATCTTTAAAGCGGGGAGTTGGACTGAACGGTGACTGTCTGACCTGGGACCTATTTCATATCTGGTAATAAATCTGGTTCTGGACCCCCTTCGCTGGGGAGAGTAGCTGAAGGGGTGTTTTCCAGTTCACGCTTGCTCCAGCACCATATTTTTAAATAACTTCACTTATAATATCTTGCCCTGAGGTGGAGGTCAGTGAAAGGGCCCCCATCTTTATTTGGACAGTGAAGAATCTTTGGTTTCAGAATTTGTGTGCAATATCGACAATAACTTTGCCTTGTCTTAGCTGGACTTTATCATAAAGGGATCTATGGGTATTGCTCTCTTGAACTGAAATAGCTGCCTTCTATTGCTTATTGCTTTTTTGGGATGTTGGGTGGGATTGGTTTGGGGTGTGGGGGTTTTAAAACTGTAATTGAGTATGTGTGTGGTGTGACTGGTTAGGGCAAGTTTTGTATTAGTTGTGTGGCTGTCTGTGTGATTGGTATTTGGCTAGTGGTGTACGGGGGCTGTCTGGTAGGACAGTATGCATCTGGGGAGGTCTGTGGGTCAGGGGCAGGCTCGGATTGTGTACAGGGTGTCCCAGCTTCTTGATCTGTGGCCCTTTACTGACCTCCCAGTTTCCATCACTACAGCTCGTCACTGTTGGGAGGTTGGGATTAAGAGGTCCCGCATTGACCAGGTATGACGGGAGCCCCATGCCTTGCAGATGGGGGTAGGATTAAGGTTATCAGGTGCAGAAGGCACCCTGGGTGCCTATGGAACCTAGGAAGAGGACAGACATGTTTGGTTTCCGTCCCCAGGGTTCCCACCAGACTGAGTGGGCTAGTAACCAGAAAGGCAACACTATCACAAGTCCCCTGAGGGCAGTGCTTTGCAACACCAGATCAATCAGGAACAAGACCGCAGTTATAGCGGACCTGATTTCCTCAGTCAGTCTGGCTTGCATCACTGAGCCCTGGGTGGGTGAGTGACGATGCTGGTCTAGTTTTAGAGGCCACCGTTCCCCCCAGGTACTCGGTAGTGCACTGCCCCAGAGTGGAGTGCAGAGGCAGGGTAGTAGCCATGTGTTTTAGATCTGAACTTGGCTTCATGGTGCACCCAGTGGGAAAACAGGGACAATCTGAATGTGTGGCCGTGTGTGTGTGGGTCTGGGTGCAAGTTGCAGGATTCTTTTGATTTACTGCCCTCCTGGGGTGGCAGGGGAATTCCTGCAGGGGGTAGCCGACTTTGTAGTCGGTGAAACGTTGGAGTCCCCCAGATGTTTAATTCTGGGGGACTTCAATATTTGGGCCAACTACAAATCTTCTCAGCTAAGTTATAACCTCCTCCAGATGATGTCATCTCTGTTTCTGTCGCAAGAAGTTTCTTCTGTGACCCACCAGGGTGGCCACATGTTGGACCTGTTTTTTTCTCACTGGGGCTTGAGGATACTAACCTGAAGACTGATCAGGTCATTTGGTCCGATCATTGCACAGTGGAGTTCTCATTTGGGCACCCCCCCCCAGAGCCCTCCCCCTGTAGAGATAGTATGCTACCGCCCTTTGAGGGGTTTGACCCCAGAGGGATTTCTGGTGGTAACTGATCTATCTAGTGTGGGTAATGCTTGCATAAGGGGTACAGGCGAGGCCGTCATCACCTATAATAGGGCGATTTCGGTAGCGCTCAACTCTCTTGCACCAGTCTGTGTACGGCCCAAATCCTCTCACTTGAGGTCCCCATGGTTTGATGGGGAGCTCAAGGTGATGAAGATTTTTGTTTGGGGGTTAGAGCGCTGCTGGCAGAAGTCCAGGTTGGAGGTGGACAGACTGGCCCTGTGTTCCCATTATGGCAAGTATCAGGAGGCAATCACCTATAAAAAAGCGGAGTTCCTGTCCAGGGAGATTGCTGCTGGGAAGAATCGACCAAATGTGCTCTTTCGGACTGTGGACAGGCTATTAAACCCAGCCTGTCTACTGCCAAAAAAAGCCTTTTCCAATGCTTTATGTGAAGAGTTTGCTTGCTTCTTCTCGGACAGGGTATCCACCATCTGGCAGGGCGTACCACCAGTGAGCCATAACATGACCAACAGAGTTCACCTTGGATGTCCGGAGAGCACTCCACCTGGTTGGGGGAGTTCAAACCAGTGGAAGTAGCTAAGGTCACTTGGGTTGCTCTCAGACTGAAGCACACATATTGTGAACTGGACCTGGTATCAAGGCATTTCTTAATGAGATTTGTTGACACTGTTGGCCCGGTGTTCACCTTGGTTGTCTGGTGCTCTCTCTTAGATGGGGTCTTCCTAGATGCATTGAAAGAGGCACTGGTCAGACCATTTCTAAAGAAACTATCCTTATACCCTGATGTCAAGTCAAATTACTGTCCAGTCTCCAACCTTCCATTTTAAGGGAAGGTTGTTGAGAAGGTTGTAGCACTTCAACTTGAATACACCTTGTGGCCTTTGATTTGTTTGAACCTCTCCAGTTTTGTGTGGGGCATAGCATGGAAACTGCATTAGTTCAGGCACTTAATGACCTCCTCAGGGCTAGAGATCAAGGAGAGGGGACAATTCTCTTTCTCCTCAACCACTCTTCAGCTTTTGACACGGTAGACCATTGTGTGTTACTCAGCTGCCTGAGGGAATTTTGTGGACTCACTGGCACTGTCATCTGCTGGTTCAAGTCCTATCTCACTAATAGGAGGCAACGGGTGGTGATGGGGAATTCCTCCTCCCTTAGCCTCCTGTCGTGTGGAGTTCCTCAGGGTTCGGTCTTGTCACCATTGTTGTTTGCCATGTATATGCTACCTCTAGAAGAGCTCATTAGGAAGTACAGTTTGGGTTTTCATTTCTGTGCGGATGATACCCAACTATATCTTGCCTTTGCCCGTAGGACATTGAATGCGGTGGACGTGCCAAATGAATGCCTTGCTGAGATCAATCGCTGGATGGCCTCCAGCTGGTTGTGACTGAACCCCAGTAAGACAGAGTTACTGGCTGTGGAGTTGAACAGAGGGCGTGATGGAATGGCCTCAGGTGCAGAAACAGGTTTGTTCCTGGGGTCTGTGCCATTGAGGGCCTCCTCTAGGGTTCGTGATCTCGGTATGACCTTTGACAGTAGACTGACATTTGAAGCTCAAGTGTTATCCATTGTCTGGACCAGCTTTTATCATCTTAGGAATAATCACCAGGATCAAGCCCCTAGCTCCGCCCCTGGACCTCCCCACCTTGGTGCACGCCTTCGTTATGTCAAGGCTTGACTACTGTAATGTGCTGTACCTCGGGGTCTCGGGAGGTACATTCCGCAGGCTGCAGCTAGTGCAGAACGTGGCTCCCAGGTTGTTGATAGGGCAGTTGAAATACTACCACATCACCTCGGTGCTGCATGAACTGCACTGGCTGCTGGTCAGGTGGAGGATCCTCTTCAATGTGGGCTTGTTCACCTTTAAGACCCTACATGGGCTGGGCCCTGGATACTTGTCTTACCTTCTTACACCCACTGCCTCGGTCTGCTCCCTCTGTACCTCCTCTGGGGCCTCCTTGCTATTCCCAGGAGGAGGAGGCTGAAAACTGCCAGCAATAGAGCATTCAGTATCGCTGGCCCCATCCTGTGGAATTCGCTTCCACCATCTATACAGGAGGCCCCTCCAGTTGAGATATTCAAGGCCCATCTCAAGACCCACTTGTTCAATCAGGCCTTCCCAGGCACTGTGTATTAGATCCTGTCCTTGGGATAGCCCCTTCTAGCTACTGTTTTTAGCTTAGGCCTTGTTTATTTATTCATATGGTCTGTTTAATTTATTGTTGAAATGTTTATTGTTTTATTGAATACTTGTGTTGATGTGTATGGTGCCGAGAGCCTCTGGGATTGGGCGCCTGAAAAATAAAATTTTCCTTGCCTTGCTTGATTTGCAGCAGCAACCTGCAGACCTGTGAATGTACTGTACATACCTGCCTTAAACCACCCATGCATCTGTCTGTATACACATAAACACATGCATACACCATGTGCACATATAAATACAAGCCCACACGTACATAAATATGCACACGCAAACACACATAAACCCCCCAATGCAGATATATATCGTTGTAATATATTTATTGATCGGTCATTGACCTTTACACTATTTCTATAAATGCAAATTCTATAAATAGCCTCTGCTTATGTAGTCTGATATATTTTCCAAAAAGATGTATCAATGTAAAACAGTTATCTATAGTACAATAACCTGATCGAAAGCCAGCTTGATATTCTAATAGATTTCCCAGGCTTTTTATTTGCTACAAAAGCTTCTTTAGTACTAGCTTAGAAAATATTTTTCCACAATTGTCTAGGAGCGAAATAGGTCTGTACATTCGTGGATCAGATTTGTCTCATTTTTTTATTAATCAAAATTATTATGGCACCCTTCCATGTACTAGGAAAGTCCATTCTTTTAACATGAATGTTAAAGACTTCTGTTTGTATTTCTGTCCTATGTGATGGAGAGGTCAGAAAGACTTCTGCTGGTATCTGGCGAGGGCCAGGGGCTTTGATCTTTTCCATGGTTGGTATGGCAAAATAAACCTCCAAATATGTACAGAAGATAAAATGTGTCATATCACTTGCTATTAGGCCATAATTATTCAGTTGATTTAGTTCAAAAAACATTTCAGTGTAACATTAGATCCAAGTATCTGTAGAGATATAAGAATCTATGTTATTTTTAAGATTATTTGTCCCAGGCGCAACCATCTGCCAATAGGCTTGATGGTCATTGTTATAAATAGCATTTAACATTTTATCCCATAGAGTGACGATAAGTTAATTGGTTTTTTTTAAGCAATTTTTTTGTACTTCACCCTAGCCTGGTTTAATTTTTTATATTGGCTTGCTTGTCCACTGTCTCGGGTTTGCCTAATAAGTTGATTAATTTGTTTCTTTGCTAGACAGCAATCTTTATCGAATCAAGAGGTAGTGGGTTTAAAAGGGTGTTTATAAGCAACTGTAAGTAATTTCCTTATAGTATCAAAACAATTATCCAGCTGTGCAATTAACCTATATCCCTTCTGTACCGGATCTCCTCGTTTAGTAAACATTTTACTTAGGATACTAATTATCTTGTTAATATGAGAGTGCTTCCATTTCACCCTTGAGTTATTTCTTATCTCTAACTCATTATAGGAATAGACAGGTTTTCTTTCTCGATATTTATAATGCAAAAGTAGCGGAAAGTGATCACTTTCACTCCTACTTATAATTTCACGAGTCCCATATATCCATGTTGTCATTCCAAAACATATAATCAATGACTGATGGCCCTACATTGTTATAGTGTGTAAAATTACCTTTTATGTCCCCCCTTAGTCTTCCATTGAGTGGTATAAGATTATAAGGGAATAAAATATCAATCAGTCTTTTACCTCTTTTATTGATTTTTGAGTCAGAAGATGTTGTGGGAAACCTATGGGCAAATGACATCTTCTAGGTCATCCCAGATTTTTGAGGAGAAATAATTAGAACTACTGGGAGGTATGTAAACATTAATGAGACAAAATTGTAGGGAACTCAATTTTACATAGAATGTTTGCACAAAAGATTTCATGAATATCAAGTCAACAGTGATATCATTCGAAATTTTGACCTAGGTATCAAGACCCCTTGAGGATCTACAAAACTTTAGTTTTTTGCTACCTGGGACCTGATTCCAAGATGGGCTGTGCCAGCATAAGGCGAGATATGCCAAACCCCTTGGCGTATCCTGCAACTTATGCCATGCCTTATGCCTGTTGGAATTCCAGGTGGCGACTTGCGCCATGGCAGGTGCTGGGCTGCGACAACCGTGAGTTACGCCACCTGCTACACCGCAGCCCACAACACCATGGTGCAAGTGTGGGTTACAACAGTAACATTATCCAATTCCAGGAGGGCGGCTGTCATAACTCGCCAGTGTGATTCTAAAAGGTGCACTGGCGTAGCATTATTATGGCAGCTCAGAGCTGTCCTAAGTGGCATCCGACGGCTGGCACAGTCAGATGCCACCATGCAGTGCCACAGCAATGGTGCAATACTGCACCCCAGCCCCCCCAAACACACCCCTGCCCCAACCCCTGATCACTGGGGACCGATCCATGGTGTGGCCCTCCCAGATGCCTGTGCCATCAGTCCTGCCCCCCATGGCCCCTGGTGTGTGCCATGGTGGTTCAGGGCAGGGGGGCTTGGGGAGGCTGCCTGTTGCCGGCCACGATTTACGACATGCGGGGCATATACACCATGTGCATGGTGTTAGCCTACGCATGGCGATCTCGCAGCTGCAAGGCGTGCCGGACCCTCGCTGCTCTTGGAATGCGCGAGGGTCCCTGGTGTAGTGGCAATGCATAACTTGCAGCCGCCTACGAGTTATGCCATTGATATCGGAATCGGCCCCTTGGAGTCTGAAAAGTAAGATATTCATTAAATGTAAAATCATTCTCGGCACCCAACTAAGGATCTAGGTTTGAGCAGACTCGATAGACCGTAAGGCCTAATCTGCTGGCAAATAGTATGTTAGTATTCTCTATAGTGTGTTAAGTTTCCTGTAAACATATAATCAGAGTTTGATTCATGAATTCCATGCAGGCTTTATCAGCAAATTTAGCCATTAAACCTGCTACAGTTCATGAAATTACTGAAGCACTGGTATTTGATACTGTATCTATAGGCCCTACCTCCAGGGTTGATCCAGGAGTCAGTTTTCTTGTAAATTTAATATGTCAAAATGATTTGCCGTTGAAACATTGTACACTGTATTAGTTTTGCTTGTGTCTTCCATTTCTTTATTTGGTACATTTTGTAAAGTATTATTATTTTGATTACCAATTGTATTAGAGTTTATAGTAGGAGACGCACTACTTTACTCTGGTATGATATATAAGGCCATTGCATCCAGTGTTGCTAAATTGTTCAGGATTTTTTCACATAAACTCTGGTACTTAACTGTAATTAGGATTTGATCAATCTCTAAATCAGTGCCCATCCTATATTTTATCTATATATATATATATATATATATATAAAACACACACACACACACACACCAATATAGATACACATAAACACATATATACACATACATAGACATGCACACACATACCCACATATAAAACAAGTCTATACATACTTAAACATGCACACACACATATAAATATAACTACACATAATTAAACATGCACACACACATAAATGTAACTCTGCACATAATTAAACATGCACACACATGTATAAATATAACTCTACACATAATTAAACATGCACACACACATATATAAATATAACTATGCACATAATTAAACATGCACACACACACACACACACACACACACATGTGCAAACCTACCAATTCATATAGTGATACCCATTCATAAACACATGAACACATTCATACACGCATGCATAAGCGCACATGCACATACTTTCATATGCACACACATACACACATATAAATATAGCTCTACACATAATTAAACATGCACACACACACACACACACACACACACACAAACCTACCAATTCACATACAGATACCCATTTAACACATAAACACATACATACACACATGCATAAACCCACAAACATACAGTTACTTTAATATGCACATACATATAAATATAACTTTACACATAAACATGCACACACACATATAAATATAACTACACATAATTAAATATGCACACACATATAAATATAACTACACATAATTAAACATGCACACACACATAAAAATATAACTACACATAATTAAACATGCGCACACACATATAAATATCTCTACACATAATTAAACATGCACACACACACACACACACAATTATAACTCCACACATAATTAAACATGCACACACAGAGACATATAAATATAACTACACATAATTAAACAAGCACAAACACACATATAAATATAACTCTACACATAATTAAACATGCACACACACATATAAATATAACTCTACACATAATTTAACATGTACACACTCAAATATAACTCTACACATGATTAAACATGCACACACATATAACTATAACTCTACACATAATTAAACATGCACACATACACATAAATATAACCCTACAAATAAAATGCACACACACACACACACACACACACACACACAGATAAATATAACTCTACACATAATTAAACATGCACACACCCATATAAATATAACTCTGCACATAATTAAACATGCACTCACACATATATGAATATAACTCTACACATAATTAAACATGCACACACACAAAACTATAATTCTACACATAATTAAACATGCACATACACACACACACCCTACCAATGCATATACAGATACCTATTCATAAACACATAAATACATACAGTACATACATACATGCATAAACCCACAAACATACACATACTTTGTAAAGCACACACATACATACATATAAATATATCTCTACACATAATTAAACATGCACACACACACACACACACACACAATATAACTCTACACATAAACATGCACACACACACATATAATTCTACACATAATTAAACATGCACACACACACACACAAATATAACACTACACATAAACATGCACACACACAGACACACACATAAATATAACTCTACACATAATTAACCATACACACACACACAAAATATAATTCTACACACAATTAAGCATGCACACACACACACACATAAATATAACACTACACATAATTAAACATGCACACACACACACATATATAAATACAGTATAACTACACATAATTAAAGATGCACACACACATATATAAATATAACTCTACACATAATTAAACATGCACACACATATACATATAATTCTACACATAATTAAACATGCACACACATATAAACATAACTCTACACATACTTAAACATGCACACACACATATAAATATAATTCTACACATAATTAAACATGCACACACACATATAAACATAACTCTACACATAATTAAACATGCACACACACACATATAAATATAACTACACATAATTAAAGATGCACACACACACACACACATATATAAATATAACTCTACACATAATTAAACATGCACACACACATATAAATTCTACACATAATTAAACATGCACACACATATAAACATAACTCGACACATAATTAAACATGCACACACACACACACAAATATAATTCTACACATAATTAAACATGCACACACACACACATCGAATTCTACACATAATTAAACATGCACACACACATAAATATAACTACACATAGTTAAAGATGCACTCACACTTATATAAATATAACGCTACACATAATTAAACATGCACACACACATATAAATATAATTCTTCACATAATTAAACATGCACACACATATATAAATATAACTCTACACATAATTAAACATTCACACACACATATAAATATAACTCTACACATAATTAAACATGCACTCACACATATATAAACTCTACACATAATTAAACATGCACACACACACATAAATATTCTACACATAATTAAACATGCACACACACATACTGTATATAAATATTCACACACACACACACACATAAATATAACTCTACACATAATTAAACCTGCACTCATACATATATAAATATAACTCTGCACATAATTAAACATGCACACACACACATAAACCTACCAATGCATATACAGATATCATTCATAAACACATACACACATGCATAAACCCACAAACATACACATACTTTAATATGCACACATATATAAATATAACTCCACACATACTTAAACATGCATACACACATATAAATATAACTCTACACATACTTAAACATGCACATACATATATAAACCTACCAATGCATATACAGATACCCATTCATAAACACATACATACACACATGCATAAACCCACAAACATACACATACATTAATATGCACATACATATGCACAACTCGCCATCCCAAATAATTACATGAATTAAACCACCTATGCATATACACACACACATGCATACACATATGAACATACATTCATACATACGCATGCATAAAGCCACACATATATGCACACATACATAAACACACATATACTCCTAATCAAACATATATACACATGCACACATACACAAAGCATGCATACACATTCACATATTTAAACATGCACACACACATAAACACAAACTCACCAACCCATAAAAATGCACACACACATATTAAGCCACTCATAAGTAGTTACATAAAACATGCATACACACATATGTATAAATCCAGACATGTATACACACACACATGTATACACACATATAAACACGAGCATAGGGGGTCCAGTACTGCAGATGAGAGGGGACACTGGCAATCACAGCTCTACAGAGGATTGGAAAAATAATTAAAAAAATTTATCTGCTGGTTAACAGTCAATTAATCTAAAATGTTATAGTATTTATTGCTCTTGTACCTGTGGGGAGCTCACTGTCGGTAGATTGTCAAACACTCGGAGCCTGAAATACTTTCTTGAACTCTGTCAAGAAAAGCTGCAGCAAGCTACGGTGTGCTACAGTGAGCTGCAGCGAGAGGCCTCCAGTGAAAAGAACAAGCATGTGTCTGGTGTGTCAGAACTGCTACTTAATATACTGCATACTGTATGCCCCTGCTTGACTACCTAGCAAACCAAGCAATTTCTTTGTCTCAGTGTACTAGTGTACCGTTTCTTACCTGGATTGTTTCAGTCAGTGTTTCATGCAACATGAAGCCATTCAATAAAGATAAAGAAACAAGACTGCAGCTGCAGCTACTCCAACACAAAAGCTTACAAAAGAAGCATTTGTCAATGTCGAATGTTTGCCTTCTGGTATTGGCATTGGTAGTGCAGGAGTTAGAGAGATGCATAATAGGAATGGCAGTGAAATATTGAACTGAAGCCAACCCCCACCCCCACCCTGCAGAGACTGACAGGCATTGGGGGTGTGTCTTTGGGTCCTCGGCCATAACGCTCATGCCATTCCATCTCATCCCACCCTGCTGACACTGGCAGGTGTTGTGGTGTGCCTTGGGGTCTTCAACCATTATGCTCACCCCATTCCATAAGGAAATAAGCTGAGATGGGTGCAGTATAGGAGAATGGGGTAAACGTTAGGGCTGAAGACCCCAAGGCACACCTTGATGCCTGTCAGTAGCTGCAGGGTGGGGTTGGGGTGGCATAGTGTGAGCATTATGGTCAACGACCTCAAGTCACATCCCCGACACTTGTCAGTCTCTACAGGGAGGGGCGTTATGGTTGAAAACCCTAATACCCTGGGCATTTGTTGGTATTTCACTCCAAATTTTCAGCATGGGCTTTTTGGGACCCCACCTCATGAACAGTGGTACTATCATTTTGTTACTGAATGCCAAAAGGTGCTTTTGCCCAGCAACTGCACCATTCGGCACCACAGGTGCGAAAACACATTTCAGGCAGGATCTGAAAAAAGACAGTTGTACAGTTCATGAGGAGGTGTGAAAAATGGCAATGTTGAAAATCTGGAGTAAAAATGTGAAAAATTGGTGAAGTTACGGGCGTGTGTAGAAACTGTGCAACACACGGCCATAACGCAATAATTTTTTGGAATTTTTTCACCAAATTTTCAACATGGGCTTTTTAGGACCCTACCTCATGAACAGTGGCACTATCATTTCAGTACTCCATCCAAAAGTTTACTTTGCATAATGCCCATGCCTTTCTGTGCCACAGGTGCTAAAATGTGTTTCAGGCAGAATTTGAAAAATGACAGCGCTATAGTTCATAAGGAGGTTTGAAAAAATTGCAATGCTGAAAATCTGGAGTGGAAATATTAAAAACTGGCTAAATTGTGAGCGTGCATATAAACTGCGCAATGCACACTCATAACACAGTCATTTTT
Organism: Neoceratodus forsteri; assembly: GCA_016271365.2. Classification (NCBI taxonomy): domain Eukaryota; kingdom Metazoa; phylum Chordata; order Ceratodontiformes; family Ceratodontidae; genus Neoceratodus; species Neoceratodus forsteri. Next base: position 130,827,017 of record CM028129.1, on the reverse strand, counting down.
TGGAATTATTTTCACCATATTTGCAACATGGGCTTTTTTGGGAAACCACCTCATGAACAGTGGCACTGTCATTTTGTTAGTTGGTCCTGAAAGGTGATTCTGCACAGTGACTGTGAAATCACCTTTTGGGACCAAGAAATGAAATGACAGTGACAGTGTTCATGAGGTGGGGTCCCAAAAACCCCCATGTTGAAAATGTGGGTCCAAAATTCCTAAAAATGCCTGAGATATTCACCTAAGTTGAAACCCCCTATTGCCTCCCATTATATGGCTTACTGTCATTTACTCAGTTTGCCAGTCACCTTTGAAGACTGCAGATATGTTCCCAGTGCAGAGAAGATGACAGTGCCAGACCTCCTGAGGTAAGTATGGGGTGAGAGGGGTGTGGAGAGGTGGGGTGCGCAGAGGGTGGGTGCGGATGGGGGAGGGGGGCCTGGGGAGATGACAAGGGGCTGTTTCTTTTTTATAGATAAAAAAATACATCAGGGGACATTTTTCTTTATTTTACAGGACAAAATAAATACTTTTAGGCACACTGAGGTGGTCTCCCTGTGTGCCACAATAGTGGGGTGGGGTAGGGGGCATGCCGATATGGGGATTAGAGATGGGCGAAGTGGCTGAAATTTGCTCCGCAGAGTGATTCATGGAGTAACGCGGAATCCACAAAGTGCTTGGCAACGTGAAGCGGAGTACTTTGCGTCATAATGGGGAATGCGAAGTCCATTGAAACCAATGACTTCGCATTATTCCACCTTCCCCAAACCACTTCTCCACCAATTTTAAGGCAAAGTGCATTGAAATCAATGTACTTCACATCACTTCGCCTTGTTATTAAGCTCCAAGGCGAATTTGCAGTGCTTCATGGGATTGTAGGTAACATGGGCTCTAGAGTGTTCTGCACAGCCTCAGTTCTGTGTAGTGTGTGTGTTTAGTGGAAGATGGAGAGAGCTTCCTCTCAGAGCTCTGCAATTCAAATCCTCTAAAAGCTGTTAAAAAGCCTTTTTGAGCCATTTTTGTTGCTAAAAAGTTTGTGTATCGATTGTAGGAAACCCTCCTGTGCTCATATCATCGAGTGTTTATTGTTTGTGTGTGGATTTTGAATGTTAATTTAGAACAGTCAGTCTGTGTACTGTGAAGTGTGCTTTGCAGGATGGGCGTATCTGTGGTGTAGGTAGATTAACTGGGAGCAAAAGGCAGTCTTTCTGTTTTGGTTATATTTTTCTTGTATAACTGTGTTAATGTACACACAGTAATATTTTCAGTAATTCTTGAAATTTTTTTGCTGATTGTAGTGGTGCAGCAGTGTATAATTTCAGTTTGTTTAAACCATTTGGTTATACTGCTAAAGGTTTTCAATTTGCTACGCAATACTTGTAGTGTGTGTGTGTGAGTGTGTGTGCGATGCGTACCATTAAATCAGGCAACTTTTATTGTGCCAGAGTAATTGCAGCAGTGTGAACCTGCTATCCACCGCACCTGCATGAATTTTTTATACTGCTTTGTGGTATCTTTACTGGTAGTGGACTGTTACTGCCGTGCACTACCCCACCTCCCACCCAACCGGCAGAATATATTCTTTTCTAGATTTGGATTTGTGACTTGTGAGCACTGGTTAGGTGTTGTTGTGCCTTTGCATCTGACTCTGCATCTCTTGAGTGCGCAGCACAATCTTAATCTGTCTGTGCATTTGCAGTACACCATCAATTCTGGGAGACTTTGTATTTCTTGTTGTGCTCTCATTTTACTTCGTCAGCACTGGGGAGTTTTCTGGACACAAGACAGTAGCATTTTGGGGATGCACATTAATTTTGGTGACTGTGTGTGGGGGGGCACTGGGGGGGCTGCCAAAATTGTTGCCACTCTGCCTTACTTCGCGTTAAGGCGAAATGACAACGCAAAGTAATAATTACAAGGCAAAATGAGATCCTTTCCTATTGGCCACTCCACGTAGCAGAGTGACAACGTGAAGTGGCCACTTCACCAGCAGAATTTAATTTCGCTGCATCTCTAACGGGGACTGGGCAACCTGATGTTGGCAAACATTACAGACAGCTTTTGGGGGGGGGGTGCATCCGACACCAGGAGTGGGCATCCCAGCATTGGAAGCTGAATGATTTTGGCACACTGGGGTGGGCTCCCAGTGTGCCACATTAATGAGGGGAGGGGGGGATGTTCGACACGCCTGTGCACCGCAAACTTCTTGGAATAGTGGCACTGTGCGAAAACTTGAAAGGAAAGAGCCATCAAACAGCTGATCGCTGTTTGGTGATGAAACAAATATGTGTGGAATGCAGCCAATTCTGTGCATGCGCAGTAGCACCATGGCTTCTGCGCATGTGCGGAAAAGTACAGCACAGGGACCAACTCCATAGAGATCACCACGTTTGTAAACGAACAGCGCATGACGCATCATACAGTTCAATAGGGTACTTAAAGCTTTTTTTATACATAAACAGCAATGATTTTGCCAAAGAAAGGCAGTCGCTTAACTAACAAGGACTTTGTAAAGTTAAGAGACTTCCTTTTTTTGACAAAACCATCACTGGAACGTAGAAAAAGAAGCTTTTAAAAATTACCTCCAAAACTCTTTGGAGCATGTCCCCATGTTGTTTGTCAAACACAGTGAACTTTCAGCATTGACAAATGCTTGTTATGTTTATTGATATGTTTCACCACGAATGGCACACTGAGCAAACTGGTTGTTTATAACTCTAGCCACGCGCATTTTACACAGTTATGCCAATGGGTTTGGATATTTTTATTTATTTATTTATTTCAATCTAGGATTACAATACCTTTGAGCTGAGGCTCTTTTACAAAGGTTCCACATCAGTGTGTGCAACAGTCATCATTTTTAGTTATAAACATATAGTCATTGACTTACAGACATATAATAACCAGTACAAAGACTTGAGCTATGAGCAAGACAAGGGAAGGAGGGGGGCTGGGTGGGGAGGAGTGAGGGTAGGAGATCGAGGAGAGAAGGAGGTGCAGGGGGTAAGGGAGTGGGAGGTGGTTGGGGCGGGGCAGGAGTGAGACAACGGGGTAGGCGAGGGTGGAGACAGTGCAGCCAGGGGCCTTGTCGAGGGAATATGACAGGTAAGCTGCAAGGGGTGCAAAGACTGATTGTAAGTGCTGGGTGCTGGGGCATGTACAGCTGGAACGGTGGAAATGTTAAGATGGGCAATCGCAGGTTACAAGCAAAGAGAGGTGCAGCTTGGACTTGAAGAGGCCACGTGTTGGAGCGGTCGCTATGTCGCTGACAAGAGAGTTGAGCCAGTTGGATGCCTGATAGGTGAATGATCTTTGTCCTTGGGTTGTGCGACATCGTGGGATATGTAGTAGATGGGAATTGGATCTCCTTGTAGTGATGTTCCTATGTCTAGGCTTAAGGAGGGCACTGACACCAGGTGGGGCAAGCCCCATTATAATTTTCTTGGCTGTGATGCAGGTTTGGTTATTTTATGCATTTGTCCAGTTGAAGCCATCCAAATTGGGAATAAAGGTCACATGTGTGGGTACGGCGATGTGAGCCAGTGATGGGATGACAGGCCTTATTCAGGGAGGTTGCGATATGTTTGAGAGCAGTGGTAATTGCAGACCCATATATGATAAGACCATAGTCTATGATGCTGACGATGGAGCTTTGGACGGCCACTGACAGTGCTTCTGGGGTTAGGTGTTTCCTGTGCCGGAATAATATGCCTAACCTCGCACTGGCAGACTTTGCAACATTGCTGATATGGACAGTGTATGAGAGGTGGGGATCAAGGGTGATGCCGAGGTACTTGAATGATTGTATTTGCTCTAGGATGGCTCCTTGTTCGGTTGCAGTGGAGAGGTGGAGTTGTTTGTTTTTGTTGTGGGGGCTGCAGAAGACCATAGACTTGTTTTATTTCTGATTGACAAGCAGTTTATGATTTAGGAACCAGGATTCGATGGAGGAGAAGGCCCGCTGAAGTTTATTTTGAAATTGGAATGGATCAGGGTCCGAGGTGAGGATCACAGCATCGTCGGCGTAGAGAATTATTTGTTCTGGGCAGCTGTCCGGTAGTGAGTTTAAGAATAGGCTGAAGAGGAGGGGTCCTAGAATGGAGCCCTGGGGGACTCCCGAGCAGACCGGTCTAGGGTCCAAGAGTGTATCAGCGATTCTTACTGTTTGGGACCATTCTTCAAGGTAGCTCTTAAACCAGCCAATGGAGTCAGTTGACAGCCCAGTGTTCTGAATTCTGAAGCTGGACAAGCAGGAGACGGTGATTGACAGTGTCGAAGGCTTTAGTTAAGTCAATGTAGATTGAGCCTAGTAGTTCACCGGAGTCAAGTGCATTGTGGATTGCGCCGGTGAATTCAAGTAGGGCTGTGGAGGTGCTGTGACCTTTGTGGAACCCGTGTTGTTGGTTGCACAGGATGTTGTACGTATCCAGGTATTCTGTGAGCTGGTCCGAGACGATGCGTTCTAGTGCCTTGGAGAGTGGGGGTAGTAAGGAGATAGGTCTGTAGTTATCGTGGGTAGTTTTGTCACCACTTTTATGGATTGGGGTGACAGTGGCAGATTTCCATCTGTCCGGGAACTGGCTAAGGCTGAGGGAGAGGTTGAAAATTCTGGTCAGAGGACTAAGCACTTCATCAAGTGTGAGAGACAGGATTTTGAGATCGAGGGAGTCATTACTGAATCTTGATTTACCAAGGGCTTTGGTAACATATTTGCATACTTGGTGAGCCTTGACTGCTTTGAAGTAGAAGTGGGGGGAGCTGGTGGGAGTAGTGTTCATTGTGGACAGAGGGGCTTCACCATCATTGAAGCAGTCCTGGGGTAGGACAGTGCTGAGGTCAGTAAAGGCTTTGTTAAAGGTATCCGCAATGGTTTTTGGGTTGAGGTTTGTGGTTCCGTTGATGTTGAGTATTGATGGGGGTTTGGGTGGATTCCCAGTGAGTTCCTTAATGTTCTTCCAGAATTCCCGACCATTGCCCCAGGAGTTTGTGAGGGCGTGCTTATAGTAGGCGGACTTCATTTGCTGGATGGTTTTGGTGCAGTCATTGTGGGCACGTTTGTAGTTTTGGATGTTGTTTTGCCTTCCAGAGTTTCTGACCAGCTCCTGTAGGTGGTCTCTTGTTTTTAGCATCCTGAGGAGGTCACCTGTGAGCCAAGGGTTACTGAGTGATTTGACTTTGCGTTTCTTAATAGGAGCATACGTGTCACAGGCCACAGTGAAGATGTTTATGAAGTGGTCAAAGGCAGTGTTTACGTTGGTTGCATTGAATATAGGGGACCAGTCTTGATGGTGGAGGTGGGATTTGAGTCGAGGAAGGTGACCACTGGGTAGAACCCTGCTGGTGATAGTTCTTGTCGGTTGTTTGATGAATTTATTTGACCAGGTGCAGCTAACAGGGGAGTGGTCCCTGAGAGACTCAGGGAGGATATTAGTGTTAGATATCCGCGATGGGTGACTGGTAAGGATCCAATCCAAGAGTGTGCTGGTGCTGGTTCTGTAATTTTTCCTGGTTGGTGAGTCAACCATTTGTGTGAGGTTCACCACAGCAACGGCATCCCTGTGTGCACCAGCATCAGCCGCAGGCCAGTTGATGTTGAAGTCGCCTAGGAGGATGGATTCAGTGTCTGGGGGGAGTGACTTTACAAAGTCAAGAACAGCTATTAGACCAGTTCCCTGTTCTTTGGGAGGGATGTAGATGGTGGCAACAGTGAGGGTTTTGTTTTGGGCTCTGAGGAGGATTCTCACTGGCAATATCTGAGCAGTTGTGGGTTGGAGTGAGGTAATGATGTGGTGCCCCTGTATGGAGTCTTTTAGGCAGACAGCGCCGACCCCACCTCTTTTGGAGTGGCGATCCAGCCTAAAGACGTTGTAGCCAGGAAGGCTGATTGCATGGTCCAGTACTGATGGCGTGAGCCAGGTTTCGACAACTGCCAGGATGTCAGGGCAGTGTTGGCTGGTGAAGGCCTGTAGGGCATCCATTTTAGGAAGGAGGCTGCAGATGTTGATTGATATGAATGAGAGGGCACCTGAAGGCTTGCTCAGATTAGTGGCTTTAGAGCAGAATGGGCCAGGGTTTGGGTGAATGTTACCTGACAGCTTTACGAGGAGGAGGACTAGCCTCAAGCAGCTGTGGCGTATTTCTTTAAGGGAATGCTTTCACCTGGTAGCATCTTGGGAAATTGTCGAGCATCGACGATAGTGGGTGAGGGTAAGCATAGACAGGGGGGACCAGAGTGGCGGGCTAGGACCAGTGTGGGTGTAGGACAGTTTCATGGCAGTAAGATGGACCTTGGGCAAGGGTCAGTGACCAGTGTGCAGCATGCCTATGTGGAGGAAGGATGTAGGAATGTGGAAGCTGTGGGGGAGGGAGGGAAATCAGGCTTTTGGGGCGTGCAGTAGGGGAGGAAGACAGGCAAGAAGAAATAGAATAGGGGTAGAGAACGGTGGAGGTGCATGATTATGGTAGGATTCGGGGTAGGCAGACGGAGGGGGTTAAGACAGGCTGGCAGGGCTAGGAGAAGGGGGCGGAAGAGCAGTAGCTGGATCAGTGGAAAGTGAGGATACAACCAAGAAAGCCAGGCAGCCAAGGAGTGGGAAGTGACAACTAAAAGATGGGGGAGAGTCCCAAAACAGGTACCCAATGGAGCACGAGGGGGGGGGCGGAGCTACCAGGGGGCGTGGAGGAAGGTCTATAAAGTTAAGGTCGGGGGGGGGCGGGAGTAAAATTTTGGTTGTTTGCCATAGAAATGAATGGGTGCAGCAGCCCCGAGCAGAGCAAAGTTTTAGCTGGCTCAAGAGCCAATCCCCGAGCAGGAGGCAAGAGAGCGTCCAATCAGGGTGAGGTACAGATACCGTGGGGCCAATGGCGTGGCTGTCAGCAGTCCTGTGGTTCAGGGAAGTCTTACCCGGTTCGAGAGGATCTCGAGGGCAGGAAGGAAGGTGTACAGCAAGTAAAGCAACTGTGTCTTTCAGAGGGTAGACTTTTTTTTTTTTAAATGAAAGAACAAGAATCCCTCTAGTGGCAGGTCTGTATAATCTGCTAATGGAAAACTAGCCACAAAAAAAGAAAAAAAACTTCTATTAGACACTTGAAATGTGCTTAGTTCTATCTAAAATCTATTTGTAAAAAGTGCCAGGTGGCAAAAGCAGGGGGAAAAGTCCTGGTCAATCAGAGCGGGTTTGCTGGAAGCGCCCGTGTTCCGATTGGCTGCGCTGTCGCCGTACCTTCCAAGGAGCTGTGTTTCCAAATGCTCTGCCACGCTTTCAACCATGACTGCCTGCTGACTGGAGCCAGGTGAGGGAGGAGCTGCCACTGCAATGATGAAAACTGTCCCTGATTGCAGCGGCAGATTTCTTTCAACTCCTTGACTCTCTTTGAAACTGCTGTCATTGACAGCGTACTCACTCATTGGTGACTACCGGACAAGCCCAAGAAAGCATCACCTGCATTGGCCACAACACTGACACACCTCTGAAATATGCTACTATCACAAGATGTTTCTTGTGCATGCACACAAGCAAACATAAAAAGAAAGGAAGCACATTCAAGGACAAGAATGCCAAGCACAGAGGAAAAGTAAAGAAGCCAGCTTTTCACCAGCTGATATGGACAATCCTGACAAGAAGCCTTTAAAAGTCCAATGAAAAAGTTCCTGGTATTGAGCCCTGCAGGTTGCCCCAATACAGAAGCAGCTACAAGAAGAGAGGGAGTAGTTTGAGAGGTGGTCCAGGATCTAGCAGCTTGGCTTGCATGTCAAAAAATGCAATGTTACGTACATTGGAGCCAAGAATCCCAGGACAGAGTACTACCTAGGAGGGGTCTGGGTGTCTACAACAAAGGAGGAGAAGGAGCTGAGAGTGATGATCGCCAGCAACCTGACACACTCCACACAGTGCAATAAGACAGCAGCAAGGGAAATAAGATATTGAGATGCATAGCTAGAAGGATCAGCAGTAGGCAAGAGGAGATTATACTGCCCTTGAACAGGTCATTGGTGAGGCCACATCCAGGCTATGGAGTACAGTACTGGCACTAACACCTCAAAGAGGACATTAGACTGCTGGAGATGGTTCAGAGGAGGGCAACAAAGATGATCAGGGATCAACAGTGTAACGCATACAAGGAGAGGTTGAGGGTACTGAACATGTACTCCCTGGAGGAGAGGAAGGAGAGAGGGGACATGATTGAGACCTTTAAGTACTTGAAAGGGACAAATAGGGGTGGATAAGGAGGGTCTCTAAGCTAAGTGGCGGCCATAACATGAGGGGACAGTCTTAAGCTGGGGGGGGGTTGGGAGGGGGTTAAAAGCACTTCTTCATGGAGAGGGTGGTGGCCAGTTAGAATGCGTTACCAGATAATGTGGTCTCGTTGAAGACAGTGGGCAGTTTCAAGAGAGGCTGGGACAGACATAAGAGGAAGGTAAGGGTCATGGGTGGGGTGGATGGAAAGGTGGGAGGAGTGGGGAGGGGGCTGGGTCAGTAGCTCAAGCTGTGGACCCTGCAGTATGAGCAGACTAGATAGAACAAATGGCCTTATTCTGCTGACTTCTTCATATGTTCAGTCAGACTTGGGTTCTGCAGAAAGGGAGAACACAGTTGTCGATGAAGCTCAAGTGGAACCAGAGGTACACAGAATGAAAATTCAGTCTTTTGAAGACGTATCCAGAGCATTTACTATGTTGATAAAAGTAATAAATTCCTTTAGCCAGAAATTAGATAAAAATCTTAAACTGAATGAAAAACTGGAAAAATGAGTGCGGCTTCTTCAGAAAATCAATAAAGAAATAAAACAGAGCCGGCCCAGTGGCGTAGAGGGCTGAAGTGCTGGCGCCTTACCTCGAACCACGCCGGTGACCCGGGTTCAGGAATGGACTCGGGGCACCGGGGGCTGGCAGGGGAAGGAGAGGATTGAGTGTCCACGAGACTGCTCTCCTCTCCTGGGGTGGGTTGCAGAGAAGCTTCGCTTGGCAGCAGCCCCCGGTGGAGACTGGGAGCACTGCACGAGCGGTGCAATGGGGAACCACTGGAAAGTGGAAAAACAGCTCCAGGACCTGCCGGATGATGGCTGCCGGTCCAAACACCACCAAAGTCCCCAAGGGAGCCATATCCACCTCAGCAGCACCCCAAGGCCAAATAGAGAAGTGTGCTGGCCAGCCCCACCAGTGCCTTCCCCCTACAAAGGGATTTGTCATGGTTGGAGGAATGGTCAAATGTATGGCAAATTAGATTCAATGCAAAGTAATGCACCTGGGAAACAAAAACCCAGAGGAAGAGTACACAATGGGGGGCAAGATAGTGACAACAACAACAATGAAAAGGGACCTAGGGGTAGTCATATCGGATGACCTAAAGGTGGGCCAGCAATGTGAGAAGGCAGTATGGCGGGCTGGGAGGGTACTAGGATGCGTAGGGAGAGGCATCACCAGTAGAAAACAGGAAGTTGTTGGCCTTCTGTACAGACAGTTAGTAAGACCACATCTGGAGTGCTGTGTACAGTTCTGGAGACCCCATCTCTGCAAAGACATAGACAGGGTGAAGTCTGTCCAGAGAGGAGGGCAACCAAAATGGTGCAGGGTCTGCACCAGAAGACATATGAAGAAAGACTAAAGGAGCTTAAAATGTATAACCTCGAGGAAAGGAGGGAGAGGGGGGACATGATAGAAACTTTCAAATGCCTCAAGGTAATCAGCAAAGTCTAAGAGGGTAGCATCTTTCAGAAAAAGAGATGTGCAAGAACAAGGAGGCACAATTTGAAGATAGAGGGGGGAAGGCTCAGAGGTAATGTGAGGAAGTATTTCTTCACAGAGAGGGTTGTAGATGCATGGAACAGCCTTCCTGAGGAGGTCATAGAGTCAAAAATAGTGGGGGAATTCAAGAATGCATAGGACAGACATAAGGCAATTCTAGTGGGGGGGGTAGGAGGAAGTAGGCTGTTGGTTAACTAGGATCTGCAGCTTATCCATTAAGTAGGAAAATGGGCAGACTAGGTGGGCCAAGTGGTCCTTATCTGCCATCAGATTCTATATTTCATTCTATATTTCTATGACCCATCCAGAAAAGGGCTATGCCAGATTACCTTGGGGATGGCTACAATGTGAGGATGGAGGCTCAAGCGAAGGTAGTAGGAGGTAAGTTGGGACCATGGAGGCGTGAAGGAGTGCCAGGTCCAGGAGAACGTAGGGGAGTAAAAACAGATAATGCAAAAAAAAAAAAAAAAAGAAAAGAAATAAAACAAGAGGTAAATGCTGTCAAACAAAACTTGGAAACACAAAAAGCATTGTCTTCTTTACTTCTGTGGGACAACCTATTCCAAAGCAGGAAAACAGAAGCCTTGGAGAACAATGCAAGAAGAAATAACCAACCCTGAATGTTAAAACTAGACCAATATCCTGTTTGTATACTTTTCTTAGCAAATCACATACCCCACCCACTGAATCCCTAAAAACTAAGTGGAAGCAGGAGTCCGGGTCAAAATTTACCCCAGAACATTCGGAAAGTAGGTTGTGGTGGAGCTGGGCAGTCACTGCCTCTCCAACGTGGAGAGAGTACAACTGGAAGATTCTGTTGCAATTCTTTCAAACCCCTATGACTACCACACATTTTTTTTTACTTACATTTTACACCCATTCACTCTCCACGTCTGTCCCTTTCCTCAGGGTCCTCAATTGCACCGTCACAGGCTGTGCTGGGAGAACGCAGATGCTAAGCTCCCCATGGAGTGCTGCAGGGCCCCCATGGAGTACTCCACTTCCTGGGTGGGGCGGTGGGTGCTTCCCCAATCTCCGCTGAACCTCAATGGGAAGCGGACGCCCAGAGCTGCTCTTTGGATCCCTCACAGTCTCCGGTACTGAGGCCTGTCTCCTGGTGCAGACGTGGGGCATTTTCCTGTTTTCTTGGCCCAACCCCGTGCAAGTGCTGGCACGCAAAAAGAGCCAATGAGACGAAGGCATGCAGAGATGTGCCTTCACTCCATGCTCTCGGCTGACACCTGAACCTCCCTTGTGCTGCTGCATCCTCAACTGCACCTCCACCTGTGGTCACCCAGGTAGCAGTATAGCAGCAAGGACTGCAGCCCACCCTCCCTGGAGAAGGACAGCAGCCCTCAGGGTGCTTGATCCTTCTCTCCCCCACACCCCAGCTGGCCTTCCAGCAACCCAAGCTTGCTACTGAACCCAGGTCACTGGCGTCGCAAGCGGTAGCACTACCGCTGTGCCGGCGGGCTGGCTGATTACCAAACATTTTGGCACCACTCAGTCACATGCCTGCTGGAAACAGGGCGGGGGGAAGATAGGCTCACATGTCCACATTTTCTGGGATTGCCCAGTGATACTCTCCTACTGATGGGGTTTCATGATTCTATGCAAGCAGTTTCAGGCTGTCAGTTCCCTTTTTACCTTTACTAATTTCATATTGGGCTTCCTACCGGTAAAATGAAGCTAAGTCAAATCTTGAGGGTAGCTGCCCTAAAATGCCTAACAATACACTGGCTGTCACTCCAAACCCCAACACTTGCTCAATGGAAACAGAAAGTTTCTGAAATAGAAACGGTGAAACATATTACAGCAGTCCTTCGACTCAGACTACCTAAATTCTTAGAACTCTGGCAGCTCTGGCATCAATGGTGCACTTCTAATGCTTGAGAAACATACTCCTTAGACTATAGCTTTAGGACTCCTCATTGTAACCCTTCTCTCTCTCTTCTTTTTTCTCATTTTCTAGCCTAGGATTGCCATCCATCCTGCTTACTATCAATCTGAGTTTCCCCGAGACTTACTGACTTCTTAATAGCCCCTGTGGCAAACAGGTTACCCCCTAGTTGGCATTTCGGATTAAGGCCCCTTGACGTGTCTACATTTGATTGAACTGTGCTTAGATAATGAAGTACTTGTAGTAACTGGATTGGAGGGAGCAGGTTGGTGGGTATTTATTATGGTTGACTTGTTATCTTATAAGTGAATCTCTTGAGGCTATTGTTTCATGCTTTGAGATTATTTTTTTATATTTTTATCTAAATGCGCTACTCTACAAGAGAGTTATCCTTTTTTTAACACTATTGATCAGAAAACTGGTTGTATTTTATTTAACTTCCTCCTGTATGTCAACTTGGATTTATTAACTTCAATAAAAAAAAAGAAATAACATAAGATTTCTGGGACTCCCATTGCTTGAGATGAATGGATAAACTTCTGTGTGGGATATGATTAAGGAGATTTTATCAGATCAATTTAACCTTATACCTAGAATTTTGCATTTATTTATTTGTTTGTTTAAACATTTGGTTACTGGGAAAAGCACACTGAGCTGGGGCTCATTTCTAGGTGCAACCCGAGGGGAAGGAAAACAGGTATACATGCACTTTGAAAGAGACAGGCAACTTGTAACTGCTATACATACAGATTTGGTTAAATATACACAGTAGTGGTGCAGCGACATTTAGTAAAGTACAATAGTAATGGGTATTTACAATAGCAAGAGACATTCGGCATTATTTATACACAGTATGTAAGTACATTTATAATTACATGTGTTACAAAACAAAATCCATGCTTTTCTCAAGTCTGCAAAACAAGAAAAGGCAAACACCACTCACCATCAACACATCCTTGGGATCCACTCTTGAACAGGTGGCTACTTTCAAATATCTTGGAATCACCTTTGATCAGGGCCTCACCTTTGCAACTCATATCGACAGTACAGCCAAAACTATCAATCAGCGGCTCAGGATACTGTACCGGAACAGACAACTTCTCACCCTACCAGCACTGAAGCTAGCTATTCAATCCTCAATCATCTCAATTATTGACTATGGCCTAATTGTCTATGGGTCTGCCTCTACTAGCGCACTTAAACGTATTACAACCTCCCTTAACAAGGCCTGTCGGCTGCTTACTGGCGCTCATCAACATACTCACACCTGCGAGCTATATGCTGAAACTGGATGGCTACAACTCTCAAACCGCCTAAAGTACCTTACCTGCCTTATGGCTAAAAAATCCATCATGGGCCTCACTCCACCTTGCATTCAAGACCTGATATGCCAGAACACAAGTGTTCGACCCACCAGAAGATCAGAAAATCAGCCCCTTCAGGTCCCCCGTTGCCGGACTTCCCAGGGCCAGAGATCATTTGCTATCAGCCCCCCTCCTGGCTAAATGCACTTAGCACCTCATTACCTCCTCTACCTCTTTAGGTGCATTTAAATCTAGCTATTCTCTCACCTTGCCGCCTCCAACTCCTGCGACTGCCTTGACTAATTCCTCTCTATTTAAGTTGTTTCTCTCCAGCCCACTTTACCTGACAAAGGCCTGGTAGATGATTCCTTTCCACTACCTGTGGTCGGCTCATCCCTCCTTTCATTTATATGCCCTATCTCTCACATTACTTTCCTGTCTTTCCCCCTCCCTCATTTGATTGCTTATTGAATTAAAGTGTTTCACCTGGTAATTACTTATTCCTGCACTAATGTTTTTGATATTTGTTCTGTCCATGTATATAGCATTCCATAATGTACTTTACTTGTGTCACTCATTGTAACCTTATTGCTTGTACCTAATTTGACGCGGAACCTTTGTAAAAGAGCCTTGGCTCAAAGGTATTAATTCCTAGTATTCAATAAACAAAATAAAATACTTGACAGTACACAGAGTTCTCAGTTATGAGGAGTAGGTGAGGCAATTGCTTGACAGGCGCACACGGGGGTGGTAGTAGGCGAAGGTGCTGTTAAATAGAATAGTGCAAGGGAGAGTTCCTGATTGAAGGGGAGAGCCTATAGGAGAAGGCAGATTTGCCAGCTGAGGAGGATGGCTGAGGCAGAGTGAAGGAACTGGCATGCCTGTGCCTCAGCCCATACGGAGAGTGGGAAACCATGGAGAGGCCCTCTGATAGGTAGGAAGGTAGCAAGTTGAACCAGTATTTGGACATAAGATTAAGACAGTGGATGTAGCATCGATGGGAAAGTGGAGCTACGCCTAGAGAGGTGTAGAGGGAGCAGTGGTGAGTTCTGAGTGGGGAGTCAGTGGCAAGACAGCAGAACGCATTCAGGAGGATGGCCAGTCTGGATAGGTTGATGTCAGAGCAGTAATGCAAACCACATCTGCATAATCAATGATGGGAATGATAATTTTGGATAGGATTTCATGCCTGACAGGCAGCAGGAGAGAATCTCTATTATGGTAGAGCATACCTAGTTTGGGGCATAACCTCGGAGTAGTTAGGTCCAGAAGATGCCCTGGGGCGAAATGGACTCTGGAACGTGGTCTCCTGTGTCTGGTCTCCATACCCAAGAGCACCACCATTATTGTTGTGGTGGGCAGGTAGCCAGGGCGGCCCTGGAGACCCATCCAACTCGAGTGGTGTTATGCAATGCCAGATCCATTAAGAACAAGACTGCAATTATTGCAGATCTTGTCAGGACAGCCAATCTGGCTTGCATCACCGAGACCTGGCTGGATGAAAATGCTGGCCTCACGTTGGAGGCTGCGCTTCCGGCCAGGTGCTCGGTGATACACCACTCAAGACTGGACTGTGTGTGTGTGTGGGGGGGGTTGTGGTCTGTTTCAAGACCGAATTGGGCCTCAAGAGTGTACCAGTTGAGGAAGCCGGGTCATTTGAGTGTACTGTAATTGCAGGTGCAGGCTGTAGGATAGCTGTCATCTACCGTCCACCCGGCGATGAGGATCAATTCCTTCAGGAAATAGCAGACCTCGTGATTGATATGGCATTTGAGTCACCCAGACTGATGGTCCTGGGTGACTTCAATGCCTAGGTCAGTGACAAACTCTTGCAATTTGGACAACACTTCCTTCAATTGATGACATCACTGGGCCTTACATAGATTGTTATCTCTGCTACTCATAAACACAGTCACTCTCTTGACCTGGTTTTCCTCCTGGGGATCGAAGCCTCTGATTTGGGGGTGGCACCTGCCAGATGGTCCTATCACTACACCGTGGGGTTCAATTTCGGCGCCCCCCCCCCTTTGTAGGCCTACCCCTGTGGAGATGGTCAGACACCACCCATTATGGGATGTGAGCCCTGAAGGCCTGGTGGTGGTACTTGACCTATCAGAGTTTCCTGCAGCAGGCGGCAGTCCAGAAGCTTTGGTTCTGGCCTATAATAAGTTTGTTGCCACGGCCCTGGACTCTATAGCTCCTGTCTGTGTTCGTCCTCTCTTCCTTCGCCCTTGGTCCCCCTAGTTTGATGTGACCTTGAGGGAGATGCAGCGACTAGGACAAAGGTTGTAGAACATTGCTGGTGGAAATCTGCCCTGGAGGCCGACCATCTTAGATTGCTAGAACATTATCAAGTCTATCAATCGACAATCTCCCGTAAGAAGGTAGAGCTCCTGTCCGGGGAAATTGCTGCCACTTAGAACTGACCGACTCAGCTGTTTTGAACTGTGGAAGGGCTGTGCAACCCAGCCTGTCTGCAGCCTTGTAGAGCCTTTTCACAGCTGGAGTGTGATGAGCTCACTCGGTTCTTTGCAGATAAGGTGGCTGACATCAGGGCGGCGATCCGATTGGCACACACTATGGGGGATGCTACTGGTCGGTGCCCAGCCACTATCCCCCATTTTTTCAAGTAGTACCTTTAACCGGCCGGAGTTCCTGGATGTCATGCAGATTGTCCAGGGTATGCACCCTACATGCTGTAGTTTGGATCCAGGGCCAACTTCCCTGATCATGGGTTGTTTTGACATCATTGGCCCAGTCCTGGCAGGGATAGTCTGGTGCTCCCTTGAGTCGGATGAGTTTCCCAGCTCCCTGAAGGAGGTGGTGGTGACACCCTTCCTGAAGAAAGCTTCTCTGGACCAAGACTGCCTTGCTAACTACAAACCTATCTCTACCCTCCCCTTTGTGGGGAAGGTGATTGAGAAGGTAAGAAAAGCCGTTCCATCTTAGTGCTCCTTGATCTCTCCTCAGCCTTTGACACCATGGACCATGGGGTGCTGCTTGAGTGCCTGAGGTTCATCTGTGGCGTGACTGGTACAGTTCTCAGGTGGTTTTAGTCCTTCCTCACTGTCAGAACCCAGAGGGTGGTGTTGGGGATTTATTCATCTGACCCTCTCTCTCTGTCATGTGGGGTCCCTCAGGGCTCAGTGCCATCCCCATGCTGTTCGTGGTGTATATGCTGCCCCTCAGAGACATTATAAGACAGTATGGGCTGAGGATTCATTGGTATGCTGATGATACCCTGCTCTACCTGTCTTTTGCACCTGACCAGGATAGTACACTCTCGGTATTTAATAACTGCCTCGCTGAAATCCAGGATTGGATGAATTCCAGCTGGGTGACATTGAACTCAGGAAAGACTTAGGTGATGGTTGTGGATCTGGGTCACCGGATGGGAGGGTCAGGGGCTGGTCAGCCTACGGGGCTTTCCTTGGGGGGCTTCCAGCTCCCTGCCTCTGAACGGGTGTGAGACCTAGGGATGATGCTTGACGATGGGCTGACACTGCGATCTCAGGTGTTGGCAGTCATCAAGTTGTCCTTTTACCATCTGAGGAACATCGCTAGGATCAAGCACCTAGTTCCGTCTGGTGACCTTTCCATGCTGATCCACACCTTTGTGACCTTGCACCTTGATTATTGCAACTCCCTTTACTTAGGGCTACCGGGGGTTGATATCCACCGCCTGCAGCTGGTGCAGAACGCAGCAGTCTGATTGTTGACAGGGACTCCCCGGACATGCCATATCACACCGGTGCCTCGCGAACTGCACTGGCTGCCAATTCAGTGGTGGATTACTTTCAAAGTCGGATTACTGACTTACGAAGCCCTACACGGACTTGGCCCTGACTACCTGAAAGAGCTTCTGAACCCCTAGTGCCCCAAGCGATCACTCCACTCAGCTGATGAAGGGTTGCTAGAGATCCCAAGGGTATCTTTAAAATCTTCAGGGTCCCGTGCATTCATATACATGCCCCAGCCCTTTGGAATTCTCTACCTCATCAGCTACGAGAGTGCATGACTGGGGTGCTTCAAACAGGCATTAAAAACCTACTTGTGGCACCAAGCCTATCCTAATTGATTATACTGTATATTGAATTTTAATGATAATTTATTTTATACTGCTGTTCCATTTTGTTCTGTTTTATCTATCTTATGTAAAGCACCTTGACAGATTTGAAAGGCGCTTAAATAAAGTTTATTATTATTATAAAGTTTATTACAGGGAATTGCTTCTACATGGTTCGAGAGAGTCAAATGGGTGATCCGCCACTGAATTGGCAGCCAGTGCAGTTCGCGCGGCACCGGTGTGATATGGCATGTCCGGGGAGTCCCTGTCAACAATCAGGTTGCTGCATTCTGCACCAGCTGTAGGCAGTGGATATCAACCCCCGGTAGCCCTAAGTAAAGGGAGTTGCAATAATCAAGGTGTAAGGTCACAAAGGTGTGGATCAGCATGGAAAGGTCACCAGATGGAACTAGGTGCTTCCTCCCATCCGGTGACCCAGTACTATTACAAGGGGGGAGGATGGTGGTGTGGGGGAAGGGGAAACCATCAGGGCCAGGATAAATGGTTCAGATAAGAGAGGGTTAAAGGGGACACCTATTCAGAGGGGGTTTGAGTTAAGTCGGCAAAATAACGAGGGAGGCAGAAAGGGGAGGGTGACAAGGGGGTCTCTAATAAGGCAGGAAGACTCCCATGGAATTGAGATCACGAATAAAGGGGGGGATGGGGGGCTGAGAGGGCATAGTAGAGGTAACCATAAGGATGATGGCGGTGTTAAGGTTCTGTTATTGGGAGACTCGATGATTAGGGGTATCCAGTGGGAGAGACAGTGGGTGGATGCCATAGCCAGGTGAAGGTAGTGAGTATCTCTGGGCTGACAGTGCACAGTGCAAAGTTCATGGTGTATGAAATGGTTAGGGATTGTGGAGGGAAACCGGATTTCCTGGTGCATTTGGGAACTAACGATCTAGAGGGAAGTAGCGTTTTGGAAATCCAAGCAAGGTTCCAAGAACTTGCCAGAATCTGTCGGGATAATGGATGCAACATTTCCTTTTCGGAGATATTGCCAGTACCAAAGGCCTCAGTGGAGAAAAAAATGAAGCTCACAGAGGTTAATGACTGGCTCAGGAAGTGGGGTTAAGAGAGTGGGTTGGGGGTGTTAGGGAACTGGAAAGGAGTTTGGGAGGATAAGGGACTATATGCCAAGGACAGGCTTCATCTTGCCCCATTAGGGAAGGAAGTCCTTAAATAGAGGATGGCTGACTACATTCAAGAAAGGTGGGGTTTAAACTTGTGAAGGGGGGAAGGGATAAGGGAGGGGCTGACCAGAAGCCCTCTCCTCCAGATGAGGGGAGTAGCCTTCAAGCCCAAGAGGGGGAAGGGGGAAAACAGACTGGGGGTGGAGGTTTCAGGTGGAGCAGAGGGAGGATGGAAGTATAAGGAATCTGGGTGGGGTTCGACAAAGAGGATCAGGGATAAGGGGTGGGGGTTGGTGTTAGTAAATGCCAGGAGCTTGGGAAACAAGTTGCCAGAGTTCCAGGCCATGCTGTTTGAGGTGGGGGTGGATGTGGTGGCGGTCATGGAGACGTGGGCCAACAAAAACCATGACTGGGACCTAAATGTGTGGGGGTACACTATGCTCGGAAGGATAGAAAGGAGGGCAGAGGGGGTGGAGTGGCTATGTTCATTAGAGATGACATAGAAATTGCTAGGGTAGAAGAGGCAGAGGGAAACGTGGAGGCCTTATGGGTCACCTTACGATCCCCAGCAGGAGATAAGGTCAAGCTGGGTGTAGTATATAGGCCCCGGATGAGTGATGTTCTAGAGGATGGTTTGCTGGACAACATCATTGCACAGTGTGGACCAAAAGGGGAAGGAGTGGTGTTGATGGGGGACCTTAATATGCCAGGTACAAACTGGGGAACCATGTCCTCTAAGGTGGCCAAGGAGCAGAGGCTGCTGGACAACTTCCAGGATGTGTTCTTAACACAGCATGTGATGGAGCCCACAAGGGAGGGGCATGTCCTGGACGTAGTTCTGGCAGATGGGGATCTGGTAAGGGACCTGGCTGTACAGGACCCCCTGACTGGGAGCAACCACAATACTGTCTGGTTTCAAATAAGCATGGGGGAGGGGGTGAGATCTAGGACACTGGCAGTGGACTTCAGGGGGGCAGACTTTGTGGGCATGGGAAATATTCTCTAGGATCACTTGAAGGGGATTACATCAATGACAAGTGTGGAAAGGAGATGGGAGGTCATAAAACGAGGACTTCATGAGGCAGTCAGGATCTGCGCTAAGTTGAAACGTAAGGGAGCAAGGTCACACAAACCATGCTGGTGGTCCAGTGAGGTACAGGTAGCAGTCAGAGAAAAGAAGGCGGCCTACACAAAATATAAAACAACAAGAGGGGATAGGGATAAGGAAATGTACCATCTTGCATCTAGAAAAGTCACCCGGATGGTGAGGGAGCAAAGTCCAGTAAAGAGCAGCGGCTGGCACAGGGGATACATGAAGGGAAAAAGGGGTTCTTCTGGTACATTGGGGAGTGGAGAAAAACTAAGGGCCATCTCAGCAGATTGAGATCAGAATGAGGGTGGGTGGAAGAGGTGAGGGACCAGGCAGAGGTATTTAATGAGTACTTTGCCTCTGTGTTCACTAGGGAGGGGGATGGGATATCTACAAAGCAAGGCACAAAGGGGATAGAAGCGGCAGTGAGTGGGATCAGGGGAGCAACAGAAATGGAGCAAGAGGAAGGGAGAGGTACCCCAGGGGTGTCACATCTGGATTAGGATAAAAAGGCTAGTAAGGTGGAGGGGATGGATGATGTTATCTCCGCCAAAAGGGTGTGGTTAGCCCTCAAGGCCCTAAAGAAAGATAAATCTCCTGGGCTGGATGGCATTCATCCGAGAGTACTATGGGAATTGGCGGACATACTGGCTGCACCCCTGGTGGAGCTCTTCAACAGGTCACTTGAGACAGGAAGGGTACCTAGGGATTGGCGAGAGGCACATGTGGTGCCAATCCATAAAGGGGGGTCGAGGGAAGTACCAGGTAACTATAGACCCATCAGTTTGACCTTGGTGGTGGGAAAATTAATGGAGAGTATACTAAAGGAACGATTGGGGGTGTACTTGGAGGAGGTGGGAGGTCTGGATAGTGGCAACATGGGTTTGTGCCAGGTAGATCATGTCAAACCAATCTTGTGGAGTTCTACAATGGGTAACATCAGAACTGGACAGGGGAAAGCCTGTGGATGTATTATTCTTGGACTTCAGCAAGGCTTGACTCTGTCCCCACAATGGTCTGGTGGAGAAACTGATGGGGTTAGGAGTAGGCCCTTTGATGGTCAGATGGATTGAAAACTGGCTAGCTAGACGCACCCAGAGGTAGTGGTCTGTGGGGCACTCTCGAACCCTAGAGAGGTTGGTAGTGGGGCACCAAGAGGGGCTTCGGTCCTGGGTCCGATCCTGTTTAATGCATACATATCGGACATCAGGGAGGGTATAGGGGGTGAAATGAGTCTCTTGCTGGATGACTCCAAGACGGAGCGGTAGTTGAGGGAGAAGAGGGAGGTTGGCCCTGCAAGGACCTGGACACCCTGGAAAGCTGGGCTCACACATGGAAATTAAATTTCAATATCACCAAGTGCAAGGTGTTGCATCTTGGTCGGGGAATCCCTAAACACAGGTACACCCTGAGGGGGAGGCGCTGGAGGCCTCAATAAGGGAAAAAGACCTAGGGGTCATGGTGGATGCATGTATGAATAACTCTGAGCAGTGCAGGAGAGCGGCTAGGAAGGCAAACAGGATGTTGGGATGCATCGTAAGGGGATCACCTCTAGGAGCAAGGAAGTGATTCTGCCAGTGTACAATGGACTGGTTAGACCACACCTTGTAGTACTGTGTACCGTACTGGAGACCACACTTGAAGAGGGACATACAGCTCCTGGAGAGGGTACAGAGAAGGGCAACTAAGCTGATACAAGGGCTAGGAGATTTGACGTATGAGGACAGATTTGAGGAGCTCTGCCTGTTTTCATTGGAGGAGAGGAGAGACAGGGGGGGACATGATTGAGGTCTTCAAGTACCTCAAGGGAATAAATAGGGTAAACATGGAGGGGATCTTTAGACTAAAGCAGGGAGGTATCACCAGAGGGCATGGTTTGAAGTTGGAAGGTGGAAGGGTGAGGGGGAAAAGAGGAGGAGGTTTTTCACTGAGAGGGTGGTGGACCCTTGGAATGCACTGCCTGGCGAGCTGGTTCAGAGATCCACAGCGGAGGGCTTCAAGAGAGGGTGGGACAGACACAGAAAGTGGATGTATCAGATGATGGCCTGTCCCAGGGGGGTGGGGATGGATGATAGGGGTTTCTGGAGCACAAGGGATGGGAGGGCCTCGGCACCCAACTAAGGATCTAAGGTTCGAGCAGACTCGATAGACCGTAAGGCCTAATCTGCTGGAAAATAGTATGTTAGTAAGTTTTTGTACTGTTCCGAATGTCATAGAAACTGTTTTAGAAGTGTTTAATTTCTGTTGATTGTTCCTGAACCAGCACTGAATGTTATGGTAATTATTCTGAAGGGTGGCTTGAACATCAGGTGGGGCGGGACCAGAGGTGAAAAGAATAGTGTCATTCACATACATATGTATGTGGGAATTAGTGCCAGCAGAGGGAAGGTCATTTATAAATAATGAAAACAGGATGGGTCCGAGAACTGATCTTTGAGGCACATCTGCGAGAACTGGGAGTGGGGGGGGGATGTGGAGTCGGCTTTTCTGACTGATTGGTGCCTGTTGCTTAGATAGGATTGGAACCACTGGACTGTGATGGGGGCTAGTCCTGCTTACATTAGTTTTGCTAGGAGAAGGGAGTGGGAAACAGAGTTAAAAGCCTTAGCCTGATCTACTACCACTGCGGCTGTTAGATGGCCTTGGTCGGATGCGGTGTGGATGTGATCGGTGATACGCAACAGTGAGGAGATTGTGGAGTGTTGTTTTCTGAATCCTGATTGGTAAGGGGAGAGGAGATTGGTAGTTGTGAGGTACTCTGTAAGCCTGGTTTGGACAAGAGATTCCTGTACTTTGGCAAGGGCCAGGAGGAGAGAGACTGGCCTGTAATTACCAGGCACCGAGGGGTAGCCGCCTTTGTGAAGGGGAATTACACAAGCCGGTTTCCAGGATTGTGGTACCGTGCCTGAGGTGAAAGAAAGGTTTATTTATTTATTTTTATTTATTTATTCAATCTCGGATTACAAGTACCTTTGAGCGCAAGGCATCTCATTTACAAAGGTTCCACGTCAGTGGGGAAGGGGTTACAGTTAGACAGGGAGTACAATAAGGTGATGTAAAAAATACAGTACAGTATGTATGGCACACCTTTAAATGAGAATGATTACTAGAGCAATTACACAGCGAATAAACAGTAAGGAGAGACAGAATGGAGAGCTGGCAGTTATGCTGTAACAAACAGTAAGTGAATACATTCAAAGCATACAATGACAGATTCAGCAATGCAGGCAGTAAGGAGTTAAGATAGTGGAGTAGATGAGGGTGGTGGCATTGTGATGATTGATCAGAACGTAGGGTAGCAGCCAGTGGCTTTGTCAAATGTTGTAGGGGGATAGGGGACAGAGGGATGGCAAGGTGAGAGGGCGATGTGGACAATCGGTGCCATGTAAGTGCCAAAATATAAGTGCCAAAGGATGTGGACAGGGTGCCACAGAACACAGTTGAAGTTGACAGACAGGAACTAGGATTGGGTGGTACAATCACATGTGCTTTCACTTATAAGGTGCCACCAGAGCAAATGTTTAAACTGTGCAAGCTTGCTTAGTTTGGTCAGTTCACTACACAGGCCATTGAACCAAAGTGGGTCTGTGTACAAGAAGGATCTTTGGTACTGTGCAGCCCGACACCGTGGGATGAGGAGGTGTTCAGATTCGGAGGTACGAGTGTGCTGGGTCTTAAGGGATTTATTCAACAGGTATCCAACTCCTGGAGGCAAGAGGCCAAGAAGGTTTTTTTTAGTCAGCAGGCATGTTTGGTACTTGATTCTACCAGTTAGTTGAAGCCACCCAGGTATGGCATATAGATCACAGGTGTGGGTAAGATGGAGGTTTAGGAGGTGGGTTAGTGGCTTAGCAATTGCTGGCATCAATAGAAGCAGGAATTTTGGGGTGGATCCCATAAGAGCATTTTGAACACCAGCTAGGAGGCAAATAAAAACAATTGGTGCTTCAGTGAACTGAAAAACCAACTACAGTTCTAATCTTGTTTGCCCTGGAAATGGATAAAAAAATAGTGATTAGCCAAGCAAGAGAAAAAGGTGCTATAAAATAAAAAATGCCAGTATTTACATTTACCAGGATGTCTTCCCATAAACATAAGCACACAGAAGACATATTTTGTAGTTTTATTTATTTTATTTAAACATTTGGTAACTGGGAAAGGCACACTGAGCCAAGGCCCATCTCCAGGTGCGACATGGGGGACAGGGAACATGGATACAAATATACAGGTACACAAATGCAATAGTACACAATTTTACAAATACAGTGGTACATAATAGAACGCATAATAAAACATAATACACAGTACCAGGAGGTGGTTCAAGACTTGGGGGAACTGACAATTCTGTATCCGTCCTAGGCTACAGTTATTGCAGATGAAACCAAAAGAATACTTTTTGCTGTGAACAAGTTGGATCCATGTTAAAATTGCAAAAAAAAAAAAGCGATCGATTTAACAGCGAGTACATTTCGTCAACTACACAAAGAGAGCCTGTACAGAAACACCCATGTCAAAAAAGCGATCAATGCAAAAATAGAAAAAGCATTCCTGGCAAATCTGCAAAATGTGATTCAGTCAGCAAAAAAACGTATTATTCCCCAAAAAGTTGGTGTACCAAAGTTGGCGGATAATGTATGCTCCCTGACAAAGGGCTTGTTCTCAAAGCGAGTTGTGGTTGTGGCTTCACTAAGGCACAGCACTATTATTTAAGCATTAAAGCTTTAAAATTTCATTTGCAGTGTGTGTGTGTGTGTGCTTTTTATATTATTTAGCGGAGTGCTGTCTCTTTTGGTTTCTTGATAATAGAAGGTGCACTGTACATTTATTCTGCATTTTTGTATATATGTATTAGGTACATACAATGTTTCTGTCAACTGAATTTTTCACTCTATTGCTATTGAGGTATAATGGTACCAGATTGGTGTGTGCACCTAGCATGCAGTATTTAAGGAGTGACATTACCTGCAGATGCCACATCCTGATGAAGCTCCTACAAGCAACGTGCCAGGGCATTTGTTTGAGCTTTTTGATGACTTCTTATTAGGATTACTGGCTGTATTCTTTGGATTTTATAACACATTGGTGATATATTAAAAATGGATTAAGTACAGCTCCTCAATTGTCAAGTGCAGTTCTTTTTTGGAATTTGGCAGCTCGAGCTGGGGCTGGCAACCCCACAAACTGACCCCCCCTCTCCAGCTTGAAGCACACATAGCAAGGATTGGTAAGTACAGTTTAATTATTGGCAATAAATTATGTTTCTACTTATGGATGCTACAGCCTAGCGTTAATGTAGGAGGACACAATACAAGTTTTAAAAATAGGCACTATTTGTGCCAAACATACAGGGGCTCCAAACATCCTTGGGTAAAAGCGCTTCTCTTCAGAGGTACTTTAAGTATCATTTCAACTTCTGTTATTAGCAGTTAGCCTAGCAACAGGCTGCATTTATTTGCAAAGATAAGGATTAGTCATTAACACTTTTAGGGGCATCTGTGCACCCCGAGAAGAATGAGTGATTCAGAGGCTGAGAACATAAATAGTGCCACAGTTTCAGAGGAAGACACTGACTTCTACTTGGTAAGGAAACTTAGAACGGGAGCAAGGGGAGTGGGGGAAGCGATTTTGGCATTCACCATTTTGGGACATATGCAACCTGTACCCCTGCCAATTGCAGCGTCTGGCAACTGGGAGTCCCTTAAAGAGCTAGTGTACTGCCTGCAATTAACTGTAACTTTCAGATGTAGTGAGCTATCACTTCTTATATCTTGAGTATTTTTTTTTTTCTTTTCTGTTTGCTAATTAGATTTTCCACCAGCAGTACTGGGATGATGTGTGGAGCAGCACTCTGGGGGTCAGTTCTGTTCCTCCACTACATCAACACTGAGATCACACTGACTATGACATCACTAGTAACCAATGAGAACCATTTCTCACTGCCTGGTTTCACTTTCACATGAAGTAGCAGTGACTGGCTCCCCTTGGTTACTGGTGATGTCACAGTTTCCTGCATTTTGACTGGTAGCTTGTGAGAGTCACTGCTTGGGCTGTAAGGACTATGGTGACTCAGGGTGTTTGGTCTCATTTCTGATGATGTATTGGAAGGAACAGAACTGACTTTTTTGTCCTCCAGACAGAATGCCGCTCCACACGTCACCCCCATACTGCCAGGTGGAACATTTTTAATTAACAAAGAGAAAAGAAAAAAATATTTGAAATATAAGAAGTGATAGTTGATTGTAACTGAAAATTACTATTAATCCCAAGCAGTACACTAGCTCTTTAAACTTGTGCCACAGACAAGGCAACAGGTCACAAGCTGGCATAAACAATAGGCATCACCCGTAGCGCTGGGGCAAATACCTGACTCAGCAGTCTCAGAGGTTGTGGGGGTAGGGTACAAAATAACATTTATATTTACTCCGCGTTCTGGGGAACAGGTGTTAGGGCTGTGCTAGGTCTAACTTCTGAGGGGGCCAATAACAAGTTCACACTGGAAGCATAGATTGATTGTTCACTACTGAAGATGGGATTGTGCAGTATGGCTTTATTCTGGCAACAGATGGAAAACACAGAATGGAGTGGTCACCCAGGTTGGAACTGACTTTTCAGGGCAACACACTTTTCTTTCCAGAAACATTTGTCTTGGTCATTTCGTACATTCTTTTACATACAGAACTGTCAAACTGTCCATCCCTCTGGATTAGGGATCTCTAGATATTTACTTCAGAAACTGTCTATCTTGTAGGGGGTTGCACGCACTGTAATTTAACATTTCTCTTTTCTTTCCTTAAGTGTCTATTACATGGGGGTTGCCACACACTTTAAAAGCATTTCAAATTCTTTCCTCCTGACATGATTAAATTTGTTAACATGCCCAAGGTAACCTGGTGCCCTTCCATGAACCAGTTAGCTCTGACTGAAATTTCAGATGGGGGGGTCTGCCCACCCTGGCCCCAACCAGTCCCTGCCTTTCCTTTGGGGTTACACCAAATGAGCCTTTAATCTCTCTAATTGCTAACATAGAAACATAGAATTTGATGGCAGATAAGGACCGCTTGGCCCACCTAGTCTGCCCATTTCTCTACCTAAAGGATAAGCTGCAGATCCTAGTTAACCAACAGCCTACTTCCTCCTACACCCCACTGGAATTGCTTTATGTCTGTCCCATGCATTCTTGAATTCCTCCACTGTTTTTGACTCCACTACCTCCTCAGGAAGGCTGTTCCATGTATCCACAACCCTCTTTGTGAAAAAATACTTCCTCACATTACCTCTGAGCTGTCCCCCCTCTTTCTTCAAATTGTGCCCCCTTGTTCTTACACATCTCTTTTTCTGAAAGATGCTACCGTCTTGGACTCTGTTGATTCCCTTGATGTACTTGAAAGTTTCTATGAAGTCCCCCCTCTCCCTTCTCTCCTCAAGTGTATATATATTAAGCTTCTTTAATCTCTCTTCGTATGTCTTCTGGTGCAGACCCTGCACCATTTTAGTTGCCGTCCTCTGGACACCCTGCATCCTGTCTATGTCCTTGCAGAGATGGGGTCTCCAGATCTGGACGTAGAACTCTAGATGGGTTCTTGCCAACTGTCTGTACAGAGGGATAACAACTTCTTGTTTTCTACTGGTGATGCCTCTCCCTATGCATCCCAGTATCCCACCAGCCCTCCTTACTGCCTTCTCACATTGCTTGCCCACCTTAAGGTAATCGGATATGACTACCTCCAGGTCCATTTCCATTTCTGTTGTTGTTGGTATCTCACCCCCCATTGTGTATCTTCCCCTGGATTTTTGTTTCCCAGGTGCATTACTTTGCACTTCTTTGCACTGAATCTGAGCTGCCATACATTAGACCATTCCTCCAGCCTTGCCAAGTCCCTTTGCATCCTCTCCATCCCACCTTCTGTATGAACCCTGTTGCAGATCTTTGTGTCGTCTGCAAAGAGACATACTTTTCCTTCCAGTCCCTCTGCAGTGTCACTTACAAAGACATTAAAGAGGACCGGTCCCAGTACTGAACCCTGCAATACCCCCACTAGTAACCGCCCTTTCTTTAGAGTAAACTCTGTTTACTATTACCCTCTGTATCCTGTTGTCCAGCCAATTGTTTACCCAAGCTACCACGTTGGGACCCACTCCAAGGCTGGCTAACTTGTATATTAATCTTTTGTGTGGGACTGTGTCAAATGTCTTGCTAAAGTCTAGGTAGGCCATATCCACAGCCCCTCCCTGGTCTACTACATTGGTCACCCAGTCAAAGAAATCTATTAGATTCGTCTGACATGACCTTCCTGCTGTGAATCCATGCTGCCTTGGGTCCTGTGCCCCACTGGCCTCTAGAAACTGAACAATTATTTCCTTTAGAAGTGATTCCATCATTTTCCCTACCACTGAGGTCAAACTAACAGGTCTGTAGTTTTCTGCCTCTGTCTTGCTCCCACTTTTGTGAAGGGGAATCACGTCTGTCCTCCTCCAGTCCTCGGGTACCACACCATCCTCCCTTGATTTGTTAAAAAGTGTAGTCAGTGGTGTCACTAGTTCTACCCTTAGTTCTTTTAGAATTCTTGGGTGAATCCCATCAGGCCCCATTGCTTTGTCCACCTTCAGTTTTAAGAATTCTTTCAGAACCCTTTCTTCTGTGAAATGACTGGGATCGACCTCCCTATCCAGAGTGCTTCTATTCTTTGATTTAGGTACCTCCCCCTCCTCTTCTTTTGTGAATACTGAGCAGAAGTATTCATTCAGTATCCCTGCTTTTCACTGTCATCCTCTGCCCACCCTCCCTTCCCTTTAGTAAGCCTCACTATGCCTTCCTTCATCTTTCTTCGCTCACTAATGTGCCAATAAAAGGTTTTATCCCCCTTCTTAACTGAGTTGGCTATCTTTTTCTCAGTTTGGGCTTTTGCTATTCTAAATGCCTTCCCCACTTTCTTCTGCTTTAACTGGTACAGTTCTCTGTCCTGCTCCTTCTGTGTTTCCTTATACTTCCTGCATGCTACCTTTTTTCTCCTTAACCTTCCCCGCCACCTCTTTTGAGAACCATAGTGTTTTTTTCCTTCATTTTGCTTTGTTGATTTGCTTCACACAAAGGTTTGTTGCCTCTGTGATGGCTGTTTTGATTTTTCCCCATTGTTCCTCCACCCCTTCTTCTTGCCAGTTTGGTAGTGCTTTTCTGAGGCACTCTCCCATTTTCCCAAAGTCAGCCCTCCTAAAGTCCAACACTCTTGCTTTTGTATGGCTCAACTCTATAGCTGCGTTTATTGTGAACCACACTGTTTGGTGGTCACTTGTTCCCAGATGGCTACCCACTTCTATCAATGAATCAGCTTGGGATGAATCCTTCCTTGCTCTACTGGATCAATCTGTGCTTGGCCATCTGCTTTATTCCTCTGAGTGATTTACTGGCCTCTCCTATCCCCCTTTTGTAATCTCCTTGACGTTCTGTACAACCCCTAACCTACAAATGCCGTGGTGTCTGTTATACTCATTTGATGTGCTGCCTCCTATGTACTAGGTTTTTATCTTCCTGCCACTGTGTAGGTAATGTCCTCTGGTGTTGCTGCATTTACCATGTTTATGACTTATGCCCTTACTTGTACCTGCTCTTATTATTTTGCCTGTTGTACCTGATCGTATCCTTGAAATTCATGAATGTATCTCTGTAATCTCCCAGGTCGCACCTGAAGATAGGCACTTGGTTGTCTAGCGTGCTTACCTGGTAAACAAAAACAAATAAATAATAGTAATAAATGTGAGATCCTTTCTCCATTCCCATTTGACAGTACCTGGTCTAAGATTGCTCCCTCTCTAGTGCATTCCACCACTAGCTGTCTGAGGCATGTCCCCTGTAGGGCATTGAGAATAAACTTGCTTTTTGATGTGGCTGCACCCAGGGTGCTCCAGTTAATGTCTGGCATATTCAGGTCCCCCATCAACAATATCTCCCCTTTTTCTGCCATTCTAAGGATGCCTTCTATCATTTCCTTGTCCATTGCCTCCCCCTGAGATGGGGGTCTGTATACCACCCCTGTACAAATTGTGGTGCCATAACCTGTCTCCAGGGTAACCCACAGTGCCTCCTCTACTCACTGTTTATCCTTTAGTTCCATTGCTTTGATCCCTTCCCTTATATAGAGAGCTACTCCTCCTCCTCTTTTACCCTCTCTGTCCCTCCTGTAGATTGTGTACCCTGATATGTTGATATCCCAGTCATGGTTTTCAGTGTAACATGTTTCTGTGACTGCCACGATATCCAGCTGTCCCTCTTCCATCAAGGCCACTAGTTCAGGGAGCTTTTTACACAGACTAAGGACATTGGTACTCATCATCTTCCATTTGTTGATGGCCTTGCCCTTTTCAGCCCCATCCCTGTCCTTACTGCCTTTTTCTGCATTTACCCTTGTCCTGCTCCCCATTAACTTCTCTACATTGGTGTTTACCTCTCTAACTACTGTGTTTTGTTGGGGGAGGCTGGGTTTTCCCTGTTCCTTTTCAGTGCCTTCCTCCTTGGCTAGTTTTAATGCTTGCCAATTATGCATTTAAACCTATCACGTAGGATTCTGGTTCCCCTCCTGGACAGATGCAAACCATTGTGCCAGTATAGGTCTGTATCCCTCCAGGTTGACCCCTAGTCCCCAATGAAGCCAAAACCCTAAGCTCTGCACCAGTTTTTCAACCATTCATTGAATCCCATGGTGCGGAGCACTCTAGTGTCACCCTTGCCATAGACAGGCAGCACCTCTGAGAAGGTTACTGTATGTGCTACTTGTCTAAGGCCCCTCCCCAACTCTTCAAACTCCTCTTGCACTGCTCTGATCCCATTCACAGCCAGGTCATTTGTCCCTAGGTGGATAATGATATCCAGCTCACTCCCTCATGCAGCTGCTCCCGCAATCCTGAGGATTCACTCCCTGTCCCTCCAAGCCATGGTGCCAGGCAGACACCTTACCTCCCTCTCCCCTTTGTTCCCCAGATCTACCCCCCTAATGATTAAGTTCCCCACCAGGAGTTGTTTTCTCCCCCAGTGGGGTCCCATACCTCCCTCATGTGATACTCCTTAGCGGAGGTTCCCAGCATCCTCCTTGGTCTACACTACAGGTGCCTCCATAGATGAACCACTCTCCACCAGAAGAGCGTAGGAATTGTGGAGAGGTACAACTAGAGGAATGTGCCTCTGCTCCACCACCCTCTCCCTGCCTGAGCCCACCTTAGTCCAACTGCTTCTCTTTCTTGGCAACCTCTGAGGTAGCAGCAGTGGCCCTGGTGGTCCCTGGGTGGGGGAGGTTTCACAAATCCTAGCCAAGTCTGCTCCTAACTTTAAAACTTCACATTCAGCACATTTTTATGGTGATACAGGAGCCCTGACAGGTGTATTCTAG
Organism: Neoceratodus forsteri; assembly: GCA_016271365.2. Classification (NCBI taxonomy): domain Eukaryota; kingdom Metazoa; phylum Chordata; order Ceratodontiformes; family Ceratodontidae; genus Neoceratodus; species Neoceratodus forsteri. Next base: position 130,796,404 of record CM028129.1, on the reverse strand, counting down.
TCTTATATCTGGACATATACACCTCAGACAACTCTGTAAGAAACGGTCGCATGTAACTGTACTTATGGTTTTGTTTGTCCCTTTGATACAGACATGGATGTTGGAAGAAACACCTCTTTCCTTCACAGGTAGCTTGTCATAGCTTTACACAGATCACTCTTTCTCTCTGGGCAGCTGAAACTCTTCAGGCCTTCAGGGGATTTCCCCTTGGATCCACAGAAACTGAAGTTCGAACCACTTCTTTGTGGAATGACCCACTGGGGTCCTGCTGGCAATGGTCTCTACCATTTCCTTTGGCACTGCTGGATCTCACACAGTAGGGTGAGAAACTACCAGAGGTCCTTCACCAAGTTTCAGAACAGACTGGCAGGCATCTCCACACTCTGAGCACTGCTGCTCCTTCAGAGCTCCACACTGAACCACAACTGACTCAAAAACTGACTACTCCCATCTGAACATTCTAAACTGCCCCAGAGCAGCTGATTCCAAAGTGGCTTATACTGCTGCAAGAGTTTTAAATGACATAATCCATTTTCTGCTCAGGCTAGCTGAGTAAACAATGATGTCATGTTGTAAGGAGTTTTTAACAGCTCCCTACAGACTGCCCAGGAACCTTCCTAGTCTAACACTGATGGGATTCTGGTAACCCCAGGGGACTGAGTGGTTACACAGAAATAATTACTATTTTGTGCAGGTGCGATTATGTTACGGTCGCCGTTCTCATTTTCTTCCATACATAGTTGCCAGCAGATTAGGCCTAATGGTCTATTTTGTCTGCCTGATGCAACTCACTGGTAATGTACCACGGCTGCTCTACCTCCCCCCAGTTTGTTCCCTTCCCACCCACATCTCCTCCCTGTACTACAATGGTGATCACCTTGCCCTCCCTCCATATCGTGCCCCTGTGCCTGACCCATCCCTTCTTGAAACCTCCCACAGTTCCCATTTTCACCAGATCATCTGGCATAATATTCCAGGGCACCACCACTCTCTCTGAAATAGTGACCCCTCCAACCTGTACCTCTCCCCTGCTAACTTTAAACTATGGCATCTCATAGCCCCCGCCTCAACTTGAGCAAACACTTCCTGATCACTCTGTTGAATCCCTTCAGGTATTTGAAGGTCTTTATTATATGCCCCCATCCCTCCTGTATTCCAGGGAGTACATGTTCAGCTCTTGGACTCTATCCTCATATGACAACCCCTCCAGACCACTGATTATCCTCATTGTCCTCCACTGGACCGTCTCTAGCAGTGTGATGTCTTATTTTAGGTGTGGCCACCAGAACTGCCTACAGTACTCCAGATGCTATTTTTTAGTATTTATGTTGTCTTGCACTTGCGCAAGCAACATCTTGTGGTAGTAGCAGAAATGCAGAGTTGTGTCAGTGTTGGCAAATGCAGGGCATGCTTTAGTAGGTGCATCCCTCATTGCTCAATTAGCCAGCATGCTAGTGCTGACACAAGAATTATGTAAAGTGAAAACAACTTGCAAGAAATGTGCTGCTGCAATCAGAGACAAACTTGTCATGCAGCAGCACAGATGACATGCCTCCCATATGTGCCTTTCCTGGTGAAACATTTCAATAAACATGGCTTGTAAGAAATGTGCCACTGCAATCAGAGACAAGCTTGTCATGCAGCAATGCAGATGACATACCTCCCGCACGTGCCTTTCCTGGTGAAACATTTCAATAAACATGGCGGTGACACAATCCCCAAAGAAAGCCAACATTGAGGATGCAATCCCCGTGTCCACATGTCCGCAACCCCCCCCCCACACACACACATTGTGTGGCACACTGGAAGCCCAACCCAGTGTGCCTCCGCTCTCAGAAAGCTGACCGCGTTGGCATGTTCCTCCCGCTCCAGCCCCATTGTGTGGCACATTGGGAGCCCACCCAGCTGTGGCCAATATCAACCTCCAAACAGTGTAGGCACTGGGAGTCCTCCCTAGTGTGCCTAACATTTGTTTTATTTCATGTGTAAAGAAAGAAAACCATCCCATTGCACAGTGTCCATTTTTTTTTGTACCTGAAAAAAGAAAACAGTCCATTGTCCATGGTGCTCCCCCATTCTGCACCCACTCTATGCACACCCCACCTCCCCACACCCTCCCTCACCCCATACATACCTCCAGTGATCCTGCACTGTGACCTTCAGTGGAGCAGGAACACATCTGGACTCTTCAAAGCCGAACTGCAAAATGAAGAAAAGCTAGTAAGCTGTATAATGGCATCGGGGCAATCAGATGGATAAGCTCAGCCATTTTTTTTATTTGGCTCCAGATTTTCAACATGGGGTTCTTGGGACCCCACCTCATGAACACATGCATTGTCATCTCATTATTCGGTCCCAAAAGGTGATTTCTCTGTCACTGTGCAGAATCACCTTTTGGGATTGAGTAACAAAATGACAGTACCACTGTTCGTGAGGTGGGGTCCCAAAAAGCCTATGTTGCAAATTTGGTGAAAAAAGTCAAAAAATGACTGTGTTACGAGTGTGCATTGTGCAGTTTCCACGCACACTCTTAAATTTGACAATTTTTAATATTTTCATTCCAGATTTTCAATATTGCCATTTTTTCACATCTCCTTATGAACAGTACAGCTGTCATTTTTCACATCCTGCCCAAAATGTGTTTTCACACATCTGGTACACAATGGCACAATCGCTGTGGAAAATCAACTTTCAGGACAGATTAACAAAATCACAGTGCCACTGGTCATAAGCAGAGGTCCCAAAATGCCTATGTTGAAAATTTGGTTAAAATAATCCCCTGAATAATTGCGTTATGGGTGTACATTGTGCAGTTTCTATGCACTCTCATGACCACCAATTGTTCATATTTTCACTCCAGATTTTCAACACTGTCATTTTTTACACCTCCTCATGAACAGTACAGCTGTCATTTTTCACATTCTGCCTGAAATGTGGTTTCGCATTTGTGGTGCCAAATGGTGCGGTCACTGTACAAAATCATTTTCGGCTAATGAATTGATAGTGCCACTGTTCATTAGGTGGGGTCTCGAAAAGCCCACGTTGAAAATTTGGAGTGAAAATACAAACAAACACCCGGGGTGTTAGGGTTTCCAACCATAACACCCCACCCTGTAAAGACTGACAGGTGTCAGGGGTGTGACTTGGGATTGTCGGCTGTAATGCTCATGCCACACACCCTGCAGCCAGTGACAGGCATTGAGGTATGCCTTGAACTCTTTGGCCCCAAAGTTCACCTCATTCTCCTATACTGCACCCATCTCAGCATATTTCCTTATGGAATGGGGTGAGCATAAGGCCTGAAGACCCCAAGGCACACCACAACACTTGTCAGCATCTGCAGGGTAGAGTGAGATGAAATGGCATGAGTGTTATGGTCGACGACCAAAAGGGGCACCCCAACACCTGTCAGTCTCTGCAGGTGAGGGTGGAGTTGGCATCAGTTCAATACATCACTGCCATTCCTATTATGCATCTCTCTAACTCCTACACTACCACTGTCAGTGCCAGCAAGACAACATTCTGCATTGTCAAATGCTTGTTTTGATTCGCTATTATGTAGTCATGATTTTTGAATCACAATTATTACAGGATACAGGATGAGCTCAAGCCTTTTCTTGACAGCTTTCAAAAACAAAATACAAAGTCTGACACAGATGAACACATCTCTGATGTGGACACGGACTCATACACTACTAATTTTTCAGTGGTAACAGTTATATCAGGCAGTTCTACTCGTCAACTAGCTTTAACACCGCAAAAGACCTTAATGCCCAAGACAGCTGAGACACACATAACTTTAATTGACTCTTCCATTACAATATCTCAAAGCAGGAAGGTACCTGAGGCAACAATGCTAACTCAAGAAGAAGACTAGAGTATTAAAATGGATGCAGATCTAATTTCAGATACTGGTCGGAAGGCAGGTTCTGCTCCAGCCACGCCTTGATCACTTAGAAGCACGGGGCAGACTTTAAACTATATTGGAAATGAGTAAATACTTTCAGTTTAAACTAAAACATAAAGTGACAGCATATTAAAAACGGATCCCAAGACTGATGCAATTAAAAGAGGTGAATCAACCTTTATTAGAGATCAAAATTTAAACAAAGTGAAAAGTACTAAATTTATTTAGTTTTCATACTGGAATTTTTTGTTGCTCACGGTTCTAGTGAGCATATTTAATAAACAAATAGTAATGTTCCCTAGTAAGCCATATAATTACATGCTAATTGCATTTCCTCAGTCAAAATGTTCATTTTTATTTATTTTTTCTTTTGGATACCCCCTCACTCTAATGGGACTTACGATAGTGCTATAAATAACTTCACAAATTGCCCACTTTGCCACTTCGCATTGAGTTGTCCTGGGGAAATGGCACTTTTTTCAGCCGAAGTCAGGTGAAGTTAAGGCAAAGCTGGAATTTCACAAGCAAATTTGCATAATGTCTCTTAAAAAAGTATCACTTCACCTGCCAAAACCTTCATGAAGTTGGCACTTCGCTCTTTGCAAATGCAGCAATCTTTGCAAATCATTTCACAGAGCAAAGTTTGTTAACTTCCTACACCTCTGTTTATGGTGCTTCTGCAATCCAGTTATATGACTGTGTTATGTATTATTGTAGTTATTATAAATACCATAAATAAACATTATACAAAAATAAAAACAATCATAAACATGTTTAAATATGCACACACATACACACATTAAACTACCCATACATATACTCTAACACATGCATACCCACATACATAAACCCACATATACAGTATAAACCAATGCATACTCAAAAACACAAACCCATATGCATTTACACACAGACACATAGAATTTTAGAACTGTTTGGCAGGAAAGACACAGAGATGAATCTCATTTCCAGGTGTACATTCATGAGCACAGGGAGGTTAAAAACTGCAGGTTGTTGGTTTCAAACCCAGGTCTATGGGGTCTTCAAGTTCACAGTTTGGTGCTCTGACCTCTAGGTTATAATGTCTCTATATATGCATACATACATGCACTTATAAACCCACATATGCATATATACACAAGCATAAACACACATAAGCCAGCACGTACATTTAGAGATGTAATCACAGGCGTACACACACTAGCATAAACCCATATACATACACATACAAACATGTATACACAGACATGAAATCATATATATACACACTGCATAAACCCACAAACACATGCATGCACCCACACACATACATATATAAACACACACACACATATGCACACACAGACGTAGTCACACATGCATAAACCCATGCACACACATGCGTACACAGACAAAAATCATGTGCAAAAAACACATGTATTAACCCACCCTCACATATGCATAAACCCACATGCAATACATATGGGGGGTGGAGTGGTGGTGTTTCTGGAAGCAGTCTGGGAGGTGAGGGATGCCGGATTTTAGGACTCTCAGCTGAGGGTGGAGGTGTGACAGCTGAGGCAGGTGAAAGGTGCATTGGTGGTGGAGATCATAGGATGGTGAAGGGAGTGAATTCCTAAAGTGGTAGCACTAGTCCAAATATTAGCAGCCTCAGGCATGGAGAATCACTGCAAACTTCCAAAAGGAGTCGGGCTTACTAAATAAAGCAACCTCCAAGGCTTGGAGAAAATTTAAAACATTTTTTATTAAAATATGCAGCAGAGGTAACCTCCTGCCACCACCAATGTTTCACACCAACTGCTAGTGCTTTATCAAGGTGTACTACAGTGCTAACTTACAACCCTTATAAAAATCAGTCATTAAAGAGACAAGCTCTATTCTGATTGGCTGCTGAGTAATGATGTCAGAGAGGGTGCCTGACTATATAACCAAAAAGAAAGGTAGGTGAGCTGGCCCAGTGGCACTGAGGGCTGAGGCACTGGACACCTTACCTCATGCTATGCTGGCAACCTGGGTTTGGGAGCAGACTGGGGTCGTCATGATGCCGGCATGGGGGGGAGGGTCGAAGCAGGATTGAGCAAGTTGGAAGGCAGCTCTCCTCTACTGGGGGTGGTCGCCCCCCCAGTCCTGCTGCCACCGGGTGGAGGTCCAGTGGTTAGTGCAGCTGGTGGAGGTGATATGAAGGGAGGGCACCTTGAGACGTGGCGTGCAGATGCCTCCACATGCATGCGCATCCAAGGTAGGGGTCTGGGATCGGGAGAAAAAGACAAAAAAATACCATAAAAATCTATATGAAAAAAAGGAAGGAAGGGAAAGGAAGGATGGGTCAATTGGGAGAGGGGGGTTGAAAGAAAAAAGGGGGAAATACTAATGATAAAACTATAAATACAAGGAAACAATGAAAGAAAATGGAAAGGGCATTAAAGTACAATGGTATAGAGACAGCATATAGAAGTTATTTACAACATATGTACATTATTTACAGTGTGACCCATATAACATTTATTTATTTAAAAATGGTCCCAAATGAAAACTTTCATTTAATCCAAAACCAGTCCAAGCCTTAAATTTAAATTGTCAAAAGGATTCTCTCTGCAGCAGAAGATTTTCAAGATCTCCACCCTTTGAACCCAAATCACTTTTTACATCCCATAAAATCTAAATTTATGATTCCCTGAACACTCAAGACACATGGACAGCTAGCAAATTTTCCTGATCATTATTATTTATGCATCTTGTATGCTTACCAATTCTTTGTTTAAACTTTTGTTGCGTTTTCAGCACATAAAACTTTTTACATCTACAAGTGGCTAAATAAATTACAACTGAAGTATTGCAATCAACCAGATCTCTGGTTTTAAAAGTTCTGCCCATATTTGCCACTGAGAATTCACCACCCATGTTCAAAACTTCATAGAATTTACACTTCATGCATTTAAAAGTGTCCTTTGGCACTTGATTACTTACTGTATTTTTCGGTAATCCTATCACCTACTGTTTTTCCTCTTCTAAAAAACATTCTTGGCTCATGTTCAGTCACTTGTTGCAGACATGATTCTGTATTTAAAATGTGTCAATTATCATGTAGAATTTTTTTAACAAAGGAAAGGATGGTGCAACACCTAGAATCCACAGGAGCACAGGATCCAAGACAGCATGGGTTTACAACAGGAAGGTCCTGTCAAACTAATCTCATAGATTTCTTTGACTGGTTAACCAGAGTGGTGGACCAAGGGGGTACAGTTGATGTTGCCTACCTTGACTTCAGCAAAGCTTTTGATACTGTTCAACATAGAAGATTGGTTAATAAGTTGGGTAGGCTCGGGGTGGGTCAGAAGTTGGTCAACTGGGTGGCAAACTGGTTGGCGGGCAGAAAACAGAGCATGGTGGTAAATGGTATACAGTCAGAAGAGACACAAGTCACAAGAGGGGTACCTCAGGGATCAGTCCTGGGTCCAGTCCTCTTCAATATCTTCATCAGTGACATTGCAGATGGTCTAGAGAGTAAGGTTTGTCTGTTTGCAGATGACACCAAGATCTGCAACAGAGTAGATGATCCAGATGGGGTGTTCAGAATGAGAAGAGATCTGGATAAACTGGCAAAATGATCAGAAGAGTGGCAACTGGGATTTAATGCAAAGAAGTGCAAGATCATGCATATAGGGGAAGAGAAACCCTGAAGCTACCTATAGGTTGGGAGGGGAGTTGCTGTCAAACACATGGGAAGAAAGGGACTTGGGCATCGTCATCACAGATGACCTGAAATCATCCAAGCAGACCACTAAAGCAGTAGGTAAGGCTAGGGGGATGTTGGGGTGTATTAATAAGGGTATCTCTATTCATAAGAGGAAGGTAATAATCCCTCTTTACAAGACACTGGTTAGGCCCCATCTGAAGTACTGTGTGCAATACTGGGAGGCCGCACCTTCACAAGGACATTAACAAAATGGAGGTAGTCCAGAGAAGGGCAACCAAAATGGTGCAGGGACTGCATCAGAAAACATATGAGGACAGATTAATGGAGCTTAATATGTATACCCTAGAGCAAAGGAGGGAGAGAGGTGATACGATCGAAACATTCAAACACCTTAAGGGCATTAACAAGGTGAAAGAGTCTAACATGTTTCAGTATAAGAAAAATAGCAGTACAAGAGGACACAGCATGAGATTAGAGGGAGACCGATTAAGGGGTAATGTGAGGAAGTTCTTTTTCACAGAAAGGGTGGTGGATGCATGGGACAGCCTACCTCAGGAAATGGTGGATATGAATACAGTGCAGGGCTTCAAACGGGCATGGGATAGGCATAAGGGAGCAATACAGATGAGTATGAATAGATAGGCCATTGACAGAGTACAGGCCTATGGCACATTCATAAGGCAGAAAAAGAAATGGGCAGACTGGATGGGCCTTGCGATACCTATCTGCCATCAACTTCTATGTTGTTTATGTTTCTGTGTGTGCTTGTGTGCTGTAATTTGTTATAAAAGTAATGGTGTCATTTACATCTTCAGTGTCTGAAGCTTTGTCTCTCGGCTGGAACAACTCTGTTCTGTCCATGTTTGCTACTGTGTGACCTGCCCAATCAATGCAATCACTATTGTAGCCCTGATTCAAAAAACACTTTTTCAGGGTATCAACACCCTCCTCGTAGCTAGATGTATCAGTACAATTCCTTTTAAGCTGTTTAAATTGGACTTTAGGGATATTCTCCACAATGTGTTGTTGGTTGTTGCTTATAAAATGAAACCGGCAATGTTTGCCTGTACTTTTTCTAAAAAGGTTTAGTGGAAGTATCACCCTGATCATCCTTGTAAATATTTACATCAAGAGAGTTGCCAGTGTTTCTATCCCTTCAAATTCATATTACTATTCTCTAAATACTGTACAAATTGAATTAATTCTCCTTCGGTACCAGACCATATTAAAAACAAATCATCAATGAATCACCGTCCTGAACAGCTTGACATGTTTTAAACAAGCATTTGTCAATGCCGAACGTTCATTTGCAGGTATTTGCAGTGGTGTTTGGCACGTATGGTGCTTTACCCTAATGCCCTGTGCGATTGCTGGTATTTGCACAATAAATTTTCAGCATGACCTTTTTGTTGCCCCCATTGTGCGCTACATAGGTGGAAACACGTTTTGGGCAGGATGTGAAAAATGACAGCTGTACTGCTCATAAGGAAGTGTGGTAAAATGGCAATGTTGAAAATCTGGAGGGAAATATTGAAAATTGCAAAACCACGAAATGTATGCGGAACTGTGCAATGCACCGTGAAACAGTCATTGTTAGAATTTTTTCATCAAATTTTCAACATTGCCATTTTAAAACCTCTGCTAATGAACAGTGTCACTGTGATTGTCTTACTGTGTCCCATACATTGATTTTGCACACTGACTGCGCCATTGTGCACTACATGGGCGGAAACACGTTTTGGGCAGGATGTGAAAAATGACAGCTGTACTGCTCATAAGGAGGTGTGGTAAAATGGCAATGTTGAAAATCTGGAGTGAAAATATTGAAAATTTGCAAACTTACGAGCATACGTAGGAACTGCACAACGCACGCTCGTAAAACAGTTATTTTAGGAATTTGTTCACCAAATTTTCAACATAGCCATTTTAAGATCTCTGCTCATGAACAGTGACACTGTGATTTTCTTAATGTGTCCCATACACTGAGTTCGCACAACGACTGTGCCATTGTAGCGCTTACATGGCGTTAACACGCTTGGGCAAGATGAAAATTACAGCTGCACTGCTCATAAGGAGGTGTGGTAAAATGGCAATGTTGAAAATGTGGAGTGAAAATATTGAAAATTTGCAAACTTACGAGCGTGCATAAGAACTGCGCAATGAACACTCGTAAAAGAGTCATTTTTAGGAAGTTTGTCACCAAATTTTCAACACAGCCATTTTAAGACCTCTGCTCATGAACAGTATCACTGTGATTTTCTTAATGTGTCCCACACATTGAGTTCGCACACCAACTGCGCCATTGTGCACTACATGGGCAGAAACACATTTTGGGCAGGATGTGAAAAATGACAGCTGTACTGCTCATGAGGAGGTGTGGTAAAATGGCAATGTTGAAAATCTGGAGTGAAAATATTGAAAATTCGCAAACTTACGAGCGTGCGTAGGAACTGCGCAACGCACACTCATAAAACAGTCATTTGTAGGAATTTTTTCACCAAATTTTCAACACAGCCATTTTAAGACCTCTGCTCATGATCAGTGTCACTGTGATTTTCTTAATGTGTCCCATACATTGATTTCACACACCGACTGCACCATTGTGCGCTACATGGGCCCAAACACGTTTTGGGCAGGATGTGAAAAATGACAGCTGAACTGCTCATAAGGAGGTGTGGTAAAATGGCAATGTTGAAAATCTGGAGTGAAAATGTTGGAAGTCGCAAACTTAAGGCGTGCATAAGACTGTAACGCAACGAACGTCGAAAACAGTTATTTGTAGGAATTTTTTCAGCAAATTTTCAACATAGCCATTTTAAGATCTCTGCTCATGAACAGTGACACTGTGATTTTCTTAATGTGTCCCATACACTGAGTTCGCACACCGACTGTGCCATTGTGCTCTACATGGGCGGAAATACGTTTTGGGCAAGATGTGAAAAATGACAGCTGCACTGCTCATAAGGAGGTGTGATAAAATGGCAATGTTGAAAATGTGGAGTGAAAATTGAAAATTGCCAAACTTACGTGCGTGCATAGGAGCTGCCTAATGAACACTCGTAAAACAGTCATTTTTAGGAATTTTTTCACTTCCTTAACACAGCCATTTTAAGACCTCTGCTCATGATCAGTGTCACTGTGATTTTCTTAATGTGTCCCATACACTGAGTTCACACACCGATTGCGCCATTGTGCGCTACATGGGCGGAAACACATTTTGGGCAGGATGTGAAAAATGACAGCTCAAGAGCAGGTGTGGTAAAATTGCAATGTTGAAAATCTGGAGGAAAATATTGAAAATTAAAAGTATGAGTGCATGAGGAACTGCGTAACGCACGCTCAGAAACAGTCATTTTAGGAATTGTTTCGCCAAATTTTTAACATAGCCATTTTAAGACCTCTGCTCATAAAACAGTGTCACTGTGATTTTCTTAATGCGTCCCCATACATTGATTTCAAGACAATCGACTGCGCCATTGTGCGCTACATGGGTGGAAACATGTTTTGGGCAGGATGTGAAAAATGACAGCTGTACTGCTCAGTAAGAAGGTGTGGTAAAATGGCAATGTTGAACATCTGGAGTGAAAAATATTGAAAATTAGCAAACTTACAAAGCTTCCGCGTAGGAACTGCACAACACACGCACAGAACAGTCATTTTGGAATTTTTGCACAATTTTCAACATGGGGTTTTGGGACCCTTCTCATGAATGATGTCACTGTCATGGTGTTATTCAGGCCCGATGTCGGGTGACACAGTGATCGCGAAATCACCTTCTCGGTCCTAATAACGCCCATCACAGTGACATCATTCATGAGAAGGGGTCTCAAACCTATGTTGAAAATTTGGCAAAATCTAAAATGCTTGAGATGCAATAAAGTTAAAAACCCCAGTCTAGCCCATTATACAGCTTACCGGCATTTCCTCAGTTCATGGTCAGCTTTGGAAGAGGCGGACATGTTCCGGGTCCACCAAGATCACGCGCGAGCTCCAGAGGCAAGTAAGGGGATGGGGTGGGGAGGCTGGGTGCGAGTGGGTGGGTGCAGGTTGTGGGAGGGGACTGGGAGAGCGCGTGGGACCGTTTTCGCTTACAGGTGAAAAAAAAAAAGACTACGTGGGACATTTGCCATGCTGAGGTGGGCTCCCAGCGTGGCAGAAGGATGGCTGGGGCCGAGGAGCCAATGGGGATTGGGGCACCTGGCCGCAAACAACGGATGTTTGCCACGCTTGGGTGGTCTCCCAGCGTGGCACCAAAGCTTTGGGGGGCGGCGACGCTGGGGGGCGACGGACGTGGTGCTCTGTGGGACAGCGGTGGTTTTCTTTGAAGCAAAGACTACCACTGTCATACACCACTCCTGCACCATTGGTGCAGGATCGCCACGCCTGCTCAACTGAGCAGTGGATTGCAGGAGAGGCACACCCAAAGTGTGCTGCCCCAAAACGCTGCTCTCGCGAGCGCGCCGCAGTTTAACGAAAAGGATGATGATTCTCTGTCAAATTACTTCTCACTCTGCATTCCAAGATTTTGGGTCCAAGGGGTGGAGATCTTGATCATCTTCTACTGCAAAGAGAAGCTTTTTGGCATTTTACATTGACGGCTTGGACTGGTTTTGGATTAAATGAAAGTTTTCAGTTGGGACCATTTTTAAATAAATGAATGTTATATGGGTCACATTGTAAATAATGTATATATGTTCAAAATAACTTCTATATACTATCTCTATGTAATTATGCAATTGCACTTTAATTCCTTCCCCTTTTCTCCCACTGTTTCCTTGTATTTATAGTTTTATTATTAGTATTCCCCCTTTTTTTCTTTCAAACCTCCCCCTCCCCAATTGTCCCATACTTCCTTTCCCTTCCTTCCTTGTTTGGTTTTATAGTCGGGCACCCTGTCTGACATCATTACTCAGCAGCCAATCAGAATAGAGCTTGTCTCTTTAATGGCTGAGTTTAAATAAGGGTTGTAAATTTGCACTGTAATATGCCTTGATAAAGCACTATCAATTGGTGTGAAACATTGGTGGTGGCAGGAGATCACCTCTGCTGCATACTTTAATAAAAAAATGTTTTACATTTTCTCCAAGCCTTGGAGGTTGCTTTATTTAGTGATCCGGCTCTTTTTGGAAGTTTGGTGAAGGGAGCGACAGGGAGGACATAGGGCTCAGAGGCTGGTAAGGAGGGGAGAGTGGAATGGATCCAAAGTGGGGAGGGGACCAAGTGGGGAGGAAAGAATGGGGATTAGGTAGGTACCCTCGCCCCCCCTCCTCCAGTGGGAGAAAAGGTCAAGGGAGGGATAGAAAACAGTAGGGGAAAAGGTAGGGAGATGGAGCGCCAGTAGGAGAAATCTCAGCACACCGATGTGAACAGACCTCCCACTGGATGGGGGTGGAGGGAAGAACTTGGTGGAAGGAAAGGCAGAAAGATAGGGAAAATTGAGGTAGTGGGGGGTGTCAGGGAAAGTAGGGAGGAGGAAGGAGGGAGGAAGGGTTCAGGCAAGAGGGGGCGGGTGGGTGGAGCAGGAAACGGAGTGGTGAGCAAGGGAGAACAAGGGGACAGGCCGGGGGGGCAGAAGGGAAGGTTAGGGGACAGGCCTGGGGAACAGAAGAAAATGATAGGGTTGTGACAGAGGGGAGAAAGAATCAGGAGGAGGGGATGGTGATGGGGATAGCTTGTGTAGCAGGACAGGGACCACAAAAGGAACAGGATAGAAGGGAGGAAGCAGGTGGAAGTGGGCAGTAGTACAGACAGAGAGGAGGGAGGGCCCAGCACAGAGGGAGAGGGATGGTGATTTTTGAGGATTCAATAATGAAAAGGATTATATGGGGGGAAGAGTCAAGAGCAAAGCACAAGAAGGTAGAGTGTATGTCAGGGATGATGGCAGAGAGAATGGGATCTCTAGTAGCACAGTACATGGATTGGGGGTGAGGGAAACCTCACAGTATAGTGTGCCTAGGTATGAATGACCTTGCAGAATGTGAGGTGGGGGTGGTATAAGAGAGGTTCAGGGAGGTGGGGAGAATTTCTAGTGAGACAGGGAGATCAGTAGCATTTTCAGAGGTGTTTCTAGTCCTAAGGGCTAGTATGGCAAGGAAGGTAAAAAGTCAGGAATTTAATGGATGGCTTAGAAGTTGGCGTGAGGCAGAAGGGTATGAATTCATTAATGGCTTAGGAGTGACCTAGAATAACAAAGACCTGTAGGCACCAGACAGATTACATGTAAGTAAGAAGGGCACAAGGGTCCTAAAGGGTAAGCTAGAGGAATTCATGTAACCTCAATTTAAACTGATGTGGGGGGCTTTAGCAGGGTGCATAGTACCCTTAGTCACCTGGTTGAGGAGGTCGGTAGGCTTCCACCCAAACAAGGACAGCACAAGGAGGAGCTAGACAAAAGGAATGGAGGAAGAAAGGAGGGACCAGGGATGAGTGGGGTGGAAGGGGGCAAGTCAGGAGTAAGGGGGGGGTCCAAAGTCGCGGTAGAGGGTGGTGTCTCTGAACACCAGTAGTTTGGGAGACAAGATGGTGGAATTGCAGTCACTGATGGCCAGGGGAGAGGGGGACATAGTAGCCATCACAGAGATGTAGGCTACACAGCACCTTGACTGGGACCTCTCAGTTCCCGGATATAAAATGTATAGAAAACATAGGAGAACGGGAAGAGGGGGAAGTGGCTCTGTGTGTTAAGCGGCGATAACTTGTACCAGAGAGGAAGAAGCAGAAGATAAAACTGAAGCATTGTGGGTACAAGCACAGTCCACTAAGGGGAGGAAACTTATGGTGGGGGTGGTCCACAGGCCACCTTCCCGAGATGAGGAGTTGGACAGGGTACTGGGGTCCCAAGTCATAGAAATGTCCAGCAAGGGGGAGGTAGTAATAATAGGGGGATTTTTATCAACCGCAAGTGGACTGGAAAATCCCTGGTACCATTTGCACGAGGGAGCCAATATTGTTGGATGCATTCCAGGGTACTTTCCTGATGCAAGGTGTAATGGAGCTCACTAGGGAGACAGCTGTACTGGACCTAGCTCTATCCAACTGTGTACATCTTCAGGATGTGAAGGTGGAAGTGCCACTCGCAGGTTGTGACCGCCACATGGTATAGTTCCACCTAGAAATGGGCAGAGGAATGATCAGGAGCAAGATAAGGGTTTTGAAATATAGGAAGGTGGTCTTTGATAGGATGAGAGAAGTTCTAGTAGAACACCTTATTGGGATCATAATGGGGATGGATGTGAAACAGAAATGACCCATAATAAAGAAGGGACTGATGGAGGCCACTAGTGAGTGTGCCTAAATCAAAAGTCAGTCTGACTTTTGATTTGTCTGAAGCAGAGAACCTTGCAACACTGCAAAGAACAAACTGTAACTTCATTTAGGAGCTGGAAACTTGGTAAGGCATAATATTGTAAAACAGGGGAGCTAAGCTTTCTACAAAGAGTTTCATTTTTTTTTCTCCTTATTGGCATTAAGCAGAGAATTGCAGGATTCCATTAAAAGTGTAGTAATTTTATAACCAGAGGGAGTGAGATACAACTGAATTTGCTTGATTGTTGGGGTTGAGACCTAGGATTTAGAGGGATATTTTTGCAACATTTTAAAAGTGTCCTGCTGGCTGAGTAGTTAAGTTTATATCCCTGGTTTCACTGAAAGATTTTGTGTATTGGAATCAGACAGCAGCCTGCCTACATTGAAAGGCCTGCTTACATCACAGGTGTCACTAGTCAATCAGTTGGCTCTGGGTGGGGTTCATCACTGCTGTTTTAGGCATCCTTCACAGTTAGAAGCCAGTCAGTCTGACTTTTGATTTGTCTGAAGCAGAGAACCTTGCAACACTGCAAAGAACAACTGTAACTTCATTTAGGAGCTGGAAACTTGGTAAGGCATAATATTGTAAAACAGGGAGCTACGCTTCTACAAAGAGTTTCATCTTTTTTCTCCTTATTGGCATTAAGCAGAGAATTGCAGGATTCCATTAAAAGTGTAGTAATGTTATAACCAGAGGGAGTGAGATACAACTGAATTTGCTTGATTGTTGGGGTTGAGACCTAGGATTTAGAGGGATATTTTTGCAACATTTTAAAAGTGTCCTGCTGGCTGAGTAGTTAAGTTTATATCCCTGGTTTCACTGAAAGATTTTGTGTATTGGAATCAGACAGCAACCTGCCTACATAGAAAGGCCTGCTTACATCACAGGTGTCACTAGTCAATCAGTTGGCTTAATTCTTAAGATTTTCAGTGCAGGAAGAGTGTAAAGCACAGCTGACTTATTTTGGGGCTGACCGCTTTCGGAGCACAAACCACCAGGCTGTTTTGGGGAGGGAGAGGGTTATCTGTGTCTGAGTTGGATGTCTGGATTTTTCTCTGTTTGATTAGCAGGGTATTTTCTCTGTCAAATTGTTGTGTAGGGCATCTTGCTGACAGGAAGGCACTCATCGCAGTGCTGGGTCAGAGCTTTTAGCTGATTGTTTTGCGAGGGCACCCTTCCCACCCCTCCTCCGGAAATAGTTCCTTTATACCTGGGGTTCTGACATCATTTCCTCAAGAGTGCAAGGTGCATATCACTGTCATATCCTCTCTAGCACACTGCACTGACAATATAAGCATACACATTGTATAATATATATATTTCTATATAACAAACCAATCACACACACACACACACACACACAAAGAAAAAAGTAGATAAACATGTGGGGAGTAGTACAATCTAATGGCTGTGGGGCAGCAGTCTTCCAGGAGTCTTTCTGGAGGCTGAGATGCTGCCTATTTGCAGACAACTCTCTGCCCTGAGGAGGAAGTTGCCCATCTTCAGGCCATGCTGGACAGTAGTAAGGAACCTTCCCCAGGCCACACTGGACGGTAAGAAGGAACCTCCCAATCCAGGAGCACCAGAGCCACTACCACTACCTCAGAGGTTGCGAAGAAAACACAGCAGTTGGACCACAGTGGGCTCAGAAAGGTGAGGATGGTGGAACAGAGGCACACCCAGTCAGTTGTTCCACCCACAACCCATACACCATTCTGGTAGCATAGCTCCCCTATGGATGCACCCACAGAGGAGACTAAGGAGGCTGAGGACACTGTCACAAGGAGGCCCACAGGAAGGAGAGACAGAGGACACCACAAGGAAAGGAAGCAGCCCTGGTGGGGACTCAATTATTAGGGATAGAACTGGGGAGCAGGGAAAACTGAAGTAAGGTCTGCCTGGTGCCATGGCTTGGAGGGACAGGAAGCGCATCCTCAGGATCACGGAACAGCTGCACGGAGTCTGAGCTGGACGTCATTGTCCACCTAGGGACAAATGACTTGGCTCATCATGAGATTAGAGCAGTCAAAAGGACTTTGTAGAATTGGGAGGGGCCTAAGACAAGTAGCACACAGTATCCTTCTCAGAGGTGCTGCCTGTCAATGGCATGAGTGAGGCGAGGTACTTTGCACCATGCAGTTTAATGAATGGTTGAAAAAATGGTGTGGAGCACAGGGGTTTGGCTTCATGGGGACTGGGGTTCCACCTGGAGGGACACCAGCCCATACTGGCAGGATGGTCTGCATCTGTCCAGGAAGGGAACAAGTCTTTTGAGCAATCGGTTTAAATGCTTCATTGGCAAGCTTTTAAACTAATCAAGGGGGAGGCACTGATAAGCAGCAGGAAAATCCCGGCCTCCCCCTACAAAACAGGGTACTAAATGAGAAATAGACCAAGGTAGAAAGGTCAGTGGGGGATGCTGCAACAGAAGGTAAAGCCATCAAAAAATGGAGAGCAATGAGTACCAATGCCCGTAGTCTGAGTAACAAGCTTCCTGAATTAGTGGCCTTGATGGAGGAGGAACATCTGGATATTGTGGCAGTCACAGAAACATGGTACACAAAAACCATGACTGGATGTAAACATACCAAGATACACTATCTACAGGAGGGACAGGGAGGGTAAAGAGGAGGAGGAGTAGCTCTTACATAAGGGAAGGAATCAAAGCAACAGAACAAAAGGGTAAGCAGGGAGGAGAAGAAGCACTGTGGGTAAATTTGGAGACCCGACAATGGCACCACAATCCGCACAGGGGTTAGATACAGACCTTCTCAGGGGAGGAAATGGACAAGGAAATGATAGAAAGTATACTTAGAATGGCAGAAAAAGGGAGATATTGCTGATGGTGATCTGAATATGCCAGATGTTAACTGGAGTGCAGTTGCAGCAGCCACTTCTAAGAGTGGGGTTATTCTAGATGCCCTGGGGGGCATGCCCTTAGACAACTAGTATTGGAGCCGACTTTGAGAGGAGCAATCTTAGACCTGGTTCTCTCAAATGGAGATGAGAGAGGATCACAGATGTAGAAGTGGTAGCCATCTGGGAACTAGCGACCATCGAACAGTATGGTTCACAATAAACACAGCAATAGAGTCAAGCCACACAAGAACAAAGGTACTGGATTTTAGGAGGGCTGACTTTGTCAAAATGGGTGAGTGCCTAGGAATGCACTAGCAAATGGGCAGGAAGGAGGGTGAAGAACAATGGGAATAATAAAACTGCCATCACAGAGGTATCAAGCCTTTGTGTAAAGCAATAACAAAATGAAACGAGGTAAGAAACCACTATGGTTCTCAAAGGAAGTGGCAGTGAAGGTTCAAGAGAAGAAGAAAGCATTCAGGAAGTACAAGGAATCACAGAAGGAACAGGACAGAGAACTGTATCAGTTAAAGCAAAAGGAAGCTGGGAAGGCAGTCAGAACAGCAAAGGCCCAAACCGAGGAAAAGATAGCCAACTCAGTTAAGAAGGGGGATAAAACCTTTTATAGGTACATCAGGGAGTGAAGGAAGACCAAGGGAGGAGAGGAGGCTTAATAAAGGGAGGGAGGGAGGGTGGGCAGAGGGTGACTGTGAAAAGGCAGAGATACTAAACAAATATTTTGCTCAGTATTTACAAAGGAAGAGGGAGGTACCTAAAACAAACAGTAGAAACACTCTGGATACAGAAGTTGATACCAGCCCATTTACAGAAGAAAGGGTTCTGAAAGAACTCTTAAAATTGAAAGGTGGACAAAGCAATGGGGCCTGATGGGATTCATCCCAGAATTCTAAAAGAACTAAGGTAGAACTAGTGACACCACTGACTACCCTCTTAACAAATCATGGGAGGATGGGGTGGTACCCGAGGACTGGAGGGTGGCAGATGTGATTTCCCCTTCACAAAAGTGGGAGCAAGGCAGAAGCAGGAAACTACAGACCTGTTAGTTTAACCTCAGTGGTAGGGAAAATGATGGAATCACTTCTGAAGGAATGAATTGTTAAATATCTAGAGGTCAGAGGGGCACAGGACCCAAGGCAGCATGGATTCACAGCGGGAAGGTCATGCCAGACAAATCTGACAGATTTCTTTGACTGGGTGACCAAAGTAGTTGATCAGGGAGGGGCTGTGGACATGGCCTACCTAGACTTTAGCAAGGCATTTGACACAGTCCCACACTAAAGATTAATATACAAGTTAGCCAGCCTGGGAGTGGGTCCCAAGATGACAGCCTGGGTAAAGAATTGGCTGGAGAATAGGACAGAGAGAGTAATAGTAAATGGAGTCCACTCTGAAAAAAGGGGGGTTAGTAGTGGGCTACCGCAGGGTTCAGTATTAGGACCAGTCCTCTTCAATGTCATTATAAGTGACATTGCAGAGGGACTGGAAGGAAAAGTATGTCTCTTTGCAGATGACACAAAGATCTGCAACAGAGTTGATGCACAAGGTGGAGTGGAAAGGATGAGAAGGGACTTGGCAAGGTTAGAGGAATGGTCAAACATATGGCAGCTTAGATTCAATGCTAAGAAGTGCAAGGTAATGCACCTGGGAAACAAAAACCCAGGGGAAGAGTACACAATGGGGGGTGAGATACTAACAACAACAAAAATGGAAAGGGACCTGGGGGTAGTCATATCAGATGACCTAAAGGTGGGCAAGCAATGTGAGAGGGCAGCAAGGAGGCTGGGGGATACTGGGATGCATGGAGAGGCATCACCAGTAGAAAACAGGAAGTTATTATCCCTCTGTACAGACAGCTAGTGAGACCCCATCTGGAGTACTGCAGTTCTGGAGACCCAATATCCGCAAAGACATAGACAGGATGGAAGCTGTCCAGAGGAGGGCAACTAAAATGGTGCAGGGTCTGCACCGGAAGACATATGAAGAGAGACTTAAGGAGCTTAATATGTATAGCCTCGAGGAAAGGAGGAGAGGGGACATGATAGAAACTTTCAAGTACCTCAAGGGAATCAACAAAGTCCAAGAGGGTAGCATCTTTCAAAAAAAGAGGTGTGCAAGAACAAGGGGGCACAATTTGAAGATAGAAGGGGCGGCTCAGAGGTAATTAATGAAGTATTTTTCACAGAGGGTGGTGGATGTATGGAACGGCCTTCAGAGGAGGTTGTGGAGTCACAAACAGTGGTGGAATTCAAGCATGCATGGGACAGTCATAAGGCAATTCTAGGGGTTGGGGGTAGGAAGAAGTAGGCTACTGGTTAACTAGGATCTGCAGCTTATCCATCAGGTAGGGAAATGGGCAGACTGGGTGGGCCAAGCGGTCCTTATCTGCCGTCAAATTCTATGTTTCTATGTTCTATGTAAGAAACTGAAGCCCAGCTGGTTCAGCAAGGTTGTGGCAAAAGTGGTACGGGACAAGACGGTAGCCGTCCAGAAGTACAAACATAAACATAAGGAGGAGGATAGGGAGGATTACTCAGCTAAATCAAGGAAGGCCAGCAAAGTAGTTAGAGTGGCAAAGGCTACAAGGGAAGTACAGCTAGCGCAGAAGGTTAAAGCAGGTGAGAAGGCCTTTTTCCAATACATAAGGGAGAAGAGAAACATAAAGGATGAGATTGTCAGATTAAAAAAGGAGGTGGTTAGGCAGAGGGTAGTGAAGAGAAAGTGGAGGTACTTAATAGTACTTCTGTTCAATCTTCACTAGGAAAAAGAATGGACCAGTTCCACAAGGGAGCAGGGGGATGGGTACTGGGAGGAGGAAAGCCACAGATGGTATAATACAAGCTGACAGGGTACTTAAGGGCCTAAGAGCTTTAAAGGTGGACAGATCATCAGGGCTGAGCCGGCCCAGTGGCACTGAGGGTTGAGGCGCTGGAGACCATACCTCATGCCACGCCGGTGACCCAGATTCAGGAGTGGACTCGGGCCATCGAGGGTCAACAGGAGAGGAAAGGATTGAGCATCCAGAGGACTGCTCTCCTTTCTTGGGAGGAAGGGGGTCATTGATCCCGGCACTTGACAACTCCCAATGGAGACTGGGGTGCAGCAGTCGTCGGGATCTCTAGCTGGGGGATTGGCTGTGAGCACACTCCTGTGAGCGTGCGTGGGAGCATGCACACTCCTGCTGGTGTGCATTGCATGGCCGAGCCAACAGTGAGGGACAGAAAAGTGGAAAAAAACCTGGAAGCCTGATAGGCGAAGGTGGGTCCAGTGGACGGCCCCCATGCACAATGCCGGGTCCTTCCGGATGAGTCCTGGTTCTCCCTCCGCTCCCTGGTTGCTCTACTAGATTTCAGATAGACCTCCAAGTAGGAGTCGGCAGTCCCGCCTTGGGGGGCTCAGATCTGGGGGGTTGGATGGTCAATAGAAGCTGGAGAGGAGACAGGCCCAAATCAGGAGCACGGCTGGGGACTTCAGGTGTGCGGGAACAGGCCGGACCGAGAGAACTCACTGGAGAGGGATCAGGTAACCAGTGAGGAGGGGCATAAAAAAAGTTGAAAAAAATATCCCCAGGGCCAGATGGTGTGCACCCAAGATCCTAAGAGAGCTGGCAGAGGTTCTGGCAGATCTCCAACAGACCTGTTTAACACCTCTCTGGAGTCAGGGAACGTGCCTTAGGACTGAAGAACTGCACATGTAGTGGCTCTCCATAAAATTGGCTGAGGGATGAACCAGAGAGCTACAAGCTGGTCAGCCTGACATCAATAGCAGGCAAGCTGATGGCGACCATCCTGAAAAAGAGATAGGCAAGCTTTCTGGAGGAAAATGGGCTCCAGGACATGAGGCAGCATAGGTTGTGTTAGGGAGGTCCTGCCAGTCTAACCTAACTGACCTCTTCAACTGGGTCATCAGGACAGTGAACAAGGGCCAAGTGGTTGATGTCCTGTATCCGAACTTTAGCAAGACCTTCGACTCTATACCTCATAGATAGGCTAGGCAGTTTTCAATTTTTTTTTTTAACCAAAATCAACTGATAAAATTGACGTTTATTCACTGAGTTTTTTTCTATAAATATCGATCGTTATTGTGGCAATCAAAAAATTTGATAAAAAACAACTTGTAAATAGGCATTTATCGATGATATTTAAATGCAATATATTAATTTATCAATACAGTGACACGTAGACTTCGACAGAGACACTCATACACATCACAAATCCATAAATCTGTGTGAAGCACATAAAACATGCGAGTACCATACTTTGATACATCCGTAGAAAGCTGTGACTTAACAAAAGGATCAAAAATCCTACAATTGTCAAACAAGGAGCCTGCACCGTAAAGGCCTTCAGGGACATTGCGTGTCAGTGTTGCGCTTAGCTTTGAATTAGAATTTTTTGAGAAAGAATGCATTGCTGCAGACAGGGACTGTCTTTTAGAACCCATTAACTTTAAATCAACCTCTTCTAATGATGTTTTTACATCACTTGCCACGTTTAGATCAAAGTTCAGGAGTCTGATAATTTTGTGTATCAGAGGTGCTTTTGATTCCATTTGGACATGTATCACATAGATTTTACCCAAGAAGCTGCACAAAAATGTAAGCTTACAGTACAGCTCTCTTTGACTCGAATCATCCATGACAAGTCCCTGTAATCTGGATGCTGTTTTAGACTGATGCTTTACCTGCTCATTAATTAAAAAGTCACACACACTATCCCAATGCGCATGAATGAACTGTGCTGCTTCTAACCAAGAAAACCACTGGCAAGGGACAACTCTTGGGGGGACTTTCGTACTGGACAGTGGAACATCATTGTTTGTACACACTTTAAAAAATGCTCTCCTTTGTTTATTTGCACTTTTAAATAGTGCTGGAAAGTGAACCACAATTTCATTAACATCAGTAAATTCTTCGGTTTTAATAGCATGATCGATGGTAACGCGTAATAAACGTGCGATGCACGGTATGTACAGCAAATGGGGATAAATGTCTCTAAGGTATTTTATCAGTCTCTGCATGTACATTGCTGAATCAGTGTTTATCGAAATACAATCAGACCAAGACAGGGCATAATCTCTCATCATGTCATGGAGTAAGTCAGAGATTACACCCGCATTGCACTGCATAACAACTGTAGACTTCAATAGCAGAGAGTTTATGGCTCTATTTTTAGATGAGTAAAAAACTCCCAGAACATTAATCACAGGCAGACCTGCCAACTCAGGGTTTTCACCAACAACGATAGAGAATTGCTCACCAATTAGTTTTGATTTGTGGTACGTGAAGACCTCGGGAATATATTTCTCCTCCAGTTGCCATGTTTTTGGATATGTTCTAGCAGCAGGTGTATAATTTCTAAGAACACACATTAGGTAGCTGGAACCCCTGGCAGCATTCATTGGAATTGCTTCAAAACATAAAGCCCACAGAAGATCATGTGGGAAGTCAGCAGCCTCTTCTTTCTTTTGCTGCATACGGCCCATAAAGGATTCCATTGAGGGTTGCGAAATAATGTGTAACCCCCCCCCCTACAAATGGGAGTTCCTAAAAGCCTTCCCGGAGCTTGCCTAAGTGCTCCCTGCCTAGCTGGCGTTCAGTGAGATGCCGCTTAAATGTGGGCGCTGTGAGTGCTTTCACAGCCTCCATGTACTGTCTGTTTAAGAGCTGTCTGCTTGCAAACCTGATTAGTTGTATGGGGGGGACTGTGTGTTTCCCTGCTCGAGTCCCGCTTGAGCTGCTGACAAATTGCTCCGTTTCTGTGGTTGTTATATGTGCAGAGGGAGCCTAATTGAAAGATGTAACTGTTTGCCAGAAATTATTTAGAGTGTTAGTGAAAATGTAGTTTGTCTAACCTGCCTTTCTTGCAGCTTGAACTCTTTCTGTTTTGCCCCTCCATTTTGGACCTGAACTGCCAAATTGGACCAATCATTGTGGGGGGACCTTTAAAATAGAGTATGCTGTGGTGAATCAGTACTTGGACTCTCATCTGGAGCCTACTATAATAGGGCTGTATGGCAGGTGCCTCTGGGAATCGTAGTTTGGACCTTGGCGCCTTTTTGCACCAACAGAGGGAGCCCTGCTGTGATTGACAGTCGAACCAACCAACTGAACTTGTGTGGATCTAAGGGGAAAGCCCTGTACTGTTGCTGTCAAGCCAGCTGCGAGGTGGCTGTGAAAGAAGGAGCTCTGTGCTGTTGTGGAGTGTAGTTCGTGCGGGAAGTGCATGGGAGGCCCTGAAGTCAGCCTGCAGCCGTTAGTGAGTGAGAGTCAGACTGAATCTGTAGTCAGCGGGGAAAAGGAAGGCTGCTGTTGCAGAACCAGGCTCACCCTGTAGAAGACCGAAGATTTTGCTGAAGTGCGATCGGCCTGTCAGGAACTGAAGCTGCTGTGAGTGCTCCCGGGTTTTGCAATGTTTTCCGATCGGGATTGAGGAGCAGCTGGCCTGGTATAGTAATTTTATTTACATATGAATGTGTTTAGAGCTTGTGGAGGAATCGCAATTCTTACTTCCCCTTGCTGTGAGTTGTGGACAGAAGCTGGAAGCATCATCCAGCTTGATCCGGACTGAATCCGCCTGCAATCAAAGGCAGTTGGGCCCTGTCACCGGGGTCTTGTCTCCCTGCCCTGTTTTTCTGGCAATCCAGAGTGACCATCCTCCATCTGGTTCTTTGCTTGGGGTATTGTGAGTACAAATCAGGGTAGCTCCCTGCGCCTTTTGTTTAATCACAAGTGTGCCATCTGATTGCTTTGTGTTTTCTTTCCACGGACTGAGCCATCTGGCTCCGGATTACAATTGTGTGTTGTGCATTTACTTTCTCCTTACAGGGCACCTCCCATCTGCACCAGCCGGCCAACCCCCCCATCCTGGATGCCCAGAGAGTGTGACATTTGGACCCTAATTGCATGCACAGTACTGTGATTTATTTGTTTCAGCCAAATCAACCTGATTCCCTCTCCTTGTTACCATTCCCTTTAAATAAATTAGATCTGTTGTTGTTGAAATATACCTTGCTTGTGGTGTCAGTACCAACAGAAACTATTGCATTATATCTGTGTGCATTGTATAACCTTGTTTTACAGGAGGTCCTCAGAGATGTGCTGCAGGAATCAGTCCTGAGGGTAAGTGGTAACTGTATGTGTAATAAGTTTGCATATCTGGGGTATTGGAAAAGTCACTGTTGTGTACTGTGTGGGCCACTAGTGGGAATAAAGGGGGGGTCACAGTGTCCCAGAGGGCTGTGCCCAAGCTAGTTTAACCACTACCAACCCTGACCTCTGGGTGGAGGGACCCGTCACTGGACCTATGCCCCTTACACTGTCACTAGCCATACAGGCAGGGGTAGTAGCCCTTGGGATAGCACCACCTAGGGGTTACAAATGTCCTGACTATGCTTAAGTCTCAGGTGAGTCTTGCTGCTAAGATGCTCAGAAATGCGGTTTGCTTGACCCGAAAGCGGACGAATAGTTCCCGGTCAATATGTCATGGACATAATATTGCGGTAAAACCGTCGAATGGTCAAAATATTATTGCTCGTAAAAGTCACGTGTCTCATATAGTCGCGGTCGAAATGTCACCCTGCAGCGGTTCGATTCGGAACCCCTCGCTCTCCCATTAAAATGGTAAAATGTGTTTTGCACAGTGCTTATTTGTCTCTGGGTACCAGCATGTGTGACCAAACTGCAGCTGTTCGATTCGGAATCCCTCGCTCTCCCATTAAAATGGTTATAACTTCAGGGCATTGGTCTGGTCAGCAGGAACTGTGTTTTCTCATTTGGACATGCTGGGAAGGCGGGGGTTTATGTATATTGTATATCTGGATCTTGTGCTTTGTGCATGACGTATTTATTTTGAGCTGGTGTTTTAAAAACGGGCACTAGCTTTAAAAACTTCTAAAATAAGTAAAAACTTTATTAAAACGGTCCAAATAAAAGCTTTATTACAAATCCTTTAAACAACATTTATTTCTAGGACACTTACTATGTCAGAAAGGTATTGTTTAGGTTCACGGCTTGCGAAGTCACCACATATGTTTTTGTAAATTTTGTTCAGCCTCAAGTATTTACTATTCTTTCTCGGTGGATCCTGACCAAGCTCCAGTTGTCTTTGCTGCAGAGAAACAGCGTGCTGTTCTTGTCTCAATTTGCGAGCCAGTCTAGCATGAGTGGGATGTGCAATCGTCACAGTTCTTGCAAATGCTTGGTGCCATGCTTCAAGGGCATTATTACTATGTGGAAGATCATTAACAACACGGTGGTACTGATTCCAGAACAAGACTGGGTACCGTGGCTTTCATCTACTTTTTCTTGTTCTGTATGGTCTTCCAATGTATGTATCCTTGAGATAATCGAGGATTATTTCAAGTTCAGCAAAACTGTCATCATCCTGTAGCATTTCAAAGTATTTTTCTACAAACTGTTGTGGTACAAAAGCCAGCGCAAGTAAGCTCCGAACTTTCAGAGCAAACTCTTCCTCCTTTATGTAACACTGTTGCAAACCAGCACTTTGAATATGGCGCCACAAAGCTTGTCCCAGATGAAAATTGCACCCGCTGAGGTCTGCATTTGGAACAGTCTTCTGTAACACATTAATGGCAGCAAGTTCAAAGTCTAGCATAATACTTAGCGCATTCAGTTTTGCAGACAGTAATACCTCCAAGTGTTTAAAGAACTTAAGGTACACAGCCTCACTACGTCCAGGGAGAAGGGCATACACACATGGACGGTTTACACCATTCACTAATGTGTGCACGGTATACATCTGATCGTCTCCCTGTGGTGCAACACTAAATGTACCGTCGCAAAACCAATGACCATTATGTGATAAACATCTAAGGTCATCATCACTAGCAAAAATCATAATGTCCTCATTTACATGTAAAAAAGGTTCATTGCTAATTGTATTTGCATATTCCTGAATATCGCAGTGCTCATTAGTGCTGCATAGCTGCCTCTGTTTACAAACACCTCTCCTCAAGGTGTCCTGTGATGGAAGAAGGTGCGTGTCGAACATCCACCTCCTGCAATCCTCGATGAACAACATTACGTGTTGGCTCTTCAGTTTCTCTTGCCCCGCGCTTAATGTTTGCTTTTGCTGCATCGACCACAACTTTGCCGTGTATAGGGCATGATTGTGTTCTGTCGGAGATTTGCAACAGCATCACCAACAGTGTGTAGTCTCGCCCTGCAGCTTCGCATCTCACATCTCCAAATTATCTTATTTTCTGATCCATCCTTCTCCTTTGTATACAAGAAATTATCAAGAGCAAGCTTTGGCTTTCCTTTCTGACTTTGAATAAACTCCATTTCCAAAATACCTCAGCAGTGGTTTGAGACCATAAGTAGCATATATACAGGTGAGACTAATGCTCAGATTATATAAATCATTAGATAGCAGGTTCTATCATGAATTTAATTACCAATTACCAATCACGGGCGATCAATTATGCTTCTACTATGGTATGTAATTGAATTTCAGCGATTTGGGGCTTTAACAACAATGCTGGCTCAGGTATGGTGCTAAGATCTCTGCCAGCTGATTATGCAGTCTGAGATAAATGCCATCTAGTCCCAGTGATGAGGGTTTAGCAATAATGCTCGCTCAGGTATGTTGCTATAACTGCGAATGGAAGGAACAGCAGAAACAGTCTGACAAATATAGATTCCCATTCAAAAAGCCATCTATTACAGTACCAGCATGTTTGACCAAATAGCAGCTGTTTGATTAGTAACACCATCTGGGAGACAGCACTGCTGAAATTTAGAGGAAAGGTGGGGGTTTGAAAACAGAGAGGGGGATGAAAAGACAGCACTGACTGAATTGCAGGCACTTGACACATCGGACAATACGTCGCCGATTTAAACCCGTGGCAACATTTGTGCAACGCTTAATCCGGGGACCAAATGATCAGACGACATTTAAACCGCAACCAAATGCCCGCGGTCTTAAAACCGGCAACTAATCGTCCTAGTGCCGCTTGACTTGATACTTCGGTTTTACAAATCTTGCACTGTAGAATGTCAATGTATCCCCATTACCGTCTTTTTTACGTTTTTTAATTCTAGTTCTGGGAATTCCAAGCAGTACTCATCTGCACATTTCCTTTTTCGACCCATACTGTGTGGTTGTGTGGCTGGTTGTGTGGTTGTTAATACCCTTCTAATTTAAGGATTAATGATGCCATTAACAGCTCGGAAGCTAACACGGGAAGGCACACAGGTATGCAGCACTTGCAAATTAGGTGTTTAATAGACTCGGTGATCACAAGCAATAGTAAGAGAGAACAAAATAGACAAATGCTGAATGACTGTGCTTAGAGTGATACGATGGCATGTTGTAAACTCATTACTATGTAAATCGACATTTAAACATATCCGTTGAAATTGACAAAGTTGTGAATCTCGATGTTAATCGCTGGTAATTGACTTAAATCGCAAACTGCCAAGCCTACTCATAGGAGACTTAGGCCCTGTCCACACTACGCCTCTGTAACGTTACAGAGGGTGTAAAACGCTACCGTAACAGGTCACGTTTACACCTGTAACGTTACAGGAGGCGTTTTGGTAACCGTTGTTGAAACCACATATGAGGTGGTTTCAACAACGTTATGAAAACCGTCCCGCTTCTGGTAACGCTATCGCGGTAGTGTGGATTGCCGGTAATGGTCCTCGCAGGGCACCAAGCACAGCACGAGTTGCATTAGGGATCGTGCCGCTAGAAGGTCACCCGGATCTCGATGTGTGATCGCGGTGCCGGTCCTGTGAACAGACACCGCCAAGGTGTGGACGCACTGCACCACTCTGCGGCCGTAACGGATTGCATCCATTACCGGGCGCAAGCGGTGTAGTGTGGACAGGGCCTTTGTCAGGAAGCCAGAAGACTTGGTGGTGGGGCTAACTTGTGGGATGAGTCAGTAGCTGGTGGCAGGATAGAAGTCAAAAGTTGGTAGAGTAGTCGGGGGGGGGGGTTCTCAGAGCTATGCCTGTGACCAGTGGGCTTAGTGCTCGGTCTGGTGTTATTTAACATAAACTCTGCCTGTACATGGATGACACAAAGCTCCGTGGGAGGGTAGATATGGAGGAGTGGAGACAGAAACTCAGGAAAGACCTGGCTAGGCTAGAGAAGTAGTCTTGAATTTGGCAACTGGGGTTCAGTGCTAAAAAGTGTAGTTATGCACTTGGGTGTGAAGAACCCAGGGACTAAATACTGGTTGAGCGGTGTGCAGGTAACCAGGTCAGAGGAAGAAAAGGACCTGGGAGTAATTATCACAAGTGATCTGAAACACTCAGAACACTGCAGGACAGCAGCAGCCAGAGCAAATCAGATGCTAGGCTACATAGCCAGAGGAATTACCGGCAGGAAGGTGGAAGTCATCCTATGGCTGTACAGGTCTGTGGTGAGACAGCAGCTAGAGTACAGTGTGCAGTATTGGAACCCTTATCTTAAGGAATCAACTTGCTGGAACCAGTCCAGAGAAGGGCAACCAAGATGATTCAAGGCCAGTAGGGTAACACCTATGAGGAGAGGCTCAAGGAGCTCAACATGGACTCTCTTGAGGACAGAAGGGAGAAGGGGGACAGGACTGAGACCTTCAAGTTGCTTAAAGGTATAAACAGGGTGAGTAATGAGAACCTCTTCAGTCTTAGTGGGAACAAGACCACTAGGGGCACAGTCTGAAGCTGGTGGGGGAAAGGTTCCAGAGGGAGATACGGTGGCACTTTTTCATTGAGAGGGTGGTGGCAAAGTGGAATGAGTTGCCAAAGGAGTTGGTATAACAAAAACTGGTGAACAGCTTCAAGAGAGGATGGGACAGGGTGTAGGTTAAAGTTGTAGGTGGGGCGGTGAGTGGGGAAAGGGGGTATTTGAGGAGGTCGAGGGGGAATGGGAAGGGGGGCACTTCCCGCAGTAAATACAGGGAAACTGCACACTTGAACAGACTAAACTGACTGTGAGGCCCTTATCTGCTAGCATGTACATATGTTCATGTACACATACACATGCATATTTAGACAGATAATCACATGCATACACATGTGCACACATATGCATAAACCCACACATGCATATACATATAAAAGCACATGCATTAACATACACATAGACGCGTACATACGCAAATACAAATACATAAGTTCTTAAGTCATACGACACATAAAAGAAATGTAAAACAATAAACTCACCATCTGACCTTCACTTTGTTTCCTTCTTTAACTTGTTTTCTGAAGGCCTACAATCCATGGTTGTTCTGTTTCCTCCCATGCCAATCATCGTTCACTTTGTGCCCCACCCACCTGTCAGCCCCCTGGCCACTCGTACTCTGTTCACCTACGCCACGCTCGCACACTCTCTGCTCCCTATACCGCAACATCAAAATACATACCAGAATAAGAACAATTTTCAAAAAAGTTGTTTTTTTTAAATTAATAGACGCAGCCAATTGTGACTATAAAACCCGGAAGCACCACACCAACAAATCACCTCATGGTTGACTCAGCAATGGATTCACACAGCCATATAACAGCACATTGAAGGGGAGCAGGGTGGAGAGCTCTCGCAACAGAAAAGAGTAGCACATTTGGGACGAAGCTGGGGGAGTGGGAACGAGAGCTCACACACCAACAAATCCCCTCACGGATTTTACTGAAACAGTCTAACAAAACTGAAGTAACGAGACTCAGCAAGGGATTCACACAGCCATATAATTATACATTTGGGAGGGTCGGGGTAGAGATCTCTCACAAAAGAACAGAGAAGGACATTTGGGATGGGCAGTGGGGGTGGGGAGGATAGCTCACTCTCAGATACCAAGTGCCCACTAGTGGCAAGACTCAGCCTTTATGCCAGTACACTCCAATCTACATACAGTACAAAAACATGGACTACTTTATCCTGAAACAGCCCAAAACCCATTTGTAATCTAATTATCTAGTCCTAAAGTGTTGGTGTGGTATCTATCTAGTTCAAAACTGTTAGCATCCTACTGTTTTATTACTCCTGTACAGTATGGTCAAATTATTTGAATGTAATGTACTGTAAATTTATATTGTGTACCAAATCTCTATAAACTATCCTCATGTTCCCCTACCCCCCAGGTCGCACTGGGAGATGAGCAACTTGTTGTTCAGCGTGCTTCCCTGGTGAAACATTTCAATAAGAAAATAAATAATAATTGTACATGCTTTACATGTTTTAATAATCAATAACCATTTTATACACTAGGGGATGTGGGCTATTGCAATATAAGAGCACTTCTTTGTTGATGAAGGCACTAGGCACATGTGCCTCACTACACACCTGGGGTCTGCTCTTATCAAGCAACAACCCACACCCTATCGTGTCTTATTGCTTATGTAATGCACTCCACCCCATGTATTATTCTCTATTTTATCATTCATTCTGTACCCACCCACCCAGCCTCCTGTAGTCACAAATCCTGGATTCGGCAAACTCCTTAACTGGGGGGGGGGGCTGCCCCAGTGTCTAAACAGACCCACTGCTCCTGCCCCCATGTGCTCCCCCAACAGTCTCTACCGTCACCTGAGCTCTTTCCTTCTAAGACTGCTTGAAAGGCAGAGTAGAGAAACTTACCAGAGCAAGGGAAAAGGATTAAGACTTATTTTGACTAAGCAGATTTACTGTGTGGTGTTGTTTTTATTTTTTACTCACAGAGATTGCTACTGTTTGTTGCTAACATTTCATTGTTTTATTTTTCTCTTTAGCAAAGTGTTTCTTACAGCGTATATCTTCTCTGAAATTATTACAAGTGGTGCTTTATAGGTTTTACAGTTTTATCTAACATTAGGATAAGCTTTCAGGGTTACTGCATTTGTTGTTGACTGATTGTTTCTGCTCTTACCTCCTTGTTCTTTCGTCCGTGGTTCTTCTTTTTCAGCAGGGGAAGGGCCCAGCCACCACCCCATTCTCCAACCACCCCACACTACACTCCTTTTATAGGGTACCACAGTTGTGACATTTCCTGTGGCAGAGCAGGAAGGGGTGGATCAGTGGGGCCTCCACAAGGTGAGCTCATTTACAGGGGCACTAGTAATTTAACTTGTTATAACAAGTTAAACAAAAACAAAAC
Source organism: Neoceratodus forsteri (assembly GCA_016271365.2). Classification (NCBI taxonomy): domain Eukaryota; kingdom Metazoa; phylum Chordata; order Ceratodontiformes; family Ceratodontidae; genus Neoceratodus; species Neoceratodus forsteri. Next base: position 130,764,535 of record CM028129.1, on the reverse strand, counting down.
ACAATCAAACCATTACTTGAATTTTTTTCCTTTTTTTCCTTCTAATTACTCTGACTAGGTTATAAACCCAGCAACTTATCTGGAATGGATATCATTAACTGCAGGTACTGTGGAACAATTTTCAGAAGGACAGTCTTACAGGATTTAGGACACTGTCCTACATGCTGGGCCTTTGGAGATCTTAGGAATCAGCTCCGGGCAGCATGGGCAGAGATTGCATGCCTCAAATTTCATATTCAAGAGGAAATACATTATAAGAACCACCCGCCATTTCCCAGCATCCAACAGAAAACCTCGACCGCAGAGGGTAGTTGGTCCAGGAGGTTGGCAGGTGGTTAGAGAGGCAAATCTGGTGCCCCATCACTTCTGCTCTCCAACATATTACCTCCAAAACCATATAAACACTATTAAACAGGTATCTGCCTCTATCTCTGAAATCAAACAAAGAGGCAGAAGACACTGCAGAGCAGGACACTGCAGCACAGGAGCAAGCACAACAAACTCACCCAAATCAGGAACCAAAACAAAAAGCAAAATGAAATCCCAAAACTTCTGATCATAGGAGACTCCATGATTTGGGAGTTGATACCCATCTCCAGCCAGGGTAATGGCAGATGTCTCCCAGGTACATCAGCATGGAGAGACACTGACCGCATTGCTAAAATTGTTCACAAAGCAGGAGAAAACATTGATGTCCTAGTACACATAGGGATCGATCCGCCAGCCGGCCAGTTGTGGAGACCAAGGAACACCTGACCAGGCTGGGTGACAAACTATCATCCATTTCGTCTGGCATCTCCTTCTCTGAGATCCTGCCAGTCTGGGAGAGGGGAGCAGATGGACGGAAGGTCAGAGAAGGGGAGATAGGGGAGCTAAACACGTGGCTCAAGGGCTGGTGCCAGGAAAAAGGACACAGACTTGTAGGGAACTGGCAACAGTTCTGGGAGCGAAAGTTCTTTAAATTTGATGGACTGCATCTGACTAAGGAGGGAGTCAGTGCATTGGGGCAGAAGTTTGACGTCTTTGCAGAATATTTAAACTAGCAAATGGGGAGAGGGGTGCAGCACCCCATACGTCGAATGGGAAGAACACCCCTCCCCCCTCAGCTAGTGGTCAAACAGGGATTCAGCATGTTTGCAGTTCATTTGCATCACCAGGTAAGAAAAAAGGTTTGTCTCCCCATACGACGCACAGGGGTAATGCCAAACCTCATCCAACAACTAACACACCAAAATCTGGCCAATTGAAAATCATTTATTTCCATGCTCACAGCCTGGGAAATAAGATCCCAGACCTGCAGGAAAAATGTCAGAGGCTAAACTGGACATAGTAGCAATTGGTGAGACGTGGTTTACCAGTAACCACACTTGGGAGACTTCAGTACCTGGCTATGTATTGTTCAGAAGAGACTGAGGTGCAAAAAGAGGGGGAGGAGTGGCCCTGTATGTCAATGAAAATATCAAAGCTACAGAAATTCAGAATACACATAAGGAGCCAGAAGAACTGAGTCACCCTGGAAACAGGAAATGGGACAGCCATAAGAACTGGGGTTGTCTACAGGCCCCCAGACCAGGGGGAGGACAGAGACACATTACTGTTAGAAGATATACAAAACATGACAGCTAAAGGGGAGGTTCTGATAATGGGAGACTTCAACATGCCGGATACAGATTGGTCAATACCAGCAGGAACATCTGCCAGAACTAGACACATAGTGGATTCCCTGCAGGGGGAGGGCCTCAAACAACTGGTACAGCAGCCCACAAGAGACAGGGCTATCCTAGATCTAGTACTGACTAACGGGGAAGGGATCACAGATCTCCAGGTAGAAGGTCACCTGGGGGCCAGTGACCATCACATGGTATGGTTCAATTTGGCTACTACATCTAAATCATCCCATTCCAAGGCAAAAATATGGGACTTCAGAGGAGCTGACTTTGATAAGATGGCCAACAGAGTTAAGCTAGCCATGGCAAAAAGAAACACAGGTGAGGGGGTACAGGCAAAGTGGGCAAGCATTAAGGATGCAATACTTGAAGCAACATCCCATTGTGTTAGACAGAAAAGGAAGTGCAAAAGAATAAGGAAACCACTTTGGTTCTCAAATACAGTAGCAGAAAAGGTCAGAGCCAAAAGACTGGCCTTCAGGAAATATAAGGGAACACAGCGGGATGAAGATAGGGAGGCATACCAAACTGCCCTAAGGGAAGCAGGGAAGGCAGTAAGGCAGGCAAAGTCCCAAACTGAGGAAACACTAGCACGAACAGTAAAAGAAGGTGACAAGACTTTCTATAGATACATTAGTGAAAGGAGAAAGTCCAGAGGGGGTATTGCTAAGCTTAATGGAGAAAAGGGAGCATGTGAGGAGGAGGACCCTGTAAAGGCATCTATCCTAAATAGATACTTTAGCTCAGTATTTTCTGAAGAGAAGGTAGGGCAGGGCCCACAGCTCAGCATCATGGACACAGAGGGGAGGGAGGTGAGCACTACTCCCTTCACAAAAGAAAGGGTCCTACAAGAGCTTGCTAAGCTCAGTGTGGATAAGGCAATGGGACCTGATGGCATACATCCCAGGGTACTTAAGGAGCTAAAGGTGGAACTAGCAGAGCCATTAGCAGAACTGTTTAGTGAGTCTCTGAGCACAGGAGAGGTCCCAGAAGACTGGAGAAGGGCTCATGTGATCCCGCTCCACAAGAGTGGTACAGGGAGGAGGCAGGGAACTACAGACCAGTCAGTCTTACCTCAGTAGTGGGCAAGATTATGGAGGCACTCCTTAAGGAAAGGATAGTGCAACACCTGGAATCCATAGGAGCACAGGATCCAAGACAGCATGGGTTTACAAAAGGAAGGTCCTGTCAAACTAATCTCATAGATTTCTTTGACTGGGTTACCAGAGTGGTGGACCAAGGGGGAGCAGTTGATGTCGCCTACCTTGACTTCAGCAAAGCTTTTGACACTGTTCCACACAGAAGATTGATAAATAAGCTGGGTAGGCTCAGGGTGGGTCAAGTAGTGGTCAACTGGGTGGCAAATTGGTTGCGATGCAGAAAACAGAAGTGGTGGTAAATGGTATGCAATCAGAAGAGATGCAAGTCACAAGTGGGGACCTCAGGATCAGTCCTGGGGCCAGTCTTCTTCAACATCTTCATTAGTGACCTTGCAGATGGACTAGAGGGTAAGGCTTGTCTGTTTGCAGATGACACCAAGATCTGCAACAGAGTAGATGATCCAGATGGGGTGGGCAGAATGAGAAGAGATCTGGATAAACTAGCAAAATGGTCAGAACAGTGGCAACTTGGATTTAATGCAAAGAAGTGCAAAATCATGCACATAGGGAAGAGAAACCCTGAAGCCACCTATAGGCTGGGAGGGGAGTTGCTAGCAGTCACAAAGGAAGAAAGAGACTAGGGCATCATCATCACTGATGACCTGAAATCATCCAAGCAGACCTCTAAAGCAGTAGGTAAGGCTAGGGGGGTGTTAGGGTGTATTAGTAGGGGTATCACAAGTCGTAAGAGGGAGGTAATAATCCTCTTTACAAGACACTGGTTAGGCCCCATCTGGAGTACTGTGTGCAGTATTGAAGGCCACACCTTCACAAGGACATTAACCAAATTGAGGCAGTCCAGAGAAGGGCAACCAAAATGGTGCAGGGACTGCATCAGAAGACATATGAAGACAGATTAACAGAGCTCAATATGTATACCCTTGAGCAAAGGAGGGAGAGAGGTGATATGATCGAGGCATTCAAACACCTTAAGGGCATTAACAAGGTGAAAGAGTCTAACATGTTTAAATATAAGAAAAATAGCAGGACAAGAAGACACAGCATGAGATTAGAGAGGGCCGATTAAGGGGGAATGTGAGGAAATTCTTTTTCATAGAAAGGGTGGTGGATGCATGGAATGGCTTACCACAAGAAGTGGTGGCTATGAATACAGTGCAGGGCTTCAAACAGGCATGGGATAGGCATAAGGGAGCAATACAAATGACTATGAATAGATAGGCCACTGACAGAGCAAAGGCCAATGGCACATTTATAAGGTAGAAAAAGAAATGGGCAGACTGGATGGGCCTTGCGGTCCTTATCTGCCGTCAACTTCTATGTTTCTACCTGGACCCACTCCTACTGTCCCCATGTCTCCCCACAGTCTCTGCATAGACCCACTCCTCCTGTCTCCATGCTCCCTCAACAGTCTCTGCATAGACCCACTGTTCCTGTACCCATGTGCCTTTCCTGGCAGTCTTTACCTGAACCCATTGCTCCTGTCCCCATGTGCCCCCGGCCCCAGTCTTTTCCTAGATCAACCTCTCCTCTCCTTTTCCTGTGTGGCCCCTAGTCTCCACACTTAACCCATGACTCCTGTCCCCATGTTACCCCTGTCTGTGCCTGGACCCCCTGCTCCTGACTTCATGTGCCCCCCACATAGTCTCTGTCCAGACCCACCACTGCTATCCCCATGTGCCCCCCACACAATCTCCACTCAGATCAGCCACACCTATCCCCATGTGTCCCCCCCAAGTCACTACCCAAGCCCACCACTCCTGTCCCCATGTACCCCCACCAGTCTCCACCTGGACCCATTGCACATGTCTGCATGTGCCCCCCTCCAGTCTCTGCCCAGACCCACAGCTCCAGTCCCTATGTGCCACCCCCCAGTCCCCACCCAGACTGACTGTTGCTATCTTTGTGTACCCTAACAGTCTGTACCTGGACCCATCGGTTCTGTCCTCATGTGCCCCACAGTCTCTGCCTGGACCCACTGCTCCCGTGTCTGTCTGCTGCACCACAGAGTCTTCACCTGGTCACATCGCTTTTCCTATGTGCCACCCCAGTTTCCACCTGGAGCTAACGCTCCTGTCCCAGTGTGCCACATAGTATCAGCCTAGATTTTTTCCTGGAATGTTATGTATTGCAAATGTATTTTACCCAATTCAAATACACTATGTACATAAAAATATTGCCTATTTTTGCTTTCAAATGTATTTGAACTTTTTGTAGTTAGTATTGCATTTTATATTGTAACACACATTGTCTTCTTTCTGTTGTAACTCTTATTCCCAAGTGTGGCTGAAAACAAATAATTTTGATCTAGTCTACCCATAAAACAAATAAATGAAAAAAAATATTTTCTGTATTTCTACTTAAGTTGTGGCTGGAAAAAGCCATTGTCCCAGCTCACTAAGTGGTTTAAAATAAATGAAATGAAATACAACTTGTAAGGAACTCTCAATGTTATATTACCACATAAAGCAACTGAAAAAAATATACATGCAAATGTGCTTGAAAGTGAATATTTGTAAGATGCTTTATAATCCCCCCAAGTCACTGTGCATGGCTTAGGTATACCAATAAAGAAAGACAACACAGGTGCCAACTCCATGGGTGCTGAGGTGCTCAAGCACCCATAACGTTTACTTAAGCACCCTCAATATTCTGAGGGAAGACTGCAAAAAAGGATTATTAGGGAGCCTGGTCATAGGAAAAGTATTACCTATTGGCAGTGAGTACCCATAAAGGTTTACAAACCTTAACACTCCTGAAAGGCCATCTGCAGTCCAAATCATCTGGCTGTCACTATATCAGCCAGTATGACACCTCATCAGTCCCTAAGCTGCTGGATGGCCTTCTCCTGTACAGAACCCCATAATGTTGACCCCCAGGTTCATAGACATGTTAGTAGGTGTTTTTATAACAGGCACAAAAAAAAACATGGATGAATGAGCAGTAGAAGCTTTTCTGGCTACAGGCTGGGCCTTTAGTTGACATTACTGGTTAGTTTGCCCACATCTAACAAATTTCTATGTTATCGAAATGCCAGTGAAAATTAGCACATCCTAATGGATCTAGGGCTCGATCCTTAAATAGAGTGCAGCCGCTCTGCACCTGCGAGAGACACTGAATGTCACGGAGTGCCCCCTACCTGTAGGATGTGCACCTTTGGGGTACTCCACGGTGTCCATGACCATGGCTGCATGCTCTTACCTCATCTGCCATAGCACCTACACATTCCTCATTGCTGTGCCGCCCCCCAGAACCTAAACACAGGCTGCCCACACTCCTCCAACTGCGGCCCCAGCAGCACCAGAATGGGGTGGGGATGTCATTGGCTCCAGCGGTGACGGGAGTCCTATGAAATCCTGACACTCACTTTCACGGTGCACAATAGCCCACCACCACTTGCTCAACGCTCACTTGGCTGACAGTAGAAATTTGCCTGCCATGGAGGTGATTATATTAAGTATGGAGTGTGTGGGGGCAAAGCCCCCTGAAACATAAAATTACCTCAGCGGTGGGCAAATTTCTATTGTCGAGCAAGTGAGTGTCAGTCAAACAGTGTCGGGCTATTGTACATTAGGAAAGTGAGTTTCAGGATTTCGTAGTAGATTCGCGGTGATTGGTACACTACAGTGTTGTTCTGATGTAGGGATTATTGCAGCCCATGGAGGACTGACGTGAGCTGCCATATCCTGTGGACACCTGCGCCACACAAAGTGATGGATCCAATACTGAGCAAACCCAGTGATCCAATTGGCTGCCCAGGGATCCCGACTGACACCCCCTGCTGCCGCGCACAGCTCCTGCACAGGAACTCCACACCAGCAGAGGGCAATGAATGCAGCTGTGGATCGCACCTGTCCCTGTGCAGTCCCAGGGCCACAGCAGTGATACGCTAGTTTTGAGCGTATCCCCATATCTAGTGAGGTTCGAACCCTTAGTTGCAAGGTATTTCCAGTAGTGCTGGGTGTATTGAAAGCCCTGATGCTACAGGAACTATTTAAAGTTCCTGTCAACCTTCTAATGTCTGACTTATTCTATTTGCTTGTGGAGGTTCAGGATTATTGTTCTGTAGATCAGCCCTCTTTCATTTCTTCACAGCAGCAGCCCTGCAAAGACAAACATATCGAGCTGCAGGACATGTCTCCTTTCCCCAAGCCTTTGCTCACATGACATGTCTCAAACAGTTTTCTGAACCTACCGAGCTAGGGATTCCATTTGAGCTGGCCCCTTGACTAAGGTGCTGCCGTGCATTGCAGAGCATTCTGTTAACGCTCAGGAAATGAAGTGGATCTTGTGGTTTGGGAACGAACTTCTGGAAATTACAGACGCTAAAGTGTTGTCAAGGTCTGTACATGAGGCAAGCTCTAAACTGTACTGTTTGCCTCCGGACCTATGTAGATCCCAGTTAATAGGACTTGGTGGGCCTGAGAGGGCTCCATAGAAGTATAGTTGAACTGGGGCCTGAGGGGTCACTGCAGAGGCATGATTAAAATGGGGCCTGAGGGGGCACTGCAGGGGCATGATTAAAATGGGGCCTGAGGGGCCCATGCCCCAGGTGTTTTGCGAACTGCCCCCAGTGACAATTAACACATAAACTTTTTTTTTTAAATGTTATTTTTATTGCATTAATCATGAATGAACATACAATCATGCATAATGCAGAGAGTGGCAAATACATCAATTACAAGACACTAAAATTCAGAAAGGATATTTGTCACACACTCCATTATAGCCTTATGCCCCCCTATGCACTGACAGAAAACAATGACGTGATAAACAAGTTAATAGGGGGCAGGTTCCTCAGTTTGGTAAACTGTCTCTGAGCATGGAAACAGGCTTAGCAGTTCTGGTATTGAGAACAACAGCAAACTCTCTAGTTAGCAGTAGCAAGTTCTTAAACAAAGTTCAGGCATTTACTGTGTAAATGTGTAAATGTGTGTAATGTGACATTACTGTGTAAATGTCTCTTCTTCCTCCGACTGCTCTGTATCCGCTGGTTCCTGTCTGTTCATTAAGTTTCGCAGCAAAAGCTCCCCGCTGCCTTAGGGTCCATGAAACAGTACATCTTGTCCTGAACAGTAAACTGTAGGCGAGCAGGGAAGCTAAGCCAATACTGAATGCCTGCGGCTCTAAGTTTAAAGGGTACCTAAACAAGTATTTTTTAAAAACTGCATACTCCAAAATCTGGCTTCATTGCGAAGTAAAGTAAAGGCTGCTGTTTACATTTATGCTAAAACTGCATTTATGTAAATTACATAAATGCAGTTACATAGCTTTTTAAAAATATAAACATCAGCTTTTCAGTTTCAAAAAACAGCCTTGCTTACTCCCTAAAATGTCTGCCAGATGTGTTAAGCGATGTCATTATTGGAGCCCGAAGCAGAGACCCACATTGCTCCCTATAGAGCTAACTAGTCCTTGCCCCCCCTTTGTTTTGAACTGCTGCACCAGAATGATCATCACCATGTGTTAACACATGGATTATTTTGATCAGTACACAGGTTAGGCTATGGTTTTGTTCATTTTGTTTACTTTGACCTGCTGAAATTATATAATCCAGCTGACTTTCTCTTTGGCAAACTGCAGTACAGTACAACACTTCAAATATCCAGTGATCTAGTGATTAGGTGATGTCCTGCAATTTGTACCGAAGTACTGGTCTGGTCCAGCTCCAAAGTTCATGCTTGCTTGGTAATCCACAAATAAGCTTCTCTTGTAGTCTTTTTCCACGTGAACTCCCTGCACCTAGCCTGCCTTCTGTTGAACACCCCACCATCCATACTCTATTCTTAGTACTGCCTGGGGCCACCTATGAGTTTATGGTCTCATGAAGAGATTTATCATACCTCAGATTGTAACCTTGTACCTCAGAGAGTTGTGCACACCTATACTGATACGCTTCATCAGCTGGCACTGTTAAAAAATGCCTCCCAAATCACTCTCCAGTCCTCGTTCTCAATGTTTTACTTCAGCTTCCACAGTAAACATTGAGCAGATCACCACACTTCTGCACAGTAAAGGCAGTACGTACAGTCCCCTGGTTGTGTTTTTTTCCCGCCTCATTAACCAACAACTAGGTCTTCCAGGAAGGCCAAATAATAAGCATCAGGACACAACAGAAAAACTGCTATTCATACCCTTATAAGGGCTGCACTTACTATGGATAACAATATTAGTAGCAGGAGAAGCATACTAATGCTTTGAGCAAATCCACCCGACTTCCAGTGTCAATCTAATCCCTTGCCTGAGATCCACAGAACCCACAGGACAGTCCTCGATAATTCTTCTCAAGTACTTTTCTGTGCCCTACTCCACAATATGAACTGGCTGGCTACCTCTCTTCCTAATCCGGAATGAGCTATACACAGTTCCCTCAATATTGTCCCAACAAACATCAGCACCCCCCCCCTCCGAGGGTAGTCCCTACACTGAATTCAGGTAAGAATTTAGGTGCAACCCTGCCACTCTGAGTGTTTGTCATTACTGGCTGCTCTCATCCACAGTCAAGTAGTGATCACAGTGCTGGCAGCCACACATCTCAGATCTCACAATGATGTGCTCTACTTCTCCTGTCCTGTCTTTCCCTACTCTGAATATAGCTGTACCCTGTTGGAATGGCCTCTTAAGTCCCTCTCTGGCATTTATTCCTCTCACCTGCTCCCCACACCAAACACTGGTGAGCTTACCACCCTTCTGCATTATGAGTGTGGTTAGTACAGTCTCCCATAATATTTTTACATGTCAATAATAAACATGATCATCTGGCAAGCCAGGCTAATAGCAACATGGCACAAGGGGAAAATAGGCTTTCCTACCCATATAAGGTCTAAGCCATCTATGTTTAGGCACTATTAAATTACGTGCATAATGATGTGCACACCCGTCGTTTAATAGTGCCTAATCAAAGGTAGCCTAGATCTTTTAAGGATAGGAAAGCTCATCTTTCTCCTTGTGCCCTGCTGCAATCAACCTGACTTACTGGAAATATGTGTTTATTTTTGATATGTCAAAAAATCCAGGGGACTGTACTAACTGCATTCATGATGCAGAAGGGTGATGAGCTCACCAGTTTTTGGTGTGGGGAGCAGCAGTGAAGAATGAATACCAGAGGGGGACTGAGAAGGCTCTCTTGCAGGATACTGCTATATTCAGGGAAGGGGAAGACAGAAGGGGGAGAAAGATATGCAGATCACTGAGATATAAGATGTGGGGCTGCCAACACCATGATCACTACCTGACCCCCAGTGTCCTGGCCAATATTCCCCTTCCCATAAAACCAGTTCATGCAATTGTCCAAGGATGTGTGTGGGTATTAATGTGTGAAATGGCTGGCACTACACTTTCAGTCACTTCATTACCAATCTAGCATGGCTTGTAAAGCACTTTGGGATACAATGTGTATGAAAAGCACTATATAAATGCTGATTCTTTTTATTATTATTATTTCCCTTGGAAAAAGAAGACACAACAAGCATTTTTTTTTATTTCCAAGGAAGTATGAACTCTGAAATTGGACTACACAAGAACTTTGCTACAAACAAGTGCTGGATCTAGGGGGTGGTGAAGGGTGCAGTTGCACACACACCCCCATCGTAACTTACTTGCGTGCTGCTGCTGCATTTCACTTTGTTAAGAACTATGATTTATTGATTGTACAAATATTTACATTCAAAACTATGGATTACATTTGTAGGTTCTATCAAAAACATACTAAGAAAGAATAATAGCAGGCAATATAAAGGTTTAATGAAAATGTTAAAAAGTGCATATTAAGTATGCACACCACCCAGGCACCCCCCATTGTAGCATCCTGGATCTGCCATAACCACGAAACCACCAAGTATTTGAAGATTTGTACTGCACTGTGGTTTACCAAAGAGAAAGTCGGTTAGATTAAAACACAATTTCAGCATGTTAAAGTAAACAAAATAAACAGAACCATAGCCTAACATGTGTATTGATCAAAATAATACACATTGTTTTGACCATTTTGGTGAAGCACTTCTAAATAAAGGGAAAAAAAGAACTAGTTAGTACTGTAGAGAGCCATATAGCTCTCTGACTCTGGCTCCAATGATGACATCACTTAACACATTTGGCAGTCATTTTAGGAAGCAGGCAAGGCAGTTTTTTTTCAAATTGGAAGGTTGATTTTACATTTTTTTTTTGTGTTATCTCTTTATTCTCCTTCTGTCCCCGGTGTCCCCCTCCTTCCGACTGCACATACCCGGAAGCCCCCCTTTCAGGATCTGCCCTAGAGTGCCCTTACCTTCTCCTTTCTCCTTGCACAGCAGGGTCTGTCCTAGGTGGGCTCGGGATGGGGCAGTCTTCATCTAGGGACACCGAGGACTGCCATTTTCCGCTGTTCTCCCCATTTCCCCCGGCCCCCTGGGACGCCGGCACACAGGATGTACGTCCTAGAGGGCAACGTGCTGTGCCGCCTCCTCAAAGCGCTAGCTAGCGCCCCCCTCCCGGACTCGGTGGCGGAGCCTCACCCCGAGCGCCGGTGCTCCCACCGGCATACTGGTTGAGAATCCCCTGAGGGAGGAGAGCATCCGTTGGGACGCTCGATCCTCCCTCCCCCCCAGCCGACCCCCAACGACCCGAGTCCATTCCCGAACCCAGGTCGCCGGCGTGGTACGAGGTGTGGCGTCTAGTGCCTCAACCCTCAGCGCCACCGGGCCGGCTGTGATTTTACATTTTTAAATGCTTTGGAGCCGCATTTAGGTAAATTATATAAGTATAGTTTTAGCACTAATGAATACAGCAGCCTTACCTTTAGTCCTCTATGAAGTCAGATTTTTCAGTAGTTTGTTGGCAAAATGTTGTTTAGGTATCCTTTAAGTTTGACCCCCCCAATAGCCTTGCAGTGCATTTTCGTAGTATAGGCATAGTCAGGGGAAAAAAAGGATTTTGTGGTCATCTAGGGCTGGAATGTGGCCTCTGGCTGCTCGAAGTAACCGATCTCGTTCCCCCAAGGAGTTTGTCACCATTAGGATAGTGTGTGGTCCGTCCGTGTGGGTTGATCCGGTACGCTTTCACAATGTGAAGAGCAGGGCCCAAACCCAAAGCCTCCAGGGGCTGTCTCTCAAGAAAACTGACTGCATCCTTACCTTCTGTGATCCAAAGAATCCTGATATTCGGGGCCTGGATGGCATTTTCAAGTTGCTTTAATTGTGTTTTAATGAATCCCTCCTCCTTTACCAGTGAAGCCACTGTGGCCAGTGCCTTCCCGGCTATAGTTGTCAGTTCAGCCAAATTTCCAGCTGCGCCTTCAATTTTGCTTTCAGCAATCTCCAACTGCTTTACGTAAGAGTCCAGTTTTCCCTCTCTTCTGTTGTTTGATAGAGTTGGGCTGGCAATAGCTTTCTGTAGCGAGTCAAGCATAGCAGGCTGGTTTCCGTCTGGTGGGATGTGCTGCAATGGCTGGTCTCTCTTCTTGGATGACCCTGGTGCTGCTCCATTATTTTTGGCAACTTTTGAACACCCCATAATCACCAAACTTTCCACAGGTACCCGAGGTGCCATTGTCTGTCACTTATTTTTGATTTTGCCCAAGCAATTGCCCCAAAAATAGGTTTTATTCAAGTTTAATTGCCCGTGGCTGAGGAGCTCTGCAAACAGCAGCTTGCTTGCTGGGCTGCTAGGCTCCACCCCAAGTAACACACAAACAAAAAGTTATTTTTCCTTTTTGAAGGAAGCTAACTGGTCCACAGCCATCAGCAAGCAGCCATGCTTCAGTGAAAGGCAGTGACCGGACGGAATGATCACACTGACCCCATTCTGCCCTGTCCCCACTCACCTCAAGACTGCAGCCAGCTTCCTGTTCTGCTCCACCCCTCACTCTCCCTTCCTTTTCTGTTCCTTTCGCCTGATGTTACATTGCTCTGAACCGTCGACCATTGCTTGTTCACCACCAGCTGCCAATTCATGTCATTAGCCCTCCTGAGGATGGGTTGCGAACCACCAAGAGGGAGGGAGGGAGGGTTGTTTTGTTTTACAGAAATTTTGTGTGCATCTCTGAGACTAGGGGAGCACTCAGGAGGTTGGGAGTTACAACAGCGTCTGCGTTTCTGTGTGTCTCTGGGGCCGGGGGAAGCACTCGGGGGTAGTGGGGTGCAGCAGTGGGTGAGTTTCTATGTGTGTATCTGTCTGGTGCCAAGGGAGCATCCGGGAGACTGAAAGTTTGCAGTAGGGGGTACGTTTCTATATGTCTCTGAGGCCAGGTGGAGCACTTGGGAGGTGGGGTGTTGCAGCAGCATGTGGAGTTTTGTGCAGCTGGGGCCAGGAGAGCACTCAGGAAGTGAGGTTTGCAACAGTGAGTGGGTTTCTGTGAGTGCCATGGGACCGGGGAGCACTTGGGAGGTGGGGGCAGCATCGAGTAGGTTTCTGTATATCTGTGGGACCAGAGGACAACACTCAGGAGGCAGGGGGCTTGCAGCAGAAGGTTGGTTTCTGTATATCTCTGGGGCTGGAGGGAGTACTTAACAGGTGGGGGGGTTGCAGCAGTAGATGGGTTTCTGTATGGCTGGGGCTGGAGGATTACTCAGGAGTTTGGGGTTGCAACAGCAAGCAGCTTTCTGTGTGTGTTGGGGGACAAGCGAGCACTTGGGAGGTGGGGGTTGCAACAGTGGGTCAGTTTCGGTGTGTGTCTGGGGCTTGGGAGCACTAGGGAGGTGGGGTTGTTGCAGAAGATGGGTTTCTGTGTGTGGCTGGGGCCATGGGGAACACTCAGGATATGGGGGAATTACAGCAGCAGGTGGGTTTCTGTATGTCTCTGGGGCCAAGGGAAGCACTTGGGAGGTGGAGGGGGTTGCAACAGCAGGTGGGTTTTTGTGTGTGTCTGGGGCTGGGTGGGAGCACTTGGGAGGTGGGGGGAATTAGAGCAGCAGGTATGTGTCTGTGCATTACTGGGTCTGGAGAAGCATGTGGGAGGCAGAGGATGCAGCAGCAGGTGGGTTTCTGTATGTGTCTGGGGCCGGAGGAGCACTTGGGAGGTGTGGGGGGTTGCAGCAGCAGGCCGGGTTTCTGTGTGTCTCTGGGGCCATGGAGCACTTGGGAGGTGGGGGGGAGGGTTGCAGCAGTGGGTAGGTTTCTGTGTGTGTTGACTTGGGAGGTGGGAGGGTTGTTCAGTGAGCAGGCTGAAGATGATGCTCAGTTGGCTGCTGGGCAGCCTCTTGTAGATGAAAGGAAGCAGCTGCACTCTGATAGGCTGCCTCCTTTCAACTATACAAAGTTTCTGCCCAACAGCCAGGCTGAACACAGTTATTATCCGCTTGCTCCTTATAGGGCTGTCAGTGGCAAGCCTCCTGCAGCCTGAGCTACACTGGATAGAAATGCAGAAACCTAGAGGTTGATGGCAGATAAGGACCGCAAGACCCTTCCAGTCTGCCCATTTCTTTTTCTACCTCATCGGCCTTTGCTCTGTCAATGGCCTATCTATTCATACTCATCTGTATTGCTCCCTTATGCCTATCCCATGCCTGTTTGAATCCCTGCACTGCATTCATATCCACCACTTCCTGAGGTAGGCCGTTCCATGCATCCACCACCCTTTCTGTGAAAAATAACTTCCTCACATTACCCCTTAATCGGCCTGCCTCTAATCTCATGCTGTGTCCTCTTGTCCTGCTATTTTTTTTATATTGAAACATGTTAGACTCTTTCACCTTGTTAATGCCCTTGAATGTTTCAATCATATCACCTCTCTCCCTCCTTTGCTCTAGGGCATACATATTGAGCTCCATTAATTCTTTCCTCATATGTTTTCTGATGCAGTCCCTGCACCATTTTGGTTGCCCTTCTCTGGACTGCCTTAATTTGGTTAATGTCTTTGTGAAGGTGTGGCCTCCAGTACTGCATACAGTACTCCAAATGGGGCCTAGCCAGTGTCTTGTAAAGAGGGATTATTACCTCCCTCTTTTGACTTGTGATACCCCTGCTAATACACCCCAATATCCCCCTAGCCTTATCTACTGCTTTAGTGGTCTGCTTGGATGATTTCAGGTCATCTGTGATGATGATGCCCAAGTCTCTTTCTTCCCTTGTGACTGCCAGCAACTCCCTTCCCAGCCTATAGGTGGCTTTTGGGTTTCTCTTCCCTATGTGCATGATCTTGCACTTCTTGGCGTTAAAACCCAATTGCAACTCTTCCAACCATTTTGCCAGTTTATCCAGATCTGTTCTCATTCTGCCCACCCCGTCTGGATCATTTACTCTGTTGCAGATCTTGGTGTCATCTGCAAACAGACAAACCTTACCCTCCAGACCATCTGCAATGTCACTGATGAAGATATTGAAGAGGACTGGACCCAGGACTGATCCCTGAGGTACCCCACTTGTAACTTGCATCTCTTCTGACTATATACTGGATGGTACAATGACACTCCTCTATAGCCTCTACCCTCCCGAGTAGCCACAACATGTTTGCTTTGTGAATGCACATGCAAGCAAACATAAAAACAGGCTGCCCTGTATATGACTGCATTTGAGAATGATCATGCAAGTTCAAGCATATTAATTAAACAGTTTCAGGAGTTGTTGTCCCTTTATGGCTTGTCAGCTAGCTTTATGACTTCCAACAAATGGTAGTAACACTCTAAAAGGGTTCCATGTCATAATAGTGACTGAACAACGGTGACTAGGATTACAGCAAGTGCACATCGCTGAAACCCCAAAATGGCAATGTACACTACACCCACTACAAAATTAACTACTCATCACACGCTCTTTACGGAAGGCCGATATACACTTCATTTCTATGTGGTGGGCTATTCCCCCGTACCCCTCTTTTTGGGGGGCTTTCCGCCTCACCCCCATATTTAATTAACCAACTCCAGGGGGGCACATTTCAGGGAAGGGGAGAAACTCCAAGGAGGATGCAACTTGGAAAAGGAGACACTAGTCAGAAGGGGGATTACATTCGGGGGGCAACCTGCATGCTGGGGAGGAACAAAGTCAGGGGAACGGGACTACAAAAACGCATGAAAAAAATAACCCCCCCCCCAAATAACACATACAATAACATTTTAAAAACCTATACCTAGTCCTGAACCCAGGTCCACAAGCATCACAGGCAGAAACTGTAGCCACTGCACCAAATGAGCTGCTCAAAGCTGCCTCATGCAACAGAGCCCCATAAATTACTCTGCCATTAGCAGTGTCAGTCACTCTCATTTTTTCAATCACTATTCACCCCCTCACTATTCTTTCACTATCGCTGTACCCACAGACGCTCAAAATGAGTTGCTCAATTTGAGTTGCCCACAGAATGGGATACCCTCTAAAAGCAGTATAGCTTGCTTTGTTCACACATGTCCTGTGGTTTGCTCATTTCTTGAACTTTGTGGTGTACGATTCCTTACAGAATATGCTTGCTGTTGCGCCCAAAACTTGAGGCCATTTTAACCACTCTGCAAAGGCTTACACGATCTTGACCTTTCAAAGGAGAACAATCTTCCATGCCATCAACTTATACAAGAAGTCATTACTTGGAGGAACTCCAGCCTTCTACGTGTTATAGCTTTTTACAGCAACAGAAAGCAATATACCAGAATACAGTGTAGCACTAGATACAAAAGGGGATGTGGCACTAAATTCTGCACAGTGGTTACTCATGGCAGTTTCCAGCCAGATGCTACAGCCATTTGAGAAAGCCACCTGTGAGGTCAGCTCAGACTGTGCCACTCTCAAATTCTCCCCTTAATATTTATGTTGAGGAAGAACTTAGAAATACTGTAGCTGAGTTTTCAACAGGAACTTAGAGAGGATCTTTTCTTCCATATAGTACTGACCTTAACAAATAAAGAGACATTATAATATAAAGCACTTCCCTTGGCTGATCGATAATGGTAATGTAGACATGATAATGTGCAGTATACAAAAATAGCAGGTACACCATGCCTACTAGCATCTAGTCATCCGCCGCGGCACAGCCCCTCGTGCATGTCATCAGAGGGCTGGCTGTGAGGGACTCTGGGGTAAAAATGGCCCGCGGAAGGGGTCACAGGATCAACCACATAAATATAAGGTTTACAGACAAGTGAGTGACACAAAAATTCACCTTCCTTGCAGTTTTGCTGATTTTACACTTTCTGTCTGGGAGCTGACAGGTTCTCTTTAAACTCAATCTAAGGTTGTTTGCAGACTACTCAGACTCATAACCAATGTTTTGTTCCTCTCAAATTGATAATGGCATTGACACTGACTCAATCTGACATGAAACCCCCCAAGCATCTGACATGATGAATATAGAAAGCATTTTTTTATTTTGTAAATAGCATATTTGGCATGTGTTGCACTGTTGTGCACATTTGCTGTTCTCAGCTATTTTCTGAGGACTTAAAAAGTGCATAAACAAAATAAAGAATTACAAAAGAACTATAGGGAATTATGGTCTTGAACGGGGACCCCCTGCTGGCATGATATAGCACCAAATGTTGATAAAGGGACGATAATAGCAACTAGCCGTTTTGAGCTACACATTTTCTTTTCTAAGGAAGGGGGGTTCCTAATCTTTCAATTCCTCATGCAAGTTATTATCTGTCACTCTCAGAAATCACTAGCGTCATTTTCAATTTATGTTGCAACTGCACTGGAAAAAAGTAGACACTATCTCTGTCAGCAAAATGTAAGACACTGACTTGTTTTTATGCTGTGGTACTAGGGGATGGATGTCCAACTCTGAAGGGTTACTGCTCAGACCTGGACACCCTCACTTTTGTTTCTTTAGCTTGACCTGGATACTTTTTTGTTTTCTTGATTTGACTTTGCTAATTGTAATCTGAAAATCATTTAACCTTAGCACAAAAGCACTGAGGCAAGAGTAACGAGGAAGGGCACTGGTATCCAAGCCAGCATTGCTGATAGGATACTTGCATCCTTTACCTATTTAAATTAAATCTATCAGAGTATGCCTTTTTAGTCTACATTTTTTGTTTTAGGTTTAAACCATTATTTCATTAAATCTAAACCAGATCTTGACCTAGGGGTACCAGATTTTGGGATGCCAAAAAGAAGACACTTCGTCCCTCCCCCAATGAGCCCTTGTGCCAGACTCAGAGTAAATAGGTTTAAAGTCTCCATCACCTTCACAGCTCATTTACAAGGAGGTCATGGGTAGGAGAGAGCAAAACAATTATAAAAATAATAATAATAATACAACAGGATAGAGAAGGTACATGAATAATATTTGGCAGCTGGAAAAGAGAACAGCTGGTAACCCTATCCTGACCCTAATCCTAATCCTAACCCTAACCCTGATCCTAATCCAAATTTAAACAAATGGTGGATTTGCAAAGCCAAAGCCAAATCACTCCCAGTTTTGCTGTCCCCCATACACCTGTGTGTGTGCAAGGTATCCTTTAGAGACAGCTTTAGTGTTCGAGGCAGAGCCCAGTGACATTAGTCATGGGGCCTCATACCACTTGGCCTACCTCCGTGTGCTCGAATCGGCCACAAGATATTTTGCTTTGTGCCATATGCATGCAATTCTATATTCAATACAACCAGGGACATCTTTATTTTGTTTAGAGGAAGCAGGGGAGGATCTATACATGTCATAAAAAGGTGGGGGTGTCTTACTAATTTTTAGTGGGATAGAGAGAGAGAGAGAGAGAGAGAGAGAGAGAGAGAGAGAGAGAGAGAGACTCTAATGTTATAGAAATAGGGACAAAAATAGGGGTAGGGACAAACATGGGGGGATCTGACCCCATAAACCCTCCCTCTGGATCTGCCACTGGAGAGGTAAAAATGTTAGTTCTTGGGAGCAAGACAGTATTTGAAACAAGAGTTGGCAAAAGCAAACAGTGTTTACTTTTGTGTTTATACTGTTGTATTGCTTATTTTTGTATGTGATGCAAAGAATACATTGAGAAGAACAGAACATTGCAGTTGAAAAGTTATGGGTGGGGGGGGGTCCGTGGCAGACATTAGATGTGTGTGGGGTTTGTGGGTAATGTTGCATGTGTGTGGGGGTCTGTGGCAGATGGGTGTGCGGGCGGTTGTATGTGACAGTGCATGTGTGTGGCGGTCTGTGGCAGACGCTAGATGTGTGTGGGGTTTGTGGGTGACAGTGCATGTGTGTGGGGGATCTGTGGCAGACATTGGGTATGTGTGGGGTTTGTGGATAACAGTGCCTGTGTGTGTGTGTGTGTGTGGGAGGGACTGTGGCAGACATTGGATGTGTGTGGGGATTGTAGGTAAAAGTGTCTGTGTGTGTGGGGGGATGCTATGGCAGACATTGGATGTGTGTGGGGTTTATGAGTGACAGTGTATATGTGGGGGGTTTGTGGCAGACATTGGATGTGTGTGGGGTTTGTGGGTAATGTTGCATGTGTGTGGGGTCTGTGGCAGACGGGTGTGCGGGGGGTTGTATGTGACAGTGCATGTGTGTGGCGGTCTGTGGCAGACATTGGGTATGTGTGAGGGTTTGTGAATAACAGTGCTTGTCAGTGTGTGGGGGGACTGTGGCAGACATTGGATGTGTGTAGGGATTGTAGGTAAAAGTGTCCTGTGTGTGTGTGTGTGTGTGTGTGTGTGTGGGGGTGCTGTGGCAGACATTGGATGTATGTGGGGTTTGTGAGTGACAGTGCATATGTGGGGGGGGGCTGTGGTAGACACTGGATGTGTGAGGGGTTCGTGGGTGACAGTTCATATGTGTGCGTGTGTGGGGGTCTGTGACAGGCACTGGATGTGTGCAGGGTTTGTGGGTGACCGTGCATATGTGGGGGGTCTGTGGTGGACACTGGATGTGTGAGGGGTTTGTGGGTGACAGTTCATGTGTGTGGGGGTCTATGGCAGACACTGGATGTGTGTAGGGTTTGTGAGTGACAGTGCATGTGTGGGGAGTCTGTGGTAGACACTGGACGTGTGTGGGGTTTGTGGGTGGCAGTGTATATGTGGGGGATCTGTGGTAGATATTCGATGTGTGAGGGGTTTGTGGGTGACAGTTCATATGTGTGGAGGGTCTATGACAGACACTGGATGTATGTGGGGTTTCTGGGTGACAGTGCATGTATGGGGGTCATTGTCAGACACTGGCTGTGTGTGGGGTTTGTGGGTGACAGTGCATGTGTGTGTGGGGTCTGTGACAGACATTTGATGTGTTGGTGGTGTTATGGGTGACAGTACATGTGTGTGGGGCCTGTGGCAGACATTTGATGTGTGTGGGGTCTGTGACAGACATTTGATGTGTTGGTGGTGTTATGGGTGACAGTGCATGTGTGTGGGGTCTGTGGCAGGCATTTGATGTGTGTGGGGTTTGTGGGTGACAGTGCCTGTGTGTGTGTGTGTGTGTGTGTGTGTGTGTGTGTGTGTGAGGGTCTGTGGTAGGCAGTGGATGTGTGTGGGATCTGTGGGTGACAGTGCATGTGTGGGGGGACTGTGGCAAACATTGGATGTGTGTGGGATTTGTGGGTGACAGTGCCTGTGTGTGGGATCTGTGGCAGAGACTGGATATGTGTGTGGGGTTTGTGGGTGACAGTGCATGTGTGTGGGATCTGTGGAAGACATTGGATGGGTGTGGGGTTTACGGGTCACAGTGCCTGTGTGTGTGTGTGTGTGTGTGTGTGTGTGTGTGTGTGTGTGTATGGGGTCTGTGACAGACATTGAATGTGTGTGGGGTTTATGGGTGGCAGTGCATATGTGTGGGTGGAGGGTCTGATGATGACAATGCACATGTGTGGGGCATGAGGGTGATTGTACATGTGTGTGGGGGTCTGAGGGTGACAGTGAATGTACGAGGATCTATGAGAGACAATGAATGTGTGAAGGGGTTTGAGAGTGATAGCATGTGTGTGGGGGTCTGAAGGTGACAGCATAGGTG
Source organism: Neoceratodus forsteri (assembly GCA_016271365.2). Classification (NCBI taxonomy): domain Eukaryota; kingdom Metazoa; phylum Chordata; order Ceratodontiformes; family Ceratodontidae; genus Neoceratodus; species Neoceratodus forsteri. The sequence continues at coordinate 130,743,929 of CM028129.1, read as the reverse complement.
TGAGGGATCTGAGGGTGGCTGTATCTGTGTGGAATCTGTGCATGATAGTGCATGTGTGGGGGGGTGAGGGAGACTGCATGTATATGAGGAGCTCAGAGGGTGACAGTGAATGTGTGTTATGTCTAAAGATGAGAGGGCATGTGTGAGGAATGTGTGGGTGATGCTGCATGTGTGTTATGGTGTCTGAGGGTGACAGTGTAAGTGTGTGGGGTCTGTGGGTGACCTGTGCATGTTTGCAGGTGTCTGTGGGTAGCAATAAATGTGGGTTTGAGGCTGACAGTGCATGTATGTGGGAATTCTGTTGGTGATACTGCTTTCTGTGCAGTGGTCTGTGGGTAACGGTGAATGTGTGGGGGCGGTCTGAGGGTGACAATGCATAAATGTGGGAATTCTGTGGGTGACAGTGCATGTGTATGGGGTCTGTGGTAACAGTAAATGTTTGGGGGCTCTGAGGGTGACAGTGCACATATGTTGAGGTCCTGCAGCTGACAGTGCATATGTGTGTGTGTGTGGGGGGTCTGAGGCTCCCAGTGTATGTGTCTGGAATTCTGTGGGGACAGTGCATGTAAGCAGCAGTCTATGGAGGACAGTAAATGCATGACAGAGTGTGATGCTGACATCGCATGTGTGTGTGGGGTATGAAGGTTACAGAGCATGTGCAGGGTCTATGGATGACAGTGCATGTGTGGGGGGTCTAAGAGTGACATTGCATGTGTATGTGGGGTCTAGGGATCATATTGCATGTGTGTGTGGGGTCTAAGGGTGACATTGCATGTGTATGTGAGGTCTAGGGATCATATTGCATGTGTGTGTGGGGTCTAAGGGTGACATTGCATGTGTGTGTGGGGTCTAAGGGTGACATTGCATGTGTGTGTGGGGTCTAAGGGTGACATTGCATGTGTATGTGGGGTCTAGGGATCATATTGCATGTGTGTGTGGGGTCTAAGGGTGACATTGCATGTGTGTGTGTGGGGTCTAAGTATGCATGTGGAGGCCTAGGAGTGACAGTGGATGTGTGTGTGGTGGGTCTGGGGTTGATAGTGCATGTGTCTGGGAACTTCATGGGGGACAGTGCATGTGTGTGGGGTCTAAGGGTGACATTGCATGTGTGTGGAGGCCCAGGAGTGACAGTGGATGTGTGTGTGGTGGGTCTGGGGTTGATAGTGCATGTGTCTGGGAACTTCATGGGGGACAGTGCATGTGCGTGGGGGGGGGGGTCTAAGTATGTGTGTGTAGGCCTGGGAGTGACAGTGGATGTGTGTGTGGTGGGTCTGGGGTTGACAGTGCATGTGTCTGGGAACTTCATGGGGGACAGTGCATATGTGTGTGGGGTCTAAGGGTGACATTGCATGTGTGTGGAGGCCCAGGAGTGACAGTGGATGTGTGTGTGGTGGGTCTGGGGTTGATAGTGCCTGTGTCTGGGAACTTCATGGGGACAGTGCGTATGTGTGTGGGGGGTCTAAGGGTGACATTGCATGTGTGTGGAGGGTCTAAGCATGTGTGTGGAGGCCCAGGAGTGACAGTGGATGTGTGTGTGGTGGGTCTGGGATTGATAGTGCATGTGTCTGGGAACGTCATGGGGGACAGTACATGTGTGCAGGGTCTGTCTGTGTGTGTGTGGCATGTGACTGACTGGTTAGGACACATGGCTGGCTGCTGGTGCCGTGCGAGGGATCCAGCAGTTTCTTTTAAATAGTAGTATGTGTGGGTGACAACATGGAAGGGGGGGTGCAATGTCTGGGTGTGTAGGGGTGCACTGAGTTAGCCTAGATATGAAGGAGTATGGCCCCCTCCCAAATCATGTATATGGGTCAGGAGGGGGCAGCATAATAGAGCAGAGTCAGCCAGGATGCAGCACAATAAAAAAACATCTCACACATTCCTGCAGGACAAAAGAGCTTAATTTTATTTAATTATTTAAAAGTTTTACCAAGAAGGCATACTGCGCAGACTATCACTCAATTCCAGATGCATCCTGGGGAAAGGGGAATAAGATACAACACAGAATAATTTACATACATGGATTTAGTAAGGAAATCAATTCTTTACAGACTAAATAACATTCGTAATGTAATTTCAATGCAATGCCATACATTGATACAGCAGGAAAAATACTTACTAAACAGTGCATTGACAGCAATTTGCCATACTGACAATTTAGAATACAATGAGAATAGGGTGAGTGACCAAAAACATAAAGTGCCCAGCCCGAGCTACCAGGCGACAGGGGTAGGGATTGGGACCAGAACTTAGTCATGGGCCTGATGCAATGGGAGTCAGTCTGTCCTGCAATGAGGGGAGGTGCGAAGTCTAGTAAAGGATGCAGTGGGGTGTGCTGGGAGGACTATCAAGTGCGAAACAGCAGGAGGAGTGAAAAAGGGTATCCTGTCTGGTTAGGGTATTTTTGGGAGTGGCACTGTAGACTGTGTCACAGTAGTCAATGATTGGGAGGATCATTTTCTGTACAATTTCGAAGTGTGCCGGTAGAGGGATGCAACCACGGTTGCGGCACAGGGCCCCCAGCTTGGGACGCAGCTTCTGTGGATAGCATCAATGTGTATAAAAGTGAGGTGTTGGTTGAGCAGACCCTGAGGTTTCTAAAGGAGGTGCAGTCATCCAGCAATATCCCGTCTAGGGTGTGAAAAGAGGGGAGGGAGGGGACCAGAGACCGTCTCTGCCTTGTGCCAAAGGTCATGGAGACAGTTTTCTTGGCATTCAGCAAGAGCTGATTTGAGCTAAGCCAGAGCTGGACATCATTGAAGTCACACTGCAATCTGGTTGCCATATCAGAGATAGGGGGGCCGGATCTAAACAGGACTGTGTTGTCCGCATACATTTGAATGGATGTGTGTGGGCAGGCAGAGGGCAGGTCGTTAAGGAAGATGGAGAGCAGCAGCAGACCAAGGACAGAGCCATTGCCATTGAATTGCATTGTTCCCTGCAGCATACTGCAGCACTCTGCAGAAGTACTGCAAGGGACTGCGCTGCATCCTGGCTGTCTCCACTGTACACGTATTTGCAGGACCTAGGGGCTCAGGTTGGGGGTGAAGTTTGGAGGCTACTGAACCATCAATAAGTTATTTTGTAGTTCTTCTCTTCTCTACTATGGGCTCCCTGTTTCCCAAACAAGTAAGATCCTCCTAAGGCTGGATGACTCCCTTCCACTAGGCTGAGATATAGATATGGCACACTGATGAGTCCTAACAAGGATGAAACAAGTGTCTGAGTCTGCTGTTCTCAGCCTTTGCTGGTTGTATTGTGAGGCCTTTCGGCACCAGGCAATTCTGCTAAAAGTTGAGCCAGTCCAAGTTCCTTCATGGGGATTTGCATATGCTTCCCATGACGCTGTGCATGATTGCAGTATGTGCAATTGTGTAGTTCTTTCAGCTTGCTACATTCGAAGTAGAGCAGCAAGTATCCTATTGGTCTGTTGAGCACAACTGATTGACAGCTGAATAGGCCTATGACTGTGACATTACATCTTGCACTTGTGTGACATAATGTCCTGGTGGTTAGCACAGTAACTTCTTCGATCCATTGTTTGTCTATACTTGTACATGTTTTCTCCCATTTGTTTGAAACTGATTTACTGTTACCCCCACCTGAATCCTTATTGTACTGCATATTGCGTCATTTTTATGCACTTGCCTTGCTTGTACTTGTTTGCCGTTTTGTATTTATGTTACATGTTGATCACTCTGGTGACTGCCTATGCCTATTTGAACTGTACATTGCTGTTACCAATTGTTGTATCTTACATTGTCATTTTGTATTCTATTTTTTGTCATGCCTTTTAGGCCTGGGTCGTGCCTGAAAATGGTCCTTTTGATCTGTGCACTCTACCCGGTCAACAAAGTCATAAATAAACTATCACTGATTGGCCTGTATAACATGAAAGGCAGGGATGTATTTTGTAACTCTCTGACTGGCTGAGGATGTCCTCTGCACATGAGTAACTACTGGCTACTGAACAACACGGAGGCTGGATGCATTTTACAGCTGTCCAAGTAGCTGAACCTGTGCCAAGATCCCAAAGCCCCAGAATGATACCAGCATGTCTGCAATGCCTATGGAAAACAAATATAAGACAACAGTTGGCCCTGCAGCAAAGGACTAGATTTTTTGCAATGGTAATATCAATAAAAGTGGAAGAAATTATTGTTTCAAGATAATATGCATGAGAATAAGTGGCATAAAATAGCTCAGAAGATGTTTAGAAAGAAAGCTAAAAGTGGAACTACATGGCAAGAAGAATTCCTTGGCTCAGACTGGTCAGTGCTGACCATCCACTGTGGTGTTATCCCATCACAACATCACACCTATTCAAAAAGCAACTAAAAATGTATTTTAGAAATTTATTTTTCACCTTATTTCTTTGTTTTTACAAGCAAGCCATTTTATAATTGCAATAATGCCCTCCAGGGTGTTTGTCATGGGTATGATGTTACTTTACAGGTGTTGGATGCACTCTGCCTGTAGCCTCGTGTCTAACCACCCAAGGCATGACATTATCCCAGCATGACACACACCCTTTCATACATCATTGCTTAAACAAGTCATGCACAGTAGTTTTAAAATATTCAACATCGGGGCTAACCAATGGCGCAGTCGAAGCACGTTGTTTCCATGCCATCACCCTGTGTTCAGAAATGGATTCCTGGAGCCAGGATTGGATGCAGCCAGGGCTGGGGAGTACTGCTGAGTACAGCATGAGCCAGCCTGGAGAAAGTGGTCTCTAGAACCAAGGATGCAGTGACCCTTCTTGGTGGGCAGGGGCATTGCATATGCACAGTTTGCCCAGCATCTGGCAAAGCCAACAGAGGCTGATGGCTAACCCTGTGTTAGTGGAAGAAGTGAAAAACAGGGTGGGGGTAAGAATCCTGTTTTCACCTGGATGATAGCTGGCAGTATCCTATAGCCCTACAGCATGTGGATCCAAAGGATTTTTATTTATTTATTGTTAAGTTTTACACTTTATTGACCTAGGATAGCCTAGTTAAGATGCAGCATCTCATTTCTAATAGGGTCCTTTTTCTTCTACCCATTTCTGTAGCTGCTTGGACTGGAGCACTGGAAGGCTAAGTAACTTGCAACATGTTCCTGGATTTGATAGCACCACTCACCACACAGCTTAATAGTTGAAAGGTTTACTCCCAGCATACACAAACTTCGACCAGTCTTGTTATATTGTTCAACATTTTGCAGTATACACTATCTTTTGTTCACAAATTACCAAGAATGTTAAAAAAGACTGGATGGCCTCAAAATATATTCACTGAAGGCCAGGAGGGAGAGGGGGATGGGGATATGACAAAGACATACATTCAGATCACAGTAAGTTGGGCACATTGCCAGCACCAAGAAATTAAATGTTTGCAACCATGGTTGGGACAGAGTGAAGGGCATGGTGGTTACACAGGTCAGTGACAGTAGGGAAGGGAACAGGGGGTTGGACCGAGAGAGATAAAACCACATATGGACAATAGGTCCTGAGGTGAGGGGAGGGCTGTGCTGGTCGCCGGTTGGGAATCAGGTTCGGGGGAGGAGTGAGGTGGGGGGTCAGTGTCTGACAGGGTGTGGGATCCACTAGATTACAAGGGAAGTGGGGAACTGTGTGATATAAAGTGATTGGGATGTTTGGGGGGGAATGGACACCAATGTTACTGTGTTCTATGTTTTGGATGTGTCATCAGGCGGGGGCAGGACCACTAGCTAGCAGGTTGATTCCTTTCTTTTTGATGAGCAGGTGATTGGAGGACCCGGGGGGGGGGATATCACTTTCACAGTCTCTCTCTTCATGTATTGCTATCACGGGACAGGACATTATTTTTTAAACCTACAAGACGGCGATCGGAGAACAGGGACAGGCAAGGTACCACTAGACTACCAGGAAAGGTGATTTTATTCTACAGGATGGCAATCAGAGAATGGGGAGGGAGGGACTACTACGGAATGGGACTTTACTCTACAGGATGGCGATCAGAGAATGGGAAGGTGGGGGAGAGAACCACTAGACTACCAGGAATAATGTTTTCCATTACTGGGCATGTGGTTGAAGAATGGGGAGGGGGAGGGACTACTAGACTACCAGGAAACAGGATTGTATTCCACAGGATGGGGATTGGAGAATGGAGAGGGGGGGGGAGGGACCACTAGACTATCAGGGAATGGAACTTTACAGGATGGCAATCAGAGAATGGGGAGGTGGGGGAGAGAACCAATAGACTACCAGAAATAATGTTTTCCATTATTGGGCATGTGATCAGAGAATGGGAAGGGAACCACTAGACTACCAGGGAATTACTTTTTATTATCCGGGATGGCGATCAGAAGCCGGGGAGGGACCACTAGACTACCAGGGTCACAGTGTTGTGGGTGTGGGGGCTGCTGCAGTATCTCCGGCAGCCACTAGGGTTGCATAGAATACCACCAGATCTTGGTCGGCTGTATTTTCTCCACACAAGGGACTTCCGCAAATGGCCCTTGCATGGAGAAAATGGTTTGTGAATGGCACAGTGCCATTATGTAGGTCCCTTCTCCCTAATTTGAATTGTAGAGCCCTGAAAACATTGCCCCAGCGCAAGCCCATTCAGATGGTGCAAACTGGGCTTTTGTGGATAACACTATGGTGCAAAAACCAGTTTGCACCGTGCAGGCAGGGTTTGTGCTGCGGCAAAGCTTTGTGAATCTAGCCCCAGATCACTGGTTCCATGAGAACTGCCACAGAATGCTGCCCATAAAAACAAAACCATGCAAAATACAGTTTTTCACATCACTGCTTATTCAGGTACAGTTACCTATTAATCATTTAAACTCATGGATATCATTTTTGCAAATGGAACATTATAAACAGCTTCCAATTAGAAATACTTTCTTGTCCTCTTTAAAGTCTTTTTCTGTCCTTACTTTCAAATATTCTATGCTAAAAAATGTATAATGAGAGACTTTGAATGGTCACTGGTCTTGTATAAATTCAAAAATAATCTTATACCAAAGTCTGAAATTGATTAATCAGGGTGGGTTGATTTCCTAGAAAATACTGTAGTTGTCCCCGCAATTAGTGTTCATTAGTTAAGAACCATAAGGAAATATGCCTAAAAACAAATGCATACAAGGAAAAACCTGTAACTGATCAGCAAAGTAGAAAGTGAAGTTATATTGTAGTGGCTATATATAGAACTGTACAATTCAAAGTTCCCTTAAAAAAAACTCATTTCTCATTAAATGACTTCTAACAACAGACAGAGAGACCCTACTCCATTAATTCAAGTTTCATTCATTTCTTTTAGGCTCCATTAAAATTTACACTTTATTTCTAAACATAAAACAGTAAATCACTTTTCATGGCCCTGTTATTATCTAGTGTGTTTTATATGTTTAAACAATAAAAGGATTTTCACCTGCTCTTATATTTTTTTTATTACTAATGGTCTGTATCTGTTACATTTTCCAAGCCCTTTATTTTTGTCCCTTTAGCTAGGTCATGCTGAGCATATCGATATATATTAAGATCAGATAAATTTCTCATTTTCCTGAACTTAGAAAAATACTTACGTAACAAAATTACCTTTCACTTCATGTCTTTAAATGCCTCTTCTCTCAATCTTGGTATGACTGCAAGCACTTCTCCTGTGTCTCATGCACGATTGAGCAGGGTGAGTGTGCTGGCAGTCGGAGATAGTTTGCAGAAAGAGGCAGGGCACACTGCCAGTAAACTGAGTGCCAGTCAAGGAGCCATTTATAATCAGACAAAAGAAAAATGACTGTCCTGTGTTGTTTTTTTGTCTATGGGAGTGAATTTGCCATCAGTGGTTCAGGAGGAGGCCCAGTTGGGGTCAGTTGGATGCCGCCAGTGGTGGCAATGGTGGAAGCCGGTCAGGGCCACTTGAATGCTGCAGGTTGTGGCAATAGAGGAGGTCTGAAGAGACAGAGCAGGCAGGAAGGGAGGAGGAGTGGCACTGTATGTGAAAAATGACATAAGGGCCACACAGATCCAGGAGGAACAAAATGGGGGAGAGATACTGTGGGTTAAGCTGGAAAGGAAAATGGGGCCAGCCATCCACACAGGTGTGGTCTATAGACCACCAGCCCAGGAGGAAGAAACAGATAGGGAGCTGATGCTAGCCATCCAAAGGATGGCTGACAAGGGTGAGGTAGTACTGGTTGGAGACTCTCAATATACCAGATGTGGACTGGAGCATCCCAGCAGCAGCATCAACTAGAGCAGATTTATCCTGGACTCCTTCAAGGTGCCTTCCTCAAGCAACTGGTCATGGAACCAACTCGGCAGAAGGCAATACTGGACCTTGTGCTCACAAACAGGGACAGTGTGATGGGGGTAACAGTGGGGAGCACCTGGGTAACAGTGACCACCAGTCATTGTGGTTTGAAATCACAGAAAGAGCAGAACCAAACCACACAAAAACACGTATCCTGGATTTTAGGGGGCAGACTTTGGGAAAATGGGGAGATGCTTGAAAGAGGCATTAAGGGGAATGGGACAGGAATCAGGGATTGAGGAACAGTGGGCAGTATTTAAAATGGGGATTATAAGAACAACAGAATTATGCATTAAGCAGGTTAGCAAGAGGAAGAGAAAGAGGAGACCATTATGGTTTTCCAAAGAGGTAGCAAAGAAAGTGAAAGCCAAAAAGACTGCATTCAGGCAATACAAAAAGACACAGGCAGAAGGGGATAGGGAGAAGTACCAGGAGAAACAAAGGGAGGCAGGGAAGTCAGTAAGGGAAGCCAAAGCTCAGACAGAAGAACACATTGCAAAATCAGTGGTTAAAGGGGACAAAACCTTTTACAGGTACATAAGTGAAAAAGAAGGACAAAGGGAGGGATAGTTAGACTGAAGGGGAGGATGGGAGCAGCGTGGAGGATGACAACAGTAAAGCTGACATATTGAACAGGTATTTCTGCTCAGTCTTTACTAAGGAAGAGGGGGTAATGGGTCTGAAGGAGTACAAGGGGTGAGAATGGTGCAGAAATGGACACGAGTCCTGCTACACGAGAAAGGGTCCTGAAGGAACTGGAAGTAATAAGAGTTGACAAAGCAATGGGGCCAGATGGGGTGCACCCCAGGTCCTTAAAGAACTAAGAGAGGTGGTGGCTGAACCTCTGGCTATCCTGTTCAGCCAATCACTGGAAACAGGGAGGTACCCAAAGACTGGAGGACAGCAGATGTAGTCCCTTATACAAAAGTGGGAACAAAGAGGAAGCAGGAACCAGACCTGTCAGCCTCACCCCGGTAGTGGGAAAGATCATGGAAGCACTACTGAAGGAGAGATTGGTGGAACATCTGGTTGTCAATGGACTACAGGACCCAAGGCAGCATGGTTTCACCAGGGGAGGTCATGTCAGACCAACCTCATTGAATTTTTTGACTGGGTGACTAGGGAGGTGGATCAGGGAGGGCAGTGGACATGGCCTATCTGGACTTCAGCAAGGCCTTTGACACTGGCCACATAGAAGACTATTACACAAACTGGGGAATATGGGTGTGGGCAGGACAGTAGTGTGGTGGGTAGGTAACTGGCTGGGTGGCAGGACACAGAGGGTGGTGGTAAATGGCTGTCACTCCACAGAGGGAAGAGTGACCAGTGGGTACCACAGGGATCAGTGCTGGGACCGGTCCTATTCAACATCTTCATCAGTGACATTGCACAGGATATAGAAGGCAGAATTTCACTGTTCGCTGATGACACAAAGCTCTGTAACAGAGTAGACACACCAGAGGGTGTAGACAGAATGAGAAGGGACCTGCAGAAACTTGAAGAATGGTCAAGGGTTTGGCAGTTGAAATTCAATGCAAAGAAGTGCAAGATAATGCATATGGGGCACAAGAACCCTGGCACAATATATCAGTTGGGGGGTGAGGATATAGCATGCACCAAGCAGGAAAGGGATCTTGGGGTTGTCATCTCTGATGACCTCAAGGTAGGGAAACAGTGTGACAAGGCATCAGGTAAAGCAAATAGGATGCTGGATATATAGGCAGGGGCATCACCAGCAGGAAAAGGGAGGTCATAATTCCGCTATACAAGACACTAGTGAGGCCCCACCTGGAGTACAGTGTACAGTTCTGGAGACCATACCTACGTAAGGACATAGACAGGGTAGAGAAGGTTCAGAGGAGGGCAACAAAGATGGTGCATGGGTTGCATCACAAATCCTATGAAGACAGGTTGAAGGAACTGAACATGTACTCCTGGAGGAGAGGAGGGAGAGAGGGGATATGATGAGACATACAAGTATCTTACAGGAGGAACAGGGTGCAGGAAAACACTATTTTAAGCGAAAAAGATGTTTCAGGACTAGAGGGCATGGGATGAAGTTGGAGGGAGGACGATTCAGAGGAAACATGAGAAAGAATTTCTTCACAGAACGGGTGGTGGACAAGTGGAACACCCTGCCAGAGGAAGTGGTGGGGGCTGAAACAATCACGGGATTTAAGAATGCATGGGATAGACATAAAGGAATTCTAGAGGTCAGGGGTAAGGGGAAATAGACTTCTAGGAAAACAAACTGAACTTACAAGCTCAAATGGGCAGACTAGGTGGGCCATAGGCCCTTATCTGCCGACACTGTCTATGTATCTATGTATCTATGTCTGTCAGGGCAGGTTAAACACCACTGCTGGCAGCAGTTGAGGAGATGGGTTTTGAGCTAGTTTAAGGTTGCCATTTGTGGCACAGGATGAGGCCCAGGCAGAGTCAGTTGAATGCTGCAACCTGTGGCAATAGAGAAGGCATGTCGGGGCTGGTTGAAAACTGCCAGTGGTGGCAACTGAGGAGGCATGGTTAGGGCCAGCTTGATGCCACCAATGGCAGCACTGGACAAGGCTCAGGCATGGCCAGTTGGATGTGTGCCGGAAGGATTGGTACTATTGTAGGATTGGGTGGTGGGTGGGAGCTCACAGTGGGTGGGAACGTGGGTGTTTTTAAGTTTTAGATGGGGAACAGTGGGTGGGATTAGGAGAGCATGCAGAGGGTGTCAGCGGTTGGGTGGGTTAGTGTGACAAGGTACAAACAAGAGGGGGACCGCTAGACCACACAGTAAATACAGTGAATCAAGAACAATAAACCAGGGTCAAATAACCTCACCAATTCAACAAAGCTGTACCCTGACTCTCGTTGTGATGCTAGACGGGTTTACTTTATTGACTATTCATACAAAACCTCAGGGGTCTAACAGCCTAAATGTTTCATGCCCAATCAAGTGCTTAATCATGGGTGAACATAGTGTAACAAGGCCCAGAGGGTTGGCCAATAGGAGAGCGCACGGGGAAGCAGTGGGTGAGTTATCAAATGAGACTGGGGCCAGAAATGGAGGGTTGGTGGGTGGCGGAGCATGCAGTAGGCAGGAGCAGGTGGGTTATATTTGCAAAGCCCGGTGTGCTCCTCTACACAACCGAACAAATAAAAGGGCCGACCAGTCATGCCCCAAGGCACTTTGGGCGTAACACAACGAGTTCACTATGCTCAACAGAATGACATCATCCTGGAACCTTCAGATATGCTGCCAGCAGGCACAGAAAGGTTAGCTGGATTTACCAGCGTTCTATTTCCTGTTAAAAATAGACCTGGATTAAAGGGAAAGTTGCGTCAACCTATTTTTCTGTATACCTGTGTAGTTTGCGTGCATAAACAATGGTCCCCTCTCTTGCATCCCTCTAATTGCATCCTAATTTAAATATAAATGAGGTTGCTTCACTCTGTTTTACCATGGTGTGAAAAACTGTCTCCATTGAAAAGGTATGACCCCACTCATGCAAGGCATCATGGGGGTTGATGAGATGTACCTGCACAAGTCAGCAGAAGTTATATTTATTTATTTGGTTCTTGATTACCGGGTAGGTGCACTAGACAATAAAATGCCTATCTTCTGGCACGACCTGGGAGAGTATAGTTACAGACAATTGTGAGCACAATACAGTAAAGAGGATAAGGACACAAACAGTGTAAATGGGTGCCTAGTTACAATACACAGGCAGTAGAATATTCAAAAACAGTGCATGGAATCCATGTAGCAAGGAGAAAAAGAAAATCAGTACAAGAGTGGCAGACATGAACAAGAAGAAGCGAGATTAATGGAATGTGGAGCATCACAAAACAATTTTAAAACAGACAGTGCATTCTCTCAGTCAGTTCTGTTGCAGGTCTTGTGAAGTCTCTGTATTCTCTAAAAGCATTTTGTTCTAACTCAGATACACTTTAAACAACAGAAAACAGCAGGGCTCTTACTATGCCTTGACATGTTTCATGGCCAGTTTAAGGCAAGAACTTAGGGTCTGCCGAGGACAGGAACAGCACTGAGCAATACAGTGTAACTACAGCAAGCTGTAGCTCTAAAACATCATAAAATTCCAGAATGCCTTACATAAGGCAGGTCATGACCTTTGCAATCGAGTCAAGCAGGTTTTCACACCAGACTTAAGCACCTTCATTTACATTTAAATCCTCATGAAATTAGGAGTGTGCAATAGAGGCAATCACTGTTCATGCCTACAAACTACACAGGTAAACAGAATAAAAGGCTGAGGTGTCCTTCCCTTTAAACAGTTCCTCTCACTTTCGGCAAAACTCAGACTGAGCACAGAAGATAGGCTGTGTGCTGCAGCACTCTAAAAATGAGGTACATTGGCTCTAATTAAGAACCCCCAGTGACCACAGGAAATCTGCAACATTTCAGGTACTTTCAAATACCTCAAGGGAATCAACAAAGTCCAAGAGGGTAGCATCTTTCAGAAAAACAGATGTACAAGAACAAGGGGGCACAATTTGAAGATAGAGTGGGGAGGTCTCAGAGGTAATGTTAGGAAGTATTTTTTCATGGAGAGGGTTGTGGATACATGGAACAGCCTTCCTGAGAGGGTAGTGGAGTCAAAAACAGTGGGGGAATTCAAGAATGCATGGGACAGACATAAGGCAATTCTAGTGGGGGGGTAGGAGGAAGTAGGCTGTTGGTTAACTAGGATCAGCAGCTTATCCATTAGGTAGGGAAATGGGCAGACTGGGTGGGCCAAGCGGTCCTTATCTGCCATCAAATTCTATGTTTCTATGCTGTCCCCATCCCCCAGCACTGCCAGGTATCTCAGCTATTTTGCTGGTCTTGTCAGGAGTTTCTTTTGGGGAAGACAAATTCCCAGTTACTTTCCCAACAGCAGTCATCAAATTGACTGATGGAGTTCAGTCACTGTAAAGGAGAAAGAAAAAAATAATAATGCTGATCATAATAATAAAAAAAGAGTTTTGTTACCATAGCAACATCCTGCATTATTTAATTCACATCACTCTGGGACCTGTCAAGGCTGCAGTATCTCCTGTCATGTGGCTTCATTATCTGTAATGTGGCTGGGAGCTGATCGTGCTACGGTACAATCCCAGATAGTGTGCAGGGGGGGCTGTGAGTCCCGCACTGCTGCTCTGGATCGAGGCATAAGGGACTCATTTTCCTTTACAAGATAGTTCTCAACATTTGCAGTCTCTCCTTTATTCAGATGGCTGTATGACAGCCTAGCTGAGATACTGTACGCAAGGATCTTGGCTATCTTGATTATTCAGCCCAACTATTCGTTCCAGGTTTGTAGACAGCAAGCACTACAATATTTAATACCCAGGAGACCAGAGACCAGCAATACAGGCTACTGTAATACAGCACTGCCAAATGTTATACCATAGTTTTCAGAATGTATTGCCAGCCCTTGTAAATCACATATAGCCCACGCGTGCCCTTTTGTTGTCATAACTTACTGCTATGACATAAGAAATCCTATAATTCAAACAATTGTGATATAGACACATAGAAAATGACGGCAGACTGGGTAGTCTGTGCTTTGACCTCCCCTCTTCTTAATTTACTCCTGCTGCCTACTAGCCTGTCCTAGCATGGCTTATTCCTAATTTCTCCCTCCACCCCTCCTATCTGGGCCACAGTCTGCTGGTAATATTTATTGTATGTATAGCACAACTACTCTGCATTCTATACTGGTGCACTGTTCATTGTAAGGATGCTCGGAATCATGGAATTGGATTCCTCAGATTCCAGGCCTTTTTTTTTTTTTTAATTAGAAATTTTGGTATCTGGGGCCAAAAAAAAAAATCTGAATTACATAAACCCCTTCTCGGATGTGGAATCGGAAACTGATTCCAATGCTCCATAATAAAACCTCCTCCCACCCATTACAGCGGTTCTCCATTTTCCCTTACCTTTATGCCACCGCATGGTTCAGTTGCAGGTCTAGCTGGAGGCTCAGACAGCATAGAGGTCCTCCAGTCCAGCAGTCCAGGTCCTTACTGTTGTACCAAAAAATGCTGCTGCTGCTATAAGTCCAATTCATCATCATCCACTCCGCTGGTCCTTAAAGTGCATGCAGCCGCTGCCCACCTCCCCATAGCAAGCCTCCATCATTGACTATTCTGGCAAGAAGCAAATATTCCACTCCCCAGTCACATCTGACTCCCCAGAATGGTAATCACTTTGAGCCCTGTACCTGGTCCCAGCCTGCCCGATCTGACCCCAGGAGAACCCACCCCCCCTTTATTGCAGCTGGCTGCTGGTGGGAGCAAGAAAGTTAAACTTAAAAATAAATAAATAATTTAGCGGTGGGCACTTGGACAGGAGAGAATCCCATTTAGTTTCTCCCTGGCCCAGTATATTCAGTAGCCCCCCGGTACTTTTCTCCCTAATTAATCTAGGAGCCACAGGATGCCAACCAAAAGAAAGCCCTGTCTGGGATTCCACCACCAGATACCTTAGCATGGTGTCTGGTAGTGGCTAACCCTAGGACTTTCTTTTGGCTGGCAACCTCCAGCTCCAAGTTCACTTAGGGAGAAAAGTACAGTGGGTTTCTGGGTATACTGAGCCAGGGAAAAATCAAATGGTTGTCTCTCTCCTATTCAAGTGCCTGGCCCTAAATCATTTATTTATTTTTAAGTTCAGCTTTTCTGCTGCCAACACCAGCCAGTCCCAGTATCCAAGGGAGAGGTTCTCATGGGCTGGGGTGGGGTGCCAGACACAGACTGGGGGGTGGGATATTTGCTTCTTGTCAGAATGGCAGTGACCGAGGCTTGCTGGAGGGAGGAGGGTCATGGCCGCATGCACTATAAGGGACAAGTGGACACCTGGATGGCAATGACTTGGACTACAGTAGCAATTTTGGTACAAATTTGGACCACCAGACCAGAGGACCCCATGCTGTCAGCCAGGAGGGACTCCAGCCAGCAGCATTGTAAGCAGAGACAGGCGGGGTTGGGAGGTTTTTTCTTTTTGGTTAGAGATACTGGGTGGGGGGAATGTTATGCTTGATAGGGAAGCATACTCGGATGCAGAATCTGGACTTCCAATTCCATTCTGATTCCACTCCTATGTTTTAATCAGAGGCAGAACACACATCATTAGGTCCGGCATCTTTGGGAGGGTGGTGGGGGTGCACAGGGTGTGGAGCAGCCATGATACTGGACTGGGCTTGGAAGTTTGGTGGTTGCCCAGTGTGCTACCAGCTAGCACAGCTTAGGGAGGAGGTCTTGGGGATGAGGAAAGCTGGGGAAGGGGGTGGTATGGTTGGGGAAGGGCTGAAATCTCCTACAGGGTTGCACCAAGCACTGAGGGCGGGGTAGGGAAAGGAGTGCAGGAGAATACTAGGGATCACATAGGGACCCTGGCAGAGGGGCCCAAAGGACACTACCAAGGAAGCAGGCAGATAACTGGGGACCCCACAAAGGGGGACGGAGGGACAACATTCTCAGGAAGTAGGCGGATAGCCAGTGCTGGACAGAAGGAAGCAAGGCAGGGAGGTGGATCAGACTTATACTTAGTAACTTGTTCAACTTCTTCTTCTGCTCAAGGATGAGGGGGATGAAGCCACGACAGAGGTGGTAGGAGACGGAAAGGTGTGGGAGTGGGGGCAGGAGGCAGGGGCCAGATAGCAGGAAGAACAGGGGGACCTGGAATGCAGGAGAATGGGGAGCAGTGAATCGGAGCAGGAGGGGCAGGGGAAGAGGGAGGAAGCGCAAGGAGAAGGACCAGTTGGGAGGAAAGGTAAAGAAGGACCAGAAGTACAAGGAGGATTCAGTAAAGAGAGCTGAGGGGAGGCCAGGGGAGCCACGAGCAAGGAGGAACTAAATGGAGACAGGAAGGAAGGAGGATGATCCAGGTTAGTTTAGCAGATGGGGAGAAGGACCAGTTGTGAGCAGTGAGGGGGAATTAACAAGGTACAGAAGGATACTCAGAGGAGGAGAGGTAGGATTGGAGGAGGGAGTGGCTATGGTAAATAAGGAGCGGGTGGCATGTGGCACACAGATAGGGGAGGAACAAGGAGCCAGCTGGGTGGAAGGGCCGTAGAAAGGATGAGGGACATGGAAGGGGGGAATGGAGGAAAAGGAGGGTCAGAGTGCTCCTGCTGGGGATTCTATGATCAGGGGTATCAAATGGGATAGGGAGGAGAGCCTGGCCAGGTTAGAACAAGATGCTTCCTGGACTAACGGTGCACAGGGCTAAGCACGAGGTATATCAGCTGGCAAAGGACTGTGGGGTTCCCAGACATACTGGTCCACCTGGGCACAAATGGCATTGAGGGAAATAGCGATAGCAGATACAGGCAAGATTCAGGGAGCTCGCCAGGGTCTGTCATGACATAGGATGCACAGCTTCTTCTCAGAAATCCTGCCAGTGCCAAGGGCCAGTGGGGAACACAAAAGAAAAATTAGGAGATAAACCAGTGGCTCAGGGAGTGGTGTGAGGCCAGAGGGTATGGGTTGATGGGGGATTGGGGAGACCTGGGAGGATAAGGAGCTGTATGCTAGAGATAGACTACATCTCAATTTGGAGGGAGGGGAATCTTGTTGAAAATAGAGGAGTTCATTGGTGAAAAGTGGGGTTTAAACTTGTGAAGGGGTGGGATGGGAGAAAAGGCAGTCAAGGGATGCCGATAAAGGAGGGACTCTGTCTCCACCCCCTGGGGACCAGGAGGATTGCAGGAAAAGACCAACTGGCAAAGTGCAGACCAGAGAAAACAGAATCCCCATGGGAACATGAGCAGGGAAATGGAACTATAGGGAAAGGGTGGAAGGTAGTCCTCATAAATGCCAGGAGCTGGCAATAAATGCCTGGAGCTCCAGGCGATGTTAACTGAGGGAGCAGTGGATGTGGCAGCGGTCACTGAGACTTGGGCCACTGCAAGACATGACTGGGACCTGAACCTGGAGGGTTACACTATGTTCAGGAAGGACAGGGGAGGGAAGGGAGGAGGGTAGCAATGATAGTCAAAAACTGCATTGGCATAGGGGAGTAGAGGAGGCGGAGGGAACCGTGGAGGCGATTTGGGTCACCTTGATAACAAGGGGGGCAAGAGAGAAAAATAGAGTGGTGTATAGACCCCTGCCCGGCGGAGGAGCTGGAGGACAGTCTGGTGGCAGATGTTAGGAGACACTGCAGACTGGGCAGAGGAAAGGTGGTGGTGTGGGGACTTAAACATGCCAGGAACAGACTGGGAGATATGACATCCTCTGTGACCAGGAACAGAGGTTGTTGGATGTCTTTCAAGATGCATTCCTAACTCAGCAGGTGAGGGAACCGACCAGGGAGGCATGGGTACTGGATGTGGTCCTGGCAGACAGTGACCAGATTGGGGGCCTGGAGGTAAGGGACCCATTGGTGGGGAGTGACCATGCCACGGTCAGGTTCTGCCTGGACCTAGGAGGGTAGAAGGCTGCACAAAACGGAAGTAACCGACTCAGGGGGTGGATTTTAAGGAAATGGGAAGGATCCTTAAGGAGCATTTGATGGGATTGGGTCAGACATGGACACTGATAGTAGGTGGGAAATCATCGGAGAGGGGTGCAGGATGCTACCAGCACCTGTAGCAAGAGTAAGACAAATGCGGTAGGGCCAAAAAATCCCTGTTGGTGGACCAGGGAGGCCCAGGAGGGAAAGGGAAAGAAAGCAGCCTATAAGAAATTCAAGGCTCAAGGAGTGAAAGGGATCGAGGGAGTATGAGCTGATGGCTAGAAGGGCCACTAGAGTGGTGAGGGTGGCTAAGGCAAGGAAGGAGCAGAACCTGGCCAGGGAAATTAGGAGAGAGGGAAAAGGGTTCTTTAGATACATTGGGGAAAGACGAGGGTGAAGGGCAGATTAGCAGGATTAAATCAGGAAGAGATGGGCACAAGACCCAGAGGAGCAGGCTGAGGTACTAAATGAGTACTTCACCAGTTTTCACCAGGGAAAATGGGGATGCTGCATCATACATGGGAGGAGACAGAGATAATGAGGAGGGGGCACCACCAATCGGCAGGTCTGGGGAGAGGGGGCATCACTGGCAGGTGGGGAGGGCTAAGCAGGGAGAAGAGGTACTGGAAGCGGAAATCACAGCAGAGAGAGTGAGGGAAGCCCTCAGCATCCTTAAGATGGAGAAAGCACAATGCCGGATAAATTCACATCCTAGGAGTGCTGAAGGAACTTGCAGATGTCCCATGGAACCCTGGCAGAGCTTTTCACCATCTCTGAGGACAGGGTGGGTGCCCCAAGACTGGAAGGTGGCGATGTAGTGCCTATCCGCCAAGGGGATCAAGGGAGGTGGCAGGGAACTACAGGCCTGTCAGCCTGGCATCAGTGGTGGGCAAGGGTGATGGAGGACATTGTCAAGGAGAGGCTAGGGGGACCTGGATAAGTCAGGGTGCCTGGACGATAGACAGCATGGATTCATCCCAGGGAAATCGTGTCAGACAAACCTGGTGGAGTTCTATGACTGGGTGACAAGTGCCTTGGACCTGGGTAGACCAGTGGATGTCCTCTTTCTAGACTTCAGCAAGGCATTTGACTCTGTTCCTCACGTGGGCCTGTCGGATAAACTAGGAGAAATGGGGGTGGGAAACCAGATGATCCAATGGATAGGCAATTGGCTCCAGGACTAGACCCAGAGGGTCGTAGTTGGTGGGATAGTCTCTTCCCCAAGGAGGGTCATTAGTGGGGTCCCACAGGGGTCAGTCCTTGGGCCCCTTCTGTTCAACGCCTACGTATCTGACATAAGGACAGGAATCAGGAGTGAGATGAGTCTCTTTGCAGATGACTCGAAACTGGGGGCGGTGGTGGATGGGAGGAGGGAGGGTGGCCCTGCAGGGGACCTGGAGGCTCTGAAAGATGGTCTAGAAAGTGGAAGCTGAGGTTTAATGCGGGAAATGCAAGGTACTCCACCTGGGGCCAGGAAACCCAGGCCAAGTGTACACCCTTGGGGAAATACTACAAGTCTCAATGGCTGAGAGGGACCTGGGGTGGTGGTGGATGTCAAGATGAACAACTCTGAGACTTGTAGGAGGGCAGCAGCCAAGGCCAACATGATGCTGGGATGCATTGCTAGGGGGATCACCTCCAGAAGGAGGGAAGTGATACTCCCTCTGTATAACTGCTTGGTGAGGCCGCACCTGGAGTACTGCGTGCAGTTTTGGAGGCCGCACTTAAAGAGGGACATTAACCTCCTGGAGAGGGTCCAGAGGAGGGCAACCAAAATGATTTGGGGCTTGGGGACAGGACCTATGAGGAGGGGCTCGAAAACTAAATATGTACACTTTGGAGAGAGAAGGGACCGGGGGACATGATAGAGGTCTTCAGGTACATGAAGAGGGGTAAATAGGGGAGGAACAGTGAGGGTGCTTCAAGGGGAGGAGGGGCCACTAGAGGGCATGGGTGGAAGCTGGAGGGGAAGATTCAGGGAGAAAGGAGGAGGTGCTACTTCACTGAGAGGGGTAGAGCCATGGAATGCACTACCTAGGGGTTGGTGGAGGCAGAGACAGTGGAGGGGTTCAAGAGGGGTGGACAGGTACAGGGAAGGGTTCAGGAAGCAAAACCAATGCAGCAAGAATATCCGAACTGGGAAGGAGAAGCCAGAGAGAGCGAGGGGACAGCAAGGTCAGCACCCAGGGTGGGGGCTGACCAAACGAGCAGACACGAAAGACCATTAGGCCTATTCTGCTGGCATTTTAGTATGTTAGTATGTATGTATGTTAGAATGAAACTGGACTCGGAAAAATCGGAAGTTCAGAAATTGCATCTAGGTACAGACTGCAGAGAATCTGAGCAACCCTATTTCATTGTATACATTGCTTTGGATTGTAAATGTTTGCTTGACTCCTAATTTCCCTATACTATTGGCTGTATACTGCTGTTTATTTTGCATTGGTGATTCATACCTGGCTGTATATTCTTTGTTTACATTGCTTGCTCATTACCATTGAGTGTATTTGTCTCCCCATTTGCCTCCCTCAAGATCACACCTAGAAACAAGCATTGGCTCCGTGTGCCTTTCCCAGTTACTAATTTTCAATAAATAAAGAAGTAAATTAATAAATAGGCCTAGCATCCCTTACAGTCTGACCAAGCTCATCCTATTTTTGCCCTTATCAATCCTCCCTACCTCTCCTGCCCCCAGGCTGCTCCTTTAGGCACTATCTCCATGTGCCTGTCCCATCCCCTTTTGAACCCTCCCAATGTTTCCACTTTGATGATCTCTGGAAGCTTGTCCCAGTCCACAACCTAACTTTCTGTAAAAAAACTACTTCCTGACATCCTTCTTGAACCTCCCATCCCCTGCCCGTTTCAGGGAGTGACCCCTGGTATCCGTGTTACTACTCATTGTGAACAGTTGGCTGCTGGCCACCTTGTTAATTCCGCAGAGGTAACTGAACTCATTCATGCTGTCCCTCTTTCTCCTGTTCTGCAGCATGTACATCTCCTCTGCAGCCTGCTGGGGCCTGCCCCTCCCACCTCACATCTTGCTGTGCTTTCGCTCTGCTTGTTTCTGCTGGACTTCTGTTGTCTGTTCTCCTGCATTTGGTTTGTATTGTGTGCCTCCGGCTGTGTGCCTCTTTGTGTTGCTTGTTCCCTGTTCTCTGTGATTGTGTGTCTTTTGTTTTGCTTTCTTTTGGGGGCTTCTTTTTTAGACTCCTTGTATTTTGCTAATCCAGAGCTCATGCTCCTTGTTCCCATTTACTCACTCTGCAACTGCAGTCATAATCTGTGTGTTTCAGCTCAAACTGCTTCCCTGCTGCTGCTCTCCATGTTATGCACAGTAATTGTTTTAACCTGGTTCAGGCTCACTCTGAACCTTAACCCATGCAGCTCAATTCTCCTCCCTGAACTTATACCATGTACCTCATTTCTGCTGTTTTCACTGCAGTGCCTAGCCAATTTACTGCTTTCAGAGCATTGCCTCCCTACAGTCTATGTTAATTCAAATCCCTACCCCTATAACCCATAATTACTCAATACTGATGCTGCTCTATTATGTTTGCACACTGCTATTACACTCTGGAGGTCAGCTGTAAACTAGTTTTAATACCTGCTCGTGGGTCACGGTGCCTTCCCAACGCTTCTTGTTTTTCCTTTGGCGGGGGACTGGAAGTGTTGTTGAGGAGCCATGGCCCTGTCTGGCATATTAACTCATGTTCAAATCCTGCTTCGCTACTGAAATCCTCAGAGTATTTTGTCACCTTCATTGGCTTCCTGATGGTCTGACTGGCTTGCCCTGCTATTCATTTTTGCTGCTCCTTTGACCTCCATGCAGGTCCAATCATTTGCTTACTCTGCTTACTGACCTACGTGCAGGTCCACTCATTGCTTACGCAATTCATTTGCTCAACACTCACTACTACCATGTCTGCCCTATGTGAGGGTCCCAGCACTCAATGCTTCATTCAGCTCCTCAATAATTTTCTGGGGCATGCCAGCCATAACCATGCCATGGCGCAGGGCCCCTGCAGTTGACGGTCTCTCTACACCTATGAAGTCTACATCTTGAGCATGCCTGACTTGGGGCGGGGTCCTTCTCACCTGACCCATAGCTGGGAATGTCCTCACTCTGGGCCTGACTTTAGCTGTTCGAGACTCGATGGCAGTTCATGGTGTAGAAATTAAGACTAGCCATGAAGGGTGGTTACAGCAATCTCCTTTGGCTCTAGTATTCTGCTAGCGAGGCACGTTCACCACATTTTCCCTATGACTGCCTCTGGTTCACCTGGTTTGTTTTTAGAGCAGGTAGGCCAGGTGAGTGCCTCAGCAGTCATTGCTCTCCTCCTCTCACCTTGGTTGCCCCTGATGTTGCAGAGCACTCTCACAACCTTCCACAGCGTTCCCATTAGAGGGATCAAGTGAGGTCTTTCCTCCAAATTGGAATATTCCCCTTCCCCCTTTAATTGGGTTTCTAAATTGCAGCAGCAGAGCCGTCATTAAACAAAACATCCCAAGCCTGGAGGGAAGGTGACCTAGGCCTTGGATCCCCAGGGATTTCCTCCTCAAAGGTTTTTTTCTCTCCTCCATGCCTCAGGTCATAAACATTAGTTAGCCGTAGGTAGTGTTCCCTATTTCTTTTAGGTAGGTTCTGCTGTTGAATGGAAGTGGATGGTGTCCCTACTTGCCATTCCCCCTCTCCTACCAAGGCCCCTTCAATCTCCACCCCAGGTGTGGCATTTCCTTTATAGCCAAGGTTCTGACATCACTTCCTCAACAGGTCTTGGGGCAGAACTGTCATTTTCTTAATTACCCAGCACATTGCATAAAGGGTAAGTACACACACACACACACAAAAAAAATGTTTTATATATTACTCATTGTATATTATAAGGAAGAGGGACATGTGGGGAATGGTGCAATGCACTGGCTGTAGGGCCGCAATTTTCCGGGAGACATTCTGGAACCTGCATTGCTGCCCTAGTTTTAGGCAACTGTCAGCTCTGCAGGAGGAGGTTGCCCACCTCCAGGCTGAACTGGCAAGGACTAAGGAGGCCTCCCCCACCCAAAGAGCACCAGTTCCACAACCACTGCCTCAGAGGTTGCCATGTGTGAAGAGCAGATGGACCACAGTAGGTTCTGGGAGGGTGAGGGTGGTGAAACAGGGCGTAGCCCCAAGTTATACCTCTCACCAAATCATATGTCAGTCTGGCAAATCAAGGTTCCTCTATGATGACACCCTCATTGGAGACCAAGAAGAATGCTGGGACATCCACAAGGAAGACCCACAAAGAGTGGACACCACAGGGTAAAGAAACAGCTCGATAGGGGACTCAATTGTTAGGGGTAGACCTGGGGAAGGAGAGGAGAGGGAAGTAAGGTGCCTGCCTGGTGCCATGACTTGGAGGACAGGAAGCAAATCCTCAGGATTGCAGAAGCAGCATCACAGGAGAGACTAGATATCATTGTCCACCTTGGGACAAATGACCTAACTAGGCATGAGATCAGTGCAGTGCAGGATAAATTTGTGGAGTTGGGAGGGCCTCAAACAGGTAGCAAGTACGGTAACCTTCTCAGAGGTGCCGCCAGTCTATGAGGGTGAGGCTAAGGGTACTGACACCATGCAGTTTAATGAATGGTTGCAAAACTGGTGCACAGCACAGGGCTTTGGCTTCATTGGGGACTGGGGGTCCACCTGGAGAGATGAAGGTCTATACTGGCATGGTGGTCTGCATCTGTCCAGGAAGGGAAACATGCTCCTAGGTGACAGGTATAAAGGCTTCCTTGGCAAGCTTTTAAACTAGCCAAGGGGGGAGGTGCCGATAGGAAACAGGAAAGTTCAAGCCTCCCCCCACAAAACATGGCAGGTAGTAGGGTAAACACTGAGGTACAGAGCTTGACAGAGGGCAGGACAGGGGTAAATGGAAAAATGGACAAGGGCAATAAGAACAGGGATGGGGTAAAAAAGGATAAAGCCAACATTAAATGGAGGGCAATGAGTACCAATGCCCGTAGTCTGGGAGACAAGCTTCCAGAGCTAGTAGCCCTGATGGAAGAGAAACACTTGGATATTGTGGCAGTCACAGAAACATGGTACACGGAGAACCATGACTGGGATGTCAACATACCAGGGTACACAATCTACAGAAGGGACAGGGAGGGTAAAAGAGGAGGTGGAGTAGCTCTCTACATAAGGGAAGGGATCAAAGCTACAGAACTAAAAAGTAAAGGGGGAGAACAAGAGGAACTGTGGGTCACCTTGGAGACAGGGAATGACATCACAGTCCTCACAGGGGTTGCATACAGACCCCCGTCTCAAGGGGAGGAAATGGACAAGAAAATGATAGAGGGCATTCTCAAAACGGCTGAAAAAGGGGAGATACTGTTGATGGGGGACCTGAATATGCCAGATGTTAACTGGGCTACATGGACTGCAGCCACATCCAAGAGCAGGGTCATTCTCGATGCCCTACAGGGGGCATGCCTTAGACAGCTAGTGGTGGAACCCACTCGGGAGGGAGCAATATTAGACCTGGTAGTCTCAAATGGAGAGAGGATCACAGATTTAGAGGTCAGTAAACATCTGGGAACAAGCGACCACTGCACAGTGTGCTTCACAATAAACACAACCATGGAGACAAGCCATACAAAGACAAGGATACTGGACTTTAGAAGGGCTGACTTTGGCATAATGGGTGAATACCTGAGGAATGCATTAGCAAATGGCCAGAAAGGAGGGGTGGAAGAACAATGGAGAAAAATCAAAACTGCCAACATGGAGACAACATGCCTTTGTGTGAAACAAATAAAGAAAACAAAGTGGGATAAAAAAACACTATGGTTCTCAAAAGAGGTGTCAGGGAAGGTTAAGGAGAAAAAGGCTGCATTCAAAAAGTATAAGGAATCATAGACGGAGCACGACAGGGAATTGTATCAATTAAAGCAGAAAGAAGTGGGGAAGGCAGTCAGAAAAGCAAAGGCCCAAACCAAGGAAAAGATAGCCAATTCAGTAAAGAAGGGGGATAAAACCTTTTATAGGTACATTAGGGAGCATAGAAAGGTTAAGGGAGGGATAGTGAAGATTAATAAAGGAGAGGGGAGGTGGGCAGAGGGAGACAGTGAAAAAGCAGAGATACTGAATGAATACTTTTGCTCAGTATTCACAAAAGAAGCAGAGGAGGAGTTTCACTGTTCGCTGATGACACAAAGCTCTGTAACAGAGTAGACACACCAGAGGGTGTAGACAGAATGAGAAGGGACCTGCAGAAACTTGAAGAATGGTCAAGGGTTTGGCAGTTGAAATTCAATGCAAAGAAGTGCAAGATAATGCATATGGGGCACAAAAACCCTGGCACAATATATCAGTTGGGGGTGAGGATATAGCTATGCACCAAGCAGGAAAGGGATGTTGGGTTGTCATCTCTGATGACCTCAAGGTAGGAAACAGTGTGACAAGGCATCAGGTAAAGCAAATAGGATGCTGGGATGTATAGGCAGGGCATCACCAGCAGGAAAAGAGAGGTCATAATTCCCTTATACAAGACACTAGTGAGGCCCCACCTGGAGTACAGTGTACAGTTCTGGAGACCATACCTACTTAAGGACATAGACAGGGTAGAGAAGGTTCAGAGGAGGGCAACAAAGATGGTGCATGGGTTGCATCACAAGTCCTGAAGACAGATTGAAGGAACTGAACATGTACTCCTGGAGGAGAGGAGGGAGAGGATATGATAGACACATACAAGTATCTTACAGGGAGGAACAGGGTGCAGGAAAACACCTATTTTAAGCGAAAAGATGTTTCAGGACTAGAGGGCATGGGATGAAGTTGGAGGGAGGACGATTCAGAGGAAACATGAGAAAGAATTTCTTCACAGAACAAGTGGTGGACAAATGGAACACCCTGCCAGAGGAAGTGGTGGGGGCTGAAACAATCACGGGATTTAAGAATGCATGGTATAGACATAAAAGAATTCTAGAGGTCAGGGGTAAGGGGAAATAGACTTCTAGGAAAACAAACTGAACTTACAAGCTCAAATGGGCAGACTAGGTGGGCCATAGGCCCTTATCTGCCGACACTGTCTATGTATCTATGTACCTAAACCAAACAGTAGAAGCACTCTGGGTAGGGGGGTTGATGCCAGTCCATTTGCAGAAGAAAGAGTCCTGAAAGAACTCCTAAAACTCAAGGTGGACAAAGCAGTGGGACCTGACAGGATTCACCCTAGAATCCTAAAAGAGCTAAGGGAGGACCTAGTGACACCACTAACCACACTTTTTAACAAATCATGCGAAGATGGAGTGGTACCTGAGGACTGGAGGAGGGCAGATGTGATTCCCCTTCACAAAAGTGGGAGCAAGGCAGAAGCAGGAAACTACAGACCTGTTAGTTTGACCTCAGTGGTGGGAAAATGATGGAATCACTTCTGAAAGAAAGAATTGTTCAGTACCTAGAGGCCAGCGGGGCACAGGACCCAAAGCAGCATGGATTCACAGCAGGAAGGTCATGTCAGATGAATCTAATCGATTTCTTTGACTGGGTGACCAAAGTAATAGACCAGGGAGGGGCTGTGGATATGGCCTATCTAGACTTTAGCAAGGCATTTGACACAGTCCCCCACAAAAGATTAATAATCCAGTTAGCCAGCCTGGGAGTGGGTCCCAGGGTGGTAGCCTGGGTAGCAAGCTGGCTGCACAACAGGATAGAAGAAGGTAATAGTGAATGGAACACATTCTGAATATAGGGGGGTTACTAGTGGAGTACCTCATGGCTCAGTACTGGATCTAGTCCTCTTTAATGTCTTTATAGGTGACATTGCAGAGGGTCTGGAAGGAAAGGTATGCCTCTTTGCAGATGACACAAAGATCTGTAACAGAGTTGATACACAAGGTGGGTAGAAAGGATGAGAAGGGACTTGGCAAGGTTGGAGGAATGGTCAGACATATGGCAACTTAGATTCAATGCAAAGAAGTGCAAAGTAATGCACCTGGGAAATAAAAATCCAGGAGAAGAGTACACAATAGCAGGGGAGGTACTAACGACAACAATAATGGAAAGGGATCTGGGTGTAAGTCATATCAGATGACCTAAAGGTGGGTATGCAATGTGAGAAGTCAGTAAGGAGAGCCAGGGGATACTGGGATGCATAGGGAGGGGCATCACAAGTAGAAAAAGAGAAGTGGTTATCCCTCTGTACAGACAGTTGGTGAGGCCCCATCTGGAGTACTGTGTGCAGTTTTGGAGACCTCATCTACGCAAGGACATAGACAGGATGGAAGCAGTCCAGAGGAGGGCAACTAAAATGGTGCCGGGTCTACTCAGAAACCATATGAAGAGAGACTGAGAGAGCTTAATATGTATACCCTTGATGTAAGGAGGGACAGGGGGGACATGATAGAAGCTTTTAAGTACCTCAAGGGAATCAACAAAGTCCAGGAGGGTAGCATCCTTTAGAAAAAGAGATGTGTAAGAACAAGGAGACACAATTTAAAGTTAGAGGGGGGACGGCTCAGGGGTAATGTGAGGAAATTCTTTTTCATGGAGAGAGTGGTGGATGCATGGAACCGCCTTCCTGGAGAGGTTGTGGGGTCTAAAACAGTGGGGGAATTCAAACATGCATGGGACAGACATAAGGCAATTATAGTGGGGGGTTGCAGGAAGTAGGCTGTTGGTTAACTAGAATCTGCAGCTTATCCAATAGGTAGGGAAATGGGCAGACTGGGTGAGCCAAGTGGTCCTTATCTGCCATCAAACTCTATGTTTCTATGTTTCCAGCAACCCATCGTACTTATGCCATTGCTAACCTGCACATCTCTTTATGTTATCAAGCTACCTGGTATCTAACTTACTATGCCTCACAGCTACTGATTGCTAACATGCTTTTGTGCTACTACTTCTTCTTTTCTTTTTGGGGATGCTTCCTAAGGTACCTTTAGCCTAGGGAATCGTCCTGTGACACTTCTAGGGGTGGAACCCTCTTCGAGAGATCCTTGCCTTTGGTACCTCTACAGGGTGGTAATTCCTCTGGAATAGAGAGCACAACTGGCCAAAACCAAGTATCACAGTTGCACAACTATTACATCATGCTGGCTGCATAGGTCATTGAATTGGAAGGCTATGCCTGTGGTTCAGTGGACAAGCAGCCAGCCACTCCCCCTTCCTGTACTACATAAGCAGGTACCTTTAGCCAAGGGAATCGTCCCGCAGCACCTCTAGGGGCAGAACCCTCTTCAAGGGTTCCTTACCTTTGGTACCCCTACAGGGTGGTAATTCCTCTGGAACAGAGAGCTCAAATGGCCAAACCAAGTAACACAGCTGCACAAGCATTACATCATACTGGCTGTGTAGGTAGTTGAAATATGAGAAAATGATAGAGAGTCAGGGAATGCATAGATACATTGCCTAAATGTACAGAGCCAAGTACTTATAAAATGTGTGTACATTATTCATGGGGGTACAGGAGAGCAGTACACAAGCAAAATCAATTGCAGGACAAGGCCAGAACAGAATATTATCATGAGCGGACGTATTGCCGCCGGACAAATGGTCGCGGACAACATGTAACGGATAAATGGTCGTGAAGACCGAATGAACCCGGACAAATTGCTGAGATTGAATGCAGTCACGACCAAGAAAGGACGAATGTAAAATTGTAGAAAAACGACAAATAGTCGTACATTTGCATCTGGGGTGATTAAAGGCTGACCTAGGACTGAGCAAGGGACCACTCTAGTGTGATGCGTGCAAAAATCCTCAAACAAATAAATAATATGTGTCCAGTAGTAAATGGGATCCACTAGCCCAATAGAGACCCTCAAATGAGAAGGGTAGGTAGCCACTGAGCGCTTTCAGCCCTGTTTACCTAAATTATGGGGATCACGGAATTCGTTTGGTACATTTTGCCATCAGTCTGTCTCTGACATTAACTGTGGAGTCGGCGCTGCTGTTCACTGCAGTTATACATCCAGCAGCGACTCTCACTGTCTGTCAGCCTTCCTCGCCTTCCCTGGAGTGAGATGTATTCTCCTGGCAGGGAGTTACTAGGGCAGAGAAATTACATTGTATGATAGAGTAATAAAATAACAGACAACAACAGGGTAACAGATAATGAAACAAATACTTTTAAGATGGCTAAATTGCATAATTGTGAAGCCTCTCTCCCTGAGTTTAGTTTATGTCTGATAAAATTATATCAAGAGAGTACGTGCGCGTGTGTGCATGTGTGTATGTGAGGGTAGCGGATTCTTATCTAGTGCAATCTAATGAGGGTACATCCTCAAAGCTCTTTGCAATATTTAGGACACCAAGTGCAAAACGTTTTTTTATTCTTTGTTTTCAAGCTATTTGAACTAGATTGTAACAACTCTGTGACTATAGCAAATGCCTTTATTTCACACTTTTCTGACGTGGCTAAGGAAGTTTAGGGCATTTATTTATGGGAACTATTGAAAAGAGAGCCACAATGTTATCTTTATATGTCGTCGCGGGATAATTGAAATTATATAGGGCAGAAATGTCCACGACCACAAATCGGCGGCCAGCATGTCTTCAAACCATTAAGACCTCTCCGAGGTGCTAAGCCTATTTCTACTACGGCGTTTTGAAAGCGTATGCTGAATTGTGACATGGCGCCTCTGTTGAACGCCTATTGTTTTGCAAACCTATGCTATGTAACCAAAAACACTATGTATGTCTTTAATGTGACGAAGTACCTTTGGAAACGAGCCTCTGGCTCAAAGGTTGTAAACTGATTTTACAAATAAATAAAATAAATATTATACATACAGGACAGATACCATAGTTGCAAGCTGTGTGTAAAGATACAGATAGTACAGTACGGTACAGAGGCGTAATATCATCAAGTATAAACCAGGGGCATTGAGAAAAGACAGTGACTACAGGCCAGCAGTTGTAGAAACATAGGGTGCACTCAAGTATGTACACCTTGAGCCCTTTTTCAAAACCTCCAAGGGAGAAGCAGTTTTGTGGTGAAGCAGGAAGAGTGTTCCACAGGGATTGAGCAGTGCTGGCAAAGAATCTCTCCCTCACACTACACGTAACCCTAGGTATTTCTAACAGTGAGCAGCCAGAGGACCTGCGCACTCTAAGTAATGGTTTGGGAGTCAAGTTACTTTGGAGGCAGGGAGGGATAGGACCCTTTATAAGTTTTTAAGAAAGGCTGAAGAGAGGATATTCAAGCCTACCTTTCAAAAATGCCTAATTCAGAAAGTGGAAGACATTGCAGTGATGCATCCTAGGTGGGGCACCCAAGACAAAGTGGTCAATCTTATTGTGAAGCACATTAAGCTTATTACATTCAGTGCTCCTCAAGTAGTTAAGAACTGGGACTCCATGTTGTATAAGATAGCAGTGTGCTTTTGGTAATACCCGCTGAGATTCCTTGGCTAGGTTGTTACCTAAGTGGTATAGCAAACCAATTTTTTGATGCAGGGATTTAGAGACATATTCATTGTGGGTTATGAAAGAGACTCCTTGGTACTTAATTGCCTTAACCACCTCCACATGGTTTCCAGCTGATGTGGATAGGCGTAATGATTCAAAAGCAGCTGAATGAATGGGGAGGGCCTAATCTATTAAAGAAACAATTAATCAAAGGACAGACACTTGATGAGATGCAAAAACCAAGACTATTCTTTAGTCTATAAAGCAGACCAAGCTTCAAATAGGCATCTTAACAAGACACTCAATATGTTTTGCATAAGTAAGAGGGCAGTGCAGGATAAGGCCTAAATATTTACATTCTGGAACAAACTCAATAGGCTGCCTATTTATAGTTCTGATTTCAGAGAGAAGCAGCAAAGTTTTTAAGGTCAAAACAGACCACACATTAAGTTTTCTTTTGACATTAAGAATTTCATAAAGAGGATACATAGGATGTACAGACAGGAGGGAACAAAAGCCCATCTAACCTGACCACCACTTGTTCTGCAGACAGTACCAATAAAACC
This sequence comes from Neoceratodus forsteri, assembly GCA_016271365.2. Lineage (NCBI taxonomy): Eukaryota > Metazoa > Chordata > Ceratodontiformes > Ceratodontidae > Neoceratodus > Neoceratodus forsteri. The sequence continues at coordinate 130,713,239 of CM028129.1, read as the reverse complement.
TCCTCTTTTAAGGTAACTGTCTAGTCTGTTCTTGAATATAGTTAATTATCACTGTTTACCACAAACTTTAGTAATGCATTCCATGATTGTACCACTCTTTGTGTAAACCACTGCTTCCTTTTAGTTGTTTTAAAATACTTGTCAGTTAGGTGGAACATGTGCTCTTATGTCCCATTGTGATTAAATTCCAGACTTAAACAAGTCCTTAAATCATGATTTGATATTGATCACAATTCCTTGAGTTCCACAGATACATGTTCTTGTACTTGACTCCTTGGTTGGTATTGGGTGTTTACTCACCTGGTAAAGGTGATTGTGTTGGTTGGCATCCATGGCACTCCAGACATTACCTCATGGGTTTTAGCCCACCTGATAGGCTAGTGATGCACATGACCCAGATCAAATTTCTAGCATATCCAGGTCCCAGAAACCCCTGCTCTCCAGTTCGAATCTTCCATAGCTGAAATTAAGGTTAGTTAGTACAAGAGAAAGAAAAACATACAACGTAATCACAACCAAGTGATGGCAATAAGAGAGATGACCAGAGACCAAAAAGGATGCGGACTACGATGTAGTATCAATGGCCCGTAGGCTGAGGCTTTATTCTTCTCCCACTATTTACAGTCTAATCTCAGTCCCAACAGTCCGACTGGTAGATTGTCATTAAGAAAACCATGATAGCTGTCTGTCCCTTGGGGGGCCTGCCAGGGTGAGATCCCTTTAGTTCAGTCCCGGTCACTCTGAGCACTCTGAAGGGAGGGCCTTGGAGTGCCATGGATGCCAACCAACACAATCACCTTTACCGGGCGAGTAAACACCCATTGTGATTGGTTGGCATCATAGCCTCAGACAATACCTCATGGGTAGATAAGAAGCGGTGAGTACAGGAAACAGAGTGGACTAAGAGTAGGGGTTGAGGATGCTGCTGCCAGGAACCTGAGTGGTGGCGGAGCGTGCCTGTTATAACTATTCCAGTCTGGAGTGCCTGGCGAGCGTGTGGAGGGAGGAACTCCACGTGGCTGCCCTACATATGTCCTCTGAGGACACGTTAGCTCTTTCCAAGAAGTGGCGATCCCTCTGGTGGAGTGAGCCTTGATCCCCTGGGGAGGGGTCATCTGGTTTGCTATGTAGGCATTCTGGATGACTCTCCTTAGCCACCCAGCAATGGTGGCCTTGGAGGTGGCTCTGCCCTGCCTCTGTCCCTTTGAGATGATGAACAGTCTCTCTGTCTTGCGTATGGGCCGGGTTCTGGCTAAGTACACAGAGAGGGCGGATCCTACGTCGGGGTAATGGGACCACGCTGGGGTCCTGCGGGCCTCGGAAAGGTGGGTAGTTCGATGGGTTGCTCTCTGTAAGCGGTGGTATACTTTGGCTGGAAGGCTGGGACTGTTCTCAGACAGACCCCTAGCGGGGTGAACACTGTGTAAGGTTCTGTGCAGGATAGGGCCCCGAGTTCTCCAATCCTCCTAGCCGAGCAGATTGCCACCAAGAAGCATGTCTTGAGGCCGACCCAGAATAGATCCACCTCGAGGAGGGATTCGTAAGGAGCCAAGTTGAGGGACTCTAGGACTAGTGGGAGGTCCCACGGGGCGATGGTCGGTCGAGTCCTCGGTCTGAGGATCTCTACTGCCCTTAGAAAATGTACGGCGTCGGGGTGAGCTCCCGGGGTGTATCCCCCGATAAGGCCCATAGCCACCCCTATGGCTGATAGTTGTACCCTGAGGGAAGAGTGCGCTAGTCCCTTGTCTACTCCCTGTTGGAGAAACAGTAGGATGGTAGTCATGTCGGTCTGCTCGGGGACCTTGCCCCATTCTAGGCACCACCAAGAGAAAATAGACCATTGTCTCCCGTATGTGGAAGTGGTCGAAGACCATCTGGACTGGAGTAGGGTGCTGATGATGGAATCATGGTAACCCGCTACCCTCAGTCTCCTCCTCTCAGGAGCCAGGCCATGAGCTTCAGGATCCGCGGGGTCGGATGAATCACTGGTCCCTGTGAGAGCATGTCTGTTTGGTAGGGTATCCTGAAGCTGGCTAGTGACATCTCTCGGACCGCTGCGAACCACGACCTGCATGGCCAGTAGGGGGCCACCAGGATAACTGTGCGGCGTGACGCCCGTATCTTGGCTAGGACCTGAGGAATCGGGGGAGCGGTGGGAAGACATAGGCGTGCCTCCGCCTCCAAGGTTGTGACAGGGCATCCATTTCCTGAGGAAGACTGTCCCTGAAACGTGAATAGTAGTCCCTGCATGTTCTCCCGTGTTGCCATGAGGTCTATGGTCACGGGTCCCCATGTCTCTTGGATCATCTGGAATAGGTCCTGGTGTAATCGCCATTCCCCCGGGTGCACCTGTTGCCTGCTGAGCCAGTCTGCACGGACGTTCAGCTTTCCTGCCAGGTGAACCGCGTTCAGGTGTCTGAGGTTGGCTTGGGCCCAGTTGAGGACTGTGTTGCCTCCCTCAGCATTGCCCTGCTCCTGGTCCCGCCTTGCTTTGCTATGTAGGCCACCGTGACTCGATTGTCGGAGCGGATCAGGACCGACTGACTGTGTACCTGGTGCCTGAATGCCTTTAGGGCCTGAAGTATGGCTCTCATCTCCAGGATGTTGATGGAGAGCTCCGACTCCGCTGATGACCATAGGCCCTGTGCCATTGTGTGTCCCAGGCAAGCTCCCCAGCCAGAGAGGCTCGCATCTGTTTCTATGGCAATTGAGTGAGGGGCCTCCAGAGGGACTCCCCTGGTCAAGTTCGCCTCCACGGTCCACCATGCCAAGGATAGTCTCACTGCATGGTGAAGTGGTACCACAACCTGTAGGTTGTGTTCGCTTGGTGCCCCGCGAGTCAATACGTAGGTCTGGAGTGGGCGCATGTGCCACCTGGCCCAGGGCACAAGGTCTATGCATGAAGCCATGCAGCCCAGCAATAGGGCTATCTTTCCCATCGTTGTGCGACGGCGGGCCTACATCTGACGGGCCAGGACTATCAAGTTGTGAATTCTCGGGGAGGATGGTTTTGCCCACCCCTGAGCCGAGTTGATGAGCGCTCCCAGATGCTCGATCTGCTAAGTGGGACTGAGGTGGCTCTTCTCTCGGTTTACCACCCAGCCGTGGTCTTTGAGTGCCTGCAGGGTGGATTCCTTGTGTATCCATGCCTGACTCTCGGACCGGGCCCAGATGAGCCAGTCGTCCAGATACGGGATGATGTCCAGTCTCTGTTCCCTGAGTCTGGCCACCAGGGTTATGGAGACCTTGGTAAAGACTCTCGGGGCAGAGGAAAGGCCGAACGGCAAGGCCTGGTACTGGAAGTGGTGACCTAGGATGTGGAAACGGAGGAATTGTCTGTGTTTCTGAATGATGGGAATATGGAGGTAAGCGTCCTTGAGGTCTATGGACGTCAGGAAATCGCCTACCAGATGCAACATAGAAGTGGATCGGATGGTCTCCATTTTGAAATGGTGCGAGACCACGTGGTGGTTTAGGTGTTTCAGGTCCAGGATAGGCCGGAGCTCCCCTGATTTCTTGGGCACCAGGAAGAAAATGGAGTACACCCCTTGATTTTGCTCCGGCGCCAGTACGGGTTGAATGGCCCTGTTCCGAACCAGTTCTGACAGGATATGTTGGACCTGGTGTGGCGATGCCCTCCTCCTGGCTATGGGGGAGGAGATGAATCTTTGGGGAGTGCGGTCGTGGGATAGCTCTATGGAGTATCCCTTGGTTACCACATCTTGAACCCACCTGTCCGATGTGGTGCGGAGCCAGCGATGGGCGAATAGGGTTAGTCTTTGTCCCACTGGTGGGTAAGGGTCCTGGCTTTATGACGTCGGAAGAGAGTAGTCACTGTTGCTTTCCCCTGTAGCCTCCTCTGGACCTTTGTCCCCAAGCTCTGAAGGAGGAGGACTGATAGCTCTGAGGGTACGGGCTACAGAAACTGGTAGAGGGGCCTCTGCCTCAAAAGGAGTGGCCCGGTTGATGTGTGTCCCTGCGGGGTTGGTATGGTTTGTCCTCCCCCCCGAAACCTCCGCCTCGAAGAGGGGAGGTAGGAGAACCTGGACTTATTCTTGAGGAGGTCTCTGCCCTCCTCCTTCTGTTTCAAATAATCCTGCAGCCCCTCCCTGAAAACAATTTTTCCCTGCAGTGGTAAGTTTTGCAGCAGGGTCTTTGACTCATTGTCTGCATCCCACAGCTTCAGCCACAGTGCCCTTCGAGCACGGTTGGTGATGGCGGTAGCCCTGGCATGAAGGCTCAAGGTGTCTACTGCCATATTGGCTAGGTATTTAGCTGCATCCAAAGTACATTCCAACAGTTCTGCCTCCCTGGATTTAGGGACGGCCTGCTCCTGGAGCTTCTCGAGCCAGCGGATCTGTGCTCGAGCTGTATAGATGGCTGTGGTGGTTGCCTTAGCGGCGGTGCCCTTGATCTCGAAAGCCCTCTTGAGCATATCTTCGACCTTCTTGTCCGTCGGGTCCTTGAGGGCTATAGTACCGCATGGTAGTACAGTCTTTTTGCTAAGGGCTGCCACCTGGGGGTCAATGGTGGGTGCCTTGCACCAGGCATCTGATTTCTCCCCTTGGACCGGGTACATTCTGTCTAGGTTCTTACGGTTGGACATTCTGCCTGGTTCGGGGGATTGCCATTCTTTACTGAAAATATCCTAGATCGCGGGGCACAGTGGGAAGGTCTCTGTGGTTGGCGGTCTCAGTTGAATCATGGGGTCGAGCTTTGACTCCAGCCTGCTTTCCTCAGTGTCGAAACCCATGGTGGCCTTGACGATCTTCATGAGCCCTGGGACTGTGTCAAAGGAGCATAACTTTGATGTCAAGGAAGGCTTCGCCTGAAGATCCATAGCCTCCTCGTCCGAGTCCGCCTCGTCCTCTTCCGATCGCCTTCTCCCTGTCCTCGTGCGCGCTGTCACATGGTACGTCTGGAAGGGTGTCCTCAGGGTTCAGAAGCTCCTCCGGTTGCCCCCCCCACCCTATCTGGTTCCGGATTCGGTGGATTTGCCCTGTGTTGGGTAAGGGATTCCAGTTTTTCCATGATCTTGAGCATAAAGTTCTGCTGGCTCTCCATCATGGCAACTGCGGCCTGCTGATTTTGGATTAAGAGGGCGCTAGGGTCCATCCACGTAGCGTTGCTGGTCCCCGGGTTGCCGGGGCCCATGGGCGGTGTTTGCTCCAGGGAGGAATCGTCGTCGTCCAGGAGGCAGGCCGCGCAGAGGGGACCCGGAGTCTGGGGCAGGAGGGTGGCACTGCATGAGGAGCACAGGAGCGATTAACTTATGCATTTCACCAAGTTCCCATTCCCTCCAAAATTACAACAGAATAAGCAACAGCAAACATTTGGGATACAACCCGAGGGTTGAATCAAACAAAGGCACCTGAGCTAGCTAAAAAACAGAGGCAGAGGGCTAGCTTATGTTATTCCTTCTAGGCTACATTTCTTGGAATTCTAGTAATTGAAAGCTGTAACTGCATACATGTGCCTCATTTCTTGCTTTCACCATCTGAATTAGCCTAAGAAAATCTTTTATATCCTTGATTCAAGGTCTTACCTTATAGGAGCAGATAGGGATTCCTGGTGTGCTTCTTGCCTGATCAGATGCACGATTCGAAACTGGAGAGCAGGGGTTTCTGGGACCTGGATATGCTAGAAATTTGATCTGGGTCATGTGCGTCACTAGCCTATCAGGTGGGCTAAAACCCATGAGGTAATGTCTGGAGTGCCATGGATGCCAACCAATCACAATACAGTAGAAGCCACTTAATCGGGATGCCGTGGTAGCAGGGTTTTTGTCCCTATTAGGTGGATGTCCCGAATAACAGAAGTTTATAATTTATATGGCTCAGAGTTTTCCAATTGTGACCAGCACAGGGGAACAAAAAAAAAATGGTTTGCTGGTTGTGAGCATTTGTGAAACAGTCCACTGCTCCTTTTGCTTCCAAATGGTGTGTGTAACTGTCTAGTCTGTTTCAGAATGTAGGTAATTAACCACTGTTTACCACAAACTTTGGTAATGCATTCCATAATTGTACCACTCTTTGTGTAATCCATTGCTTCCTTTTAGTTGTTTTAAAATGCTTGTCAGTTAGGTGGAACGTGTGCCCTCTTATGTCTCTTTCATTGTGTTTGAATTCCAGACTTAAACAAGTCCTTAAATCATGATTTGATATTGATCACAATTCCATGAGTTCCACAGATAAATGTTCTTTTGACTCTTTGGTTGGTATTACAGTAGAAGCCACTTAGTTGGGATGCCCTGGTAGAAGGGTTTTTGTTCCTATTAGGCAGTCTTCCCAAATAACAGAAGTTTATAATTTATATGGTCAGAGTTTTTTGATTGCTGACCGGCACAAGGGAACAAAAAAAAAATGGTTTGCTGGTTGCGAGCATTTGTGAAACAGCTCGCTGTTCCTTCTGCTTCTGGATGGTGTGTTTATTTTATAAATAGATTTTTATCTGCTTTTTTTACCTGTTTTCTCCCCCATCCCTACTGAGCATGTGCATGTGTGGTTTGTTATTTTCTTAATTCAGAAATGAGCATGAGAGAGGACTCAGCCAGTGGGCACAGCCTGAGGACAGGTATGATGCACTGATTGTTGGCTGGCATTGCTGTGGCTGTGGTCGGATTTGGCCAGTTGTCGAAATTGGGACTTTTGGCATCCCGCGGACTGGAGACAGACATTATGCGTGATACAGCAGAAGCAAGCCGCTGATTCAGAAATGAGCATGAGAGAGGAGGCTGATGCCTGATGCAGAGCAGTGTTAATCGCAGAGTGAGTTTTCCGACTGCCAGTGAGCACAAGGAAAATAAAAAAAAAGTTTGCTGGTTGCGAGCATTTGTGAGACAGCTCGCTGTTCCTCCTGCATGGTGTGTTTTTTTAATTTGGAAATGAGCTTGAGGGAGGCTGGCATTGTTGTGGCTGCAGTTGTACTAGGCTGGTTGCGGAATTTGGGATTTTTGGCATCCCACGGCTTGGGGGCACAGGTGTTGGGAAGGGGGGTTTCAGAAGCGGGACTGTCCCGGGAAATGGGAAGCCAGTAAAGCCGACGTGTATGCTAAGTGTGTTGAGTTGCTAATTAGACATCCTTAGCAGCCCATTAACGTTAATCATTGTCATGGCATGGACAATTAGGGTCAAGAGATCAGGAGCCAGTAAAACTACAATCAGTGTGTGGAGGTGTGTGGTGGTGCTATTTACACATCCTCAGCAGCACATTAAAGTGATCAGGACACAATAGGACTAGATCGTCCCAATAATCCAGCATCCCCATCCCTATTAAATAGACAGGGATGCAATTGAAACGAATAGCCACTTAATCAGTTCCCAGAGGGACGTCTCAAAGAAAGCGGATGTCCCGTTTTTCTGTGTCCCGATTAAGTGGCTCGTCCATTACCTTACTGTAATGTTCACAGCCTGCATGCTTTGTGTAACTCTTGCCATATTTATTGCACTTATTACCTTTGACCTATTGTGACATTGATTTTTGGCTGTTTCATGCTTTTGTACTGTCTTGTTTCATTGTTGCTTTATTCTGTGCTTGAAGATTCTTGCCTGCTTAGTGACTCTGTTATAGGACACATAGTGTGTCTTTTGTTGTTCTTCTGCTCTTTTATTGTGCTGCAACATTGCTGCATTTTGTAATTTCAATTGTCTTTGTAACCCACCAGGTCGTGCCAGAAAATAAGCATTTTCTTGTCTGGTGTACCTACCAGGTCAACAAAAACTAAATAAATAAATTTATATAGACTGTAATTAAGTTCCCTCTTCTCCTCCTCATCTCCAGTGAGAATAGGCATTGATTTCCTAGCCTTTCCATGTAACCCTTGCCCTCCAAGCCACTTACTATTTTAGTCTTTCTCCTTTGAACCCTTTCCAGATTGACAATGTCGCCTACATTTAGAGGAGACCAAAACCAAACACATTATTCCATGTGCAGTCTTACAAGGGCTCTGTGCATAGGAAGTATAATGCTGCTGTTTCTGCTTGTTATGTTTCTTTTAATGCATTCAATGATCCTCTTACACTTTATTATTGCCTTAGTATGCTGCTTTGTGAACTTCAGGTCATTAGATACTATAACCCCAAGATCTCTTTCACGTCCTGATATATTAGAATATGGTTCCCCAATTTATAAATCACATTAATATTTTTCTTCCTGTTGTGCATTTCAATGCACTTCTGCACTTTTGGTTAAATCTCATGTAGAATTAACTGGTTATCAACAAAACCTTCTGTGTTTTACTCTGGATAAGAAGTAAGTCTTCGCACCCAGAGAACAGAACTATATTGTTTACATATAATGCTGTCTCAGCATCACTAATGCCAGTAACTAAATTGTTCAAATACAGGCTAAACAACAAGGGACCCAGGACAGATCCTTGGGGGCACACCAATGTCCATTTTGATAGTGGAAGAAACTGTATTCCTAGTTTTGATACATTTATTTATTATTAGATCATCGTTTTACAGACCTTTGAGTCAAAGACTCATTTACAAAGGCACCTCATCAAGACAGCAATACATCACAGCAAACAAAACAGTACAGTACATAACGCTTAGATTAAAAAAACAACCAGTGTTACAGGCATTCACTGGTGGTACATGCTTGGTAATAGGTAGATCACAGTAGTCATAATATAGGTACACGAGTACCACACCAGGTAGCAACCAGAGATATTTTATTACTTTAGTTAGCAGATGTTGCCTGAGACCCCAGGTATATACAGCACAAGTAGACAGGGCAGACCTAGCCTAGGGGCGAGGGTAAGGGGCAGGTGGGGGATTATGTGCAGTTGCAGCAGTGAGTGCTTTTCAGATGGCTTCTGAGGGAGACCTTGAAACTTTGACACCTCTCAGTCAGGTAACCAGTAAACCACTGTAGTGTACTGCAAGAACACCACATGTCTCAAGCTTAGATAGCAGGTGAGGGTAGTCCGTGACCACAGAGACCGAGATTGTGCACCTAGAAGAATGGCGAGTCAATCTCAGCAACTATGATCACGGCTACCTAGGGAGGAGGGTGACCAGATACTGTGGTTGGCAAAAACCACGACAGGAACTCACAAGTATACACACGTGTGCACAACCATGGGGGGAGAGGCAGGGGAGGGATGGCATGTGGGAAGGGTTGCAGTGAGCAGCTGGATCTCAGGTGTCGTGGGGAGGATGGTCAGCTGGGAGGCATGGGGTACTGGGTTCTGGTCCGGCATGGTGCGGGTCTTTTTTTTCCCCACCTGGAGGCATGTATTTTTGTCAAGTTTTCACCCCCCAACATGCACCCCCCCCAGAGTTGAGAATCCATAAGTAGGGGGGTACGATGGGCACAGACCGCCACATTAAAAATGAGACCTGTAAGTCTCGGGCACCTTTTTTCTCTGCTCTGTCAGTGTACATCACTGAAATTCATTTTTGGCGATGTACACTCGCCATAATAGCGATCGCTGTTTCTCAGTCACTATTATGACATGGAACTGCAGGTGAGTGTGGTTCATCAGCTCAAACACTTTCGTGAGAGCTTAAAAACAAATTTTAATGACTTGGTGAGTGACTAGCTGATTCATAGGTTCCCACCTCACCTGTTTTCAACAGATAAAAAAGAAACAAAGCCAGCCTCATTCATCTTGTAAGCATATTTAATTTTAATTTTATAAAACAGCTTAAAGGGACACCATCAACCTCCCTTCCCCTTAGGACTTAAACTCTCTCTAGTTTAAAAAATGCATGTTATAACTGCTCACATTCTGGAGAGATTGCTGATGTAGCTGGTAGTTTGATTCTGATTCCTTTTTTTCTTTTTAAAAATGAAAAAGAGGCTGCCTGCCATGCTGGTGTTACCACACAAAAATATGTTTGTTTTCTCTTCTTAATCAACTCCTACTGCATCCTTCCTGGACTTGGAAACACCTCCAACACAGTCTAGCCACTCATGATGTCATGGGAGGACAGGAGTCCATTGCTTATTAGTGGATGCACTGTTTGCAGGTGTGCCTAATTTTCAGGATGTATGCAATAATAGTAGATCTAAGATTTGAAAGAAAATGGGTGTAACTACACTATTAGCATGCAAATTAATTCTTCTCAGAAAGGAGGCAGATTAAACAACCAGCAACAACAATGCATTTTAGAGAAGGTAAACAATTAAAAAATTTAGGTTTTCAAATAGAAATAGTATGATGCAAAAAGGGCTGACAGTGTCCCTTTAACAAATAATAATCATCCAGCATTTTGTGACATAGAAACATAGACATTGAAGGTAGAAAGAGACCATTGGTCCATGTAGTCTGTCCATTATACCCTATCCTACCGCTGAGACCTAGTGTCTGCACAGGGTTTATGCCAACACCACCTGCCCCCATGTTCCCTGCTTTGCTGCTACCCTCTGGGTGACTGTTAAGCCCTTAACTGTGCCCCAACAGTGACAATGCCACTTCTTTCGAGAATGTTAAATCTGTTATTTTTCACCTTTTAGATTTCAGATTGATCACATAAAATATCAATCATGTGTGGTCCCAAAGTATACCAGACAGTCTTTGTGGTTCATGTAGCCTTAAGAGTTTATTGTCAGATTGCATGGTATCTGGATTTTAATTGGGAAACATGATTACGATTACCATTGAGCCTCACGTTTATCCCTTAAAATCCAGCTACCTTGTGATCTGACATTAACCCTGAAGAAGAGACATTGTCATGAAATGTTGGATGATTTCTATCTGATAAAATTCTTTATGAAATTGCAAATAAATATGCTTTCAGAGTGAGTGAGGCTATCTCACTTTATATCTTCTTTACATGTGTAAATTGCCCTCGGGGTGGGCATCTCCCCAGGGTGAGTGCCTTTCCCAATGCTTCAGTGAGACCGGGCACTACTGTCTTACAACACCATCAGGTTTCGTAAGGATCACTGTGGCACCTGGGTTCATGATGTCTCTGATCTGGCCAATTGTACAGAACCTCAAGTCTTATGTAAGGGACTCTACAGATATCCTGGTGGTGTTGGAAGACTTCTGCATCAAAGGGGATAACCTTCTGGTTACCCTCGATGTGGAGGCCCTCTACACCAACATCCTGCATGCGGAAGGTCTGTTAGCTTTGATACACATTTTGGATCAGAGAGAGAGGAGGGGTGTAAACAGTCAACTAAATTTCTGGTGGACCTAGCGAGATCTGTACTAGAGAGCAACACCTTTATTTTCCTAGGTGATTTCTACATGCAAATAAGTTACACAGTGATGGGGGCTACATTCGTGCCCAGCTATGTGAATCTCTGTTTAGGCCAGGGGGAGACTGAAGTAGTCTACAATCCTCAGGTGAATAATTTTCTCCCTAAGGCTGCACTATGGTGTCATTTCATTGACAACATATTTATAGTGTGGTGTGTGTGTGGGGGACAGGATGAACTCAAAGCTTTTGTGTCTTTTCTTGTAGCCAGCAAAGAAAACCTTTAGTTTTCATTAAACTATGACACCAAAACTATATCATTTTTGGGTATCGTGGTTACAGAACATTTGGAACGTGGCATCGACACTGACCTGTTCTGGAAGGCCACTGATAGTAATACCCTGCTTTTAGATAGCTCCTGCCACCCCTGCCATACCATATGCAACATACCCACCAGTCTGTTCCTACAGATCCGTAGGAACTGTGGCATGGAGGATGCATTTCAGTACAATGTCACTGACTTAGTGGCTAGATTTACTGCATGTGAGTACAGCAGAGTAAATGTTAGCAGAGTGAGGGAGAGAGCAGCCTCTACACAGAGGACTGACCCACTTCATCCTGAAGGTTACATCTCCAGAACCAACCCCACACTGAATTTCATTACTACCTAGTGCCTAGCGTCATGCAGTGCAACAAACTGTATAGAAATGCTGGGGCATCCTGCAAACTGAATATAAAGTCATGTCCTGTGTCAACAGACCACCAAGAATGGTCTATAGGTGAGTAGCTAATGTACAGTAGGGGACTGAGTGGCTAATAGTCTGCAACCCAATGTCCAAAAGAAAACCTGGCTTCCCCAACCCCTAGTGGCAATCATAGGTGCAGGAGGTGTAAATACTGCCCTGTGCTGAGAAGGGTTCTTTTTTCCAAATCCAGCCAATTGGAAAACACTGATGATTTGTAAGTTAATATCTACTTTGCCACCTGCAGGTGTGGCAGATTTTATATGGGGAGTACAAAATGCAGGCTGAAACAACATACCGGTGACGATTTGAGGGCTATCGGTAGTGGGAACAGGGGCTGTGTATTAGGTGAACATGTGTTGGGATCCAATGAGCCGGGCCACATCAGATTGCCTTTATGGGCATTGGAAGTGTATTCACTGGACTAGGGAGGGGATCTGGACTTGGTCTAAGCACAACGGGAGAACTTCTGGATATTCAAACTCCAGGCGATGATGTTCCCTTGCCGACATGACTGAGTGGAGTTAACCCCATTGTTATTAATTTTTAATTAATAGGGAATATGCTCGAGATGGGCATTTGTATTAATCTGGATTTCTTATCTTTTTCAGATATCCAGCTGTTTTTTGACGATACGCATCATGCATTTAAGAAAATGGAAACAGTCATGCACTTACAATATTGAGAATCTTTTTTAACAAAGGTTTGTACCTCTGTAACTTAAAAAAGTTTGTATAAATGTAATTTTGTATGATGTTTTTACCTAAGCACTTTCGCATTCATTACACTGTCTGTTGTTCTATAAGGGCTGTGCCTTTAAGTGCATAGCATTTAAGTGCATAGTATTTAAACTGCACTCAGGTTGTGCCCTACCACTCTCCAGAAAGCTGCAAAGCGAAACGTCGCGTGGATAGTGTGTGCACCCTCACTGCTCAATAAACAGACATAGCTTTAAATAGGTGCTGTGCGTATCATTTGTTTTCTGTGTGAGCAGTTTTTCAGTTTGCTACAAATACTATGCACTTCAGCTGCACCTTAAAATATAATGGAGGACATTTTCAAAGGAGATGTGCCGGCGCATCTCGAGAAATGCGCTGCAACACAAATTCAAAGGGTGGAGATGCATCGCGCATCTTTGGCTGTGCCCAAGCACAACAATAATGTATGCAGCGCACCTCAAGAGGGCGTGCCCATGAATATGCGGCACATCCCCATATTCAGCAGAGACGTGCGGCGCAGCTGCGCACACATCTTGGAGTTGTGCCGCACAAAGTTAGGCATGGTAGAAACATGCCTAACTCCAGACCACCCACAGGCAAGCTGCCGTACTGCACACAGCAGCCGTCAGCACCCACAGCCTGGTGGCAACCCCCCCGGCCCTGAATCCCAATCTCAGTGTAAAACATATAGTAAATCATTTCCCAATCCCTGGTAGTCTAGTGGAACCCCCCCAATCCCCGAACACCAATCCCCGTAGCCCTACCCATGCCCCCCTTACCGTAGTGTGGTGTCCTCCCATCTCCATCCCAATCCTCAGTCAAATAATACATAAGTTTCTCCCCATCCCAGTTTCCATAGTGTAGTGGTCACCCCACCCCATCCTGATCGAATACAAAAGATGATTACAAATGCCCTTTTCTATAGTGTTGTGGCCCCCCACCCCATCACCCACTCAGGCACACACACACACACCCGCCACCCCCGTTCCAGCATTGACCATCAGCCAGCTAGCAGCATAGCCCTCCACACACCTCCACGGTTGCCCATCAACTGAATTGTCAATGGATGACCGCTTACTGTAAGCACTACAAGCCCATGGGCATGCAGTGTGTACTCTAAGCTGTCATTCACAACTTTGTGTCACAAAGTTGTGAATGACAGCTTAGAGTACACACTGCAAGTCCATTGATTGACAGTGTCAGCCAATGTGCTTGTAGTACTTACAGTAAGCTGTCGTCCATTGACAGTTCAGTCGGCAGGCAGCCGTGGAGGTGTGCAGAGGGCTGTGCTGCTCGCTGGCTGACTGTCCATGCTAGGATGGGGGGAATGGGGTGGGATGTGTGTACCTGAGTGGTTGGTGGATTAGGGGGCCACTAGACTATGGAAAAGGGTATTTGTGATCATCTTTTGTATTTGATTGAGGATCGGGATGAGGTGGGGGGACCACCACACTATGGAAACTGGGATGAAGAGAAACTTATTTATTATTCGATTGGGATGAGGTGGGAGGACCACTACACTCTGGAAACTGGGATGAGGAGAAACTTATTTATTATTCGATTGGGATGAGGTGGGGGGACCACCACACTATGGAAAATGGGATGAGGAGAAACTTATTTATCATTCGATTGGGATGAGGTGGGAGGACCACTACACTCTGGAAACTGGGATGGGGAAAACTATTTTTTATTCGAATGGGGATCGGGAGAGGGAGGGGGGTCCCTACACTATGGAAAACCATACCTGTAATGTTCCTGCACTTCTTATAATTCTTGTTGTATGCTTGTCTTTTGTTGTACTCTTCCGGGTCATGCCTGAAAATAGTCACTTTATGGCTTTTGCACCTACCCGGTTAACAATAAATAAAAAGGGTGGCTGATGGAGAAACACAACACGAGACTAGGTGGTGAGGGGTTGCAGGCCACCTGGTGGATCCTGCCGAGCGCATCCCTGCTGCCTGTTTGCAAATGTGGCCATAGTGACATGCAAATGGCCCGTTTGCGCCTTGTATGCCTAATGGCCTCATTTGCATTTCTCTGGCTGAATATCTGGAATTTGGGCCAGGGGCATCTGGAGATATGCCATGCATCCGCATTCCAGGTATTCAGGCTGTCCAGGGGGATGCGCTGGCGCATTGTCAGCGGCCCCCATTTGTGCTGCCCGCTTTCATTGCTATATTCAGACAAGATGCACGATCATGCATCTCGTTTGAATATAGCGTTTTTTTGCGCTGGCCCATTTATTTGGGCAGTGCATCTAGATGTGTCAGGCATCCCCCAGGCTTTGGGAATGGGGGCCAATAATTAGTAGCTACCCCTTAAAAATTAACAGCAAGCAGTATATACCTTACCTGCACATCACAGACTTAAAGAACAAGTAAACAAGTTTTTTACACATTTTGCTTTTTTAAAAATTACTCCATGGGCTTGTAAAGGAGAGGCTGTTATTTACATTAATACTGAAACAGCATTTATTAAAGTAGGAGAAATGTAGTTTTGTAGTATTTGAAAATTTTAAACACAGCTTCTCCTGATTCAAAAATCCTGCTCTGAGAATCCTAAAATGGCTGCCTTGATGATGTCAATGAAGTGAGAGATGCCAGCTGTGCAGATGTAGTCTAGCTCTGCTAGCTATATTCTAATGCAAATAACTTTAAAATGAAAGATGATAGCATGGTACTTTGAGCACAAAAGTTGTTCAGCACAAATATATCTACAAAATGAGAGGTGTTTCATTTATAGATACCTTTTAGTTTTTTTTCAATTAGCAAAAAAAGCAGCAGAAAATTCAATTGTTTGTCCTTTGGCAAAAAAACAAATGCAAATAGCTTTAAAACAAAACAATGATAGTATGGTACTGTGAGCATGAAAGTTGTTCAGCACAGACATATCTACAAAATGAGTGGTGTTTCATTTATATGTACCTTTTAGTTTTTTTATAATTTGCAAAAACCAGCAGAAAATTCCATTTTCTTTTTCACTTTTTCAACAAACAAATGCAAATAACTTTAAAACAAAAAATGATAGCATGGTACTGTGAGCACAAAGGTTGCTCAGCACAAACATATCTACAAAATGAGTGGTGTTTCATTTATAGATATATTTTAGATTTTTTTTATAATCAGCAAAAAATGGCAGGAAAATCAAATTTTCTCCCTCATTTTGGAGTTATGGCATAAATGGAATATGCTACCTCCCTACTTCAATTGTTTAACTAGGAGTGGCAAACTAAGCTGAAAGCTTGTTTATAGGTGCGACCTGGGAGCACAGGGAAGTTAAGTGACTTGCTCAGGGTCACACAGTAAGCAAGTGGGGGCTGTGGGATTTAAACTCAGGTCTCCAGATTTGCAGCTCAGAGCCTTAAACCACTGTGCTCTACTGCCTCTGTTTCCTACTGGAAATACTGTTGATATTTGAGGAGGTCATGTGATGCAGAGCACTGGTCAGCAGCTCTATCCCGCAGCTCCGGCCACCCAACCGCTATTTTGCATTTAAAATACATTTTTGCTACCTTTTGGAGATCTGAATCTGCACAGTTTGTCTCTAAGAACATCTGCGATCTTCCTACAGTGCTTTCATTTCAGATGGAAGTCGACATGAAGAAGGCATTCCTGAGACACACGCCACCCTCCACCCCAGAAAAGGGCAGCAAAAAATCCAGGGCCTCTACTGCTGCAGACACCCAGAGCGCGATGGCTTCTGCCACAGAGTATGAACCTCCCACCATGGCACATTTCCTAGAGGAATTTAAATCCTTCAAGGATGAACTGAAACAGATTACTACCGAGATTAAGATATTTGCGCAAGCCTTGGAGGACGTCACCATTAGAACCTCAGATAACAAGGTATGCTTACACTCCCTAGAAAATAGTTTCTAAATTTGAGCCTGAGCTTGTAGCTGCCCGGCAGAGACTCTCAAAGTTGGAAAGCAAGGTGGAGGACCTAGAATGCCACAGTTGCCGCAATAGTGTGGTACTGATTTGCCTGCTGGAAAAAGAGGAAGGGATGGCCCTTGTTAGCTTTGCCCAGAAATTTGTGGAAAAAATTGCAGGCCCATCACCCTTTGCACCTAAATAGATCATTGAGCCCACCTCGCCCTCCGCCCAATGCCAGCCCTGAGAAGGGGCCAAAATTCGTGTTGCCCAAGACCTCCCTGCTACACTCTGCCAAAGAAGAGCTACTTTCATCATTTGGTCACTAAACTACTTGTAGCCAGGATTAAATTTAGGATGGGATACCCAACTCGACTACAAGTTCTGTATTCTGGTGCCTGGGTCACTTATGAAGAGGTGGAAACAGCAACAGCAGGGCTTAAAACGGCACTCCCCAATTTATTTAGGGACCCTTGAGCTGCAAACTGGCAAGATCATGGCTCCTGTCGCCAATCTATATATGCGCTGTGAGTGACTTTCTTCCTTGCACTATTGCATTTCTCTAAAGTACAGAGTGTGGTCTATCTGGATCCCAGTGTCTGAGAACTACTGCCTTTATCTGCAAAATGTGGGCTACCTTACTGTAAAAGATCGAGTGTTGTGGTAATCACTTCGGATAACCTTTACTGGTGAAGTGCCAGGCCTTCAGTCTGCTTACACGACATCACAGACTTAGCTCTCCATTTGTGCAGACAATTCTCCTCTCACTCCTCTCACGTTTGAGCAGCAGCCACATTTTACCGCTAGAGGGCGCCTGAAGATGGATTTGGCTCAACATTTAAGGGCTGTGGTCACAGCTCTTCTTCTAGATCAACAGGTCTGTTTACTTCAGCCCTCCTTTTTTACTCCAAGCCTCCCAGTTTATAGTTTATAGTTGGACATGGGAGCATGTTTTGGACTTTACAGAAAGAGACACTTCATTTGCTACAAGAGGCATTTAGCCCTTATTTATTTTCTGGACATTTTGCTATGGGCAATCCTGCTTAAGGAGATTTATTTTTGTTATTTAGCATTTGACATACATCGTATTTGGACTTCCTGAGCCCGACTTGGGGACCTTAATCAGCTTCATTTGTTGTTTTGCCTTGGTTGTGTTACAACTGCAGCAATATGCACTTTGTGCTTCTTGATCAGTTCATGACTCTGGGTAGATGTTACCATGTCTAATAATGTTTGTGATATGAACAGCAGTTAGTTTCATAATGTTACATAGGTCGATTTCAATAGGACTGTTATGACCATAGATACTTAAGCCTTTTAAAAATTAGTTATATAATGTTAAAGGTGTCAGGATGGCGGGGGGTTAATGTTGGTGCACTGTTTATCTTGGACAATGACAGTAAGCTGGGTTGGGGTGGGGTTGGGGGCAGTGAGAAGATGTCTTTTAAAATTTCAGTCTTCATGGGTTCTTTGCCAGCTCTGGGAGAGATGGTTTGTGTTTTGGGGGTCTCTAGGGAGGGGGGAGGGAGCACGGCTTTTTCTAGCACATTTCTTTGTCAATTTCTAGTCACTTGGACAAGTCCATATGCTAAGTACCTCTTATATACCAGGCAACATTACATCCAAGGAAATGGCTAAACATCTCTCCTTTGCCACATGGAACGTTAAAGGGGCAAGGCACAAGACAAAGCAGTACAAACTTTTAAAGCATTTACACCTTTTAAAGGCAGATATAACATTTATCCAAGAATCCCATCTGCTTAATTCGGAAGCATCTAAACTGAGGAGGCAGTATGTTGGACAGGTTTTCTCTGCAGAGGGCAGTACGCAGACTGTGGGGTGATGATCCTTTAGGCCAGGTCAATCCCCTTCATCCCCACCCAGGTTATTAGTGATCCCCATGGCAGGTATGTCTTTGTTAAGGGCCTGCTGCACACTACTGAACTTTTATTGGGCAGCATCTACGGCCCTAATGTGGATTCTCCCTCCTTTTTTATGCAACTGCTAAATATTTTAACACCCTTTTTGACCCTTCCAATAATCCTAGGTGGAGACTGAAATTTACCATTTGACCTGAACCTTGACCGATCTGGTCATACAGGTAAAGGCTTATCCCCAGCATAAAAAGCAGTAAGGGACTTATCAGACCCCATGGGCCTCTGTGATATCTGGAGAGTCCTGCATTCCTCGAACATAGAATACACGTTCACATCCCCTGTCCATGGGACCTCTTCCTGGCTCAACTACATATTGATTTCTCATGTATTTCTCCCTGGGGTAATTGATTCAGGTATCCACCTGGGCCCCCCATCAGACCATTCCTTTGTAATCTGCAAGCTGTCCCTTTCCTTCCTACCTAAATCTGGAGGGTGTTGGAGGCTAAGCAATCAGATGTTGAAAGACCCTGGAGCAATTCAGTACATCTCAGATCATATCACTCAGTTTCTTGCCATTAACCATGGTTCCACTGGTAAACCAGATGTAGAATGGTGCTCTTTGAAGGCATACCTAAGGGGAATTCTGATTGGATTGGCCTCTTCTCTGAAAAAAAAGAGGGAGGAGCATTTGATGACCATACTCTCTCAAATTAGAAACATGGAAGCCCAACTGTCCTCTCTCTTTTCAGATCAGTTTAGGCATGATCTCATTAAATTAAAAGGAGCTTATTCAGAGCTCCTGTGAGAAAAAGCAGAATACACTATTTTAAAAGCCAAAGCAAATTACACTACCATGGGGAAAAAGCTGGCCGGCTGCTAGCCTTCAGGATTAGACAGCAAGATTCAGCCAGACTTATTGCTGCCATTTCCTCTTCTGATGATAGTTCTCTAAAGACTTCCCCTGCAGATATTGTGACTGAATTTGAAAAATATTACAGACAACTGTATGACCCCATGGCTAACCTCCCTTCCTCTCAGACTCTCAATGCCTACCTTAAAAATTCCCATCTTCCCTCTCTCTCAAAGGCGCAAGCCCAGGTACTTATTCACCCCATTTCAGAGACGGAGATACTGAAAGTAATTAAAGATCTCCCCAGTGAAAATGCTCCAGGGCCGGACGGCTTTACTTCCAATTTCTACATGGCCTTTGCTGAGCAGTTGACTCCACTATTGCACTGTCTCTTCCAACACATTCTCATGGGTGCAGATCCCGACAAAACCCTTTTTGAAGCTTTAATTATCCTACTGCCCAAACCTGGTAAGCGTACAGAATTAGTTACTAATTACAGGCCAATATCACTCCTCAACCAAGATATCAAGATTCTTGCAAAACTTTTAGCTGATCACAGCAGCCTAATCCTACCTGATCTCATCTGTCCAGAACAGGTTAGATTTATGAAGAGCAGGTGTTCAATTAACCATTTACGTACTCTGGCTCATGTCTTCTTGGTGTCCAGGGATGCCAACATCCCAGCTGTGTTGGTCTCCCTGGACACCAAAAAGGCCTTTGTTAGAGTCAATTGGCTCTTTCTCTTTAGGACCCTATGCACCTTTGGTTTCCCTTCTAAATGTATACAATGGATATGAATGTTTTATAGCACACCCACTGCTCATATTCACAGTAACGGGACAATGTCAGATTTGTTTCCCTCACAGTCAGATACTAGGCAGGGTTGTCCCCTATCTCCCCTTCTCTTTAACTTGTATCTTGAACCTTTGATTCCTAGACTAACAGAATGCCAGCAGGTGCAAGGCATCAACATAGGTTATGAAATCAAAGTATCTGCATATGCTGATGACCACCTTGTTCAACTGATAAATTCAATCACCTCTATCCCGCCTATGTTAAGAATCATTAAGGAGTTCAGTGCTTTATCAAACTACAAATTAAATGTAGATAAGACAGTAGTGTTCCCGTTAAACTACAAAATTCAAAAACCTGCAATAACTGCCCTCTGTCTTTCTTGGGAATCCAGGACTCTTCAATATCTGGGGATTGACCTTACCAGAAAGGAATCTTGCCTTCGAAAAGCAAATTTAGATACTCTTCTCCAAATGCTTGCCCAAGATCTGAATAGATAGTCCCTCCTCCCTCTTTCTCTCTGGGGTAGCATTAACCTGATAAAAATGAATGTCTTCACTCGTCTCTTCTATCCCCTTAATCTCCTTAATTTACAGCTTCCTCTCTCTTGGTTTAAAAAAGTACATGGTCTCATCACAGATTTTTTATGAGCAGGGAAGAGGCCATGTCTAGCTTATCACAAACTGGCTGCACCTAAATATAGAGCAGGTTTGCATCTTCCTCACATGAGTTTTTACTACTGGACAAGTCAAGCTAATAAATACCTTAGATGGCTAACTCCAGAAACAGATCAAAACTTGTCTTTCTATACACCCATTTGGCTTAGTATTGAATGAGCCCAAATCTGGTCTTGGGGCTTATCACCCTCTGCCCTTCTGCACATTAAGTTCAATTCTCTACCTCCTCAGTTGTGCACTTCATCCACTGGTACCTCCATTAGGATCCACTTCTGACTTCGTGCCTTTCTCAAGTACAACCACGTTCTAGATATTACTCAACCCCTCATGAATAACCCCAAACTTTAAGATAGAAGGCAAAATGATCCTATCTTCATGGCTACCACAGTCAACCTCCCTTCTCCCCTTACATACTTTGTAAGTGAAACAGGTCACTGGCTCACTTCACTGAAGATTATAACCAAATCTGGTGTCCCCGGTGGAACTATTTTTAAGGTATACTAATTAAGACATCTTCTGGTACAATTTTTTGGAGCCACACCCCCCACTGCTTCCAAAGTTTCAGTTTCACCTGGAACTAGGCCCTCTAGCTGGGTCCCCACACGCTGTATCTATAATGTTTGGTCTCATGCATGATTGGGCTTATCCAGAACAAATGGTTCCATCAGCATATTGATCATCTCACTTTCCAGATACGTCTGTGAACTGGATTGCATTATGGAAAGGCTGTCACAAATTTGTAACTCAAGGTAGGCTTCACCTGATGCAATTTCACATCCTCCACAATCTCTATTACTCTCTGGAGAGATTAGCCAAATTCAGCAGTACAATGCCCTCCTCCTGTACACGATGTCAACGGGCGAAAGGCACCTTACTCCATATTTTCTGGGACTGCCCAAAGGTGGCTTCCTTATGGGCCTATATTAAGCAAAGCGTAGACCCCTTATTAGGATTAGAAAACCTGTTCACAGCAAAAATGTGTCTGTTAGGGGATTTTACAGAGGCTGGTGTCTGTAATTGTAAATACCATATGGCTCTCATATCCATGACAGTTAAGAAACTGGTTTTGAAACATTGGAAGGATGTTGATACAATCACTTACACTGAATGGTTACATGAGTTACTAGCCAACCTCAGAACAGAAAGGATGATTGCTAGTCTCCATAACCGGCTAGCCAGATTAGAAAAGATTTGGGGTCCTCTTTACTCTCTGTATTCCCTATAATCTGTTGGGTACTAGCATTTATTGTCATTGTATAGGAAATATACAAAGTTTCTGCCATGCTGGGAAGGGGGTGGGATAAGGGGAGATGGGGAGAAATAATTGTTGGTTTGAGCAGGGAGAGTTCTAGGTTGGGGGCCGGGGGGAGGATGATCCCTCACTTGGTATGATCATAACCTGTATATTTGCTTCTGGTGTGGATCTGTATTTGTGCTGTAAAATCTTTAATAAACTTTACAAAAATTTTTGAAAAACAGGAAATACTGTTAATATTTTTTGTTCTTGTGCCTTTCCCAATTAACCAAACTGCAATTTGCTTTTCAAATAGCTCCCACCTCCTGCCTTTTGTACGTGCATGTGTGTGTGTGTGTGTGTGTAAAACTGGTGTATGCTTAATGGGCCAGATTTTGAACAATATTTTCAGTAGGGAGGTAGCATATTCCGTTTATGCCATACCTCCAAAAAAGTGAAGAAAAAATTTAATTTTCTGCCATTTTTTGCTGATGATAAAAAAATCTAAAAGGTATCTATAAATGAAACACCACTCATGTGGCAGATATTTTTGTGCTGAACAGCCTTTGTGCTCAAAGTACCATGCTATCATATTTCATTTTAAAACTATTTCCATTTATTTGTTGCAAAAAGTGAAAAGGAAAATGGAATTTTCTACAATTTTTGCTAATTATAAAAAAAAACTAAAATGTATCTATAAATGAAGCACCACTCATTTTGTAGATATTTTTGTGCCAAACGATGTTCATGCTGACAGTACCATGCTATCATTTTTTGTTTTAAAGTTATTTACATTTATTTGCTGCCAAAGTGACAAAAAAATTTAATTTTCTGCTGGTTTTTGCTAACTATAAAAAAAAAACCTAAAAGGTATCTATAAACGAAACATCACACATTTTGTAGATATTTTTGTGCCAAACAACTTTTGTGCTCAGAGTATCGTGCCATCATTTTTCATTTTTAAGTTATTCACATTTGAATACAGTTAGCAGAGCTAGAATACATCTGCACAGCTGGCATCTCTCACTTCATTGACATCATCAAGGCAGCCAATGTAGGATTCTCAGAGTAGGATTTTTGAATCGGGAGAGGCTGTGTTTAAAATGTTCAAATGCTATGCAACTGCATTTATCCTACTTTAATAAATACAGTTGTGGTATAAATGTAAACAACTACCTCTCCTTTATAAGCCTATGGAGTCATTTAAAAAAATGTGTTAAAAGCTTGTTGACTTGTTCTTTAACTTCTAGCAATATACTCCTCAACAGCACCTTCACTTCTAACTTGTGTTACAGAGTAGTAAGATATCCTTTTGGGCCTGCAAGCACACCATTGACAGGCCTGATTTTTGAACTTCTCCACATTATTTCCTAATTACTGACAGTTTGGTCACAAGCAGATGTTGGTGCTCTGTTTGTTTAGCTGGGCAGTAATTACAAGATAACCCATCTTGTTCAAAATAAGACAATTCCTTGTTTATAATAACATAGAAACAGAGTTTATCAGCAGATAAGGATCGCTTGGCCCACCTGGTCTGCACAGTTTTCCCTGCCTATGGTATTTCCATAGACCCTACCTGATCTCCGTTTTTTTCTCCCTCCCCCCAATCCTTTCCACTTAGATTCCCTTATGCCTATCCTATGCATCCTTTGGCAAGGCAAGTCAAACTTTATTTATATAGCGCCCCATCCAGGGGCTCAAAGCGCTTCACAATAAAAACATCCCCAAGAGTTAAAAACAGATATATTCAAATAAAACTAAATGCTTTCTCAAAAAAGAATGTGTTTAAGGAGGCTTAAACCCCTCCACTGTTTTGGCCCCCACCACATCAGCTGGCAGGCTATTCCAGGAATCCACCAATCTTTCTGTGAAGAAGTACTTCCTCACATCTCTTTAACTTCATAGCATGACCCCTTGTTCTTCAGCACCTTTTTTTCTGAAAAATTCTTTCCTCCTTTACCATATTTACCCCGTGAGGTATTTAAAGGTCTCTATCATATCTCCCTCTCCTACCGCTGTTCCAGGGTGTACTGTACATATTAAGATCCTTTAGTCTCTTCTTGTAGGGCTTTAGATGCAGACTCTGCACCATTTTAGTTGCCCTTCTCTGGACCACCTCCACTCTATATATGTCCTTCCAGAGATGCGGCCTCCAGAACTGGACACAGTATTCTAGGTGAGGTCTTACCAGCGATCTAGACAGAGGCAGTACCACCACCCACCTTCTGCTGGTGATACCTCTCCCTATACACCACACCATCCCACTAGCCCTCCCACCTGCTTTGTCGCACTGCTTGGCCACCTTTAGGTCATCAGAGATCGTTTGTTCATGTTGTAGAAAATGTCAGTATCTTACTAGGATGTGCACGTTTTTTCATGTGTGTCTCTCTTCTGTATATTAAAGGGGTGGGGGGGGCCTATAACTTCATAGTACCTTTCTTTTGCTTTTTGTAAGGTTCACGACCTTAGTGATAAAGGTATAAAAAAAAAAAACAATATCGTTTGAATGCTGCTTCATAGTTTCATAGTTCGATACAAGTTCAAAAGGCATTAGCCCATAAATGAACTCGCCACCATTATATTCAACGGTGGAAAACGTATTTATTATCTCCCATATAAGAATCTAATTTTACTTTAAATTCTTTGACATTTTTACTTGTAACAATCTCCTGTGGGAGTGAGTTCCATATTGGTGGCACCCTCTGGGTAAAAAATCTACTAGCTTAGTAGTTTTACATAAAAATGTTTTAAGTTTATAATAATGAGACCTTGTATTATTATTATTACTGAAATTTCTTTCTAGGCAAATGGTATTTAGCATATATTCATCCTGAAAGGCTTTAAAGGTGTAAATCAAATCTCCTTATAGTGCCCTATTTTCTAAAGAAAATAACTGGAGGGATTTAAGTCTTGATTCATAATTTAAGGGTTTCATTTTCTGGATTTTTTTTAGTCACTTTACGTTGTACTCTCTCTGTCATACTTTGAGATCCGATAGATGTAGGAGCATAGAAAGTAATACAAAAATCAAGTTGTGGATGCACAAGACTATTATATAGAAGAAGAATTATGTCCACGTTCCTACTTTTAATATGTTTAAAAATGTTTCCCATGATTAAGTGACATTTTTTGACTACTTTATTTGTATGTGTATTAAATTTAAAATTGTCTGATATTATTACACCCAGATCCCTTTCTTCAGATGTTATACACAACTTTGTGTCATTCATTGAATAATCTGCTTTGATGTTATTTTGCCCCATGTGCATAACCTTGCATTTCAAGAGATTAAACTTCATATTATTTTGAACTGCCCAAGCACAGAGATTATTCAGATTGTTTTGAAGATGTATTATTGATTGGGTATTATACAATGGCAAGAAAGAATCTTGGACTGTAATTGGTCAGTTTGGGGCTGGACCCATGGCATTATCCCAGCACGACACCACAGGTCTAGTCTCAGCACTGTGAACCTGTAGATGATTTTTTGCTTGAGCTTTTGATTGATTGTTTCATCTTCTCTTAAAAACAAAAAAATATTTTTCCACAAAAAAACATCTTTAAATTTTTTTTTTTATAATGTATAACAACGAACCATTGTATAATAGGAATAATGCACTCCAGGGTGTGTGTCGTTTGGGATAACGCCATGCCTGGGGCATTGGATGCACTTGGCCTGCGGCCTCGTGTCCAACCCCCCCCCCAGGCGTGGCGTAATCCCAGCACGACACACACCCTGGAGTGCATTATTCCTTTATTATTTACTACGCAGCCTAGTTTACAATCATCTGTATACTTATTAATCCATAGCCCATCAGTCGATTGCATACTAGAGACTAAAATATGAAACAAAAGAGGTCCCAGGACGGATCCCTGGGGAACTCCACTAGATACAGGAATCCATTCTGACTTATGCCCTTTGATGACCACTCTTTGTTGCCTTTTGTCCAACCATGATGAAATCCAATATTGTTTGTGCAGACACTGCTCCATTTATCGGTTTAATGCAGGAAATTCTAGGAGTTTTGTTTATGCATAATTCCTGTAATCAGAGTGGTTAAGGGGTAAAGGAACTGTGCGCCATGTTAATTATTTTTAATGTTCCGCTTACAAGTATCTAATTAAGCAAATAGTATTTACTTTTCCATTTGGACAAGATCTCTGCCCTGAAATTAAAGTTTGCTATTTTGTTTCTACAGCAGTAGTGGCCACATTGATGTGCATACCTCAACTACACCTTGTGACTACACCTCTGCTGGAGGTGTACACCTCAGATGTGCACCTAATTAGCATTATTTAAATGTATGCACTACACCTCCTGACTACACCTCTGATATGAGTTATACCTAATTACCATTTTTCAGATGCACATCAACTACAACTCCTAACTACACCTCACATCAAGGTGTACACCTTACAGAGGTGTATCTGATGAGCATTGTTTAAGATGTATATCTGCAATGCTTAAATTACACTGTAAGTGCACTGCTGTTGAACCTCACGTGCACCTCTCAGGCAGTAATGCAGTTGTGGTGCACACTTCAAGGGGTACAGAGGTGCATATCTCATTTAAACTTTAGCAGCACATCAAATACACATCAGCTGGGTCAGGGAAACCATGTAAAGTAAATGGTTTCCCAAACTGTTTTCTTGTGTCCTAGCAACAGGGCAAGCTCTGAATTTACTCACGTTTCTGTGCTCTCAGTTCTCCCTCATTATGCTGGGTCTCCCACACTATACAGGGCTCCTATGTCACAGCTTATGTCATACACTCACCGTTGGCAGGTCAGTCTCTCTGGTGTCCAACTTCCACTCTCTCTCCTTCTCGCTCCCTCTCTTGCTATGTGTCTGAAAGGCATTGTAGTGCAGAGGTTTGGCCGTTGTAGACCTGCCAAACCTGCCGTCCCTAATGTGGACCACCATTTCCTATCATAACAGAGAGAAGGGATAATAATGTCTACTAATTTAGCTAGGATGTACTGACAGAACTACTGTATCACTGTTTAGCAAATAATACATTTTGTGGCCTTAGTATGCCACCTACTGACAATTTTTATATAGTGTGTCTAATGACCTATTTGTGGTCTTAACGTGCCACCTATGGTACAAAGTCATGATGATATGATCAACAATAATACAAGAATTATTCTATTGTTTTACAAAGTTAGATAGTCAGCATAATAATGTATCCTGTGCAAGTGCAACATCTCACAGCCTTGGGTACGTGATGCCCAATGTATTCACCAGTGGGAAGCCCAACATGAAATTTCTATTATGCATATGAGCGTGTTATTCCAGTAATGGGATTTTGTTATCAGTACTATATAATATTATGTACACGACTCAGCCCTTTAGGTTTTTCTTCTTCCACACCAGATGTATGATTGTTCTGAGCTCCCAGTTGGTAAGATTGCTTATCTAGACTGTCCTCTGTATATTGTTAGGGTAATAAACCTTTATTCTGCACATCTGTCTCCTGTGTAATGTTTTACCATCAGGTTGTATCCTGCTGACTGTACACTGTCCTCCAACTTTCGGACTGCTAGGATCTGTGAAACCCTCTATGAAGAGGTATCCAGTCCCGGGGAGGTGAAGATAGCCTGGTACCAAGCTATGGCACCTGCTGGGTGGATCCTGCAGTGTCTCAGGTGGTTGGTCAGCTCTGGCTCACACCCTCGCAAATGTCGATCAGGTAGCACACATGCTAGCAGAAGAATGCCTCCTTTTCTCAAGGCAGGAAATCTACTCAAAGAGCTCAGTTTGTCAGCAGCAAATGCACAGTCTCACAGCACAGCTCAAAGCAGCAGTCCATAGATCTATGCTCATTGGTGACTCGGACCAAATTCCCTTGGGTTCAAAACATCCCTTGCTGTTCATGGGGAGAAACAGCAAGCTGATTGGTCCATCTGGCTGACAATCAGAACAAGAAATCCTCTAATTCTGGCACATGACAGGTGATTGACAGCTTGAAAGGGGATTGAATTTGCCATTTTGAACCATATGTACTGTACTTGCTGTGGTGTGCAGGTTATTACTGTAAATGAGCCTATGGTCAATAATCTCATCCTAGACAAAAAACAGACATTATAAAACGGGCCATGAAAATCATGTAATCTCATTGGTTGAAACACATCACATGACCGTTCATTATTTTCTGGCAGTCGCACACCTCACCTGAACTATATGTTTTTTTAACAACAAAATCCCATTTTATAAGTTGAATAACACCCATAACTTACAGACAAAACTCCCTGGAACTTCACTTGATTTTCTGATTTTTTTTTTAAATAAAAAAAAACAACAAAGATTGGCATGTCTGTACAAGTTTCACCAGGAAAGATGTACTGAGCTGCTAACGGCTCATTTCCAGATGCATCCTGGGGGTAAAGGATTTGGAAAATGATATACAGTAACAATATATCAAGGAGAATAATCACAAATTGAAGACAAATCAGAAAACATATGTACATGAAAGGTAATAATGAATATACATGTACATGTAATGCAGTAAAACATATGTACAGATAATAAAGGAAACAAATTACCAGGACAGAACTAGTTGGGAGGGAGGGTGAGGAAGCAAGTCATAAACAATTGGAGGTAGGAGAAGAAAATATAGCCAAGGGGATACAAGCACATCTGAACGACACCACTGTGATGTGAACACTATGTGTATATGTGGGAGGAGCACTGCTGTCCAGTCTGGGGAAGGACTACCCTAATATGAGCATTACATGTGTACAGGGGATGGGGGTTTGTGGCACATTTGAATTGCGCTACTTGGATATGGGCATTGTGTGAATGTGTGGGGAGTAGTGCTGGCCCAGCAGGCACTACCTGGATGTAGCACTGTGCGTGTATTTGGTGGGGGGTACTCCTGCGTCTTGTCATATATGAACACGACCTTGTTGTGGGCACAGTATGCATGTGGGAGGGGTTCCAGGCACATCTGAACAACACTACCCTGATATGGACACTGTGTGTGTGCTGGGGTGGGGGGACTGCTGAGACTTCTGAACAGCACTACTATGATCTGGGCACTGTGCGTGTTTTGGTGGTGGGGGCAGCTGCTAGCACATCTGACTAGAACTGTCCCAATATGCAAAAGTGGCAGAGCCAGTCAGCTAGAGGGGTCGGCTGCTGCATTTAGAGTTCATACACTTCCACTAGTGGAGTGCATTAATATAAAAGAAGTGAGGCTGGTTTCGACTCTGAGGATAGCAGACAGGTAGCTTTTCAACTTTTTGTACTCAAAATGTAGAGAGAATCCAGGTAATAGAAAGTATATTTCTGAAAACAAACTTTATATTACAGTATGTGACTCTGGGTCACTGTGTCTGGGTTCACACCCCTGCCTGATGACCGTACAGGGCCCATCTGGTTGAGGGTTCATACTTTCGCCTGCGGTAGAGAGGTTTGTCCCAGAACAAATAAGAAATAACACGGTGCCTCCATCCAAAGAGAATAAGTGGGCCAGATGCTGTGTGCAGCACCACCCCCAACATAGAACACAGAAACTGATAACCGATAATGGCCACTATGCCTATCCAGTCTGCCTGTTTTTATTGCGATCACTTATGCTGCAGACCCTACTTGATCTATGGCACTGTCTCTTCCACCCCCTTCCTTACCTACATGATTCCCTTGTGCCTATCGCAGGCATTTTTGAATCCCACCACTGTTTTCGCCTCCACTACCTCCGCAATACCTGCAGTACCCACCTCCCTACACTGGACCAGGCCATTCCCTTAGGACCAATAAGTGAGTTGTTACCTTCACCAACAGACAATTCAATCAGGTTACACAAAATGGGTACACACACAGGAGTAGAATTCAACAAATTAACAGTGCGTTTATTGTGTAACACAGGCCTGGATCTGGAAATAAGGGGGGGTTAACAGCTGTAAGTCCCTTTCAGCACTCCCACCTGGTAATGATACCCCCTGGGAGCCACTGTACCGTGTGTCACTTCCACACTCTCAGATCACACACAATCACTGACGCACCCACCCACACAAGGGGCACAATAGGATGGCTTACTTAGCACAGGGTGCAGTATAGTCTTTAGCTGGTACGAGTACTAAAACTATAATCTCATGTGTGAAACAGCAACCAATGAGTCTGGGTACCCAGGAATTGTACTAAGTCATGGACCAGGCCTGATAGCTACATTGCCCAGGTTCTTTCAGTGGTCCACTTGTTGAAACAATTAGCAAGCTTGCATTTTAACCCCCGGCCCCCACTCCCACCACCACTACCACTTCCACAGATCATGGTGCGTTCACACAATTAAAGGGATCTTGAAGTTCCAAATGGGAAATGCTTGAAAACCAACTTTGTAATCCCAATGAGATAACTGTAACCCAAATGAGAAAAGTACAAAGACCTTAACCAGCACTGACAGCACTCATGTGACCAACAGATGCAGCAGACTCTGCAGCATTCAGCATTGGGCCCCAGCGGCCTGGAAAGGAAGCACTTCGGACTTGCTCACAGATGCTTTGCAGCAACACAGCCCTTCTGACTCAACTCTCATAGCACAGCCCTTCTGGCTCAACACTCATAGCACACACAGAAGCACTACACAGGGGCTTCATGGTTTCCAAGGAAACCAGACACCAGGAGTAATCCACACAGTTCAACGCCCCTCCTGATCGACAGTACACATGTACTTAGCGCACACACACACACCCCTTTGACTCCCCATTCCTCCCCACTTGATAAAGGCTAACAGGTTCCCTACATGGCTCCGCAGCAGCTCAACAGAGATGCAGGTCTCTGTCTCCAGTTCTTAGTCCACAGCTTTCTTAAGTCTGAGTCTGTCAGGTTTCCTCACAGTAGCTTTGTCCTGCAGAAAATGCCCCCACAGGCACAGATTTTTGATTGCTTTCTCAGCCATTGCCCTTCTGGCACAATGTCACAGCTTTCACTTTGCAGGTGTCTTCCCTGGCACAGTCTCCCAACAGTTGAGTCCTGGATAAGGTTCACAGGAAGTGGGACAGTGAACCCTGGAGAGGTCTCATCAGATATAGACCTGGCAAGGCATGTAGCTGGCTTACAGCAGCAGCATGCCTGATCACTTCAATATCACTCTCCAACTGCTGCAAGCTCCTCATGAGCCCAGAAACTTCTTTCCCCCAATTCAGTGTCTAATTTGTCAGGCAAGGCTGTCCATCAGTCCTTCTGCCCTGATCTGGCTTCCAATTGGCTCTAGTAGCCTGCCAGAACTCATGGGGAGGGTCCAATAGCATCAATCTCCTTAAGACCTTGCTGTTTTTGCTAAGACTTTCTAGCTCCCTTACTGGCTGGCTGGCAGGGTCAGGGGTTATCAACATAGCCGCAGCCATGCTCTGTGGGATTCTTGTGCTCCAGTCTTTTCTTTTAATATTTATGTGCCCATTCCCATGGTGTGCTGCCCCCTTGAGTCACCCAAGCCCTCCTGGGCTATTATCCTGTTGGTCCAATGTGGCTCATGGTGCGGTGGGTCATGAGTTGGGCAGGTGGCAAGGTGAGGAGAGCAGAGACCACTAGGAAGAAGCCCCTGGCAAATACACTCCACATGTACTGAATGGCGACACCCTCGGGGTGTCAAAGAAAGAAAAGATGTCCTTGTTGCTGGATGCTCCTGGTCACCTCTGCCAGCATCAGGGGACCAGGATCAAAGAACAAGGCCACAGCCACAAAGGAGTGGGCACAAGAGGCACTCAAAAAGTTCTGCAGCATCACATGTGGTCTAGCGGGAGAGAACAGGCAGCTGTAGCAGAGGGGTGCAGCAGCGTTCCAGAGGGCAGTGCAGACAGTCAGGTAAGCTCCCCTCCTGAAGGGGGGGTTACATATTATGTTTCATTTTATGATTGAATTGGCTGAACTGTACACTTGTCTCATCTTCCTTGCAGGGCTGTCATGCCGATAGAGTCTGGGGGCACATGCCCCCCCAAAATTCCTGACCAAGTAGTACATTTTTGGCTAAAGAAGTCTGTAAATGAGTAATTTACTGATTCCTTTAGATTAATTATTGATTGTGTGCGCCCCCACATAAATGTTCTTGGCATCACATCCCTACTTCCAAGATTGTCTCAAAATGTTCTACTGGTTGCACATAGTGTTGCTCAGATAGTGCTTTTCTGGGTCTGACTATGCTCCGTCAGATAGTGCTGGTATCTAACCTAGGATCCGGCCAATGGATCTGAGGTCGGATCTATCTGATCGGACCTCAGATAGTTGGATCCGATGATCAGATCCATCAGATCCAAATCAGATCCAAGGATACCTTGGATATTTGCAGTGGAAGGAGGTCAGATCTTTGGTTTGATGTCTGTTCCATCTAAGCCTATTCAATATCCGACCAAAATAATGGTATCCGATGGTATCTAAACTGGTAGAATACTGTCTGAGCAACACTAGTCGCACATCCTGACCCTGTTCGGCTTTGATACTCATGAATAAATTTCTCTGAAAAAAAAAACAGGGATTATTTTTAAATATTTGTGGATCATTCAGGCAAATATGACCATCCACCTTTTAGTATGGTCCTCTGCCACAGCTGATGTGGGGACCATCATGGAGCTGCTGCATGGATGATAATGGAGCAGCTTCTCAATATTCTTTACCATTTTAATCTAAGAAGCAAGTTATTCAAATAGAGGTATTAACATCCGGAGTTACTGACTGATTGCAAGAGATGACGTCACTGTGTGGTGCACCAGTAACATTGTAGTTGGGACAGGGCTACATACACAGGTGGTTTTGAAGATGAGGAAGACAAAAAAAAAAAGCAGCAGCTACAGAGAGAGAGAATGGGGGTAAGCTAATATGAATTGAGACTGTTGCAGTGCTTCCTCTCTCCTATAAGCTTGAGTTATCATGACAGAATAACATAGGGAAAGGGGAAATTGTTTAACCAGAAAAGGCACAGTAAACCGAAGCTTGTTTCCAGGTGCGACCTGGGAGCACAAGGAAGTTAAGTGACTTGCTCAGGGTCACACAGTATGCAAGTGGTGGCTGTGGGATTCAAACCCAGCTCCAGGTTTGCAGCTCAGTGACCTAAACCACAGTGCCATACTGCCTCCCCTGCCAACACTGAAGTACTGCAGCTTTTAAACTGATTGTTTTGTAGACCAGCCCATTGGAAATAAGCCTTAGTCATCAGATGTTCAGTGGGGGGGGAGGATCAAGCACCCCAGAGGATTGTCTCCTCGGGGAGGGAGGGCCATTTACTCTGTTGTGCTTCTACCACCTGGGTAATCACAGTTGGCGGGTACCACTGAAGTTGGAATATGATGTGGAGGAATGCCAAGGCGCTGACATGTGCTAATATGTGCCTTTGTACATGTACATGCATCACTGAGCCCATACTGTTGTCATCCTTTAGTGAAAGGGAGAAATAAAAGCAACACAAAACCCCACATGGCATGCATGATGTAGCAGGCACTCTCAGGCCCCAATGATCTGTCTGTCCATCCCCTCCCAGAAACATGGCTTTCATGTGGAGAGATATGAGGGCAGTTCCCCACTGACCCCACCCAAGAGGGGTAAGTTGTGGATAAGAGGAGGTGGGTAAGCAGCAGAGAAGGATTGGTGGGGCTAGGAAGTCACCCAAGCTGAAGAGGGCTGCTACAGTGACCAAGGGAGACAAACAAAGTTTAAAAAATGATGATTTTGTGTGTATCTCTTTTTAAGCTGTCATTTGTTTCCCCCACTTATCTCCAAAACTATAGTAAGGCCACTGCTTGTGTTCCCTGAGGAGGTGCTTAATATGACAACAGAAATGTTAGCTGAGAAATCAAAACTAGCCGTGGACTTAATCCTCAGAAGTGGAGTGCTTTTATAGAAAGGAAAATCCAGTTGACAGAGAAATTACTTTATTGTTCTTACATGTGTGGGGAGAGGGGTCAGCCAGGAGCAGGCGGCAGAAGCCAAACTTGGCAAGCCATCTGTATTGCGAATGCACAGGGACAAAGGCACCTATTGTTCTTTGGATGCAGATTTGGCTGTAGAACCAATGGGTGTGCCGCAGAATTCAAGACTTTTGGAGAGTTACACATAGCATTACAGGTTCTGAAAAAATAAGGACACCCTCAAAGTTGGCCAGTTCTAAAACTGAAATCCCAAATTATCCTCACCTTTGAAAACCTGCTTGAGAGGCTCGAAATGCAAATGAGGAAGCAGCATGTGATTCACATCTGATCTATGCAAACATTGGTGAAATGCTACAGTTGGGCAGAAAATTTTTTTCAAAAACCAATATTTAGAACTGGAGCAGCTCACCCAACCCAAATCAGCATATATCAGGGACAAATGTGCTTTTAAATCTTACCTGAGATGGACAGAACTGAATACGCTTTCATGATTAAAATACTGTTTTTCTTTTTGATAGTTTGTTAAAACCATTTTACAAGTGAGATAAACTGCTCCAGGGTGTGTAATTATGGTACAGTAATTAGACATGGACAAACTGAGTTGGATTCAGATTGGGATACCCCACCCCCACCCCTGAGACAGTGTCCTCTGGGTCGGCTCGCATCATCTGTCAAATTCAGGCAGGAATCCATAGCTGGCCACAGCCACATCTCCTGTCCCTAGTAGTAACAACACTTATTTGAAGGCACTCGGCTTTTTCCCATACCTCACAACCCTTCATGGGGCACACAGTCACTTAGGTGATAACATTCACTTAGAATGGAGTGTAAGAAGCAATAACTGGTTTCTGTGGATGCCTCGGTGTTTAATGATCCACAGAAGCCCATTATTGCAAGTATACTGCAACTAATTGAATGTTATTACTATTATATGAGTTGGAGTTGGTTTTCAGCACATGGCCGTCTGGGTCTTGCGGTCCCATCCATGCATACATGTCTATATGTATGTTCCTGTGGAAGTACAGGGTTGACTGGGCTCTGTGGTTACATTTACAGGACTACAGAGACCAAACTGTCAGCATAGCCACCTTATTACCCTGCCTCATGTGAATTGCTACAGAAAATGTTCAAATTCCCACTAAATCGTAATTTTGCGCAACTGCAACGCCATTCTGCACAACAGGTACAAAAACACATTTTACCCAGGACTTAAAAGATGACAGCTGTGGTGTACATGAGGTGGTATAATAAGAAGGCTATTTTGAAAATCTGGCATCAGAATATTAAAAATTTCCAAAGTTACGAGCATGCATAGGAAGATTTCAACTAATGGTCATAACTTTACCACTTTTGCATATTTTGATCTCAAATTTTTAACATAGCCTTATGACCCCATGTCATGAACAACAGCAGGAGAAATTTTCAAATCCTGTCCAAAAGGTGAATTCACCAAGCAACTGCGAAATCACCTTTCAAGAAGGGAGTTGCATAATGACAGTGGTATTGTTTGTGAGGTGGGGTCTCCAAAAAGCTATGTTGAAAATTTCGGGTCAAAATGTCAAAAAATGGCTTAGTTATGCACAAAAGTTGAAATCCCCTATTGAAATACATTGAACCGCATTTGCCTTAGTTTGTCATAGTGTCATTGGTGGTTGCAGCAGCAAGATGTGTTTTTGGTCTGAATGGATCTCGAACCTGAGAGCTGTTTTAATGAGTGACTTGGATGTGTGGGGATGCACTGGGGCGAGGTGGGGTTGAGGGTGCTGAGTGGGAGGTGGAGTTGGGGGAGGGGGCTGATTGCCGAGGGACGACTTTTTTTTTTTTTTACAGCTTTCAAAAAAAAACAAACAACGAGGGGCGGTTTCTTATTTTCAGGTTTTGTATAAAATGGGAGGGAGGGAGGGGTACCACTAGACACCAGGGAGCATATCATTTGACCAGAAAAATAGTTTTTTTATATTGGAACTGATATAAAAAGAACTGTAAAGAAACAGCACTGAACAATGCAGCGAGTGCACAATGCCGAAAACAAACAAGGTGCCTGTGCTCTACAGCAACCCCAACAACAGCGAGTGGTGGAACACACTCTATGGGACGCTGTATCTAACATCCCATGCAGGGGGCTTTGTCCCACACCCCCCCTTACTTTAAATAATCAACTCCAAGGGAGGACCTGACACTGTGGTAGGGAGGTAACTCAGGACGGGTCTACTCAAGGTGCGCCGTTCCGGGGATCAGCAGAAAAAAAAATAAACAGTTGAACACACAAAATTGTAAATTTATATGCACACACCTACTGAGCTCTAAACCTGGGTCCTCACGTATTGCGGACAGTGACTCAAGCCACAGCACCAAGCAGCCAGCTGGGAACAGTACACCCAACCACCTCCCATATTCTTCTGCCCTATAGCTCCCTCTACCAGTCACTGTACTCCTCAATTGCCATTCTTCCTCTTTCACTGCAGCTCATACTACGTCTCGCTCTCCTGTGCCAGTAGCTCATCTGATAGACGGTCAAACTGAATCGCTCATATTGAGTTACTCAATTTGACTCGCCCATATCACTGGATACCGAAATGGGTGGGGGCACATTGGGAAGTTACATTACAGTTCTACAGTCTTTGTTCCGATCGCAAAGCATTGGGTAGAATTTACTGTTGGATGGGGGATATGTCAAGCCCTGCAGAGAAGGGAATTCTCTGTGTCGTTTTCGTTTCTCATTTTCACTAGCTTTATGACGATGTTAGGGAAGGGAGTAACTCAAGTTTGCAGTCGCTGTGTTAGAAAATAAAGTGGTGCTGTTTCTTATTTAAAATGAGTGTTGACTGCTTTTGGAAGTGTACGTTTGTAAGGTGTGGTCTTTGTGATTTGGGGGGGTGGGGGAGGTGACGCACAGTATCCTTGATTCATACTGTGAGAAACAGTGTCCTGAGGTGTTTTTTTATACATAAATTGTGTATTCTTATTCAAAATAGTGCTTTTTGTGTTTCAAAATGTGCTAGTGTTTCTGTTGAAACTGTATGGTGGTTTGCCATACTGCCTTTTCAACTGAGGTAATAGCATTCTTGATTATGTTTCACATGGAAACTTTTTGATATTAATCTGATAAGAAATACCTCTACCCATTTTGTTTGTTTTTTTGTGGTTTTCTCATCTTTTTCTGAGTGTATGGTGGCTTTTCCCTCTTTCATCAGGGCTTGAAACCTTGCGCTAGCCTGTTCAGATGCTGTTGACATGGAGGGTTGTTCTGACGCCATTTTTTTTGTGTGTGCAAGGTGTGATTAAGCGACTGTGGGTGTGGCTACAGGTTGATCAACCGACTCTAGGTGGGGTTTAGGTGAATAACTGACTTAGTGGGTATTTTTTTTCTGTTTATGGCAGAATAACTAACAGAAGCTCTTTATTCTGATTGGCTAAAAATAGATACCTCTCATATAATAAAGCATAACTGTACACCCTGCCATGCCTTGTTGTTTGAAGTGATTTTCCAAGTTTCTACAGAACAACTACTGTTGTTGGCATTAGCAAAACTCAAATCACATAAGATTCCAAACAAGTATGAATCTTTGGATACTCAGTTTTTTATTAATGAAAATATCTGCATGAACATAGGCTATTCACCCCTTGGACTTTATCTGTTCCTACTGCTTTTCCAACTTTGAAGTTATAACTTGCTTGTGGCATCAGAATCATTCCCATGGGAACAGGTTATGATGTCATAAGCAACAGGTAGTAATAAGCTAATGAAACACATCAGTCTAAGGGAAAACATCCAGTTTTAATAAAAATGACTTCCATAATAAAATGTCATAAAATTCAGTTTTGGGGGGAATCGTGTGTAGCTGAGTTCAGTTCTCCTGAGGCCAGCTTTAAATGTTTTGCTGAAAACGGGATAATCTCTAAGACTAATACATCGCTGAATTTTTAAAATACAACGTTCCCTCCAGAAGTTGATTTGGGCGACTTCCTGTACAAACGTTGCCATGTAAAACTGTTTTGTTTTGCGGTATCTTATGTTAATCATAAACTACTATTTACAAAAGAAATGACAAAGCATAGTATCATAGTAATTTAAGGTCAGAAGGGACTCCAGGTCCATCACAGTAGGTTTGGCTTTGCAGTGCCACCCTTGTTTCCAGCTGTTATTTATCTGTCCTCCACCACACTGGGGCATGGCCTAAGATGGTTGACCAGTTACAAGTGGGATGGGATCTGAGGCCCACCTACCACACCCTGACTGACACTCACTGGCACAAGACTGGACATGTGATGCCACAACATCCTATGTCAGTGCCCTGTGCTATGCTGGCAGTAGGATATCCCTTCCCCAGTCTCTGCTGTAGTAGTAATAAATAATATGTTTATACTAAGGTTCATACTAAGGTTGACTGAAGGAGCCAGTAGGCCGAGGCCCATAACGCTCCTATACTAGGCCATAGAATAAAATGATAAATCGTACCCAGACATGATTAAAGTATCGAGGCGATGTTTGAAAATCTCTTTCATATTACTAGTAACTACGTCAGATGGGAGTCGATTCCATGGCTCAATAATTCTTACAGAGAAGAAATACTTAACGATTGTTATGTTTGAAAGATTTACCAATTAACTGAAGGATGTGACCTCTAGTATTATGTATTGATTTTTTAAATGAAAAACCTAATTCGGTCATGATAAAAGGGTCATGAATGATATCATATAAAAGAAGAAGATCACCTCGGATGCGTCTAGTGGTGAGAGACATTAATTTCAATGTGTCCAACCTAGATTCTTAAGATAACGAATCAAATCCAAATATCTTTTTTGTATATTTACGCAGTACCCTTTCAAGAGAAAAATTTTCTGATTTTTTTAAATGGACACCACAGTTGTGAGGCGTATTCAAGATGGGGTCAAACATAGGACCTAAATAAAGGTAACAACACCTCCTGTTTACGAGATCTAGTATTGCGCAAAATAGACCGTATAATTTTGTTAGATGTATTAATAACTGAAAACATATGCTTAGAGCATGTTAAATTGTCAGATATTGTTATGCCCAAATCTTTCTCATCGACAGTAGTACACAATGGTAACTCATCCAAAATATACGGGAAATTCAAATTATTAGAACCCAAGTGCATAACTTTGCATTTTGTAGAGTTTAACTTCATTCCCCATTTCTTAACCCAAGTACTGATAATATCTAGGTCATGCTGAATACAAGATATTTGATCATAATTGGAACTTAAACCTCCGATCTTCACATCATCTGCGTATTTTATAGTATAGGAAAGGCAGGAATGAGTTAAATCAAATATAAAAGCCTGAAAAAGGCAGGGACCAAGAACTGAGCCCTGAGGAACGCTACTTAGTACCCTGCCAGAATCAGAAAAAGTCCCATTTATCATCACTGTCTGAGTTCTATCTGAAAGCCAATTATGTATCCATTTCATTATGTAGCTATTAATACCAAGACTGGAAAGTTTTTGAATAAGAGCCCAGTGTGGAATGGAGTCAAAAGCTTTACTAAAATCAATAAAGATAATATCGCAGGCTAAGCGATCATCCAAAAAAGAGCTAAAGTGTTCATAGAAACAGAGTCAATTTGTAAGGCAGCTTCTACCCTTTTTGAAGCCATGTTGTTCCTGATCAGAAGCATCAATTAGTGGGGACATGATATCCTTAAGTAGGCTTTCTAATACTTTACAAATTGATGAAGTCAAGCTGATCGGCCGATAATTTTCCCATTGATGTTTGGATCCCTTCTTATGTATAGGAACCACAAATGCCTCTTTCCATTCACCAGGGATAAAATTATGTTGTAGAAACAGGATCGAATAAAAGTTTGAGTGGGAAGGCAATATGTTCAGATAATAAAGCAGATGCCCTGCAATATAATCTGGGCCTGGACAGAATTTACCTTTTAATGAAAGTAGTTTATTCATAATAGACTTGGCTGAAAATGTGGTAGGAGGATCTAATGGTGTTATATTAAGATCCGGTAATTGTACCACCGGTACAGAGAAAACTTTACAAAATTCCTTATTAAAAACATCTGCCATAGCTTTAGGGTCATGAATAAGTATATTGTCTGTTGTAAGAGGCCCCACCATGCTAGGACTTTTCCTGAGGAAATTGATATAAGAATAAAATTGTTTTGAATTTGACTTACTTGCTGAAGTTGCCAAAGTCAATTCCCATTTTGATTTCTCCCCACGGATGGCTGATTTACATTTTCTACTTGATTTCAAATAGGAATCCCAATTGGAAACAGATCTTTTTTTTAAATAATGACAATGTTTTTTATTTTTTTATATTTATTAAATGTTTGATATTGTTATTCAACCATTTAGGAGATTGTTTCCCATTTGAATTTTTATTTTTTGATGGAATATAAGTATCCCGCAAATTCAAAATAAAAGATTTGAAAAGCATCCAACTCTGAAGTTGGGTTTTATCCTTAAACAAAGAAAACCAATTTACATTTTTTAAATGAAGATTTATACTGTAACAATACTGTAACAATCAGCTTTGTCGTATAAATATATTATTGAGGAATTATTAATTAAGACAGTGTGTCTCTCTAAATTGAAAAAGATAGAATTATGGTCCCTACTGCCAATCGGTGTAGAAGAAATATGCACATCTCTAATGTCTAGGGCAGAACTACTAAGAACCAGGTCCAATATGTTATCACCTCGGGTAGCTATATTTATCCATTGATGTAAATCCAGTATCATACAGGTGGACATAAAATTTTTACTAACACTACTAGATGCTGTTAATGATTGCCAATTAATATCTGGGAGATTCAAATCACCAGTAATAATAACATTACCCATTTGTGTAGCTGTTTCAAATTCAGATAGAATAGCATCCACAATTTAACTAGTAGAAGATGGGGGAATATAACATGTCCCAAGGATAATGAAATCCCCTTTGGATAAGAAAAAAAACCTGAATGAAGCTAAAACTCATTAACAATGGCATTTGCAATAAACATGTATACATAGAGATTACAATTTAACAGATGACTACTATACAATACAATGTATTTAACATTAAACATAGACCATAAGGACTGTTAGAATAGCCTAGAGGTTAGAGGAATGAGCTTAGCACATCCAGCAGACCTGGGTTTAATTCCCTCAAACTCCACTTGTATACTGTGCAACTCTGAGCAAGTCACTTAACCTCTCCAGTGCTCCCAGGTCACCCTTGAAAATGGGCACCTGTGCCTAGTGGGCCCTATTCATTTACCAAAGAATAAAAAAAAATAATAAGGACAAGAATATATGCATAATGGTAATCTATCCACAGTATATGATTCAGGCTTGTATGTTAATACTGCCGCAGAGACAACTCTTAGTTTGTTAGAGTGGTCTCAGGCACATTCTTTGGGTATGAGCACTGTGAACCAAAGAGGAGATCTATCAGTAATAGATTAATATTTTTGAAAACTTTCCCCAAGCGTACCCATTTCCAGGATAGCTGCTCGTGAGACATTCTTCACATAGTTAGACTGTCTCACGCAAAGAGGAAAGGAGCACTCCAACTGGTCGGGAGTGCTCACTTTAATTACAGTGCCTTGTATGAACAAAATGGATGATTTTATAACTTATACTGGACCAACAAGAGATTCACAGAATGCTTCAAGCTTTCAAACTTACACAGGGTTCATCAGAAGATGAAGAACTCCATGTAGGTTCGAAAGCTTAAAGCATTCTGTGAATCTCTTGTTGGTCCAATAAAAGGTATTAGATCACCCATTTCATTCA
This sequence comes from Neoceratodus forsteri, assembly GCA_016271365.2. NCBI lineage: Eukaryota > Metazoa > Chordata > Ceratodontiformes > Ceratodontidae > Neoceratodus > Neoceratodus forsteri. The sequence goes on along the minus strand of CM028129.1, from coordinate 130,671,704 downwards.
TCTTTTTTATATAAGGACCAATACAGCAGCAACCTATTATTCACATCATTAATGCTTTGTATGGAAATCCTTACACTTCCAGATGCTCTTGTACCACAGTAGTGATACTGGAATGCTGTTGTATCACATAGTGATTTCGGAATGCTGTTGTGTCACAGTAGTGATGTCAGAATGCTATTGTACCACAGTAATGATGTGAGGAGGATGCTGTTTTACCACAGTAGTGATAATCAGGATGCTTTTGTACCATGGTATTGATGTCAGAATGCTGTTGTAAAACAGTAGTGGTGATCTCTGAATCCTGTTGTACCACAGTAGTTATGTTAGAATGCTGTTGGACCCCAGTAGTGATGTCATATGATACTGTACCACAATAGTGATGTCAGAATGCTGTTGGACTCCAGTAATGATATCATATGATACTGTACCACAGTAGTGATGTCAGAATGCTGTTGGACCCCAGTAGTGATGTTATATGATACTGTACCACAGTAGTGATGTCAGAATGCTGTTGGACTCCAGTAGTGATATCATATGATACTGTACCACAGTAGTGATGTCAGAATGCTGTTGGACCCCAGTAGTGATGTCATATGATGTTGTACCACGGTAGTGATGTCATATGCTATTGAACCACAGTAGTGATGTCAGAATGCTGTTGGACCACAGTAGTGATTATGATTGCTCAGAATCCATCCAATGAAATTGGATTAATTGGATTCTAAGCAATTTTTCAGAAATGGGAATTTCAGTGTTTGAGGCCCAAATTTCGAATCACCCCAAAAATGTGAAATCTGATGTTATGTAACACCAGGCTGATATGGAAAAATATAGGGCACGATTTCTGGTTGATAGCAGACTGTGAACAGTTATTATTTTGTGATAGTGTAATAATTCATTTACCTTCTTTCTAACTCATTAATAGTGGTGTATGGTAATACCGCTGAACTATGGCAGTAGTGAAGGCAACTATAGCACAGCCTTTTGTTCACCACCTCCGCCAGCCATCATCTGACTTTCGGTGAGCAATTGAGAGTACTGTAGAAACAGCTGTTTTCATGACTGCTTACAGACAGTCAGACGGCAGGTGGCTAAGATGGTGAGTGGTGGACTGTGTCCATTGCTGTCACTGTTTCCATAGCTCAGCTTAAGTGACTGGGCGGGGGGGTTGCAAGGAGAAAGGCAGAGAGTGGGTGGGTCAGGAGGGGGTCACATGACCTTATGGAGAGGGACCAGTAGACCGCCAGCAATATTCCAGACAGCTACTGGATGGGTGATCTGGAGGTAGGGGGATCACTAGACCACTTAGGAACAGTCAAGACAGATATAGGATGGGTGATTTTATTTATTTGAATTTTGATGACTGGGTAGGCCCACTGAGATAATCACATCCCTTTTTCAGGGGTGACCCAGGGAAATACAATTCCAGACAGTTTACAGACATGCAATACCGATAAACAGTTATAAAGAATAATACACAGAATAATGCTTGCTAATACTCAGATTAAAAACATAGAAGTCATTACAGGGAGTTAGAGAGAGTATTCTACTGAATAGAGTGTGCTAACAATTAGTCCTAAAGTGCCATGGTTAAAAATTAATTACACACATTATGATGATTGCTAACTAAAACACTCTATAAGTGCCGTAGTCAGTAGAATTGAAAACATACAGTAAAAAGAGCACAAGAGTAACAGAGTAGGGGAAAGGAGATATGAAGGGGAAAGGAGATATGAAGGGCGTTAGAGGTGTAAAGCTGGAGAGAGGGTGGTTTGAGGTAGGAGAAGCAGAGTGTTAAGAGTTAGGGGAAGGGGGCTAGAGCTTAGAAACACGTGCAGATTGATGGGGGAAGAAGAGTTCTTTAAAGCATTTTTTTTTCATTGGGAAAGGGATGTACATGAAAGTAACACTTAGAAATGAAAGGTTATGCACCTCGGAGCAAGAAAACCCCAGGACCAGCTACTGGCTTGGGGGAGTGCAGGTAACAGCTTCAGAGGAGGAAAGGGACCTTGGGGTATTAGTCACATGGGATGTGAAGGTATCAGCACAGTGTAGAAGGGCAGCAGAAAGGGCAAATAGGATGCTGGGGTACATTGCCAGAGGGATCACCTCTAGAAAGGAGGAGGTCATCCTGCCCTTGTATAGATCACTGGTGAGGCCACACTTGGAGTACTGTGTGCAGTACTGGTGCCCATACCTCAAAAAGGATGTGAGATTACTGGAGGGGGTGTAGTGCAGGGCTATGAAAATGATCATGGGACTTGGGGAGTTGCCGTATGAGGAAAGATTGAGGGAGCTCAACATGTATTCGCTGGAAGACAGATGGGAAAGAGGGAACATGATAAAGACCTTTAAGTATTTGAAAGGCATAAACAAAGTCAGAGAGGGAGGATTGTTCCACTTAAAGGGGGGAGGGGTCACTAGGGGGCACAGTCTGAAGTTGGAAGGGGCAAGGTTCAGGAGGGAGATGAGGAGGCACTACTTTACAGAGAGAGCGGTGGCAAGATGGACCGCACTGCCAGAGGATTTAATCAAACTGAGGACAGTGGATATCTTTAAGCAAAGTTGGGACAGAGTCAAGGGCAGGATTAGTACAGACAAGAATACAAAGGGGGAAAGACGAGGAAGGGAGAGGTTTTGGTGGGGCTGGGGCAGCTGTAGTAACATGAAACTAAGAGCTGCACAATCGAGAAGATTGGATAGACCTGTGGGCCTTTTTCTGCCAGCAATTTTGTATATTTGTAGACCATGTGGGAGGTTGTTCCATTTTTGGGATGCTAGAAAGGCGAAGGATCTCCTGCCTACAGTTATGCAAGTCTTGGGGATACTTAGCAATAGGAGGTGGGAGGAGTGGAGGGTCCTAGGGACAGGTTTCAGGGAGATCATGTTCGTAAGGATAAGTGGGGAGGGATGGTGTATGAGTTTGAATGTAGTACTGTGCATAGTAGGGGGAAGTCAAGCTTAGCCTCAAAGGACAGCCATCCTAGGGCTTTAAGGAAATCGCAGTGGTGCACTTGCGCAGGTGTTATAGCAGCGAAGCATGCAATTCTATGGTAGGCTTGCCTAAATTTGGACAGTGTTGATGGCTTGGCCTTAATAATACCTTGTATGTAGTGTTTTGTATGTTAGTGTTAATGTTCCAGGACCTCCTTGTGAGTGAGCTTGCTCAATGGAGTTTTCCTGCAATAAACTTGAACTTGAGTCAAGTAGAGGGGCTCTGTAGAAGAGAACCATGAGTAATGTTGCAGATGCCTGGGTTCCCCAGGATTGAGGGGTCAGGTAAGGCGCGATTTGATATAGCAGGCCCAGTTTTTGTTGTGTGATTTGATGGTTTTATGGGCATGTGCTTTGAGGGAAAGGCTGTCATCTATGGTTACTCCTAAGTACTAAAAGTAGTCCACTCCTTCTAGTGCCATGCCTGTGGAGGTGTTGATTATGAATGGTTGTTGGGTAGACAGGTCAAAAGGAGTGTTGGAACAGTATGGTTTTGGTTTTTTTTTTAGTATTGAGAACCAGTTGGTTTTATTTGAAACAGGCTTCAAGTAGCCAGAAATCTTTTTCTAGGTCCGACTTGATGGAGGAGGTACATTTATCCGATCTATATAGAATAGCATCGTCTGCATATAGTTGGACCGTCACACCACCACAGTTGCTAGGTAGCTCATTATTGAAAATGGAGAATAATAGAGAACCCAGGATTGACCCCTAGGGGACCCCGTCTGTGATATGAGCCAGGGGAAAAAGTAACGCCGGCCCATTTGACGCATTGAAGCTGATTAGACAGATAGAGAACCAGGAAAGGGTATGAGAGTCAAGGCCAGTTTTGCTTAGTTTTGATAGGAGTATTTGGTTATTTACAAGATCAAATGCTTTTGTGAGATTGACAAAGAAGGCTGCTGTCATACACCTCTGATCCGTAGCATGATATATATCAGCTGTAACCCTTATAATGGCAGACTCCATCCCGTGCAGTTTTCGGAAACCATGTTGTGAGATGGTGTGGGCATTTGTCAATTCTAGGTAGGAGTATAACTGATTATAGAGTATACTTTCTTGGATTTTAGCCAGGGGACACAGTAAAGATATTGGTCTATAGTTTTCAGTAAGGTTAGCAGGGATGCTCTAGAGAACTGGTACTACTATTGCTGTTTTCCATTTGTCAGGTATGGTGTTTGAGTAAGGACCTACTGATTAAAAGTGCAACAGGGTAAGCAATGGCAGAGACACCAATCTTGAGGAATCTGGGAGGGAGATAATCAAATCCCAGTGAACTACCTGGGTTTAGTTTGTTTAGGAGCTTGAGGACTTCTGAACGAGAGGTGAGCGTCAGATGGAAGAGAGTGGGGTGGGGGTCTGACATGACATTGTCTGGGTGGAGTGACATTGTTGGTAAGCCTTGTTTATATCTGTCCAGATCAGTGACGTAATGATTGATACCACATGCAATATCCAGGGAGTGGCGAGCACCATGCCATTATTGTTCATGATCTGGGGGATGGTTCGTTCCTTGCCTTTGAGCAGGGCATTGACTTGTACCCAGAAGGTTTTATGGTTGCCAAGTTGGTTAACTTGTAAGGATTAAAGGTAACCACATTTGGACTTAGAGATTTTAGATTTGCAAGCATTTCTCAGTTGGTGGCAGGTTAGCCAGTCAGAGTTGAGGCCAGACTTCTTAAAGGTTTTCCAGGCTCTGTCACAGGAGAGCAACAAGTTCCATAAATCATAGGAGAGCCAGGGGGAGTGAATACCCTTGTCTCTTCTCAATTTAAATGGAGCTAGAGAGTCGAGGATGGAGGGGAAGGTGTTAATGAAAAAGTCAAGGGCTGCATTAATGTCTGGGAGGGAGTTTATAGGATTCCAATCCATGGAATTCAGACTACTGAGGAATGCAGCAGTGTTGAAGTTGGTTAGGTCCCGAGCCTTTATTATTATGGGGGGAGGTGGGAGATTGTTCTTCCAGATGCAATACGTTGGGGAGTGATCACTTAAAGCATTGGGAAAAGTTCCTACTGCTTTGGCATGTTGTTTGTTATTGGTTAATATCCAGTCAAATAGGCTGTGCTTACCAGACTTCATATTTAGCCGTGTGGGTTGGTCGAGGACTTGCTCTAGTTTGGTGTTAAATAGTGTAGCTTGGTATTGGGTTTTATTTACACCTAACCAGTCGAGGTTGTAGTCGACGCAGAGGATAATGTTATTATGATGAAGTGTATCTATGTTAGCAAATAATTCAGGGTAGGAGGAGGAAGCTATGCAAGGGGGCAGATAGACACACCCTGCCAACAACTGTTTGACTTGTCCTAGGATGATTGTAAGGAACAGGTGCTCAATGGCTGTGGAGAATTCAAAAGCTGGTAGCTCACAAGCTGCCAACTCAGCCTTGATCTGGGGGCAGGGAGCACTAGACCACCAAGAATATTCCAGACAGCTACAGGATGGGGAATCAGGGGATGGGGGACCACTACACCATTAGGAATATGCATTAGAGCTACAGGACCTGGGATCAGGGTGGGAAGGGAACAACCATGCAGGCATGAGGATAAGGGCAGGGTTTCAGCAGCAGAAAACACTGCTGCAATGGAAGCTGTTTAGCACTGCTGAAACTGCTAAATACGCTGCTGTGTCCAGTCAGCCCTCATTTGCATGGGCGCAGTGGCGTATTCTGCATGGTTATGCTGTTGGGACTGTGCAGTGCACCAGGGTCTTTGAATATGGCCCTACCCCATTAGCTGGTGCTATTCATTATTAGCATGTCACTAATGTGGTTAGTGCTGTGCTGACAATTTAAATATGAGGGCATTAGAGCTGAATAAATTGTGAACAAAATAAAGAATATCTTTATAAGTTCATCGTTTCTTCATAACTTTGTTGTTTTTTGACAGTATCACCCCACATGTTCAACATGGCCTGTTTATGACCCCTGTCATAGAGGCATAGGTAAGGAAGCACAGGCAGACCAGAAGTTATAGAATTAACAAGTACCATTTTATTATAATCAATAACAATAACATAGAAAAAATTGTACAGGACAGCTTTTCATTCAGGGAGTTCAAACAAAGTCCTACATCTGAGACCATTTCTAAATCTAAATCTGGGAAAACAAAACATTGCTCTCTTTATACAAGATGTTTTGGTATGGCAGTTTAAACTCTGCATCCTGTTGCTGCAAGTTACATCTCCTGTTTTCAAAAAGGTATCAAAACTTTGTCAGTTTCTTTCCCGAGGCTAACCTGAGGAGCACATCTAGTCTTAACAGGTGCAACAAAATAATACATTTTTCCCAGCCCTGGTTTCCTGTTGACAATTCTGTAACCAAGCTTGTGGAGGTCAGAATGCATCTCAGGATCATCCCCCTGTGTTCCAGATTGATAGCTTTTCTAATAAACCCAAATAGCTTTCTGCAGTCATTTCAACAAAATAATTATATACATTTGCAAACCAAGGTATCCCAGTTTCATGTAAAGATTCACATTTTTTTGCCACAGAGAAGCAAGATGAGAAAGAAAGAATAGAAACAGCAAGTGAAGGAAAGGACATAATGAGGAAATTGTGGGACCATTCCAAGGCAAAAATATGGGACTTCAGAGGAGCTGACTTTGATAAGATGGCCAACAGAGTTAAGCTAACCCTGGCAAGAAGAAATACAGGTGAGGGGGTACAGGTAAAGTGGGCAAGCATTAAGGATGCAATACTTTAAGCAACATCCCATTGTGTTAAAGAGAAAATGAAGTGCAAAAGAAGAAGGAAACCACTTTGGTTCTCAAAAACAGTGGCAGAACAGGTCAGAGCCAAAAGGTTGGCCTTCAGGAAATATAAGGGAATGCAGCGGGACGAAGATAGGGAGGCATACAAAACTTCTCTAAGGGAAGCAGGAAAGGCAGTAAGGCAGGCAAAGGCCCAAACTGAGGTAACACTAGCACCAACAGTAAAAGAAGGGGACAATACTTTCTATAGATACATTAGTGAAAGGAAAAAGTCCAGAGGGGGTATTGCTGAGATCAAAGGGGATAAGGGGGAGTGTGTGGAGGAGGACCAAGGAAAAGCATCTATCCTGAATAGATACTTCTGCTCAGTATTTACTAAGGAGAAGGTAGGGCAGGGCTCACAGCTCAGCATCATGAGCACGGGGGAGGGAGGTGTGCACAAGTTCCTTCACAAAAGAAAGGGTCCTACAAGACCTCGCTAAGCTCAGGGTGGACAAAGCAATGGGACCTGATGGCATACATCCCAGGGTACTAAAGGAGCTAAGGGTGGAACTAGCAGAGCCATTATCAGAACTGTTTAGTGAGTCTCTGAGCACAGGAGAGGTCCAAGAAGACTGGAGAAGGGCTCATGTGATCCCGCTCCACAAGAGTGGTAGCAGGGAGGAGGCAGGGAACTACAGACCAGTCAGTCTTACCTCAGTAGTGGGCAAGATTATGGAAGCACTCCTTAAGGAAAGGATAGTGCCACACCTGGAATCCATAGAAGCACAGGATCCAAGACAGCATGGGTTTACAACAGAAAGGTCCTGTAAAATAATCTCATTGATTTCTTTGACTCGGTAACCAGAGTGGTAGACCAAGGGGGTGCAGTTGATCTCACCTACCTTGACTTCAGCAAAGCTTTCAACACTGTTTCACATAGAAGATTGATTAAAAAGCTGGGTAGGCTCGGGTGGGTCAGAAGTTGGTCAACTGGGTGGCAAACTGGTTGGTGGGCAGAAAACAGAGAGTGACGATAAATGGTATACAGTCAGAAGAGATGCAAGTCACAAGTGGGGTACCTCAGGGATCAATCCTGGGACCAGTCCTCTTCAATATCTTCATCAGTGACATTGCAGATGGACTGGAGGGTAAGGTTTATCTGTTTGCAGATGACACCCAGATCTGCAGCAGAGTAGATGATCCATATAGGGTGAGCAGAATGAGAAGAGATCTGGATAAACTGGCAAAAGGGTCGGAAGTGTGGCAACCGGGGTTTAACATAAAGAAGTGCAAGATCATGCACATAGGGAAGAGAAACCCTGAAGCCACTTCTAGGTTGGGAGGGAAGTTTCTGGCAATCACAAAGGAAGAAAGAGACTTGGGCATCATCATCACAGATAACCTGAAGTCATCCAAGCAGACCACTAAAGCTGTAGGTCGGGCTAGAAGGATGTTGGGGTGTATTAGTAGGGGTATCACAAGTTGTAAGGCAATTCTAGTGGGGAGTAGGAGGAAGTAGGCTGTTGGTTAACTAGGATCTGCAGCTTATCCATTAGGTAGGGAAATGGGAAGACTAGGTGGGCCAAGCGGTCCTTATCTGCCATCAGATTCTATGTTCTATGTTTCAAATTCTATGTAAGAGTGAGGCAATAATCCCTATTTACAAGACACTGGTTAGACCCCATCTGGAGTACTGCGTGCAGTCCTGGAGGCCGCACTACACAAGGACATTATCAAAATGGAGGCAGTCCAGAGGAGGGGAACCAGAATGGTGCAGGAACTGCATCAGAAAACATATGAGGACAGATTAACAGAGCTCAATATGTATATCCTAGAGTAAAGGAGGGAGAGAGAGGTGATATGATCGAAACATTAAAACATCTTAAGGGCATTAACAAGGTGAAAGAGTCTGACATGTTTCAACATAAGAAAAATAGGACAAGAGGACACAGCATGAGATTAGAGGGAGGCCAATTAAGGGGTAATGTGAGGAAGTTCTTTTTCACAGAAAAGGTGGTGGATGCATGGAATGGCTTACCTCAGGAAGTGGTGGATATGAATACAGTGCAGGGCTTCAAACAGGCATGGGATAGGCATAAGGAAGCAATACAGATAGGTATAACTAGATAGGCCATTGACAGAGTAAAGGTCTATGGCACATTCATAAGGTAGAAAAAATGGGCAGACTGGATGGGCCTTGTGATTCTTATCTGCTGTCAACTTCTATGTTTCTATGTTCTAACTGAACCTTATAGTACGATAGTCCAACCATCCGACCAGTTCCACCACCAGATCAGTGATCTCCATCCCCAGTAGGAAGACCAGGTCCAGTGAATGACCATGACTGTGGGTGGCAGAGGTAACTACCTGTGTCAGGCCCAACAAATTCATCAGTTGGAGGAAGTTCTGCCCAAATTGCGAGAGTTCATCGACCCAGGCCTTGAAATCCCCCAGAATTAAACATCTGGGGATTCCTGCACCACGTTGACAATGAAGTCCATGACTTCCTGCAGGAATTCCTTCTCACCCTCGGGAGGGGATGGTAGATGAAAAGTATCCTACACCTACACCTGTGCCCACGACACATTCAAAGGATCTGGTCACATCCACTGGAGTGTCTTCAAGGCCCAGATCCAACTTAAAACAAATGGCTACTCTCCTGCCCCTATGATCCTCTCTTGGGCGGTGTATCAGTGAGTACTCAGCTGGAATTGCTGACTCCAATACTGGGACAGCATTCCCATCCAGCCAGGTCTTGGTGATACAGCTGGTGAGACCCCATCTGGAGTACTGCGTGCAGTTCTGGAGACCCAATCTCCTCAAAGACATAGACAGGATGGAAGCTGTCCAGAGGAGGGCAACTAAAATGGTGCAGGGTCTGCACTGGAAGACATATGAAGAGAGACTTAAGGAGCTTAATATGTATAGCCTCGAGGAAAGGAGGGAGAGGGGGGACATGATAGAAACTTTTAAGTACCTCAAGGAATTAACAAAGTCCAAGAGGGTAGCATCTTTCAAAAAAGAGGTGTGCAAGAACAAGGGGCACAATTTGAAGATAGAGAGGGCGGCTCAGAGGTAATTTAAGGAAGTATTTTTCACAGAGAGGTTGTGGATGCATGGAGCGCCTTCGGAGGAAGGTTGTGGAGTCAAAAACAGTGGTGGAATTCAAGCATGCATGGGACAGTCATAAGGCAATTCTAGGGGGTGGGGTAGGAAGAAGTAGGCTGCTGGTTAACTAGGATCTGCATCTTATCCATTAGGTAGGGAAATGGGCAGACTGGGTGGGCCAAGCGGTCCTTATCTGCCATCAAATTCTATGTTTCTATGTTCTATGTTTCTATACAAGCCAGGTCAGCTATACCAAGATCAGCAAAAATTGCTGTCTTGTTTTTTATTGACCTGGCAGTGCTCAACACTGCCCGAATAGGATAGGTGGATGAGGCAGACCGAGCGACTTGCCCACTAAACGTGGAGCCCTTGGGTATGGGAACCAGACAGGGAGGTCCCCTTTCCTGGACTCATTTCGTCCCAGGGCATTTTCTTGTCCCCAACACCCCAATCCGTCCACCCTGCTCCACTACCTCATCAGGCCCCATTTCCCTATCCCCAATGTACAACAATGCCGATACACCTCTACAGGCAAAGAGGGACAACTAAAAGGGTGGAGGTCCCTGAGCCTGGTGAAAGAGTAGTGCCCGACTGCCAATGACTTCTGCCAGCACATAACTCAAAACTAAACTAGCAATAGACAGATTCAAAAATTAACCACAACCATCCAAACATACACACACTCTCCAACCACACCTCTCTCACCATCCAATAATATAACAAATATTAACAATACCCCCCTTTCTCAGACTTATTTAGACTCAGTAAATATAGCAAGAAAACCATATAGAGATTTGCCAGATCCCAAGAATGTTCAAGAAATGACTTTATGGAACTCTCACCTCTTATAGCCACAGAGAAACCAGATAACACACTAGTCACGATACTCTCACTATCACAGACTGGGCATTTGTAACAGTAATTAAAGAAATGTAGTAATCAGCGCTCTCACTGCTGTTTCATGACAGCAAGCCCAAACAAACTGTCCTGCCAAAGTGCAATTGGTTCAAGCAGTGTCCTTCTGTCAGCTCCAGTTGAGAACTGCCAGCTTCCTTCTCTCCTCTGGTAACTTCCAGCAAAATCCAGGCTCTGTGGCTGGAACCCACCCCCTACCCAATGTAACATTCCCCCAGCAACCACCACCACCACCACCGTAGCAAATACCGTGGCTGTTGCTCAGGCCATAGGCAGGAACCAAACTGAAGAAAATTAGGCCACAAATCCCAGCGGCAGTCCCCCTGAACCTGGCACTCCTCAAGCCTATACCAAGACAGTTGTCTACCCACTGGCAGGCACCCCATGGACAGTCTCAGGGGAAGCTAGGACAGGATAACCACCAGTGGAACAAAATGAGCAATCCTCAAGTGCTCCTCCAGATGATCTAAGCAAATCTTCAACAACAGGCCCCAAAGAAGGACAGTCCACAATCCAAAAATTCAGCTTTGGGGCATCTCAGACCAACTCTGGCACAGCACTTTCTTTGCAGTGGCCATCAGCAATGTCCCATCAGGATCCTTCAAGGCTCACAGACAACTCCAGACTCCCAGAACAAGAATCAGTTGGCGTCGGACAGGTAACAGCTTGATTTGGGCATTAAAGAAAGGATATAAATTGTCACTGAAATATGTAAATTTCCAGTGTTATGTCAGATTTTCTTTCTTTCTTTCTTTCTTTCTTTCTTTCTTTCTTTCTTTCTTTCTTTCTTTCTTTCTATTTTCCCAGTATATGCAGTCCAAGTCCCGATAATTACTGGTATCCTCAACACTAGCCCAAAAGCTAGCGTCCTCCATACTTAAATAAGTGGATTCACATCACAATTAGCTACCCCAATAATGTCATTTGCTAATCAAATGCAGTCTTGATTAGCAGAAGTTGCTAATTAACTGATTGGCCACATTACAGTAAAATGTTCTGAACTGTGGTAATTTTTTCCTGCAATCGCGTACAAGGTACAGAATTAGGGTAATGTTTCTTGCAGTACGACACTGTTCCTCTGCAACTGCACACTTCTAGGCTGTATCTTATAGATAAAAATAATCATTTGGTGAAATTGATCCTCAAACCTGGCTGGTCGCTAATCAAAAGTTTGTTGATTAGCAATGATTGCTAATAGAGTTTCCAAAACTAATTTATGCCTTGGGTTGATTTCTCTATAGTTGCCTGGCTCCTCCTGATTTGCACTTTTATGGGGGTGGGGGTGGGGGCGCACATTCACTGACCTCCAATCCTTCTGCACTTTTTCTATCTCTAAAGAGCAGCTGAAGAGATCAATTTGCTGACCTCCCAAGACCTGCCCCATCTCCCTTAAGACCCTTGGAAGCAACTCATCTGGGTCTGTTAATTTATTCACATTCACTGCCTGAAGTCTCCTCCACCATGGATACTGAACAGAAATAATTGCTGAGTAGATTTGCATTACTTTTCTCATCCTTCTCCTCCCACTCCTTCCCTTCTTTAACTTGATCATTTCTCATTTGGTTTGCAAATTGAATACAGGGTTCAACTAACAAAGCCCTTGTTAGTTGATTTGTTAGTTGAACAATGCCTTTTATTTGTTACCAAATGTCTGACTACGTTTGTAAAATAAGTTTTTAACAAGATGCTCCATAGGCTTGTATGGAGCACGCCCCATACTCTCCCTATTAATGCATCACAAAATGTCACAGCGGGAGGGCGGAGTCTGCAATCAGGAACTGAAATGGATTAGGCTGCTAAATTATGATCCCTTCCCTTCCATAGGGGGTTACATTTAAAATTTTAAAATATCAATGGAGGAAATTCCATTCAGAAAAGAGAGCCTCAGGTTTCACCTTTTGAGCACTGAGAAAAGTGTTCTTTAAACAATAAGACATGGCAGGATGTGAGATTTTATTTGTAAACTGCATGCTCAGGTGCATTGTGAGGTATGAAGTGCTTACGCCAAGTGCCTTCAGCCACCTGGAAAGCTGTTTACAAATAGAACCCCAACCCCCACCTCAGAGGGTCTTATTGCACTAATAAAATAGATAATGGGTTCAGAAAAAAAATAAATTTACATTTTAAACCAACATGAATTTATTTAATAAGTTACAATTATTTTTCAGCTACAGACAAAAATACAGTAGTCCCTTTACCTGGAATGGGGCAGGGACAAAGAAAATGCAGCAAACCTTGGGTGGCACTTTAAATAATGGAGGGGCAAATGAATGAAAATTGCAGAAACATAAACAATAAAGCAGTTCTACACTTCAGAGGAGTCATTTATTTTTCTTTTACTGTTTTGAATGGCCTGGTGTACTGGTGGTGCTCCAGCTGGGAATAGGCACCCAGTCATTTTTCTTCCTGGTAAGGAAAAGTGCTGTAAGGATAAGAGAGGGAGTTTTCATGATCAGCAAGGGACCACCAGAAATTAAAACTGTAAGTACTATAGTACTTTTTTTTTAAAGTGTGTGTGTGTGTGTGTGTGTGTGTGTAAAAAGAGAAGTATCAAGGAAAATAACATTTTTTATGCCAGCTTTATTTTTGGGAGCTACCTGAAGAATTTTAGTGAGTAAAAGTGGCAGCCATGTTTGTGATAGCAATCAGGGAAATATGGTTCATGTTAATTTTTTTATTGTGAAAAGGCCACTGGATTTTTATCCGGTGCTATTATGCTGAGATAATAGCATGAGTAAAGATGATCTTCAGCTAGTCAGGTTTCCCAATTTTTTCCACACATTTTACAGTTAAGCAATAATGCATGACAGGGCATGTTTTATCATAGGATACTGGCACACCTTGGGTGTGTTGTGAGGGTTATTTAATATGTAATTACTGGTCCTCTTTTTTCCCGATAGGGAAACCCAGTTGTAATTTTGCTGTTTTAACCAGCTGGTTGTAACGGCAAACACGCGCTGGGTTTTCCTTGTACTGAGCATGCGCAGCCACCGCTGTTCCCCTACTCCTCACCATCGAGAGCCACAGACTCCACCACCACCAGTCCAACTCCCTGGCAGTAAGTTACTTTAAATAAATAAATAACTACATAAGCTCTTTCACTCATGGGTTCCTGGAAGGCAGCATCAAGTATTTGGCTAACTTTTTTTTAAAAAGGAAGCATTTTCCTTTGCCTGTCACTTGTGAGCACCGACCAGTCCATGGCTCCACAGGCATGTCTCACATCCTGCCACATCTTATTGCTTAAAGAACACTTTTCTCAGTGCTCAAAAGGTGAAACCTGAGGCTTCCTTATCTGAATAGAATTTCCTCAATTGATATTTTAAAATTTTAAATGTAACCCCCTATGGAAGGGAAGGGATCATAATTTAGCCACCTGATTAATTTTATTTTATATATTTGCTGTGGTAAAAAAATGATCCCCAGCAATTATATAAAATACAGGCTGGGTAGGGGGTGTAAAACACACATTTTACACACATCTTTGGTATGGGATGCCTTTTTATAAACCCCTCGAACTTTGCTCTCTGAGTTTATGTGACATCCCACACCTTGGGAGGTGTAAAATTCTCATTATAACCTCCTACCCAGCCATTATTCTCTATTTAGTAGTGTTTTTTTTCAGGTTCAGGGATACCTCTTTAAAAAAAAAGTGCTGTGATTTCATGTGGTGGCAAGTATATGGCGCTGTTATAGGAGCTGGTAATGGTACCTTGGGTGGAGGCCTATGAAGTCAAGTAAAAAAAAAACTGTTGGCTGGAGCTTTTTTAAAATAAGTAAAATTAAGTAGCCCAGAAAGGCAATGCAAAGTTTATTTTATGGTGTCCAATCCTGGAGGCTCTGGGTGCCAAACAATTTGAACAAGCAAGAGAAATAAATAAGCATATAAATACAATTAAAACAGTAATAAAACTAGGTGATACAGTAAAAGACCATAAATTACTCAGAATAAAATAGTTAGCTTCTCAAACAGTGATAGACAAAATCGGTAGCCTGTGATAATGGCGGCTACAATTGAGCGCTTTCAAAAAGGCTGACTCAGTTGCAGCACCTGTCCACAGGACTACTGGACAGGAAGGGTGATCAGATGGGGGGTTGTGTGAATATAGCGACATCCTGTCGCTATATGTACATGCGTGCAGGGGGAGTGAGCACGCTTTAGATACACACACAGGGGGAGCAAGCATGCTGAGTGACGGGAGGGAGGGTTTGTGAGGTGTAGTGTGGTGGTGGGCTGCTGAGCTGGCCCCACGGCATAGTGAGTGGGTGGCAAGCTACAGTTGCGATGGTGCCGGGTTCGGGCACACGTTCATTTAGCTGCACCCGGCTGTGAATTTTTTTTTCTGATTTTGCACCCCGACATGCACCCCCCTGGAATTCAGAATCCTTCTGTAGTGAGGTGCAGGGGTTGCAGCCCCCCACATAAGCAAAAACACCTAAGTCCCCGGCGACCCTTTTGCTGATTCTCAGCAATGTATACTCACCCTAACGGTGATTGCCTTTCTGCGGTCACCGTTATGACATGAAACCACGAAAATAACAGCACCAGCCACATGCAGCCAAAGCAACAGATCAGCAAATTCAAATGACAAGAATAACATAAAAATCAGAGAAGGGCTGAATGAGATTTTTTTTTCCCATTTTGTTTTTGTTAGTTTTATAAGATCTTACAAATATTTAACCGCAACTGACACAGTAAAATTGATGGTTTTACAGTATACTTACATTAGGGTATCTGAATAATGCAAAGTTTTCAGCTTCATATAAGTGCGAGCAGTTATTTTATTGTACAGTGATAGTGCTGGAAAACAACATAAGCCAGCCCAGCCATAATTTAGATAATGTTATACCAAATGAGGATGGTTTATATATATATTAACCTGAGTCAAAATTAATTATACTGCAGGATCTTCAGTACTTTGTAAACTATTTTTTGCTAAAAGGATGCCTCCAAAATCTGCAATAGGATGGACAATCTATTGGGGGTTGGTGGAAAGGATAACTAGAGACCTGAGAAAACTAGAGGGGTGGTCAATGGTATGGCTGTTGGGCTTGCAATGTGAAAAAATTGCAAAATAATGTTCTTAGTGTACAGAAACCCAGAGGTGGAGTACAAAATGTGTGGAGTGGTATTGACAACCACTAAGTAGGAAAGAGACCTTGAAGTAATCATATCAGATGACCTAAGGGTGGCCAGATAGTGCAACAATGATGAAGGGCTAGTGGGATACTGGAGTGCGTAGGGAGTGGTATCATCAGAAACAAATTCTGGTCAGAGCCAATATGGCTGTGGAGAGCTTTTAGGAGCAGCAAGAGCAGTGAACAGATGTATATAAATAATTTAGTAGAGACAGCAGTACACACCAAAGTGAGGTTATATATCGATGATATGGTATTAATAGCCCAGGGGAATACATTACAAGAAATGAAATATAGATTACAAATGGATTTTACAAATATGGAAAAGTGGATACAAAATTCCAATTTAGTATTAAATAGTAAGAAAACAAAAACAATAATTTTCAAAACTAGTAGGGAGAAAACAGAAAGTACACAGACAAAAGTACAAATAAAAACCTTAAAAGATGAAATATTGGGTCAAAACACCTGTTATAAATACTTACGAGTGTGGATTGATGAAGGACTTAAATTTGATTTTCACATAGATGAACTGGCAAGAAAAATAAATAAAAAAATTGGTGCTTTTCATAGATCAGGAGTTTGGTTAGACCAAAGGATAAGATTAAACCTGGTAAACCAATTAATTATCTCATGTTTGGATTACGGGAGCCGTGTTTATGGCATGACATCTAAAACAAATCTAAAAAAAATTTATATTGTTTATAATAATCTTGCCAGATTCAGCTTGCAGTGTGATTATCATAAACAACATTGTGAAATGCTGAACTCCCTAAACTGGTTGACGTTAGAACACAGGAGAAATCTGAAATGGTTGGGACAGATTCATTCAGTGATTCGGGGTGGAAAGCCCCAATACCTATTAGATAAACTGATAATAAAAAAATCAAATTATAACTTCAGAGGTCTAAATATAGGTATGTCCAATATAAAGTTAAAAACAGGTATGGAAATATGATCTTTGTTGCGATAGTTAAACAAATATGGGAACCCATAGATTATAGATCTAAACAGCAACAAAATACTGAATTGGTTACTAAATCTTGGAAGCAGGCCTTAGATCTAAGTTGTAGATGTTAATCTGAAATTAAATCAAATATTAGCATTAGCACCATCTGAGTTGGCTTTGATGATTTGTACAACTATATCCCTGTCAGAACCATATGTCCAAACTATTTCTTTTTATTTCTTGTGTAAAACTTGTTAAATACTGTAAACATATATTTCCTGAAGTACTATTTGAAGTGTACAAGGATAGAAGTAATAACCAGTATCAGACAACTGTTATTAAGTAATGAGACTATTTTAGTATTATAATGTATTGTATTTATTTATTTAGTTTTTGTTTACTGGGTAAGTGCACTAGCCATAGCAAAGACTATTTTCAGGCACGACCCGGGAGGATGCAGTACAAACAAGCAGGCACACATTGCAATACATAATTGGTAGTAGAATACAGAGCAAGTTTAGACATAGTAAACAGTACTATAACAGAGGAAGTGGACAGTAGGTGAGGTAATAGAGTAAAAAAAATACTAGAACAGTGATTACAAGACATTTTGATAGCTAAGGCTAATTACACTTTGTACTATTAGTGACAAATAGTGTGATATAATAAAACCCTAATATTCTTGTAAGATGTACTAGGGTAGTAGGGGAGGGAAAGGGGGGATGGAAATCTAAGGCCAGAGCAGAGGTTTAGGAAGTGGCCTGTGGGAGGGGAGACGAGGGGAAGTGCTACACATTTTAAGAGCACAACAGTAGTGGCTGGAGAGGAAGGAAGGAAGGAGGTATGAGCTAGGGGGGTTCAAAGCATGTGCATTTGTAGGAAGTGGCAAGATGGTTATGTAAGCCTTTCTTAAAAGAGGCATGGGATGGTGATTGGCATAAAGCTAGTGGAAGGAAGTTCCAATATTGTATGTAAGTGTATTGTGTCTGTTACTGTTTTAGAAAAATGTGATAACACAGGACCATCTTAAAAATGGGTTTTCAAACCCAATGATATGAAATGAGAGATCTTTTCCTGTATAAAAATAAATATTTTACTACTACAGAGTATGCTGTGCTCTCACTGCACAGGAGTCAGCCATAATACTGCAGTGATTACAGTACTGTGCATGCGTGATACTCGCACATGTGCAGTTTGCCCCAGAGTCAGCCTTGTGAAACATGGCAGTGCTGATATAACTATGTGTAACAACCCAGTCCCCTTGGGTTACTAGAATCCCATTAGTGCTAGTCTTAGGCAGGTAGGAAAAGGCAGTTGGTGGGGAGGTCATTAAGGTCTTTCTACATAATGACATCACTGTTTACTCAGCTAGCCTGACAAAAGGATGATTACGTCATTTAGAACTCTCGCAGCAGTATAACCATTTTAGAGTCAGCTGCTCTTGGGTAGCTTAGAATGTTCATCAGTAAGTTCAAGTGTGGAAGTTAGACTGGCAGGAGGTCTGCCATTAGGGCTCTGTCAAAGGAAGCCCTAGTATTTCTCACCCTAGTTTTGTAAAATCGTCAGTTGTCTACAGGACTCTAGTTTCACTTCGGGGGGAGTAAGAGGGAATGCAGTTCTTGTGGCTCTAAGGGGCAATCCCCTGAAGTTCACAGCTGCCTTAAGGAAGAGCAATGAGTAGAATCTGGCAGCTACCAGAGAAAGAAAGGTGCATTTTGTTCCTTCCATGACTGGGAGGAAGGAACAACTAATCTTTGAGTACAGAATTTGAGACTGTTCTCTGAGGGAGTTGTCTGAGGTGTGTGTGTCCTAGATAAGGCTAGATCACACCAGTCAGGACCCCTTTCAACACAACTGTGCTGAATTTAAAGTTAAAGTTCACAGTCTTTAGCAAATCCATTGGGGATTGGAGACTCATTTGGTGTAACCCTGAAGGAATGGCAGAGGCTGTTTGGGGCAAAGGGTGAGGAACACCATCTGGAGTTTCAGGCAGGGCTAAGTGGTTCAGTGGATGGGTACCATTGTTCTCTAGGCAATAACCATGCACCAGGAGGATTTTAAAGTGTGTGGCACATCCCACAGATATATACTTTGGAAGAGAGATAGAGATTATTTTTGTGGAAAACAGTACTGCCTTGCAAAGTGTCCTGCAAAAGAGGGTGTGCCTGTATTACAATGATAAACATTTGGGGACCACCCTTGCTTCAAGTAACATCTGTAAATAAAGCCATACTGCAAAATCCCAGTTGCTGCTTTGGACATTCCACTTATTGCTTCTAATGTGAACATTATTGGGGCTCCTCAGCAGTGAGGTCTAGCATATGCCTAGCATCCTCTCTCCTGGACCTGGTTGTAAATAAAAAGGTCCATTTTAGTATGTACCCATCCTCTAGATAATGAGCCTGGTATACACTCCAGTGCTAGGGGTGGTTCCATGAGTGTAGCTCTGCCAAAAGAAAATGATATGCCATGTAGTTGTCAGTAGTTCTTTTAAGGGGGGAGGTTCCAGCTATCCAAAGGTGGTGTGGGGGTTACATACATATGCACGATACTTGTGCATGCACAGTTTAAGTCTGTGCCACCATGTTTCACTCGACGGCTGTCACGTCCGAACTTGTGGAAAGGAACAGTAGTGCAGCAGGAATTGGGTATGTTTATGCAGCCCGCAGAGGGGAAGGGCTACATAAACAGAATCACTGGAAACTATGCTAGAGCACTGGGGCAGAACATCAGACAGTGGTCCAGTTATGTGCTTCCACAGTGCTCTTTTGCAAATCTGATGATGGCATTACATCTGTGGAGCTTGGCCCACACAACCGTAAAAATCAGACTCAGGAGGAGACTATTAACAAACTAGAGATCTGGTCTTGGATTTGCTTATCATCACAGTCACTTTCTTATTCTTTTCTAAGCAGTAATTTCTGGTAACTGTGCCTTAACCATGTTGATCTCAGTGCTGGTAGACTACTTCTGGTTTTCCCCTGATTGTATTAGGAGAAGGTAGTGGCAGTCTTGAAGTGGTTGCTGCCAGTGGTGGCATGCTCTGAAAAAAGTGGTCCCCATGCTCATCTGCACATTTTAGAAACTACCTCTTAAGTTAAAGGGGACAGGAATTGATTACTTATGTGCAGCTGTTTGAAATGTCTTTTTTTATAAATTATATTCATACCTCTAAAGGATCCTTATTTTAACTGTACCTGAATAAAAGCTGAAGCTATCAATTGTGTTTTGTTTTGGTTTTAGATTTATAGAACTGCTATTTAATACAACAGCAGATTAGGTACATATGGACACATGTTGATACATGGGCATATTAGGATAACAGTATCTCAATTACAAGGGGGTCTGTGTTAGGTTTGGGTATTGAATGTACACATACATTAGCCACTTGTTACAGAATTGCAGATATATCATGTTTAAGATAGTATAAGTCTGACTATTCATGAGTAATATGGACTTAGTGTACACAGAGTTTAAGAAAAATGTATCTGAACAGTACACTGTGTAAAATTTGATGGACACCACTGTGTGAAACAGCTGGTGAACGCTTAACTTACAGTACAGCAAGTTGTCTTCTAACCTGTTTTTTACTTAACACATATATATTTTCATAAGACTTTTAACATTATTTACTATGAACTGCTGAAAGATCTACTGACTCCTCAAAGAAAACTTTGAAAAACATAATAATTACATAAAATTCTGCTTGTATTCCATATATATTCTAGGTTTCTCCTCCCCATTATTTATTACTGAGAATATGTGCATGAATACATGATTTTATCCCTTGCAGTTACTTTAAAGTTAATCTGCTTCTGTAGCTTACTCCCTATTGTACGTAAAGTCATAATGCTCTGTTGTGACATCACAATCTGTTGCCATGAGAGTAACTGTGATGTCACAAGCAGTGCATTATGACCTCAGGTAGGGAGACAGCAACAAAAATAGATGAACTCTTCAGGAGCAAAAAAACCCTGTTTTCATGTAAATGACCTCAGCAATAAATAATGGGGAGGAGGAATAAAGAACTAATGTGAAATACTAGCTGAACTGTATCTAAATATTATGTTTTGTTAAAGTTCTCTTGAAGGTGTCAGCTGCTCTTTAAGCTTATTTATCCTTGTGTTTTTAATCATAGTCATTTACTAATGCTAGCACAGACACACACACTGAGGGTTTTAAAATGAAACTTCAGTTGGATTATAGCTTGTGTCAGGGAGTGAACTTTCAAATCAGTGAAATTTGACCTTGTGATAGCTTTCTTTTGATGGCACTAATCCTTTCTTGGTGAAGTAATTTGCAGAGCTCAGGCTGTTTAGAAGTATAGGAATTATGCTAAACAAATGTAAATATCTCTAAAAGTATACAACTTACAGATAATAAACCTGTATGAAAGTTGTTCAGGACAACAAAACCTTTCCAATGAGCCTATTCATTAAGCTGTACTAATTGTATTTTTTAAACTATGGCCATCAGATAACCTGACTTTTCATTTTTCATCACACTTTTCACCTTTTGAATGGCTATATTTAAAACAATCTAATGAATTCAGATTAGTGACTACCCTCATTTGAAAGGCCATTGAGTCCTGAACAATTTTCATGTTAGTAGTATATTGATAACTTGTATACTTTCCGAGATACTTACATATGTTTGGCATGACTCCTACTGTGTTCACTCAGAAACAAAAAAAATGAGGTTGTTTGGAAGACCATATTTTACAAAATATAAAGAATTCAGATTGGTGGCTTCCCTCATGATAAAGGTCTGTTTGCCTTGAACAAGTTTTACACTGGTTGTTTTTGTGCACCTTGAATACTTTTAAATATATTTAGATTTGTTTGGAAGGTGTGCACATTTGCTCTCTAAGAAAAACAGCTTGGAGTTCTGTGTCCATCATTCTAATTAAACAGAAAGAAGGGAGTAGTTCTTTATCTGCCATGGAGATTTGCAAAAACTCCTAAACAATGTGTTCTACAGAAACACCTTTTTTCAAGTGAAAGCAGGATGGCTATAGGCTCCGCCCACAGACATAAAAAGAAGAAAGGTGTTGTTTCCTCTGTATAGATCGCTGGTAAGACCTCACCTAGAGTACTGTGTCCAGTTCTGGAGACCACATCTTCGGAAGGACATAGAGTGTAGGTGGTCCAGAGAAGAGCAACTAAAATGGTGCAGAGTCTGCATCTAAAGCTCTGCAAGGAGAGACTAAAGGACCTCAATATGTACACCCTGGAACAAAGACGGGAGCGGGGGATATGATAGAGACCTTTAAATACCTCACAGGGGCAAATAAGATACAGGAGAGAAGTATTTTTTCAGAAGAAAAGGTGCTCATAAACAAAGGACATGCTATGAAGCTGGAGAGAGTAGATTCAAAAGAGATGTGAGGAAGTACTTCTTCACAAAAAGACTGGTGGATTCCTGGAACAGCCTTCCAGCAGAGGTGGTGGGGGCAAAAACAGTGGTGGGGTTCAAGAATGTAATGAATAAGCATAAAGGAATCATAGTGGAAAGGGAAAGCAAGGCAAAGTTTATTTATAAAGCGCCCATTCCAAAGACTCTGAGCGCTGTGCAGATTAAACAAAATCAATAGCAGTATTAAAACACTATAAAATAAATATAAACAGTATTTGATCAGGAAAGGCTTTCTAGAATTAAAATGTTTTCAGAGAGGCTTTAACGGCCTCTACCGAGTGAGCCATTTGGATATTCAAAGTAAGTGCATTCCAGAGCTGTGGAGCCACCACTCTGAAGGCTCTGTCCCCAGATAGTTTCAGTCTAGATGGGGGGACGACCAGGCCCAGATCGATGGAGCAGAGAGGGCACATTGGGTGGTAGGAAAACAGGAGCTCTTTTAAGTAGTCAGGATCCAGACCATGTAGGGCCTTGTAAGTCAACAAACAAATCTTAAAGGTGATGCGCCCACTGGCAGCCAATGCAGTGCACGTGGAACCAGTGTGATGTGTTCACTCTGTGAAAAGCTCACAGCCATCCAGGATGCAGTGTTCTGAACTAGCTGCAGGTGCCACTTCAGACCCCCCAATAACTCTAGGTACAGAGTGTTACAGTACTCTAACACAAGTGACAAAAGCATGGACAATTGTTGCTTGGTCATCTGGAGTAAGAAACAGATTGATCCTGCTGATATTCTGAAAATGATAAAAGCCAGATCGAACAACAGATGACACTTGCTGTTAGAACAGCAATATGCTGTCCAATTTGACACCAGATTCTTTACCATATCTGTTGCCGAGAGAGGTTGGCCTCCCAACTGTGGGAGAGCAATACCATCCTCAGCAGTCATGCCTCATCGATGACCTGGTTCAATCACCATGACCTCTGTGTTACTTAGGTTAAGATACAGCCAGTTCAAGGCCATCCAGTTGTTAATCTCTGTCAGGCACTGACTCAGCACTGAGGCTGCCATATCATCATCAGAGGAACAAGACATGTACAGCTGGGTGTCATCTACATGGTAGTGAAACCCAGCCCTGTGCCATCTGATGACTACTCCCAGCAGTAGCAGCATGTATAGTACATAGAGAACAACATGGGAGCTAGGAGCGAGCCTTGCAGGACACCACAGAGGAGCACATAGGCCCCCAAAGTGAAATTCCCTAGGGCAACTTGCTGTGCCCTACTGATCAAGTAGAATTCAAGCCAGCTCAAAACTACACCAAAGAGTCCCACATAGTCCTGCAGGTGATCAAAGAGTACTCCATGGTCAACTGTGTTGAAGGCTAAAGATAGGTCCAAGACCACCAGAATGAAACATTGCCCTCAGTCCCTCATTAGGAGGAGGTCATGAGTTACCCTAACAAGGAAGGAGGGGGTGGGGAGGAGAGAAAGAGCTGTAGATTGGATATGTCTGTAGTAATAGTGTAGGTAGGGAGAAATGGGCAGACTGGATGGGCCAAGCAGTCCTTATCAGCCATCAGATTCTATGTTTCAGTGTTATATAATCTGTAAATGCTTTCTGAAGTAACATGATATATTAACCAGTAAAACAGTACAATTTAAATGCAATGTTAAAGAGCTAGTGTATTGCCTAAAACTAATAATAGTTTTTAAAAGCTCTCAACTATTATCTGTTATATCTGAAGTACTTTTTCTTTTCACTTTGGTTAATTAGTAGATTTTTTATATGATGTTAGTAGGTGTGATGTGTGGAACAGCTCTCTGCCTACTGGCTTACATATCTACTTCTGTTTCTCCCATTACTTCATCAGCTTGCAGTATCTATCAATTTCAGTCCCCCTCCTGGGTCAGCAAAATCAAGCTTGGGTCATATCCAGGATTTGACAACTTCTCAAACATTCTCTTATCATCATGTAGGATGCAAAATGTGTTTCAGCATCTGGCTGGCACCAGTTATTGGTGTCTGGTAAATATGTTGGGTTCTTGTGCTTCTCTTTCAGGGAGCTTATCCTTTGGTTTGAATTTGGTCCACTTGCACAAGAGTAGGATCATGTTTGAGTGATTTCAGATCACTTTGCTACCATCCAACCCCTTGTCAGTGGGAATGGTAATGTGTCTGAAACTTGGTTCTGTTCTTTGCTCTCTTCTGAAGTCCTCATGACTTAATCAGGAAAAAGAGGTCATACCCAGAGGCATCTACATAAATGTTGACTCTAGATGATTCTCCATACTGTAGTCATATACTGAAAGAGTCAACAACTGCATTGAAAGAGGCAACAACCAGTAATGCCCAGCTGCGTCTAACTTACAGTAGTGATGTCTTCAGATATGTCAATGGATTATTGTCAGTCTTGGCAGTTACTTTAGCACCATATAATCATATAATTGATGCATGTTAACCTGTTTGAGAGCTAAGGACTCCAGTTTGTAAACAGGGCAGTTCTTCTCAGAGGATGTTAAACTGATGCTTGCAAAGGCAATGAGTCTTATACTTTCATGGTATTGCTGATTAAGTGCCAATCCAGCTCCACTGAGACTGGGATCAGAGTGTAACATATATGCTCTTGGATCAGTATATGCCAATACTGATGTGTGGATCAGCCAGTAGATGATCTAGAAGGCTTTCACAGGATCTGTCCCATCATGGTTCAAATGGATCATCCACCTTAAAGTAATTCTTGGACTCAGCATCTTTCTGAGGTAGTAGTTTATTTTTATTTTATTTGGAAAATGTTTCACCAGGAAAGACAACATGAGCTGTAAACAGTTCATTTCCAGAAACAACTCTGCTTGTTGGTAAGAGCTCCGCACCAAGTTCAGCAGCGGGTATACCACTTTGGTGTAATCCTTTATAAAGCATCGGTAGTAACTGCAGAACCCAAGGAAGCATTCTAAGTCCTTCAGATTCTTGAGACTAAGCCAGCTGGTGAGTGCCTCTATCTTGCTGAGATCAGTGTGGATGCTGTCTTCTGAGACAATTTATTTGCCTGAAGTCTGGAAGAACTGGCATTTGTCAATGGAGAGTTTGAGCCTGAACTCCAGTCTATACAGATTTTTCAATAAATTAGCCTTGTGCTACTTAAGTAACTTGCCAATAACAGTTACATCATCTAGGTTCACTTGGCATTCCAAAAGATTAATGCCCCCAGTGACTCACTCAAAAATGCATTTGAAGGTGACTAGAGCACCTGAAATTCTTTATGGTATTTGCAGAAATTCATGGAAGCAAAGTGGGCAGATGAAGGCTCTCGTCTGATGCTGTTCTTTAACCATCAGAATTTGCTAGTACCCAATATGAAGTCCAAGTACTGGGAACCGCTTGCTTCCATTCAGGAAAGCCAAGGCATCTTGTATCCTGTATCTTTGGCATGGTATATTGGTCCAGGATTGTCCTCTTGTCAAGTGTTTTGTAGTCCACACACATCCGTACACTGCTATTCTTTTTACAGGCAACCACTATTTATTTTATTTAATTTTATTTATTGATATCTTGGAGAACACCTGTGAGCAGATGATCATATGTAGGTTCCACATCAGTTACAAGAAAAAAATTGAACAGGTACATAGCATTACATTACAAGCAAGTACAAAATTGCACTGGTACAAAACAATACATTACAAGCTAGGTAGACAACAAATTGGTGTGAATTACAAGGTTGGGAAAGCATTTAGCTTAAGGTATAACATTTAGACATTGTTACAGCATTGGTGAGAAGAAGCCTGTGCCAGAGAGTTAGGCATACTTGTGGGGGGAGAAACAGAGTGGAGAACAGGCACAGCTGTGGGCATAGTGAAGTGTATAGAAACATAGACTTTGACGGCAGATAAGGACCGCTAGGCATATCTAGTCTGCCAATTTCCATACCTACAGTATAGGCCGCAGATCCTAGTTAACCAACAGCCTTTATCTTCCTGCCCCCCACAAGAATTGCCTTATGTCTGTCCCATGCATTCTTGAATTCTCCCACAGTTTTAGACCCCATAACTTCCTCAGGAAGGCTGTTCCATGCATCCACTACCCTCTCTGTGAAATAATACTTCCTCACATTGCCCCTGAACCGCCTCCTTCTATCTTTAAATTGTGTCCCCTTGTTCTTGCAAGTCTCTTTTCTGAAAGATGCTACCTCTTGGACTTTGTTGATTCCTTGAGGTACTTGAAAGTTCTATCATGTCCCCCTCTCCTTCTTTCAAGGGTATACATATTAAGCTCCTTTAGTCTCTCCTCATACGGCTTCTCTTGCAGACCCTGCACCATTTTAGTTGCCCTCCTCTGGACTGCCTCTATCCAGTCTATGTCCTTCGTGGAGATGGGGTCTCCAGAACTGGACACAGTATTCCAGATGGGGTCTCACCAACTATCTGTACAGAGGGATAACAACTTCCTGTTTTCTGCTGCTGATGCCTCTCCCTATACATCCCAGTATACCCCCGGCCCTCCCTACTGCCTTCTCACATTGCTTGCTAACCTTAAGGTCATCTGGTATGATTACCCCCACGTCCCTTTCCTGTTTTGTTGTCGTTACTACCTCCCCACCCATTGTGTATTCTTCCCCTGGGTTCTTGTTTCCCAGGTGCATTATTTTGCACTTTTTTGCATTGAATCCTAGCTGCCATACGTCTGACCATTCCTCCAACCTTGCCAAGTCCCTTTCATCCTTTCCACGCCTTGTGTATCAACCCTGTTGCAGATCTTTGTGTCATCTGCAAAAGGCATACTTTTCCTTCCAGTCCCTCTGCAATGTCACTGATGAAGACATTAAAAGGACTGGACCTAATACTGAACCCTCATGGTACCCCACTAGTAACCGCTCTTTCTTCAGAGTGGACTCCATTTACAATTACCTTCTGTGTCCTGTTGTCCAGCCAATGTTTTATCTTGGGCTACCACCCTGGGACCCACTCCCAGGCTGGTTAATTTGACTATCAATCTTTTGTGTGGACTGTGTCAAATGCCTTGCTAAAGTCTAGGTAGGCTATGTCCACAGCCCCTCCCTGGTCTACTACTTTGGTCACCCAGTCAAAGAAATCTATTAGATTTGTCTGACATGACCTTCCCGCTATGAACCCATGCTGCCTTGGATCCTGTGCTCCACTGACCTCTAGAACTGAGTATGCCTGCGTAAGGGGTTAAGAACAGACTTAAGGAAGATTGGAGACAATGAGGCTAGGACAGCATCAGACAGGGAGGGGAGCATGAGGGCATGGACAGAGAAGGGAAGGGGTGCCCAGTGGGGAGGGGGTAGATGGGGGGGAGCAGTGAAGTGCTGTGAAGGTAGGTGCCCCTAGGGTTAGGTGGAACACCAAGTGCTGCTGCTTTACGGTTGACCAAATGTAGGAAACTTGTTTTGGTCATCATGAATGGCCAACGCAGTCACAGTTGTCTTCCACAGCAAGGTGCTGCCTGAGCTTACACTTGAAAGCACCAATGATTGTGGTATCAGAGATGGCTGAAGGAAGGGCGTTGATCCAGTGTGGTGTACTGTAGTAGAATGCATGTTGACCATGTGCAGTGCGGCATCTAGGTTCACTGAAAATTTGGTTGTGGGTGCTTCTGGTCAGCCTGGCACTTACATGGCTCATGAGCAGATTCTGGACTCCTGGTGGCATCAGATTTAGTGTGATTTTTTTTTTTTTTTTTTTTTGTCCAGTAGACAGGTATGGTACTTAACTCTTCTCTTCAGCTGGAGCCACCCTGCCCATGAATAGAGCTCAAAGGTGTATTTAAGCCTTGCAGCACCTGTGAGGAGTTGGCAGGCCTTATTAAGGGCTAGGGAGATGCAATGGAACACTGAGTCCGGTGCAGAACCATAAACGACCAGGCCGTAGTCAATGAGGGTAACAACTGAGCTGGTGATTGCCATATTATTGCTTCATATGTAAGGCTGTGTTTGTGGCAGTGGAGTATCCCAATTCTGGAATTGATGGCCTTGGCTGTGTTGTATATATGCTGTGTGTAGGACAGGGTGGAGTCAAGTGTGATACCCAGGTACTTAAAGTGCTGCACGAGGTTCAGCACGTTGTCCCTGTTGTTCAGGATGGATAGTGGAACGGTCTTGTGCTTGCTGTGGGTGCTGGAGTAGATCATAGTCTTAGTTTTCTTGTAGTTAAGGATTAGTCTATGCTCCTTAAACCATGTTTTGGCAGTAGTTGGAGGTCAAATTTGAATTAGGTCAGGGTAGGGGTTGCAGGTGAAAATGATGGTGCCATCAGCACATAACAGCATAACGACTGGTACAAGAGCCTGGAAGTTTATTTAAGAAGATACTGAAGAGGAGGGGCCCCAGTATTGATCCATGGGGGACCCCCGAGTGGACAGGTTTGCTATCTGAGACAATGTCCCCAATCTTGACCTGCTGTGAGCGATTGCTGAGATAGCTTTTAAACCATAGAACTGTATTAGAAGACAGACTGGTGTTGGCTAGCTGTTCAAGGAGGAGTGTGTGGTGAACCATATCAAAAGCTTTTGATAGGTTGATGAAGGTAACCCCACTAGCTGTCCTTGATCCAGGGCTTGGTGGATATAGCCAGTGAATTCCAACAGAGCCATGATAGTGCAGGGCCCGGTCAGAACCCATGTTGTTCTGGGCATAGGAGTTGGTGCATGTTCAGGTATTTCACAAGCTGATCCGCCGCTGCCTGTTCAAGTGCTTTGGAGAGTAGTGGGAGTATGGAGATTGATCTGTAGTTGTTCTATAGTGCCCAGTCTCCATTTTTAAGAACTGGTGTTACAGAAGCCGCCTTCCAGAGCTGGGGGAACTGAGACTGGTGGAGGGCTAGGTTCATGATGATGGTGAGTGTCATGGGAAAAACTCTTTGATATTATTATGGTATGATCTGTATTATAAATCAGTGGTCTGTGTATGAAATTGTCTCACACAAGTTAGCAGATGTGACCTGTAACTTTAAAGGTCAGTAGCTGGAACTACAGGTCATAATTTACTGTATAGCAGACTGAATTCGCTTCCCGTAGTTTTCGCGGAAGACATTTGTTAAACATATTCGAGTCTTGCAGAAATCGTGCTCTGGCAGTACCAATAAATACGGTGTCTAATAGGCTGACAGCTGGTTGCAATTTTGAGAGAGTATTTAACTAGTCTGTGTTTCACTTACCAATTCTACACCGACTGCCCTATATTGAATCTCTGTTGTTAAGCCAGTATGTCCCTGCTGAAGTGGATAAAGTCCTCCCAGTGCAAGCGCAGGTATCCAGTGGAGCCGAGAGCTGTAGATGCCATTGAACTCTCTAAGAACTCAGGTGTAGCTTTGGAAGTGTGTGAGCAAGGAGAACATTTTCTGCTTTTGTTCTGGGCAAGCAAGGAGAACATTTCTGCTTTGTTTTGGGCTATCATGGGGAACATTTATGCTTTAATTTTGGGGTAGCTTTTGTGGCTTCTGAAGTACTGGGCTTTTGATTAAAGTTACAACTTTTAATTGTACCACTGGATGGCTGTGTCTTCTGTTAAGCGTTGGTGTTCAATAATTATCATGTCCTGCTAGATTTCGCGGTATGATATGCAATAGCGAATACAGCGAAATATATCAGGCTGCAAAATATACCTGCTATACAGTAACTGACCAGGAAAAAACCTAATTAACTGCCTTCCTTCCAGAGCACATTTTATTACCTTTTTATGACCTGCCCAGTCTTCTGAAGTTGAAACCAAATATAAAGTTTATGACGCAACAGGATGAAGAGTAATTTGGCAGGTTCCTCTAAAATTTTTAACATGCAGCCAAGAAATAGTGACAAATGGTGGGATTGGTAAGTTCAAAGAGAAATGTCTGATTAAAGGATGTCATATCTAGGAAACATTTTTTTTCTGATGTTACCATTAATTAAAAATACCTCCTGGTAGAAATTATGTTAGAATTAATTCTAAAAGGAGAAGCTAGCTGACTCAACAAAAGGGGGTAGAGATGGAGTTTCACATGAACATCCATCTGGGGAAAAGTATCATATCATCTTGGGCTCTGAGACAGAAAGTTTTCTCTAACTTAAATGCATTTAAAAAGGTAATACATGGAAAGAAATTAAGTCTTTGTGGTAGTGTTTTGTCTGTCACTTCCTTTTTATTTTACATGATTGTACGCTGTATGATATATTGTTCTGTGTTTAATTTTACCTTTTTTATCATATTTTTAGTAAACAACCATTTCTTTGAAATACTGCCTGGGTGTCTTCTCAGATTCTTTTTGCATGTGAAGTGCCTGTATTTTAAGTCTGACAGCTGTTGAAAAGCTTGATTGTGTACTGAACTTGTATACTAAGGTAAGAATATACCTAAGGTCTCTTATAGAGTTTTAAGGGTTCATTTTGGATATCTGGTTGGGTGCCCCTGGCGAAAGTTTGTACTGCAGTCCTGAAGAGGGTACATATCTGAGCTTGTACATTAGGTATGCTAGCCTAAGGTTCACAGTTTGAATCCCCCCAGAACTCGAGGCTAAAGGTGATTCGGACCCAAAGCAGACAGGAGGGCTACCCTATCTGTTACCTGTTCACACTATTACACTGTTAGGTTGGCACTGTGGAAGCAGAGGGCCAGACTTGCGGAGTGCGTTTGTGACAGATTTGGTTAGCAGCAGTGCTATAAAGTATTGGTAACACAAGCTTTCAGTTCAGTGTGTCAGCTTAATACTGT
Organism: Neoceratodus forsteri; assembly: GCA_016271365.2. Lineage (NCBI taxonomy): Eukaryota > Metazoa > Chordata > Ceratodontiformes > Ceratodontidae > Neoceratodus > Neoceratodus forsteri. The sequence continues at coordinate 130,640,850 of CM028129.1, read as the reverse complement.
ACAGCTCATTTGCAAAATAAGGCAGTGTTTTGTTTTTTTTTAAAGTAAACAGAACTATACCATTTTGCTTAAAGTCAAAGTTCCTACCCATTTTATTTTTTTCTAAAGTGTAAGTTAGAGTAGCCATAGTTACGGAAGAAGAGGGCTTTTAACTACAGTGGGTACACTGCAGACTACTTGTGGCAGTTGTGCCAGGACAGAGGGGAAAGCCAACAAGCAGAATCTCATGGATGCTGTGATGGCAGCAGATGCCCAGAGTCTCAAATCATAGTCTGTGACAGAAAAGGACCGAACCTTGGGCATGGAGGGGCCAGAGTCCAGTGCAGTGTCTGGATCCACTGAGGACAGCAGGTACAGTGCAAGCCAAGGGCCACAGCAGCAGGGGAAGGTCACCAGCATTCTGGAGCCAGAAGCAATCAGGCTACAGATGGAGTTGCGGAGGATGGAGGTGGAGTTCCAGAGAGAAGAGAGGTGAGAGCAATGAGAAGCTGAGCGAGAATGGTGAGAAGCAGAGCGAGAGCAGTGAGCCACAGAGGAGAAGAGGGAATGAGAACAGCGAGAAGCAGAGCATGAAAAGTGAGAGGCTGACCATAAAGAGCATGAGCACCAGAGGCAACATGAACTGGAGAAGCTACGACTCCAACCCCCAGCACCAGCACAGGTAAGTGGCTTGGGTTTAACTGGAACGACAGGACTAGGTTACAAATTAAATTCCAAATTGATAGCCGAATTTAAAGAGGGGGAGGATATGGATGCCTTTTTGAATTCCTTTGAAAAAGTTTGCTTTCAGGCAAATATTCCTAGAGAGTCCTGGAGCTTCCAGCTATCCCCGCTACTTACTGGGAAAGCTTGGGATGTATTGGGTCAAATGGACAATGAGGACAGTAATGATTACAGCAAACTTAAAACTGCATTTTTAAAAAAGTATGATTTAAATGCTTAAGCATACAGAGCTAAATTCCGTAAGCTCAGGAGAAGCCCTGACATGAGCTACGAGGAGCTAGCCTTGAAACGTCAGTTTTTAAAATGTTGGTGGGAAGGAATTGAAGCAAACTCTGTAGATAACATTAAAAATACTGTATTGTTAGAGCAGTTTTGGGGGGCATGCCCAGCAGAGCTGAAAACCTGGCTGGAGGACTGTGATCCAAAAACAGTGCAAGAAGCTGCTGAACTCTCGGACCGCTATGCCAAGAGCAGACCTGCTCTGAGAGCAAATGAGGAAGTGATGGCAGTGCAGAAAGGGAAAAGCGCACCTTCAGGGCAGCTAAAACCCCCACTGCCTCCATCAAAAGCAGTTAGCCCCAGGTTTCAAAGAAAAGATTTTTCTGAGAAAAGAAATGAATGTTGGGTTTGCAAAGAAACTGGGCATATTGCCAGACAGTGTCCCAAAAGGATGAGCAATATGCAAAGTGGTGCTAGGAAAGAAGTGGGTTGTTTGTGTGTCCCTGAAAGCATGCCTGTAAACATGAGGGAACACATGCACCCAGACACTGTAAATGGTATACAGACACAAGGGTTAAGAGAGACAGGGGCATCCTTGGCATTGGTAAAAAGGGATCTGGTATAGCCTGGTCAGCTTGTACCCAATAAATTTGTAACTGTACAGGGGTTCACTGAGGAGGAGAAAACATTACCACTCGCTAGTGTTCTCCTAGACTGGGGTGTAACAGGGGGAACCGTGCAAGAGGTTGCAGTAGCAGAAACTTTAGCAGTTTATGTAATTCTTGGCAACAATCTCAAACCGAGGATGGTGTGTGCAGTTATCCGTAGCCAAGCGGCAGAGGAAAATTGTGGTGCCCCGGACTTCATAGAAGCCACTGTGGAAACCACTGGGAGGCTGGTTCCCCAGCCTGGGTCTCCTGAGATGAAGACTAATGAAAGGGGGGGTAGAAATTTCCCCAGTATCAGTTAACCAAACAGCTATGGAGGGTTATTTCAAAGAAGGAAGGGTGACCCATTATCAGAGGGTTAGAAATGACAGTGATCCTGAGTGCCCTGATGTTACAGCTAGAGACCTTAGTTTAGATACGGAAGGGGACCTGTCCCATGCCTTGGGAATGTGTAAGGAGTTTGCAGCTGCTCAGAAAAGTGACCCTAGTCTAGAGAAGCTGAGGGCTTGGGCAGACTCTAACAGAGCACAGGGAGGTGACAGGAAACATAAGGTTTATTGGGAAAATGGACTGATGTATACGCAGGATGCTAACACTGAGGGAGGGGTGTTAGGCAGGCAGCTTGTCATTCCCCAGGGGTACCGTGAGCAGTTGCACAAGACTGCACACGATATTCCCTTGTCTGGTCATCTGGAAATAGCACACACTATGCAGTGGTTGGCCCAGAATTTCTATTGGCCCAACTTCACCCAGCAGGTGAAGGAGTATTGCAGGTCTTGTCACAAGTGTCAAGAAATAGAGAAGGCAGGTAAGAAAACCCAAGCTGCCCTAATTCCTTTACCCATAGTGGAGGAGCCATTCCTGAGGATGGGAATGGACATTGTGGGACCTTTAAATACCTCCAGCTCCTCCGGGAAGAGGTTCATCCTGACTGTGGTGGATTATGCCACCTGCTATCCAAAGGCAGTTGCCCTATCCTCACTGAGGACAGACAAAGTGGCAGATGCCTTACTAGGGATTTTCTCCCGTGTTGGGTTTCCGCAGAAGGTTATCACTGATCATGTCGAACCTGATGAAATGTTTGTGGGAGAAGTGTGGGGTGGTGCAGAGATGCTCAACACCTTATCACCCACAAGCCAATGGGCTTGTGGAAAGATTTAATGGTACCCTGAAGTCAATGCTCCAAGTGTTTGCTGAACAGCATGGGAGGGACTGGGAGAAATACCTTCCTCACCTGTTGTTTGCATACAGGGATATGCCCCAAGAGTCGACAGGGTTTTCCCCCTTCAAGCTCTTATATGGACACTGGGTACGTGGGCCTCTAGACTTGATCTGCGAGGACTGGGGAGGCACACACACTACCCAGGGAACTCCCATAGTGGATTATGTCCTTATGTTTAAGGAAAGGCTGAAGGAGCTTATGGGGACAGCCCAGAGCAACCTGGCAGCTACCCAACAGAAACAAAAAGTGTGGTACAAGTGCAGAGCCAGAGCTCACTCATACATGGTGGGTCAGGAAGTCAAGGTCCTAATTCCGGTCTGGAAAGACAAGCTGCAGGCTGAGTGGGCAGGACCGTACAATGTAGTCAGAAAGGTAAATGACGTGAACTATATCATTCTTCCTCTTGAAGTAGAGCTTGCCAATTGCCACACCTTCTGAAAGGACAGAGGGGAAAAAAGGAGGGGGTGTCCTAATTTATGTGAGCTCCTCGTTGGAGACCTCTCTATCCTCTATTGACCTGCCAAGCTCCTCAGGGTTCGAATCTCTCATCAAAATCATACTGGGCCATGCAAAACACCTAACCATAGACTGCATATATACCCCCCCCCCCACTGGTGGCAGTACTGCCCTTCAAAACTTAGCACGATCCCTAGCAGGGACTTCACCCACTGAGCTACTGGTCTTAGGGGACTACAACCTGAGGTGGGACCCTGCCACTGAGCAAGCCCACAGGGCCTCGCTCCTTGAAGCAAACCTGACACAGGTCATAACAGAGTTCACCAGGCAAAACCTAAAGACTGGCAACCACTCCACCCTTGACTGGATCCTGGTCTCTAACCCAGCCAACATACAAGCAGCTGGCATGATGTCCAATGCCCTAAGTGATCACTCCCCCACTCTCTGCATCTGGAAAAACAAACAGTCTGCCTAGGATTTCCCCCCCAGGCTCATAGTAGCCAGGGACTTCTCTGCTGAGGCCTTCCAGAGCTCACTGAGAAACGCTGATTGGGCGCCGCTAAGACTACTAGGCAGTATTGATGAAGCTGCTCAGTACTTCCAGCATACTTTCTCTGCGGTGGCCAATCTCCATGCTCCAGTAAGAAAATGACAGCTGAAAGGAAAATGCCATAGATGGATATCGCTCGAGCTGAAATCGCTAATGATAATCAGAGGCAAGGCTTGGAAAAAGGCCAGGCACTCTACTAGCCCTGCAGACTTCGCTGACTACAGGTCCCTTTGGAACCAGTGCAAGAAAGCCTCAAAATCTGCCGAAAGGCACTTCATCAAAACCCTTCAGCGGGATACCTTGTCAAACCCTAAGTTCTTTTGTACCTGTATCAATTCCCTGTTAAAAGGCTCAAGTAAATCTCAGCAGGGCAATATAACCTGCAACGGGTGAACCGTAACTGATGGAGGTGAGGCCGCTGCTGCCTTCAATGGCTTCTTCACAGACTTGGGCACTTCCAGAAACAACCGCCAACACCATAACCAGGATCTCCCGATCACTGAAATGTAGGACCCTGAGACCCCCCATTTTCACCTAAGGACCGTGCGCGTCAAAGAAGTGCTACCCCTCCTGCAATCCTTAAAACTTATGGGATCACCGGGACCTGATGGACTGGACTCTCAGCTGCTCAAGGCTGCTGCCCCCACCATAGCCTTACCTATCACCCTGCTAATAAATAGATCCCTGCAGGAGTGAGTAGTCCCCAAAACTTGGAAGCAGGCCCACATGGTCCCAATCCATAAGGGTGGATCCAGAGATACAATTGGCCACTACAAGCCCATCTCTATCCTTTGCCACCTTGCAAAGATCCAGGAGCGGCTTGTGTATGGTCAACTAAGGGATTACCTAGAAGCCAACCGGCTCCTGGCCCCATCACAACACAGTTTCCAACAAAAGCATGGGACTGACACTGCCCTCATCAGGTTCACCTCTGACATCCTAGCGGCCTTGGACAAGGGCTCCCCCATGGGGCAGTCTATCGACCTGACCAAGGCCTTCAACCTGGTAGACCACCCACTCTTGCTAGCCAAGCTGAGTACATTTGGACTGGATCAACACTCCCTGAACCAGTTCCGCAATTACCTGACTGGCCACTCCCTACAGGTCAAACGGAGAGGTGCAACCTCCAACTCTCTACCTTTAAATGAGGGGGTACCTCAAGGCTCCATCCTGGGCCCACTCCTCTTCTCCCTGTTCATCAACGACCTCCGCCACCACCGTGGGAGCAGCTCTGTGGTGCAGTATGCTGATGATGCAGTACTCTACAGAACTGCACCACACCTGGACTATCTAGGACCCCTGGTCCAGTCAGACTTCACCCAGGCAGAAGCTTGGCTGGTCAAGGATCACCTGGTCCTTAACCCAAACAAGACCAAAGCACTCCTGTTTGGTTCAAAATCCCTGGGTCCCTCCCGGGCACATCTTCTGACATTGGTCACTACATCTGGCTCTACAATCGAGGTGGTCCAATCCTTCAGATACCTGGGTCTTACACTAAACCAGGGACTCACCCTAAAGCCTCACGTGGATCTGGTGACAAAAAACATCCACCAAAAACTCGGGCTGCTCTACCGTCTAAGTGTTAACATGATACCTGAGACAAGACTGGCAATCTCTCAGAGTGTCCTCCTATCTACTCTTACCTATGTGAGCCAAACCCTTCTCAGCATTGCAAAGCTTGACCATGGCAGACTGCAGACTTTGAACCACAACATCGCTCAATTCACCACAAAAGCCCATCCGAGGACCCACCACTGTGAAGCCTTTGCCTCACTCAAATGGCTCACCCTAAACCTTAGGCTGCAGTACCCCATATTAAGCTGGACCTATAAGCTCCTCTCCAGCGATCCTCCCACAGGGCTTATTGGGCTACTTGCCCCAAAGTGGTCCAGCAGGCCTCTCTGCACTTCAGGCAAAACACTACTAGAACTGTCCAGGACCAGATCCACAGTCAGCAATAAATCCTTTACCCATATAGCCCCTATGCTGTGGAATAAGCTCCCCTGTCAACTCCAGAAAGCCCCCTCCCTAGTGACTTTTCAGACAGGACTACGCGCTCACCTCCTAAACCACAGCTCCTGTGCCTGTCCTGAAGGCTAGCTAATCACGTCCCCTGTAGTCTGGCTACAAAAAGTCTAATTTGTCCTAATTGGCATCAAGCTGCCACTGTTGATTTTGTGTATAAAACCAGTCATTGCCAATGAAACCCTGTACCCTATGTCCTATACTGTATTGCTTGTATATTTTGTTGTACTACTTGTCTATACTTCTAAACCTCTTATATGAAAACCAGTCATTGTGACTGTAACCCTGTACCCTATGTCCTATACTGTATTGCTTGTATAGTTAGTTGTACTACTTGTTTATAATGCTTGCATGGTTTGTTGTACTACTTGTTTATATTTCTAAACCTATTGACCTAAGCCTAGCAGCTGCCACTGCTGTATATCACCACCTTCTTTTATGAATATTGTACACTGTCATTGATTTCCTGTATGCATTGTCCTACCCTGTATTACTTGACTGTACTTGCTCTGCTCTATGTAACTAACTCCAGGTCGCCCCCTGAAAAAGGGACCTTCAGGGCCCAGTGGGCTTACCTAGTTACCAAAATTTAATAAGTAAATAAATAGAGTTGCCTGACAAAAGACATACAGAAAGAATGTACCATGTCAACATGATGAAGCCATATGCTAATAGGGCTGACATGGTGTTTGCAGTGTGTAGTCCTGGGGAGGGGACGGACGAAGGAGACCCCTTTCTGGACTTGTTGGAAGAAAGCAAGTGGAAGTCCTCTGTGGGGGCAATTAAATTGTCACCCCAGTTGGCCCCGGACCAGATCCAGGAAGTAAGTTAGGTTTTAGCAGACTTTGCCCCACTGTTTAGCACCAAATCTGGACTAACCCCCTTAGCGACACATGATGTGGAGACAGGGACACAGGCACCCATACGGCAAACAGCATATCAGGTGTCTGAGGCTGTCCAAAAGGACATTAGGAGGGAGGTGGAGGAAATGCTGGATTTAGGAGCAACTCAGAAATCCCCCAGCCCCTGAGCCTCACCTGTAGTCCTTGTCTCCAAGCCAGATGGCTCTACTTATTTTTGTGTGTGCTAACGTACACTGAATGCAGTCACAAAGTTAGACACCCACCCGATGCCACGGATGGACAAACTCCTGGACAAGTTGGGAGGGGTGACCTACCTTATGACTATTGACCTGACAAAGAGGTATTGGTAGGTAGAGTTAACTGCCAGAGCTGGGGAGAGGTCGGCCTTCATCACACCAGTGGGGTTATTTGAATTCAAAGTAATGCCTTTTGGAATGAAGAATGCCCTGGCCACTTTCCACAGGTTATTGAACCAGGTGTTAAATGATGCTGAGGAGTACGCTGTGGTGTACCTGGATGACACTGTCATCTTTAGGGCCAGCTGGGAGGAACACCTGTCCCACCTTAGGGAAGTGCTGGGCAGGAAACAGAGGGCCAGGCTCACTGTCAAAGCTGAGAAGTGCCAGGTAGCCATGGCTGAAGTGACATACCTCGGACATGTTGCAGTCCAGGGACAGTTCCATCCTAACCAAATAAAAATAGAGGCAATCAAGGCATGGCCCAGACCAGAAATGCAGAAGCAGGTCAGGAGTTTTCTGGGGACAATAGGAAATTTTTACCCAATTACAGTGCCCTGGTTGCCCCCTATCTGACCTGGTAAAGAAAAGGATACCTAAGAAAATTACCTAGGAACCAGCCTGTGAAAAAGCCTTTACCAGACTGAAGGAGGCACTGTGCAGTGCTCCTGTATTGACAAGTTCTGACTATAGCAGACCCTTTACAGTCCAGACTGATGCATCAGATGTGGGTATTGGGGCAGTGCTGAGTCAAACATCAAACCAAGGAAAAGATCACCCCATAGTGTACCTAAGAAAAAAGTTACTTCCCAGGGAGCAGGCCTACTGTACTGTGGAAAAAGAGTGTCTTGCCATGATGTGGGCCCTAAAGAAGCCATACTTATATGGACAGTGTTTTGAGGTGCAAACTGACCACAACCCCCTGGTTTGGCTGACATAAATGGGTAAGACAAATGGTAGACTACTAAGATGGAGTCTGGCCTTGCAAGGGTATGGCATGACTGTCTCCCACGGGGCAGGGGCAGCTAATGAAAATGTGGATGGTCTGTCACATTGTTTCGAGGTGTAAACTGAATTTGTAGAAGTCATACCATGTAGGAATAGATCCCCCAAAATTCAGTCTAAGGAGGGAGGAATGTCACAGGGAAAAACCCTCTAATATTATTATGGTATGATTTGTATTATAAATCAATGGTCTGTGTATGAAATTGTCTCACACAAGTTAGCAGATGTGGCCTGTAACTTTAAAGGTCAGTAGCTGGAACTATAGGTTGTAATTAAACTGACCAGGAAAAAAACCAAATTAACTGCCTTCCTTCCAGAGGGTGTTTTATTACCTTTTTATGACCTGCCCAGGCTTCTGAAGTTGAAACCAAACAAAAAGTTTATGACATAACAGGATGAAGAGTAATTTGGCAGGTTCCTCTAAAATTGTAACATGCAGCCGAGAAATAGTAAAAAATGGTAGGATTGTTAAGTTCAAAGAGAAATGTTTGATTAAAGGATGTCATATTTAGGACATTTTTTTCCTGATGTTACCATTAATTAAAAATACCTCCTGGTAGAAATTATGTTAGAATTAATTCTAAAAGCAGAAGCTAGCTGACTCACCAAAAGGGGGTAGAGAGATGGAGTTTCACATGAACATCCATCTAGGGAAAAAGTGTCATATCATCTTGGGCTGTAAGACAGAAAGTTCTCTCTAACTTAAATGCACTTAGAAAGGTCATACATGGAAAGAAATTAAGTCTTTGTGGTAGGAGTGTTTTATCTGTAACTTCCTTTTTATTTTACATGATTGTACGCTGTATGATATATTGTTCTGTGTTTAATTTTACCTTTTTATCATATTTTTAGTGAACAACCATTTCTTTGAAATACTGCTTGGGTGTCTTCTTAGATTCTTTCTGCATGTGAAACACCTGCATTTTATGTCTGACAGCTGTTGAAAAGCTTGATTGTGTACTGAACTTGTATAATAACGTAAGAATATACCTAAGGTCTCTTACAGAGTTTTAAGGGTTCATTTTGGATACCTGGTTGGGTGCCCCTGGCGAAAGATTGTACTGCAGTCCCGAAGAGGGTACATATCTGAGCCTGTACATTGGCTATGCGAGCATAAGGTTCACAGTCTGAATCCCCTTCAGAACTCAAGGCTAAAAGTGATTCAGACCCAAAGCAGACAGGAGGATTACCCTGTCTGTTACCTGTTCACACTATTGCACTCTGACGTTGGCACTGTGGGAGCAGAGGGCCTGACCTGCAGAGTGCATTTGTGACAGTGGTCAGGGGGCTTAGTACTTCCTCAAGTGCCATAGTGGTGAACTTAAGGTCCAGGGTGTCTTCACTGTGCCTGAATTTGCCCAGCACCTTCTCAAGGTACTTACTAGCCTCAGTAGTGCTGAGACATATGGGCTTCTCGATTTCTGTATGATTCCAGCAGATAGCATTTCCTGAAGATGGTGCCTCACATCATATATGTCAGCTGGTGCCAATCTTTGGAACCTTTTTTGAAGTGTCTGTCATTGTGTAGTCTGATGTGGTGTTCCTCCCCTTGGACATATCCAACATCTCACTCAATAAGGGAAAATACTATTTCTCTGTAACAGCTTGCTATTCACAAGAGCATTCCATCTCCATGGTATGAGCAACTCTCTGAAATTGAAAGCTGCTGGATTGATCCCACTTCTGGCATCTTTCAAAGAGGTCTTTGGGCTAATTACCATCTCTGCTTAGTGCACATAATCCAATGTACATCCTCTCCTGACAAAGATGTCTTTGTCCGACACATTCTTCACTTGGACAGTGATTCTCCTCACATACATTTGGGCATATAGAGCGACACACTAGGCTTCACTAGCAGTCCTTTGGGCAGACACTGTTCTCCTGGACCATTGAACACAAGGATATGATTCTTCACATCCTTTAGGAAATCCACAACTCTGGTAATGGCACATTTTGAGTTACATGGCAAAGTCAATTCTACCTTTCCCAGGTGCCAGACCACTAGAACAGGCTCATCAGTTGCCTCGATTCGTGTCTGTGTTTTCTTCAGGTAATCTTCCTATACTAGGACATACATGGGTAGCACTCTTACCTGCTGTTTCTTTTCCATCTCCTAGCACAGCTGTGGTAGGTGTCCGAATATGTCAGCATTGGTCAGAAACCTTGTACATTCAGAATCTGGACACCCTAAGGCTGAGGTCTCCAACTTAATTTCAGGGGGAACATAATCCATATCTATACATATCCCAGGTAAGGGTAGTTCTGGTCACTCAGGTCTACCCTTTCAGTCCCTCCCGGGGATGTAATTCCAAATGCTGCAGATGCGTGTCATACCAGACTTTGAAAATGACTGTCACGTGTGACTCACTATCAAGGATAACTCGGGTGTCCCCTCACTCAGTTGTGACAAACACCATTATGGAGGTCCAACCAGTCCCATGGGCACTCAGGGTTAATTTGCAGGGTAGCAAGCTTTACAGAGCTCAAGGCATTTGGGGTCCCAGTGTGCTACTTTAGTGGGCCCCTCTGAAGCTACCCTGCATGCTCATTCACTTTCCACAAATCCTGTGGGGACTGACACTCTCTCTCTTTAGATGCTCCTCTTTCCCACAGTTGTAGCAGTGGTTCCTTCACAACGTGGCCAGTTACATGGTGGCCTATTTTGGGTTTCCAGTCCTTGTCCCTTCTAAGGAGTGGGTCCTACTTATCTGGTGCTTTGATGGGGCCACTTACAGCAGCAGGTCCTTGCTTGGCAAGTCCTTTCATCTTTAAAACCACTTGCTGAGTGTTGCACCTGCAAAACTGAGCTGCTAGCTCACACAGGTCATCCAGCAGGATTTAAAAAGCACAAATTGCAGGGTGGCTTTGCACTTGTACTGCAGTGCCTGTCACTGGTGAAGTATTGCTGGCTGTGACAATGTGCAGACTCTTAGGGGAATCCTGCCCACCAGAAGAAGATACCCTTGGAGCAGACAAGATCATGAGTTCTCTCCATTCCTTTGTCAGATCCTGGAGCTCTTGACTCTCAGGTTGGGTCCACTTTTAGTAAACTGTGTCCTGGCTTTGACATAGTATGAGAGTCCCACTGCTCTTTTTTTTTTTAATTCTATTTCTTCTCTTACCTACCGGACTCTCTCCAGAGTGGACACTAGGTGAGGCTTCTCCCGTCTGCCGGACTCTCTCCAGTGTGGACACTCAGTGAGGTTTCTCCCATCTGCCTGAAGCCTCCAGCTCCCTGACTCTTCAGCTGGGCCCTTATCCTCTCCACCTCTCTTGTCCACATGACCCCCCAGCTCTGAGCTCCCAGGACAGGACCACTGAACTCCTCCTGCCGCTCTATCTATAATCTAGCACAATGACCAGGGACTTGGAGGGAGAACCGGATGCGGGGGCTGGGAAGCCTGGCATTGTACGTGGGGCCAACCATTGGTTCCGCCTTCGCCTACTGGATGGTAGGGGATTTTTCTTTGGTTATGCCCCTATGGCACGGTTGTGCAATAGTGATCGTGCATGGAGAATGCGTTCCTGCCCTCTCCCGCAGTTGCCTGCCATCACCATCGGCAGCCCCAGTATGCTGTGAAGCGCCCCCCAGCCACCACTAGAAGCTGTTACCATATGGGGAATCCCCTGGAACCCACCCCAGGAGATGACAGCAGTCCTCCGGATGCTCAATCCTCTCCTCCCCCTGCTGACCCCCAGCAGCCCGAGTCCACTCCCAAACCGGGTCACCGGTGTGATGCAAGGTGGGGTGTCCAGCACCTCAACCCTCAGTGACACCGGGCTGGTGAGCTCCACTGCTCTTGTTGTTCCTCAACCTCTCTTACCTCTCTTTGTAGAACTCAGTGAGAAGCTGTGTTTTTCCCTTATCTCCTACAGATGCAGCTTGAGAACCAGCAGAGTCATAGCAGGAGCAACAGGAAGCATGAGAACCAGGAAAACAGCCAATAGGCCAAGCCCCTGGAAGAAGTGTAGGAATGACAGGCCAAGCCGAGTTCACAAGTATTACTGCAGCTGGGCTTCAAATGTGAAATGAGCAAATGTGGAAGTGAAAACAGCAGACTGAGAAGGCATTCCAGTATTCCAGTTCAGACGGGAAAGCCATGGTAAATAGGACAGATGCACCAGAGCTGGAGGGTGAGCTGAAAAAAAAAGCTACATCTAACAGAAGGGGACTGGGGGAGCTTACTGGCAGCAGCATGAAGAGGCTCCCAAAGGAGCAATCAGCAACATTGTGGGGCTCCTGGATGAGTGACTGAATGATGCCTAGTATCTGGATTATGCTGAGAAAGGAGGTAGGATGATGGACTAGGCAGGGAAAGAAGTAGCAGGCACTACAGCCTCAATACAGCCACAACAAAAAACAAGTGTCCAAGGATGCTTGGGACATAAGGGTTTAAGACCGCTGAATGGGGGCAATGTGTGTGTCACCCTCTCCTTAATCAAACTGCAGGCATAACCCTTTAATTATTATTCCATTTTCCCTGGTCCCCTGCCCCATTTTTCCCCTCTGTCCACATGAGTGGGATCATTACAGCTGCCCCTTTTCTTCAAACTGGACAGTGATGAGTGGTTGCTTTGCACTCAGTGCCAATGTAGCCCTCTGGTCAGTCAGCAGGGAATGTGTGAATTCCAGGCAGCCCTCTGTTTCTTGGAGCTGAGTACTCCCCAACATGATGTGTCCAGCTGTAACCCCCCCCAAAATGGTGGGTGCTTACCTGTTTGCCTCCTGCTGCTGCTGCTACCTGAACTGCCTGCCAGTTCATTCTGCACACTCCAGCCCCCAGGACTACAGCCTGGTGGTGGACCGAAGGAGTGCTGCTGAAATATCCAAGCTGCTGCCTCACGATAATCGCTATGCAGCTCCCTGCGCACATTCAAGCAGCCTCCTGCTTGAACATGTGAGTTGACTCCTCGCACACTACTGCTTAGTGCTTAAATGCTCCCAACCCAAAGAACAGACTTCACCACCACAACCGTGGCCAGCACAGCACCAACTTTCCTTAGTGTGTTCTGGCCCCAGGGACACCAACAGCCATCAGGGGGCACAGAGACACTAGAAGGGGGAGAGACAAGGAGCATCACAAATTTAGCACCTCTGTGCCTCTAAGATACGCACATCTCACAGCCAATTTCCACAGGGACACTGCATTGACTGGGGCCAACAGACAACAAAACTCCTGATGGTGAGCAGTAGGCCCCAACCAACATGGACTGGCAACCAGAATACTAGGCATAGGTGTGCCTACACACAGGGCCAGATTAAGGCATAGGCAACATAGGCACAGGCCTAGGGCCCCTGCCTGCCAGGGGTCCCCCGCGGCAATCCCCAACATATATTTATTATGTATCCTTTTCTTTCTGCTTGAGCTGCATGTTTTTTTGTAAAGAACTCAGCCACTGAGTAAGGCAGGGGCTGAACTGTGACATGACTCTCGCCTCCCTGATCAGGTGTTAAGTGCAGCTGACAGCTTCAGGGGCCCCAGCTAGGCTGACTGAACAAGCCCATTTCCTTTGCTTTGTCTCTCATACCCATTTAGAATCCCAGTTTAGAATCTTACTCTTAACTATAAAAGATTAACAGTGCAATTCAATGTGCATGCTTTATATTTAACCTCACTCCTAAAATTAAGAAGTTTTTTTATGTGTCTAGTTTTCCATTGGTAGATTATATATGCCTACCTCTAGAGGGCCTCATTAGTTTTTTTACTGTAATCCCTGCCTCACTTCCCTTGCTAACATCACTTTCAAGTGCTGTGAGATTGTGATACCTCACAATCCTATCATGCTACAAAAAGCAATGGATTTTCTTCACACCACACTAGAAATACTTCTCTTAATTGCTGTGTTCAGCCAAGGTATACCACAAGAACCTACACAACAAAAACAGGAAGGAATTACCTTCCTACAGAACATCCACTATGACCCTGGCATTGTAACCAGTAATCTGTTATACACTTCCAAAGTCTTGTGGACTCCTCCTTGGCTCCTGGCGCACCTGCAATCCATCAGGGAATTTGGGCCCTGCTCGCCACTGTCATTACCACTTAGCCTTACTGTGATGCACAAAAAAAGAAGGAAGAGGTCAAACTCAGGTCAGTCTCACAAGTTGAATTTCAAGCTAGTGAAAGGTTTCATGCTTAGACTCATACTAGTGTTGTTGTTACTCACTGGAAATGTGCACCCTATCCCTGACCCAGCAAGATCTGCTTCACCTAGCGACACAAACAAGACTGGTTCAATTGCATTGGCATCTATCAATATCTGCAGCCTGTTATGTAAGATAAATAGACTCCAAGCTTGGGTCATGCAGCAAAACCCTGACATCCTGTCTGTAGTGGAAATGTGGCTTTCCCAGAAGATCCCTGACTCGGCTGGTGCTATACCTGGTTACGCCATCTTTAGACAGGATAGACTCACAAAACGAGGGGGTGGCTGTGCTGTATACATCAAGGATACACTCATGGGACATACATTACCTATGGACAGCCTAGGAAATGCCACCCAGGCATTAGCCATTAGTGTTCTACTTGGGGCCCTCAATAAAGCTCTAACAATTATGTCTGTCTACATACCACCTAAGGACCAATTCACAGGCTTCCATAGCTTGATGTAGTACATCACAAACCTGCCCCATAATGCTAAGACAATAATTATGGGTGATTTCAATGTCAACTGGCATTCCTCTAAAGCAGGTTCCTTTAAGGATGCAATCTCCGCACTCAACCTTACCCAGCTTATTCCGTCACCTACTAGAGCTAATTATAAGATGGGTACAAGTACCCTTCTCAACTGGATACTGTCCAATCATCCAGATTGTATCACAAACATGAATATTGTCCCTGACGCATTCAGTGACCATTCCCCTATTACCTGGAACTGGTCAAATAAATTCAGTAAACCTCTCCCCAAAACAATTTTCAGCAGGGTGCTAAAGCGGGGACATCTGGAACCCCTGAAACAACACCTTCATAGCCCTGACTGGCCATTACATGATGCCACAAAGGATATAAATATAGCTCTGTACTGCTTCATCAAGCACTTTAATGAAGCCTGCGATATCCATGCCCCCTTGAAAAGAATGAAAATCTGAGGCACCATCAATCCCTGGTTATCCGCCGACCTCATTAGTCAGATGAATCACAGAGATCACCTCTGGTGTCATGCAAAGGCTACTGGTAAGCATGCAGATTTACAAAAATATAAAACTGCCAGGAATAAGTGCATCCGAGCTATTCGCATTGAAAAAAAACAAGTACCATAGGGAACAGCTTGCTAACATTTGGGATGACAGTAAGAATTTTTGGAACAATATAAAAGATGTAACAGGTAAAGATGCTAAGGTTGCACCCAACATGCTAAATATTAATGGAGCCCCCTTGACCCATTGACCATAGCCAATGCTTTTAATAATGCATTCACTGACCTGGGTAGTGTCCTCCCACCAGACTGCTTCAACGACATCACTGAAGACACTGAACTGCAGGCAGGTGATTTACTTCCTGCACCACCTCCTTTCTATTTCAAAGAGGTCCCACTGTATATGGTCAGGAAATACCTAGTAAAAGTAGAAGTCAAGGCATAGCGGTGATTCCTTAGACCTCAAATTAGTTGTCCTTACCATTGAAGAAATACTGGTGCCCATTGCAAAGATTCTAAACCTCTCACTGAGACTGGCACAATTCCCTCAAATCTGAAAGTCAGGCATTGTTACCCCTGTTCACAAAAGTGGAGACTGCACTATACACACAAACTGTAGACCTATCTCTATACTTCCACCTCTGCTAAGGCATGTGAGTGCATAGTTGCGGATCAGCTGGTGGAGTATATGGAAAAATACTCGATCCAGTGTCCCCAGCAGCATGGATTCAGAAAGCGACATAGCATTACCACAGCACTGCTAGAATTCACTGGTTTCATTCACCAATCTCTGGATCAAGGTAGATAGGTGGGTGCAGCCTTCATAGACCTCACAAAGGCCTTTGATACAGTGAACCACGCTCTGCTTCTCAAGCAACTGTCCTCAGTTGGCCTCTCGGCAGATACTGTGTCCTGGTTTAAAAACTATCTTGTAGGCTGCTCCCAACGGGTGAAGATAGCTAATGTCACCTCTGACCATCAACATGTCCACTCTGGAGTACCACAGGGCTCCATACTGGGTCCACTTCCTCTTCAGCATCTTTCTTAACGATCTCCCTTGCTCCTGTCACCAGCAGATCCTCCTTTATGCAGATGACATGGTCATATACACTAACAACACTGACCCTGAACTACTGGAACACCAACTTCAACTCAGCCTTGAGGAAGTGGAGGACTGGTTCAGGAAACACAAGCTGATTCTGAACTACAAAAAAACAAAAGTCATGTTGTTCAGCGGTGTTCGCAGCAAACACAGATCCAGTGCCCTAACAATCAGGAACTCTGGTATCCTGCTGAACAAATTCAACATTTCAAGTATCTAGGGGTAACCATGGATAGCTCGCTACCATATGCCCAGCATGTTGAGAATGTTGCCAGGTCTACCAGTATCAAGACAGAGTTACTCCATAGACATAAACACAATCTAATGCCTGAAGCCCTTATACTAGCTATCTATAGCTCCATAGTATCAATTGTTCACTATGGTCTGGTTTTCTATTTTTCAGCTTCCACCACTACCCTCTGCAGAACTGGCACTCAGTAAAGCATGCTGACTTCTTACTGGAGCAGCACACCTTACCCACACATGTGACCTGTATACGTAAACAGGTTGGCTTCAGCTAAATGGGAGGATTCACTATCAAACCTGCTTGCTAACTAAAAAGACACTTCTCCGGCTCTTGCCTTCTGGTGTTACAAACTTACTCAACCCCTCCTGCAGCTCCCAGCACACGTGTAGCTCAGTCAACCAACTCTTCTCTGTCCTAAGATGCCGGACTACACAAGGGCAATGATCATTTACATTTAGAGCACTACTGTGGTTTAATGTGCTGCCCAGAGATATCTCTTTCTTACCAAAATTGGGACCATTTAAAGGCACTCTTCATCAGCATCTTACAGCTAACAGTTCCTGTGACTGTTTCAACTGACATGGCACTGCCTCAGCAGTATTGACACATCCTTGTGTACCTACTTCTTCCCCCTTTCTCTGCGAATGACCACTTTCACCCTACCCACTCTGCTCTATTTCCTGCCTCCTTCCCCGATCCTTCTTTCACCTTGCCCCCTCACCCTCCACCTTCTTTCCACTGTTTATCTTCACTTAACTGAACTTTTGTTCACCAAAATCTACCTATAGCTATTTGACAAAGCACCTTGGACTGCCTCCTTTTATTAGGTTATTTTTGATTTCCTACCAAGTAATAGTTTTAATTTTAGCTGCAATGTTAATGTCATATTGTCATTTTAAATACTTTGTCAAAATTTTATGTAATACCATCCGTTGTATGTCTGTCACCCTTCCCACTGATGTGGAAACTTTGTAAAAAAAAGCTGTTATATGCTCAAAGGTATTGTAATCCGAGAATGAATAAATAAATAAATCAATGACTAAATAAAATACAATAAATTTTAATGGTACAATTAGAAATCATACTTTTTTTTTATTCTCTCATCTCACTTATACTGAAGTTCTGACTTTGATACAGCTCTGTTTTCAGGGTAAATGAATGTATTTCCAGATTCCCATCAGTAAATCTTGCCATTCATGGATCCTGGCTCAATTATCAATAACAGATATGTTTGATCCTGGGAATGATTTCCAATTCTTCCAATAATCACTCACTTTGCAATATAATCTCTTAAATTCATAACCTCCCCCAGTAAACCACAAACCTAGCTCCTTCACCACTCAGGACCTAGACTCTTTTAGAGATAGGTCCCTACCCAACAAAACTCCCACATCCTGGTTCGTACTACCTGACAGGAGAATATAATAACACCCAGACTGTGAGTGCACACATGTGTGTTTGGGGTTGGGGGACTTTGGAGAAGTGCAAATCATACATTTTGCATACAGAAAATGATTTTTACCAGGCCAATTAGTAACTATTTTCTCTAAATTATCAAAACTCAGGCTATTGTTATTTTTACATACTGAAAGTATTAGTTTCATTAATTTTGAAGCATTTTATGCCACTTTTTAGGGACAGTAAGAACATTTTTTTCATGTTTCAGTAACTAATATGCAATAGCCAAGAGGTATGGCCATGGAGATGGAGCGTGGTTAGAGTAAGGGGGCCCAGATTTCTCTTGGGCCTAGGGCCCCAGGTTGCCTTAATCTGGCCTTGCCTACACAAGGGGGGGGGGCAGCAAAACTTAAAAAGTAGCAGGAGCCCAAAGAAAGAATTCTGAAGTGGTAGCACTACTTCTCCAAAAGGCAGCCACAATCTTGTCGACACCTAACCTTGCAGCAACCAATCAGAAGTCAGGGATCTCGGCACCTGATCACAAGAGCCTTCTGGGAGAGTGACTGTGCTGTATGCTTGGCACTCTTTCTGCCAGCCAATAGGGCATCGAGTGAACATTCTGCATACTAATTCTGCAGACTGACAGCCCTGTGTGCCAGTTGCAAGTTGTTTTTCCCCAGAAAATGCTGAGGGCAGTTCAAGAAGTTGGATGTCAGCAGTAAGCTCTCAGGGAGAGAGAAAGGTTTGTGTGTTGCTAGCCAGAGCCATACCAGGAAGCCTGCCTGGGCTTCCACAGCCAACCATCAGAGAATGACATCCGAGGTTTCCACAGAGACTGAAGTGTGTGTACCATACTGAAAGTGTCAGTACGACATTCTGCCAGTAAGACTGTGACCTGCCTTGAGAAAAAAAGGAGGTAAACATGTGTCACAGCAGCCACCCTGTGGGCACCAGAGAAAGCCTGCATTGAAAGGTGAAACCTACATTGATCCAGCAAGCAGTCTGAGGGATTGACAGTTAGTGCTAATGCCAGGTACTAGCTAATGCTCCACACTAGAGTTCTGAAGCCTGGATGTGGGTGTTAGGCATGTAGCCCCTGCTCTTTAGACTGGTCTGTACTATGGAGGAGGAAGAGGGAAGAAACTACAAGGTACAGATGACTGTGGACACACAGAGCCTGATTTCCATTCAGAGGCATCCGAGGCCTGAAGCACCTTCGAACTGCACCCCCCCCCAATAGAACAACTGAACCATCAACCTGAGAGGACCTGCACCTGCAGAGGGGGGAGGAGAAGGAGCCCATACCTCTCAACCTCCTGCCTCATAAATCAGGGACAAGGCTTAAAAAAATCAGGGACAAAGGACCAAAATCAGGGACACTTCTTCAAAATTGGAGATATCCACTCAGGAAGCTGGTAGAATAAAGGGCTTAGTGTAAAATGCATTTTCTAAGGAAGAAGAAGTCTGTAACTTTAATGTTTGACATTAGTTTGTGCTTATAACCCCCACTGTTTGGTCATGGAAACACAATTTTTAGGAGGGACAGAGTAAAATTTTGAGGTAAAATCAGGGACGTCCCTGAAAATCAGGGACAGTTGAGAGGTATGAAGGAGCCCAGTTGTCAGGGAAGTTGGTACACTAAAACCATGAGTAGTCTCAGGGCTTACCCTGCAACTGGGAAAGTCTGCATGATGTTTTGCCACCAAATCTGGAGATATGGGTAATGATCCAGGAGTTATAAATACCTCATTTACAGGTTCTGCCATTTATGCAATTGCATGGCCTGTGGGGTTTGGGTTTAACTGTTTCTCTTTTAAAGTGCACCATTGCCAGCAAACCAGCTGCAACACCACCGAACCTGCACCATTCCTACAGCTGGGTACCCAGTGAAGCACAGAGAGCTCCCTTTAAGGTTTATGGGTGAACTGGTACCAGTGGGCAGTGCCCCCAATACAGGTGGGCTGGTAATGCAAAGGCTCTTACAGTCTTATTTGCTGCTGCATTGTCTTGCCTAGTGGAGGGTGGGCACTGTTACTGTTTGAAAGTGTTTATTGGCAGAGTTTAGTCAGGCACTTAATTTTGACCCTGCACATCCAGTTC
Organism: Neoceratodus forsteri; assembly: GCA_016271365.2. Taxonomy (NCBI): domain Eukaryota; kingdom Metazoa; phylum Chordata; order Ceratodontiformes; family Ceratodontidae; genus Neoceratodus; species Neoceratodus forsteri. The sequence continues at coordinate 130,620,899 of CM028129.1, read as the reverse complement.
ATGAGATTCTTTTATATTTTTTTTTATACTTCTTTTATTTCAGATTACAGTTTAATGAGCATACAGGTACAAATATAGGCTGTCACAATATGCAGCCAATCAGATTCCAAAAAATAACAAGAAACTTTATAACTTTGGCATGTAGTGCAAGACAATATCTTCAAATCATAGATATCTCACCTGATTCTATACATGTACATTATTATAAATTACCACATTATTAATAAGTTGGCAATAGCATTGATACAAAAACGCTTGTAAGGATATAGCCTTCCCCTCCAATTAGTCAGGATCCTGAATTCAACCTATTTGTCTTTATTATATTCCCCCATACCAGATCTAAGCCCCCCTTAATTTTCAGTTGACTAATCACCTTATTGTGTTACACTACTTGATCTTGGTAGAGTTCCCACCTTGTCCATCTTGTGGTGTAAGTTTCCATCCGATCTTGGAGGCCTAGAGAAATCTGCTCATTATGCTGAATACTTACTATTAGTAATTTCCGCTCAGAAACCTGAGGGGCTGCTGTCTGTAGCCACTTTTTCGTAATAGATTTGTAGGCCGAGCCTAACAGTATTGACAATAGATATACCTTTACTCTGTCTCTGACCTCTACAGGTGGGATCCCCAGTATTAAATTAGGCCCCATAAGCAGGCTTTGAATATCTAACATCAACTTAATATGGTTCGTTACTTGTTGCCAAAAGGCTGATAACTTTGGACAGTTCAGGAAGATATGCTTATGCAAAGCCCTTGGTTCTCCACATTCCCTCCAACATAGGGATGTATTTCTTGGGTTTCTCAGAGCCATTACTGAGGGGACCAGGAAAAACCTCGCCCTTACCTTCCAAATAAACTCCCTCCAGATAGGGGAGGAGGTGGTAGCCCACATGCCTCTCCATATCTTAATCCAGTCCTTAGAAGGTATTGGTTGTGTAAACTCTTGCTCCCATCTGGCCTGGACCAGTGCCATTGTATGAGATGTTTATAATATAAGGGTTTTATATATTATAGATATCGCTCTTTCCCCTTGGAGTGACGACCAAATGTGCCTGAACGGGGTATTATCTTCCTCAAGCATGGAGCTTTTCTCACTATGCCTGATTTGTGTTGAGATATAGTCTTTAATTTGATAATAATATAGTGTGTCTTTTTCAGACCACCCATAGGTCCTCTGGGCTTCGGTGAAGCCTATAATTTCATTCCCTTTTAAGAGTTGCCATGGTGCTTCGAGACCTTTTTTAATCTGGTTTTTATACCACTGATTGTCAAATGAATAGGTCAGGACGAACCATTTATATTTCCAGAAATGTCGCAGACAGGATTTATTTTTTGTTCCCAATTGCCACCCCTTCAGGATAGTTGTAGTCGCCTGAGGGGTTGCCTGGATAGCCTTCCTAAGATAGGGTAGAGAAAATAAGCAGGCTAGGAGTGGCAATGGGGATGGTCTCACTAGATCTATTTGCTTCCACTTGGCCTGGTATGATTTAGTGCCCCAAAGCAATGCCAAGCGCATCTGGGTAGCAATCCAATAATTTTGAAGCGAAGGTAGGGCTACCCCTCCCAGCTCCTTAAGTAAAGTTAGCTTTGGAAGGCTAACCCTCGGTCTCTTTTGGTTCCACAGATATGTATTCAATATCCTTTGCCAGGAGAGAAGCTCTTTAGGGGAGAGGGCACATGGAACACATTGAAATACATATAAAAATCTTGGCAATGCATTAACCTTAAGGGATAGGGTCCTAGTATAAAAGGAAGATGGGAGAAATGCCCATCTCCTCACATCCTGTTTGATGTTAGTAATCAGAGGGTGATAATTATGGGCAAATAATTTGTCTGGGTCCTTGGGGATTTGTATTCTTAAGTATCTTATGCTAGCATTATTCCATCTAATTAGGTACTGCTTTTTAAAGGAGGGTGTTGGCTCATACTCAAATGTTAAGGCTTCAGATTTATTTATGTTAAGCATGAATCCAGACAGATTAGAAAATTCTTGTACCTTCTTGAAAAGGGCCTCCAGCAACGTATCTGGTTTAGCCAGATAGAACAAAATATCATCGGCAAAAAGTGCCAATTTCTGCTCCAATCCTGCCACTGTTACTCCCTCGATGTCTGGGGCTTGTCACAGGTATTGGGCCAGGGGTTCTATATAATAAGCAAATAAAAGTGGGGAAAGGGGACAGCCTTGTCTAGTCCCTCTATATAGAGAAAATCTTTCTGATATATGGCCGTTTGTTCTAATATATATCCAATAGGGTTCTTGTAAAACTTAAAAATGGTATCTATAAATTGGGACAGGAAACCAAACATGAGATTCTTTTAAACCAGTTTTGCTTTGTGTTACCTCATCCCTTGTGAAAATCCCTCAATAAATATTTTGTTGATATTTTACAGTTTGTCTTTTGAGCAATATTATTAGCGTAAGTCACTAATTACAGTATTTTTGAGTTTAAGGTTGCAGTGTGATTTTGCTTGTGTAGGGGTCACCGTGGGACAGTGGGTAGGTCCTGCATCCCAGGGGGTTGTACCGCTCTGAACCAGGCCCACTTAAAATTCACTCTGGTGTGGAGGCACCACAGTAAACTTAGAAGATCTGGATTCAGATGCCCCAATCAGGAAAATCAGAACCCAGGTCCCTCAACCTTCTTTGAGCCTATAAGGCAGGGGTTTTAACTGCAACATCCACAGTAACCCGGTTACACTACAGCCCTTGGCCTGGATTCTAGAAGTCACACTTAAAACCTGCCATCATGCCACTGGCCCAGCCCACATTTGATGTGGCTTAACCCACCTCTACATTTTGGTGACTGACAACTGACCTCTTGGTAGTTGAGCGGATTTTATAAATGTCCAGCTGGTCCATAAATGTCACACTAACTAGTCAAAAAATATAAACATAAAATATCTCATGAAAAGTACTCCATTGCCACGTAGTGCTATCTACTACAAAAAAATAAATGGGAGATTGTGGGTCCCTTCCCAGGACAGAGGGATGTAATCTGGCGCAAATGTTTGGTGGTTACCCTTTTCATAATTTTTTTATTTCCACCAGGGTGGTCAAGCACTGCATCAGCTGAAATGCAAGTCCTCTCCCATCAAGGGTAACCACCCACCATCATGGGGCTATGCCACTGTTGGTGTTAATTCTACTCCAACCCTCTCTACCTTTCTAGGAATATCAGGTGACTGAATCACAGGCTGGGTACAGAGGCCTTGTGATTGGGCATTTAGACAGAATTCAAATTTGGAGAAAACTGAGAGCTACCTATCATTTCTGCAACACAGCTTGGATACAGGAGATTTTTATCATGATCCACCTTGCCTTGTTTTGGAGCTGCCACTGTCTGTGGTCAACCAGGACATGGCTATGGTGAGAGACGAGCCAGATCAATTTTGGGGGAGGTGGATGAGTTCTGTCTTTTTAAGAAATGAGAATAAAGAGGCCCGAAGGGTTACAAAACTCCCGGTCCTATCAAAATCAACCATGTGCAGTAAAAGAAAAAAAGAAACTGCACTGGTAAAAATGCTTCTGTTCTGCCTTCAGCAATGTGAGGCAGCCCAGACCATCTTTGACAGGCTACAAGTGCCTTTGATGGTGATTCTGGCACCTCACAGAGAAGGGTACAAATATCTACAAAGGATGCATGCATCTACCCCCGAAGTGGATTCTGGATGTCCTTGCCAACTTGTTGTTTGCAGATATCGCAGGGACACAAAACCAGTCCCCTTAATCCATAAGCAATGAACCTGGTTCAGTGCTTGGGGAAGTGTAACACTTGCATTAGTGATCTCTCCCGTGTCTAATGGATATTGTACTCCAGGATTTGGCTGAGCAAGGCTGACTCAGTAAAGCCATTCCAGCCTGTCCCCCTGATGTGATGTACAATTTTCCTAAAGAGAAGTGAGTTGACCGATTAAAGCAGTCACCTTCAGCTACAGTATCTAAAAATGATCATTTACTTTTTCTTATTTTGTTTTTGGTTCTCCTGGACACCATCACAACAACAACTTCAAAATGAAAAAACTTAAAAAAACACTCTGTATCAAAGAAACAAAAATCACACATACCCCAATAATGCAAAGCATCATGGAAAGTTTATGTGTAACCCCCAGGTGGCGCTATCCCAAGGGCTGCTACCCCTGCCTGCTGGACTACTAACCAGTTGAGGGGCCTAGGTTCTAGGGCGGGTGCCTCCACCCAGAGGTCAGGGTTTGTAGTAGTTAGACTAACTTGGTCACAGCCCTCTGGGACACTGAGACACCCTTTTATTTCTACTAGTGGCCCACACAATACACCATGAGTATCTTCACTATTTACACTTACCCCCAGGACTGGTTCTGTCAGATTGACTCTGGGGACCCCCTGTGAAACAAGATGATGCAGTACACTAGCCACAGTGCAATACTTTAACATAAACAAACGCCACAGTCAGTGTAAATTTGCTGAAACAAACAGATCTGATTTATTTAAGGAGCTGTAACAAGGAAAGGGGAAATCAGGTTAATTAAGTTAGACACATTAATAATCACAGTACTGTGTGCATATTCAGAGTCCCAAAATGTCACTTTCACTGGGTACCCAGGATGGGGGGGGGGGGCTAGCCAGGATCGGTGCAGCTGGTTGGGGCCCTGTGATGGAAAAACACTTGCACAATACCCAATTATAATCCGGAGCCGGATGGCTCAGTTCATGAAGAAATGAAACAGCAACAGTTGCAATTTGATAAACAGATGGCAGGGAGCTACCCTGATTTGTACTCACAGACTCAGTGCTGAAAACTGAATGGAAGGCAAATTGTCCTGGATTGCCAGGAGGAACAAAACATGTGGACAAGGTCCTTGTGACTGGACCCCACTGCAGTTTATAGCAAACTGATGTAGTCCGAATTAAGCTGGGGTTTACTTCCAGCTTCATGCACTCAATTCACTGTACAGTGGATTTGAAATAACGATTCCCCACAAGCACTACGCACATTTATATGTAAAAGGAAAGTACTATACCAAGCAGACTGCTCCTCGATCCCGACCGCAATTACTTCAAAATACCCGGGAGAACACACAGCAGCTTCAGTTCCTGACAGTCCGAGCGCGATTCAGCAATTTCTCCAGTCTTCTACAGGGTGAGCGTGGTTTCTGCTCTTCAGATCTCCTTCCTTCTCCTCACAAGTCAGATTCAGTCCTATTTGGCGCTTGCAACAGCTGCAGGCCGAACCTCAGGGCCTCACACGCTCTTCCCGCGCGAAACTATACACCGCAGAAGCACAGAGCTCCTTGTCTCTTCACTGTTACAACTGATCTAAACTCTCCAGTCCCAGAGCAGGGCATTTCCTTTAGCTCCACACTATTCTATTGCCTGGTCCAGCTGTCACTCACAATAAAACTCCCCCTGTTGGTCAAAACTACATTTCCCAGAGTCACTGCCCATACAGTCTTCTTGTGGCTGGCTCCAATTAAGAGTCCAAGTTCTGGTTGGTCCACACAAACTCCATTTTAGAGGCCCCCCTTGCACTGATTGGATCTATTCAACAGACCAGATCCAAAATGGAGGGGAAAAACACACAGAGTCCCAGCTGCAAGAAAGGCAGGTTAGACAAACTACATTTCCACTGATACTCTAAATGATTTCTGGCAAACAGTTACATCTTTAAAAAGTGCTCACTCTGCCCACTTAGCGACGGCAGAAACGGAGCGATCTGTCAGCAGCTCGAGTGGGACTCGAGCAGGGAAACACACAGTCCCCCCATACAAACTAATTATGTCTGCAAGCAGACAGCTCTTAAAGAGACAGTAACAGAGGCTCTAAAAGCACTTGCAGATAAACGGCTTAAACGCTGAACACCATTCAGGCTTGGAGCATTCAAGCAAGCTCCTGGAAGACTTTTGGGAACCCCCATTTGCAGGGGGGTTACATATGCAAATCACCATGAGAATTTAGACTGGTTGTGCTTTATCTTTGTTTCTTTCTCTTTTTAACACTCTGCATCACGGTAGTGAACCAGCAGCAGACCCCCCCCACTCGAATTTGTTGCAGAGCCATGTATGTGTAAAGCTATACAGTGAAGTCCTATCATAAGAACACCCCAAATACCCCATTGTCACAGCGTGTGGGAATACACTTCAGACGAGGCAAATTACAGGTTTAAAGCACACCGTGGTGTGATATATGTTTTTCAAAAGTTGGAAAAATAATAGAAACAAAAAAATCGCAAAGAAAATCACTACTTAACATCAATAGTTTCTCGCATAATACAGTCCTGGATCCTAGAGCTCCTAAAACCCTTCTCATCTGCATTCAACAGCTTGTCTACAGTAGCAGTAGAACCTCTCTCCTCTCTCTTAGGGCTGAGCCCCACTGGGCTGAACTGAAGTGAACTCATTGAAGAGGTTTTTATATCTTTTGGTGGGGGTCACCTGACTAAGCCTTTACATGTCTGGACACGCTGTTTCAAAACCAAGGGGGGAGGGTTGTTTCAGGGGAATTCCTGGATCAGTTAAAGGTACAGTGTATATCTCCACAGATATTGACTCTCTATATCTCTGATCCACAGTGACTAAGCACTTTTATAAAGTATACCACATTCTCATACATAGAACCTTATACAGTAACAGGTCTACAGTGTGAATTTATGAAAATACCTTAAAGAGTTCTTATAACTGTACTACTCATTAAATTGGTATTATTTTATATGACTTCTAAATCCTTTTTTATTTAAAAAGGCTTTACTAACTGTATTCATTCCTATTTAAAATAGCCTTCATGTTTTTTGTACACAAAATGCACTTATGCACTTTACACAACACCTATCCGGGTGTTTGGCATCATTCCAGGGACTGGATGGATGGAAATGGAAAAAGAATGAAAAGAGAGAACTAGTAGGAAGTTTAGTAGGGATAGTAAAGAGCTACGCTAGGCGGCCAACCTAGGGTAGGGGGGAAAAAAGAAGAATCCAAAGAGAAAAGTGTTAAGTGTTGCGCACAGATGTTTTGGTAGCTAGGAAATAAGGAGATAGAAAAGTGGTCCATCAGTCACAGCTGAGGGTGTAGCCTAAGTCCGCCACACACATAAAAATACTTTCATAACAGGGATACTCTTATAAGAGGGCTTCATTGGAAACAGTGAAAATCCACTTAAAATCATTGGTTAACACATTTGTCCTTGGGTCTCCATGACACTAAGCTGGCTAGGCAATGGAGTCCTTTGAGGAGGGGAGCAAGCTTTAGGAGGACATGAACAAGATGGGCAATTGATGATACTCTCGGAGTCTCAGATGTAACATAGTCAAATACAAGGTGCTGCACTCAGGGAAGACAAACTGAGGTAGGGCCTACACACTGTGTGGGGCTCCACTTGCTGCAGTGGAGAAGGACAAGGAAATGGGAGGTCATCATAGACATGGAGCTGAAACAATGACAAGAAGTGCACGGCCACGGTCAAGCAGACTTGCACCTGTGGGTTTGGTTATACAGCTTGCGGAGAGAGAAACTTTCAGTTTCAAAGAACAAAAGCATATTTTTTATGCTTTAAGACTATCAAAGGACATTGAGTGACAAGCCCTAAATGGTTTAAGGTTCTGCAGCTGTCTTGTTTACTGAATGGCTTGCTAACTAAGCCAGCTTGTATTAAAATAACTAGCTTGCTCCAGGACTTAATTGGTTGTCTGTATCTCATATGACATTTGTTGTTTACTTTTTCTTACTGTATTGTCATTGATTTTTGTTTCAGCATCAAACATGGTAGCCCTTTTTTCATGGACTCCGGGGAGATGGTGACATGTATCATTCTCATTATGTTGCCATTCTGTTGAGTGCCCTGCAATTCTGGTTCTCAGAAAGGGCTGTCTGTTGAGTTTTATATTGCTACTTTATCATACACCTTCCTTGGGCTTACCCCTGCTAAGTGTGTCATATCTCTCCTTGAGTGCAGCTGACCATTTATAGGCCTTTAGTTCCATAATATTAGCCTGGAGGGGCTTTTCTATTTTCTATCCCAAATATACATATATATATATATATATATGTACATACACACATATACAGAGAGAGAGAGAGAGAGAGAGAGATACACTCCACTATATCTGCATGTGGCATTACTTCACTCACTCTGTGTTTTTTGGACAGCTGTGGCGGTGTCCAACATCTCTAGCTAGCCACGACCCAGTTTTTAGGGGTATTATCTTGCGGAGTGGTACATGGGTTCACCATAGTGCCAGGGAGGCCTACTACCCACAGGGTGGCCTCTTTCCTCTCAGGTGGTGCCCAGTCTCAAGCCATCATTGGTGGTGTATCTTTTTAGAGGTTCTCTCAGTGAGACCTCCTTCCTCAGAAGCCACAAGGTGTTTACAGATGTATGGTTGCTCATACTGAGGTCACAGTTTTTGTTTGTTCTGATTAGTGTTGTTCTTGTTACTATATCAATTCTCTACCCTCTTCTTCCCTTATTAGCTGCTGCATCATTGTGTTTTATGTGGTCTCGTTCTGCACAGGTAGTTCTGGGACCTTTTCTTACCACACGTAGTAATTCTCTGGCAGGTAGGATGATGCCACTACATATTATTACCTTTGGGAGGCCCTGTGTTAGGTTCTGTAGTCTGTTTTCTGTCTTAACTTTTTGTAATGGCTAAGATCCTTACCCCAGTCTTTACCATTTTGTATTCCCTCAATGTAAATAGCCTTAATAATCCTGTTATACGCTCTAAGATGTTTACTGCCATTTGAAAGCAATAGCCTGCGTTTGTCTCACTACAAGAAACACATTTGAATGAGGAGGAGTGTGGTAAATTAGCCAAATCGGGTTACTCTTTGGTGGTGGCATTGTCTCATCTGCCAGGTAAGAGGAGAAGGGTGATAGTGTTAGTACCCCAAACTACCACTTTTTGACTCAGGAAATAGAGGTACAGGGGGTGTCTGGCTATGGGTAAAGCTTCTTCTCCCTCAGCCTTCCCCTTTTTTCTTTCCCCATATATATATTCCTCATTTTACCTCCCCTCTACACTTTGTTTTTTCCTCTTTTAGGTATTTCCTGAAGAAGACCTACAGTTGAAATGTAGATTTTTAACTCTATTTTCTATATTCAGCATGCATTTAATATAACCGTTTTGTTTTGCTTATGGATAAAAGGTATTACTTGGACCATGAACTGACATTTGTTAGCCTTTATATCCTACTAGGGTTCACCTCCTAGTTTGTTAGGCAACTTTATTGTAAAATAGTAGCATTTCAGTCGGGCACACTACTTTTGGGAGAGGATTTTAATTTTATTTTGGATAATAAGGATACCACAAACCCGCAGCCTCCACAGAATACTCCTGCACAGAAAGGTAGTAGGTCCTTTTTGAGAGAGGTGGCATGGGTTGCACTTACACATAATGGCAAGGCACTATTCTCATTACTCCTCCCCCATGGTGTTTACACCCATATTGACCATATCCTTATTACTAAGGAACATCTACATAGGGCTGTGCTCTACATGATGCTGCCCACTGTGTTGTGTGACCATGTTCCGCAGGTCCTGGACTGAGATTTTGGTGTCAAAAGGGGTCCCTCATTTTGGTACTTTAATAATTTATTATTAAATACGAACATACAATGAAGCCAGAGAATAAGGTCATTAGGTCTGTCTAGTCTGCTCATAATGCTGGGCCTTCAGCATAAACTACTGTCACTATCCCCCCCCTCCCACTCCTTCCTTCCCCTCCATTGTCTGTTGAACTACTGAGGAGTTTCAGGACATAGTGCAGACCAGGATCCCCAAGATCATCGCTGATAATAATAAGGAAGGGGCTACTCCAGCCATTTCATGAGATGCCTTAAAGGTGGTGCTGAGGAGGGATATTCTGGCATATGCCTCTCGGCTGAACAAATAAAAGGAAGCAAAGCTGCGGGATTTACAGGTGGAGCGTCAGACACTCTTGCAGTTTCATATGCAAAGGGATCAGCCTGTTTTGCCTCAGATGAACACATTTAGACAGCAGAGTCAAGATATACTGAATCTGAAAACCGAAATGACGCTTTTTTTTTTCTCCTGCATCAATATTATGAGGGGGGACCTCTGGCCACTGGAATCTTAGTGTGTAGGCTCCATCTGAAAATAGCTCAAAGTACAGTCACTAAGAATAAGCATTCAGTCACACAGAGAGTAGAGACTGCCCCTGACAAAATCCTGAGTGTTTTTAAAGATTTCTACTTGGTTTTGTATGCTGCAGACACCACTCCACACCTACTGCTCTTGCACAGTACTTACAGCCTCTTAAATTTCCTTCCCTACCTCATCCTCAACAACAGGCATTGAGCACTCCTATTTAGACAGATGAAATCTATTCTATAATTAAATCCCTGAACGCAAATAATAGCCCAGGCCCAGATGGCTATACGAGGGAATTTTACAAGATGTTCTGGGAGCCACTCTGTGCACTGCTGACACATGCAGTTAAGGGGATTCTCTGGGGGAAGGCTGCACCACCCACATGGATGCAGGTCATAGTTTTGACTATACCTAAGCTGGGCAAATATATTAGTTGTTGTTCCTCTTATCGACCAATTTCGGTACTCAATATAGATTTTTTCATCAGTGTTAGCAAACAAATTGGAGCCCTTTCTCCCACATTTAATTAATAAGGGCAAGACTGAGTTTGTCTCCTCTAGACAAACTCTGGATAACAAGAAAGAAAACACTGCATGTTTTGCACCAAGCCACCCAGTTAGGGTTCCCATTTTTGTTATTTAAGATGGATGCTGAAAAAGCCCTCTAAGCCCCCTCGTGCTGAGACCGCTGCCGTGGTCAGAACCAAAGCCAAAAGCACCCCACAGCGCAAAAAGTCTGCACCACACGCACACCAAGCCAGCAATCCAGGCCCCCTCTAAGCCCCCTCAGGCTGGACCACTGCCGTGGTCAGGACCGGAGCCGAAAGCACCCCACAGCACGAGGAGCCTGCACTCCTGCACACCGAGCCAGCAATCCAGGTACGGAAGTTGGCACTTCTGCCTCAGCTCTTCTGGGTCTTGCATTGACCTGAATTTTGAACTTTCGGTGCTGCATCAGGACCAGCGCTCATTGGCTGTTTCTGCCTGCATAGCGCTTCTTGATTGGCCCACCTTCTCAAATGTTTTAACAGGTTTTTTTTAGTCTGCTAATTGTTCTGACCTGATTACTGCTTAAATATTTATTCAAAATTGTGGCCTATTCTTGGTCTAGTTGCCACTTCCCTGCGCTGAGCCCGAGATTCAGCCCTGCAGAGAGCTGTTCTTGATTGGTGCTGAAATCCCTTGTGCCACAGCTGTTTATGGCTGTAGCTCATTTTAGACACTTGGCTAATTTGTAAAGTGTCGCCTTTGCCTAGTTTCTGCTGTTATACTGATTTCAACTGTTAGTCTGAATTATTGAAAAAGAAAGAATGTGATTTGTGAAGCCTGTTATATTCTTTTTTTCTTTTTGGGTCTCCTCTTGGCTCTCTGGAACCTGTTTTGTATAGCTGGTGTCTGTCCCAGACCTAGGTGTTTCTAACCTTGCCCACCCCCATCTTTTGTTCTTTTGTGTTCCCTCTGACCATCAAACCTAGTCAGCGCTTTGCTGTTGTCTGAAACCCCGGCCCCGATTTAGGACAAGATCAAGTGGCACAGCTCTTTTGTGTGCTTTTGTTCTCCCAGAACCCAACCTCCATTTTTGGGTCCTATCTAACCCATCTGTCCCTCTCTCTGCAGGTGCCCTCTAAGTCCCCTTGGGCTGAGGTGCTGCTGCAGTCAGAACCAAAGCCAAAAGCGCCCCACGGCACAAGGAGCCTGCACCACCCACACACCATGCCAGCTATCCAGGTACGGAAGTCAGCGCTTCTGGATCTTGCATCGACCTGAATTTTCGCCCATCCCCCCCCCCAGGTCACCTTAGATGCTCACAATCTTCACCTACTTTCTCTAGCCTCTCCCTATTGGCTAAGCTTTTGTCAACATTCCTATCATCCCCCTTCTTAAGGCTACACCATTGCAATATGTCTCACTGATCACCTGGTCTTGCAGAAAGTAAAATTTAAACTACGAACCCAGGACTACACCTTTTTTTTTTAAAAAAAAGGGGCTTAATCTGGAAAATTCACCTTTCAATACCCTATCAGAATTCTTTACATTCACTTATTAACAGGTGCCTCAGTCACAGGTGCCACAGTTTGTTAATTCGACTTGTGCATGCTGGGTACAGGTCTTATAATGCGAATGTCATATCTGTTCTATTGCTTGTCCCTCCTCATACTATGCTCCTTACACTCAAATTCATCTTCACAGAAATCTCTTAGCAAGACGTGGGGCCCCATCAACATGCTGAACTGCGTTGATATTTTGAACCATGCTGAATACCTCATATGCCCCCTCAATTCCCCTGTTCTGCACTTAGCCATGCATTTGCCTTGGCATACCGGTAGTCTCGCTGAGCTTACACCAGGGGACACAACTCTGTCTCCTTATTTCACCCAGTCCCCCCTTGTCCATCACTGGTAAGGTATTACTATATGTAGTGTTAGGGCAACTAGGTATTAGCCTTCGGGCTCCCCCAAGCGAAAATCATGTTCCCTGAATGCGTGAATGGATCAAAATTTTCAAGTTCCTCTTAGGTGTCATTAGGAAACTATTGCTTCTTCTACTGTTGTGTTCAGGTAATGTAGAACTTAATCCTAGCCCCCTGGTAACCATTGACTCCCCTGCTGACTTACCTAGTCTTAAAGGGTTAAGCTTCATGCACGTTAATGCATGCAGCTTGTTAAAAATAATCACATCAATCCAGGCTTGGATATGTCATACTACTCTTGATGTTTTGGTAGTCACTGAGATGTGGCTTCATCTGGCAACAAGTAGTTATGCAGTAAACCTCCCTTACTATTCTCTGTTCTGAGTTGACAGGCGGTCTAGAGGTGGAGGGGTGGCTATACATGTCGAAGAAAAATTCTCTGTCTCAATCATTGATGCAACCTCTGTCCCAAATGAGTTTGAAAGTCTGTCCCTACATGTTGAGATTTCAACCGGTATCTCACTTTGTGTGACAGGCTGCTACAGGCCACCGTCTCTGGGGTTACAGCTCCTGAAACATTTAAGCAATATCCTGGGACACAGGTCCTCAGAGTCCATCTTACTAGGGGACCTCCATATAAACTGACTTTGCAGCGCTTCCACTTCTCTCAAAATGATCAGTGACTCCCTTGGATTGACCCAGCTTATTAATGAAACCACACATCCTAACAAGAATAACCGCTCCAACAACACTCTGCTGGACATTATCCTAGTTAGCAAACCTCATTTATTTACTCACACTGGTGTCTTCTTCTCTGATATTAGTGATCACTGTTTCATCGCCTGTGTAAGGTCAAATCATATTCCACCATCTGCGTCCAAATGCACTATTAAAAAGTGCCGATGTAATTTCGATCCCTGTGCGTATATCACAGAGCTAAGACACTCCTTGCACTGGCAAGACTTTTACCTAGCAAAATCAGTGGCTGCAGCATATGACATCTTCCAAGACATTGTGCTAGGTGTTCTTAGCAAGCATGCACCATTAGTGAAAGTCCGTGTTAGAAATAAATCTTGCTGGTGGTTTACGAAGGAGCTGAAGGATGCTATATGGAATAGAGATGTACTTTGGAAAATCACCCGCAAGACTAAACTTACAAATGACTGGAATCTATTCAGGAGGGCGAGGAACCTTTGTACCAAGATGGTTAGAGAGGCAAAGGCTAACTTTTACCGTTCACAGCTTGATCTCTCATCTAAGTGCTCCTCCAAATTCTGGAGAATAATCAAGGCTATAGAAGGTCATACCACTGGTAACTCCCTGCCGATTAAAATCTCGATTGGCACTATCACAGTCTCCAACTGACAATCCTTGATTCCTTCAATAACCACTTTACCACTGCAGGGCTAGCCTTCGATGCCTCCCTGTCCAGTAACCTCCACGTACAACTTGGAATCGATGACCAAGGAATCCTCATCTCTAACTCGACCTTCTCACTTCAGCCTACATTTCTGAAAGAAGTTAAAGACCTTTTGCTCCAGTTGGATGTTAGAAAAAGTGCTGGAGCCGACCTCATCCACCCATACTTCTTAAAGGTTGGCTACTGTGTCCTAGCAGTGCCCATTATGCATTTGTTTAACTTATCTCTTTCTCAGGGCGACCTTCCTCTATCTGGAAAACAGCTCATGTTATCCCCTTGTTTAAGTCTGGAGATCCCAGTGACCTTAACAATTACAGGACAGTCTCCTTACTCCCATCCTGTCCAAGCTTCTGGAAAAAATCATGACTACTCAGCTCAGGAATCACCTGGAGTCTGCGAAGTTGATCAGTCCATTACAATCAAGCTTTAGAGCCCAGCACAGCACAATCTCAGCACTAGCCAAGGTGACTAATGATTGGCAGTGTGAGTTGGATAGTAAGAACTTGTCTGTGCAGTATTTTTGGACCTAAGTAAGGCATTTGATACTGTCGATCATAGCCTTCTCCTCTCGTTCCTCTGGAATATTGGCTTGGATTCTTTATATCTGAGATGGTTCGATAATTATCTTATAGGCCATTTACAGCAAGTAAAGGTGGAAGGGGAAGTCTCACCTCTAAAACCCCCTTCTGAGGAGTGTACCACAAGGCTCTGTTCTGGGTCCCTTGCTATTCACAATTTATATTACTAAAACTGATGCTACCATCAAAAAGGCACAAATATGTCTGTTTGTGGACAACACGGTGCTTTATATTAGTAGACCTACTCTTGATGTGGCATGTAAAGATCTCTAGGATGAATTCAATCTGCTGCAGCTTCAGCTCCTAAATCAGAATGCTAAGAAAACAAAAGCAATGTTCTTCTCACCTTTTCCTAATGCACCAAACCCAGCCACTGCTGGGACACTTCCCCTGATTACCACCATCCTTGGTGAACAGTTGGAGTATGTAATTAAGTTCAAATATCTGGGGGTATGGCTTGACAATAGACTCTCCTTCTTAGGACACATAGAAAAACTGATAAAGAATCTCAGACAAAGACTTGGCCTCTTCTTCAGGATAAAAAATCTCCTCTCCGGGGACGCCAAGATGAGACTGGTCCAAACCACCTTTCTTTCCTTATTAGACTATGCTGACTTCCTCTACAGCCAGGGTTCTGCTGGTGCACTCGCCAAACTTGGCACGCTCTACCATAGAGCTCTAAGGTTCATCACAGGCCTCCCCTACTCCATCCACCACTGTTCCTTGTATACTGCAATAGATTGGTCATCCCTTAGCTAAAGGTGACAGAGAAATGCTGCATTCTGGACCTACAAAGTCATCTTAAATAAATTGCCTGATTATATCTCTGCCTGCCTACCGTTATGTACACTAGGTAACTATACTATGAGAAGTACCTCCTACATCTCACTGAAGGTATACAAGGCCAGATCATGCTTTGGCTGGACGTCTATTAGTCATGTGCTGCCTCAAATGTGGAATAAGCTGCAAAAAACCCTTACACTAAATCACCACATTAGCTTAGCAGCATTTAAAACATTATGCTTGTGTCACAACAAGGAATCTTGTGTTGGCTACCCAATTCTTGAGTCTCCTATTACTATAGAGTACCCTGAGTGTTCTCTGCTCCTGACTGTCCCCAGTTTTTGGTCCTGTCTACTACTCAGCTCCCTTACCCCTTCCCGCCCACACAATATTATTGCAATCCCCTCACTACTTCATCACCTGAACTCTGGATATGGTATTGTACCCACCCTTTCCATTACTTCCTGCCCTCACTGTAGTGTTCCTCTGGATAGATTATACTTCACAAACATAGCGCTTCGTGGCTTCTTGATCCTTATCCACTATTCCTTCCTAGCTCCATCCTCCCCCCCCACCGCACTTGTTGACTTGGCTGCTACCACCAACTACTGGATAATGTACCATTGGAGGATCTCTCAGGCCGACCCTGTGTTATTGACCCTTATTTGAGACACTGTTTTGTACATATAGCTTGACTGTATAATATTGTTGTATTAGTAACCTGCATTATACTTTTACATCTGTATTGACTATGTATTTTTGCTGTTCACTTTCTGTGTATCGTATCTGTTGTTTATAAATTTTTCTTGTACTTGAACAATCCAGGTCCACCTCGAAAATGAGCATTGCTCATCGGTGTTTGCCTGGTTAAATAAAGATTTTGATTGATTGCTTGAACCAAGTGTTGTGGCTATTTTTATGTTTGCTTGTGTGCATGTGCAAGAAACATGTTGTGGCAGCTTAGGAAAGAAGTGGGTTGTGGAGGTGCAGTACTGTTGCGGCCAGTGCCACCACTGCTTTTCTGAGCTTGGCTATGTGTCACCAATGCAAGCGCATGCTGGTGGTGACACTAGTTTGCAAGCATGCCACCAACTTGAAACGATTTGACTGCCGCAATCAGGGAGCACCTTGTCATTGCAGCATCAGTCATCCACCTCTCCTTTGGGTCTGAATAGTTTCCATGCAGATGAGAAGCTGATGCTGCGATGCTGGGTGGTCCCTGATTGCTGCAGCTGGCCGGTCTCTTAGTCTCGCAGTATTGTGTGGCATAATGCAGACTTTGAAATAGGGTGTCATGTGTGATGCAGGGTTGCAGGGGCAGAGCACTGTGGTATTATGTGAAGTGATGCGTATTAGACTGTGCATCAGGCTGTTCATTATCTTAATGGCAATCTTTAATGTGGCTATAGGTGTTGGTTGCGATACTTTATCCTGTTACAGAAGGAATTTGATGGTCTGTGACTTCTGTGACTGTTTGCTGTCCAGAGTCCGAAATTTATTTTAATATTTAGCGGCGAGGCATGGGGTTGTTTTTAGAGTTTAGTCAGGGCAAGTAAGTGAGTTAGTGTAAGGAGTTAGCTTTTTTATTTTGAGGTTACAAACTGAGCACTACATTCTGTTTGGAGGGCTGTTCTGGAGGTGCAAGAAGTGATTTACAGGGAGCAACAAGGGGTTGTCTGTGTCTGAAGTACTGACCTGGAGTCTGTGGGACTGCCTTCCTTGGCGGGTTCATCTGTGTTGCTGCTGCTCGCGCTTGTGGCCAGGTCCGACTCACCGTAGACTTCTGTAGACTGCCTCTGTATTTCTTCTGCGGGGGACTGCTAGTGGTGGCCGTGGATTGTCCCTGGTGTATTCCGTTTGGCTGTGGGGAACCTGTGCGGTATAGTGTAGGTTTCCACGTCCCTCGTGGACCTCGGTGTGGTTGGACTTCGCATGCAGAGTCCTGCTTGCATGTAGTAACTGCTGGAAAGCTGCCCTTCTTGTTCTTGGTAGAGCTGCTCTGAAGGTGCCATCTTGCTTCTGTCCCGGGGGGGTTCCCCTGAATTACTGCAACTCCATGGACTTTGAGCGCTGGTGAGAGGAGCGTCCATGACTTTTGGAACTGTCCCCGGTGAGTCTTTGCTCCTTTACATCCTCACTGTAATTTGGTGGTGAGAAGCTCTGGCTTGAGTGAGAGTCCTGCTGGGTTAGTCCCACCACATGCACGGCCCTCCTGAATACCCCCATTACTAATGTTTTAGCTGGCATCCCAATAAGGACATTCGGCAACCGGTGAGAGCATTTTGCCAAACTCTGTGTTGGCAGCTGCTGAACTTCAAAGATCGCTGAACTGTTACTACAACTTGCTGCTATTTAACTTCGGACCTTGCTCCATTTGGAGCATTTTTGAATTCTGCATTCTATCTTCCTCCTGTAACAAATTTGCTGACACCCTGAGGTTTAAACATTTTTGTTGTTTTGGTGTGGGGGTTGTGGGTTGTTGGGGAGGGGGCGTTGGGAGTTGATGGCTGTGTATGTGGTGTGTGTGGTCCAGGTTTTATTGTAGTAGTGTATGTTTGATATATGTGTGTATGTTTATTTAAGGTGAAGTTTACTCGCTGCTTTGGAACTTTAGTTAGTTGACATGTGTCTGGGGAGCTGGGGCAGGCAAAAATTGTGTATGGGGCATCCCAGCTTTTTTGACTTGTGGCCCTTCACTGATCTCCCAGTTTCCAACATCACAGTGCATCACTGTTGGGAGGTTGGGATTAGGAGGTGCCGCACTGGTCGGTCTTGGCGGGGTGCCTCATGCACACTGGAAGGGGACAGGATAGAGGTGGTTAAGTGTAGAAGGCACCCTAGGTTTCGATGGGTCTTGGAGATAAGCCAGACATGTTTGGTTCCTGTCCCCAGGGTCCCCACCAGACCGAGTGGGCAGGCAGTCAGAGGGGCCACACTGTCCACCAATCCCCTGAGGTCAGTGCTGTGCAATGCCAGATCGATCAGAGCTAAGACTGCAGTCATAGCAGATCTGATTTCCTCGGTCGATCTGGCATGCATTATGGAGACCTGTGTGGGTGACGATGCTGGCCTGGTTTCAGAGGCTGCCACCCCCCCCCAGGTACTCCATTGCGCACTGTCCCAGAGTGGAGTGCAGGGGCAGGGTTGTGGCCATCTGTTTTAGATCTGAGCTAGGATTCACCGTGCATCCAGTGGAAACACCGAGTTTGTTTGAATGTGTGGCCATCTGTGGCAGTCCGGGTGCAGGTTACAGGATCCTCCTGATTTACTGCCTCCCTGGGGTGGCAGGAGAGTTCTTGCAGGAGGTAGATGACTTTGTCATCGGTGAAACATTGGAGGCCCCCCAGGTGTTTAGTTCTAGGGGACTTCAATGTGTGGGCTGATGATGAATCATCTAGGCTGGGTTATCACTTCCTCCAGATGATGTAATCTCTGGGCCTGTCGCAAGAAGTTTCTACCGCGACCCACCAGGGTGGTCACATATTGTACTTGGTTTTCTCGATGGGGCTTGAGGTTGATAATCTTAAGACTGATTGGGTTGTTTGGTCCGATCATTGCACGGTGGAGTTCTTGCTCAGGCCCCCACCCCTGTGAGCCCTCTCCCTGCAGACATGGTAAGCTATCACCCTTTGACGGGTTTGACCCCGGAGGGTTTTCTGGCGGTAGTTGACCTATCTAGTGTGGGAAGTGCATGCATAGGGGGTGCGGGTGAAGCAGTCACCGCCTATAACAAGGCGATGTCTGAGGCACTCAACTCCCTTGCACCGGTCTGTGTATGACCCAGATCCTGTCACTTGAGGTCCCTTTGGTTTGATGGGGAGCTCAAGGCGATGAAGATCAAGGGTTGGAGATTAGAGCGCTGCTGGCAGAGGACTAGGCTGCAGGCAGACAGACTGGCCCTGCGTGCACACTATGTTGTGTACCGGGGGCAATCAACCATAAGAAGGCAGTGTTCCTGTCCAGGGAGATTGCTGCCGGAAAGAACCGGTCAGCTATGCTTTTTCGGACTGTGGACAGGCTATTACATCCAGTTTGTCTACAGCCAAAAAAAGCGTTTCAGATGCTTTGTGCAATGAGTTTGCTTGGTTCTCCTCAGACAGAGTGTTCGCTATCATGCATTGAATTCTGCCAGTGAGCCACAGTGTGGCCGATAGTGGTCACCTTGATTGTTCAAAGAGCACTCCGCCCATTTGGGGGAGTTTAAACCAGTGGAGGTGGCCAAGGTCATTGAGGTTGTTTTCAGGCTGAAGCACACATATTGTGAACTGGACCCAGTGCCAACTAATTTCTTAATGGGATGTGTTGACTCTGTAGGCCCGGTGTTCGCCTTGATTGTCTGGTGCTCTTTGTCAGAGGGAGTCTTCCCTGATGCCTTGAAGGAGGCACTGGTGAGACCCCTTCTGAAGAAACCATCTTTAGACCCTGACGTCAAGGCAAATTACTGTCCTGTCTCCAACCTTCTATTTTTGGGAAAGGTTGTAGAAAAGATTATGGTGCAGCAGCTCGAGGAACACCTTGGGGCCTTTGATATTTACGAGCCTCTCCAGTCTGGGTTTCGTGCCGGGCACTGTACGGAAACCACATTAGTTTGGGTGTATAATGATCTCCTCGGGGCAAGAGATCGAGGAGAGGGGACAATTCTCATTCTCCTTGAGCTCTCCTCAGCTTTTGACATGGTGGACCATTGTGTGTTGCTCGACTGCCTGATGGAATTTTGTGGACTCACTGGCACTGTCATCTGCTGGTTTGAGTCCTATCTGACAAACAGGAGGCAAAGGCTTGTGATGGGAAATTTCTCCTCCTCCCCTAGCCTTCTGTCTTGTGGAGTACCTCAGGGTTCGGTCTTGTCACCAATGTTGTTTGTTGTGTATATGCTGCCCCTGGGTGAGATCATTATGAAGTACAGTCTGGATTTTCATTGCTATGCCAATGATGCCCAGTTGTATCTCTCCTTTGTCCCTGGGACATCCAATGCGATGGATGTACAGAACAGCTGCCTGGCCGACATTAATGACTGGATGTCCTCAAGCTGGTTGTGACTGAATCCTGATAAGACGGAGGTACTGGTGGTGGAGTCGAACAGCAGGCATGATAGGATGGCCTCTGGCACAGAGACTGGACTGTTTCTGAGGTATGTGCCATTGAAGGTCTCCTCTAGTGTGCACGATCTTGGCATTATCCTGGACAGCGAACTGAATTTCAGGTGTCATCCGTTGTCCGGACCAGCTTTTACCATCTGAGGAATATCACTAGGATAAAACACTTAGTTTCACCCATGGACCTCCCCACCTTGGTACATGCCTTTGTGATATCAAGGCCCGAGTACTGTAATGTGCTCTACATCGGGGTCGCTGGAGGTACCCTCCACCGACTACAGCTAGCGAGGAATGCAGCTGCCAGGCTGTTGATTTGACAGCCAAAATACTGTCACATCACCCCGGTGCTACCTGAACTGCACTGGCTGCCAGTTCAGTGGTGGGTTCTCTTTAAGGTGGGGTTGCTAACCTTTGAGGACCTACATGGACTGAGGCCTGGCTACCTGTTAGACCTTCTAACACCTGATGCCTCGGTCCGCTCCTTCCAGTCCTCCTCTAGGGGCCTCCTTGCAATTCCCAGGATGAAGTTAAAAAACTGCTGGCAACAGAGCTTTTAGTGTCACCGGCCCCGTCCTGTGGAATTTGCTGTCTCCATCAGTAAGGGAGGCCCCTTCAGTTGAGGCATTTAAAGCCTGCCTCAAGACCTTTTTATTCAGTCAGGCATTCCCAGATACTGTTCCTGAGACATACTGGAAGAATGGCCCCTTCAGGAATCTGCTGCTAGGTCAGGCCTCCCATTTTTGCTGGTCTGCTTTTAAGTATTTTTTTTTTATTATATTTTATTGTTTTACATGATGAAACAACAACATACAATGTTCTCATACAAGAAATCTCACATTATCAATTACAATGCATCTAATGTCATAAGTAATCATAATCTATGCATTCTGGCTTTTGGATAAGGGGGTATTTCTTATATTTAATAGTCCAAACATTTATTATTATCCATATTATGTTGCACCCTACAGGACTTAAGAGAGAACTAATGCCAAAAATAGAGAAAATACTAGACAATTATCCACAGCAACCAGTGTTGATATGGTCCCCATTATAAAAAATTTAACCCCTAGATGTATTAAGCGTTAAGTGAACAACCTTTTAAACATGGTTAAAGCCAAGTTCCACTTAACATGTGAAGTAAACTACGCCACTACGGAGCTGTACCTTGACCTTCCACCTGGTCGTGTAAACAGCTCTGCAATTACCACAACTTTTATATGTTGGCTTCTACTGTATATAACTCAATTAGAAAAGCATAACTTGTTTTTCAATTGCAGGGTTTCCTTTAACTTGATTTAATAATATATATCTTGGACCATTAGAGCTACACCTCTCCAAAGGATTTATTTAGCTGGCCCAAAATAAGAAACAAGTAAGACCTGTTAGTGGAAGTCCATTTCGCATTGCAAAACAGAATTTTAAGTCCCAACTCCATCAGATTCCTCTTCCGATTCCGACATCTCCCGATTACCAGCATGTTGAAATTCCCTGGCTATCGCCTCTGCCTTCTTACTGGCTTCCTCAGGATCCATATATTGGTATGTTTTTCCTCTGTAGTGTATCCGGAGCCTAGCAGGCATTAGTAGGGAATGGGCAACTCCAAAACTTCTGAGCGAGGGGAAATACGATAAGCTCGAACAAAATTCTCCTCTCTAATCTCCAAGCTCAGTCTCAAAACATCTGGTAGCCAGGTTTGAAGAAAGTACAGAAGGCTATCCCCCTCGCAATTTTCAGGTAGGCCAATTATGCGAACATTGGAGGCCCTTTGAGAGTTTTCAAGGGCCTCCAATCTATATCGAAGCTGTGAGTTCTCTTGGACCAGTTTACTGGTCGTGGTTAAAGCTTTAGTTGCCATTGTTTCCGCTGTAGTAGCTGTTTTCATGGTCTCCATTATTTTATTATCTTGCTCCACAAATCTGGTCAAAATAGATTCTACTTTGTTGTCGATCACTTGTATGGATTTTTGCAATGCAGTCCATGGGGGCTCACTCCCAGATGTAGATTGGGCTACCACCTAGTGCTGCTCTGTCTCAGTAGGCCTGTTTTTAGTGCCACTCGTAGGACCCTTATTTGTGCAACCCATTTTGAAAAGAAAATATCCAGAGAAACATCTGACTCTGTAGAAACCAATGAATGTGGTGAAACTTCGCTCTGTCCACTCAAAATATAAATTTTATTCGTTAGTTATTCACTAAGTGAGGAGTCGATCTGAGACACTACTTGTTGGTAGGAGTGCTCACTAGCACCCCCCTGCTTTTAAGTATTTTTAATTGATAAGTTTTGTATTTAATTGTTATGTTTTAACTGTTTTTTAATGTATTTTGATTGTATAGCACCCAGAGCCTCTAGGATTGGGCACCTGAAAAATAAAATGTGCCTTGCCTTGCACATAAAAGCTGTCATCAGTCTGTACTTTTCCCCATGTGTTACTGACCTGAGTTGCAGAGGATACATCTTTGTTGTGCTGGATTCTGACTGTCTCTTTATTTTAAAATCTTTTTATTTCTAGTTCTGTGGTTTCTGTGACAGTTTGTTTTCCTTCCGGTGACACTGACCCATACTGTATTTCCTGTCATGCTGTGACCTGGCCAGCTAATGGAAATATAGCGGCTGACAATTTTCATGATGTTAAATTGTGCTCTTTATTTAAAAACATGGGGAGTTTGGTGAAGTGGATGCATCCGCTAGTTCCCCGAGGAGCCGTGTTGATCTCAAATCTGTACTGGAGGACGTGCACCCGTGGACAAGCGACCAGTACTGTATTGGGCCCTGTTTCACTCAGCTGCCCTAGCTTCACTTCTGGTGCTCAGTTGTGCCACCCAACAGTCTTTCAGCCTGGTCTGGTTGCAGGGGGTCAGCTGTCATCTCCTTCGACATCTTGACCCCACTCTGTCTTTTTTTTCTTTTTCTATTTACAGTTTTTTCCATTTTTCCCTTTTTCCCTTTTTCTCCCCTTCCCGGGGTCACGGTGTACACATGCATACTCGCATGTGGAGGTGCACATGCATGCCAGGATCCGGTGACCTCTTCCACCCCACCCCAGACTTACGTCACCACTCATGCCATCTGCGCACACATCAGACCTCCACCCAATGGGTGTGGGACTACGGAGGAGCAGACGTCCACCCCTGGATGGGAAATCCCACTCAAGTCCCCTTCCCCGGCCGGCACCCCGGTGATCTGGGGTTGTTCCCGAACCCAGGTCAAGAGGCATGGCATGAGGTGTGATGTCCAGCGCCTCAACCTTGAGTGCCACAGGGCCGGCATCCAAACTCTGGCTTTTACAGCACCGTGTGAGGGGATGAAGCTGTGGTGTAGCACATTGATTCCACAGAGGAAGGCGCAAAGTGAGTGGGTTGGGAAGCTGGGACAGGGCTGGTTTGACTGGGCTCTAATCTTAACTGGTTGAGACAACATTTTACTTAGGCTGGCTTTCTGTCTAGGGTACAGTTCTGCAGCAGCTTGATGTTGCTGAATTTCAGGTAAGGAAAAAACTAGCACAACAAAGGCTTACACTGTTTGGGGGGGCACTGTCATCTCTAGATTGGTATGTGGGGGAGCTATAATCTCTTTAAGTGGTGGAACTTTATTCAGTGGAGAAAGATGATGTGTGTATGAACTCACATTTTGTAAGAGGTGGGGGAATTGAGCATTGGTGGGTTCCTGCCCAATTTAACTTCTGCTTACACTACTATCCCACATGAGAAGGGCATCCCTTATTTTACCTTTTAGAAAGCAAGCATGTCCCATATTGCTTTTACTCACCCTTTATGCTGTCACTTTAAAGCAGGAAATATGAATCTGTGGTACTCAAAACAGCAGTAAACTGTGATCATGGAAGCACTTTTCCATTGTTATATGGGGTATAGGTGAAAATGAAATACATCAGGAACCAGAATGGCACCTCCAGAATCCCCCCCCAATCCTGTATCGTACCTGTGCTGGATTGCTTTCTGAAGCCCTTGCTTGAGCTGGAGTAGAACTGTGCAGGTGTTGCCCTGCCAAAATGGCCCTCCTTCCAAACTCCATTGCTAGAATCCCCCCACCACAAGTCTGTGTCTCTGGCAAAATCCCCCTCCCCATTCTTGCCTGTGACAGAATGGTGGCAGTAAGTCTGTGCCTGACCAGTTTTTGGGAGGAGGGGGCTTTCTGGCACTAGTAATAACTTTTGGGGTGGCTTTAGGGAGTGGATGATCTTTTTAGAGGATATCTCTTCCAGTAGGCCACATCTTAAAGTGTCTGTTGGAAGCTCAGAAACTTACTGCAAAGAACAAACTGCAACTCCATTTAGGACCTGGAAACCTGATTCAGGCATGATACTGCAGAGCACTGGGTAAGAAGGGGAGCTACACTTTCTACAAAAAGTTTTATTTTTATTTTTCCTTATTGGCATTAAGCAGAGAATTGCAGGATTCCTTTAAAAGGGTAGTAATTTATAACCAGAGTGAGTGAGATACAACTGAATTTGCTTGAGTGTGGGGGTTGAGATCTAGGATTTGGAAGGATATTTTTGTAACATTTTAAGTGTCCTGCTGGCTGAGGAGTGAGTTCATTGTTATCCCTGGACTCAGTAGAGTGGTTCGTGTTGGAGCCGTGGTCTAGTAAATTGTGGTGTTAGTTGTATTACTATAAAGGACAGTACTCACCAGGGTGGTGGAGCAGTTGTGTATTTGATTGTTTCTAACAGTCACCAATGGCTGTGCACTACCCACCACCTTCCCCACCCCAGCCCCCAGTGGCATTTCCTTATAGCCACAGTTCTGACATCACTTCCTCAACAGGTCTTGGGGCAGAACTGTCATATTCCTAATAACCCTGCAATGTGCATAAAGAGTAGGTACACAGAACAAATAATAATACATATATATATATTTATTTACATATTGTATATAATAAGGGAGCGGGACATGTGGGGAGTGGTGCAATGCACTGGCTGTGGGGCAGCAGTTTTCCGGGAAACATTCTAGAAACTGCGTTGCTGTCCTATTTGTAGGCAACTGTCAGCTCTGAGAGAGGAGGTTGCCCACCTCCAGGCTGAACTAGCAAGGACTAAGGAGGCCTCCCCTCCCAAGAGCACCACTGCCACAACCACTGAGTCAGAGGTTTCGGAGTATGAAAGGCAGTTGGACCACAGTGGTTCTGGGAGGGTGCGGTGGTGGACCAGAGGCAAAGCCCCCCAGTTGTACCTCTACACAAATCAGATGCCATTCTGGCAGAGCAAGGTTCCTCTATGATGGCACCCTCAGTGGAGACCCAGAAGAATGCTGAGGACACCCACATGGGAGACCCACAAAAGGGTGGCAAGGGACACCACAGGGGAAGGAAACAGCTACTGATAGGGGACTCAATTGTTAGGGGGGTAGAACTGGGGAAGGCAGAGAAGGAAGTAAGCTGCCTGCCTAGTGCCATGGCTTGGAGGGACAAGAAGCGAATCCTCACAATTGTAGAAGCAGCATCACAGGAGAGAAAACTAGATATCATTGTCCACCTTGGGACAAATGACCTAGCTAGGCATGGGATCAGTGCAGTGCAGAATGAATTTGTGGAGTTGGGAAGGGGCCTCAGATGGGTAGTAAGCACAGTAACCTTCTCAGAGGTGCTACCAGTCCATGGCAGGAGTGAGGCTAGGGTACTGCACACCATGCAGTTTAATAAATGGTTGCAAAACTGGTGCAGAGCACAGGGCTTTGGCTTCATTGGGGACTGGCGGTCCACCTGGAGAAATAAAGGTCTATACTGGTATGACGGTCTGCATTTGTCCACAAAGGGGACCAAGCTCCTAGGTGACAGGTTTAAATGCTTCCTTGGCAAGCTTTTAAACTAGATAAGGGGAGGTACTGATAAAGCAGGAAAGGTCAAGCCTTCCCCACAAAACATGGCAGGTAGTAGGTAAACATTGAGGTACAGAGCTCAACACAGGGCAGGACGGGGTAAATGGTAAAATAGATAAGAGCAATAAGAGCAGGGATGGGGAAAAAGGATCAAGCCAACATTAAATGGAGGGCAATGACTACTAATGCCCGTAGTCTGGGAAACAAGCTTTCTGAGCTAGTAGCTTTGATGGAAGATGAACAATTGGATATTGTGGCAGTCACAGAAACATGGTACACAGAGAACCATGAATGGGATGTCAACATACCAGGGTACACAATCTACAGAAGGGACAGGGAAGGTAAAAGAGGAGGTGGAGTAGCTCTATACATAAGGGACGGGATCAAAGCTACAGAACTAAAAAGTAAAGGGGGAGGACAAGAGGCACTCTGGGTTACCTTGGAGTTGGGGAACGGCATCGCAATCCGCACAGGGGTTGTATACAGACCCCCGTCTCAAGGGGAGGAAATGAACAAGAAAATGATAGAGGACATTCTCAAAATGGCTGAAAAAGGGGAGATACTGTTGATGGGGGACCTGAATATGCCAGATGTTAACTGGAGGACATGTACTGCAGCCACATCCAAGAGCAGGGTCATTCTCGATGCCCTGCAGGGGGCAGACCTTAGACATCTAGTGCTGGAACCCACTCGGGAGGGAGCAATACTAGACCTGGTACTCTCAAATGGAGACAGGATCACAAATTTAGAAGTCAGTAGACATCTGGGAACAAGCGACCACTGCACAGTGTGCTTCACAATGAGCACAACCATGGAGATAAGCCATACAAAAACAAGGATACTGGACTTTAGAAGGGCTGACTTTGGCAAAATGGGTGAACACCTGAAGAATGCACTAGCAAATGACCAAATAGGAGGGTGGAAGAACAATGGAGAAAATCAAAACTGCCATCATAGAGGCAACAAGTCTTTGTGTAAAACAAATAAGGAAAACAAAGCAGAGTAAAAACCACTATGGTTCTCTCAAAGAGGTGGCAGGGAAGGTTAAGGAGAAAAAAAGCTGCATTCAAAAGTATAAGGAATCACAGAGGAGCACAACAGGGAACTGTATCAATTAAAGCAGAAAGAAGTAGGAAAGGCAGTCAGAATAGCAAGGCACAAACCGAGGAAAAATAGCCAACTAGGTCAAAAGGGGGATAAAACCTTTATAGGTACATTAGGGAGCATAGAAAGGTTAAGGAGGGATAGTGAAGATTAATAAAGGAGGGAGGTGGGCAGAGGGAGACAGTGAAAAGGCAGAGATACTGAATGAATACTTTTGCTCAGTATTCACAAAAGAAGATGAGGAGCAGTTACCTAAACCAGACAATAGAAGCACTCTGGGTAGGGGGTTGATACCAGTCCATTCACAGAAGAAAGAGTCCTGAAAGAACTCCTAAAACTCAAGGTGGACAAAGCAATGGGGCCTGATGGATTCACCCCAGAATCCTAAAAGAACTAAGGGGGACCTAGTGACACCACGACCGCACTTTTAACAAATCATGGCAGGATGGGGTGGTACCTGAGGACTGGAGGAGGGCAGATGTGATTCCCTTTACAAAGTGGGAGCAAGGCAGAAGCGGAAGCTACAGACCTGTAAGTTTGACCTCAGTGGTAGGAAAATGATGGAATCACTTCTGAAAGAAAGAATTCTTGAGTACCTAGAGGCCAGCGGGGCACAGGACCCAAAGCAACATGGATTTACAGCAGGAAGGTCATGTCAGACTAATCTAATTGATTTCTTTGACAGGGTGACCAAAGTAATAGACCAGGGAGGTGCTGTGGATATGGCCTACCTAGACTTTAGCAAGGCATTTGACACAGTCCCACACAAAAGATTAATAATCAAGTTAACCAGCCTGGGGGTGGGTCCCAGGGTGGTATCCTGGGTAGCGAACTGGCTGTACAACAGGACACAGAAGGTAATAGTGAATGGAACACATTCCAAAGAAAGGGGGGTTACTAGTGGAGTACCTCAGGGCTCAGTACTGGGTCCAATCCTCTTTAACATCTTTATAAGTGACATTGCAGAGGGTCTGGAGGGAAAGGTATGCCTCTTTGCAGATGACACAAAGATCTGTAACAGAGTTGATACACAAGAGGGGTAGAAAAGATGAGAAGGGACTTGGCAAGGTTGGAGGAATGGTCAGACATATGGCAACTTAGATTCAATGCAAAGAAGTGCAAAGTAATGCACCTGGGAAACAAAAACCCAGGAGAAGAGTACACAATAGCAGGGGAGGTACTAACAACAACAAAATGGAAAGGGACCTGGGAGATATCATTCAGATGACCTAAAGGTGGGTAAGCAATGTGAAAAGTCAGTAAGGAGAGCCAGGGAGATACTGGGATGCATAAGAAGGGGCATCACAAGTAGAAAATGGGAAGTGGTTATCCCTCTATACAGACAGTTGGTGAGACCCCATCTGGAATACTGTGTGCAGTTTTGGAGACCTCATCTACGCAAGGACATAGACAGGATGGAAGCAGTCCAGAGGAGGGCAACTAAAATGGTGCAGGGTCTACATCAGAAACCATATGAAGAGAGACTGAGAGACCTTAATATGTATACCCTTGATGAAAGGAGGGACAGGGGGACATGATAGAAACGTTCAAGTACCTCAAGGGAATCAACAAAGTCCAGGAAGGTAGCATCTTTTAGAAAAAGAGATGTGTAGAACAAGGGCACAGTTTAAAGATAGAGGGGACGGCTCAGGGTAATGTGGAGAAATTCTTTTTCACGGAGAGAGTGGTGGATACATGGAACAGCCTTCCTGAGGAGGTCGTTGGGTCTAAAACAGTGGGGGAATTCAAACATGCATGGGACAGACACAAAGCAATTATAGTGGGGGGTTGCAGGAAGCAGGCTGTTGGTTAACTAGTATCTGCAGCTTATCCAGTAGGTAGGGAAATGGGCAGACTGGGTGGGCCAAGTGGTCCTTATCTGCCGTCAAAGTCTATGTTTCTATCCGCATTGGGTCCACATGGAAACTTCTGCTAGCGGTGGCCACCCACAGTGACATGCAGCAACTACATGTGTATTAATGTGGGCAGTCTCATCACTCCTCAGTTCTTTTCCCAGCATCGCTCATCTTCCTTAGACCTGCTGAAGGAAACGTCAACTGTGCTATTGCCATTCGTTCTTTTTACTTTTATCAGTGTAAAGTCATAATCTCTGTATGCCTCTGAAGTCAAAAGAGCCTTTATTTTGGCATTGTAAGCATGGAGATAGGATTTATAAAGAAGACACATGCTGTTTGGGCCTGTCTCAGTGTTAGAACTTTTGAGGTTTACCAGAGCTTCAACCAGGCCACGAGGCAAAGCTAGCATTTCAATACTGTGGATAGACAATTGTCTGTTACCTTTTGCTCATAAGGAGGGGAACCAGGATCCTAGGTGATAGGTTTAAATGCTTCATTGGCAAGCATTTAAACTAGCCAAGGGGGGAGGCACTGGAAAGGAGCAGGGAAATCCTAGCCTCCCCCCCAAAAAAAAACATCAGGGTAGTAAGTGAGGCAAACACCAAGAGAGAGATGTCAGTACGGAGAAGGGCAGGGGTAAATGGAGAAAATGACAAAGGCAGTAAGGGCAGGGATGGGGCAAAAAGGGGTAAGGTCATCAAGAAATGGAGGGTAATGAGTACCAATGCCCATAGTCTGGGCAACAAACTCCCTGAACTGGTGGCCTTGATGGAAGAGGGATGCCTGGATATCGTAGCAGTCACAGAAACATGGTACACAGAGAACCACGACTGGGATATTAACATACCAGGGTACACAACCTACAGGAGAGACAGGGAGGACTAGCTCTCTATGTAAGGAAAGGGATAAAAGCAATGGAACAAAAGAGTAAACAGGGAGGAGAGGAGGCACTGTGGGTCACCTTAGAGACTGGAAATAGCACCACAATCTGCATAGGGGTTGTACAGACCCCCATGTCAGGGGAAGAGAACGAACAAGGATATGATAGAAGGCATCCTTATGATGGCAGAGAAAGGGGAGACACTGTTGATGGGGGACCTGAATATGCCAGATGTTAACTGGAGCACCTTTGCTGCAGCCACATCCAAAAGCAGGGCCATAAAACCCCTCATTAGAGCAATCAAGGCTGACAAACAGATTTTTGGCATTAAAATTGGAGACCAAGAACATAAACTGTCAGCATTTGCAGATGATGTTTTGTTACATATTAGAGACACAACCTCATCTCTTCCCAGAGTCGTTACTTTAATTGAGGACTTTAGTGGTTTTACGGGGTTTAAATTGAACCTTGCCAAAACAACCTTTTTTCCTCTCTCGACCACTCTCGTGAAAAGTTGGTGCGTGTCCTTAGGCCTTCGGTGGCAGCCTAAATCCTTTGAATATTTAGGCATTCAAATCTCCAAGAACCTGGATGAACTGGCTAAACTGAACTTATTACCTATTCTTAAATCTATTAGAAAAGATTTGGATAGATGGTTGAAACTGCCATTGTCCTTCTCTGCGAGAATCAACGTTATTAAAATGGTGGTTCTGCCGAGAGTTCTTTATCCCTCCTTAATTTGAATATATACCTCCCAAGTCCTTTTTAATAATTTATGCAGGTACTGTTCAGATTTTATATGGAAAATAAACCTCCACACAGAGCTTATTATAAACTTTGCCGACAACGTAAGTTGGGTGGCCACAATTACGGACCTTTTAAATATTACCTAGCCATCCATGCGGCTAGGCGGTTTTATGGACCGAAAAATTAACACTCCTGCTATAGGCCTAGAGTTAGACAGGGCTATAGTTAAGGGATTAAAGTTAGATTTAGAATCCTTCCTTTATATCCCTTGGACTAAAGTACCGAGAAAGATTAGAAATACTCCTATAGGGTGGGATATTAGGGCTATTCATCAGCTATATGCCTGTCAAAGATTAACCCCCATTTGATGTATCGCAACCCCTTTTAAAGAACCCAAATCTCTTACTTGGTAACCAACCTGTATACATCTCAATATTCCTCCAAAATTGAATTCTGACTTTTATGGGCAATGCTATTCTCCCACTTTCATCATTAGCGTTAAGTTTGGGGTTAAGTCCCAATTTATGTTAGTTTGGTCCAAATCAGGAGCTGTATTCAGTCTTTTTTGAAACATGGCAATAGATCTGACCTAGTGGGGGACCTTTGGATACATCTATCCGATTCCTGTCTATCAGGTAAATTGGTTTCTAAACTTTATCAGGGCATTCTCAAAAAGACTGACCTTTACTCTTCTCCCATCCCTTTTCATTGGGAAGTTAACATGTCTTTGAATTGGTTGGAGACAGTATGGGAGAAAGTTTGGACAGATATTTATGTCTTTACTAAACAGGATAGATTAAGAGAATTCAGTTTAAATTGCTACATAACATTTATTGGTCCCCGGCTAGGTTATATCGTTGGAATAATAATTGCTCTCAGCTTGTGAGAACTGTGATGGCTCTTTACTTACTTTTCATAAGCTGTGGTCCTGCCCAAAAGTAGTGAGTTATGGGGGGTGGTCAAGCACGGGACTGAGGCCTTTTCAAGATCTCTCTACTTTTTTCTCGCCAGAGATCTGTGTATTTGGGAGGTATGGCCTTATCCCAGGTATCATCTCAAGAGCCCGGATGGCATTGGTCACTAAGTTGGTGATTTTGCGTCATTGGCGGGAGAAATGGACTCCCTCTTTCAAGGAATGGTGGGAGGAATTCATGAATGCATTACTTGCTGAAAGGACTGTCTATGTAGCCTCCAATACTCAGCATAAATTTGATAAATATTGGAAGGGTTTCAATCAATGTCTGCGGGACAAGTTCATTTTCTTATGGTAGTGGTACTTAGAGTATCTTTGGTTTCATTGGTCCCATTTATTTAATTTTTTTTTATCAAATATGGCTTCCCTCCCTCTACCGTTGTTAATTTACACCTTTCTTTTCCCCCCTCAAAGTTCTGATTTAGCTGAGCTAATGGGTTTTAATGTGATATTACTTCTCTGTTTTAATCAATGTTACGGATAGCTGCGGGGTGGGGGTGGGTGGGGTTGTTTATTTTTCAATTCACTAATTGGGTGCCTTCTTTTATTGATTATTTTCTTTTTTAATTGTAGATTATATTAGTTTTTGTGTATTCTGTTCTACACCAACCTGTGTACCCCTATCACTTTTACGAATATTGTTGTATGGTGTTGTTGTCCTGGTTAAAAATAAAAATAAAGTTATTGGCAAAAGCAGGGCCATTCTCGATGACCTACAGGTGGCATACCTCAGACAGCTAGCTTTGGAACCCACTCATGAGGGAGCAATCTTAGATCCCATACTCTCAATGGAGACAGTGAGAGGATCTCAGATCTAGAAGTGGGTAGCCATCTGGGAACAAGTGACCACCAAACAGTGTGATTCATGATAAACTCAGCTACAGAGTCAAGCCATACAAAAGTGAGGGTACTAGACTTCAGGAGGGCTGACTTTGGCAAGATGGGAGAGTGCCTTAGAAAAGCACTAGCAAACAGACTAGAAGGAGGAGTGGAGCAACAATGGGAACATCAAAACTGCCATCACAGAGGCAACAGGCCTTTGTGTGAAACAAATAAACAAATCAAAACGAAAGAAAAAGCCACTATGGTTCTCAAAAAAGGTGGTGGGGAAGGTTAGGGAGAAAAATATAGCATTTAGGAAGTATAAGGAAACACAGAAGGAGCAGGACAGAGAACTGTACCAGTTAAGGCAGAAGGAAGCAGGGAGGGAAGTCAGAATAGCAAAGGCCCAAACTGAGGAAAAGATAGCCAACTCAGTTAAGAAAGGATATAAAACCTTTTATAGGTACATCAGGGAGCGTAGAAAGACAAAGGGAGGGATAGTGAGGCTGAATAGAATGGACGGTGGGTGGGCAGAGAGGACAGTGAAAAAGCAGGGATACTGAGCGAATACTTCTGCTCAGTATTCACAAAAGAGGAGGGGGGGAGGTGCCTAATCCAATTAACAGAAGCACTCTGGATAGGGGGGTCAATCCCAGTCCTTTCACAGAAGAATGGGTTCTGAAAGAACTCCTAAAACAGAAGGTTGACAAAGCAATGGGGCCTGATGGAATTCACCCCAGAATTCTAAAAGAATTAAGGGGAGAACTAGTGACACCACTGACTACCCTTTTTAACAAATCATGGGAGGATGGTGTGGTACCTGAGGACTGGAGGAAGGCAAATGTGATTCCCCTTCACAAAAGTGGGAGCAAGAC
Organism: Neoceratodus forsteri; assembly: GCA_016271365.2. Taxonomy (NCBI): domain Eukaryota; kingdom Metazoa; phylum Chordata; order Ceratodontiformes; family Ceratodontidae; genus Neoceratodus; species Neoceratodus forsteri. The sequence goes on along the minus strand of CM028129.1, from coordinate 130,587,447 downwards.
AGAGGCAGGAAACTACTGACCTGTCAGTTTGACCTCTGTGGTAGGGAAAGTGATAGAATCACTTCTGAAGGAAAGAATTGTTGAGTACCTAGAGGCCAGTGGGGCAGAGGACCCAATACAGCATGGGTTCACAGTGGGAAGGTCATGTCAGATTAATCTAATTGATTTCTTTGACTGGGTGACCAAAGTAATAGACCAGGGAGGGGCTGTGGACATGGCCTACCTAGACTTTGGCAAGGCATTTGACACAGTCCCACACAAAAGATTAATAATCAAATTAACCAGCCTAGGAGTGGGTCCCAGGGTGGTAGCCTGGGTAAAACATTGGCTGGACAACAGGACACAGAAGGTAATTATAAATGGAGTCCATTCTGAAGAAAAAGGGGTTACTAGTGGGGTACCGCAGGGTTCAGTACTGGGTCCAATCCTTTTAATGTCTTTATAAGTGACATTGCAGAGGGACTGGAAGAAATGTATGCCTCTTTGCAGATGATACAAAGATCTGCAACAGGGTTGATGCACAAGGAGGTGTGGAAAGGATGAGAAGGGACTTGGCAAAGTTGGAGGAATGGTCAGAAGTATGGCAGCTTGGATTCAGTGCAAAGAAGTGCAAAATAATGCACCTGGGAAGCAAAAACCCAGAGGAAGAATACACAATGGGTGGGGAGGTAGTAACAACAAATAAAAAATGGAAAGGGACCTGGCGTAATCATATCAGATGACCTTACGGTTAGCAAGCAATGTGAGAAGGCAGTAGGGAGGGATGGGGGATACTGGGATGTATAGGGAGAGGCATCACCAGCAGAAAACAGGAAGTTGTTATCCCTCTGTACAGACAGTTGGTAAGACCCCATCTGAGTACTGTGTCCAGTTCTGGAGACCCCATCTCTGCAAGGACATAGACAGGATGGAGGTAGTCCAGAGGAGGCAACTAAAATGGTGCAGGGTCTGCAAGAGAAGCCATACAAGGAGAGACTAAAGGAGCTTAATATGCATACCCTTGAGGAAAGGAGGAGAGGGGGACATGATAGAAACTTTTAGTACCTCAGTGGAATCAACAAAGTCCAAGATGGTAGCATCTTTCAGAAAAGAGATGTGCAAGAACAAGGGGACACAATTTGAAGATAGAGGGGACAGCTCAGCGGCAGCGTGAAGAAGTATTTTTCATAGAAGGGTGGTGGACACATGGAACAGCCTTCCTGAGGAGGTTGTGGGGTCTAAAATTGTGGGAGAATTCAAGAATGCGTGGGACAGACATAAGGCAATTCTTGTGGGAGGTAGGAAGAAATAGGCTGTTGGTTAACTAGGATCTGCAACTTATCCTGTAGGTAGAGAAATGGGCAGACTAGGTGGGCCAAGAAGTCCTTATCTGCCATTAAAGTCTATGTTTGTATGTTTCTATGACAATTGTCTGTTACCTTTTGCTCATAGCGAACCTGTAGCTGCCCATTTGAAAAGCCTTAAAGAGGTGCGGACATATTGCAGGCAGGCAGCCGTGTAGTTGCCTATCCTAGGAGATTTTTCAGTCATAAATCTTCTGCCAAGTGGTTTTAAAGTTATATCACTTGTTACTTCCTGGTACAAGACAAGCCCCACTGAGCGCTGCAGCCCAACCCCAGCATAATTATGATGCGAAGTAGGGAACGGAGCTGCAGGCAGTCTGTGTAGAGTGTAATGGAACGGGGGCTGCTGTGTAGAGTGTAATGGAAGGGCTGTCTAAATGTACTAAGATTATCTTTGCAGGTAGCCCCATACATGTACACGTCCCAGCAAAGATAATCTTGGTAACTTTAGTGCATCCCTCCCCAATTCCATTACAGTCACCATAGATTGCCTGCAGCTTCATTATGTGCTTTGTATCACAGTTACACTACTTTTAGTGGTGGGGCTACAGCGCTTGTCTCATGCCAGGAATTTATGAGCCAGGCTTTACGAGTGAAATAACTTTAAAACCACTTGGCAGAAAATATTAATTTATGGCCTATAAAGCTCCTAGGGCAGGCAACTACATGGTATGACTTGTCTGCCTAGAGAACAAAAACGTGTCAGCAGCTCTTTAAATTTGGATGGGTTGCTTGTTTCCTGAGCAGCCTGTTCTTTTTGTAACATTTATAACAGGTGGTATTCATTTATGTAAGGAATGATCCATGGTCGAGTGTGCTGCTGATTTGTAATAACCGAATGACCTGGGTGGGTTGTGAGGCCGAAGGCGCAGCCAAAGGCCTCAGTGACCCAGGAAGTGAGGTTACTACAGCATTGATGCACACCCAGAGTGGATTACTGCACTTTCAACTTTTGTAAAATGGTCAAAAGGGTTATAACACTAAATAATTCATGCTAGACCTGCAATGCATTATCTTTATGATAGATTGGGTAAGCACCGGACACCCAGCACAGCGGTTGAATTTGTGCTTGTGATGCTGACGTCCTGGTTCTGAAGTGAGCCCGGGGAGTTGGAGGGCCAGTTGGGGGTTAGAGGATCATGCATCCATAGGACATCTCTCCTCCCATGATAAGAGGTTGGGGAAGCATCTGGGGCTGGGCTTGACCGACCCCTGGTGGAGATGCGTCATGTGCCACCATGTCATTGCACACCACGCCTTCCTGGGGGTCAGCATCTACAAAAGAAATCATAGGCCGAGCAGGAGAACATCCACCCTCTGCCAGACCCCACGCAACTGACCAAGGCACTCCCCTGGATCACGAACCAGTCTCCATTCGGCAAGAGCCCCTCCCCAATGGCCCTGCCCTGGGGTGTAAGCCAGGGTGCACTCCAGTGGGTAGGCAAGTCCCGGGAGATGGGGACTGGGTGGCAGTGCAAACTGAAGGTGGTTGGCCAATGGCCAAAAAAAAAATAGATCAGGTAAGCACTCCTGACCAATCTGAGCGCTCCACTCCCCTGTGCATGACACAGTCTGAGGGTTGTTTAATACTCGGTTGCACTGGAAACTAGCATGTGTAGGGGATTTATATATTTTGTAGATTTAACATTTGTTTACCCTTGATCATACTTTATACCACCTCCAAGGATGTTTGTGGTTCTCACGCTCTAGTCCATGCATGCTATGTCCCTCCCCACCTCTTCTTCTGTCCCCCAGTACCCCAAATAGGCCCAACATACTGTATGTGGCAGTTTGTAATAACATTTTGTATTAAAAGTTTTGCCTTCATGTAGAGAAAGAAGCATAACAATGAGTGGATATCATCAACAGATAGTGTGTGGTAATTTGATATGCACCGTCTTCCTTTTGTACACCGGCAACATTTCTGTTGTAAACACTTCACTTGTGAGACTGCAGGACTTGCAGGACTTGTGTAAGTCACTTGTGGCTTATTCACTCATTTTATTGTCCTGCTCCCTCACTCTTGAAGATAAATGACATATTCTGTCCAATACAGTGTACTTTGAATTGAAAAGCTTTAAAATCATTTCTTTTTTATGAAAATGTAAACTGTGTCTGTTTGGTTTCACTGCGCTCCTTTAATAACAGTACAGACCACTGTGAAGTCGTCAGCCACTGTGCAAGCTGCTGTCCTGTTGGTTAATTGACTGTGACTAGTTTAAAGCAGAGATAAATGCTGATGGTACAAGCAAAATTAAGATAATTTATTTTAATTTAGAATTCAGTAAGGTTTGGCTCTTACCTGCATTGTATAAATAGGGGCTTTTGTGAGTAAACTTTTTATTTCCTCTAGAATGTCGGCAACAATCGTCCCTTGCAGTGAGTGGCACAGTCATGAACGCAAGCGGGCATTGTAGCCTACATGGCAGAGGAAATAAAAAGCTTATATACAAGAGCCCCATGCAGTGTCCTATTTATTCTATTGGGTTAATGGCCCAGAGGAACTTTTCTGACAGCTTGTTTTATTTATGTTTTTAAGCTGTTATTTCTTTTTTTTTTTACTTACAGTACTGCGCATTAGGCTTACTTTCCCCTTCAACCGCCTTCCACCAGATCATGGATCCCTGTCCCCCATCACAGTGCCCCCTCGATTACCCCACAGGGCAGAGCCACTGGAGCCCCCTCAACAGCTCTGATGAATCTCTATCACAGATGTGTGTGTGTGGGACATCGGATCCATGGCGTGTGGGGGAGTCTTCATTGTCGTGCATCAGAGGCTATTTTTTTTCTTCTGTCACCTGGGGGTGGGGACGTGCAATGATGACCCACATCCGCTCCACCCCCCTCAGGTGACAGCACCGTCACTAAAGAACCCCCAAGCCTCCGCAAAAGGTCCATGGTGTGCCAAACACTCAACCCCCGAGAAGGAGAACAGTCTCTAGGACACTCAATCCTTCTCCCCCCAGCCGGCCTTCCAACGTCTCAAGTCAGTTTCCAAACCTGGTTCGTCGGCGTCACAGACAGACACCCTGCCTCTTCGTCGGTGGGCTGACTTTTAAGTTCTTATTTGACAGACTGTTGATCAAAGCCATGGGTGGTCCTAGAGCATGCACAAGCAGCATATAGGTGGTTCCATGACCTGATTCCAGTGGTCGACGGCAAGCAAAAGTTCTAACTTTGGTGGCAAAGCAGTGCAGAAACAAGTGTAGCAGACTCTATTTGACATGTTTTCAGGGAAAATAACCCTGTCGGGAGATAATGTATTCCTTTCCACACCTTTCCTCCCTACTCTCCTCCCCTCCTTACACCTCCTAGTCCCCAGCGCTGACAGCCACACTCTCACTCTTTAAATCCTGTACTGTTCAAGTTGCTTTCTTCTTCCACTTCCTAAAATTTGGAGCATACACTTTGTTGCTGTTTGTATTGCTCCCTCTTCCTTTTTGGAGGAGACAGTTTGAAGGGGATTGGAAGTCCTGTAGGAAAATAAGGCCATAGGGCCAGATGAGATCCATCCAAGGGCACTAAAAGAACTGACCACGGTGCTAACCACCCCTCTGGCAACATCATTCAGCAACTCATTGGAGACAGAGTTAGTTCCAGAGGACTGGAGGAGGGCTGATGTAGTCCACCTGAACAAAAGTGGCACCAAGAATCTGGTAGGACCGCGGAGAGGCAAGCTTACCATGCCACTAGAAATAAATGAATCTGGGTTATCCGTAAAGCCAAGGTTGAACACTACAGATCCACCCTTGCCTCCTCCTGGGGCTCGTCCTATAATTTCTGGAACAATATCAAGGAACTTAATGGCAAGGCTGTGACCCCCCTTCTGCCCATCTCGTTGTTATCGGTGCATTGTCTACTGATCTTAAGGCTGTTGCTGACTGCTTAAATAGTTCCTTCTCTGACCTCTCGGCTGTCCTCCCTCAAAATTTTTTTTGACCCAGCCCTACCCCCCTTCTCTGATGCTGTTGCTCATCCCCATTCTACTTCAATGCCCTCTCCGCTTATGAAGCAAGGTCCTGCCTGCTCATATCACATAAGGTCACAGGTCATAGCAGTGACTGTCTTGACACTAAACTGCTTAAAAGGGTCTGAAGATGCTGTCCTCAGCCCCCTTACCAAATTGCTGAACTGCTCCCTCTGCCTCAGTCAATTCCCCCTTGTATGGAAAACAGCAGTGATCACCCCTCTTCATAAATCTGGCGACTGGTCCTCCCCCAGCAACTATTGCCCGATCTCCATCCTCCCCCCCCCTCCAAAGCTCTAGAAAAAATCATGGCCAATCAGCTCTCTGGCTACCTCTCCACCTATAACCTCCTCTGCTGTGAACAACACGGTTTTCGTCACACGCACATTGCACCACTACTGCCCTTATTGAATTCTCCAATTTTCTTTACACTGCTCTTGACAAACGTCATGTTGCTGGCTCTGTCTTCATTGACTAGTTGAAAGCTTTATACACTGTTCACCACTCCCTTCTCCTCTCGTCTCTCTAATCCCTCAGCCTCTTGCAGGGTGTGTTGAATAGGTTCTCCTGCTATCTTTCCTCCCGCACCCAGTGTGTCAAAATTGGGTCTACCGTCTCCTGCCTCCAACAGGTTCGTTTCAATGTTCCCCAGGGCTCCATCTCCATCATAGGGCCCTTGCTTTTCAGCCTGTATCTGAATTCTCTTCCCTCCGCTTGTAATGGAAACCTTCTACTTTATGTGGACGACGCTGTCCTGTTTGACTCACACGCTGACCCTCTCCTTCTACAAAATTCCCTGCAGGACTCCTTCACCCAGGCTGAACGCTGCTTCTGTAATGACAGGCTGGTTTTGAACTTAAAGAAAACTAAAACCATGTTTTTTGCACATTACCAGAATAAACATAAGGATTATCCACTCCGGGTTTTATCTAGTATCCTCTTCCCCCTTGAACAATTCTCCTCCTTCAAATATCTCGGTGTTCTCTTTGATACCTCCCTATCCCTAGGGAGGCAGTATAGCACAGTGGTTTAAGGCTGTGAGCTGCAAATCTGGAGACCAGGGTTTGAATCCCACAGCCCCCACTTGGATACTATGTGACCCTGGGCAAGCCACTTAACTTCCCTGTGCTCCCAGGTCACACCTGTTAACAAACTTTCAGCTTAGTGTGCCACTCCTGGTTAAACAATTGGAAACAAATCCTTTGACGACCACATCCGCTCCCTTTGTTCCACCATCAATTCTAGGATATGCCTACTGTATCGCTATCATGACTGTCTCCCCACTGAGGCACTAAGGCTGGCCATCTCATCCTCGGTACTGTCCCTCGTGGACTATGGTCTGCTTATTTATGGTGCCACTGACAACACTGCTCTGCACAATTAAGCTATCTCTCAATAAGGCCTGCCGGCTGCTTACAGGTTCTCCACATCTTACCCATACTTGCACACTGTATTCCTTCTCTAACTTCCTTAATCTGGAGGAAAGGCTTATCTATCAATCTTGCCTCTTGACCAAAAAAATCACTGCAGGTGTGACTCCCCCTGGTCTGTCTTCTATCATAAGCCTATCTACCCCCTCCCTCTCTACCCGCGGCGCTGTCCACTCCCTTCTGCAAGTCCCCAGAGTTAGGACCTCCCTTGCACAGAGGTCATTCTGTTACCATGCCCCGTCCTAGTACAATTCCCTACCTGTAGCTATCACCTCCCTACCAAGATTGGGGCCTTTTAAAACTGCTCTCAAGAACCACCTCCTCTCCTCCCACCGCTGTGACTGGCCTGGCTGAGTTTGCCCTGCCTTTACTCCTCTCAGTCTGCCTATTTTTGACTCTGCCCTTCATTTGACTCATTATAGTCCACATTATTGTTCATGTCTGTTTATTATTGCTAATTTACCTTGACGTGAGGCCTTCGTAACCAGCCCTTAATTTTGACTGTTTGCTTTTATTTGGGCTCATTTACTTTGTTTTCTGTTGCTTGCTATTAATGTATTTGTCTTCCTGACCAGGAGACTTTGTAAATGAGTCCCTGACTCAAAGGGTTGTAATTCTGATTACTTTTTAAAAAAACAAAAAAAAACAAACAAACAAGAAGGAGGCTAGCAATTGCAGACCTGTCAGTCTCACATCAGTGGTGGGGAAATTAATTGGACCCTGCTAAAGGAGAGGCTGATGGAGTGTCTGGAGGCAAATTGGCTGCAGGACCGTCAGCAGCATTGGTTCTACCGAGGGAGGGGATCATGTCGAACAAATCTCATAGATTATTTGACTGAAGAGGTGGATATGGGGAAGGCAATGGATGTGACCTACCTGGACTTCAGTAATCCCTTGACCAGTGTGCCGCAGAGGAGGTTGATAAAGAACCTTAGCAACCTGGGGGTTTGAGGATAGGTGGTAAACTGGATATCAAACTTGTTGAAGGATAGGAGGCAGAGAGTGGCAGTAAACGGCAGTGACTCAGGAGATGGGAGCATAACCAGTGGGTTACCACAGAGCCGTAGGAAGGCATTTGGGTGCCCTGGGCAGAGACAAATTTGCCCCATCGAGCCAGAAGCTCTTGAGGGTTTACATCTCCAGCTCTGTGGTGAGGTTCAGGGCATTTCTTGAAAGAAAAAAAAAACAAAAAAAAAACACTTTTGCTACATGATCGGTCCCTAAATTTTGCTGCCATGAATCTGAGGTGTGGGAAGAAGAAACAGCATTTATATAGCACTTTTCATATACAGTGTATCCCAAAGTGCTTTAGACGTAATGCTAGACTGGTAGTGAAGTGACTAAATGTGTGGTGGCGGCCATATCACACATCAACACCCACACACAGCCTGGACAATTGCATGAACTGGTTTATGGGAAGGGGAATGTTGGCCAGGACACCGGGAATGTCTGCTGCTCCTTGCGAAGAGTGTCCCTTGGTTCTTTTACTTCCACCTGGACATCCACCAGGACAACACCAGGATGGGTAGAAGGGACCTCAGTTTAACGTCTCATCCAAAGGACAGCACACCCCAGCAGTTCAACACCCCCTACTACTGCACTCTGATGCCAGCATTTGAGGTGCAAGTCCAATCCCAGTGTGGGCAGAGAATTCACAACCTTCTGGTCCATAGGTGGATGTGCTACTAACTGAGCCAGGAGACTCTGGCTGGCTAGAAGCACATTTAGACAGGCAGTATTTTTTTTATTTTCTTTACAGTTTACTTTAAGGAGGGGCATTGCAGCTATGTTTTTGAGGTCTAAGTTGGGGCGTGGTCCCGGGACATGTGTCAATCTATTGGGGAGGTTAGTTTGATTCTTTATTAAAAGCAATGCACTGCAGATGCATGATTCTTGTAGCATTCATGGGTAAGAGTGACAAACTATTTTTCAGCATACTAAATATTTGAATGAGATAATTGGGCTTAGGAAAACACAGTACACATATTTTCTTATGTCTCAGTTTTGAAGAGATAGGAATTTCTTATATCTTCAAAATTGAGACATAAGGAAATACAAGTGCACTTAGTGAGGAATCCTCTGAAAATGGAATACTACAACACAGCTACTTCTGTATGTGACTGTTGCTAGAGATGATTTCTGACTCGTCTCCATCTTCAGGGGTCATGTGACCAGTCATTCAGAGACCACAGTATGCACAGTGTCTGTAACCTGGCACCCAGTCCCAACGGATGTACAATAAAGAAAAAAAGCATGTACCAACCAACTTGAGGGAGACTAGTCAGTGCAGTGCAATGGAGTCGCAGTATGACTTTGGTCTGACTGCAGGCTTTGCTCTGACTGGGACTGTCTGTCATCCCTCCACCACCCGCCTGCATGGAGTAGAAGGAAACAGCACAGGGTGGGACTGGGGGAGCCTCCTTGGTGTGGACTTGAAGTGCAGGAGGAATGCGGGTCAAGATGAGAGAAAACAGTGTGATGGGCTGGAGTGAGGGTGCCTGTGGCCTGCCCACACCATGGCAATCAGTCAGCACACAAGCAGCAGATTGAAGGGCGTGAACGTCTTCACTCCCATCCCAGTCCCGTGAACTACTAAGTCGTCTTATCACACCTGAGTCAGGCCTGGGCCGTTGGTCCCTTGGTCCAGTCCCACAATCAAATTAAAAATCAGATCCAATCCTTCCTCCCGATCACTGAAGTGCAGTGCGTTTTTCAAATTCCAATCAAGAATCCCTCCCCCAGTGGCACCGCGCTCCACAACCACCACGACACATACAACACACTCACACCTCATTCATTGACACTGTCACAGACACAACAAACTAAACAATAAACAGATTTGAAGAATTAATTTTCATTTAAAACAATACAGAATACAGAATCACACAGATACAGGAGAGGCGGCCGGGACGGACTGCACATACTGTAAACGGACTACTACAGTGATGCGCTTCATTGCTTTGCTTAAAATCTTCAAGATGGATTTCTCTTATCTTCTCTATCATCTCTCCAATCTCTCTCTCTACATACACTCTGTCTATCGCTTTTTGCTGCCTGCTAGCCACTCTATTTCTAGGCTCTACTGTCAACAGTAACATTGTCTCCGACTCCAAGTTTAACTGCCTCTCCGTGCCGCCACACACGCCCGTACCTTTTATACTTGTAGGCAGCGCTGGCCCACCTACAGTTTCTCTTTCTTTCTCATCGCAGCAACATCACACCACATAATTATTTGCCTGCAGCTCATGTGACCCCCCCCCTCAACCCAACCTGCTGGTCCTTGGTCCACAGATGCTCCCCTACTGACAGCCAGACATAATTACAATTTATCAAGCCAAAATAAATTTAAAAAAGCAGTAGCGCAAGTTAATAAACAAATGAGCTTCAGTTGAAAATTGCCCCCCCCTGAGGGTTGCGCCCAGTGCCAGAGCACCACCCTCCCCACCCTTCCTATGGTACTGGATTACCACAGGGATCAGTAATGGGTTCTGTCCTCTTCAGTGCTTTCATAGGTGACATTGCTGAGGAATTGGAGGGGAAGGTGTGTCTTGGTAGGTAACACAAATATTTGCAACAGACAAAATGCAAAGGGATCTGGGGAATTTGAGGAGTGACCGTTGGTGTGGCAGCTGGGTTTCAGTGCCAAAAAGTGCAAAGTCATGCACCTGAGAAGGGCAAACCCGGGGGCGTTGTATAAGATGGGTATTTACAGTCACCAAGCAAGAGATGGACCTTGGGGTAATCGTATCTGATGACTCAAGGTGGCAGGACAGTGCGACAAGGCAGTAAGCAAGGCGAGCGGATGCCGGGTTCCATGGGGAGAAAGATTTCTAGCAGGAGAAGGGAGGTAGTGTTGTCACTATATCGTCCGGTAGTGAGACCCCACCTAGACTACTGCATCCAGTTCTGGAAGCTGCACCTCTGCAAGGACATGAACAGGGTGGAAGCGGTCCAGAAGAGGGCTACCAAAATTGTGCGGGGTTGTACAAGAAACCATATGAAGGGAGGCTGTGGGAGCTCAACGTGTACTTCCTGGAGGAGCAGAGAGTGAGAGGGCACATGATTGTGACCCATAAGCACCTCCCCAGAGTGAACAAGGTGCAAGAGAGAAGTCTCTCAGTGGAGGAGGAGGTGAACCATAGCATGGGGGCACGCAGTGAAACGTGGTGGGGGGGGGGTTTAAGAGGCATGGGAATGCATCATCACAGAAAGGGTGGTGGATGCCTGGAACAGCCTGTCAGAATAGCTGGTGGGGGCAAAGACAGTGGGGATCTTCAAGCATGTGTGGGATAGGCACATGGGCATAATAGGTAGAGGAAAAGGAGGAGAGATGGAGGGACACTTGTGAACTAATGAGGTCCAGGGTGTAGGAATAAGCAGGGAAAATAAGGCAGACTAGATAACCTAACAGTCCTTTTCTTTTTTTTTACTATCTCTTTTTACTCCCCCTCGCACTGCAACCAGTCCCTCTCTCTAAGCATCCCAATGCACCCAGTCTGCGCCATGAGGACCAGGAGGATGCTCCCACAGGTGTCCCACTCCTGTACATCTCTAGAGACCCAGTTGACCCCCCGAGTGGGGTGGAAGCGTCCCTCCTACATCCTCCAAATCCTCAGTGGAACGTGCAACGGAAGCTCCTTCCCGGTTCCTCCATGGTCACAGCGGTACAAGAGCAATTTGCCTAGATCAGTCACAGGGTGTTTTTCCTTTGTTCTAGTCCACCCCTGCTGACATCAGTGCTCAAGCAGAACCAATGAGACGGAGGTGCGCTGAGACATGTCTCTGCTCTGGTCCTCGTCTGACGTTGGCCCATCCCTGCCTATCTGCTTTCCCCAACCGCACCAGCACTGCCTGTGGTCATCCAGGTGGTAGCGGTATAGTGGCAGGGCCAGCATCCAACCCCTCACCAGAGAAGGAGAGCAGCCATTGGGCACTCAATCCTTCTCCCCCAGCCAACCCCCGGAGACCAGAGTCCATCACCGAACCCGGATCGCCAGCATGGTGCAAGGTGTGGCATCCAGCGCCACCGGGCCAGCTGTAACTGTCCTTTTCTGCCAACAAATTTTATGTTTATGTTTCCATATGACTAAAATCCCTCCTCTGTGAATTCACTACTCACTCCTGCAGTTGCCGCTGATTCTAGGCTAATTCCACTGCTCCTCCCCTCGTACACGCCCTTCCCCTACTACCCTGGTTTATCGGCCCATTTTTCCCTTTTGACTTGTCCCCTGTTGTACTCACAGTCTGCCTTTCCCACATTTTGCTGCCGGTTGCCCTTTGTGGAACTGCTGCTGTCAATATGCTATGTTTAAGCAATAATGACTGAAGAGCCAGTCATTTCCTAGAGATTAACAACCGGCTGGTGGTGCACCGAGGGCCACCCCCACCCAGCTGGTCATTAATTGAGAGGAAGTGACTGGCTCTGAGGTCATTATTGCGATTATAAGTCTAATCACAATGATGCCTTTTTTGTTTTATTTTTAAAATTTGTTTTTGTGGTGGTGCACATGGCGAAATACCGGGTTCATGAATATTCATTTATGGCGCTGTTTTTGTGGCAGCATGTACGCCGCTCGGTCTGTTAATTATGGAAGTCATGACTAAATTTGTATCAGGTACTGCCATTTTTTTCCAGATTCACTGCCGTTACTGTTGTGAACTTGTGTACTCGAACGTGTCTGTCAGGATTTCTGTGGGATTCTCTGCTTCACAACATGGTAGCGGTAAACAGTGTGTGTAGTGGGAACAGCTGAGTGGCCGCCTTGCTGGTCACTTCTAAGAGATTTCAGATCAGTATGGCAGCCAATCAGCACACTACCTAACATCATGAATAATTAATTAGACTTATGATTTCCAGTACTTATTTGTGTTTCCTCTCAGTTGTCTACTGCTTTAAACTTTTTACAGTTATTGTTGTTTTATAATTGTAACATTGCTGATGTGACTTGTTACTGCGCTCTCCACATCCCCTTCCCTTCAGGATACATCTGACAATGAACTGTTAGCTCAGTATGTTTTTCTTGAGGAAACTCTAGAAATAAATAATTTTCCCTGCAAGTACCTAATAAGTAAGGAATAATCCACGGTCGGGTTTGCAATAGAATTGTAATAACCGAACAACCTGGTTGGGTTGTAAGGATAAAGGCACAGTCAAGGGCTTTCAGTCACCCAGGAAGTGAGGTTGCTACAGCACTGACACAGCAGGAGTGGATTATCACACTTAAAACATTCTCAAATTAGTCAAAAGTGTTATAACATGTTTTTTTGTACATTCTGTTTGTTCTCCTGTTGGACCAAGGCATCTCTCAGAGGTGCCCACACAACCCTCTGCCACTACTCCCCACCGTAGCCATCCCCTCTCCGGCACCCTCCAGCAGGACTTTCCAGCCCCCCGGATGACCCCCCCCCCGCCTCACCTATCTGGCGGCCTATCTGAAATTTGAGGGTCCATCCTGATCAAGAGTTGAATGGAGCTGTTGTAGGGATGGTCCAGCATTGGGGATGTGAGCTGGGAGAGGAACTTCAATAAGACACCTGCAAGCTATGGAACATTATGCATTAAAAGTGGTATGTTACATAATTTTTTTTTCTTAACAACAACAATAAAAAAACAGATTAAGTAAAAGTTACATAGAGTTTAAAGAAAGCCTTCTTTCTAAAACCAGCATTTAGTGCTGTTTCAGTGATATGGCAGTAGTAGTTCCATTGCATTACCATGTGGAGATGTCGGGGTTCCAGAGTGGAATTGGAGCTTTTTGTATTGGTCTTGCAAAACCTTGGACACAGTGGGTATTGTCATGCCAGATTTGCAGAGGTGGGTGGTGGATAGGGAGTTGGAACACTGCTGCAGTCTGCACGGTGAGGAAGGTGGGTTTAAGAGAACTGGGGAGCAGAGGAAATGGAAAACTATTCCCCTCTTACTCCAGCACTACAGATGGCCACAATGCCATGCCACTGCTGCTTTTACAGGCTGAATTAAGTGGTCAGGCAGTAGACGGAACCAGCCTTAAACTGGGGAGTTGCCCCGAAATGTATTAACCCCCCCACACACACAAAAACTACATATTTCTGAAATTCCATCATCTTCTGTCCTTAAATTACTATTATATATATATATATATTTTTTTTTTTATGCAGCTTGTCTTCAGGACAATGCTCAGGGAGTTCATCAACTTGTGCAAACACCCAGCCCTTTTTACCACTAACCTCGTTGCTTAAAGTCACCCATAATTCAACCTCTGCTGCAGGCATCGGGGGGGGCTGCACCCCTCCCAATCTTAGCAAATCAAATAATTCTTTATTTATATAGCACCTTTCAGTATCAAAGAACTGCACAAATTTTAACATATTTAAAACAAAGAGCATTCAGTCTGGGAAAGCCTGTGCAAATAATAAGTTTTTAACAAAGATTTTAAAACTACTGACGGTCAGGCATTCTCTTAACTGATGAAGTAGAGAATTCCATAGGGTTGGTGCTGCAAATGAAAATGCATGAGCACCAGATGTTTTAAGATGAACCCTGGGAATGGCAAGCAATCCCTCATTGGCGGATCAGAGAGGGTGATTAGGGGTGTAGGGAGTCAGGAGATCTTTCAGGTAGTTAGGTCCCGGTTTGTGATGGGCTTTAAAGGTAAGCAAGCCTACCTTATAGGTGATCCACCACTGAACCGGCAGCCAGTATAGTCTACGCAGCACAGGGGTTATATGACTGGACCTGGAGGTACCTGCCAATAGCCTGGCTGCAGTGTTCTGCACCAGCTGCAAGTGACGGATATCAACCCTAGACAGACCTAGGTAGAGGGTATTACATTAGTCAAGACAGGTAGTGATGAAGGCGTGAACCAATGTTGGAAGGTCACCCAGCGGAATCAGGTGTTTTACCCGCACAATATTCCTCAGATGGTAAAATGAGGATTTGACCACAGCTGACACCTGAGATTTTAGGGTCAAGCCATCATCAAAAATAATGCCCAGGTTCTGTACCCGATCTGAGGATGTGAGCTGGACACCGTCAAATCACAGGCCAGACATATGTCCAACCCCCAGACCCGCCCCCAGGTGACCTGGGCCCACAACAAACACCTCAGTCTTATCCAGATTCAGTCTCAGCCAGCTGGAGCCCATCTAGTCATTGATCTTGGAAAGGCAATCATTTAGCACAGAGATCGCATCAACCTGTCCAGGCACAGAGGACATAAACTGAGTGTCATCTGCACAGCAGTGAAAGCCGCACTCTCAAGTTCTCTTGTCACCACAGAAACCGGTCGATCAGAAAATAACCTTGTGTATGAGTGCTCATACACAATCCTCTATATTAAGGGCCAGCAGGGCAAATCCTGTGAGAAGCGCCTCAAAATACTAAATATGTATTCACTGGAAACCAGAAAAGAGATATGATGGAGACCTTCAAGTTACTTAAAGAGCACCTTTCTCAGTGCTGTACAAAAACAAGAGGAAGCTCCCTTACCTCCATGAGATCTCCTCTCTAGGAAAAAGAGGTTTTACAAATACCCCCCACCTCCAAGGGGAGGGAAGGGATCGTAAATTGTCCATGAAGTGCCAACAGCGCGATCCCTTTCTATAGTGCCCCACATTGTCAATGGGTAATCATAACAACTGGACATAGTGCACTCCTACAAGGAGAATGGCACAGCCCAAGCTTTAGAATGTTGGGCACATGAGTATTCCATGCAGCAGCAACTCCCAGTTTAGCTGTGCCATTTGAACGGAACAGAGCTACTTTTATCTTCTCTGAAGATATTCAAGATTCAAGATTTCAAGACTTCTGGTGCTGCAAATCTGCATGGCAGGTTGGGGCTGCTTGTTCCAAGGGAGCACTCCCTAAATTAAAATTGTGTCTGTTAAGCTGCCGCTTTCAAATTGAGTAACCTGCCTTTTTTCCCATCCCTGTGTGGATTGGGAGCCACTTCTGCCTTGTTAGGGTGTTTAATGGTCTCCTTTAAAAAAAAAAAAGTAATAATAAAAGAAAAAACAAGGTGCCACAGGTAGGTTCAGTTATATTGTTCTGTAAGTTAGAGTCCTTGGGGGGGGTGTCCTTCGGTTCCTCCTACCCCAACCTCGCCTCAGGTTTTCTGTGTTTTTGGTATTTCTGCAGCTAAATTATGTTTTGGGTGTTTTTTCTCTTTTGACTTGTATTTTCTGTTTGCTTGATCACCATTAGTGCCGGGCTCTTGCTCCTCCATCTGGCCATTTTTCCACCACTTGCTAGGCTTACGCCCGAGGTGCGCGCGCTTTGTGCAGTGCAAGGAACATTTGCACAGCACTAGGGGCATTTGGACGTCACAATCGCCTACTGTTTATATTGTGCAAAGTGCGCTTATATTTATTGGAAAGGGCAGATGCCTGCACATTAGCATGCCGACATCCTGCGCAAGACCTGCTAGTGAGCATGCACGGCCCATTTCTGTGGTTTTTGCACGCTAGTCCCTGTTTACAGTTCTGTGGACAATTTAAAGCTCAGCAAGCTTAAAAACTAATTGGTGGTGGTTTTACACATTTTATCTGGGTATTTTCTGTGAAAACTTTCCATTACTGGCACTATGGCTTATAGGAGACCATTAATTATGAAACGATGGAAGACCTGCAAAAAGGTGATGAGGCCCTCCCCGTGAGTTCCTGTTGCCCTCTATGTGTTGCTCAGCATAATATTTTTCTAATGGTTCCCCCTAGCCGGTCCTCTGAGTTGGGCACCTGGTTCTTCTGTTGGCAGCGGCAAAGCAGAATTGCAAAATCATTTTTGTTGCTGCTGGGTGAGCTTTTGGACCTTGATGTTCTGCAGGACAGCCAAGCAGATACACCCAACCCCAGACCGGGCTCTCCCTGGTTGGGAGCCCATCCAGGCATGTCCGTGCGTAGCTAGGAAAGGCTGCAGAATCAGATGCGCAGGCAGACCCTGACTTCTTAGAAGGCCAGGATGAGGATGTCGGGGTATCTAGGGGAAGATCCTGACCTAAAAAAATGCTCGCTGATGAGGAGCACATCCCCTCTGAGGAAGAGGAAGGGGAGTGGACAGAGCCAAAGTCAAGGATTCCAATTCCCCCCTTGTCTGACAATAAGTCCTTGTCCTTTTTATGTTTGCTTGTGCATGCAGAGCACAAGAAACATTTTAAGGAATGTAGAGTATTGCAGAGGTGTGGCATAGCCAACGTCTTCAGGGGTTCGTCCCTCGGCCACCAATCAACAGGAAAGCTGCTGATGACGGCAGTTTCAGAGTGAGGACTGGACTTGAAAGAAATCTGCCACTCCAATCCAGACAGTTTTGTCATTGCAGTGGCAGATCTCTCCCCCCCCCTCCAATTCCCAGTAACCAGGCAAATTCCAGCCTATGCATTACAGTGCACAGTAATGCGCATGACTGGACTTACGAGTAACTCATTTGCTCAGTGTGTCTTTCCTGGTGAAATAAATAAATGAGCCCCACCATGCATAATTGGTGGCTCCTAGTCCTGCCACCCATCACACACTCCCCCCAAAGCTGACATCGAAGTGCCCAATCCCCCTGTCAGCATGCCCCACCCCCTACTATTGTGGCACACTGGGAGCCCACCCCAGTGTGCCAAAGTACTTCTTATGTTTTTCCAACACCGGGATGCCCACTCCCAGTGTCTGATGCATCCCCTACACCTCCTTTTGTCAGTCAACCTCGGGTGCCCAATCCCGTTTCAGCGTGATCCCCCCCCTCCACTGGTCTGGCACACTGGTACCCACCCCAGTGTGCCAAAATCCATTTTGTTTTCAGCTATATAAAAGACAACAGTCCCACTACGTATTTTTTTTAAACCTGAAAAAAAAGAAAATGGTTCCTCATCGTTCTAGCTGGCTCCCTTCCCCCAACCCGCACCCTCCCTCTGCACACCCCACCTTCCTGCACCCCCTACCCATATTTACCTCCGGAGGTCTGGCGCCGTGATCTTCTGTGGACTGGGAGTATGTCTACACTCTTCAAAAGCCGACCGCAAACTGAAGAAAGTCTCGGTAAGTCCTATAATGGCAATCAATGGGGGGGTTCAATTTAGGTTGATATCGCAGACATTTTTTTGAGTTTTGGCCCCAAATTTTTCAACATGGGGTGCTTGGGACCCCACCTCATGACCACTGACACTGCCATTTCATTTCTCTGTCCCAAAAGGTGATTTTGCGGTCGCTGTGTGTCTACAGAATCACCTTTCAGGACCGATTAATGACATGACAGTACCACTGTTCATGAGGTGAGATCCCAAAAAGCCTGTTGCAGGTTTAGTGAAAAAATTCCAAAAAAAAAACACCAGCATTATGAGTGTGCGTTACGCAGTTTGTACGCACGCTCGTAACTTCACCAATTTGCAATATTTTCACTCCACATTTCCAACATTGCCATTTTTTCACACCTCCTTATGAACAGTATAGCTGTCATTTTTTGCATCCTGCCTGAAACATGTTTTCGCACCTCTGGCGCAGAATGGCGCAGTCGCTGTGCGAAATCAAATTTTGGTACAGATTAATGAAATCACAGTGCCACTGTTCATGAGGGGAGGTCCCAAAAAGGCCATGCTGAAAATTTGGTGAACAAATTCTGAAAACTGACTGCGTTACGCAATTTCTACGCATGCTCGTAACTTGGGCACTTTTTCATATTTTCTCTCCAGATTTTCAACATTTCCTTTTTTTCACACCTCCTCATGAATAGTACAGATGTCATTTTTCTCATCCTGCTCAAAATGTATTTTCACAGCTGTTGCACTGAATGGTGCATTCGCTGTACAAAATCACCTTTCAGGATGGAGTAATGAAATGATAGTGCCACTGTTCATGAAGTGGGGTCCCAAAAAGCCCATGTTGAAAATTTGGAGCGAAAATACCAACAAACACCAGGGGCATTGGTTTTCTTTTTTTTCTTTTTTATTTATTTTGCTTTTTCTGTTAGGGCCTCCTGTCAGATTCAGCCCTGGTCACGGCCTCCAGACTTTCACCTACCGTCACATTGCCGTCACTCTCCCAGTCACCCCCGGCTTACCTCCCGGAGGGTGGGGCCACGGCACTGGTCCTCGCTATTTCCAGTGCTGCAGAACCAGTATCTGGGTGGGAGAGCTGGTGATGGAGGTTAATTGAAGCCCGTGGAGGGCTTCATAGAGATGGAGGCCCCACCTTGCTTTTCCCCCTGTAAGCTGGGGCGGAGATGTGCAATGACAAACAGCGTCTGTCCTGCCCCAGAGAGCTTCCGATTATGCGTCAACACAGGGCAGCAACCCGGCCTCTGCCAGGTGTCACTCCTGTGCGATCACAGGCCCTCCCTCCCACCGGAGAGCAGTCCTAGGGATGCTCAATCCTTCTCCCCGCGGCCGGCCCTCTGACGACCCGGGTCCGTTCCAGCATTAAGGTTTTCAACCATGACGCCCCACCCCATACAGACTGACAGGCGTCAGGGGGTATGGCTTGGGATCATCGGCAGTGATACCCACATCATCCCACCCCCATCCTGCAGCCACTGACAGGCATCAAGGTGTGCCTTGGGGTCTTCAGCCCTAACATTCACCCCATTCTCCTACATTGCACCCATCTCAGCTTATTTCCTTATAGAATGGGGTGAGTTTAAGGGCCGAAGACCCCAAGGCACACTGTGACACCTGTCAGTGTCTGCAGGGTGAGGTGGAATGGCGTGAATGTTGTGGCCGATAACCCAAAGGCACACCCCAATGCCTGTCAGTCTCTGCAGGGTGGGGGTGGGGGTTGGTATTAGTTCAATACTTCACTGCCATTCCTATTATGCATCTCTCTAACTCATGCTGTACCAATACCAGCAAGCAAACATTCGCCATTGACAAATGCTTGTTATTTGTGGTGATAGCCCAGTTTGGGATACCTCCTAAATTTGTGCAAGCTGTGCAGGCCTTATATGCAACCCTTTTGGCTTATGTCAAAATAAATGAGCAAATCGGCCCTATGTTCCTCCTGGGTCAGGGTACCTCGCAGGGCTGCTCCTTTTCGTCTTATATCTGGAGCCACTGGCACAGACTATTTGGCAGGACCCCACTATAACAAGTATCCAGCTGGGTGGCTGCAAAGAGTAATTGGCTTTTATTGGTGGATGATTCATAGATTTACCTTCAGACTTCAGTTCCCCTCTGGAACATGCTGACTTGATTTGGGACACTTGCGGGCTACAGCCTAAAAGCCTCTAAAACCGAGGTATTACAACTTCATTATGTTCCTTCACTTGTCATTCAAGAAAAGTTTAAGATTAAATGGAACATGGTTCACCTTAAATACTTAGGAGTCCACCTCACACTTACTCAGCTGGAGGTTCTTTCTTTAAAGTACAACACCCTTACAGAGACATTCCAAAATAATATTTCTAATTGAGGCAGCCTCCCCCTTCCTCTTATTCAAAGAGTTAATAGTATCCGTATGAATTTGTTGCTCGGTTTGCTTTATCTTGCTCAGACTCTTCCAGCTGACCCACACCAATCTCATTTTCAGAATGATCAAAGTTAAATATTCAGACATCTATGGAAGGGGAAGCACCCATGGGTGCATTTCTCAACCCTGCAACTGCCTAAAGCCCAGGGAGGTTTGGCCCTCCCTAATTTTATGCTATATCACATGGCAAACAAGTACAATTTTATTGGGTGCTTAATTCTTATTGGGCCCATTGGAAAAATGTAGAGCTCAGAGAGGGGGGACTCTTTCTAGATTATCACAGGTTCTGTTTGATAACTTGTCTCCTGATCTGGATCTCCCCAGGTACAATCATTACACTATGGTTACAATTCATACTTGGTACCAAACTCTGGGAATGAGAAATTTGACTAGCTGTCGGTTTCTTTTGTACTCCCTCCCTTACACCCACTTTTTTATCCCAGAAAGAGTGGATTATAGTTTCCATAATTGGGAATGGCTGGGACTTCATTTTATATTTCATTCCCTGCAAGATGCGGAACTTCGAAGCTTTGATGAGTCGGTCACTATGTATGCTATACCCCATACACATTTTTTTCTGGTATCTCGAACTACATGATTTTGTGAAACCCCAGCTTAGGACCTTAGGAGATCACCAGACATCCACTCAGTTATATCCAGTTAATTATGCAGGCTCTTAAAGGCCAGTGTACCATAGCACACTTGAATTTCCAGAATCTACCAAACTTCACTACAGGCACAGGGGGATTCTATCTCTTATATCAAATTTGCCTGGGAAAAAGACTTGGGTGCTAACCTTCCCAATAACACCTGGGAATATTGTTTACAGAATATACACAATGTCACCACATCATATATTTGAAAGGAATACCCCTGGAATACATTAATTAGATATTTTATAACTCCAGACAGGCAGTATTAATACTGTCATGACATGGAGGCGACCTGCTGCAGAAAATGTGGCAAATCACATGCGTCACATCACCATATTTTATGGGACTCCCATGTGCTACAGCCATTTAAATAGATCTGCAGGTAGAACTTGGGAAATTTCTAGATGGACATATTATATTAACAGCTCACACTGTACTGTTTGTAGATACATCAGCGAGTTTCAGAAACACAGACATTAGGAAGCTTCTCAGCATACCCAATCCGGCACTACACGCAAGTTCCATCGTGCATACTCACAGCTTGGGCACCCCCATGACACCCCCCTGTCCCACCTCTGGTGCTGTGCTCCTCGGCTGGGGGATCCAGCATGCAAGGCGCTAGCGCACTTTTGGTGAATGCCGCTGGGGATGCGCAGATCACTGCCACATGGCATTCAGGCGTAGGAATGCCTACGCGCCACCCTTACGCGGTGTGCAGGCATTCAGACCAATTAGTGTTCTGGGCCTATAATGAGTAAACAACCAGATTTTGTGCCCTTGGTAAGAGGAACTCCTAACCGGCTTTCAGCTATTATATTAATGTTATTGCTTTTTTGTGTTTACTATTGCATCTGCAAATTCACCTCTGATGCTTAACACCTGCTCTCAGGTGGGCCTGCTATCGTTCTCTTGTGGTCCCCCATTCATGTGGAGAAGATGAATCTGGACATTCAGAGAGTTTTACTACCTGGACTATATTCTACACTATGTCCTGTAATATACTGCAGCACTTCCTTGTTGTTGTGTTATATGTTGTACATATAAAATCTGATGGCAGAGAAGGGCTGCTTGACCTATCCAGTCTGCCAGTTTTTCCCCTACCTACATTGTCACCACAGACCCTACTTGATCTACAGCTCTTTCTCCCTCCCTCCCCCTTTTTCTTTACACTATGATTCCGCTGTAACTATCCCATGCATTCTTGAACCCCACCACTGTTTTTGCCCGCACCACCTCCACTGGAAGTCTATGCCAGGAATTCACCACTCTTTCTGTGAAGAAGCAACTCCTCACATCTCCCCTGAATCTACTCCCTTTCAGCTTCATAACATGTCCCCTTGTTCTTGAGCACCTTTTCTTCTGAGAAATACTTCCCTCCTGTACCCTGTTGACCCCGTAAGGTATTTAAAGGTCTCTATCATATCTCCCTCCTCTCTTCCAGGGTGTACATATTGAGGTCCTTTAGTCTCTCCTCATAGGTCTTTTGATGCAGACCCTGCACCATTTTAGTTGCCATCTTCTGGACCGCCCCCACTCTATGTCCTTCCAAAGATTTTGGGCTCAGTTTTCAAAGATCCATGAATGCCACACGCCCCTGGTGTTCCGACTGTTTAGTGCATGGGCTTGCAGCAATCTCAATCACAAGTACCAAATGCCACAAGTTAGACCAGCTTTTCTCTGGTCTAACTTGCACCATTTGGGGGACCCTTTTTATGGGGCTTGTACCGAATCTTTGGCACAAGCTGCTGTAAACTGAGGAAACTGTTGCAACTGTGACCAGTGTGCTAAAATCCGGTGCAGTTGCATCAATGGAGTTCGGCACACCTGCTCCAAAAAATGGGCTTGACACAGGGCTTGATGCAAGTTCTGTGTCAACCTTTGAAAATTGAGCCCATGGTCTCCAGAGTTGGACACAGTATTCAAGGTGGAGTCTTACCAGTGATCTATACAGGGACAACACTACCTCCCTCTTTCTGCTGGTGATACCCCTTCCTATCCTATGAACCCCATCATCCTGCTAGCCCTCCCAACTGTCTTGCTGCACTGCCTGGCTACCTTTAGGTCATCCAATATGATTACCCCAGGTCTCTTTCCTGCTTGGTGGTCGTCAATACCTCTCCACCCATTTTGTACTCTGCACCTGAGTTTCTGTGCTCTAAGTGCATTACTTTACACTTTTTTGCATTGGAACCAGTTGCCATACCCTTGACCACTCCTCGAGTTTTCTCAGGTCTCTTCTCATCCTTTCCACCCCCCCCCCTTGGGTGTCCACCCTGTTGCAGATCTTGGTGTCATCTGCAAAGAGGCAGACCTTCTCTTCCAGTTCCTCTGCAATGTCACGTAAAGACATTAAAGAGGACCAGTCCCAGCACTGCTCTCTGAGGTACCTCATTGGTCACCATCCCTTGAGTGAACTCTGTTCACCACAATCCTTTGTCACCTATCATTTAACCAATGTTTTACCCAGTTTACAACCTTTTTACCCACCTCTAAGTTACCCAGTTCACATACTATTCTCCTCTGTGGAATGGTGTTGAAAGTCTTACTGAAATCTAGGTAGGCCATGTCCACCGCTCCTCCCTGATAATGGGGCCTATGCTACAATGGTCGGGAAGTACATGCCTGTGGTGTGTATCCCACTTGTGGAGCTCCACACCTGTGGACAGTTGCACACCGGTGGCATGAACAACTGCCGGCCACCTGTCCGCAGCCCGGCCCCCCCGGCACGGGAGTACGTGCAGGATCATGCTGGGCGGCAGTGGGGAGAGCCACGCACCCCATTGGATGCCCATCCCGGATCCCTCAGTGGATCCCTTACGTGGTGGGGGTGCGCCCATTGTGCTCTCCCATGGATGTCCACACAGGCAGTGGCCATGGAGGTGGGATGTGCTGCCAGATGTGCATTGTCCCCAAACAGACGGGGGTTGGGGGGCATTGGCACAAGGGTGTATGTGTTGCAGGGGGAGGGAAGGATTCACGCAACTCACCACACCATCTGGGCTGTGAAACGGAGTGAGGGAACACAAAGGCGGGCTGGCAGGGGGGGGGTGCAGTCCAGGGGCTGGTGCCTCCAAGTGTGTGAGTGTGTGGGGGGTGGCATACACGGAGGAGGTGGCTGGCATGGCTAGGAGCAGGGGTGGGTGCCCTGGGCAGACTGTCCTGGTTTTAATTTGGGTTCTGCTGTTGAGTGACAGAGGTGTTGGGCATGTAGTGGGCTTACAGCAGGATTTCCATGGCTTACTGGCTACCCCCCTACATGCCCCCAGTGCGTAGTTGTACGTGGCTATGTGCATGCCGCATAGTGCTGGCACAACTCCCACCCACCCCCTGCGCGTTATGGTCTGTGCGGGTGAGGGATCGAGTGTGTAGGGGCTGCATGCCCCATTTTGTTAATTCCACATGGGGGGGGCACAATGGGTGCAGAGTGTCTCCGCACCTCACATACACAGCACAGAGGCGCGCCACACCACTGAACATAGGGGCCATAATTCCTTGGTTACCCAGTCAAGAAATCTATTAGGTTTGTCTGACATGGCCTCCCCCCTGTGAAGCCAAGCTGCCACGGGTCTTGTAACCTGTTGGATTCAAGATATTCCACATTTCTGTTTCCAGTACCTTTCCCACCACCAATGTCAGGCTGACTGGCCTATAATTGCCAGCCTCCTTCCTGCTACCACTTTTGTGAAGTGGGATTACATTTGCCCTCCTCCAGTCCTTCAGAACCACTCCAGTTTCCAGTGATCTGTTAAATAAAACTGTCAGAGGTACAGTCAGTACTTCCCTAAGTTCCCTCAACACCCTTGGATGTACCCCGTTTGGCCCCATTGCTTAGTCCACTTTCAAATTAGCAAGTGCCTTCAGGACTTTCTTCTCAGAAAAAGGACTAGTGTCCACCACCCCCCTTCAAAGCTCCTGCTACGTTTTTGAGGTCTGGTCAATTCCTTTCACCTTTCTCTATAAACACTGAGATGTACAGTATTTGTTTAAGGTGTCTGCCTTTTCCTGAATCCCCCTCTGTACAGTCCCCACTTCCCTTTTTAACCTTACAATCCCTCCCTTGGTCTTCCTATTTTCGCTGACATACCTAAAAATGTCTTGTCCCCTTTGATACTGCCTGGGCTATTCTCTCTTTAGTTTGAGCCATTGCATGTACTCCTTACTGCTTTATCCTCTTCCCATCAGGTCCTGCTTGAGGTATTCACCCATCTTTGTAAAATGTACCCTTCTGAAGTCCAGGACTCTTGCATTATACTTTTTATAGCAAATTCGTTAATAAAAAGAAATTTGCAAAAAACAAAAATAAATCGCTTGCTGCTCAAAAGTATTCAAACTTTTGCATTCAAAGGCTTGCTGTTTAAGTCAGAGCACTTTACAAAGCAGAGGCTGTATGGGAATGTAGTTCTGTGTGTGTGTGTGTGTGTGTATATACAGTGCTGTGTGGGTGTATGTCTGTGTATGTATGTGTGTCTGTGTATATAGAGCTGTTTTTATGTTTGTACATACTGCTTTATGTGTGTTTGTCCATGTAGTGTTGCATGTGTCCATGCATCTGTTTATGCAGTGATGTATGTGTGAGTGCATACATGTCTATCTGTTTATATAGTACTCATTTGTGCATCTGTGTGTGTTGTGATGGGTTTACACATTTATGCTGTATGTGTGCATCTCTGTATGCAGTGCTATGAGTTTTATGTCCGTTTGTGCTGCTGTGTGTATGTGTCTGTGGAGTGCTGTGTGTTCATGCATCTGTTTATGTAGTGCTGCGTGTGTGCATGTCTGTAGTTCAGCATGTTCGTGCATCTGTTTTGTGCTGTGGGTGTGCATGTCTGTGTAGTGCTGTGTGTTCATGCATCTGTTTATGTAGTGCTGCTTGTGTGTGTGTTTGTCTGTGTGTGTAGCACTGAGTTCATGCATCTATTTATGTAGTACTGTGTGTGTGTGTGTGGGTAATATTATATGCAGGGAAAAATGGGCAGACTAGGTGAGCCAAGCGGTCTTTATCTGCTGGCAAATTCTGTGTTTCTATATTTCAAATTGAAGTGCAGGGTAAGGCAAAATTATGCCATAGAATATTGTCACCGAACAAGTAACACAGTTCACTAGGGACAAGTTTAGACCAGGAGAAACCAAAACCCTGTGCCACCAGTTTCAAACAGGCATGGCCACCTACGGGAAGCAGGTGCAGGTGGGGGTGAGAGCAGTTTCAGCAGGTGCCTGAAGGAGCCAAAGGAAATGAAATGGCAGAGAGATGAGGGGAGTTGTTTCCAGAGTGCTGACAGGCAATAGGAGAAGGTGGATTGCCCAGCAGAGCAACTGGGATGGGGAGTGGAGAAGGTTCACTGGTCCCAGTAGTGAAGAGAGCATGGTGTAGGAGTAACTGGGGAGAACCGTGATGGGTGGTAGCAGGGAAGGGAACCAAACCATTATCTGGAGATTATGGAGGAGCAGTGGGACTGGCAATGTGATGGTAGGGAGACGGAAATAGAGAAGTAGAGGGAGCAATGGTGAGTACGAGGAGGGCAGTTTTTTGCAAAACAACAAAAGGCATTGCAGAAGGTATCCAGTCTGGCTATGTAAGTGGAGGGGACGGTACTGTAGACCACGTTAGCGTAGTCAAAAAACTAGGAGAACTATTTTGGTAACCAGCTCACGTTGGACCAGCAGGGGAAGGCAGTCTTGATTATGGTACAGGGCACCCATTTTAGGGCAGAGTTTCACATGGATGGCCTGAATGTGGGCTGAAAAGTCAAGCTCACCATTAAGACACACATCAAGGTACTTGAAGGATTGCACCCTTTCAAGAAGGAATCCATCCAACATGCAGAAAACCGGAAGTCTCAGCATCCTGACCAATTTCTGGCTAGTACCAAAGGTCAAGGGCACCTTTTCTTTGGGGTGTTGACCCTGAGGTGGTTGGAGTGGAACCAGCAGAGGATATTGTAAAACTCCTGCTGAAGCAGGTATTTCACAGCTACAGTGGAAGAACCAGAGGTGAAGATGACTGTGTCATCTACATACATATGTATATGCGAATTGGCACAGGCAGATGGAAGGTCATTCAGAAAGATGAAAAACAGGATAGGCCCTAGGACTGAGCCCCGAGGGACCCTAGCATGGCTGGGAAGGGATGATAAGGTGCCTCCAACCTGTACTGACTGTTGATGACCTCTTAGGTAGGAATGGAACCAGCCAATGGCAGGAGCTGAGAGGTCAGCAGAGCTCAGCTGATCCAACAGGAGCAGGTTGGACACCAAGTCGAAGGCTTTGGCCAGATCAATGAAAATGGCAGTTGTGATGTGCTCCTGATCCATCTCTGAGAAGATGAAGTCAGTGACACACAGCAGTGAAGAGACAATGGAATGGTGCTTCCGGAAGCCAGACTGGAATGGGGAGAGGAAACTGGAAGAGGTAATGTAGTCTAGATGTCTAAAGTAGATTAACCTCTGTTGCAGCTTGGCGAAGAAGGGGAGGAGGGAGATAGGATAGAAGTTGTCAAGAGAGGTCACCCCCTTTTGTGAAGTGGAAGAACAATCTTCCAGGACTGAGGAACGGAGCAGAGTGAGAATGAGAGGTTGAGTAGGTGGGTATGTGCTGCTGTATGTGAATATGTTCATCTTTGTATGAAGTGTGTATGTGTGTCTGTGTTTCTGTGAATGCAGCGCTTGAATGCCTCCGTATGTGGTGGTGTGTGTATGCATGTCTTTGCATGTAGTGCTGTGTATGTGTGCTTTTCTTTGCATGCAGTACTGTATGTATGTTCAGTAGTTCTCTATGCATATGTCTGGATATGTAGTGCTGTATGTGAATGTGTACGTCTGGGTACTGTATATAGCGGTGTGTGTGTTTGTGTGCCTAAGCGTATGTGTGTGAGCCTGTGCATATGTGTGTGTGCATGTGTCTGTATATACAGTGCTGTGTAAATGTATTATTTTTCTCTTTTTTCATATTGTTAGTCATCAGAAGAACTCTGAACAATAAGGTGCCCAGTTTCAGAGGTGATCTGACTCATGGAAAACTCATTATTTTTTTGTACACTTGCACAAAACTAAGAGTTAAAAATAAATGTATAACAACAAAACAGTAACAGTGAATTCTGATTTCATATGCAAATAGTACAATCTCAAAACATGTCTGTAATTTTAAATGATTTTATTCTCTCTATATAAGTTTTATTATTGTCAAGAATGTAGCCAATCAAAAAAAGATTATTGAATACATTTTCAAAATTCTTCTAAATGTCACAGACTTAGTAGCTAGCTAGGATGTAAGATGGTTCCAAATTTTACTTGTATGAGAGGCAAGGGATTTTTGACCTAGGGCAGTTTTCTTCAAGGCTGTAGCCCATGTACCAGCACAGCCCTTGTACTGTACCATACTGTCATCATCAGGTTTAAAATTCCAAAATGAGTATACTATTGGGCTTGAGAAGGAAATCGTCTTCATACATAATACAATGATTTCAAATTCTAAGGCATTCATAAAAGGGAACTGTAACGTGCAATGACGAGTCAAGAAATATTTATGTGAGTGTATGTTTGTCTTTTCATGTATTACTGTGTACTAACATAGAATTTGATGGCAGACAAGTACCACTTGGCCCGCCTAGTCTGTCTATTTCCTCTACCTGTTTCATATACCGCATATCCTAAACAATTTGTAGCTTACCCTCTCTTTCCTATCGCTAGAGTTCCTTTATGTCTGTCCCATGCATTTTTGAATTCCCCTATCATTTTTGCCCCTACAACCTCTGCCGGGAGGCTGTTCCATGGATCCATCACCCTTTCCTTGAAAAAATACTTTCTCATGTTACCCCTAAGTCTGCCCCCTCTATTTTCATATCATGGCCCCTTGTTCTTGAACATCTTTTTTTCTGAAATATGCCACTGTCTTGTACCTTATTTACACCCTTGAGGTATTTGAAAGTCTCCATCATATCCCCCCTCTTTCCTCCAGGGAATACATATTGAGATCCTCCAGTCTGCCCTCATATGACTTCTGAAGCAGCCCCTGCACAATTTTTGTCCCCCTTCTCTAAACCGCTTCTACTCTGTCTATGTCCATCCAGAGATGCGGCCTCCAGATCAGGACACAGCACTCTAGATAAGGTCTCACCAAATTTCTATACAGTGGCATCACCACCTCCTTCCTTCTGCTGGAGATACTCCTCCCTATGCACCCCAGCATTCCACTGGCTGTCCTTACAACCTTCTCACTTTGTTTGTTTGGTAACCTTTAGATCATCAGATATGATTACTCTCAGGTCCCTTTTCTGTTTGGTAACCATCAGTACCTCACCCCCCCATCATGTACTCCTCCCCCACATTTCTGTGCCCCAAGTGCATGATCTTGCACTTCTTTGTATTGAATCTTAGCTGCCTCACCCTTGACCACTCCTCAAGCTTGCTTAGGTCCCTTCCCATTTTCTCTACCCCTTCTGGAGTGTCAACCCTGTTTCAGGTCTTTGTGTCGTCTGCAAAGAGACACACCATCCCTTCATGAAGACATCAAAGAGGACTGGTCCAAGCACTGATCCCTGTGGAACCCCACTGGTCACCCTCCCTCTCTTCCGATTGAACTCTGTTCACCACCACCTTCTATGTCCTATTGCTTAGCTAATTTTTGACCCGCTTTACCATCCTGGGATCCACTCCCAGGATGCCCAGCTTGTTTACTAGCCTCCTATGTGGGATGGTGTCAAAGGCCTTGCTGAAATCCAGGTAGGCCACATCCACTGCCCCTCTCTGATCCACCTCCCTAATCACTCAGTCAAAGAAATCTGTCCTGATTTGTTCGACAAGATCTTCCCACTGTGAATCTATGCTGCCTCGGATCCAGTGCGCCATTAGATTTGAGATATAGCACAAACCTTTCTTTTACCTCCCTCACTACCTTCCCCTCCACCTGCCCTCAGTCCAGTTCACCCACACTACCTCCCGCCCAGTCCCCTGTCCACTTCCTCTGCCCCCACTCCTCCCCTCCACCTGCCCTCTGTCCAGTACACCCACACTACCTCTATCCCATTTTCCTGACCTCTTCCTCCCCCCTCCAACTTCTCCCCACCTACCTGCACTTGTCAAACCCCAACTTTTCTCTCTGCACTTAACTTCTCTGAGATGGCTGCACATTGCATACCTCCACTGGGAAACTGACAATGCCATCAGCTGCTTCATTCATGTCTTGACTTGTGTAAACCGTAAATCTATTTGCTACCCCTTCCTATGCAAACTCTATGTTAGTAGTACAACCCCAGTGTCAATTTGTCTGCTGTAATTATGCTGTTGCAACAAAATGTATTTTCTTAAGTGTTGACGAGGATCCTTTGTAAACAAACTCTTAGTGCAAAGGTTTGTAATTCCGAGTTCCCAACAGTAGTGATTCCATTAGTTTCCCCACCACTGAAATCAGGCTGACTGAGCTATAATTGCCAGCCTCCTCCCTACTCCCACTTTTGTGAAGCGAGACTACATTCACCCCCCTCTAGTCCTTTAGTACCACACCTGTTTCCTGTGAACTGTTGAACAGGGCTGTCAGTGGGCCTGCCAGCACCTCTCTGAGTTCTCATAATGCTCTGGGATATATCCCGTCTGGCCCCATTGCCTTGTTCATTTTCAGAATCATTAGCAAGTTCCTTTAAGACTCTCTCCTCCTTTATCGGACAGGTGTCCACCTCCCTCCCAGTGGTGCTTCCATTGCCTAACTTTGGTCCCCCCCTTATGAATACTGAACAAAAATACTTGTTCAGGATTTCTGCTTTTTCTTGGTCTCCCTCTGCACACTCACCTCCTTCCCTTTATAATCTCAGCCTTAGTATTTTTTCTTTCATGAACGTACCTGAAAAAGTTCTTGTTCCCTTTTGTTATTACCGGGGCTGTGCGTGGTCCTCTGTGTACAGTATAGTACAGTAAGTGTATGTCTGGGTATATAGTGCTGTATATGAATGTTTGCATCTATGCATAAAGTGATGTGATGTGATATGGTGTGGAGTGTGTACCTGTCTTATTTTTTTATTTATGTTTTAGAGTTGTTGGCCAGGAAAGACGCACTAAGCTGAGGCTTGTTTCCAGGTGCGTCCTGGTTAGCACAGGGAAGTTAAGTGACTTGCTCATGGTCACAAAGCATGCAAGTGGTGACTGTGGGATTCAAAACCATTTCTCCAGGTTTGCAGCTCAGTGCTCTTAACCAATGGGCTCTGCTGCACATGTGAAGCATCACTTCCTCAGAGTAGTACTTCTGGGGGAGTGGCATCATCTGAACTATTTCTTTGCCCTTTATTTCTGTTATATTTTCTTGAAATAATTTCTTCTACTTTTATTGTATTACCATTGGTAAAGGAGCGCATTGGCTGTAGCCAACTCTTATGACAGATTACATTTTTATTAAAATAAAATCATTTCCCCTGGAGTGCATATGTTCCCGTTGCTTATTCCTGCCATCAAGTCATAATCCGATGCTTATGGCACCATAGCCTGTTGCCACATAAATTATTCTGATGTCACAAGCAGGGGATTATGATTCCACAGAAGGAAAAGCAAAAGGAACAGATACATTCTGACAGGCAAATGACCTAATTTCATGCAAATGTATTTGGTAGTAAAGAGTGAACTATCCCAAAATTCATATTTTGGAGGAAGTTATACAATGTTTGAGTCCTGCTGCTTCTAACAGTAATTGCTTTACAAGAAACTGGTAGATCACTTCAGGAATGAGTGCTGCCCACCTCTACCTCCTTCAGTTCATATGGCCGAGCTACTGTCTGTTCTCTATATCCAAGGGATCCTAGTTAGACTCCCACTACCAGTACTTTAATAATGCTATAAGAACAGGACATGAAAATCCTGTAGCCTACTGTGATTGGTCAAAACACGTTACATGACCATTTATTGTTTTCTGACAACACACGCCTCACCTAACCTGCATTTTTTCATCCTTTATCCTCCTCCAGTTCCTTTCCAGCAACCCCCTTTGGCAGTGACCCCCAAGCCCCATCAGCCCTCTTACTCGGGACTTACCTCCAGCTTCTCACACTGCCGTGGGTGGGTGTCTTGGCAGGTGGGGAGGAGCCTGAGGGGCTGCCGCTGCCATCCCTCTGCTGGAGGTGCTTTCCTTTGCTTCTCCACACCCAAACCAGCATGTGTGCCATGGCATGCAAGCACTGCATGAATAAGCAGTATGCCTCAGTGCCCACATCTTGGCACTCAGGTGGGCGACCACTGCCACACCACTTATCCTCCGCTAGATGGCTTACAAGCAGTGGTATGCATTTTCCCCCTCCCTGAAGGAGAAGCACTATCAATAGATACTTGATTCTCCTTCCCCTGGCCATCCCTAAAGTGTCCCTGATCCTTTACTGAACCCAGGCTGCCAGTGCAGCAGGCAGTGAGGCAACCCCTGCCTTAGCCTGCCATGTGACTGGACTGGACAACTACATATTTGTTTAACAAATAAAATCCCATTTTCTAGGGACGTGGATATGATGTTCTATTCACACTTTCTGGCAGTGCTTTCCCTTTAAGACTTGGCTGGAAACGTCTTCAAGTTGGCTCCTCCCACCCGGGTGGTAACTCCCTCTGTTCTGCCCCAAGACGCCAGATCTTCCTTTCTGCTGGAAGAAGCAGGTTCCCGCCTCATCGCTCTCACGCTAAGTAGGCCCTTGCAACTTAAATCTTTGGATTTGCTTCCTAAAATGTTTACATTTGATTGTCTTCAACTCAATCAATGATTGCAACCGCTATGGATGACAAGTCTGCTCCTGGGTTCCACCGGTGCCCTTGCAGGCAGAAGATGTCCTTAATGGATCCACAGTCCATGTGCATCTACTGCCTGGGGCACGAGCACAATCCCCAGCCCTGCAATTTCTGTCACTTCTTCTATCCTAATGTTCTCAAGGACCATCTAGCCCGGCTCAAGTTAGACTGACCAAATGGAACCAGTCAATCAAATCTAAGGATGCCTGTTGTTTGGTTTCCCCAGCTGCAAGGTCTGCTGAACAGCTTGCAGCATTCGAGGAGGTGGCAGCCCAGGCCATTTCCTACTCCTCTTTGGCTTCTGCCTTCATGCTGCTCCAGCTGGGATCAACTTTTATGGGATCCTTCAAAAAACTGTGCCAGTCCCTGCCAACCCTCGGTCAGGGACCTTCAGAGCACAAGTCAAGTCTAAGAAAGAGTCCTAAAAATGGTCTTGTTTACATTTGTGGGATTGGGAGTGCTCGCGGTCAAGAGCTTCGGATTCTCGTGCTTCTCCGGATCTGACTTTGGTCAAATCCTCGGCCCAGGCCACCAGTTCCACGGTAACCCCATTGGGCCAGTTGGCTGAGATGCTGGTTGATCATCCGTCCAAGATTTTTCTCGAGCCAGTCGACCAGTTGTCGACTGAAGAGGCCGACACTTCCTTATCCAGGACTCCGATCCTGACTCAGACCGTGGGAGGGAGGGATCAGTCTGTCCAGCCACTGCCTCTGGTCACCAATCAAGACAAGGAGGAGCCTCAACATTTGCTGACTCCCTCTAAGCTCAGCTGCTGGTCCCCCCAGCAGTCGAGGTCAAGGTCTTCTTCTGGTGGGTTGAGTGGTTCCCACCAATGTCAGTGCACCTGCTCGTAGCACCACGGTAAGCGGCGTTGCTGCTACTCTTCTTCCTCATCCTCCTCAGGTGAGGAGAGGCTTCAGCACAAATTGCATTGATGCTACGAGGATCTCATGTGGCAACATCTGGTGCTCACTGGCATGAAGTTGTCTCTGGCTCCTATGCTGGCCATTACCTGGCTTTCATCCGACCGTCCAGCACCTTGTCTGCCTCAGGAGCTTCCTAAGGCGGTCCTGGCTTGGCCAACCCCAGCATCTCCACTGATTCCTGTAGAGCCATCACCCACCCACCCAGCCAAAGGCCGGCACTCCAACCAAGAAGTCTTGGCTGGCCAAGGAGCTTCCACATCAGCTGTCGGTCACCATCACCAATGACTATCCACAGAGGGTCAGCAGGGACTCGGGCAGTCGACCCTTCCTTGACGACTCCTCAGAGTCGGAGGGTTCCTTGGGAGTGTCTGGTCGATGTGAAGTCAGTGGGGGATCTCTCGATAGACAAAGGTCCTACTACTTTTTTGGGCCTTCTCTGCCTGATCTCTGAGTCCATGGATGTGAAAATGGAGCCTGTCCAGAAACAGGCTAGTTACCCATTGACCGAGATCCTCGACCAGGGAGATACTCTGATGGAGGCTTTACTGGTGGCAGAGGCTATTCTTGGCCCTGCCCTGGAGCTCTGGCAGTGCTCCACTTCTTACCCTGTGTTCTCTGCCTGGATGGCCTGCAAATATGTGGTACCTACCAGTTCCCTCTCGAGATTCACAGAACACCCCTCAGCCAAAGGACTGGTGGCCGATTCTGTGTTTAGGCGCTCTGGCAACACTGGGGATGTTGACAAACCACCCGACAAAGAGTCCAAAAAGTTGGACCATGCAGCGAAAAAGGTCTATGCTGCCTCCTCGCTTGGTCTTCGCCAAGCAAGCTCATCCCTCCTTATGGCCTACTTCTCCCATGCCCTGCTAGGCACTCTGGATGAGGTGCTTCCTCATCTATCAGTGGACCTCCAGTCCACAGTCAAACAGGTCTGGGACCAGGGCCAGTTTGTAGCAAAACAACAGCTCCTGACAGCCATGGACAGTGGGGACTCCTATGCCCGCTCCGTGGCGGCTGCAGTGGCCATGTCTCTCAGAGCTTGGCTGAGGATCTTGACCTTCATGGCAGACACTCAGAACAAGCTGGCAGATGTTCCTTTCCTGGACACCATCTTGTTCGGGCCCGGGGTCGAGGGCCACCTCACCCGCATTGGGAAGTCCAGTGCCACCTTGGACTCCTTAACATCTGCCCAAAAGGACCCCAAGGGCTCCAAGCAGCAGCAGCAGAGAAGGAAGCCCTTTCAGTCCTCCTCTACTACTGTGGTCAAACCAGCCCAACCCCAGTTTGGTCAGCAGGCCCAGGCCTGACGACCTCGGCCTAAGTCAGTGGCCTTGGTCATCCATAAGCCTGGGGAAAAGAGGCTCTGGTGGCCCCTCAGCCTCCCTCCTCCACCTCTAAGTTTGCACAGTGATGGGATGAGGGGTGCCTCCCCCATACCTGCCACACCTCCCCTGGGTCCTCCCATGGGGGGTTGGCTCCGCCACTTCCTTTCCACCTGGTTTGCTGTCACCATGGACAGGTGGGTCCTTGAGGTGGTGGATCAAGTTCTGCCTCTGGAATTCAAGCAGTACCCTCCTTGCCGAGTCTGCGTCCCATGGGAGGACTTGGTATCTGCAGACATTCTGTCAGCTCTCAGAGACAACTTAGCCCAGCACCTCCGCAAGGAGGTCGTGGATCCTCCAGAACACCCAGGGTTTGTCTTCAGGCACTTCCTGGTGCCAAAGCGAATGGGGGGCTGGCACCTCATTCTAGATCTGCATGACCTGAACCAGTTTCTCAAATCGCACACCTTCAGGATGGTAACTCTGTCTCGGATCATACCATCTCTACAGCAAAACATATGGTTTTGCTCGCTGGATCTTCAGGATGTGTTCTTTTATGTCCCGATCCGTCCGTCTCATTGAAGTTTCCTCCACTTCAGAGCCGAGGGATCCCTCTACGAATTCCAGTCCATGCCATTTGGCCTGTCCTCTGCCCCCAGGATCTTCACCAAGTGCATTGCTCTGATGGCAGCTTACCTGAGGTGCCGAGGGGTCTGAGTTTACCCCCACCTGTATGACTGGTTGATCGCAGGTCCCTCCAGGCAAGAGTTGGAGTGGTCCAGGGACCTGGCCCTCCAGACCTGCATCTCTCTTGGCCTCCTGGTCAGCGAGGCCAAGTCGTAACTCATACCTTCGGAGGTGATCCACTTCATCAGGTGGAGCTCGACTCTTGCAGAGCCAGAGGCCAGCTCCCAGCGGATGGGGTGGAGGCTCTCTCTCCTCCTCCTTTGCCCAATCATTTCAAGTTGGGCAATTGCGCCCTGCCCTGGACTTCCTGCACTTGCTGGGTTATATGGCGGCCTTCACCAGCATGGTCCAGTGGGCCCACTGGAGAATTCACTCCCTGCAGTGGGAGTTGGCCAGCCAATGGTCTCAGTGCAGGGGTCACTTTGACCAGCTGGTCACTTTGACCCAGTGGATGTGGGACACCCTCCAGTGGTGGTTAGTCCCACAGCATCTGCAGGAAGGGATCCTGTTTGTCCACCCAGAGTTGATGGTCATTCTGATGACGGATGACACTCTCATGGGCTGGGGTGCCCACCTGGGGGAACACAGAGTCCATGGGCTCTGGACCCCAGAGGAGTCCCGATGTCATATTAACCTGCTGGATCTCCGAGCAGTTCAGCTGGTGCTGACTACATTCGCTCCACACATCCAGGGTCAGGTGGTCCAGGTCCAGATGGACACTACCATAACCATACACTACCTCAACAAACAGGGTGGGACGCACTCCCTGACACTGTGCAAGGAAGCTGTCCATGTGTGAACCCTCGTGCGCAGCCTGGAGGTCGATCTCCTAGCCATCTATGTGGTAGGGGCCTCCAACCAGCTGGCAGATGCCCTCAGTCATGTGGGCAAGGTGTCACACGAGTGGTCTCTCCACCCAGAGGTAGTACACAGTCTGTTCTCCCAGTGGGGCATCCCTCAGGTGGACCTGTTCACCTCCAGGGGGAACGCAAAGCTGAGGCTCTTTTGTGCCCACCCCCTCAGCAGGGAACGCTGTGGGGGGTGCCTTCTCAAGGCCCTGGATCCCAGGCCTCTTTTATGCCTTTCCTCCACTTCCCTTGATCCACAAGGTGCTTCTCAAGGCCAGGAGCGACAAGGCATAGTGGTGGCTCCAGACTGGCCACACCAGTTTTGGTACCCCTATCTCCTCAACTTCAACAGCAGGCTCCTGAGGTGTCTTCCTCTCTGCCGAGACCTGCTTTCTTTCTATCAGGGGAAGGTACTCCACCAGGACCTTCAATCCCTGCACCTGACAGCCTGGTTCCTGAGTGGCTAGAGTTCCAGGCTTTGGGTCTCTCCAGAGATGTTCTCACTGTTGTGGAGGCATCTCAGAAGGAGATGATCAGGAAATGCTATGCCTTCAAATGGAAGAGGTTCTCCATTTGGTGTCAAGGCAAGGGGTTGGACTCTCTGTCCTGTCCAGTGGCTAGCATTCTTGACTACCTGTGGTCCCCGCTGTCAGTTGGGTCTTCAGTTGATGAACCTCAAGGTGCATCTGGCAGCCATCTCTGCTTACCGGGTGTGGGCCGGTCAGCAGTCAGTGGCACAGGAGAAGATGGTCTGGTGTTTTTTCAAAGTTCTTGACCACATTTTCCCTCCAGTGCATGAACCACCACCACCGTGGAACTTGCTGATGGTTTTGGCAAAGCTTATAGGCAAGCCATTAGAACTGAAGCACAGATGTGACATGTCTCACCTGTTATAGATGACCGCCTTACTGGTGACTATCACATCATCCAAAAGGATCAGTGAGCTCCAGGTGCTTTCAGTGGAGTCTGCTTACCTGATCTTCCACAGGGACAAGGTTTTTCTGTGCCCCAACCTGAAGTTCCTCCCGAAGGTTGCTGTCAGAGTTTCACCTTAATCAGGTCATTAATCTCCTGATGTGCTTCACCAATCACACCCCGGAGGCCAAGCACAGGCTCCATATTTTGGACCTGTGGAGGGTGCTTGTGTATTATAAGGAGTGTATGGCTGGAGTTCAGGGAGCAGTTTGCCAACTATTTGTCACCTACACTTAAGCCAACCTGGCAGATTGGCAGCTAAGAGGACAACTGGCAGGGATTGGCGGGTAATGAGCCTCCCATAGGGCTAAGGGCTCATTCCACCCACCATACCTCAGTGGCTGCTTCCAGGAATGTCCCTATCCAAGAAATCTGCAGGGCTGTTGCCTGGAGGTCAGCACACACCTTCATTTTCCATTACCACATTGACCTTGAATCACGCCAGGATGCTGGTTTTGGGGCCTCAGTTCTCCATTCTCTGTCCCCAAAGTAGTGGGTGTGCGCCTTGCCTCCCTCCTCCTGAAGAACTGCTACGAGTCTGCCAGAAATTGTGGATAGAACATCATATCCATGTCTCTAAACAAAACATTAACAGTAATTCTAGGAGTGGTATATGATGTTCATCCACACAAACCCACCTAACCTCCCCTGGCTTTGGCATATAACACTGCTTCCAGCAGGCAAGATCTGGCATCATGGGGCAAAGCTGAGGGAGTTACCACCCGGGTGGGAGGAGCCAGCTTGAAGATATTTCCGGCCAAGTCTTAAAGGGAAAAGCAGTGCCAAAAAGTGTGGATGAACATCATATACCACCCCTAGAACTACTGTTACTGGTAAGTAACCTGCTTTTATGAGTGAGATAGCACACTCCAAGGTATGTGGTCATAAGAGAATAATGCACTTCCAGGTGGGTGTGGCAATCAGCTACACCTTGTGCTTAACAACCACCCAAGGCGCACATTATTCCCTCATAACCGCACATCCTATCATGTGTTATCCAGTACTTATTGTACAGTACATGAGTAAATGCAATCTGTAAAAAGTAGCACCATCTAGGTGTAAGAATCTGCAAATGACATCCAGCAGTGCTGAGAAACAGTAACTGCACAGAGACATCTGGTGGTGGTTCTTGAGATCACAATGTAAAAAAGTGAAAAGAG
Source organism: Neoceratodus forsteri (assembly GCA_016271365.2). NCBI lineage: Eukaryota > Metazoa > Chordata > Ceratodontiformes > Ceratodontidae > Neoceratodus > Neoceratodus forsteri. Next base: position 130,548,976 of record CM028129.1, on the reverse strand, counting down.
CACTCTAACTTCCCATATAGGGGAATTTCCCATTAACTAAATGGTCAGAGCTGCTGCTTGGTCACAGGTTTGATTCCCAATAAAGGGTTGGAGGAGTATCTGCCCAAGTCAAGGGAACAGATATCCTAAAACTAGTAAAATACATTAAAACAGTGTGGTAGGAAGATGCAGGTGAAGTTGTTAGTAGCAGCCCCAGGCATCTGCTGTATATGCAAAAAACTTTGTAAGTGCAACATGTGGAAATTATGTTATAAAAAATGAACTTCTCCGAGAATGTTTATCTAACTCAACTCAGCCATGAAGGTCTCAGTGTGCCCTTCAAAGCGTGAAGACAAACTGCATGTCATTACCCCATCGCTAAGTATGACAGATTGTTGCTGCACCTGACGGATGACACTCGTAATAAAGACACAGGTTTTTCATATAGTTTGATTGTACGACATACACCCAGAGACTAAACCTTATCAGTTACTCTTTCAAGTGGAAAAAGTTTTCATTAATCTTGTGGCTGTCAAAGGGGAAAAATCAAAACAAAGAAGCAGTTCATCAAAAAGCCACTTAGGATCCTCCTTTTGTTAAAAAAAACAAACTGAAAAAGCATTCAGTTTGCAGTTCTACGCCATGTGTGATATATGGGTTCACCTGTCAGCCACATGACAAAATCAACTGGATTACTGAAAGGTAAACATCCGGGGCCACATTTTAAGAGAGTTTCTCCCATTCTGTGCCTATAACAAAATTCATTTGGAAATACTGCCCCAGGACTACATGGTATCATTAGATTACATGTTTCAATTGGGTGAAATGGTACAACTTGGTCCAGTTTAAAGAAGTGGGTAGCTAAGGACTCCAGTTTGGAGGAACCATTCAGTTAAGCAGCCCTAGTTTGTGTAAATGATGCAGCCAATGCATACATCAACATTAGCCCTGGTTAAAGGGGCACTGTAAACTTTTTTTACATCATAGATGTGTAGAATGTGCCGGCAGATGGGGACCACGAGGTCCATCTAGTCTGCCCATGTTTTTCCTACCCCTCCCCCACACTTGGAATCGCTTGTTAACTTACTGACATGTCTGTCCCATACTGATTTAAACTGCTTGACCATCTTTGCCTCCACCACCCCCTGAGGCAGCCTGTTCCATGGATCCACCACTCTTTCTATTATTACTCCAAAACCTACCCACCCCCCCACCTTAGTTGCATGTTATGCCCTCTTGTCTTCCTGCAAATGCTAATCCAGAAAAGGCCCTGTGATTGTACATTGTTGATACCCTTTAAATACTTGAAGGTCTCAATATTATTATATTATCATATTATTTCTGGTTAAAAAACACACATTTTATGATTGCTTACGTTATCTAAAATTCATTGATGTTGCTGGTTGCTTTATCTGCCTCCTTGCTTAAATGAACTGATATGCATGCTAATGAATAGTTACAACCAACCTTGTTTTGTTTCATATCCTGGATCTATTCTCACTGCATACTTTCTGAATATTAGATACAGCCCCAAACAGAGTAGCACTCATGATGCAATAGTCTCCTCCCACTGCATAATGAGTGGCTAGCCTGTGTTCGGGATGTTCCTACATCCAGGAAAAATGCAGTGGAAGTTGATCAAGGAATGTAAACAAACATGTTTTTGTGTGGTAACACTAGTATGGTTGACAGTCTGTTTTTCACTTTTTAAAAGAAAAGAAGAACCAGAATCAAACAACCAACTACATCAGAAGTCTCTACAGAAAGTGAACGATCATAACGTGTTTTTTAAGCTGGGGACAATTTGAGGCCTAAGGGCATTGACAATGTCCTTTTAAGTACATGACATAACCCTAGGCACTGGTTTGGCATAGTGTAGGTAGCTTGTTCCAGGTTTGGTAAACAATGTCACTATAGACCCTAATTTGGAAAAATGGTGTTTCCTTCGCTTGCTAAACGGTGTAGCTTTAATGCTGGCTTGGTAAACAGTTACGCTAGGTTTGGTAAATGGTGTAGATAGGCCTATTATCCAGCATCAGCACAGCTGATTACACTGCAATGCAAGTGGGAGGGGGAAGACTTGAGCAGCAGGGCGAGCAGGCAGCAATGTTCTTTCTACTTTCTTAAGAAGGGTGCTGGCTCAGTACACAGATGGGGGTTCTCTAAGGCCTCAGTGGCATCCAAACATACTGCATGCAGCAGGAAACAACACACCGCTGTCAGCCTTGGTCTTGGGGCAAAATTTGAACATCAAACAATTTTTCCCAGATGTCACATGGTTGGGCTGCAATGAGGAGAGGGGTTGGTAGTTCCCTGGAGTGTGGGCTGGCTGAACAAAGTTGACAAACCCAACATCTAAAAACCTCAACTGCACAAAATAGACGATAATGGATGGGCAACAGTGAACAATAACGCTGTGTTTGCCTCGGGAGGTTGTCATGACCACCAGTAGACCTCAAGAGCAAAGCTCAAGAGGTCTGCAGTTATCATGACAACCTCGGGAAGTAAACTCAGCATTTTTTGTCACTGTTGCCTATCCATTGCCTTTTATAGTGTATGGACAACTCCGCACAGCAACAGAGAGTTTTAAAAAGACCGCAGAAGCCATCACTGATTCCTCATTTTTCTTGGCAGAAGTGACAGATGAAACAGACAAGGGAAGAAAAAAATGAGCGATTGGCACGGCTGACAGGGACAGCTGAGCACGCAAGAGCATTCCTTGTTGTTGTACCCTGCAGTGACGAACTCAAGATGGTACAATAGATGATTGACGTTACTACTAGGGTACAACACTAGGAATTCATTGAATTCCATGAACAATACCCCTCTCTCATACACTATTACAGAGGAGTAATTTTGGTGTAAAGGTTGGGGGGGGGACAACATCACTCACAGCCAGCCTCGGATCACGAGTGCTGTTACCCAGCAAAAAATAAATTATCTATGGAAAAATACCATTATTTCTATCAACATACCTTTGAAAGTGAATACATAAATACATTTTACAAGCAGGATAACACTAATGTAAAACCTCAAAGGGTACCTGTGCTTTCTCTCACACTGCCTCGAAGCACTGGAACTCTTTTCCCCCTTGTCATCTGTCACTCACCGACTCGTGCTATATTTAAAAAGGAGCTACAAAATTTCCTAACCAAATCTGTCCCTTGCTTGTGCTTTGATCCTACCTGGTCCTCCTCTATCTAGTCCACTTACTACTGCCCTATCCTTACCCAGATTACCTAACCTGTTCTAATTTTGCTTCTCTGACATGTCTTCCTACCTTAAACTTTCTGTTGATTTTGACTTTACTTGAATAGTTCCTCTCCCTTTTATCCTTCTGCTCATTTTTATGTTTGCTTGCACGCATGTGCAAGAAACATAGTGCCTTCATTGGAGATTTCGGAGCTGTGTCACCTCCTTCTCCAATTCAGTCAGTGGGCTGGCAGGCGCGGCCCCTGTAAGCCAATGCACTTTGGAGCTGTCTATGACACGCTCCAAAATGCAGTGGCATACAGTTGAAAGGGGGAGCTATGCTTCAGTGAGCACCGATAAGATATCGGCTGCTCACGCGCAGCTCCCCCCCCCTGCACAGACAGAGCGTCGGCCCCGTGCTGTATAGCCGCACGGGTGCCCAATCCCGCCGGGCTGAGCTGCGCCCCCACCCCTAGTTGTAGGTGCCACGCTGGGAGCCCACCCCAGCGTGACAAGCACTGTAGTCCTTTGGCTGGCGGGGTGCCCAATCCCCCGTCAGCTGAGCGCCCCCTCAAAGTCCCGTGTGGCTTGCTGAGGCCACCTCAAGCATTGGCAAGCGGTGCGTGATTGTTTTTTATTTTGCCGGGGGTGCCCAATCCCCCATCGGCTGAACGCCCCCAAGTCTTTGTGCCATGCTGGAGCCCACCCCAGCATGGCAAATATCAACAACGTCTTTTTATGTTTTTAAACCTGTAAAATAAAAACTAGTCCTTGGCCGGCCTCTCCCAACCCCTCCCACAACCCGCACCCACCCTGCGCCCCAGCCTCCCCACCCCCCACCCCATACTTACCTCCGGACTCGAGCGGCGATCTTGGTGGACCGGGAACGCGTCTGCACTCTTCAAAGCCGACCGCGAACTGAGGAAATGCCGGTAAGCTGTATAATGGATTACATAGGGGGGTTGCAACTTTATTGCATATCTCGGGCATTTTTGGGAATTTTTGCACCAAATTTTCAACATGGGGTTTTTGGGACCCCTTCTCATGAATTATGTCGCTGTCATGGTGTTATTCGGGTCCGAAGGGTGATTTCGCGCAGTGACTGCGAAATCACCCTTTGGGCCTGAATACTGCCATGACAGTGACATCATTCATGAGAAGGGGTCCCAAAAAGCCCATGTTGAAAATTTGGTGCCAAAATTCCAAAAAATGACTGTTTTACGAGGGTGTGTTGCGCAGTTCCTACGCAGGCTCGTAAGTTTGCGAAATTTCAATATTTTCACTCCAGATTTTCAACATTGCCATTTTACCACACCTTCTTATGAGTAATACAGTTGTCATTTTTCACATCTCACCCAAAATGTGTTTCCACCCATGTAGCGCAGAATGGCGCAGTCAGTGTGCGAAATCAATGTACGGGACAAATTCAGAAAATCACAGTGACAATGTTCATGAGCAGAGGTCTTAAAATGGCTATGTTGAAAATTTGGTGAAAAAATTCCTAAAAATGACTGTTTTACGAGGGTGCATTGTGCAGTTCCTACGCACACTCGAGAAAGTCGCGAATTTTCAATATTTTCACTCCAGATTTCCAACATTGCCATTTTATCACACCTTCTTATGAGCAGTACAGCTGTCATTTTTCACATGTCACCCAAAGCGTGTTTCTGCCCATGTAGCACACAATGGCGCAGTCGGTGTGCGAGATCAATGTACGGGACAAATTAAGAAAATCACAGTGACACTGTTCATGAGCTCAGGTGTTAAAATGGCTATGTTGAAAATTTGGTGAAAAATTCCTAAAATGACTGTTTCTGACGTCGTTGCTCAGCTCCTATACTGCGCTCGTAAGTTCACGAATTTTCAATATTTTCACTCCAGATTTCCAACATTGCCATTTTACCATACCTTCTTATGAGTAGTATAGCTGTCATTTTCATCTCACCCAAAGCGTGTTTCCCATATGGCGCACAATGGCACAGTCAGTGTGCGAAATCAATGTCTGGGGACAAATTAAGAAAGTCACAGTGACACTGTTCATGAGCAAAGGTCTTAAAATGGCTATGTTGAAAATTTGGTGAAAAAATTCCTAAAAATGACTGTTTTACAAGGGTGCATTGCACAGTTCCTACGCACACTCGTAAGTTCGCGAATTTTCAATATTTTCACTCCAGATTTTCAACATTGCCATTTTACCACACCTCCTTATGAGCAGTATAGCTGTCATTTTTCACATCTTGCCCAAAATGTGTTTCCACCTATGTAGTGCACAATGGCACAGTATGTGCAAAATCAATGTATGGGACACATTAAGAACATCACAGTGACACTGTTCATGAGCAGAGGTTTTAAAATGGCTATGTTGAAAATTTGGTGAAATAATTCCTAAAAATGACTCTTTTACGAGCGTGCGTTGCGCAGTTCCTATGCATGCTCGTAAGTTTGCAAATTTAATATTTTCACTCCAGATTTTCAACATTGCCATTTTATTACACTTCCTTATGAACAGTACAGCTGCCATTTTTCATATGTCGCCCAAAATGTGTTTTCGCACATTTAGCGCACGATGGTGCTGTTGGTGTGCGAAAGCAATGTTTAGGACAAATTAAGAAAATCACAGTTACACTGTTCATGAGCAGAGGTCTTAAAATGGCTATGTTGAAAATTTGGTGACAAAAGTCCATAAAATGACTGTGTTACGAGTGAGCAATGCGCAATTTCCACGCACCCTCGTAAGTTCATGACTGTAATATTTTCAGTCCAGATTTTCACCAGTGGCATTTTTTCACACTTCGTATGAACAGTACAGCTGTCATTTTCACAACATGGCTGAAGTGTGTTTTCACACTTTCAGCACTGAGATGCATGGTCACTGGGGAAATCATTGTTCGGCACAGATAAAGAAAATCACAGTGACACTGTTCATGATCGAGGCACCAAAATGCCTGAGTTGACAATCTGCTGTAAAATATCCCCAACCTAATTATATTACGAGTTGTGCATTGCACAGTTTCTATGCACGCTATGACTTCACCATTTTTAAATATTTTTACTGCAGATTTGCAACATTGCCATTTTACACTTCCACATGAACAGTACAGCTGTCATTTTTACATCCTGTTCGGAATGTTTTGCACCTGTGGTGCTAAATGCCGTACTCGCTGTGCATAAGCAGCATCTGCAACAAACTGATATTCCCCTGTTCATGAGGTGGGGTCACAAAAAAACATGTTGAAAATTTGGGTGAAAATACCAGCGAATGCCTGAGGTATTAGGGTTTCCACCATCAGCCCAACCCTGTAGAGAATGACAGGCATCAGGGTGTGACTTGGATTCTTGCCTGTAATGCTCATACCATTCCACACCCTGCAGCCAGTGAGAGGCATCGAGGTATGCCTTGGACTCTTCAGCCCCAAAGTTCACCCCATTCTCCTATATCGCACCCATCTCACCGCATTTCCTAATGAAATGGGGTGCGCATAAAGGCCAAAGACCCCAAGGAACACCGTGACACTTGTCAGTGTCTGCAGGGTGGGGTGTGGTGAAATGGCGAGGCCGTTATGCCTGATGACCCAAATGCACACCCCAATGCCTGTCACTCTCTGCAGGGTGGTGGTGGGGTTGGCTTCAGTTCAGTACTTCACTGCCATTCCTATTACGCAGCTCTGTAACTTCTACATTACCACTGCCAATGCCAGCAAGCAAACATTCGGCGTTGACAAATGCTTGTCTTTGCTTGCACTTACCTGGTACTAAACCACTGTGTGTGTCTCTGCCATTGTTTGGTTCCCTTACTATTTGAAAATCTCACTCCACCAGTCCACCTCTCATTCCTTACTGTTCATTACTGCGTGCACTTATTATTGTATTTTTGCTTAGCTGGATATCTTCCCTTTGTTCCCGCCCTCCTATTCATGCTACTGTTTGTTTTTACCTTACATTATACCCTCAGTGCTACTCTTCAATGTTTTATGTGCTTGCATTGTCTAAGAATTACACTGTATAACTAGGTCAAGACTATATTTCCTATTATGTTATTTGTCTCTGCCATCAGGGGAAATTGTATTATTTACTTCATTTTTTGTACTCTCTCTGTATTGTATATTTTCTACTTTGTAACCTCCCAGGTTGTGCCTGAAAATAGGCATCTCTATGGCTAGTGTGCCTCACCCAGTCAACAAAAACTAAATAAAAATAAATAAAATAAAAAACCGAGATATTGCATCTCACCTCTACTATCCTGGGAAATGCAGTAGACATCAGAACCCATTTGCAAATGACATATCACAGATTACATCTCATTAGGTCTATTTTGGTTAAATATATACTAAAAATGTGCTCAAGCTAGCAGGACCCACCAGCACAACAGCAATGCAAGTGGAGAACATTTGGCAGTGACAAATGTTTTTTTTTTTTATTTTGCACAGCTGTTAATTCATTTTAACACAGAAACATAAAATTTGATGGCAGATAAGGACTGCTTCACATGACTTACCCAGTCTGCCCATTTTTCCCTACTTACATTATCTCCATGGTCCATAGACCCAACTTGATCTACAGCTCTTTCTCCCTCCTTCCCCCCTTCCTTTCCATAATGACTCCTTTGAACCATCCACCCAGACCCACCTGCAGGGTAAGGGCTTGATTTTATTTTTTTTTAACTGATGACTGAGGGCCGTCTGGAGTTCAGTGGGCAAAGTAACAAACCACTCCCCCAACCAAGCCTTAAAAGGCCGCCCCTTGGGCTAGTCCTCATTCGTTTTCTTTGTTGCGGCTGGAAGCGCTGCTCCTCATACCTCTTCTCCTGTTCTCTTGCCTGTTCTTTGTGTACTGCATTTTAGCAGCACCTCCAACTGCCGGCTCTGTTCCATTTCCCTGCTGTTCATCCTACTGCTCACTGCCACTGGCCTGTGGCTCTCTCTCCCTCCCACCCAATCCCCATTCCCCACGTCTCCTCCAGTCCGGTGTTCATTTTTCCTCACTTGCATACCTCCATCCTGTTCCCATCCTGGTCCAGTATGCCGAGTAGCCCCTTTTGCCAGTTCTACCTCCCCACCGTGACTCTATGTGGTCCCCCCTTCTGTTGCCTGTGCTTCTTCTCCAGTCTTGCTGCTCAGTGGCTATCTGTGGCTCCTTAGTTCTCCCATCCCGCCTCCTCGCTCCATTCCCCCTGTACCTTTTTCATAGTTTCATTTCCCCTTCTCTCTCTCTCTCTCTCTCTCTCCCCATTTGCTACTCCTGTCTCTGTCGCCTTCCCTCTTCTGGGTTTGTGCTGGTGTTGCCACTGCCCAGCCTTCCCTCGTACATTCCCCGCTTTGCATTCTCCCTCAATCCATCTTCCTTTGCTGTCTCTCTGTCCCTTTTGCCCACTGTGCTCACCCCCACTGCTCTGGAGGATGCCTCGCTCCTCTTCTTTAGTTCTCTCCACAGTGACTTCCTGTGCCCTGTGCTGTTGAGCTCCTCGGCGGTTCCTGCTCTCCCCCTGGTTGATGCTCACCTCCTGACTTCTCGTACCTGTTTCAGGACTACATTTTTTATGGCCTGTCCTGATATTTGGACCACATCTACTGTTTTTGCCCTGTGGTTCGGATCCCGATCTCCCTTATTGGTTCCCAGCTCCCTTTTAAAAGGGTAGTTGCTCTCTATGGGGACTGCAACTTCTACTGTTGGTTCTTGTCTGGTCTTCTCTTACTGTACCTCCCTTTATACCTCATTTTCCTCCTGGTACTCCTACCCTTCCTTTCCTCAACCTCAACCCAACCTGTTTGCCACCCATCCTGTTTCACATCATAGGACTATCGATCTGACTGGACTGTATGCCTGGCTGGCGTGTTCTGCAGCTTTCCTCTAGGATTTGTCATTTGTCCCTGCCCCTGCTCTCCCTAGCCTTTGCCTGTCATTGCTCTTGGTTACACCATGATGTGCTTTCTTAATTTCATCCTTGACTGTCCTTCCCCATGGTGGGTGCTCGCCCTCCTCCTCCTCCCATTCCCTTCATCCCCCATTCCTCTCTTACTCGAACCTCTGCTTTCTTTTGGGGGCTTCCCTATCCTGCCATCCAACCATTCCCTACTCATTCACATCACCTAACTTTCCCCCCAGTATATCACCCTGCCTACTCGTCTCCTCCTCCTTCGACCCTATTCCTTCATTCTAATCAAACCTATTCAGATGTCCTCCTGGTACTACCTACCTCACCATCGGCTGCCAGCTTCACCTGGCCACTCTTGCTCCTATCTTTATGCCGTTCAATCCATTCCTAATTTGGCTCTCAATAACCTGGTTGGCATGCATTCCCAGAGTTACCAATCACAGGTAACTTCCTCATGACATGAGTCTGGTTCTCCTTCACTCAGTCTGATCTCAAGGTCTACTCATTCACATCAGTTAATCATGCACACTTCTCATTGGGTCTTATGCTACCTCATCAAACTGCTTTCCATTCGAAGACATGCCTTCTGTGTCCATTGTTCCTTGGCTCAGGGCTAACCTGTAGCCTACTGTCTCACTCTGCACCCACAAAGTCTGCATCCAGAGCATGCAAAGCTCAGAGCAGGGTCCTTCTCCCTGGCCCACAGTGAGAATGTCTTCACTCTGGGTAGACCTTCAGTCATCCCTCATCTCGGCAACACCTCTGGATGCAGAATTTATGCCATCCAGCTGTGAGGGGTGGGACTCTCATCATCAGAGTCCCTTTGGCTGCCTGAGTGGGTTCAGAGGCACCATCTACACTATTCTCCTTCAGGACCACCTCTGGTTCACCTAGTCTGTTTCATAGGCTCGCATTGGCCAGCTGAGTGCCTTAGCAGTTATCTCTCTCCTCTCTTGCTTTTGAGCATCTAGTTGCAGAGACATCGCTCATAACCCTCAATAGTTGTCCATTTAGAAGGACAGAGAGAGAGCTTCCTCTAAATTGGAATGTTTTACTTCTCACTCGATCTCGACTCTAAATTGCAGTAGCTGAGCCATCACTAATCAAAACATCCTTTAGCCTGGAGGGAAGGCGATCTAGGCCTTTGATCCCCAGAGGTTTCCTCCACAAAGGTTTTTTTTCCTCTCCTCCTTGCTAATGGTCATAATATTAGATAGGGCTGGAGTTTCCTTAGGTTCCGTAGTTTAGTTCCGCTGTTGGATGCAGTCAAATGGTGGCCCTGGCTGTTCCCTCTCTCTTTAAGAAGGCTGCCTTTCTGCTTCTTGTCTGCTTTCATTTCCTTCATCGTCCTCTTCATATCTTATTCTTCTCCTGTCCTTCCCATCTACGTCTATCACCTTAATTTCCGGTCTCGATATATTCTGATTTCTTGCCTCTTCAATGCTCGACAACCTTTTGGGCATTCTTTTTGGGCTTCTTCCTAAGTTACCTTTAGCCAAAGGAATAATTCCTGTGGCACCTATGGGGAGGAATCCTCCTCTAGGGTTCCTTGCATCATACACCTACAAGGTGGTATATCCCTTGGACAGTGAGGCAAACAGCCACAATGTACCAAAGTCACACAAGCATACATCTCATCCAGTTGTGCAAGCCCATTGAAACTGATGGCTGAGCGCTGGCTGGAGTTCAGTGGGCAGAGCAACAAACCACTCCCCCAACCAGGCCTATAAAGGCCCTCCTCTGGGCCAGTCCTCATTTGTTTTCTTTGTTGCCCCACCATCCACCCCTCCTCCTCCAGCGACTTATCTCGATTTCCTGTGGGCTTTTCCTAAGCTACCTTCAGCTAAGGAAATTATTCCTGTGTCACCTATGGGGGGTACCCCCTCTAGGGTTCCTTGTGTCAAACCCCTACAGGGTGGTATATCCTATGGATAGAGAGGTGAACAGCCGCAATGCATTGAAGTCACACAAGCATACATCTCATCCAGTTGTGCAAGCCCATTGAAATTACTTTAACTTTGGTAATACAGAGCAAAACACTGAAGTTACATGCTAGGCTAACCATATAACCCCCCACCCCCAGCCAGCAGATTCCTGCCCCTACCAAAGCAGGCAACAGTCAGGCTCAAGTGGCACACAGGAGAGACACTAGCCAGCACAGCGTTTTAAATCAGACACTGACTGTAGACAGTACAGACACAACCAACACAGCAAAGCAGAACAGATCACCAATAAACATAATTAAACAGAAACATCACCTACCCTTGCCTTTTGTAGACTATTAGAGTTATGTTAGCTCAAGTTGAGCAGTTTTGTGCTGATTGTGCTGGTCACAGTCTACTGGTAGAGCCCCTGGCCCATTCCAGACACAACAGTAAAGAGAATGCCACACAGATTGCAGCAGGCTTCTTTTCCCAGTCACTCCCTGACCCTGACTGATGCCAAATCAAATGGACAATAGTGTGTGTGGCCCCTGCTAGTTTAGAGCTGCCCTGTGCAAACTGGAATTCCCTTTCACCACCTCCTCTGCTTGTTTGCCAGTGTCTTGTTTTGCAAATTTGTGCATATAGCAATGTGAGTAAATGCCCTGTGGCATGATGATGATGTTGCTGGTTCACTGCCCCAGCAATCACTACTCACTCCCACCCACTGCACTGCAGCACCACCAGTCAGTCCTACCTCCCAGGTAGTTATTGATTCATCATTGCTTGCAGTAGCCTTCAGCAGTCCATATTCCTCTATCCTCTGCTCTGCCTTCCAAACTTCCACTGCAGGCTCAGACCAACTGACGCCCCGACTGTTCCAACCATCTGACCCCCACAGTCACTCACTGGTGCCCACAGCCCTGAACCGCTTGATCCCAGGCCATAAAACCCCAGCCCCCCCCCACTCCCAGGCTGGAAGCAAAGCAGCAGCTCCTCCACATGCATCCTCGGAGGGCAGATGCGGCAGCAGGAGTTGCTGGACATGACAGTCACAGTCAGGAAGAAAGGGGAAGTGAAGCAGCACCAAGTAGGCAAACACATCGTTGGTAGCACTGCAGTTTTCTTCCCCTCAATGCGAGCAGTAAGTCTCCCACCCACTCCTCCTGACTCCTTGCTACTGACAGTGGTATGCGCCTATGCTACTTCCAGGTGCGATATGGCCCATCACTTTCTCCCTCCCTGCTACACTTCACTCTTCTCCTCCTGGCTCTCGCCAGGCCACTTGTGTAGTGCTTGTCCCCCCCTCTGCCATCTCACTGTCTGGCTGCCGTAGCTCGCTACACTCTCTTGGGGCTCTCACTCCCAGGACCTGACCCAACCCACCAGTAAAATCCAACCCCCAACCCACACAACAGCAGGCTCCTGTGTCCCTCCCAGCTCACCAGCAGGCAGCAACAGCATACAGCCTGAATGTTGGGGGTGACAAATGTGCTCACCTAAAATGCTCGGGGGGACTTGTGCCCCCGTCCCCCCTATAATTACTCCCCTGCACTATTACACTTTTCTGCATTAAACTGTCAGAGTCTTTTACATGCATTAAAGAGAGTTCACCTTGCTAGCCACACTGAATGTTTTTTCACTGAAGCACACTTCCTTCTCTATTAGTGGTCACACCTCAAATGGTGCTACCTTGTGCGCAACACATGCTCTCTTCAGCCCAGCTCCATCCCTTTCATCTGCAGTTCCGGCAGTGTCTTCTCACACTCCATGAGCCACTCAGCTTCCAAGGATGCAAATTCACTTAAAAGCACATGTGCATGGCCAGTATCCTTGGTGTCAACAGTTTCTAGATGTGCCACAGGGCCATTACTGAAGCTCTGCAGAAAATCCAGACACACTGTTCTTTGTGTTTCTTTATCCCCACAGCCTAACAATCTCAGTAACACTCTTGTCCCCATCTGGGTACCATTTAGATAACCCTTGGCTATCTGACACTACAGAGCTCTCCACTATGAGTGGGAGCTGGCCAGGGTTCTCCGAATCTTCTGGTGGGATCACAGTCATTGATGTGGTCCATGGAGGGGTATCTTAAACATTTTAGACAACAAAATAACAAATTTTCTGTCCCCACTTCTAAAGTCAAGCATTAGAAGTTTATTGAGTACAAGCTTGACTTACCGGCTTCTCCCAGGCATGGGGGCAAACACAACTGCACCACTTCAGAACACTGAATGCTACAGGACCCTGGTGGGGGATTTCAGTTAATTCACAACTTCATCTTGGCTGTCAGATTCAATCAGTAGCTTTTTAACTAATGGATGCCTCACGTATCTTGCTAGCTGTATATTTACAGGAGTTTCATAAATAGCATGCAAACAAGCATTTGCCCTGGCTCAAACATGACTGTCTTCCTCTCAGAAGAGTCCCACAGTGTGGGGTGCAGAACCAACCCTCTTGGGGCACTTATGTGTACTGCCGCGCTCCACCCTTGCTTGACGAATACAAGGATTACATTTAGTCCCAAGTTCACAGGGACCCTAAATGGGAGATCTAAAAAAGACTCACCTTATTTTCCCTGGAGTCTCTCAGCTTGGCTGTACATAGTACTGGCTTCTTTCTGTGGTGGTTCTTCCCACAGCAGAGAGTTCTGGACCAGGGTACACCAAGCAGGATGACCCACTACTTTGCCCTGATGAGCTGCTGGTTCACGGTCCAGCCACTTCACCCCAGAGCTAGTAGGGCTCAGCTTCTGACTTAGGAAAAATGCAGCACAGACACACAGATCTGCTCTCACAGACTGAAATGCTAGACTGTGGCTCCTCCCTCTTACTGTACCTACAGGCACTCCAACCTGGCTCACAGTCGGCCAGAGAGGGTGGACCACACTGTTATCCCATAAGTGCATATGAGAATTACATTTATTGTTTATATAAGCCCCCCCACTCCCGGTGTCCTGACGGTAAAGGTGTGAAAGGGTGCTATGCAAGCCACAACACACAGTCTATGGAAAATAAAAATATGCTCATTACCTGGTTCTGCTGATAATGTGAGATGGCTTTGCTAGTTGAGGCGCAGGCTCTCTTCTTAGATTTTAGGGGTGAGCTGCTAGGGCACTGTTTGTTAGCAGGCACAAAATGCACAGTTCAAATTGATTAAATTCAATGTCCACTCCAGAATCAAAAGTGCAAAACAGATTTAATAAACAAGAAAGTTGATGAACCACTGCATGGAGCGTGGGGGTAACATATATGGTGAGGTCACTTCACAGGCCAAAACCTTCCATTCCTCCTGCCATAGTCTCTTTGTTCAACAGACTGATTTATTGCATGCAGACATTCTGTTGAGCCAAAAAGGCTGCATTCCTGACAGCAGCAATATGGTAGGCCAAAACAGACCACACTTAGCAGTATTTCATATTCAACATCATTCTCATTTCCATTCCTTTACTTCATTCTGTCTTTACACGGGCACTTGCTTACTTTCCCATTCTCTGAGTCTCAGCAAAACTTCAGCTGAGGTAACAATCATGACAGTATGAGACGTTTCTACTGTCCCAATCCCATTTTTAAGTCGACTCATGCGTGCATGCACGCCAGTCAACATATTGCATTAGTAGCAGATTTGGAAGTGCGGTCACTGTGGGTGAATGCAGGGCAGGCATCAGTAGGTGCATCCCTCATTCCCCAATAAGCCAGCATGCAGGCGCCACACCAGCAATACTTAATGAGGGGAGCACATCTGAGAAAAGGTCCTCTGCAATGAGAGCCAAACTCGTCATGCAGCGGCACCAGAACACGCCTCCTGACGTGCCCTTGGTGGTGAAGCACTTTCCTAAACATGGCGGCACTGACTGCCGCAGCCACTTCATTTGCCGACGGGGGAGCCCACTCCCCATCGGCATGATGCCCCCCCCCTCCCATTCCAAGTGTGTGCCAAGGGGGTGCCAAATCCCCCTCGGCATCATGTGCCCCCACCCAACAGTCTTTCCTTGTCGACGAGGGGCCCAAACCCTGTCAGCTTCAGTCCCCCCTGCCTAGTTTAGTTTGCCAACAGGGGAGCCCACTCCCCGTCGGCATAATGTCCCCAGCCTCCAATGTGTGCTGAGTGCCGAGGGAGTGCCCAATCCCCCTCGGCATCATGAGCACCCCCCACCCATTTCTGTGCCGACGGGGGGCCCAATCCCCATTGACTGTAGTCCCCCTCCCCATTATGCAGGTGGTACACTGGGAGCCCACCCCAGTGTACCAAACAAACACCTGCAAAAAAAGAAAACCGACTCTTGTTATCTTTTAATTTTTTTTTACTTGTAAAAGAAGAAAACGGTCCCTCGCGGTCTCTTCTGCCCCACCCCCAACCCGTGCCTACCCTCTGCGTATCCTGCCTCCCAACACCCCCCTCACCCCATACTTACCTCCGGAGTCTGGCGTAATGATCTTCAGTGGACCGCGAAAACGTCTGCACTCTTCAAAGCCGACCACGAACTGAAGAAATGCCGGTAAGCTGTATAATGGCATAAATAGGGATTTTTCAACTTTGGTGCATATCTTGACCATTTTTGGGAATTTTGGCACCAAAATTTCAACATGGGGTTATTGGGACCCCTCCTCATGAATTCAGTCACTGACATGTCGATATTCGGTCCCGAAAAGTGATTTCACGGTCACTGCGCGGAATCACCTTTCTGGACCGATTAACAAAATGACAGTGCCACTGTTCAGGAGGTGGGCTCTCAAAAAGCCCATGTTGCAAATTTTGTGAAAAAATCCCCAAAATGGCTGTTTTACGAGCGTGCGTTGAATTTGTAATATTTTCACTTCAGATTTTCAAAACTGGCATTTTACCACACCTCCTTATGAACAGTACAGCTGTTATTTTACATATCCGGGCTGAAATGTGTTTTCGCACATCTGGCATAGAATAGTGTGATCGCCATGCGAAATCAGTTTTTGCGACAGTTTGAGAAAATGACGGTGACACTGTTCATGAGCAGAGGTCCTAAAAGGCCTATGTTGAAAGTTTGGTGATGAAAGTCCATAAAATGGTTGTGTTACAAGCGTGCGCTGCGCAGTTTCCACGCACCCTTGTACCCTCGCAAATTTGCAATATTTTCATGCCAGATTTTCAACACTGGCATTTTTTCACACCACCTTATGAACAGTACAGCTGTTATTCTTCACATCCTGCCCAAAATGTGTTTTCACACCTGTATGCACAATGGCATGGTCGCTGTGGGAAATCAACTTTTGGGACAGATTAACAAAATCACAGTGCCACTGTTCATGAGGGAGGTCCCAAAATGCCTATGTTGAAAATGTGGTTAAAAATCCCCAAAATAATTGGGTTATGGCGTGCATTGCGCAGTTTCTATGCATGCTCATGACTTCACCAATTTTTCATATTTTCACTCCAGATTTTCAACGTTGTCATTTTTTTTACACCTCCTCATGAACAATACAGTTGCCATTTTTCACATCCTGCCCAAAATGTGTTTCCGTACCTGTGGCACCAAATGGCGCAGTTGCTGTGCAAAATTACCTTTCGGCTAACAAACTGATAGTGCTGCTCTTCAAGAGGTGGGGTCACAAAAAGCCCATGTTGATAATTTGGAGTGAAAATACCAACACACGCCTACGGTGTTAGGGTTTCCAGCTGTAACATCCCACCCTATAGAGACTGACAGGCGTCAGGGGTGTGACTTGGGATCATCAGCTGTAATGCTCCCGCTATTCCACCCCCTCCCCCACCCTGCAGCCAGTGACAGGCATTGAGGTGTGCCACAGAGTGTTCAGCCCCAAAGTTCACCCCATTCTCCTACACTGCACCCACCTCAGCATATTTCCTTATGGAATGGGGTAAGTATAAGACCCAAAGACCCAAAAGCACACCACGACACTTGTCAATGTCTACAGGGTAGGGTGAGGTAAAATGGCATGAGTGTTATAGCTGACGACCCAAAGACACACCCCAACTCCTGTCAGTCTATGCAGGGTGGGAGTGGGGTTGGCGTCGGTTCAGTACTTCACTGCCATTCCTATTATGCGTCTCTAACTCCTGTACTACCAAAGCCAATGCCAGTGAGACAACATTCGGCTTTGACAAATGCTTGTTTACTTTGCCTTTCTTTAAACCTTCTCTACCGGGAGGGGGTGTCACAATGCAGGGAGCCTTTTCTTTATTGCAAAGCCTTACACATACAACTTAATGTTCTTTTAGCAAGAACCGAGCTACCGAAGACCTTCTAAATACCCAATCATTGATGCCATGCACTTGACTGTTCTCCCCTGCAGAGTGCTGCACATTCCTGGACCTACAGAGACCGAAGCCTCCGCAAGGAATTCTGCCCCTTCCAGACCTACAGAGACCCAGAGGCACTATCTGCTCATGCAGTGATTTCAATTTCTGGACTGCCTTCATCCAGGGGACTGTTGCTTATGCTACACGGAGCACCCAGACGGCCTGCCATCCTGCCAGGGTCCCAACCAACCATTCCTCACATGGACCTTTCCCTGCCTCCACAGGCTGCCCAACCTACTGTAAGAGCCCAAACACTGTAGTGGCCACCAGCCAGAGGAAAAAGGAGTAGAGCTGCCACCACTACACCCTCAATAGTCCAGGCTGCCACCTCTGGACTGTGCCCCAGTCCCAATCTGCCATAGCAAGCCTGCCCATAGAACACACACCGACTCCCAGACTGCTCTCATCCATGGGTGAGATGACTTAAAATAACGGGCCTCTTTCGGTGCTTACCCTACCGTGGTGGCAGAGATCACATGGCGGGCCTCCACTCTGCTTGCTCCTCGGGTTCATGCTCCCACACTGCACTGACAGGCCCCAAACTTCTGATCTACTGCTCCCCTTCACTACTACCCGAACCGCTGCTTCTCCATACGTGGGTCTTCAAGGAAGGAGGGCCAGGATGGCAAGTGGCCCACCCCACCCCCGCCATGGCCCTCTGGCTGAACTTGCAGGTCGAACCCCCCCCCCAACTCCTCTCTTCTCTCTCTTGCTCCTCCTCTGGATCCTTGCCAATGGCACCTTGCCAGCAGCAAACGGCCCAACATTCCAGACCTACCAGCACCACTGCTTTCTCTCTCTCTCTCTCTTTCTCTCTCTCTGCCTAGCTACACAAACATTTTTTATTTTTTTATTTTATTTTAACATCAGTTTAACAACCTTTGAGCCAGAGGCTCATTTACAAAGGTAGCTCGTCATAAGAAGGACAACGAACATACATACATGAGACAAGTTGCAGGTCAGCAGTACATTAACTATTAAGCTCCCAGAGGGTGCTTACATTTATAAGAGTGTCTACTCAAGTTATTTGGGTGAGAGAACTTTGAAGCAAAGCTGAGCAATTCTCGCATAAAGGACTGCAGGAGATACTCTTACAATCAAACGAGGCACAGCAACTGTACGTTTGTAGAGTCAGAGTGGTCTAGTGGTTAGAGCACTTACTTGGGATTCAGGAGATCACAGGTTCAAATTGCATCAGAGCCAAATACTCACTGTGTGACCTTGAGCAAGTCACTTAACCTCTCAGTGCTCAGTCCCCAGCTGTAGACATGGGTAGAAGCAGGACCAGGAGAAAGCAAACTATTACCAGCGCACACAGTCTTGCAGCGGGGCATTCTGTAATTTATGTTAATAAAGGCAGCACAAGGAGATGCACTCCGATGGACTAAAACAAAAAAAACACAAGTTACTGCAGTGAAGGAGAGACTCTGAGGTTTCTTGAGAGTGTAGAGCTGGAACTCTGGCACTTCAGGTCTGACGTGTCCCTTCCTCAGCGTGTCAGTGTGGCTCAGTTGGTAGCATATCCGCCTCTGGACCAGAAGGTCGTGGGTTCTCATCCCACACCGGGATTGAACTTGCACCTAAAACGCTGGCATCTGAGTGCAGTATTGGGGGGTGCTGTACTGCTGGGGTGTGCCATCCTTTGGATGAGACGTTAAACCGAGGTCCCTTCTACCCATCCTGGTGGGTGTCCAGGTGGAAGTAAAAGAACCCAGGACACTCTTCGCAAAGAGTAGGGAACATTCCCCGGTGTCCTGCCCAACATTACCTTTCCCATAAACCAGTTCATGCAATCATCCAGGCTGTGTGTGGGTGTTGATGTGCAATATGGCCACCACTACACATTCAGTCACTTCACTACCAGTCTAGCATTGCTTGTAAAGCACTTTGGGATACACTGTGTATGAAAAGCACTATATAAATGCTGATTCTTCTTCTTCTTCTTCTCTCCTTCATTGCAGTAACTTGTGCTTTTTTGTTTTATTCTAATGGGTTGCTTCTCCTTGTACTGCCATTGTCTAAAAGCAGGACCACACTGGAAACTATTTGTTGCATATCAGCTGGATTTTCCTGGATAAAAAACTTGATTTTTGTTTTTAATTTTCGAAATTAGTACCCTATGTTCTTCTCACCAGCTGCTAGGACCTCTTTCCACCTATCCAAGCCCTTATGCCCACCACAGGAGTCCTTTGGTGGTCCTGCCCACCACCAGCCTTTGATCTACAACCTTCCTTGTCACCCCAACCGTAACCCACAGCTTATCCCCCATGGGCAGGACCCCCTGGTTCCCCAAGCCAGGAGGAGATACTTCACCAATGGTCAGGGCCCATGAGTAGGAGCCAGCGAGGCATGGGAGGAGTCAAAGTGACACTGCTGTGGCGTGGGGGGCAGGGTGGCTTCTTCTGCCTGGTGCTGCTGGGGGTATTTTGTCCCCTACTAGGCCCTCCCCTTATCCCACCCCAGGGCATGGTCCTGAGAGGTGACTCAGCAATCAGCCTATCAGGGCTGTTGGAAGGGTGGGTAAGCCCCAACCTCCTTTGGTGCTCCGCTGTTGGCCCATACTTTGGGCGGATGATGCCTTTGCATCACCTGCCAGGCGAGTGCGTACATGCTGATGTAAGATTACCCCAGAGAGCATAGAAACATAGGAAAAAAGATGGCAGAAGATGACCAAGGGTCTATCTAGTCTTCCCATGTGTTCCTTGGACCTTCTTAGATCCCAGGACCTCATGCATCTTCTGGCTAATGTCTCCTACTGCTCCTGTTGCTTTTGATCGCACTTAAGCCTTGCCCCACCCCCGCTTGAATGATGTCATGACTTTGCTTTCACTACCTCAGCTGGCAGTTTATTCCATGGTTCCACGACTCTTTCTGTAAAATAATGTTTTCTAAGCTCCCTTAACCCTGTTTTCCCAAACCTCAACATTAACACTCAAACTCTTTCATAGTAACTTAGCACTCTTGCTTCCTACCCCTACACCCTCTCCACCCTTCCTCTCCCTCCCCTTGCCCCACCTCTCCTCATGTCCTCCACTCCCACCCCCTCTCTTACTCTTCCCAGCCCACCCTCCCACATCTCTTCCTACACCCTGTGCCCTGTATGTCTTGACAAAATCTGCTGCCCGATATCAATGTATTGTATACATTTTTCTGTGCCTGAAACTGATTACCATAATGTGTCTCTGTTGTTTTACGTTGACTGTCCATTATGAGTTTTGTACCTCCTTGTTACACTTTATTGTACTGTACTTTACTGCCTGTTTAATCTGTTGTCCTCGCTACTGACGTGGAACCTTTGTAAAAGAGCTCTTAGCTCAAAGGTATATGTAATCCAAGACTTAAATAAATAAATAAAAGTGTCAGAGTTGGAGGCTGTTGAACAGGTCTGAGGATGGCACCTTATATTTATTCCTCTCAGGAACTTGCATGTTTCAATCATATCTCCACCTCTCCCTTCTTGTCTCTAGTGAGAACATATTTAATGCTTCCAGATGCTCCTTGTATGATGCCTTTGAAGGTCCTGAATCATTTTGACCACTCTTTTCTGGACAGCCTCCAACCTGAATTTATCCTTTTTCAGAAGTGGGCTCCAAAATGGCACAGTACTCCAGATGGGGCCTTACCAGGGACCTGTAGAGTGGCAGTGTTACCACCTTCCTCCTGCTGTCAAATTCCCTCCCTACGCACCCCAGAATTTTGTTGGCCTTGCTATAAGCTTTGTTGCATTGGCTGTCTGTTTAAGGGTGCTGCTTATGATGACATCTAGGTCCCGTTCTTCCTGTGTGGTGCTGAGCTGGACTCCATTGAGGTGGTACTCTGTCCTTGGGTTCCTTTTACCCAAATGCATCACCTTACATTTTTTTTTGCATTGAACTTTAGCTGCCAGACGTTGGACCATCTTTCCAGACTCTGTAGGTCCTTAATTGCCTCCTCGCTATCAACCATTCCTCCTAGCTTGATATTGTCCACGAATAAGGCAATTTTGCCCTGAATACCTATGCCGATGTCATTGATAAAGGCATTAAACAGGACTGGCCCCAACACTGAGCCTTGGGGCACACCACTAGTGACTGCGCTTTTATCAGACCTCACCCTGTTGACCACTACTCTCTGTTTTCTGTCTCTAAGCCAATTACCTACCCAACTTACTATGCACTTGGCTTCACCCAGGTCCTCCAATTTTTTCAGCAGGTGGTTGTGTGGCACTGAATCAAAGGCCTTACTGAAATCGAAGTAGAGGAAGACCACTGGGTGGCCTCCATCTAGTTCGCTAGTGACCCAGTCAAAAAGTGTGATTAGGTTCATTTGGCATGACTTTCCCACCACGAACCTGTGTTACCTGTCATCCTGCAGACCGTTCCTTTCTACGTACTCTACCAAGTCTTGTTTTATTAAGGTTTCCATCAGTTTCCCCACTACCAACGTAAGGCTGACCAGTTGGTAGTTGCCTGCTTCCTCCCACTTCCCTCCTTGTGGAGAGGTACCACATCAGCTCTTCTCCAGTTTCCCAGCACTACCCCCGTCTGAAGTGATCTGTTGAATAAATGTGCTAAGGGACCTGCCAATTCACTTGCGAGCTCCTTCAGCACCCTCAGGTGTATTTATTTATTTATTTAAAAGTTTTACCAGGAAAGGCACACTGAGCTGGGAGCTCATTTCCAGATGCATCCAGGGAGAATGGAGAGTGGTACAAAATGAGGTTTAACACTCAAAAAATACAATTACAATTACAAATTACAATTACATGTCACAGTCTGATTACAGCACAAAAGTAGTGCACATTATACATTGATGTACAGTAAGTCATGAGAACAAAGTAGAGGAAAAAACAATTGGCAATCCATTTACAGTGCTTCAAGTTCAAGTATTATATGAAGATAACTACAGTGCATGTCCTGAACTAGAGTAAAGGAAACTGCTACATCAGTCGTTATAAGGAAAAGCTGAACAGACTGAATGAACTATAAATGCCTATAACAGTGGTAATCACCACTTGGAAGTGAGAGTCGGTAGTGGAAACTGGGGGTGGCGGTTGGGGGTAGGTGAGGGCTTGGCAGTGGTGAGAATTTTGCAGCAGTTGCAGGAGGGGGAAGTGAGGCCTCTGAGGTGGTTAGCGAGGACCCAAGGGAAGGGGGCATTATGAATTTCAGTAGGAAGGGAGTTCCAGATTTTAGGGAAAACGCAGCTTGGCCAATGGTTGTAGAGACCAGAGGGACCTCTAGAGTATGACCATTTAAGTTCCTGAGAGTACGGGAGTGGAGGGGAGGACAGGAGAGAGAGAGAGAGCCAGAGAGGTAGGAGGGGAGAGAGCAAACCAGAATTTACTCACTAAGTTTGTGCAGTGGGCATGGTGCCTGACTTCAAAAGAAGGAAGGGAGAGACACTGATACATACAGCAGTGATGAGTGCAAGGGGAAAAGTCAAGAGCATAGTGGCAGAATGAGTGGAAGAGAGTGTCCAATCTGGCAAGAGTAGTGCCTGGGGCAGCACTGTAGACTATGTCGCCATAGTCTATTGGGAGGATCATTTTCTGGATGATAGCATGGTGTGCCGGCAGTGGGATACAGTCATGGTTTCTGTGCAGGGCACCTAGCTTGGGGTGCAGTTTTTTGACTATAGCATCCACATGGCCAGAGACATTTGGGTGGTGGTCAAGCCAGATACCTAAAGGTGGTGACATCCTCCAGATGGGAGCCATCCAGGGTGCGGAAAGTGGGAAGGAAGGGGAGCCTAGAAAGTCTCTCGGCCTTGTGCCAAAGGATATGGAGATAGTCTTCATGCATTGAGGAAAAGCTGGTTAGAGTGTAGCCAGAGCTGAATTTGATTGAAGTCGAGCTGGAGTCTGTGCACTACATCACCAGTGGAGGGGCCAGAGGTGAAAAAGACCATGTCATCCGCATACATGTGGATGGATACAGATGAGCAGATGAAAGGGAGATCATTCAGGAAGATGGAAAAAAGTAAAAGGCCTAGCACAGAACCTTGTGGGACCCCAGTGGTTATAGGCAGGGGAAGGGAGAGGGCATTGCCAATTTTGACTGATTGGGACTTGCCCATGAGGTATGAGCGGAACCAGGTGATGGCTGCGTCAGAGAGGCTAGCAGCCTGGAGCTTGGCTAGTAATAGCAAGTGGAAGACAGTGTTGAACGCCTTAGCTAGATCAATGAATATGGCAGCGGTGAAGAGGCCATGGTCCATGCCTGTGTGGATGGAGTCAGTGAGTCTGAGGACTGAGGCAGTTGTGGAATGGTTCTTCCGGAAGCCAGCCTGGTAGGGGGTGAAGAAAGAAGAGAAGTCCAGGAAAGGAGACAGCTGGGATAGGACTATACATTCCTGTATTTTGGATAGGATAGGATAGAGAGGAGAGAGATAGGATGGTAGTTGCTAGTGGCAGAAGGGTCACTGCCTTCTGGAAGAGGAATGACAGTGGCAGTCTTCCAGTTGGCAGGGATGGAGGAGCAGGAAAAGGAAAGGTTAAGGAGGTCAGCCAGGGGGAAGGAGATTGCAGGGGCTGAAAGATAGAGGAGCTTGCAAACCAGGCCATCTGGACTCTTGTCCTTGGAAGGAGGTCATTGATGATGGAGGGGGGGAGACACAGGAGAGAAGGAGAAAGGGGGGTAGAAATAGGTTGCCACCATGAGGACTGTGGGTGTGTGGCAGTGGAGGAAGGGAGAAGGGAGGAGAGAAGAGAAGAGATGCAGATGGTTAAGGAGGAGTTAAACTTTGAGGCTATAGGGAAGGGATTTGAAACCAAGATTTCACCCACTGTGATGGCTGGCAATGGGGGTTGAGTAGGAGGGGAAAAGAGATTGTGAATTACTTTCTAGAATTTTGATGGGTGATCAATGTTGGCTTCAAAGGTGGAAGTGAAACAGTCGGCCTTAGCAAGCCTCACTACTTTAGTGCAGGAGTTTTGGAGGTAGCAGTGCCTCTGGAAAGCAGTGGGGTATGAGTTGTGATTATTTTCAGTCCAGGTCATATCGCGTACACGTAGGCTAGCAATGAGTTCAGCCGTGATCCAGGGGAGATGGGTGCCCCTCACTCTTGTCTGATGTAGGGGGACGTGTTTGTACCATATCTCAAGAAATTTAGTTTTGAAGTAATTAAGTGCGGAGTCAATGGAGGGGGCTGAGAAGACAAGGGACCAGCCAGTGTGGCTTAGTTCACTGTGCAAGGGAGAGAGATCCAGTGATTTGAAAGAACGAATACGTAGAATTTAGGGGGGTGGGCTTTAGGACTGTGAATTTCATGTAAGCAGAAGGTAACATGGTGGTCAATTAGGTGTATGCCATCAAGCCCTGGTGACTTGTCTTCCCTGAGTTGATCCAGGGCCTCTCTAACCCTACTGTTGGTGACTGATGGTGCTTCCATTTGTGTGCAAGCCCACCTTCCCAGTGTCTAGGGGTATCCAGATGGTGCAAAGTGGGAGGTGGCACTGTACAGCCAAGAAAACAGTCTAGAAGATAAAGACGCTCATTATCTGGTTCTTAATGGTTGTGCGATGGCTTCAGTATTACTGGGGAGCTGGCACCTTACTTTATCACAGAGGGAAATGCTGCAGGGGCAATGATCATTAGAGGCACATACCATGAAACAGCTCTTTTTAAGTAAAACCAATGTCCACTCTGGAATCAAAAGTGCAAAACTGATTTAATGTACAGATTAACTTGATGAACCACTCCATGGAGTGTGGGGATTACATGATAATGGTGGGAGCATTCATGCAGGCACAAGACCTGACCATAACTCTGCATGCCATCTCTTTTTCCAACAGATTGGCTTGAATCTATGCAGTACTCCCTGTGAGCTGAAAAGGCTACATTTCCTGACAGCGGCAGTTAATTGTGGGCCAAAATGGCCTCACTACACAGATACTGGATACTGGTACTCTTGGCAGCAATTCCATTTCCTATTCCTTCCTTCATTTTGTTCCCAACAAACAGGCTTACATTTAATTTCTCGCTTAGTCTCAATCACACTCAGACTGAGGTAGCACTGAGACAGCACAAGCAGTTTCTATTGTCCTAATCCCTTTCTTCATTTGCCTTCTAAACTTGGGGTTACTTCAATACAAGGGTAAAACCTGTAAAGCTGAGACGTTCTTGCTTTCTGTTACAGATGTTCATTTTCAGCATGAAAGGTACTACTGAAAATCCTCCTGCCACCCAATCACTAATACCACATGCCTGCTCTGAGCCCCCTAGGCTGTTATGCAACCTCTGGCCTTCCCAGAAACTTCAAGCACTTTCCACTCATGCAGCAATTCTAATTTCAGGACTCCTTTCACCCAGTGGACCCAGCTGCCGTGCCACACAGAGCACCCGGGTAGACTGCCACCCCACCTGAGGTCCCATCCAGCCACTCCCCATGCCTCCACAGACTGCGCAAACTAGAAATCCCCAACTCTGTAGCAGCTCCATGGTCTGGGGAAAAAAGGAGTAGTCTGCCACACTACACCTCCCAACGATCCAGGCTGCCACCTCTGGACCGCGCCCCAGGCCTTCTCTGCCATAGCGGGCCCAGCCACAGGAAACTCATCGGCTCCTAGGCTGCACTCACCCATGGGTGAGAATTTCAGAAATATTCTAAAACAGAACCAACATCAGTGCTTACCCCTACCAAGGTGCCAGAGATCACTTGGCGAGCTCCAATTTCTTTTCCTCCAGGCTCCGGCTCCCACACACACAGCACCGATAGGTCCCAAACAATAGTGCTCCATTGTTCCCCTGCTATCTGCTGCAAAGTCATTGTGGGTCTTTGAGGGAGGAGGGCTGGTGTGGTAATTGGACCCCCCACCCCAGCCTCCCCACTGCCCTCCAGCCGAACGTGCGGGCTGAACACCACCCCCCCCGACTGTCTCCTTATGGTTTTCCCCCTCCCTGGATTCCCTTTATGGTGCCAAATCCACCCTTTTTATACCCTCTGGGGATGGGGCCCCCTGCTGGCCACAGGCAGTCCCAGCTGCTCAGACCTACAGGCACTAAAGCTTTTCTGCCTAACTACACTTAGCTACTAGAATTTAACTGATAAGCTCCCGAAGGGGTGCTTACATGTGGAACACCTTTGGCAGCAGCCTTGATGCCACTGTCTGGTACTGGGCCTTTGTAGTCCTCTGTGAACACTGAGCAAAAAAAGTTGTTCAGAACAGTGGCCTTCTGCCTATCCTCCTCCACTACACTGTCACTGTCTCTGAGTCTAACTGTTCCTCCCCTTTTCTTTCTTATTACTTGTATATATATTGAAAAAAAGTGTTTGTTCCCTTCTTTAACCCCTTCCACAAGCCAAAGCTCCATTGCAGCCTTAGCTGATTTCACCATGCTCTTTTCTTCTTTGTTCTTCTGAATGCAGGTTTCCCATGCACTGTCTTCCGGAGTTCTTTTATAGTTCCAATAGGCCTCCTTTTTGGTTCTGATTGTGGTCCTTACTGGTTACTGAATCATATTAGTTTTTTGTGTTTGTTCTTTTTGGTCACTGTTCTTACGCACATCCTGGTAGCCTCTAAAATGGCTAACTTAACCAGCCCTCATATTTCTTCTACATCTAAATGCTCCTGGATCCTTAACAGCTTGCTTCTGACTACATCCCTCATTTTGTCAAAACTGGCCCCTCTAAAGTTTAAAACCCCTGACTTGAATTGCAGTTCTGCCCCTAGGGCTAACTCAAACCACACAAAGTTGTGGTCACTGTTGACCAGTGGCTCCCCAATCCCTGTAGCCCTTACTACCTCCGAGTTAGTGAGGACCACATCCAGGATGGTGTCCAGCCTAGTTGGGGCACTAACTAGTTGTGTAAGTAGGCAGTTTTGTAAAGCATCAAACCACCTTTTGGCTCCTAGTAGAACCTGCTACTGGGATGCTTCAGTTAACATCAGGTATAGTCTTCTACCACCACTGTGTCCCCTTTTTGTGCTACACCTCTGTTCTCCTCTAGGAGCTCTTTGTCCCTGCCCTCAGCCTGCCCCGGAGGCCGGTATACCACACCTATGTGGATCCT
Source organism: Neoceratodus forsteri (assembly GCA_016271365.2). Taxonomy (NCBI): domain Eukaryota; kingdom Metazoa; phylum Chordata; order Ceratodontiformes; family Ceratodontidae; genus Neoceratodus; species Neoceratodus forsteri. The sequence goes on along the minus strand of CM028129.1, from coordinate 130,521,721 downwards.
CTCCCCGTTGCCAAGCTGAGTAGCATCCACAAGGATTTTACACCCTCCTTTTTGATGCTATCTACTGAGATGGTATTTATCCTATCCTATGTATAATGCTACCCCGCCCTTCTATTCTGTCTGAACAGGGCATAGCCTGAGACTGAAAAGTCCCAGTCCAAGTCTCCATGATGGCCACCAGGTCCACTCGGAAATCAGCCATCATTGCCTGCAGGTCACTTATTTTATTTCCCAGGCTTCTGACATTGATGCAGACCCCTTTCCATAGTCTGGTACCCCTGCTGTGATTCACTATTATTGGTTCTGCTCTTGGGCCTGTGGATGCGTGGCCCAGTGTTGGGTTCCTGATAGTTCCCAACCATTTTCTACAGGTTTTCTTAGGCCGTGGGAAAGAAATTCTGGCTTGTGGGAGAGTGACAACTAAGTTCCTATCAGAAGTGCATTTTCTGATAGGTTCCCTGGCGTTACTCCTTCCTACATGACACCCTCCCACCCACTGGGTCAACAGGGGGCAGTCATACATAGGAAGGAGGTGCCCTCCTTCCCTCCCCGAGGCAGGAGGCATCCAAAGGACACCCCACCATGCCTCATCAGTCGGCACCAGACATCCTGGACCTGGGGTGCAAACCTGGTCATCTGGATGGCACGCAGTTGCTCTACCACTGTACTAGCCAGCCTGGGTAAATAAGTTGTAATGTATGGATGTATACATGTATAGATAGATAGACAGATAGAGTAATGCAGGTGCAGTAACATCTTTATGTTGGCTTGAGCTAACTTTAAAAACAACTTAATTGCAGTTAGTATTTTAATAAGAAAAAAATGTGTAATCGCATCAAAAAAAACATTGAGACAAACTTTAACAAACTCAGTACATGCATAACAAATAGTGTGTGTGCTTAATAAAACAACAGGAAAAAAAATCTTGATATTTTTGCCAGACGAATGTTATTACTAAGATATATATTTATAGTGCATAGTAGCGCATTGTTCTGTATACATTTCTATCCCTTTCATATGCTATTGTACCATAATTCAAAGGTCATGGAATGTGATTGTACCCTTTTGTGACACAGCAGCATTTTGGAACCTCTAGAGACTGCACAAGTCAGTTTCATTTTGAAAGTGAAAGAGCTGCCGTGTGCAGTTTTTACATAATACTATGCACTGTAAAAATACAGGATAAGTAACATTATGCACAGCCAGTATGTAGTGTCACCTCGGGGTTCTGATTCCCATGGACATCTCGAGCTTCGCTCTCGAAGTCAGAGGGAATCAGAACTCCTACGTGGCAGAACACACTGATTGTGCATTGTTGGCCATCCGGTATTCTCTATATGCCATACCTGCGAGTATATTTCAGGGCACATATCAATGGTATTGTTGCTTCCTGGGGACCTAGAGTGAAGATATTAAGATATCCTCATTCTAGGCCCAAAATATAGATATAGTGTATGGGAGAGCATTGCTATTCATCAAATTTGATTGAAGGATAATCTTGTTGTACCATCAATGTGACATCATATTGCTGTTGTACCATTGTGAGTATATCACATAGATGGTACAATGACATTGAATGTCTTCATACATACGCCTATACCAATGCGCAGCACATCAGGAAATGGTTGCAGCAGTGAGAAGAGGACCAGAATGAGAGCAGCGACGGCAGCAGCAGGAAAAGCAAGGGCATACTCATGATTTGATGTTCCTTAGTAAACAGCAGGCAGCCTGTACATTTATTTAAAAAACACAGAAAATTAGTTCTGTGAAATTACGAGACCCAGGACAGAGCTGCGCTATACTAGGGTTTTGGGGGCAGAGGCAAAGTCTAAAATTGAGTCAGGTGCCTCAGGAAGTGGTCTGCTAGTGATTTACTGTTGCCCATACACTATAAAAAATAATGGATAGGCAACAGTAAACAACAACACAGAGTTCACTTCTCGAGATTGTCAGACAACTGAAAACCTTTCAAGCTTTGCTCTCGAGGTTTACTTAGTTGTTATGACAACCTCTAAAAGTGAACACAGCATTCTTGTTCACTGTTGCCCATCCATTATCCTCTATAGAGTAGGCCCTGACAGACCCATTCAGAACACAGAAACATAGAATATGACGGCAGATAAGAACCAACAGGTCCACCTAGTCTGCCCATTTCCCTACATGGTTTGGCAATCCCTACCCTTATCTGGACTGCCGATCCCCCATCTGCTGCACAGCAGGGTGCCTTTATGCTTATCCCATGTACTTTTGAATCCCCATACTGTTTTTGTTTCTGCTACCTCCACTGGTAGGCTGTTCCATGGATCCACCACCCTCTCTGTGATAAAATACTTCTTAGCATTCCCCCTAAGCCTCCCTCCAGCCTCATGTTATGTCCCCTTCTCTTTGTGCACTTTATTCTCTAAAATATGCTCCCCTCCTGTACCCTGCTTATTCCCCTAAGGTATTTGAGAGTCTCTATCATATCCCCTCTCTCCCTTCTCTCTTCCAGTGAATGGATGTTAAGTTCCCAGAGTCTCTCCTCATAAGGCTTGTGGTGCAGTGCATGTATCATTTTTGTTGCACTTCTCTGGACTGCTTCCATTCTGCCTATGTCCTTCCTGAGATGCAGTCTCCAGAATTGGATACAGTATTCCAGATAAGACCTCACCAGTGATCTATACAGAGGCATCACCACCTCACTCCTCCTACTGGTTATGCCCCTTCCTATGTACTCCGGCATTCGGTTTGCCTCCCCCCCCCCACTGTTTTTTTGCATTGTTTGGCTGACTTTAGGTCATTGGATATGATAACCCCCAGGTCTCTCTCTTGACTTGTGGTGGCTAGGACCTGGCCCCCCATCCTGTATTCCTCTCTTGGGTTTCTGTATCCCAGGTGCATAATCTTGCACCTCTTAGCATTGAAACCCAACTACCAAACCCTTGACCATTCCTCAAGTAGTCTTAGGCCATTTCTCATTTTATCTAGTCCCTCCTGTGTGTCGACTCTGTTGCAGATCTCGGTGTCATCTGCAAACAGGCACACCTTCCTCTCCAGTCTCTCTGCAATGTCGCTCATGAAGACCTTGAATAGGACTGGACCCAGCACCGATCCCTGTGCACCCTGCTGGTCACCTCCCCCTCTTCAGACTTAATGGATTTATTACCACCCTCTGGGTCCTGCCTTTTAGCCAATTTCCAACCCATTTAACCACTTTAGAGCCTACACCCAGATTCCCCAATTTGTTAAGCAACCCTCTATGAGGAACGGTGTTGAAAGCCTTGCTGAAATCCAGGTAGGCCACATCTACTGCCCCTCCCTGATCCACCACCCTGGTCATCCAGTCAAAGAAATCGATAAGATTAGTGTGACAGGACCTTCCCTCAGTGAATCCGTGCTGCCTTGGGTCTTTTGCACCACTTGACTTCAGGAACTTCACTACCCTCTCTTTAAGCAGGGACTCCATCAGCTTCACCACCACTGAGGTCAGGCTTACAGGTCTGTAATTGCCTGTCTCCTCCCTACTTCCACTCTTGTGCAGGGGGACCACCTCTGCCTCCCTCCAGTCTCCAGGTACCCCCCCCCCCATCTCTGGTCATTGATTGAAAGGGGTTGTCAGTGGTCCTGCTAGGACTTCCCTGAGTTCCTTCAAAACTCTAGGGTGAATCCCGCCTGCCCCCATTGCCTTGTTTGTCTTTACTTTCCCTAGTTCCTCCAAGACTCTACCACCATAAATGGGCTGGCATCTACCTCTTCCCCTGTAAACCTTTTATCATGAGTCTTGGCCCCTTCCTTGCCTCTTCCTTGGTAAATACTGGCAAAATACTTGTTCAGTATCTCAGCTTTCAAGGTCATCTTCCACCCACCCACCCACCTCTCTCCTTCTTTAGCCTAACAATACCATTTCTGGTCTTCTTCCTCTCACTAATATAACAGAAGAAGGTCTTGTCTCCCTTCTTAATAGCCTGTGCAGTTCCTTCCTCCGTTCTTGCCTTAGTCCCTCTGACAGCTTTCCCAGCTTCTCTCTGCTTCTCCAGATATTTCACTCTGTCTTCTTCTTTCTGTGTCTCTTTGTGTTTCCTGAATGTCTTACTTTTTTCTCACACTTTCTCAGCTACTGACGCAGAGAACTACAGTGGCTGCTTTCTTCTTTTGCTTTTGCTAAGCAGTCTGACACATTGACTTGTCACTCCTGCTATGGATCTCTTGAGCTGAACCCATTGTTCTTCTACCCCTCATCCTGTACCTTCTGCTGCCAGGGCAATTCTGAGATGTTCCCCCATCTCCACGAAGTTGGCCTTCCAGAAATCTAGGACCTTAATCTTTGTATGGCTTTCTTCTGCCAACAATGTTAACTCTCAGCCACACATTTCTGTGGTCACTGGTACCAAGGGGACTGTCCACCTCAACATCCATGATTCTGTCCCCATTAGTCAGCACTAAGTCCAGTACAGCTCCCTCTCTGGTGGGCTCAACCAAAAGCTGCCTTAGGTTTGCCCCATACATGGCAGACATGAGGTCCCTGCTCCTTGATGTACTTGCAATCTGGGTATTTCAATCTGCATCCGGCATGTTGAAGTCACCCATTAGTAGTACTTCCCCTTTGGCAGCCATATTATGGATGTCCTCCACTAATACTAGATCTATATCCCTCTCCTGCATGGGAGGCCTGTAAACTACTCCAGAATGGATGGCTGTTTTGTTCCCTGACTCGTGTGACCCACAATATCTCTGCTTCTTCCCTGGATCCCTGAGCCTCCGTAGCTTTAATCTCTTCCATCACATAGCAACCCCTCCTCCCCTCTTCCCCTCCCTGTCCTTCCTAAAAAGTGTATACCCTAGTATGGCTGCATGCCACTTCTCATAGTACTCAACTCGTTTGAATATTCGGCCTCAGTAGCAGTATTAACCATATTCAAATGCAAATAACTTTAAACCAAAAAAATGATAGCATGGTACTGTGAGCACAAAAGTTGTTCAGCACAAAAATATCTACAAAATGAGTGGTGTTTAATTTATAGCTACCTTTTTTTAATAATTAGCAAAAACAAAATCCAGAAGTAAATACCATTTTTTTTTACTTTTTCGACAAACAAATGTGAATAACTTAAAAACAAAAAATGATAGCAAGGTAGTTTGAGCATAAAAGTTGATCAGGACAAAAATATGTACAAAATGAGTGGTGTTTCATTTCTGGATACCTTTTAGATTTTTTATAATTAGCAAGAAACTGCAGAAAATTCAATTTTTTTCACTTTTTGCAACGAACAAATGGGAATAACTTTAAAATGAAAAATGATAGCACAGTACTGTGAGAACGAAAATTTGTTCTGCACAAAAATATCTACAAAATGAGTGGTGTTTCATTTATAGATACCTTTTAGTTTTTTTTTTATAATTAGCAAAAAACAGCAGAAAATTAAATTTCTTTTCATTTTTTGCAACAAACAATTATGAATCACTTTAAAATGAAAAATGATAGCAACGTACTTTGAGCACAAAAGTTGATCAGGACAGAAATATCTGCAAATTGAGTGGTGTTTCATTTATAGATACCTTTTAAATTTTCTTCTAATCAGCAAAAAATGGCAAGAATTTCAATTTGTTTCACTTGTTTGGAAGTATGGCATAAATGGAATATGCAACCCCCCCCCAACTGGAACTACTGTTGATATTTTTGTTCAAGTACCAGTTGACCCGATAACATCATCAGCGTCGAAGCCACAAGTGATGTCATTGGGTCAAATGGCACAAGAACAAAAAATATTGACAATAGTTCCAGTAGGGGTGTTCCATATCCCTTATATATTACAGGGGCACAGTAGCACCCCATAGCAAGAGTTGGCACAGCACATCAACATTAAATCTCAATTTTCGCACCTTAGTAACGTTGGCATTTTTTTATGAAATAGCCCAAATATTGGGATGTGTGGTCATTCTGCCAGTGTCACAAGATCTGGAAAGTTTCGTGATGGCATCTTCTATGGTTTGTGAGATGTAAAGTGGTGAAAAACAGTAAAAATGACATTTTTTCCCATAGGTTAATGTAGGATATTTTGCCATCATCTACAGCCCACACAGAATGAAACATTCATCTGTCATTTTTATGGATGATGGTGTGTGTGCCAAGGGTGTGTCTTTCGATGATTTGGTAAAAAAAACGATTAACATTTTTGAATTATAACAATGTTTGTGATAGCCACAGGATAGGCAGGTAAATGAAAACTGTTTGGATCAGAAAATAACTATTCGAAGTTTTTTACAGTTTGAACTTCAGTGTTCAAGCTTTAAAGACTTGGAACAGTAATGGTCCATGACAGTTTGAACTGTCATAGCCCCACCCTCCCTCCCTTTCTCATACTGGCACCAATGCTCATTGAAGAAACCTCCACTCCCTCCCTCTGTGTGCTCTCCACTCCCACCCTCTGTTCCCCATCCCAGCACCAACATTCAGTTAAACCCTCCCGCTCCCTTCCTCTGTGTGCTGTCTGCTCCCACACTCTGTGCTCTCTCTCAGTTTTCAGCTTTCAGTCAAACCCTCCAACTCCCTCCCTCTGTGTGTTGTCCCTCCCCACCATCCTCTGTTCCCCGATCATGGTCCTGTTTTTTGTAATTATTTTCATTCAGTAGTAGTCCAGTGGTCCCTCCCCCTCCCCTGATATTTGTTTTCCACCCAATGTACCCCTTTCATGTCCCTGGTGTCTAGTGGTGCTCCCTCCCATGCTGTCTATACCTGCAAAAACAGAAAAGTGTCCCTTGATGTGTTTTTTTTGTCTGAAAATAAAAGGTCCATTGCCGATCAGCCCCTCCCACCCCAGCCTCTCACTCAGCGCCTACCACCACATACCCCCCAGTACAGCCCCCACACAGCCTCACTCACCTGAACAGGTCCCAGGTTCAAGATCCATTCTCCATTCAAAGACACGTCTTGCTGCTGGAACCAATGACTGTAATATGAGAAACTAAGGTAAATGCGGTTCAGTGTATTTCAATGGGGGTTTCAACTTTCATTCATAATTCAGCCATTTTTTGACATTTTTACCCCAAATTTTCAACATGGCCTTGAACAATATGACTGTCATTATGCAGCCCCCCCCCCCCCATGGTGATTTTGTGGTTGATTGTTGAATTTCCCTTTCAGGCAGGATTTGACAATTTTTCCTGAACTTATTCAAGATGTGGGGTCATAAGAAGGCCATGTTGAAAATTTGTGGCCGAAATATGTAACAATGGCAGAGCTATGACCATTCATTGCAATTTCACTATGCACACTCTTAACTTCAGAAATTTTAGATATTTTGACCACAGATTTTCAACAGACAACTTATTACCCCACCTCATGTATGCCACCGCTGTCATTTTTCAAATCCTGGTCAAAATGTATTTTTGCACCTGTGATGTGGAATGGCATTGCAGTTGCACAGAATTACGTTTTGGCGAGGATTCAAAAATTTTCAGCACCGTGTACATGAGTTGAGGTAATAAGATGTCTATGCTGACAATCTGGTTACTGTTGTCTTATAAATGGAAGCACAGGGCCCTTCCACAGCAACATTCATATATGCATTTATGGAGGTATGGGAGTTCAGGGCCTGAAGGGCTTTGCGCTCCCTTAGGCAAATAAGGATATGATTACTCTATCTCAAATACTATACATGGGTGGGAGCGCAGGGCACAGAGGGCCCTGTGCTTCCACAGGCAAATAAGGATACGATTATACTATCTCAAAAAATAAAGTGTTCCCTGCCTATTCTGCCTTCACAGACTCGGTTTTGCTATGGAGCTGTGACATCTGCAGTGCTGACATCCCCGACAGTGACACCCGCAATGCCGAGTGTTGGTATCGCACAGTCGGGGATGCATCTGTGTTTTCTTGGGGGGCTGTGCCCCCCATTTCCCCCTGGTCTCTAGATACCTAACTCTGATTTGGAGTTGGACCAGGGGAGGGCAGCACAACACCAGGAGCTTCACCGCCAGTGTCTACTGTTCGCCAGCACAGTGACTCGCTGCATCCTGGTGATATCTGTTGCTATGCTTGACCTTGTGGTGGTGGTGGTGGCATCAACCTTGTGTCGGCACACCCACATACCCTATCTGGTCTCCACCGACCCTCCACCTCTGTTCTAATCCTAAACTCCCCTCCCCTCCAGATTTATCACATGCCACCTAGTTCCGGAGCTCATCCTCATTCAGAAGAGGGGCAGTGTTTGTGATGGTACAGCTGCTTCTGAAGAAGCAAGTGCACCATCACAAACATATTGCTCGAGGCCTGTATCCTGCAGCTAAAGGTGCCTGGATAGTGCTTCTGTGGATCCAACTTCCCTCTGTCAGATAGTACTGGTATCTGACCTAGGATCCGACCAAAGTCAGATTCCGGATCCATAGTTGGATACTTGTCCATCCAAGGTCAGATCCATCGGATCCAGATCAAATCCACAGGTATCTTGGATATTTACTGTGGATTTTAGCTAGAGTTGATGTAAAGTTTTACTTCGCTTATGAAGTTTAGGCGGAGTCGCAAAATCCCCATTTTGCAAAGTTGCCACCTTTGGTAATACAAGACTGCTGTTACTCAGCTGCAAATGGAAGCCTAGCAGTTTGCACAGTAAACAATGAAATCTACCAGAGTTCTAAAACTTATTTAACAATTAGGGAACATGTTTAGATGGGAGCTGGATGGTTCAGTGGATTGGTAGCAGGTTACAGAACTTTTCTTCTCTAGGTCAGTGGTTCAAATCCAGCACAGGACAGTAATGGCCAAAAGCCATCATCACTTGAGGGCTGTTTAGCAGCCTATGTGAAATAAGCTGTGGTGGTCTCAGTCCAGTTCCCCATGGGCAGGTGTCCGTAACACAAAACCACCAACACAGTTGGCACACATTTGTATTTATCATTATATATTCTACTGTACCGTGTCTACTGCTTCCTACCCTCCTGACTAGGTGTTTGCACTACTTGTGAATACTTTGTACTATGCAGTTACCTGATCTTCCTACAAATGTGTTAATTATTTTGTATTATATTGTAACATACTTATCATGTGTTTTCCCTATGTAATTACTTGTAGCCCTGTTACTAGACTCCACTTGAGCTGACCAATTGTATTGTCCCCAAATTATGTGGAACCTTTGCAAATGAGCAATCTGTGCTCAAAGGTTGTTTTGAATATTGCAATAAATTAATGAATAAATAAATAAATTGGCAGCCTTACTGTCAGTCTCAGATGAAAGGCCAAGGACTGAATGGGCCTGGAGTCTAAACTACCCTCTCACCTACATGGTGGTCCCTCCATAGTAGGGCTGAGGCACATTGGAGGGGCAGTGTGGGGAAGCTTGCACTTTGATCGTCCGTGCTGTACCTGTCATGTGGATAAGCAGAGGATTTCAGGTTTCAGTACTGTCAGTCCAACACCTTTCATGAGCACTAAAAAATATTAAAAATACAAATGCATAAATAAACTGATAAATAAAGGGAACATGTTTAATAAACATTTCAAGTGACCTTTTTTGTAACCTATAACCTGTGACTGCTACCACTAATTTGCCTTTACCGTGCTCCTACCATTTGTAATCTCCGTGATCTCTATCGATTAGCTAAATGTTATTCTTCATGTCCATTTTTTGGGTCCCTGGTCAAGTTAACACTTTCATGGGCTTTCTACCCCTGCCTAAATGATTTATTTTCCCTCCACTTCCTCTTCCCTTTTTTTGCCCCTCCATCATTCCATATCTCTTTCCTCCCTACCACCTTAACACATCTTCACCATCACCCCACTACCTACACCTCTACCACTACCTCTTCCTCCCTATTCTCCTACAACCCTCCTTCCCCCCACCCTCCTCTCCCTTATTCCACTTTGACTACATAGCTATTCTTTCCTTTCCCTCCTATCTGTCCCCATCCTACCACCCCACCTCTGCCTGCCTTCTTCCTCCCTGCACTTTCCCCCTCCCTCTCTCCTGCCCCCGTCCCTCTCTACTGGTATGAGACTTTCCTTCTTTCTTTGACTCGGGCACAATCCAATCATCTGCCTATGTTGTTAGTTGTACAATTTTCCTTTTTTAAACAAGTGTCCTCATATTATGTTACCATTACCTAGTGAAACATTACCCTTTGTTTTGACTCTGCACCCTGTACGTGCTTAGATTGTATAACTATTGTTAGAATTTATGCCTGGAGACAGTTTTCAATTGTTTCTTGTCGTATCTGTATCTGTGGAACATATCTGTATTCTTGTTTGTGTCATACTTGATGTGGAACCTATGAAAAAGCATTCTGCTCAACAGTGTTAATCCTAGATCTCAATAAATAAATTATAAGCTCCAGACATAATAATACCCTGACCCTACCCAGCTCCAAAAATCCTTACAGGGCTCCTTCACTCATTAGAAGCTTGGTTTACCTCCCACAAGCTTGTACTCAACTCAAAAAAAAACAAAAGTTATGCTATTCGCCCATCCGCAACATAAACACAGCATGACCAAAATATCCATTCAAAACTCATATATACCATACTGGAGCCAGTGTCCAATTTCAAATATCTAGGGGATACCCTTGACTCGGCCCTTAACTTTCGCGAGCATATTGAATCGACATGCACTGCAATAGACATCAGAATCGGTCTCCTTTATAAGCATAGATCATGTTTACCCCCTGATGCCCTACGGTTAGCCATCTCTAGCACCAACCTTTCCCTGGTAGACTATGGCATAGTCATTTATAGTGCTGCCTCTGCACTGACCAGCACTAAATGCACCCTTGACAAAGTCTGCAGGCTAGCCACAGGCTGTGACTGGCTCACGCATACCTGTGACCTCTATCAACGGTCAGCATGGCTAAACTTTCAGGGACGACTTTTCTACCAGACCTGCTTAATGGGGAAAAAAATCAACTTGGGTCTATCCCCCACTGGATGTCTTCCGCTCCTCCATAAGAGTTTGCCGGCTTGCACCACTAGACATTCTGACACTATAGCATTCCATGTCCCTTTTGTGAAGACCTCTGCTGGCCAAAGGTCATTTCGCTACAGGGCCCCACTCTGGATGAACTCAGTCCCTGCTGCTGTTGTATCAATCCCCAGGCTAGGGCCTTTTAAACTTGCGCTGCAGAGCCACATCATGTCCAACTCTCACTGTGACTGCAGATAAACTCCTCTAAAAAAACAAGCATTTGTCAATTCCGAATATTTGCTTGCTGGCATTGGCAGTGGTAGTGTAGAAGTTACAGAGCTGCGTAATAGGAATGGCAGTGAAATATTGAACTGAAGCCAACCCCACCACCACCCTGCAGAGAGTGACAGGCATTGGGGTGTGCCTTTGGGTTGTCAGGCATAACAGCCACGCCATTTCACCACACCCCACCCTGCAGACACTGACAAGTGTCATGGTGTTCCTTGGGATCTTTGGCCCTTATGCGCACCCCATTCCATTAGGAAATACGGTGAGATGGGTGTGATATAGGAGAATGGGGTGAACATTGGGGCCGAAGAGTCCAAGGCATACCTCGATGCCTCTCACTGGCTGCAGGGTGTGGAATGGTATGAGCATTACAGGCAAGAATCCCAAATCCACACCCTGATGCCTGTCATTCTCTACAGGGTTGGGCGTTATGGTTGGAAACCCTAATACCTCAGGCATTCGTTGGTATTTTCACTCCAAATGTTCAACATGGTTTTTTTGTGACCCCACCTCATGAACAGGGGGAATATCAGTTTGTTAGCCGAAAGCTGCTTATGCACAGCGACTACGGCATTTAGCACCACAGGTGCAAAAACATTCCGAACAGGATGTAAAAAATGACAGCTGTACTGTTCATGGGGAGGTGTAAAAAAATGGCAATGTTGCAAATCTGCAGTAAAAATATTTAAAAAATGGTGAAGTCACGAGCGTACATAGAAACTGTGCAACACACACCCGTAATATAATTAGGTTGGGGATTCTTTTACAGCAGATTGTCAACTCAGGCATTTGGTGCCTCCGATCATGAACAGTGTCACTGTGGTTTCTTTATCTGTCCCGAACAATGATTTCCCACAGCAACCATGCATCTCTGCGCTGAAAGTGTGAAAACACACTTTGGCCATGTTGAAAAATGACAGCTGTACTGTAAATAAGGAAGTGTGGAAAAATGCCACTGGTGAAAATCTGGACTTAAAATATTACAAAAGTCGTGAACTTACGGTGCGTGGAAACTGCGCAATGCTCACTAGTAACACAGTCATTTTATGGACTTTGTCACCAAATTTTCAACATAGCCATTTTAAGACCTCTGCTCATGAACAGTGTAACTGTGATTTTCTTAATCTGTCCTAAACATTGCTTTACACCAACAGCACCATTATGCGCTACATGTGCGAAAACACATTTAGGCGACATATGAAAAATGGCAGCTGTACTGTTCATAAGGAAGTGTAATAAAATGGCAATGTTGAAAATCTGGTGAAAATATTAAATTTACAAACTACGAGCATGCATAGGAACTGCATAGCACTGCGCTCGTAAAACAGTCATTTTTAGAATTTTTCATCAAATTTTCAACATAGCCATTTTAAGACCTCTGCTCATGAACAGTGTCACTGTGATTTTCTTAATGTGTCCCATACATTGATTTCGCACATCATCTCTGCGCCATTGCACGCTACATGGTGGAAACACATTTTGGGCAAGATGTGAAAATGACAGCTGTAGTACTCATAAGAAGGTGTGGTAAAATGGCAATGTTGAAAATCTGGAGTGAAAATATTGAAAATTTGCGAACTTACGAGCGTGCGTAGGAACTGTACAACGCACGCTCATTAAACAGTCATTTTTGGAGTTTTTCACCAAATTTTCAACATAGCCATTTTAAGACCTGTGCTCATGAACAGTGTCACTGTGATTTTCTTAATTTGTTCCGTACATTGATTTTGCACACCGACTGCGCCATTGTGCGTTACATGGGCGGAAACACATTTTGGGTGAGATGTGAAAAATGACAGCTGTACTACTCATAAGAAGGTGTGGTAAAATGGCAATGTTGAAAATCTGGAGTGAAAATATTGAAAATTCGGACTACGAGCGTGCGTGGGAACTGCAAGCAACGCTCGTCAGAACAGTCTTTTTGAATTATCCACAAATTTTCAAAATAGGCTTCTTGAGCGCCACCTTATGAACACTGGCAGTGTCGTTAGCTAATGGTCCCGAAGGTGATTTCCGCGGTGACTCGTGAAATCACCCTTCGGGCCTGAATAACGCCATGACAGTGACATCATTCATGAGAAGGGGTCCCAAAAACCCCATGTTGAAAATTTGGTGCAAAATTCCAAAAAATGCCTGAGATATGCAACAAAGTTGAAAAACCCTATCTAGCCCATTATACAGCTTACCGGCATTTCCTCAGTTCACGGTCGGCTTTGAAGAGTGCAGACGTGTTCCCGGTCCACCGAAGATTGTCGCGCTGACTCCGGAGGTAAGTATGGGGTGAGGGGTGTGGGGAGGCAGGGTGCGCAGTGGGTGGGTGCGGGTTGTGGGGGCAGGAAGATTGCGTGGGACCGTTTTTGCTTTACAGGTTAAAAAAAAAAGCGGCGCGGGGCGTTTGCACGCTGGGGTGGGCTCAAGCGTGGCAGAAGGACGGCTGGGGGCGTGGAGCCAACGGAGGATTGGGCACCCTCGCCGACCATGGCATTTGCTGCCGCCGGCTGGGTGGCTCCCAGCGTGGCACCTTGTACCGGGGAGAAAGTGAAGCCGACGTAAGATTTGGCACCCCGCCGGGCGATAGCATGGGGAGACAGTGAAGCCGACGGAGGATTGGGCACCCGCCAGCTATACCATCGATTGCCACGCTGGGGTGGGCACCCAGCATGGCATTTGGAAAGCTTTGGGGGGTGCAGCACAGCCGGCGGAAGTTGGGCACCCGTCGGCTATAGATAATGTGCGTGGGGGCAGCACGCGGTGTGTGTGTAGGGGAGCTGCGCATGAGCAGGCGATATCTTATCGCTGCTCACTGAAGCGTAGCTCCTCCTTTCAACTGTATGCCACTGCATTTTGGAGCTAGTCATAGACAGCTCCAGTATGCATTGGCTTAAAGGGGCCGCGCCTGCCAACACACTGACTGAATTGGAAGAGGGGGTGACACACCTCCGAAATCTCGGATGATGGCACTGTGTTTCTTGCACATGCGTGCAAGCAAACACAATAAGGGTTTAAAAAGTTTAACTGCACGTTATGTTTTCTGTGTCTCCGATATATGCCTCAACTATACACACACCTTTAGTATACCATACATATAGAATATGTGTCTTTTGCCTCTGTACCTAGTGCTGTATTCTGTATTTGAGCAATATCCTGTATTCTGTTATACTCTGTACTGGTCCTCATTTATGTATGGTGTGGAGCCTTTGCAAATAAGTCTCTGATTCAAAGGGTTGTAATTCATAGACCGTCAATAAATTATTAAATAAATAAATAAAATCTCTATAGCGTTAGACAGCAATGATGTTTTCTTGAATAATGATCTGCCTCAAAACTAGATTTAGAGAAATGACTCTGTATAAGTATTGCAGAAGGGAAATTGTTTTATTGATGCCTAATGAGTTGACAGTCAGCAGTTAACTGTGAAAGGAATTTTCTGATCTACACACCTGGACTTCATAGCCCAATAACAAGGCCCCCTGTTTTCTGCGGTTCTGTAGCATGTGGCAATTGCCACAGAAATTATGACCTGCCACAGAATCTGGGGCTGGCCACAAAATTTGGGGTTGGCCACAGAAATTGCCCAGAAATTGCCCCAGTAAGATAGACAAAGACTGACACCACTCCTTTCAAGTAATTCCTCTGCCTGTTTGTAGCGTTATAAGAACAAAAATTCACCCCAACCACCTCAGCCTCTCAAACCATCCTCACCCAGCCCACAGAGCCCCCCTTAAGTATCCCAATTTTTTTTGTCCCCAGCAACCCCACTCCCTGAAGGGACCTCAGCCCCCACCCACTTGCCACTCCCCTATGCCCAGGCTTACCCCCCCAGGCAGGGCTGTCAGGCATGCACCCCTTCCCCTCGGTCCACAGTAACATGCCCTGGCTTACTTCCCAGGGTGGGGCCACAGGAGCGGGACCCCACACAGTGGACACTATTGGCAGTGGGGCAGCAGTGAAGTGGAGCTTCATGCTCAGAGCCAGGATTTTGTGTGCAGCTGTACCTGGGGAAGGGGATGTGCAGTGATGACCTGCATCCACTCTGCCCACCACAGTTTACAGTGCCGGTACAATGAATCCCCCCCCCCAGCCTCTGCCCAGGGTCTATGATGTGCTGGGCACACTACTCCCCTCACCCCCGGAGAAAGAAAGCAGCCCCTAGGACACTCAGTCCTTCTCCCCAGCTGTCCCTCTGACATTCCAAGTCTGTTTCAAACCCAAGTTGTCAGCGTTGCCAGATGGGCCGCACTGCCTCTGTGCCAGGAGTGGCTCTCCTTATTTTTTTATATTGGCACCCCATTTTTGGTCCAAGGCTGCATGATGATCCATTGCCTTTTCCTATCACTGCTAGTGGGCCAGAATGCTTTTCTCTTATCCCAGTAGTGCTTTGTAGGGCCCACACAAAGCCATACTGGGGCATGAATGCAGCATTTGGGCCCAGCAGTAATAGGAAGAGGCAAAGGATTGAACTACATGGTTGGACCAAAAAAAGGGTGCCAATAAAAAAAAAACATAGTGACTCAATGAGGCTCTGGGTGGAATGACTTTTGGGGGTTAGATTTGCATGGTTGGTAACTCTTGTTTTATGAGGGCGCAGAGTAATGTCTAAGAGAAGACTTCACAATACTTTTGAGGCAGAAATAGGCATACATTTAAATCTACAAGACCACTCAATGGCATTCTCAAGGCTTGTTAGGAAAGTAGTGGGGGTTGAGATGGGCAGTGGTGGTTTTTACCTGTTCTAAAACCATGAGGGGGTAAAGTGCTGTCTTTGGGGGTGGAATTGCTATCTGTATGAGGTTTAGAGCACAAGAGGTTGCTGTGGATGGGGATGTGAGGTTGCCAACCTGATGGGTCACCTCTGGTGCCTGGGGAAGAAAAATTTAAATTATGAAAAAATGCAAGCACAAGGACAGCTAAGTCAATAAAAAAAAACTGTTGGGACAGGAAAAGAATGAGACAGTGCTGGATAGACTGAAGAACTATGTGAAACCAAGGTAAGAAAAGTGAAAAGCTGAAGATTATTTATGTAAAATGTGGAAACTAAATAAGGGAAGAGAAAAACAAATTGAGAAAATAGAGAAAGTGATAATGACATTGCAGATGATTTTTTTTAATTATTTAACATTTATATGTTGCTCTAGGACAGTATGCAAGGGTGGGCAAGATAGATTTTAAGCTCACTGCATCACAGTAAAAAATTCCACTGAGGGACTAGTAAATTTAGCTTCTAAGTTCATTTTAAAGCACACATAGCTTGACCATTTAATACAGTAGTCATTTTTATGTTTGCTTGCATGCATGTGCAAGAAACATAGTGCCATCATCCGAGTTTTCGGAGGTGTGTCACCCCCTCTTCCAATTCAGTCAGTGTGTTGGCAGGCGCGGCCCCAGTCTGCCAATGCATGCTGGAGCTGTCTATGACAGCTCCAAAATGCAGTGGCATACAGTTGAAGGGGGGAGCTACGCTTCAGTGAGCAGCGATCAGATATCTCCTGCTCATGCGCAGCTCCCCCTACACACACACACACGCACGCATACTGCATGCTGCCCTCCCCTGCACACACTGTATAGCTGACGGGGGTGCCCAATCCCCTGTCGGCTGCACTGTTCTCCCCCTGAGAGTAGTCTGCGCCACGCTGGGAGCCCACCCCAGCGTGGCAAACGCCCCAGGCCATCAGTTTAAAAAAAACTGTAAATAAAAACTGTCCCTCGACGCTTCTCCTGCCCCTCCCACAACCCGCACCCACCCACTGTGCACCCTGCCTCCTCACACCCCCACCCCATACTTACCTCTGGAGTCTCGCGACGATCTTCGGTGGACCGGGAACACGTCTACACTCTTCAAAGCCGACCGCGAACTGAGGAAATGCCGGTAAGCTGTATAATGGGATAGATAGGGTTTTTTCAACTTTGTTGCATATCTAAGGCATTTTTTGGAATTTTTGTACCAAATTTTCAACATGGGGTTTTTGGGACCCCTTCTCATGAATGATGTCACTGTCATGGCGTTATTCAGGCGCGAAGGGTGATTTTGCAGTCACTGCGCGAAATCACCTTTCGGGCCTGATTAACCAAACGACACTGTCAGCGTTCATAAGGTGGCTCAAGAAGCTCATTTTGAAAATTTGCGGAAAATTCAAAAATGATTTTACAGCGAAGGCTATGCAGTTCTCTACGCATCGTAAGTTCGCTAATTTTCAATATTTTCACTCCAGATTTTCAACATTGCCATTTTACCACACCTTCTTATGAGCAGTAGCTGTCATTTTTCACATCTCACCCAAAACGTGTTTCTGCCCATGTAGCGCACAATGGCGCAGTCAGTGTGCGAAATCAATGTATGGTACAAATTAAGAAAATCACAGTGACACTGTTCATGAGCAGAGGTCTTAAAATGGCTATGTTGAAAATTTGGTGAAAAAATTCCTAAAAATGACTGTTTTACGAGCGTGCATTGCGCGGTTCCTACGCACGCTCATAAGTTTGCGAATTTTCAATATTTTCACTCCAGATTTTCAACATTGCCATTTTATAACACTTCCTTATGAACAGTACAGCTGCCATTTTTCACATATTGCCCAAAATGTGTATTCACACATGTAGCGCACTAGGGTTGTCACGGTATGACGGTGTCACGGTATACCACGGTGTCAGAAGTCACGGTATTGATAACGTGGACAATTTCTGATACCGCGATAACCGTGATTCATGGTATACCATGGTATTGAGATCTTTCAACTAGTTTTTTTGCATTTTTCAGGGACAACTGTCCCTTACATGCCAATTCTCCCTGATGCAAGAGTTTGAGGAGGCTTCTTTTTCGTGCAAAAATTGTTTTGTGGATGCGACGTCCACTGTCTGCTGCAGTGCTTTACAGATTAGTAAGGTTAGGTTTAGGTGTCCTCGCGTGTCCAGTCCATAAGTGGACTGATGATGTCGGTTAAGAGACCTTCAATAAAATTTAAGTCTGTCTTTTCACTTCTTCCTTCCATTTTTTTTACTTTCAATGTTCAGTTTCAGGACAGTTTTTTTTTTTTAAGTCGTCATTTAATTTGTGTGTGTCACACAGCATGCCACACAAGGCACACAGAGGCCAACTGAGTATTAAGCCACCAGTGATATGCAAGTAATAACTGCTTCCTTTTTTTACTCTTGTTATCCAACCGCCTCTTTCTACCCTCAGCTCTCTCCACTCAATCAGAGCTCTCAATGCTCCAAGCGTTGCGACCTACCTGACTTCAAGGTCTGCCCCTAGAGTACCTCAGCTCGACTCCCCTTATGCCCTTGGTGGCCCGGATTACCCCCCAGGTGGGGTGAGGAAAGGTTCCCCCTTACCCCTCCCGAGTGTTCTCAGGGAGAGGGCTTTGTACAACGGAGTTTGCCCTGATGTTGTCAGTGGTGGCACGCTTGCTGCTGGAGAGATCATCACCTAGGAGAGGTGAAGGATTTTTCCTCCGATCCCTTGTATTACCCAATCCCCTGAGATGCTGGTGCAGAGAGTCAACATGCAGACACACGCTCATCTTAAGCGCCTAACAGCGTCCCCCCTCCTCGGCTCCAGTAAGCGAAGCCACCATGCCCCTCGAAAGCTGGTGCATCCACCGGCTTTATCAGGATGTCAATTGCTATATAGCAGCCCTGGTTTACCACCCCGAGAGGGGACAGCATCCGTTGGGACACTTCAGCCTCCCTCCTCCGACCAACCCCCACCAACCCGAGTCCGCTCCTGAACCCAGGTTGCCCGGCATAGCACGAAGTGTGGCGTCCAGCGCCTCAACACTCAGCGCCACCGGGCCGGCAATAACTGCTTCCTTAATGGTAAATGGTGAGAACAGACTGTGCGCAACAGCACACAAAAGTCAGTGTGTTGTGTGAGTGGACTGTATCACTCGCAGAATGCACACTAACTGCACAGTACACACGAGCAGCACACTGCTTGCACAAAAAGCCACACTGTAAATGCACATTGTGCATCATCATTGTCCTTCCTCTGCTGTTCTTTTGGAACAGATGCAGAAAATGATGTACTGGTTTCAAAATGAGTGACATCCCTCCAAAAAAGTTGAACAACAAAACATGTTTGTTGAGGGTTACATCCCCCTAGGGTCAATTCCACAGCACCTGACACGACAGTGACAACAGCACCAGGTTGCTCTAGTGTCAGTGTGGGACCCCACCACTGCATTCAGGGGTACTGCACCCCCTCCCCAAAACCACTCAGACACGGGGTTGGTTATTTAAGTAGCGGGGGTGAGGGGGACATACGGGTGTCGACCAGCCATCCTAAATCCATTTGTTGATTGGGCTTGAGTAATGGGCATGGAATGGGGGTGAGGGATGGATCAGCAGCAGTAACTAGGCTCAGCATCAAAATATGTTATGTTATTTTGTTAACAGTAACACTGTAACATGTCGTCTGTCATGTCATGTAATGATCATCATGTTAAGTTTTCTTATCTTTATGGGTAACAGAACAAACTGTCTGTGGTTGGTTGTCACTGTGTGTACAGACTCAGACTGCAGACTGGTCAGCCACCTCATTGGCGGGGCCAGTGAGTGACAGATGAGGCCGCAGTGATCATTCATTGACAGTACTGTTAACTGTTGTGCTGCTGGTGCTCTGTCTTGAGTGATCATGCATGTTCATGTTCATTCATTGTAAGTCTGAACTATAGAGAGTAGACAGTCCTGTCAGTCTGTCAGAGGCACAAAACTGTCAAGGTTAGTAAGACACAGAATGAGATACACACCAAGAACTTTTTCAGGTTCATTTTTTATTGTTAAATAATACAAAAATTGCGATGATGCCAGTGCCATTTGCATCTGCAACTTGCAGTTTTGCATTACACTTACACTCCATGTTTTTCAGTTTCAGTGATAAGAATTGGTACTAGTAGTCTGTGTGTTCCTTCAGCTTTCATTCCCAGTTGTTCCCCACCCCTCTCTCTATCTGATTCTGCAGCACAAAGTCATTGCTGCCCAGCACACCTGCAGTGTGGATAACAAATTTGACGCCTGCCAACACATGCCATATCCGGAGTGCACTCTGCTTGCTAATCGAAATTCTCTCTGACATTTGCTGCTGTTATTGCTTCCTGACTTCGAGTCTTGAGTCCTCCTTCCCTGTCCTCCTAATGTGATTTGTGATATTTCATACTTGGCATTGGCTATTCAGCTGAGCTAGCACATTTAGTGAAGTTGCTGTCTTGTCTCATCTGTCTGCTTGATGCACCCAGAGTCCCTCCTGTCCAGTTCCACTGTGAACCACTTCATGTCTCTCCCTTGGTCTGCTCACCTGTTGCCCCCACTAGAGTGGTCCCTAGGACGGAGTGAGTCCTACTCCTGACGAGTCCTCTGTGACTGACTCATGTCATCTGTGTCACAAAACTTTAGTTTGCTAGCTCAGCTGAGCTCTTGGTTGACTGTGTCTAGGGGTTACCTAACACAAAACCAATAAGAGAAATTACTTTAATTGTGTAATTACCCTTAGCCTAGCTGCTAACTTAACAATTAGTCACTTGACTCAGCAGTCACCAACCATGACGTTGAGGATATATATGGGATATACAATGGTGAGCTGTCAGATAAATGATTTATCTACACAAGTGCTGTTTGACCTCGGGTAACTTCACGAGTGGCGCAAGCCACGAGTGAGGTGTCCGAGGTCAAACAGCACAAGTGTAGCTAAATCATTTATCTGACAGCTCACCATTGTATATTTCATTTATGCAATAGGGATGCTGCTTATCAGTGCAGGAACATTTGGTTTGGACTGTTTATCTTCTTTTTTTTTAATGAGAATTTCTGGGACTTTCGGTTAACTTTCCTAGTGTATGTCCGCCTAGTGTGATGGTTGCTATTAAATGAAACACCACTCATTTTGTAGAGAACTTCTTGCTGAACAAATGTCATGGTCACAGTATCATGCTACCTCTTTTGTTTTAAAGTTATTCACATTTGTTTGTCAAAAAAGTGAAACAAAAATTGAATTTTATACTGTTTTTTGCTAATTATAAAAAAACTAAAAGATATTTATTAATGAAACACCACTCATTTTGTGAATATTTTTGTACTGAACATTTTTCATGCTCATAGTACCATGCTATCATTTTTAGTTTTAAAGTGATTCACATTTGTCAAAAAAGTGAAAAGAAAATTGAATTTTATGCTGTTTTTGGCTAATTATGAAAAAACTAAAAGGTATCTATGAATGAAACACCACTCATTTTGTAGATATTTTTGTGCTGAACATTTTTCTTGCTCACAGTATCATGCTATCATTGCTCACTTTAATGTTATTTATATTTGTTTGTCTGAAAAGTGAAAAGAACATTGTATTTTATGCTGTGTTTTGCTAATTATAAAAAAACTAAAAGGTATCTATAAATGAAACCACTCATTTTGTAGATATTTTTGTCCTGAACATTTTTTTGTGCTCATAGTACTATCATTTTTCGTTTTAAAGTTATTCGCATTTGTTTGTCAAAAAAGTGAACAAAAAACTTTGATTGACAGTTTGCATTTATCCCATATATGTGGGATAAATCTATGGTGGTTAGATTTATCACACATATGTGGAAATAAATGGATTTATGCAATTGCTTTTGGTTCCATGCCTATTGCATACATAAGCTAATTTCTTTAATGTTATGCAGGACTCCAGTCCTCTTGAGTCACTTATTATATCACGAGACTTGACTCACGAGTCTGAGGTGGCGACAAGATGACTTGAGTCACTTGGTGGTGGTGGTGGGGGGCTACATAAAACAAAACCCAATGGAAAAAGTAATTTAAATTTATACATTTCTTAATTACTTAAATAGCTAGTAGCTTAAAAATCAACAAAAAAAGAAAAGAGAAATGAGTCCCTGCCACTGCCACGGCACTGAGGATATGTAAGAGGATTCCTTTAATGCTAGACTGCACTCATGTCACAGTCACATGACTCCATTCACAATAGCAGGACTCACTCAACCAAAGCAAGTCAAGCAAGCAACTCACATTGGTTCACTGCCTCAGCTGGAGGCTACTGTAGTTAAATAACTATTGCCTACCTTAAAAAAAGAAAAAAAGCAGCCAGTGAGTGCCTGCCACTGAGGATATATAAGCCAATTCCTTGACTGTCAGACTTGACTCATGTCACAGTCACACGACTGGACTTGAGTCACAGTATAGCATGACTGACTCAACCTAAGAAAGTCAAGCAAGCAACTCACATTGGCTCACTGCCCCCGCTGGAGGCTACTGTAGCTAAATACCTATTATATTAAAAAAGGAAAAAAGCAGCCAGGCAGCCACCATGGCATTTAGGATATATAGGCGAATTCCTTTAAATGCCACCATCTCTCACAGTTGGCTTAGCTCAGCTCTGGCTGTTGGCTTAGACTTGGGAGTCTCGGACACAGTGAGTGGTGAGTGCAGGCAGGAGTTGTGTTGTGGTTGTGGTGTTGAGGTACTACATTGAGAAAGTAAATATGAAGAACACAAATCTCTCCAAATGTATCTGCACTACTTACTATTACTTTTACCAACTTAATTTGAGGGGACTGGGTCTTGGAGGGAGCCCCAGGCTGTGAGGTGAGGATGGAGGAGGGACACTCAGCTTAGTCATAGCCAGACAGTGAGCGTTGATTTTCCAATCAGAACCGTTCTGATTCTAAGTAGTGCTCTTGCTGTGCCTGCTTCTAAAGCTAGTAGCACACTACTTCAGTGAATTGCAACTCTGTCTGCATCTGCAACTCTAGTCTACACCACTACCAGGAGTGGAGTGAGTGGACATTCCTTTCGCATTCCTCAACTCTCATCTTTAAGTTACTGACAATTTAACATAACAAAAAATGTAAATCAAACAACTTACTACTCGTACTCACTGTGCTAGTTTTGTATAGTACTTTTGGTATTGGTAGCATTTTGTGCTGTAAGCTAAGAGTACAAGAAACACGTTACTTATAACAGTATGTCACTCACATTTCAGACTGCAATGAAATTACATTTTTTTTACATAAATCTACTTGTAGTGCTCGAAGCTCCATGCTCATCATCAGGTCAGGAGGAATCTGACTTAGTCAATAAAAAAGATATTTCTCTTGCACATACTTGACTCGTTATCTTTATTTTTTCTCATTAAATTCATAATGTGTCATTTACTAGTATTTTAACTACTTTTACATATAAAATGTGGTTAAAATTGCATGATTTTTGAATATTGTTGGTTTTCCCATTGGAATGCATTATACTGCGGTATCACGATAACCGCGGTATCACACACCGCGGTTACCATACCATCAAAATTTCATACCATGACAACCCTATAGCACACAATGGTGCAGTCAGTGTGCAAAAGCAATGTTTGGGACAGATTAAGAAAATCATAGTTACACTTTTCATGTGCAGAGGTCTTAAAATGGCTATGTTGAAAATTTGGTAACAAAAGTCCATAAAATGACTGTGTTACGAGTGAGCATTGCGCAGTTTCCACGCACCCTCGTAAGTTCATGACTTTGTAATATTTTCAGTCCAGATTTTCACCAGTGGCATTTGTCCACACTTCCTTATGAACAATACAGCTGTCATTTTTCACAACATGGCCGAAATGTGTTTTCACACTTTCAGCACAGAGATGCGTGGTCACTGTGGGAAATCATTGTTCAGGACAGACAAAGTAAATCACAGTGATACTGTTCATGATTGGAGGTCCCAAAATGCCTCTGTTGACAATCTGCTGTAAAAAATCCCCAAACTAATTACATTACGGGTGTGCATTGCACAGTTTCTATGCACGCTCGTGACTTCACCAGTTTTTTTAATATTTTTACTACAGATTTGCAACATTGCCATTTTTTACACCTCCCCATGAACAGTACAGCTGTCATTTTTTACTTCCTGTTCAGAATGTGTTTGCACCTGTGGTGCTAAATGCCATAGTCGCTGTGCATAAGCAGCTTTTGGCTAACAAACTGATATTGCCACTGTTCATGAGGTGGGGTCACACAAAAAAACGCTGAAAATTTGGAGTGAAAATACCAATGAATGCCTGAGGTATTACGGTTTCCAACCATAATGCCCAACCCAGAGAATGACAGGCATCAGGGATGTGACTTGGGATTCTTGCCTGCAATGCTCATACCATTCCACACCCTGCAGCCAGTGAGAGGCATCGAGGTATGCCTTGGACTCTTGCCCCAAAGTTCACCCCATTCTCCTATACCGCACCCTTCTCACCATATTTCCTGATGGAATGAGGTGTGCATAAGGGTCAAAGACCACAAGGCACACCGTGACACTTGTCAGTATCTGCAGGGTGGGGTGTGGTGAAATGGCATGGCCGTTATGCCTGATGACCCAAAGGCACACCCCAATGCCTGTCACTCTCTGCAGGGTGGTGGTGGGGTTCGCTTCAGTTCAATACTTCACTGCCATTCCTATTACACAGCTCTGTAACTTCTACACTACCACTGCCAATGCCAGCAAGCAAACATTCAACATTGACAAATGCTTGTTTTTCTGTTCTTTGGTAACCAGGTAAGGTTACCAAAAAATAAATCCAGTGTAACCCACCCCCAATTTGAATGAATCAAATTTGGGCTCTGTTTAACTGGTAGCCCTATCTCTTCTACTTCCTTAGTCTGACAGCCAACCTCCAGTGTGTTAACATTCCATGATAAAATTGTTTGTAGAGCATTGCAAATACCATCCTTTTCCTTCCTGGGTGGGTAGTGGCACTGAGATGGGTGGATTTGGACTACACTGGATTTTCATAACTAGGATCAGGCAAGGCTTTTGGGGGCAGGATCATGTTAGGGAGAGGAGAAAATTTCTTGCTGCCATTAGGTCTAGGGTGGGGGGGGGTTGCAGAGAGCATTACTACCATTATGGAGAAGGGGGAGAAAAGAGAGCATTGCTGTAATTAGGTCTGGGGAAGAGAGGAGAGGAGAGATTATTGCTGCCATTATGTAGATTGGAGGAGGAGATAGCATTACTACCATTAGGTAGGTGGGAGGTGGGGGAGGAGAAAGCTTTTCTTTTATTAAAGGAGTAGTCCACCCAGAATGTGCAAAAAAACATATGTTATGTAGAGTGTTTTGATATGTATGTTAAGTCCTAGTGTGTCCTTCCCTCTGTCTGCTATTAGGAGTTTTTTCCTAAATTAGCCTGCTAGCTGAATGGTAGTTTTTCGACCCCTGGGTATCTCATCACAAATAGGTTTATTGGCTTTCTTTCTCCTATGATGCACCCTGTCTCATGTGACAGTGATGTAGCCATGCCCTTAGATTTAGCATGTGTACTGCTTTAAAATCAGTTTAGCAACAGCAGAGCTTTGTAACTGTTCTTATTCAGGGAGCACAAATGGCAACAGTTAGTTTAGCAGATACATGAGAGCTAGCTAACTTGGGTTTCTGTAAGAAAACTGCTGCTAAATAGCTTTAATTCATTACTTGTGTTTTCGGTGTGTGTCAGGTCTAGCTAGTAGTAGTAAGTGTTTTCATTTTAAAATGTAATTTCATCAAACTATAAACAATAAAAAGCACAAAAATTTCCCCGGATCATCAATGCTATAATTAGTAAAGACTGTAGCTGTTTTCTTAACACCTACTCAGCTCTCAAGTATTTGCTAAACCATAAATGTAGGTACCATCATTCTACTAGAAGGAACTGGGAGTTAGGGCTGATTTTCCTCTGTGACATCACTTTATTTTTTATTTGTTTTTTGTTACAAATGGGAAGTGTCTTTTTAATAAAGTATAAAATATGTATGCTTGAGTTGTTTAATTTGGAAAATATTTGTTTCATTATTTGAAAAAGTGTGATACACTAAATGTGTAGTGCAGTGAACCATTGTAAAATGGAATCAAATGTGTAGCTGGAATAGCCACTGTCATCTTGTTGCTTACCATAGGCAGAAGAAATGCTGACTTCAAAGTATTTTGCAGTTTCTAGGCTGCAGCTTCATACCATACACTTCATTTGTAAAAATAAATAAATATGAAAATCTTGTCACAGAGCAAAATCTGCACTAACTGCTAATAGAATGCTGATACCTACATTTACAGTTTAGCAAATACTTGAAATCTGAGTGGGGTTTCTGTAAGAAAACAGCTGAAGTCTTTATTAAGTGTAGCACTGATGATCCGGGCTGTTTCTGTGCTTTTATGGTTGTGTTTAGTTTGATAAAATTAAAAGTTTTAAAATTAAAGCACTCCTGCTAGCTAGACCTGATGCACACAGAAAACAAAAATAGTGAATTCGAGCTATTTAGTAGCTGTTATCTTACAAAAACCCCAGCTAGCTTGCTCTCATGTATCTGCTAAACTAACTGTTGCCATCTGTGCTCCCTGGATAAGAACAGTTACAAAGCTCTGCTGTTGCTAAACTGATTTTAAAGCTGTACACATGCTAACTCTAAGGGCATGGCTACATCACGGTCACATGAGACAGGGTGCATCATAGGAAAAAGAAAGTCAATAAACCTATTTATGATGGAGATCCCCCGGAGTCGTAAAACTATCATACAGCTAGCAGACTAATTTAGGAAAAACTCCCAATAGCAGACAGAGGGAAGGACACACTAGGACTTAGCATACATATCAAAACACTCTGCATAACATATGTTTTTTGCACATTCTGGGTGGACTACTCCTTTAAGTTTTGGAGAGGGAATAAAAACGCAGAGAGCATTGCAGCCTTTTGGTCTGGAGTGGAGGTGGGAGCACTGTTGCCATTTTTTCCTCTGGGTGGGAGAAGGGGAACTTTGCCTGACTTAGAAACATAGACAATGAGACTACAAAGGCAGAAGAAACAAGCATTTGTCAATGCCGAATGTTGGCTTGCTGGCATTGGCATTGGTAGTGCAGGAGTTAGAGAGATGCATAATAGGAATGGCAGTGAAGTAGTGAACTGACGCTGACCCAACCCCCACCCTGCAGTGAGTGACAGGCATTGGGGCGTGCCTTTGGGTCATTGGCCATAATGCTCACTCCATTTCACCTCACCCTACCCCGCAGAAACTGACAAGTGTTGCGGTGTGCCTTGGGGTCTTCGGGCCTTACGCTCATCCCATTCCCTACAGAAATGAGCTGAGACAGGTGCAGTATAGGAGAATGGGGTGAACTTTGGGACTGAAGAGTCCAAGGCACACCTCGATGCCTGTCACTGGCTGCAGAGTGGGGGCAGGGGTGGAATGAGCATTACAGACGACAATGCCAAGTCACACCCCAACGCCTGTCAGTCTCTACAGGGTGGGGCATTATGGTTGAAAACCCTAATGCCCTGAGCGTTTGTTGGTATTTTCACTCCAAACTTTCAACATGGGCTTTCTGTGACCTTTCCTCATGAACAGTGGCACTATGAGTTCATTAGCTAAAAGGTGATTTTGAGACAGCGACTGTGCCATTTGGCGCCACAGGTACAAAAACACATTTTGGGCAGGATGTGAAAAATGACAGCTGTACTGTTCATGAGGAGGTGTGAAAAAATGGCAATGTTGAAAATCTGGAGTGAAAATATGAAAAATTGATAAAGTCATGAGCGTGCGTAGAAACTGTGCAAAGCATCCCGGTAACGCAATTATTTTGGGGATTTTTATAACCAAATTTTCAACATAGGCATTTTGGGAACTCCACTCATGAACAGTGTCACTGTGATTTTGTTAATCTGTCCCAAACATTGATTTCCCACAGCGACCGCGCCATCATGCGCCACATGTACAAAAACACATTTCGGACAGGATGTGACAAATGACAGCTGCACTGTTCATAAGGAGATGTTTAAAAATGGCAATGTTGAAAATCTGGAGTGAAAATATTAAAAATTGGTGAAGTCACGAGCGTGTATAGAAACTGCACAACACATGCCCATAACGCAATTGTTTTGGGGATTTTTTTAACCACATTTTCAACATAGGCATTTTAGGAACTCCACTCATGAGCAGTGTCTCTGTGATTTGGTGAGTCCATCCCGAACATTGATTTCACACAGTGACTGCACCATTGTGCACCACATACGCGAAAACACATTTTGGGCAGGATGTGAAAAATTACAGCTGTACTGTTCATAAGGAGGCACGAAAAAATGGTAGTATTGAAAATCAGGAGTGAAAATATTAAAAATTGTTGAAGTTACGAGCATGCGTGGAAACTGCGCAACACACACTCGTAAAACAGTCATCTTTTGGAATATTTCCACCAAATTTGCTAGATAGGCTTTTTGGGACCCCACCTCATGAACAGTGGCCCTGTCATTCCGTTAATCAGTCCTGACATGGGATTCGGGCACAGTGACTCAAAATGACCTTTCGGGACCGAATAATGAGATGACAGTACATGTGTTCATGATTTGGAGTCCCAAGAACCCCACGTTGAAAATTTGGAAGCAAAATTCAAAAGAATGGCTGAGATAGCCACCTAAGTTGAACCCCCCCCCCCCCATTTATGCTATTATACAGTGTACTGGCATTTCTTCAGTTCGCGGTCGGCTTTGAAGAGCGCAGACGTGTTCCCGCTCCACCAAAGATCGCAGCGCCAACCTCCGGAGGTAAGTATGGGGTGAGGCAGGGTGTGGGGATGTGGGGTGCATGGAGGGTGGGTGCAGGTTGGGGAAGGGCCGCCGCCGATAGTGAGGGACTGTTTTCTTTGTTTCAGGAACAGAAAAAAAAAAAAGAACATTGCGGACAGTTTTCTTTCTTACAGGTGAAACAAAAGAAATGTTGAGCATACTGGGGTGGGTGGGCTCCCAGTGTGCCCCATGACTTTTGAGGGGGGGTGATGCTGGCCACACTGGGGTGGGCTCCCAGTGTGCCACACAGTGTGGGTGGGGCAGGGGCAGGAACATGCCGACGCGGTCTGCTTTCCTTAAATGGAGGTACACTGGGGTGGGCTCCCAGTGTGTCACACAATCTGGGGGGGGTTGGACATGCTGACAGGGGGGATTGGGCACCCCCAAGTTGATTTTCTGGGGATTGTGTGGCAGACAGCGACAACTGCCGCCGCCATGTTTGTGTAATATTTCACAAGGAAAGGCACGTCAGCAGGTGTGTTATCTGTGCCGGGGGCATGACGAGCTTGTCTCTGATTGCAGCGGCACTTTTCTTACAAGCTGTGTCCAATTTACATAAAGCTTGTGTCAGTGCTAGCATGCTGGCTTATTGGTGAATGAGGGATGCACCTGCCAAAACGTGTCCTGCATTCGCCCACACTGACATATCTCTGAAATGTACTACTAGCACAAGATGTTACTTGTGCAAGCACGCAAGCCAACATAAGAAGGGAAATTTCAAAAAGCTAGCCGAGCCACCCTACTAGGCCAGTAGTAGAGCATCGAAGTTCCATTAGGGCAAACCATGATTAGTTGCGATCCTGAGATTACCTGTTCTAGGACAGCCTGTTGTAAGAGGGTGTTGCAGATGCCAGGGCTTTCAGGCTAGGGGAGTGAGGTGCCCATGAAAGAAAATAAAAAAAAGAAAATGAAGCCAATGTAAGAAAGATGACAGCCAAGCTAAAGATTATTAATTCAAAATGTGACAACTAAACAAGGAAAGAGTGAAACAGAGGAAGATAGCAATAATCATGCTTACACTGCTGCTGTTTAATATTTTACATTTTTAATATATGGCAGTTTTCAGAGTGGCAGTACGGGAAGTCCCTGTATACACCAATAGCCTGCCACCCCCAACTATGACTGTGTATGGTGCCCCTGACAGGTGTTCACAGAAAAGGGGAGTCTTGGGTGCTCCATGGCGAGGCTGTGTTAGCTATTTGCTTTGTTGCCAGTACATTGAGGGGGTGCCTGCCAGCAGCCGTTAATGTTGCATGACATAGTACTAAGCCCTAAATAGATTTAGATAAATGCTGAAATCTAGAACGGCTTCTGAAAAGCCAAATAATAAAACTGAAGGTTTAAGGGAAATTATGCAACTTACATTTATGTGGTGGAAGTCAGGAATCCTCCTCACAGGCCATCCTTGCTGGGGTCCCCAAAACTGTAAAGCAGGCTCTGTATTATTTATATATAAATGTGCTGCAGAACTTTCAACTTTGCCGCAGAACTTGGCCTATCAGTGCCACAGAAGTTCAGAGTCCCTGCTGCAGAAGTTACATCAGTTTGCCGCAGAGAACAGGGGGCCTTGCCCAATACCTTATGACAGTGTTAGCCAATTGCTGACAAAAGTAAGATTTTTAACTGTATCCTTTGAGGTAGGGAAGAGATCGTAACTGCAGCCAAACCCACTGCAAGCTGATCCCTTCCAACTTCCCGGTCTGCCGGCCTTGCACCCATGCTCAGACATTTTGTGACATCTAAGCAGGGAGAATGCAAGGGTGCGCCCCATACAAGTCTATGGGGACATTTTTTTTTCAATGCCTTTCTAAGTAAGTTTAAGCAGTTGTAGAAGAAAATGAAAGCCACTGCTCAACTAATAGGGCCCCTAAGTGAATAGATCTGCTCATTTGCTTATATCCTTAACATTGTGTCAGTCCCCTCTTGTCTCGTGAGCAAAAGCATCTCCAGTCCCTGCTGGAAATCAAACCTGGAATCCTAAGTCTCAAAGCAGCTGCACTAACCATTTAGCTAAAAGACAATTCCCCTTAACCTGAAGGTTAGACTATGCTTTTAACTTTTCATTACTGTCAGCCTCCCATAACAAGAGGGTGCTGCTACCATTCCTCAGTAGAAATGCAGCAGGATTTAATTTCACTGGTGAAGAGCGCACGAATTTCGCTAAGTATTTTGCAGACCAAAATTTGCAGATTTCACCCATCTCTGTTCCTCAGTACTATACAGCTGTTGTTGCAGCTTCTCTTACTGGCTTACTAGATGCTAGGCAGCATGGATTCACTGAGGGGAGGTCATGTCAAACAACTCTGATAGATTTCTCTGACTGGGTGACCAAGGAATTAGAGCAGGGTGGAACGGTGGATGTGGCCTACCAAGATTTCAGTAATGCCTTCGACACCGTTCCACATAGGAGACTAATAAACAAGCTGGGCAGCCTTGGCGTGGGTGCAAAGGTAGTAAGCTGGGTAAGTTATTGGTTGGAGGATAGGAGACAGAGGGTGGTGGTAAATGGAGTTCACTCTGAGGAAAGGAGGGTGACCAGCGGGGGTGTCACAGAGATCAGTACTCGGACCAGTCCTCCTTAATGTCATTATTAGCAACATTGCAGAGGGGCTAAAAGGGAAGGTAAGCCTTTTTTAGCAGATGACACAAAGATTTGCAATAGGGTCAACACTCCTCAGAGTGAAAAAAATGAACAGAGATCTAAGAAAGCTTGAGGAGTGGTCAAGAGTGTGGCAACTAAGTTTCAGTGAGAAGAAGTGCAAAATCTTGCACTTGGGTAACAGAAACCCAGGGGTAGAGTACAAGATGGGGGGAGTGGTACTGATGACCACCAAGCAGGAACAAGACTTGGGGGTAATCATATCTGATTACCTAAATGTGGCCAAACAGTGTGACAAGGCAGTGGGGAGAGCCAGTGGGATGCTAGTGTGCATAGGGAGGGCTATCACCAGCAGAAAGAGGGAGGTGGTGATGCTGCTGTATAAATCATTGGTGAGACATCACCTAGAGTACTGTGTCCAGTTCTGGAGACCACACCTCCAGAAGAACATGGACAGAGTAGAGGCAGTCTAGAGGAGGGCAACTAAAATGGTGCAGGGCCTGCATCAAAAGTCCTATGAGGAGAGACTAAAGGACCTCAATATGTACACCCTGGCAGAAAGGAAGGAGAAGGAGGATATGATGGATCCTTTTAAATACCTCACAGGTATAAATAGGGTACAAGGTGGAAGCATTTTTCAGAAAAAAAAGATGCTCAAGAACAAGGGGTCATGCTCTGAAGTTGGAGTGGAGTAGATTCAAGGGAAACAGGAGGAAGTACTTCACAGAATAAGTGGTGTATGCCTTAAACAGCCTCCCAGCAGAGATGGTTGGGGCAAAAACTGTAATGGAATTCAAAACCGTATAGGATAGGCATAAGGGAACCTTAGTGCTTAGGAAAGGGAAGGTAAAGCCGGAGACCAAGTAGAGTCTGTGGTATTATAGTAGATAGAGAAAATGAGCAGACTAAGTGGGCCAAGCGGTCCTTATCTTCTGCAAATTCTATGTAATCTATGTAATTCTCATATCTGGATAGCACTGCTTTTCATATATACAACATGCATGGGGGGGCATATGTATAGTTACATGATACACCCATACAAATGCATTCAGGGTTATTCTTAGTGCTGACTGGTTGGGAAAACAGCACTGATGATTTATGACTATTGATGGTGATTTATGACGAAGCAATAGGCTCATTGTCTTTGAAACCAGAAAGAGTCAATGTCTGTGGAATTAAATGCATGGAATGTTCCTGTTTATTATAATACTAACGTCAAACTAGTGGTTTCCATTGGTTGTAATAAATCAGAATCGCACTGATTGTTCTGTTTATGACCCATGTAATGTAAACAGTGATTGTTTTCACTTAAGCAGTAAGGCACATCAAGATGTTTTGTGCTGGGATAACATCTTGGGATCAATTTTCAAAGCCCCGTGAATGCAGCAAGCCCCTGGCACACCGATTGTTTGGCGCATGGGGCTTGCAGCCTTCAACCAGCTGGCGATAGGGATTTTCGATCCCAAGAGCCAAATGTTGCAAGTTAGACCAGGTTTTTCCTGGTCTAACTTGTGCCATTTGGGGGATCCATTTTATGGGTCTTGCACAAAATATTTGGTGCAAGCTGCCACAAATCGTGGAAAGTGTCACAACTGCACCTGATGTACTCAAATTGGGTACAGTTGCGTCAAAGGAGTTTGGCACAGCTGTGCCAAAGAATGGGGTTGATGCAAGGGCTTGATGCAAGCCCTGCGTCAACCTTTGAAAATCGAGCCCCTTGCCTCAGGTGCACTGTGAAGCATGAGGCCACAGGCCAAATGATTTCAACCACCATAGAAGTGACGTTATCCCAGCAGCACATGCCTTGAGGGGCCTTATTGTAATCATATAATTCATTTGTGTGTTTATAGTTGTAAGTTGGCTTTTTTGGGGGGTACTAGTTTCACCGATGATGCTGTGCTGGAATGACTTCATCACAGGTGAAAACCTTGCTGTCCACCAATCAGCTTTCAGTTGCAATCCGTTTTATAATTAATCCTGTTGTAGTCCTGAAGGATCTGCCACCCCAACTGGATAGAAGCAACCGCTCAGTACTGACACCTCACACCTCACACTGCTGGTTGCGACCCCCATTGCTAACCCCCTGTGGCAGGGCCTTCATGGCAGAGGTAGACCCATCCAGAGACATATCACATGCAATGGAGGTGCAGCAAAAGGCCCAAGGTTGTTGGTTCTAATTCCGAGGCTTGACTTCTTCATCCATATTTCCTCTCTTTTTCCTTCCATGGAGATGCAGACACTGAAAGCTTCATGCATGCACACCCAGTGGCATACCCACGTCAGATTGGGCAGTGGTGCTCCCATATATGTACAGCACTGCTGCTGCTTTTTGTTCCATGGGCCACCAGCAGACAGTGTGATGCCAAGTCAGCCTGCCACCCCCAACCCAACCACCACCACCAGGAGGCTGGGAGATTCCAGGTGATCACTACCTGAGCTGCCTACAAGCATGCAATGATGATATAATGTGTAGACTCAACATAACAAGTAGATTTTCAACCATTGTGCCAATGAGTTAGCCAGCAAAGAGTTTTACTAATTTATAGAGTCTAAGGTCAATTAAAAATAAGTAAATAAATAACTCAATCTCACTGAGCAGATTTCTCACTTTTCCTTTCCTTTTTTTTCAGGTTGGATAACAACTGGGCAGTACTGTATAAAGACCACATGAGTGATCCCAAAATGGTCTCAGCCATGGAGCCAGAAATCTATGATGCCATCTTGGAAACGACAGATGGAGCTACTCCGGATACCGGGTGGTACCTTCCCTACCCACTTAGCTTCCAGGTCTCACTCACCAGTTTCCTGATGTTGGAGATAGTTCTTGGGTTCAGCAGCAACCTGACTGTCCTAGTCCTCTACTGCGTGCAGTCCAACCTGGTAGACTCTGTCAGTAACATAGTCACCATGAACCTGCATGTCCTCGACATCATTATCTGCATCGTCTGTGTCCCCTTGACCATCGTCATAATTCTCATCCCACTGGAGGAGAACATCTCCCTGGTGTGCTGCTTCCATGAGGCCTGTGTGACTTTCAGCAGCATCGCAACGGCCATCAATGTCTTGGTCATCAGTCTGGACAGGTATGACATCTCAGTGAGGCCAGCAAATAGGGTCCTGACACTGAGTAGGGCAGTCTTCCTCTTGGCCTGTGTTTGGGTGGTCTCTCTCATGGTCTTCTTCATCCCATTTTTCGAGGTGGAGTTTTTTGGGGACCCCGATCACATGTCCACCTGGCAAAACCGCACTTTACTGTGCGTGAGCATCAATGAATACCACACAGAGCTTGGGATGTACTACCACCTCTTTATCCAGATTCCCATCTTCTTTGTGGCCGTGGCAGTCATGCTAGTCACTTACTCCAAAATACTCCAGGCCCTGAAAATCAAAATTGGCACGCACTTCAAGAGGAGTCAACGCCGTAAGACAAAGAAAAGAAAAAAGAGGAAGGGGTTAACACAAGCCCCTTCCACTGAGACAAAAAGACTGGCCCAACCTCCTGCTGTCCAGAACCCAACAATGGGAGTGCATGCATCAGTCTCTGTAATCATAGCTCTAAGACGGGCCGTGAAGCGTCACCGTGACAGGAGAGAGCGTCAGAAACGTGTCTTCAGGATGTCCCTCATCATTATTTCTACCTTCTTGTTCTGCTGGGCACCG
Organism: Neoceratodus forsteri; assembly: GCA_016271365.2. Taxonomy (NCBI): domain Eukaryota; kingdom Metazoa; phylum Chordata; order Ceratodontiformes; family Ceratodontidae; genus Neoceratodus; species Neoceratodus forsteri. The sequence goes on along the minus strand of CM028129.1, from coordinate 130,486,762 downwards.
ATTTCAATCATAAACCTTCTCATCCTGTGCCTGGGGCCAAGCGACCTCATGGTCAAGTTGCGAATGTGCTTCCTCACCTTGGCCTATGCCACCACCATCTTCCATCCGCTTCTGTATGCATTCACGCGGCAGAAGTTCAGGAATGTTCTGAAGAACAAAATGAAAAAGAGGGTTGTCTCTGTCCTGCAGGTGGACCCTACTCCAGGTGGAACAGTCATTCACAATTCCTGGGTGGAGCCCAAAAAGATTAAGAAACTGAAAACAGAGTGCAGTGATGCAACAGACCGCTGTCTCACTGAAGCCGCAAAAGACTGACTCATTTCTTAAGACTAAACAACTAATATGCTGTAGCCATCAGGGGTGAAATGATCAAATACCAGTCCGCAAAATTTTTAATTTGGTCAGAAAATTTTATTTTTTAATTTATGGATATCTTTCTTTATATTGAAGAGTGGAATACATAGAAGGGAAATAAAACCTGGGCAATGCGGTGACAAAGCACTGCTTAAACTTCCATTCACCTCTGAGGTCCTGTTACCAGAACAGATCCTGTCAGGAGACAGACGTCACCATCTCAGAACTGATTCATCCAGACTCCATTTTAGCCACAAAAAGGCTACCAGATGGGAGGCGTCCTGCACTATTTCCAGCCGTGGATATGAATCAGCTGCTCTTCCATGAGTGTTACTAGTTTGGGGAACCTTGCTCGGCTCTACTAGGCCTAGGAGACTTCAAGTGTTGGGAAAGGATGGTGTTCACCTGTTTGTATGTGTGTGTTCAGGGGAAAGGGGTGGGAGGGTGGGGGCCTTCTCACTAACACCAGCAGAGGGTGTTGTCCTTGGGTTTTGGTTGGGGTTGAAGGAGATGTTTTGACAGCACAGTGGAAGAAGAGTCCTATGCTCAGTTTCTGGCTACAAGTTGCCATGCACAGCACTGACCTTGTGGGAGCAAAAAAAAAAAAATCTATTCCATTCTCTGCATTTTCACGGTGACTTAAAAAAATCAATCAATCATACAGCAAAACACAACAGGCTGAACATCCGAGACAGATGTCTTGAGGAACAGGATTTTACTTAACCAGAGGATGTTTTGTCTTTATAGTGTTCCTGAGTTTTTCCACTGATTTTAAAACTGATGGATAAAAATGGAAAAATTGTCATATGTGTTTACCTGACCTAGTGTCACACTTTTCATGCATACTGTTTCTGTGTATGTACTTCAGAAAGGATGGAGACGGTGTCAGACCATGAGTAATAAGAGTTCTGCCAGTGTCTTCAAGCTGTAGCAGGACGGGGTTGGGGGGGACACTACCCCACTGAGCTACTCTAGTCATATTCTTATTTAAGCAATAAGTCCTTACATCTTGGTGTCTCAAACTCTCTGAAGGGAATAGTACAAAACACAATCATTGCAGCTGGGAGAAGGGTGTCCTCAGAAAAGCTTCACCCTTGGGGGAAGGGGAGATATGAAAAGGTGGGTTGTGAATCGTTGGGTTAGACAATCCGAGCCTCAAGAAGGGGGGAGAGGTTTCACAGCTGAAGAGAAATTGGAAGAGAAGTGTGCATGAGGCTCGTGGTACTGGAGGTGTGCAAAATGTGGAATGTCTAGGAGTCTAAATGACTAGTCTGGAAGTTTATGTGGATACACAGTGTCGAAAGCCTCTGTCCAGTGCAAAGCAGCATGGGGAGCTGTATACAAACCCGTATGTAGTCTGGACTGACAAGGTTACATAAATGGAAAAGCTGCCTGAAAATAGGGCTTTTACATCTGTTCCAGTGTCAGCTGAGAGCTACAGACCACGGGCATGTGTTTCATAATTTTAAGACTCCTCAGTGTTGTACAGTCTCCGCCTGCAGCATCCTGTTTAACAATTCTACACACTGCTCTTCCTGTAAACTGCCTTTCTTGTATGCTACCTCTAAGTGTCACAGACTGGAGGGACTTATATTGTGAAATGCTTTCAACAAAATCTGTTACTTGCCAGAGTTTTTCTTTCTGTACAATGTGAGAATGCCTGCTGCAGGACATTATTGTGGCATGGACTCAGAGTGCCCCGTGTCCACTGAGCAATCTTATTCAATCAGTGCAAAATACAGCCAATCAGCACTGTCCAAGGGCCACAAAACTGATTAGCAGCTGAGGGAGAACGCGTTTCGAAGAAAGACTGGACATATTCAAATTACTCAGTCAGTGAATAGAATAAAGGCAGAGAGGGGGAACATGATCTCAGTATTCCAAATACCAAAGGGGATACTCAAGGGGGAGTACACACAGATATTTGAGCTGGTAGGTGCAAGTGGAACTAATGGACATGCACTCAAACTGAAGGGGTGTGGGGGATAAAAGGAAACATAAAAAAGCACTACTTCACACTGATGGTGGTTAACACTTGGAATAATTACCCGCCAAGTTTGTGGCAACTAGCATAATTTAGACTTTTAAAGCAGGACTAGATAGAACATGACTGGAGAATGGCATTGGAGGTTACACAGCTTGAGTAAGGGGTAGCATTCTGCCTGTTAGGATTTAATGTGTGTCTACACTCAGTTTGGGGCCACTGCCATATAACAGAAGGGATGGAAAGATGTATCCTAAGTTCCTTCTGTCATCACCACTATGTTACTCTTAGCTAATGGGACCAAATGGTTCAATACGGTAGTCTTTTTAGTGACATCCTGTGATATGTGTGCTTTTCTAAAGCACATTCCACGATACCAAGATACAGCAGCGAGGAGGGGATGTTCAAGGTAATAAATGTGCTAAGTCAGGAATGATTCTTATCTGTAAACATCTGGAGCCACAAAGGTGGGGGAGCTAAAAGTGTTGGGGGTAGGAGAGATATGAGGGTGGGACCACGCACATCTCTTTCCACACAGGTTGGGGGTGAGATAGTCTTATGGCAGCAGCATGCCCCCCCCCTCCTTCTTTGTGATAAATGAAGAAGACCTGTAATAGCTGTTGAGGTTGCAGGTCAGGATACAAGAGGAAAACATAGCATATTATTCACACTGCCTTCTTTTCCCCCTCATGGTTCATCTCCTATATTATTAAAGGTCGGATTACTAAAGGAACTGTTCCTGTTAGCTGTAAAAAAAAAATAAATAATCGCTACCCTGTTACATTTAAAAAGAATTATCTAGGCTACCTTACTAAATCAGGCTACTATACTGTAACATAAAAATCCAAAGAAAATAAACTATATTCCTAAAGTTATTAGTATCTTATAGTAGTGGAATTCAGTACATTCAGGTGGTTTCCAGTATAATAAATCCACTGAGGCAAAGCTCATTTACGATGGAGTCCTGCACCCATAAAACACTCATACCAGATAAAGGTCGATTAGATGTTCCCTTACTGAATTTTTTGTTACATATTTACATCCAGCACAAACTTCTGCTTTCAATAAATGTACATCTCTGCTATTCAAAATGTTTCTAAGTGTTTGGGGGGTGGGGGGTGGGCCGGGCCGATAGTTTAGGTTTGCAGTCTGGTTCAAAAGATGTTGTCAATTGCGGTTTCTCCACAAACTGTATGAGAAGCCTTACCAAGTGGAACAGAAGTGGGTGTGCAGATCCAGAGCGACATACAAGACATAGCTAATAAGAGTTCTCTGAATCAGGTACGGAAACATATGGAGAAACAAAAGAAAGATGGTGTTGGTGGGTGGAGGGGTCAATAACACTCCCCCCCCCGGCTTTTCCTTTTCTGTCTTGCTACCTGGGAACAGTTGCTGACTGATGCATCCTGCTTGGCATCCTTACACCAACCAAACTCAATCCTTATCGAACTGTCCCACATCTTAATGAGTCTGTCAACAAATGAACAATGGGTAGTGCCGATAAAGCTGTGAAAATGAACTGTGCTTTCTTTGCTGGGGACATACCCAACTTCTAGGATAGCAAGTCATTTTTTCTGTTGGTTAGGTCACAATGGCTATCTTGAAGGTTGGGTAGGGTACATCACAATGGAATACTGAACCAATCAGAGAGCAGCTTTCCACTGTGCTGATGACGTCGCAATAACCTTGTGCAGCACTGAAGCAAGCAGCTTCCTATACTATGGTTAATACTATGGTATTAGGACAGTAGAAAGGCCAAGGCCCATGAGTGCTGTCCCCACTACTCAGTGGTGGTAACCAATGTTATATCTGAAGTATGTGTTTTCTTTTCTGTTTTGCTAACTGGAAGATATTCTAACAGTACTTGGTGTGATATGTGGAACAGTACTCTACCTGGAGGCTGACATTGCTAGTTCAATTCCCTCTCATATATCATCAGCCCCATGGCCTCACTGTGACATCACAGCTGATAAAGAAGAGCCATTTCCCTGCTGCCACATCTGTCACTTGTGATGTCACAATAAGTGAGATCAGAATTCTGGTGAAGTATGAAGTGGAACAGAACTGGATTTCAGTCTCCAGGTAAAGTACAGCTCTCTACATCACACCCAATACTATCAGGTAAAAAAACTTTCTAATGAGCAAATGAAAAATATACTTCAGAAATAAAACGTGACAACTGTCGACTTTTAGGAATTAATAACATTTTCTGCCTGCTACTTTTGACACCACTAGCGCTTTAAAAAGTTATAACCTGTAAACTGATGTTGTACAAATCAAACATGCAGTGACCTGACTCAGAATACAGTATTAGCAATTTGAGGGGGTAGGACTTTCATGTGTTGATTGATTGATTAATTGATAACCAGGTAAAGCGGACTGAGACATAGATCCCTTTTTCAACCCAACCTGAGGGAAAAACAGGGAGGGATAATATGGTGGAATTCATTTCTATACACTTCAATGCATCAAATTTAGCGACATTTTGTATAATACATGAGTACAATACATAGCAGTACACTTCAGTGCATCACATTTGGTGCCATTATGTACAATACATTGCAATACGTTTATAGTGTATCACATTCATTATACCTCACTTGTGACTGCCACTTATGAGTCACAGTTTTGCCACCTTAAACCTGAATTTATAAACTGCTTATTTTGAGTCATGCCATTTCATATCCCCTTTTATACAACACGTGTGTTGCAAAATGCAAAGATAACAGCATGTGTCTTGACATGTGACACAGCTGACCTCAACATGAAATGTTATAGATCACACCTGTGAGGAATAAATTTGGTAAATCGTAGGGGTGTGCAACAAATAGGAATCGACTGCCGAATGCACTGAATATCAGCTAAATTCCGAATACCAGCTATATTTGGAATGTATGGATATGTATTCTGTGCAAATGTCTATTCTCCCACCCTCAAACACCCCTTCCCCCACCCTCTTACTTCTTGGCCAGAGAAACCTATCATTTTAAAAGTACCCCATCCCCCAGCCCACTTAGAACCCCATCCAAGATCCTTCCTCAGCTAATGTAAAAATATAGTTGACTTTTTTTTTTTGGGGGGGGGGGGTTAATTCTCTAATAACCAGGTAAGGCCTACTAGGCACAATTCCTGTTTTCAGGGGCAACCCTGGAGCTCTGGGGAAGTTAAGTGACCTGCTCAGGGTCACACACTATGCATGTGTAGGTTGTGGTACTCAAACCCAAGTCTGCTTGATGTAACAAACTCATTGACAGCTTGTGATTCTAACTTCTAGGCTATACTGCCAGCCCCCCTAGTTTTGATGAAGTATAAGTAAAAGTTACACTTTTTTAACTGAGCCAAAAAATCTATAAAGTCGAATTCAAATCACTTCCCAACCCTCATAGCACTCATCCCACCTTCCTCCTACCACCACCACAACAGAGAAGTGCTCCCCATTCCTCCCATCCCTCTAGCAACAATCCCACCCTCCTCCCCCAATAGCACCTGGTGAAACATCCCCCAATTGACGCTGACTGGCACAGTCCTCCTCTTTTCACATCGGCCAGCTGCAGTACAGCGTAAAAGCAGGACTCCACTGAAAACAAGATGCTACATTTCAACTAGGCTATCCTGGGTAAATAGATTGTAAAGAAAAAAACATCACTCTAGGTCTGCAGAAGGGCCAGAAGAGGTTGACTGTACCATAACATGTGACCCAATTCCAACTCAGTTCTAGATCCCCCTCCAAGGTGGGCTGCTCAGAATTGGCCAGCATTTCTTGGTCAGATTCTAGGAGACTTGGGCCTCATGAACTCGGTCCCTGTTGCCTGATCCATTCCTGTTGTGGGGTGCACAAGGATACCAATATTTGGTTTCAGCTTCAGTTTTAGGGCCCAGCTTTTAGCTTGGACTGTGCCCTCCCTCCTGCCCCTCCAAATGCAGACATGGCTCTTGTCAGCCAAGGAAGGTAGTATCTGGCATCGGAGTATATTTGAGCACTTCTGTAGGTGACAGAGAGGGAGAGGGGAGAGACAGAATGATCACAGACCCCAGTACAAATACCTGGCCATCCCTGTTTTGTAAACTAGAGGTGCAAAAGAATGTCACTGTGCAAACTATACTGCACTCTGCCCCACTAGATTTTCCTTTACATTTTGAAATGAGTTCAGAATCCTCAAACAGTAAGGCATCTCATCTGAACTTCCAGATCAAATAGACTGCGTGCCCATACAAACAAGATTTCTATTCTTCTGTAAGGACTTGCTGTCTGCTTTTTTGTAATTCTTTCATACAAGCTGTTTATACATTTTATATATGTTCTGTCTGTGAATTTTCTGTCCCCAACCCCGAAACATTGTGTCTTGCCATTGCAGGTATCGTATACATTTTAGAAACTGGGAAATTATTTGGTAGAAAGGGCAAGGATCAACACATGAATATATATATATATATATATATATATATATATATATATATATATATATATATATATATATATATTGCTGTATCACTTGAAGGCCCAGAAGTAGATTTGAAACTGCAAATCTTTAAAAGGCCAATCACTGTCAAAAGAACTTTTTTAACTAAAAAGTGGAATGGATTTTGTTATTCTGTTTTAATTTTTTATAAACTTTCCATCTTTCCCCTTGTGCCAACCAGATGTGGCCCAGGTCCACCTCCCCTCTCTAGTCTTGTCTACTGCATCTTTGATGTCTAGGCATTCAAGGTCATCGTTCGTTTCTACTGCGGGGTCCACATCCCTGGAGGAAGGGTTCTCTTTCCACCCCTTCCCTGGTTGCTACTATTTTCTCCCTGTGGTTTTCTACCCTAGTTTTTTCCCTTGGAGACAACATGCCTCATCCAGAGAACACAGTTCATAGAGGTGATGATATTTGGAACATGCAATTGTTCAGAAAGGTCACAGTGTTTCAAGGGGGTGCTGTCTTTGCAGTGCCCTCGCTACCTGCCCACCTGAGTTGGCACGTGTCCCAGTCAGGATATACACACAGCTCCTGGACATTACAAATTACACAATGGCAATGAAAGAATCCTGGGCACTGATTGGTCAGTGCCCACCTTCGCCAGTGATGTTATCTCAGTATAACTTCACTGTATGAAAGTCTGGACCGTCTGGCATGAAGAAGACCTCAGGAGAGAAAAAGAAATCACTGCACCCATTCATCTGGAACCCATCAGTTGACCACACCAAAAGTGAGGGAACAAAAATCACTGAACCAGTCCTCCGATTTCCACTCCCTTTGCATTCTGAAACTAACTGATCCCATGAAAATGCAGACCCTGCCTCCAGGACAACTCAGAAGCCGCCGAAAACCCAAACCAGAAAAAAAACATCATTTTTCTTCACTTCCCCCTGAATGCAACCCCACCCCCCATTCTTCAGCAGCAACGTCCATAGCACTTGACTGCATGAGTCAGTAAATATCATAGCTCCCTGTCATTTTTAACCCTGTATTTAAAGTAAAGCTGAGTGGAAAACCCACTTCCTTCACAATCCAGCGCATCTGCTTTTCAAAAGCATGCTCCACTTACCATTCTCGGGCTTTCGCGATCGGCTTCAGTACCCAATGTGAAGTCTTCAGCTTTGCCACTATACTGTAGAATTGTAATATTAAAAAAAAAAACTACCGGTACTTCTCTAAGCTACGGGAGGGTTCTTGTCCACATAGGAACAGATCATGATGGACAGTCGGGGGGGGGGGGACAAGGAGCAGATAAGACAATACCATAAAGCCAGCACCACCAGCTCAAAAGTACACAGCTCCACCTACTGGACAAACAGAAAAGGGACTATTTTTCATTAAAATATGTTCCACAGTCAAAAATAAAAGACAAAAACTATTTTAATAATGTTTTGTTTTATTTACAAACAAGCCATTGTACAATAGCAATAATCCACTCCTGGGTGTGTGTTGTGTTGGGATAATGTCACTTATGGGGTGTTCAACACACTCAGCGTTGTGCCCAACCACCCCAGGTGGGCACCATGTCAAAACCACGCAGTCAAAAACCATCCTGTGCAGTCTGTGTAATCTAGCATGGTCCAAAACCATGCTAGATTATATAAACAAACTCTAAGACCATGCACATTTTTATGCCCATGTGTATGTGTGGTTGGCGTTTGGACTGGTCACCCCCCAGATGTGACATTATCACAGTATGACACACACCCTGTTGTGCATTATTACTTAATTAATCCCAGCTGGGGTTTTATTTTGGGAGGTATCTTGTATTTATTGCTTCCTCCATCAGCCCCTTCCAGGCTGACAAATTCTAAGCCCCAAGACCACTCAATGAGCGTCTACGTCCTCCACAGGTTGCTCCCTGTCACAGGGCCTTCAGAGTGGGTTGCCCACCACTTCCCAAGTCACATGTCTAGTGCAGCTGAAGGCTTCATGATGTGTATCAGGAAAGTACCGGGCCATAACCCTGGTGGTGTTGGCAAAATGTTTCCACGTAATATTGTCTCTTCATTCTGTAGATCTATGTTCACATGCCTGTGGCCCTTAACCCACCCGCCTCCCACTGACAATGCGTGCAGCCTAGTAGGAGCCTTGTGTGCATATAGTGTATCCTCCTGTGAGGCATTGGGTTTCCCAACCACCAAAGGGAGTCCCTGCAGCAGGGAAGGGCAGCTCCTCCCTTGCCAGTCTTTGATCCGCTGCTGTTGGCTGCACTTCCCCAACCCTGGCCCCATGACTGTAAGCTTCCTATGTCCAATCTTGAATTCAGGTGTCTTGCATGGTAGTGCAACGTGCTATTGCTGGACCACTGGGTGGCCCCTCTTTTATAAAAATATTCCAACCCCATTTTCACTCATAGCTAGCCTGAGTGACAGCACCCAATAGAGCTGGGCATGGCCCAGAGTACTCATGTCTAGGGGTATTTGATGGAAGTTGTGCTGACCAGCAGCTTCTTGCAAAGAATCACACCAGCTGGTTCATCCCTCATCTTCCTATGGTACTACTGAGACAGATTTCACAGTCAGATGGTAAATGACTAAGAGGACACAGTAGCAGCTCTTGGCTGTCTCTTTGCTGAAGCTCCATGGGTACAGCGTCCAACAGTTCAGTTCATTTTCTGGTCATACAGACCCCTAACAGAACATTTCTAGTCAATTATGTTACTCCTATAAGTATTTACTGGAGTGTATTACTGCAGCTGAGACAATACCCAACCTAAGAACTAAAATCACCAAAATAAACACTCCACACTATGCTTTCAGGGGACAAACCCACATTTTGTGACCTGCCTCCATTTGTCACAGGGCTACGGTGCCTTTGGTACCCATTCACACACACTCACCCATACACCCAGACTAACACACTAGAGGCTGTGAACCTCCCCTTCTGGTTCTACTAGTCAGGTAAATATGGGGTCCTACCCACTCCTATTTCACCCAGCTGCACCAGGCCTACCACCTGATTCACCCTGTGTTTCTGTGGCAACCCCACCAGGACCATGCCTCACATTCCAAAAGGTAGGCTGACACATTCCAGTCATCCCAACTTGGACCACACCCCCTCAGTCAGCAGCTGCCCACAGTTGCCCTCATGAAAAGTCTGTTCCCATCTCCTTCCTCGCCACCTGCAAAACACTGCTTCCCTAGTTACCCTATGCTCCCCCTTGCAGGGGCACACTATTGTATCTGACCTCCCTCCCCCAAGTCAGAAACAGCACAGGAAATATTTTGAAAAATAAGCTTTACTGTAAAATGTATTTTGCCTTCAACTGATTGCACATCATTATATTCTTGTTTCTGATGCAATATTTGGTTTCATCAGGGCAGTGAATACACAGGAAATAAAATACCCCGAGAGCAAGTCTCAGCTGATTTTATGAAGTAGCAGCATACACAAAAGTCTTGATCAAAACCAGGCTCTATTATGTGACAGATTCTTCTGGCCCAGCATCTTTCTGACTGGCATTGTCCCCACAAGCCCTACAGTGGAAAGAGAAAACAACGTGCATGCTACACAAATTCCCATTTATAATATTCGGAAGAACATCTTACTGCCTAGAACCCCTAATGGGCAAATGTCCAGTAAAGTCTGTGGGTTGGTAACAAGCAAGCCAATGAGACACCAACAGGACTGTTAATCTGTATTGGTTTCATCAAGTGTTAGCCTTTCCCTACTCATCCCACAGGCCAAGCTACTTGATGGAGGGCCATTTTAAAACTCATTGTCCATAGGGTCACTGAAATTCTGGACTCCAGTAGTGCCTGGGACCAGGCTTCACTACAAGCTAATAAATACCCATTCCAATACTGTGTCTGGTGTTTTGGGAGCTCACCCCACAGGGAGACAAACACCACATGAAGCACCTGAGTGCTTCTGCCGGTTTCTCACATGTCCATATCTCTGATTTTGGCTTCATGCTGGGCATCCATTGCAAAGAAAGCATTCCTGATTTTTAGTTCAGCCTCTTGGTATAGCCACTCCTCTTGATGAGCTTTGATGGTGTTCCATAGCCATCTTGAGTAATTGGAGAATCGAACCCACCCGCCCCCAACATTTTAGAAGCAATCTTTCTGCCTGGCAGGCAGCAGCGCATCAAATCAACCAGTTCCTGTCCCAGTTCCAGCCATATTTCTGTGTCCTCCTTTCTGGTTGGCAGGATGAAATTGGTTTGAATCTGTCCAGAAATTGCTTCCTCGGCTGCTCTGTGGCCCTTGGTTGCTGTTCCTCATAAGTGGGTGGAGGCGACTCCTCCCCAGACATTGGGAGAGAACTGGACAGATTCCTCCACTCAAGATCTTCATCAGAGTCCAGCCTTTCAGACTCTTCACTTACCTCAGGGGATACGCCCTTGCTGATGGGCTGTAGTGCAGGCTGGTTGATGACCTCTGCCAACCTGGCAAGACCACCTCTTTCTGGCAGACATTCGAATAATGGAGCACGTCCTCTTCGTATGCTTCTAGCGTAAGCATCTAGACCCTTGCTGGAGTGGGCTCATATTCTACATGTAGCTCTTCCATTTTCTTCCACCATCTCATCCCTCCAGTTCTGGCAGGAGTGATGCTTGGTCATGCTGCACTTTCCTCGGCCTAGGTGGGCATGGATACAATGTCAGGCATGACAGTGCCCAAGTTTTCCTCTGAGCTTAGAGTCCTTTTTCCAGGCTGCACTCATTGGTGTTGTGATCAGGACCATATTGTCGGAGGTCAGGTGAATTCACCTGTTCAATATCCAATAGCTCAACAGGTGGAATGTTATCTCGTACTCAGTCCTGTACCACACCCAGGGCATCAGGATGGCAGGTACCGATCTGAGCTGCTAGAGACCACATTTCAGGACCTCATACCAGCACACTTTGCACAAGGTCACATGCTCTAGCAGTCTCACTCTAGCCTCATATTGCCAGCATTTCAACAGCAGCCAGCACCCTAGACATTCTGTCAGAGCTCTATTTTGATCTGTCTACGTGGTTACGGTAAACGTACCACCACTGAATTGGATTGAAACTGTTCATGCTCATTTCTTCCAGCTGAGGGACTGTTGCAGTTTATTACTTGTTGAATCAGGAGTCAATCAATACAGTGTCCACATCCTTCCTCTCAGGCAATGGGTGACCAAACCTACAGTGAAGCCCGCCAGGATGAAGCGCAGTGTCGCAGGTTTCCTGCATGACAAAAGGGATTAACTCCCACCGAAATTGCATTGTTTGTTGCAGTAACTCTACTGCAGAATTCTGCAGAATTGGGCTTCATCCTAGTGGGCTTCAGTGTAGCTCCTGAAGGTGACACACTGTGGCCAGTCAGTTACACTACTCGCTCAGCGACAAGGCCAGTGCTGGATTTGAGGATCATATGACTACAAGTCCTGTGCACAGGCCTTTATGTGCTATGTTTCATACCTGTACAGTCGCATAACTAGCAACACAGCTCATTCACAACCAATAGCAAACAGTTCCCTCGAGTGGACACTCCTGCTAGGCTCTTTCAGCATCTTGGTGGCATTCTCTGTAAATATTTTCCAGCCATTACCATCGCACAAAAAATGCATGCATACTCACATGCACCAGACCAGCAATTGGTGTCACTGCTTCACTCCCAGACTCAACTCCTTTCACAAGGCCTTTGATTTACCACTTTTAATGCCCTGCTGCACAGGCTCACTGTCATTTGCAACTATTTGTCATGTTGGAAACCCCCTGCCTCTCCTGTCTCAAGTGCAAAGACTATTCGATGTTGTCACCCAACCCTTAAGCCCTCGGTTGCAAACCTGGTTCCAAATCCCGAACAGAACCCCCATTTGCAACCCCCTCCCCTTCACTCACTACTGACCTGAGCGACTGCACCAAATGGGTCTGGGTATGGCCCAGGGCACCAAATGTCTAGGGGTATTTATTTGATGGAAGTTGTGCTAACCAAGAGTCCTTTGCAGGCAATCATACCAGCTGGTTCACCTCTTATCTTCATGAGGTAGTGCTGAGATGGGTTTCAACCATATGGACACAGTAGCTGCTCTTAGCTGTCCCTTTACTGAGGCTGCGTGGGTAGGTGGTACAACAGTTGAATTCATTTTCTGGTCATATAAACGCAAGTCAGAATGTTTCTAATCAATTACATTACTCCAGTGAGTATTCAGTGAACTGCATTGCCACAACTGCAATTTAACCTTTGACTCTTCCTGGACTCTTCTTGTCACTGTACCATTCCCAAACGGTGCCCAGTCAAAGTTGGGACTCTTCACAGGCTCCACTTTAGCCACTGTCTTGAACTCACACATCTCTTTGACATTAATAGCCATCTGCTCACAAAATGTGTATGCTGCATCAAGGCATCCAAAAGAAATATATGTAACTTTGCTCTGGGCCACCTATGGCCACTCTTCTTGTACTCTGTGGCAGCTCCTGACGTCCCATGCACCCTGGCATTGAGGACATCTGCCAAAGCTCCACTCTAATAATGCTACACACATAGTAGCCCACCTTCCTGGAACAATCTTTCTGAGACAACCTCAATTGTCCAGCAAGCATTTATCTTTGGAACTCTTCCCCAGTACAACTAAGCAAAGCTCTCCAACCCCCATTTCTTCATCCACATTCACCTTACCAACCCAGATGACTGCTCCAGTCTCTGGTCAAGGTAGTTTCCTCCAGCTTCACTCTTGTCCCTCAAGTCTTCTTGCTCAGCTCCTCATCTTCACTCATCTCTTCTCAGGCATCCCACTCAATCCCAAGAGCCCATCAGGCCACATATCTTGAGGGTGTACCACCAGGGATTCCTCCCCCATTAACCCCCTCACTGTCTCCTGCAAGCATAACTCGACTCCCTCTCTTTTTCCTTGTTGGATGGGTCTGAGCATTATGCAAGGCACCAGATGTACTGCACTGCTCCCTGCCATGACTCGAGGAATGAACCCAATTCCACCTTCCCCATGAGCACGGCTGATCCACCAGTCATAGCTGAGAGCCCGTACAGGAACCATCATCCCTGAATCCAACTAAAACTGGACCCAGCTAGTTGGAAAATCTTCCTCATTGCCTGCCTTACTGGGTACATGGTCAGAACCCTGCATATCCTGCCACCAGGAATAGATACCACTGAGCCCCCCCAAGCAGATATCTCCCCCGAGTTGCCAAGTTGGCTCTTTGCAGTCAGATGACACTCCCTTGGCTGTGACTCCCTCCCCAATGCAGGGGCTGATGTGTCCCTTCGACCCCCACATGCTGCCAACAGCCACCACCCATTTTCCCACCATATGGGCTCTCTACTCCTATGCTTCTTCCACTCTCACTACCCAGTCATGAGATGATGCTGTGGCAACACTCTCAAATGGACACAGCTAGTAAAAAATGCTCTCTTTCCAAGGGAAAGGGGGTTGTTACAATATGAATGATTATATATATATGTATAGATATATATATATATATATATACACATATACATATATATACACACACATACACACATATATACACATATATACATATATATACACATATATACGCACTCATATATATATATATATATATATAAACACACACATACATACATACACACAGTATATATATATATATTTTTTGTCAGATGTTCAATCCATTTCACATTTTGGTTTAAAAGACCAGAGCTGACCCAGCCCATTGGGATAACAGCAGCATTGCCACTTGCAAGGCCAGTGACCTGGGTTCACTCTCTGAGTCCTGGGAGTCCATAGAGCAAGCAATAGGATCAAGTGTCCCAAAGAATGCTCTTCTCTGGGGGAAAAAGAGCAGTGCAGCCTGTTGTAGTACTGCCAGCTGGATGTGCAGAGCTGGTGGTTCAGCTGGGAGAGCACTCAGGGAAGGGGTGTATTCTGAGACACATGCACTTGCCTCTGCATCCTTTTGGGAAGGAACTGAGGAATGAAATGGACAAAGAGACAGCTTCTCCCCATAGATGAAGTCACTCCCCCCACCCACCAGCCACCCAATTGAGACACACAGGCCTTGGGATCCTCCCGCTTTCCACTCCTAATATTAAACTCCACCTATGGGGCACAGCAAGGCACTAAAGATGTACCCTGAATGAAGCCACTTCCAAGTGGGGATCCGAGGTCCCCTCCTTGGACAAGTAGGGGGAGTGGTGACCAGGGGGTAGAAGTGCAAAGGAGACTTGCTCTCGTGGAACTTATCCTGTAAAGCCTATAACTTTTAAATAAAAATAAAAAAGTGGCCCCACCAGAGGTACTGTCAGAAATAGCAGCTGAGTAGGGTTCAGGAATTCAAGAGGAGACTTCAGAATAGGGCAGCAACATAAAAAAGGCCACTCTCAGAACTGAAAAAAGAAGCCATCTGTACAGCAAGCTGCTATGTTTCAACCAATTTTTTACCACTTGAAATACAATCTGTACCAACATTGTGCTGATTTTAACATTCTTATTGTGGCATAATGGGTGGAGTGGGGGGGGGGGTCACAAAGACCAAAGAAGTGTTACAAACTGGGAAAATGTAAGACGTTGTTTGGGTTCAAATAGCAAGCCAGCAAGATAGTGTCCCAGTCAACAAATTTGTGTTGAAAAAAAGTGTGAAAACTGTGTCCTCACTACACTCCCATTTCTTCCAATTCTTCCAGGCTGCATGTAACATAGGACAGAATGTATTTACAAATCTCAGTTCAGTTTCCTACTATTAAATTTGCATTATGGCTCCTCAACCAACACGCTTCTGAAACAGTGCTCTAATCCACATCACCTGTAACTCTGTCAATCCCCCAAGAAATAAACCACCTTGTTTTACACACTACTGAACCCTCATATCTACCCCAACAATAAAAACAATTATTGACCTCACCTATAACACTGCCTAAGACATCTTTACTACCATTTTTTGAA
This sequence comes from Neoceratodus forsteri, assembly GCA_016271365.2. Classification (NCBI taxonomy): domain Eukaryota; kingdom Metazoa; phylum Chordata; order Ceratodontiformes; family Ceratodontidae; genus Neoceratodus; species Neoceratodus forsteri. Next base: position 130,471,105 of record CM028129.1, on the reverse strand, counting down.
CACCCATGCAATCGTGAAGGACTCTATGAGTCAGAGCTAGAGCTCAAGTGATCGGTATTAGTTGGGGATTTCTAATGTACTGTGCCTGTGTATATGTACTTTACTGTATCGTACTGTACTGCGTCTCTGTGCTGTCACTATCACTGTACATGTTGTATACTGTGGGCTTTTTTCTGTACTTCAAAAAATGAATAATTATATCTGAGTGTTTTGATACCTGTTGTCCTGTTCAGTTTTTGTTTCATGGCTGTGTTAAAAAAAAAAACTGTTCTATGTGTAAGTCGCAGCACCACCTAGACTAGAGACACAGTAATGACAGAGTTCTATGGTGTGAATTACTGGTGGCCACAGTGCCCTCTACTTCCAAGAGAATGACAAGTCATGGAAAGTTAAAAACAAAGTCCAACCGCTAAGCTAACAGGAGTGTCCTTTTACTCAAATTAAGAGTTGTTGCCATGGGGACCTCAGGGGCGGGTCAACAAATGTTCTTTGTAAGTCTGTCCTAAGTCCAGGGGAAGGAGGAGCAGAAATTACTAAGCAATTAATTCCTGCTTTACACCAGCATAAATTTAACAAATTAAAATATAGTTATACAGCACTAACAAAAGGTATTTGCAGCCTTATACTGCTTTTGAATAAAGTAAGGCAGTAAAACCATGACTGGCTATGACTCATTAGTAAAATAGGGGAACCCTTTCAACTAGAAACAACCCCCCAAAACTTCTTGTGTTCAAACTCCTTTTCAACGTTTATAATTTCCATGTGTGCACATATTCATTGCATGCTAATAATATGCTGTTTACCCATGATGAGCCTCTTAAACCAGTAGAGCTGCTGTTCAAGGTCTTTTCAGCTAAGCTTAAGAATTAGCCATGGTGGCTTCAGTTAACTCCATTTTGGAAGTATTGACATCCAAAAAGTTGGTTAAAACTTCCAAAATAAAGGGGATGGAGGCATTTGGCTCACAAAAAAAGGGAAAATAAGGTGACTTCCAATTTTACAGACATGGAAGTCAAAAATGGTTATTTTTTTCTGAAACAAGGGGTATTTTACCAGTAATGTTTCATATGAGCTTCTTTAACTCAATCTCTTTCATACAGTACTAACTTCCAAAACACTGAACCTGGGAAGCATTCTAAAAAAAATGGAACACATTCCAAATGTGGACACATCGGATGCTTTTGACTTCCACTAAAAAATAAAAATAACTTAACACTTGTAATCAGCCATTTTATGGGGGCTGTTTTTTTTTTTTTTTTAAGACCAGTTCTGCATGGTGTTCGTTATTCAAGTTTAAGTTTCTTATTTATTAGCTTGGTTATCAACCATCAGCAAGAGACAGATAATATTAACAACCAATCCAGAATTACATTCCTAGGAGGAAACACCAGATCACTCAGCCTCGGATTCCAAGCTGTTTCCACTACTGATGGTTTTCTTCTCCATCGTGCCAGTGTCAATGCATTGCTTAGTGGTAGCACTTTTCATTTAACAGTGGCTGCAGGTATTTCAAATACTACCGAATGATGCAGCTACGTGAATGGCAGGTGATGGACATCATGCACCTATGGGCTTCTTTTGTCTAGCATTTTCTATGAAAATCAAAAAAAATAATACTATGTGTTAAAAATGATAACAAAAGTATTAAAGGGGAAGGGAAGCAATCCAGCATTTGTTCTTTAATTCCATTGTTTCTTGGGCCCCCCCACCTCACTCGATGGCACCCTCTGTCTGGTCACCTACCTTCTCATGGATTTACTGATTATCCACCACTTGCTTAAGACTATGATAGTGGTGTGTGGCCTGCTACATCAGTTGCATAGGGTGCTGTTGCAAAGATGGACCATGGCTTTTTTCTCCAGCTCCTGGTTTTCTCCCCAAGGGTATTGATATGCAATGATGTGCATATTTGCATGCTGTTACGGGCATATGTGCTTGGCATCTGCCCCTCTCACCATCTATGGGAACCCACTATGCTGTCCACTAGTCTCCACCAGGTGGCAGTTGAGTAGTGGGACATAGTGTCTCCCTTCCCTGACAGAAGAAAACTGTTTTTGGATGCTTGATTCCTTCTCTCCCCCTGCCAACTCCTGAGTAACCCAAACAAGGCTCACTGTAGTGTTTGTTCTGCTCAATGCAGTGTTTTAAAGTCATATACACTTACCCCCCACTCTCTTTCTGTATATATGTATATATATATATATATATATATATATACATATGTGTCTCTTTTATTGGTCACCCTGTTCTTTTAAATCAGCTCTATATGTAACCCCTCCCTATTGGGCCATTTATAGGTGCCCCACATACTGACACCATAAGTTGCAGTTAGTCCATGGCTTCTGAAGTCGATGCTGCTACTTGCATTAACTGCAACTTTGATGAAAACTGAGCACATTGAAAAGGTGATCCATTTTCCTCCATGCAGTGGCTCATGCAAGTAATGGAATCGGTGGCAGGAGGAGACACTGACTGATTGCAGTCAATGATGTCACGGGTTAGAACATCTATAATGGCTAAATTTGGAGGGGCTACAAACCGAGGGTGTTTCAAAGATAGGGTGACAGATGACAAAAAAGGAGGGATGTTCAAAGAAGGAGCACGGAGGGGTAAGTATATCTGAACAGGGAAATACTCCAGTCCTGTCTCTTCCCCTTTAAAATGAATCATTATCTCTGGGACAGAACACCATGCTGTAGTTTTACAATCAGTTTCTGCATGAAAATAATTGCAAAGTGTCTATGCAAATAGAGCCTGTGCACAGCAGTGCTTTTAAGTCTTATCTACGCATTCCCTCACTCTCTTTTTGCATATGCCTACCTCTTTTATTGGTCTTCCTGTTCTTTAAAAACAGCTTTATATGTAACCCCTCCCCACTGGGTCATTTATAGGCTCCCCCCACAGTGACACCTAAGCTGCAGTTAGCCCATGGCTTCTGAAGTCAATGTTGCTACTTGCTTTGGCTGCAACTTTGATGAAAACTGAGCACATTGAAAAGCTGAGCTATTTTCCTCCATGTAGGTGACACACCAGCAGAAGCAAGTGCATCTTACAATGTCAGATGGGGATAGCCACCCCCCCTTTAAACTGGTCTCCCCTTCCTTAGTTTTAGTAAGTACAAGTCGTAGTTAATGGTTCCATCTGGTGATATTTTGAAATTGCTATTTGTAAAAGGGTCCATAACTAGATGCATCAAATATCTTATGTATGCTGAAAAAGCCACCTCAGACTCACCGACAACCTTTATATGTATAAGATGTCAGGCATATCATGAACTACAGAATGAACTAAAACAGGTTACAAATGAATACAAGAAGTTGGTAGAGTTAAATAAAATAGAATCATTTGTTAAAAATTTGATTAAAGAAAAGGAACTGTTAAGCAATTCAAAAGTCTTAGATAAAAATGCAATAAGTAGGAAAAAGCAGAGGGAGGACAAAGAAGTGAGTCTTTCCAGCCTAAATGAAAACAGAAGCAAGCATGAAAGCTCCTCAGATAGTGACTGGACACTCATACAACACACTAGAATGAAGGGGAAAAAGGGACGAAGGGCAGAAACTGGAGGCAACCTACCTATAGAATCAACAAATAGATTTAAACCTTAGGAGTAAGAACCCCTGCACCAGCAAACTGATGTCAGTGGCCACACATTACAACCGCCGAAACTATATGTAGTATTGTGCTGCTACTGTGTGCAACCCTGATAAGGCAACTAGGATGCTGTCCTGTTTCCCAGGAGCCCAAGTTAATGACATTAAGGAGTGAGTTAAGGATATGTTAAAGAATTGTGGAAGCAACCCTGATGTAACCGTACACATATGAATAATGACATGGGATACAATCGGGAGAAGGTCACATGCCTCAAAAATAATGGAAACTGGTAAAGAATGAAAGGAAGAAATGTGTATGTATCTAGTCTATTACCAACCTCAAGAACCAAAAAATAATACCAGTAGGAGAATCAACACATGACTAAGTAGCTGGTGTTCTAAAGAAGAGTTTTGATTTACAGATATACAACAGCATTTTATTAACAAATGGCATTTATTTAGCCCTGACGGTTTACATCCTAATAAGCAAGGTGCAGAAATTCTGAGTAATTTATTAAAAGTCCATATGTGTAGTGCTTTAAACTAGTCAAGAATGGGGAAGGGAGGAAAAACAGTGAGTGTACAAAAAAAAATCTCCCAAAAAGTAGGGGTAGGGTAAAAAAAACAGATGAACCTAAGAAAAATAATATTAGGTGCTATTTAACAAATGCTAGAAGTCTTAACCCCACCAAAAAAGAGGAGTTGGAAGCATTGCTGGCCTACAGTAACAATATAGATATGATACTAATCACTGAAACATGGTTGTCACCAAATGATGATAGGGGAAAACATATCTGGGTTATAATCTCTTTAGAGGATAACAGACAGTATAAACAAATATTTGTCAATGCCGAATGTTGATTGCGCTGGTGTGTTGAGCTCGCTCACTGCCCCTCTGTCACTCACTCAATCTATTTCCCCCAGTGCTGCAGGCTACTGTTTTGTACTGGTCTCCTGCCTGCATTGGCACCTTGTTCTGCCCACTAAGAAATCCACAGCTGCGTTGAGGTGGCTCACTCCCCCTCTCTCACTCACTCATTCTGTTTCTCCTCACTCTGCAGGCTGCCCTTTGTACTGGGCTCCTGCCTCTGTTGGTGGCTTTTTCTGCCCACAAAGAAATCTGCAGCAGTTCCAACACAGGTCTGTTGAGCCTGCTGAGTCCCCCTCGCTCACTCACTTGTTCTGTTTCTGCCAGCGCTGCAGGCTGCCCTTTTGTACTGGGCTCCTGCCTGCATTGGTGGCTTGTTCTGGCCAGAAGGAAATTTGAAGCAGTCCTGACACAGCTCCATTGAGCTCTCTCACTCACTCATTCTGTTTCTGCCCGTGCTGCAAGCTGACCTTTTGTACTGGGCTCCTGCCTGCGTTGTCGCATTTTCTGCCCACAAAGATATCCACAGCAGTCACAATAGAGCTCCATTGAGCTCACTCACTACCGCTCTGTCACTCACTCATTCTGTTTCTCTTGGCGCTGCAGGCTGTGCTTGTGTACGGGGCTGCTGGCTGCGGTGGTACCTTTGTCTGTCCACAAATAAATCCGCAGCTGTACTGAAAAAGCTCCATTGAGGTCACTCAGTCTCCCTCTGTCACGTGCTCATTCTGTTTGTCCTGGTGCTGCAAGCGGCCCTTTTGTACGGGGCTCCTGCCTGCATTGGCGTCTTTTTCTGCCAACAAAGAAATCCGCAGCAGTCCTGATAGAGCTCCGCTGAGCTCACTCAGTCCCCCTGTCTCACTCACTCATACTGTTTCTCCCACCGCTGCAGGCTGGCCTTTTCTACTGGGCCCCTGCCTGCATTTACGCCTTATTCTGCCCACAAAGAAATCCACAGCAGTTCTGACAGCACTCCGGTGAGTTCGCTCACTCCCCCTCCCTCACTCACTCTCTCATTCTGTTTCTTCCACTGCTGCAGGTTGCCCTTTTGTACTGGCCTCTTGCGTTAGGGCCTTTTTCTGCCCACAAACAAATCCGGAGCAGTCCCGGCAGAGCTCAGTTGAGCTTGGTCACTCCCCCCTCTCACTCATTCCATCTTAATCTATCCCAAACACTGATGTCCCACAGTGACCGTGCTATTCTCCGTCAGGAGTGCAAAAACATATTTTAGCTGGGATGTGAAAAATGACAGCTGTACTGTTCATAAGGAGGTGTGAAAGAATGCCACTGTTGAAAATGTGGGGTGAAAATATTACAAATTTGCAAAGTTACAAGGGTGCGTGGAAACAGTTGAACACACGCTTGTAACACAGTCATGTTACGGAGTTTTGTCACCAAATTTCCTACATAGGGATTTTACGACCTCTGCTCATGAACAGTGCCACCGTCATTTTCTTTATCTTTCCCGAATACTGATTTCCCACAGCGACCATGTTATTCTGTGCCACAACTGTGAAACCACATTTCACTCAGGATGTGAAAAATGACAGCTGTACTGCTCATAAGGAGGTGTGAAAAATTGCCATTGTTGAAAATGTGGCATGACAATATTACGAATCTGCAAAGTTTCAAAGGTGTATGGAAAGTGTGCAACGCAACTCATTTGATGGGCTATCATCACCAAATTTTCAACATAGGCATTTTAGGACCTCTGCTCATGAACAGTATCACTGGCATTTTATTTCTCTGTCCCGGACAGTGATTTCCCACAGCGGCCGCTCTGTTCTGCACCGGAACTGCGAAAACACATTTCGGCCAGGATGGGAAAAATGACAGCTGCACTGTTCATAAGTAGGTGTGGGAAAATGACAATGCTGAAAATCTGGAGTGAAAATATTATACATTCGCAAAGTTACGAGCGTGCGTGCAAACTGCGCAACGCACGCTCGTAACACAGTCATTTTATGGAGTATCGTTACCAAATTTTCAACATAGCCATTTCAGGACCTCTACTCATGAACAGTGTCACTGTCATTTTCTTAATCTGTCCCAAACACTGATTTCCGACAGTGACCGCGCTATTCTGCACCAGAAGTGCAAAAACACATTCCCGCCAGGATGTGAACAATGACAGCTGTACTGTTCACAAGGAGGTGAGACAAAATGCCAATGTTGAAAATCTGGCATCAAAATATTGCAAATTCATGAAGTTACGCGCATGCGTAGCAACTGCGCAGCGTACGCTCGTAAAACATTCATTTTTGGGATTTTTTTCCACCAAATTTGCAACATAGGCTTTTTGAGAGCCCACCTCATGAACACTGGCACTGTCGTTTCATTAATCAGCCCCCAAAGGTGATTCCACACAGTGACCGCAAAATCACCTTTCGGGGCCGATTAATGCCATGACAGTTCAAGCATTCATGAGGAGGGGTCCCAAAAATCCCATGTTGAAAATTTGGTGAAAAAATTCCCAAAAATGCCCGAGATATGCACTAACATTGAAAAAACCCTATTCATTACATTATACAGCTTACCGGCATTTCCTCAGTTCACGGTCAGCTTTGAAGAGTGCAGACGTGTTCCCGGTCCACCGAAGATCATCACGCCAGACTCCGGAGGTAAGTATGGGGTGAGGGGGGTGTGGGGAGGTAGGGTGTGCGTGGGTGGAGTCTGGTGGTGGGGTGGGCAACACGGAGACTACGAGGACCGTTTCTGATTTTCAGGGAAAAAAGCAAAAGACTTCTGGGACAGTTTTTCTTTTACAGGGCATGTGGCATGCTGTGGTGGGCTCCCAACTTGCCACCAATGGCTTTCTTTTGGAGGGGCCAGCAATAGCCAACGGGGGATTGGGCACCTCCCGTCGGCACACAAAGGGGGGGGGTCATTATGCCGACGGGGACTAGGCACCCGTCAGCAGGAATAACAGCGTCTGGGGGGCACCAATGGATTTTGTTGGCGGGGGCAGCAATAGCCGACAGAGGTTGAGCACCCCTCGGCACACCCTAGGGGCTTCATTATGCCGGCGGGATTGGGCACCCGTCGACAGAAAATAAGCGTGGGTGTGTGACAGGATGCCGATGGGGACTGGGCTTCCCGTCAATAAAATGAACAGGGGGCACCGAATCCAACGGGGATTGGGGCCCCCATCGGCCCATAAACATGGTGGGGGGGTTATATTGTTTGTGAACATGGCGGCAACCCGCTGCCATGTTAACAAACAATATCAGGCTTGCTAGATCCACCTTGCAATGACGGGTCGCTCCCTCAATGCAGCAGATGGCTGACCTGCAATAATGAGGCAGCCCCTGATTGCAGTGGCTGATTTGTCACAAGTTGGTGTGAGTGTTCCAAACTTGTGTCACCAGCAGCCTGCAATGGCATTGGGGGAAGCGGGACAAGCCTTTGCAGGCTGTGGGGGCATTGGCCACAACAGTGCCATGCCTCCACAGCCTGCTTCTCAGCAAGCTGTGCCAATATGTTTCTTGCGCTGCACGCAATCAACATAAAAAGGAGGAGGTGTAGCTATATTTCTGTCAGACAGGTTTATGGCCTTGGAATTATCACTTAGGATAAAAGATGAAAGTAATGATACTGAGACCATATGGCTCAAAACTGAAACTATTTACATTGAGCACAAGATAGTGGGATTATGTTACAGACCTCCAGGTATAGGTGATGAAATTAATCAAAAAAATATGAATGAAATTGAGAATGCTACAGAGCTGGGAGAGGGTACTTGTAACAGGAGAGTTTAACTACGCAGATATCAATTGGGTAACTAGAAAAGCATCCCTACATCAGAGTAAAAGCTTTCTAAGGATGGCCAACAAGATAACTCTGACACAATGTGTTGCAGAAGCTACCACAGGCTTGAATATATTAGATTTAGTATTAGGAAGTCTGGACCTAGATATTACAGATTGTAAGGTTACTGCCCCCTCACGAGTAGTGAATTAATTATCAGTAAAGTGGGTTGCTGAAGTATATATGTATAAAATATATCCCCCGGGTCGTGCCTGAAAATAGGCAGGATTTATCTAGTGCACTTACCCGGTCAACAAAAACTAAATAAATAAATAAATAAATAAAAATAGCAAATATAATTAAAGTCAATTACAAAATCTCTGATATAACGTGGGAGAATGAACTAAGTGAGAAAAGTCTGGAAGATTGTTGGATGTACATTAAGAAGAATATAATTTGTAACAAATATTTTTTAAGAATTAAAAGTACGGCACTAAAGGAAAAAAATCCTAAATGGTACAGTAAGAAAATTAAAAAGCTTTTACACAAAATTACCAGATTATATTCTAGTTTTAACAGTGAGGAGACTAGGAAACTATTTCTGGACATGAGAAGGTGATGTAAAACAGCAATAAAAAAAATCAAAGCAAGCGACAGAATTAAAGTTAGCTAGTATGGGAAATAAAATATCAAATTATTTTACAGTTACATTAACTCATTAAAGAATCGGGCAATTCCATAACTGCAGTTGTACATGAAAATAAAACTACTACAGAACCTGCAGTAATAGCAGAGATTTTTAATGACTATTTTTGTTCACTTTTTAATAAAACTGGAAACATATCAATTGCTGATTCAACTGAGAATAATCCATTGATATCACTGAATTGCAAATATTAATTAAAAATAATTTATTTGAAAAAAATAAAGTGGTCCAGAACCAGATGGAATTACAGCACAGATGCCACATACTGTATAATGATATTTACTCAACTGGTAAAGGAGATTATTTGACTACCCTATATAGTACTCCACAGTCAAAACTATCGGGTATTTCTCATCCATTTGATAGGTTGATGCATGGTCCAATCAAAAAACAGGCCAGCCAAAGCCAGCCCCTTGTCCCATCTGAGGATCTCCAGTGTGAATCATTCATAGCAATCATGAGTACACTAATGGAGACACAGGAAAAAAACAACATACCCCACAAGAAAAAGACAGTGACAAGCCAGAGAGAAGGGAATAACTGTAGTCTGGTGAATAATATCCTCTCTGACTACCGCCTGGTAGACCTGACTGCCATTCTGTAAGAAAGAAGTACCACTGCATGATTTATCCAGATAATGCATCCTTTTTATTTTGAGTCGAACATGACCACTTCTACCCACGTTGATTAAAGGGTGACTGCATTAACCATATTAACTTTGTATATCAATTTATATTTCTTATCGTACCAGTTATGTGACTGAATACATTTGTGGAGAAAACAGTGGAATAACCTCCCCGCATCTGCCTTCCTGAGTGGGGCTGTGGAGTACTATAAAGGGTACTCAAATGATCATCTTTACCAGGTGAGTAAATGCCAGTATGTTTCGTACACTTTATAGTACTCCACAGTCAAAACCATCGGGACCTTAATAGCAGTGTGGTTATAGTACATATCTTGGGTGGGATAATATAAAGGCAGATTGGGTGTCAGTTATTTGGATTGGGTACCTGCTCTTAAAAACTGCCCTGGCAAAGGAGGTTCTTTCAGTAGCCTCCAGATCCAGGCGATAATGTTTGGTGAAAGTGTGAATGGAGGACCATGTTACTGCAGAACATATGTCAGTTATTGAGACCTCCCCTCTCTCTGCCCAGGATGTTGTAATTGCTCTGGTAGAATGGGCTTTAATCTCCTGTGGTGGAACCTGGCCTGATTCTTTATATGCTTTGGATATGGTCTGTCTTATCCACCTAGCTATGGTATCCTTGGATGCTGCTGGCCCTATTCTTTTACCTGTGGTAAGAACGAAGAGCCTGTCAGTTTTATGCAGACTCTCCAACATGCTGAGGTATCTCTTTAGTTGGTGTGCGACATCCAAGGGGTGGGGTGCCCCTGTGTTGATACTAGGCCCTGTCCCTAGGAATGGTAGTAGAACTTCCTGGAATGTGTGATATGTAGTTGCTACCTTTGGGAGGAAGGAGGGAACCATTCTGAGTGTTGCCCTATCATTGTGAAATGTGAGAAATGGCTCCCTGCATGATAGTGCTTGTATTTCGCCTATCCTCCTAGCTGAACATATCGCCATAAGGAATACTGTTCTAACAGTACACCAGTGTAGTGTTTCCTGTTGAAAGGTTTGACCTTGGAGTGCTTCTAACACGATGTTTAACTGGCAAGGTACGCACATAGGTCTGACTCTGTGTGATGCTAGTGTGACTGCTTTTAGCAATCTAACTACGTCGGGGTGTGAGCCTATGGGGCCCACCCCAGGTAACAGTCCCCTTTTGGAGGAAATGGCAGAAGTCTGTGATCTGAGTGATGCCAGGCTAAGACCCTTATTTGCCTGTCATTGAGAAAATCCAGTATTTGTGGTAGACCTGCCACCAAAGGGGATGTTCCCTTCTCCTTGCACCATTTATGGAAAATCTGCCACTGTCTTTGATAGGTTTTATTAGTCACTTGTCTCCTAGATTGCATTAGTGATTCCACTACCCGGCTGTCATATCCCAAGCTTAGCAGTCTATCCCTTTCAGTAGCCAAGCCGTTAGTTTCAGTGTTGCCAGATTCGGGTGCAGAATCAGACCTTGGCTCAGGAGGTCCCGCCAATAGGGTAATGGCATTGGGTCATCCACTGTCATTGCCTGAATTAGTGAGTACCATGGTCTCGTGGGCCGTTCCGGTGCTACGAGGACAACTGTCAACCTTGTTACTCGAATCTTGTGCAGAATCTTGTTCAGCATGGTGGTTGGTGGCAATACATAGGCCCGCCTGAATTGCCAAGGTGCTGACAGAGTGTCCACTTCCCTTGCTTTGCTGTCTGCGAATCTTGAGTGGTATACTGGCAATTGTGCGTTCTGCTGTGAGGCCATGAGGTCTACTTGTAATGGTTCCCATTTGTTCTGGATTTTGTGGAACATCTTGTGGCTGAGTTTCCACTCCACTTGATTTATTGTGACTCTGCTCAACCAGTCCGCTTCTGTGTTGGCTGAGCCCGCCAGGTAGACTGCAGAGACTGACAGCACATTTTGTTCTGCCTAGCTTAGAGCTCTGAGCGATTCTCTGATCATTGCTCTGCTTCTTGTGCCCCCTTGCTTGTTTATGTATGCTACCATCACATAATTGTCACATGTCACTAGTACTGGGTTGTTCGCAGTGAATGGCTGGAAGAACAATAGTGCTAGGTGTACTGCCTTCATTTCCAAGACAGTGATAGGGAGCATTGTGTTTGTCTGCGACCATAGACCTTGTGTGACATTACTGAGGTAGGTTGCTCCCCAGCCCGTTAGGCTTGCATCTGTGGTGATGACTGCTATGGGCGCTTGAGCTAGTGAGCGTCCCTTCATTATGTTTCGACATATGGTCCACCACCTCAGGTCGGAGAGAATCCTCGCAGTGGGGGTGACTTTGGTCTTGAAATTTTGGGAGGTCTGATCTCAAGTTTCAATCAGGAACCTCTGAAGCAACCTCATGTGTAGCCTGGCCTAAGGCATCCTGTCTATCAGGGCAGCCATCACTCCCAGCATCTGGAGGTAGTCCCAGACTACCCTGGTTGGTTTGTGGATAGCCCTTTGGACCAGAAAGCATATGTTGTTCACCTTCTCCTCTGTCAGTGTTACCAGCTTGAGCCGTGTATTTATTATTGCTTCCAGATGGACAAGCGACTGCGATGGGATTAGCTGGCTCTTTGCTGTGTTTATCACCCAACCATGCTTTTGAAGGCACTGTACTGCCAGAATTGTGTTGTAGCATGCCTGGTCCATTGTTCTTGCCCGTAGGAGCCAGTTGTCCAGGTAGGGAATGATGTGTATGCCCTGTTTTCGTAGGTGTGCTGCCAGGACTATTAGTGTCTTGGTGAACACTCGGGGAGCTGATGTCGGGCTGAATGGAAGGCAGGTGTATTGGTAGTGTTCTTGAATGCTGAAGCACAGATATTTGCAGTGAGACTTTTGAATTGGAATATACAGATAGGAGTCCTTCAGGTCTATTGAGGACAGGTAGTCTCCAGGTTGCATGGCTAGTAGGGTTGACTACAGTGTTTCCATTTTGATCTTTTTGTATGTTATGAATTTGTTTAGATACTTTAGATCGAGAACTGGATGCATTCCTCCTGTCTTCTTTGGGACCATGAAGAACAAGGAGTAAACCCCTGTGTCTCTCTCCTCTTTAGGGACGGGCGAAATAGCCCCATTTCGTAGGAGGTCCAGAATCACTAGGTGGGTTACATGTGCCCTCTCAGGACACTTTGGGATTGTGGAGACCAGCAGTCTGTGCTGGGTGGGCTTGTTGAGGAATTCAATGGCATAACCCTTTTCTATTACCTCTCTCAGCCATTTGTCCATCGTTGTGAGGGCCCATTCAGCTGCAAATGCCTGCAGTCTTCCTGCTATTGTTGGGTTTGCTTGGGCCCGCCTGACTTCATTGCTTCTTGCCGTGGTGTTTGAAGCTTGGCTTGTGCCTGGCACTGCTGTATTGCCTGCCTGCATTGGGTTTGGTTCTGTTTGTATAGGGCTTGTTCTGGAATCTGGGTCTTTGGTTCCATGGTCTGGATCCCTGGGTGTTATAGTTCTGATGTTTTGGCCGAAAAATATTTCCTTTAGGGCAAAAGGATCTGTCTGAGGGAAGGTATTGCACACTCAGCTGCGTCTGCCTATGGGGAGTTATCCAGGATGTTTTCGGTTATGATGTCAAGCCACCTGTACAGTACCCTACTGCTGAACCAGATTGCTGTATCTGTGGAGTGGAGCATGCCTGACACCTCGTGGATTTTTCTAAGGTGCTCCTCAATCTTCTGGTCCATTGGGTCCATGAGTGCTGCTGTGCTCTCAATGGGAATAGTGGTGCACTTGGAGAGTTCTGACACTGGTTGTTCCACTTTAGGTGCATTGCCCCAATGTTTGCTCCGTGTCTGAGACAGTGAGTACCAGCTGCCCACCATACTCTGTTCGGGCAACCTAGTAGGTTCTGGAGCTTCATAGTCCTTACTGAGAATATGGGCAATAGTTTTGCATGTGGGAAAGTGGGTCTTCTCTTCTGGTTCCCCCATTGAAAGCAGGGGGTCCTCTGACGTGAACGGTTGTGCATGCTGCTCCGCTATTTTGAGGGCTCCCTTGACCATTTTTATGAGCTCATCGATGTTATCACTGTGGCACATCCTGGTTGACTTGTCTGAGTGAGTTTCATTCTGGTCCGCTGGTGTCTCTGATACGGTGCTATCCATGTCCCATCTGGGACATGTTCTTGTTGTGTCTTCCCCCTGATCCCTCGGTCTGTTGGGGACTGGTGTGGGATTGCCTGCTTTAAATGCTTCCAGTAGCTGGAACAATAGTTCTGCCTGGTTAGCATCCAATGCAATTGGGGCAGTCGGTGGTGGTGGTGGTGTCTCAGAGTCCAATCTTACATCATTCATTTCTCTGAAATCTCCTTTGACCACTAGCGCACATACTGCACAGACCATGTCCCTGTCATTGGACTCCGGAAACAATATTCCACATTCCCTGCATTTTTTCATGATGTTCTTGTCCTTGAACCTGTTGGTTTGGGACAAGAAAAACTGCACTGGATAAGGGCTTAGCATACTGGAAGGGACAAATAGTATGTGAATCTGTGCAGTCTTATAGCCTTTAGAACTTGCCCCTTTGTTAGCTTTGAAAAAATGGTACCAGTTTATAGGACGAGCATTGCCCCTTAAAGAAGGAAGCAAGCATGAGGCAGTATTATGCGAGTCCCAGTTAAGATGGCCACCTGGAACTCGCGTGAGAACTAGCGCGGTGTGGGATTGCTGTATTAAGCAATTGTACCCACCCAAGATGGCCACCACGCTGTCGTGAGAGTTCCCACAAGATCTGCAAGAGCTGTATGTCTTGCTTGTATCTCTTGATCTCGCAGGAAGCGAGGGGCAGTATGAGCCGTGGTGAGGAGATAAGAAGACAGTATGGCTGCTGAGGGTCTCGGTGGGCAGAGTAGCTGTTATTTTATTGCCCACCGAGACAAAAGGGTTGCAGTAATGCCAAGGATGATCCTGCAGGCTGTGGCTTCCTCTCCCTTCTGTTCGGCCAGTCACAGAGAGCTCTGGAGGGATTGCAGTGCCCGGGGGACTGTATTATTGCAAGTATGGCAAGAAACTGTGCATTTCTTATGTTGGGGGAGCACCGTGAACTGATGTGGCTTCTGGAGGCACGATGTTCACATGGAGGGTGTGGAGAAAATAGTTGGGAGCATGGGCATGATCTGGCTGTCCAGGGTGGGCGCTCCATGATGGCCCCCTCATTTTTGATCATATCCACACTGCCCTGCTATTACAGTGTCCAGGGGGCACTCCATGAGGGACCCCTGAGCTGTGTTATTTTCCCACATGGGACAAAAACCTAGTAATACATGCCGTTTGCAGTTGGAGGCAGAGGTCACAGTGGTGCCATAGATGTGGAGGAGAAATGCTATGTGAGCGTGCCTTCTCCTGAATAGCTGTGCCCCTTTTTATTCTCCATTAAATGTCCCTGTAATCTTTGTAAAGCACTACAATCGATGCATATACTCTGCTAAGCATTTATTTACACTTGATGGCTACCAGGCTTACTAGTAAAAAGTGAGAAAGAAAAAAATTCAATTACCTTGCCAAAAGAAAGTAGAAACTGTTGGGAGCAGGTCTGGATCATGACCAAGCTCTTTGATGCATGAGGTAAACTGGAGATCCTCAGATGGGACAAGGGGGCTGGCCTCAGCGGGCCTGTTTTTTGATTGGATCATGCATCAACCTATAGGATGGATGAGGAATACCCAATGGTTTTGACTGCAGAGTACTATAAAGGGTACAAAACATAATGAAAAGTAGTACTGCAAAACACAATTAAAACTCTTATTTTTAAAAATCACTGAATATAGGAGAGGTACCATCTAATTGGAAATTGGCAAGTATCCTAGACAAGAAGTTAAAGGATACCTAGGGGCCAGATATTCAAACCTTTGCCCAGGGGCTAAATTAGCACTGCCTGGCGTGCTAACTTATTACAGACCCAATAACCCACTATATTCAAAAGGGATAGCCCCAGTACTAAACCTGCTGAATATAGCATGCTAAGGAATCCGGGCAAACTGGACTGGGAGTGCAGTGCAAACATAGCCCGGGAATAAGATATCTCTGAATATAGCAACCAGGAAGTGCACACCTCAACAGCAGCCAAGTTCACAGCGATGCGAAGGAAGGTAGAGGTGAACTATGTGGCCAATGTGTGTGCCAGCAAAAGGCGTGGACTCAGTAAAGCTGCAAGCAGCAGTGCATGTGAAATTACATTGTGCAAAAATGCACAACATTTCCGAAATGTTTGCACAGGGCTAACACATTTGCGCAGGTTTAGCACGGAACTAAGCCGTTTGCCTGGCGCAATCACATTTGCCCAGGGCTCAACTTTGCTATATTCAAACTTGACATGCAAATGAGCCTACTTAGGTAGTCTCTGGGCAAACATCCAGATTAGCATCTCATTATGACCTGATTTGCATGCAGTTTGCCCAGCATTATTGCAGAGCCCCACAGCTCCACCTGTAGGTCAGTCTGGAAGTACAGGGGCTGGCTGGGTCTGTCCACAGCTTCACCTGTACATCAGTCTGGCAGTGTATGGTGGTAGCTGCAGGCTACATTTGTACAGTACAGCATAGAATAGTGTGCACCAGGGTACTACTCAGCACAGGCACAGGTGGTAGTGCAGCATGCAAGTGTCAAACTGTAGTTCATGCTACAGTGCACAGCAGGCACTACAGTAGCGGGGGGGGGCAGCAGTGTGAGGGACACAGCAATGCCTATGGTGTGTAGGGCAGTGATGACCACTGCACTGTACACAGTGACAGGCCCAACTTGCAAGTGTTTACTGACAGTGGACATTACTGTTATGCTATTGTGCAACCCACAGATGCTGCACCACTGGTATGGGATGCTCACAGTGACATATACACGGTGGCTGTGTGTGCTGTGCTGTCTGTACAGATGTGCGGTATGTGGCTGGGGGGGGCACATACAATCAGACAGGCACACTGGTGTTGGAGTATTCCCAACACTGGCCCATGTGCACAGCGTGGCTTGTCCCAGCCTTGTGGCCACACCCAGTCTGTGGTGCAGCCTGGCCACTTGTACACCCTCCCCTCAACACCCTCCATGCCCACAGTGCTGCATGTGTGTGCTGGCATCTGTTGGTGTCCACTGAAGGGTGGTTTGCAGGTGTGTGCTGTATGGCTGCACTGCCATGGTGTCCACTAGGAGCTGGGTCACCACTTACTGCCTGGCATGGCTGGGACCGGTGCCAGATGATGGCATCATTGTGATGCCATCAGTGAGCAGCATGTTTCCTCTATGTCTGGCTTACTTCTATGTGTCATACTTATTGGTTAGGGTAGCTCAAAGCCGCACAAAAGCCATAATGTCGCACAAAGCTGGTTTGCCCAGAGTTAAGACTACCTTTTCCTTGGTGGTAATTTGCACTGCGCAAAGTGTTGCGCTAAGTCATGCAAAACCACTTTGCATGGCGCAATTCACTGAATATAGCATTGTGCTGACACGCCCCCTCAGTTTTCCCCTTGCATACATTGTAATTTTGTGCAGTGCTAATGCAGTTTGCGTGTGATATTTGACCTTTTGAATGTAGCAGACCCACGCTAACCCGGCGCTAAACCTGCGCAAATGGTTTGCACCCACCACAAAGTTTTGAATATCTGGCCCCTAGACACAATTTTTATGGTGCGCAGTGTTCTGGAAACCCTTCCATGGAAGTATAGCAGACAGCGAGAGGTGCTGAACAATATAAGTAATTACCTTAAAATCTGGACATTAATATGTTTTTGGTGGCTTTTTTTAACTCACCAAAACCAAGAAGCATTTTTAGACCACCATGCTAATTGGAGCCTAAGGCTGTTTGGAACATGCAGTGCAATGATGTAATCTTAGCGAGTCATCTCATCCACAGTATTTAATCCCTATGGAGCCTTATATACTGTGTGTAACATTAGTACTATATGTGTACCTCGTCATCTTTATCGTTATTTAAAGAGGACCTTTCCCAGTCACTTTGACTTTCATGCATTAATTACGCCTTCTTGCATTGATTCTGGAACTGTATTTCATTACTGTCTGCTGCAGTTAGTTTTTGCATTCTGAGCTGCTGAAAACTGCAGGGTGTACCAGAGCTTCTATGGCAAGCCTGGTGTTGCTGTGGGCCCACGGTTGTACTGCTGACATCACTGTAGGGCAGAGTCAATTTCCAATTTCTTATTTATTCCAATTGTTTAACCAGGTGAGACACACTAAGCTGTAAGTTTGTTTACAGGTGCAACCTGGGAGCACAGGGAAGTTAAGTGACTTGCTCAAGGTCACACAGTATGCAAGTGGGGGCTGTGGGATTGAAACCCAGGTCTCCAGATTTGCAGCTCAGAGCCTTAAACCACTGCATTATACTGCTTCCCAAAAAAAAAAAAAACCCCATACAGACAAGGCATTTAGATTTTGGTGTAATGCATTGCTAACAGGGTGTCTTGCGGAAGGGGGAACACAGTGTGTACACTGAGTACTGGTAGGTTTCCCTTGTAACATTATTGCAATTTCATGGTACTGCACAGTGCGAGTCACTCCTCTATCCTACAGTGATGTCATCAGGAGCTAGCAGCCCAGCAGTTGAACAGCAAAGGCAAGTGCAGCAGGGCTCAAAAACAAATCCAAATTATGGAAGGTAGAGTAAACTTTGGCAAGAAATAATAAATGCATACACCTTTTCAGGTCTAGTACTGCATATAATGACTATAAGCTGTAACTTTTTGGACCATCAGGCAAGGTCCTCTTTAACATGTACCGTATACTCTACTGTACATGTTAAATAATGATAAACATGACAAGGTACACATATAGTACTAATGTTACACACAGAATATAAAGCTCCATAGAGGTTGAGTACTGGGGATGAGAGAACTCGCTAAGATTATATCATCGTGCAGCACATTCCTAGCAGCCTTAGGCTCTGATCGGCATGGTGGTCTAAAAATGCTTCCTGATTTTAGTGAGTTAAAAAAAGTCACCAAAAATATGTTAAAGTTGAGGTGTTAAGGTAATTACTTATATTATTCAGCACCTCTCCCTGTCTGCTATACTTCCATGGGAGGGTTTCCAGAACAGTGCACACCATAAAAAATTGTGTTTAGGTAGCCTTTAAAAACGATAGACCCATAAACCTGACATCTATTCCAGGAAAAGTACTGGAATCAATTATCAGAGACCTACAGATAATACATCAAAGAGAACAAACATGAAAACCTTGAACAACATGGATTTACCAAAGGCCTTTCATGTGTTACCAACTTATTATGTTTTTATGAACAAGTTAGTAGAGCTTTGGAGCAAAAATTATCGGTTGACATAATTTTCATTGATTTTGCAGAGCCCTTGATGCAGTACCACACTGGGCTATAATAAAAACAAATATCATCCATGGATATAAATAATAAAATCATAAAATGGATAGATAGCTGGTTAGGGGAACACCACCAGAGAGTGGCAATAAATGGGTATTTATCAGGAGAAAAACCTGCTACAAATGGAGTACCCCAGGGATCCATTTTAGGACCAATAATATTTCAGATCTTTATTTCTGATATGAACAAAGAGGTCATGAACCTGAATTACCAAACATGCTGGCTAGGACCAGATGGCATACATCCCTGGATATTGAGGGAACTAAGGATGAAGCTAGCAGTACCACTGGCAGCCATGTTCAGGGAGTCACTCAGCACAGGGGTGGTTCCAGAGGACTGGAGGAGGGCACACGTGGTCCCCCTATACAAAAGTGGTAGCAGGGAGGAGGCAGCAAATTACTGGTTGGTCAGCCTCACCTGACTAGTAGGGAAGATAATGGAGACATTGCTAAAGGAGAGGATTGTGGAACACTTGGAATACACCGGAGCACAGGGCCCTAAGCAGCATGGATACACTGTGGGAAGATCATGTCAAACAAATCAAATAGACTTTTTTGACTGGGTGGTGAAGGAGGTGGACCAGGGAGGAGCGGTGGATGTCGCCTACCTTGATTTCAGCAAGGCCTTCAACACCGTTCCACATAGGAGACTGTTGAAGAAGTTGGGAAGCCTGGATATGAGACACAGGGTTGTAAAATGGGTTAACAACTGGTTAGAGAATAGAAAGCACAGGATGGTGGTAAATGGGATCTAGACCAAGGAAAGGGGAGTGACCAGTGGAAGTACCAAGGGAGGTCGAAAGTGAAAACGTCGACCTCCTGCACAACGACGGCACAATACCGACTCAGGTATTGTATTGCCCGATGTCTGAGGCAGCCAGGTGGCCAGGACCCCACACCCCATGTGGGCCTGTTCTGCACCCCCCGGCTATGGGATTATCAACTCCAGGTCGGAGTTGGTCCGGGAAGGGGGCAGAACACTGGGAGAGAGTGAACCACGAAAAAGGACCATTACAGCAACTGTCACCGTAATGGTCTTTTTCCATGGTTCATTTTCGGGGTGTCGAGCTGAAGGGTGGTACCGGTGACCAGTGGGGTGCCTCAGGTATCAGCCCTGGGGTTAGTCCTTTTTAATGTCTTTATTAGCGACATTACAGAGGGGCTGGAAGAGAAGGTTTGCCTGTTTGCAGATCACACCAAGATCTGCAACAGGGTAGAATCTCCTGATGGGGTGGAGAGAATGAGGGGTGACCTAGAAAAAGCTGCAAAAATGGTTCGAAGAGTGGCAACTGAGGTTCAATGCGAAGAAGTGTAAAATCATGCATCTGGTTCGCAGAAACCTTGGAGAGAGCTACAGGATGGGGGGAGTTACTGACTGTCACCAGAGAAAAAAGAGATTTGGGGATTATTATCTCAGATGACCTAAAGGTAACCAAGCAGAGTACAAAGTCTGTAGAGAAGACCAGTGGCATATGGGGGTGCATAGGAAGGGGCATCACTAGCCGATGAAGAGAGGTAGTAATACCACAATACAAAGCACTGATGAGGCCTCAGCTGGAATACTGTGTACAGTTCTGGAGACTGCATCTCTGGAAGGACACAGACCGGGTGGAGGCGGTCCAGAGATTGGTGACAAAGATGGTACAGGGCTTACACCAGAAGACATATGGGGAGAGATTGAAAGACCTCGATATGTATGCATTGGAAGAAAGGAGAGAACGGGGGGATATGATAGAAACTTTCAAGTATCTTAACGGCATAAACAAGGTGCAAGGGGGAGACATCTTTCAATATAGGAATGGCACAAGAACTTATTTATTTAGTTTTTGTTGACCGGGTAAGTGCACTAGACAAATCCTGCCTATTTTCAGGCACGACACGGGGGGAGGGGGATACAGATGAATACCAACTGACCTTGAACCAGATTAAGCTGTTGGTGGTATTTTTTTTTTTTAGTGAATGAGGGAAATTTGGCCAGGACACCAGGGAAATTACCTTACTCTTTTCAATAAGTGCCATGGGATTTTTAACATCCACCTGAACTACCACCAATCTAGGCAGATAGGACCTTGCTTTAACGTCTCATCCAAAAGACAGCACCTCGGAAGTGCAGCACCCCTCTCATGCTGCACTACAGTGTCAGTATTGGAATATTAACCCAAGTGCCAGATGTGCGAACTGAACCCACAGCCCTCTGATCTCCCGGCCTCAGAGGTGAGTGTGCTACCTACTGAGCCACTGATACTGCACTGAATAAGGAGGCTCAATACGAGATTGGAAGAGGGTAGGATAAAGGGAAATGTAGGACATTCTTTTTCACAGAAAGGGTGGTGGATGCATGGAATAACCTACCCCAGGAGGTAGTGGGAGCATCAACAGTGGGAGGATTTAAACTTGCATGGGATAGGCATAAGGGAACCCTAGAGGTGGGAAGAAGAGGCTAAAGCCGATGACCAGATAGGGACATCAGCTGCCAATTAAGGTAGGAAAATTGAGCAGACTGGATGGACCTGGTGGTCGTTATCTGCCAATAATCTCTATGTTTCTATGATGATGCAAAAATAGGGGGTTAGTAACAGCACTGAGAATATTATGAGCATTCATAGAGATCTGGAAGCAGTCAGTAAGTGGGCCTTCCATTGGGGGATGACATTGGATTTAGATAAGTGTAGTGTTCTCTGGCTGAGTAAAACCACAGTACCACATCAGTATATATTGAACAACATCAAACTTAAAGAAACAGCAAATGAGAGAGAGAGATCTTGAAGTAATGGTAAACAGTAAATTGGAGACAGCTGACCAGCGTAATAATGTAATATCTAAGGCTAACAGAGTTCTGGGATGTATCAGTAGAAATATGACATTAACAAGTAGAAGACTTGAGGTTCTGATGCCTCTGTATATATGATATGTGAGACTCATACTGGATTACGGTAACCAGGTGTGGTGCTCATACAAAAGGTCAGAGGTTAAGGACATTAAAAGAGTGCAACACAGGGCAACCAAAATGACTGACAATCTTAAAAGCAAGAGTTATGAGGAGAGACTGGCTGTCTTGAAATTGATGAGTTTGGAACAGTGCAGAATTAGAGGGGATGTGTTAGTCCTATATAATGTGATGCAGGATCCCTACCTACTGCACAAATTAAAAACCTGGAATTCAAAGACTTATCCTTATGTACTAGAGGTCACCCACTGCAACTAAAACCCACTAGATTTAATACTACAAAGCGGAACTTCTTTTATACAGAGAGAGATAAATACATGGAATAGTTTACCAGAAGAGGTGGTTATAAGTAATACAAAGGACAAGTTTAAAACTCAACTAGATAAATTTGTTGTCAATAAAACTATAAAATTTGTGTACTACAATTAAAAAGGAGCTACAAATGTGCATATGCCTTATCAGCTCCTCACATCAATTAGTGCCTCAAGCAAGTTATAGGATCGGTGTCCAGAGGAGGCATTGACTCACTGCAGTTAATAATGTCACGGATCAGAACATCTATCATGGCACAGTTTGGAGGGCCTACATACAGAAGGTGTTTCAAAGACCAGGGTGACGGATGACAAAAAAAAGAGGGATGTTTATAGAAAGATCACAGAGGGGTAAGTCTATTTGAACTGGGAAATACTGCAACGCTATCCCTTCCCCTTTAAAATGACTCATTATTCCTGGGACAGAACACCATACCGTAGTTTTACAATCAATTTATGCATAAAAATAATTGAAAAGCAACTAAGCAGAAAGAACATGATGCCTCAGTTAACTTATTTTGGCTATTTGATCATTTCCAGTTCCTACTCAGTACTAGACCTTCCTTCTGCAGCAGGGGAGACATAGGTGAGGCTAATATGTCACCTTCATTAATTCCCAGGCCATGACCTCCACAGCCCTCCCACTATAACCACAGGAATGGGTGCCTTGTTTTATCTGACACCATGTTGCACAGCTCTCCAGGTGCTATACATTGCCACCCAACAATAACCATATTCAAAGTATCAGAGGTACTAATCAACATTAAAAGCAGAATGAAGAATGAAACATTTCAAACAGTGTTTTAAAGCAAAAGGGCCTGGTAAATGTACCCAGGTGGCAGGCAAATCCATTCTTTATGTGTCACCACTCTTTGGGATATTAGAGCTCTCCAAGGATCCTCCGAGCAGTGTGACATGCAGCCTTGCCAAGTCCGTACCCATCACATGAAGGAGCTCTTCAGATCCGGCCACTAAAACTGCAATGATTTTGACAGGGCCCTTATTTACGCATCCGAGTGTGACATAGGAGATGTGCAATGCTACACCCATTAAAATATGCAACCCCTCTTTGACTCTTGGTACACTGAGCAGAACCAGCAATGTATCTATTGGTGGGGTGGGCTTGGACCACTGCACTCCCATGTCTAGGGGTATTAGGTACTATGCTTGTCATGAGCACTTTGTAGAAATCATAGGTTCTGGGTCAGTTCCTTTCTCTCCATAGGGCTACAGGAAAAGACACTTACATAAGTGAATAAATGACTCAGGCAATAGGGTCCAGAGACTCATCTCTCTTTAGTTGGTAGTAAGATCCAGAATCTATATGACACCACTTATTTATATGCCAGATTCAGAGACCCCAAATTAATACAGTGGCATTCATGATAGCTCCTGTCCTTTTCTGGAGACCCAGGCCTAGAATCATCACCAAACACAGATCAACACATACCTTTAACCTTTCTTCCGGTTTTCCAAACAGTATGGAATTATCATGGCCCTTTTCCTACTCTCTATGTTCTTCCTCTACTACCCCATTTACCTGGGCCTTAAAAAGAACACAGTGCAGCACACAGCAGTGGTATCATATTATGATTCAAAGCATCACTTTAATAGCCCACCGGAATGGATTCTTCCTTACTCCATACCCCAACGTACAAGAACTCTGGATGCCCTTATAACATGCTGGAGACACCAGCCACAGTTTCAACCTTGTACATCTTGTAGCACCATGTGGCCCACCCCCCAGGAACTACTTGGACTAGAAGGCCTCGGTTGCTAGAAATATGCTGAATGGAACAAATTTATTGATATGTTCCCAGAGACCTCCTACCTTAAGAGCCCGTATTGCAGATATACTGCATGTGCTTGTGTTCCACTCTTAAAGGAAATCAGAGGCTTTCACCTATGCACCTCTCTTTCTGTGAGCTAATCATCCCCCCACAACCTCATCCAAAGAGTCTGCTTCAGACCTAAAAGCCATCTTGAGGGAGTGCCTCCCTGAAGTCCTCGCCTTCCTGGTGATATTTCAAATCGTTACAGTCCCCTCACTATGGCCCATCAGTTCAACACCAACACTTTCAAGATGAAGGCTCACCCTGAGCGCTGAGGTCAGGCTATGCTGTGAACTACAAATCCCTCATAGATTAATCTCATGCAACCCAGTGATGTAGGGTAGCACAGCACTCTCATCACCTAGGGGTGACCTGCTGCAGAAATCCTACACCCTGACCCGAGATTTGAGCTCCAGGCAGATGCCACATGTGACCCCCCCCCCCGCACTGTATCTTACCCTGGCAATCAAGGAACATACTGACAGTGCCTGCAGGGCCCACTCAACCGATGTCCCCAAGAGCACTGAGCTTTTTTCCCTTATGCCTGTGGGCATCCGTTGAAAAGCCCCAGGATAACGGGATGACACCCTGCCCAAGGGCCCTCCTTTCCTTCCTGGACTCCACCATCCTCTCGGGAACTGTAGGGAACCCCAAGGCCCCACAGATTCAACCTTCCCACCTAAACTGTCCCTTACATATCACACTACCTAAGCTCCTCCCCCCAAATTAAGGCACCAGAGGGTGATGCCAACACTACATTGCTCTGGTGGGCACTATGGTAACAACCCTGCCTTCTACTGTAGGGAAGTGAGTTGTTACAAATATAAGTGCGCTGTCTCCATAGGTGAGCCACCCACTCAACATGCTGGTGACCTGGTTTCATACTCCAAACCTAGGACATCAGGAGTGGAAGTTGGTTGGGATGGCTACAGAGCTTCCACATGGGTGCCCTGCTTCCTGGGGAGATATTTCCACAGCCCACAGTGGGAGCAGGTCCTGGTGGTTAGCTTGTAGAAGAGTGCATGACATTGAGGATCACCCAACATCATTCTCCCTCTCCAGGGTGGCCCTTCAGGGGTTAGAGGGGCAGGACAACATAGAAAAGTGGATAATGGATCTCCCAGGGTGCCCAATGATGGCCATCTCCGGTCCCCACCAACGCCAACAGTGCGGTCCCTGCTCTTCTCCACCCTCCACCACTCACCCCAGCTTGCACTTCTGATGCTCAAAGTTCATCCCTCTTCCTTGCTGGTGCTCTGGCTGGGCATCAAGGGGCTTACCAGCAGGGATGAAGTGGAAATCTAGGGAAGGCTGGCCCACACTATGGAGCCTGAAGGAGGATGACCAGATACAGGAGGTGAGTCTGGTAGGCAACATGGGGATGATTAGGAAGTCTGCAGGAGTGGATTGTCAAAAGACCTGAGGGAGAAAAAGAAATAAATATTAGTGGATCATCTTCTTCTTTCATTTTAAGGATTTTTGAGAGGGAAATTTAATAATGCTATAACTCTGCCATGGGGCATGTCAATAAAATAGGCAGAACTGCAAAATCAGAAACTACCCCAAAAAGGGAAAGACTTGAAAAGTGTGCTGCTGTCTCATCTGCTGTCTTCCTGTCTGTATGTTTTTGTCTTGTGTTCCCAGTCTGACAATGATAGGAATCCTTCTGGTCATTAAGGAGCCCTCCAAATAAAAAAATGTGCACTGTTGGAAGGACACAAAGTCATATTAAAATAGATATCAAAGAGTGTGTTCGAGCAGTCAGCATGTGCACCAGGTTCCAAGGTTCAAGTCCTAAGCCAGGACTCCCAGTCAGGGCAGGCAGAGGCTGTGTGCAGTTACAGAGGGCTGTGCAATGCCTTTGCCATTTGTTTGCATGTTCTACCTAGCAGGCAGACCTCCCTTCCTTGCCCTTCCCCCAATGCCTAACTGGAGCTAGGTGTTGGGCTGTGAACACATCCCTGTTTCCGCCCCTATGATGTCACATGACATCACACACAGGCCTTTTCGACTACTACAGGTTTTAAATATTGTTACTGTTGGGCTCACAACCGTTGGGGGTTGTAGCCACAAATGGAAGATTTCCCAGTACAGCAGACTCACAGGTGGAACTGTACCAGGAAGAGGCCTCTTGAAAATGAAAAATGGCTACAAAAAGAAAAATACATCAAAGTGTTCAAACCACGTTGGCAGCCATATAACCTAAACCAAGGTTCTGCATCAAAGATGTATCTGAAGACCCCGAATGGGACGTCAACCTCTTAATTTAACATCTTCAGTAATTTCACATTGAGAACAGCAGTTTTCTGGGCACATAAGGGAGATGGGAAATTGTTTAACCAGGAGAGGCACACTAAGCCGGAGCTTGTTTCCAGGTGCGACCTGGGAGCACAAGAAAGTTAAATGACTTGCTCAGAGTCACACAGTATGCAAGTGGGGGCTGATGGGATTCAAACCCAGGTTTCCAGCTCAGTGCCCTTAACCACTAAGCTATACTGCCTCCGTAATTGACACCACAATATAAAATTACAGACAGTTATGCCATACATCAAGAATATGAGGCATGATATTAAACTACATCATTAATATCATTCACCAGCAAGTGTCACATGTTAACTGGGAAGAATTAATAACAGATGTTTCACCATATGGTAAAAACAAACAATAACCAAGTGCATCACCACTAAAAACCTATCACTAATAAGATTATCAGTATGTTGGACAGCATCGGAAAACAGCATGGTGGTACATAACTTTAATGCTTTACCTTACTTAATCACCCGTGTGACCTCCTTTGGCACTGAACATAAAGCTATGGGAGAATGGTCCCTAAGGGTACACGTAACTCAGCTTGTCTGTAACAATTGTATGCAGGGTGGCAGGGAGTGGAGATAAGGTCTGTAGCTAAACAAGGGAAAGAGCAGCTAAAGCAGCTGCTCAAGTGTACAGTAGGAAATCCCTCCATTTCCTCTTTATTATCAAAGTATGAAAGCCATCTGGGGCTATATTGTCCTTACACAGTCTCAGTGGAGCAGTGATAGCCCCCATCCTATGTAGGAACTGTATGTTCTGGTGCCATTGAGCAATATAAGGGGGTGTGGGCTTCATCCAACACTATGTAATCACCTAAACCACAGCTGCTATGAAGATCAAAAATAAGTATTT
Source organism: Neoceratodus forsteri (assembly GCA_016271365.2). Taxonomy (NCBI): domain Eukaryota; kingdom Metazoa; phylum Chordata; order Ceratodontiformes; family Ceratodontidae; genus Neoceratodus; species Neoceratodus forsteri. The sequence continues at coordinate 130,443,995 of CM028129.1, read as the reverse complement.
TTTTATCCACTCTGTGTGCCCCCTGAGGGGGAAGGCCTAGAACCAAGGGGACCATAGTTAATGGTATGGCTAACTCCAAGATGAGGGTTATTTGCTGAGAGACAGTAGTCCAGAACAGATGTAGTACAGGGCACCCCTGAGAAATCGAGTGTGAGTATCCTTCCCCAACCTTGCCAGGCGCGTGTGCGTGCCCACACACACACACACCCACACACACGTGGGGTCCACATTTAGTTAGGCTAGCCTGGGTAAATCAATTGTAACATAGATCTGTAATGGGCACCCTCAAGGGGATGGTGAGGGGAGGACATATGTGTCTGAAGGCTTTTGATGATCTAGGCTGTCACTCTGTTGGTCTCTTGTGGTGTTCAAATGACTTCCAGGCTTCTGTCAGCTCACAAGACTCCACAGGGAAGAAGCACTCTGACCAAAGCTGAAAGTTAATTATTTATTTCAAAAGCATATTGCAATAGCATTACAGCTGAGCACATCAGACCAGGAACAAAACCCCATCAGCTCACATCTGCAAAGCCCAAGGCAACTCCCTCTGCAGGCCATCACCTGGCTGTGGCACCTACCACGGTGCTTCCAGGTCCTCGCTGGCAGTGTCACAGTAGCAGACCCCACAGGTCTGATCAAGATAAATGTCTCTCATGGGTGCTGTAAGGCTCAAATTCAGGCTTACCCTTACAGTCTGATTCCCTTCAGCAGGCCCTCTCTCTCTCTCTCTCTCTCTCTCTCTGCTCTGCTCTGTGAGCAACAAAGCCTTAGTGGCTGTAAAAGCACACTCCTCTCACTCCAAGTGACTGCACAGTGTCTGATCACTATTGCAGATGGTAAGTTTGCTCTCCGCTTTCTCCTGCAAACTGAGGATGGGCTGGAAAGTTCCTCAGTGAAGAAACCAACAGACAGCCTCCCAATTGGTCAAGCCCTCCTGTCAGTCTCTTGGGAGGGTCTGTCTTGTTTCTCGATGGCTGATTGGTCATCCTACTCCAAGGTGATATACTAAAGTCCTTCTGTAACCCCTGTGGCTCCCTGGCATTCTTCTGAGCCTGGTTGGCTGGTGTGCTGTCCTCTAACCCTGTTTTAATGACCCTTGGGGTCAGAGGTTGGCAAGATGGCGGTCCCTTTGTAGTTAATGGGGCACTGACCCCAACAGTTCTTTTTATGCAGGGCTCCTGTCCCTAAATAATTATCTCTGGACCTGAATATGCCAGTGCGGTCATACATGAGCATCTGGTGCAACCAGTGTGACTGGTGGGGACTGGGGAATCTCCATGGTCAGTGTGAGAGCTGATGTGCTTGGATCTGTCAGTGGCAGGGCAAGAGGTTTTTTGTTGGTCTAGCTAGAGCTGTGAAGATGAATAGTATGCTTGGTAGGGGTGAGCGAAGTCGGCAAAATTCGCTAAACAGAGTATTTTATGAATTGTGCTCAATTTGCGGTGTGCAATTCATGAAATTTGCCATTTCAAGGAGCTTGGATCAAAGGTGAAAGTGTGGAATTTTGCATTTGCCCCCACCCCACTCCACCAACCCCAATATAAAAAAAACTGGGAAATCCCTGGTGTCTAGTGGAACCCCCACCCCACCGACTGCCTGCCCAAAATCCCTGGTGTCTAGTGGACCCTCACCCCTCCAATCCCCTGCCCCAGTAATAAAAATCCCTGATGTCTAGTGGAACCCCCCCAACCCACTGATCGCCTGTCCAAAATCCATGTTGTATAGTGGACCTCCACCCTGCCGATGCCCGCCCCAGTAATAAAAATACCTGATTTCTAGTGGAACCCCCCCAACCCACTGATCGCCTGCCCCAAATCCATGGTGTCCAGTGAACCCCCACCCCGCCAATCTCCCCCCACAATAATAAAAATCCTTGGTGTCTAGTGGAACCCCCACCCCACTGATTGCCTGTACAAAATCCCTGGTGTCTAGTCCCACCTCCCGCCGATCCCCTGCCCCAATAATAAAATCCCTGGTGTCTAGGTGGAACCCCCCACCCCACCAATCACTGGCCCTAATAATAAAAAATCCCTGGTGTCTAAGTGGAACCCCCCACCCTGCCAATCACTGTCCCCAATAATAAAAAATTCATGGTTTCTAGTGGACCCCACCACCACCACGCTGATTATTGACCCTAATAATAACAATCCCTGGTGTTTAGTGGAACCCCCACCCACCCATCAGGCAGTATCCCCAGCCCCCACCCTGTCCCGGTCCCAGGGCCACTGGCACAGCCCCCACTCACCTCCGTAGGCAGCAGCCCAACTGATGTGCTCTCTCATGCTGAATGAAGGCACGTGGCAGCCTGCAGCGCAGCTCATTCATTCAGTCAGTCAACTCCTGGTTGTAGTGGACATTATTCCTGCTGCTAGAAGGGAGGGGTTGCTCCAGGCCTTGGCAGGGGTGGCAGGATGGGGGAATGATGTTTTGGACTCCTCTGGGGTCCATTAAGCTGTTCCCCATCCTGCCCCCCATGAAGCCCAGAGCCTCCCTGAGCTGCGGAATGGCGCATGCTATACAAGCATCACTCATTCCAAATGACATCCGGGCTGCCAGTCTGAAGGAAGGCTATGCCAGTATTACCGAAGACAAAATGACACAACCTGACAGGATAGGGGAAGACAACACCAGAGATTGTTATTAATAACCAATAACGGTGGGGAGGGGTGTTCCACTAGACACCAAGGATTGCTATATTATTGGGATCAGTGATCGGTGAGGCGGGGGGGTCCACTAGACACCAGGGATTGTTATATTACTGAGGCCAGTGATCAGCGGAATGGGGTTTCCACTAGACACCAGGGATTTTTATTATTCGGGCAGGAGATTTTTGTATATATAATTATATATCTCTCTCTATCGCTGTCTCTCTATATATATATCTCTACATACATATCTCTCTCTCTCTCTCTCTCTATATATATATACCTCTATCTTTCTCTCTCTCTCCTATATATATATATATATATATATATATATATATACACACACACATATCTCTCTATATCTCTCTCTATTCTCTCTCTCAATATATATATCTATATAGATATCTATATCTACTGTGTATATATATATATATATATATATACGCACACACATACATTTACTGGGGCTGACAATCAGGGGCGGGGAGGGGACCACTAGACACCAGGGATAAATCAGGGATGGAGTTGGGGGATTCACTATTTGTAACCTCTACTTGCTTTTGTTTTTTTTAAGGCAATTTGCACTTAAAACCCCAAAAGCAAGGTGAAGTCTGATGGCAAATTCAGATAATTTTCAATAATTCTGAAGTGCTCCATGGGCGTAATTTGACTCCGAACATATTCACCTGCGGAGTAAAACCTCGCTGCATCTCTAATGCTTGCCACTGAAGAAAATAGACTCCTCTTCACTCTGCAGTCCTGGGGACAAAAGAGCAGTGGCAGGCTGGGTTCCATGGGGCCAGGTAAGCCCCCACACAGTAGAGGAATTGTACTCTTCCCTGGCAGAATGCTTGACATCCACACCAAGAATAAGCACAGAATCCAAACAACATATACAGTATACATTTCAACATTTACAGGCTGTCTAGACCATTGTTTTGTGGTTAATATTGGTCAACAATAGCACTGACACCCTGTCTAGACAAATTCTTCCTAATTTAACAGTTTGGTAAGATTGGAAATGCATGGTACTATGTGGGAGCTGAGCTAGTGGTGTGATGGACTGAGACATTGGTTGCCACACCACTTGCCACACTGGTGACACGGGGTCAGGAACAGACCACGGTTGCTTACGGGCCAGTACAAGGAAGGAGGATTGAGCATCCACAGACAGGTCTCCTCCTCCTTCGGGGCAGGGGGATAGTTTGTTCTATATCCCATCAAGATGGAGAGTCCAAAAAGGGTGAGGATGAAAATGGCGATGGAAAACAATGCAGCCACACAGGGTGAGTGGCAGTGATTACCAAAACAGCGACCTACGGCTTTTCCTCTCTCCTCGAGTCGCTGGATATATTTAGTAAGGGGGTGCAGTGGGACCCCCCCCCCAACAGAAAGTCACTGTGGCAATGTTGTTGCTGTTTCGGCAATCACTGTTGTTTGCCACTTGTCCTGTGTGGCCACGCTGTTTTCCTTCGCCGTTTTTGTCCTCACCCTTTTGTGCTCACTGTTTTCACATGGAACTGTCTGTGCCACTGCTTGGCTGCCACCTATTGGATGCTAGGTGATATAGTAGAGGCCACTTCTCAGAAGGCAGGGTGCTGAGTGTGTACAATGTTTTCACACTGCACATCTAAACCATGGCACGAGTGCCGACCTCAGGGAACAGGGTGAAAACAGCAGTGGAAAACTGCACCAACCAGAATAACTCCTACCAGCCCAACACAGGCTCTGCACTACCTACGGGGTACTGACTTGAACCAAGTAAGTCCCAGAGATGGTGTGTGACTAGGTTGGGAGGGCTGGGGACAAAGGGGGGGCAGGCATGACCAAAGGGCATAAACATGGTGAAAAAAAAAACAAAAAGCAAAAGGGGATATGATACAGTGACCTGGAGGTAACGTAAATACCTCTTTGTACTACCTGCAGGGGCAGGTCAGTGGACGTACCAGGAGAGTCATAGGTTAGTTTAATGTTGGACTTCTATATCCTGTAAGATTGCACTGTGAAACTGGAACTTCTTTCCTGAAATATGGGTGTATACGCTATACTTCCTTGACCAGGGATAGAACATCCTCAGTTGAAATGGGTTCCACCATATCCTTCAGATCCTGGGTTGTTCCATCTTCCTTCTTTATATATGTAACCCCCAGGTGGCGCTGTCCCAAGGGCTACTACCCCTGCCTGCTTGACTACTGACAGGTTGAGGGGCCTAGGTTCTATGTCGGGTGCCTCCACCCAGAGGTCAGGGTTTGTAGTGGTTAGACTAGCTTGGTCACAGCCCTCTGGGACACTGAGACCCCCTTTTATTCCCTCTAGTGGCTCACATAGTACACAGGAGTTACAGCCCCAATACCCCACGTATAATAAGGTTAAACAACATACACAGCAAAATGCAATACTGTTTCCATAAGTACCAACACCACAGACAGTATATAGTATAACAACAACAAATCTGATTTATTTAGGGGACAGTAACACGGGAGGGGGCAATCAGGTTAATTGGCAGAATTAAATCACAGTACTGTGCACACATACAGGGTCTGAAAAGTCACACTCTGGGTACCCAGGTTGTGGGGGCTAGTCAGGTCCATTGCCCGGGGTTGGCTGGCAGTTGCAGATGGACAGGGCCCTGTAGAAGAAAATACATGCACAACACCCAATTGTAATCTGGAGCCGGATGGCTCAGTCCATAAAGAAGTGAAACAACAATAATTAGATGACACACTTATAACTGAAAACAGGCTGCAGGGGACTACCCTGATTTGTACTCACAATACCCAAGCGGAGAACCGGATGGTGGATGTTCTTCTGGGTTGCCAGAACAACACGGCATGGAGACAAGGTCCTTGTGACTGGACCCTACTGCAGTAGATAGCAAACGGATTTAGTCCGAGACAAGCTGGGGTTTGCTTCCAGCTTCAACACACAGCACACAGCACAGGGGGATTGGAAATAGCGATTCCCCACAAGTACTATGCACATTCATATGTAAAAGGAAAGTACTATACCAGGCAGGCTGCTCCTAGATCCCGATCGCAATTACTGCAAAATACCCGGGAGCACACACAGTAGCTTCAGTTCCTGACAGACCAAGCGCGATTCAGCAATTTCTCCAGTCTTCTACAGAGTGAGCCTGGTTTCCACTTTTCAGACTTCCTTCTTTCTCCTCACAAATCAGATTCAGTCCGAACTGGCACTTACAATGGCTGCAGGCCGAACCTCAGGGCCTCACATACGCTTCCCGCACGAAACTATACACCACAGAAGCACAGAGTTCCTTCTCTCTTCAGTGTCACAACTGATCTGATCTTTCCAGTCACAGAGCAGGGCATTTCCTTTAGCTCCACACCATTCTGTTGGCTGGTTCGGCTGTCACTCACAATGAGACTCCCTCTGTTGGTGAAAAAAGGCGCCAAGGTCAAAACTACATTTCCCAGAGTCACTGCCCATACAATCTCCTTGTAGCTGGCTCAAAATTGAGAGTCCAAGTTCCAATTCGTCCACAGGCTCCATTTTAAGGAACCCCTCCCCATTGATTTGTCCATTTCAGCAGTTCAGGACCAAAATGAAAGAGCTACACTGAAACAGTTCATGCTGAAATGAAGACAGGTTAGACAAACTACATTTTTTCAGTCACTCCAAGTGATTTCTGGCAAATAGTTATGTTTCAACAAGGCTCCCTCTGCACATGCAGCGACGGCAGAAACGGAGCGAATTGACAGCAGCTCGGGCGGGATTCGAGCATTAAATACACAGTCCCCCCATACAAACTAATTAACTCTGCAAGCAGACAGCTCTTAAAGAGACTGTACTTGGAGGCTCAAATAGCACTCACTTGGAACCACGATTAAACAGATTAAACGCCGAACACCGCCCAGACTTGGAGCATTCAGGCAAGCTCCTGGAAGACTTTCGGGAGGCCCCATTTGCAGGGGGTTACACCCGTCCTGGCCTGGAAAAACTTGGCGTCCGCGTCAAGTAAGTACCCTCATAAATTTCAATATAACCATATACATTTACATCAGTATCACATTAGGCTTATACATGTAATCATCAGTCAACATATCACCTTACCAGAAACACATTTCTGAAACTTTTCAGTACATCACTTTTTACACAGTATTATACACACATTGTACCATAACTCAGGTTATTACCTCCTGTACATGAAACCTGAAGAGAGGGGGCCCTTCCCTATCAGCTACCTTGGGGCTGGATGTGGCAGGGGCACCATACCTAGAGGGCAACACAAGTAACTTGGAGTTAGCACTGATGTTCAGTTTGGGCAATGAGCTTGGGGACACATACACTCCTTTATGGACAACAATGAGAGTCAAGTCCACAGGCCTCCCAAGGGAATCATAACTGAGGAGCACCACAGGCTTTACAGCTCGACCAGTCCTTCTAGGGGGAACTGTTACAGTCTCTGCACCCTGAGCCTCATTTTCTGCATTGTCCTCACTTGTCAGGGGAGTCTCCATTGGGATAGAGAGGCTAGAACTTGGGGCACTTTCAGCTCCAGGAGTTACAATCTCTGAGTCCACAACACTTGGCTCACATGGAGAGCTTTCGGACACTGGCAGTGGACCATCAGGGCACTCAAAATACTCTTCTTGTTCTGGTATATCACCAGTCTGTTCCAGTTCACCATTTTCCTCCTCTGAAAGCTCAAACAGTTCAACCATACACAATGATTCCATATCATCTGACTTGATGCTTTGCACTTCACTTTCTGGGAGCATTGGCTCCAGGGACAAAGCTGGGGGCTTAGACAGTCCAGAAGGCCAAGCTTCATCTCCAGGATTGACTAGGGGATTGCCCCGAAACAATTGACTCAGTTCGTAAGAAGGCTAGTATTCAAAGCCACACTCACTTTCCTGTGACATGGACTGACAGTCATGTTCAGCTGGGGCTTGTGGAGGGGAACACTTTAACTCAGCTTCTGTAGGTGCAGACCTTGACTTTTGCTTAGCAGCAGCTCTAGTCACTGGTCCAGAGGGGGCATTTTCTGGGGGTTCAGACTCAATCAAGATTTGTCCAATGGGCAGTAAATGATTTCTATGCATTGTTTTCACATCTTTTGAGTTATTCTCTGGCCTTACTTTGTACACAGGCAGATCATTTAGTTTGCCTGCCACAATGTGGGGGAGATGGTACCACCTATCAGCAATCTTGTGTTTGCCATGCAGTCCCAGATTTCTTAGCAACACCCGATCTCCTTCCTGGAGTTCCAGTGTTCTCACTTTTTTATCATACCTTTCCTTGTTGGGCAGATTTCTTTTGGCAGCCATGGTTTGAGCCAGTTGGTACGCATGATTTAGTTGGGCCTTTAACTTTTGCACATACTGTAAATGGTTATCAGCTCGAACCCATCAGGAAACCAAAACAGACATCTACGGTAATCGGGCTTCTCTTCCAAACATCAGGCGATAGGGAGAAACCCAGTGGCATCACTCTTTGGTGCAGTTGTGGCATGTACCAGGGTGCTAATTTGTTGGCTCCATCTGGGCTTGTCCTTTGGGTGGAGGGTGCCTCAGCATATCTAGCAAAGTGCGGTTGAAACGCTCAGGCTGTGGGTCCCCTGGGGTGGTAAGGTGGTTCTGGACTTCGCACTTCCCACAGAGAAAGCATCTCTTTGATCAGACGACTCTCAAAGTCCTCCCTTGATCAGAATGGATTCTTTGTGGTGCCCCATAGTGAACAAAAAGGTTTTTTATAAGTACTTTGGCCACAGTGGATGCCTTCTGGTCCTTGGTGGGGAAAGCTTGGGCATATCTTGTAAAATGGTCAGTGACCACCAGCACATTACTGATATTTCTTTGATCTGGCTCCAAACTCAGAAAGTCAATACAGACCAGCTCCATGGGGGCGCTGGTGGTGATGTTAACTAGTGGGGCAGCCCTCTGGGGCAAAGCTTTCCTCTGTAAGCAGTGACTATAAGTTCTAATGTGTTGTTCAACATCAGCCCCCATCTTAGGCCAATAGAATCTGGATCTCACCAAGTCAAGTGTTCGGTCTATGTCAAGGTGCCCCATGTGGTTGCGTAGGGACCTCAGCACCAAGTCTTGAAAGGCAGTGGGCAAAACCAGCTGTTGTTTATCTGTTTGTCCCCCTCTGTCTACTGTTTCTCTGTATAAGAGTCCATTAATCAATTTCAACTTAGGACCTTCATTGTATAACAATGCAGTTCTCAAATCAGTGGAGCGTAACTTGGATACATCTTTCCCTGCATAGAGGGCTTCTAGAGCTGATTTGATCATGGGATCTCGGGATTGAGCCTGCTGAATACTCTCATTGTCCAGCTGAGGCAGTGCACCAATGTCTATTGCAGAAAAGTGGCAATAAGCAGCAGGTATGCAATTCTCAGAGGGTCCCAAACAATCCACCATACAGTCCACTGCATCCGTGGACATTTGTTCCTCCCTGTCAAACTTCTGGCAGAGTGCTCGAATATCAGGTTCTAACAGTCTGACCCAGTCATTCCAGGGAACAGGCCCCTGTGAGAGAGCATCAGCATCTATGTGGTTCAGGCCTGCTCTGTATTCAACAGCACAGTCATATGTAGATAATGCAGAAAGCCACCTATGGCCAGTAGCATCCAGTTTAGCTGAAGTCTGCACATAGGTCAAATGATTATTGTCAGTTTTTACTAGTATCTTAGCCCCATACAAGTACTCGTGGAATTGGTCAATAATGGCCCACTTCAAAGCTAGGAACTCTAACTTATGTACAGGATAGTTCTTTTTGGATGGGGTCAGGCTTCTACTGGCAAAGGCCACTGGTCTCGTGCCATTCTCGTGCTCCTGGTACAACACAGCCTCCAAACCTTGCAAACTAGCATCAGTGTGTAGGACATAGGGTTTTGCTGGATCTGCATAGGCCAGAACAGGAGCGTGGGTAAATTGATATATAATCTCATGAAAAGCAGCTTCACAATCAGGTGTCCATCGTGCCCCAAAAACTTCATTAGGACGCAAATACACTCCCTCAGTCTCGGGGAGTTGACCTCTTGTATTTTTTGTGGGTTGGAGGGTAACCTTGAGTAAGATTAAGTAAAGGACGGATCACTCTTGAATAGTCCTTGATGAAACGGCAATAGTAGCCACAGAGTCCCAGGAATCTTTGCAGTTCTTTTAGATTGTGGGGCTGTGTCCAGGTGGTCAAGGCCTCAACTTTACTTGGGTCGGTCTTTATTCCCTCAGTGGAGACTATATGCCGCACATACTTTACAGAGGTTTGGAAGAACTGACATTTATCGATGGACAGTTTCAGGCCAAAGTTTTCCAGTCGGTCCAACACCTTGAATAATCTGCTCTCATGTTCCTCCAGTGAGCTGCCAAACGCAATAACATCATCTAGGTATACCAGGCACTCTAATAAGTTCATGTCCCCCACTGCACGCTCCATCAGTTGTTGAAAAGTGGCTGGGGCGCCTGAAATCCCTTGAGGCATCCTCATGAATTAATAGATGCCAAGTGGACAGATAAAGGCAGTCTTCTCACGGTCTTCTGGGGCCATTGGAATCTGGTAGTGCCCACTGCGAAGATCCAGCACAGGGAATCACTTGCTACCGTATAGGCAGTCCAAAGCATCCTGAATGCGGGGCATTGTATACTGATCAGGGATAGTCCGTCGATTTAAAGTGCGATAGTCCATGCACATCCTTACTGTCCCATTCTTTTTTCTCACTACCACAATAGGGGAAGCATATGGGCTTCTGGATTCTTGTATTACACCAGCAGCAAGCATCTCTTGCAGATGCCGTCTCACATCATCTATGTCAGCAGGGGCCAGGCGTCGAGACCTCTGATGAAATGGCTATATATATATATATATATATATATATATATATATATATATTATTGTTGTTTGTTATGCTATATGTATGTTTTATATGTATTTAACTATTTTATTGTACAGCTCTTTGATTTTGAAAAGCGCTTAAAAATAAACTTTTACTTACTTTACTTACTTACTTACTTTCATCATGCAGCCGGATGTGGTGCTCAGCTCCTTGCACACATCCTACATCCCATTCCTTTAAAGAAACAGCTGGCAACGGGGAATCCCCAAAATCAAACAAGTCGGGCGTCACTCTGTCATTTTCCCCTGAACACTTGTTACTGGGTAGCACTGCAGTATCTGCACAATGTACATTAGCCAGGGTGCAACCTCTATTTCCTCTAATCTCTCTATCAGACACATTATGAACTTGGACCATTACCCTTCTGGCATAAGCATGGGCTCTGACAGGCAAAATACTTGGCTTGACCATCAGTCCTTCCGGCAATTTCCCATCGCCTGGTGCATCCAGCATGAGGATTTTATTTTTGACATCCTTTCTGCTACGGACTTCCCCCTGTAGGGTACACTGGGCATTTGGCACCAGGATCAGAGACTCTGGATCCTTCTTCCGGACAATTCCAACCTGTTCCTCTGGTTCCACTTTTTTAGCATCTCTCTGTGCCTCATAGGCCTTCTTGATCAAGGCTGGAATTCTTAAAGCTCTACTAGTCCTTGACCCCTGTTTTTCATAACACAACTGCGCCAACCATCCAAACATATGCACATTCATCCCAGTTAGTAGAGGAACCCCATCATACAGTCCAGTAGGGGGACACACTAAGGCCAGGGTCTCTACTTGCTCTGCCACTCCAGCCATAGAGGTGAGAAAAGACAGCCAAATTTGGATATATCCAGAGTAGGAGTAGGCCTTCTCATTTAACCCCCAGACTTGCAGCCCCTCCAATGGTTATAAGGGTACATCAGACAAATGCTTCTGATACCAGTCTTGGAACATAATTGTCACTTGGGAGCCACTGTCTAACACAGCTCTGGCAGACACTCCATCCACCTTTGCAGTGATCTCCATGGAGGGACCCACTATTCTGGACCAGTCTGGAGAGGCAGTAGTGGGGGCCTGGGCAACTGACCTTGCCACAAAGGGACGTGAGTTAGCTTTCTGAGACCCTCACTGGAATCATTTTGTGCACCTCTTAACCACTGATTTCTTCTCTGAAGCTCTCCCTGTAGCCTATATACCACTTTGTCTGGGTCCTTTGGGGACTGGCACTCTCTCTTCATGTGCCCATCCTTCCCACAATTATAGCAAAACATACTTTCTGGAGTTTGAGCTGGCCGAGGCATCACACTGGGGGCCAGGTCGGGGGTACTATTAACTGGGAACCTTAGAGCCATCTCGGTCTGCGGCATGATAAGCATTTGGAGGTATCTCATCAATTTCCCCACTTCCATGGTCAAGACATCGAGTTTTGAGCTGTTGTCAGCAGGAGATGCATGGGTGGGTACCCCCACCCCATAGCAGATGCAGTCGGATGAGGGTTGGGGCCTGTACTTGCAGGGGTAGCTTTCATAAAGAGACTGTTTTTTATTTCCCTGAACTCTCTCAGCAGTTCACCCCATGGTGGCACACCCTTTTCCTTCTCAGAGCACTCATTAACTGCCAACCTCTGCCCCTGAACTTCACTTGACGGGTCACCCTCAGTCACTCAGGTCGTAGCAGCAGCTATTGGTGCAAGTCCCTCCCTGGGTCGCCTTTTCTCAACCCCTCAAATTTCTTTCATTAGCTCATTATAGGAGGGTGGGGATTCCAGCCTATTGGCCAGGCGTAACTGAAGCAACAGCAGTTCTGAGAAGGGGGCAGACTTAAGGATCCTGTCCAGCCTGGTTCAGTCCAATTCAATCGCTGGCAAACTACCATTTCTGAGGCATTCTTGCAACAACTTTTCCAGCCGAGATACATACACAGACAACAACTTCCCTTGGTACTGTTGTGCATTTCTTACTCTCCACCACAGGTCCTCATCGGAATCTGGGCTCCCACACACATTCTCCAAGACCTCTAGATAGTCATGTGCAGTCGCTTCAGGGTTACTGGCCCGTTTGGCATGGATGATAGCCAGGGCAGGACCTCAGAGGCTCTCACTTAACCTCTTTCGCTTTTATGCTTCTGAGCATTGCCATTCTAGCACTTGAGGGGCAACATAGTCTATCCAGGCCTCCCAGTCATTCTACCCTTGTGGGGTGGGGAGGGAGCCGGAGAAATTTTCAACCTGCGGTAAAAGTCATGACTATTGGCAGGTACAGACATGGGGCTAGCACTGGCACAGAAGGAGGGGCAATAACAGGTGCTGGAGGGGGAGAGGGTGTTAGTGGAGGAATGTTCTCAGGTGGCAATAATAGTTTCTTTAAATCCTCCACAGTTTTCCCTTCCTCCAGCAACAATTTAACAAATTTCTCCTCAAAAGTTTCAGATAGTTGGGGGGGGGCTCATCCCCCCTTGGGTCTTTACTGTCCTTAGTTATCACTCTCCAAGCAGTGAGAGCTCCCTCTGGGGTAATAATCTGTGGCACTTTGGAGCTATCTATGGGGTCCTTATACTCTGCTAGGGCCATGAAAGTGTGGGTGAGCAGATCAGCATGTCGACCCACCACCACAGGGTTTTGTAAACCTTCCACCTTAGAAAGTACTCCCTGTATAGTGTCCATATTGTTACCCAGGGGGATGTCCAGGATAAGCATAGTATTTTGGGGGTCAATCTCTTCCCCAGTACACCACTCCACCAACCGGTGCATAGCCACTTCTGTCGGGGTACCCATTTATTTATTTATTTATTTATTTTTAACAGTGGTTCGTAAATATAGCCACTAGAGGACACAAAATCCCAGCGGTGCCTCCAAGATGTAACCCCCAGGTGGCACTGTCCCAAGGGCTACTATCCCTGCCTGCTTGACTACTGACAGGTTGAGGGGCCTAGGTTATATGGTGGGTGCCTCCACCCAGAGGTCATGGTGTGTAGTGGTTAGACTAGCTTGGTCACAGCCTTCTGGGATGCTGAGACCCCCTTTTAGTCTCTCTAGTGGCTCACACAGTACACAGGAGTTACAGCCCCAATACCCCATGTATACACACTGTTCACTCATAAAGTACCACTTACCCTCGAGACTGATTCTGCAGCATGTCTCTGAGGACCCCCTGTAAAATAAGGTTAAACAACATACACAGCAAACTACAATACTGTTTCCATAAGTACCAACACCACAGACAGTATATAGTATAACAACAACAAATCTGATTTATTTAGGGGACAGTAACACGGGAGGGAGCAATCAGGTTAATTGGCAGAATTAAATCACAGTACTGTGCACACATACAGGGTCTGAAAAGTCACACTCTGGGTACCCAGGTTGGGGGGCTAGCCAGGTCTGTTGCCCGGGGTTGGCCGGCAGGTGCAGATGGACAGGCCCTGTAGAAGAAAATATATGCACAACACTCTAATTGTAATCTGGAGCCGGATGGCTCAGTCCATGAAGAAGTGAAACAACAATAATTAGATGGCACACTTGTAATTGAAAACAGGCTGCAGGGGAATACCCTGATTTGTACTCACAATACCCAAGCTGAGAACCGGATGGTGGATGTTCTTCTGGGTTGCCAGAACAATAGGGCATGGAGACAAGGTCCTTGTGACTGGACCCCACTGCAGTAGATAGCAAACGGATTTAGTCTGAGACAAGCTGGGGTTTGCTTTCAGCTTCAACACACAGCACACAGCACAGGGGATTGGAAATAGCGTTTCCCCACAAGCACTACACACATTCATATGTAAAGGGAAAGTACTATACCAGGCAGGCTGCTCCTAGATCCCGATCGCAATTACTGCAAAATACCCGGGAGCACACACAGTAGCTTCAATTCCTGACAGACTGAGCGCGATTCAGCAATTTCTCCAGTCTTCCACAGAGTGAGCATGGTTTCCACTCTTCAGACTTCCTTCTTTCTCCTCACAAATCGGATTCAGTCCGAACTGGCCCTTACAACAGCTGCAGGCCGAACTTCAGGGCCTCACATGTGCTTCCCGCGCGAAACTATACACCGCAGAAGCACAGAGCTCCTTCTCTCGTTCACTGTCACAACTGATCTGATCTTTCCAGTCACAGAGCAGGGCATTTCCTTTAGCTCCACACCATTCTGTTGGCTGGTTCGGCTGTCACTCACAATGAGATTCCCTCTGTTGGTGAAAAAAGGCGCCAAGGTCAAAACTACATTTCCCAGAGTCACTGCCCATACAATCCCCTTGTGGCTGGCTCAAAATTGAGAGTCCAAGTTCCGATTCGTCCACAGGCTCCATTTTAAGGAACCCCTCCCCATTGATTTGTCCATTTCAGCAGTTCAGGACCAAAATGAAAGAGCTACAATGAAACAGTTCGTGCTGAAATGAAGACATGTTAGACAAACTACATTTTCTCAGTCACTCCAAATGATTTCTGGTAAATAGTTATATCTTTCAACAAGGCTCCCTCTCCACATGTAGCGACGGCAGAAACGGAGTGAATTGACAGAAGCTCGGGCGGGATTCGAGCATTAAATACACAGTCCCCCCCATACAAACTAATTAAGTCTGCAAGCAGACAGCTCTTAAAGAGACAGTACGTGGAGGCTCAAATAGCACTCACTTGGAACCACATTTAAACAGCCTAAATGCCGAACACCGCCCAGACTTGGAGCATTCAGGCAAGCTCCTGCAAGACGTTTGGGAACCCCCATCTGCAGGGGGGTTACATATATCTTCAGGTGCAGGTCCTGTATCCAAAGCCACAAACAGTGTTGCGTTTTGGTCGAGCAGTGACTTGGCTGGATTGGAAACCTCTAGCAGCATCTGTTCTGGGAGATCCATGGTGGAATAATCTCACCATCCCATTTTCTTCGTCTGAACTGCCCTGATCTCCTCCTTGAGCATTAGGTGGAGGTTGAATCCTTACTTGCTTTCCTTTCAGTGCATTCTCTGTTAGCTCTGTTCACTTATTCATTCTGTGTTTCTGCACTATTTCCTGATTATACTGCTGTTACATTGTCATTTTGTATTAATATTGCTGTATACTTCCCTTGTACCACTTCCCCCAGGATGCTACTAGAAACAAGCTATTAAGACTCTGTAGGCCTTTCCTGGTAAAACACTTTCAATAGTAAACAAATTCTGTGAGTAGCAGCTCTAGTTACAGCTGGTTGGGGCCACTGTGCAGCAGCCGTGTCTGAACTTGGAATCAACTGTCCTACAGGAAATAGATAATTCATGTGGATCATCCTGGCACTCCCTGAGTGTCCTTCCCACTGCATTTTGTACACAGGCATGTTGCCAAGTTGCATGAGTACCATGTAAGAAGTATCGTCCCAGTAATTAATGTTCTTATGTTGGCTTGGTAAGTCTCAATTTCTTAAGACAGTGGTTCCAGAGGACAGGAGGAGGATGGCTGTAGTTCCACTACACAAAAATGGTAGCAGGGAGGAGGCTGGCAATTATAGGCCAGTCAGCCTGACATCGGTGGTGGGAAAATTAATGGAATCACTAATGAAGGAAAGAATTGTGGAATAGTTTGAATCCAGTGGGTTACAAGACCCGAGGCAGCATGGTTTCACAGGGGGGTGGGAAGTCATATCAAACAAATCTGATAGACTTCTTTGACTGGGTGACAAAGGATTTAGTTAAAGCATGGTGTACAGTGGATGTGGCCCACCTAGACTTCAGTATGGCTGTTGACACTGTTCCAAATAGCAGACTAGTAAGCATGCTGGGTAGCTTAGAGTGGGTCCAAAGGTGGTAAACTGGATAAGAAATTGGTCAGGGGATAGGTGACAGAGGGTGGTGGTAAATGGATTTCAATACGAGGAAGGGAGGGTGACCAGCAGGGTGCCTCAGGGATCAGTGCTGGGACCGGTCCTCTTTAATTTCTTTATAAGTGGCATTGCAGAGGAGCTGGAAGGGGGAGGTCTACCTCTTTGCAAATGACACCAAAATCTGTAATAGGGTGGACACTCCAGGGGTGGAAAGTAAGAGTAGAAAACTGAGAAAACTAAAGGACAAGGCTATGACAGCTGGGTTTCAATGTGAAAATGAAAAATAATGCACTTACAACACAAAAACCTAGGGGCAGAGTACAAAATAGGTGGAATGGTACTGCTGACCACCAAGCAGGAAAGACCTGGGAGTGATCATACTGGATGACCTAAAGGTGACCAGGCAGTGTGACAAGGCAGTTGAAAGGGCTGGTAGGATGCTGGGGTGCACAGGGAGAGTATCACCAGCAGAAAGAGGAAGGTGGTGTTCCTTCTGTATAAATTGCTGGTAAGAACTCTGTCCAGTTCTGGAGACCATATCTCCAAAAGGACATAGACAGATGGAGACAGGCCAGAGGAGGGCAACTAATATAGTGCAGGGTCTGCATCAGAAGCCCTTTGAGGAGAGACTAAAGGACTTCGATATGTACACCCTGGAATGGAGGAGGAAGAGGTGGGATATAATACAGACCATTAAATACCTCACGGGGATAAATAAGGTACAGGAGGGAAGTATTTTTTCAGAAGAAAAGGTGCTCAAAAACTAGGGGATATGCTATGAAGCTGGAATGGGTAGATTGAGGAGAGATGTGAAGAAGTCCTATCATCTGTATGTTGAGAAAATATTCTAACTTGAGCTTCAACGCTATACCCACTTACTCCACACCCCTTATTCTGCCCCACTTAAACACGCTGCCGTACTCCTCTCATTTAGCTAAGTCTTCTAGCGTACTAGAGGTCTATAATCCATACAAGCTTTTTTGAAATTATCCTTGCCTCTTAGCACCAGCCGGCGTACAGCCCTATGCATACATGGGGTCTGTAGTCCACAAATGTTATGCAATTATCCTTTGCTGACCAATCCTAACCAGTATCCTAAGTCTTATATATTTATGTATATTTGTATATAAACTCAGTGGTGGGGCACCGCCCATACTGTATACTGTAACTAATATATGTCGCTTGTATAACCTGTATCCATGTTTCAAACAGGTCCACCTTGAAAAAGAGCTCTGCTCAATGGTGACCGCCTGTATAAATAAAGACTTGATTGATTGATTGATTGATTGAAGTACTTCTTCACAGAAAGACAAGGCAAATTTTATTTATATAGCGCTCTAACCAGTTTCACAATAAAAACATTCCCAAAGGTTTAAAACAGATGTATTTAAATAAAACTAAAGGCTTTCTCAAATAAAAATGTTTTTAAAGAGACTTTAAATGCCTCCACTGAGCTGGCCGAGCGAATGTGATGTGGAAGAGAATTCCACAGAGATAGTGCAGCTATGCCAAACACTCTAATCGCCAGAACACTTCAAGCGAGAAGAAGGAATAACAAGCAGACCAGCACTGGTGGAGCTTATGGGGTGGATGGGCCGATACAGAACCAGGAGCTCTGTAGGGTAGTCAGGTCTCAAACCATGTAGGACCTTGTAAGTTAACAAGGATATCTTGAAGGTGATGTGCAAACTCACACGCAGCCAGTGCAGAGTGCACAGAACAGGAGTGACATGATCCTTCATAGAGGCATCTGTCAGTATCCTGGCCACAGCATTCTGAACTAGCTGCAGTCATCACAGCAATCCTCCAGACAGACCTAGAAAAAGAGCACTGCAGTAATCTAGCCTACTGGTAACAAAGGCATGGATGACCGTAGACAGATCAGTAGGTGTCAGAAACGGCCAGATCCTGGTGATATTCCGGAGATGGAAAAACCCAGATCTAACAACCGACGACACATGTTATTCAAGGGTAAGTCGGTCACCCAGAAAAACGCCAAGGTCCCTTACTGTACTGACCACCAACAGGGGGTACCCATCAGCCACTGGGATGAGCAGCCTCCCGTAAGTGGACAGACCTCCATGACCCGGCTTGATCACCATAACCTCCGTCTTGCCGGGGTTGAGACATAGCCAGCTTGCAGACGTTCAATCATTGATCTCTGCCAAACACCAGCTCAGCATACCTGAGACAGATAGGCCACCTGAGGTGCAACACAGGTACAACTGGGTATCATCCACATAGCAGTGAAAACCCAAATTGTACTACCTAATGATCTCACCCAGCAGCAGCATGTCCACGGAGAACAACAGGGGAGCCAGAATGGAACCCTGCAGAACACCACAAGGCAGCACAAAAAGCCCAGAGGAAAAATTCCTGAAGACCACATGCTGTGATCTTCTGGTTAAATAGAAGCTGAACCAGCGTAACACTGTGCCAGTAGTGCCCACATAGTTCTACAGAAAGTCCAATAGCACCCCATGATCCACCATGTCAAATACTGAGGACAGGTCCAAGAGCACCAAGACGGTAGCGTGCCCGTGATCTCTTGCCAAGAAAAGATTGTGTGCCCCCCCTGACTAAAGCCATCTTGGTGCTATGCCAGGGCTGAAAACCCAATTGGAGAGGTTCATAGATGGACAAACTCTCCAGGAGCTCAACCAGCTGGTTAACCACCATCTTCTCAATAACCTTCCCCAAAAAGGGAAGGTTAGAGATAGGCCTATAGTTCAAGAGAACATCAGGGTCTAAGGTTGACTTTTTAAGGGAGAAAGAGTATTGGATTCCTGGAACAGCCTCCCAGCGGAGGTGGTGGGGTTAAAAACAGTAGTAGAGTTCAAGAAAGAAGGAAATCATGGGGGAAAGGAAGATGGGGAGGGAAAAAGAGATGTAGATTGGGTACGGTCTGTGATAACGGTGTAGGTAGGGAGAAATGGGCAGACTGGATGGGCCTAGTGGTCCTTGTCTGCCATCAAATTCTATGTTTCTCTAAGAGAAGTCTATCTCCAGGCAACATTTCTGTACCTTGTTAGCCTGATTCCTCTTAGTAGCTATATACGATGCCAACTTATATGCAGCATTTAACCAGTCCTGCAGTCTCTGAATGTGATGTGGGTAAGTCTCATGTCTTGCCCCATCTATGGAACCTCTAAAACAGAGATCTGTGAGTAGTCTGGCTTCATGCCTTCATATCAGATAGTAGGGAGAAAATGCCATCATAACACTTTTTATACAATTGTTAGCTTAGACCAGGGGACTTACTTGCTGGCTCATCTGGCTTTTTGTTTAGGGTCCAGTATTCCCAATATATTTAGCAGAGTGTGATTAAACTGTTCAGGTCATGGATCATCTTGAGGGTGATAAGGTATCATTTTGGATTTTCAAACTCCCCATAGGGTGAATAGTTCTTATATCTATAAGTCTCCCCTCCCAGTGTCTGGGATATGCCAGATGGTAACTTGGTGGGAGGGGGTGACTGTACAGCCCAGAAAACACAGTCCAGAAAATAAATATGCTCATTACCTGGTTCATTGTTTTTGCGAGATGGCTTCACATGCAGGGGGGAGCAGGCACTTTGCTTCACTTCAGTGGGGGAAGCTACAGGGGACAATGTTCGTTAACAGGCAACAAGCATAAAACAGTCCTCATTAATTAAATCCAATGTCCACACCAGAATCAAAATGCAAAGAACTGATTTAATACAACTGATTAAATTAATAATCCACTCCATGGAGCGTTGTGGTACTTACACAATGGTGGAGGCATTTTTTACAGGTACAGAACCTGACATTGAATCTGCAGCAATCTTTTCTTTCCAAAAGATTGACTTTCTTTCATGCAGCAGTTCCCTTTCATATAGGCTACAGTTCCTGACAGCAGCACTATTATTGTGAGCTGAAAAGGCCGCACCAGAATTTTACTTCGAACTACGCAATGTTCCTTCCCATACTCGTTGCACTTTACAAACTTTCCATCCACACGGCATTTATTTAACTACTTTCTCTTCAACACTTAAATACTTAATCCAAGATAGCAAACTGAGACAGCATGAGACCTTTCTACTGCCCCAGTCCCATTTCTTATCTGCCTTCTTAAAACTGGGAGCATTTTTGTCTCAACGGTGATATTACTTCCAGCATGAACAGTACCACTGAAAACCCTCCTGCCACCCAATCACTGATGCCACATGCCTGCTCTGAGCATCCCAGGAGACTCGTATATCCACAGTGATCCCAAAGACACGAGGCACTTTCCGCTCATGCAGCAATTCCAGTTCAGGATTGTCTTCACCCAGGGACCCAGATGAAGTGCCACGCAAAGCACCCAGGTAGCCTGTCACACCGTCTGAGGTTTCAAACAGCTGCTCCTCATGCAGAACTCCTCATGCCTCCACAGGCTGCACTACCATGAGAGTCCCAAACATTGCAGTGGCACTTGGACTGGGGAAAGGGGATAGGCTGCCACCACTATCTCACCAACGATCCAGGCTGCCACTTCTGGACTGCACTCCGGACCCATTCTACCATAACGGGCACAGCCACAGGTCTCTCTCTCTTGCTCTCAAGACTGCACTCACCCACGGGTGAGTTTTATAGCATGGGACCCCCTCCGGTGCCTAACCCAACCAAGGTGCTGGAGTTCACTTGGCAGGCTCCTTTATTTTCTTTACCTGGGTGCCAGCTCCCACAGCATGGCATCAAAGGGACCCCCTTACTTGCTCCACAGCTCCCTCTACAGCCCTGAACTGCCACACTTTGCCAGTCTTCGAGGGAGGAGGGCCGGGGTGGCAGACGGTCCACCCCAGCCCTGCAGTGGACCTCACGGCTGAACTAATGGGCCGACCCATGACTCTCTCTCTCTCTCTCCTCCTCTGATTAGGTCCCCCATTTATTGGCACCAAACCCCCTCTTTATATCCCGCTGGGTTAAGTCCCCCTGCTGGCAGCAGGCAGGGCCACATCCCAGACCTACCGGTATCACATGCTTTTTCTGCCTAATTACACCTAGCAGTAGAAATTTAATTAGTAAGCTCCCACAGGGTGCTTACACTTCCCCCCACACAAAACGTCCACCTCCTGGTGAACGCATACCAGGCCTCACTACCGACCCCCCAGAGGAGCGATATGGCCATATCTCCCTCCCCACAAGGGCCAGGGCACTAACTGGCTACACCTCCAAAATGGTGGAATTTCATTTAATCCAGCCCAGGGCTCTACCTTAACCAACACTGTATCATCATACAGGGCATTCTGGTGACACGTCCGCTGGTTCCCAAGGATGGATTGCCAGGTACTGCAGCGGGGGCATCCCTCCCCCCACTAACACTCTAAACAACTTGAAAATCTTTCTAGCAAAAGGAGTGCTGCTGCCAGGAAGGGCACAAAGTATACCTACCCCTTTTAGTATTGCATAACACAGAACTATATTTAAAACAGCATTAAGCAACTCAGTAACATTTTTTTCCTTCTTTTCGAACAGAACAAACACTCTGCTACTTCAAAGGCATAACACATTGAAACATATCAATAGTTCTGTTGCAATCAGCTAATCACTTGCACTCAGACTCATACACAGGCGCACACAACTTTATACCAACATCACTCACCCCCTCGCAAACCAGCCATGCGTACCTTCACACAGCATTAAGAATCAGCTACAAGCTCCGAGGGGCATATTCCAGTTCAGCCACCTCCTGGTAAACAAATAACCAGAAAAAAATTTGTTTCAAAACAGGAAAACATCATTTTTCTTTCTTTCTGGGGAGTCAACCCCTTTAAACATTTTAACATTAATTAACAAATAAAAGAGGCTGATCTCATCCAGCATCCAGTGGTGTGGGTCCATATTTTCTCAGTCCTGTCCTGTATCCGATGCCAAGGCCTACATCAGTGGGAAGGAGAGATTAGACACAGATCTGCTAGGGCAGTCTTTTAGCAACCTTAAGAAGCAGTGCTACATCTAGGGCTCTGTGGCAAAATACAGTTTTGGAACAGGCTTGGTACATTCCTCTCTCAAAGCGTCCTCACAGATGATGTAATACTTGGTCCTCTGCCCCTCTCCATCCTGGACCATTGCAAAAGTTTAAACAAAGTACCTCCAGTCCACACTGTGGAAGTACACATCTGTCTCACCTTCTTTATAGCTGCTGCTGCTTATGGCCTCCCAGATCCAGGGCACTCCTTTGGCTTTTCTGTTTGACCTTGTCCCGGGCTCCTTGGAAGACCCAGTCCTCTTTCTTTTCCTCAAGGACATCCCAATCCCTCTTACACAAGTACAGATAGTTTTCTCCAGGATACTCCTTCTTGATCCTCCTTCTTACCCAGAACATGGCCTGCGACCAGTCGGGTATGCTCCTCACACTGGTTCTTGGAGCAGCATCCTTTAGCAGCGAACTCCCCGAGGTGTACTACAGGTGTCCATCTCCTTCCAATGATTCTGGCAGATCTGCTGCAGCCAGGGAATGGTATCAGGGTATTTGTGACTGGGGAAATGGTAAGGCCTTGGTATGTCCCACTCCCACAGAGGATCATCAAAAGTGTAGGATTTGGCATGGACAGCTGGAGCAGGAGGTACTATGTCCATTCCCTCAGTGTCTTCCACTGTGCTGGAATCCCTGCAGATATGACTTCCTCCACTTCCACATCAGGCCTTGGAATGGCTGCAGCCCCTGCAGTGATGGGTAGGTCCTTTGGAACTCTTCTGGGTACCTGCCGCTGAGGGGTAGTGGCCCTCAACAGGGAGCTCCGTTGGCTTGAGCCTCCTTGACACCCCACGTCCTCTCCCTCTGCCACAGGGAGGATCAGGCATCGATGGGGAAGAAGGGCTGGGCAGACAACTAGCGCCCCTCTCCCCAGGAACTACCTCACAGACTGAAGCTCCCACCTCATTCCACTTTTCCAAGCTGGATGTGTCGATACTAACCAGAGCAGAGGTGGTGGTCCAACTCCAGGCAGGCTGATATTGCAGAGTGGACCAAGCTGGAAGAGGCGCTCCACTATTGGCACAGTCCAAAAACACAGGCAACACTTTCACAAGTCCTCCAGAGTTGTGGCAAATCACACACCTCTCCTGTGTTCCACCCTTCTGAGCCACCTCCCAAAGTCAGGAAAGGAGCGAAGCTAGAACAGGGATCATCCTGTTCCCATCACCAGAAGCTCTGGCCATTATTGTGCTCCTCAAGATTCTTTCTGCTGCTGCTCAAATTATAGAGTCCCAGGGAGCAATTTTTTTCCTCGATGTGCAACACTGATGACGCAGTTCGCTGTGCTTCACAAAATGGCACTCCAACTCCTCGCAGTGTGACCCCTGGCCCCAGCCCGGCCACTTCCAGCCAATGGCAAATGATCCCACAGTTCTGCATACATTAACTGTATGTTAAACAAATCATGCTGGTAGAAAATGGAGCTACACAGAAGGCGTGTAGTTTCACAAGTCCAAAATGGCGCCAGCCCTCCACTGAATTTTACTTTGTTTGGCCTCAAAATCCGGCAGTTTCTCCTGCAACTCCCCAAAGTTGTCCAGGCATAAATTCCATGCTCCCCACAGCAATTTCAGATCCCAGACAAGCCCCCCACATTGTAAGCCTCCCCTCCCGCTGTCTAGGGGTATGCCAGATGGTAACTTGGTGGGAGAGGGTGGCTGTACACACCAGTAAATAAATATGCTCATTACCAGGTTCATAGCTGTTGCGATATGGCTTCACATGTGGGGGGGGGCAGGCACTTCGCTTCACTTTAGTGGGGGCAGCTGCAGGGGGCAATGTTCATTAGCAGGCAACAAGCATGAAACAGTCCTTATTAATTAAATCCAATGTCCACACCAGAATCAAAATGCAAAGAATTGATTTAATACAACTGTTTAAATGAATAATCCACTCCATGGAGCGCTGGGGTACTTAAACAATGGTGGGGGCATTTCACAGGTACAGAACCCGGATATTGAGCCTGCAGCAATCTCTTTTTCCAACAGATGGACTTTCTTTCATGCAGCAATTCCAGCTACATAGAATAACCAGCTGCCCACTCGAGCAGACTCATTAGACCTATATGGCCTCTATCTGCTGTCAGTTTCATATGTTCATATGTAATTCCCCTTGAGCCGAATAGGCTGCAGTTCCTGACAGCAGCACTATTACTGTGAGCTGAAAAGGCTGCACCAGAATTGTACTTCAAACTATACAATGTTCCTTTCCATACTCTTTGCAATTTACAAACTTTTCATCCACACGGCATTTACTTAACTTCTTTCTCTTGGTCACTTAAATACTTAATCCAAGGTAGCAAACTGAGACAGCATGAGACCTTTCTACTGCTACAGTCCCTTTTCTTATCTGCCTGACGGACAGTCCACCCCAGCCCCACCGCGGCCCTCACGGTCGAACTAACAGGCCAATCCATGACTCTCTCCCTCTCTTCCTCTGATCTGATTCCATCCTTTTTTGGCACTAAATCCCCTGTTTATACCCTGCTGGGGTGAGTCCCCCTGCTGGCAGCAGGTAGGGCCACATCCCAGACCTACTGGCACCACATGATTTTCCTGCCTAACTACACCTAGCTGCAGAAATATAACCAGTAAGTTCCCACAGGATGCTTACATATCAGTTTGCCCTCAAAGGTATTACCTTGATCCAAGTGGATCTGTTTTGGTGCTCTCTAATGTACAAAGAACTTTTCCACCAGTACTTTAGCTACAGTGGTCTCCTTCTGGTCCTTTGTGTTAAAAGCCTCAGCATGGTTGGTCACCACCAACACACTGCTTATGTCTGTGCTATGTGGCTCCAACCTGAGAAAGTCAATGCACATCTGTTAAAGTGGTGTCCTAGTCACAGTGTTTATCAGAAGTGCTGCCCTCTTTGGTAGGATCTTCCTCTGGGCACATCAACTGCATTCCTTGCAGTAGTTCTCAGTCTCAGCTCCCATCCAAGCCTCTCAAAATTGAGCATGGGCCAGACTTAAGGGTCTGGTCACTTCCCAAGTGTCTCATCTTATCAGGTAGGGAACACATAGAAAAACAGAAGTTGACAGCAGATAAGGAGAGCAAGACCCATCCAGTCTGCCCATTTTTTCTACCTTATGAATGTACCATAGGTCTTTACTCTGTCAATGGCCTATCTATTCATACTCATCTGTATTACTCCCTTATGCCTATCCCATACCTGTTTGAAGCCCTGCACTGTATTCATATCCATCACTTCCTTAGGTAGGCCGTTCCATGCATCCACCACCCGTTCTATGAAAAGAACTTTCTCACATTACCCCTTAATCAACCTCCCTCTAATCTCATGCTGTGTCCTTTTGTCCTGCTATTTTTCTTATATTGAAACATGTTAGACTCTTTCACCTTGTTGATGCCCTTAAGATTTTTGAATATTTCAATCATATCACCTCTCTCCCTCCTTTGCTCTAAGGTGTACATATTGAGCTCTGTTAATCTGTCCTCATATGTTTTCTGATGCAGTCCCTGCACCATTTTGGTTGCAGATCTTGGTGTCATCTGCAAATAGACAAACCTTACCCTCCAGTCCATCTGCAATGTCACTGATGAAGATATTGAAGAGGATTGGCCCCAGGTCTGATCCCTGAGGTACCCCACTTGTGACCTGCATCTCTTCTGACTGTATACAATTTACCACCACTCTGTTTTCTGCCCGCCAATCAGTTTGCCACCCAGTTGACCAATATCTGACCCACTCCAAGCCTACCCAGCTTATTAATCAATCTTCTACGTGGAACAGTATCGAAAGCTTTGCTGAAGTCGAGGTACGCGACTTCAATTGCACCCACTTGGTCCACCACTCTGGTTACTCAGTCAAAGAAATCTATGAGATTAGTTTGACAGGACCTTCATGTTGTAAACCTATGCTGTCTTGGATCCTGTGCTTCTATGGATTCCAGGTGTTGCACTATCCTTTCCTTAAGGAGTGCCTCCATAATCATGCCCACTACTGAGGTAAGACTAACTGATCTGTATTTCTCTGCCTCCTCCCTGCTACCAGTCTTGTGCAGTGGGATCACATGAGCCCATCTCCAGTCTTCTGGGACCTCTTCTGTGCTCAGAGACTCACTAAACAGTTCTGATAATGGCTCTGCTAGTTCCACCCTTAGCTCTTTTAGTACCCTGAGATGTATGCCATCAGGTCCCATTGCCTTGTCCACCCTGAGCTTACCGAGCTCTTGTAGGACCCTTTCTTTTGTGAAGGGACTAGTTCACACCTCCTTCCCCCCTGTGTCCATGGTGCTGAGCTGTGGGCCCTGCCCTACCTTCTCCTCAGTAAATACTGAGCAGAAGTATCTATTTAGGATATATGCTTTTCCTTGGTCCTCCTCCACACTCTCCTCCTTATCCCCTTAGATCTTAGCAATACCCCCTCTGGACTTGCTCCTTTCACTAATGTATCTGTAGAAAGTCTTGTCCCCTTCTTTTACTGTTGGTGCTAGTGTTTCCTCAAGTTTGGACCTTTGCCTGCCTTAATGCCTTCCCTGCTTCCCTTAGGGAAGTTTGGTATGTCCCCTATCTTCATCCCGCTGCATTCCCTTATATTTCCTGAAGGCCAGCCTTTTGGCTCTGACCTTTTCTGCTACTGTTTTTGAGAACCAAAGTGGTTTCCTCCTTCTTTTGCTCTTGCTTTTCTCTCTAACACAATGGGATGTTGCTTCAAGTATTGCATCCTTAATGCTTGCCCACTTTGCCTGTACCCCCTCACCTGTATTTTTTCTTGCCAGGGCTAGCTTAACTCTGTTGGCCATCTCATCAAAGTCAGCTCCTCTGAAGTCCCATATTTTTGCCTTGGAATGGGATGATTTAGTTCTAGTGGCCTAATTGAACCATACCGTGTATGGTCACTGGCCCCCAGGTGACCATCTACCTGGAGATCTGTGATCCTTTCCCGTTAGTCAGTACTAGATCTAGGATAGCCCTGTCTCTTGTGGGTCATTGTACCAGTTGTTTGAGGTCCTCCCCTTGCAGGGAATCCGCCATGTGTCTAATTCTGGTGGATGTTCCTGCTGGTATTGACCAATCTGTGTCTGGCATGTTGAAGTCCCCATTATCAGAACCTCCCCTTTAGCTGTCATGTTCTTTATATCTTCTAACAGTAATGTGTCTATAACCTTCCTCTGGTTTGGAGGCCTGTAGACAACTCCAGTTTGTATGGCTGTCCCATTTCCTGTTTCCAGGGTGACCCACAGTTCTGGCTCCTTATGTGTATTTTGAATTTCTGTAGCTTTGATAATTTCACTGATTTAAAGGGACACTCCACCCCCCTTTTTGCACCTTAGTCTCTTCTGAACAGTACATAGACGGGTACTGAAGTCTCCCAAGTGTGGTTATTGGTGAACCATGTCTCACTAGTGGCTACTGTGTCCAGTTTAGCCTCTGTCATTGTTGCCTGCAGGTCTGGGATCTTGTTTCCCAGACTGCGGGCATTTGTGTACATGATTTTCCATTGGCCAGATTTCGGTGTGCTAGTTGTTGGGAGAGGTCTGGCATTTCCCCTGTGTGTCGAATGGGGAGCCGGACCTTTTTCCTTAACTGGTGATGCAAATGAACTATAAACATGCTGTACTCCTGTTTGATCACTAGCTGAGGGGGGAGGGGTGTTCTTCCTGTTCGATGTATTGGGTGCTAAACCCCCTCTTCCCATTTGTTAGTTTAAATATTCTGCAAAGACGTCAAACTTCTGCCCCAATGCACTGACTCCCTCCTTAGTCAGATGCAGTCCATCAAATTTAAAGAACTGTTGCCAGTTACCTACAATTTTTATGCTTCCAGAAGGGGCAGATTCTGATTTGGGTGCCAGTCCTCTCTCTTCAGGTGCCAAACCACCCCAGCTAGCTTATCAGTCGCTGTGAGGAGGGGTGTGTTTTCTTCTAGTAAACCTCCTTTAGCAGGGTATGCATGGGCAAAGACTTTAACCATTGCTTGGTTTCCATTTCATTACACAGATCTAACTGGATTGCTGTAGGCATTGTGGTTACAACCCATGGCTTGTGGGCTCAAACAAGGTTGAGGGCCGGGGTTAATAATCTCCTGATGGGGGGGGTCATAGTGAAGGTTTAAATAAATGAAATAAATTATGTAGTGCCTCCACCCAGAGAAAGGTGTAAGTGGGCTTGGTGTCAGTATGGTGCAACTCCCAAGAGGCAGTGACCCCCCCCACCTCCACACAGGATCATCCCACCTATGAAACAGTGCAGTACAATAACAGTTACCCCAAACTGTTATGTAGCATACTCTGTATGCTGTATAACAAATGGCAGCAGATACATATTTAAACAAAAAAAATAATTATTTTAGAGTCTGAATGGCTGTAAATGGGAGAAAAAATGGGTTAGGTAAGGAATAAGCAGTATATGCAGTACTAGCTGGTTCTTTGTTGCTCTTCTATGCCCAGCTGTAGTCACATGCTACTCTTTAGTGCCCTGCTAGGTGCAGGCAAATACATTCCTGGGCTGTAGCTAAAAAGTCCCTCCTATACAGAGCCCTCAGATGCAGCTGGCCCCGCACCACAATGTTCAACACAGTAGTGTGATCACATTCTCCTATACTGAAGGCACTTGGTTAACTTGGTTTCCTTGGTTTCAAAGGACAAAAGAAGGCTACTGCCCATCGAGATTGTCCCCCACCACATTGGTGGGATAATTATACCTTGAAGTTGTTAGACTTGAGCCAACAATCCAGCCCCTTTTTGAAGACTGTATTAGAGCTACTGTTCACTAAGTATCGTGGAAGGAGATTCCACAGTTTGGGGGTTCTTACTGTAAAGTAGTTTAACCTTGTTTTAGCTTTAGTTACAAATATCTGGTTGTTATGATACCGTGGGGAAGTCCAGCTGGAAGAGAAATGTAAGCCACAGTGGTGCATTAACTCCTGAGAATTCTTGATTTTGTACAATAGGAGAAGGTCACCTCTAGTACGTCTTGTGCGTAGTGAGTGTAACCCTGTAACTCTTAACTACGCACAAGACGTACTAGAGGTGACCTTCTCCTATTGTACAAAATCACTACCCACTCTCCCCTAGTACCATTGCTTTTACACTTTTAAAACACTTTTGAGGGAGCTCCCAGAATGTTACAGATACCCAGTTATGGAATCAGTGTAGGCCCATTGGTGTTTTATGTGGTTGGCCGGTGGTGGTGCACTTTTAAATAAAACAGTAGTAATGCAGATTAACAAGTGACAACCCTAAATCCACAGGCCATGCAATTGCAAATACCAGATCCATACTTCAAACAAATATATTTGCAAACTCCTGGTCAGATAGCCAAGTTCAATAAATGCTTGCCAACTATTTCACAAAGGTGGTGGTTGCAGGGCTAGCACTGTTTACTCAAGGTTCTCCTAGACCAGGGGCTCTCCCTCGAAGTGTAGGAGTGATGGTGCAGTTTGCAGCAATTCCCTCTCTGGCTGCTATCACTCACCTTCCTCAGTACTGCATGTCTTGGATGACCCCTGATGCTGTTCAGGGGCTCACCCAGCCTCAGCAGTTGGCTGGCAACCTCCTCCTTTTGCAAGGCAGATGAGACTAGGAACCCAGGGAGGAACCACATGTTCAGCAGACCATGTCCTGTTATCCAGCCACTAGTGTGTGGCGAAAACCAATGCCTGTGTGTGGCACTGGCTGTATGGCTTCCCAAACTGACTGTGGTCATAGTTCAGCATTAGCAGATCTGCAGCACAGCAAAGTCTCTTACTCAAGCTGCAGGCTCTCCACTTTTGCTTTTATGCTGAGCTAGTATGCCCTTACATCATTTTCTGAAGGCAGGAATTCTGCTTTTCCTTCTCACTCCATCTCTTCCAGGCAGATGCACAGCCTGCTCTGCAGGAGCTCCAGCAGTCTTCATCCCATTGCAGTCACATACAGACCAGAGACCTGCTCAGTCCCTACTGTTCACCAGGGAATATCAACTCACCATTGACCCATGCAGCTGTCAGTCACTAGGTGGCCTAGCTGAAGGCCCATACTTGAGAGATTGTTGGCCCCTACAGTACTTTTTCACCCAAACTCTGGCTGATTCCCAGTGTCCCAGGAGTTCCTTCTGTCTCCTCTTCATGCTCTGCTGCCTATTTGGCTGTTAGTGCAACCTCTGACCACTACTGCCATGCAGATGGGGTCAGGCTGCACAGATATGGCTGCATCCTTGCTCCTGCGGGCACTGGCCCCAGATGTTCATATTTAAAAAGGGTACCTGCCCTTACACAGTAATCTGGCTCCCCCATTTGTTTAGCATGGTTGCTCTTAAGTGTCCAGTCTGGTGGAATCCCTGATTCTGTGTGAGTGCTGGTTGCACTTGCTGTGGCCGCAGCAGGCAGCCACCTTTGATGAGCAGTGGGAGCTGTAGTCCACAGCGGCACAGGAGGGGCCAAAGAATCAAGCTCTCTCTCCTCTGCAGCAGCACTCCTATGATCCCCACCACAAAGTGGTTGTCTGTGGCGGCCATAGAGAGTGAAGAAGGGTGTCAGCAGTTCAACTTTGCTCTGCAGAGCCTATTAAGCCCCGATGATTTGGGGGGCATTCCACAGTTCTTTCAGGTGCCCAAACATGTGGGCATTGGTCCTTGACAAGACAAGACAAGACCAGTGTGCTTTCTACTTGTTTTTAGGTACATGAGCACTAGTGTTGCTACAGGATCTCCTACTCAAACAATCTTCTGGGGTAACTGTTTTATCATTTACATTTTTATCTCACCCTGGCCCCCATCACCTGGTCAGCCCAGCCACACACCCCAGTGTCTATGCTACATACCTCTCAGAGATTACAACCCCATGAGCTTAGCCACTCATGGTGGGGTCCAGCCAGGCTGGATCCAACTCTCCACCTCCTACAGGCCACAGAGTTGGAGGTTCTCTAGGTTCCCCTGGGAGCGTGACAGTAGTTTGGGTTGGGGCCCATGTGCAATTCAGGTCACTGGGCTTAGAATGGAACTTTTCTGCTTAAGGTCCCCTCCTCTAGGATGCAGGCCCACTGGAAACCCTAGTTAGAAGCACACCAGCATGCTTCAGGGATGCACTAGCTGACTTTCTCCCTTCCACACTCGCTGCCAGCAGCACTACCACTTGTGGCCACCCAGGTGGCAGTATAGCAGTGACAGTAAGATCCTTCCCTCCTCAAGGAAGACAGTGTAATTTGGAACACTGGATTCCCCCCCCGCCAGACCCAAACATCCTGCACTAGTTTCCAAACATGGGTTGCTGGCATTGTGAGCTTTTGGCAGAGAACAGCAAGAGGAAGGAGGTGCTGTTAGAACTTTACTACTCTACTGGCACTTAAGAACTAGAACTCTCTACTGGGGCCTTCAATTTAGGTTAAAAACAAACAAAAAAAAACAAGAGTTAATGTGTTTGAGTTGGGTGAAGGGAACTGTTATCTGTGCAGTTAGCTAGGTGAAGAATGGTGAAAAAGTGCTGTTAGAACTTTACTACTCTACTGGGACTTAAGAACTAGAGCTCTACTATTGGGACCTTCAATTTAGGGTAAAACAAATAAAAAAACAAGAGTTAGTGTGTTTGTCTAAGTTGGGAGAAAAGAACTGTTATCTGTGTAGTTAGGTGAAGAAGGGAACTGTGAATTAGGAGGAGTGGCTTAGGCAGCAGAAAGCCAGGTGTTTGGATTTAAAACTGCCCTAGATAGCTTTTGGCAGAGAACAGCAAAAGGAAGGAGGTGCTGTTAGAACTTTACTACTCTTCTGGGACTTAAGAACTAGAACTCTACTACTGGAACCTTCAATTTAGGGTAAAACTTAAAACAAAAAAAAAACAAGAGTTAGTGTGTTTGTCTGAGTTGGGTGAAGGGAACTGTCATCTGTGCAGTTAGCTAGGCGAAGAAGGGGGAAGAAGTGCTGTTAGAACTTTACTACTTTACTGGGACTTAAGAACTAGAACTCTATAACTGGGACCTTCAATTTAGGGTAAAACTTAAAACAAAAAACAAGAGTTAGTGTGTTTGAGTTGGGTGAAGGGAACTGTTATCTATGCAGTTAGCTAGGTGAGGAAGGGTGAAGAAGTGCTGTTAGAACTTTACTGCTCTTCTGGGATGTAAGAACTAGAATTCTAGTACTGGGACCTTCAATTTAGGGTAAAAACAAACAAAAAAACAAGAGTTAGTGTGTTTGTCTGAGTTGAGTGACGCGAACTGTTATCTGTGCAGTTAGCTAGGTGAAGAAGGGAACTGTGAATCAGGCAGAGTAGCTTAGGCAGCAGGAAGCCAGGTGTTCGGATTTAAAACTGCCCTAGATAGCTTTTGGCAGAGAACAGCAAGAGGAAAGAGGTGCTGTTAGAACTTTACTGCTCTACTGGGACTTAAGAACTAGAACTCTACTACTGGGAACATCCATTTAAAATAAAAACAAACAAACAAAAACAAGAGTTAGTGAGTTTGAGTAGGGTGAAGGGAACTGTAATCTGTGCAGTTAGCTAGGTGAAGAAGGGGACTGTGAATTAGGAAGAGTGGCTTAGGCAGCAGGAAGCCAGGTGTTTGGATTTAAAACTGCCCTAGATAGCTTTTGGCAGAGAACACCTCTTACCTTGCCTATAATTTATATTCTATGCCTTCCCTTCTTTATCTGGCATCCCTACTCCTATCAAATTCCAACTCTCCCATATCTATACTTATGACTATTATAGTCTTTACAGTCTTCATAATCCTACCCTAATTGTTCTGGATAGTTGCTCTTATGACCTTATTTATTGTGTAGCTTTCTCATATTTCTAGTTTGACACTATAATGTATCTTACCCTACCTGTTTTCTCCTGATTGCACTTTATTGCTATCATCGACAAGTGTCTAATAATGTACTGTATTTGTTGTATTGTTATTGTTTCTTATGTTTTGTTCTGTAACCTCCCGGGTTGTGCCTGAAAATAGTCATTGCTATGGCTAGTGCACCTTACCCGGTAAACAAACACTAAATAAAATAAAATAAATAACAGCAAGAGGATGGAGGTGCTGTTAGAACTTTACTACTCTACTGGGACTAGATAGCCCCTCCTCCTCCTACCCTCCCCCAACCCTTAGCCAGTTCCACTTTTATACGCACAGGATTTGACTGACAACAGGAACTTCCTGTTTGGGAGCAGGAAGGGAGTGATCACAGAGGCACAAAAGACACACCATCCTAGAAGGAAAAGAGTAGCTTTCCATCCCCCCCAAGCTGCTGGAGGTCTGACTCTGAGCAAGTAAGAAGGAGACTATTGAGGAAAACAGGCACTTCCTGTCCCAGAACAGGAAGAGCAGGAGCTTTAAGGGCATGGAGGCAGTAGGAAAGTAGGGAGAAAATAAATAAATAAACAGAGAGAGGAAAGAGTAAGCATAGAAAGCAACAGTTGAGGGGCCGCAAATTAGACATGATGGGAGCAGTGCAGTGCAGTGGCTGTGAAGTGGCAGTCTTCTGGGAAACATTCTGGAAGATGCAGTGTTGTCCCATCTGCAGGCAGCTCTCTGGCCTGAGGGAGGAATTTGTTCATCTCCAGGCTGAGTTAGCCAGGATTCGGGGGGCCTCCTCTCCCACCCAGGGACCACCAGGGCCGTCGCCGCTGCCTCAGAGGTTGCCAAGAAAGAGAAATAGTTGGACCAAAGTGGCTCAGTGAGTGTGGTGGAACAGGCGAGCCTCCAGCTGTACCTCCACACCCGACGCTATTCTGGCAGAGTGTGGTTCCCCATGGAAGCACCCGTGAGGAGACCAAGGAGGATGCTGAGAACCTCCACAAAGGAGACCCACAGAATGATGGCATGGGACCCCACAGGGGTAGGAAACAACTCCTGATGGGGGACTCCACTGTTAGGAGGGTAGAACTGGGGGAGGCAGAGAGAGGGAGGGAGGTAAGGTGCCAGCCTGGTGCCATGGCTTGGAGGAACAGGGAGCGAATCCTCAGGATCGTGGGAGCAGCTGCACGGGGGAGGAAGCTGGATGTCATTGTCCACCTAGGGACAAATGATCTGGCTGGGAAAGGGAATATATCAGTTCAGGAGGAGTTTGTGGAGCTGGGGAGGGGCCTTAGACAAATAGCACGCACGGTAACCTTCTGGGATGTGCTGCATGTCTATGGCATGAGTGAGGCTAGGGTGCTCCGCACCATGGGATTCAATCAGTGGTTGAAAAACTGGTGCAGAGCTCAGGGTTTTGGCTTCATTGGGGACTAGGGGTCCACCTGGAGGGATGCAGGCCTATACTGGTGCAATGGTCTGCATCTGCCCAGGAGGAAAATCAGGATCCTAGCTGGTAAGCATTTAAATTAGCCAAGGGGGAGGCACTGAAAAGGAGCAGGGAAATCCTAGATCACCCCAAATCAGGGTAGTTAGCGAGGTAAACAACAAGATAGAGAAGTCGACAGGGAGAAGAATAGGGATAAATGGAGAAAAAGACAAAGGCATTAAGGACAGGAATGGAGAAAAAAGGGGTAAGGCCATCAAAAAATAGAGGGTAATGCATACCAATTCCCGTAGCCAAGGTAACAAGCTCCTGAACTGGTGGCCTTGATGGAAGAGGGCCACCTGGATATCGTGGCAGTCACAGAAACATGGTACACAGAGAACCATGGCTGGGATGTCAACATACCAGGGTTCACAATCTACAGGGGGGACAGGGAGGGTAGAAGAGGAGGGGGAGTAGCTCTCTACGTAAGGGAAGCGATCAAAGCAAAAGAACTAAAAGGTAAACAGGGAGGAGAGGAGGCACTGTGGATCACCCTGGAGACCGGAAATGGCATCAAAATCCTCATGGGGGGTTGTATACAGACCCCATCTCAGGGGAGGAAATAGACAAGGAAATGATAGAAGGTATCCTTAGGATGACAGAAAAAGGGGATATATTGTTGATGGGGAACCTGAATATGCCAGATGTTGACTGGAGCACCTTTGCTGCAGTCACATCCAAGAGCAGGGTCATTCTTAATGCCCTACAGGGGGCATGCCTCAGACAGCTAGTGTTGGAACCCACTCAGGAGGGAGCAATCTTAGACCTGGTACACTCAAACAGGGATGGATAGAGGACCTCAGATCTAGAAGTGGGTAGCCATCTGGGAACAAGTGAATACCAAACAATGTGGTTCACGATAATCAATCAATCAATCA
Source organism: Neoceratodus forsteri (assembly GCA_016271365.2). Lineage (NCBI taxonomy): Eukaryota > Metazoa > Chordata > Ceratodontiformes > Ceratodontidae > Neoceratodus > Neoceratodus forsteri. The sequence continues at coordinate 130,408,650 of CM028129.1, read as the reverse complement.
ATCAAAATCTTTATTTAATCAGGCGAACATCATTGAGCATAGCTCATTTACAAGATGGACCTGAGTGGTCAAGAAGTGCAAGTGTTATTACATTGACAAGGGTATCATATACAGTAATACAATGACATGGGTAACAAAAACAGAAATACAATGACATAAGTGCTAGTATATAACAATATACATATGTACAAGGCATTAACACTTTTAATCTGTCAGACAATAGGCAGTTGGCACATCAGAGTTAATATGTAGATTATAGGACCTAACAGGCATTTTGAGGGTGAATCTTGGGACTGGGAACTGGAGTTTTTCAGCATATAGAAACACGAGCAGAAAAAGGGGGGGGTAGATAGGGCAGTGAATTAGGCCTTGTGGAAGCAGTTGCAGAGTTCTGGGAATAGGGTGGTGAATAATCTTTGAAGGATATTAGGGTGGAGGTTATTTAGCTTCATGGTTTTTGGAGTGAGTTCCAAACAATTGCTAGTGAGTGGCTGATAGCAGCCTCCCAAGCTGGGTGCAGGCAAAGGGACCTTAAGAATGATAATTTTGCTGATCCTTAGGTTGTATGGCCTAGAAGTGATTTGAGTAAAACAGTCCGAGATGTAGGTAGGTAGCTTGCCTGATAAGGCTTTGAAAATCCAAATTGCAGCATTCCTGTTTCTTCTGTGTTGTAATGATGACCAGTTAACTGCCTTATAAAGGGAACAATGGTGGGTGCTGAAGGAAGGTCAGTAATGAATCTGATGGACCTGTGGTATAGGGTGTCCAGTTTATTTAAGAGGGGAGTGAACAGTGTCCATACAGAAAGTCAGCATAGTCAATGAGGGATAGGAATGAAGCCTGGATTAATCTTTTTGGAGTCTCTGTTGAGGTAGTGTTTATTCTAAAAATAAACCAAGCCTTTGTCTCAGTTTCTTTAGTAGCTCCTCAATATGTAAGGAAAAGTCAAGTTTGTTATCAATCCAGACACCAAGATATTTAAGTTATCAAACGATTCCAGCTCTTCCAAGTAAGGTGGTTAGTTGTGGTGGGTGCAGATGATGGGGTAGTGGCAGAGCAACTTAGAGGAAAAGAGCATAGCTTTTGTTTTTTTGGCATTTAGAAGTAGTTTTTTTATCCAGCAAGTTGTGTTGTAGGATGGAGAATTCAGATTGTAGCAGTTCACAGGCTTTAGACAATGAAGGATTGCTAACATATAGCACAGTATCATCAGCAAACAGATGGATGTTTGATTGAGTGAGGTTAGCATCAATATTATTAATATAGATGGCAAAGAGGATGGGGCCAAGAATAGAGCCTTGCGGTAAACACCGCCGCAGAGTCAAGCCATGCAAAAGTGAGGGCACTGGACTTTAGGAGGGCTAACTTTGTCAATATGGGAGAGTGCCTCAGAAAAGCACTAGCAAACAGGCAAAAGAAGAGGGGTGGAGGACCAATGGGAAAACATCAAAACTGCCATCACAGAGGCAACAAGCCTTTGTGTGAAGCAAATAAACAAATCAAAATGAAAGAAAAAAAACACTATGGTTCTCAAAAGAAGTGGCGGGGAAGGTTAGGGAGAAAAATATAGCATTCAGGAAGTATAAAGAAACACAGAAGGAGCAGGACAGAGAATTGTACCAATTAAAGCAGAAGGAAGAGGGGAAGGCAGTCAGAATAGCAAAGGCCCAAACTGAGGAAAAGACAGCCAACTCGGTTAAGAAGGGGGATAAAAGCTTTTATAGGTATATTAGGGAGTGAAGAAAGACCAAGGAAGGGTTAGTGGGGCTTAATAAAGGGGAGAGAGGGTGGGCAGAAGGTAACAGTGAAAAGGCAGGGATACTGAATGAATACTTCTGCTCAGTATTCACAAAAGAGAAGGAGGGGAGGTACCTAATCCAATCAATAGAAGCACTCTGGATGGGGGGGTCGATACCAGTCCTTTCACAGAAGAAAGGGTTCTTAAAGAACTCTTAAAACTGAAGGTGGACAAAGCAATGGGGCCTGATGGGATTCACCCCAGAATTCTAAAAGAACTAAGAGGAGAACTAGTGACACCACTGACTACCCTTTTTAACAAATCATGGGAGGATGGTGTGGTACTGGAGGGCAGATGTGATTCCCTTTCACAAAAGTGGGAGCAAAGCAGAGGCAGAAAACTACAGACCTGTTAGCTTACCCTCAGTGGTAGGAAAAATGATAGAATCACTTTTGACAGAAAGAATTGTTGAGTACCTAGAGGCTAGCGGGGCACAGGACCCAAGGCAGCATGGATTCACAGCGGGAAGGTCATGTCAGATGAATCCAATAGATTACTTTGACTGGGTGACCAAAGTAGTAGACCAGGGAGGGGCTGTGGGCTGTGGATATGGCCTACCTAGACTTTAGCAAGGCATTTGACAGAGTCCCACACAAAAGAGTAACCCTTGCAGGGCCACAAACTGATATATCAGTCCAAAATTCCTATACATTCTAATTCTGTCTGCAGCCTAAGGGTTAATAAACAAATTTGCCAGCCTGAGAGTGGGTCCCAGAGTTGTAGCTTTGGTAAAATATTAGCTTGACAACAGGACACAGAAGGTAACAGTAAACAGAGTCCACTCTGAAGAAAGGGGGGTTACTAGTGGGGTACCGCAGGGTTTAGTACTGGGTCCGGTCTTTTTTAAGGTCTTTATAACTGACATTGCAGAGGGACTGGAAGGAAAAGTATGCCTCTTTGCAGACGACAAAGATCCACAATAGGGTTGATACACAAGGTGGGGTGGAAAGTATGAGAAGGGACTTGGCAAGGTTGGAGGAATGGTCAAAAGTATGGCAGCTTATATTCAATGCAAAGAAGTGCAAAGTAATGCACCTGGGAAAAAAACCCAGGGGAAGAGTACACAATGGGGGGAGGTATTAACAACAACAAAAATGGAAAGAGACCTGGGGTAGTCATATCAGATGACCTAACGGTAAGCAAGCAATGTGAGAAGGCAGTAAGGATGGCTGGGGGAATACTAGGATGTATAGGGAGAGGCATCGCCAGTAGAAAACAGGAAGTTGTTATCCCTCTGTACAGACAGTTGGTGAGACCCCATCTGGAGTACTGCATGCAGTTCTGGAGACCCCATCTCTGCAAGGACATAGACAGGATGGAGGCAATCCAGAGGAGGGCAACTAAAGTGGTGCAGAGTCTGCAACAGAAGACACACGAAGAGAGACTAAAGGAATTTAATATGTATACCCTTGAGGAAAGGAGGGAGAGGGGGGACATGATAGAAACTTTCAAGTACCTCAAGGGAATCAACAAAGTCCAAGAGGGTAGCATCTTTCAGAAAAAGAGATGTGCAAGAACAAGGGGACACAGTTTGAACGGCCTTTCTGAGGAGGTTGTGGGGTCAAAAACAGTGGGGGAATTCAAGAATGCATGTGACGGATATAAGGCAATGCTGGTGGAGGGTAAGAAGAAGTAGGCTGATGGTAAACTAGATCTGTAGCTTACCCAATAGGTAGGGAAATGGACAGACTGGGTGGGCCAGGCACTCCTTATCTGCCGTCAAAGTCTATGTTTCTATGTTTCAGTAGAGCTAGCGCTGTGCTGACTGGCTGGACCTCTTCTGGGGTAACTGTGACATATCCCAAGTAAGGATAATAATTGTCACTAAATTCCCAGAGCTCTAGTCCATTCAAGGGCTGCAATTCCAAACAGGATAAATGCTGGTCATACCAATCTTTGAAAACATGGTCACTTGGAACCTGCTATTAAGGATGGCTGTGGCATCCACTCCCTGGATGGTCACGTTTACTTCAGAGAAACGTGCCAGCATTTCCTTGTGAATGTGAGGTCGAGCTGACATTTATTTGACAGTTGAGTCTGTGGACCTTCAAGAATCAAAGGTCCCAGTGTGCTCCTTGACTGAGGCTCCATTAAAGCTTCCCAGTTTCATAAATCTTTATGAACTGGTCATTCACTTTTCTCACATCCTCTGGGGAGGAACAACCTCTCTGAAGGAGTCCATCTTCACCGCAACTGTAGCAGAAGATCTCTTCTCTACTTATCTGGCAATGTGGCATCCCAATGGAAGGTTTTCAGTTCTAACCCTCTTCCTTGAGGAGATTCTCACTTGACATACTGAATAGGTCCTTCAGAGGAGCAGCAGGTTTTGGCTAGGTGGGTCCCTCTTAAAATAGAAGTATTTGTTAGCCACTGTATAGTTTTTTTCAGCAATAATGTTTTTCTGGCAAAAATGTTAAGATACTTGTTTTTTTCTTATTTTCTTTAATTCCTGAGCCAAGATACAGGACATTTTAGTTTTTAAACATTTCCATTCCTATGCCATGTCTTCCGTGTAAAAATTAGATATTTTGGGACAGTGCTGTACTGTTTACTATCAGAAACATGTGGCAGTACCATCCTAATACATTCACAGTAAGAATCTAATGTACGTTCAACAGGTAACCTCAGTGGAAGAGATTTTTTAAAACTTGTGAGTGGCAGTCATCTTTAATTACGTGAGTCATCAATTACAAAATAAGCTAGAAAAGCTGCTTTAATGATATCTGAGAAAACTAAAAATACACCGAGGAAGAATCTAAGGATGTCAGAAATATATTTTGGCAAAAAAACCTATATGATAACATTTTTTGCCTACTAACAAATACTGCTGCTTTAAAGCAGGCTCTCTGCCTGTGAGAGGCACTGTCTGGGCTGGAGCTCCAACACCAGCTCTGTCAATCAGACTATCTACACCTGCAAATCACTGATACTTGGCAATCACATGGGAAGAAAGAGACTTGGGAATCATCATCATCACAGATAACCTGAAATCATCCAAGCAGACCATTAAAGCAGTAGGTAAGGCTAGAGGGATGTTGGGCTGCATTACTAGGGGTATCACAAGTCATAAGAGGGAGATAATAATTCCTCTTTATCAGACACTGGTTAGGCCCCATCTGGAGTACTGTATGCAGTACTGGAGGCCACACCTTCACAAGGACATTAACAAAATGGAGGCAGTCCAGAGAAGGGTAACCAAAATGGTGCAGGGACTGCATCAGAAAACATATGAGGACGGATTAACGGAGCTCAATATGTATACCCTAGAGCAAAGGAGGGAGAGAGGTGATATGATCGAAACATTCAAACACCTTAAGGGCATTAACAAGGTGAAAGAGTCTAACATGTTTCAATATAAGAAAAATAGCAGGACAAGAGGACACAGAATGAGATTAGAGGAAGGCCGATTAAGGGATAATGTGAGGAAGTTCTTTTTCACAGAAAGGGTGGTAGATGCACAGAACGGCCTATCCCAGGAAGTGGTGGATATGAATACAGTGCAGGGCTTCAAACAGGCATGGGATAGGCATAAGGGAGCAATACAGATGAGTATGAATAGATAGGCCATTGACAGAGTACAGGCCTATGGCACATTCATAATGTAGAAAAAATGGGCAAACTGGATGGGCCTTGCGGTCCTTCTCTGCCGTCAACTTCTCTGTTTCTATGTTTCACTCAAGAATGAGGTGGTAGCATTCATGGCATTGCATTTCAAGTCACCCCTCTCAGGGGCTTCAGGTGTCTGTCCTTGGGCCACGCACTCCTTTTGCTCCTGTATTTTTCTTTATTTCGTTTTTTTTATTTATTTGAAATTTGATAACTGGGAAAGGAACACTGCACCAAGGCTTGTTTTCAGGTGCGACCAAGGGAAGAGGGAACAAAGGGTACAAAGTAACAATGAAAGTAAAAAGATACAATACAGAAGTACATAAGATTACAGTATTCAAATTATGAAATCAAGTACAGTTATTAGCTGGTTTAATATGTGAGATGATCATAGATTAACTGCAGCCCTAGGGTGAAAATCAATTAAATATCGGAGAAAGAGGGATGGGCAAAAAAAAAAACACAGAATGTACAAAAAGGGCAATAATGCATTGCCAACTAAGTACGCTGTGTATGTCAAGTGCACACAAATCAGTAAAATGTCAGAGAATGGTAAAAAGCAGGAAAAGGTTAAGAGAAAGAGCAGAAGGGGAGAAGAAGTTTAGAAGAGACTATAAGTAAGTTAAGATGGGGAGAGATGGATGGAGGTTGGAAGACAAGCTCTGAGACCGCTATCCATACTAGGGTAGTGTACAGACATCCAACACAAGGGGAAGACATGAACAAGGCACTAGGGGAGAACACCATCAGGAAAGCAGAAGAGGGAGAGGTGCTGCTAGTTGGAGATTTCAATCCACCAGATGTGGGGTGCAACCTTCCACCTGCAGCTTTGGTAAGGAGCAGAGCCATCCTTGATTTCTTACAAGGAGCTCCTCTCAGGCAAAAAGTAAAAGAATCTGCTAGGACATGGCAGCATTACACCCCGTGCTAACAAACAGGGATAGTACTGCAGATGTCAAAGTGGGGAGTTTCCTAGGTACCAATGATCACTGTACAGTGTGGTTCAACATAAGGAAAGGAGCAGAAGCAAGACACATGATGATGAGGGTCCTGGACTTCAGGAGGGAAAATTAATTTTAAGAAATGGGAAGACAGCCTCAAAAAACGCTTCGGGTGAGGGGGTGCCAGGGAGGAGTAGAGGCACACTGAAAAGAATAAAAGAGGGAATAGTTAGGGCAACAAACTTATGCATGAAAGAGGTAAGCAAACAGAGAAGGAAAAGGAAACCAATAAGGTTTTCCAAAGAAGTGGAAAGGTTGGCGAAAGAAAAAAAGGGTGGTTTCAAAAGGTACAAAGAAATGCAGAGGGAGTAGGACAGGGAGGTGTACCAGGATTGGCAGAAGGAAGCAACTACAGTGGCTAGGGGAAACAGCACAGACAGAGGAAAGGATTGCTAGAGGGGATGAGACCTTTTTCAGATTCATAAGTGAAAAGAGAAAAGCAAGGGGAGGGATAAAAAGGTTTAGAATGGCAGAAGGAGGAGACTGTGCAGAAAGGGACTAAGAAAAAGCAAACATTTTAAACAGATACTTCTGCTTGGTCTTCGCAGTGGAGGGAGGAGGGGAAGGGAAAGAGAGCATTACTTAACTAGGAGTAGCACACTAAGCCGAAGCTTGTTTCCAGATGCAACCTGGGAGCACAAGGAAGTTAAGTGACTTGCTCGGGACCACACAGTATGAACCTAGGTGGCTGTGGGATTCAAACCCAGGTCTCCAGATCTGCAGCTCAGAGCCTTAATCCACTGCACTATACTGCCTGTCAAGGATCACTACATAGAAGCAATAATAGGGGGAGACAGTGGACACAATTCCATATACAGAGGAAAGAGTCCTAAAAAGATGCACAGCCCTGAATGTGGATAAGGTTATAGGACTGGATGGTATACACCCCAGGGCAAAGAAAGAGCTCAGCAAAGCACTAGCTGCTCCGTTAACAGCCTTGTTGAACAGCTCACTGGAAGGAGTGCTTATGGAGGACTGGAGAAAGGCTGATGTGGTCCCTCTGCATAAAAGCAGCAGCAGGGAGGAAGCCAGCTAGCACTTACAGACCAGTCAGCCTAACTATATTGGTGAGGAAACTGATGGAAGCCCAACTGATGGAGAGGCTGGTTAAGTACTGCAGTCACACGTTGTAAAAACATATGTTGTGTGGAATGTGACAATGATGTATCTAGGACCACGGATCCAGCAAGTACTGGTTTAGAGTCAGTTTTACAACAGCAGAGCTGCGATATTAAGTAACTCTCCTTATCCAGTGAGCATTAATTGCTACATTTACATTTTAGAAAATACTTTAGGACTAAATAAGTGGGTTATTCTGTATGAAAACAGCTAGAGTCTTTACTAATTATACCACTGATGATCAGGGGTGACGTGCGCTTTTTGTGGCTGTGTGTAGTTTGATAAAATGAAGTTTTAAAAACAAAACATTTACTCCTGCTGGCTAGACCTGACCCACACATAGAAAACAAAAATATTGTATTAGAGCTATTTAGTGGAGGCCAGAACATCAGGCTCCTATCTCTAGAAACTGCTGAATCAGTGGTCCAAGATGCAACACTGCCACATGCGACAGGGGGCATTGTAGAAAAAAGAGCAATAAACCTTGCTAAGATGGAGATCCCCAGGGGCCACAAAACTACCATATAACCAGCAGGCTAATTTAGAAAAAACTCATTATAGCAAACAAAGGGAAGGACACACCAGGACTACACACACAAATCAAAACACTCTGCGGAACATATATTCTTGCAAATGCTGACTGTAGTATTCCTTTATGCAGCTGGAATCCAGTGGGCTGCAAGACCACAGGCAGCATAGATTCACAGGAAGATCATGCCAAATGAATCTGATAGATTTCTTTGACTGGGTCACCAGAGAAATAGACCGGGGAGGGCAGTGGATGTGACCTTTATGGACTTCAACAAGGCCTTAAACACTGTATTGCACAGAAGGCTGTTTAAGAAATTGATCAGCTTAGGAGTGGGGTCCAAACTGGTATGAAACTGGATAATGTATAGGAGATAGAGAGCAGTGGTTAATGGCACTCACTCTAAGGATGGGACAGTGACTTGTGGAGTGCCACAGGGTTCGGTGCTGGAACAAGTCCTCTTCAATGTCTTCATAGCGGACATTTGCAGAGGAAATGGAGGGGAAGCTACTGTATGTTTTTCTGAAGATAATACCAAAGTCTGCAACAGGGTAGATACTCAGGAGGGGGTGGAGAAAAGGTGCAGGGATCCAGAGAAACTTGTGGCATGGTCAAAGACATGACAGTTGGGGTTTAATGCTAAAAAGTACAAAATCATGCACCTACGGTATAGGAACCCTGGTGCTGAGTATAGCATGGGGTGGGGTTAGGTATTGGCAGTTATTAGACAGGAAAGGGACCTTGGGGTTATTATATCAGATAACCTCAAGGTGGCAGCACAGTGTGAAAAGGCCATGGACAGGGCTAGTTGGATTCTGGGCTGCATAGGGAGGGGCATTACCAGCCGAAGGAGGGAGGGGGTACTGCCACTGTATTGCTCTGTGGAATGCCCCCATCTGGAATACAGTATCCTGTTCTGGAGACTGAACCTTAGAAAGGACTTAGATAGGATGGAGATGAACCAGAGGAGAGCAACTAAAATGGTAAAGGGGTTGCAAAGGTAACCTTATGATGAGAGACTGAGAGATCTCAACACATACACCCTGGAGGAAAGGAGAGAGAGAGAGAGAGGTGATGATCAAGACCTACAAGTACTTCACAGAGGTGAACAGGGTGCGGGGGGGAGCCTTTTTCAAATGAGGATGAGCTCCAGGACTTGGGTTTACTTGGTTCTGAAGGACAAAAGAAGGCCATGGTCCATCGAGATTATCCCCCACCACTGTGGTGGGAAATGGTTACACCCAGGAGCTATTCCACTCCATCCATTGATCCAGACCTCTTTTAAATGAATAAATGGAATTAATGTCCACCAAATATTGTGACAGCCTGTTAAACAGTCTGGGGGTTCTTACCGTGAAGTAATTTAGCCTTTTATTAGTTTTTGATTTTGCCACATTGATCTATTTATTATGAAGCTGTGGGGCAATCCTTCTATTGGAGAATTTTAGACCACATTGACACATTAAGTCCTGAGAATTTTGGACTTTATACAAATGGAGCAAATCACCTCTACTTCATCTAGTTTGAAGGGAATGTAACCCAGTTTCCTGCAATCTCATCTGATAATCACTTTTGGCCAGACGAGGAACTAGTTTTGTAGCCCTCCTCGGAATTTTCTCGATTCTATCTGTATCTTGTCTTAGATAGGGGTTCCAGAAAGGGGACCTGTAATCAGAATGTGGCCTTACATGGGTCCTATAAAGGGGGATAATACATTCCTGGGTCCTAGAGACGAATGTTCATTTAATTTGAGTGAGTAATGCATTAGATGGTTTGTCTACCTTAATGCATTGGTCAGTAGAGGACAGTTTGTTGTTAATAAGAACTCCAAGGTCCCGCTCAATTATTGAAACTTTAAGAGGGATATCATTTAAGAAATAGCTCTGTCTTGGGCTGTTCTTGCCAAAGTGTAATCCAGTACACTTGTCTGGATTGAACATCATCCCATTACAAACTGCCCATTCTTCAATAGTTTTTAAATTATTCCTATTAATGGTCCTGTTGGTAGCAGTGATTACCATCCCCCCCTAGCTTAGTATCATCAGCAAATTTAGAAAGGAGATTGTCAGCACTAACCTGCACATCACTGATAAAAACATTAAATAAGGTCGGTACAAGGACCGATCCCTGAGGCACCCTACTGGTCACACTCCCTACGTCAGAAAGAATGCCGTTTATTCTCACTTGTTGTTGTCTATTGGACGACCAATGGGAGACCCATTTAACTAATATCTGGGAAAAACCCAATTTAAGCAGTTTATCAATAAGTTTACTATGTGGCACCTTGTCGAAGGCCCTGCTGTAATCAAGCAGGAGTACATCCATGGGGTTACCACTATCAAGTCCCTCGCTTATATAATTGTAGAAGGATACCTGGTTAGTTGTGCAGGAATACCCATGCCTGAATCCATGTTGTGTATAGTCAATTATATCATTGGAAATTATTTCCTTTTCCAAGATTTTTTTAATTTTCTCCATTAATTTACTTATAACTGATGTTAGGCTTATAGGATGGTAATTTTCAGGCTTAGAATGATTGCCTTTTTTAAAAATTGGTATGACTGTGGCATTAGCCCAGTCATGGGGAATAAGACCTTCATGGAGAGTTTTGTTAAATATATATGTTAGGGGCTTAGCTATGGCCTCAGCTGTTTCTAGCAGAAATCTTGGGTTAATACTGTCAGGTCCTGGACTTGATGTCTTTTTTAGTGATTGCAGGGCCTGAAGTGAGTCGGCGTCAGAGATGGAATAGAATGTAGAATTACTAACGATGGGGCATGCAATGAATCTGGAGAGAGGGGTTCAGTAGATGTGTGAGGAATTATTTCTTCACTAAAAGGGTGACAGACGCATAAAACCATCTGCCAGCCAAAGTGGTGCAGGCTAGAAAGGTGGAGGGATTCAAGCAGAAAAGGAATAAACAGGGGTATAGTAGATCAGAAGCATTGAGAGGGGAGGGTCGCTGGAGAACAGACAGAGTCTGCAGAGGTAAGATAGGCAGGGAACACTGGGGCAGAATGGATAGGCCAAGGGGTCCTTTCCTGCAAACAAGTTCTGTGTTTCTAAAATTGTTCCAAATTGATGGGAGGTGGAATGAGAATGCAGATTGTCAAGAAGAAGTTCAGCAGGCAGAAACAGAAAGACAGGAGAGACAGAGGAACGGAACAAATAGGTGGAAGAAGGTATACAGGATAGGAGGCATCTATGGTACTGTAAGGAGGAAGAAAGGAAAACCAGACTTCAGAGAGAGGAAACACAATGAAATAGACAATGAGAGTCTAAGGATGGCAGGAAAAGAGATGATACAGGAGGCAGTCCTTCACTAAAGTCGAATACTAAATTTACTTTTAAAGCAGTCATTAATTTGTCTTCAAAGACTAATTTTAGTCATTTTTAATCATCTTTAATCATCATCAGAAGAATACAACCCCTAAGAATACTAAATTCTAAGAAATCGTCAGACTACTTGTTTAATAGTACATTACTACTAAATGAAGATTAGAAGTAGATCTGCAATGGTCTTCAAAGTACAATTTTTTAAATACTTAAATGAATCATAACTGAAGACTGCAACCAGCTGCCTCTCCCCATTTTGCCCTATGAGAAACTGAAACAATCCTGCTCCTTCTTTCCTGTAGTTTGAATCCATTCAGCAGTTACACTTTCTAATTACTTCCAGTTTACATGCAGAAAGCAGACAGTATGGTTTAGCTGCATTTCCCCTGCTTCCAGAAGGTAACTATAACTAGGAAAAGTTATATTTGGTTTATGTCTAACATTTTGCAGTCTCTCAAAAAAACTGATGCATGAGAGGAGGGGAGAAGAGGGGAGTTTAAGGCAAGATGACAAAAAGAATGGAAGAAAGGATCTAACCAAGCTAGGTAGGATTTGGGAGCAGACCCATAGACCATATCCAAATTGTCAAACATTGGCAAGATAATATGGACCAGGGGTGAGAGGCAGTCTTTATAACAGTAAAGTTCTCCAAGTTAAGAACATAGTTTCTTAAGAATGGCACTGATGTGTATAGAGAAGTTGAGGTTCATATCAAACCACACACCAAGATACTTAAGAGAGGAAACATCTTCAAAAGGGGAGCCATCAAGAGTGGTGAAAAAGTAGTAGAAGGGAAGCCTAGCTAGTTTTTACCGAGTACCAAAGAGCACGGAAACTGTCTTTTTGGCACTAGCAAGAAAGCAAGCAATCATTATTTATAAAATGCTATTCCATTAAGCCAAAGCCAGTTTGAGAAGAACCAGTGTTGAACATTATCAACATCCTGTTGAAGCAGAGGTTTAAGTTCAGATGCAGAGTGACCAGTAGCATAGAGGACTGTGTGATCGACACACATATGTATGTTGGCATTGACACAGACAGAAGGGAGGTCATTAAGAAAAAGCAAGAAAAGAATGGGACCCAGAATGCAACCTTGTGGAACTCAAGTCTGGATGGGGAGGGGGAACTGAGCCACCAACCTGAACTGACTGATAATGGTCAGAGAGATAGCAACGGAACCAACTCACTGTTGGGGCAAAGAGACCCACAAGCCTTAATTTGTCCAACAGGAGAGTTTGGTCAACAGAGTCAAAACCCTTAACAAGGTCAATAAGGATGGCTAAGGTTATAATACCCTGATCCAGTCCTGTGAAGATTGAGTCAGTGTCTCTGAGAAGAGGGGAAACAGTATTGTAGGGTTTCCAGAAGTCAGCCTGGTACTGAGAGAGGTATCCAGAAGAACCAAGGAAGGAAGAGAGCTAGACAAAAACAAAGTGTTTGTATAACTTAGCAATGGTTAGAAGAAGGGAGATGGAGCAGTAGCTACCTGGGGAAGTCAGATCTCCACCTTTGTGCAAATGGAGGATTTTGGACTTCTTCTGAAGTTGCAGTATGACACTAAGAAACAAACATTTGTCAATGCTGAATGTTTGCTTGCTGGTATTAGCATTGGGAATGCAGGAGTTAGACAGATGCAGAATGGGAACGGCAGTGAAGTATTGAACTTCACGCCAACCCCACCTCCACCCTGCAGAGATGGACAGGCATTGGGGAATGCGTTTGGGTCGTCGCCCATAACGTTCATGCCATTTCACCTCACACTATCCTGCAGACACCGACAAGTGTTGAGGTGTGCCTTGGGGTGTTCAGCTTTACAGTCACCCCATTCCATGAGGACATATGCTGAAATGAGTGCAGTATAGGAGAATGGGGTGAACTCTGGGGCCGAAGAGTCCAAGGCACACTTCGATGCCTGTCACTGGCTGCAGGGTGGGGGTGGAATGGCATGAGCATTACAATCGGTAATCCAAAGGCACACCCCTGATGCCTGTCAGCCTGTACAGGGTGGGACGTTATGGTTAGAAACCCTAACGCCCCTGGAGTTTGTTGGTATTTGCACTACACATTTTCCACATGGCCTTTTTGTGACCCACACTTCATGAAAGCATTTGGGACCTCTTCTCATGAACGGTGGCACTGTGATTTTGTTAATGTGTCCCGAACTTTGAGTTCCCACAGCGACTGTGCCATTCTGTGCCAGATGTACGAAAACACAGAACAGGAAGGATGTGAAGAATGACAGCTGTACCATTCATAGGGAGGTGTGAAGAGATGGCTATGTTGAAAATCTGTAGTGAAAATATTAAAAAATGCTCGAACTTCCGAGTGTATGTGGAAACTGAGCAGTGCATGCGCATAACACAGTCATTTAGCAGAATTATTTCACCACATTTTCAACATAGGCATTGTGTGACCTCTGCTCATGAACACTGTCACTATAATTTTCTTATACTCTGTCCCGAACATTGGTTTCCCACAGCGACCGTGCTATTCTGCGCCAGATGTGTAAACGCATACAGTATTTTGGGCAGGATATGAAAAATGACAGCTGTACTGTTCAAAAGGAGGTGTGAAAAAATGCCAATGTTGAAAATCTGGAATGAAAATATTACAAATGCATGAAATTATGAGGGAGCGTGGAAACTGCGCAACGTACGCTCATGACAGAGTAATTTCATGGACTTTTGTCACTAACTTTTCAACATAGGCATTTTGGCACCTCTGCTCATGAACAGTGTCACTGTGATTTTTATGTTTGCTTGCACGCATGTGCAAGTAACATAGTGCCATCATCCGAGATTTCGGAGGTGTGTCACCCCCTCTTCCAATTCAGTCAGTGTGTTGGCAGGCGGGGCCCCTGTAAGCCAATGCATGCTGGAGCTGTTCTATGACAAGCTCCAAAATGCAGTGGCATACAGTTCAAAGGGGAGTTACGCTGAGTGAGCAGCCGATAAGATATCGCCTGCCCTGGGCGCAGCTCCCCGCACACACGCCTATCGCAGGCGTGTGCCCCCGCGACGCACACAGTGTATAGCCGACTGGGGTGCCCAATCCCGCCAGCTGTGCCGCGCCCCCGGCCCCCCAAAGTTTCCAAATGCTATGCTGGGTGCCCACCCCAGCGTGGCAACTATCGATATAGCCGACGGGGTGCCTAACTCGCCGGTTCCACTGTCCTCACCCCTCAAGACTGGGTGTCACGCTGGGAGCCACCCCAGCATGGCAATCAATGCTTTGACTGATGGGGTGCCCAATCCTCGCCGCGGCTGAACGCCCCCCAAGCATCCTGAGCCACGCTGGGAGCCCACCCAGCTTGGCAAACGCCCCATGAAGTCAAAAAAAAACCTGTAAAGAAAAACGGGTCTCACGTAGTCTCCCTAGCCCTCCCACAACCCGCACTCACCCACTGCGCACCCTGCTCCCCACACCCCCACCCTATACTTACCTCCGACCTCGGCGCGATGATCTTCGTGGATCGGGAACACGCCTGCACCTTCAAAGCCGACCGCAACTGAGGAAATGCCGTAAGCTGTATAATGGGCTAGATAGGGGTTTTCAACTTTGTTGCAAATCTCAGGCATTTTTGAATTTTGTACCAAATTTTCAACATGAGGTTTTGGGACCCTTCTCATGAATGATGTCACTGTCATGGCGTTAATCGGGTTTTCAAGGGTGATTCGCAGTCACCGCGCCGAAATCACCTTTTGGACCGAGTAACAAACGACACTGCCAGTGTTCATAAGGTGGGCTCTCAAGAAGCCTATTTTGAAAAATTTGTGGAAAAATTCTCAAAAAACGACTGATTTACGAGCGTGCATTGCGCAGTTCCTACGCACGCTTGTAAGTTCGCTAATTTTCAATATTTTCACTCCAGATTTTCAACATTGCCATTTTACCACACCTTCTTATGAGTAGTACAGCTGTCATTTTTCACATCTCACCCAAAACGTGTTTCCGCCCATGTAGGGCACAATGGCACAGTCAGTGTGTGAAACCAATGTACGGGACAAATTAAGAAAACCAGAGTGACACTGTTCATGAGCAGAGGTCTTAAAATAGCTAAGTTGAAAATTTGGTGAAAAAATTCCTAACAATGACTGTTTTCAAATTAATAGATTGCGCGGTTCTACGCCGCCTCATAAGTTTGCAATTTTCAATATTTTCACTCCAGATTTTCAACATTGCCATTTTACCAAACCTCCTTATGAGCAGTACAGCTGTCATTTTCACATCTTGCTCAAAATGTGTTTCACTTCATGTAGCGACAATACCAAGTCGATGTCGAAATCAATATATGGGACACATTAAGAAAATCACAGTGACACTGTTCATGAGCAGAGGTCTTAAAATGGCTATGTTGAAAATTTGGTGAAAACATTCCTAAAATGACTGTTTTACGAAAGGCAAAGCAGTAGTTCCTATGCATGCTCATAAGTTTGCAAATTTAATATTTTCACTCCAGATTTTCAACATTGCCATTTTATTACACTTCCTTATGAACAGTACAGCTGCCATTTTTCATATGCTGCCCAAAATGTGTTTTCACACATGTAGCACACAATGGTGCTGTTGGTGTGCGAAAGCAATGTTTGGGACAGATTAAGAAAATCAGTTACACTGTTCATGAGCAGAGGTCTTAAAATGGCTATGTTGAAAATTTGGTGAAAAAAGTCCATAAAATGACTGTGTTATGAGTGAGCATTGCTCAGATTCCACACACCCTCGTAAGTTCATGACTTTGTAATATTTTAAGTCCAGATTTTCACCAGTGGCATTTTTCCACACTGCCTTCTTTACAGTACAGCTGTCATTTTTCACAACATGGCTGAAGTGTGTTTTCACACGGTCAGTGCAGAGATGCGTGGTCACTGTGGGAAATCATCGTTCGGGACAGATAAAGAAAATCACAGTGACACTGTTCATGATCGGAGGCACCAAAATGCCTGAGTTGACAATCTGCTGTAAAAAATCCCCAACCTAATTATATTACGGGTGTGCGTTGCACAGTTTCTATGTACGCTCGTGACTTCACCATTTTTTTAAATATTTTTACTGCAGATTTGCATCATTGCCATTTTTTACACCTCCCCATGAACAGTACAGCTGTCATTTTTTACATCCTGTTCGGAATGTTTTTGCACCTGTGGTGCTAAATGCCGTAGTCGCTGTGCATAAGCAGCTTTTGGCTAAGAAACTTATATTCCCCCTGTTCATGAAGTGGGGTCACAAAAAAACCATGTTGAACATTTGGAGTGAAAATACCAACGAACGCCTGAGGTATTAGGGTTTCCAACCATAACGCCCAATCCTGTAGAGAATGACAGGCATCAGGGTGTGACTTTGGATTCTTGCCTGTAATGCTCATACCATTTCCACACCTACAGCCAGTGAGAAGCATCGAGTATGCCTTGGACTCTTCGGCCCCAAAGTTCACCCCATTCTCCTATATCGCACCCATCTCTCTGTATTTCCTAATGGAATGGGGTGCGCATAAGGACCAAAGACCCCAAGGAACACCGTGACACTTGCTAGTGTCTGCAGGGTGGGGTGCACTGAAATTGCGTGGCCGTTATGCCTAACGACCCAAAGGCACACCCCAATGCCTGTCACTCTCTGCAGGGTGGTGGTGGGGTTGGCTTCAGTTCAATACTTCACTGCCATTACTATTATGCAGCTCTGTAACTTCTACACTACCACTGCCGATGCCAGCAAGCAAACATTCGGCATTGACAAATGCTTGTTTTAATCTGTCCCAAACACTGATTTCCCACAGCGACCACGCAGTTGTGTGCCGGAAGTGTGAAAACATATTTTGGCCAGGATGTGAAAAATGACAGCTGTACTGTTCATAAGGAGGTCTGAAAAAATGCCAATGTTGAAAACCTGGAGTGAAAATACTGCAGATTTGCTAAGTTACAAGGGTGCGTGGAAACTACACAATGCGTGCTCATAACACAGTCATTCTATGGACGTTTGTCACCAACTTTTCAACACAGGCATTTTAGTACCTCTGCTCATGAACAGAGTGACTGTGATTTTCTTAATCTGTCCCAAACACTGATTTCCCACAGCGAATATGCTATTCTGCACCGGAAGTGCGAAAACACATTTTGGCCAGGATGTGAAAACTGACTGCTGTACTGTTCATAAGGAGGTGTGAAAAAATGCCAATTTTGAAAATATGGAGTGAAAATATTACAAATTCGCGAACTTATGAGTGTGCGTCAAAACTGCGCAACGTACGCTCATAAAACAGTCATTTTTTGGATTTATTTCACCAAATTTTGCAGCATAGACTTTTTGAGAGCCCTCCTCATGAACAGTGGCATTGTTGTTTCATTAGTCAGTCCCAAAAAGTGATTCTGCACAGTGACCGTGAAATCACCTTTCAGGACTGTATAACGCCATGACAATGGCTGAATTCATGAGGAGGGGTCCCAATAACCCCATGTTGAAAATGTGATGCCAAAAGTCAAAAAATGGTCGAGATATCCACATAAGTTGAAAAAACCCTACTAATGCCATTATATAGCTTACCGACATGTCTTCGGTTTGCGGTCGGCTTTGAAGAGTACAGACATGTTCCTGGTCCACCGAAGATCATCGCGCGGGGCTCCGGAGGTAAGTATGGGGTGAGGGGGTGTGAGGAGGTGGGGTGCGCAGAGGGTGGGCGTGGGTTGAGGAGGGGGCACAAGAGACCGCAAGGGACCATTTTCTTTGTTTCAGGGACACAAATTAAACTAAGGAGGTCGTGGGAAGGTTTTTTTTTCAGGTTTGTTTTTTGTACACTGGGGTGGGCTCCCAATGTGCCACCTGTGTTTTGGGGAGCGGGACTGATGCCGACAGGGATTGGGCCCCCCGTCAGCAAAGAAAGACTGTTCAGGGGGCAAGATGCCAAGGGGGATTGAACACCCCCTCGGCACACAACAAATGTGGGGGGAATATTATGCCGATGGGGAGTGGGCTCCCCCATCGGCAAATGAACTGGGTCGGGGGCATGCTGACAGGAGGACTGGGCACCCCCTTTGACTTTCATGGGGATCTGAGGCGGCGGCTATGCTGCGCCATGTTGATGGGAATTTTACACCAGACAAGGTACCGACCTGCAATGACGGGTCGCTCCGTCACTGCAGTGGAATGGCTGATGCTGCAATGATTAGGCGGTCCGTAATTGCTGCGGTGAAATCATTTTAACTTGGTGGCACTTCTGCAGAACCAGTGTCATCAGGACACTGGGCGTGCATTGGGTGAACACTGCCAAGCCCACAATTGCAGTGCCTGCATTGGCCGCCACAGTGCCGCACCTCCAAAACCCACTTCTCTCCTAAGCTGCCACATAATGTTTCTTGCGCATGCGCAAGCAAACATAAAAAGGAGAGATTTAGGAGAGCAGGGATAGAAAATGCAATGGCAGGTGTGGAGACAGTGAGCGGTTTTGGGTCAGTCCCATCAGGACTGTAACATTTGGAAGGATTTAAGTTCAATAAAGCAAAGGGCACAAAGGCATGACTGGAAAGAGGTAGAAAGCACCGGGTTGGGGGGGGACATCAGATGAGAAGGAAGGAGAGGTGGAACAGAGAGGAGAAAGGGGGGGGGGTGTGGAGAATGGAAGCAACACAGGAAGTAAAACATTAAATACTGAGGCAACAGTCCCAGGGTCAGAGATAAGTGATTCACCAGATTAGGCAAGGTGTGGAAGATTGGGTGGGAGGATCAAAAAGATAATCTTCTAAAATTTACTTGGGGACTTATGGTTAGTCTGGAGGTTCCTAGAGAAATA
This sequence comes from Neoceratodus forsteri, assembly GCA_016271365.2. Lineage (NCBI taxonomy): Eukaryota > Metazoa > Chordata > Ceratodontiformes > Ceratodontidae > Neoceratodus > Neoceratodus forsteri. The sequence goes on along the minus strand of CM028129.1, from coordinate 130,389,484 downwards.
ATAAGATTTATCTTCCCTAATGGATTTAGTGCAGGTGTTACAAAGCTCTTTGTAATGCCTCAGATATGAGGGGAAGCCTGAAGGATTATGCAAGAGCCAAGCAGAGTCATTAGCCTTACAAATGTCGATGATTTCAGCTGAGATCCAGGTTAAATAAAAACTCCAGACCCTAGAGCAAAAAAAGGTGGCATGATAATCCCACACTGCAGTAAATCTGATTTGAAAATGAGAGAGACACATTTATGTCTGTGAACACAGAGTGGAGACCAATCAATATTGCCAAGATCAGCAAGAAGGGCAGCTAAGTTAAGAGATTGCCCTAGCCCAGATAAACTTTGGGGCAACGTTAGGGCAGCAGATATTTTCCAGGCACAGTCAGTCATTCAGTGATAAGAGCAGATCTAAAGATGAACGAGTGAACCATAGACCAGTGAGTCTCACGTTCATAGTGGGGAAACTGATGGAACCAATCCTGGAGGAGAGGCTGGTGACCCTGCTGGAGGTCAGTGGGGTGAGGGACAGTTGGCAGCATGGCTTTGTCAAGGGCAGATCCTGCCAGACCAACCTAGTGGACTACTATGACTGGGTGACTAGGGAAATGGACAAAGAGCATGCGGTGGATGCCCTGTACCTGGACTTCAGTAAGGCATTTGACTCGGTGCAACATGGGAGACTAGCATGTAAGCTAAGGGGCACAGGGGTGGCGGCAAAATTGGTGGGATGGGTGGAGAACTGGCTGCAGGGAAGACAGCAAAGGGTGGTGGTGAAAGGAGAATTATTTCCCCAAGGGCAGTGATGAGCGGGGTCCCACAGGGATCAGTGCTGGGGCTGGTGTTATTTGGGGTATTTATTGCAGATGTCTCGGTAGGCATAAATATCAGGATCAGTCTATTTGCGGATGACACCAAGATGGGAGCAGTTGTGGATGACCAAGGGGGGGTGGCAGGGATTGCAGGAAGATCTAACAAGGCTGGAGACATGGTCTGACACCTGGCAACTTGGTTTCAACACCAAAAAATGCAAGGTGCTGCATTTTGGGGCAAAGAATCCAAAGAGGAGCTACCATCTGGGGGGAGGCGCAGCTAGTTGTGACTGAGGAGGAGGAGAAAGATCTGGAGGTGCTCATTACAGGAGCAATGAACAACTCAGCACAGTGTAGGAAAGCAGCAGCAGTGGCCAACAAGATGTTGGGTTGTATTGCAAGGGGTATGACCTCTAGGAGGAGGGAGGTGATTCTGCAGTTATACAGATCGCTGGTCAGATCCCACCTAGAGTACTGCATTCAGTTTTGGAGCCCTTACCTTAAGAGGGACATTAGATTGCTGGAAAGGGTGCAACACAGAGCAGAAAAGATGGTTCTGGGCCTGGGGAATTTACCATATGAGGTTAGACTGAGGAAGTTGAACATGTACTCTCTGGAGGACAGGAGGGATGGGGGGATATGATTGAGGCCTTTAAGTACATGAGAGGAATAAACAGGACAGGCATGGAGGGACTGTTCAAGGGGAGAGTCAGGAGAGACACTGGGGATCATGATATGAGATTAGAGGGTAGAAGGTTTAGGAGGGAAATGAGGCATTTCTCTACAGAAAGGGTGGTAGCAGAATGGAATGCACTACTGGCAGAGGTGGTGGCCTGTAAAACAGTGGGATGCTTCAAGAGGTCCGGATAGGGCAAAAGGGAGGGTCATGGGGGTAGGGTGGGAGGGGCAGCTGCAAAGTAGGGGGTACTAGCTGCAAAATCGAACAGACTTGTTAGACTAAAAGGCCTTTATCCGATGGCAGTTTTGTATGTTCGTATGATCACTGAAGGCATCAGGCAGAATGCCAGCAGAGACACAGCAATAGGGATGGGAAGAGAGAGAATCCAATCTAATAGCAAGTGATAAAAGGTATGATGATTGAGGTGGATGGGCTCAGAGATAAGCTGAGTAACCTTTAATACAGTGGTAATGGAAGAGAGCACTCACCCTTGTAAACGGCACACAAATTAAGAAAAACGCCTCAGTCAATAATTCATTTCAGGCGTTTAATACATCCTTATGGTAGAGTGCAGCATAGCAATAGCAGATTGCTGCCGAAGCTGCTTATCTTACATTTCACCTAATCGCAGTGGACTTCCTCAGAGACTAAGGAGGCAGCACACACAGTGATTTAAAACCAGTGACCAAAAAAAAAGACACCTGACTGTTTTAGCCAATCAGGCAGTAATGTCATTCAGTAGTTATGGTGCTACAAATCAAAACTTTGCATACAAGGTTCAAACAGTTGCTGCTTAATTATCTACCTCTAAGCCACTCCTAAGAGGTGTACCGCAAGGCTCCATCCTGGGTCCCATCCTTTTTGCCATTTACATCAACAATATTGACTCCAATCTCTGTCTTTCTAATATCCACCTTTTTGCTGATGACACTGTACTTTATGTGAGCGATCCCTCACCATCAAAAGCCTGTGAGCTCCTACAGTCTCAATTCTCCCTCCTCCAGCATAACCTATTAAGAAAGAAATTATTACTAAATGCTAAGAAAACCAAAGCTATGTTCTTTGCCACCAAGTACTGTTCTTCCACTATCCCATCATTCACCCTCCCACAACTCTCTACCATCCTTGGTGAAAATCTGGAATATGTTGACAAATTCAAATACCTAGGGAGTATGGATAGACAATAAACTAGACTATACTACCCACGTTGAAGAGCTCCTGAAAAAGCTAAGACAAAGACTTGGTCTATTCTATAGGATCAAACACTACCTGACCAAAGATTCCAAACAAAGATTAATCCTTGCATCATTCATGTCCCTCATTGATTATGCTGACTTCCTCTATGGTCATTGCTCCCTCCCATCTAAACAAACTAGACACCCTGTATCATACAGCTATTAGATTCATTACTGACCTTCCCTCTAGCACCCATCATTGCTCTCTACAATGCAGTCAGCTGGACATCCCTGCAACATAGAAGAAGAAAAATGCTGCTACCTGGACCTACAAAGCTCTGACAAACAAACTCCTTCCTACATCTCAGACTGCTTCAACCAGATCACATCCAGGCCCTACACCTTGAGGATCAACAAACTGATCCTGCTGAAGATTCCTATCACCTGCACCGGTATGGAAGAGCTGCAATCAGTTATTCCCTGGCACTTATCTGAATTCTATCCAAAAGACATTGAAAATGGAAACACTGATTCCCTTACATCCTTCAAAAGCTGTACACCAGCCTAATCCCAGATTCGCAATTGCTTCCACAAGGCCTAGTCCTCCCACACCCCACCCTCCCACACCCCTCTCCCCACCCCCTCTTTAAAGCTCCTCCCTATTCTTCTATTATTCCTCTGGTCCTTTCCACATCAAACCAAACATATATGCCCACCCATGTACCATTATCCAAGCCTTATCCCTACTAGACTGTTTGTTTTCTCCTTTATTAGGTTTTGGTTTACTGTCCTTTGCCTTGTATATATGTAAATATTTGTACATCTATCTCACTCATAAATGATTGTATTTGTGCTTATTCAATATCATGTTTTTGTATACACTCTGTAACCTTTTTTTGTTATGACCACTCAGGTCCATCTTGTAAATGAGCTATGCTCAATGATGTTCGCCTGAATAAATAAAGATTTTGATTGATTGATTGATTGATTGATTGAATTAGTCCTTGTGTTTTCTCAAGGCTTCCAACACTAGGTGAAGGTATTCAAATGTAAAAATTCATAAGTTCTGGTTCAGCCCTTTATTTATGGCAACCTGCGGCAAAAGAAACAAGCATTTGTCAATGCCGAATGTTTGCTTGCTGATATTAGCATTGGACGTGCAGGAGTTAGACAGATGCAGAATAGGAGTGGCAGTGAAGCATTGAACTCACGCCAATCCTACCTCCACCCTGCAGAGATGGACAGGCACTGGGGCGTGCCTGTGGGGCGTTGCCCATAATGCTCATGGCATTTCACCTCACCCTATCCTGTAGACACCGACAAGTGTTGAGGTGTGCCTTGGGGTGTTTGGCTTCATAGTCACCCCATTTCATAAGGACATATGCTGAAATGGGTGCAGTACAGGAGAATGGAGTGAAGTCTGGGGCTGAAGAGTGCAAGGCACACCTTGATGCCTGTCACTGGCTTCAGGGTGGGGGTGGGATGGCATGAGCATTACAGTTGGCGATCCAAAGTTACACCTCTGATGCCTGTCAGTCTGTACAGGGTGGGACGTTATGGTTAGAAACCCTAGTGCCCCGGGGGGGGGGGGGGGGGTGTTGGTATTTGCAGTACAAATTTTCAGCATGGCCTTTTTGTGACCCACACCTCATGAAAGCATTTGGGACCTCTTCTCATAAACAGTGACACTGTGATTTTGTTATTGTGTCCCGAACTTCGAGTTCCCACAGCAACTGTGCCATTCTGCCCGAGATGTGCGAAAATACAGATATGGCAGGATGTGAAGAATGACAGTTGTACCATTCATAGGGAGGTGGGAAGAGATGGCAATGCTGAAAATCTGTAGTGAAAATATTAAAAATGCTTGAAGTTCTGAGCATACGTGGAAACTGTGCACACATGCTTGTACCGCAGTCATTTAGTGGAATTATTTCACCAAATTTCAACATAGGCATTTTGTGACCTCTGCTCATGAACACTGTCACTATGATTTTCTTAATCTGTTCAAAACATTAATTTCCCACAGCGACCGCGCCATTGTGCGCCAGATGTGCAAACACATATTTTGGGCAGGATATGAAAAATGAGAGCTGTACTGTTCATAAGGAGGTGTGGCAAAATGCCAATGTTGAAAATCTGGAGTGAAAATATTACAAATTTGCGAAGTTATGAGGGTGCGTGGAACACATGCTTGTAACACAGTCATTTTATGGACTTCTGTCACCAAATTTTCAACATAGGCATTTTAGGACCTCTGCTCATGAACAGTGTCACTGTGATGTTCTTAATCTGTCCTGAACACTGATTTCCCACAAGCGATCATGCTGTTCTGCGCTGGGAGTGCGAAAACATTTTTACAGCCAGGATGTAAAAAATGGCAGCTGTACTGTTCACAAGGAGGTGTGGGAAAATGCCAATGTTGAAAACCTGGAGTAAAAATATTAAAAATTTGCGAAGTTACGAGCATACATAGAAACTGCATAACACACGCTCATAACGCAGTCATTTTTGCACATTTTTTCACCAAATTTGCAACATAGGTTTTTTGAGAGCCCACCTCATGAACAGTGTCACTGTCATTTCGTTAATCGGTCCAGAAAGGTGATTCCGTACAGTGACCGCAAAATCACCTTTCGGGACAGAATAACGAGATGACAGTGTCTGAATTCATGAGGTGGGGTCCCAAGAACCCCATGTTGAGAATTTGGTGTCAAAATTCAAAAAAATGGCCAAGATATACACTAAAGTTTAAAGAAAAACATTTATGCCATTATACAGCTTACCAGCAGACCTGTTCCTGGTCCACCGAAGATTGTCACGCCAGGCTCTGGAGGTAAGTATGGGGTGAGGAGGGTGTGGGGAGGTAGAGTACGCAGTGGGTGGGAGCGGGTTGGGGGAGGGGGCATGTGGCTCAACGAGGGACCGTTTAATTTTTTTTACAGGATTTAAAATTAAAAAAGACATCGCAGGACACTTTTGGCACGCTGGGGTGGGCTCCCAGCATGCCACCTGGCCAGGTGTTTGTTGGGCAAGTGGGTACTGGAGCTGATGGGGATTAGGCACCCCGTCAGCCATACAGTGTGGTGGGGAGAGGGATTGCATGAGCCGAGGGGGATTGGGCACCCCCTCGGCATATAACAAACGGTGGGGGGCGCATCATGCCGACGGGGATTGTACTGCCCCATCGACAAATAAACTGGGGATGGGGACATGCCGTCAGGGTGATTGGGAACCCTCAAGGTAGCCTTCATGGGGACTCTGAGGCGGGCGGCAAGAGTTGCCGCCTGCCGCCATGTTATATGAAATTTTACACCAGGCAAGAGACCGCCCTGCAATGACGGGTCACTCCCTCATTGCAGCGGCGGATTCCTTTCAAGGTGGTGACACGCTGGCTGAACTAATGTCAGCAGCAGCATGCCACTGCATTGGGGAAGCGGGCAAAGCCTCAAAAGGCACTGGGGGCATTGGTCCCCACAGTGCCCCACCTCCAAAACCCCACTTCTCTTCTAAGCTGTGACGAAATGTTTCTTGTGCATTTGCACAAGCAAACATAAAAATGAATAAAAGATTGTAAACAAGCTGGAGACAAACTTATTGAAATATAACAGCTAAATTCCACCTCTTTTCACAATCAATTTAACTCCCCATATCACAGTAGGTATCAGTACCTATCCTGGTTCCAGGGAGTGGGGGATGAAAACCGCTTTTGTTTCTGAACCTGCTTATCCATTAACTGTTGCAGGTTAAACTGAGTCAAAGCCCATGTACAATGGGGGAGGGGTTAACCAGCATTTTCTTTTCTTCAAGAACTGTTTCAGTTCAATTTTGTTAATGAGGCCTGGAGCATTCATCACTCCCAAACAATTTATGGATCCACTTTTGTTCCTTTTCATTCAATGTGGACTCAATACACCTTATACCAAGCTGGCAGGATAAGCAAGCGGGGAGGTGGTTGCGCCATCTAAGTTAGATCCTCCCTGCATGCCTTCTCAGTCTCCATCCCACCACCCACCAATGAAGCCCAAACGCTCGCTGCCAACCTAAGCTTTGGCAGTTCAGGTAAAATACTATACTTCTTGGCTGTCTACATCCCCCCCAGAAACCAAACACCTGCCTTTGACTCCGTACTGGCAAGGCCAGTATCTCCCACCTCCCTCCCAAGAGCAAAATCATTTTATTAGGTGATTTCAACATGAATTGGATATTCAATGCATCTTCCCACTACAAAGAGATTGTTCTTGCTTATGACCTCACTCAAGTTGTCCAGTCCTCTACCAGGCTGGACCCAAAAACTGGGACATCCACACTTATCAACCTTATCCTCACCAACCACCTCAAAAACCTCTTCCGTATCAAAGTGCTCCCAGACTCGATAAGTGACCATTCCCCAGTTACCTGCTGGTGGTCTAATAAAATCCCCCCTACCCCCCTTAAGGTCACCGTCCAAAGGCACCTTAATAAAGGTGCCCTCCCTCACCTCAAATCCTACCTTGCCTTCTGTGATTGGTCTCCTATTCACACTGCCCAGTCTGTAGATGCCACCCTTACCTATTTTATTGCCACCTTTAACTCTGCCTATGACATCTTTGCCCCCTTCTCCAAGCGTACAGTAAAGGATCAGGACACCCCCTGGATTTCCCGAGTAATACTTGACCAAATGTGCCTAAGAGATAACCTCTGGCAAAAGGCCCTTGACTGGCAACTCCCCCAAGACAGACAGCGTTACAGGGAGGCTCGTAACAGCTGCACATGGGCTATCAGGCAAGCCAAAGCTGCATACTACAAACGAGCCCTCACCTCCTCCTGGGGCTCCGGAAGCAAATTCTGGAGCAACATTAAGGAACTATCCGGGAAAAATGTATCCCATACCCCAGTGCAGCTTCTAATAGATGGGGTTATCTCCCAGAACCCAAAATCTATCACCGATGCCCTCAATACAGCTTTCACAGACCTCAGACATATCCTCCTCCTCCTCCCTAACTTCTTTAACCCGATCAGTAACCACCCCATTAACACTTCTGCCACCCTTGACCATACCCCTTTTCGGCTACGAATCATCTCCTGCAATGAGGCAAAACGCTATCTCAACAAAGCTCTGGCGAACTCTTGCTATAGTAGTGACTCCTTGGACCTCAAGCTCATCTGGCTTACGATGGATGTGACCCTGCCCCATCTCACCAAAATACTTAACTTATCCTTATGCTTCAGCCAATTCCCCACATCTTGGAAAAGAGCAGTTATAACTCCCATCTTGAAGAGTGGTGACCCCACTTCCACTAGCAACTATAGGCCAGTATCTATCCTGCACCCTCCAAAGGCCCTTGAAAAAATTGTGGCTGACCAGCTCACAGACTACCTGACCAAACACACTCTGCTTTGTAAGGAACAACATGGTTTCCAGAGGGGTCACAGCACCTCCACTGCCCTCATCGAATTTACTTCATATATACATGAGGCCCTGGAACAGGGCTAATGGTAGTGGCTTTCTATGTCGATCTGACCAAAGTCTTTGATACAGTCAGTCACGTGTTTCTTCTCCACACCCTGTCATTAAGGCTGTAAATTTTTCACGATAAAAAATGAAGTTTTTCACGGTTGCTGCACGGGAAAAAATGCTATTTTCATGGAAAACACAACAACATATGTTGAGCTTATATGTCGTTGTCTGGGATGTGGTGAGTCGTGGGCATAGGACCACGCAGGAAGTAAAGAGAAGCATAATCAGCAATTTATCAGCATATAAGAGCCCAATTAATGCCAGCAGATCTGACTGGGAGCACTGTCGGGGCACAGTCAGGGACACAGGACATTGCTGTCTTTTTATGCTGATAGACGTTTCTGTTGTTCTGACACTTGCGATTTGCAAGGGGTGTTATACGGCAGTGGTCTCCAGCAGACTGATTACCAGCAGTTACTGCAGAACACTCTGATGACTTGTCTGACTGATCTTGCAATGCGATCTTGTTGTGCGATTACCCCAGACCACAAGTGAACAAATGATCAAAGGAGAAAGCGAATACCTAGCAAATTTTATGTGCCTGAACTGAGCAAACCACAAAAAAATGTATGGAAATGTTAAACTAGCCATTATTTGACATCACTGCAGTTTTCATGATATGCTCCCATTTTCGTGGTATTCGTGAAATCTGCGCGGTCCGTGAAAAACTTACTGCCTTACCTATCATCCCTGAACATCTCCCCAGAGGTTGCCTTCTGGCTCAAAGACTATCTCACTGGCCGGACCCAGCAAGTAAAAATTAATACAGCTTTATCCTCCAGTAGGACAGTCCTAACAGGTGTCCCACAGGGGTCCATTCTAGGCCCATTACTATTCACCCTCTTCCTGAACTCCCTCCCTCAGTCCTGCAGTGGGAAGCTACTGCTTTATGCAGACGATGCTGTAGTATTTTGGAAACATCCCCGTTCCAATGTTCTACAATCCGCCCTGCAGGGTTTCTTTGGAGAGCTGGAAACCTGGCTCTCTGAACACCGCCTTATACTTAACTACAAGAAGACGAAATCTATGATCTTCGCCCACCGCCAGAATCCACTCTGTAACACACCACTAATAGTGACAAACTTCCTTGGCATTGCGTTAGAGCAGGTGTACTGCTTCAAATACCCAGCAGTCATGTTGGACACCTCCCTCACCTACCACACACACATACAACAAGTCTCCTCCTCTGTTAACTCGAGGCTGGGGATCCTGTACAGACACAGACACTGCATTCCCCTGCAAGCGATGCATCTAGCTGTCTTCCTCAGTTCTCCCCTTGGTGTTCTCCGGCATAGTTATTTATGGGTCTGCTGACCATACTGCCCTATGTAGCATCAACCTCGCCCTCAATAAAGCCTGCTGTCTGGTCTCTAATTGTGACAGGTTAACCCATACTTGTGAGCTTTACAAATTTACTGGCTGGCTAAACTTCCAAGATAGGCTTAAGTATCACACCTGCCTCCTTGCAAAACATATACTACACAAACAAGCACCAATTGGCCTATTCACCCCCTTATCCACACAGTTTCACACAGAAGGGCCCCAAGGCACTCTGCAAGCACCTCCCTTTAAGTACCTCACTGTAGAACCTCCCTTGGTCAACGGGTCTTCCGATATCATGCCCCCTTGTGGCTAAACAACCTACCGTCCACTGTCTCCCTTGTATCCAGTCTGGGCCAATTTAAAGCAGGTCTCAAGTCCTTTCTCCTTAACTCTGCAACCAGTGACTGTATATAACTTGCCCCCTTTTTGGATTTCACCTCCCTTTCTGACTCAATCAAAATCATATTATAAGCAGGTTCCTGCTCTAGTGCAGTGAGGTTGCCCCCGGCATGGGGACTTCTTCTTTCTTCTCCTATGCCAAGGCTCCTCAAATTCACTGTATATAATTATGACTCTGTGCCTATTTTTAAGACCCTCCGAAACTATATACTGTCATATGTACATAATGTTGACCCGGGACCTTCTTTTAAGATCCCTGCTGATGTAACCTTACAATGTATACTGTGCTGAATGTTTTGATTTGTAATAGTTAAGTGATGCTTGTTTATTTTCTTTTTTCTTTCCTACTGATGTGGAGCCTTTGCAAAGGAGTCTATGACTCAAAAGATTGTAATTCCGATTCTTTCAATAAATAAATTAAAAAAATATCACTGCCTCTAATATTTCATGGTACACATTCCAACCCCAGGCTTTTACCATGTGGTTATGTTTATCCTGTACCATTTTGATATGTTTAGTCGTTGCATATTCACAATTTGGATTTTTTTATGGCTAGGATATGTTCGTTAAGTCTAGTTCTTAGCTTGCGCTTGGTCCTACCCACACAGAACGTTTTGCAGCTGCTTTGGAGCCTGTATACTACAGCTTCACTGTTGCAGTTAATGTGCCCTATTATTCTTTCCTGTCTTCCAGTTTTTGGGTTACTGAAGCTAGTGACCCTATCCATGAAGTGGCAGGTGCTACAGAACCCACATGTTTTTTTTTTGTTTTTTTTTTATTTTTTTTTCTGCCTATTCCCAGCCTGCCACCCCTGACCCATCAAGGGAGAAATAAGATATCCCACTGCCTGCAACCCTACCCGAACGGACCCCCAAGCACCATGGATCCACGGTTTTATCCCCCGGGTGGGGACGAGGTGGGGGGCACAGATGCCCCGTTACTTACATTTCGTCGGTCTAGGGTCCATTAGGCGGGCGCAGGCAAATCGTGAGCACGTCTCAGTTCCCCATCTCCCCAGCGGTAGCAGGCTATTTTCCATTTTTCTACCCTCCCCATACAGCGTGCAACTCCCCCGATGTCATGGCTCAAGGCGCCGACGTTCACGCTTTACAACGACCGTCATCCCCTTTCTAGTGGGGCTTGCAGTACTCCAAGCCACAGCTTGGAGTCATGCAAGTGTCAGGCACCGGCCTGTTCCCTCCCCGGAGAAGGCGAGCTGTCATGGGACACTCAAGCCTATCTCCCCCCAGCTGACCTACCAGTGACCTGAGTCCACTCCAGAACCCGGGTCCCCGGAGTGGTGCGAGATGTGGCGTCCAGTGCCTCAAACCTCAGTGCCACTGGGCCGGCCAGCCACATGATTTTGACAATGCTTGTGTTCGATTTAGTATGCTACTAGTTTTATCCTTGGGTTGGTAACTGGAAATCAATTTATCTCGCAAGATGGGACCCCTTCTATATGAAATATGTAGTGGTTTCTTGAATATAAATTCCAGTGGTTGTAAGCCTCTGAGAATTGGGAGATTTTGTTTCACAATCTCCACCAATTTTTTTGTACCCCCTCCAAATGTTGTAACAAAAGTAGTGGCTTGCTCAGTAGAAACTGGATGTTATGCATGTTGTGTATTGGATGAGAGTAGTGTACCCCTAGGGGTTCCATGTGAAAACGGCAATCGTAGAAAGGCGATCACCATTAGGGTGAGTGTACATCGTCGAAAATCGGTTTCAGCGATGTACACTCCCAGCGCACAGCAAAATGGTGCTGGAGACTTTTTTTTCATGTGGGGGACTGAGCCTGCATGTTGGGGGGGGTGCAAAATGGGGGGGAAAATTTAACGGTTGGGTACAACAAAAGGAACATGCACCCAGACCCGAACCCAGCACCCTTGCAACCCTAGCCTTCCACCCACCCACCATGCCATGCGGTCAGCTCGGCAGCCCAATGCTGCACTACACCTCAGAAACCCTCCCTCCCCTTCCACCCCTCGCCATGGCTCACCCCCCACCCGTGCGTTTATATAGCGACATCCTGTTGCTATATTCACGGACCCCCCCATCCAGTCACCCTCCCTGCCCGGTAGTCCTGGGGACAGGTCCGCGACTGAGTTGCCCTTTTTGAAAGCACTCAATCGCGGTCACCATTGTCACAGGCTACCCCCTGGGTATAGAGTCTACCTGTGTCCCACTTCTGTCAATGTCTGACTTACTGTACCCTGTTTCTGAGCTTGTTTGTGAGTTCTTCTGCTTTTGCCCTGTATAAATCTTCATTGCCACAGTTTCTATGATATGTCTCATATATTGGCCTTTTGGGAGATTTCTCACCACATGATTGGGATGGCAGCTAGTGGCCAAAAAGAGACTGTTTCCATCCATGGGCTTGGTGTAAAGGTCAATTAGCAATGTCCCATCAGGTCGTCTGTTGATAGTTAAGTCTAGAAAATTGATCTGTCTCTGGCTTGCTGTAACCTTAAACTTTAAGTTGCTGTTTGATTGCTCAAGATATTCCACAAAATTATTCAATTCAGACCTGGTACCTTTCCAAATGAGCACAATGTCATCAATAAAGCATTTAAACAAGTCAACTTTCTCAAATCAAAAAAACCTCCACCCCCATACTCCCCACCCTACTGCTACCACAATGAGCAACCATTAAGCTCTGTCCCAGCTGTGTCTGAAACCATTGTTCAGTGTGCCTGCACAGCTGATTTCATGCTTGTGTAACGCAGATAATCTTTGCTGTTCGCCTCTCTATCCATGGGATATACCACCCTGTAGGGGTACAAAGGCAAGGAATCCTGGAAGAGGGTTCCACCCCTAGAGGTACCACGACAGTGATTCTCTTGGCTAAAGGTACCTTAGGAAGAAGCCCAAAAAAGAGTGGAGCAAAGCATACAAGGTGGTGAACGCTTACCAGGATCAAAGACCTGTACATAGGTCGGGTAGTAACAAAGATTCAGTTGGTAGCATGGGTCAATAGAGACCTGTATGTGGGTCAGTTGGTAACGTGGGTTCAGTTGGTAGCGTGGGCCAGTTGTTCATATCATTTGGGTAAAGTCGACATGAAATGGCAGGTGAATGGTGACCCGCTTGGAAGTCTGACTGGAAGGCGTGGAGGCCTGCTTCCTAAGGAGAGAGAGAGAGAGAACAGCCAAAGGGGAAGAAGGGATGCATACAGCGCAGTCACCCAACTCCATCCAACAGCAGAAACCTAACAAAGTGACCTAGAGACTACAAGTACTCTAACTGGAACTGACCATTGGCATGGAGGAGGAAAAACCCTTTGAGGAGGAAACCTCTGGGGATCAAGGCCTAAGTCACCTTCCTCAGGCTTTGGGATAGTTTTGTTTAGTGACAGCTCTGCTACTGCAATTTAGTAGACCAATCCAGGGGAATTACAATTTTGGGGAACACTCTCTCTCTGTCCCTCTAATGGGAACGCCGTGGAGGGTTGCAAGCGAACTCTGCAACACCAGGGCATCTCGGTGCCAACCTCCAAGGCAGGTGGAGGAGAGTAGCAGCTGCCGAGGTGCTCAGTCAGCCTACCATTCTAAGAACAAACCAGGTGAACCAGAGGCAGCTGTACGGCGAATAGCTTTAAAGGGTGCCTCTGAACCCGCTCGGGCAGCTAAAGGGGCCCTTCCCATGAGAGCCCCACCCCTTCACCGCTGAAGTCTTAAATGCTACATCAAGAGGTACTGTCGGTATAGTTGATGACTGAAGGTCACCTGGAGAGAGGACATCCCCAACTATGAGCCAGGTAAGAAGGACCTTTCCCCAAGCTTCGCATGCTCAGGATGTGGACTTCAGGGTGCAGAGAGAGAGACCATCAGCCACAGGGCTAGCCCTGAGTCCTGGAGTAATGAATGTGGTCAGCATGTCTCCGAAATGTGGAGTAGTTAGTAGTAATGAAGCATAGGACCAGCACATGGGTCATTATGGATAAAAGCTAGAATCATGAATAGATGATAGTTGAAGTGGAGGTCGTAGTGAATGATGGAAGGCATGGGGAATCCTGTACATAGGTCAGATTGAGCACTGCGGACCCCTCGCAGGTCTAGACTGGATGAGCTGACATGGAGAGACCTGCAGGTAGGTCGGGGTGAGCAATATGAACCCTTTTGAGGGTCTCAGTTAAGGCAAATAGGATTTGTCAACCACAGGAATGCATGCCGACCAAGTCCATTAGAAAGCTAAATTAGGAGTGAATTGAGTTTTATGTTATGAGTAAGGGAATGGCGAGCCCGGGCAACGCCCAAGGCCGACAGTTGGAGAGGAGGAGTCTGTGAAGCTGGTTAGGCAGAAGGAGGCTGCAAAGCCAATATGACAGGGGCTGCAAAGCCATCATGGTAGGAGATGCAGTTTGAAGAGGGTAAACATGATATGCTGCTATTATTGAAAGGGGAGAGGTCCGGGAATAAACGGACTTGTAGGCTGATTGTGTTAGTGCAATAATGGCTGGTAGTGCAAGGGACAGGAAGGCTGGGAGGGCTGCAAGGGACAGGAAGGCTGGGATGACTGCATAAACCAGGTGACTGTGTAATTCCAGTTACATCATAGCAGGGAAAGGACGGTAGATGACTGGGTGGAGCCAGTTGCTCTAAGGTAGAGAGTTACCTGGAATAGCTGGTTGTGGTTAGAGAATGAACTAGAATTGCTGGGCTGATTAAATATAAGATAATTATGACGTTGCTCCCACTGCTGGGAGCCATGACACCCCATGACAACTCAGTCCCCTGCCATAGGAAAAATAAAGAAGCCACAAACAGGACACTATGATGCCAAGCAGCTAATTAGCAGGTTATAAGTAAATGCCATCAGGTGCAGCTTAAGCTGACATACCCTGGGGTAAATTACATGGTAGGCAAGCAAATTAAAATACACACTATAATGACTGATGAAACGCCAGCAGCTGGAGCTGGGCTGGCCAACAATAAGCATAGTAAGGTAAATGGTCCTAGGTAGGTACAGTACTTATGGGTGGAATAGGGAAAGACTGAAGTTATGTAGATGGCGAGCACCCATGAGCTAAGTCCTGCAGAGGAAGGAAGCCCAGGGGCAGGCAGGGGGTCAGAACACAGGAAACAGGAGTAATCTCCATGATCCAGCATGAGCAGCATGTCTGGGGTGGTGGAGAGGGTACAGCATAGGAATCCAATGCAATGAGTGATGAGGGGGCGGGCTACTGCCTGGCATCAATCATGTTGTCCCCTCCATAGTTCCAGCTTCTCGCTGCTCCAAATGCATCTCCTACCTGCTCCTCACCAGCTGCTATGAACAGAGCACACAGAGTCAGCTGAGTAAGAGCAGGGAAGCAAATCCCCAAGAAGAAAAATGAGGGAGAATAAGAAGGCAGAAGGGAAGCATGGCGCTGAGAAAGGTACGGGAAAAGGCAGCAGCAGAGGGAGACAGGATGGGGGGGAGCAATCAAAAGTGGTGAATGGGACCACATGGGTTCCAGAAGGCAGAGAAGGGAGCAACAGGCAAAGAATGCCAAGGAGGGATGGGGAGGCAGAGGGAAACAGGTGGAAGAGCAAGCGGCGGCCAGAGACAGCTGCGGAAACACAGATGAAAGCCAGAAGAACAGCAGAAATGGGGAGAGGCGCAAGGACGGGCAGCACCTCTAGCTGCAAAGAAAAATGTGCATGTGCAGTGTGAAGAGGAGTGGCCCTTAAATGGGCCAAATGGGCCATGGCCAGTTGCGCCACCCCCTCGAACCATGGGCTTTAGCCCTCCAAATAGTTTTGGCGACCACCACATCAGCTGGCAGATTGTTTATGACTCCACCACCCTTTCTGCAAAATAAAACAATCTCACTTACCTCTTAAACATCTCCCATCAGTTTTCATTCATGCTCCAGTGTTTTTGATCCACTTCTTATGTTAAATAGTTCCTCGCAGTTTATCTTGTTCATTCCTTTCAGGAATTTAAAAGTCTCTGTCACATCTCCCCTCTCTCCTCTGGCCTCCAGCAAGTACATGTATGGTGTCTTGAGCTGATACTCATAAGATTTGCCCAGCTGGCCCTGAATCCTTCTGGTCACCATATGCTGTGCTGTCTCCATCTAGTTCTATCTATCATTAGGTGAAGACTCCAGAACTGGTCACAGTACTCCAGGTGGGGTCTCACCAGTACTCATTAGAGAGGTAGTAATATCTCCTTCCTTCTGCCATCAGTACCCCTTCCTCTACACCCCAACATCCTGTTTGCCTTACTGTAGGCCTTGCTACACTGGCGTGATTCTTTAAGGGAGTCACTGATGATGACCCCTAGGTCTCTTTCCTCAGAGGATGTGCCCAGGTTTACTACCCCCCCTCCATCCAGCACTCTGTCCTGGGATTCTTGTTCACTATGTGTATCACTCTGCACATTTTGGCACTGAATTTCAACTGCCTGCCGGTGACTCGGGTTCGGGAATGAATCTGGGTCATTGGGGGCCGGCCAGGGGGAGGAGGACAGAGCGTCCAAGAGGATGCTCTCCTCCGGCGAGAGTGGGTTGCCATCCTCACTGCAGTATTGCCATCTAAGTGACCACAGGTGGCAGTACAATCAAGAGCACAGTGGGAGGAGTGGCCCCATCTGGAGGGTTGGCGTGGCAGCACACTTGATGTGCATACATGCCTTGAACCTCCCTAGTGTGCCTGCATCCATGGGGACAGGGAGAAACATAGCAAATAAATGGCCTCACTTTCCAAAGGATGACAGACCTTGGTAGACCAAAGGAGACTGGTCCTGGACCCCTCAGCAGAGTTTATTTATTAATTTATGACTTTGATAACCGGGTAAGTGTGCTGATAACAGGGACCGCTAGGCACGACCCGGGCCATTACAAAGGGCACAGGGTTAAGATAGTACAATACAGAGAATGGGTAGATAAACAGTGATACTAGGTTACAATATAACACAAAATACAAGATTTGAATACATAAGTAAGGTATACATATAATACAATATACAAGATTTGATACATAAGTCAGGTGTACATATAAATACAGAAGAATATACATAAATACAGATTGGCAGGTAAAAATAAAACAGAAGGATTAATAGGAAGCAACCCAAAAAATTATAATGGTGGGTAGCTGAAATGGGAAGACTGGGGAGGGTGAAGGGAGGGGTGGGCTGAGGTGTGTTGGAGAAAAGGGAGGGGAGGTAGGGAAATCACAGGATGCAGCTAGGTATTAATTTTTCGTTTGGAAGGTGGGCTACCCAGGGAAGCAGTGACAAGAGGAGTTTGTCAGGAGCCAGAGTTTGAGGCGGGATTTAAACCTGCAGTGAGTGTCTATGGAGCAGAGCTTGGCAGGTCGTTTGTTCCACTGCATAGGGGCTGCTACCAACAATGCTCTTCCACCCATATTTGTGGATATCCTATGAACTGCTGGGGAGGGTACTGTTTGAGCGGAGTTTGTGGAGGAGAGTTCAGGTCCTGAGGAGGTCAGCCGGGGGGATTCCAGACCACTACGAATGACAGTGTACACTAGGCAGCAGTGGGCTAGGTGGAAATGTCCGTGCAGTGGGAGCCATTCAAGGGTATTATAGAGGGCACAGTGGTGGGTGGAGAAAGGGGCCAATAAAGCAAAATGACAAGCACTGTTGTAGGCAGCGGAGAGCTTGGCCATAGCGATTGGTGGAGGTCCTGGCATATATAGGGGAACAGTAGTCCAGAATAGGGAAAAGATTATCTTGGACAATGGCTAATCTGGCCTCCGAGGTGAGGTACTGCCAGAAACTATAAGCAGCTCCTAATTTCTAATGAAACTTTCGAATTAAGGAATTTACATGCTCGGTGAAGGTGAGGAAGGGGTCAGGCAAGACTCCTAGGTATTTGAAAGAGCTGACGTCCTCTAGGGCTATACCATCCAGGGACAGAATGTTTATGGGTGTGTGAGTTTTGGATTTGGCAAGGAAGGGCTTTGATCCAAACAACATGGATTTAGTTTTTTTGGGCATTAACCAGGAGGAGATTGTTTGTAAACCAGTTGTGGGCTACGGCATAGTTTTGTGTGAGAACAGAGGAAATATTGGTGGTGGATTTGTCACTGTGGAAGAGAACAAGGTCATCAGTGTAAAGGAGAGAGAGTGACAGTTGAGGCTATCTGAGAGAAGTGAGTTAATAACTAAGGAGAATAGGAGGGGACCCAGAATGGAGCCCTGGGGGACCCCGGGGAAGACAGGCAGGGTGGGTGAACAAGCTTGGCCAATGCACACGAATTGGGAGCGGTTGGTAAGGTAGTTGCTGAACCAGTTTGTTACTCCCTGAGAACAGCCTAGGAGACTAAGCTTGGAGATTAGAAGGGCATGGTTTACCATGTCGAAAGCCTTGAAGAGGTCAACGAAGACTGCCCCGATGGCATTACCAATATCCATGTTAGTGAGGATGTGGTCGGTCAGAAGTGCCAGGACAGTAGCAGTGGAGTGGTTCTTGTGGAAACCGTGCTGTTGGTTACATAGGAGGCTATATTTGCCTATGTGCTCAGCAAGTTGATTGTGAATCGCTTTCATGAGTAATTTGCTAAGATGGGGAGGATGGAGATTGGTCGATAGTTATTGGTGGATTGGGGGTCTCCGGTTTTGAAAATGGGGATCACCTTAGCTATCTTCAAGGGGCTGAGCATGAAGTGGGTGGAAAGGGTGATGTTGAGGACAAAGGTGAGTGGTTTGGTGACAGTTGGCATGATCAGCCTGAGAAAGGCTGGTGATAGGCCATCAGCTCCCGTGGAGACGTGGTTTGGTAGACTTTTGAAGAGCCTAGCAGTGTCAGATGAAGAGAGAGCTTTGAAGTAGAAAGGGGGTATTTGAGAATATGTGGCAGAGCTGGTAGAGGATGAAAGTGGATTAGGTTGGGGGACTAAGCCATTTGGTTTGCCGTTTGATAGTTTGTTAAGGTAGATGGATAGGTTGGTGAACTTGCTATTGAATGCCCTGGCCACTTCCAGAGGGTCAGTAATCAGGCCCTCCTGGGAGATAAGATATAGTGCAGCCTTGCTGGAGTGGGGGTTTAGAAGGGAGCCAACTGATTCCCAGAATTTTCTGGGGTCACCAAGGTTAGCCTTTTGTAGATTACAGAAACAGGTCTGTTTCAGGGATTTGGTCAAATGCTTACATTAGTTGCCTGATGAGGACATCGCAGTCAGAGGGGTTTATCTCCTCCACCCTATCCAGGGGACAGGGGGGCACAGCCGCAGCAGCATGGAGGTAGACGGCTGATGTGGGGCAGGGTCCAGCAGAGCCAGACACCTTGGAGTACCCAGAGGGAGTTCAAGACAGTGGAGAGTAGGTGGCATAAAAAAAGAATGATAAAAAAAATTAATTTTCAACTACCAAAACTTTAACCACCTCTTTCACTTTTGCAAATCTCTCTTCATCTCCCTAACTCCCTGCTCACCATCTATCCTGCCACTGAGATAAATGTTATCTGTGAAAAGACACATCTTGCTCTGGATTCCTTCTCCCATGTCACTGATAAAGATATTGAAAATGAGTGGACCCAGGACTGATCCTTGTGGCGCCCCACTGGTGACCTCCCTCTCTTCTAATTTGACTCCATTAACAAAATCCCTCTGCAGTCTCCCTTCCAACCAGTTTCTCTCCTGTATAACTATGTATTTTTTTTTTAAACAATTGCTAACCGCACACTGAGCCGAGGCTCAATTCCAGGTGTGACCCGGAGGAGGGAAGATGCAAGTACAAACAAATTAAACATACAAAATTCAGGTAACCGTGAAAGACATGAAACCAATGGTAGAAACAGCCTTGGTTGAAAATTGCTTACAGGATGCAAGTTGCATTCACTGTGCCCTGTTCTGCTAGCTTCTTTAGCAACATTCTGTGAGGTACTGAGTCAAAAGCCTTGTTAAAATCGAAGTAGGGTAAATCCATAGCGTGGTCCTTGTCTACTACCTTTGTCACAGTATACTCAAGCAAAGAAATCGGGCACTTACCACTCTGATGTAAAAGTGATGCTGTTCTTCAAGGTTTGCGGTTTATTCAGTGCTCAAAGCAGGTGCATTACAAACAGTTGTCACGTCTGATGCGTTCTGGAAACTGAATTCCATTCTCAGGGGTGCACAAGACAGGAATCAAGCCCCTTGCATACAAAGTACGACACTATCACATAAAGGCATTTCATTAACAATTAAAAAAAGTGCAATACAAAATAGAAAACATTTCTGTGCAAAGTGTATGGATAGCATATATAAATACATATGACAGTATACAAGCAATTAAAAACACATTTTGTTAGTTTACTAGCCCATGAGCTACCTAGTTGCTTTCAAAATGTCATTGCTGGCTATGTATGGGTAAAAAAGTCCAGTACAGTAGCTAGTATTAACAGTGCTGCTAAACCTACAGTTGTTATACTGGCTATCTCTATATGAGCAGTTTAAACATATACTCACTCCTAGAATAACTTCATATTTAAAACTGGGATTATTTGTTTATTTATTTATTGAGGCGATCAGATTTACAACCTTTGAGTCATAGACTCGTTTACAAAGGTTCCACATCTGAGAACAATATAGAATAATAAGCAGAAAGCAGTATACAATAAGACAAAACACAGGGTATGAACAGTACAATCAGTAAGGAGGATGAGACCTGTACAATTAGGTAGCTATACAGGTCCAACTAAGGAGCTTGTAATTGTCAGGGTGCAAGCAGTTGAGAACCCAACATTGTCATTAACACAGTCAATAATGTGCAAAAGAGAAGTATACATACTGTGACATATTGTCATTAACACAGTCAATAATGCGCAAAGAGAAGTACACATTAACAGCAGGGAATAAAACTTTAGCACACACTCTCTCAACATAGTTCTGGATGTACTGAATGTTTATATGCACCAGTTGGCATCTCCACCTATGCTCCACCACCGGGACAGGGACCAGGCAAATCTTCTAAGTATGCATGGACCCACAGCCCAAACAAAATGTCCTCCTCTGTTTCTTCTGTAACACTTTTTGGTGGTCCAAATGGGCTCATTTTGTGGATCCCTGCTGAAAAAAAACAGAGAGAAGGGGGTCTGGTTGCCACTTTCAGGAGGGTAATCTTTTTCCTGGTGCAAACCACTGCAAAAATGACAAACTCTAGCCAGAGCCGATACCACTGTGGCAAGCTTGTAGGAGCACCACTGCTGCAGGGGAACAAGTGCCGCTGAATGCGTGTGAATGCCACACGCAAAATTGCGGCCAGAGCCGATAGGGCTGTGAAGTGCTACCAAGTGACATAAGTTGTTACACATGTGTGTAGAAATCATTCAAAGCCAAGGTGTAACTTGGCCATATATTGGAGGTGTTGCACCAGATTTTCAACATGGACTTTTTTGGATCCCTCCTCATGAACAGTGCCAGTGTCATTTTGTTCAATTGTCCCGAAAGGTGATTGCGCAGACCAAACATGCTATTGTGCGCCACAGGTGCAGAAACACATTTCAGGCAGGTTGTGGAAAATGATAGCTGTACTGTTGTGAAGGAGGTGTACAGAAATGGCAATGTCAAAAATGTGAAGTGAAAATATTAAAAATTAGCGACATTAGGAGCGTGCATAGAAAGTGCGCAAAGCACGCTCATAACACAGTCTTTTTTCTGAATATTTTCACCAGATTTTCAACATGACCTTTTCTGGACCTCTCCTCATGAACAGTGTCAGTGTCATTTTGTTAAATTGTCTTGAAAGATGATTGCACAGAGCAAACGCGCTATTCTGTGCCATAGGTGTGAAAACTCATTTCGAGCAGGTTGTGGAAAATGACAGCTATACTGGTTTGAAGGAGGTGTGCAAAAATGGCAGTAGTACAAATGTGGAGTGAAAATATTAAAAAGTGGCGGCGTTAGGAACGTTACATAGAAACATGCAATGCACGCTCATACTCATGATCATTTATTGTAATTTTATGACATTCTAACATGGGCTTTTGGGACCCCACCTCATGAACAGTGGCAGTGTCATTTCATAATTGGTCTCAAAAGATGATTCTCATGCAGTGACCACAAAATCACCTTTGGGACCGAAAGTAACAAACTGACAGTGACAGTTTTCACGAGATGGGGTCCCAAGAACCCCATGTTGAAAATCTGGGCCAAAATTCCAAAAAAATGGCTGCTGATATTAGCATAAGTTCAAAATCCCATTGATTAATTCTTCAGTTCGTGGTTGGGCTTTGAAGAGTGCAGACATGTCCCGGTCCAGAGAAGATGACACCGCCAACCTCCAGAGGTAAGCATGGGGTAAGGGGTGGGTGCTCAGTGGGAGGGTGGGAGGGGGAGGGGGACTGCAGCGACGACCAGAGATCATTGTCAGGTTTACAGGGATGAAACATAATGCAATGAGGGACCATTTTCAAATTTACAGGAGAGAAACAAAAACAACACATTTCAGCACACTGGGGCGGGCTCCCAGTGTCCCACATGAATGGAGAGTATGAGGGACCATTTTCTAATTTACAGAAAAAAATAAAAACACCACATTTTGGCACACTGGGGTATGCTTCCAGTGTGCCACATGAATATGGAAGGGGGTGCACAGGATTCCAAGTAGAGATTGGGCACCCCGATGTCGGGCATAAAGTGGGAAGGGGTGCAACACGAATAGAAGGGGACAACGAGAGACCATTTTCTACTTTTCAGATACATAAAGTACAGTATTTTCACACAGTGGGGTGGACTCCCAGTGTGCGACATGAATCGGGAGGGTTGTACTGCAGGGAATGGCATTGTGCACTGTGTACTCACAGAACTGCGCATGAGCATGAGTCATGCGCATGCGCAGTTCACGCATCCTGGAAGCTGTTGTGAGATTGGCCATTACGATGGAGCATCGGCGTGAGCGGCCATGGCAGACTGCTACCAACCGTTTTGCAGTTTCGGAAGGCTCATTCCAAAACTCCAAACGGGAAGCTTTCCAAGGCCTGTTCCGGTAGCTCATTTTTCTGAGCTGTCACAAAACGGCTGCAGGCTCAGCCTACGTAGCCATAAAAATGAAGAGGTAATTAGTGTGAGAGAGATTAACATTTGAAAATATCAAGGTATCTACCAGGTACAGTCACTTAATACTGCTGCACATTATCTACAGTGTGCATATCACACAATTAGCACAATCACTAAATACTGCTACAAACTGTGTACAGCATGCTAATCACTTTCTGCAAGAAACAGATGAGATACCAGCCAACGTTAATAACGCAGAAGCATGTTCACTACAAGAGGCATGCAGAAAATTTGAAAATGTCTGGGAGAGGACTCTGTAGCCCCAGTGCAGAGCCTGCGAGAGGTCAATGTCATCCGGTGTAGCACCCCAGCCATTTTCTTCCACTTTTCTCCATCTGAAAGAATAGACATGCAATGCTGTCCAGACATACCCACACACTCTTCCGCATGTAGGACATCGCTGGCTGTTATTCCTTCATTCCCATGTTGCAGTTCCTGGCTCCCTGTGCCCCTAGCTGCAACTAGAGGTCAGAGGTGCTCCAGGATCTGCACCCCTCCCTCCTCAGAGGAGGAGAGCAGTCTTCTGGATGCTCGATCCTCATCTCCCCGACCAACCCCCAGTGACTCAAGTCCATTCCTAAACCCAGGTCACCGGTATGGTGGCAGGTAAGGCACAGTGCCTCAACCCTCCATGGCACTGGGGTGGCTCCAGTGCCTACATTTGTTAATCATACTAATTTCAACAAAAGACATTGAGAAGCTAGCCAAAAAATAGATCATGAACTTAAAATGGTAAAACAAGGCAAGTTCCAGGAAGACAAGGAGGATTATGAACTGGACAGGGTATGCACCTAGAAAAAAAGAATGGTCGAGAAGGAATTGTAAAGCGAGAGACAGAAGAGTCTCATTCAACTTCAGTACAGACCAGAGAAGGTCAGAGACAGATTAATCTGACAGCAACACATACCATTTTTTGGAGAGGGGCCTCCACCCGAACCACCCCACCTCCCCAGGAGAAGTTCACTAAAAATACCACCAACAGCTTATCTGGTTCAAGGTCAGTTGGCATTCATCTGTATTCCCCTCCCCTCAGGTCGTGCCTGAAAATAGTCAAGAATTTGTCTAGTGCTCTTACCCCGTCAACAAAAACTAACTAACTAAATAAATAAGCAGCAGAATAAATTTGATACCAAGGCTTCCACACAGAGAGGCTCCCCAAAAAATGAGGAGGCAAATGAGGAAGGACAGGTCGGGGAGGTCGGCAACTGCAGCAAACGTACCAGCCACCACAGTGGGAATACAACAGGGCACAGAACGGCCAAACCTACTGTACAACTGCTACCAATGATACAAACGAAGGTAATTAACCTATCATCCAGAAATATACTACTAAGGAAGAACTACTCAACAAAGGACTATCTTTTATTTATTTATTCTTTGTTAACCGGTTAAGGCCCACTAGGCACAAGTGCCTGTTTTCAGGGACAACCCAGGAGCTTTGGACTGTGTGATTCGGATCCCCTTTTTAATCTATTTTAAATTGCTATATTTATATTTAGCATTATTACTGTATTATTTATTTATGCTGTTTTTATCATGTTTCGTTTTAACTATTGTTAGGCGCCCAGAGCCTCTGGGATTGGACGCCCTACAAATAAAATTACCTTGCAGGTACAAGGTCGTTCACAGCTCGTTACTTTAACCTCTAGGCTATACTGCAAGCCTTTTGCACCAACGACAGCAATTAATAAGTTTGAAACTTTCATTGACCAACAGAAAGCTTGCAGAAACTTAAGTCTCAAATCCTTTTTTATCAAAAGACAAATGATGGGAATAGATTCAGAACTTCATGTGGCCACCAACATCAGCAGCCAGGACATATCCACGCAACCTGAATTGGAGAGACCACATGAAAACGGCAATACAGTTCTTAAGAAAAACTCAGCTCTCATCCCGCAGCCAAGTGCAGCAATATCAAAGAATTGTGTGAACAAGACCTCACAAGACTGTATGAACATCTACCAAAATTACAATGCAGCAGCCTCACTCGAGAAGAAAGACAAGCACTAGAAGATGCACAAGAGGAAAAATCCATAACAATAACACCAGCTGACAAAGGTGGGAGTGTTGTCATTTTAAACACCAATGACTATGCAAAAGAGGTATTAAGACAGCTGAATGACACAAAGTACCAGTACTACAGAAAGTTAGACCATGACCCCACTATAGAGTTTAAATGGTCTATGGAGCAAACCATAAAAGAGGCATTTGATAAAGGGGAAATTGACAAGAAGACTAGAATTTCCTCACCACCCCCATACCATTAGACCTATGATCTATACACTACCGAAAGTGCATAAATAACCTGATTTTCCTCCCCCGGTCGTCCAATAGTGAGTGGCAATGTTAACATAACGGAG
The DNA here is from genome assembly GCA_016271365.2 of Neoceratodus forsteri. NCBI lineage: Eukaryota > Metazoa > Chordata > Ceratodontiformes > Ceratodontidae > Neoceratodus > Neoceratodus forsteri. The sequence goes on along the minus strand of CM028129.1, from coordinate 130,364,263 downwards.
CCACACTCACAATATGTGGACCAACACATCAGAACTTTTGGAGTTCTCCAAGGTCCTACTTGAAAGATGCTGGGAACATACTACAGATACCTGAGGACATGGAAGTGGACAGAGACTCATATCTCATTACTATGAATACTGAGTCCCTGTACACAAACATCCCTGCCACCCCCAACCCGGAGGATGCACTAGATGTTCTAACACACTATTTAAACTGAGGGGATGATGCCTCGACCTCTACTGAGTTCTTGTTAAAACTCTCAGAATTTATGCTGAAATTCAGTGTCTTCAATTTTCTGACTACAGTCAAAAGGCACAGCAGTGGGCACTACTTTTGCCTCTAGTGTAGCAACTCTCTATAAAGGTCTACAGGAGGCAGTCTTTGTACAAGATACAGAAAAAAAGCATAACCTTTTTCTGAGAAAGTGTTGCTGTGATGACACTTTATTGAAGACATACAGTACTAGTAATATGGAAAGGTGCCCTTCGTGAATTTGATGAATTTGTTACGTGTCGTACCTACAGTTCACAACCAGCAACCTCAAATTCACATATACAGCAGACCTCCACACAGTGAATTTTCTAGACCTTAACATTTCAAAGGATGAAATGGGGAATATGTCCAAAGACATATAGCATAACAAAGGAAACTGATAGAAGTACATTACTGTTGACATCAAGCTGCCATCCACACCATACAATAAATAATATCCCAAAAGGTCAGTTCCATAGGATCAGGCGCAATTACAGCTCTGAGGCCAACTATGACAAAGCAACAGCTAACCTAAGTGAGCGTGTAACCCTCTCCTACGGAGAAGGCTTCCCTGGATTACTGTTGTGCCATCCCTGGAAACTGCCTCCTGACTTTCTGCTCACCCCAACCCCCAGGACTGCAGCTTTAAAGGGGACAGGAGGAGCCATTTTGCCCAACCACTGCACTGTTGCACAGTCAGCGTGTGCACGTTCAAGCAGAAAGTGCAAGCTGAATCCAGCTTGAGTATTTCTAGTGCTGGGAGCAACTGCCAGCTATAAAACATAAAAGCTGCAACACCAGCCAGTTACAGCCCCTCCTCTGGCATGTTCTGGCCTCAGAGACACCAGTAGGCATCAGGGGGCTTGGAGAAACTAGGAAGAGAAGAAGAGGAAGAAGAGGAGGAGGAAGAAGAGGAAGAGGAAGAGGAGGAAGAGGAAGAAGAGGAAGAAGAGGAGGAGGAGGAGGAGATCACACATTGTGACTTTGGTGTGCTACGCCTTTAAGTAATAAAGAAGCAGATGAAGCCACACAGAGACTGCCTGGTGAGATGGGGAGGGGGGGCATGAAACAAATCTCTCAACTGAGAGCATAAAGCCCTAATCGACTCCACAATACCACCGGAAAAATACACTATGGGGCATTTTAAAGGAAAACACATAATGGTTGTGTACCCCCCCCCCACAAATGGTGGTTCTCGAAAAGTCTTCCTTGAGCTTGCCTAAATGCTCACTGCCAGGCTAGTGTCCTGCGTATTAGCAGTTTAAATGCGATTGCCAGAGAGTGCCTGTATAGTCTCTGCATACTGTCTCTTTAAGAGCTACCTGGATTGCACTCATAATTAATCTGAGAGGGAGCTCTGTTAGAAGATGTACTTGTTTGCTGATCATCTGTTAGAGTAGTAATAATATTGCAGTTTGTTCTAACATGCCTTCTTTGCAGCATGGACAGTACTGTTTGTTTCCATCATCTTGGTCCTGGACTGTAGAATGGGCCAATCAGTACATTTGGGACTCTAAAATGGAGCCTGCCTACAGGGGCTTGGTGGGGCCAAAACCTGTAAGAATTGTAGTTTTGGGCTTTTGGCACCTAAAATAACCTGGAGGGGGAGCCCTTGTTGTGACTGACAGACAGATCAGCCAACCGAACCTTTTGGATCTTGGGGAAAGTCCCACACTGCTTGCAGTTTCAGTTAGAGCTGACTTGGAAAGTGAAGAAGTAACAGCTTGAGATAGTTTGAGCAGCAATCCATAGTGGATTCGTGTGGGAGAACTGTGGAAAAACCTGAGTTTTGCCTGCATGCCTGCCTGCTATTCCTGAGAAGGAACTTGTGCTTTTTTTCGGACTGAATCCAAACTTGGAGAGTGAATTAAGCCATTGAATTGTGACCAGGATTTAACCTGAAGAAGACCGACGATTTGCTGAATGCGATCGGCCTGTCAGGACTTCCAGCTACCTCTGAACTCCCAGATTGTGCAGAGACTCTGTAATTACGACCGGAGAGCCATTTGCCTGGTACAGTGGAATTTCCTTACATGTGAATGTGCTGTGTGCTTATACTGGGTCGTGATTTGGTTCCCCACTGTGTGTCTGAACTGTGTTTTGCTTGATGGAGGCTGTATCCAGCTCCATGGACTGAATCTGTATCCGTATCCATTTGCCTGGATCCTGCTACACTGGCTCAGCTAGAATACCTGCTATGCAGAGAAAGTCATCGACGAGAGACCGGCCTGGGGATCAGCCCCCTGCTCAATGCCTTGAACAGGAACAATGCCTCGGTGATTCGTGTGGGCCCTGCTTCTCAGGGCACTCCAGCTCAACAGCCTGCAGTCTCGATTTCATCCTGCCTGTGTCCAGTATTGGCTATCATGAGTAAACATCAGGGTAGCTCCCTGCAACAACAGCTAAATCTAAAAGTGTTGTCATCTGATTGTCTTGTTGCCTTTTCTGTCACGAACTGTGCCCTCCAGCTCTGGATTACAAATAGTGTGTGTTGTGCATGTTGCTTTCTTCCATCACAGGGCTCCAACCAGCTACAACGTCCTGGCTAGCCCATTTTCCTACCTGGTTACCCAGAGTGTGTGACTGTGTAGGGACTCTCAACTGCATGCATAACTGTCTGATCAGTATAGCTTTTAAGCAAATCAACCTGATTATGCCCCTCCCTTGTTCAAGTCCCCTGAATAAAACAGATTTAACTTTGTTTGCATTTAACCTGACTGTGGTTCCAGTTTGTGCCAAGCGTATTGTACTGTTGTTATTTGCAGTGCTTAACCGTGTTTTACAGGGGTTCCCCAGGGTCAAGCTAGAGGGATCAGCCCTGGTGGTAAGTGCAAACAGTGTGAGTAATTGCCTGGTGAATAAGGGTTGCTATGAAAGTGATTATTGTACAGTGTTCAGGCCACTAGAGGGGAAAGAGTGGGGTTACAGTGTCCCGGAGGGCTGTGCCCAGGTCAGCTTGACCACTACCAACTCTGACCTCCAGGTGGAGGCACCCGTATCAGAACCTAGGCCCCTTAACCTGCAACTAGCCAAGCAGGAAGGGGTAGTAGCCCTTGGGATAGCGCCACCTAGGGGTTAAAGTTGCCCCATAGAAGTAATTTTAAAAGATGGCAACTGTTTTACTGTAACTACAGCCAACATCTTCTCAACCCCTTACCTTGCTGGCAGCCAAACATAGGTCAGGGATTTCAGCAAATGAGTGCCACAATGGATTGTGGGGATTAAGGCAGTAAAGACCCCCACCACCATCACCACCACCAAATGGACTGGCGTTTGTTTTTTTGAGCCAATCAGAGAGCAGGACAGGGCATAGGGACTGATGAACATCCCTGTCTGCCCAATTAGACACTGAATGGAGGGAAAGAGGGTTGCTGGGCTATTGAGGAGCTGGAAACAGACTGAGGAGGACCCACAGGTGTTCAGACCTGCTGTTGGTGAGAGAAAGTGAGAGGCCTACACAGGCCAAACTTCCTACGAGCCCTCTCCAGGGTTCAATAAGAAAAATCCTTTGTGAACTTTTGCCAAGGTTCATCTTATTCAGAGACTGTTTCTGACTAGCCTTTGTGTAGAAGAAGTTACTGAGAGTGTGAGCTGGTGGGTCACATCTGCATTCCAAAGCTTCTGAGCTGCATGAAGTGGAGGCTGAGACCTGCATCCTGTCCAGACTGCCTTGCATCCAGGTAAGAGGTCTTCTAGCCGTTACCCAATGGGGTGAATTGGAGAAAAAGCAGTCATGGGCGCAAGCCTGAGTACAGGTGTACTCTCAATCCTTTGGGGAGCTGGACTATGGGGTCACCCCTGGGGTCTGGGCTCCTTGGGAACTGGGAAGATGCTGAGTAGTGCTCCTGCATCCTGAGAAATGAGCCAGAAGGGATATAGCTGAAGAGTTGAGTCAGAAGGGTGGTGCTGCTACAGAGCATTCGAAAGAGTCCAAAGATCCAGACTGGAGTACAGCATGTGGCTGCGTGCTGCTCCTTGCCTCACCGGAAATGCTGCATCCATAGGTCACGTGAGTGCTGGCGTTGCTGGCTGAACCTAGTACTTTTCCATCTTTGGATTACAGTTTTTGAGTTTCAAGCCTGCTCATTTTGGAAGTTAAAATTCTTTGCATGGTGATGACACACTATGGCCAGCAGGTTCGGACTGGTACTGACCTAACAACCTATGAACCCATAAAGTTATTTGCAAGGTACTGGCACTCTATGGCCTGTTGGGGGGTTAAATTGAGAGCTTGCTAATGTTTTTTTAGTGCAGCACAAATCAAACTCAGGCAACATAGCTTACCAGGCCTGCACCGGGACTGAAGTGTAACTCCTGGGTACTCAGAGTAGAATTCAATTGTGTCATACTTGAATTTATGGTTTTAATATTGGTATCAGTTAATGGGTTTATTGCACCCTGTGTAAACTAGTTCCTCTCAGTGGGACCCTTGCTTGGGTGGGTGCATCTTCAAACTGTGTGGGGTCTACATTTTATAGAGGGGCTTATGGTGTCTTGCTATATGGGGAAGTGTTCAAGGTGACCTGCAATTGCTTAACCTGTTTTTTTCTGCTCTAGCTGCCAGACCTGTGATCCAAAATAAAAGCTTGGTTAATTGTTCGAATTCCATTCCTGTGTGTGCCCTCAGTCTGTATGCTCTGATTGAAGTGTTTACTGGTGAGGTAATAACTGTTGTGGTCCCCAGGGGGTGGTCCAGTCTAGTGTAGGAAGGTGGATAGGTACTACTTCCCATAGGGTGGTACTGCTCACAATATCTGGCCCACTTCTTCTGTCTGGGTGGAGGCACCACACTACTTATCTGTTCTTGAATGAACTTTCCCCCCACCACAGGAGAAAGAATGAACCCCAAACCCCTCAACCCACTGTGCCCTGTACAGTCACCAGGCAGGGGTGTGAACCCAGTCATTGTGCCATGGGGTCACAAGCAGTTTTTGGAGAGAGGTACAATCATGTGATGACCAGAGAAGCAAAGGTTCATGCTAAGTCCATGTCCAGGTCCGGGGCTGAGCTCATTCAGAATACAAGACAGACAACTACATCTACCCAATATTAACTTTGTTACAACCTTCTTGGCTCATGCAAGCCAACAATACACTGATGCATACTACAAGACAACACAGACTTATTAGAAATAATTCAGCCACCCCCTTCGATGGCTTGCCACAGAGCCACCACCTTGACTGATATGCTACTACACAGCAGACAACCACCTTATAGTGGCAACACATGGCTCTCTAATAGCCTAAAGGGTTGGTTTCCCTGTGAAAAGGTTGTTTTCCCTGTGAAAGATGTGTTAACTGCTCTGTAGTCTCACAAGGCAACACTTTTGAAAACACACATTCTGGCAAACAGCTTGCTATTAGAAAGATAATGACATGTGATATGGCTGGTGTCATATAGCTCTGTGCAGATGTAGGGTTTTCTACTTGGGAAAAACAAAGCATCAGTATAAAGCAAGAATCGGTGAGCACAGCTCAGCAGTTCTGAATGGTGATGAAATCTATGCAACAGCCAGTCACATGAAAGATGTGCAGGATGCAGCGGGGCATGGATCCACCTTCTGAGCAACAGACAAGGTGAAGGCAAACCCACAAGCAGGGGATTTTGATAGCCTTCTGTTGAAACGAGAGGCATTTTGGATTTACTGTATGGGAGCCTGCAAATATCCATGGTTAAATGATGGCTTTGACTTAGTCCCGGTTTTGAAATACTGAAAGTATAGTGTGCTTTATGTGATGTATGAAAAATGCATACTGTACACAATTTGTAGCAGTATTTAGTGATTGTGCCCATTATGTAATATGCACACTAAATAATATGCAGCAGTTTTACCATGATATTTTCCAGTGTTAATCTCTCTCACACTTACTACCTCTTATTTTTATGGCTGCGCAGGTGGAGCCTTGCAGTTGTTTTGGGATCACATCACTGTAGCAGAGAAGCGGACACAATCGCTATGTTCTCCTACAGTGATGTGATCGCTCGTCCACAGTGCTGCAGTCCCTGTAGTCATTCCTCCATGGATGCAGCTCCCCTTCGCGGCGGTGCCCCTCCTTTTTTTTTTTTTATTTCGTTGTTTAACCAGGTGAAGCACACTAAGCCGAAAGCTTTTTTACAGGAGCAACCTGGGAGCACAAGGAGGTTAAGTGACTTGCTCAGGGTCACACAGTATGCAAGTGGAAGCTGTGGAATTCAAACCCATGTCTGGTCTGCTGGATGTCACCAGATTTACAGCTCAGAGCCTTAGACCACTGCACTATACTGACTCCTTGCACACTACTTTCCACAACTGTGGAAGTGACGTGGTGGTTCCGATTCAAACTGCGCATGCGCGAGTGTCACGCATGCACAGATCTGACAGAACCATCTTGTGGATAGCAAGCTCCATGGCGGCAACAGCAATGCAGCGAGATCTCATAACTTTTAACCGCTCTCACCACACAGTTCCTCTGGGCAGCAGAATAGGCTCTGACCAGAGTTTGTTCTTTTTGCAGTGGTTTGCACCAGGAAACAGATTACCCTGAATGTGGCAACCAGTCCCCCCTTCTCTCTGTGTCTTTCTTCAGCAGGGACTCACAAAATGAGCCATCTGGACCACTTAAGAGCATTACAGAAGGAACAGAGATGGATGTTTTGTTTGGGCTCTGGGGCTGTGCATGGAAAACAATCCCAGTTTTATATATGCAGTTATACTAGAAGCAAGTACATGTCTAAACTGCTCATATAGAGATTGCCAGTATAACATTTGTGTGTTTGAAGTCTCACCAGCAACCATACCAAACTCTTCCACACACAGCGCCACTTGACTCCATTTTACCATGAGCCTTAGCTGCACCTTAAGCGGGTCCGCACAGGCAAAGCCAGCACCCTCGTCTAACACCCACCCACCAAATAGCCCTAACCCTCTCCTTCAACAAGCACAATTAGCCCAAATGGTTCAATCCATCTCCATACCAAGCAGACCACACAAGTATAACACTCACCCACGCCACATCAAAAACATCTCCAAATGGCTCCAGACAACAGCTCTCAGACATGCTCTCCTCCTTCTTCTACTTATGTCTGGTAACATACACCCCAACCCAGGGCCTGTTCCAGCTAACAGGGCCAAAGGTCATGGGTATGGTGGCCTGCTACTGGCTTCACTAAATATCCGCAGCCTACCAAAAAAATTTACACTACTACAAGGATGGGTTGCACAACACTCCCCGGACATCCTGGCTCTGTCTGAAACCTGGCTAGCTAGGAATATACTGGATTCCGCGGTTGCCCTAAATGACTACCTAATCTTCAGATCAGACAGAGCAGGTAAGAGGGGAGGTGGCTGTGCTATATACGCCTGAGCTAATTTACAGCCACTACTGGTCTCTTACCCTCACCAGAACACGGGGCACAAGCCATCACAATCAAAACTACGATTGGCTCCCAAGGGAAACCATTATACATAATGTCAGTCTACATACCCAACAACCAAAAATTAGCTTTTGATTCTATATTAGCCAGTATAGGCCAGCTCCCCCCCAGAAGCGAGCTAATAATGGGTGATTTTAATATAAACTGGTTAACAAAAGCATCAGACCACTACAAAGACGCAGCCAAAGCGCATGATCTGACCCAAGTAGTCCAGTCCCCTACAAGACAAGACCCCAGGACAGGAACTCGCACTCTCCTAGACCTCATCCTTATAAACTTCCCTAAGCACCTCTCTAATATCAAAGTTCTCCGGGACGTCCTCAGTGACCACTCTCCCCTCTCCTGCCACTGGTCAAACAAGAGCTCGCCAAGCCAACCCAAAATATCCCACCAAAGGCACCTCAAAAAAGGCGCCATAACCAAAATTATAGACTCTCTTTCCACTAGTGACTGGACACCTGTCCACACCGCCCAGTCCATTGACGAGGTCCTTACCTCCTTTATTAAAATCTTTAATATAGCCTGTGACAAACACGCCCCATTCTCAAAAAAGGTTATAAAAATAAGGGCCACCCCGCGGATCTCACAGACCCTGCTAGATCAGATGCATCACAGAGATAATCTCTGGTATAGGGCACTGAACTCCCAGCTTCCCCATGACAGACAACTCTATAGAGAGGCGAGAAACAAGTGCACCAGGGCTATTCAGCTAGCTAAGGCTAACTAACCACTACAAACAAACCCTCACCTCGACCTGGGGTTCTGGGAACAAGTTCTAGAGCAATGTCAAAGAGCTCTTCGGGAAAACCGTCAACCTAACGCCATCACAGATGCTCAACAATAGTACCCTCTCCCAGGACCCCACCATAATAGCCAATGTCCTGAACAATTCCTTCATGGACCTCAGTCACATACTCCCACCAAACTTCTTTGACCCTCCCCAAAGGGTCCCCGCTACCACCTACCTTACTCCCACCCCCCACCTTTCCGTCTCTGAACGATCTCCTACAGTAAGGTGAAACACTACCTGTCTAAAGCCTTACGTAACAAAAGGTATAGCAGTGACTCTATAGATCTCAAAATCCTACGGATAACGCTAGACGTGACCCTTCCACACCTCACCAAAATATTCAACCACTCCCTGCACCTAGGACAATTCCCTACTCTCTGGAAAAGGGGAATTATCATGCTAATCCTTAAAAAGGGTGACCTAACCGATCCTGGCAACTATAGACCCATCAAGATACCCCCCCCAAAAGCCCTCGAAAGAATAGTGTCAGACCAACTCACTGAGTAATTGACTAGCCACTCTCTGCTGTGCCAAGAACAACACAGCTTCAGAACAGGTCACAGCACCACCACTGCCCTCCTCAAATTTACATCTTATATACACGAGGCTCTTGATCGGGGGAAATAGCAGGTGCAATCTTTGTTGACCTAACCAAAACGTTCGACACCATCAGCCATGCTCTGCTTATCCACTTACTCCCTTCCCCCAATCTCGACCCAGGCACAATACACTGGTTTAAGAACTATCTCACAGACTGGACACAAGAAGTCAAAATCAACACCACCCTATCTGACAAGAAACCAGTTCATGCGGGTGTACCACAAGGATCAATCCTAGGCCCTCTATTATTCACCCTCTTCCTGAACTCCATCCCAAAAGCCTGCAATGGCAAGCTTCTGCTCTATGCAGACGACGCAGCAGTTTACTGGAAAGATAGCACCCCCAACTCCCTCCAACCCATGCTTCAAAGTTACTTTCATGAACTAGAAGACTGGTTCACAGATCATCGATTAATACTAAGCTACACCAAAACCAAATCCATGATCTTTGCGCACCTCCAAAATCCCTAAAGTAGCTCCCACCTTAATATCTCTAACTACCAGGGCATCCAAATTGACCAGGTCCCACACTTCAAATACCTGGGCATTACACTTGACACTACTCTTACCCATCACACACACACACACACACACACACACACACATCTCCTCCTCAGTAAACACCAGACTAGGGATCCTCTATAGGCACAGACAATGCCTCCCACCACAGGCCCTATGTCTGGCAGTAACCAGCTCAGTCCTACCACTGGTTGACTACGGGATTATAATATACAGGACGGCTGACCTCACGGCCCTTAATTGAATCAATCTTGCCCGCAATAAAGCCTGCCGACTGGTCACAGAAAGTGACCAACTTACCCACACCTGCGACCTCTACAAAAGAGCGGACTGGCTGACCTACAAAGGAAGGCTAAAATACCACACATGTCTCCAAGCCAAAAAGATACTCATGAAGCTGGCACCCACTGGCCTGCACTCCCTCATCCAACCTAACCCCCACAGGAGCACCCCAAGGCACCAGGCAAGCACTCCCATCCTTGTCCCCCACTGCAGGACCGCACTAGGACAAAGGTCCTTCAGCTATCGGGCTCCCATCTAGCTCAATGAACTCCCTTCTTCCATCTCCCTGGTGCCTAGACTAGGCCAATTTAAAACCGGAATCAAGAGACATCTCATTGACTCCCAGACATGTAGCTGCAACGAATCACACTACACCACATCGACCCAGGGTTTATACTCAACCCTTAAGAGACTAACCAAGTACTGTAAATGTTTGATGTAATTATGTAAAGTACCAATGTATTATCCTACATTATGAAGCATGTTCAATCTTTCACAAAGAAATCTGCCTGTTTTGACGTGGAGCCTTTGCAAAAGAGTCTCTGACTCAAAGGTTGTAATTCCAAAACTTTAATAAATAAATAAATTAATTAATTAAGGCACATGATAAAGTATGCACTTTTTGTTAATATATTGGTATCAGAGTGGTGTTTTTGTTTAAAAGAGGTGGAGAGTGCCCAATTTTTTTTGTATTGCCAATGACACAGATATGCATACATGGAAAACCTCACCATATTCTTTAACAGCATTTGCACTTTAATACTCTTCAAACTGAGTTTAATACACCACACAACCAAAATATAACCTCTTCCTGAAAAACGTGGGATCAGTATTAGATTAAATACATAGATTTACCTTGCATGGCGGCTTATGATTTCCCAAATGTCTCCTGCTATGGCTGTAGAAACCCCCGGAAATGGTTCTCTATGGCAGACAGGAAGTCAGAAAGTCTGTCAGAGCAGGGTCTTAGCACCACCTAGTGGATAAATTTAGCCACTGAATGAATTACATGATTAATCCATTATTCTGCACAGAGAATACCTTGTCTGTCTGGCAGCACTACGAACATACGAACATACGAAATTTGCCAGCAGATAAAGGCCTAGAGGTCTATCAAGTCTGCTCGAATGTGCAGCTAGCACCCCTTATTCTGCAGCTGCCCCTCCCTTCCACCCTTCCCCTTCATTAACCCTCCCCCTTGTCCTGTCCCATCCTCATTTGAAGCAGTCCACTGTTCTACTGCATACCACTTCTGCAGGTAACGCATTCCACCCAGCCACCACCCTCTCTGTAAAAAAGTGTCTCCTCATCTCCCTCCTGAACCTTCCTCGCTCCAGTCTCATATCATGGCCCCTGGAGCACTGGAGAATCCCCTGATCAGCCGTCTGATTCCACGATCACCACTCCAACTCAACTAGACACTTGTGAAACTGCACACAACACCAATGGAGCACACATAAATGTTTTAAGGGTAGAAGCCCTTTGGGAAAATAAAGGCTTTGGGAGCCAGTGCCCCACAACAGAAAGGGCACTGCCGTCTTCTTCTCACTGTTACTCCATCACCACAGAAACTGGGGTGAGGGATCGCATGACAGTCAATTAGGCTCAAAAACCTTCCATGGGAGCCAGAAGGGATCATTGACCAGAGGAAGAATTAAAACATCTGAATTAATTCAGATGTGATTTGTGTAGGCAATATTTGGCTGACTGACACACCTTTAGCACTGCTGCTAGTGATTAATAGCTCCATGGACCAACCAGAAGTTGGCTTTCCCAAGGGGATGTTCCAGAATATTTTCAGTCTACGTGTGGCTGCTGTAGGACTCTGACTGGAGTGAACTACCTTACTTGGGGGGTTCTTCCCTGACTTGTGTAACCCCTAGATGGCGCTATCCCAGGGGCTACTACCCCTGCCTGATTTGCCACTAACAGGTTGAGGGGCCTGGATCCAATGGCGGGTGCCTCCACCCAGAGGTCAGGGTTTGCAATAGTTAAACTAACTTGGTCACAGCCCTCTGGGACACTGCAACCCCCCTTTCTTCCCACTAGTGGCCCACACAATATATCAAATTACCTTCACAGTATACACTTACCCCAGGTCTGGTTCCGGCACTGGGACCTCCTGTGAAATGAGATACAGTGCAACAATCACAGTACAGTACTTTAACATAGACAAATACCTCAGGCAGTATAACTTTGCTGAAACAAGCAGCTCTGATTTATTTAGGGGATATAACAAGGACAGGGGAAATCAGGTTAATTAGCTTATCACCTAATAATCTATTTATGGCTCTGTGCACAGGCCTATCCCTATCAGTTACTGTCCCTGGGTACCCAAGCCCTAGTGGCTAGTCCAAACCGTGGCAGCTGGTAGGGGCCCTTTCACACAGAGAAAAGGAGAATTAAACAGTCAGCAGTACAGTAATTCCATTTGGATTTAATGTGGCAATTCAACAGGAGCAACCCTGAATTAGTACTCACGACCTCCAAATAAGATAGGGTCCTTCAATGTCAGCAGGGCTCACTTGAGGTACACAAACCTCTTCACACATCCATATAAAAGAAAGTACTATACCAGGCAGGCTGCATCTGTATCCCGATCGCAATTACTGCACAATACCGGGAGAACACACAGCAGATTCAGTTCCTGACAGACCGAGTGCAATTTTCAGCAATTCTTCCAGTCTTCTACAGGGTGAGCCTGGTTTCTCTTCAGAGATCCTTTGATTCTTTTCACAGGACGGTTCAGTCCTAACAAGCTGTTACACAAGCTGCAGACCGGAACTCTGGGCCTTACACACGTTTTTGACTAAAACTGCACACTGAAAAAGCACAGGGCTCCTTCCTTCTTCACTGCCAAAGCTCAACTGAACTCCAACTGACGAAACTGGCACTTCCTTTGAGTTCCTCCCAGTTCTTGACTGGATTGGCTGTCACTCACATAGACTGCTGCTGTTGGTCCAAAAAAGGCACTGAAGTCTAAACTACATCTCCCAGAGTCACTGCCCATACAATCCTCTTGTGGCTGGCTCAGATTATGAGTCCAAGTTCTGATTCGTCCAAGGCATCATTTTAGAGCTAGCTTACCCACACTGATTGGTCCAGTTCAGCAGTTCAAAACTAGAATGGGGAACTAGCAGACACAGTTCTGACTGCAAAAGAAAGCAGGTTAGACAAACTGTAATTTCATTATTACTCTAAATAATTTCTGGCAAACAGTTACATCTTTCAGATAGGTTCCCTTTGCACTCCTAGTGACTGCAAAAATGGAGTGAATTGGCAGCGCTTGAGTGGTACTCAGAGAAGCACACAGTCCCCCATACAAACTAATTATGTCTGCAAGCAGACAGCTCTTAAAGAGACAGTACCAGAGGCTCTAAAAACACTCACTGATAAATGGCTTAAATGCCAAACACCATTCAGGCTTGGAGCATTCAAGCAAGCTCCTGGAAGTCTTTTGGGAACCCCCATTTGCAGGGGGTTACACCTTCCTGGCCTTGGGAAAGCTTGACGTCGCGTCCAAGAAGTACCCCTATAAGTTTCAACTGCAACCATATACATTTGCATTAGGCTCGCATATGTAATCATCAGTCAATATATCATTTTACCAAGAACACATTTCTGAAACATTGCAGCGTCACTCTTTACACAGTATTACATACACATTGTACCATAACTCAAGTTATTACCTTTGTACATGAAACCTGAAGAGAGGGGCCCTTCCTATCAGTTACCTTGGGGCTGGATGGGGCAAGGGCACCATACTAGAGGGCAACACAAGTAACTTGGAGTTAGCACTGATGCTCAGTTTGGGCAATGAGCTCGGGGACACATACACTCCTTTATGGACAACATTGAGAGGCAAGTCCACAGGCCTCCCAAGTGAATCATAACTGAGGTGCACCACAGGCTTTACAGCTCGACCAGTCTTTCTAGGGGAACTGTTATAGTCTCTGCACTCTGAGCCTCATTTTCAGCATTGTCCTCACTTGTCAGGGGAGTCTCCATGGGGTAGAGAGGCTAGAACCTGGGGCACTTTCAGCTCCAGGAGTTACAGTTTCTGAGTCCACAACATTTGGCTCGCATGGAGAGCTTCGGACACTGGCAGTGGACTGTCAGGCACTCAAAATACTCTTCTTGTTCGGGTGTATCACCAGTCTGCCCCAATCTATCATTTTCTCCCTGAAAGCTCAAACAGTTCAACCATGCACAATGATTCCATTTCATCTGATCTGATGCTTTGCACTTCACTTTCTGGGAGCATTGGCTCCAGGGATGAAGCTGGGGCTTAGACAGTCCAGAAGGCCCAGCTTTGTCTCCAGTATTGACTAGGGATTGCCCCAAACAATTGACTCAGTTCGTAAGAAGGATAGTATTCAAAGTCACTCTCACTTTCTTCCGATATGGACTGACAGTCATGCTCAACTGGGACTTGTGGAGGGAACACTTTAACTTTGCTTCTGTAGGTGCAGACTTTCTTGATCTTTTCTTAGCAGCAGCTCTAGTCACTGGTCCAGAGGGCATCTTCTAGGGGCTCAGACTCAATTAAGATTTGTCCAATGGGCAGTAAATGATTTCTATGCATTGTTTTTACATCTTTGAATTATTCTCAGGCCTTACTTTGTACACTGGCAGATCATCTAGTTTGCCCACTACAATGTGAGGAGATGGTAGCATCTGTCAGCAATCTTGTGCTTGCCATGCAGTCCCAGATTTCTTAGCAATACCCGATCTCCCTCCTGGAGTTCCTGTGCTTCACCTTTTATCATACCTTTCTTTGTTGGCCAGATTCTTTTGGCAGCCATGGTTTGAGCCAGTTGGTACGCATGAGTTAGCTGGGCCTTTAACTTTGCACATACTGTAAATAGTTGTCAGCTTGAACCCATCAGGAGAGACCCCAAACACACATCTACTGGTAGTCGAGCTTCTCTTCCAAACATCAGGCGGTAGGGGAGAATCCAGTGGCATCACTTTTGGTGCAGTTATAAGCATGTACCAGGGTGCTAATTTGTTGGCTCCATCTAGGCTTGTCCTTGGGTGCAGGGTGCCTAGCATATCTAGCAAAGTGCGGTTGAAACGTTCAGGCTGTGGGTCCCCTGGGGTGGTAAGGAGCGGTTCTGGACTTTCGCGACTCCCCACAGAGAAAGCATCTCTTTGATCAGACGACTCTCAAAGTCTCTCCCTTGATCAGAATGGATTCTTTGTGGAGCCCCATAGTGAACAAAAAAGTTTTCTACAAGTACTTTGGCTACAGTGGATGCTTTCTGGTCTTTGGTGGGGAAAGCTTGGGCATATCTCGTGAAATGGTCAGTGACCACCAGCACATTACTGATATTTCTTTGATCTGACTCCAAACTTAGAAAATCAATACAGACCAGCTCCATGGGTGCACTGGTGGTTATGTTAACAAGGGGGGCAGCCCTCTGGGGCAAAGCTTTCCTCTGTAAGCAGCGACTACAAGTTCGAATGTGTTGCTCCACATCAGCCCCCATCTTAGGCCAATAGAATCTGGATCTCACCAAGTCAAGTGTTCTGTCTATACCAAGGTGCCCCATGTGGTTGTGCAAGGACCTCAATACTGAGTCTCGAAGGCAGTGGGCAGCACTAGTTGTTGTTTGTCTACTTGTCCCCTCTGTCTACTGTTTTCTCTGTATAACAGTTTATTGATCAGTTTCAACTTAGGACCTTCTTTGTATAACAGTGCAGTTCTCAAATCAGTGGAGCGTAATTTGGACACATCTTTTCCTGCATGAGGGCTTCTAAGCTGCTTTGATCATGGGATCGCTGGATTGAGCCCGCCGAATACTGTCATTGTCCAGCTGAGGCAGTGCACCAATGTCTATTGCAGAAAAGTGGCAATAAGCAGCAGGTATGCAATTCTCAGAGGCTCCAAGCAATCCACCATGCAGTCCACTGCGTCCGTGGACATTTGTTCCTCCCTGTCAAACTTCCGGCAGAGTGCCCGAATGTCAGGTTCTGCCAGTCGGACCCAATCATTCTGGGGAACAGGCCTCCGGGAGAGAGCATCAGCATCTATGTGGTTCAGACCTGCTCGGTATTCGAGAGCATAGTCATATGTAGATAATGCAGAAAGCCACCTATGGCCAGTGGCATCCAACTTAGCTGAGGTCTGCACATAGGTCAAAGGATTATTGTCAGTTTTTACTAGTATTTTAGCCCCATACAAGTACTCATGGAATTGGTCAACAATAGCCCACTTCAAAGCTAGGAACTCTAACTTATGTACAGGATAGTTCTTTTCGGATGGGGTCAGGCTTCTACTGGCAAAGGCCACTGGTCTCAGGCCATTCTCGTGCTCTTGGTACAACACAGCCAACCCTTGCAAGCTAGCATCAGTGTGCAGGGCGTAAGGTTTTCTTGGATCGGCATAGGCCAGCACTGGAGCATGGGTAAGTTGATATATGATCTCATGAAAAGCAGTCTCACAATCAGGAGTCCAGCGGGCCCCAAATACTTCACTGGATGAAAATACACTCTTTCAGTCTTGAGGGATGCTGACTTTTGGTATTTTTGTGGGTTGGGGATACCCTTGGTAAGGTTAAGTAAAGGCGGATCACTCTTGAATAGTCCTTGATGAGCGCCGATAATAACCACAGAATCCCAGGAATCTTTGCAGTTCTTTTAGATTTTTGGGCTGTGGCCAGGTGGTCAAGGCCTCAACTTTACTTGGTCGGTCTCTTATTCCTCGTGGATACTATGTGTCCCACATACTTTTACTGATGTTTGAAAATTGACACTTATCAATGGACAGTTTAAGGCCAAGTCCTCCAGTCGGTCCAATACCTTAAATAATCTGCTCTCATGTTCCTCCAGTGAGCTGCCAAACACAATAACATCATCTAGGTATACCAGGCACTCTAGTAAGTTCATGTCCCCACTGCACGCTCCATCAATCGTTGAAAAGTGGCTGGGGCACCTGAAATCTCTGAGGCATCCTCATGAATTCATAGAAGCCAAGCGGACAGATAAAGGCTGTCTTTCACGGTCCTCTGGGGCCATCGGGATCTGATAGTACCCACTGCGGAGATCCAGCACAGAGAACCACTTGCTCCCGTTTAGGCAGTCCAAAGCATCCTGAATGCGGGCATTGTGTACTGATCAGGATAGTCCGCCGTTTAAGTGCGATAATCCACACACATCCTTACTGTTCCATTCTTTTCCTCACTACCACAATGGGGAAGCATAAGGCTTCTGGTTCTTGTATTACACCAGCAGCTAACATCTCTTGCAGATGCCGTCTCACATCATCTATGTCAGCAGGTGCCAGGCGTCGAGACCTCTCACGAAATGGTTCTTCATCATGCAGCCGGATATTGTGCTCAGCTCCTGCACGCATCCTACATCCCATTCCTTTAAAGAAAACACCTGGTCTCTCTGGGCAAGCTTCTCACTGATCTTCACTTTCCATTCAGCTGGCAGCGGAGTCGCAAATCAAACAAGTCAGGCGTTACTCTGTCATTCTTCCTTGAACTCTTGCTGCTGGGTAGCACTGCAGTGTCTGCACAATGCACATTAGCCAGGATGCAACCTCTGTTTACTCTAATGTCTCTTTAGACACATTATGAACTTGGACCATTACCCTTCTGGCATAAGCATGGGCTCTAGCGGGCAAAATACTAGGCTTGACCAGCAGTCCCTCTGGCAATTTTCCATCGCCTGGTGCATCCAACATTAATATTTTATTCTTAACATCCTTTCTGATACGGACCTCTCCTGTAAGGTACACTGGGCATTTGGCTGCCAGGATCAGAGACTCAGGATCCTTCTTCCATACAATTCCGACCGGTTCCTCTGGTTCTGTTTTTCAGCATCTCTCTGTGCCTCATAGGCCTTCTTAATTAAAGCGGAACTCTTAAAGCTCTACTAGTCTTTGACCCCTGTTTTTCATAACACAACTGTGCCAGCCTTCCGAACATATGAGCATTTGTTCCAATCAACAAAGGACACCATCATACAGTCCAGTGGGGGACACACTAAGGCTAGGGTCTCTACTTGTTCGGCCACTCCAGCCACGGAGGTGGGGAAAGACAGCCAAATTCGGATATACCCGAATAGGGTAGGCCTTCTCACTTAACCCCATACATGCAGTCCTTCTAATGGTTGTAAGGGTATGTCTGACAAATGCTTCTGATACCAATCTTGGAACATAATTGTCACTTGGGAGCCACTGTCTAATATAGCTCTTGTAGACACTCCGTTCACCTTTACAGTGGTCTCCATGGAGGGACCCACTATTCTGGACCAGTCTGGAGAGGCGGTAGGGGCCTGGGCAACTGACCTTGCCACAAAGGACGTGAATTAGCATTTTGGTGCCCTCACTGGGATCATATGGTGCCCTCTTAACCACTGATTTCTTCTCGAAGCTCTCCTTGTAGCCTATATGCAACTTTGTCAGTGTCTTTTGGGGACTGGCATTCCCTTTCATGTGCCCATCTTTCCCACAATTATAGCAAAGATACTTTCTGGAGTTTGAGCTGGCGAGGCGCCACACTGGGAGCCAGGGCGGGGGTATTACTAACTGGAAACCTTGGTGCCATCTCTGTCTGCGGCGTGATAAGCATTTGGAGACATCTCGCAGTTTCTCCACTTCCATGGTCAAGGAATCGAGTTCGAGCTGTTATCAGCAGGAGATACATGGGTGGGTACCCCACCCCATAGCAGATGCAGTCGGATATAGGTCAGGGCCTCGTACTTGCAGGCGTGGCCTTCATAAAGGGACTGTTTTTGAATTCCCGGACTCTCTCAACAGTTCGCCCCATTGTGACATATCTTTTCCTTGTCAGAGCACTCATTGACTGCCAACCTCTGCCCTGAACTCACTTGATGGGTCACCCTCAGTCACTCGAATTAGTAGCGTGGCTATTGGTGCAGGTCCTCCCGAGGTCGTCTTTTCTCAACTCCTCGAATTTCTCTCATTAACTCATCATAGGAGGGTGGGGATTCCAGTCGATCTGCCAGGTGTAACTGAAGCAACAGCAGTTCTGAGAAGGGGCAGACTTAAGGATCCTGTCCAGCCTGGTTGGTCACAGTTCAATCGCGCAAACTACCTTTTCTGAGGCATTCTTGCAACAATTTTTCCAGCCGAGATATACACAGACAACAACTCCCTTGGTACTGTTGTGCATCTCTTACTCTCCACCATAGGTCCTCAGCAGAATCTGGGCTCCCATACACATTCTCCAAGGCCTCAAGATAGGCCTGTGCAGTCGCTTCAGGGTTACTGGCCCGTTTAGCACGGATGGTAGCCAGGGCAGGACCTCGGAGGCTCTCACCACCCTCTTTCGCTTTCACCTTCGAGCATTGCCATTCTAGCACTTGGGGCAACATAGTCATCCAGGTCTCCCAGTCATCCTCCCTTGGGGGTGGGAGGGTGCCAGAGAAGATCCTCAACCTTGGTAAGAGTCGTGACTAATGGCAGGTGCAGAAATAGGAGTCTGCATTGGTTCAGCCACCATTACGGGCACTGGAGCAGGAGAGGGTGTTGGGGAGGAACACCCCAGGTGGAAAGAATAGTTTCTTCAAGTCCTCCACAGTTTTCCCTCTCCCAGCAACCATTCAGCAAATTTCTCCTCAAAAGTTTCAGATAGTGGTGGGGCTGATTCCCCGGTCTTTACTGTCCTTAGTTATCACTCTCCAAGCAGTGAGGGCTCCCTCTGGGGTAATGGTCTGTGGCACTTTGGAGCTATCTATGGGATCCTTAAACTCTACTAGGGCCAGGAAAGTGTGGGTGAGCAGATTAGCATGCCGACCCACCACCACAGGGTTTTGTAAACCTTCCACCTTGAAAGTACTCCCTGCACAGTGTCCGTATTGATACCCAGGGGGATGTCCAGGATAAGCATAGCATTTTGGGGGTCGATCTCCTCCCCAGTACACCACTCCACCAGCCGGTGCACAGCCACTTCTGTCGGGGTACCCATTTTTTTCTTAACAGTGGTTCGTAAATATGGCCACTAGAGGACACACAATCCCAGCGGTGAGCCTCCAAGATGTAACCCCTAGATGGCGCTATCCCAGGGGCTACTACCCCCGCCTGATTTGCCACTAACAGGTTGAGGGGCCTGGATCCAATGGCGGGTGCCTCCACCCAGAGGTCAGGGTTTGCAATAGTTAAACTAACTTGGTCACAGCCCTCTGGGACACTGCAACCCCCCTTTCTTCCCACTAGTGGCCCACACAATATATCAGAATTACCTTCACAGTATACACTTACCCCCAGGTCTGGTTCCGGCACTGGGACCTCCTGTGAAATGAGATACAGTGCAACAATCACAGTACAGTACTTTAACATAGACAAATACCTCAGGCAGTATAACTTTGCTGAAACAAGCAGCTCTGATTTATTTAGGGGATATAACAAGGACGGGAAATCAGGTTAATTAGCTTATCACTCTAATAATCTACCTATGGCTCTGTGCCAGGCCTATCCCTATCAGTTACTGTCCCTGGGTACCCAAGCCCTAGTGGCTAGTCCAAACCGTGGCAGCTGGTGAGGCCCTTTCACACAGAGAAAAGGAGAATTAAACAGTCAGCAGTACAGTAATTCCATTTGGATTTAATGTGGCAATTCAACAGGAGCAACCTGAATTAGTACTCACGACCTCCAAATAAGATAGGGTCCTTCAATGTCAGCAGGGCTCACTTGAGGTACACAAACCTCTTCACACATCCATAAAAGAAAGTACTATACCAGGCAGGCTGCATCTGTATCCCGATCGCAATTACTGCACAATACCCGGAGAACACACACAGCAGATTCAGTTCCTGACAGACCGAGTGCAACTTTCAGCAATTCTTCCAGTCTTCTACAGGGTGAGCCTGGTTTCTACTCTTCAGAGATCCTTTGATTCTTTTCACAGGACGGATTCAGTCCTAACAAGCTGTTACACAAGCTGCAGACCGAACTCTGGGCCTTACACACGTTTTTGACTAAAACTGCACACTGAAAAAGCACAGGGCTCCTTCCTTCTTCACTGCCAAAGCTCAACTGAACTCCAACTGACGAAACCGGCACTTCCTTTGAGTTCCTCCCAGTTCTTGACTGGATTGGCTGTCACTCACAATAGACTGCTGCTGTTGGTCCAAAAGGCACTGAAGTCTAAACTACATCTCCCAGAGTCACTGCCCATACAATCCTCTTGTGGCTGGCTCAGATTATGAGTCCAAGTTCTGATTCGTCAAGGCATCATTTTAGAGCTAGCTTACCCCACACTGATTGGTCCAGTTCAGCAGTTCAAAACTAGAATGGGGAACTAGCAGACACAGTTCTGACTGCAAAGAAAGCAGGTTAGACAAACTGTAATTTCATTATTACTCTAAATAATTTCTGGCAAACAGTTACATCTTTCAGATAGGTTCCTTTGCACTCTAGTGACTGCAAAATGAAGTGAATTGGCAGCAGCTCGAGTGGTACTCAGAGAAGCACACAGTCCCCCCATACAAACTAATTATGTCTGCAAGCAGACAGCTCTTAAAGAGACAGTACCAGAGGCTCTAAAAACACTCACTGATAAATGGCTTAAATGCCAAACACCATTCAGGCTTGGAGCATTCAAGCAAGCTCCTGGAAGTCTTTTGGGAACCCCCATTTGCAGGGGGGTTACACTTGCCTTTGCCTTCCCATACCCACTCTTTCCCCAGCCCTCCCCTTCTCTCTCACTTCCTTTTATGCCCGTGCACGTACCCCTTGCAGGGTTCTCAGCATCCTGAAGGGATGTAAGCCACCCGGCTTGCCTTGCCTTCTCCCCCCCCCATCCTTGCCCTCTACCCGCTACCCTCTTTCCTCACCCTCTTCCTGTCCGCGTCTCTTCCCTCCCACTCCCTTTGTTTCACACTCCTCTTCCCTTGCACTCTCCTTCTTCCCCCTTCCCACTCCCCTTGTTTCACACTCCCATCCTACCTGCCTACTTCTCACTTGGTACCCCTGCACTCTGCCAGCCTTATCTAGCACTTCAAGGTGTACTACATTAGGGTCTACACCTTCCTTGCTACCTATTATATTCATGTGCCTATGGTATTGCAACCCTGTGTGATTTTTACTATGGATTAGTTCCTAGTCCAAGCTAGTAATGTATCATTTGTATGCTACTGTTTTATACTGCCTGTCTTTGTTTTGTGTTTTGCTCCCCCACCCCACTTGTGTAACCCTTCCTCCCAGGACGCTTCTGGAAACGAGCTGTTTATAGCTCATGTTGCCTTTCCTGGTAAAACCATTTCAAATTAAAATAAATAAAACTACAGCTTATCATTGAAGGAGGCTCACCACACATTTGCCAGAGACAAGCAGAATTCTTGCATAGAAAAGTGGAAGTACTCATGTTATTGCACTGTGCAGACCTTAGAGATCTAAAGAAGGAAGGCTGGAGAGGCACTCACAAGGGCATACTGCCCTGTGATTACCCTAAAACACTTGGCTAGACTTTTGTTGCATCACAGCATTACAACCTGCAGCAGAGAGCGGCTCTGAGTCTGGGAAGCTGCTGAACCATTATCACTGCCAGGTTCTTGTCATGGTATATATATATATATATAGCGAATGGGTGCCAGGATGTGGTGAGCTGGCCTGACATGGTCAGGTTTCACAGGCTGAAGCTGAACCTGTGACGTCTGAGTGATCGTCTGCTACATGTGGAGAGGAGGAGAGGCCTTATTGACCCTGCAGAGAGGCAGTTTCACATTCCAGCAACAGTGGTCTGAGACCGAGAGAGAAGTCAAACTAGCTTGAGGAAGAACTCACTGCTGCTGTGCACCACAGTCGACACACAGTGCATTGAGGGAGATCAGAACTGCAGGAATCATGAGTATTCCAGGGCCTTGTGCTTACAGCACAACCTTTTGTTTTATAGTTACATTTGGAAACCAAGTAATGGCATAGACCAGTGGAAACCCAGAAACATAGACTTTGATGGCAGAAAAGGACCGCTTGATCCACCTAGTCTGCCCATTTCCCTATGTAATGGATAAGCTGCAGATCCTAGTTAACCAACAGCCTACTTCCTCGTAGCCCTCCCCACTAGAATTGCCTTATGTCTGTCCCATGTATTCTTGAATTCCCCAACTGTTTTTGACCCCACAACCTCCTCCGGAAGGCCGTTCCATGTGTCCACCACCCTCTGTGTGAAAAAATACTTCCTCACATTACCCCTGAGCTGTCCCCCCTCTATCTTCAGATTGTGTCCCCTTGTTCTTGCATATCTGTTTTTCTGAAAGATGCTACCCTCATGGACTTTGTTGATTCCCTTGAGATACTTGAATGTTTCCATCATGTCCCCCTCTCCCTCCTTTCCTTGAGGATATACGTATATTAGGTATAGTATGGTACTCAGTCACACGAGGCTGGGGAGCCACATGTGTTACTTCACTTCACTAGGGAGCCACAACCCATATACGTGGCAACTGGAAGTGTTGAAATCAAACATGCACACAAAACGTGTAAAGTTCAAAACATTTTATTGTTATCGATTACAAATGTATGCAATTAAATAAACATAAAAACATAAATAGCACTGTTACACATATTAAATAGAATGTAATAGCAGTCAATTAGATACATGACACTCCTTCTCTGAAACAAGTGTAGTGAAGTCTGGCTCTAAGCTGGACACTGCAATTCGAAGGCATTCTTTTGTATGTTGGATACTGAGACTATTTCGCTTGGTGTTTTTAATCTGAGACATAGCAGAGAAGGCTGCTTCACATCTATATGTGGATGGGAACATTGAAATTAGCCACCGGGCAAGCTTTGAAATATGAGGTAGTTGGCTTACTAATTTCCCCAAAAAATTGAACATTAGTGTTATGTCGAAATTCTCTGTGAAGCTCATCAGAGCTCTTTAGTTCCACAAATTCCATGATGAGAGCAGTGGAATCAAACATTCCATCAAAAATGTCTTCCATTTCATTAACCTCCATGAGGAGTGGGTTGTGCACAAGATGCAAAAGTTTTTCAGAATTTTTTAAAATCCAAAAATCTTCTAGCATAGTTTTCAGACAGCTCAGAGACCACATTGCTGGACATTTGATGATTTGGAACATGATCATGATTTTTTTTCTATTATTCTTTGCACATGATTGAACAAGTTGTATCTGCCCTTCATAACATTGCTTTGCAATACCTGCAGCTTGTATGAAAATGATGTAACAGCTGAATACAAGTCATACACTGTTGTATTGTTTCCCTGCAACCTCAAATTTAAGTCATTTAAGTGCTGAGTAATGTCAAAGAAAGGCAAGAGACAACAACCAGGCCATATCATCAAGGTATGTGAAGCATGAAGTTTCACCACATCCAATAATAAACTGCTTTAGTGGTGGAAACAAATCCATTACATGGGCTAGCATGCAGCCACGAGATAGCCACTGGACTTCAGTATGGAGCACTAAGTCCCCATAGTGACTTTCAAATTCATCACACATAATTTTAAATTGCTGGTGGTTCCTGGCTGTTGCCCTGATAAAATTAACAACTTCAATTACATCCTTCATAACATCGCAAAGTGTACTAAATTTGCAAAACAATGCCTGTTGGTGTATAATGCAGTGGTTAAGACATATCAGACATTGTCCTTTCAGAATTAGACATCAGCTCCTGTTTCAGTAATGTAACATCAGCTCCTGTTTCAGTAATATAACAGCAGCTCCTGTTTCAGTAATGTATCAGCAGCTCCTGTTTCAGTAATGTAACAGCACCACTTCTCTTACCAACCATTGCAGGTGCCACATCCGTAGTTATGGCTGTAATTTTATCTGCTGGCACAACAAATGTTTTTAGTACATTCATGACTTCATTTTTTATGTCTTCACCCCTGGTGCCTGACTGAAGTGGTATCACATCTAACAGGTGCTCAATAACAACAATGTCTCGAGTTGTTGATCTCACAAAAATTAACAATTGTGGGATGTCATTAATATCAAGACTTTCATCAATTGCTATGCTAAGAAATTCTGAGGCTAACAATTTCTCTTTCAGTATGCTTTCAATATTCTCTGAAATATCAGAAGCCCTCGTAGCTACAGTATAATCTAACAATTGTATTTTACTGAGTTCTTTTTGCAGCTCAGCCTTATCAGGGAATAAGGCTTAACGAGCTATTAAAATTCAGTCTTTAATCTTACCATCCAAGTACGGTTTCATTTTTATGTTGTCTTGCAAGCACGCGCAAGTAACATATTGTGGTGGCTTGGAATAGCAGGTTTTGGAGGTGCGGTCTTGTTGTAGCCAATGGCACCACTGCCTTTTCAGGCTGGGTTCTGTGGCACGAATGAAATAGCACACTGTCTATGACAGCACTGCAAAAGCATGCTACCAACTTGAAACGATTTCGCCACTGCAATGAGGGAACTCCCCATCATTGCAGGACATGCCTTGCCTGGTGTAACATTTCCATAAACCTGGTGGCAACTGTTGCCGTCTGCCTCACACAGTCCCAAACAAGCCACCCTCAGGGGTGCCCAATCCCACTGTCAGCATGCCCCCTCCCCAGTTCATTTGCTGATGGGGGACCCAATCCCTGTCAGCATAATGTCCCCCATATTATAGTTTGTTTGCCAAGGCGGGGTGCCCAATCCCCCTCGGCATCATGCCCCCCCAAACAGACGTGTTTTCTGTGCCAATGGGTGTCCCAATCCCCATCAGCTTCAGTTCCCCTCCTCAAAAAATACAGGTGGCACACTAGGAGCCCACCCCAGGGTGCCAAAACAAACCTGTACAAAAAAAAAAAAAAAAAAAAAAGCTGGCCCGCTATGTGTTTATGCTTTTCTTTTTTTTTATACCTGTAAAAGAGAAAACGGTCCCTTGTTGTCTCCGGTGCCTCCTCCCCAAACCAGCACCAACCCTCTGTGCACTCCACATCCCCACACCCCCTCACCCCCATACTTACATCCAGAGCCCGGTGCGATGATCTTTGGTGGAGCGGGAACATGTCTGCACTCTTCAAAGCCGACCGCAAACTGAAGAAATGCTGGTAAGCTGTATAATGGCATCAATGGGGAGTCAACTTAAGTAGATATCTCAGCCATTTTCTTGACTTTTGGCACCAAACTTTCAACATATGGTTCTTAGGAACCCACCTCATGAACTCAGTCACTGTCATCTCATTATTCAGGCCCAAAAGGTGATTTGGTGGTCACTGTACGGAATCACCTTTTGGGTGATTCAATGATTAATGAAATGACAGTGTCACTGTTCATGAGGTGGGCTCCCAAAAAGCCTATGTGGCAAATTTAGTGAAAAAATTCCAAAAAATTACTGTTACGAGCGTGCATTGTGCAGTTTCCATGCATGCTCATAAGTTCGAGAATTTTTAATATTTTTACTCCAGATTTTCAACATTGTTATTTGTTCACACCTCCTTATGAACAGTACAGCTGTCATTTTCCACATCCTGCCCGAAATGTGTTTTCGCACATCTGGCGCACAATGGTGCAGTCGCTGTGGGAAATCAATGTTCGGGACAGATTAAGACAATCACAGTGACACTGTTCATGAACAGAGGTCTTAAAATGCCTATGTTGAAAATCTGATGACAAACTTCCAAAAAATGACTATGTTACAAAACGTGCATTGCGCAATTTTCATGGACACTTGTAACTTTGAGAATTTCTAATATGTTCATTCCAGATTTTCAACATTGCCATCTCTTCACACCTCCTTATGAATGGTACAGCTGTAATTTTTCACATCCTGCCCGAACTGTGTTTTCACACATCTGGCGCAGAATGGTGTGGTCGCTGTGGGAAATCAACGTTTGGGACAGATTGACAAAATCACAGTGCTACTGTTTATGAGCAGAGGTCCCAAATGCTTTCATGAGGTGGGGTCACAAAAAGGCCATGTTGAAATTTTGGAGTGCAAATACTAACAAACACTCAGGGCGTTAGGGTTTCTAATCATAACGTCCCACCCTGTACAGACTGACAGGCATCAGGTGTGTGCCTTTGGATTGTCAGCTGTAATACTCACACCACTCCACCCCCACCGCTGCAGCCACTAACAGGCATCAAGGTGAGCCTTGGACTCTTTGGACCCAAAGTTCACCCCATACTGCACCCATCTCAATGTACTTCCTTATGGAATGGGGTGAGCGTAAGGCCTGACAACCCCATGGCACAACACGACACTTGTCAGAGTTTGCAAGCTAGGATGAGGTGAAATGGTATGAGCGTTATGGCTGACGACCCAAAGGCACACCTCAATGCCTGTCAGTCTCTGCAGGGTGGGGTGGGGTTGGCATCAGTTCCATCCTTCACTGCCATTCCTATTATACATCTCTCTAATTCCTGCACTACTAATGCCAACGCCAGCAAGACAACATTCGTCATTGACAAATGTTTGTTTTTAATAGTTCATGGGTTATTTTGTAAGAAGCCACTGTAGCTTGCTGGCTTGTGTTACACACCTTTCTGAAAATTCATTTTTGACAACAACGCATCACCACATCAATCCAATTACTATTAATGCACAGCCCTAACACACACACACACACACACACACACACACACACACACAGTGAACAAGAACAAAAGCCATGTAGCACCACATTTATAAAATATAAAACACCACACCAGTGACCCCCCTCCCCCATCCAAATCTACACACACCTCTGCTGAGAGCAAAACCAAAGTACCTGCTTCAAGATATGGCCCCTTGTCTGTTACTGAAGTGTTGTCAGACAAACTGCAGAGAGAAACATAAAGTAGATTTTGTCAGCCCCTGATGTTAAGTAAAATTAAAGTATGCTTTTTATATAAAAAAAAGACAAGCTTTTGTACCTGCAGTTCAATATCTTTCACTCTCCATCTCACTTTCACAGTCAGTCCATGGAAGATACAGGGCACGGGAGGTAAAACGAGAGCACTGAGAGCACCTCCGCAGCATCAGCATTCCACCGTGAGGGATGTAACCGAGAGGCAAACGAGAAAGAACCATTATTATACAATGCGGTAAATCCAAAGTCCCAAATCCTGCATCCTGACTGGTTGGCTGGCACAATTACCACCGTGATAAATCCTCCAGTGTACCCACTGGAAGAAGTGCCAGACAACCTTATACCGTGCTAATCCAGTCGCTTTCACTTCAGATGAAACTGCCGCGATTTGGCCCGTCGCCACTTCGCTAAGACACCGCGGTAAATTTTTAGCAAAATGACCTCCTCTTTCGAAGTGTAGGGACCTCAGTGAGTTAAAACATAGTTAAAAAACATTAAAAAAACAACATTCGCCATTGTATAATAAAAATTTATCCCTCCAGGGTGTGGGTACACGGGAGGACTTGACACGACTGGTATGATTCGGTCACTCGGCTGTGCCTCGTGACCGATTCACACCAGCCATGGTAAATCCTCCAGTGTACCCACACCCTGGAGGGATAAATTGCTTAAGTGAAGCACGAGTCAAGGGAGGGTACACGAGAGCAAACGAGAGCACACAGCATGCAGGACCAGATACAGAAGCAAGATAGTGACTACACGAGAGATTGATAGCTGTCACAGCAGCAAATAAACTGTGCTCTCCTCAGTGTTGGTATTTATTCCATGCCAAGTTAAATTACTCAATAAAAAGCACATTTTACACGTTCGGATTAGTATAAGAATTATGGCTATCAACCAACCTGAACCTAAACTGATCTAATACAAATCACGTTCTGCATGTTCTGACAAGAATCTGAATGAGGTCTACCCCACAGACTTAGCTCATTTAGTTAATTAAAAATTCACATTCTGCACATTCTGGCAATAATCGGAATTATGTCTCCCACCTCACCCTTAGCTCATTTTGCAGAGTTATTTTGTTTTTTACAGATCCATGCCACCTAACTGCATCAGTTAGCAGGCTGTCCAGATACAATTAAATTAACAGCACTGATTTAGTACTACTATGCTGCCATTGATAGTGCTAAGCGGTTTGCTGTTAATTTAATTGAATTTCATTCAATAGTCACAACACACGAAACTCCTCGGCCAAATGCTCAGCTGCTTGACAATCAGCCTAGCTGAGCCTCTCATAAAATGCCATTTACATTCTTGAATTTGACTCTCCACTCAGACTAATATTCCTTTGCTATCCTAGATATTTTTTTAAATAGTCAATGCGCACTATCAATTGGACGGCATGTAAAAAGCCGCAGATATGAGGCAGTAGGAGATGATTAAAGGATCTGCTTGAGAAGTGTAAAAGAGTCACTTGTGGTTCGCGAGCTGCGGTGTGAGTACCACTGGCATAGACCATCTGTCCAGGAATACATATACACAGTTGGGGTGTTCATTTTGGGTTTGTCTGCAATCAAGTAAAATTATTGTTAATTATAAAATGGATTCGGAAAATCCTGCATTCTGATTCATCAGAACAGGTCACCTAACCATGGATTAATTCTCAAGAAACCCACAGTTGGGTTGCCGCAATACAAAATCCTGATTGACAGCAATGTAAAGCGACATAGTCAGATCACTCCACCGGGGAGAAATGTAAAAAACTACAACTACGGTATCCTCATTCAGAAAAAAACACCTAGTGAAGAACTACAACTGCATCATCCTCAGTAGGACAAATCCATAAGGCAGAATAACTATTTCATTACAAATGCATGTAGAAAGTGTTTGTTTAATGTTTATTTAAGTAAACCTCTAAAATAAAATTGCCCATTTTATAAGCGAATGAACCCCAGTACAGGGCATGGATTTACTGGGAATTAATCTATGCCTGGGTGGTTGAAGCTACTTTGCCTGTGGCCTTGTGCATCACAACCCCACCCCCCCACCCTGGTGTGGATTAATTCGTAAACCTATGCCCTGTCATGGGTTAATCCTTACATCTTTTAGTGCACCAACAACGGGCAATTATATGCACTGTCAATGGACTTACACTGGTTCCACAGCTGGGTACCCAGCGAAGCACTATGGAGTTTACTCAGAACTCGCTCAGGGTTATTAAATACTGGTACCAGTGAGGTGTGAGCTGTACCCAACAGTACAACTGGGCAGAGGTATTGTGAATGTGGTGTGGGGGTGGGTTACCTATATGTACTGGCTGAGCCTAGACAGACACCAGAAGTACAGCTAAGGGACATTGCTATTGCTGCTCAACTATATTACTGCTGAATTTACTTAACTCTTTCTTCCATTAGGACCTGATCATGTTCCTCAGTAAACATAGAAACATAGATAATGATGGCAGAAAAAGACCAGAGGTCCATCCAGTCTTCTCAAGTTTACTTTATCCCTGGAAACGTCCTTGGAACCTATTGTTCTTTCAGTGTACTAACCCTCCTGGACCTCTTCCCATTCTCTTCCCTGGACCTGTTGCCCTGGGAAACCACTATTCCTTTCATTCTGTCCCAGGCCTGCTTGAATCCCCTGCCTCTGCTCACACCCACCACCTTGGTTGACAGACTGTTCTGAGGTTCCACCACCCTTTCTGTAAAGAAGTACCTCCTCACATCCCTCCTGAACCTCCCACTTGCTAATCAACCTATTGCTTTACTCATGATTGTTAATACCTACACCTCAACTGTTGTAACCCATATTTCTGTACATGTTGTAGCTCTTTGTAAATTGTGTTAATGTATGCCATTCCTGTTGTTGTACTCTCCCCGGTCATATCTGAAAACAGGCAGTTTCTGTCTAGTGTACCTACTCAATTAACAAAAACTAAATAAATAATCTCCATTCATGTCCACGTGACTGCAAGTTGGTATTCAGGCTAAATAATTCCCCACAGTTCACTTTATTAATATCTTTGAGGAATATGAAGGTCTCAATCATATCCCCTCCCTCACTTCTGACTTCCAGTAAGTACATATTTAGTGCTCTGAAGTGCTCCTTACAGGATTTCCCTGCTGTCCCTGAATCATTTTGGTCACTGCACTGTACTGTCTCCAACTTATCCCTGTCCTTTCTAGGTGAAGACTGCAGAACTGGACTCTAGGTGACACCTCACCAGGGATCAGTAGAGGGGTAGTATAACCTCTTTTTTTTCTGCTATCAATCCCCCTCCTGATATATCCCAGCATCCTGTTGGCCTTGCTATAGGCCTTGTTGCACTGGCTAGTTTGTTTAAGGGAGTTGCTAATGATAACTCTTAGATCCCATTCCTTGTTTGTAGTGCTGTCTCCCCACTCCCATCCAGTACTCCGCTTGGGGTTCTTTTTCCCTAGGTGCATTATCTTGCACTTTTTAGCACTGAATTTTAACTGCCAGGCCTTTGACCACCCATCAAGCTTTTGTAGGTCCTTCTGCATGTCCATTATTTTCTCTTCACTATCCACCCTGCCGCATAGTTTTGTGGCATCTGCGAAGAGACACAACCTGCCCCAGATTCCTTCACCAGTGTCACTAATGAACATGTTGAAGAGGATCAAACTCAGGACAGATCCCTGTGGAATCCTGTTCGTTCCTCCATCTCCTCTGATTTAACCCTATTGACCACCTCCCTCTGTTGCCTCCCTTCTAGCCAAATACCCACCCAGTTCACTAAAGTTTTCACTGCACACAGGTCTTCCATCTTCTTAAGAAATCTCTTGTGTGGTACTGAATCAAAAGCCTTGCTGAAGTTTAAGGACAGCAGATCCACTGTGTGGCCCTTGTCTATTTCCTTTGTCACCCAGTCAAAGAAAACTATCAGATCAGTCTGACAAGAGCTTCCTGCCATGAAACCATGCTGTTTACTATCAGTCTGTTGCTCTCCAGGTAGTCTACAAGGTCCTCTTTGATCAGAGATTCCATCGGCTTCTCCACAATAGGGGCCATCCTGACAGGCCTGTAGTTCCTTGGTTGCTCCTTATCCCCCCGATGTGGTGGTACAACGTCTGCCATCTTCCAATCCCCTGAAATTTCCCCAGCCCTCAATGAGCTGTTGAACAGCTCAGCCAATGATTCAGCCAGCTCGGCTGCTAATTTCCTAAGTATCCTCAGATGCAACCCACGTGGTCCCAGGGCCTTAACCATCTTAAGAGCTGCCAGTCCTTTCAGGAGCCTTTCACTAGTAAACAATGGCTGACTCATTTCTGGGAATCCCTTTGTGGCCACTTTTGATGCTGCTCTCTGGAATGGGCCCGCAGTCCTCCTCAGTGAATACTGAACAAAAGTAGTCATTCAGGATGTCGGCCTTTTGACCATCCTCCTCTATCACCCTATCCCCTCAACTTGTTGTGCAATCCCCCCCTCTTTTCCTTGTTTCACTAATATACCTAAAAACAGTTTGTCCCCATTCATAACCTCCTCCTCGATGCATAGCTCTGTGTCTGCTTTCACCTCCTTGACGACCCTCTTTGCCTCCCTATTTTTTGGTAGATATTCCTCCCATTCTACTTCTTCCTGTTTTTCCTTGTATTTATTAAGGCCATTTTTTTTGGCCCTAACTGCTTCCCATACCCTAGTTGAGAGCCACAGAGGTCTCTGAAACCTATTTTTCTTTGTTGTTCCTAGTGATGCCTTTGATGCCTCGAGGATGGCTCCCTTAATAGCCTCCCATCTCTCCTCCACCCTACCCATGTCGCCCACCCCTGCTAACTTGTTTCCAACCAGTTGCATCAACCTGTCAAAGTCTGCCCTTCTAAAGTCAAGGACTTTGGTTCTTGATTGTGGCTCATGGGCCTGAGGGCCAATTCAAACCACACAGAGTTGTGGTCAATATTCCTTAACAGTTCCCTACTCCCACAGCATCCACCATATCTGAGCTAGTGACCACCACATCAAGGACTGTGGACTGTCTGGTGGGTTCCTTAACTAGCTCCACCAACAGATAGGCTTGGAAGGCATCCAGCAATATCTGACTCCTGGCACTCTTGACCACTGGGACCTCCCAACCGAAGTCTGGCAGGTTCAAGTCTCCCCCCACCACTGCTTCTTTCTTTGCTACCCTTTTTTTAAGTTCCTCCCTGAGTTCTCTTTCCCTTTCCTCCCCTTGACCTGCTGGAGGCCTATAGATTACCCCTTAGCGCACTTTCCTGCCTGAGGCTACCGTGAGTTGCACCCCTAGAGACTCAGCCTCCCCACTTCTACCCCTAATGCCTTCATCTTCTATCACTTCAACGCCCTCATTGACAAAGAGGGCAACTCCTTCCCTTTTACCAGTTCTTCTATCCCTCCTGAACAGTACATATCCGGGGACCACCATCTCCCAGTCATTATTTTCTGTGGCCCATATTCCTGTGATGGCCACAAGGTCCATATCTGTGTGTGCCACTGCGCCTGGAGCTCACTATGCTTGTTGCCTAGGCTCCTGGCATTAAGGCATACCCCCTTCCACTTGACCCGTGCTCAAACTCTGCTACTGTCTGTCTGCTTTTCATGTTTTCTCCCACCCTTGTTTGTGCTTTTGACTTTAGTTTTTCCCCACTCAACTGTCCCTTTCCTTGGTCCTGTAAACCCTACAGTGTTCCCTGTACCCTTATTTCTGTTACTGTCCCCTGGGTGTGGGGAAGTACTGTCTTTGTAACTCTGGTGCCGTTATACCAAGAGCTATTACCCCTGCCTGCTTACCTGACTGCAGGTTGGGGGAGGGGGCCTTGGTCTGGAATTAATAAGTACAACCACAGTAATGATGCCTCCACCCAGAGTAGTAGTTAAGTGGGTAATACCCTAATCTAATACAGCCGTCTGGGAAGCTGTATTCACCCACAGTCCCCACTAGTGGTTCTTCATACAAAGTTTCACAATCACAGTATATGACCTTCAGTGCACATTTGCTCAAGAGCATTGATGATATGCTTAGCTGTACCTCACTTACCTACAGGATCCGATCTCCTGGAATTCACCCTGTGCATCCTGTAATGAAACAGTTTCAACAATAACCTTATACCTTTGCGGTTACTTTCAAGTAGTTTAATAAAGGCAGACCAGGTAATGATATGCTCATGGGTCAGGTTAACCTTAAACAGCAAATCAGATTTATTAAGGGGTCTTGAACAAGGAAGGGGTGAAAATTTAGGTAAACAATTATAGTACTGAAGTCAAATAGATTGTGACTACCGGTTATCAATTTAGTCTCTGAATTTATCAGTTTATCACACCGCTGGGTACCCAGGGTGGAAGTGGTAGCAGGCCTGAAGCATTACCGCGAGTAGGCCAGCGTTACAGCTGGTTAGGGCCCTTGATGGGACAGAAGGCATTATTACACAGATGAAACAACTTTGCATTCAGCACACACTTGTAATCCCTGGCTGGATGGCCTGTATTCACAGTTAACTTTTTTTTTACTTTATTTCTTGCCTTACCTGTCTGGGGCATCTCTTGGGCTTGCTCGCTCGGCTGAGCCCCTAACTGCCTGCCTGAACCACTTCCCCCAACAGTCACTCGGGATCAGGATCCCCACCTCCTCTTGGCCCTCAGAGAAGGCCGAGGATCCCCAGGGGTAGAGTTGGGTTCGTGGCCGGTGCTGGGCATGTGGAACTACAGCCCCTGGAGTTCGCCGTTGCCTCACCTGGCAGGCAGGGTTTTTTCCTTAGCTTGCTGGTTGCCCCCTAGGAGAGCGATGTGCAATGATGTCCACGCACAGCTTCTCTGCTGGCGTCTGCCACTCTCTTCTCTTCCCCTCACATAGGCTGGTGTGTCTGTGTTACCCCCGATCTCCATCGGGGGTCGCCAGGACACCGAGCAGACCCGGATCCCTCCACAGGGAGAAGAGAGCAGTCCTCTAGACACTCCATCCTCTCCTTCCCCTGCCGATCTATGGCCACCCGAGTCTGTCCCCAAACCCGGTTCGCCATCATAGCGTGAGGTGTGGCGTCCAGCGCCTCAACCCCTTAGCCCCACCAGGCTGGCCATCACAGTTAACTTGAACCCAAACTTAATGAGCAAATCAGTTGACACAAACATTTATTGGATTGTTGCAGGGGGCTACCCTGGTAGTAGTCACTGCACCCAGACAAGCAGAAGACCACTGGATTAACTGGCTTTCCAGAATGCTGATGGGGACCAGGGTCAACACAACTCACCTTCGCCTTACGGCCTTTCCTTGTAGGTGGCTGCAACCTGCAATTTGATTCTCCGCAGGGGCTGACTAGCCAAGACTGGTCTCTCTCCAAGAAGGTGATTGGGCTAGTACAGAAACAGTCTTTTTGGGCCGAGGATGGCATATGCCCAACTGGAAAAAGTCTTTAAATAGTTGGCTGCTTAGCTGATACAGTTTTAGGCTGGATTTTCCCAGGATGGAGAAAAACCCACGTTGGTCTCCCCGACTTGGTGCTTGGCAGGAGACTCTCCTCACAGAAGTGGGCTTCCAATTTAAGACAGGAGTTCCTGAAGCAATTCTCCACATTGCTGTCTGTGCTACACTGCAAGTGGCTGAAAACCCAAAATTCTCCTCTCTGTGTATGACCAGTTTCCTAAGTTCTAGCTGTAGGGCTACAGAAAAAACACTGTTTGCTTCTTTGCAGTCCTGGAATTAATCAATTCCTTTTAAAAATTAGCTGAAAGTCAACAGTAGGCAGATACAGACCTCTACCTACGAACTGACACTGACACACACAGGCTTCCACTCTTCCCTGAAGCTCGAGCTGGACTGCACACTTCATTTAAAACTGTTCCTCTCTAAGTTCAAAATTGCTACATTCCGGTGAGTTTAGATGCCAACTAAAAAAGTCCACGGTCTCACCCAGAAGACACTGTAACTAGAACCCTTTGAGGACCTCTGGGTTCTGATTGGTCCACACATGAGCCTAAGACCTACCATGGCAGCTCCCACAGGGGAGAACTGAATGGCAAACATAAACAAATTATTTATGTAGTAATGGTACAGATACAGTAATAAATATTTAGATTGTTGAAACATTCCCTCTGCTCTTTAACCAACAGCAGAAGGGAGTGGATTAGGGTTTTGCCTGGCTGGTCATGAGCTTTGTTGCACTTAGACCCAGCCCATGCTGTGGACACTATACATACTGGCTAGCTCTTAAAGGGATAGCATGGTGGCATGGCTCTGCACACTCACGCAGGACAACATCAGAATATCACTGTACATAGATTTGCTTTCTCTTTCTGGATGTCTGACAGGCAGTGAGAATCAATGGAGCCCAGAGAGATACTCAAGATAAGCCCCCAAATTTTTCTGGGGGTTACACTTTCCCCTGCCCAGGAAACTTGGTGTCCGCATCAAGTCTATAACACAAATAACAGTTGCTGTTAACATCTTTTGTTATATACAGATTTAGACCATACGTTATTATATACAAAATCTGCACAGGTATAATATAACTATATACATTATAGCATCCTTTTTAGCTTAAAAATACGTCTTTTAGCAATTGCATAGTTTACTTATTCTACATCTTGGTTATGACAGTTGACATTTCTTCAGTCTCCTTTAGTTTTAACCATTTACCCATATGAAATAACATTTTCTCCCCTTTAAAACTTTAGTATTGATCCATGTGGACAATAATCCTGCAGGTTTTCGGCTAACCCTTTGGAACTCTAAGGTCGACCCCTGAGATACTGAATGGAGGGCTTGACTATTTCCTTGGATACTGCATGAATACCAACCTAGGCAGGGAATTGGCAGTAATATACACCCCTTTATGAACTACATTCATGGGGAAGTTCACAGGCTTTCCTGGTGAGTCATAAGTGATTTGAACCACAGGTTTTACAAATCTTCCTGAATGTCTAGGAGTAGGGGGCACTGGCACTTGCACTTCAACATTAACATTCGGGTTCATGACTCCTGGCTCATTGTCCATCAACAAGACAGCTGCTGAAGAAAGGGTACCACTGCACTCTCTTGAGGATCAGAATTGGCTATGAAATTGGCACTTGGTGTAGCACTTGAGTTGTCTGGTTCTTGAGTCTCACTTTCATCAGTAAGAGGTATTTCAACAAAATTAGAGTGGTCCAATGCACAGTTTCAGGAACAGCAATACTTTCTTGGACATGAAATAGTTCATTTGGCCTACTAAGCCCATCATCACATTGAGACTCACTGGCTGATTCACCATTTTCTCTGTCAGAGTCAAGCACTTCATTATCAAATAATTTCACTAAGCAAAGGGAGTCTGCTATGTCAGAGGCCACACTGTGTACATCACTTTCCAGAGGTATAGGAGCAGTTGAAAAAGCAGGATTGTCTGAAACTACTGGGCTGTCAGGACTATTACTGGATGCAGCAAGATTGGTGCCTTGGAACAGCTGGGCTAGTTCAAAAGACAGATAATAAGCAATACAAATTTCACTGGCATTATTTTCAGAATCAGCATCATTATCAACTATGGCATTGCTGGTTGAAGGCTCTGGATGTTGGGCAGAAGGAGACTGATTTGTTTTTTTGTTATGAGTAGCAGACCTACTGTAGTCACTGGCCCATTTGGAGCAGTATCTTGAAGAGTGGTATCTAGGACTATTTGTCCAATTGGCAGAAGGTGATTTCTGAGTATGGCCTTTACAGCATGAAGATCTCCTTCTGGGTGCATGTTGTATTCTGGCAGGTCACTCAACCTGCAGGTTACTATGTATGGCATATGATTCCAATGATCAGCTATTTTATGTTTCTCCTGAAGACCAAGATTTTGCATTAGCACACGATTGCCAACCATTAATTCTTGAGCCTTAACTCTCTTATCATGCCAAACTTTGTTAGCCAGATTTTTCTTTGCAGCCATGGTGTGGGCAAGCTGGTAGGCGTGATTTAGTTGTGCTTTTAACTTCTTAACATACTGCAGATAATTATTTGGCTAAACCACATCGGATGAGACTCCAAAACAGACTTTGACTGGGAGGTGTGCCTCTCGACTGAACATGATGTGATGCGGTACAATAACTGTGGCACATTCTTGGTGCAATTATAAGCATGCACTAGGGCGCTTATCTGTTGACTCCACCTTGGTTTGTCTTTTGGATGCAAAGTGCCAAGCATATTGAGCAAAGTTCTATTAATCCTTTCCAGCTGCAGATCCTTGTGGATGATAGGGAGTGGTCCAGGACTTTCTCACCCCCCGGATGGATAATAACTCATTAATGAGATGACTTTTGAAGTCCCGGCCCTGGTTCAAATGGATCCCCTTAGGAGCACCGTAGTGAACAAAGGACTTTTCCATGAGAACTTTAGCAACAGTAGCAGCCATTTGGTCTTTGGTTGGATAGGCATGACCAACCTTTGTAAAGTGATCCGTCACTATGAGCACATTACCAATGTTTTCTGAATCTGGCTCCAGGCTAAGAAAATCAGTGCAGACAAGTTCCATTGGAGCACTAGTGGTTATATTGACCAAGGGGGGTGGCCCTCTGGGGTTGAGCTTTTCACTGGAGACACCGGCAGCAAGTTTTGATATACGGATCAACATCTATATTCATCTTGGGCCAGTAAAAATGTGCACAGGCATACTTCAGGGTTCTTTCACTACCTAAATGCTCCATGTGGTCATATAGAGCCTTTAATACAACATGGTTGAATTTTGTGGACAATATCAACTGTTTCTTTACAACTTCCCCTTGATTGTCAGTTAGCTATCTTATAGCAATTGTTCTCTTAGCTTGAGTTTAAGCCCTTCTTGAAACAGTAAAGCAGTTTTGAGGTCATGGTTGTGAGGTGGGAAGGGGAGGGTGGGACAGCTGCAAGTTGAGGGGCTAACTGCACAAACAACAGACTTGATAGACTGTGAGGCCTGTTTCTGCAGGCATTTCGTATGTTCATATGTCATTGGACCACTGTTTCGAGACAGCTTCCCCCCTTTCTTAGGGCATTTATCACTGGTCTGATCATTGGATCATGATACTGCTCTCTCTGGATGTCAGCTGGAGTTAACTGGGGTAAAGCACTTAGATCTAGGGGTCTAAGTCTGTGAAATTACAGTATGCTACTGGGAGACACGTGTTTGGAGGCCACGAGCAATCTGCCAGACAATTCATGGTTCCTGCTGATAAAGTTTCGTCCCTGTCAAACTTATGACATGTTTTTATGGAATGCTCTGACATGCGTACCTACTCTTGGTTTGAGGCAGGTCTTCTTGACAAGGCATCGGCATCAACGTTGTTTAAGCCAGGTCGGTACTCCACCGCATAATCATAAGTAGATAAGGCCAAGAGCCATCAGTGTCCCATAGCATCCAGTATAGCAGACGTCTGAACATAGATTAATGGAATGTTGTCTGTCTTAACCAAAATTTTTGCACCATTTTTTTTCTTATACTCTATTTATTTGCTCCAGTGGATCAGGGCATCTCTCGGAGGTGCCCACGTGACCGTCGCCTCAACTCCCTGTCAAGACCTCTCTAATCCGGGACCCCCCACCAGGACCTTCCAGCCCCCCAGATCACTCACCGGGGGAGGGCCCACTTCACCTACCTGGTGATCTTTCTGAGATTAGGGGGTCAGTCCCAGTTGAGGGCCTTGAGGGACCATCAGAGGGATGTCTTCTGGAGCCATCGGGATCTAATAGTATCCGCTGCATAAATTGAAGACGGAGAACCACTTACTCCCATTCAGACAATCCAGAGCATCTTGTATGCGAGGCATGGTATATTGGTCCGGGACAGTTCTTTTGTTAAGGGTTCTGTAGTCCACGCACATGAAAACAGAGCCATTCTTTTTCTGCACCACTACATTGAAGAGGCATAAGGGCTGCATGATTCCTGAATTATACCAGCTGTTAGCATCTCCTGCAGGTGGCACCTGATGTCATCGAAGTCAGCAGGAGCTAGCTGCCCAGACCATTCCCTGAAAGGTCTTTCATCATGCAAATGGATATGATGCTTGGCTTCAGTGACACAACCGACATCCCACTCCTTAAGAGAGAAAACCTTGTTCCGCTGCGTCAGCTTTTGGATGATTTTATTTTTCCAGCTACTTGGAATGGGTGACTCCCCAAAGTCAAACATATCTGGTGATGCATGATCTTCTCCATCTTGGCACTTAGATGGCAGAACAGCGGTATCAGCACAGTAGACTTTGACCAAGGTGCACCCTCGGTTAACTCTGATGTCACGCCAGTGACATTATGAATTTGAACTACTATTCTCTTAGCATAAGCGTGAGCATCAACTGGAAGCACACTGGGTTTAACCATAAGTCCCTCAGGTAATTTTCCCTCCTCCGGGGAATTCAACATTAATATTTTGTTGGTCACATCTTTGTGCAATCGTACCTCCCCACTGACACTACACTGGGCCGGGCATTTGGAGGGAGAACAATAGCTGAAGAGTTCTTCTTCCATTCAAATCCTACGGGTTCATCTTTGTCCCCCTCTTCTGAGTGCATCAACATCTTGTACACCCTCTGCACCATGGCATGTATGTGTAGAGTTCTCCCGGTCTTTTGTGTTTGTCTTTCTTGACACATTTGAGCAAGACGGCCGAACATGTGTGCATTAGTGCCAATCAGGACTGGGATTCCATTGTACAAGCCAAAGGGAGGACACACTAGGGCTAAGGTCTCCACTGGATCTCCTACACCTGCCACAGAGGAGGGGAAAGAAAGCCACACTCATTGAAAACCAAGATAGGGATACGATTTATCACTTAACTCCCACACATGTAGTCCATCTAGTGGCTGTAAGGGATGATAAGAGAGGTGCTGGTCATACCAATCTTTAAATATTATCATAACCTGGGATCCACTGTCCAACATGGATCGGGCCAGAGTGCCATCTACATGTACAGTAGTCTCCATGGCAGGGCCCACCATTTCTGCCCAATCAGGAGGACCATTGTTTTTTGGCTGAGGGACTGCAGACTTGGCCACATAAGGCTTGTACAGAGGTTTGGACTGAGGTTTGATATTGCTTTGTTTGACCTGGTTGAGCAGCTTTGCTGTTACTCTTTACAAGTCTTCAGAGTGCAACATATTCTCTTGGTGTGCCCATCCTCTCCACATTGGTAGCAGAAGACAGTGGGTCTGGGTTAAAAGGTCGAACAGGTTCTTCCATCTGTTTGCAATTATCATAAAAAGCTGGCTTGTATTCATCCTTGGACCTAGGCTCAGGATCAGTCCCACTGGAACTTCTCCAGGACGAATGCTGGCAAGACGACTGGGCAAGGTCCCTTACCAATGCTCTTAATTCCCTCATCTCTTTCAGCATGTCACCATTTGACTCTCCACCAGGAAACTGAGCACTGGCACCTTTCATAGTGGTCTGAGTTTCACTAACAACCTCTGAAGCCTGAGTGCAAATGGTTTGGACCTTTACCATATCCACAGCAGTTTGTGTACTAGCTCTCAGTTCCCTCAGTTCCTTCAATAAATCAGTAAACTGCTGGGCAACAAGAGCAGTTTCTTTGTTAGCAGGCTTACTGGGGCTGGGGCTACTCGGACAGCACCCGCATAAGGGTCCCAAAATTCATCCTCATTCTCAGCATCCTGGATTTCTTTCATAAGCCAGCAATACCCAGGAGGATCATCTTTACAGTCCTGGAACTTTATCTTAAGCATTAACACACTTGAGTACCTGACTGATTTGAGGATATATTCTAGTCTCACCCTGTTTAAATCATTGACTGATACTCCACCTTATCGGTGTGCTCTCTGTAGAGCCCTTTCCAGCCAGGTCACGTAGGCGGACAAGCGTTCATCTTCCACTGTTTGGTGGATTTGCACATCCACATCCGGTCTTCCCCAGATTCAGTACTCCCCAAAACACTTTCTAATACAGACAAATATTCATTGGCAGAAGCATCAGGCTTGGTGGACCTTAGAAACTAGATTGTTTCCAGTGCAGGACCCCTCAAACTCTCCACGAGCCTTTTCCTCTTCTTGGCTTCAGCACATTGCCATTCTTGGACCAGGAGGGATGCACAGTCCATCCAAGTCTCCAAATCATCTTCCCCCTGGGGTGTAGGAACAGTGCCAAAGAATAGTCTTAGCCTGCAGTAGGAGTCAAGGTTCGCTGAGGGTACCAACAGAGGGGAGGGCACAGGTGAGGAAGGCAGAGGCACAGGCAAGGGTGCCAAAGAGGGGTTGGTGGGAGTAGTCCCCCTGAGGGTCTCTAATGCCTTTCTTAAAGCCTCAAAGGTCTGTCCATCAGCTGCTAACAGTTTGCCTAGCTTTTTCCTTAACCCTTCAGTCCAAGGTGACCCCCAGGTGTGGATACCCTGTTATACATAGTGATCACCCTCCAATCCACCTGGGAGTCATCCTGGATTTTAACAGGGGGTACCTTCTCCATATCCACGGGGGTACTACATTGAGTCAAGGCCACTATACTCTGAGCAAACAAAGCAGCATTTTGCCCTTGGACAGTGGCTTTACCCAAACACTTAACTTTATTTACCACTTCCTCTATAGCAGCTTTGTTAGCACCCAAAGGAATATCTGACAACATCAAAGCATGGTGCGGATCAATTTCTTCAGCTTCATACCACCCCAGCAAGTGGTGCATAGTCATTTTGTGGGGTGGAATCTCAAATTTAGACCCAGGGGTTTCTCCATATTCACACTAGCACTCATGTAAAACATAGTACCAATTTTTTGACCACTAGGGAGCAATAATCCCAGCAGTGCTTCCAATTTGTGTAACCCTGGCATCATTATACCAAGGGCTACTACCCTTGCCTGCTTACCTGACTGCAGGATGAGGGGCCTGGGTCCAGAATTAAAGAGTACTGTGGTCTCCCTATCAGCAGTAAAACCACAGTAATGGTGCCTCCACCCAGAGTAGTAGTTAAGTTGGTAATAACCTAATCTAATACAGCCCTCTGGGAAGCTAAATTCACCCACAATCCCCAATAGTGGCTCTTCATACAAAGTTATACAATCACAGTATATGACCTTAAGTGCACATTTGCTAAAGAGCATTAATGATATGCTCAGGTGTACCTCACTTACCAACAGGGTCCGATCTCCTGGAATTCACCCTGTGCCCCCTGTAATGAAACAATTTCAACAATATATAGAATATTGGATGGGCGACCATCCACAACAAGGCTGTGTTTCCATCGAGGGAGCTGATGATGTCATAGAGACCTCGAGAGCGAAGCTCGAGTGGTCTCTGGCATCATCAACTCCCGAGATGGAAACACAGACTTCATTGTGGATGGGTGACCATCCACTGTTTTTTATAGGATATGGTTCCCCAAAATAGATACAAGGTTCATACCTTGTTCACGCTTCTGCACTCCTCCTTGCTCGAGTCCCTTTCCCTAAGATAACGGTCCTCCTCCTCACTGCAGTTACACGCTCATGTTCCGGTCACATCCGTGCTCCTCACCATAGTCCCACTCTGCTTTTACCGAAACTGTGCCATTTTGTTAAAAAAAAAAAAACAGCAAATTGATATTTTTGACAAACCGGCCCGATTATGGTAGTCTGTGTCCACACTGTCTGCTCCCCAGACTGCTCGCTAAATGAGTCCGCCATTTTTGTATGTATTTTTTGAATCTCTGCCTGTTTCCACCAATCAGGTAGGAGCTCAAGGGGCAAAAGTTGTTGTACTATCGATGTGATGTCAGAGCGATAGTGCAACAACTTTTTTGACCTTTGAACTGTCCAACAACAAAATTTGGAAAACCTTTGTTTTCCATACACAATAAGCCCTAACCATATACTATAACCTTATACTTTTGCAGTTACTTTCCAGTAGTTTAATAAAGGAAGACCAGGTAATGATATGTTCATGGGTCAGGTTAACCTTAAACAGCAAATCAGATTTATTAAAGGGACTTGAACAAGGGAGGGGTGAATGACTTGATTTCATTCACAATGATGTGAATTATTACAGTGTGCACTGCAAGCACATTGGTCCACAGTGTGGACAAATGAGCTTGCAGTTCCTACTGTTCGCTGTAATTCAGTGGGCAGCCGGGGTGGTATACGGGTGGGTATGCTGCCCACCAATGATGAGGGGGAGCTGGATGGGCTGGGGGTCCTGTGTGGGGGTGGAGGTTACCACTGGACCACCAGGGACTTGTAATTTTCT
Organism: Neoceratodus forsteri; assembly: GCA_016271365.2. Classification (NCBI taxonomy): domain Eukaryota; kingdom Metazoa; phylum Chordata; order Ceratodontiformes; family Ceratodontidae; genus Neoceratodus; species Neoceratodus forsteri. The sequence continues at coordinate 130,320,555 of CM028129.1, read as the reverse complement.
AGTTCACTGGTGATCAGAGGTACGGGCGGGGGGGGGAACCACTGGACCACCAGGGATATTAAATATGGATAAATATGGAGATCAGAGGTATGGGCAGGGTAGGGGAACCACTGGACCACCAGGGATATTAAATATGGATAAATACAGAGATCAGAGGTATGGGCAGGGTAGGGGAACCACTAGACCACCAGGGATATTAAATATGGATAAATACAATGATCAGAGGTACAGGCAGGGTGGGGGGAACTACTGAACCACCAGGGATATTAAATATGAATAAATACGGAGATCAGAGGTACAGGCAGGGTGAGGGGAACCACTGGACCACCACGGATATTAAATATGCATAAATACGTCACTCAGAGGTACGGGCAGGATGAGGGAACCACTGGACCACCAGGGATATTAAATATGGATAAATACAGTGATCAGAGGTACGGGAAGGGTGGGGGGAACCACTGGACCACCAGGGATTTTCCTATTAGAAATAAGATGGCTATCGGAGGGTCAGGATGGGGAGGGGGGTACCACTAGATTACCATATCCTATTGTATGTGCTTAGGTTCGGAGACTCGGATAAGGTGGTGCAAGTCCTGGTGGAGGTGAGAAAACCCTCCACGAGAGCTACTTACACTATGAAATGGAAACATTTCTGTCTTTGGGCCACAGTGAGACATTTGGATCCATTGGTCTGTCTGACAAATTTTATCCTAGAGTACTTGCTTTCCTTATCAGAGTCAGGTTTAAGTTACGCCTCTATTAAGGTACACCTGGCCTACCATGCCCCTGTCCATGGCAGATCAGTGGCTCAATTAGAGGTGTCAAAAGCCTTTCTTAGAGGCATCTTGCACATCAGACCCCCTATCCGGGACCCTGTTCCTCCTTGGGACTTACTTTTTGTGTTGGAGAAGCTGATGCTCCTTCCCTTTGAACCAGCCATGGATTGTGAGCTGCATTCTCTCTCTTGGAAATGCTATTTTTAGTTGCTGTTACTTCTGCTTGAAGAATTTCCGAGCTTCAGGTGCTCATGTGTAAGGAGACCCACCTGATTTTTCACAAAGATAGGGTAGATCTGCGCACAAATCTTAAGTTTTTGCCCAAGGTGGTGTTGGCGCTTACTTTGAACCAAGCGGTTCAGCTCCCTGTGTACTACCCGAACTACTCTAACAAAGGGGAGTCTCTTCTCCATACCGTGGATGTTCATAGAGCTTTACGTTGTTATTTGTCCAGACCCAAGGAGGTCAGGAAATCCGATCAGTTGTTTCTGTCCTTTGCCCCCAGGTCCTTAGGTTGCCTGGTCTCAAAACAGACGCTTTCATGCTGGTTGGTGCATTGCATTACCTTTTGTTACCAAAAACATGGCAAGTCCCTTTCGGGCTCGATCAAGGTGCACTCCACCAGAGCAGTGGCAACGTCATTCGCAGCTCTTAAGAGGGTATCATCAGTGGACATTTGTGTGGCAGCTACGTGGCACACTGTCCATACCTTCATCAGGCATTATAGTCTGGACATCACCTCCAGATGCAGAGCTGGTTTTGGCCATGTGGTTTTTCAGGGCTTGGTCTCCTGAGGAGTTTCCCTGATATTGTTCCTACCTTCCCTGTCCTCCTCCCAGGTGGTTGTCTTTAGCTTTACGCTGCTTGGGAATCAGACCTACAAGTTATTACCTTCTACAAGAACTTTCTCTCAAAGTAAGATAGTACAGTTACATAAGAACTTGTAACAGTAAATCTTCGAGAGAAGCTCTTGCAGCAGTATATTTTTCCCTCCCTCCATCCCTCGAGGATCATGTCTCTTCTGCATTGGCCATGCCTACTCATCATGTGGCGAGGGAAGTGTGGACAGATTATCCTCACATTCACTGTTGCATCCTCATTCAAGGTCTGCCATTCCGGTGTCTAAGAACTGGGGCACGAGGGGACCGCCACCTCTTATATACTGGAAGGGACGTCGGGGGTGGACCTGATGTAATGTGGGCAGTATCCTATGTACTGCTGGAAAAAGGTTTGCCATGATCTGCTGCCAGGTGTGTGCTTGTGCACGGTGTTGGGGGTTGCCACCCATGGCCAGCAGCTGCTTAGGTGGGTGAACTGTACTTGAGCCTTTATTTATGGGCTCAACATTGAGCCCAGGTAGGTGGCACATCTCAGAGTTGTGCCAGCAGATGTGCCACAGATCCTGAGCTGAATATCGGGATGTGCAGCATATGCCTGGGCAGGCCCCCGGAGATGTGCTGCATACATTGCCTTTGCACCCCAATGCATTGGGGATTGCACTGTGCAATTCCCTTTTTTGAACATTGCCCCAGGACGCAGTTCTGGGGTTGCGCTGGTGCAACTCAGTTGTGCCAGGTGCAACCCCTTTGAATACCTAGCCCAGGAAGTTCAAGATCAAGCATAGCGGCTCCCACAGGGGAGGACTGAATGGCAAACATAAACAGATTATTAATGTACTAACTGTACAGGTATAGTAATAAATATTTACAGATTGTTGAAAGACTCCCTCTGCTCTTTAATCAACGGCAGAAGGGAGTGGATTAGGGCTTTGCCTGGCTGCTCATGAGCTTCATTCCACTCAAACCCAGCCCAGGCTATGGACACTATACATATTGGCTGGCTCTTAAAGGGATAGCTCAGTGGCATGGCTCTGCACACTCATGCAGGATAACATCGGAACATCACTGTACATAGATTTGCTTTCTCTTTCTGGATGTCTGCCAGGCAGTGAACATCAACGGAGCCCAGAGAGATACTAAAGGTAAGCCCCCCGAATTTTGGTGGGGGGGTTATAGATTTGATCCCCTTCTGTTCACCATCCCACATGGATCCCCTAGACCTGGACTTCCCCGCAGTCGGTTTAAATATCTGATATATACATCAAACTTCTGCCCCACTGCACTGGACCCTCTCTCGTCAGGTGAATCCATCACTCTTGAAATGTCACCGGTCCCAGAAATCCCTTCAATCCCCTACAAAGTGTTATTGATGATGTCCCAGTACTGCCCCTTAACTCAACTGTTGAACTCCTCTGTTTCAGCATACTATCCTGCCTCCCCCCGCCCCACACAGGAAGGACTTCGGAAAAGGCCAGGGAGGTCAAGTGTACCGTCAATCTGTGCCACAGTCTGCAGAAGTTCTGCTTCACTATCTCCACCTACTGGTTAGCCAGATTGATGGTACCTGGGTGCACCAGCACCCTCAATTTTCCCCCCCCACCACCACTCTTCCTATTCTGTCTAAATCCCGGATGACTGACGCTCCAGGCAGGAATTGGTCCAACCCCCTTCTATCCGACCCCTCTCCTATCACCCTATCTGTCCTCTAATCATTGAATCATTGAGTTCTTGACCACTAGGACCTTCCCATCAGCTCTGTTCCCCTTGGATGCCAACATGTTGTCCTTCCCATTGTCTTCGACTGACCCAGAGTCCCCCTGGCAAAGTCAGGAGCCTGAGACTCCTCCAGCAGTGTGAAGCAATTCACCATCTGGATGTAATGCGGCTGGATAACCTCCTTATCGCTGCCCCTCCTCTCCCTCCTGTGCCCCACCCCCTCCACTCCCATGGACCATTTGGTCTCTGGGGGGGCGGTAAGCTCATGATGAACTGAGTGTGTAGCTCAGAGATCTCTATCCTTGCTGCTACCAGCTGAGCATGCAGCTCTGCTATGGTCCTCCCAAAACTGCCATACACAAATGGCAATGTGCATCGCAAAGGATGGAGTCCCCATTGCAAGAGAAGCACTACACAAATTGTTGTTCCAGATAATAAGCTTATGTGATTGGATATTGTGCCCACTAACATATTGGTGCACACTGCGCACCCCCAAGTACACCACTTGGAATGTTGTGATGCTCAAAGGTGCACCACAATGATGGCACTAGGTACAAGTTGTGCCCCTCCCCAGTCCCCCAAGTCATTAGTTCCCCTGTGGTCCAGTAGCCCCATCACTTTGTAGCCCTCCCAAGTTATTGGTTCCCTGGTGGTTCAAGGTTCACTATTTGCCATAGAGCTTCATGGTGATTCACTGGTTCATTACCCCCAAAAAACTCTTTCTGGTGGTCCTATGGCCCTTCCTCTCACTCTGGCCAGTAGCCCTAGTGATCCTGTAATTCTCCACAGCCCCCATACCTGGGATTGCTGGTGGTTACTTGTCTCCTTCTCAACCCTGATGAATGTCTGTTGTCCAAATTGTCCATCTTTCAGTTGATTATGCTGCCATGTGGAAGACCAGATGTGTGAGCCCCTGAATCCCACATAGCAGGCAAGATGTGTGAGCCTTTAAATCTCATATGAGAGACCAGGTGTGTGATCCCCTGAATCCTAGATGGGAGACCAGGTGTGTGAGACCCTGCATCCACATGGGAGACCAGATGTGCAAGCCTCTTACTTCCATGTGGGAGACCAGATGTGTGAGTACCTGAATCCCACTTAGGAGACCAGATCTGTGAGCCCTTGAATGCCACATAGGAGACAAGGTGTGTGGGCCCTTGACTCCAATGTAGGAGACCAGATGTGTGAGTCCCTGAATCCCAACTGGGAGACCAGGTGTGTGAGACCCTGAATACCACATGGGAGACAAGGTGTGTGAGCCCCTGAATGCCACGTAGACCAGGTGTGTGAGAGCCCTTGAATGCCATGTGTATGCAAAGTGTGTGAGCCCCTGAATCCCATTTGGAAGACCAGGTGTCTAAGCCCCTGAATGCCACATGGGAGACAAGGTGTGTGAGCTCCTGAATGTCATGTGGGAGACCAGGTGTGTGAACCCCTGAATGCCATGTGGATGTAAGGTGTGTGAGCCCCTGAATCCCACTTGGAAGATCAGATGTGTAAGTCCCTGAATGCCTCATGGGAGAGCAGGTCTGTAAGCCCCTTAATGCCACGAGGGAGGCCAGGTGTGTGAGCCCCTGAATACCAGGTAGAGGCTGCTTGTAGTCCCAATGCATCACCAAGATGAGGAGCTCAGCTTCCAGGCATTAATGCCCCCTCCCGACTGACCAAGGAGCAGAATTGGCATTGATTGAGAAGGTCACCGCTCACCCGTCCTCCTGGTTGGAGGAAGGGTGCAGCCATGACAGACCCATTATCAGGTCAGGGTCAAATTCAGGTAAATGGGTAAGGGAGAATACGGTGCACCCCTTCAGGTCGACACCCCAACGGCAAAACACAAAAAAAGACCACTACGGTGACACTTGCTGTAATGGTCCTTTTTTGGTGCTTTGCTTTCCGCCAGTGATACGCCCCCTCCCCGGAACAACTCCGACCTGGAGTTGATAATCCTAAAGTCTGGGGAATGCAGGGGCAGAGCCTCCTGCATGAGGGGTGTGGAGAGCTCAGCCCCCATAGAAAACACTTGCTGCGCTTGGTGGCAATACCTGCAGCGTATTGTGTCATTAGCATGGGGAGGTCGGCATTTCACTGTCGACTTCCCTTGGTGCTTCCGGGGGAATAATAACAAAAATGTCAGCCATGATTACAGCAATTAGTGATTTTCAGATCTAGGAAATAAAGTCACTAACAGGAACAAACAGAGCCACACTAAAGTGACCGGTGGTGCTCAGTGACAATACAAAGCAGATAAAAACTAAAGTCATGGCACTCTCCTATGCACATACATATATGGAGAGTCCCAATCATTATTTGACATTCAGATCTCCATTTATTTAGATGTTTGCCAACAAAAAAAACTGACCCTCCTGGGTCAGGAAGAAGAAAAATTTGCACTTTACCATTTCACCTTATAAAGAGCTTTATCAAAGATAAATGATAATTTTTGTATGTGCATAGGTGAGTGCCACGACTTCAGTTTTTGTCTGAAATAAAGTCACTGTTTATATGGAGGAAAGGCAATTAATTTCCAAGATTAGTCAAATTAGGTAGAACATGCAGTCCCCGCCACAGAATTTATTTATTTTTATTTAAAAATTATGGATTTACAGGATAAGTTCCATGAGAACAGGTGTCATTTGCAGAACTTCCAAAATTAGTAAGTAACAAAACATTTAGTGTTGGATCGAAATTTAATTTCACCAGCGAAATTCCGGTGAAATTGTGAATTTCGCCACCCAAAATGTTTTGTAAAATGTGCGCATTTCGCCCATGAATTTCACAGGTGCAAAGTACGAAATTCCACCAGCGAAATCATGAATTTCGCCCATGAGTGGAGGAATTTTGCCAGAGAGTGGCGAAATCCTGCTGGTTGCGGGCAAAATTTTGCATTTTGTAGGCGAAATGCCTGATTTTGTGGGAAAAATTCACGATTTTGCTGGTGGAATTTCACATTTTGCACCCATGAACTATTTCACGAAATGCTCAAATTATGCAAAATATTTCTCAGAGCGAAATTTGCTTATTTCACACATCTCTAAAAACATAACATAATTGATAAACATACACAATAACACAAAACCCTTATACACTATCAAGTACATAAGATATAACACATAGTTAACTAAAACATATTACTCATGAAAAGCAGTTACAAATACTGTAGATTGTTCCTGTAGAAACAGTTTCTTGAGATTGTGTTTAAATGTATATAGTGTCTGACAATTTCGTAACTCAGATGAGAGTTTGTTCCAGCAAAGAGGGGCATGGAAAGAAAAAGTTAGTTTCTTTCAAAATGAGATTCATATCTAGGTAAAAGTAGGCCCCAGTTAGGAATGTATCTGAGATTATGCCTGTGGGTAGAAACTAGTAGTCTGTTTGAAAGATAAACTGGGGTTTGATGATTTACTGTTTTATAAATCAAAGTGAGCCAGTGATGTGAGTGTCTTGATGAGGGGTCATCCAATATAACAGAGTTAGAAGAGTACAATGATGTTCATTTCTAGGATTACTTAAAATAAACGTAATGACTGAAAATAAACCATGTCAACTAAGGAAAGATATGTGATATTAGAGCTGCGGTAAATACAATCATCATAGTCCAAGCCTGGAAGAATAATTTGGGCCACTATAGTTTTCCAGTCTTGTAATGACAAACAGTGTCTGGCCCTTCTCAATTGACCTAGACATTGTTGAGTTTTTACAGTAGTATTGTGAATATGAGACTTAAAATATAAAGTGGAATCAAATGTTAGGCTCAAGTATTTAAATTCGTAAACGAGCTGCAGAGGGACATTATTAAAGAGCTGCTGATGCCTCAAAGAGGACTGTAAATAAAATATTAATTAGGTTTTCATTCAGCTTTGATTCCATATAGATTGCATAGGTCTCCTTCCTTGTTATCTATTACTGAAGACATGTTCATGAATACATGATCTTTAGCCCTTAGAGTTCATCTGCCTTTATAGCTTATGCCTTACTTCAGGTTATAATCCTCTGTTGTGATGTCACAATCTATTGCCATGGGAATAACTGTGATGTCACAAGCAGTACATTATGACCTCAGGTAGGGAGAAAGCCACAAGAATAGATAAACCATTCAGGAGTAAATATCCTGTTTTCATGCCAGTGACCTCAGTAATAAATAATGGGAAGAGAAATACAGAACTAATGTGAAATATGAGCTGAACTGTGTCCAGATATTATGATTTATTACAGTTCTCCTGAAGGTGTCAGCTGCTCTTTAAGCTTGACAGAAAAGGAAGAATGAACATTATTAATAAGGAACTGAGACCCAAATAACATTGTTTTTTTTTTTTTGTTACCATTTTAAAGTAGTAAATTAGAGGAAAACCATTCAGCAATTTTATCAAATTCAGATTGAAGAGTAAAAGTTAGAAGCCTTAAGTCTTTATGAGCAAAGGAAAGAGTGGTATTGTCAGCATAAAGTCTAATTGTGCAGTTATCAGCTATTGAAGGTAAAGGATCAACAAACAAATTAAAAGAATAGGACCAAAAATAAAACCCTGGGGTACCCCTGTGTTTGTGTGAAGAGAAGAGGATAGGAACCCATTCCAAGAAACAGACTGGCTTCTGCTGTATATGTAAGATGAGAACCAAGATACGACATTTGTAGAAAAGTCATGAGAAAGTAAATGTTTTAGGAGCAAATGATGGTTTATTACATCAAAAGCTTTGGACAGGTCTATAAAAAACTATCCTAACGTATTGACCTTTATCCAAAGCTTTTGAGATGGAGTTGTAAAAATCAGTGAGAGCTGTCTGAGTAGAATGATGGAGTCGGAAGCCAGACTGGGCAGGTGAAAGCATGTGATAATTAAGTAGATATTGAGAAACTTGCTGATGGACTATTCATTCTAAAATTTTTGAAAGTATGGGTAATAATGAAATAGGGTGATAATTATGAGTCGAGGATTTGTCCCTTCCCTTATGAAAAGGGATGATGATAGATTGCTTCCAAGTGGATGGAAAAATTTGGGTGGTAAGGGACAAATTAAATATGCGTGTTAAGAAAGGAGTAATTATATCAGCACTAGATTTTAGTAGAAAATTATCCAAACTGTCAATACCTTTAGCAAAGTCCTCTTTTAAAGTTGATAGAAGATCAGAAACCTCTTTATGACTAATGTGTTTAAAATAAAACTTAGGTATGGAAGAGGGTGGAAGGTCTTGATTTCTAGACGGCAGGCTTAGAGAAGACAGCCCAGCCTTCTCCAATAACAAACTGGGAGCTTCTACAAAAAAATTATTAAAAATACCACTAATATATTCCGTTATAGGACAAACTGGAGATGTTTGAGGCAGATGGAGCTTTGCACATGGAATCCACTAACTGCCAGAATTTTCTCGGGTTGGAGCTTGAATCTAGCAAATTAGTTTTATAATAAGAAGATTTAGATTTCCGTACTAAAGTGATGTGATGATTCCAAAATTTTCAGAAAGGTTGCCAAGTTTCAGGAGTGTTCAGTCTCCTAGCCTTCTGATATAGTTTATCATGTAACTTAATTGAGAAATAATGAAAGGAGTTACCCATTGAGCATGTCGAGACTTAACTCTTTTCTCAAAAAAGAGGTGTGGTAATTTGAAATTGAACTAAAATAGACAGTGTCACTGGTTTACCATGATTGAAAAAGGACAAAATCTGTTTTGCTAAATGGAAAAACTGACACTGTTACCGGTGTTTGCAAAGCCAAAATCCATTTTTACCGGTGTTTGTTTTGTGAGCTTTCACATTTTTTTCTGAGCTACCGTGTATTTTAATAGTTTTGTTGTCTAGTATTGTGCATCAGTCCTTGTAGTTATTAGAAATAATAAACCACATGATAAGTTCAGCATGTACCTCAACCAGAGGCTCCTCCCTTTCCTCTCCTATGGTGTCCTGCTACTCCTCCCAGCCCAGACCACCATCCTCTCTCACCTCAATCAACTTTATCTTAGAGTAGGATGTTTTGCTCTAGTGGTCGACCCCTGGCATCACCACTGTATTGTCCTCTCATTACAGGGCTGGTCACCTCTTGAGTCTAAGTTTCAGTACATTACAGTATGCCTAATGTGTAAGCTGTTCCACCTTCATACCCCCTTTGCCTAGGTGACCTTATCAAACTTAGGCATTCCCAGTGTACACTACTGTGTGCCTCCCTCCCCCTATTTGTAACTCCCAACCCTTGGTTGGCAGTTAGCAGGAGATCCTTTTCCTTTCTAGCTACATCCACCTGGAATTCGCTCCAACATGCGATTTGCATGTTTGCCATTACAAGTTGTCCAGCCCTCATATGTGACAGCAGCAGCACCATGACTCTCAGTGATGCCCCCATCCTTCAGGGGTGATGGCAGCAGCAGAAGCACTATGACAACAATCTCGGAGTGTATGACAGTGGCAGGAGCAGCACTATAGCTCCTGTCCCTTAGGGGCAATGACAAAAACATTATTGCCTTTGTCCATCAGGATTGATGGCAGCAGTGTCACCGGGTATGGGTTTAGGATAGCACAATTTCAGGAAGACCACAAGTCAGGTGCATAAAAAAATGCATGGTTGTGTTTATCATTTTATTTTTGTCGAGTAAAACATATAGAAAGCAAAATGGAAAATTAGACAACTGCTTAGCTTCAACAGTTTCTAAAGCTTTTCTTCAGCCTAGCATGAATCAAACTGTGAAAGCACACACTACAAGGAGGTCTCTCACCTTCCTATCTGTTTTTTAAGCACTGAGGTAGGGCTTTTTATAAGCTCACTAGAAGTTGGAAAATTGTCCACTGCCTTTGGATTAACAGCAGACATAACATAAAACTAGCCTCTAGGGGCCACTGTTGCACCACAGAGAACAGTTATTTGGCAGCCACCTGGAGCACATTGCATAACTTGTTTATAACATTGTTAAAGGTCAGAGCCGAGATCAGAACATTCTGTGCTCTCCTAAACTCTCCTGCATGGTCCTGTTACCCCATGCTATCTGCTGTAAAATATATCGTAGAAGGGGGCTGCTAACAGCTAGAAAAAGCAGACACAAACTTTTGTTATTCTTCTATTAAAACTACCCTCTTAGTTTTGTTTTATGGCCAAAGACCAGAGAAGAAAACAATATATAATTATTCTTTGAGGGTTTGGGCTGATTTCTAGTTAGTTTGTAGGTAATATGCATAGAAAGCTTTATAAACACTTTAGCACTTAATTTATAACCAGCCAACCAGCATGTTGTACATTATACAAAACATATAAGCTGCTTGGGGAAGGGGTTTCAATTTATCCCAGGGGTGTCCACTATGACTGGGGTCACCCTGTCACAAGCAGCACTATGGCCCCCATCCCTCAGGGGTAAGAACAGCTATGGCTCCCAACCCTCGGGGGGAGAACAGCAGCACTTAGGCCAGTTTGTCCCTAGGGCCAGAACACCCACGGAGCTGCTCCTGTCTGCCCTGTCATCACTGCTGAGTTTGTCCCTAGGGCCGGAATGCCAGCGGAGCTGCTCCCGTCCACTCTACCATCACTGCCGAGTTTGTACCTAGGACCGGAACACCCACGGAGCTGCTCCCTTCCTCCCTGCCATTCACTGCTCAGTTTGTCCCTAGGGCTGGAACACCCACGGAGCTGCTCCCGTCTGCCCTGCCATCACTGCTGAGTTTTTCTCTAGGGCTGGAATGCCTGTAGGGCTGCTATGGTTTGCCCTGCTATCATGGCTGAGGTATGCCCTGGAGTCCACGCTCTTTTTCCATCGTTCTGAATTTCAAACTTGGCGCCTTTTTGCTTGGCCACCAAGTTTCCCCTCGCAGGCTACCATTAAAGGACTCCTGCTCTGATTCGAATTTCCCATGCTGCATTCAACCCTGATCCCTTTGAAACTCGGAGCCTTAAGGACTTTTTAAGAATTTTGGCTGACTTCATTACAGTCCAGCTTATATCTAGTCTGCGAGTTCAATTTGTTCCCAGAGGTTCTACATTAATTTCCAGCTCTGTCAGACTAATCCTGCTCCTAAGTAATTTCAGAGCACTGCCCAGACTTTTACATGAGCCACTTTGTGGTAGTTTAAATGCAGAAACTGATGAGATGTTCGGAGCAACTGGCTGTTATTTCTGTACCTAGAAACTGCTGGCTTATTTAGTGTGCGGCTGACTTTATGGGACTTTGCTTACCTATTACAATATTTGTTGGCTGATTTCATTACTTAGTGAGCGTCCGAGTTTATGGGAGTTTTTCTTACCTATCATAGTATATTTTTTGCTGATTTCATTACTGACCAGCTTTTACTTTAGTGTGCCTGCTTGTAATACTGTCAGTTTTAACATTAGGGGGCTAGCTGGTGATACCTTGTTTGAATTGTTTTTCCATATGTATTAATTCAAAAATAGCCTCTGTTCACCTGCTACCCTCCGTCTACCTTTCTGCATTGTTTCCCTGCACATACTGAAAACCTACACCTTCCCCCCCCTCTCTCTTTGCTCCTCCCCTGGCTGTAGCTGTACCCTTTTTGGTAATCCAGTCTGCTTGTCTTGACCTACACAGCTTATTTATTTACCCTACCCTCCTTTTCTCTTTCAGTTTGTCCCTAGGGCTGGAACACCTGTGGAGCTGCTCCCGTCTGCCCTCCCATCACTGCTGAGGTATTAAGCATACTGGCTGCTGGGGTCATGGCCAACTCTTTGAGTGATCATTCACCAGTTTTCTGTATCTGGTCCAATAGGCTTCCCAAACTGCCTGCCAGAGTAATTGAAGCCAGAAACTATAGCAGCTTCTCTTCAGAAGTGTTTTGCTCTGACCTTTGTGCTGTAAACTGGGATCCTCTCATCTCCCTCCCTTACCTAGATGAGGCGGTTGACTTTTTTACCAACACTTTTACATCAGTGGCCAATGTACACACCCCCCCACAAGAAACTAAGGGTACAGGGTAAATGCCATAAATGGCTTAACCCTAGCCTCAAACGTAGCATGTTGCTTCGTGACTGGGCCTGGGGACATTTCAAATCCACTGGCCTGAAAACCAACTGGGAAAGGTACAGAGAGCTGAGGAATCAATGCAAGAAAGCTTCCAAGTTGGCTATATCTAAATACCTACAAGATCTCCAATCTAGACACCTACAGGATCCAAAGAGATTCTGTGGCCAAATAAATCTGCTGTTAAAGGGTGCCCCCAGTGCCCAAGAGGGAGCGCTCTTGGTTGGCGATACCTTAACCAATGATCCCTCCTTAGTTGCTGAGGCGTTTAGTGTCACTTTCTCCAATCCCAGTGGAACCACATCCCACATGCCCTCTGGTGCCCCCAGAGACAGACTTACTGCCTGGGAACACTCTAGACCCCAGTTTCATCTGAAGCTTGTCAAACCCACTGAGGTATTTCCCCTTCTGCAATGTATCAACTGGGACTCCTCTCCAGGACATGACCTGCTTGAACCTAGACTTCTGCGGGCCGCCACCCCGGCTATCTCCCGCCCCGTCACCATGCTCATCAATAGGTCCCGCCTTGAAGAAAAGGTCCCAGGTAAATGGAAGGTGGCAACCTTTGTCCCCATTCATAAAAAAGGGCCACAGGACAACATGGGGAACTACAGGCCAATCTCTATTGTCTGCTCTCTCACAAAGGTGCAGGAGAGATTAGTCTACAATCAAATACAGAACTACCTCAGAAGGCACCTACTCCTAGCTGACATTCAACACGGCTTTAGGAAAGGCTATGGCATTGATACGGCCCTTATCTGGCTCACATCAGACATTCTTGACGCAATGGACCATGGCTCCCCGATAGGGGCTGTATTCATTGACCTATCCAAGGTGTTTGACTTGGTCAGCCATGAGCTTCTCCTCTCCAAACTTCACCCACTAGGACTGGATGGGCTCTCTGTTACATGGTTCAAGAGCTACTTGCTCAACCAAACCCAGAAAGTCATCTGGAGAGGAATCCAGTCTAATGCTAAACCTGTTATCTCCGGGATACCCCAGGGCTCGATCCTTGGTCCCCTGTTATTTACCCTCTTTGTGAATGACATAGAGGGGATTTGTGGGCAGAACAACCTTATTCTCTATGCAGATGACACGGTCATCTACTGTAGTGATCCGCTTCCTAGTGTAATCAATGTTAACCTCCAGACCAGTCTTCCTGCACTGGAAGCCTGGTTTTCCTCAAACTCACATGTGTTAAATGAAGAAAAAATGAAGGCAGTCATGTTCAGGTCTAGACGCCTTGGCACGGATCGGCATGGCATGCTTCAGCTTCACACTGCCCATGGGCAGGGTGGAGGTAATGGATAAGATCAAGTACTTCGGGGTTCTGCTTGATCAGGAGATGACCTACAAACCCACATTGACTCTGTTGTAAAGTTCACCCACCAGAAGTTAGGACTTCTTTATAGGTTGGGAGTCTCTCTTTCTGTCGAGGCTCATTATGCCATAGCTAACACCACTCTACTCCCCTCCCTCCTCTATGGGGCTCCCCTGCCGCAGTTCCTAAGGGAAGGTGAACTAAGAAAACTAACCAAACTCTATCATAGGGTGGCTCATTTTGCTACAAACTCCCTGCCTAGAAGACACCACTGTGAGGTCCTTGCTGATCTCAACTGGCCTGCAATATGACATAAACTGGCTTACTCCTCTTTGAGCCTGACCTTTAAATTTACCACTGTTGGTGTGGTCAGGGCGCATGTCGGAGTAGCAGAAGCATTTCGGGTCTCCCTCTCCAACGGAGTTTTTTTTTTTGCCTTTACGCAACGTTTATTGCCCCCCTTCTAGCTAACTAGCTTGCTGGCTGTCTGGAGGTACCCCAAGTCTCTGTTTAAAGGTATCTGTGAGCCGGAATGCAAGCCCAAGAGTCAGAGCTGGAAGCTAAGCGTCCGAGAAGGAGTTCTTCCCCGGAGAACGAGCCGGATACCATCACGCCTACTAAAATCTATGGGGACTTAACCACAATCAAGGACGCGCTATTTAAACTTATTGAAGACGTTGCAGAGTTTAAACCGGCGCTCACACAACTCGCCCGTCGGGTCACGGATGCGGAAGCCAGGATTTCTTCGATCGAAAGAGCTATGGAGAAAGTTGGGCCTTCATCAAAAGAGCTCAGAGCGGAGCGTGGAGAAACTGTCGGATCCTTGATGATTTAGAGAGCAGGAGTAGACGTAATAACTTGGTCTCTTAGGCCTCCCAGAAGGTGAAGAGGGCCGAATACAATTGGTTTTCTACAGAAGTTATTGAAGAAATCGTGGGCCCATCGCCTAATGGCCCAGAGTATATAATAGAGGGGCCATAGAGCACTAAGAGCTAGCCTTCATCCACAGAACCGCCGAGACCGATAATTTTAAATTACTGAACTACCTAGATCGGGAGCATATCTTATGGAGATCAAGAAATTGTCTGCCTTCCAGTGGAGGGTAAGAAACTTCGTGTAGTTCCAGATCTTACGTGGAAGATGAGACAGGCCTGATGGCTTTTCGCTCTATTCTCCAAGCTCTGGGCTGCGGATCCGTCATAGAATGCTTTATCCAGCTAAGTTAGAAGTTTCTGCTAAGGAGGAACTAAACGGTTTGAAACGGCTGAAGAAGCTCCTTACTTCTGGAGCTATGGTTCCCAGATCTATTTCCCAAAGGCAAAGGCTGAATGTACCTGCTGTTAAGTACTGTTATCAATGGAGCTTCATAGGGTTTAATATACCTTCACTGTAGCTAACCTTGTGGACTGGTGGTCCTGCATGGAAAAGACTGTTTATGCTTCTGCTGTTTTTTTCTTTTCTATTATCAGAATGGACATATGAACATTTAAGGAGATCATTGTGCCACTCTTATTTTAATGTTATAAGGTTTCCTTTTATAAACCTCCGTTGTTAACTCTGGTATTTTCAATAAGAGTTTGAAGTGAGGTGTTTCATGACTATGTCCACATGAGGGAGCTATTGAACTGTTATTGTCATACTCATAACATATTACTAACACCTCAAGTTTGGTATTTCATTATTACGAGATTATTTAGCTGGTGGGGAATTAAGCCTTGCTTGCATGCTGGTTTCCGTTAGTTTAAGTATGGGCTATAAACAGGGTCAGTATATGGGAAGTTAGTCCCATGTGGGTATGTTTATAATTTTAAACTTGGGATTATTAATATGGCTCAGTTGATAAATGTTGCCAGTTTAACTTTGACTGCTTTATCTTAAGTACACGGGTGTTATGGATGCTTTAGTGTTCTCTGACCCTGGAATTTTTATTTGTGGTGCTTTCTTTATAGACAAGGATTTAGGGGGACTTTATATGTCATTTATATGTCATCTGTTTTATATAGAGGTAGTGTAGGGGTAAGATGGTTTAGCTAATCTAACTGCTTTTTGTCATTTCCTTCCCTTTTATTCAATTACTTGGAGGGGACCCGCCCTATTACGCATCATGAACCGAAGACAGTGGAGTGGGCTACGGGCCTGGGGTGAGAGCTGGAGTTTTTTCCTTTACAAGGGGTTTAAGTTTTCCTTTTATATAGATTGGGCATTTAGGTGTTTTTTCTTTTTTATTTGGATAAGAGAATTAGATATTAGAGGGACAGCTATCCATACTTTCGGTAAAAAAAATCAATACTCACCCATGACTTGTGGGCTAAATATTCTTTCCTGGAATATTAAAGGGGGGAAGGATAACTGCAAGAAGTTTATTATATTAAATCATTTGGCCCAATATAGGCCTCACGGTGGTGTTTTTGCAAGAAACCCATGTGTTAGCAGACCAGTTACCACATTTTAAAAGAAATGGTTGGGCAAGTTTTGGGGCGGGTTTTTCTAGCAGTCGCTGTGGCTATTTTAATAGCACGGGATTCCTTTATTCATTGGAAGTAATTTCTGATCCAACTGGTAGATATATATTTGTGTTGGGCAAACTTAATGGAATTAATGTGATGTTGGATCGGTCTATGGACCGAATCAGGAGTCAACACCATTCTTTGTCCAGTTAACATTAACACTGGCCCCCTTCAAAGGGATCCCAATTATTTTAGGAGGATTGGAACCTGGCTCAATCTAATAAGTTGGATCGTTCGTGGAATAGAGGGACGAAATGCTCACCAGTTTATGCCGCTTTGAGGAGTTTATTTCCCTGGCTTGATGGATCCCTGGAGATTGGCTAATCCATCCTCCAGAGAGTATACCTTTTTTCTCATGCCCATAGATCTTTCTCGAGGATAGACTACTTTTTATTAAGTAAAGATTGTCTTCCTGGTATTTTGGAGGTGTCTATTTTACCTAGAGTTATCTCTGATCACTCCCGATTATTCTTCAGTGGTTACCAACCTCTAGCTCCTAAGATCATACTCTTGGTCCTTAAACAATAACCTTTTAAAAGACCCCAACATGGTGTCATGTTTTAAGGACTTCTTGTTGGCCTCGATTGAATTTAATTGGGGTCTATAGAGGCTGTGGATTACACTTGGGCCCTTAAGCTGGTATGGGGGGGTGAGCTTATCCAGATTGCATCTAAACGCAAAGCTATAGAGACTTCGCTTGCAGGATTGCCTGGGGAGAATTAAGTTGCTAGAAAGTATCCATGAAGGTTCTAGGTCGGGAAGTCAGGAGCAAGAATTATTGACCCTAAGGTCATGGTATACCAACACCCCACGGGAGAAGGTGGTATCCCAAGCTGCAAAGATTCGGCTTTTATGTAGGCCAGGTAACAAGGCCGGGAAATTGCTGGCCTGGCAATTAAAAACAGAAAGCCTCTGCTAGATGGGTTGCAGCCCTGAGGCATCCAGTGTCCAACAAGCTAATTACTACCCCAGAGGGCATATTAAAGGGGTTTGTTGAGTTTTATCAAGAGTTATATTCGAGTCACCCACCCTCTCCTCAAGGTATAGCTAAAATGGAGGAATTTTTGTCAAGTGTACCTCTTCCTTGTCTATCAGAAGCATCAGGCCGGAGTCTATCTACCCCTATCACTGAGGAGGAAGTAGGACAGGCAATAGACTCCCTGAAAACTGATAAAGCTCCGGGGCCAAATGGCTTTACCCCCCTTTTCTATAAATCTTTTAAACAGCATATCGTTCCGTTGTTGAAACAGCTTTACCTTTTTTGGGCAGAATATGGGGTCAAGGACAATTCCTTGTTCAAGGCTAGAATCATTCTCCTTCCTAAACAGGGTAAAGCTCCTGACTCAGTAGGCAATTATAGACCAATATCTCTGCTGAATCTGGATATTAAGATCTTTGCTAAGATTTTGGCATCCAGACTTAAAAGCTTATGGGACAGCTTAATCAGTCCGGAGCAGGCGGAGCCAGAGAGGGTCCGCCTCGGCTGACCATTTTAGGAAGCTATTTTATTTAATCTTCAGGCCAGAGAGCCCAGGGTTGAAGCATCCCTTGTCTCTAGATGCGGAGAAAGCTTGACAGGTGGAGTGGTTATCAATGTTTGCTACCCTAGCTAAATTTGGTATTCAAAATGCTTTATTAACATGATAAAAATTCTGTATCAATGCCCTTTAGCCAGAATTCAGTGCAATAATTTAATTTCAGAGGCTTTTCCTTGAGGAGGGTACCTGTCAAGGGTGCCCTCTATCTCCTTATTTGTTTAATTTGTATATTGAACCCCTAATACGAGGTATTAACCTAGATCCTAAAATTCATGGCATTAAAATAGGGAACCTAGAATGCAAAGTGTCAGCATTTGCGGATGATATACTATTGCATATCCAAAATTCTAGCACCTCATTGCCTCAAGCATTGGAACTTATTGCCAAATTTAGTGAATTTTCAGGCTATAAATTAAACTTATCTAAAACAATGGTGTATCCATTATCATTGAACCTCTCGAAGAGTTGGTGTCTCTCCTTGGGGTTGCATTGGCGGACAGAAGATTTAACGTATTTAGGTATCCATGTTTCTAAACACCTGCAGGATTTGGCTGAGTTAAACCTCAAACCGATTTTAAAATCAATCAAGGAAGATCTAGATAGATGGTTGAAGCTCCCCTTGTCCCTCTCAGGTAGAGCCAATACAATTAAAATGGTAATTTTACCCAAAATTTTCTATCCCTTATCTGTGTTGAATATTTATCTACCAAAGTCTTTTTAAACCGCTAAATAAATTATGTTCAGATTTTTGTGGGAAGGGCCTCCACGCCGAGCTTACTATAAACTATGCCACAGGAGGGAAAACGGGGCATTCAGGTACCGGATTTTTCTCATACTATTTGGCAATTCATGCAGCAAGAGCTACCTTATGGTCCCATGGCCCATGAGTATCCTCGCCTGTTTAATGTTTGACAGAGCCTTTCAAAGGCGCTGAATATAGATTTGGAATCCTTCTTATTTATCTCTTGGGCTAAAGTTCCTAAAGTTATTAGAATACTCCCTTAGGCTGGGACATTAGAGCTATGCACCAATTATGTGCAAAGTTTGGTATGCCAAGATTTGACTTATCCCAACCTATATTAAGGAATCCAATTTTTATTAGATAAACGTCCTATTGTGGAACCTGTTTTTATCCCTCCCTAGGCTACGCCTAGCTGATTTTTTTCAGGGATTCGTTGTTGCCACCAGCATCATTGATTTTAAAATTTGGGGTTAGACCCCAATTTGGTTTCAAACTACTACAAATTTATACCGCTATTAAGGCTTTTGTGGGTGGGAGTGGGTGTTCTAACAAGGCAGGTGTGATCTTTAAGGAGTTAGCTACCTTAGCTTGCTAAACAAGAGGATCTCTAGAATATATAAGTATATTTTAGAGAAGACTATTTCTCCTTCTGTCCACATACCCGTATACTGGTCAATTAATTTAGCCTTGGACTGGTCAGAAGGTATGGGGCAAGATTTGGAAAGATACTTACTACTTTATTAAACAGGAAAGATTGAGAGATATTCAGTTCAAATTGCTTCATAATTTATATTTATCTCCAGCGAGGTTGCACAGGCAAGGTAGTTTGGTGTCTCCGGCCTGTAATGATTAATAGAACCACTAGCGACAACTATCCACAAGTTTTGGTTCTGCCCCAAAAGCAAAAATTATGGGCCTTGGTTAAAATTGATGGATCCATATACTGATCTCTCACCTGTTTATAGCTTAGAAACGTGTATATTTGGGATGTACGCTTCTGTCCCAAGGAAAGATCAGAAATTTCAGTTGGCTCTGATTGCTTCGTCTATTGGTTATTAATCTTACGCCATTGGCGAGAGGATTGGATTCCTCTTCAGGGAATGGTGGGAAGAATTTTGAATGCTTTTTTGCAGAAAGATTAGCATTTAGGTTGGGCAAAGCTTCAGTTAAATTTACCAAATATTGGGGAGATTTGTCCACTATCTTAAATCTGAGTTTAGAGCCTAGAGGAGTTTTGTTTGTATTACTTATTCCTTACTGTTGACTCCTTCCTCTTCACTACTTATCACCTTCCCTTTCCCTTTTCCTTTCCTCCCCTTGATCTATTTTTGGATCTATTTTTGCATCTAATTTTGCATCTATTTTGTAATTAGTTGTATTTGATGTGTTTTTATTGTTAAACGGATGTTCTTCGATACTACTCTAGCCCTTGCCTTGTACTTGTACTTATTACAATTAATATTCTGGCTTCAGGTAGGCCAGAACTTTAAAATTTACTTTTATAGTTAGTAGCTATGGATAAGTCTGTTATTACAATGTTTGGATAGCTGTGGGGGTTGGGGGGTGGTTAAAATTGGGGATTTTATGTTTTATGTGGGTTGGGGAGGGGGGTTGTGTTGTGTGTTTTTTTTGTTTTTTTTTTTGTATCAAACAATGCTTGTAATCCACTTTTGTGTTTTGTACAATCAGTTTAAGCTTGTTTAATAAAATATGTTAACTTGAAAAAAAAAAAATTTACCACTGTTGGCCCTCCTTCTCACTTGCATGGTCTGCTCAATCCCAAAGTCTGGGGCTGGGACCTGAGATCCTCTACTGGCCATCCCCTTGACATCCCTCGTGTCCGAACAAACTACAGCAAGTGCTCTTTTCGGTATGCTGCCCCACATCTATTGAACCTTCTCCCTGTGGACTTGGCAAACTGTCACACTTTTCTAGGATTTAAGCCGGGCTTGAAAGTATATCTGCTGGGGTTTAGTCTCTGTGGTTGTAATCGCTAGCTCGAAACTTAGTTTTGTTGGCTGTAATCCCTAGCTCCCATGGTATGAACCCACAGTGTGACTATATTATTTATTTATTTATTTATTTATTTATTTATTTATTTATTAGATCATCAGTTTACAGACCTTATTATCCTGCATATTGTGGGCACCACTTCTCCCTCAAAGCATTTTTGTGTTAAGTTGTCATTTGTATGATGTAATTGCTAGAGTATATTTGTGTATATAAGTGACATGCTCCATAATGTACTCTTCTGCCTTATCCAAGGAATGTTTAATCTACTGTATACTCCTGCCAATGTAAGTAATCTATGTCTGTAACTAATCCGGGTTGCTCCGGAAAAAGGAGCCTCCGATCTCAGTGAGCTTACCCGGTTACCAAAATCTAAATGAATAAATGCCTTAAATATTATGGCAGCAGCTACAGTACATTGCAGCCCCATCCCCCAGTGGTAATGGCAGAAGCACTATGGCCCTGTGTCCCTCAGGTGTGAGGGCAGTACCAGCGATGCAGTCCACATCCCTCAGGGGTGATGGCAGTAGTAACAGCACTATGATCCCCTTCCTTCAACACCCACACCCCACATGCCCAAGTTACAAAATACTGGGTCTCTTTGTTTGTCAGAACTCAGATGTGAATTAATCTGAACCACCGCCACTAAGGTGGACTGCCATTGTTTTTCCTATCTATCATTTAGCTACCTGAATTTGCTCCTTTGAAGAAGAAGAAGAAGAATCAGCATTTATATAGTGCTTTTCATACACAGTGTATCCCAACGCGCTTTACAGGCAATGCTAGACTGGTAGTGAAGTGACTGAAAGTGAGGTGGCAGCCATATCACACACCATCACTCACACACAGCCTGGATAATTGCATGAACCAGTTTATGGGAAGGGGAATGTTGGCCAGGACACTGGGAATGTTCCCTACTCTTTGTGAAGAGTGCCCTGGGTTCTTTTACTTCCACCTGGACACCCACCAGGACAACACCAGGATGGGCAGAAAGGACCTCAGTTTAATGACTCATCCGAAGGATGGCACACCCCAGCAGTACAGCACCCCCCAATACTGCACTCAGATGCCAGTGATTTTTAGGTGCAAGTCCAATCCCGGTGTGGGATGAGAACCCACGACCTTCTGGTCCAGCGGCGGATGTGCTACCAACTGAGCCACACTGACAAGTGTCTTCACCTAAAAAATCCACATGTGATTAGTGGAGGATTTTCTAAAGGAAAATCATGCATCTCCCAGACTTATGGACACCTTTTGTTTACTTGGTCTCCATGAAAAGGGGGTCTGTCAATTTTCATGTCTGAGCTCAGATGTGAATTGAGCACCACTCTGCCCACCAACATCATTCAGTCCCCGGGGTCTTAACTTCTTGGTATCCTTGAGTGTGCTTTCTGGCTTGGGTGTGGTTGCAGCAACCCACTCAATCCTAATGGCATTATACACTGGCAGGTAGAGTGTCAACAGCATTGGGCCATATAGCGAATTCAATGCTGTATAGATGCTAAGGCCCCCAACTAATTTAGGGAAAACAAGAAGCAGGCACTAGCAGCCCCACTCTCCCCGTGGGCATCACACAGTGTCTGGCACCTTACCCGCTGTGCTCTGAGTGTGCAGTCTGGCTTGGGTGCTGTTGCAGCACCACACCCTCACACACTAGTATAAAGCTGTGGCAGGTAGGGTAACAACAGCACCCAGTTATGCAGCAATTCGGGGGTACTCAGAATCTCTGCCTTCCCCCCCTCACTCAGGGGCACACAACTAACAACAACATCATGGAGAACTGCCAGCTCTTACACAGTCAGCAGACCAGCTCACCCACCCAGCTAAAAAAGAACACTTCCAAAATTTAAAAACAAAATAGTGGCGCAGGCTTGTGGTTTGCAACACTGACAAATGGAAGATCTAGGTTTGTGAGTTGAGCTGATCCAGACTCCTCTGCTCTGGGCTGGTGGGGTTTAGAGTGTGATGCAGAGACACTGCATGCTGACCTGAGGGGGGGTGTATTTCAGTGGGTTGTGGGGGCTGCCTTGATAATGTGGGTGACCACACAGTGTTGTAAGACTCTGCCAAATTGGTTGATCCCTCACAAAGACACCCAGATCAGTAATACATGGTCGCCATTTGTTGTTTTGGCTGGGTTGTGAGATAACTAAATTCTTATTTCCCTAAGAAAAAGGATTACTTTGAAGCAGTCTAAATTGGTCAAAATGTATACACTGCTACACATGGTACCATTTATGATATTAGGAATGACAAATGGAATTGGTTATTAAGATTAGTTTACTATAGATGAACCTATAAGAATGGATTTAAACAAATGTTGTATGGAATTAAATAATTATATAGTTCTGTGATGATTTTAAAAACGGTATTGTATGGTTGGAAAATTCAATAAAAATTATTATGGGACAAAAAAGTAATCATCCCTTAAGATTCCTAGGTCAGCAAGACTAGCAGTTCAACTTCCCTGATACACACATTTGAATAAATGCAGTTGAGGACACCTGACTGAACACCATCCCCCCCCCCCCGCCTGATTCTCTAAGTGGGCTGATACTAAGAATTTGTTTTTTTTTTAATCATGCAATGAGAGAGCTGTTGCATCAGCTGATCAAAGGGTTAGATGCACAACAGTTAAACTTTAAACATGACACTCCTGCCCAGCCCAATTGGACTCAGCTTTTTATTTATTTATTTAAAAGTTTTACCAGGATGGTATACTGAGCAAACTACTGCTCAATTCCAGACGCGACCTTGGGGGAGGGAGGTAAGGGAGTCGACACAGAAAATATACATCAGCAATGTATAGTACGGCACATTATGTACGAAAATACAGTAGGAGATTTACAATAAGTCTATTACATCAAAAAGGATTCTCGGAGGTGCAGAAGATATGAGAGTAAGGGTGTCGACACAGAATATAAAACAACAGCATGTAACACATCAGCAATGCATAGGAACAGCACTTATATATAGATATACAGCAGGAATTTAAATTCAAAAATGTCTACTACAAGTATTGATGAACTTTAGGAAAACAGCCATGTGGAGTGAAACAGGCAGTTCATTTTGCTGGACCAGAGCACACACCGACAGCGGGTTCTGCCATCCCTGAACATCCAGGATTAGACTCTCCCGTCTAGGTGCATACACAGGAAGTGCAGAAATGGGCTTTGAGGAGGGAGTTTATTTGATGGGCAGAGTGGGCATGTCGAATGGCCAGTGGTAGAGAATTCCACAGTTTATGCATGTGATATGAGAATGCTGCCAGTCCTGCAGAGGTGGCCATGCATGGGACGCTTAAGGAATGGGTGTCAATGTTTCCGAGGGAGTGCAAAGGTGGGTGAGTTGAGGACAGGATATGGTACAGGGGCAGGGAATGGGTCCAGAACTTGGCTGTGAGCCTGACACATTGGGACAGCCTCCTTCTGCAGCGAAGGGAGGCACAAAGCCTGATAGAAACATAGAAATATAGAAACATGGAAAGTGACAACAGAAGGGGACTGCATGGTCCATCTAGTCTGCCCATAAGCTTAGCCCCCTTCCTTAATTGCTATTCAGTGTTATATTTGTGCCTATCCCATGCCTTCTTGAATGATCTGACTGACCTAGTCTCCACAACCTCTGCTGATTGTGGTGTTGTTTTAAATGGTAACCCATGATAATAGCGAATCAAAAAAACACGACCGCAATAACAGCGAAGGCAAATCAGCGACTCTCTAATACAGCTACAGTAATGATAGCGAACATGCATAAATAGCGCCACCGCTCGCCTACTGGTTAACAACATAAGCGACTCAAGCAAGCCTAATGCAGAAATAGCGCCACGATTAACAACAACATAAAGCCATAAAGAGCAGCAGCACTAATGCTAACCTTAGTAGAACGAAGGGGCAGAACTGGTAGAAGAAGTGCTTTATTCCCCCCACACCAGTGTAAGTTTTTCATGGCAACAACACAGTAATGCGTCAAAACAGCGACATCTAATGTTTAAAAGAAAACAAGTCTCGATGACTTGGTTTACTTTATTGAATCCTCCCCCCCGATAGTGCACTAATTGTAAAACAGTCTCCTTTTTCAGTACTTGCTTTCACTTAGACCTGGAACTGAAAATTGTATGCCATCCCTCACAGATATTCGTATCTGCTTCAATGTGAATATTCTTTCACAATAGAAACAACTCTTTCGTCCATGTTTTTGTACTTTTTTTTCTGGAACTTGTACTGGCTCCTGAAACCATCTGTTCCAGCTTCATCTCAGTCAGCTGTTGTTCTTCTTTCAGGCACAGAATGAATCTCTAAATGGTTGGGTGACAAGCACCTAGACGGCTGTTAAACCCCTGATGCCACCCCTCCACAGCATTATTCGTACGAGCCATTCCCTGTGTTGTTGCCACGTAACAATTCCACTGGTGTGGGGGGAATAAAGCACTTCTTCTACCAGTCCTGCCCCTTCATTGTCTGATCCATGTACTTTCAAAGTACTCAATTAGGGGCGTTAGAAGTCTAGCATTAACACTGAAAAACTCCCACCTCTTCAACTCCTCAAATGTTGAAACCACATCTTCTGTTGGAACAAAAGCCAAAGACAACAACATGCGAAGATGTAGGGCAAAATCTGGATCCTCAGTGTACTTCTCTAGCACCAATGGGAGCTTCTGTATCCTCCGCCAAAGTGCCTGAGCAAAATGGAAAAAACAGTCATGTATCTCTGCATTTGGAAAACAGACACTAAATGCAAGCCATGCAGCCCTTTCAAAGTCCATTAAAGCAGACTGTGGGTTCAAGTTTGGCCACATTGCTTGTAGTAATTCATATAGCCTACAGTATGCTGCTGAACTTCTTGTGGACATAAGAACATACAATACTGTTACAACCTCTCCTGATTTAAGGCAATGAATAGTGTACAACTGTTGAAATAACAAGAGGCACGATTTAAAAGTGCCATCTAACATCCATTGGCTGCACTCCTGTAGCATTTTAATATTACCTTCCGTGGCAAACACAAGGAAACGATCCTTTTCCTTGCCACTGTCATATAGGAGAAATTTTTCTCCTGAACAAGTAGTTTGAAATTCTAGGGGGATCTCCAGTTTCTGAACAGAAGCAGGAGTGACAGGACAGCCACGCTCAACCTGTCTGATCTGCTGTATAGTTCTTTTCATCAGTGGCACTCCTGGCAAATGCCCAGTTACAGACTCTGGGGCTGTGGTTGTGCATTGCACGACCACCTGTGAAGTGGTCTCCACGCTGGACCATGCTCGTTCGCGGACACCGGCCATGATTTTGCGAGCCCCAACTTTGGCAGCATCAGGTGTGTGAGTATGCTGTTTCAGTACGGAAATAACAGAGTTCCCTACTGTGTGCATACGAGCCAGACAGGAGAATTTGGGACCAACTGCACAGCGCCAATAAATCTTTTCACCCCTTTCCTTGTCTTTTCTATACAAGAAGCCTGCATGTATAGCCAGTGGCTTACCTTTCTGGCTCACGACCATTTCAAACGTATCCATCTCAATCTCTCTACCACCTATCTCCATGAAATGCAGTCTAATATAGCAGTACCCCTTTCAAATGTATGCTGTTGCACTGTGGGTAATAGGAAATACATGATCGTTGTACACAAAGTAAACAGAGTATGGGTTACTGATTATTTGGATCCTCTGACCATATGCAAGACTGTATTAAGTTGGTGCGCTTTTATTGCAGTCATCGAAAT
The DNA here is from genome assembly GCA_016271365.2 of Neoceratodus forsteri. Taxonomy (NCBI): domain Eukaryota; kingdom Metazoa; phylum Chordata; order Ceratodontiformes; family Ceratodontidae; genus Neoceratodus; species Neoceratodus forsteri. Next base: position 130,294,445 of record CM028129.1, on the reverse strand, counting down.
AGGTAAGCGCCATTATTTACAGACGCTATTTTGCAGGTCTCCATTTTGCATTCGCGCTATTGATTTTAGAGATTTTTGATTCGCAATTTTACATGAAACCATTTTAAATCATCTAGTGTGAAAAATGTTTAGGCATATACTTTTTCTACACAAAAACATTACTTTCAGATTGGAGAACAGTCACATCATCTGAAGGAATGAAGGGTTAGATGCAGGAGCAGTTAAACTATAAACCTGATGCTGCCACCCCTGCTGTCTAGTCCAATTCCCCATGTGCAGAGCTGCTGAAATACTGCACCCATAAGTTTTTACTTTGAACTATGTAAAAAGTGTTAACATTTTCAATACAATACTGTCAAATATATTGACAAATCAGCATGCAGACTTGGGTTTAGCTTAAACAATGCAGTGCAAAGTGGGGAAGGGTTTTATGTTACCCTACTTTCTTTTGCATCCTTGTCTGGTTTGGTTTAAAAATCCACTGGCCAAGCATACGTACACATAACATTTGATTTGTGTTGAAGCAGTGAATCAGAAACTTTTTGTTGCCACAGAGACCGAAACAGCAGGTGAGAGAAAAGGTGCAAATTATCCCATTCACCTAAATGGGGTGCTAACTAGGAAGCCTTTTCTGTAAGTGGTAAGGTAGTTTCTTCTTTTTGAAAATACTTTTATTCAGACTAGTTTTCATTCAAACAGCTGAGGATTTTGGATGGCTCTGCTGATTATAAACTTGAGCAAGCTAGTTGGTGACAGTGATCCTGCGCTTAGCAATCTACAACCTTGATGCTCACATGCAAAGAATACAATAAAAACCTGACTACAGTCTAAAAACAAGCTTATAAAACACATACAATGTATCTGAAAATGTATCTTTACCTAAACAAAATCATTGCAACCTAAGTAAACCTCAGGTAAATTACAGGGAACCCTGACTGCTGTATGATGCTGTGAACATACATTGATTTTTGTGTTTATATTCTTTGTAACCAGGTAAGGTCCTTTATGCAGAAATGCCTGTTTTCAGGGGTGACCCAGGAGCACTGGGGAGGTTAAGTGACTTGCTTAGAGTCACACAGTATGCAAGTGGAGGTTGTGGGAATCAAACCCAAGTCTGCTGGATGTACCCAGTTCATTCATTGTTTCTCTAACCTCTAGGCTATACTGTACTTCTAGCCACAAAACCCCCCAGATATATTTTAATATGTGATTTCAATAATAGGGTACAGTGCTTACAGTGCAGATTATGAACATTAAACACTTTACAACATTTTACTAAAACTGAATTATTCACCACTTCATCTGCTTATTTTTTCTTACACCAAAGTGGGTGAATAGTTGACAGAGCACTGTAAATAGCTTTTGATCAGGCTTCATTATTCTACATCCAGAAAAAGACACAATTTGTTTATTCTGGATGTATTTAATATTGATTTTCTGTGGACCACTAAATAGAATCTATTTATTTAGCAATTTATGAGGCAGATGTTTTCAAATTTTGGAAGAGATGCAACATATTATCCCTATAGCATTCGTTTTAGGAACATAAGCTTTTCTTCAAGTTTAAAACGTGCTCAAGTGGCAGTGTATTCATTTAGCAGTTTATGCTGACTAATATATGCTGTAGAAAAAAGTAAAAGATTTACTGTGAAGCACTCAGGGGTCTTCAGTAGAACTCCCACAATTTCCCCACAAGTTTTGCAAAAAATCTCCACAATTTCAGGCTTTTCCCACAATTTTCCAGTGGCCATGTCCATGTTTGCTGATACTTGCATTTTTTTGTATCATCTAGTGTAATATAAATAATATGTGACCCCCTACAGATGGGGGTTCCCGAAAAGTCTTCCTTGAGCTTGCCAAAATGCTCACTGCCAGGCTGGTGTTCTGCGTTTTAGCAGTTTAAATGTTATTGCCAGAGAGTACCTGTATAGCCTCTGTGTACTGTCTCTTTAAGAGCTGCCTAGATTGCAGTTATAATTAATCTGGGAGGGGGCTGAGTGTTTCTATGCTCGAGTCCCGCCAGATAATCGCCTGTTCTGCCATCGCTATTTGCACAGAGGGAGCTCTGTTAAACGATGTACTTGTTTGCTGATTATGTGTTAAAATGGTAAAGACATTGTAGTTTGTTTAACCTGCCTTCTTTGCAGCATGGACAGTTCTGTTTGTTTCCACCAACTTGGTCCTAGACTGCTGAAATGGGCCAATCAGTACCTTTGGGGACTTTAAAATTTATTTATTCATTTATTGAATTTTGATAACCGGGTAGGCCCACTGGGCCCTGGAGGTCCCTTTTTCAGGGGCGACCCGGGAGTTACAGGACAAATAGTATATACATGAGTAGAACAGAAGTAGGTCATAACATGTGCAGGTTATCTTGTAGCAATGACATATTACATAACAGGTTACAGTGATTAACAAATATAAACAATGGAGGAAAGCCAGAGCAACACCAGGGTTGTGATTACCCGCAAAGAGCATATGTTAAGAGGACAGCCCAGTTAGAAAAGGATTAGGGCTCCCGGCTTTAGGTAGGATGAGGTATGTGCTCAGGCAGGAGGGATGAGGGGAAGTGTCAGGTATCATAGCATTGGCTCGTGGCGAGCATGAATGCCTTGAGTCTTGTTCGGAAGCTCGCGGTTGATGGAGCATCCCTCACCTCCGGAGGAAGGTTGTTCCACAGGGAAGGGGCAGTATAGGAAAAGGACTTGCCCCTACCTTGGTCCTTATCCTGGGAACTTCGAGAAGAGTTTGGCCTGAGGTCCGTAGGTTGCGAGGGTTTTGCTTGGTAGTTATGAGCCCTGAGAGGCTTGGGGGAGGGACTGGGCTAATTAGCTTGTGTGCTAGGCAGAGCACTGGGTACCCGAGATGGGCTTCGAATGAAGGCCAACTGATAAGTGCTTGAGAGTCACAGTGGTGGCTCCTAGAGTGGGACTGTGTGGCAAAGCGGACCACCTTGTTGTACAAGACCTGTAACTTACTGAACTCGAGCTAGGCCATTCCCTGAAGTATCAGGGCAGCGTAGGTGAGTGTTGGGAGGAGGATACATGAGGGAATAGCAGTCCTAGCTTCTGGGATCAGCTGATCCTTGAGACAATAAAGGGTACCAAGTTTACCATGAATGACTTTGGTGACTTGGTCAACATGTTGTTTTAGAGTGAAACCTTGGTCCAAAGTAACACCTAGATATTTTATGGAGGCCACCACTTCTAGACTGTTACTCACCCTGGAAGTGAGTTGCAGTTGTTGTGTTCTGTTTTGGCCAAGGGATCTAGGTCCGAACAACATGGTCTTGGTTTTGGCAGTATTAAGGACCATTTTGTTCTTAATTAACCAGTCCTCCATTGTGAGCAGGTCCTCTTGGAGGGATGGGCCGAGGTCCCCCAGGTTGTCAGAGGATCTGTAGATCATGGCGTCATCAGCATACTGAATAACAGCACTGCTCCCACAATGGTCATGTAAATCATTTACAAACAGGAAGAAGAGGAGGGAACCAAGCATGGACCCTTGCAGTACCCCCTCCTTTAGAGACAGTGGATCAGAGATCTTGTCCTTCTACTTGACTCTCTGAGAATGACCGGTTAGATAGCTTTCAAACCCCTTGAGAGCATGTGGACCCAGGCCTATATTACACAACTTGTGAAGTAGAAGTCTGTCCCCAGGGGTCTTGTGGGAGCAAAATTCTGTAGAAATTGTAATTTTTACATTTTAGCACCTAAATGAACCTGGATGGGGAGCCCTTGTTGTGACTGACAGAAAAATCAGCCAACCAAACCTTTTGGAGCCTGGGGAAAGTTCCACGCTGCTTGCTGCTAACTTCAGATCTGATTTGGGAAGTGAAGGAGTAACAGCTCGAGATAGTAGAGCAGCAATCCTGTGTGGCTTCACCAGGGAGAACTGTGAAAGGGCTGAGTTTTGGCCTGCCTGTCTGTCTGCTGTCCCTGAGAGGGAAAATAGAGTTGATTCGGACTGAATCCGAGTTGTGAAGATAATTTAAGCCACTGGACCATGACCAGGCTTTAACCTGAAGAAGACCAAAGATTTGCTGAATGCAATCGGCCTGTTAGAATTTCTAGCCACCTCTGAACTCCCGGTTTGTGCAGAGACCCCGTAATTGCGACCGGATAGCAATCTGCCTGGTACAGTAGAATTTCTTACATGTAAATGTGCTGTGTGCTGTTAGTGGGTCGTGATTTGGTTCCCCACTGTGTGCTGAACTGTGTTCTGCTTGTTGTAGGCTGCAATCAGCTTCCACAGACTGAATCCGTTTGCATCTCCATTTGGCCTGGGCCTTGCCACACTGGCCCAACCAGACTAGCATCCACACAGAGAAAGCCATCGACAAGAGACCGGCCTGGGGATCAGCCCCCTGCTCAACGCTTTGAACAGGAATGATGCCTCGGTGATTCATGTGTGCCCTGCTTCTCCTGGCACTGCAGGTCAACAACCTGCTGTCTCGATTTCATCCTGCCTGTGTCCAGTATTGGGTATCATGAGTAAACATCAGGGTAGCTCCCTGCAACAACAGCTAAATCTAAAGTGTTGTCATCTGATTGCTTTGTTGTCTTTTCTGTCACAAACTGAGCCCTCCAGCTCTGGATTACAAATACTGTGTGTTGTGCATGTTGCTTTCTTCCATCACATGGCCCCAACCAGCTGCAACGCTGGCCTACCCCAAGCAACATTCCTGGCTAGACCACCGTTTTCTACCTGGGTACCCAGAGTGTGTGACTGTGTAGGGACTCTGAAGTGCATGCATAACTGTCTGATCGATACAGCCTTTAAGCAAATCAACCTGATTACACCCTCCCTTGTTCGAGTCCTCTGAATAAATCAGATCTAACTCTTTTTGCATTTAACCTGACAGTGGTTCCAGTTTGTGCCAAAAGTACTGTTGCTATTTGCTGTGGATAACCTTGTTTTAAAGGGAGTCTCCAGGGCCAAGCTCAAGGATCCAGCCCTGGAGGTAAGTGAAAACAGTTTGGGTAATTGCATGGTGAATAAGGGTCATTGTGAAAGTGATTATTGTATATTGTTCAGGCCACTAGAAGGGAAAGAGGGGGGTTACAGTGTCCTGGAGGGCTGTGCCCGGATTAACTTGACCACTTACAACCCTGACCTCCAGGTGGAGGCACCCGTTTCAGTACCCAGGCCCCTTAGCCTGCAACTAGCCATGCAAGCAGGGGTAGTAGCCCTTGGGATAGCGCCATCTAAGGGTTACAAATAAAAGAAGTTTAGGAACATACTAAATGAAAACCGTGCTTTCAGGATGGAGAGCAGTCCTCAGCTGATGGAAAGGTAGGAGGGAAGCATAGGTGGTTAAACTGAAGCATAACTGGTTAGAACAAAGCAGTGTGGGTGGTTTTCTTACTGATTCTATAAGCAGCAAAGCAGAAAGAATGTGCAGCAGAGCAGCATTAATTTTAAGATGCTGAAATCTGGGCCGGCCCGCTGGCGCAGTGGAAGTGCAATGCCAGCAACCTGGGGTCAGAGAACTGAGTGCCTGGAGGGCTGCTCTCCTCCTCTGGGAAGGGTGGGCTGTGGGTCCGGCTACTTTACCACCACCTGGGTGACCATGTGTGGTGGTGCAATGGGGCTGCAGAATCATTGGGGGGTGGGACACTGGCCGAGATCTGGAGCAGTGTCATATCTCTACATGCCTCACCTCCTTAGATCCCCTTGAGTGCCAGTGCCCTTGGGGCAGGGACCAGAAAACCAGGAAAAACACACCCTGCAACAGCCACTGGTAGAAGGGACCTAGTTGCCCCGACTTCATAACCAGACTACATGGGGACTGACTGGGCTGCCCAATGCACACTAAGGGACTGTGGAGTGGACAACCCAGGGTCACCTCCCTCCCCACCCAGGGGGTACAACTGAGGCAGAATGGGGGCAGGCCCACAGAAGCTCCCAGGCATCACCTGGGGAAAAGCTAGGGGATACACAGCTTAGAAATTCCTGAAAAGTGAAGGCTGATGCAGTGCGAAGTTGGTGTAGAATGAGAAAATAAAAAAAAATGTTAAATGCTGAAGTCTTGGAGATTCTGTGTAGTGACATGAAATTTCCGTGAGGCACCGGTACAAGAAATCAAAATCCGCTAATCAAGCAGGAGTCTGTGATTTTTACCGGTGTTACCGGTATAAACAGAAAACCAGGTCCTTGAAATGATAGAAGTAGTCTCAAGCCTCATCAACATTAGTAAGTGACAACAGCTTCCCCCATTCAACATTAAGTAAAGTAGAATGAAATGCTTCAAGGTTAAAATTTTTGAAGTTTCAAAATGTGATAGTGTTAGGAATAAACTTAGGAGGGGAAAAGTTTAACAAACTGTAAATAAGGCCATGATTGCTGAATTAGTTCCCCTGATGCTCAGAAACAGTGATCGGGAGGTCAGGAGAAACAAAAATCAGGTCTAAATGGGAACAGACTTGTCTTGCTAAGTCATAACATGTTGGTTCAGAGATCAACTGGATTAAACCCAAAGGCACCATTTGTGATTTCAACTTTAGGACCTTACTAGAGGGCTAGTTTGCATTAAAGTCCCCTAAGAGGATAGTGTGTTGAAAATCCCCAAGTGAGCCAATCAGATGTTGTAAATTTGAAAATTTGGTAGCTTTGAGCTTAGGGAGACAATAAACTCTGCCATGCTATTTGGATCTGCCCACAAGCTCAGGGCAAGTCAAATATCACTGGTTGTACTGGACTCAGGTGGTGCACAAATAGAGTGCGTTACATCTTTCAAATACCTCGGTGTTCTTCTGGACTAATTCCTGGACTACAATCTACATATACAGTCCACCTGTATAGTGGTGAATGCTAAACTTGGGGTCACTTATAAGACTAGCTTTATGCTAACTCCCACTGCTAAACTGGCAATTGCCAGAGGTATCCTTCTCCCCACCCTCACATATGGTTCTCCTACCTATGCTGCTGCACTTAGAAACACACTACATAAATAGGACGTAACATATAATAATATTTTTCGCTATGCCTCCTCATCACCTCGGCTTATGCACCATTGCCAACTTTATAGAGACCTCAGCTGGCTCTCCCCCGCTGCCTGCCACAAATACTCTCTTGGCTCCCTGATTGACTCGATAATCAGAAACCAGACTCCCTCAGTGCTCGTCGTTATGCTTGTACCTCAAACATCCTCCTATGGCCTAAGATCAGTTGACAAGTCCCCTACTTAATGTGCCTAGATGCAACTCTACTAAAGGCTCTGGAGCCTTTCATCACTCGGCTCCTAAGCTATGGAACTCCTCTCCCCTTGCACTTCAACAAGCAGTTTCCCATAACAGCTTTAAAAGGGAGCTGCACCATCATCTATCCCAAGCTGAACCTTGCACCTACTTTGATCTAACTTAAACCTCCACCAACTTTATTGTTACCTCCTGCACACTCCTCAAGCATATCCCAACATGGTCTAATCCTGTCTCCCCTTATAGTATTTAGAGCCCTGCATCTCATTGCTGTGACAAACCCTAACATATATTTCTGACCATCCTGTGGTGCTATTTGCTTCTATTTGCAGTGTTAATTACCTTCTCTGTCACTAAGTAATTTTTAATTATTTCATGTTATAGTATGCTATTTGACTGTATATGTGATTGTTGAGTCATGTTGTTCTTCATTGGCTGTATGTATTTTCTTAACTGACTCTGACCTATGCTATATGTAATATTTCTGTATACATGCCATGTACTTTGTCTATGATTGTTTGTACTCTCCTGGGTCATGTCTGAAAATAGTTATTTCATGGCTAGAGCACCTACCTGGTAAATAAAAACTAAATAATAAATAAAAAAATACTTCCTTACTTGGCAACCTTAGGGAAACAAAAACCACATTGATCAAGTTACCCATAGTTTCAGTTTTCACAAGAGGACAAGTAAATAAGGAATGAATAAGCCAAAAAAGGATTGTGCAGGATGTATGAATCACATGTGTGTTTGAAGCAACTGGTTTACTCTGGTTATATGTACATAGTTACCACCGTGAAGGACTGTGCAGTGTGGGATGTGTTGGGGAGCACAGAGAGGGCTTGGGACACACTTAACACATGGCTATACAATCAGCACAGAAAAAAGGTGCAGGAAGGTCTCGTGCTGAATTGCTGACAAAGCAAAAATGGGAGTGGATTTGCAAAGCCCCTCAGGACACATTTTCGGTCATGCGTCACAATCAGAGCACTGCTTACTACACAAGTTAGACCACAGAAAATGTGGTTTAATGTCTTGATCCATGTGCTGCATAAGGGGTGGCCAATAATGTAGCCACACTTCTCAGGTTCTTGGTAATAAACCAGCAGAAGAGACAACAGACAAGCGGAATAGGCAGTAATAAATGTGTTTATTACACAAAATCAGACTTATACCCTAAATCAGAGTCTTACCAGTACAGACACTGGGAGCCAAGTTTCCCAGTAATCCAGGGTATGCAGTTGTCTCAGAGGGGATACATAATGCAGTAACATATATGGTGATAATCATAATAGTACCTCCACAAGCTAACTAGATCCATAAAACAGCCCTTTTGGTCAAAAGTTAGGTGGCTCCACAGTGTATCCAGAGATATACAAAAAGTGTAAAATCAGCTAAAAATGAGAACAAAGAACTCATGCAAAATACATGATATAAGTGCGGTGTTACATAAATCCACATGATGGCAGTGCAGGCTATACAATAACTTCTCAGAAGAATGCAAAGAACACAGCATGTATTCTTGGCATGCTACTTGCATTAAAAGCAATAATCATTTATTCCTGGTTACTTACTCTAGAACAGTAAGTGCCAACACTCTATGTATTAGTGATGATTATCATAATATGTAAGTATATATAGATTGTCAGCAGTGCACAGTGGGTTGCCAATATGGGTGAGAGGACCACGCCTAACATTCCCCTTGTTTCCTGACTGAAAAGGCAATTACACTGTGAGAAAGTAGTGGGAATAATCTCCATCGTTAATAGGCTCAATGCATGAGCCTTATAAAGGAACTTGAGTCACTCACGGTGCTGTTTGACTGTGTGCCGTAGACAACAAAGAATTAATATCAAAAAGATCAAAAACAGTTGTACAATAACAAAACCTTTAAAGGTTAACTCTAACCATGTATTGGAGAGTGCAGTGCTAAATCACCATCATGGATAAGGGTATCAAGGGCGTATCCAGCTTCAGAGATATTATTACTGATGTACAGTAGATGAGATGGGTATCCTTTTTATCTAAAAGTGTCTTGAGAGACAGAGTTAGATGATCTATGTGAACTTTAAAAATTGGCAAATATTGAGAGAGAGCAAGCAAATATTCAGGGTCAGTATCAATAACATCTGGTTCCGGGATGGGACCTGTAGTAATCAATGTATGACCAATCACAGCAGTTTGATGAGGTATAAAACAGAAATGAGGATACTGTACAGTATACAACAAGACTTTGTCCCATAGGAGAAGGATTTGTGGTTAGTAACCATGCAGTACTGTCCATCAGAGTGGTATGACACCCTTACTGTAGGAATCCTCCATTTCTGCAAAAAAATTGGCAGGTGAATGATTGATTTGTGAGTTTTGTAGTGAAGCGATGCACCTCTTCTGCATAGTTCTGGTAAAGGCGTCCAGTGCTGCCCACTGGTGATGACGTAGTTGTAGCTGAAGATGCTTTTCCCTGGGGGTACCATTTCATTTAAAGCAAATCAGAGTCCAAAGTAAAAGACCAGTCAATGCTGTCCAGTGAGTATCCACAAACTGGCTTGATGACATCGAACATGTCACAATGACATAAGTAGTGGTATCCCTTTTGGCACAACAGTCTGTATGAGGCGCTATCCAGGCATCCAAGGTGGGGTGGAAGACCAGAAGAGGTGGAAGGTCGACCCTCTCTCGGTAGATGTCCACGTTGAGATGCCCAGTGGAATGAATGGAAGCCAGTCCATCAAAAACTGCAGTCTCTGGATCAAATCATGGCAAGGAAACAGTAAAGGTGACAAACTGGTGCCATGGATGGTGCAGTGGTTGGCAGTGTAACATGGGTCCCTGTTTGGATGGCGTGTGACATGACCCAGATTCCTAGCAGTTGACATAGAGGTTGCAACAGACCTAGACATGCACATTGTAATACAAGCAGTACAGCTACAATGTGGACAATATCATTTAGCAAGGCATCTATCATGGATACTATCCAGAATACGTCCTGATTCCAGATCCCGGAAGAGATTATTGATAGTGGTTATGACATAAAAGCCATAAGCAGAGTATAAAAGTTCCCTGGCAATATATTGCTTGTCTGCCTCCTTTTTATTCTGGAAAACAAGTTCACTAATTTTATTTTTAGTGTCATTAAAACTCTCAGCACTATCATGCATGTTATAAACTGTGTATCTCTCTTCCTGACTAAGCCCATCTACACCAAGCAATAAGGGTGGTAAAACATCATTCCTCAAGCCAGTCTGGAATTTAACTGTTTGGCTTTTAATGGCAGCAATGTCTGCCCTGTTTCAGATGGACATGTCGGATGCGAAGAGTCCAGCTTGGTGCCAGCTGCACCAGCAACATCAGCAGTGTCACGCCTCCTGCGTGATGTAGGAGTTCTCTTGCTTTTGAGGTTTGGTCTAGACTGAAATAAACCTAAATGTTCAATGGTATGTGAACCATCCATGGGGTCTTGTGTGTGTGTCTGGTATTCAGCAAGACTATCTAGTAACATAGTGCTTAAAAACCTAGAAATGTTAGTTTTAGAAGACATACCAAATTCAGCCTTATTCCAATGGTTGAGAATAAAGATTACAGGAATGTACATAAACTGCACATTGTTCACAGATGTACCTGGGAGTGAAGTGGCAATCAAACCACTAGGTTGTCCAGGTTCCTTTGGGGGGTATTCAGTGAGTTCTGCTTTGGTAGGGGGTACTACAGACAGAAACATAGCTGCTGTAGCCATGTAATTGCAAACACAAAAAATCTTTTGCTGAGTCTTCTGGGGATTTCTCACAGAAGGTGGGCTCATTCAAAGCAGTAAGATTATATAAACCAGAATGTCTATAATTAGTTTGATGGATGGACGGGGTACCATTTGGTGTGATCCTGGTATTGGGTCAACCTTGGAAAGTGCCTTTGTAGAGGCAGGCAACAGGAAGGGTCTGCCCATGACTGTCAGTTTGCCATTCGATTTGGAGGGATGATTTATCAGGTGCCACAACCATGGCAGTCAGGTAGGCATCCATGCCTTCCTGAACAGTAATCAATTTGTTGGGAACATCTATGCTGACTCCTTCTGGGATAGTGGTGGTGGGTTTGTATCGTGGGGTCATATGTCTTCCTTCAGAAGGATAATCAAGAAGTGGAAGGAGTTGCCTTAGACGTTTGTTGTAGTAAGATATAGTGCTCATATCCTTGTCATGGACAACGGGGAGTACTCCTAGTAGGAGAATCAAATGCAAGATAGCCATCTCGCATGGGTACTTGTAAGGAAGAAAGAAAACGTCAGTAGGCACTATTCCACCAAATGGGGCTAGGAAAAGTAATTATTCTCCTTTTTACAACTTGAGCTGATTAACATGCAGTCACTTATCTTCAGGTTTCTTCTGCTGGATGAGTCTAACTTGGTAGACTATTGGACTGAGTTTGTTGATGATGGGGTAGGTTCCTTCCCACTTATTGGAGAAGGGATGAACAGGGTGTGCAAATCTGAGTACCATTACCTGATCTCCAACTTGCCAATCCACCTCTTGTGCATGCTTGTCAATGTGAATCTTAGATTGCTGCTGGGCCTTGCCCATATGATGTGTAGCATACAAGTGGGTCTAGATGATGTCATCGCTCAGCTTTGTGACATATGTATCCACGGACACTCTGTCTATGGTGCGTGTGTTCAGATCAATTAACAGGTGCTCAGGTAATCTCATAGTTCTACCTGTCACCACCTCGAAGGGTGTCAACTGGGTGGTGGCTGAAGGAGTACCACTAATTGCCATAAGGAGTAAAGGCAAAAGGAAATCCCAATCCTTGGGATTGTCCTCAATGAATATGGATAGCATTTCTTTTATCCATCTGTTGACTTTCTCTACCTGATCTGAAGATTGTTGGTGGTAGGGGATGTAGAACTTCTGGTGTACACCAAGGAGTTCGAGTGTTGCTTACATCAACTCACCTGTAAAGCTGGTTCCTTTGTCAGAGTCCACTTTGAGAGGTAGGCCCCATCTGAAGAACAATTGTTCTATCAGGACTTTTGCGGTTGCCTTTGCTGTGCAGTTTTGAGTAGGAAAGGTCTCGACCCATTTGGAGAATAGGTAAGTGACCACAAGGGCATACTTGTTGTTCCTGCTGGTTGTGGTTAGACGGCCAATAAAATCGATTTGGATGGCATGCCAAGGCCCAGATTGTCTCTGGGGAAGTAATTTTGCATTCCTTTTGGTTGGGGAAGGATTTTTCTGGGCACAGATCAGATAAGTTGTTGATGTAATGTTTGACATCTCTGGTAATGCCAGGCCACCAACCCACAGATTTCAGTCTCTGGACTGTGTTTTCCACCCCCTGGTGTCCACCAGTCGGGGTGTCGTGAACCTGATGGATGAACTCTGATCGCCCTGACTCGGGAACTACCCACAGCTTGTGTTTCAGGTTATCAGGCTGATACCATATCAACTTGTTGTCGTGTGATAAGTGTAGTTTGTTTGTGTGTTTCTTGAAGGGGTTGTTGGTCAGTAGTTTTTGTTCAGTTCCTTTATCTAGGAATCTGAGAATTTCTTTCAGTTGAGGATCAGATTTCTGTGTTGTGGACAAGTCCAGTGGCACAAAAGATTCAGGTTTCTTCTTTTTCATAGCAGCTATTTGTACAGCTGTCAGAGCTAGAGGATGAAGAGCTACAGGATGAGCCGTATCCCACATGTCCCCCCCGGGCACCTTCTTTGGCTTGATCATTGAAACAGTGGTATGGATCAGACTTTAAATGGGCCTTCTCTTTGTGTATGAACAGCTTGTGCTTAAACTGTTGTGTCAATGTATGAATGTACACAAAGAGTGACCTGTATTTGACAGGTGTGCTATCAGAAGATGTGAAGGAGTTCTTCACCCAGAATGGTAGAAATTCAGTTAAAGAGCAACAGACCCAGTTAGAGTCTATAAAGATAATGGTATCTGTGGTACCATGATGTATTAATTCAAGAGCACAGGTCACAGCTGCCAGTTCTGCATACTGAGAAGATGCAACACTGCAGCGTTTGGATGCATGAACAGTGTTACTATTAGGATACATGATGAATACTCCAAATACAGCTTTCTGTTCTCCCTGATGATACGAGGCAGAGCCATCAGTAAAGACATGACACAGGGAAGTGTCAACAAGGAGTTTTGGAGTAGGCAAGGCAAGGCAAATTTTATTTAAAAGACGCCCAATCCCAGAGGCTGTGGGCACCTGACATAAAATCAATGTAAAACAGATTTCAACAAATGGAGCAGTATCAAAAAAAAACAACACAATAACAAATAAAAAAAAAATAACTAACAAAAAAATAATAAGGAAAATCAGGGAAATAGCAGGTCAGAACAGGGCAATATTTACAAAATGGGGTCAGAAAAAGCATGCACAAACAGGAAGGTCTTGAGGCGTGCCTTGAATACATTCACCAAAGGGGCCTCTCTAATAGATGGAGGTAGCAAATTCCATAGGACAGGGCCAGCAATGCTAAAAGCTCTGTCACCGGCAGTTTTTAATCTTGTCCAGGGAATCGCAAGGAGACCCCTCAAGGGGGAACAGAGGGAGCGGACTGAGGTAGCAGGTGTAAGAAGGTCCACCAGGTAACCAGGGCCCAGGCCATGTAGGGCCTTAAAGGTGAGCAAGCCCACCTTAAATAGGATCCTCCATCTGACTGGCAGCCAATGCAGTTCATGCATCATCGGGGTAATGTGGCAATACTTTGATTGCCCCTTCAACAACCTGGCAGCTGCATTTGGCACTAGATGAAGCCAGCGGAGGATATCTCCCGAAACCCTGAGGTACAGCGCATTACAGTAATCAAGCCTCAACATCACAAAGGCATGCACTAAGGTAGGGAGGTCCAGAGGCAGAATCAGGGGCCTAATCCTGGTGATATTCTTCAGATGGTAAAAACTGGTATGGACCACAGCCAACACCTAAGCCTCAAGTGTCAGGCCGGTATCCAGAATAACATCCAGGTTACGAACCCTAGAGGAGGCCTTCAAAGGCACAGAACCCAGGATGAGTCCTGTCTCTGCACCTGAGGCCATCCTGTCACACCCTCTGTATGACTCCACTACCAGTACCTCCATCTTATCGGGGTTCAGTCACAACCAGCTGGAGGCCATCCAGTCATTGATTTCAGCAAGGCAGCTGTTTAGCATGTCCACTGCGTTGGATGTCCCAGGAGTAAAGGAAAGATACAGCTGGGTATCATTGGCATAGCAATGAAAACCCAAGCCATATTTCCTAATGAGCCCTCCCAGGGGCAGCATGTACACAGTGAGCAATATTGGCGACAAGACCAAACCCTGAGGTACTCTACAAGACAGGAGACTAGGGGAGGAGGAGAAATTCCCCATCACTGCCCTCTGCCTCCTGTCTGTGAGAAAGGACTCAAACCAGTAGATGACTGTGCAGGTGAGTCCACAAAATTCCTTCAGTCAGGTCAAATAACACACAATGGTCCACTGTGTCAAATGCTAAGGAGAGATTGAGAAGAACGAGAATTATCCCCTCCCCTCAATCTCTCACCCTGAGAAGGTAATTGTGCACCCAAAATAGTGCAGTTTTTGTACTATGCCTCACCCAAAACCCAGACTGGAGAGGCTAATATGGATCAAAGGCCATGAGGTGCTCTTACTGGGTTTGCTGGATTTACTGGATTTAGCATGACAAAAGAAGACTCGGTTCCCATCGCGATTTGTCCCCCACAACAGTGGGTCAATGTTGAATGTGGGTTAGATTTAACCATTTATCAAGCTTTGACTTGATTATGTCAAAGGATGTAGAATTAATCAACTCCTGTGGTAGCACGTTCCATTGTTTAGCAGTTCTTATGTTAAAGAAGTTGTCATGTCTGTTTGTATTTGCCCAATGAACTCTGAGCTGCTGATTATGTAATCTGCCCACTGTATGTTTATTTGCAAATGTTAACCCACATTGTTTCATTAATGATGGAGTTTTAATGAGTTTATAAGTGAGCAGAATGTCACCCCGTTGCCTCCTTAGATGGAGGGGATAGAGTCCTGTTTCCTGAAGTCTAGTGTCATAATGTTTTACTTGCAGTCTCAGGATTGTTTTTGTAAATTGTCTCTGAATTTGTTCCAATCAGTCTATGTCGCCTTTCAGATAGGGGTTCCAGAAGGGGGACCCATAGTCTAAATGTGGTCTTATATATGCCTGATATATGGGTATCAGACAATGTTCCGACTTAGTAATAAAAGTTATCTGTTTTACGATTATATTGGAAGTTCTGGCTATTTTATTACAATGACTACTGGATGACAATTTATTATCTATCAGAATACGTAGGTCTTTTTCACAGAATGTTGATTTCAGGTAGGTGTTATTTAAATAATAGTTATTCTGTGGGTTGTTCTTTCCAAAATGGAGTACTATACATTTTTCAGTGTTAAAGATCATTAGATTGACTTTAGCCCAGTGTTCAATATGTTCAACGTCCTTTTGTAATACTAACATATTAGCTGTTGAATCGACTCTACCCCCGAGTTTTGTATCATCTGCAAATTTTGAGATGATATTGTTTGAGGAGATATTCATATCCGATATAAAAAGATTGAACAAAGTAGGGTGAAGAACGGAGCCCTGAGGCATGCCGCTCATGACTCTTCCTATATTTGACAAGACTCCATGTATTCTTACCTTTTTCTCCTACTGTGAAGCCACCAAGAAATCCAATTAACTAAATAAGATGAAAAGCCAAAACTGCAAAGTTTGTTAACCAGCAATGTATGTGACACCTTGTCAAACGCCTTACTATAATCAAGCAAGATGAAATCTGAGGGAACATTTTAGTCTAAATTACTACTTATTGTATTGTAGAATGAAATTAAGTTAGTGGTACATGAATGCCCTGGCTTAAACCCATGTTGGGATACATTCCGTATTGAAAGCTGTTGCATTTCTTCTTCAGTCCTTGATTTAACTATGCATTCCATAACTTTCCCAATGAGGGAAGTCAAACTAATTGGGAGATAATTCAGGACATTTGATTTGTTTCCCATTTTGTGTATCGGGGTCACTATGGCACTTCACCAGTCTTCAGGGATTTCAGTTTCTAATTATGATTTATTAACCATGGTTCAGAGCTCAGTGCTTATGTTACTTAATGTAGCTGGATGATGTAGGTTGTGCTTGGAAACAGAGGCCAGACCAGAAAGTAGGATAGTGCTTGCAAGGTACAAGTAGTATGAAATGATTCGTGCTTTGGTGCTTCAGCATAGATATGAGCAAGTCAGTGATTATAGCACATATGAACTGGGTAGTATATGCAAGGTGCTTAGTTGCTTGAACTGATGAGTCACTTATTATGATTTGATAATTTTGGCCTTTCTCTGTATCCCACCACAGGAAGGATGTTTAGTCCAGTATTATGAGACCCCTACAAAAATAATGATATCATATGATTGTTCTGTCTCCGACTGTTAGAAGGAGTCGAATAGGATGACACCCCCAAGAGAAATGAGTAGCAGTATGATCACCTTCTCCAACTCTGGAGAGTGTGAACAGTAGAATGCAGGAGAGGAAAACCCCCCTTGGGGGGAAACCTCTGAGGACCAATGGCTACTGACCTGCCCGTCCTTCTGGGCATACTAAAGGAGAGTAATCTTAAATAAAATTTAATTTAATTGGCTAATCTGAAGTCCAAAGTTGTGGAACCTGATCCAGAGAAATGGAGAACAGAAGAAGTAATGAATCGTGACATGTAGGTGAACAGAGCAAGCATCCTCCTCGTAAACTCCAAGTTCGAGAATCCACATGCAGGCTGGAATGATGGTAGAGAGGAATCCATGGTTGATATAAAGCTGAAGCGATGAGTTGCAGTGATAAAGCACTCCAGCAGGTGAGGACTTCACAGAGGAGAACCAGGAATCAAAGGCTAAGCGTCCATGTCCAGAGAAGAAGGAAAGTTGGGTCATGTTCCACTTGGCAAGCATTGCAAAGGAAGACCGAGGCAAGGAAGCACAGGAACTGACGTATGCTGTGTGATTAGGAAGGACAGAGCAGTAGGAACCTCCAATCTTGAGGGAGGAAGCAAGTAAATGAAGCAGGTAGAGATCGTAGTGTGAATAGGTAGACAAAATCAGATGCACCTCCAGCTCTCAAGGAGCGAAGTAGGCTGTAAAATTGGTGAATCAGTTGTGATGACCTCTAGGCCTTGTAAGGGTGAAGCAGGTAATAAGAGCATTAGGGTAAAAAGTGGACCTGTACGTAGGTCAGTAGTAGTAGTAGTAATGAAATCTGCAAGATGTAGACATAGTAGCAGAGGAGTAGTATATCATAATTTATGAACGATGTACATAGAGGAGCATAAGGAAATGATAAATAGCACAGAAATCGAAGCGCTTCATCCGGCGATCCAAATAGTTGCATAGCAATGTAGATATCCATGTTTCGAAAGCCAGATGGTACAGTAGCTAGAATTGACTTAGCGAGAATAGTCTGACGAGTCCTGAATAGTCAAGCTTACGAGTCATAAATGGGTGATAATTGAAGAGCTAAGTCGAATGAAGTAGCATGGTCACAGGGTCCAAGAAGCCGTAGAGCACAATTCATGAGATTGAAAGTCTTTTAGATAAGCTCAACTAAGTGTACTGGTAGGAGTGCAGTAGTAGTAATTCATATGACTGAAGACGCACTGCAGAAGCATTCAAGGAATAGATGATGTATAGCTAAACAAATCCAGATGCAAGTCCATAGCAGAGAGAAGTTCCTAAGGCTGACAGACACAGCAGCAGGTAGGCGTTTAGTAGAAAATGCGAACTTCCAGGCCCCAAGTTGGGCGAGGCAAGTGTAGAGTAGAAGTAGTTAACCTCCCAGCCTGATGGGTGAGGCAGGTCATAGAAGCAGGCGAATATGGTGTAGTAATAGAAGTTCAAGAGACCTCCAGGCCCGTAGGCGTGCAGATCTTTCAAAGTGCGATGTGGTGAACCTCCAGCCCTGTGAGCAAGGCAAGTTGTAGAGCAGTGGTAGATAGAGTAGTAGTAATGTTGAACTGCATGGAATGCAGAAATAGTAGCAAAGTAGTAAGGAAGAGATTGTAAATAGTATTGTAAATAGTAGCATAATCCTGAGCCAATTCCATGCAGCATAGAAATATTCTGAGGCATACTTATAAGAGCAGTAAAAGGGTGCTATAAGCTGTCGTGTCCTGATGTTTGAGGATAGTAACGATGCAATGAAAAGGCCTGGGAATGGGTTGGTAACTCGACCAGAGGTAAGAAGCATCCTAAAACTGTAGTAGATCTATGTCTTGAGCATAAACTATGATAAGAAGGGCTTTATGAAGCAGTAGTAGTAATTCAAGGAGTTGAAGCAGTACGGCAAGCATCCTAGGGAAGTGAGGCGAATATCCAATGTAACACAGAAATATGTAGGGCAACTGATGGAAGTACGAGTTGTAGGATGTACGGCTGGAGCGCATGTATGTCAGCCAATGGAAGCAGAGTTGAGAGTGGCAGCTAAACCCCATGAAGGCTAGCAGCCGCCAAACCCCCATGTAGGGCAGTGAGGAAGCAGAAAAATGAGCCAGACAAAAGCCCCAGTGTGGCCGGCTGTACGGCCATACCCCAAGTAGGTAGATGAAAGAAGAGAGTAAGTCAAGCTAGACCCCACGTAGGCTAGCAGGACGGGTGCCACCATGAAGGGCTGCCCGGCAAGTCATAATCCCCAGGTCTGAACTGATGCTTTGAAGATGGTGCCAGGGCGTGCATCAATAAAGTACAAAGGGAGTTAATGTAGGCTTAATCTGTGGACAGAAACTTGGCATGTGAGGAGGAAGGCATTGCCTGTAAACACTTCGATTGAACTGTGGAAAAGGGGAAATATAAGATATAATTGAGAGGGTTGGTATAATGTTCCAAATGAGAGGCCCGTTTGCCTGCTGAATGTTACTTGCGAGCCAAAAGGCAATGTATGTCTGAATACAAGTTAGGAGTGTCTGGCAAAGCTGTGTTACAGAGTAGTGTGCTATTTAGATGTACATGTCTCGATTGCCAGAAATTGGGCAGGAAGGCAGAGCTAACTTGTGTAAAGAAATGTTTTAATAATTGTGATGTCCTTAAGCCCAGAAGTCAAGGACAATGACAGTTAAATGATAAAGCATCCAATATACATACTTGAATGGTAATTCCAACCATTTCCCTGTTGTTGCCCATGACTCCATCAGAAGTAAAAGGTCTCCTCTGAATGACTGCCCAGCAGCTTGGTAGAGCAATGAATAAATAAATAAAATTCTGAACAGGTGTGGGTGATGAGTCTCAGCTGCAGAAGGTGCCTCTGGTCCTTAAGCCAGATAGTTAACTGGACATGGAACATCCGTATAAACTGTTTAAGTAATAAGAAACTTCATTTTGGTTGAATGTGTGAAGGAACCAAGTGCGGATAAAAGTCAGAAGTGTTGCAGGAGCAATAAGCCCAGAAGATTGCAAGGTTAACAATCTAATGGTCCATAAGTAATAATGGGGCATATGCTATGCAGTATACTGCCAATAGGAAGGAATCCAAGGGGGTCCAGGGAAGCAAAGTCAGCAGCCTCAGAGTGAACAGCACCTGGGAAGTCAAATGAATGGCAACAGCAAACGGATTGGCAACTATCGTTCACAAACGCAGTGCTAGCTGCTGCTAAAACAGACAAGCAAATTGGTCACTTACAGATGGAGGATTTATTGCAAATATAGGAAACACTTGGCAGTGTAAATTGTGAAGGCAGCAGTGAGTCCAATTTAAAGACAGATCAATGGGGCTGGATGTTAGGAAGCAGGCCGTGCAGGCAAATAGCGCCATTCTCCATGCTTCGAGGTGGAAGCCGTATAGGATAGACAGCAGTCCAGATTCCCAGTCGATTTCAGGTGAAGCTGCACAGTCGATCATCAGAGGAGTGAAGCATGACCCATTCATTTGTACTCAGCCTCGTCATAATCCATAAACGGCAATAGAACATGAATGAGGCTGGAAGAGTGTAGAGCAAAGGAGATACTGAAGGTCAGGTGGGCAGGAACAGCAAAGAGACAACACTGAAGCTTAATGGACTGATCGGTTCGGAGCAGCTGGGGCGGCAGTAGAAAGGACGACAGAGGGAGTGGAAGTGAACGTCATGAACTGCGGTGCTGCCGAGCTGGAGGCAAGGCAGAAATCCCCCCCCCAAAAAAAAGCAAGAATAAGCAGAGGGAGGGCAAGGAGGGAGAAAGACAAGAGGCAGCGGCAACAGAAGAAGGCATGGGCCAGTGAGGGGAGGAGGGGAGAGAGGAACAGAATGGAAAGAGAAGCCAGTCCCAGCACACAGCACAGAGTGAGCACCACGAGTGTGACTTGCTCTAAGCAGGGCGGTGGTCAGCCTGCTGACTGAAAAAGGATGTGGGGAGGAGCTCTTCCCCCACTTAACCATGAGCATGCACCCTACAATTGAAAAGTAAGGTGAGTCTAAGGACCATTGAGATAGATGTCTCAATCAAGACTCTCAAGTGTATATTATCCTGTCCTGGACTTGTAGATTTTTTGAGGGATAATAGGGCATTTGTTATTTCTGTAGTATTTAATGGTAGAAAGGGGGAATTATTTTTATGAACATTAGTATTTAAACCAGTTTTCTCACACGTCGAACAAAAATAATTGTTAAATTTATTAGCTGTTTCCTGGTCAGATTTGATAGTATTACCATTTTCCTGAAGTGGTCCAACTGTCTTGACATTACATTTTTTACTATTATTGTATGAATAAAGTGATTTATGATTTGATTTGGAGTGAGATAATTTAAATTCGAATTGAAGTATAGCCTGTTTTATAGATTTCTTTAATAATGCCACAGCTTGTTTGTATTTATGTTTAATTATGGGGCTAGAATAATTTTTGTTTTCTAAATAAACGCTCCTTTTTTTATTTGTTTACTTATAGACTTCATAAACTAAAGAGGTATTTTACCCTTTTTGTTGTATTTGATTTTATTAGGAACATATTGGTCTTCAAGTTGGCGTATAAATTGTATAAAAGTGTCATATGCTTTATTTATTGACAAATTATAAAATGTTTTTTCCAGTTAACTTTATTTCTGAAAAATTAGCTTTATTATAATCTTTATATATTGTATTATTTGAAAGTAATGGAATTTTAATATTGATAAGATCACTACTACCGATTCAGGGAGCAATAATTGTATCCGTAAATTTGGTTTCTGTATTAGTAATGATCAGGTCAAGTATATTTGTTCCCCTGGTTGGTTGGTGTACAAGTTGATCCAAACCTAGATCTATAATTAATGATAGAAATAGTTTTTCTTGCTCAGTTTTTGCTGTTAGGGTGTCCCAGTCAATACCTGGCATATTGAAATCTCACATAATAAGACTTTCTCCTTTTGGACAATATCAGAAATAATATTAATTAAATCTTCAGTATATTTTGAGGTAACGGATGGTGGTCTCTAACATACACCCAGTGTAAGTTTTGGATGGTCCTTTAATTGAATTGAGACCCAAAGAGATTCAGTGTCTGTTTCCAATGTGATCTCATGTGAAGGAATGTCATTTCTAATGTATAAATTGTCACCTCCACCAGACCTATTTTCCCTAGTTCTGTAGTAAAGCTTAAAATTAGGGATTTCTCTATGCCATGCTGAAGCCGGATCCCACCATGTTTCAGTGACAGCAATAATACTCAGATCTAAGAGGGAACATTGAGCTTCCAATTCTAACATGTTAAGAGTATTTAGAGATCTGGCATTAAATGACATTACATTACATTACAAGTCTTCTTGTTTCATATTTGGTACCTCCATTAAGAGAATTGGGAGCACTCCCAATCTCCCCCAAGCAACTCAGTTTAAACAGTTATGTATAGTGGAGGCTAAAGTTTTTCCCAATAACCCACTCCCTCTTCTGCTGAGGTGCAACCCATCCCAGCAGAATGGCGAGTCCCTGTTGCAGAATTTTTCCCAATGAGGAATATATAAGATGCTTAGTTTAAGACACCACTTCCTCAACCATTCATCGTTTTTTTAATTTTATAGGTAATGTCCTCAGATGCTCCTGGCACTGAGAGAATCTCTGGAAAACATACAGTGCAGCCTTTTTCTACTAATAGATTATTTAGAACAACAAAGTCTTTCTTTAGTTGTAAAGGGCTAGTATGGTTTATGTCATTTGTTCCTGCATGGATTATTACTAGTGGGTTGTGTCCTGCGTTAGTAAGAATATTAGTAGCCATTTCAGTAATGTTTGAAACTTTAGCACTCCTAAAGCTTGAGCATGGTCGATTTGCTTTCTCGGGATTGCAATGGTCCTATCGAGGTGTTTTATAATAGAATTCCCTAATACGATACTTTGATGGGTAGTATCCATGGGGGCTGGAGTAATGTTACTGGCCATAGGGGAATCATGCAGCGTTAGGGGAGGTAAAGTGTTATTTGGAGGAAGGGAAGGAGCCACATTAGATGTTTTTGGCTTGGTATGGTAAGCACTAGAAACATTCGGTGTAGTCAGAGGAATCTGGTTTAGATCGATTAAGTCATGTCAGGTGGTTTCAGCAGTGCTTAAAGCTTGTGGGCAATATACGTCAGGCTTGGGATCATCAGTATCTATATTACTATCCGTCAATAGAGAGAGTACTGAAAAGGAATTTTGAATATTGATGCAGAACTGGTCGGCTTTATGACCTTTTTGGGGGGCCCTTGAGCTAATTACTAGGGACCACCCATCACTATATTCAGCATCATCAGTATTGTCTTATCTGCCCCTCTTTCTAACCTTGAAAACACTTGTAGTGATTTGTTCGAGGGTGCCAGAACAAGAATTAGACTCAATATGAATTCCAGGAACAGTCGTGGGTACTGGATGTAGTGCCATAGTTTGAGTCAGAGGGTCTACAATATGTTCAGTTTCAGGTTGAAGAGAGGGACAATTAAGCGCGCTTAAGTGTCTGTACATAGCAACCTGACTATTTTCAATAAATAGTAATCTTGCTGCAAAAGATGCTGTTTCCTCTTGCGTCTGTTTGTTTGCTATACATTTATCACAAACAAATGCTGGTTCAGGAGTAGACAATGTTTGTACTAATAAGTACATAAAACAAACTGAACAGTTAATGCCTACTTCACCATCCAGTGTCATTATGGGTCGCAGTGCAGGTGCACCTATAGCGCAGCATGGATCAGGTAATGGTACAGAGTTTTATTCCATACTCAAGGTATAGTTTGTTATAGCTTTTGTTTACCTTGTAGCAGCAGAGGTGGTCAACTTGTCTCTATTATATGGTATGATGCCACATAAACTCCTGGATTATAACGCCGAATGCCAAACACGCAAAACACACGCTAAGACGTGCATCTCTTTGCGCTTGACTTCGCGCGCGGTGACACGCACTCACCCTGCTCACCGCAGGGCTATTGAAATAGGCAGCGCTAACCCGGAAGTACTTCCATGGGTCACACCTCAAGCAGTTTGCTCAAGTAACTTAAAATATAAAATTAAAGTTTAATGCCACTCATGCCTGGCTGTATGAGTAAAAATAGTGCAGTTTTAGTGCAATCACAGAAGTTCCACAGTCCCCTCAGAGAGTTGTAGTTCCTAGTAAGATACTGGGAACTACAGCTCCTCTTCCTGTATACAGCTACTGCAACAGAGCTCCTCACACTCACTCAAGACAAGCACAATATTCTTTTACTTGACAAATTTCAGTGTCACTATCTGCAAGCTGAAGCGCCACAGATTCTCAACAATCTTCTCAACAACCGTACCCAAGAATGGAAGGTTGGAGACTGGGCGGTAATTTGCCATGACGTCAGGGTCCAAAGATGGCTTTTTCAGAAGGGGTCTCACCAATGCCTCCTTCAAGGCACTGGGAAAGACCCCCTCAGACAAGGAGCACCAGACAATCAAGGCAAACACTGGGCAAATGGAGTCGACACATCCCATTAAGAAACGCATCGGCACCGGGTCCAGTTCACAATATGTGTGGCTGGCTTGGAAGCAACCCCAATGACCTCAGCCACCTCCTCCAGTCTAAACTCACTCCAACTAGGCGGAGTTCTCTCTGGGTGTCCGAGGTGATCACTGTCAACCAAATATTGGCCCACTGGTGGAATTTCATGTCTGATGGCAGACACTCTGTCCGAGAAGAACTGAGCAAGCTCTTCACATAAAGCATTTGAAAAACCTTTTTCGACTGCAGACAGGCTGGGTTTAGCAGCCTATCCACAGTCTGAAAAAGCACAGTTGATCGATTTTTCCCAGCAGCAATCTCCCTGAACAGGAACTCTGCCTTCTTAAGGTTGATTGCCCCCTAGTACTCACCATAGTGAACATGCAGGGCCAGCTTGTCCACCTCCAGGCCGGTCCTCTGCCAGCAGCACTCCAACCTCTGACCCAAAGTCTTTACCACTTTGAGCTCCCCATCAAACCATGGAGACCTCAAGAGAGAAGATCTGGGTCATACACAGGCCAGTGCAAGGGAGTCGAGTGCGTCAGACATCACTTTATTACAGGTGGTGACTGCAGCGCACGTACCCCCTCCCACATGCAATGCCCACACTAGATAGATCAGCCACCGCCCAAAGACCATCGAGGTCACACCCCTCAAAGGGCAGTAGCTGACCATCTCCACAGGGGGAGGGCTCTCAGGGGGGTGCCCCGAACATGTACTCCACCGTGCAATGATCTGACCAAGCGACCCGATCAGTCTTGAGGTTCTTAATCTCAAGCCCTAGTGAGAAGACCAGGTCTAACATGTGGCTACCCTGATGGGTCATGGAGGAAACTTCCTGCAACAGGCTCAGTGATTTCACAGTCTGGAGGGAAGTTGTAACCAAGCCTAGATGATTTGTCATTGGCCCAAACATTGGAGTCCCCCAGAACTAAACATCTGGGGGACTACAATGTTTCACCGATGATGAACTTGGCTACCTCCTAGAGAAATTCTCCTACCGACCCGGGGGGGCGGCAAATCAGGAGAATTCTGTAGCCTGCACCCAGACCCCCATGCATGGCCACACATTCAAAGGAACCCAGTCTTCCCACTGGGTGCACGGTGAATTCCAGCTCAGATCTAAAACAGATGGCAATTCCCCCACCCCTGCGGTCCACTCTGGGATAGTGCAGAACAGAGTACCCAGGGGGGAGTTGGCAGCAGCGAAAACAGGGCTGGCATCGTCACCCACCCAGGTCTCCATAGTGCATGCCAGATCAACCAACAAAACAAGATCCGCAATAATTGCAGTCTTATTTCGTATCGACCTGGCATTGCATAGCACTGCCCACAGGGGGCTGATGGACAGTGTAGCCCCTCTGGCTACCTGCCCACTCAGTCTGGTGGGAGCCCTGGGGATGGGCACCAAACACATCTCGCCTCTCCCTCAGGCCTGATAAACCTCAGGGCACCTTCTGCACCTAACCATCCCTATCCTGCCCCCTACCAACGTGGATGAGGTGCCCCGACACAATCGATCCATACGGTTCCTCTGTATTCCGACCTCTCGACAATGACGTGCTGTCATTATGGTAACTGGGAGGCCAGAAAAGAGCCACAGATAACACAGCAGGGATGCCCAGTTCATGACCCTGGCACACCCCAGGCCCCCATCCTTCCGAAGACACATCCTGTCTGGCAATACTAACCCTAAAACTTGCACTTTAACTAACTAAAAAATACACTTACTCAACCAACCATTCACTAGTACAAAACCAACCTAATACCATTCATGCACTCACACACTCACGCTAAAACTCAAACCCACCAATGCCCCCCACTCCCCACCCCCAAAGAGAGCAAAAGCAAGTCCAGTATAGAGTTCCTAAAAGATAGGAGAGCACTGTCCGCAGCTCAGCAAACAAGACCTACAAGACAGGACAATTCAACAGATAAAGTGCAAAATATAAATCAGCAAGCAATGATAAAGAACGTCAACAGCCCACTGCTTGGCAGCTGAAGGCCCTCTCACCACCTCCAGTCACTGCAGAGATGACCCAGCTAGACCAGCCTCAAAAACACCAGTCAGGATAAGTCCTGAGAATGTCCACAATAACTGCTCCCACCAGATCTGGAGTCCTGGGAGTGAAGCCAGAGGACTGATGGCAGCCCTCCAAATGACAATCCTGGGGGAACACCAGAGCTTCAGAGATCTTTCTTCCCCAGTACAGGCCACACAGGGAAACAGACAAACAGGGCCAGCCGATAGTCCAAGGGTGCACCAAAAATCCACAGAGTCTCTAATCCTCAAGATAGGCCACACCAATACACAGATGCAATAGGCCACTAGCCGAGGGACCAAAAGTCTTGAAAACAGCACACACGTCGCCAATACCTGGGAGATAATGCGTGGAAGTGTCCTCAGCACTGTGCTCTCTCAGGAATACAGTCCTGGTGGCAACCGAATACACAACGCACCATCAGCCCTCTAGTAGAAAAGAAGCACCATCAAGGAGAATAGGGTCCACCGCTACCTTCCATTCTGAGGTGAAAGATAAAACATGATGGAACTGTTCCACAAACTCTTGATCCACGGCCCAGGTCCAGTTCTCCAAATACCTTAAGACCCAACCACAGATCCAATGCTGTGGTTAACATCGAACAGCAAGGCGCCTGGGGAACAGAAGCCATGAAAGTCATCAGGTCCCAGGCAACACCAAATTCTGCATGGCTGGCAAGGTAAGCGAGCTGCATTCAGAGCCCTAACTAAAAAACAAAGAAGCTCACTACCTAAATTTGCTCACTCCCCTGCCCTACCTCACTCTAAAACCCCCTATCTAGCACCCTAACTAAAAATGCTTAAATTTGGAGAATTCTGGTTGGCAAAGTGACCAGAAAACAAGTGCATCAAAATAAAATAGCTCTCCAAAATAAAGCAAAAGAGACTTGTTTGGAGGTGCAAGTGCTCACATCAAGGAGCTCACAAGTTCCAGCTCAGCAGGAAGAAAGATTCCTGGATTAGGCAACTCAGGAGGTTGGAGTGAACAATCATGTGGAGCACCTTGGTACAGGAGACCATGGGCCAGAATTCAGGGCATTTTGACAGTGTGGACCTGTATGTCATGATCCTAGAGAAGAAGAGACCAGTGAGTCAGTCTGGTGTTGGACACTGAGCCATCCT
This sequence comes from Neoceratodus forsteri, assembly GCA_016271365.2. Classification (NCBI taxonomy): domain Eukaryota; kingdom Metazoa; phylum Chordata; order Ceratodontiformes; family Ceratodontidae; genus Neoceratodus; species Neoceratodus forsteri. The sequence goes on along the minus strand of CM028129.1, from coordinate 130,267,162 downwards.
TCATGCTGTCTGACGACAGAAAGTTTTTGGGAGTGTGATTGGTGTGTAGGATGATGGATGAATACCCAATGAGGTACAAAAAATGCTTCACAGCCCAGTAGGTAGCCAGAAGGTGTCTCTCACAAAGACTGCATTTCTGTTCCACTTGGGACAACATCTAGGAAGCATAGGCAATAGGTCTCAGAATGTCATTAACCTTCTGAGCAAGTACTGCAGACATGGCAATGTCTGAAGTAACCATTTCCAGATGGAAGGGTAATGCAGGATTGGGGTTAACTAAGGCTAGGGCAGAGGCGAAAGCCTGTTTCATCAAGGTCACAGCATTATTGTGAATAGGACCCCAGGTCCAGCGAATGTCCTTCTTTAGAAGCTCATACAGAGGGGTGGCTCTCTGTGCAAAGTCACAAATAAAGTCCCTGGAATCGTTGACCATTCCCAGGAAAGGTCTGAGTGTTGCCACACTAGTAAGAAGTGGCAAATCTTGTAGACCTTGGATCTTCTTCCAGGTAGGCTTCCCATCGTGATTTTTCCTCCACAACAGTGGGTCAATGTTGAATGTGGGTTAGATTTAACCATTTATCAAGCTTTGACTTGATTATGTCAAAGGATGTAGAATTAATCTACTCCCGTGGTAGCACATTCCACTGTTTAGCAGCTCTTATGTTAAAGAAGTTGTCATGTCTGTTTGTATTTGCCCAGTGAACTTTGAGCTGCTGATTACGTAATCTGCCCACTGTACATTTATTTGCAAATGTTAACCCACATTGTTTCATTAATGATGGAGTTTTAGTGAGTTTATAAGTGAGCAGAATGTCACCCCGTTGCCTCCTTAAATGGAGGGGATAAAGTCCTGTTTCCTGAAGTCTAGTGTCATAATGTTTTACTTTCAGTCTCGGGATTGTTTTTGTAAATCATCTCTGAATTTGTTCCAATCAGTCTATGTCGCCTTTCAGATAGGGGTTCCAGAAGGGGGACCCATAGTCTAAATGTGGTCTTATATATGCCCTATATAGGGGTATCAGACAATGTTCTGACTTAGTAATAAAAGTTCTCCTAATCTGTTTTACGATTATATTGGAAGTTCTGGCTATTTTATTACAATGACTACTGGATGACAATTTATTATCTATCAGAATACGTAGGTCTTTTTCACAGAATGTTGATTTCAGGTAGGTGTTATTTAAATAATAGTTATTCTGTGAGTTGTTCTTTCCAAAGTGGAGTACTATACATTTTTCAGTGTTAAAGGTCATTAGATTGACTTTCGCCCAGTGTTCAATATGTTCAAGGTCCTGTTGTAATACTAACATATTAGCTGTTGAATTGACCCTACCCCCAAGTTTTGTATCATCTGCAAATTTTGAGATGATATTGTTTGAGGAGATATTCATATCCGATATAAAAAGATTGAACAAAGTAGGGTGAAGAATGGAGCCCTGAGGCATGCCGCTCATGACTCTTCCTATATTTGACAAGACTCCATTTATTCTTACCTTTTGTCTCCTATTGTGAAGCCACCAAGAAATCCAATTAACTAAATAAGATGAAAAGCCAAAACTGCAAAGTTTGTTAACCAGCAATGTATGTGACACCTTGTCAAACGCCTTACTATAATCAAGCAAGATGAAATCTGAGGGAACATTTTAGTCTAAATTACTACTTATTGTATTGTAGAATGAAATTAAGTTAGTGGTACACAAATGCTCCAGCTTAAATCCATGTTGGGATATATTCCATATTGAAAGCTGTTGCATTTCTTCTTCAGTCCTTGATTTAACTATGCTTTCCATAACTTTCCCAATAAGGGAAGTCAAACTAATTGGGCAATAATTCAGGACATTGATTTGTTTCCCTTTTTGTGTATCGGGGTCACTATGGCACTTCAGTCTTCAGGGATTTCATTTTCTAATAATGATTTATTAACTGTGGTTCAGAGCTCAGTGCTTATGTTATTTAATGTAGCCGGATGATGTAGGTTGTGCTTGGATACAGAGGCTAGACCAGTAAGTAGGACAATCCTTGCAAGGTACTAGCAGTATGAAATGATTCATGCTTAGGTACTTCAGCATAGTTATGAGCAAGTCAGTGATTAAAGTACATATGAACTGGGTAGTATATGCAAGGTGCTTAGATGCTTGAACTGATGAGTCACTTGTTATGATTTGATAATTTTGGCCTTTCTCTGTATCCCACCGTAGGAAGGATGTTTAGTCCAGTATTATGAGAACCCCACAAAAAATAATGATATCATACGATTGTTCTGTATCCGACTGCTAGAACACTCTAAAAAAGGAAGTGTTATTTTGTTAACACTGCAAGTGTGCTAACCACTGGTTAACACAGTGTGTGTGAAAGTAACTCACTAATGTGTCATTTGTGTGAGTACAGGGATTAACACCCTTTCAGTGTAAAGACAATAACACTTTCAGTTTGTTGATCATTAAGACACAGAAGGTGCTGTCTGTTTATAAACATAGACTTTTGACTTTGATGGCAGATAAGGACCGCTTGGCGCACCTAGTCTGCCCATTTCCCTACCTACAGGATAAGCTGCAGATACTAGTTAACCAACAGCCTATTTCTTCTTACCCCCCCACAAGAATTGCCTTATGTCTGTCCCATGTATTCTTGAATTCTCCCACAGTTTTAGACCCCACAACCTCCTCAGGAAGGCTGTTCCATGCATCCACCACCCTCTCTGTGAAAAAATACTCCCTCACACTGCCCCTGAACCACCCCTCCATCTTTAAATTGTGTCCCTTTGTTCTTGCACATCTCTTTTTCTGAAATATGCTACCCTCTTGGACTTTGTTGATTCCACTGAGGTACTTAAAAGTTTCTATCATGTCCCCCTCTCCCTCCAGGGTATACATATTCCTTTAGTCTCTCCTTGTACGGTTTCTCTTGCAGACCCTGCACCATTTTAGTTACCCTCCTCTGGACTGCCTCTATCCTGTCTATGTCCTTGCGGAGATTGGGTCTCCAGAACTGGACGCAGTACTCCAGCTGAGGTCTCACCAACTGACTGTACAGAGGGATAACAACTTCCTGTTTTCTGCTGGTGATGCCTCCCGTTATACATCCCAGTATACCCCCAGCCCTACTGCCTTCTCACATTGCTTGCTAACCTTAAGGTCATCTGATATGATTACCCCCAGGTCCATTTCCATTTTTGTTGTTGTTACTACCACCCTTCCCATTGTGTAATCTTCCCCTGGGTTTTTGTTTCCCAGGTGCATTATTTTGCACTCATGGCATAGTGCATGCCTCTGTAAGCCCATCCATCCATCCAGGGAAGGACTGCTCTGGTGATCCTCCCTCATGTGTACACCCCATAGTCATAAACTGTCACACCAGACACATGTCAGTCCTGCACATCCATATAAAAAATAAGCACATCACACATGCTGAGCTGTACTTGGACTTGCGCACCATGCCACACATCCAACCAACCACCACTATGGTCCCACACAGCACAGCACCACACTAAGTGAAGTATCGTCCACCACTCTTTGGCGGCAAGCCCTGCCAGCCTTGCATCTGGCAGCCCTCATGTTCTGAGTGGCAGAAGGACAGGATGCATCATCGGTGCTGGAACATTATGCAACCCAGGTAAAGGCATCCTTTTCAAATATCCAGGTTGTGTGGCATGAGGCATGCTGCAAATATACCGCACACCTTACCAGGTGCCATCAGTAATGTGCTCCCAATCTTGTCCAGGCACCAAAAGCACAAACATGCCAAACACATGTTCAGTTATGGTATGCCCCTTATCTGTCAGTGTGCATCACTGTAGAATGACTGGGTATCTGTGAGAGCAGAAATAGCATCAGGAGAAAAGTGTCTTCAATAGATAACTGCTGTCCGCTGTAGAGGCTCAGTAGTAAGCACCAAGAGAGCATGGTAGTGGTGGTGGGTATTCCAAAATATCCTAGCTCTGGATGTGTATGGGGGACATATTTTAAAATACCTCAGAAGGGTGGTGGTGGTGGGGGGGTTATTTTACCAAATTCCCTAGCTAGCAAGATGGTGGTGGTAGTATTTCTAGAAACCCTAACCGGTTGTTGTTGGTGAGTTGTTGTTCCCAAATACCTAGTCAGGTGGTAATGGAAAGATGTATTCCTAAATATCCCAGTTGAGTGTGTGCATATTTGGAGGGGGGAGGATACCCGTATCTATGTGTGGTCCCCTAACCATGCGGTTAGTACTGTTCCCAGTTTGGGGTGCTGTTCCTCCTCCAGCCCTAGCGGGGGCAGCACTGAACCCGTCTCCAGAACAGGAAGCAACTGTAGCTGCAGCTCCCCCTGTCTGTCTTTGTGTGCTTTTAGGATGCGTTTCATTCTCCGAGACTGAGACTCGCAGTACAGCCTTGAAGTGGCAGAGAGGCAGCAGGGGATGCTGCATGTGCTAGGAGGACCAACCGCCCAGTATCCAGAGAGCGACCGCGACACGGGGCATGGCCACTGCAGCCAGGGCCGCCAACACGGAGCGCAGGGCGTTTGCGCTCAAAATCAACAGGTAAACACACTTGAGCTCTCTCTCTCTCTCTCCCCAGGGGGGTGGGACTCGAACCTGGGCACTGGACTTAGCACCTCCCCACACTTGTCGGTTTTATCCAGGCTCTGACTCTTCTGAACTTGTTAAATGAAGGCTAACTCCTCTGTGGTGTGTATAAATTGCTGAAATCACACAAGGGCGGCTTTTCTCATTCTTTCCGTGACACTCCTGCCCCCAGTGTAGCGCAGGGAGCCGACGATTCGGAAGGCAGGGGATCGCATCCTGAAACGGAGAGCAGTGCTCCCGCTCCATTGCTGTCATTTAGTTTAATCTGATGGTTTGTCACAGCCCCATAAATATTTCTGAACTCGACCTATTCTTAATAGTTTTCCTTTCGCTTCCTTCATTTATAAAGATAAATTCCCCTGAAAAGTGTGCAGGGAATGGAGTTTCACTCTTGAAATGATGGAGTCAGTAGAGTAATAAAACTCCCTGCTTCGTGTGGCTGGAATGGTAGTCCCACCCAACCCCCAAATAAATGTATATGTATTAAAATAATAAAATCATTTTACTGCATGAAGGAGTGTCACTATATTTGTAATCCGAGGGACTGCTCTGTCTCTCTCTCTGTCTGCCCAAACATTTTAGTGCAGAATCCAAATCAGCCAGATTTACTCTTGGACTCATCTCTCTCTCTCTCTCTCTCTCTCTCTCTCTGTCAAACAGATCTCTATCTGCTGCTTGAATCCCTTTTCTACCCTCCCCTATAATTTTCTTTCCTTCTTAGCACACACACTCCTTCCTGTTGCAGTGCAGATTTGTTATCTTTTAATTTGATTGGCTGGCCGAATGCAACAAAAAAAAAAACAGAACAGAACATCTCACATGTCAGAGCTCATGCTATTCCCACGCTTTCTCTCATTCCCCTCCTCCACCAGTTTTCAACTCACGTTCCTATTGGCCGATATCTGCCTTTAGTGAGAGAGCGGGAGTGACTTGTCTCACTCTGCATGGAACACTTGTCTGCAAGTTTGTCGTATTTTAATAAAAATTGAGGACAAACAAACGGCAGGAGAAGCAGCAGCTAACTGTACTCGGCTCACAGTCGGTAAGACAATGCAAAATACATGCATTTTATATACATACATTTATTTTATATACCAAGAACCGGGTCCAAAGGTCTACAGGCTTCAGTTTGAGGGTCTACAACTACTGAAAGCAAAAAAGATCATTTTCGATTTGTAAAAACTTGTATATCTGCCACCCCATGGTTTGTAATGCAGTACTCTACTAAGGCTGATGATCAGTACTGGGTAGGCTGGGTTGAAATGTAATTTATTTGTTGGGACTGTCAGTCTGTCACTGGGAGCCGGGGGAGGGAGGTCGGGTGGGGTAGAGACTGAGGATTGGGGGCGGTCGGTGCGCTGCTGCTAGCTGACGCCGCTGAAGCTGACCGCTGTACTTTCAATTTGCTCTGGCGGGTGGGCGGGATGGGCACTGAGGGAGTCGGGACTGTATAGAGACGGCAACAAGCAGGCAGGCAGGATCGTTGGGAAAGCAGCAGCTAGCTGCTTGGTCTGGTGGGTCAGGCGTTGTAAGTCTCTACTCTGCTGCCATCTGCAGTACATCGGGTTGCGCATCACACACAGGTCAGGCGCGGCAGCCAGCAACAGCTCAGTCAGTGAGCAAGCAACTCTGCAACTGTGTGTTTTGTTAAGTGGATATTTTATTGGGCCCATAAGTTTGTCGGGGCCCCTGTACCACTGCTCTGGCTAATCCTCCGCCACTGGTTTGTGTAAAATTATAATTTAAGAATGTAGCCTAAAATTTGATCAGTACTGGGCTGGCTGGGTTGAAATTTAATTGTTGGGACTGTCGTTCTGTCAGTGGGAGCCGGGAGGTCGTGGTGGGGTAGAAACTGAGGATTGGGCGGGGGGGGGTCGGTCGGTACCTATAGTAGTAAACCATGCCATTTTGGTCTGAGGCATTGGTTCATATTCTGAGATGCGAGGTGCCATATGTGGAAACCAAAGGGACAGAGAGGTTATTATAGAACTCAAGACGTGGGACACTGCAGTTTACAGCTTTCCAAATCAATTTCTGTTCTCGAATCAGAAAAATGCCACCACATGGTTTGTAATAAAAAAAAAACTCAGTTTGTGGCATTTTACAATAAGAGCGGAGCGTGATTTTAAAATGTGCGCCTACTGTGGTAAACTGCTTTTCAAATAAATTGCGGTTTTGTTATTTGAAAAGAAAGGGAAGGGGGTAGGCTTTTAACAAACTGACAGTGAAGGGGTCAAATACCATGATAAAGGTAACTGAAATCATGCAGGACTGAGTTATGTTTGCAGAGTGATTTGTGCAAGTTGTAAAATGGCACTGAAGCTTCTTCGTCCTGATTTGAGTCGCTGAGCTCCCATCAATCCTGTACTGGTCACTGACGAACTGTTTACAACTGGAATATATGTTTCCAGCCTCGAGAAAATAAAATAAATATGCTTCTTGTGCAAAGTCCTGTCCCTGTTATCCCTTTGGACTGTGTTCTCAACCCTCATAACCCCCACTTGCCAGTTTTTACATTTGAAAAAATGTATTGGTTCCAGGGACTGTTGACTGTTTCTCCCCTGCTTTGCTACAGTTCGAAGCCACTGCATAAACCGCTGAAAAAACACAGCCCAAATGCCAAGGTAATGAAGTTAAGTGCTGGGTGCTTATTTATTATGCAAAAACGTGGCAATCTAGTGTGCAACTGGTATAATAAAGCCCCCATGCTCTTGGACTCAGAGATTTGAGACGCAATCTTTTTTTTTTTTTTTTTTTTTTTTATTGGTACTTAGAACTGTTTGCAAAGCAAGGGAGAAATAGTGAATAGTCTTTCAGTCTGCCTTGTTTTCCTTGCTGTAGAGTTAAGTAATAACCATTATGTCTCCGTGAACTCCGATGCCACGTGCTGCCTAATATTACTCCATTCCAATTTCTTGTGTGGTGCCTTTGCCTTATTCCGCAGCAAACACCCACCCCCACCGCCATATCTCACGAGGCTGCTGTCTGGGAGTGAGCTTGATATTCATTATCAAAAACCAGCAGTGGAGTCAGGCTACACTGCGGTCATCTAGATAAATTAAACTACACAGAGATTTGGTGTGAGTAACAAACTGAACAATTTGTTTAAATACAAATAAAAAATGGATAAAAAAGACACAACTCATCCTTTCACATAACATGCTAACCTTTTGAAATGACTCGAAATGTGAAAGATTGTTGTTTTATCTGTGCATGTCCTTTTTATCTTATTTTTAAATAAATGTTAACTTTTTTTTAGTAACACATAATCTTTGAGTTGTTTTATTTATCAAGAACTGTGTAGCCCGACTCCATTGCTGGTTTTCTGTTTTTGCATCCCATGTAATGCCCTGTTGTCCACACTTCCAATCCACTCCCGTTTCCATTCGCGATGGACTTTGCTGCCTGAGTTGTGCTCACCAAAAGGATAACCACTTGGTTTTTTGTGGGGGGGGGGGGTGTCAGTCATTGTTTGGGAAGGCTATTTTGTTTTTTTATTAGCAGGAGAGACACACTAAGATGAAGCTTGTTTATGGGTGCGACCTGGGAGCACAAGGAAGTTAAGCGAATTGCTTAGGGTCACACAGCATGCAAGGTGGCTGTGAGACTGAAATGCAGGTCCCCAGGTTTGCAGCTGAGAGCTTTAAACCACTGTGCTATAGTGCCTCCATATGATGCTCAAGTAAGTTGGATCAAGTAAGACATGAGTGAGATGGAGTGTAATGTACTATATGTGTGTGTGTGTGTATAGTTTTCTGGCACAGCCTGAGATTAATATTTAGTTAGGATTTTGCAGTTCTCTTCTTGTGTGTGTATATAGGTTAGGTGGAAATGTTATTAGGCAAGTATTATAGTTTCACCATGGGGTGCTGTGCATGACCAGGTGGCAATTACACATTGGAGGCACGTATCCGCCTGCATAGCTCCACACCTGTGAACTGGTGTGCACCAGCTAGTATTCACCAAAGACTGTCACCTGTCCATAGGCCACTACCCCGGTGCACAGAGCGGAGTTGTGGACCCATCTGGGCATCCAATTGGATGCCTGTCCTGACTGGATCAGTTGCATGAGGATATCCAGGTGTGGGAATGGCCCCTGCAGGCACCTGGACCTGAACGACTGCATACAGCCCCCTGAGCTGAGCAGCATGGGCACTACGGTCCCCCCAAACCATCAATCCACCCTCCAACACATGGCTGGCTTGTTCCATATGGCCAAGGGCACCTCCTGCCCCAACACAGTGCTGCCCCATCACTGATCCTGCCAATCACCCCGGCCTCACCAGTGTTGTTCAGCCCCAACTGGTACTACATTGTTACAAACTCTACCCCCAACATGTCAAGCCATGAAACAGTGCAGTACCCCCCCTCTGTCATGGTCTGTGGCAAAGCTCCCCCACCCCACATCAGTGTGGCTGTTCCTGGGCAGTGCTCAGTACTGGATACTCCCCCACCCAGCCTGGTCCTGAAGGCTCCACCTCATCATTAGTGGTCAGACACCCCCCCATGCCCGCCCATTGGTGCTGCTATGCTGGATGGCCTGCAGCACAGCCCTCCACACACCTCCTCAGCCACTAGCTGTCCAAATGCTGCTGGGAGCTTTTCCCTATAGATAGGCAGCATGCTCTCAGCAGCAGTCGGACATCCAGTGGCCAAAGCGGCGTAAGGAGGGCTGTGCTGCTAGCTGATCCTGGCAGCGGCACCCATGGGAAGGTACAGGGACAGAGGGACTGTCGGTGCTGTGGGGAGCCCACTGACCACCAACATGTGGGCAAGGGTACTGGGGGTGTGCCTTGCAATGTGTCAGTTGGGGCATCTCTGTGTGTGTTTTGGGGGTTTGTGCACATCAGTGGGACAGGGGCAGCCCTGTTTGTTTTGGGGGGGCATGCACTGCAGAGAACCATCCTGACACTTTATGGGGATGGTGGGACCAGTGGTGCTGCTGCCAGGGAATAGGATCACATCCTTTGGATGGGTGGTATGTATCATGCCAACGGGGAGGCCTGGCAGCCACATGTGTGAGCTGTGGGGGTTGGGCCATGCATTGTGGTCAGGCTGCCAAGTTGTAGCGGGGCAGGTTGTGTCTCCTGCCATGGGGGGAGGCTTGCACGAGTGGCCAGTCGTGTTGAGGGTGTCCTTAACCCCCCCCAGAGGCATGTGTGTGTTTCCACTGTGTGTAGGTCTGGGCACGAACGGCGCTTGTGGCAGGGTCTCCCCTGGCATAAATGAAGTCATCGTATGCTTCCCGGTGCACAGCAATACATGCCTTCGTGCATGCAGCGTAGTGCTTGCATGCCACCCCCCAGTGCATTGCTGCTCCTGTGGCTGTGCCTGGTGCGTAGGGGCTGCTCACCCTGTTTCGTGCATCCTGTGTGGGGAGTGGAGTGGCTACGTGCCATGGATCCACGGCGCATAAGCACTCTGCCCATTCTTGCTTAGGTCCACATATTTGTGGATCTGTGTCAGTTCAACTGAATAGGACTTGGAGAAAATCAAACTGGACTTGATAAAAATCATAAAGGAATTAACCATGAAGTGAACTTGGACATTGCTCCCCAACCCCCATGCAATGTCTGCAGTTACAACAAATAACTGGCTGTGAACAAACGTGTTACATGTGCGAATAAGGTCAGGATTATGCAGTACTAATCCCCTTACTGCTATCTCTTTTTACTGGTACTTTTTTCCCCCTATTTTGTCCCCATTTTCTTCCAGCATGTACTCACGTGTGCATTGAAGCACGCATGTCATGTACCAGCACTGCCCCTTCTGCACCACCACTGGCTATCGCTGCTGCCCCCTCCTGCCTATGCATCCCACTGGACCTCTGCCTGATGGAAGTGAAACTATAGGGTGGGTAACCATCCCAGGAGGGGAGACCTGCCTGGTGGCTTCCCCATCCCGCTCCCTGTGTAGCACAAGATAAGGCGTCCAATCGTTCACCCGTACCACTATCTCTAACCATACTAGTGCCAACCCAACAGACATCCCAGAGAATGGCCCTGTAATGAATAGTGCAGGAGAGCTATTCAGAATTCACAAAACCGACCATGAAAATTAGCCCATTGTGATGCCAAGCCACTATTTGCTTGCCTATTACAGGCCCATTTACATTTGACGGGGTGGAGGTTAGCAGCACCCCCTTCTGCATCGCTGGCTGAAGTATAAAAAAAAAAGTTTACCCTGGTGTCTAATGGTTTCCTCAACCCTACCCCACCAAACCCTGCCCACGATCGCCACCCAGAGTATAACAAATTCTGTTACCCTGGTGTCAGTGGTCCCTCCCATCATCAATGCATGCCTCTTCCATAAATAATATGTAATATAAATAATATTTCCCTGTTACCAGGGCCCCCCAATCACCTATTGGAGTATAAAAGAGTATGTTGTTCATGTGAGAGATTCTCTTGCATCACACCAACACTGGTAGGACTTAGCTGCTCGGCACCAGGACCACTTGGAAAACTTTCTATCCAGCAGCCTGCCATGTTGACTGCCCACCCCCGATGTCTGTCTCTGATGTCTGCCTATCCTATAAAGGTGGATGTTTCCCCCACACTCCACAGTTCCTTGCCACTGTCAACCAGCGCACACCAGACTTTAGTGGACTCTGTAGCATTAATCGACCTCCATTACTCACACTTGATGCACTTCTTTTATTTTCCTTGTATTCCACTAGTGAACATCACATTTTCAGTGTTTCAACCTTCAGATTTGTCTTCTCCACTAGCCTCATCTTCCGACCACTCCACTAAATGTGCCTGCAGCAAACAAATTTCTGAAAAAGATGGCGACTCTGTGTGGATTCTTTGTTTAGGACCCAGCCATGACACTGAAGCCTACCAGATTTGCCAGAAGTTTAACCAGAACAGTCAGCGATGTCTTACAATTCTTGAGAATCATCTTATCAAGCAGAAGCTGGTTACGATGGAAAAGGAGGTGCAGGCCAGGAGCTCTTTGGCCTTGCCAGCACTATCTTCCAGGGCTTCCTTCTCTTCACAGTTCTGGAAAAAATCTGGTGGGAAGCGAACATAGAAACAAGCACCAAGACCAGTCTGCTTGCAGTCACACAAACCTTCTCGACCGCCTCGAGGTCACCTCCTGTGGGAGACTGCTTCGCTTGGCCTGTCAGCCCTTTCCTTCTCCGAGCTGCCAGTGGCACAGCTGCCCACCTCCTAACTACTATTGGTGGCATATCTTCAGGGCAGGGGACTTCATCTCCAGCCCCTGAAGCTCAAGCCCTTTTTTCCATGGGCTGTCAGCCATGAGACTTGGCCAGTGTTGGTGCCTCTGGCATCAGTTCCTTGACCCCCTCCCCCGGCCAGGGCGTTGCTGTGTTTGTCTTCTCTACGGGACCATATGTCAACCCAGTCAGTGCCCACAGTAGGCAACTGCCACCACTTCTACTCTGGCATTGCCTTTGCCTTTGCCTGGGCAGTCTCCATCCGCCCAGGTGCCTGCTTCACCAGTCTTCCCTTCTCCTGGGCGTTCTTGGCTGATGCTCGCTGGATTGCCGCTGGCCCTTCTGCTGCTTCAGCCTTCGGGCCTGATGCCTCCATGGCCTATACCTGTGACATCCCCATGGCCAGTGTGAATGTCTTAGCTGGCACTAGCTAGTCCCTCACCTGGGTACCTACCACCATACCTGATGCCAGCTTATGCCTACCACTGATTTATAATTTTCCTTTCGCAGTGGCTTACAATGCTCTGTTTTCTGCATTGCTGGCCTTTGTTCAGATGCAGACCCCTCCTCCTCAGCCAGCCTCTGGCATTCCCCCGGTATCTCAAGGGAGACCCTCCACCCTAGGGCCGATCTGATGCTAGCAGCCCCCGGACGTCAGTGTCCTCAGGCTGTTGACCCAATGTGGATACCATCTCTGTTGTGAGTGCTGGATGCCTGAGCGCAATCGGAAGGAGATGTATGAAGATGACTCTGATTGTGTGTAGTCTTCCTCTTCACCAGGGGAATCTACACAGGCTGAGGAATCCTCCAAAGTAGTTTCTAAGTTGTCACCCCCCCCCCGATCCATCATTCAGGGACATCATGTCCATCATAGGCTGAGAGACGGAGGACCAGGATCACAAGAGGCGCTAGGGCGCTACTTGCTTGAGGCAGCAGGATGCACTTCCTGTGATGATGCCACCCCTGGTTGACTCTAACAATGATATCACCAGGGCAGCTTGGAATCACCCATCCTCCATTCTTTCTTTGCCTAAGATGGTTGACAGGCTCTACCATGCCACTGCAGACAAGCCCTCTGGGGCCACCCTAAGCCCAACTCCATAGTCATTAATGCAGCACATGACCATGCTAAAAGACCAAAGCACCTTAGTGCCCTTTCCCCTGATATGGAGACCAGGCAGCTGGACCAATTGGGTAAATGCGTTTGTGCACCCACCACCATGGCTATCCAGGTCATTAATCAACTGGCCCACATGGTCCAAAAACAGAATGTCCTCTGGGACCATGCCATGGATTTCGTGCAGACATTTTGGGTGGACCTGTCTAAGACAAAGCTCGCCCAGCTTCTTGAGTCAGGCTCTGATGTTGGCAGTCATGTTCTCAAGGCTGTCTGTGATGCTGCAGGCTCTTCAGTCAGGGGAGCAGCTGGTGTCTGCCTGCAATGCCATTCCTGTCTCTGGGGTTCTGGTTTTACCACGGATGTGCAGTCCGGGATATTAGATGCCCATTATTGGGGCACTGTTCTCTTTGTTGGAGATGTTCAGAACATGATCTCCACCCTTCAGGAGTCATGACATGCTCTCCACATGGTTCACTCAGTGTACCACCCTTATTTTCAGGCCAGTCAGCTCCCTTCCTTTCACTGTCCTGCTGGCAAAGACTCTGGTCAGCCTGCGAGAGGTCAGGGCAATCACAAAGTGGCATCAGTCCCTCTGCCTCCAAGCAGTGGCGGAGCCAGGTTTGGGAGCCGGGGGGCAAGTCAGTCATTTTGGAGGCGCTAAGATGGTAGCAAGCGAAAGTGATCATCAGTCCACTACTGTCATACAGCCCTCTTTGCTGCCAGTGGGGCGGAAGGGAAGCTGAGTTGTAGCGGGGTGGAAGTAATTGCAGCAGACCCGGAAGTATCTGCGTGCTGGGAGACAACGTGGGTTAGTTACTAAGCTGAAGTTTGAAATACTACGAGTGTGTACGCTCCTTGACTGTAGTTACAACAAAGTTATGGGTCCGGGACACAGGGGACAGTTGTTGCAGTTTATTTCCACACTCACCATTTAGGTTTCCTGCGCCCTGCTGATTGGGGCAGTAACAGTAAGAACCAGGGGTGTAGCCAGGAATTTCAGATTTGCACACCAAGTGGACTCTCATTGCTACCCCCCCCCCCACTGTTCGGGCCAATAACCCCTTCCCGCACTCTTTATGCCCAGTTTGTGCCCTCTCACTGGATGCAAGTGTCATTTTCTCTGTGTTGTATACCAGCACAACAGACCACTAGCCGTACTACTACCACCAACAGTTGTCAGACTTTCGTGACTTTCGGTTATAATATTTCATTGTGACAAGCTTCTGTACCACATCAAGGAAGCCAGTCCCACAGAGGTCCATTCACACACCACTAACACCACCACCAGTTGGTTACTGCTTATCCATTTGACGTTATGGATGTTATGTCAGTACTACTGGGCAGCAGTAGGGTCTATGGCTCTGTGCTGCAGATCCCAACTAGAGTTTTCCAAGAGGAAGGAAGTACAGAACAAAAGCAATAGGGCCCATTACTCAAAACACCTGATCCAATTGCCAATGTCTCTAGGAGTAGCAGGTACAAAAGACATTGTTCAGTTCCTAGCATGATCATTGTGTCAGCAAGGGGAGGAGAAGCAGGGTGGTATGGACAAACTGCAGATGTTCAGCAAGATTGCTACAAACGATCCCATGGCTTTGGAATAAATATCTGACACATGCTAACGGAATTCTCATTTAATGCTTATTTGCGAGGAGACAGGGCCCAACAAAATGTTTGACAGGGGGCCCATACAGTCATTGGCACAGTCCACCACCACCAAGGAACATTCCAACCAAAACTGGCATTTTACACACCATGGTACGTGGCATTGCACTTATGTTGTGGTACAGTTTTGGAAAACCTCATGGCACCATAATAGTGAGACAACTCCAAATGTCTACAGACTGAAATAGTAGTAAAAGTCATGGGCCCATTTTTTTGTAACCAAACTACCTCTGTGCTTTATGTTTAGAGATTCAATAGAAGTAAGCATATCTAAGCACCAAATATAACTTCAAGATGACAATGTGTTATATGTGTTCAGAGACAAATGGGCTCTCCCAGACTACTTCAGTTTCCCTGAAGTCCTCCTCTGCATGTTGAGCTATCTAAATTTGTCTTCATTAACTCATCATAATAGAAATAGATTCATTTTTGTTTGAGCATTTAGGGTTGGCAGAGGGCCCATACAGTCATTGCGCCCCCCCCCCACACACACACACATCCCACCCCACACACCCCACACACACACACACCCACACCCCCACACACCCCCTACACACACACACCCCACACACACCCCCACCCATACACACACACACACCCACACACACCCACACACCCCTACACACACACACACACACACACTACCTGGATAATCCTCTTCTGTATGAAACTGAAGGGAACGGTAATAATTCCTCCTGGGCTGGCTGCTACACCACCCCACAAGAAAGTCCAGATAAAGAACGGCAGCAAAAAAGCAGAAATGGGCGGTGAGAAAATGAGGGGAGGTCACACAAAAAGTCAGCAGGGAATCGGACACCAGGGAGTGGGGGAAAAGACTGCTCAGCTCAGCGCTGAAACAGACCAAGTCAGCCAAAACCAGAAGCCCAGAAAGTGCACAGCAGCAGGAACTCGTAGCAAAGCACTGGGTTCAGGTGGGTTCTCGCAGGACAGATGACCGGTGCTCTGCTCAAGACCGTCAGACACTGCTCAAGGGCTCGGGCCTGGCTAGCTCTAGTCTCACTCTCAGCAGCTATCTCCCTCCCAGGCTGGCAACCAGCGTCTGGCGATGAAAGCAGTCAGTTTCCTCTTCTTGCTGGCTCCTTCTCACTCTGTGACTAGCAGATGTTCCTCCTCCTGATCCTGCATCATCTGGGCTTGCGACAAAGCTCCTTCTGGGCTCCAGTGGCTCCTCACTGTATTTAACTGCTGGTGGCTACCCGGCTATCGATTCCCGGCTGAGTGGTTAAGTTCCACACCAATCGACATGGACAGAACTGGGGCAGCGCGCTCTCAGCTATCTCCTGAAAGCGAGCAAGCAGGCAGGCGGGCGGGACTCTAGTCTTGACATGTAGCACCCCTTTTCTTGATCCCAAATCCTGGTTCCTCTCTATTCCGTCTCTCCAACTTAAAAGAACTGCAAGCAACAGACAGAGTTGCTGTTTCAAGGGGCATTTAAAAAGGCCGCCCCTTAGTAGCCATGCCTCCTTTCCTTACCATTCATTTCTTGATCATCATCAGGTCCGCTGGACTGTGGGCAGTCATATGCATGTCATCACTTTAGACTCCATCCACCACCAACCTCCCCCGCCCGAAAAAGCTTGTAAGAGATTTAGCAGCTGGGAAAGCCAGCAAAAAACCCACAAAGAAATTCACCGACATGCCAGCCGGCTCCCGCCACCCCCACCATGTCGGCAGCACGATCGGTGGCTACGCCTGCCCTTGGTAAGAACGCCTCGCCCCCGGTTCCGTGCCTATGCCACTGGTGGAAACCAGCCCCAGGGAAGCACCTAACTTGCTAGTTTAGTTTACAGCTCGAGGGGGCGCAAACTTGAGGCAAATGGTCCGGGTGACGCTGGCCCCTGCCCCCCTGCCATTGCCTCCAGGGTCCCTTGAGCACCTGCGGTAGTCTTCCAGGCATCCTCCCCCACCTCCTGACTCCTTACCTGACACTCCTCAGCCAAGATTGTGAAGGAGGCTGTCGGGGGATGATTCTCACACCACCTTGGTGGGTGAAGACACATAACCATGGACAGGTGGTTGCTTCAGATCATCGAACATGACTACACTCTAAAAGTAATATAGTGGCCTCTAGAAAATCATATGGTATTTTCCCTCGAAATTTTCCAGCCCACTTGCCTTTGCCTGTGAGGAAATTCAGGCTGTTCTGCTGAAAAGAGCCATAGAGGCCGTCTCTCCATTTTAGTAATGATAGGGGCTTTAGTCCCACTTCTTCCTGGTCCCCAAAAGATTGGGGACCTACGGACCCTTCTGGATCTGAGCCTCTGAACTTGTGTAAAGAGTACAAATGTTTCTGGATGGTCACCCTTCAAGGTTTGTTGCCACTTCTGCACCAGGGGGATTTGCTCTGCTCTCTGGACAAGCAGGATGCCTATTTATATATCCAAGTTTCTCTCTTGCCCATCATCGCTTCCTCTGCTTCCATTTTTCAGTTCCAGGCCCTCCCTTTTGGCCTTTCTTCAGCCTCCAGGGTCTTTACCAAGTACCTGGCAGTGGTGGCAGCTGCCCTAAGGAGGCAGGGCATCTACATGTTCCCTACCTGAACAATGGGCTTCTAGCAGCCCCCTCCTGAAATTATCTGCTTCAGATCTTGGACTGCACCTTTTGGCTGTTTCAGGCCTTTAGGATCACCATCAGCCTGCTGAAATCCTGCCTTTCTCCATGCCAATGCCTCCAGCACATGTGGCAGTTCTGGATACCAACTAGGGCATGGTCTTTCTACCAATGGACCAGGTGGATGACCTGATGGAACAGACCCACCTGATCTAAGTCACCAGGTCCTGGCCAGGGTTTGCTGTAGCACTCTGTTGTTAATAGGTAATCATAACAACTGGGTATTGTGTGCCCTACCAGGTGAATGGCACAGCCCAAGCTTTGGAATGTAGGGCACATGAGGATTCCAAGCAGTAGCAACTCCCTAGTCTGGCTATGCTATTCAAAGGGGATAGAGCCACTTTTATCTTTTATAAAAATTTGAAGACTACTTTGGGGCTTCAATTCTACATGGCAGGTTATGGCTACCTGTTTTCAGTGAGCACCCCTACATTAAAATCATGCCTGTTAAGCTGCGGCCTTAAAATTGAATGACCTACCTTCACATTTACCTGTGTGGATTGGGGGCCTTTTTCTGCCTTGTTAGGGTTTCTTATTGGTCTCTAAAGGTGCCATAGGCAGGTATAGTTTCATTTATTTGTGGGAGTGTAGGTTTTCTGTGGGGATCATTCGTCTTTGGTGTCACCAATCCCCCCTGGATCAGATTCTCACAATGGATATTTGTGGTCTGGGATGGAGCACCTGTCTGCCTGGCCATCGGACTCTGGGCACTTTGATGGTATTGGAGCAGATTCTCCATATCAACATCTTGGAGATGCTCTACAGGCCTTTCAGTCTTATCTATTCTCTGGTACACTGCTGGTACAGACGGACGTGTGTGGTGTACTACATCATCAAGAAGGGGGGACTTGCTCTTACCTCCTGGGCCATGGAGCACAGCCTGGAGCTCTTGGCTGTACATGTTCTTAACGGACAGTCTCAGCTGCTCTAGGACCAGGTCATGGGCTTACGAGTGTCAACTTCTGACCTTGTTAGTCAAAGATCTCTTCGACGAGTGGGGTCATCCAGAGTTGGACTTTTTTGCGTCCCCATTCAACGCAAAACTGTTTTTCTGCTTGCTCTATCCCAGGCCTGGTGTTTTCTAGTTGGACACATAGTCCCTCTCCTGGAGGGGGAGGTTTCTATATGCCTTCCCACTCCTGCATATGGTTCGACTCAAGCTACAGTTGGAAGGGGTGGTGATAATACTCATAGCCCCCTTCTATCTGTGTCAGATTTTGTTCCCCTTGCTGCAGCAGCAGGCAGTGGAACCTCCAGTGCTATTGTCCCTGTGCACTGATTTGCCCTCCCAGCACTGGGGTACCCTGGTCCATCCGGGTCTCTGCATCTCCATGTGTGGCTCCTATGGACTTAGCTATCGCCTGCTCTGAAGTGTTGTCTAGGGCCACAGATGTTATGGTGGGCACTAGGAAACCCTCCACCAGGGCCCCTTGTACCATAAAATGGAAATATTTCACCCTTTCGGCTGCTTCATGCCAACTAGACCCCTTCACCTTTCTTGCGAATCAGGTGTTGGAGTACCTTCTCTCTCTCTCTCTCTCTCTGACACTTGAGTACTCCTTACTCAAGGTGCATCTTTCTGTCATCTCTGCATACCATGCAGCTATCAAGGACAGGGCTGTGGCTCAGCTTCAGGTGTCCCACACCTATCTGCAGGGCATTCTGCATCTGAAACCTCCTATGCATGACCCGATCCCTCTGTGGGCCCTCCAATTTAAGTTGGAGAAGCTTATGTTACCTCCCTTTGAACCAGCCGTAAGTTGCAAGCTGTGTTTTTTGTTGTGGTCAGCACTCTTTTTAGTTGCTATTATTTCTGCTCAAAAGATTTCTGAGGTTCTGGTTCTCAAATATAAAGAACCTTATTTGGTTTTCCACAAAGACACAGAGTGTCTTTGCATACTAATCCTAAGTTTCTTTCCAAGGTGGTGTTGATGTTTACGTTGTCCCAATCAATCCACCTTATGGTTTATTATCCTGAGTACTGTACTGTAATCAGGGGGAAGGTTTTGCTCCATACTTTATCTGTACATAGAATACTGTGGTACTATATGCACTGCACCAAGGCTTCAAGAAAGACTGACCAATTTGTTTAGTTTGCAACCTAATAGGGACGGTGATCCTGTTTCCAGACAGTGCTTGTCTTAATTGGTTATCCAATTGCACTGTTTAATCCTACCAGAATTACCACAAGGGCCTTCCAGGAAGGGTTAAAGGCAATTCCACCAGTGGTATGGCTGGTTTCAGAAACGTGTTCATTGCAGACATCTGTGCAGATGACACCTACAGTTCTGTCCACACCTTCACCAAGCATAACAGTTTGGACATCGCATCTCGGCACAGACAGGTTTTGTCTTTGCAGTTCTTTGAGTCTTCTCTCTTAAGCCATTTTTTGCTGACATTTTTCCTCCCCCTGGTGCTGTTTTCCAGGTACTGCTTGGGACTCGGTCCTACCAGTTGCAAGAGCCTTACTCGAAGTAAGACAGTACAGTTGCAAAATAAACTTACCATAACAATAGATCTTCGAGAGAAGCTCTTGCAGCATGCCCTGCTTTCCCTCCTTCCTTTCCCTGTCTGTCTTTGCTGTTCTTCTGTCCAATCACACTTCTTCTAGGCCAAAATTCTACCCCTGCCTTACCCTCCAAACTGCTACTAAGTGACATAGAAATCATCGACAAGCAAGAAATCTTAAATACCTTCAATGACCATTTCACCACAGCTGGCCTAGCATTTGACTCTTCACCTGCAAATCTCTTGAGATCATCATTAAACCTTCAGTCCACTGTGGGACAAAAGGCTGCTTCAACATTCTCCTTCTCGAACCAATATCCTTAAAGAAGTAGAAGACCTCCCTATCCAATTTAGATATTTAAGAGTGCAGGCAGACTCCTGGACCCCTACTTTCTTAAAGTAGCATTGTACTTTATCTGCCCCTCACTCACCTCTTCAATCTTTCCCTAGCTACTGGTTCCATCCTCCATATGGAAAACAGCTCAAGTAGTTCCACTACTTAAATCAGGTGATCCCATGGACCTTAACAATTACAGGCTCATTTCCATCCTACTGGTACTATCCAAGATGCTTGAAAAATTAGTAAATTCACAGTTAAGGCCTATCTGGACACTAATAACCTCCTAAATCCAGCACAATCTGGATTTAGATCAATGCATAGCACCATCTCTGCCCTAGCCAAAGTCACTAACGATTGGCAGACTGCTTTGGATAAAAGAATAGTACCTGTGCTGTGTTCCTGGATTTGAGTAAAGCATTTGATACAGTGGATCATGAATCATTAATCTCTCTTAGCTCTGTAGGCCTTGATTCACTCACCAATTGGTTTAGGTGCTATCCTCTGGAAGGTTACAATTGGTAAAAATGAAAATTACCTATCTACCTCTAAACCACTGCTAAGAGGTGTACCACAAGGCTCTATCCTAGGCCCCATCCTCTTTGCCATTTATATTAATAACATTGATGCCAACCTCTCTCAATCTAACATTCATCTGTTTGCTGATGATACTGTATTATATGTCAGCAATCCCTCACCATCAAAAGCCTGTGAACTGTTACAGTCAGAATTCTCCATCCTACAACACAACCTATTGGAAAAAATTACTTCTAAATGCCAAAAACAAAAGCTATGTTCTTTGCAACAAAGAATTGCTCTGCCACTACCCATCATTCATCACCCCACAATTATCCACCTTATTTGAGAAAAGCTGGAATTTGTGGATAAATTCAAATATCTTGGAGTCTGGATTGACAATAAGCTTGACTACTCTGTCCACATTGAAGAGCTATTAAAAAGTTGAGACAAAGGCTTACCTTTTTGCAGAATAAAACACACCTTACCAGAGACTCCAAACAAAGATTAATCCAGGCATCATTCCTATCCCTTATTGACTATGCTGACTTTCTTCACGGCCATTGCTCACTCTCCCCTTAAATAAGCTGGACACCCTGTATCATAGAGCCATCAGATTTATTACAGACCTTCCTCCAGCACCCATCATTGCTCTTTACATGGCAGTCAATTGACATCCCTACAGCACAGAAGAAAAAGGAATGCTGCAATCTGGATCTTTAAAGCTTTATCAGGCAAACTCTCCTATATCTCAGACTGTTTCACCCGAATCACATCTAGGCCATACACCTTAAGGATCAATAAGCTCATTATGCTAAAGATTCCCATTACTCTGCACTCGGTTTGGGAGGGCTGCATCAGCTATTCCTAGCATTTGTCTGGAACTCACTCCAAAAATCTATGAATCTGAATACCTCTTACCCTTATCATCCTTCAAAAGATTATACACCGCCTTTTTCCAGAGTTGTGCAACTGCTTCCATAAGGCCTAGTCTCCCATCCAACCTACACCCTCCCTTCTGTAATCCACTATGTTTAGTTTCCTTCTTACCCAGTCAGTTATCACATTTCATATAAAAGTCTACAAAGCCCTATTATTTGATTATTATCCCTGCTATATCTATTATCCTCTTCATTTTACAGGTTGTTATTTTACTGTGCCTTGTATATCTGTAAATTTTGTATATATCTCTTATTTATTTGATTGTACTAATGTTATGCTATTCTCATGTCTTTGTAAAAAAACTTGTACCCTTATTTGTATGACCACTCAGGTCCATCTTGTAAATGAGCTATGCTCAATGATGTTTGCCTGAATAAATAAAGATTTTGATTGATTGATTGATTGATTCTGTTTTACCTTCTTTGGCTCTTACCAGCTCCTTCACTTCTCCATTCACTGCCCACTTATGATCCCCAGCCGGCAAACTGGGGAGGTTGTGGGGACTGCCTGCCTTTATAAGCTAGGGCCACATCAGAGATTGATGTTGGTGGCAGGTGGTCTCCCATGGTGGACTGCTAGCTAGAAAGTTTCTGTGTGGCCATGGTGCCTGGTGGCTAAGTCCTTCCACTGTTGGCCTGCTACAAGACATCCTCTTGAAGATCTAGTGTTATTCTGGGTGGTCTAGTATCTCCCCCCTCCTGATGATCACTAGCTCAATAGATAATGAAGAATATCTTTGGTGATCTAGTGAACCCCCTGCACCTCCCCCCATCATGTATGAGAGAGGCAGAGTGATTGGTCACTACCTTCCAGGGTGGGGGGGTGGAGTCCACTAGACCACCAGGACAAATGTTTTCTTGTATAATAAGGGGAGATTAGGGATAGGGAGAGTGCTCCATTACATCACCAGGGATCTTTTTCATTGCCTGGCTGTTGGGCCAGTGATCGGGTGGGGGAGCACTACACCACCAGCTATAATCTTTATTATATATTGGGATGGCGATCATCCGGGATGCCTGTGGGGGTAGCAGTAGTAAGGTTCAAAGTAGCGATGCAGGAGTTACCACTGCATCATCCTGGCCTTATTTGTAGTTGAATAGCATGGTTCACTATCCGACTATGAATAACAAGCTTACACACCTGTGCAATTGCAAAAATGTAACACAAACTTTTGCGCTGAGCTTTGTATTTTTTTTGGCTGTGTGTGAATTGAGCCCCTTGCCTCTTGCAGCTAGCTGACCAGCCCTGCTTTTTCCAGTGTGAGCTCTAGTAGAGAGGTTCTACATAGAGAAGCACATGTATTGACAGAGTGAGAAAAGCCCATGTAGCTATGACGATGGTGCATTCTACAGACAAACCATATGTGTCATATGCACAAAGAAAGTATCCTTCACTTTTACTCATATCCAGGTATAAACCAAAAATTATTACCTATTTATTTGGAATGAATATACCTGCTCTATGCAGTGATGATTGGTAAATGAAAGTGAGTGTTGTGATCTTACTTCGAGAGGGCTCTTGCAGTAAGTATTCACATAGGGACTAAGCCGCCAGGCATCAGGACACCATGGCAAAATTTCTAGCCAGCAGTCTCTGTTGGTGGACCGCCCCCACGTCAAGTGATCGGCGTCAACTGACGTAAGTATAAAGGGGTGGTCCCCCAGGCCCACCTTCCAGTTCTTTCCCACTTGCGGAAGAACACTGCCTTTTTGTCTTGCCATTTTGTATGAGTATTACTACTTTTCTCTTACCCTGCAGGTCTTCTCCAGCCTGGGTATCACACTCAACCAGGCCAAGTCTCATCTGGTCCCTTGCCAATGGCTGCAGTTTATAGGGGCAGTGTTGGACATGACCCTAGACAAGGCTTTCCTGCCCCCAGACAGTCGAGATGCTTCTGAACCAGGCTTGCCTCTTGTCCGGCCTCAGATGGGTCCGAGCCAGGAAGATCCTTTGTCTTCTTAGGTGAATGGCGGCTGCCATTCTGACTATCCGTCTAGCAAGGCTCCAGATGACAGCCTCCCAGTGGACTTTTCAGTCTCAATGTGACCAATTTCAGGATGACTTGGACCATGAGGTCCTAGTGTCAGACCCAATGATTAGGGACTTGCAGTGGTGGATGGTTCAGCAGAACCTCAGCCTGGGGGGGTCCCATTATGCACCTTCCACTCAGACTCTGATGACATACGTGTCAGGTGCAGGCTGGGGTGCCCACCTAGGATGTAACAAGACTCAGGGTAGCTGGTCTCACTTGGAACAGAAAAAAAACATCAATGTTCTCGAGCTGAGGGCAGTTCCTTATGCCCTACAGGCTCTCCTCCCCCTTCATTCTCCCCGTTCACCTTCTGGTTCAATCAGATAATGTGCGTAGTCTGATACATCAACAAACAGGGAGGAACTCGTTCCTATCCCCTGTGCTGGGAAACAATGACAGTGTGATCTTACTTCGAGATACAGCTCTTGCAGCAGGTTACACCATTAGGACTGAAGCTGTCAGGCGCCAGGACCCCACGGAAATGTTCTAGCTAGCAGTCTTCAGCGGGGACCACCTCCGACGTCAGTCCCGCCCCCGACGTCAGGCATAGTACTTAAGGAGGCGGTCCCCCCACAATCCCCAGTTCTTTTCCCGCCATCGACATTGCAAGCATCGGCCTTTCGGTCACTTTCTAGCATGGGATGACTAGGAACCACGACGTTCTCTTTCGAACTTGGATTCATCTGATGTCCTCTCCAAACACCTCTCTGGAAGGTCACCCATCGAAGTGTGCCTGCGGCAAACAGATTCCCTTCAAGGATCCTCACTCAGCCTGCGTGCGTTGTCTAGGCCCGGATCACGACACCAAAGCCTGCTCCTTCTGCCAGGGCTTCAATAGTCGCACCAGGATCCACCGCCAGAAGGCCCTTCAAGCGTTTCTCTTGGAGGAGGAACTCAAGGCCATGGATAGGGAACCTTCCTCCAGGGGGGAGTCGTCAGGGAAGACCCACAAGCACGGGGAAAAACACTGGGAGAAGGAAAGGCACAGGTCCCCGTCGAGGGCCTCGGAATCCCGCAGCTCCAGCTCAAGGTCACACCGCTCTCCCTCCAGGTCTCAATCTCAGCCTCCCCTGGTTCAGGTCAGATCCTCCAATGGCTCCTCCTCCCTGCAGCCTATCAAGACTTCCAGGCCATTGGCTTCATCCACTCCTTCTCAGGCCTCATCCGAGTCTGGGAAGTGCCACAAGTCTTCCTCCCGTCATCGGGACTCTGACACCAGGTTGGTGTCCCAGCCTCTGTGTGGGTCGGACCCAGTCCTGTGCAAGACTAAAGACCTGACGTCCCTGAAACGGATGCCGGACCCGACGTTGGCCAAGCATCACTGGCACTCCCAGGAGCTGGCTACAGTAAGATACCCATCGCCGGCCAGGCATTCGCCTCCCAGGGCGTCGGCCGGGGGACCGACGTCAGCTACCCCAGAGGGGAGGACCGCACCACTGTTGCCTACTGACGTCAGTCAGAAGTTATCATCGGAGGAGGACACCACTCAGCCCGAGGACCAGGCGGGTGACTCTGGAACCATCGGGCTCCCACGGGAACCCTCCCTGGAGTGGGAGGCCCCTGGGGACCCAACGCCCGACCCTGGCGACAGGCCACCAGTACCCAGCCCGTCGTCAGGCCTGAATTTGACAGAGATGAAGGAGCTCTTCACCTTCTGGTGGGACACCATCAGGAAGGATGTGGTTGCCACACACCCTCCTCCTACTTCGGCTCCGTCTCCACCTACTCCTTCAATGCCTACGCCCCCTCCTCCATCCAAGTTGCCCGTAGGATGGTCACCGACCCCCAAGGAGCCAACACCCCCTCCTAGGGGGAGATCCTCGGATAGGAGAAGACCTCCTTCAAGATCCACTTCAGGGTCACCCAGCCCTAAGAGACCCAGATGATGCCAGTACACCTCGTCCGCGAAGGATTCTAGATCTGACACCTCAGGGCGCTCCAGATCTCCTTCTCCCATCAGCATTCCCTCCCCAGACCCACACGACCTTCCCAGGTCTCCTACGGATGACCCATCATTCGCTGAGATCATGAGGCACATTCAGGAGAATATGGGGTGGGATGCTGAAGAACTAGATCCCGAGAGACAGCGCCTTGCCTGCTACCTTCGGCAGAAAGACCCAAAGCCTGTGGTAGTCCCACCCTTGGTGTACACTTTCGTGGACATCACCAAGGCTACATGGAAGCGTCCACATTTGACTCCGGCAGTGCCGAAGAAGGCTGACCACCTATACAAGGCTCCGAGGGAGGACCAGTATCTGGTGAACCATCCTCTGGCTGATTCCCTGGTCATCATGGCCTCGCATGACCAGTCTCAGAGACCTCAGCACTTGAGCACACAGCCACCGGACCAAGAATCCAAGCATTTGGATGTCCTGGGTAGGCGCACGTACGCGGCTGCGACTTGTGCCATCAGGTCTCTAAATTACCTCACCCACATGGTTCAATTCCAGAACGCACTGTGGGAGCAGGGACAGGACCTGGTTGAGAAGATGCCCGATGGTGGTCAAAAGGAGGAGCTTTTAAATCTCCTCCATACGGGTTCGGATGTGGGGACCCAGGTGCTCAGAGCCGCATACGATTCTGCGGACTCTTCGGCCAGAGCTGCAGCCTCAGGCATGTGTCTCCGGAGACACTCTTGCCTCCGCTCCGTTTTACCTCGACGCCCAGAAGAACATCATGGAGCTCCTTGTTATGGGGAAGTCCTTTTTGGTGAAGCCTCTGAGAAAGTGATCACCAAACTTCAGGATGCAGGGAAGGCAGTTAGATCTGTCCAGGCCATGTACAGATCTTGACCTAGTTCCTTTCTTAGGAACCAGAGTCGCTTTCGTGGCCGGACACAAAGGCAACAACCGTGTTCCGGCCAACAGCAGAGGGGCTGCTTTACCCGAAAAGCCCAGGCCAAGTCATCCTCAGGCAGAGGCCACAGAGTCGCAAAGTCAGCCCAACCTGTGGGATCTAACGCTGCCACAGCATGACTCCTTCCCGGCCCCAGCCCCTCCTCAGGATCAACAGGAAATGAAGGCCGGGGGTCACATCGCACGTCACCTGCCAGGGTGGCGGTCGATCACCACCGACAGGTGGGTGCTGCAATTGGTCGAAAAAGGCCACTATATAGAATTCGTAGGCAGCCCACCTACAAGGCCTCCCCTGCTTTCCCGCTACTCGGGTCAGCATGCCCTGCTTATACAGCAGGAAGTGCTCGCGCTTCTGGAGAAAGAAGCCTTAGAGCACGTTCCAGAGAACCAGAGAGGGTTAGGCTATTATTCGCACTTCTTCCTGGTTCCAAAGAAAACAGGGGATCTCCATCCAATTTTGGACCTCAGCGACCTCAATCTGTCGGTCTTCTACAAATGCTTCCGCATGGTGACCCTTCCAGGCCTAATCCCCTTGCTGAAGCGGGACGCCTTTCTGGCGTCATTAGACATGCAGGACGCCTACATGCACATCCCAATTGCTCAAGCGCACAGGAGGTTCCAGCGCTTTGAGTTTCAGAGCCGTCTTTATCAGTTCCGAGCACTTCCTTCCGGGCTGTCATCGGCAACTCGCTTCTTCACGAAGTGCATGGCGGTCGTAGCAGCATCTCTGAGGAGACAAGGCCACTACGTGTTCCCGTACCTGGACGACTGGCTTCTCATGGCTCCCTCCAAGGAGGCACTGATGACGGCCATTCACCGTACCTGGGCCCTCTTTCAGTCACTGGGTATTCTCATCAACTACGAGAAGTCTCTCCTGGTACCATCCCAGAAACTGCAGTTTATAAGAGCAGTCTGGACATCGTCAGAGGAAAAGCTTTTCTTCCCGCGGACAGAGCGGAACACATCAGATCCCTTATCAGGGACCTGTCGGTGAAGAAGACCATCCCGGCCAGACTGGTCCTTCGCCTGCTCGGACACATGGCTGCAGCCATTGCAACAGTCCCGATGGCAAGGCTTCACATGCAGGTAACTCAGTGGATGTTAGGGGTGCAGTGGAACCAAAGGCAAGACCATCTGCAGCAGCCAATTCGAATCATGAATGCCATGATTCGGGATTGGCAATGGTGGCTAGATCCGGGGAACCTCTCCGCGTGGGTTCCCTTCACAGAGCCGTCTCTGACTGTGACTCTCTCCACAGATGCCTCAAGGCTTGGGTGGGGAGCACACCTAGACGGGGTGAGGTCTCAGGGCACATGGACAGCCCAGGAATCTCATCTCCACATCAACATTTTGGAGATGAGGGTGGTTCTTTATGCTCTGCAAGCCTTCCAGTTGGAGATTCCACCGGGTACTCTCCTGTTACAAAAAGACAATACTGCAGTGATGTATTACCTCAACAAATAAGGAGGCACTCACTCCTATCCGCTTTGCAGGGATTCCATGAGAGTATGGGAGTGGGTAGTGCAGCACGGCGCAAATCTAATTGCAGTACACGTTCCCGGAGTGGACAATACCGTTGCAGACAGCCTGAGTCGCTCTCAGGCCAGAGTCCATGAGTGGGAACTTCTACAGGAGGCGGCAGAGGATCTGTTTCACAGATGGGGCACTCCAGAGTTAGACCTTTTCGCGTCCCCATCCAATGCAAAACTGCCCAATTTTTGCTTGCTAGATCCAGGGCCTGGTGTTTTCTGGCGAGACGCATTGTCCCTCTCCTGGGCGGGCAGATTTCTCTATGTCTTCCCTCCTTTCCCATTGATCCAGAGAGTTCTCTTAAAACTTCGCAGGGAGCAGGCGATGCTCATTTTGATAGCACCTTTCTGGCCCCAACAAATTTGGTTCCCGCTTCTGCATCAGCTGTCCCGGGAACCTCCACTTCCTTTGCCAATCAGCTCCCATCTGCTGTCTCAGGAGGAGGGTTCATTAGTCCATCCGGACTTGCATTCTTTGAACCTGCACGCTTGGCTCCTAGAGACATAGCCATGTTGCGATACAGGGTCTCGCAAGAAGTGGCAGGTGTACTCTCTGCCGCCAGAAAACCGGCAACCCACGCAATGTACGCCATGAAATGGTGTAGATTTTGCTTGTGGGCTCAAGTGTGCTGTTTCTCGCCATTAGAATGTCCCGAAAAGCTGGTTCTGGATTACCTGCTTTCACTTTTTCAGTCCGGACTGGCTTACTCCTCAATTAAGGTGCACCTTTGCGCAATTTCAGCTTACCATGCCCCCATAGGCCATCGGATGGTGGCCCAATTGGACACTACTCGTGCCTTTTTAAGGGGAGTTCTCCACCTTAGGCCGCCTATCAAGGATCCAGTTCCTCCTTGGGACTTGCCCTTTGTCCTGGAGCAGCTTACGCTGCCACCTTTTGAACCAGCCGTGGATTACGAGCTACATTTTCTGTTGTGGAAAACGTTTTTAGTTGCAGTTACTTCGGCAAGAAGGATTTCCGAATTGCATGCACTGATGTGCAAAGAACCTTATTTAATTTTCCATCAGGATAGGGTATCCCTGAGGACAAACCCAAAGTTTATGCCTAAGGTGGTTTCAGCCCTCACCCTTAATCAGGATATCGACTTACCAGTGTATTTTCCTAAGTACAAAACCGAGGAGAAGCCCTTCTTCACACCCTTGATGTGCACAGGTGCCTCAGATATTATCTGACTAGAACCAAACAGTCTCAAAAGTCGGATCAACTGTTTGTCTCCTTTGCTGCTAGAATGAAAGGAGCTCCTGTTTCTAAACAGTCTCTCTTGAGGTGGCTCATCCAGTGTATCTCTTTTTGTTATGATAAGCGCAATAAACCCTTACCAGGCATGGTTAAGGGTCATTCCAAGAGAGGAGTGGCCACTTCCTTTGCGGCGCTAAGGAATGTCTCCACCTCAGCTATTTGCGCTGCAGCCACTTGGAGCTCGGTGCATACCTTTATTAGGCATTACAGCCTGGATATTGCATCGAGGCGAAGAGCAGGTTTCGGCCTAGCCATCCTTCAGGGACTTCTGTCTTAGGCTCGAGTAGGGTTGTGATCCCTACCTTTCCTCCTCCCTGTGGCATAAGATTGCCACTATTGCTTGGGAATCAGTCCTAATGGTGTAACCTGCTGCAAGAGCTGTATCTCGAAGTAAGATAGTACAGTTACGCAAGAACTTACCGTAACAGTAGATCTTCGAGAACAGCTCTTGCAGCAGGTACCTTCCCGCCCACCATCCCCCTGCTTGTGGAGGTAGATAGTAGCCAAACATCCATCTTACGGGATGGGACATTCTGATTTATAGTCTTGGCCATCTGGTGGTGGATCCTTGGTCTCCTCTTCTGATGTCATCCAGCGGCCGGGAGTCTCTGGCGGGATAACTGGGGATTGTGGGGGGACCGCCTCCTTAAGTACTATGCCTGACGTCGGGGGCGGGACTGACGTCGGAGGCAGTCCCCGCTGAAGACTGCTAGATAGAAAATTTCCGTGGGGTCCTGGCACCTGACGGCTTCAGTCCTAATGGTGTAACCTGCTGCAAGAGCTGTTCTCAAAGATCTACTGTTACGGTAAGTTCTTACATAACTGTACTTTACTGGGCGTCTCAGCACACTCTGCACCTGACATCAGTTCACGTTCTGGGAGTGGAAAACACACTGGCCGATGCTCTCAGTCATTCATCGGCGAGGTCGCACGAGTGGGTAATCTATCAAGAGATTGTCAATGACATCTTCCAGCAGTGGGGGACTCCTCAGGTGGATCTCTTTGCTTTCCCCGACAACGCCAAGCTTCCCACCTTTTGCTTGCTTGCTCCAGGGTGAGATGTTTTCTGGCGGAACACACTGTCTCTCTCTGTTGGACGGGGAGATTCATTTATGCCTTCCCTCCCATTCCTTTGATCCTGAGGGTGCTGAACAAACTTCGGGCCGAAGGGGTGCGAATGATTCTCATCACTCCCTTGTGGCTGAGGCAAGTTTGGTTCTCTCTTCTACAACAGCCCTTTCAGTTTGCTGTACTTGTGGACACTGGTTGGTGTAGTGATGTCCAAGATTGCTTGATGGTTAATTCCTTTGTGATATTTATTAAGTCCTGCTTCACTTTTTCCAAGTCTACTCAGTTGAGCTGACACTTGACCCATCTGAGACTATCCGCAAGTGCGGTGAGTCAGCAGCAGCAATCTCATCTGTTGGGTCAGTGAAAGTGTGGTAAGTACTTGCCTAACAACTTTTCTAAATAGCCTGCAGATAAGTAGATAACTGATAAATCCAAACTGAAAATAAATACCAGGCCATGGCTGAAAACGTGTGCTATTTGGCTAGTGTGCGTACCTGCTTAACAAAAAACAAACGACTCACAGTGTTATTTGGAAGGATAACATGAAATAATAGAATACCATTTAATTTTCTCCATCAGAGGCACTGCTGGATAGGTTGAGTTGTAAACCCAAATCTAAGAAGAGACATGATGATACTGATGTGAGAAAAATTGAATTTATCAATAAAGATTTTTATTTGAGTCATGAGAGTGTTTATTATTTAGTCAAATCACAGCATGCACAGTTTAATTCTCCCTTCACAATTCTGTGACTCAGTGGATTGCAGTACTGTTTCTGAAGTGCAGACTTGACCGGTGACGGACATTTCCACCCTCGCTGCAGTCTACAAATTGTCAGCACAGTTTTTGTTTTTCCTACAGAAAGGCCAACTGTTCAGGCGGGATGTTTTGCCCCTTTGTTCACGTAGGACTTTTTCCCCTTTTTCAGAGACTTTTGTCCCCCCCTTCCCAATTATGCCCTAGGACTTTTGACCCAAACACTCGGTGACCTTTGTTTCAAGACCTGACTGATCTGCAGAAGTCATGCCGTCTCTAAATTTTTCTGTTCAGGCAGGATGTTTCTCCTTTCTGTGTGCCTTGTGTGTGTGTGTGTGTGTGTTTTGCCAAATTGTGCCATGAGACCACACACACACACACACACACACACACACACACACACACACACACTGCCCTTAAATAGCTTAACCTGATTGTTCACACATGTTTTGCCCCCTTCTTTTTAATTTTTCATGCAGCACTAGCCTTTGTTTTCTGCACAGCTTTGTTTTTCCACACCAGCTTATTGTGCCACAGGACTTTTCCTTCAGACTCTGCCCTTTGATCCCAAGACAGAGGCCCAGATATTTTGGAGTTGCGATGAACAGAGTTGCCTACGCGCAACCCGCTGATGCGCCTGCAATATTCAAAAGGGAAAAAGTAAAAGGGCATTAAAGTCTGCTGTGCCAGAGCACATCAGTAATGTATGCAGGCGCAGGTACAGGGGGCGTGCCCATGCATACCCTGCACAACCCGATATTCAGCCCGGGATGTGCAGAGCCATGCATGTGCAACCCCTACCTGTGCCAGGACAAAGTTGATCCAAAAAAAAAGGAACAACAGATGGCCACCCAGAGGTGAGCTGCCACATTGCAGGGTGCAACACGGCAGCTGCCACCTGTGGGTGGCCACCCGAGCTCCGGCTGCACCTGGCGGCTCCCCCCATGCCCGATCGTGGGCATTTGTACTAACAAAAGAAGAAATATGTCCAATATCCCTGGTGGTCCAGTGGACCACTGTCCGCCCAATTGCGGCATTTGTAATAACAAAGAAGAAGAAATATGTCAATATCCCTGGTGGTCTAGTGGTCCACTGTTCTGTTTGATCGCGGCATTTGTAAAAAAATAACACACAATATCTCTGGTGGTCTAGCGTACCCCTCCACCAGCCCACTGAGCCCCACTGCCTCGCTTTCTCCCCGGTCCAGCCCGGCGACAGCACCACCGCCTGGCCTGCCGACTGCACCGTCAGTAGTTGTATGCTCATTGTTCCACAGTGTGAGCCAATGGCGTAGCAGTGGTTGCATTATTATTATTCCAGATATGTGAATGATCATTCACATATCTGGAATGTGTAGTACATTACAGACTGCACACCCATTGGTTCAAGCTGTGGACCAATGGGTGTACAGCCCTACCAATGGTGTCAGACAGCAGGGCGGCAGGCGGGTGGGGTGCTGCCACCCGCCAGCTGACCGGGAAGGGGAAGCGGGGAGGTGGGGCTCAGTAGGGGGGGGTACCACTAGACCACCAGGGATATTGGTATTATTAATTTTTCTATTACAAATGCCTGCGATCGGGCAGACAGCGGTCATGTCTGGCTCCAGGTGTCAGGTTTTATCCCAGAGGTGTAGTGTGCTATCCAGGACGCGCTCTTCAGGGGTTCTGTGTTGTGGCGGTGATGTCAGGGACATCATCACTGATCTGCAGGAGAAGAGTGCTGCACTAAAGTCTGTTGACTCTATGTACAGGCCCCCTCAGAGTCAGCATCATCCCTTTCACAGATGTTCCCGGCCAAAAGCGAAACCTCAGGGCAAGCGGGCCCCTCCGGCTGCTAAACCCACCCGCACAAAAAAGCAGCAGAAGCTTCAGCTGCAGCACTGCCTCACGCCTCCAGACTCATCCCCTCTCACACAGCCTCTGGGCCTCCCAGAGGAACCGGAAGGAGGGAGATTCTCCTGCCATCTATCGGGTTGGGAGAGAATAACTTCCGACACTTGGGTGCTCCAGCTGATAGCAGAAGGACACTCAATAGAGTTTCTTCAGAAACCACCAAGAAAACACTCTCCAAGGTCGTCTTACTCCCTGTAACATAATCTTGTGGTTCGGGAAGAAATATCATCCCTTATTCTGAAGGCAGCGATAGAACCGTCCCACCCCACCTTCGGGGGACGGGTTACTACTCCCATTTCTTCCTGGCTCTGAAGAAATTGGGAAACGTGAGGCCTATTCTAGACCTCAGCTCCCTGAACCTGCTCATGGAGTACAAAAGGTTCAGAATGCTCTCTTTGAAGAGTCTTCTTGCCCTTCTTTGGCTTGGACAGTGGCTGTGCACTCTGGACATGCAGGAAGCCTAACTGCATATCCCTATTCGCACTTCCCACCACAAATATCTCCATTTTTCATTCCAGGGGGACCACTACCAGTTCAAGGCCCTCCCATTTTGTCTATCCTCGGCGCCCCAAGTGTTCACCAACTACCTTTCTGTGGTAGCGGCCTACCTGTGTACCCAGGGAGTGCAGGTTTTCCCATACCTGGATGACTGACTCCTGTGGCCCCATCCAGGAAGGAGCTCCTGCACTTCCTTTCCCTTACCCAGCAGGTTTTTTCCAGCCTGGGTATTACCATCAACCAGGTCAAGTACATTTGATCCTGTCCCAGAGGCTCCAGTTCATTGGGGTGACCCTATACATGACCTCCGGCATGGCATTCCTGCCACTGGACAGGGTGGCCACCCTCCAGGCTCATGTGTGCCCATTGTCCAGTCACAGGCAGGTCAGCACAAGGTCAGTCCTTCACCTCCTCGGGCTCATGGTGGCTGCTATTCCCACAGTCCCTCACACTTGGCTCCACATGAGAATCTCATAGTGGAAGCTTCAGTCTCAGTGGGATCAATTGGTGGATGACCTAGATGTGAAGGTCCTGGTCTCCAATTCTGTGCTTTGGGACTTGCAATGGTGGATGGTTCAGGAGAACCTTTGCCGGGGAGTTCCCTTCTGCCTCTCTCCTTCCCCTCCCAAACATTGACAATGGATGCCTCGGGCGAGAGTTGGTAAAGCCCTCCTGGGGTCTCACAGGACCCATGGCTCCTGGTCTAGGCTCAGACTGTTCACATAAACACACTTGAGCTCAGGGCTGTGCTGTATGCTCTACAAGCTCTGCATCTGTATCTGCTTCCAGGTCATCTGACTGTCCAGACAGACAATATGTGCGTAGTCTGATACATCAACAAGCAGGGAGGAACTCATTCCTACCCTCTCTGCAGGGAGGCAATGCGAGTTTTGGATTGGGCAGTGAAACAACTTTCACCTTAAGGCACTTCATGTCCCGGGGATCAAAAACACATTTGCAGACCACCTGACTCGGTCGTCCACCCAGACTCACGAGTGTGAACTGGATCATGGGGTAGCAGTCTCCTCTCAATGCAAAACTTCCCACCTTCTGTTGCTTGCTCCAGGGCGTGGAATTTTTTTGAGAGACTCTCTGTTGACTAGAAGAGCAGATTAGTCTATGCCTTCCCCCCTCATTACATTGATTCCGAGGGTCTTACACAAACTCAGCTCAGAGAGAGCTCGAATGATCCTCAACACTCCTTTCTGACCCAGCAACTTTGGTTCTCTCTTCTGCAACAGTACTCAGAGGAACCTCCTCTTCCTCTGTCACAACTTTTGCTGACCCATGGACTCGTGCGACTCTCACCTGGTCCGGGTCAGGTGATGCTGGGGCCCATCTCCAGGCATAGCTGTGGGCATTTTTTCCTACTTTCTGGTCCACCCCCCATGGATGTCAGTGCTCGATGAGGGCAGAAGGACATGGGGCATGCAAAGACGTGCCTCCATTCTGGACTCTTGGCCAATGCCTACCCTCCCTGTTTTTTCCACTGCCTCGTCTACACCTCAGCTTGAGGTATCAGGCTATACTAGATCACCGAGGTGCATAATTAAGCCACAAACCACAGGCAGGGTGCATTACATTTCCTGGAAGGTTGCCCACCCAGGAGGGTATTATTTTGCTTTGAAAATGGACTCCAGGCAACATTTAAAATTAATATTGCAAAATTGAGAAAACCAATCATATAAAGTGATCAGTGAATTTGGTTTCTTGTAAAGTAGTCATGACTAGAATACTCACTAGTAGGGGGCACTACTGTATTGGAAAGAAATTTGTTTTTATACTCTCACACCTTCATAGTGTGTAATTCTTGTTTGCTGCAACTCCCCCAGCAGCAGCACATTGTGCCCCCTTACAAACAAGCAGTGCAAACCATATATTTGAAACACTGTCTGAACCATGTCCATGTTCGTTCTGAAAGACTTTTTTTTTCATGCAGTTGGGTGCTTGTTTGAATGGTGGAATGATTTATTCATTCCTGTCTGTTACATAACTGTGCCCACACTTGCACACATACTGTCATGCCACCACTTCCCAACAAAAACTGTAGTTTGTTTTAAAGTGTTTAATCAGACATTATGGTCATTGATATCAGAAATGCAGTGTGGTGGCCAGAGGATAGTGGGTGGCCATTGTGCAACAGATCAGTCAACACACTGGCAGTCAGGTACTCATGCACAGTTTGGTGAAATACTGGCCTGTTCTCTTTCACTGGCTGCATACTAACAGTGTAAAATGTCCCTTTTTTCAGAGTGGAACAAATATCTTAACTTTATGGCGAGAACCTGAAATGTTGTGCAAGCAAATAGCTCATACACAACCATATGTTGTGAGTATTGGACACCTGTCTGATCCAAGCAAACAATATGTTATCCTAGTTCCAAGAGACAAGATTGTAATACCGATTCAAGAGGATAATTTGACATCAGCAATGGATAAATTATTTAAGTTTGTATGGATTTGTAACCTAGCCTATCCAATGTCACTTGCAAGTGTGTATGCATTCCTAGAGCACATTTATGATTTTGAAACACCAGCCAACCACAGCAGCAACAGGAAATCAAAAGTATTAGAACTTGTGTCAAAAAATACATTCTTTGTCTGATTAAGAAACGCAGAAATAATGTATATTTGTCCAAAATGTACATCATACAAAACTGAAGGCACCAGACAACTTTTAAGACATATGCGAGAAATGCATACACTTTATGAATCATTTGATATGAAAATAATTTGTTCACAAGACGGTTGTAAGTTAAATTTTTTTTAAGTTTAATTCATATGCAAAGCATCTGAGACAAAAGCATAGCAAGGGTCATTCAGAAATGAGTATTGATGATGACTATAATGATAGTACTGAAATTCATGGCTGCAGTACATCAGAAACTGTTGTGGATGATACCTCTGCACCACATAATCAAGATTTTACATGTAGCGTGATGAAGCATGTTGCCCTTTTTGCAGCCAGAATGCTTGCATCATCTAATTTAACATACTCAAATGTACATGATTCCATTGAATCTACTAAAGAATTAATTGACCATGTAGTTGGTGATCTAAAAATTAAGGTTTTCAATGCATTTCACACATTCAGCCTGTCAAAGGAAAATATAGTGAAAGAATTAATGACAGAGTTTGATAACTGCCCAGAAATATTTTCTAATATTGAAACCCCTCACAAATTGAAGAAACATCTAAATTCTAAACAATCTAAACATTTCAATGTTGTTCTCCCTAAAGAAATTATGCTAGGTCATAGAGCAGACACGCATCGCAACCAAAGAACTGGTTTTCATTCTCAAGTGTTAGCATGTGATACTTTCCAATACATTTCCATTCACGAGACTGTAAAAATGCTATTCAAAAACCAGACTTTTCGAGACCTGTATTTTGGCAGAAAAGCAAGTAATGATGGCAAACTTAGAGATTACGTCGATGGTCAACATTTTAAACACCATTCTTTATTTAAAAGACACCCAGATGCTTTGCAAATTCAGTTATATTATGATGATGTCGAAACAACAAACCCCCTTGGCTCCAAGACTAAAATACATAAAGTGGGAGTAGTTTATTTTATCATTCGAAATGTCCCACCATGTAACAATTCAATGCTTTCTAACATTCACCTGTGCTTGATGTTTAACTCAATAGACAGAGAAAAATATGGTTTTGATCAAATATTGGAACCATTAATCAATGACATACTAATTCTTGAAACAGTTGGCATTCAAATTGAGGTGAACATAGATCGTTTACCATTCATGGAACAATATGTTGCCTCAGTGGTGACAATCTAGGAATCCATAGCATTTGTGGCTTCCTTGAAAGCTTCAGTGCAAATAAATATTGTCATTTCTGTATCATTGATAAACAGGACAGCTAGTCTCAGTTTGATGAAAATCAAACCATTAGCTAACAAAAGAAAGTCACTGCCAACATATAAGACACATGAACCCAAGTGAAACTGGTATAAAACATGATTCTAGTTTAAATTCATTAAGTACTTTCATGTGACAACCAATGTTGTTGTAGATATTATGCATGATATCCTAGAGGTGTTGCACCATATGAGGTAAAATCACTGTTGAAAGAGCTCACTGAGCAAGGCTATCTCACAGTAGATATCTTAAATGAAAGAATTTCAAGCTTTGACTATGGCTATTCAGATGCCAAAAACAAACCTAGTGTCATTGTAAATCTACTTTCCAGTGATAACAGTTTGAAGCAAAGAGCTTCACAGATGTGGTGTTTGTTAAGAACACTCCTATTTTTATGTTTGCTTGCACGCATGTGCAAGAAACATAGTGCCATCATCTGAGTTTTTCAGAGGTGTGTCAGCATCTTCCAGTTCAGTCAGTGTGTTTGCAGGCATGGTCACAGTTCTCCAATCACTGCTGGAGCTGTCTATGACAGCAGTTGAAAATGCAGTGGCATACAGTTGAAAGAGGGAGCTACGCTTCAGTGAGCAGCTCCTCCCCCCACACACACACAGATCAACTGTGTTGGTTACCTGATAGATTGCTGTAGTCTTGTCTAGCTTAGAGAGACAAGCCACACATCATTACTTTAACCCTTACACTGCCAAGGTTTTTCTGAAAATTGCATATCCCTGCTGCCAGAGGTTTTTTCACTGGGTTTGTACACTTATCGGTTATGACGTTATTACATAATTTTTCTTAATTCCCTGGTAAACTTTTTTTGTCAGGGTAGTGAGAAACTAACACAACTATAATTCAAAGTGAAAATGTAACTTTTCCAACAAAGACATTTGGAGATATATATGTTTATTTAGTGAAATTTTGATTGTTTTTGCGAATTTGTATTCGCAAAAAATACTGAAGTTTGTAAAAACGTTAAAATCGGTTGCATCACTGATAAAAATTGTTGTCTAAAATGTAACTAATTCTCACTTCTAGGGTACAAATTCTTTATATAAACACAAATTTCACATTGGTTTCTCACCTACAGATTATGAGAGTGACCAGAACGGACCACCAATGGTAGGGCCATGCTGGCCTATGGAGGGGTACCTATTGGATTATGGGGTACACGTCACAAAATCCATTAAGAAAAAGTAAGAAGTAGCCTGTTTCACATGATAGGGAAGTGAATGAGTAAATAAAGGGCCAGATTGCACCTATAGCTACCTACCCAGGGTCACATGACCAAAAACAAGATGGCTGACACCATTCAGCCATTGTCTGTGTCAAAATGCTTGTGACTCATTTATTGAGCTCATTAGATCATAAAAGTGGTAAATGTCAATGGATTGCACCGTTTCTTATGGCAGCAGTGGCTTGGATGAAATTTCTGATCCCTAATTTCACATTATAGACCCACTTGCAGATAGCCGGGGTGCCATACCCAACCACTCCTGGTATGTCCATGCTGGCCAATGGGGTGACCACCTATTACATTATGGGGTGCCAGCCAATAAATTCAAAAGGAAAAAGGAAAAGTAGCTTGTTTTACATGGCGGGAAGTGAATGAGTAAATCAAGGCCCAGACTGTACCCATAGCTACATCCCTGGGTCACATGACCAAAAACAAGATGGTGGCTACTGTTCAATCATTTTCTGTATCAAACTGCTTCTGTTACACATTTGTAGGGATAACTACATTATAAAAGTGATAAATGTCAATGGATTACACCTTTTCTTACATCTGTTGGGGCTTGGATGAATTTTTTGTATCCCTAATTTCACATTACAGACCCACCTGCAGATAGCCGGGTTGCCATACCCAACCACCCATAGTATGCCCATGCTGGCCAATGGGGTGTCCACCTATTGCATTATGGGGTGCATGCCAATAAATTCTTAAAGTAAAAGTAAAATGTACTCCATTTTACATGACAGGGAAGTGAATTAGTAAATCAAAGCCCAGATTGTACCCATAGCTACATCCCCTGGGTCACATGACAAAAAACAAGATGGCAGCTACCGTTTCATCATTTTCTGTATCAAACTGCCTATCTTACACATTTATTGTGATAACAACATTATAAAAGTGGCAAATGTCAATGGATTACACTTTTTCTTACATCTGCCGGGGGCTTGGATGAAATTTATGATCACTAATTTTACTTTATAGACCCATCAGCATATAGCTGGGGTGCCATACCCAACCACCCCTGGTGTACTCATGCTGACCAATGGAGTGTACACCTATTGCATTATGGGTTATATACCAAAAAATTGAAAAAGGAAAAGTAAGATGTAGCCTGTTTTACATGCCGGGGAAGTGAATGAGAAAATCAAGGCACAGACTGTACCCATAGCTACATCCCCTGGGTCACATGACCAAAAACAAGATGGCTGACACCATTCAAACATTTTCTGTATCAAACTGCTTCTGTTACACGTTTGTAGGGATAACAACATTATAAAAGTGATAAATGTCAATAGATTACACATTTTCTTACATCTGCAGGGACTTGGATGAAGTTTCTGATCCATAATTTCACATTACAGACCCACTTGCAGATAGCCGGGGTGCCATAACCAACAACCCCTGGTTAGCCCTTGCTGGCCAATGGGGTGTCCACCTATTGCATTATGGGGTGCATGCCAATAAATTCAAAAGAAAAGTAAAAGTAGCTTGTTTTACATGGCGGGAAGTGAATGAGTAAATCAAGGCCCAGACTGTACCCATAGCTATATCCCTGGGTCACATAACCAAAAACAAGATGGCAGCTACCGTTTCATCATTTTCTGTATCAAACTGCCTATCTTACACATTTATTGTAATAACTACATTATAAAAGTGGTAAATGGCAATGAATTACACCTTTTCTTACATCTGCCGGGGCTTGGATGAAATTTATGATCACTAATTTTACTTTATAGACCCACCAGCATATAGCTGGGGTGCCATACCCAACCACCCCTGGTATACCCATGCTGACCAATGGGGTGTCCACCTATTGCATTAAGGGTTACATACCAATAAATTGAGAAAGGAAAAGTAAGATGTAGCCTGTTTTACATGCCGGGGAAGTGAATGAGTAAATCAAGGCACAGACTGTACCCATAGCTACATCTCCTGGGTCACATGACCAAAAACAAGATGGCTGACACCAATTAAACATTTTCTGTATCAAACTGTTTCTGTTACATGTTTGTAGGGATAACAACATTATAAAAGTGATAAATGTCAATAGATTACACATTTTCTTACATCTGCAGGGACTTGGATGAAGTTTCTGATCCATAATTTCACATTACAGACCCACTTGCAGATAGCCGGGGTGCCATAACCAACAACCCCTGGTTAGCCCTTGCTGGCCAATGGGGTGTCCACCTATTGCATTATGGGGTGCATGCCAATAAATTCAAAAAAGAAAAGTAAAAAGTAGCTTGTTTTACATGGCGGGGAAGTGAATGAGTAAATCAAGGCCCAGACTGTACCCATAGCTATATCCCCTGGGTCACATGACCAAAAACAAGATGGCAGCTACCGTTTCATCATTTTCTGTATCAAACTGCCTATCTTACACATTTATTGTAATAACTACATTATAAAAGTGGTAAATGGCAATGAATTACACCTTTTCTTACATCTGCCGGGGCTTGGATGAAATTTATGATCACTAATTTTACTTTATAGACCCACCAGCATATAGCTGGGGTGCCATACCCAACCACCCCTGGTATACCCATGCTGACCAATGGGGTGTCCACCTATTGCATTACGGGTTACATACCAATAAATTGAGAAAGGAAAAGTAAGATGTAGCCTGTTTTACATGCTGGGGAAGTGAATGAGTAAATCAAGGCACAGACTGTACCCATAGCTACATCCCCTGGGTCACATGACCAAAAACAAGATGGCTGACACCAATTAAACATTTTCTGTATCAAACTGTTTCTGTTACATGTTTGTAGGGATAACAACATTATAAAAGTGATAAATGTCAATGGATTACACATTTTCTTACATCTGCAGGGACTTGGATGAATTTTCGGATCCATAATTTCACATTACAGACCCACTTGCAGATAGCCGGGGTGCCATAACCAACCACCCCTGGTTAGCCCATGCTAGCCAATGGGGTGTCCACCTATTGCATTATGGGGTGCATGCCAATAAATTCAAAAAGTAAAAGTAAAAAGTAGCCCATTTTACATGACAGAGAAGTGAATGAGTAAATCAAGGCCCAGACTGTACCCATAGCTACATCCCCTGGGTCACATGACCAAAAACAAGATGGCGGCTGCTGTTCAATCATTTTCTGTATCAAACTGCTTCTGTTACACATTTATTGTGATAACTACATTATAAAAGTGGTAAATGACAATGGATTACACCCTTTCTTACATCTGCCGGGGCCTGGATGAAATTTATGATCACTAATTTTACTTTATAGACCCACCGGTATATAGCTGGGGTGCCATACCCAACCACCCCTGGTATATCCATGTTGACCAATGGGGTGTCCACCTATTGCATTATAGGTTACATTCCAATAAATTGAGAAAGGAAAAGTAAAATATAGCCTGTTTTACATGCCGGGGAAGTGAATGAGTAAATCACGGCACAGACTGTACCCATAGCTACATCCCCTGGGTCACATGACCAAAAACAAGATGGCAGCTACCGTTTCATCATTTTCTGTATCAAACTGCCTATCTTACACATTTATTGTAATAACTATACTATAAAAGTGGTAAATGTCAATGGATTACACCTTTTCTTACATCTGTCTGGGCTTGGCTGTATTTTCTGATCCCTAATTCTACATTACAGACCCACCTGCAGATAGCCAGGGTGCCATACCCAACCACCCATGGTATACCCATGCTGACCAATGGGGTGTCCACCTATTGCATTATGGTGTATGCCAAAAATTCAAAAAGTAAAAGTAAAAGTAGTCTGTTTTACATGACAGGGAAGTGAATGAGTAAATCAAAGCCCAGATTGTACCCATAGCTACATCCCCTGGGTCACATGACCAAAAACAAGATGGCAGCTACCGTTTCATCATTTTCTGTATCAAACTGCCTATCTTACACATTTATTGTGATAACTACATTATAAAAGTGATAAATGTCAATAGATTACACATTTCTTACATCTGCCGGGGCTTGGATGAAATTTATGATCACTAATTTTACTTTATAGACCCACCAGCATATAGCTGGGGTGCCATATCCAACCACCCTGGTATACCCATGCTGACCAATGGGGTGTCCACCTATTGCATTATGGGTTACATACCATTAAATTGAGAAAGGAAAAGTAAGATGTAGCCTGTTTTACATGCCGGGCAGTGAATGAGTAAATCAAGGCACAGACTGTACCCATAGCTACATCCCCTGGGTCACATGACCAAAAACAAGATGGCAGCTACTGTTTCATCATTTTCTGTATCAAACTGCCTATCTTACACATTTATTGTAATAACTATATTATAAAAGTGGTAAATGTCAATGGATTACACCTTTTCTTACATCTGTTAGGGCTTGGATGAATTTTCTGATCCCTAATTCTACATTACAGACCCACCTGCAGATAGCCAGGGTGCCATACCCAACCACCCATGGTATGCCCATGCTGGCCAATGGGGTGTCCACCTATTGCATTATGGTGTGCATGCCAAAAAATTCAAAAAGTAAAAGTAAAAGCAGCCCATTTTACATGACAGGAAGAGAATGAGTAAATTAAGGCCCAGACTGTACCCATAGCTACATCCCCACGCGACAAGACCAAAACAAGATGGCGGCTACCATTTGATCATTTTCTGTATCAAACTGCTTCTGTTACACGTTTGTAGGATAACAACATTATAAAAGTGGTAAATGTCAATGGATTACACATTTTCTTACATCTGCAGGGACTTGGATGAAATGTATGATCACTAATTTACATTATAGACCCACCACCATATAGCTAAAAGGTGCGACTCAACCACCTAAGGAAGGCTATGCTGGCACATGAGGGGCACACTTATTGCATTATGGGTTATATACAAATAAATTCAGAAAGTAAAGTAAGATGTAGCTTGTTTTACATGATGGGAAGGAATGAGTAAATCAAGGCCCAGACTGTACCCATATCTAAATCCTTGATCACATGACCAAAAATAAGATGGCGGCTACCGCTCAATCATTTTCTGTCAAACTGCTTCTGTTACACATTTGTAGGGATAACTATGTTATAAAAGGGGTAAATGTCAAGGCATTACATCTTTTCTACATCTGTAGGGCTTGATGAAATTTGATCCCTAATTTCTCATTACAGACCCAACTGCAGATAGAAGGTGCCATATCCAACCACCCATGGTATGCTCATTCATGTCAATGGGGTGTCCTCCTATTGCATTATGAGGTGCAAGCCAATAAATTCAAAAAGGGAAAGTAAAAAGCAGCTTGTTTTACATGTTAGGGAAGTGAATAAGTAAATGAAGGCCCAGACTGTACCCATTTCTACATCCCCTGGGTCACATGACCAAAAATAAGATGGTGGCTACCGTTCAATCATTTTCTGTAT
The DNA here is from genome assembly GCA_016271365.2 of Neoceratodus forsteri. Classification (NCBI taxonomy): domain Eukaryota; kingdom Metazoa; phylum Chordata; order Ceratodontiformes; family Ceratodontidae; genus Neoceratodus; species Neoceratodus forsteri. Next base: position 130,223,315 of record CM028129.1, on the reverse strand, counting down.
CAAACTGCTTCTATTCTAAAGCCTGTGGAGAAAAACCCTACCCTTTCCCTATTCAAAATACCTGTGGAGAAAAACCCTACCCTTTCTCTATTCTAAAACATGTGGCAAAAAACCCTACCCTTTCCCTGTTCTAAAATCTGTGGACAAAAAGCCTATCCTTTCCCTATTATATAACACATCATGAAGTCCACTATCCTTGACAGGACGGTTCTAAAGTCCGGTAGGGAAATGTCCTGCCGAGTCTTCTCTGAGACATTGACAGTTGCAAGATAGCTGATCAGGGAAGAAGACATAGGAATCTGTGGTTGCAGGAGCCTAGTTTCCAGATCTGAAACCAGTTCTGACCTGGCTCCCTGCCAGCAAGAGTGAATCAGGGTCTTGAAATCTGAAGTAGCCAGGGGTTTGGGAGGTGGATCCTGTTGAGACTGGGGAGGAGGAGGAGGGCATCTGGTGGAGATAATACCCTTGAAACCCCATGTAGTTGGAGTAAGGGTGAAATCCAGGGTAGAACTGCTCTCAAATGACTCCATTCTGGAGTGGATCACCCTAGGTAGGATCCCTTGATACCCAAAAGGATAACGTGGGACAGTTCAGGGTCAGTTATAGCCCCCAATGTCAGACCTGGCATCATATGAATCCATGTTGGACCCACTGTTGTGTAGATGGGGAGGGTCCGCGCCGAGGCAGCCCACGGCAGGGTCACCAATGTCTAACCGCACAACCTAACCTGGCACTGGAAGGTGTCTGTTGGTCACGGACGCTGGGCGGTGGTCCCTTCAGGTATTGCTAGAAAAGTCTGTCATGTGGCCCAATGCCAGGTGGTGCAAGTCCAATATGTCATGACCTACTGATTGAACCCTCTCGAAGTAAGATCTATCTTTTCCTATATCTATCTCCAGCCTTTATGCATGTGAACAGTGCAAATACCTATCTAGTATTAGCTTTTACTATTATGTTTTAGGTCACTGTATTGCTCTTGGAAAATTAACACATTTTTTCATGTTACCCTATCCTACAATGCCTTAGTCCCATGTTTTGCAATATTTTTTCACCATACATTATATAAAATAGTTGGTGGTTGTCAATACACAGCAATGATACACCTTCACCCTAAGGTTCACAAATGAAATACAAGATACATGTCACCCATGAGTTTTATATAATTAATAGTAAATGGACCTAGTTTCTTCAGTATCTCACAGTTACAGTGAGAACAGCAAATTAAGTAAGGTGTTAACGAAAGTGGTGTGTATTTAGGCCACCATACAGTATCTTATATAGTGTACTATACAGTAGAAAAGAAACCAAAATAGTTTACTATTTTTATTACCATTAACATTTACTATCAGTTGTCCACATTTCACCGATGACATTTCTTTTCAAGTGTATGGATCATCATACACAAAGAGCATTCCATCAGACATGGTAATGCCAGAAACATATGGCAAAAACCCTCTCAATTCCCTATTCTAAAACCTGCAGAGAAAATCCTATTCTTTCCTATTCTAAAACCTGTGGAGAAAAACCCTATCCTTTCCCTATTCAAAAATGTGTGGAGAACACCCCATCCTTTCCCTGTACTAAAACCTGTGGAGAAAAATCCAATCCTTTCCCTTTTCAAAAACCTTTGGAGAAAAACCCTATCCTTTCCCTATTCTAAAACCTGTGGAGAAAACCCTAACATTTCTCTATTGAAAAACTGTGAGAGAAACCCTATCCTTTCCTGTTCTAAAACCTGTGTAGAAAAACCCTACCGCTCTCTATTCTAAAACCTGTGTAGAAAATCCTATCCTTTCTCCTTTCAAAACCTGTGGAGAAAACCCTATCCTTTCCTATTCTAAAACCTGTGGAGAAAACCCACACCTTTCTCTATTCAAAACCTGTGGAGAAAAACCCTATCCTTTACATCTTCAAAACCTGTAGAACAACCCTACCCTTTCTATTCTAAATTCTGTGGAGTTAAATCCTACCCTTTGCCTTTTCTAAAACCTGTGGAGAAAAGCTCATCCTTTCCCTATTATATAACACATCATGAAGTCCACTCCTCAGACAGGACGGTGTCTAAAGTCCGTAGGGAACGTCCTGCCGAAGTCTTCCCCAAGACATGGACAGTTGCAAGATAGCTGATTGGGAAGGAGACATAGGAAGCTGTGGTTGCAGGAGCCTAGTTTCCAGATCTGAAACCAGTTCTGACCTGGGTCCTTGCCACCAAGACTGAATCAGGGTCTTGAACCAAGTAGCCAGGGAAGGGGGAGTGGATCTGGTTGAGACTGGGGGGAGGAGGAGGAGGAGGAGGGGTGTCCAGTGGAGGATAATACCCTTGAAACCCCATGTGGAAAAAAACCCTCTAATTTCCCTATTCTAAAACCTGCGGAGAAAATACCTATTCTTTCCATATTCTAAAACCTGTGGAGAAAAATCCTATCCTTTCCCTATTCTAAAACCTGTGGAGAAAAATCATATCCTTTCCCTATTCAAAAACCTGTGGAGAAAAATCCTATCATTTCCCTTTTCAAAAACCTGTGGAGAAAAACCCTATCCTTTCCCTATTCTAAAACCTGTGGAGAAAATCCTAACATTTCCCTATTCAAAAAACCTGTGGAGAAAAACCTTATCCTTTCCCTATTCTAAAACCTGTGGAGAAAAACCCTACCATTTCCCTATTCAAAAAAACTGTGGAGAAAAATCCTATACTTTCCCTGTTCTAAACTGGTGTAGAAAAGCATACCCTTTCTCTTCTAAAACCTGTGGAGAAAAACCCTATCCTTTCCCTATTCTAAATTTATATATCGTCTTCAGGCTTGTGACCTGTAGATAAAAACTGTCTGATCTTACCCTATGCTACACCATTGCATCAACATTTTACATACTCTGTGATATTTAATTTAACCAAAGTAGTGTAGCTCACCCTCACATGAAGTCATCTCTTGGAGTGTTCAGAACTAGTCCATGCATTATAATTCATTCCAACTGATCAGACGGTGAAGGTGAAGTTTGTTGTGGTGCAATGCGTACTAGTAGGTCTACAAGGCTATTTATGTTAACACTGCAAGGTTCCCACAGCCTGTTAGACAAACTAGTTTGTCTCTTACCGTAATCCCAGAAAGTATCAGTTGAGTAGTATCATAGGAAGTCAAGATGTAAAATGTTGTAATGTAGCATAATTGCAGTGTTTCTCTCCTGGTATGACAAAGGTAAAAAAAAAAAAATAAATAAAGATAAAAAACAAAGTACACCACCCCTTTTGCTAGATATGGGTAGCAAGTGTGAATCACTGTTGAGGTACCCAGCTGGACTAACACTGTTAGCAGTTTCATGAGGTCAAACCTGAATTAATTTTTGAAACATGAATACATACTGTACATCAATACACACATCTCAAAACCTAAGCTAAACTGTAATCTCATCGTTAGTGACATCAACGTAGTAACCTACCTTATGCACCTATTATTTCCAATTTATTTCATTCTGACTGTTGCAAGAGTATTTCTGAAGCTAGGGGACATATTTCGTATAACGCACTGTGTATATAGATTACAGTGATTGTCATATGGAAGACTACTCGACGACAGTCGATATATTTGGAACGATAATTCAGATACTCTTCACTTTAAAGACTTTAGCCTATATACTCAATCTGAAACACAGAATTTAAGACATTATACCAATGATGACCTGAAAGTTATAGTCCATTGGATTATATACTGTACATTCCCCCGCCACTGCATCTATAAATTGCATACCTCTATAGGATTGGAGCTACAGCCCTCTTGATGTCACTGCAGAACATATCACTTCCTGATCTGTTAATGGACACCATCCTGCCGATACAGTTCTGGGAAGAGGGACATGATGCCATCATGCTTGACCATGCCGGCTGACAATCCTCTCATGAATGCCCCCATCTCTGTGTTGATCTTTCTCCTTGTTCTGTCCATTTTCTTCGTATCAGAAACATTCCTCCAATGACGACGCTGGATGATGTGGGACCAAAGGATCATGGTTTTCGGCATTCGGTGCTTGATCAAGGCGATGTCCTCCTTCATCTTCTGAAGCAGCATCACTGATGTCTTCAATCCTAAATCATTGCCTCCCAGGTGGATGATGATGACATCTGGTTTGATCCCCTCAGGCACTCCTGTCGCAACATTGGCACCAGTTGATCCCAACGATACCCCTCTCACCCAACCAACGAACATTGACTGAGTATCAAGGTCAACACTGGTCCCCAGTTCGAGACCATCCTCGAATCCTTGCCCAATGCATCAAGGAGTGTCTGCAGATCCATACAGTCTTCTCTGGACACTGTATATCTAATTAAGAAAACATACATATTATAGCATCGGAGTGTATCCAATCTATGACAGGTAGTAGTGCTCAATTCCTGACATTTGATGGCAAAGACAACACGTCTGGTATCTTCCAGGAAATAAAAACATTTAAGAGTGATTACTAATAGTGGCACTTAGAGCAAAATTATGCATTTATGCACAAGATCTCATGAAAACATTATGTGATTGGTGGTTTGAGAAACTGATAGTTACCAAATAGGAAAGGTATTTTGCAGTAGTCATGTTTGATGACCTAGCATGAATAAAGCAGTACATGTTGTTCAGCCTTCCATGTGTCATCCCACACTTGTGTATCCCTCAGGTGACACTATCTCAGGGGCTACACCCTGCCTGTATGTCTAGTTGCAGGTTAGGGCATGTGTACTGACACGGAGCCTCCACCTGGAGGACAGGGTTGTCAGCAATAAGGCTAACTCGATACAGCTTTGGGACATTGTAATCCCCTTTTTCCCTTCTAGTAGCATAGACAATATGCAACAAACATTTTCATAGTAGCCCTATTCTGTATATACTTCCCCACACTGTTTGAACTTTCCACCAGGGCTGGTTCCACCAGTTCAACCCTGAGACCCCTATAAAACAAGGTTAGGCACAGTATATAACAGTATAGTGCTTTTGGTACAAACTGGAACAACAGTTTGATTAAAGAGAACAGGAAATCATTTCTAATTGGCAGCAGTTTATAAAGTTCTTATTATTAGAAATGATATGCACTATTCTAAATAATCCACATTTAACTGTACTTCAATAAAAACATGATACGAAAAACTGTATTTTGCATTGTTTTGTTTTTATGGGAAGCATTCTGGAATGCAGCACTCAGCATTTCCCACCTATCATACATCTCGATCACTCCGCCATCTCGGTCTCAATATCGGGAATCTACGCCAATTAACCATTCCATGGTGTCCAATGGACATCCCATGTCTTCCCACACTGGGAAACAGCAACTATAAAACATGCCATGGTGTCCAATGGACACGCAATGCTGACTATGATAGAGGGAAGTCTTGTGCAGTCCATTTCGGGATGCAGCACTCGGCATTTCCCACCTATCTTACATCTCGATCATTCCGCCATCTCGGTCTCGATACCGAGAATATACGCCAATTAACCATTCCATGGTGTCCAATGGACATCCCATGTCTTCCCACACTGGGAAACAGCAACTATAAATCATGCCATGGTGTCCAATGGACACGCAATGCTGACTATGATAGAGGGAAGTCTTGTGCAGTCCATTCCGGGATGCAGCACTCAGCATTTCCCACCTATCTTACATCTCGATCACTCCGCCATCTCGTCTCGATACCGGGAATCTACGCCAATTAACCATTCCATGGTGTCCAATGGACACCCCATGTCTTCCCACACTGGGAAACAGCAACTATAAAACATGCCATGGTGTCCAATGGACACGCAATGCTGGCTATGATAGAGGGAAGTCTTGTGCAGTCCATTTCGGGATGCAGCACTTGGCATTTCCCACCTATCTTACATCTTGATCACTCCGAAATCTCGGTCTCGATACCGGGAATCTACGCCAATTAACCATTCCATGGTGTCCAATGGACACCCCATGTCTTCCCACACTGGGAAACAGCAACTATAAAACATGCCATGGTGTCCAATGGACACGCAATGCTGACTATGATAGAGGGAAGTCTTGTGCAGACCATTCCGGGATGCAGCACTTGGCTTTTCCCACCTATCTTACATCTTGATCACTCCAAGTCTCGGTACCAGGAATCTGTGCCTGTCAAGCGATTTACTATTCTGTGTCACTATCGCTTGTATTCGGTGATCCGGGCATCCCGTATTTCATCTTTGAATGGTATTCGGAGAAGCATTTATCTACACACAGGCCCTTGCCGCAATCTGCACACCAGTAGGTCGATTCCTTACGCTTCCCTTTTTTTGTGCACACCACACATCTTCGGGTAGGGTACAGCTTCTTTGGTGTTCTTGGTATTTTGATGGGAAGTGCTTTCTTGCAGTCGTTGGCATGGATCCAATTTTGTCGATTGCCTTTTTGGCTATGTTGTGAAGATTATCTATTTTTTTGCTTGTCGTTATAAGTTCTTTAATTACAGTTCATTGGAATTCCAAGTGCGTCATCTTCTTTCTTTCTGGGGAAAATTTCTTGTACATTATGTACCCCTGAATTAACATGGCATTCAGTAAATAAAAGAACTCCTTCTGCCATACCTTCTTGCATTGCCGGTTAAAATTGTAATACCCTCGCCAGCTGATCATTTTGTCGACTCCACCCATGTATCTGTTGTAGTCCAGTATATTTTGGTTTTTATTCGACTCCCTGTCTTCCAATCCTTTTCTTCTGGTATCGACAAATTCAGTACTTGATGTTGTTGACAGCATGTATATGTCCCTCTTTGTCTCTCCACTTCATACAGAGCATTGGTGTCTTCCTGAATGTAACCTTTTTCATCTTCAGCTTTATGTCTTTTATTTTGGGAGGCATTCTCTGGGTTGGGCATAATAGTTCCAGTTGCACCAACTCCAGATAAAATAGATCTGTGTAGAGTTGAGGTCCAGTGTAGTATCTGTCTGTGTAACTGTAGCCTTCCTCGCAGTTCTTCTCTAACAAGATCAAAACAAACTCTGTAAGTATGTCCTTTGCTCTGTTCCTCGTCGACTTTGCCTGTATAGAATTGCCAGTTGCATATGTATCCCGAGTTTGATTCACATAAGGTGTACACCTTTGATTCCGTGCTTCACTGGTTTTTGGATTAAATGTTCTGTAACTTAGATTTCCTTCCACAGACATATACCTTCATCCAGGAGAGGTCCGGTCGGGAAGATAGGTTTCTCGTGATCTCTTCAGGAATCGCCCATTATCTCCCTAATGTGAAAAGTTGATCTAATCCTCCATCTCTCTAGGCTTCCGATCGAGTTGTCAGCCTATGTGGAGAAAAGAAAAATAAGGTTGAATCGGTTCCTTGCCATCACACTGCCCCAGAATGGTGTGTAGGTGACTTCATTCAATCCTCAGTATTCATCTTTACTGCTCTTCACTACCAGTCCCATCGCAATGTATAATGCAAAAACCTCTTCAGTTCTTTCTTGTCAGTCATCTTCCAAGCCCTGGCCTTTGAATGTGGTGGCAAATCATCAATTGATGCCAGAAAGAAATCATCGCATATCTATTTGTTTCCCTTGCAATAAGCTCCAAATCTTCATCCAGTCAGGCAAAACAGTTGTACAAATCCAAGTGGACTTTCTGGGACTGGTACTTGAGACCTGAAGTTGCAGTGAATAGGTGTCCATTGTCACTTGTTGTTGTCACTTCTTCCCATTCGTCTTCTTTCTAACACTTTGTTCTGCTGATGAACGAGCCCTTTACCATGAGTCTTCTTGGGCATTACACCTACTGATGTTGTGGGGGTCTCTTCATGATCTTCCTGCTCCACATCCGCATGTAATCTTGATCAGTAACTTCTTCATCTTCAGAAGACTTATTCCAGATTTCCACCAGATCCAGATTGTACAATCTTTCTTCAACATCCTCTTCACTATGCGATTCGGAGAAATCGGACTCACTATACATCTGGATCTCGGCCAAAACATCCAATGCAGTCATTTTTTTTGCCATGATGATTGTTCTGTAAGGTGTAGAGAAAAAAAACAAACAAAAACACATCATTGTTACAAGTTATCTTTGTGGGGTGATTCTAACAATAATATGAAAACTGAAGCCCTTATGAATACCAGTTTGGCTCAATAAACCCTACTCCCCTAACTCCCACTGTCACTGATTTATATTTTCAAACGTATCACAAAATATTCTATGTTCTGATGAATTATGTCAAATATACTGCAAGGAATCAACCTGAAAGACAAAAAAAATAAGTTATATTCAAGAGTTACATGTAATATCTTTAACGGAATACTCAAGTTTATTTTCCACATACGGAAGACACAGTGATATGATAATAGAAACATCTCATCCTGTATCAGGTGCAACATCAAGTTAAGCATTCACTAGTGTACAATGTCAACTCCAATATATCACTATAGGTTTATGACTGTATTACATCAGTCTGCATGTTACCACCCTCCAGTGAGTTGTAATTCCTCCTGATGTTGCCCGGTTATAAACAAATATCGTTTTCCTTACAACACTGACTTAAGGAACATTTGATTACTGCATATATATATATATATATATATATGTATATATATATATATATGTTTGTGTGTTCGATGCTTGGCATCGGCTGACATGAAAAGCCAAGTAGAATATCAGATTTTCAAGGTAAATGACTATGTGTTGATGATCGGATAACATCAGTCAGCATTTTTGCCACCCTGTAGTGTGTGTTAATGCCTCCTGATGTTACCTGGTTATAAACAGATAGTGTATTTCCTTACTAGTCAAGAAAATCACCAAATTGAAACCTTTCTTGTTTTTGAACTTGCAACTTTAATTAACCATACAATATGCAGTATCACAACATAGGAAGAACTCACATATATCAAGTTAGATCACCATTCCAGTACAGCTTATATCCATCAAAAGTCAAACGTTCCAAAAGTGTCTATGTGTCAGTGAACTGATAAATGTAAAATAAACCATTGTTCTCTTCTGATTTTCGGATACTGTCCCAATGAAGATGATGCACTAAAAACTCTAAGGATCAAGTCAGGATAAGTGTTATTAAATTGACCTTAAACATTTGCAAGAACACATCATACATTTTAATTCAGTGATAAAAGCAACTAATTTTATGTCTTATTAATAAAGCATATACATCCAAAGTATTGTTTATAGTTTGTGAATTCAATTCTCAGTTCTTCTGATTACATTTGTTTTATATTGTGTCATAATACTAACAGTATATTACATGAACAAATAACTACTGTACAAGTAGAAGTGAGAGTGAAAATATGTATTATTATATATTATCTTTTAAATGATGAACTGATTTTATCAGCAGTATCCATTGAAGCACCAGATGGTGCAACCTATGTGGTGATGAACACTTCATAGCATAACATTCTCCGCGCTGGCTGGGAACTGGTGAATATGTGTAATAATACCCAACAGGGTGGGCGGTATTGTGCTATACCAGACCGGGGGTGTAATGAGGCCTGATGCCACAGGCGGAGGGCGTTATAGCCCCTGGAAGGTCCGGTATAGCACAATACCGCCCACCCTGGAGGGTATTATTGTGCTTAGAAAATGGGCACAGTAGAACAATATTAATTTTATAACAAAATTGTTAACTAAATAATTATTTTAATATGACCTTTGTAATAAAATAGTTCCAGTATACTCAAATCACTTCAAAACCAGGCACTGCATGAAAGTACAGTTACGTAAGAACTTACCGTAACAGTATATGTTCAAGAGATATCTTGCAGTGGGTAATTACATACATGACTGATGCTGGCAGGCAGCAGGACCCCATGGAAAAATTTCTAGCTAGCAGTCCCTGGCAAGGGACCACCCCCACGTCAGGTGACTGGCATCAGGAGACATCGGTATAAAGGGGTTGTCCCTGATGCCCATCTTCCAGTTCCTCCCACCATGGGCCAGAAATATCCAAACTGTAGTGTTTAGTAAAGGTATTGATGGAATTTCAAGTGGCGGCAGCACAGATGTCTGCTGCAGACACATTTTTTGAAACAACCTGCTGAAGCAGCTACACCTGGTGGAGTGGCTTCACTTGACCCGGGAGTACTGATGGGGGGCCTCAGATAGAGGACCCCTCTGAGAAAGGTCTTAGAGACCTCCAATTGAGTGGAAGTTTTGTCTGCGAAGGGAACATGATAGGCCGAGATGGCCACCATGTGTACCTTCAGAGAGGAATAACTGAGATCCAGGTCAAACCTCTGAGTCGTCTATCGAGGAACGATCCCCTGGAGGTGACATTACCTGTGTCCCAGCGGCTCCCAAGGGAGATGTGGTAGAGGCGCCCTTGTTCCGGTGCCTCTCCTTATCCTTCTTACGATGGCCTTTGGGGGAAGTGGACACCTGCCTTGGTTTTTGAGCTCCTTTTACATTGAACTCATCTTCTTCTTTTTCAGAATATGGGCTTCCAGGGATTGCTGCTGCCTTTTCTGGGTTCTGTAAGGGTGAGAGGACATGTCTGGTCACAGGGTGTGTGGGCAGATTATTGCTGTGATTTTCCTATATCTAACACACCGGAGAAAGTTGGCACGTAAGCGAGCCCCTCACACCCCAACTGTCAGATCACTCCAGCACACTGCATCTGTGTTTACAGGCCTCCAAATGGGCAGCTGGGGGTTGTGGAATTATGGCAGAAAGTCAGATCTGTTAAGAGTCACACTTCAGGCTTCCGTATCGCAACAAATTTAAAATCTAACAGCCCTAAAATGTAAAAGATAGGAAAAAAAAACATTTAGAACAATGCTGTGCCACAATATCTCTCTGGGTCTCCATTTTGTGACTTTACATTGCACAGTCATGTAGGGCCGCATGCCTAACAGTTGCAAGTTCCGAGGTGGGAAAAGACTCGTAAGTAGGGCAGAAAACGTTATTTTTTTTTCACTAAACAGTGATGTAAAGAGACTACGGGGGGACTTTATAATAAACTGTATTGTTCTGGAGGAGCTGATGCTGGGGGGTGAGGGTTGGCACAGATGACAACAAGAGAAAAGCTCTGTGGAGAGTGGCAAAAGGGGATGGAATAGCCCAGAAAGGGTGGCACTACTTTATAGGACAAAGAAAAAAACTTAATTCTTACCCTATTTTTTTATTTTGCCTTTAATTTTTTTTAATCCCATATAAAAGTGCCACAGATAGCCCATTTTCTAAGTGCAATAATACCCTCCAGGGTGGGCGGTATTGTGCTATACTGGACCTTCAAGGGGCTATAAGGCCCTCCACCTGCAGCGTTGGGCCTCATTACAGCCCTGGGCAGTCCGTATAAGCACACCGCCCACCCTGTTGGGTATTATTGCTTACTTACCTACTGCAAGAGCCCTCTCAAGTAAGATCTGGGATTATAGGACACATATCCCATGCAACCCTCCCATACCAAACACAATCAAGTAATATGTGGAGAGGTCTTACCAGGATACTGTGGAGTCCAAAGCAGGAATCTTGAAGGGACGATGTCCGGCTAGCATTGAAAAATAAAATACAGGAATGGAGTCACAAAGGATCCATAGTTCTTAATAAATTATTAATATATGACATGTTCACAGTAGAAAATACTTATCTGATGGTGAAGGAGTCCTCATCTGTTCAGGCATGTGAGGAGAAACAACAATAGGTTAATATGAAAAAGATACAGTAATGAGATAAGAAACCGATAGTGGATAGATACTGCTGGCATCGGACTACATTAGAGTGTAATGTGCATAAGAAAAATTACTGTTGAAGAAGTATAATAATAATAATATTAATAGTGACATAAAGGAATAAAATTAGTTAACAGATAGAAGAAAATTTTTTTTTTTAAAGATGATTAGAAAGACTAGTGCTCTCTGCCTAGATGGCCAATTTTCAAGTGACTGTAGTATCCCGGTTGGGATAGGTGATATTCCTTTTTGGTTCACTGGCCCATTGTTTCCTGGGCAATCAGTGCACCTCTTCTGTAAATGAAGCATCTAGTTTAATGGAATTCCTTCTGTGCACCTCTTCTGTAAATGAAGCATCTAGTTCACTTCGACCGTCAAATTGGCACAACATGCACCTTGATAACATGCGCTATCATGAATGTTCACTTAGACCATCAAATTGGCACAACATGCACCTTGATAACATGCGCTATCACAAATGTTCCATGCGACTGACAAATTGGCACAACATGCACCTTGATAACATGCGCTATCACAAATTTTCACTTAGACCATCAAATTGGCACATGCAACTTGATAACATGCAACTGTCAAATTAGCACAACATGCACCTTCATAATTTGTGCCACCACAGAATCACAGTTCGACTGTCAAATTGTCCAAACATGCACTTTGATAACATGTGCTATAGCACCCTAATATAGCATGGGTTAATCTCACTCTCAAAACTCCCCCACACTGGGATCCAGCTAATCACAATATAGTTTAGTTTAGCATAAGGATAGATACTAACTCAAGTCATACTAGGACAAAGGTTTTGGATTTCAAAATGCTGACTTTGCTGAAATGGGGAGAGGTCTCAAAGAGCTCTGGAGAGAATGGGGGCAGGGGGAGTGGAAGAACAGTGTAAGCATCTAAAGGAAGCCTTAATGGAAGTAACAAACCAATTGCATCAGATTGGTATTCAAAGGCAGAGAACAGAAAGTTACTATGTTCTCCACTCTACATACCCTAATCTGAATACATTCCACCTAGTTGACCCTCTTCATTGTTGTCACTTGCCCCTTCTACCCCTCTTCCCGGCACTGGACCCCCACCCAGACCAATAGCCAACCCTTAATCTCGTGACTAACTCGACCACTTCACATTCATGTCGCTCACCTTTACTAACCAGGACGGAGAAGTGGCGGCAGAGGATAAGAAACAGCACAAGTAGGAGAGAGGGTTTGAGAGGGACATCACAGAGACAGAAAACAGGACAGGGCAGGAGCAGGGAAGTGGGGGGAGGGACCGATGCCAAAGCAAACAAAAGGAGCAACAAGTGAGCCGGGAAGCAGCAGAAGGACGATCCACGGAGGAATGGGGACCGGGGACACAGACTCTAGATCCAGGTGCTCCACGAGCCTCTGCCGCATAGGGTCCAAATCCTCAGACTCCCAATCAAAGTACTCCTTCATGGGAACAAGAAGGTCCAAAAAAGCTGGGTCTGGAATACATCCCGTCATCAGATCCAGCAGCGAGGAATCAAGGTCAGACCAGCCATATCATTATAGAATTGCTGGGGTCCAGCATCATGACATCCTATGGAGGGATGGCAGCTGAGAAGAATGAAGGCCTTGGTGCGGGACCTGATATAGCACTGGGGCCTAAAGGCAAAGGCTGGTCAATAGGTCCAGGTTGTGAGACTGTCATCAGGACATCTGGCATCGGACAAGCAGCGAGTCCTGCATGAAGGGGAGAAAGGGCATCCACATTAAGGTTGAGGGCACTGAACATGTACTCCTGGAAGACAGGGAAGAGAGGAGAGAGAGAGAGAGAGAGGAGAGACATGATTGGGAACTAAGGCACTTGAAAGGGATAAATAAGGTAATGGCGGGAAAGAACTGGATGACGGCAAGGGACTGCCTCTGAAGTCACGCTGACATCACATCACCGGCTGATGGGGCACGGCCTCTGCTGATGACTGCTAGCTGCAAGTTTGTTGCAGGTTCTGATGCCAGGAGATGCAGACCCATACGTGAAGACCTCACTGCAGGAACCCTCCAAAGTAAGATCAGTTGTTTTCTGTCCTTTCATGGTCCTTAGTGGTTGTCATGTACCAGGTAAGAGATCTCTTGACATCCAGTCTCTCTCTGTCTCCCACCCCACCCCGAGATTGTGCAAGTCAAATATGTTTTTTAATCAGCCTGCCATTGCTTGGCCTGTACACAAAAACCCCACATTTAGTGTTAGAATACAGTTGCGTGGCTTGGGTCCATAAAGGGATGGCAGTGAATGTGTCACAATGTGTCCCATGATTGTGGCTATTTAACACCACCACCTTGCTACCTGTATGCCACTAATTTAGGAGCACACTTGTACACCTGTGTCCCTGCAGAGACACAACACACTGTGCTGCAGCATGTCACGTGACATTGCTGGAGGTCTAGTCTAATGCAATAAATTTGATGTCCACACACCACAGACATTAACATGTATGGTTGTAGACACCCATTGAACATAGCCATCATGTGTGCTCGACCCCAACACTACGCTGGGATGCTAAGTTGTGGTAAACATGTCACTGTTGCAGAAAAAACATCCATCCATCCAGTACTGCCAGTACAGTGTCATGCAGTGTGGAGGCTAGGCACAGAGGTCCGTTGCATGCCTCCTCACAACAGTACTGCTGTTCCCATGGTACACCATGCGCTACTCCTGACCCCACCAGGAATAGGAATGTTGCGATGGATTTGCAGAACTGTGATGTGAGTCATGCTGTTAACTTGTTTCACATGTCCTGCACAGTCCATGTCTGTCCCCAGCCCGCACTCATTGTAGTGTCCGTGGTCACGTGTAACATGCTGCTAACTGATGTCATCCCCATTGCCAGCGATACATGTTGTGACCTATATCAATCATGTGACCATGTGGCACTAAGGTCATAGTGTTCACTCTTGCATCTGCCATCATGCGGACATGACACAGACATGCCAGTTGTCACCATCATGTGATCTGACACTGTAGCCCTCCATAGTGACACATCCAAATGTATATACACAGCATTGTATGTGCCTGTGTCAGGGGTCAGTGTAATCTGGTACAATGTCATTTTGACCAACAAAGATGTTGAAGTAACTATACAGGTGATGATGCTCTGCACACAAGGCCTTAGGTGCTGTGTACAATTGTGTTTATAGAGAGGTAACATCCCACTGACAGGTACTGCCAAGCATGGGACATGGTGTTCTGCACATCCCACAGACAGTGCTACTATGTATGTATTGTCCGCAGTGTGCCTGCACCATGACAACCACCATCCACAATTACTCAGGGTACAATAGACTGCATGATGTATGAGAACATGGAGGTGAGCTGAGGCAGTGTTTTGCACCCACCATGTCCCCACCCGATGCTGTATATGTGGGCGACACTGGTGATCCACATAGTTGATAGTTGCATGCCAAATACAGTACATATGTGTTCCCACATGCCAGCCTGGCTCTGTGTCATGTCCAGGCAAGCCCAGACCCGTGTACCATGGTGGATAATGTGCAGACACTTTGTGTCAGTAGATGGTCCGAATACATCACATTGGTAAAGGCCTGGTGTTCCAATGAATGGACATGACATAACACATAGTGTCTGTGCTCTCCACTGTCACTGACTGGCCACTGTTGATACCATGTGATAGTGACAATTATATGCCACACAACATGACCTTTGCTCATAAGTTTGTGCCATGTAGTACAACCAGTGTTTGCCTGCTATTTCTCTGCATGTCTTCATGAAGGGAAAATACAGCAGTGGTGAACTAGCATTAGATGGGACAGTTCATGCACATGAACTGTTACAGGTGTCATGGATCCTGTGTGTACACTGGGCTCTTCAAAGCCCACAAATTATCAGCAACAGTTCATCCTCCGTAGCTGAATCACTAGATCTATCCTCCAGCTGACGCGGTTCCATATTTCCTCAAGGCTGCAACCCATATGTTAGCTTTGGACAGCTGCTGGACAAAGATAACCGAACCTACCTTTTAATGAGCTGACCATGAGGGGTTGTTAGACTGTGGCACTTCATCCAGAGTTGGCACATTTGACAGAAAGACTGAATTGCAACTGAAGAAAATACCACTTGTGTTGTAAGTATGCATGATTCCCCTGAGCTCATCATGTTACATTCTTTTTTTTTTTTGTCAATAAAACTTTCCTGAAATTTCATCACAATTGAAGGCCAGAGAAAATAGTTTGCAACCTTCACAACACTGCACTATGGCTGCCAAAAGCACATTGAGGACAGATTAACAGAGCTCAATATGTATACCCTTGAGCAAAGGAGGGAGAGTTGATATGATCAAAACATTCAAACACCTTAAGGGCATTAACAAGGTGAGTCTAATATGTTTAAATATAAGAAAAATAGCAGGACGAGGACACAGCATGAGATTAGAGGAGGCTGATTAAGGGGAATGGAGGTAACTTTTTGTCAGGAAGGGTGGTGGATGCATGGAACAGCCTACCTCAGGAAGTGTGGCTATAATACAGTGCAGAGCTTCAAACAGGTATGGGATAGGCATAAGGGAGCAATGAGTATGAATAGATAGGCCACTGGCAGACAAGGCCAATGGCACATTTATAAGGTACAAAAGAAATGGCAGACTGGATGGGCCTTGCGGTCCTTATCTGACATCAACTCTATGTTTCTAATTCTTCCAGTTTCTTCGCACAGCACAGATGCCTCACCATTTGCTTTGCTCCAGACACACCACCACTCCTCCTATTCCCCACCTAGTTCAAGCTCTTCTGTGTAGTGACTAGCTCAACCCTCACTCACCACTGAGCAAGCCACCATCAGAATGACAGGGGAACAATCATGCACCTACTGTAGGAATGTGATTGCATTCAGACAGTGAACCCTGTGGTGAGTGGGGTCTTGAGACAGTTATGGCAGTGGGTGGGCTCTGGTCATGGGGGGGCAGAAGGGTAGTAGTAGTGTCCTGGGCAACACAATGAGGGACTTCCATCATGGAGAGATCTTGAACAAATGACTTGGGGGCAGGGAACCACTGAACACAAGGACCACATTAATGCATGACAAAGGCAGATAATTGTGCTGGAGGACCATTTACTCTCAGCACAGTCTTAGAAACATAGAGACATAGAATTTGACGGCAGATAGAACCGCTTTGTCTATTAATGAGCTCCCCACCACCCAAAACGAATTGAGCTGTGTGGATGGCAACTGCACTGTAACGTAATACACAAAATGAAAGTAAAAAAAGGAGAGGCCATCAGTAAAGCTCATTTTCGAACAAAATGATCCCTCCTATCAATTTGCTGAAGTAGATTCAGAATGGTGGCGAGTTCAGAATGGTGGCATCATTATGAACGTTCGGTAGACAGCTCCATCGTAGCGTAAAAAAAAAAAAAGAACTATGTGAGTAGATAGCTGTGTATATCCTGGAAGGAGCCTTATTGTATGAACATTTTTTGATCGCTTTAGAAGAAAAAAATCACAATGCAACCTGTCCTGAGCAGATAAATTTATAAATGTATCTTTGGTCCCCTGCTGTCTCTGTCTCTAACTCTTCTATCTCCCCTTACCCTGCCTGTACACAGTGTAACAACCTCACTTTTCCACATCAATGGCCTCCCAATACCCTCATAAACCAAGCACTGCCAATTGTATCATTCCTGTTGTTCTGTTGTACCCCAATTCCCTCCCATATTAGGCTAACATGTAATGTATAGAATTAACCTTTACAAATGAAGAAACTGATGTTCGATAATCTCTTGAAAGCTTTAACCAGGACCCTCTGAGACAGATGTTCTTGTCGGTCTGTAAGATGTCCAATCAGGAGCTTTCCTGCTGGAAGACAATGTGATGAGTAAAACATCCTATTGCTTATCAGGTGCCACCACAAGTTAAGCATTCACTGGTGGACATTGTCAACTTTCACAAACCCTCCTCAAACCAGGCCCAATCAAGAAAACAAAAAAAACAAACAAAAAGAATTTTCCAGCACACCCCTTCCCTATTCCTGTCCATCTCCTCCTGAACACCTCCACAGTCTCTGCCTCAATAGTCCCCTGGGCAGCACAATTCCTAATTACCACCCTCTCGGCATTGGTCATGGGACCATGGCCACTGATCCCATCTACTCCACCTACCACTGAGGCAGGGGTTTTGTTTTATTGTGAGGATCGAGAGCCTTTTGGCTGGTGCAGTGGAATTTCCTTACATGTGAATATGTTGTGAGCTTATAGTGGGTCGATTTGTACAGGTCCCCCAGCCTTCTTGACAATGCCCTCCATCACCTTGCCCACCACCGATGTCAGGCCGATGTGGCCTATAGTTCCCTGCTACCTCCTTGATCCCCTTCTGGATAGGCACTATATGCGCCACCTTCCAGTCCTGGGGCATAAACCCTGTCCTCAGAGATGGTTGAAAAGCTCCACCAGGGTTTTCGCCAGGACATCTGCAAGTTCCTTCAGCACTCTGGATGTAATTTATCTGTCCCGGTGCTTTATCCGTCTTAAAGGAGCTGAGGCTTCCTCACTCTCTCTGCTGTGATTTCCACTTCCGGTACCTCTTCTTCCTGCTTAGCCCTCCCCCCTCCTGCCAGTGATGCCTCCCCCTCTCCCAAGACTGGTTTGGCATATTCATTGCTGGAAGGTAAGTCTCCTGGAGCATCGCCACCTGGACATGGTGTCTTTTCAGTATCGCTCACCTTCTTCCTTCTGATCTGGGCTAAGAATGCCTTGAAATTCCAGGAGCACACTTTGAGATTATGCTCAGAATGAGCAATGAGCTCCATGAGGTTACTACAGCTCTCCACAGCATGGAACCAAGATATCCCAAGGCCTATAACCCCATAATCTAATTGATGAAGTGCCTTTATGGGATTATGATAAACATCAACATGTGTAGCCAGAAACAATTAACATTAGCTCTAGAACTTTGAAAGTTGTGACAGGGCTCATCAGCAGAACCGATCAAAATGGTGTCACAAACCCTCAACTAACGTTACTCTGCTTCGATATATTGTACTCCTATGTCCTACCCACAACGTCTTGGCTGCTTAGCAGTGGTCTGTAACATCAATGAGTTCCTTCAACTGCAACTGCACTTCCCTATGCTCCCTGCCCCAGAATCATATCTGTAGTAATAGAAAACAAGTCCATAGCTTCCTGCACATCACTTGAATATGTGCCACATACTTGTAAGAGACTTGGAGAGTTGAGTGCTACACAGAGTTGGGAATGGTCAAGTTTTAGTTATTAGAAAGTCAGATTTACAAACTTTTGAGTCATGGACTCATTTATACAAAGGTACCTCGTCTCGAGGGGGGTTAGAGAGTTACATAGTCTGGTTACAACAGTGAGAACAGTTCAGGTGCAGAACACTAAGATAGAGTACAAAGGTTACATAATAATGTTACTTATAATAGGTTACTGTCAATACAAGGTACCCAAGGGTTACATTGGGGGTACAGCCTCGGACATACTCTAGATAATACCTGGAGAGGGTGGTGGTAGAATGTGGGAGGTGGAGGAGAGGATTAGGCTGTCTAGAGGACATTGTCAAGTCAGGAGGACTGACATGAGGATCCCACAGTGGATCAATTGGTGCATCTTCTGCTGAGGTTGTCCGTTACTCCCCAGCCCCAGACTGACCTGCTGCCATGTTCTGCTTGCTGGAAGCTGTCCAGCCCAAAAGACTGAATCCGGGGTTATCCTTGTGGCTGGGCTTGCCATGTGGGGCCTTGCCAGACACCCTACAGCATGGAGGAAAGCCATCAATGAGAAACCTGCCTGGGATCAGCCCCTGCTCCACGCTTGAACAGGGAACAATGCCTTTGCAAATTGTGTGGTCCCTGCTTCTCCTGGCCATCCAGAAGAGTCACCTGCTGTTTCAATTATTCGTCCCATGGCCCTGTCCTGCATCGTGACAACCATCAGGGCAGCCCGTTATTTCAGTTAATATAAGTGTCATCTGATTTATTTTTTATTATCAGACATTATGGTCAGTGATATCAGAAATGCAGTGTGGTGGCCAGAGGATAGTGGGTGGCCATTGTGCAACAGATCAGTCAACACACTGGCAGTCAGGTACTCATGCACAGTTTGGTGAAATACTGGCCTGTTCTCTTTCACTGGCTGCATACTAACAGTGTAAAATGTCCCTTTTTTCCAGAGTGGAACAAATATCTTAACTTTATGGCGAGAACCTGAAATGTTGTGCAAGCAAATAGCTCATACACAACCATATGTTGTGAGTATTGGACACCTGTCTGATCCAAGCAAACAATATGTTATCCTAGTTCCAAGAGACAAGATTGTAATACCGATTCAAGAGGATAATTTGACATCAGCAATGGATAAATTATTTAAGTTTGTATGGATTTGTAACCTAGCCTATCCAATGCCACTTGCAAGTGTGTATGCATTCCTAGAGCACATTTATGATTTTGAAACACCGGCCAACCACAGCAGCAACAGGAAATCAAAAGTATTAGAACTTGTGTCAAAATACATTCTTTGTCTGATTAAGAAACGAGAAATAATGTATATTTGTCCAAAATGTACATCATACAAAACTGAAGGCACCAGACAACTTTTAAGACATATACGAGAAATGCATACACTTTATGAATCATTTGATATGAAAATAATTTGTTCACAAGACGGTTGTAAGTTAAATTTTTTAAGTTTAATTCATATGCAAAGCATCTGAGACAAAAGCATAGCAAGGGTCATTCAGAAATGAGTATTGATGATGACTATAATGATAGTACTGAAATTCATGGCTGCAGTACATCAGAAACTGTTGTGGATGATACCTCTGCACCACATAATCAAGATTTTACATGTAGCGTGATGAAGCATGTTGCCCTTTTTGCAGCCAGAATGCTTGCATCATCTAATTTAACATACTCAAATGTACATGATTCCATTGAATCTACTAAAGAATTAATTGACCATGTAGTTGGTGATCTAAAAATTAAGGTTTTCAATGCATTTCACACATTCAGCCTGTCAAAGGAAAATATAGTGAAAGAATTAATGACAGAGTTTGATAACTGCCCAGAAATATTTTCTAATATTGAAACCCTCACAAATTGAAGAAACATCTAAATTCTAAACAATCTAAACATTTCAATGTTGTTCTCCCTAAAGAAATTATGCTAGGTCATAGAGCAACACCACGCTAACCAAAGAACTGGTTTTCATTCTCAAGTGTTAGCATGTGATACTTTCCAATACATTTCCATTCACGAGACTGTAAAATGCTATTCAAAACCAGACTTTTGAGACCTGTATTTTGCAGAAAAGCAAGTAATGATGGCAAACTTAGAGATTACGTCGATGGTCAACATTTTAAACACCATTCTTTATTTAAAAGACACCCAGATGCTTTGCAAATTCAGTTATATTATGATGATGTGAAACAACAAACCCCTTGGCTCCAAGACTAAAATACATAAAGTGGGAGTAGTTTATTTTATCATTCGAAATGTCCCACCATGTAACAATTCAATGCTTTCTAACATTCACCTGTGCTTGATGTTTAACTCAATAGACAGAGAAAAATATGGTTTTGATCAAATATTGGAACCATTAATCAATGACATACTAATTCTTGAAACAGTTGGCATTCAAATTGAGGATGAACATAGATCGTTTACCATTCATGGAACAATATGTTGCCTCAGTGGTGACAATCTAGGAATCCATAGCATTTGTGGCTTCCTTGAAAGCTTCAGTGCAAATAAATATTGTCATTTCTGTATCATTGATAAACAGGACAGCTAGTCTCAGTTTGATGAAAATCAAACCATTAGACGAACAAAAGAAAGTCACTGCCAACATATAAGACACATGAACCCAAGTGAAACTGGTATAAAACATGATTCTAGTTTAAATTCATTACAGTACTTTCATGTGACAACCAATGTTGTTGTAGATATTATGCATGATATCCTAGAGGGTGTTGCACCATATGAGGTAAAATTACTGTTGAAAGAGCTCACTGAGCAAGGCTATCTCACAGTAGATATCTTAAATGAAAGAATTTCAAGCTTTGACTATGGCTATTCAGATGCCAAAAACAAACCTAGTGCCATTGTAAATCTACTTTCCAGTGATAACAGTTTGAAGCAAAGAGCTTCACAGATGTGGTGTTTGTTAAGAACACTCCTATTTTTATGTTTGCTTGCACGCATGTGCAAGAAACATAGTGCCATCATCTGAGTTTTTCAGAGGTGTGTCAGCATCTTCCAGTTCAGTCAGTGTGTTTGCAGGCATGGTCACAGTTCTCCAATCACTGCTGGAGCTGTCTATGACAGCAGTTGAAAATGCAGTGGCATACAGTTGAAAGAGGAGCTACGCTTCAGTGAGCAGCTCCTCCCCCACACACACACAGATCAACTGTGTTGGTTACCTGATAGATTGCTGTAGTCTTGTCTAGCTTAGAGACAAGCCACACATCATTACTTTAACCTTACACTGCCAAGGTTTTTCTGAAAATTGCATATCCCTGCTGCCAGAGGTTTTTCACTGGGTTTGTACACTTATCGGTTATGACGTTATTACATAATTTTCTTAATTCCTGGTAAACTTTTTGTCAGGGTAGTGAGAAACAACACAACTATAATTCAAAGTGAAAATGTAACTTTTCCAACAAAGACATTTGGAGATATATATGTTTATTTAGTGAAATTTTGATTGTTTTGCAATTTGTATTCATAAAAATACTGAAGTTTGTAAAAGCGTTAAAATCAGGTTGCATCACAGTAAAAATTGTTGTCTAAAATGTAACTAATTCTCACTTCTAGGGTACAAATTCTTTATATAAACACAAATTTCACATTGGTTTCTCACCTACAGATTATGAGAGTGACCAGAACGGACCACCAATGGTAGGGCCATGCTGGCCTATGGGGGGTACCTATTGGATTATGGGGTACACGTCACAAAATCCATTAAGAAAAAGTAAGAAGTAGCCTGTTTCACATGATAGGGAAGTGAATGAGTAAATAAAGGGCCAGATTGCACCTATAGCTACCTACCCAGGGTCACATGACCAAAAACAAGATGGCTGACACCATTCAGCCATTGTCTGTCAAAATGCTTGTGACTCATTTATTGAGCTCATTAGATCATAAAAGTGGTAAATGTCAATGGATTGCACCCTTTCTTATGGCAGCAGTGGCTTGGATGAAATTTCTGATCCTAATTTCACATTATAGACCCACTTGCAGATAGCGAGGTGCCATACCCAACCACCCCTGGTATGTCCATGCTGGCCAATGGGGTGACCACCTATTACATTATGGGGTGCCAGCCAATAAATTCAAAAAGGAAAAAGGAAAAAGTAGCTTGTTTTACATGGCGGGGAAGTGAATGAGTAAATCAAGGCCCAGACTGTACCCATAGCTACATCCCTTGGGTCACATGACCAAAAACAAGATGGTGGCTACTGTTCAATCATTTTCTGTATCAAACTGCTTCTGTTACACATTTGTAGGGATAACTACATTATAAAAGTGATAAATGTCAATGGATTACACCTTTTCTTACATCTGTTGGGGCTTGGATGAATTTTTTTATCCCTAATTTCACATTACAGACCCACCTGCAGATAGCCGGGTTGCCATACCCAACCACCCATAGTATGCCCATGCTAGCCAATGGGGTGTCCACCTATTGCATTATAGGGTGCATGCCAATAAATTCTTAAAGTAAAAGTAAATGTACTCCATTTTACATGACAGGAAATGAATTAGTAAATCAAAGCCCAGATTGTACCCATAGCTACATCCCTGGTCACATGACAAAAACAAGATGGCAGCTACCGTTTCATCATTTTCTGTATCAAACTGCCTATCTTACACATTTATTGTGATAACAACATTATAAAAGTGGCAAATGTCAATGGATTACACTTTTTCTTACATCTGCGGGGCTTGGATGAAATTTATGATCACTAATTTTACTTTATAGACCCATCAGCATATAGCTGGGGTGCCATACCCAACCACCCCTGGTGTACTCATGCTGACCAATGGAGTGTACACCTATTGCATTATGGGTTATATACCAAAAAATTGAAAAAGGAAAAGTAAGATGTAGCCTGTTTTACATGCCGGGGAAGTGAATGAGAAAATCAAGGCACAGACTGTACCCATAGCTACATCCCCTGGGTCACATGACCAAAAACAAGATGGCTGACACCATTCAAACATTTTCTGTATCAAACTGCTTCTGTTACACGTTTGTAGGGATAACAACATTATAAAAGTGATAAATGTCAATAGATTACACATTTTCTTACATCTGCAGGGACTTGGATGAAGTTTCTGATCCATAATTTCACATTACAGACCCACTTGCAGATAGCCGGGGTGCCATAACCAACAACCCCTGGTTAGCCCTTGCTGGCCAATGGGGTGTCCACCTATTAGCATTATAGGGTGCATGCCAATAAATTCAAAAGAAAAGTAAAAGTAGCTTGTTTTACATGGCGGGAAGTGAATGAGTAAATCAGGCCCAGACTGTACCCATAGCTATATCCCTGGGTCACATAACCAAAACAAGATGGCAGCTACCGTTTCATCATTTTCTGTATCAAACTGCCTATCTTACACATTTATTGTAATAACTACATTATAAAAGTGGTAAATGGCAATGAATTACACCTTTTCTTACATCTGCAGGGCTTGGATGAAATTTATGATCACTAATTTTACTTTATAGACCCACCAGCATATAGCTGGGGTGCCATACCCAACCACCCCTGGTATACCCATGCTGACCAATGGGGTGTCCACCTATTGCATTAAGGGTTACATACCAATAAATTGAGAAAGGAAAAGTAAGATGTAGCCTGTTTTACATGCCGGGGAAGTGAATGAGTAAATCAAGGCACAGACTGTACCCATAGCTACATCTCCTGGGTCACATGACCAAAAACAAGATGGCTGACACCAATTAAACATTTTCTGTATCAAACTGTTTCTGTTACATGTTTGTAGGGATAACAACATTATAAAAGTGATAAATGTCAATAGATTACACATTTCTTACATCTGCAGGGACTTGGATGAAGTTTCTGATCCATAATTTCACATTACAGACCCACTTGCAGATAGCCGGGGTGCCATAACCAACAACCCCTGGTTAGCCCTTGCTGGCCAATGGGGTGTCCACCTATTGCATTATGGGGTGCATGCCAATAAATTCAAAAAAGAAAAGTAAAAAGTAGCTTGTTTTACATGGCGGGGAAGTGAATGAGTAAATCAAGGCCCAGACTGTACCCATAGCTATATCCCCTGGGTCACATGACCAAAAACAAGATGGCAGCTACCGTTTCATCATTTTCTGTATCAAACTGCCTATCTTACACATTTATTGTAATAACTACATTATAAAAGTGGTAAATGGCAATGAATTACACCTTTTCTTACATCTGCCGGGGCTTGGATGAAATTTATGATCACTAATTTTACTTTATAGACCCACCAGCATATAGCTGGGGTGCCATACCCAACCACCCCTGGTATACCCATGCTGACCAATGGGGTGTCCACCTATTGCATTACGGGTTACATACCAATAAATTGAGAAAGAAAAGTAAGATGTAGCCTGTTTTACATGCTGGGAAGTGAATGAGTAAATCAAGGCACAGACTGTACCCATAGCTACATCCCTGGGTCACATGACCAAAAACAAGATGGCTGACACCAATTAAACATTTTCTGTATCAAACTGTTTCTGTTACATGTTTGTAGGGATAACAACATTATAAAAGTGATAAATGTCAATGGATTACACATTTTCTTACATCTGCAGGGACTTGGATGAATTTTCGGATCCATAATTTCACATTACAGACCCACTTGCAGATAGCGGGAGCTATAAACCAACCACCCCTGGTTAGCCCATGCTAGCCAATGGGGTGTCCACCTATTGCATTATAAGTGCATGCCAATAAATTCAAAAAGTAAAAGTAAAAGTAGCCCATTTTACATGACAGAGAAGTGAATGAGTAAATCAAGGCCCAGACTGTACCCATAGCTACATCCCCTGGGTCACATGACCAAAAACAAGATGGCGGCTGCTGTTCAATCATTTTCTGTATCAAACTGCTTCTGTTACACATTTATTGTGATAACTACATTATAAAAGTGGTAAATGACAATGGATTACACCCTTTCTTACATCTGCCGGGGCCTGGATGAAATTTATGATCACTAATTTTACTTTATAGACCCACCGGTATATAGCTGGGTGCCATACCCAACCACCCTGGTATATCCATGTTGACCAATGGGGTGTCCACCTATTGCATTATGGGTTACATTCCAATAAATTGAGAAAGGAAAAGTAAAATATAGCCTGTTTTACATGCCGGGGAAGTGAATGAGTAAATCACGGCACAGACTGTACCCATAGCTACATCCCCTGGGTCACATGACCAAAAACAAGATGGCAGCTACCGTTTCATCATTTTCTGTATCAAACTGCCTATCTTACACATTTATTGTAATAACTATACTATAAAAGTGGTAAATGTCAATGGATTACACCTTTTCTTACATCTGTCTGGGCTTGGCTGTATTTTCTGATCCCTAATTCTACATTACAGACCCACCTGCAGATAGCCAGGGTGCCATACCCAACCACCCATGGTATACCCATGCTGACCAATGGGGTGTCCACCTATTGCATTATGGGGTGTATGCCAAAAAATTCAAAAAGTAAAAGTAAAAAGTAGTCTGTTTTACATGACAGGGAAGTGAATGAGTAAATCAAAGCCCAGATTGTACCCATAGCTACATCCCCTGGGTCACATGACCAAAAACAAGATGGCAGCTACCGTTTCATCATTTTCTGTATCAAACTGCCTATCTTACACATTTATTGTGATAACTACATTATAAAAGTGATAAATGTCAATAGATTACACATTTCTTACATCTGCCGGGCTTGGATGAAATTATGATCACTAATTTTACTTTATAGACCCACCAGCATATAGCTGGGGTGCCATATCCAACCACCCCTGGTATACCCATGCTGACCAATGGGGTGTCCACCTATTGCATTATGGGTTACATACCATTAAATTGAGAAAGGAAAAGTAAGATGTAGCCTGTTTTACATGCCGGGGCAGTGAATGAGTAAATCAAGGCACAGACTGTACCCATAGCTACATCCCCTGGGCCACATGACCAAAAACAAGATGGCAGCTACTGTTTCATCATTTTCTGTATCAAACTGCCTATCTTACACATTTATTGTAATAACTATATTATAAAAGTGGTAAATGTCAATGGATTACACCTTTTCTTACATCTGTTAGGGCTTGGATGAATTTTCTGATCCCTAATTCTACATTACAGACCCACCTGCAGATAGCCAGGGTGCCACCCAACCACCCATGGTATGCCCATGCTGGCCAATGGGGTGTCCACCTATTGCATTATGGTGTGCATGCCAAAATTCAAAAGTAAAAGTAAAAGCAGCCCATTTTACATGACAGGAAGAAAATGAGTAAATTAAGGCCCAGACTGTACCCATAGCTACATCCCTGCAATCACAAGACCAAAACAAGATGGCGGCTACCATTTGATCATTTTCTGTATCAAACTGCTTCTGTTACACGTTTGTAGGGATAACAACATTATAAAAGTGGTAAATGTCAATGGATTACACATTTTCTTACATCTGCAGGGACTTGGATGAAATGTATGATCACTAATTTACATTATAGACCCACCACCATATAGCTAAAAGGAGATACCCAACCACCTAAGGAAGGCTATGCTGGCACATGAGGGGCATAACCTATTGCATTATGGGTTATATACAAATAAATTCAGAAAGTAAAGTAAGATGTAGCCTGTTTTACATGATGGGAAGGAATGAGTAAATCAAGGCCCAGACTGTACCCATATCTAAATCCTTGATCACATGACCAAAAATAAGATGGCGGCTACCGCTCAATCATTTTCTGTCAAACTGCTTCTGTTACACATTTGTAGGGATAACTATGTTATAAAAGGGTAAATGTCAAGGCATTACATCTTTTTACATCTGCAGGGCTTGATGAAATTTCGATCCCTAATTTCTCATTACAGACCCAACTGCAGATAGAAGGTGCCATATCCAACCACCCATGGTATGCTCATTCATGTCAATGGGTGTCCTCCTATTGCATTATGAGGTGCAAGCCAATAAATTCAAAAGGGAAAGTAAAAGCAGCTTGTTTTACATGTTAGGAAGTGAATAAGTAAATGAAGGCCCAGACTGTACCCATTTCTACATCCCCTGGGTCACATGACCAAAAATAAGATGGTGGCTACCGTTCAATCATTTTCTGTATCAAACTGCTTCTATTCTAAAGCCTGTGGAGAAAAACCCTACCCTTTCCCTATTCAAAATACCTGTGGAGAAAAACCCTACCCTTTCTCTATTCTAAAACATGTGGCAAAAAACCCTACCCTTTCCCTGTTCTAAAATCTGTGGACAAAAAGCCTATCCTTTCCCTATTATATAACACATCATGAAGTCCACTATCCTTGACAGGACGGTTCTAAAGTCCAGTAGGGAAACGTCCTGCTGAGTCTTCTCTGAGACATTGACAGTTGCAAGATAGCTGATCAGGGAAGAAGACATAGGAATCTGTGGTTGCAGGAGCCTAGTTTCCAGATCTGAAACCAGTTCTGACCTGGCTCCCTGCCAGCAAGAGTGAATCAGGGTCTTGAAATCTGAAGCAGCCAGGGGTTTGGGAGGTGGATCCTGTTGAGACTGGGGGGAGGAGGAGGGGCATCTGGTGGAGGATAATACCCTTGAAACCCCATGTAGTTGGAGTAAGGGTGAAATCCAGGGTAGAACTGCCCCAAATGACTCCATTCTGGAGTGGATCACCCTAGGTAGGGATCCCTTGGATACCCAAAAGGATAACGTGGGACAGTTCAGGGTCAGTTATAGCCCCCCAATGTCAGACCTGGCATCATATGAATCCATGTTGGACCCACTGTTGTGTAGATGGGGAAGGGTCCGGCGTCGAGGCAGCCCACGGCAGGGTCACCAATGTCATAACCGGCACAACCTAACCTGGCACTGGAAGGTGTTCTGTTGGTCACGTGACGTTGGGCGGGTGGTCCCCCTTCAGGTATTGCTAGAAAAGTCTGTCATGTGGCCCAATGCCAGGTGGTGCAAGTCCAATATGTCATGACCTACTGATTGAACCCTCTCGAAGTAAGATCTATCTTTTCCTATATCTATCTCCAGCCTTTATGCATGTGAACAGTGCAAAAACCTATCTAGTATTAGCTTTTACTATTATGTTTTAGGTCACTGTATTGCTCTTGGAAAATTAACACATTTTTTCATGTTACCCTATCCTACAATGCCTTAGTCCCATGTTTTGCAATATTTTTCACCATACATTATATAAAATAGTTGGTGGTTGTCAATACACAGCAATGATACACCTTCACCCTAAGGTTCACAAATGAAATACAAGATACATGTCACCCATGAGTTTTATATAATTAATAGTAAATGGACCTAGTTTCTTCAGTATCTCACAGTTACAGTGAGAACAGCAAATTAAGTAAGGTGTTAACGAAGTGGTGTGTATTTAGGCCACCATACAGTATCTTATATAGTGTACTATACAGTAGAAAAGAAACCAAAATAGTTTACTATTTTTATTACCATTAACATTTACTATCAGTTGTCCACATTTCACCGACAACATTACTTTTTCAAGTGTATGGATCATCATACACAAAGAGCATTCCATCAGACATGGTAATGCCAGAAACATATGGCAAAAACCCTCTCAATTCCCTATTCTAAAACCTGCAGAGAAAATCCTTATTCTTTCCCTATTCTAAAACCTGTGGAGAAAACCCTATCCTTTCCTATTCAAAATGTGTGAGAACACCTATCCTTTCCCTGTACTAAAACCTGTGGAGAAAAATCCAATCCTTTCCTTTTCAAAACCTTTGGAGAAAAACCCTATCCTTTCCCTATTCTAAAACCTGTGGAGAAAACCCTAACATTTCTCTATTGAAAAAAACTGTGGAGAGAAACCCTATCCTTTCCCTGTTCTAAAACCTGTGTAGAAAAACCCTACCGTTTCTCTATTCTAAAACCTGTGTAGAAAAATCCTATCCTTTCTCCTTTCAAAAACCTGTGGAGAAAAACCCTATCCTTTCCTATTCTAAAACCTGTGGAGAAAAACCCTACCCTTTCTCTATTCAAAAAACCTGTGAGAAAAAACCCCTATCCTTTACATCTTCAAAACCTGTGTAGAACAACCCTACCCTTTCTCTATTCTAAATTCTGTGGAGTTAAATCCTACCCTTTGCCTTTTCTAAAACCTGTGGAGAAAAAGCCTATCCTTTCCCTATTATATAACACATCATGAAGTCCACTCTCCTAGACAGGACGGTGTCTAAAGTCCGGTAGGGAAACGTCCTGCCGAGTCTTCCCCAAGACATGGACAGTTGCAAGATAGCTGATTGGGGAAGGAGACATAGGAAGCTGTGGTTGCAGGAGCCTAGTTTCCAGATCTGAAACCAGTTCTGACCTGGGTCCTTGCCACCAAGACTGAATCAGGGTCTTGAAATCCGAAGTAGCCAGGGAAGGGGAAGTGGATCTGGTTGAGACTGGGGGGAGGAGGAGGAGGAGGAGGAGGGGTGTCCAGTGGAGGATAATACCTTGAAACCCCATGTGAAAAAAACCCTCTAATTTCCCTATTCTAAAACCTGCGGAGAAAATACCTATTCTTTCCATATTCTAAAACCTGTGGAGAAAATCCTATCCTTTCCCTATTCTAAAACCTGTGGAGAAAAATCATATCCTTTCCCTATTCAAAAACCTGTGGAGAAAAATCCTATCCTTTCCCTTTTCAAAAACCTGTGGAGAAAAACCCTATCCTTTCCCTATTCTAAAACCTGTGGAGAAAATCCCTAACATTTCCTATTCAAAAACCTGTGGAGAAAACCTTATCCTTCCTATTCTAAAACCCGTGGAGAAAACCCACCATTTCTATTCAAAAAAACTGTGGAGAAAAATCCTATACTTTCCCTGTTCTAAAACTGGTGTAGAAAAAGCATACCCTTTCTCTATTCTAAAACCTGTGGAGAAAAACCCTATCCTTTCCCTATTCTAAATTCTATATATCGTCTTCAGGCTTGTGACCTGTAGATAAAAAACTGTCTGATCTTACCCTATGCTACACCATTGCATCAACATTTTACATACTCTGTGATATTTAATTTAACCAAAGTAGTGTAGCTCACCCTCACATGAAGTCATCTCTTGGAGTGTTCAGAACTAGTCCATGCATTATAATTCATTCCAACTGATCAGACGGTGAAGGTGAAGTTTGTTGTGGTGCAATGCGTACTAGTAGGTCTACAAGGCTATTTATGTTAACACTGCAAGGTTCCCATAGCCTGTTAGACAAACTAGTTTGTCTCTTACCGTAATCCCAAAAGTATCAGTTGAGTAGTATCATAGGAAGTCAAGATGTAAATGTTGTAATGTAGCATAATTGCAGTGTTTCTCTCTGGTATGACAAAGGTAAAAAAAATAAATAAAGATAAAAACAAAGTACACCACCCTTTTGCTAGATATGGGTAGCAAGTGTGAATCACTGTTGAGGTACCCAGCTGGATCTACACTGTTAGCAGTTTCATGAGGTCAAACCCTAATTATATTTTGAAACATGAATACATACTGTACATCAATACACACATCTCAAAACCTAAGCTAAACTGTAATCTCATCGTTAGTGACATCACGAGTAACCTACCTTATACACTATTATTTCCAATTTATTTCATTCTGACTGTTGCAAGAGTATTTCTGAAGCCAGGGGACATATTTCGCATAACGCACTGTGTATATAGATTACAGTGATTGTCAATGGAAGGACTAATTCACGACAGTCGATATATTTGGAACGTGATAATTCAGATACGTCTTCACTTTAAAGACTTTGAAATATATACTCAATCTGAAACACAGAATTTAAAGACATTATACCAATGACGACCTGAAAGTTATAGTCCATTGGATTATATACTGTACATTCCCCCGCCACTGCATCTATAAATTGCATACCTCTATAGGATTGGAGCTACAGCCCTCTTGATGTCACTGCAGAACATATCACTTCCCTGATCTGTTAAGTGGACACCATCCTGCCGATACAGTTCTGGGAAGAGGGACATGATGCCATCATGCTTGACCATGCCGGCTGACAATCCTCTCATGAATGCCCCCATCTCTGTGTTGATCTTTCTCCTGTTCTGTCCATTTCTTCGTATCAGAAACATTCCTCCAATGACGACCGCTGGATGATGTGGACCAAAGGATCATGGTTTTCGGCATTAGTGCTTGATCAAGGCGATGTCCTCC
Organism: Neoceratodus forsteri; assembly: GCA_016271365.2. NCBI lineage: Eukaryota > Metazoa > Chordata > Ceratodontiformes > Ceratodontidae > Neoceratodus > Neoceratodus forsteri. The sequence goes on along the minus strand of CM028129.1, from coordinate 130,191,244 downwards.
TTCATCTTCTGAAGCAGCATCACTGATGTCTTCAATCCTAAATCATTGCCTCCCAGGTGGATGATGATGACATCTGGTTTGGATCCCCTCAGGCACTCCTGTCGCAACATTGGCACCAGTTGATCCCAACGCATACCCCTCTCACCTAACCAACGAACATTGACTGGAGTATCGAAGGTCAACACTGGTCCCCCAGTTCGAGACCACTCCCGAATCCCTGCCCAATGCACGAAGGAGTGTCTGCAGATCCATACAGTCTTCTCTGGACACTGTATATCTGAATTAAGAAAACATACATATTATAGCATCGAGTGTATCCAATCTATGACAGGTAGTAGTGCTCAATTCCTGACATTTGATGGCAAAGACAACACGTCTGGTATCTTCCAGGAAATAAAAAACATTTAAGAGTGATTACTAATAGTGGCACTTAGAGCAAAATTATGCATTTATGCACAAGATCTCATGAAACATTATGTGATTGGTGGTTTGAGAAACGATAGTTACCAAATAGGAAAGGTATTTGCAGTAGTCATGTTTGATGACCTAGCATGAATAAAGCAGTACATGTTGTTCAGCCTTCCATGTCATCCCACACTTGTGTATCCCCAGGTGACACTATCTCTAAGGCTACTACCCCTGCCTGCATGTCTAGTTGCAGGTTGGGGGCATGTGTACTGACACGGAGCCTCCACCTGGAGGACAGGGTTGTCAGTAACAAGGCTAACCTGGATACAGCTTTCTGGGACATTGTAATCCCCTTTTTCCCTTCTAGTAGCATAGACAATATGCAACAAACATTTTCACAGTAGCCCCTATTCTGTATATACTTCCCCACACTGTTTGAACTTTCCACCAGGGCTGGTTCCACCAGTTCAACTCTGGAGACCCCCTATAAAACAAGGTTAGGCACAGTATATAACAGTATAGTGCTTTTGGTACAAACTGGAACAACAGTTTGATTAAAGAGAACAGGAAATCATTTCTAATTGGCAGCAGTTTATTAAGTTCTTATTATTAGAAATGATATGCACTATTCTAAATAATCCATTTAACTGTACTTCAATAAAACATGATCGAAAAACTGTATTTTGCATTGTTTTGTTTTTATGGGAAGCATTCTGGAATGCAGCACTCAGCATTTCCCACCTATCATACATCTCGATCACTCCGCCATCTCGGTCTCAATATCGGGAATCTACGCCAATTAACCATTCCATGGTGTCCAATGGACATCCCATGTCTTCCCACACTGGGAAACAGCAACTATAAAACATGCCATGGTGTCCAATGGACACGCAATGCTGACTATGATAGAGGGAAGTCTTGTGCAGTCCATTTCGGGATGCAGCACTCGGCATTTCCCACCTATCTTACATCTCGATCATTCCGCCATCTCGGTCTCGATACCGAGAATATACGCCAATTAACCATTCCATGGTGTCCAATGGACATCCCATGTCTTCCCACTGGAAACAGCAACTATAAAACATGCCATGGTGTCCAATGGACACGCAATGCTGACTATGATAGAGGGAAGTCTTGTGCAGTCCATTCCGGGATGCAGCACTCAGCATTTCCCACCTATCTTACATCTCGATCACTCCGCCATCTCGTCTCGATACCGGGAATCTACGCCAATTAACCATTCCATGGTGTCCAATGGACACCCATGTCTTCCACACTGGGAAACAGCAACTATAAAACATGCCATGGTGTCCAATGGACACGCAATGCTGGCTATGATAGAGGGAAGTCTTGTGCAGTCCATTCCGGGATGCAGCACTGGCATTTCCCACCTATCTTACATCTTGATCACTCCGAAATCTCGGTCTCGATACAACCGCGAATCTAGCCACCATATTCCATGGTGTCCAATGGACACCCCATGTCTTCCCACACTGGGAAACAGCAACTATAAAACAGCCATGGTGTCCAATGGACCCATAATGTGACATGATGAGGAAGTCTTGTGCAGACCATTCGGGATGCAGCAGCCACCACCTATCTTACATCTTAATCCTCGAGTCTCGGTACCGGAATCTGTGCCTGTCAAGCGATTTACTATTCTGTGTCACTATCGCTTGTATTCGATCGGGCATCCGATTTCATCTTGGAATGGTATTCGGAGAAGCATTTATCTACACACAGGCCCTTGCAGCAATCTGCACCAGTAAATCGATCCCCCTTCCCCTTTTTGCACACCACACATCGGGTAGGGTACAGCTTCTTTAGTGTTCTTGGTATTTTTGATGGGAAGTGCTTTCCTTGCAGTCGTTAGCATGGATCAATTTGTCGATTACCATTTTGGCTATGTTGTGAAGATTATCTATTTTTTGCTTGTCGTTATAAGTTCTTTAATTACAGTTCATTGGAATTCAAGTGCGTCATCTTCTTTCTTTCTGGGAAAATTTCTTGTACATGTACCCAGATTAACATGGCATTCAGTAAATAAAAGACTCCTTCTGCCATACCTTCTTGCACTGGGTTAAAGTATAATACCCTGCCAGCTGATCATTTTATCGACTCACCATGTATATTTGTAGTCAGTACACTTTGGTTTTATCGACTCCGTCTTCAATCCTTTCTTCTGGTATAAACAATCAGTACCCATGTTGTTGACAGCATGTATATGTCCTCTGTCCCTCCACTTCGACAGAGCATTGGTGTCTTCCTGAATGTAACGCACTCTTTCATCTTCAGCTTTATGTCTTTTATTTTGGGAAGCATTCCCTTGCGGTTGGGCATAACAGTTCAGTTACCAACTCCAATAAAAATAGATCTGTAGAGTTGAGGTCCAGTGTAGTATCTGTCTGTAAAAGCCTGTAGCTTTCCCTCGCAGTTCTTCTCTAACAAGATCAAACAAACTCTGTAGTATGTCCTTTGCTCTGTTCCTCGTCGACTTTGCCTGTATAAATTGCCAGTTGCATATGTCCAGTTTGATTCATAAATTACACCTTGATTCCGTCTTCACTGGTTTTTGTGGATTAAATGTTCTGTAACTTAGATTTCCCCACAGAACATACCTTCATCAGGAGGGTCAGTCGGGAAGATAGGTTTCTAATGATCTCTTCAGGAATCATCATGTATCTCCCTAATGTGAAAAGTTGATCTAATCCTCCATCTCTAGGCTTCGATTCGGTTGTCAGCCATGTGGAGAAAAGAAAAATAAAGTTAATCGGTTCCTTGCCATCACACTGCCCAGAATGGTGTGTGGTGACTTCATCAATCAGTATTTAATATTTGCACTGCTCACCACCAACCCATCGCATGTACAATGCAAAACCCTTCAGTTCTTCTTGTCAGTCATCTTCAAGCCCTGGCCTTGAATGTGGTGGCAATCATCAGTAGATGTACCAGAAAATCATCGACATATCTATTTATTTCTCCCAATAGCTCCAAATCTTCATCAAACCAAGCAAAACAGTTATACAAATCCAAGTGGACTTTCTGGATAGTACTTTAAGACCTGATTTACAGTGAATAAGTGTCCATTGTCCTTGTTGTTGTCACTTCTTCATTAATCTTCTCTTCTACACTTTGTTCTGCTGATGAACGAGCCTTTATAGTCTTCTTGGGTACCTACTGATGTTGTGGGGTCTCTTCATGATCTTCCACTCACATCCGTGTAATCTTGATCAGTAACTTCTTCATCTTAGAAGACTCATTCCGCACTTCCACAGATCCAGATTGTACAATCTTCAACATCCTCTTCACTATCCGATTGAAACGGACTCACTATACATCTGGATCTGGCAAAACATCAATACAGTCATTTTTTGCCATGATGATTGTTCTGTAAGGTGTGAGAAAAAAAAACAAACAAAAAAAACATCATTATTACAAGTTATCTTTGAAAGTGATTTAACAATAATAGGAAAACTCAAGCACTATGAATACCAGTTTGACTCAATAAACCCTACTCCCCAACTCCCACTGTGCACTAATTTATATTTTCAAGCGTACCCAAAATATTCTATAGTTGATGATTGTCAAATATGCAAGGAATCACCTATGAAAGACAAAAAATAAGTTTATATTCAAAGGTTACGCCAATATCTTTAGGAATACTCAAGCTCATTTCCACATACGGGAAGACACAGTGATATGATAATAGAAACATCTCATCAAAATATCAGGTGCAACATCAAGTTAGCATTATGGTGTACAATGTCACCCAAATATCACTAGGTTTATGACTGTATTACATCCGTCTGCATGTTACCACCAGTGAGTTAGAATTCTCCTGATATGCCCGGTTATAAACAAATATCGTTCCTTACAACACTGACAAGGAACATTTGATTACTACATATATATATATATATATATATATGTATATATATATATATATATATGTGGTGTTAGATGCTTGGCCGGCTGACATAAAAAGTAGAATATCAGATTTGCAAGGTAAATGACTATGTGTTGATGACGGATAACGTAGCATTTTGCCACCCTGTAGTGTGTTAATACCTCCTGATGTTACCTGGTTATAAACAGATAGTGTTTCCTTACTAGTCGAAAATCACCAAATTGAAACCTTTCTTGTTTTGAACACGCTAATTAACCATACAATATGCAGTATCACAACACGGAAAACACCCATATATCAGTTGGATCAACAATTCACAGTACAGCTTATATCCATCAAAGTCAACGTTCAAAAGTGTCTATAGGTAGACTGATAAGTAAAATAAACCATTGATCTACGATTTTCGGATACTGTCCCAATGAAGATGATACACGAAAAACTCTAGGGATCAAGTCAAGGATAGGGTATTAAATTGACCTTAAACATTGCAAGAACCATACACATTTCAAATTCAGTGATAAACAACTAATTTATATTAATAAAAGAATATACATCAAAGTATTGTTTATAGTTTGTGAATCAAATTTCAATTCTTCTGATTACATTGTTTTATATTTGTCATAATACTAACAATATATCATGAACAAATAACTACTGTACAAGTAGAAGTGAGGTAATATGTATTATTATATATTATCTTTCAAATGATGAACTCAATTTATCAGCATCCATTGAAGCACAGATGGTGCAACCTATGTGGTGATGAACACTTTCATAGATAACATTCTCACGCTGGCGGGAACTGGTGAATATATGTAATAACAACAAGGTGGGCGGTATTGTGCTATACAGACCCCAGGGGTGTAATGGGCTGATCCACAGGCGGAGGCGTTATAGCCTGGAAGGTCTCAATTAGCACAATACACAGCCACCAAAACATTATAACAAAAATAGGCACAGTAGAACATTAATTTTATAAAAATTGTTAACTAAATAATTATTTAATATGACCTTTGTAATAAAACAGTTTCAGTATACTCAAATCACTTAAAACCAGGCACTGCATGAAAGTACAGATACGTAAGAACTTACCGTAACAGTATATGTTCAAGAGATATCTTGCAGTGGGTAATTACATATGACAGTGCTGGCGGCGGGACCCCATCAAAAAATTTCTAGCTAGCAGTCACAGCAAGGACCACCCCATCAGGTGACTGGCATCAGGAGACATCGGTATAAAGGGTTGTCCTGATGCCCATCAGTTCCTCCACCATGGAGAGAAATATCCAAACTGTAGTGTTTAGTAAAGGTAGTGATGGAATTTCAGTGGCAGCACAGATGTCTGCTGCAGACACATTTTGAAACAATACTGAAGCAGCTACTCGGTGGGTGGCTACTTAGCCAGGAGTACTGATAGGGGCCTCAGATGGGACCCCTCTGAGAAAGTCTTAGAGACCTCCAATTGAGTGTTTTGTCTGCAGAGACATGATAGGCGAGATGGCCACCATGTACCTTCAGAGGAATAACTGGATCCAGGTCAAACCTCTGAGTCGTCTATCGAGGCAGCCCCTGGAGTGACATTACCTGTGTCCAGGTCCCAAGGGAGATGTGGTGGCGCCCTTGTTCCGGTGCCTCTCCGCATCCTTCTTACGATGGCCTTTGAAGTGGACACCTGCCTTGGTTTTGAGCTCCTTTACATTGAACTCATCTTCTTCTTTTCAGAATATGGGCTTCAGGGATTGCTGCTACCTTTCTAGGTTCTATAAGGGAAAGGGAGACAACATGTCTGGTCCAGGGTGTGGGGCAGATTATTGCTGATTTTCTATATCTACACGGAGAAAGTTAGCGTAAAGCGACCCCAACTGTCAGATCACTCCAGCACTGCATCTGTGTTTCAGGCTCAAATGAGCAGCTGGGGGTTGTGGAATTATGAGAAAGTCAGATCATTAGAGTCACACTTCAGGCTTCCGTATGCAACAATTTAAAATCTAACAGCCCTAAAAGTAAAAGATAGGAAAAAACATTTAGAACAATGCTGTGCCACTATCTCTCTGGGTCTCCATTGTGACTTTACATTGCAAGTCATGGGGGCACACGCCTAACAATTGCAAGTTCGAGGTGGGGAAAAAGATGCTAAGTAGGGCGAAAACGTTATTTTTTTCACTAAACAGTGATGTAAAAGAGACTACGAGGACTTTATAATAAACTGTATTGTTCTGTAGGAGCTGATGCTGGGGGGTGAGGGTTGTACAGATGACAACAAGAAAAGCTCTGTGGAGTGGCAAAGGGGATGGAATAGCCCAGAAAGGTGGCACTACTTTATAGGACAAAAAACTTAATTCTTACCCTATTTTTTATTTTGCTTTTAATTTTTTAATCCCATATAAAGTACCTGAATAGCCCATTTTCTAAGTGCAATAATACCCTCAGGGTGGGCAGTATTGTGCTATACTGGACCTTCAGGGCTATAAGGCCCTCCACTGCAGCGTTGGGCCTCATTACAGCCCTGGGCAGTCGGTACTAACACAATACCGCCCACCCTGCTCAGGTATTATTACTTACCTACTGCAAGAGCCCTCTCTAAATAAGATCTGGGATATAGGACACACATCCCATGCAACCCCTCCCATACCAAACACAATCAAGTAATATGTGGAGAGTGTCTTACCAGGATACTGTGAGTCCAAAGCAGGAATCTTGAAGGACGATGTCCGTCAGTACTGAAAAATAAAATACAGGAATGGAGTCACAAAGAATCCATAGTTCTTAATAAATTATTAATATATGACATGTTCACAGTAGAAAAATACTTATCTGATGGTGAAGGTCCTCATCTGTTCAGGCATGTGAAGAAGAAACAACAATAGGTTAATATGAAAAAGATACAGTAATGAGATAAGAAACCGATAGTGGATAGATACTGCTGGTGCATCGGACTACATTAGAGTGTAATGGTGCATAAGAAAAAATTACTGTTGAAGAAGTATAATAATAATAATATTAATAGTGACATAAAGGAATAAAATTAGTTAACAGATAGAAGAAAATTTGTTTTTTTTTAAAGATGATTAGAAAGACTAGTGCTCTCTGCCTAGATGGCCAATTTTCAAGTGACTGTAGTATCCCGGTTGGGATAGGTGATATTCCTTTTTGGTTCACTGGCCCATTGTTTCCTGGGCAATCAGTGCACCTCTTCTGTAAATGAAGCATCTAGTTCACTTCGCCTAATTAACACATGCACCTGTAAATGAGCATCTAGTTCACTTGACCGTCAAATTGGCACAACAGCACCTTGATAACATCGCTATCATGAATGTTCACTTAGACCATCAAATTGGCACAACAACTGACCTTGATAACATGCGCTATCACAAATGTTCCATACGACTGACAAATTGGCACAACATGCCTTGATAACATGCGCTATGCAAATTTTCATATGAACCATCAAATTGGCACATCAACTTGATAACATGCAACTGTCAAATTAACACAACATGCACCTTCATAATTTGTGCCACCACAGAATCACAGTTCGACTGTCAAATTGTCCAAACATGCACTTTGATAACATGTGCTATAGCACCTAATATAGCATGGTGGTTAATCTCACTCTCTCAAAACTCCCCCACACTAGGATCCAACAATCACAATATAGTTTAGTTTAGCATAAGGATAGATACTAACTCAAGTCATACTAGGACAAAGGTTTTAGATTTCAAAAATGCTGACTTTGCTGAAATGGGAGGGTCTCAAAAGAGCTCTGGAGAGAATGGGGGCAGGAGGGAGTGGAAGAACAGTGTAAGCATCTAAAGGAAGCCTTAATGGAAGTAACAAACCAGTGCATCAGATTGGTATTCAAAGGCAAGAGAACAGGAAAGTTACTATGGTTCTCCACTCTACATACTCCTAATCTGAATACATTCCACCTAGTTGACCCTCTTCAATGCTGTCACTTGCCCCCTTCTGACCCCTCTTCCTGGCACTGGACCCCCACCCAGACCAATAGCCAACCCTTAAATCTTCGTACCCTAACTCGACCACCCTACATTCATGTCGCTCCACCTTTACTAACCAGGACGGAGAAGTGGCGGCAGAGGATAAGAAACAGCACAGAAGTAGGAGAGAGGGGTTTGGAGAGGGACATCACAGGACAGAAAACAGGACAGGGCAGGAGCAGGGAAGTGGGGGAGGGACCGTGCCAAAAGCAAACAAAGGAGCAACAAGTGAGCCGGGAAGCAGCAGAAGGCGACCATCACGGAGGAATGGGGACCGGGGACACAGACTCTAGATCCAGGTGCTCCACGAGCCTCTGCACATAGGGGTCCAAATCCTCAGACTCCCAATCAAAGTACTCCTTCATGGGAACAAGAAGGTCCAAAAAGCTGGGTCTGGAATACATCCCGTCATCAGATCACAGCGAGGAATCAAGGTCAGACCAGCCATCATTATAGAATTGCTGGGGTCCAGCATCATGACATCCTATGGAGGATGGCAGCTGAGAAAGAATGAAAGGGCCTTGGTGCGGGACCTGATACAACACTGGGGCCAAGGAAAGAGAGCTGGTCAATAGGTCCAGGTTAGTGAGACTGTCATCAGGACATGGCATCCAGGACAAACAGCGAGTCCTGCATGAAGGGGAGAAAGGGCATCCATTAAGGTTGAGGGCACTGAACATGTACTCCCTGGAAGACAGGAAAGAGAGAGAGAGAGAGAGAGAGAGAGAGGAGAGACATGATTGGGAACTTCAGTACCTGAAGGGATAAATAAGGTAATGGCGAAAAGAACTGGATGACCAGACGAGGACTGCCCCTGTATAATCACGCTGACACATCACATCACCCGACGATGGGGCCGGCCCTGCTGATGACTACTAGCTACTAAGTTTGCCGTGCAGTTCTGATGCCGGAGATGCAGACCTATACGTGAAGACCTACTGGGAACCCCTCAAAGTAAGATCAGTTGTTTCTGCATCCTTTCTATGGTCCTTAGTGGTTTGTCATGTACCAGGTAAGAGATCTCTTGACATCCAGTCTCTCTCTGTCTCCCCCACCCCACCCCCAGATTGTGCAAGTCAAATATGTTTTTTAATCAGCCTGCCATTGCTTGGCCTGTACACAAAAACCCACATTTAGTGTTAGAATACAGTTGCGTGGCGCTTGGGTCCATAAAGGGATGGCCACGAATGTGTCACAATGTCCCCATGATTGTAGCCTATTTAACACCACCTTGCTACCTGTATGCCACTAATTTAGGAGCACACCTTGGCACACCTGTGTCCCTGCAGAGACACAACACACTGTGCTGCAGCATGTCACGTGGGACATTGTTGGAGTCTAGTCTAATGCAATAAATTTGATGTCCACACACCACAGACACAACATGTGGCTGCAGACACCCATTGGAACATAGCCATCATGTGCCCTGGCTAACTTACTACGCTGGGATGCTAAGTTGTGTAGTAAACATGTCACTATTGCAGAAAAAAACATCCATCCATCCAGTACTGCCAATACAGTGTCATGCAGTGTGGAGGCTAGGCACAGAGGTCAGGTTGCATGCCTCCCACAACAGTACTGCTGTTCCCATGGACACCATCGCACTCCCTGACCCCACCAGGAATAGAAGATGTCATGATGGATTTGCAGAACTGTGATGTGAGTCATGCTCGTTAACGTGCTTCACATGTCCTGCACAGTCCATGTCTGTCCCCAGCCCGCACCATTGTAGTGTCCGTGGTCACGATGTAACATATGCTAACTGATGTCATCCCCCATTGCCCCCATGTCTATGACCCATATCAATCATGTGACCATGTGGCACTAAGGTCATAATGTTCACACGCCATCTGCCATCATGCGGACATGACACAGACACCAGTTGTCACCATCATGTGATCTGACACCTGTAGCCCTCCCATAGTGACACATCCAAAATGTATATACACTGCATTGCATGTGCCTGTGTCAGGGGTCAGTGTAATCTGTACAATATCATTTTGACCAACAAAGATGTTGAGTAACTATACAGGTGATGATGCTCAGCACACAAGGCCTTAGATGCTGAGCCAGGTGTGCCGATAGAGGTAACATCCGCACAACAGGTACTGCCAAGCATGGGACATAGTGTTCTGCACATCCCACAGACAGTGCTGGTATGTATGTATTGTCCGAAGACGGTGTGCCTGCCACATGACAACACCATCCCACAATTACTCAGGGTACAATAGACTGCATGATGTGTGAGAACATGGAGGTGAGCTGAGGCAGTGCTTTGCACCCACCATGTCCCACCACGATGCTGATATATGTGGACGACACTGGTGATCCACATAGTTGATAGTTGCATGCCAAATACAGTACATATGTGTCTCCACATACAGCCTGGCCTCTGTGTCATGTCCAGGCAAGCCTAGACCCAGTACCATGGTGGATAATGCACAGACACTTTGTGTCCAGTAGATGGTCGAATACATCACATTGGTAAAGGCCTGGTGTTCAATGAATGGACATGACATAACACACAGTGTCTGTGCTCTCCACTGTCACTGACTGGCCACTGTTGATACCATGTGATAGTGACAATTATATGCCACACAACATGACCTTGCTCATAAGTTATGACATGCCATGTAGTACAACCAGTGTTTGCCTGCTATTTCTCTGCATGTCTTCATGAAGGGAAAATACAGCAGTGGTGAAACTAGCACAGGATGGGACAGTTCATGTACATGAACTGTTACAGGTGTCATGGATCCTGTGTGTACACTGAGCTCTTCAAAGCCCACAAATTATCAGCAACAGTTCATCCTCCGTAGCTGAATCACCAGAGCTATCCTCCAGCGAGCGGTTCCATATTTCCCCAAGGCTGCAACCCATATGTTAGCTTTGGACAGCTGCTAGACAAAGATAACCAAACCTTACCCTTTTAATGAGCTGACCATGAGGGGTTGTTGGACCGTAGCAACTTCATCCAGATAATTGGCACATTTGACAGAAGACTGTGCAACTGAAGAAAATACCCACTGTGTTGTAAGTAAATGCAGTGATTCCCCTGAGGCCTCATCATGTTACATTCTTTTTTTTCAATAAAACTTTCATAAAATTTTCATACAATTGAAGGCCAGAGAAAAAATAACTTTACAACCTTCACAACACTGCACTATGGCTGCAAAAGCACATTGAGGACAGATTAACAGAGCTCAATATGCTTATGCCCTTGAGCAAAGGAGGAGAGAGTGATATGATCAAAACATTCAAACACCTTAAGAGGCATTAACAAGATGAGTCTAACATGTTTAAATATAAGAAAAATAGCAAGACAGGGACACAGCATGAGATTAGAGGAGGCTGATTAAGGGGAATGTGAGGAAATTCTTTTCTCACAGGAAGGGTGGTGGATGCATGGAACAGCCTACCTACCAGGAAGTGTGGCTATGAATACAGTGCAGAGCTTCAAACAGGTATGGGATAGGCATAAAGGAGCAATGAGTATGAATAGATAGGCCACTGGCAGACAAAGGCCAATGGCACATTTATAAGGTACAAAAGAAATGGGCAGACTGGATGGGCCTTACGGTCCATATCTGACATCAACCTCTATGTTTCTAATTCCTTTCCAGTTTCTTACGCGCCGCACAGATGCCTCACCATTTGGCTCACTCAGACACACCACCACTCCTCCTATTCCCCACCTAGTTCAAGCTCTCTGCTGCAGTGACCAGCTCAACCCCTCTACTCACCACTGCCAGCAAGCCACCATCAGAATGACAGGGAACAATCATGCACCTACTGTAGGAATGTGATTGCATTCAGACAGTGAACTTCAGTGGTGAGTGGGGTTTGAAGACAGATATGGCAGTGGGTGAGCTCTGGTCATGGGGGGGCAGAAGGGTAGTAGTAGTGTGCCTGGGCAGACACAATGGGGACTTCCGTGCTATGGGAGATCTTGAACAAATGACTTGGGGGCAGAGACCACTGAACACAAGAACCCACATTAATACATGACAAGAGCAGATAATTGTCGTGGGAGGACCATTACACTAAGCACAGTCTTAGAAACATAGAGACATAAATTTGACAGAATAGGACCGCTTGGCCTAATGAGCTCCCCCACCCAAAACGAATTGAGCTGTGTGGATGGCAACTGCATTACTGTAAAGTGAAACACACAAAATAAGAAAGTAAAAAAAGAGAGGCGCCATCAGTAAAGCCCACATTTTGAACAAATGATCCTCTATCAATTGCTGAGGCGAGATTCAGAATGGTGGCGAGATTCAGAATGGTGGCATCATTATGAGCGTTCGGTAGAACAACTCAATCGGCAAAAAAAAAAGAACTATGCAGGAGATAGCTGTGTGTATATCCTCAAAGGAGCTCTATTGCATGAACATTTTTGATAAGCTTTAGAGAAGAAAAAAAATCACAATGCAACCTGTCCTGAGCAGATAAATTTATAAATGTATCTTTGGTCCCTACTGTCTCTGTCTCTAACTCTTTCATCTCCCCCTACCCTGCCTGTACACAGTGTAACAACCTCACTTTTCCACATCAATGGCCTCCCAATACCCTCATAAACCAAAGCACTGCCACAATTGTATCATTCCCTGTTGTTCTGTTGTACCCCAATTCCCTCCCATATTAGGCAACATGTAATGCATAGAATTAACCTTGACAAATGAAGAAACTGATGTTAGATAATCTCTGAAAAGCTTCGAACCAGGACCCTCTGAGACAGATGTTCTTGTCGGTCTGTAAGATGTCCAATCAGGAGCTTTCCTGCTGGAAGACAAAGTGTGATGAGTAAAACATCCTATTGCATATCAGGTGCCACCACAAGTTAAGCATTCACTGGTGGACATTGTCAACTTCTTCAAACCCTCCCAAACCAGGCCCAACACTAAAACAAAAAACAAACAAAAAGAATTTTCCAGCACCACCTTCCCTATTCCCTGTCCATCTCCTCCTGAACACCTCCACAGTCTCTGCCTCCAATAGTCCCCTGGGCAGCACAATCCCTAATTGCACCACCCTCTCGGCATTGGTCGTGGGACCATGGCCACTGATCCCATCTTTACCTACCACTGAGGCAGGGGTTCTTAGTTTTAATTGTGACCGGAGAGCCTTTTGGCTGGTGCAGTGGAATTTCCTTACATGTGAATATGTTGTGAGCTTATAGTGGGTCGTGATTTATACAGGTCCCCCCCAGCCTCTCCTTGACAATGCCCTCCATCACCTTGCCCACCACCGATGTCAGGCTGACAGGCCTATAGTTCCCTGCTACCTCCCTTGATCCCCCCTTCTGGATAGGCACTATATGCGCCACCTTCCAGTCCTGGGGCATAAACCCTGTCCTCAGAGAGATGGTGAAAAGCTCCACCAGGGTTTTCAGCCAGGACATCTGCAAGTTCCTTCAAGCACTCTGGGATGTAATTTATCTGTCCCAGTGCTTTATCCAGTCTTCAAAGGAGCTGAGGCCTCCCTCTCTCTCTGCTGTGATTTCCACTTCGGTGCCTCTTCTCCCTGCTTAGCCTCCCCTCCTGCCAGTGATGCCTCCCCTCTCCCAAGACTGGTTTGGCATATTCATTGCTGGAAGGTAAGTCTCCTGGAGCATCGCCACCTGGACATGAGTGTCTTTTCAGTATAGCTCACCTTCTTCCTTCTGATCTGGGCTAAGAATGCCTTGAAATTCCAGAGCACACTTTGAGATTATGCTCAGGAATGAGCAATGGCGTCTCAGTGAAGTACACAGCTCTCCACAGCACGGAACCAAGACATCCCAAGGCCTATAACCCCCATAATCTAATTGATGAAGTGCCTTTTATGGGATTATGATAAATATCAACATGTGTAGCCAGAAAAAAACAATTAACATTAGCTCTAGAACTTTGAAAGTTGTGACAGGGCTCATCAGCAGAACCATCAAAATGGTGTCACAAACCCTCAACTAACGTACTCTGCTGATATATTGTACTCCCTATGTCCTACCTACAACGTCTATGCCTACCGCAGCAGTGGTCTGTAACATCAATGAGTTCCCTTCCAACTGCAACTGCACTTCCCTATGCTCCCTGCCCCAGAATCATATCTGTAGTAATAGAAAACAAGTCCATAGCTTCCTGCACATCACTTGAATACGGCCACATACTTATAAGAGACTTGGAGAGTTAAGTGCTACACAAGAGTTAGGGAATGGTCAAGTTTAGTTATTAGAAAAGTCAGATTTACAAACTTTTGAGTCATGGACTCATTTACAAAAGTACCTCGTCTCTAGGGGGGTTGAACAGAGTTACATAGTCTGGTTACAACAGTGAGAACAGTTCAGGTGCAGAACACTAAACATAGAGTACACAAAGGTTACATAATAATGTTACTTATAATAGGTTACTGTCAAATACAAGGTACCCAAGGGTTACATTGGGGGTACAGCCCCGGACATACCTAGATAATACCTGGAGAGGGTGGTGGTAGGAATGTGGAGTGGGGTGGGAGGGAGAGGACAGGCTGTCCAGAGGACATTGTCAAGTCAGGGAGGACTGACATGAGGATCCCACAGTGGGATCAATTAGGTGCATCTTCTGCTGAGGTTGTCCGTTACTCCCCAGCTCCCCAGACTGCAGCTGCCATGTTCTGCTTGCTGGAAGCTGTGTCCAGCCCAAAAAGACTGAATCCGGGGGTTATCCCCTTGTGGCTGGGCCTTGCCATGAGGGCCTTGCCAGACTACCCTACAGCATGGAGGAAAGCCATCAATGAGAAACCTGCCTGGGGATCAGCCCCCTGCTCCACGCTTGAACAGGAACAATGCCTTTGCAAATTGTGTGGTCCCTGCTTCTCCTGGCCATCCAGAAGAGTCACCTGCTGTTTCAATTTTCGTCCATCCTGCGTCCTGTCCTGGGTATCGTGACAACCATCAGGGCAGCTCCGTGCAATTTCAGTTTAATATAAGTGTGTCATCTGATTTATTTTTTATTTCTCTTGCCTCATTGACTGAGCCATCTGGCTCTGGATTACAAATAGTGTGTGTTGTGCAAATTGGTTTTTCCATCACAGGCCCCGACCAGCTACATACCTCCCTCACCTTCCCAGCCCTGCATCTCGTTCACTTGATGGGCACATACACATCCCAATATCACTCCAGCCCATTCGATTACTAATGCCAGCATAGCTGCACTCCAAACTGCTCTTAACATAGCCCCTGCCCACCAATGACACAGGGTTATTCACTATGTATGTGGACTGTAACACAGCTCTGAGCCCTCCTTCATCAGGCATCCAGCGAAAGCAAGATTGCAAAAGGTACAAAATGTCGGACATGTAGTACAATTTGGCTAATTGGATACAAGATGGCACCGATTACCATACTCTGTAGCCTGCATGAATTCGCCAAAAATGGAATATCATGAGAGGTATAAAACATACTTTCTAACAGGTGAAAAAAAAAAACTACTTTGGTAAAAAAAAAAAAAAAAAACAGAATGAAGACACCATGCCCAGGATCTTCCCCCTCTCTTTTGCCATCTTGTACCATCTAAACCTGAGACAAACACCATCCAGTGGACACAAAACTGTTGGAAAAAACTATCTAGATTTATGTTCACAGACTTCAGCAGTTCACTTATTTTCCACATTTCTGATATTCCTCAGGATATTCAAGCATGCTTGTAATGGCAAAAGCAGTGAATGCACACATTTCAAATATGAGGAACAAAACGTTTGTACTAGCTGTCCTTGCTAAAAAAAAAAATATATATATATATATATATATATAAAGAAATATGCGATTCTAAACTAATCCCTGCATCATAACTGTACTATTTGTCATTTCATTTTGAGTCCCATCATAGGAGCCGGGTTTGTAAAATTTTGGTGGGGCCCCAGTGGTCAGAGGAAAAGCCCCAGTGGGGTCTAAGGAGCAGAGCCCCTAAGCTCTATTCAACTTCCCCAACAGGGCACCATCTCAAGATTATGAAGCACCTTCAGCACCATACTCTGATTGAACCCCTCCCCAAAGTTCCAAGCCTGTCTCAGGACCCTCAGCATCGTGCACACCTTAGCACCACACTCTTGTTCAATCCCTCCCTCACCCAACACACATCCTCAAGCCTGGCCAGACAAATAGGAGAATCTGTTGTGTAACAGTCCCCTATACACCCCACATCAGCAAAAAACACTGGTGTAAACCACATTGCAGTCATTACTTCTGCAGCCATCCATGGTTCTTCTGTTTGTGATTTGCATTGCCCATGTCATTTTGTCTTCTGGTTTCATCTTAAACACTGCAACACACACGCACAAACACACACACACACACACACACACACACACTCACACACACACACACACACACACACAACTGCAGTACAGTGCCACAAGACATATAACCGAGCACTGAGCAATCTGAAGAATATCTTGCTTATGAACAGTAAGGATAGATTCCCATCACCCAGCCATACCGCTCAACCTCCTGCCTCATAAATCAGGGACAAGACTTAAAAAAAATCAGTGACAAAGGACCAAAATCAGGGACACATCTTCAGAATTAATGATATCACTCAGGAAGCTGGTAGAATAAAGGGCTTAGTGCAAAATGCATTTTCTAAAGAAGAACAAGTTTATAACTTTAATGCTTAATGTTATTCTGTGCTTATAATCACCTCTGTTTAGCCACAGAACCACAATTTTAGGAGGGACAGAGTTCAATTTTGAGTCAAAATCAGGACATGCCTGAAAATCAGGGACAGTTGAAAGGTATGCACTCAGCCTTGACCTTGCAGCACTGTACAGCATAAATACTCCCAATAAGACCAGGCTCCCTCCTGTCTGCCTTTTACCTGGCTTGCAATCATGAATTTAGAAAGTCAGTCCCCCCATAAGGCCTAGCTCCCATCTGCTTTTTACCTGGCTTGGGTACATTAGCATAAGCATAGATGGGTTAGCAACCCCCACCCCCACTCCCAATCAGGCCAAAGTTTCATCTACTTTAACAGGCTTGCAGCAGCAGCACAGCATGGACATGTTAGTGACCCCTCATAAGGCCAGGCTCTCATCTGTTAACAGTACAAGCGCCCACTCTCCAACACCTGTTTGCCTAGGAAACTTAACCTCTCGATAGGTCATTAGTGGACATAAAGTCTGACAAAAAAATGCCCAAGTCTTTCATAATGTACAACATGTACAGCAATTATTTTTAAGTTATACAGTTATACGGAGGCAAACTCACCAAAGAATGGGCACAGGTCTCCCACACCCTGCTCCAGACAGTTATTGGTTCACTCCAACATAGAGTTTTCTATGAAATACAAAATCACATACCCCATAATCACTTGCAAGCATGCATGGTGTCTTTAGCAGAGTTTTCTATCAAACACCACAGTATAAGCCCCCCAAAGCCAGAACACAATATTTCCTGACACAGTATGAACTCCCATCACAGCACCAGACCCTAGTTCACTCCTCTGGCAACAGACAACTCAGCACTCTCCCAAACCAGACACATATTCCCACCCAGCATCCATCAGTCTCTGGTTCAATTCAACCTTCCTGCCACAGCATGGACCCAGCACCTGCTGCTGAATAATGGAATATCGTACATGCCAATTATCAAAACCATCACCATCCCTTGCAGTACAGCCTGACCTTCAGCACCACAGCCACACTGTAATGAGGAGCTCTGCTCGCCGCATCACTCTGGCCATCAACTGCTCGCACTCACTGTCACGCCATCAAGTCGTCCCAGACGAGAAGTCCTCGCTCCCACCCAGTAAGAGTACCCGCTCAATTTACGTGCATGCACATTGAATTTTCTTTGGGTGCCAGATTTAACCAAAAAAAACAAAAAAAAAAACCACCACCAATCCAGGCAGGGAGACTCCCTTCACGGAAAGACGATGGGGTGCCACAATAGTTCACACAGAAGGGAAGCATGCGCACTCAGCAGATCAGGAAAAAAAAAACGTAAAGTTAGTGCCAGTAACAAAAAGAAAGACTGGCATGGCCAAATTATTGCTGGGGCTGGGCCCACTTCTCAGATTATTGCTGGAGCCATGTCCCACGGGCCCATATAACCCGGCGCCTATTGGACTCCCCATACATGTAAACTTGCCGTGTCCGTTTCTAAATCAAAAGTAAACAAAACAAACCTCAGGAGAAGAGCCTTGCTATCCACATTCCGACTTACCAAACAATGCAGTGGATTTCTAGCAAGTGTTCTCAGAGCACCTTGGATATTCGAATGAAAAGCATAGACAATCAGCTTCCAGCAATGCTAAGGACAAAATGTAAGCGAGAGGGAGCTCAGCAACTGCCGTTAAGGAAAAACACTGTAGGTAATTGTTGCACTGTAATTGGATAAGTCAACAACCAATAACTGTTAGCCACAGGTCTCTGCTTTGCCAAGCACTAGGCAGATTTCTAAAAGGGGCAGGTTTTAATTATGCACTGCAGCTGAAAAAAAAAGTGTTAGTGAGAACGAGTTATCTCGTCGGCGGCAGTAGAAGCTGCGGTTAATTAAGACGAGTTATATCGTCGGCGGCAGGATGAGGGTTAATAAACTGTTCCCTGCCACAGCAGGACCACCAAAATGTGTGGGTGCCTAACAGTCCTTACTCACACCAGCTCTCCAAAGCACACCTTCATGGACTCCATGGGTTCTAATCCTCCAGAAAAAAATACCTCAGCATTTGATGTGAAAACTCAGACTTCATTGTATGTGTAATTCCAAGCATTCTCTCTTACTAGACTCTGTCAATGTGAACTCCCCACTGCTAAAACCTATGCAAACGAACTTGAGTGTACTGTACTACCTGTAGCTGAAGCAAAGAACAGCCAGAATGCACAAAGGAGAACATACTGCTATGCATTTCAGCAGCAGCCAGTGGGGGAGGTTTTCATGACTGAAGCACTTTAATGCACCTTTATTGCTGTCATATACACCCCTGTGTGGTAATTCACTAAACTGCACACTTAGTCTGGTAATGCAGCTTCAAAATATTTTTTCTCTGAATTGCCATGAGCTGGCATTTTTATGTGACTGCAGAAACAAGATGCTGTATGTCAGCCATGTGTCTGCATTCCCACTCATCCCCTCACAACTCTCAAACAAAGCCAATTGTGCTTACTGAATTGAGAAGAGTTACATGGATTTCAGAAGTTGTGCCAGATACACTGCACATTGCCTCATCTACTCTCTTTGTTTCAACCCTCCACCTCCACTTCTCTTGGGTAAAGCATGAAGGCTAGTTCACACTAGCACATTCAGATACTTAATAATTCACACTTCCTTTCAAATCAGAGAAAGGCATGTTGTTGGTCTATTACACTATGAAAACAAGCATTTGTCAATGCCGAACGTTCGCTTGCAGGTATTTGCAGGTGGTATTTGGCACTTGGACATGGCTTAAAAAAATCAGTGACAAAGAAGTACAAGCATTTGTCAATGCTGAATGTTGCTTGCTTCTATGTGCTGTTTAGGTATTTGGAAGTCATTGGAGTGTAAATATTGAAAATTCGCGAACTTACGAACGTGCGTAGAACTGCGCAATGCACGCTCGTGAAACAGTCATTTTTAGGAATTTTTTCACCAAATTTTCAACACAGCCATTTTAAGACCTCTGCTCATGAACAGTGTCACTGTGATTTTCTTAATGTGTCCCATACATTGAGTTCGCACACCGACTGCGCCATTGTGCGCTACATGGGTGAAAACATGTTTTGGGCAGGATGTGAAAAATGACAGCTATACTGCTCGTGAGGAGGTGTGGTAAAATGGCAATGTTGAAAATCTGGAGTGAAAATATTGAAAATTTGCAAACTTACGAGCCTACGTAGGAACTGCGCAATGCACACTCGTAAAAGTAATTTTTAGGATTTTTTTACCACATTTTCAACATAGCCATTTTAAGACCTCTGCTCATGAACAGTGTCACTGTGATTTTCTTAATGTGTCCCATACATTGATTTTGCACACCAACTGCGCCATTGTGTGCAACATGGGCGGAAACACGTTTTGGGTGAGATGTGAAAAATGACAGCTGTACTACTCATAAGGAGGTGTAATAAAATGGCAATGTTGAAAATCTGGAGTGAAAATATTGAAAATTGGTGAACTTATGAGCCTGCATAGGAACTACGCAACGCACGATCGTAAAACGGTCATTTTAAGGAATTCTTCCACCAAATTTTCAAAATAGGCTTTTTGAGAGCCCACCTTATGAATGCTGGCACTGTTGTTTCATTAAGCAGGCCCAAAAGGTGATTTCACGCAGTGACTGCAAAATCACCCTTCGGGCCCGAATAACGCCATGACAGTGACAGAATTCATGAGAAGGGGTCGCAAAAACCCCATGTTGAAAATTTGGTGCAAAAATTCCAAAAAATGCCTAAGATATCCAACAAAGTGGAAAAAAAACCATCTAGCCCATTATACAGCTTATCGGCATTTCCTCAGTTCGCGGTTGGCTTTGAAGAGTGCAGATGTGTTCCCGGTCCAGCGATAATCGTCGCGCCGAGCTCTGGAGGTACGTATGGGGTGAGGGGGTGTGTGGGGAGGCAGGGTGCGCAGTGGGTGGGTGCAAGTTGTGGGAGGAGGGTGGGGAGACTGTGTGGGACTGTTTTTAATTTACAGGTTTTCTTTTTTCTATAATTGTCGACGCGGGACGTTTGTCATGCTGGGGTGGGTTCCCAGTGTGGCAGAAGGATGGCTGGGGGGGCTGTGGAGCCAATGGGATTGGCACCCCGTCGGCAGACGACGGATGTTTGCCACTCTGAGTGCGCTCCCAGAGTGGCAGCAGAAAGCTGTTTGGGGGAGGTGGAGCCGATGGGAGTTAGGCACCCCGTTGGCGAGCGATCTGGGGCGTTTGCCATGCTGGGTGGGCTCCCAGCATGGCAAAAGATTTGGGCGTGACGCTGGGCAGCACAGCCGTGGTTTTGAATGAGAAGACCACCGCTGTCATACACAACACCGCAGCGATTGGTGCAAGCATCACGCCTGCTCAACAGAGCAGGGGATTGCACAGGCAGGCACACCTCCAAAGTGTTCCATTCTCCCAAGGCGTTCCTTGCACATGCGGCATAGCTGACGTAAAAACAAAAACAAATGATGGACTTTAGGGACACAGTAGCAGTGCTATCACATTGATTTTGCATTTCCTGTAACTCTAGTGCAAATTTTCCTCCCCCATACATTTCATTATTTCATGAAGCAGATTGCTCTGATGCCCTGAAGCAAATGATTAGTTACCTTTTAATGGACCAACATAGATGTAACAACGAACAAAAGTGCTCTAGCTTTCGGACCAACCAGTCCTTCTTCAGAAGCTCATGGCAGATGTTTAGAAAATACAATACTTATAACAGCTAGATAATGCAGAGAAAAACAGAAAAAAATCCCCATTGGTTTAAAATACTCATTTAAAAAAAAAAACAAAAAAAACAGAAGATGATGTCAGAGAAGTTTAACAGTACTATACTGCCTTCAGCCAGAAGCAACTTTGGGTTAAACGTGCTTGGTGGAACACACATACAAAGAATCCTACTGCATATAAATTTAATTGACATAAGATAGCACTGCTGAAGCAGATAACTCCTAAATCAAGCTATGAGTGTCACAGTTAGTATAAGGATGTGATTACTGAAAGGCAACCCCACCAGATTAAAGATAAACTAAGATTGTTATAGGGCTCATGAAGTTTCAGTGTCTGCATTATAGACAAAGAATTTACAAGTAAAGTTGTCTTAAAGACATAAGTGCACACTGTGTGATGTGTAAAACCTAGCTGGACCTGTCACCCAGCTGTACCCTCAGCTAGATATAAGGCCAAGAAATTTCAAAAACCTCAGGACTATATAAATGATAATTTAAATATAAATTGATAATATTAGTGTCAAACAAAAACTCTAGTCGAGGAACCTCAAAGGAATTAAGACCACATAGCCTGATATGTACTGATGTCACTATACACTGAGAATGTAACAACTTGATGTACCACAAGTGTCTAAGGAATCTGAAAAGAGATAAAAATGTAATTTCTCTCCTCCTCTTCATACAAACAATACACCTAACCCACCCACATCACCATAATGTGGGTGGGGAATCTATAACTTAAGGATGTTGTCTCTCTCTCTCTCTCTCCCCCTTTTCCTCTCTCTCTCTCTCTCTCTCCACAGACACACACACACACACACACACACACTCTCTCCTAGTGAACCTATATTCACTTCAGTCACTGCAATTGTTCCCCAAAAGAATTCAACTTGTCATGAAATCCTGAGTAAAGGGCTTATGTCTGATGCCCTGTAACCAATGCAAGTCAATAGGAACAATTTCCTGTAAATGACTCCCTATAGATCTGGAGCCCTGCTGATATGTAGTCTGCCAGGGTCTTATAATATAATTCTTATTTTAATGCAGTGCATTCAAAAAAATTATACTGAAGCAAATGGTTTGTTGCCTTTTACTGAACCAACATACATGGATGTTACAAAAAGAACAAAGGGCCAGATATTCAAAAGGGTTGCGCCATGCGCAATAAGGTTGCACCTGCGCAAGTCCAAACTTGTTCCATTCTGCGATATTCAGCAGGAGGCAGTTGCGCCACAGAAAACATGCTGAGCAACAGCTCAATGCAAATGAATGCATGCTGAACTGGAGGGGGAGGAACCATGCATAAACTGCACAGCCCGATATTCAGCCAGGCTGTGCAGAGTTGTGCAGGCGCAACCCCCAACTGCGCCTGCAGGACTTTGAGCCAAAAAAAGGCTTAAGTCGAGGGCCACCCACAGGTGAGCTGCTGTATTGCAGGGCGCAACACAGCAGCTGCCACCAGTGGCTGGCCACCAACCCATCCTGTGCCCCCCGGCCCGATCGCGGGCATGGTGTACTCCCCCACTAGCCTGATCGTCGGGTATCAATATGGCTCCCCCCTCCTGTTCATCATTCCTGGTGGTCAGTGGACGAAATGCTGTCGCGGGGGTATGTATAATAATTCACCCCTCTCATTCACATCCCTGGTGGTCAGTGGACAAAATGCCCGATCGCGGGCGTATGTGTGATAAAAACCACCCCGAACATAGCCCTGGTGGCTAGTGTTCCCCACCCTACCACCACAAGCCCCCACCCGCCCCCGGCGGCGGCGGGCGGCAGCAACATCCCACCCACCTGCCGCCCACCACCCACCGACTGACTGCCCAGGTAGGGCTGCAGCCCATTGGTGCAGAGCAAGAGCCAATGGGCGTGCAGCCCATACAGTACATGACAGTCCAGATTTGTGAATGTCATTCACAAATCTGGACTGTCATGTACAGTATGGGCTGCTCGCCCGCTGGCTCTTGCTCTGCACCATGGGCTGCAGCTCTACCGGCAGTCAGTCGGCGGGCGGCGGGCGGCAGGCTGGTGGATGCTGCCACCGCCGCTGCCGGGGAGGAGCGGGTGGTGGGGCTTCGTGGGTGGGTAGGGTGGGGGACACCAGCCACCAGGGCTATGTTGGGGTGGTTTTATCACATACTCGCCCGCGATCGGGCATTTCGTCCACTGACCACCAGGGATGTGTACGGAGGGGTGGGAATTATTATACATACCGCCCGCGATCGGGCATTTTGGTCCACTGGACCACCAGGGATGTGAACAGGCCGGGGGTGGGAATTATTATACATACTGCCCGCGATCAGGCATTTCGGTCCACTGGACCACCAGGGATATGTACGGGAGGAGGGTGAGGAGCCACATTGATGCCCATGATCTGGCTGGTGGGGGGGAGTACACTATGCCCGTGATCGGGCTGCAGGGGGCGTCGGTCCCCAACGGCTGCTGCCTGGCAGGGCGCCTAGCGCAAGTCCTCGGGGATCGGCGCACCTACATGCTAATGGCATGCAAATGGAGACATAATCACATGCAAATGGCCCCCCCTGCGCCTTGCATGAATTATAGCTCCATTTGCATGTCCTACAATATGTCGTGATTTTGTGCATGCGCAATGGTGCTTGCACCACCTTGGTTGAATGCTCCACTCTGTCAACTTGCGGTGGCGCAAGTTCCACTGCGCCGTGCACAGTGGCTGTGGCTGGGGGGTGATATTCAAAGGAGTTGCTCAATAGAGCAACTCCTTTGAATATCACCAGGACCACACCCCTGCGCAACTATTTTGCGCAGCTCAAGGGCTTGCGCCTATGAATTGCGCAGTTTGGAATATCCAGCCCAAAGTGTCTAAGTGTTTGGCCCAATGTCTTCTTCTGAAGCTACATGAGTAAACTTACAGGATGTTCTAGCCTGTGACAATGGTTTCAACTATGCCACTGAATTTGAAAAAAAAAACGGCAATTAAATAACTTAGGATAATGCAGGATATATAAATGAAATTAACGCGCACATGTGAAGGCATTGTTGTCATGTCAAAAGACAGCAACAGTACAGCAGCTACCTGAATTCACCTGCTTTTAATTGCTGTTTTAAAAGGGGGATTTTTTTTAAATATCCTGGGCTGGATATTCAAACTGCGCCCAAAAAGTGCGCAACAGCAGGAGCAAGCGCAAGGCACTTGCGCACATGCGCAATCATCGCGATATTCAAACATGGAGTAAGGCCAATTGCGCAAGCAGCCAATGTCTGAATATCACACAAACTGCGCCATAGCGCAACCAGGAATGGGAAGCTGAGCAGAAATGATGCGCCATAGCGCAACAAGGCTAGCCCAGCTGAGCAGTCCAGAGGCGCTATAGGGCAAGCAAAGACACCCCCAGCAACATAGCAATGGAACTGCACAACCAGGGAGGTAGGCAGGGGCACATCACCCATGCTACAGATGGGCACAGGGACACACTGCCGAACCAACAATGTACCCCACACCCCAAGCACAGCTTAACTGGGGGAGGGATGGAGCAGCCACTGGGCCATGGGGACAAGCAAACAAAGCACATCCCGGTGTGCTACTGCAGCACACCTACTGTCAACCCGAGACTGGCACACAAAGGGGGTGGAGCACCCCAGTGCCCAGCAGCCCCCCCATGCACAGCATGCCCAGCACTGTGACCCCAAGACATCACCCATGCACAATGACCAGCACTGCAGGAATCCCCAGGCCCCCCTCCCGGAAAACTGCAACCTCGTGAACCACAGAACCACACAAGCCAATCCCACCATGACCACCCAGCAGTGGGTGACAGCAGACAGAAATACTGACTGGAAGCCTCACCCACACCAGAGACACCGCCCCACACACACGCACACACATACCCATGACCATACCACACCTGACGCCATGCACACCACTGCAACTGAGCACCGATAGCCAGCTGCAAATCAGAGACCACCACAGCATTCATATCAAAATATAAATGTAATTAAGAAGCATAACGAGAACAACAAACACAAACATATGTACAAGGCAGGGTTGGGGGTATGGGTATGAGGTAGGGGTGGGTAAGGGGCAGGGGTGAACAACTGGGAGAGGGAAGGTGGGGTCCGCTGATGACTGGCTACCACCTGGCAGCCTGCCCTCCTCCTGCCTGGCGCTGTGCCGGTGGTCTCCTCCGGCCCCGCATGCCATGCTGCTGTAGGTCGAGGAGTAATGCATGGGTGTCCATCGCCACTTGTGTTAGCCTCCGCATGCCCTGCTCCAACAAGCGCAGGATCCGGATACCTAGGACGAGGGAACAGAGTCAATGGCTGTGACTGTCCACATCCCTGAATCCCACCCATCATGCATGGCATACAGCCAAGTGCCCCGCTCCTGTGATGGTCTGCACCCACCCACAGTGACCGTGCACAAGACAAGCCCAACCAGCCAGCAATGGCCATGTGTACCACTGCACACACACCACCCATGTCCAGCACAGCACAACCAAGGCTGCCCAGTGACGTGGCTACGTGGTGGGATGCTAGTGCCACAGCCATGTGCCCGGTGCATGCATGGACCACCAGTGATGCACACACACACACACATGCAGTGCCACTGGACAGTGATGACTGTCACATGTTGCATGCATGGTAGTGTTGTCCATGGAAGGTGTCCGTGCCCCCCCAGCATGCAATAGCATCCATGATGTAATGACACTCACACTCATCAAGCCGCTGCAGCAGGTGCTGCTGCGGCTGTGGCTGCTGCTGTTGCTGCTGCTGTGGCTGTGGCTGTGGCTGTTGCACACCTCCTCCACCAGCCACCCTGGCACCGCCATCCCAGGCCTCAGCCTGTGCCCGTCTCCACTCCTCCATGCCTGTGGGAGACAAAGGAAGAGAAACACATCAGTGAGATCCCAAAGCAGACAGCCCCTTGCCCCATTGAGTGTGCCTGACAACACAACCAGACCCAAACAGCACACACCTGCAAACACCCTCACAGCAAACCACAGCCCAACCCACCCCCATGTGCAGATTATATTACACAGTCACCCATGCAGACAATACCAGTGCATACACAGCACACCCACCTGGCCTGGGCACAATGCCCCTCCTGGCAGGCGACCTGAGGTGCGCAAGCAGAGCATGCTTCCTCCTCTGCAGGTCGCCGTAGTGGTGCCTTCACTGCTCAGGGGTCCGCCTCCACCCAGTGGCCTGCTCCAGGGCAGCGGCGACCTGCTGCCACACATGGGTGCATGGCACCTGCAGGGGCACTCCCTCAAACAGTGAGCCATAGTGAGGCTCCACCACAGCCACCAGGATAGCTAATTCCAAAGCCCCCCATTGTGGTGCTCTCCTGCGTGCCATTTTCAAAATGTACAGTGGCAATATGGCGCTCCGCAGCGTGGCAACCCCAAGTGGAAATGTTGCGCAATACAACTCCATCACTGCCTATCACGCTGTTTGGACAGTGCCGTCGGTCCACATCGTGCTGTCACTGAACAGCGCGATAGAGCCGTATACATGACAGACGTGCAGTGCCAGGGGGCAAAGGTCGGGCACGAGGTCATGGGTCAGTGGCGCAAGGCCACGCACAGCGCCATCGGACGTCCACACATCCTGGGCGATCAGACACCTGCGTGCCAGTTCCACAGTGGACTATTGCGCAGTACTGCCACAGCGCCATATGGTGACCAGCGCTGTAGCGCCATTGGCACAATGGTGGCCGTGGCCTGAATTGCTGATCGCGCACAGCACGTCATCAGCGCAGCAGATGCCTGCGTAAGCTACCTGGGCATGCTCAATGCAGTGTACCACACAGTCACAGAAATGCGCCATTGGCTCAGCCGGCTCAACCGTATTGCGCACAGTGCAACGGCGCGATATTCAGCCGACACATGCAAATCATCTGATCAGCCATTCAAAGGCACAATGGCATGATTAGCATGTCATTAAAGTTGCGCCACTCCTAATTTGAATGCATTGCACTATGAATACGCGACATTGGGCTGTGCTGGCCAGATTTGGTTACTGCAGGTGAGAGGTGAGTTGCATGCTGTGTGATGTTCTGGACAATGGGCATGGGATAACGCTGTAGACTGCACAGTGACAGGTGTCCACTTCCACCCATACAGACCGACATGACCGAGCAGAGCCAAGGTGAGGGTGAGGATGGTGGGCGAAGGAGGAGGGCCAACTTCACCAAGGCGGAGACAGAGGCCCTCTTCCAGGCCTACCTGGAAGAGGAGCCACTACTGAGTGGACGGCGGGGGCACCCCTCAGGCCCGTGCGGCTGCATGGGAGGGGGTAGCTTGGGCAGTAAACCTGCACGGAAGCCACCAGCGCTCTGCGCAGGAATGCAAAAAGAAGATGGGGACAGACCGCAGGAGGGTGAAGGAGAAGGTGGCAGCCTTCAGGGTGGCACGTGCTGGCACAGGCAGGGGCCAGCCAGTGGTGGCGGAGCTGACCCCGGCTGAGGACCGACTGGCTGCATCAATGCAGCGGAGTGCTATTGAGGGCATACCAGGAGGTGGATTCCAGACAGGTGGAAGCCCATCACTGCACGGTATGACATGGTGGTGGTGTTGGGGGGAGGAGGTTGTTCACATGCACTCACATGTCCTCACTTTCTGTTACAGATCCTGTTCGTCTTCAGGGGATGGTGGTGGTGG
Organism: Neoceratodus forsteri; assembly: GCA_016271365.2. Classification (NCBI taxonomy): domain Eukaryota; kingdom Metazoa; phylum Chordata; order Ceratodontiformes; family Ceratodontidae; genus Neoceratodus; species Neoceratodus forsteri. The sequence continues at coordinate 130,162,933 of CM028129.1, read as the reverse complement.
GACCAGGCAGTGAGGAAGATCTGCCAGAGTTGGAGGAGGGTCCATCCACCTCTGTCGCCAGCCAGCATGCATGTCTGGCTGCCACCTCTGTTGTCGGTGAGTCAGGTGTGGGGGGTGTACAGCCTGTGTCTCAGCAGTCTGGCATGCAAGCATGCCAGCACTCTGTGACTGTGGCTGTAGCACGTACCTGCACCATTGATGATGCAAGGACTGCAATGGGCAGTGACACGTGTGTGTCCCATGACGGACACACAGCAGGCCAGCACGTGCCCCTGGGCCTAGCTGGTTCCGTGTGTGCCAGCATGTCGGCACAGTCCCAGGCTGTGCCTGTCAGCCCCGGTGGGGCAGCACCAGTGGCTGTGCAGGTGTCTGGCACTGTTGTGGCCACAGCAGTGGAACAAGTGGTCCCTGGGGCACAGCGGTTGGAGGGGCAGCAGCAGGAGTCACCCACCAGGTCTGGGGGTACAGTGTCCAGTGGTGGCACATGCACACCGCCCTTTGATATGCCCATTCCTGGTTCTGGTGAACAGCGCCCACCCTCAAGGGGTGTTGAGCATCAGGACCTTCCATACCCTGGGGGACAGGATGCCGTTGTGGCAGAGTACCCATTTGAAGAGCACACCCGCCTGCTGCAGGAATCAGTACGGCAGCAAAAGTGGGTTGCAACGTCCGTGAAGGCAATGTGGCTGTGGAGTGGCACAGCAGGGACTGTGCTCTGATCCTGCAGAGATGGTCCAAATGCAGATGGATGTGACCGCTGCCATTGACAGGCAGACCCAGGCATTGGTCGCTGTCGTGGCTGCATTGGCACACAAGCAGGTGCCCCTGTACCGCAGCACCCACACAGTACGCCTCCACTCCCATTCCCGGCGTCATGCGACACCCAGCCTGTCAACACCGGGTTCTGCTGTGGGCATCCCGAGCACCCCTGGTGCAGGTATGTTTGGCATGCTGCAGACCCCTGTGCGGACAAGGTCGCGATCGTGCAGTGGGACCCCTGGTGGTCCATCGGTGCCACCCCATGTGGCCCCTGCTCAGCCTGCCAGTGCTGTTGGGTCATGGTGGGGCCGCCCACGCATCCGCGGTGGCCGTGGGACAGTGCAACATGACTGACCTGTCTCCCAGTGCGGGCCCTGTCTGGTGCTGCCCTGTGTGCAATGTGCGTCATGGTGGGCAGTGCACTGGTGGGTGCCCTGCCCAACACGCCAACACATGGACCACCTGCACACCATCCCGACTGCTGTCCACAGGTGCATGTGCATGATGATGCCTGCATTGTACTGTACACCAAGGTGCAAGGGTGGCCGGCATCTGACACACATACTTGGACAGTACAGGTGGTGGGTGTGGTCTGTGGATCTGTGTGTTTGCCATGTCTGTTCCTGCTCTGCTGTGCACCTGCCCATGTATGCTTTGTGCCTGGTGTGTGTGTGTGTGTCCATATGACTGTTCACCCCTCCCTGATGGTGTGTTTGTGTGCCTGGACCCTTCCACTCCCCTTGCCGTCATGCACCCCTGGTGTGTTACCTGTGTGCCTGTGGGTTGCGCCTGGACAGTGTTGGTTGCACATGGTCCCTTGACTTACCTGTGTCATGCATAATGCTCCTCCGTGATGGTGTCCCGGTGCAGCTGGGCCTGCCGGATCAGTCAGGGGTCCCGCCGTCCAAAGGGGGGCTGCTCATCACCATCATCACCAGCGCCGCTGGCGTCCCCATCGCTGTCCCCCTCCTCGACCTGAATGGCTATCCCACAGTCTTTGGCCATGTTGTGCAGGTTACAACAGGCCAGGAATATCCCACAGGCCTTTGAGGGGCTGTACTGTAGGGCACCGCCGGAGGTGTCTAGGCATCGGAAGCGTGCCTTGAGCATCCCAAACACCCACTTGATGATGTTGCATGTGGCGGCATGTGCCTCATTATAGCGTTACTGCGATGGGGTCATGGGGCGCCGGTATGGTGTGAGCAGCCAGGGACGGAGTGGGTATCCGCTGTCACCTGTGTGGAGATGATGGAGATAAATATCATGTTCAGGTCCATATTGCCAATATCCCTGTGTGCCACTACCATAGCACCTGTGGCATTCCCACCCTTGCCCCAAGTTTGCAATTCCTACATGCGTACTCACCCACTAGATGGCCTGTGGGGATGTCCCCACTCTCGAATCGATGGCACAGTGCGGAATGATACCATATGAAGGCATCATGTGCTCCGCCAGGGTGTGTGGCACAGACATTGATTATGCGCCCAGTGGCATCACACACCACCTGGCAGTTGACACTGGAATAGCCCTTCCTGTTCCTATATGCGGCCCCATCGGGGCCAGGTGGCGTGCGAATGGCCACATGGGTGCAGTCTATGGCCCCTAGCACGCCAGGCATACGTGCTACCCTGTGGAACTCCTGCATGTTTGCTGTATACTCTGCCGCGGTGCTGGGGAAATGGATGTGCTCCGCAGCATTTGGCAGCAGTGCGCTGAGGAATTGGGTGAGGATGCGTGACGTGGCCGACTGTGTGATGCCTGTGGTGCCCCTGTTGGCCTCTGGAAGGTGCCCATGGTGAGCAGGCACATGCAGGCTGTCACCTTGGTCTCCACTGACAGAGCGTGACTCCGTTGTGAGGGTGCCTGCATCACATCACTGCACAGCTCACAGAGCCACCTCAGTATTACCCTGTTCAGGCGGTACCGGCCCACGATCTCTACATCTGTGTACAGATCAAAGCTGATGAGGGCACGGTACTGCCTGTTGGGTCGCACCTCCGACGGGCCCTTCCACGGCCACATCCCCCTGCAGCATGCATTCTCACCCCCCTCATTACAGCTTCCATGTGGAAGCTGGCACTGTCCATCTCCCTGGCTTGTGACCCCCGGCTGATGTTGCTCTGTTACCCCCGCTGTCCTGACTGCTACCTCCACTGCACCGGGTACCCCCGCTGACCTCTGCAGCCTATGGCCCACACAACTTCCCTTGCCTGCCCTGTTCTGGACTGTCGCTGTCTGTCTCTCTCTGTCTGTCTCGTTTGGCATCCCTGTAGCATTCTTGCACCTCTTCCTTGAGCCTTTTTATTTTGGCTCATTTCAGCTGTGGCGCACCTTCCGGCTGTTCCGCTATTGCGCATTGCGCAAGCCTTTGAATATCGCATTGCGCTCTTTATGCATGGATCCACCCCCTTCGGTTGCGCATGCCTTCATTTGCATTGCGCTGTTGCTCAGCCTGTTTTCAGTGGCGCAACTGCCTCCTGCTGAATATCGCAGAATGGCGCAAATTCTGACCTGCACATGTGTAACCCTATTGCGCATGGCGCAACCCTTTTGAATATCCGGCCCCCTGTAAGTAGTTTCACAATAATTCCCTCATACCTTTTTACCAAGTGTCTGCTCTACATAATTCAATGATTGGCAGCTCCTCCACAGCACACAAATGAACAGAGACTATTTTAGTTGTCATTTTTCATATCTCGCCCAAAATGTGTTTCTGCGCATGTAGCTCACAATGGCGCAGTTGAATGTTGCGAAATCAATGTTTGGGACAGATTAAGAAAATCACAGTGACACTGTTCATGAGCAGAGGTCTTAAAATGGCTATGTTAAAATTTGGTGACAAAAGTTCATAAAATGACTGCATTACGAGCGAGCATTGCGCAGTTTCCGCGCACCCTCATAAGTTCATGAATTTGTAATATTTTCAGTCCAGATTTCCACCACTGGCATTTTTCCACATTCCCTTATGAACAGTACAGCTGTCATTTTTCACACCATAGCCAAAATGTGTTTTCGCACTTCCAGCGAAGAAATGCGTGGTCACTGCGGGAAATCACTGTTTGGGACAGATTAAGAAAATCACCATGACACTGTTCATGAGTGGAGGCCCAAAATGCCTGTGTTAACAATCTGCTGTAAAAAATCCCCAAACTAATTACATTACGGGTGTGCGTTGTGCAGTTTCTATGCTCACTCATGACTTCACCAGTTTTTCTGATATTTTAACTCCAGATTTTCAATATTGCCATTTTTTTTACACCTCCCCATGAACAGTACAGCTGTCATTTTTCACATCCTGTTCGAAATGTGTTTTCACAACTGTGGCGTCAAATGGCATAGTCACTGTGCAAAATCAGCTTTCAGCTAACGAACTGATATTGCCACTGTTCATAAGGTGGGGGTCACAAAAAAACAATGTTGAAAATTTGGAGCGAAAATACCAATGAACGTCTGCGGTGTTCCCTGTAGAGACTGACAGGCCTCAGGGGTGTGACTTGGGATTGTCGCCTGTAATGCTCATACCATTCCACACCCACCCACACCCTGCAGCTAGTGATAGGCATCGAGTTGTGCCTTGGACTCTTCAGCTTCAAAGTTCACCCCATTCTCCTATACTGCACCCATCTTCAAGTTCAAGTTCAAGTTCAAGTTTATTGCAGGAAAACTCCATTGAGCAAGCTCATTCACAAGGAGGTCCTGTGACATAAACACTTAAAATACAAACACAGATAGGTAATGACAGTATATACATGAAATGCACGTTACATGATACAGGCTGGATATACATACACGGGTACCACATAGGGTGTCCGCAGGTGGTAAACTTTGATATGAGACAGGGAAGCGACTTACAGGTTGCGTACTGATAAATGAAACATGATGACTGGTGTGTGTAATACATATATTTTGGCAGCTAGAACAAACAACAGTCTACAACTGATATGGGGGGGAGGAGTGATTTGATAGAGTAGCAGTGGAGCGTAAGCATAGATAAAGCCAGGAGTAGAAGGGGAAGGGAAAGCAGTTAATATGACAAATCAATTATACCTTACCAGTGGATAAATATGGCACACATGGGGAAGGAAGAGACCTAATGACAGTTACAGGTGTCTTTTATTTTGGCTGAACTTAGCGATTTGTAGAAGTTTATTGAAACTGTGCTAGTTAGTTTCAGTACGGTTTGTAATTGGTTCCAAATGGAGGGAAGGGCGTATGCAATAGCACATTTACCAAAGGAAGTCCGCGTCCTTGGTATGTCAAGCATAATAAAGTCAGATTTTCTTAACAGTATGCACTATGTGAGATACTAATAAGGGAAAGAGATAGCTTGGCAATTTCTGCAGGAGCAGTTTAAGAGTCCATAGCCCAGCATGGAACAGGCGTCTAGTAGTAAGGGATGTCCAACCAACAGCTGCATATAAGTCACAGTGGTGCGAACGGTAAGGGGGGTTGGTAATGAACCATAACGCACGGTGATAAAGGATGTCCAGTTTACTTAGATTTGCAAGAGTGGTGGAGGAATAGATTACATCGCCATAGTCAAGTAGGGGGAAAAAAGTGGCCTGTACAAGCTTGTTTCGAGTTTCAAGGGGGAAAAGGGGCCTATTTCTGTAGAAGAAACCTAACCTTGCTTTTAACCTTCTAGAGACATCTTCGACATGGTCATTGAAAGATAATTTATTGTCGATCCAGATACCTAGATATTTAAATTTGGTTACAACTTCCAGAGGCTCATTTAGCGTGGTGACAATGAAGTCTTGGGCAAGGGTATTGGGGGGGCCTGTGACAGCACTGTGGGAGAATATCATCGCTTTAGTCTTAGCATTGAGCAGAAGCTTTGCCTTTATTAGATTATGCTCAAGTTGTGCAAAGTCCGCTTGAAGCACTCCCTTGCCTTCAGATAACGATGAGCCAGAAGTATACAACACAGTATCATCTGCAAAAAAGTGCAGATTGGACGTAGATTTGTTAGCATCTAAGTCATTAATGTACAGAGAAAACAAGATATGGCCTAAGATGGATCCTTGGGGGACTCCTCTTGCAACTGGCAAGGCAGCAGAAAAAAAGCCTTCCGCCTTTACTTTTTGGAATCTTCCAGTTAAGTAGCAAGAGAGCCACTGGGTGGTATGGTATGTGGCACCCAACTTTGCAAGGCAATTGGCTAATAGTTTCACCATCTCACCATATTTCCTAATAGAGTGGGGTCAACATAAGGACCAAAGACCCCAAGGCACACCGTGACACCTGTCAGTGTCTGCAGGGTAGGGTGTGGTGAAATGCCATAGCTGTTATGCCTGATGACCCAAAGGCACACCCCAATGCCTGTCAGTATCTGCAGGGTGGTGGTGGGGTTGGCTTCAGTTCAATACTTCACTGCCATTCCTATTATGCAGCTCTGTAACTCCTACACTACCAGTGCCAATGCCAGCAAGCAAACATTCGGCATTGACAAATGCTTGTTAATTGGTGATTTAATACCAAGAGATAGCATTCACTGGCACTTATATTCTGTTTTCCTTGAAATCTGTAGCATTATTTTTGCACCAGTTGTATGACCAGGCTTAGCAATTACTTGAAACAACTGATCATAGATCACCACGAGCTATTCAGAAGGCTATACCCAAATGACAATTTAATTCCAAAGCATCACTTCATTATCCATTACCCTTCTATTATGCTTCAGTTTGGACCACTTATCAGACTATGGTGCATGCGTTTTGAAGCGAAGCACAATCCATGTAAGAGATCATCACATGTTGTATGTAACTTCAAAAACATTTGCAAAACTCTCAGTGTACGACATCAGCTTACAAACATGTACCAGCTGGTATCTGCAATGCCCCCAAAAAAGATAACTGTATCTAATGGTGAAATGGTGGGAATGGCCTCTTTACCACATGCTGCTTGTGTTGTATTACACCTACAGCAACACAATGCATTTCGCTCAATAATGTTGTCCGATAATGTGTTCTTGTCAAACTCAGTAGAGATACATGGGACAAGCTACAAAACTGAAATGCTGCTTGCAGTGTCATTTGATACTTATCCATACCCAGAGTTTGGTGAGATTGTGTACATGTTTCCTGTTCAAAGAGATGGTGTAATAGTTACTTATGTTAGGTTAGTAAAGGTGAGCTACTTTGACATACTGTACACTTCAATGCATATGTACTTGAGAAGTCAAATGATTACAGACTAGTTACTGTACCAGATGACCTGTTGGATTATAGTCCATTAGATTATCATACAACAGATGATAACTTTGATCAAAAAATGTTATATGTCAGTCCAAGGCGCAAATATGTATAAAATAACACTGAACTGTGTACACATAATCAAGGATACAGTAACATGAGTCTTGGACTTCACAATTCATGCTTTTGGACCATTTTTACAATGTCTACATATACAATACACCTTGCAAAGTTAGGGATGGGTGAAAAGGTAATAGAAACTCAGGAACCACACAGAGCTGACAGTATTAGTCAAGCAACATCCAAAAATGATTACACATTTAAAACTGAGTTCACAAGTATCTCTTGCAGTGCACCATCACCAGTAGGACTAAGCTGTCAGGCACCAAAACAACACTGAGACATTTCCAGCTAACAGTGCATGACAGGTAGCTGCCCACCTCTGACATGTGCCGCATCCAGTGCCATCTATCACAGTGGCCTAGGGATAAATGGCAGCTGACTGCCTATATGTGAGGTTCCAATTTTGGGTGCGCATCTTCAGTTTTGCACCTAACATCCAGTCCAGCAGTATGCACACTCCCTTACAGAGGTTCATGCTCAATATTGGGGGTGGGCATATCATCCCCATGCTTAGGAATTCCTGAAAGGTCATCACATTGCTCATCCCTTGGACAGGGCCTGACCACATCACAAAACAGTGTTTTCCAGATTTGTGGACTCAGCTTGACTTGATGATGTCTTTGTGGTGGCAAGAAATTGTTCATACACAACCATATGTTGTAAGTATTGGACAACTGCTAGATACATTTGTGTGGTCCTGGCAGCAGACAGCTTAGTCCTACCAGTGATAACACTGTACGAACCTTCACCATCAGTGAATGAGAATCGACGAAGAACATTTTCAGCAGTTCAGCTGTGACTGCCCACACTTTTGATGTCACCAACCATATAAAGGTGTTGGTGGCACAGTGCAATCCTCAGTTCTTTGCCCCATTGACATGCAAGCATGCTCTCCACAGAAGATCCGCTTCAGTGTTCGCAAATTTTGTGGCCTACTGAAATATCATTTATGTGGTTTATTTTGCACTAAATCTTTCTTCAGAGATGTTTTCTTTTTTTGTTGACAGTGAATCCTTATTTTCTCTTCAGTCACTGATGATGTGGAAAGAAGCATGCCTCTGCCGATGAACATTCTGTTCTAGGATCGTGGATATATTGTTCATTCACACTTCTAGGCATTGTTCCTTTCACTTTAAGGATTGCTGGAAGGTCTTCAAGCTGGCTCCTCCCACCCTTCCAATTGGTATAACCCTAGACTGTGCCCCATGACTCCAGATCTTCCTTTCTGCTGGAAGATTCAAGTTGCCTCCTGAAAAAGAATCCAAACTCTTGGATCATTCGGCCAGAAAGGTCTATGCGGTATCCTCTTTAGGCCTTCATCAGGCAAATTCTGCCATCATCATGGCACACTTCTCCCATGCCCTTTTGGGGTCTTTGGATGAAGTCCTCATACACCTCCCCGTGGACTTGCAGACTACGGTCATGCAGGGCCAGGATCAGGGCCGGGCTGTTGCCAAATAGCAGCTTCAGACAGCTCTGGACATTGGGTATTCTTGTGCCCTCTCGATGGCTGCCACAGTTGCCTCTCATCGAGGGTTTAGCTGAAACTATCCTGCTTTCCAGCAGATACTCTGCACAAACTAGCTGATGTGCCTTTCCTGGGCATTGACCTTTTCGGCCCAGGTGTGGTTGGTCACCTTCAGTGTATTGAGCAGTCCAGTGCCACCTTGGACACTAATTCTGCTAAGGGTTCTTCGGGTAAGAAACGGCAGAAGTCTTCTTAGCATTCTTCCCCTGTGGCACAGCAACCCTCCTTTCAAGAAGGGCAGCAGCAGCAGCAGGGTCAAGCTTGGTGCCCCCAGCCCAGGCCCATAAAGGAGGCCGAGGTTCAGGTCCTGGATCCTCCTTCTCCAAGCCTGCTCAGTGATGGTGCAGAGGCTGCATCCTCCTCTCCCATCACACCAACTCTGGGTCCTCCCATGGGGGCCGGCTCTGCCACTTCCTTTCCGCCTGGTCCACTGTCACTATGGACAGGTGAGTTCTTCAGGTGGTTGGTCAGGGACTGCTTCTGGAATCTGAGCAGTACCCTCCAAGCTGAGCCCATGCCCCTCGGGAGGAAAAAGTATCCATCCAGACTCAGTCGACTCTTCGAGACGACATAGCTCAGCTCCTCCTCAACCAGGCAGTAGCTCCAGTGGTGGATCCTCCAGAAGACCCAGGCTTTTTTTTCCAGGTACTTCCTGGTGCCGAAGCGGATGGGGGGATGACAGCCCATTCTAGATCTGCACAAACTGAATCAGTATCTCAGGTCATGCACCTTTTGGATAGTCACTGTGTCCCAGATCATAACGTCCTTGGAGTGAAATGTGGTTCTGTTCACTGGATCTGCAGGATGCATTTTTTCATGTCCCAAACCATCCATCTCATCAGCGGTTCCTCTGCTTCACAGTCGAAGGGACCCTGTATGAGTTAAGAGCCATGCTGTTCAGTCAGTCATCGGCCACACGGATCTTCACTAAATGCATTGCAGTGGTGGCAGCCCATCTCAGGCATTGGGGGGGATCAGAATTTATCCATATCTTGACTACTGACTCTTATTTATTTATTTATTTAGTTAAACATCAGTTTAGAAACCTTTGAGCCAAAGGCTTATTTACAAAGGTATCTCGTCACAAAGAGGACATCAGAACAGTAGTGCAAGGGACACAGTACTTACAAACAAAAAAGTTACAGTTCAATTACAGTTTTGTTACAATAGAGTTCAATCTCCAACTAGCAAAAGATAACAAAAGGTGCAAAACTTATGGTCGGGGGAGAGCTGGTGTGGGGTAGAAGGGAGGGAGATAGGGGAGGAGGAATAAGTAGGGAAAGGAAGGGGGGGAGCCGCTCAGTGAGCATTGTCAAACAGAGTGTATATATATATATTTTTTTTTTTTTACACTTGGCAGGTCCCACCCAACAAGAGGTGGAAAGGTCCAGGGATCTAGCACTCCAGACCTGCTCCCAGCTCGACCTTTTGATCAACAAAGCTAAGTCAGAATTCGTGTTTTGCTAGGTGATGTGCTTCATTGGGGAAGAGCTCGACTCTGGTCAAGCCAGAGCTTGGCTCCCAGCAGACAGGGTGGAGGTTCTCTCCTCCTTTGCCCAGTCATTTCTGGTTCAGCAATTGCGCCCTGATTGGGACTTTATGCACCTTCTGGGTTACATGGCAGCATGCACCTCAGTGGTCTGTTGGGCACAGTTGCACATACACCTCTCCAATGGGAGCTGACCTCTCAGTGAACTTAGTGCCACAGTCATTTCGACTAGCTGATCACTGTAACCCACAAGATGTGGGCTGCTCTACAGTGGTGGACCGCCCCAGACATTGCAGGAAGGGATCCCATTTGTCCGCCCTGAGCCGACGGCCGTCCTTATGATCAATGCCTGTCTCATGGGCTGGGAAGCCAACATGGTGACAACAGGGCACATGGGTTCTGGACCCCTGAGGAGTCTCGTTACTACATCAACCGGTTGGAGCTCAGAGCAGTCAGACTGGCACTGTCAGCTTTCGGTCCTCAACTTCGGGGTCAAGTGGTTCAAGTCCAGATGGACAATACCATGACTATATACTACCTCAACAAACAGGGCAGCACACACTCCCATCTGCTTTGCAGAGAGGTGCTCTGTATCTGGACCCTCAATAGCCATTTGGCAGTGGATCTCCTAGCCATCCATGTGGCAGGAGCCTTAAACCATCTGGCAGATGCTCTCAGCCACTTAGGGAGACATCCCATGAATGGTCTCTCCATTCAGAGGTAGCCCACAGCCTGTTCTCCCATGGGGCAAGCCGATGGTGGACCCGTTTGCCTCCAGGGAAAATGTCAAGCTAAGGCTGTTTCATGCCCACCACCTCAGCAGGGCTCATTGCAGGGGGATGCCTTCTTGAGGCCATGGACTCCAGGCCTCCTGTACACCTTCCCTCCATTTTCCTTGATCCTCAAGGTGAGGATGGACAAGGCGAAGGTGATTCTGGTAGCCCCAGACTGGTTGCGCCAGTTCTGGTATCCAGATCTCCTCAGCTGCAGGCCCCTGGAGAGACTTCCAGCACGCACGGACCCGATATCTGTAAATCAGGGGAAGGTATACCATCCAGACCTTCAGTTCCTGCACCTCACAGCCTGGTACCTGAGCTGCTAGAGTTCCAGCCTTTGGGTCTTTCCGAGGATGTTATCACCGTGGTGGAGACATCCAGAAAAGAATCAACCAGGAAATGTTATGCCTTCAAATGGAAAAGGTTTTGCAGTCGGTGTCAGGACAAGGGCCTGGACTCTTTGTCCTGTCCGGTGGCTAGAAACATAGAAATATAGAATTTGACGGCAGATAAGGACCGCTTGGCCCACCCAGTCTGCCCATTTCCCTACCTACTGGATAAGCTGCAGATCCTAGTTAACCAGCAGCCTACTTCTTCCTACCCCAACCCCCCAGAATTGCCTTATGACTATCCCATACATGCTTGAATTCCACCACTGATTTTGACTCCACAACCTCCTCCGGAAGGCCATTCCATGCATCCACAACCCTCTCTGTGAAAAAATACTTCCTTAAATTACCTCTGAGCCACGCCTCCTCTATCTTCAAATTGTGCCCTCTTGTTCTTGCACACCTCTTTTTTTGAAAGATGCTACCCTCTTGGACTTTGTTGATTCCCTTGAGGTACTTGAAAGTTTCTATCATGTCCCCCCTCTCCCCCCTTTCCTCGAGGCTATACATATTAAGCTCCTTAAGTCTCTCTTCATATGTCCTCCGGTGCAGACCCTGCACCATTTTAGTTGCCCTCCTCTGGACAGCTTCCATCCTGTCTATGTCTTTGCAGAGATTGGGTCTCCAGAACTACACACAGAACTGCACACAGGCTAACATTCTTGATTACCTTTGGTCTCTGTCCAAAGGGGGTCTTTGGTCATTGACCCTTAGGGTGCACCTGGCAGCCATCTCTGCTTATCAGGTGCAGGTCAGTCAGCCGACGTTGGCACAGGAGACAGTCATTGAGCACTTTTTCAAAGGCGTGGACCACATATCCCCTGCAGTGCGTGAACCTCCACCTCCGTGGCATCTACTGCTGGTATTGGCAAAGGTCATGGGCAAGCCATTCGAACCAATACACAAGTGTGCTTTGTCACACTTCTCATGGAAGACAGCCTTTCTGGTGGCTATCACATGTGCCAGAAGGACAGGGGAGCTCCAGGCACTTCAATGGACTCCCCTTATCTGGTCTTCCACAGGGACAAGGTTGTCCTATGCCCCAACCCGAAATTCCTTCTGAAGGTGGTGTCAGAGTTTTACCTTAACCAGGTGTTAACTCTGCTGGTGTATGACCCTAATTACACCTCAGAGGCCGAGTACAGGCTCCATACTTTGGACCTGAGATGCACTCTCTCCTATTATAAGGACAGTACAGCAGAAATTTGGGGAGAGGTTCACCAGCTGTTTGTCACCTACGCTGAAGCTTTTTCTGGCAGGCCTGCAGCAAAATGGACTATTGCAAGGTGGATTACATCTTGCATTAGTCTGTGTTATGAGTTGGTGGTCATGAAGCCTCCCAGAGGGATAAGAGCTCATTCTACCCACCATACCGCTGCATCGGTGACTGCTTCCAGGGACATCCCTATCCAGGAAATCTGTCAAGCTGCTACCTGGAAGTCAGCAAAACACCTTCATTACCCATTACATCACGTCGGGATGGTGGTTTTGAGGTGTCGGTTCTCCAATCTCTGTTCCCTAAGTAGGGAGTGTGCACCTTGCCTCCCTCCTCCAGGAAAACTGCTAGGAGTCTGCCAAACAGTGTAGATGAACAACACATCCATGATCCAAGAAAAACAGGTTACTCACTTGTAACAGTAGTTCTAGGAATGGTATAAATTGTTCATCCACACAGACCCACCCGACCTCCCAGGCTGCGGATGCAAAACATCTGGCTTCCAATGGGCCAAGCTCTGATGTCATGGTGCAGAGTCAAGGGTTATACCACCTGGCTGGGTGGGAGGAGCCAGCCTGAAGACTTCCTGCAATCCTTAAAGGGGAAAGGGACATGCTAAAGAATGTGGATGAACAACATATACCACTCCGAGAACTACTGTTACAGATGAGTAGCCTATTTTTTCTTGTGTAGGGGTTATGCCCCCCCACATGCAGGGGGAGCTGCCCCCTGCACCCCCCATACTTAAAGATCCCACATCGAGGGGAGCTGATCATGGGGGGGGAGCTAAATTTGTGGGACAGCACTCTGTTCCAGGCAAACAATTTGTTATCCTAGTTCTGAGAGACAAGATTGTTGTACTTATTCAAGAGGATAATTTGACAGCAGCAGTTAATAATTAACATTTGTATGGATTCGTAAACTAGGCTATCTGATGCCACTTGCAAGTCTTCCTTGCATTCCTCGAGTATATTTGTGATTTTGACAAATCTACTATTTCAAGCAGAAACTGGAAATCAAAAGTATTACAACTTGTGTCAACAAATACATTCTTTGTCTCCAAGTAACACACACAGCAGTAACGTCTATTTCTTCAGAATGCATTTTACCAATTGAGCTGGTCTAATGAAAAGATCATGCAAGAACCGATGCTACAGTTTGATAATTGAACATACATATTTTGAAATATTGACAGCCCTACAAATTAAAGAAACATATCATGTAACATTTTCAATATTGTTTTTTCTAAAGAAATTATGCCAGTTCATGGAGAGTAGACTCATGGGAACCAAAATAATGCAGGTTTCATAAATTCTGGTTTGTGATTAGCATTTTCACAGTCATGTGACTGGAGAAATATATTGAAAAGTATCAAAACCTAATACTTGACAGTAAACACCAGTGTCTGAGCAATACAAAAAAATGATGGCAAACTTTGCAAATACTCTAATGATCAACCATATAAGCACTATTCTTTATTTAAAAGACACCCAGATCACTCATAATATCCCACCTTGTTACAATTAAAGGCTTTATAACATCCATCACTCTCTAATGTTTAACTCAATAGAGACAAATACAGTTTTTAAATAATTTTAGAACCATCAGGGAATCGTTACTTTAATATGGGGACAGTGACTGGAGGATGATGTGGGGCCAGTAAACAGCCCACAATCTTTACTTTACTATGAGAATGGGACATGAGATGTCACTTACTATGAAAACTTGTAATGTGTCCCAGTCGAAAGGGAATGACAACCATGTGGGCACAGCCTACTAACTACAAGAATTAACAAAAGAGATTATTCCACTTCACAGTAACAGTTGCTGCTACTTTAATATTATGCAGCTACCTTTTGTTCACAAATTACGTGTACCTAAATGATTTTGTGCATTTTAAGTGATCTATTAGATTATAGTGAGTGTTTAAGTAAATGTTTTAGGTTAACTGCTAAATTATGCATGGGGATCTGCAGCATTCAACTAATAAATGTGCCAATTGTATTTTAATGTTCTGTGGATGTACTGTGATATGGTGTAGTCATCCACACTTCTGGTAGGGTCCCTTTCACTTTACGGCTTGCTGGAACATCTTCAAGTTAGTTCATAACACAAACTTGGTGCCAACTCTAATGGCACCGCCCCGTGATGCAAGATCTTCCTTTCCACTGCAAGTTTCCCTCCTTACGGCTATTCATGCGGTAACTTTTGCAAACTGCAAAAACATCTCATCTTCAGGCAATTTATTATTCTAGGGACATGGATATGTTGTTCATCCACACTGTCTGGCAGGTTCCTTGCCACTTTAAATCTTGCCGGAAGGTCTTCAAGCTGGCTCCTCCCACCCATCCGGGTGGTAAAACTCTCGGCTCCGCCCCATGACGCCAGATTTTCCTTACCGCTTGGAAGCTCAGGTTCCCTCCTTAGCGCTCTGTGTTTAGACTGGATCCAAACTCTTCGGTTCACCCAAAACTAATTTTAGAGTTTTCTAGACTTCGGTCTGCTTCTTCCTTCGTGGCTGCGATGGACAAATTGACTCCCGGTTTTCGGTGGTGCCCATGCGGGCAGAAGATGTCCAGGACTGATCCACACTCCACGTGCATCTACTGCCTCAGGCTTGACCACGATCTGCAGGCCTGCGATTTGTGCAAGTCCTTTTTGGCAAATGTCCTTGAAGACTGTGCTGCCAGGCTCCAACTTGGGCGCCCCGAGAGACGTATACCACCGGTGAAGTCGAAGGAGGCCCGTTGGGTGGTTTCTGCAGCGGCTGGCTCAGCTGAGCAACTGGAACAGATGATCGCCCTCGAGGAGGAGGCAGCCCAGGCTGCATCTTCATCTTCCTTGGTCGCGGCATTTATCCCACTCTGCTCGGGCTCCTCCTATACGGTTTCTTTGAAGGAGCTTTGCCAGTCCCTCTCCATAAAAGGTGAGGGGCCATCAGGACACTCCTCTCAGTCCAAACAGAAGGACTCGAAGGGTAAGTCCCACCATTGACGTTCGTGGGAGCAGGAGACGTCCCCTTCCCTGGATGGTCAACTTTTGACTTCGGTCGAGATTGTGGCTAAGGCCACTGGCTTCACGGTGTCCCCATCAGGTCAGCTGGCTGAGACACCCGTCGACGTGGTCGAGATTTTTCGCGACCCGTCGGATGGGCTGTTGACTGGAGAAGCCGACAACCCTTCTTCACCGGTTCCCCCGGTGGAAACCAAGGACTTGCCTGTGCCTCCTGCACTGGAGTCCCTGGTTAAGGCTCCCGAGCCAAGGGAGGAATGGGTTTCCCCCGCTCCCTCCCAGACCACCCTCGGAAACACCGGTCTCAGTCTTGAACCTCCTCTCGGTCCAGCCGATCCCGCTGACACTGGCAGTCTCGGCACCGAGGAAAGCGGCGGCGGCGCTCATCCTCATCTTCCTCAGAGGAGGAGAAGAGGCTTCAGTGCAAATTGCATCGATGCTATGAGGACTTAATGTGGCAGTAGCTCCTTTTGTCCAGGAACAAGCCAACGCCATCGCCTTCCCCGGCCATTAAGTGGCTGTCATCCAAAAGGCCAAAACAACCCCTCGCGGTGGTCAAGGTGCCCAAGCCTGGGCCGGTTGTTTAGCTGAAACCAGCTGACCCACTGATTGTGGTGGAACCTCTGCCTCCACAACCAAAATCGGGGTTCCGACCAAGGATTCTCAGTCGGGTCAGGGTCTGCCCCACCGGTTGTCAGTCACCCTCACTCCCGACCGTCCTCAGCAGGTGGAGGGTGGCTCAAGCCCCAGGCAGCTCTTCGCAGACTCCTCGGAGTCTGATGACAACTCCTCCCTGTTTTCCAGGCCCCTTGACCTGGAGTCCTCCAGGGGGGCAGTCGATGGACGAGAACCCATCATCGTTCATTGGTCTGCTTTGGCTCATCTCGGAGTCCACCAGGATGCAGCTCAAGCCCGTATCCAAGTGGGACAAGTATCCCCTCATGGAGATACTGGACCGAGGGGATTCTCCCATGGAGGCCTTTCCTGTGGCTGAAGCCATTGTTGGCCCAGCCTTGGAGCTTTGGCAGCTGCCAGCTTCCTGTCCTGTGCCTTCGGCCAGGATGGCCAGGAAGTATGCGGTCCCTACTGGCTCTTTGTCCAGTTTTTCGGAACACCCCTCTGCGGAGGGATTGATCACCGATAGCATTTTCCGGCACTCCGGGAATGCTAGGGACATGGATAAGCCCCCCGACAAGGAGTCCAAAAAGCTGGACTATGCTGGGCGCAAGGTAAATGCTGCATCCTCCCTCAGCCTCCATCAGGCCAGCTCAGCCTTACTGATGGGGAACTTCTCCCATACCCTCATGGGCTCCCTGGATGAGGTGATCACTCATCTCCCAGTTGACCCACAGACTATGGTCAAGCAGGTGTGGGATCAGGGAAGGGCAGTGGTGAAACAGCAGCTCCAAATGGCTCTAGATATTGGAGACTCCTGTGCCCGGTCAGTAGCGGCCACAGTGGCCACGCGCCGCAGAGCATGGCTGAGGATATCCACCTTTATGGCAGATACCCAGCACAAATTGGCAGATGGCCCTGGAGTGGAAGGCCACCTCCAGAGGATCAAAAAGTCCGATGCCACCTTCTTGGACTTGGTCACATCTGCTCAGAAGGACAAGAGCCATCATCAGCAACATAAGTCCTTTTGACCTTATGCCCCTGTGGCACATCCGGCCCAGCAACACCAGCATCAGGGCCAGCAGGCTCATGCTTGGCACCCCAAAGCCAAGCCTGCAGCTTCCTCCAACAGGAAGCAGGGAGGAAAAGGCCCAGGAGGTCCCTCAGCCGGTTCTTCCTCCAAGCCTGCCCAGTGACGGGTTGAGTGGAGTCTCCCCCAGCCTCGTCGCTCCCCCCATAGGGGGGACAGCTCCTCCACTTCCTTTCTGCCTGGTCCACTATCACCATGGACCACTGGGTGTTGGAGGTGGTAGGAAAGGGTCTGCCTCTGGAGTTCAAGCAGGCCCCGCCCTTCTGAGCCGTCACCCCACGGGGGGGCTATGGGGTCCGCAGCCTCTCTGTCAGCTCGTCAAGCTGACATTGCCCTGCTCCTCGAACAAGAGGTGATCAGGATGGTGGCAGATCGTCCACCAGACCCAGTGTTTGTGTCCAGGTACTTCTTGGTCACGAAACGGACGGGGGGGCTGGCACCCCATTCTAGATCTGCACAACCTGAACAGGTTCCTAAGGTCTCAAGCCTTCAGGATGGTCACTCTGGCTTAGATCATTCCATCCTTGGAACGAGGCATGTGGTTCTGTTCTCTGGACTTCCAGGACGCGTTCTTTCATGTCCCAATCTGTCCGTCCCACCAGCGATTCCTCTGCTTCAGGGCAGAGGGGTCCCTCTATGAGTTCTAGGCCATGCCCTTCGGCCTTTCTCTAGCTCCCAGAGCCTTCACCAAATGCATGGCAGTGGTGACAGCATTCCTGCAGTGCCGAAGGGTCCGGGTGTACCCCTACCTGGACAACCGGCTGATTGCGGCCTCCTCCAGAATGGAGGTGGAGTGGTCCAGGGATCTGGCCCTGCAGGTTTGCTCTCAAGTTGGCCTCCTTATCAATGAGGCCAAGTCAGAACTCATGCCAAAGCAAGTGATCCAATTCATTGGGGCAGAGCTCGACTCTGCAATCCAGAGCACGACTCCTGGTGGACAGGGCCGAGGTTCTTTCCTCCTTTGCCCAATCATTTCAGGTTGGGCAATTGCACCCAGCCCAGGGCTTCCTGCATTTCCTGGGCCTCATGGAGGCCTGCACCAGCGTGATCCGTTAGGCCCGTTGGCACATGCATCCCCTACAATGGGGACTGGCCAGCCAATGGTCACAGCACTCCGATCCTTTGGATCAGCTTGTGACAGTGACCCAGGAGATGTGGAACGCTCTCCAGTGGTGGACCATTCCAGCTCATCTGCAGTAGGGCATCCCGTTTGTCCGCCCCAAGCCAACGGTCTCTCTATCAACTGATGCCTCTCTGATGGGTTGGGGTGCCCATCTGAGGGAGCATAGAGCGCACGGCCTCTGGTCCTCTCGGGAGTCCTGATGCCACTTCAACCTGCTGGAGCTTCGAGTGGTTCGTCTAGCCCTCACCACCTTTGCTCCGTTTGTACGGGGTTAAGTGGTCCAGGTCCAGACGGACAGTACCACTACCATGTACTACCTGAACCGCCAGGGTGGGATGCACTCCATGCCTTTATGCAGGGAAGCTCTCCGCATTTGGTCCCTAGTGCACAGCCTGGAGGTGGATCTCCTTGCCATC
The DNA here is from genome assembly GCA_016271365.2 of Neoceratodus forsteri. Lineage (NCBI taxonomy): Eukaryota > Metazoa > Chordata > Ceratodontiformes > Ceratodontidae > Neoceratodus > Neoceratodus forsteri. The sequence continues at coordinate 130,144,203 of CM028129.1, read as the reverse complement.
CATGTGGCAGGAGCCTCCAACATTCTGGCCGATGCCCTAAGCCGGATAGGAGCTGCGTCCCACGAGTGGTATCTCCTGCCGGAGGTAGTACAACATCTGTTCTCCCACTGGGGCATGCCTCAGGTGGCCCTGTTTGCCTCCAGGGAGAATGCGAAGCTGAGACTGTTTCATGCCCGCCCCCCCCTCAGCAGGGCTTGCTGCAGGGGGATGCCTTCTCAAGGCCGTGGACCCCGGGCCTCTTCTACGCCTTTCCCCCATTTCCCTTGATCCACAACGTGCTTCTCAAGGTGAGATGGGACAAGGTGCAGGTGATTCTGGTAGCCCCAGACTGGCCCCACCAGTTCTGGTATCCAGATCTCCTCAGTCTCAGCTCCAGGCTCCCGAGGAGACTTCCAGCCAACCTGAACCTGATCTCAGTCAATCAGGGGAAGGTGTTCCATCCAGACCTTCAATCCCTGCACCTGATGGCCTGGTTCCTGAGCAGCTAGAGTTCCTGGCCTTGGGTCTTTCCAACGAGGTCCTCAACGTTGTTGAAGCTTCCCGTAAGTAGTCGACCAGAAAATGATACGCCTTTAAATGGAAGAGATGCTCCATTTGGTGTCAGGGCAAGGGCCTGGACCCTTCCTCCTGCTCCTTGGCAAGCATTCTGGACTAATTATGGTCCCTTTCTCAGCAAGGGCTTTGGTCGTCGACCCCTAAGGTGCACCTGGCAGCCATCTCTGCTTACCGGGCATGGGCCGGGAAGCAGTCGGTGGTGTAGGAGAAGGTGGTCGGGCGCTTTTCCAAAGGCCTTGATCACATATCCCCTCCGGTGCGAGAACCTCCTCCTCCATGGGATCTACTGCTGGTATTAGCTAAGCTCATGGGCAAGCCATTCGAACTGATTTACAGGTGTGACATCTCTCACCTGTCATGGAAGACCACCTTCTTGGTAGCTATCATGTCAGCCAGAAGGATGGGAGAGCTCCAGGTGCTTTCCATCGAGTCTCCTTATCTGGTCTTCCATAGGGACAAGGTTGTCCTGTGCCCCCACCCGAAATTCCTTCCGAAGGTGGTGTCAGAGTTTCACCTTAACCAGGTGTGTTGACTCTGCCGGTGTTCTACCCCAATCACACCTCAGAGGCTGAATATAGGCTTCATACTTTGGACCCTAGAAGAGCGCTCGCTTATTATAAGGAGCGGATGGCTGAAGTTCGGGGAGAGGTTCGCCAGCTGTTTGTCACCTATGCTGAAGCATACCTGGCAGACCTGCAGCCAAGCAGATGATAGGCAGGTGGGTCACCTCCTGCATAGATCTCTGCTATAGGTTGGAGGGCATGGAGCCTCCCAGAGGGATAAGAGCTCATTCTACCCGCCATACCGCTGCATCGGTGGCTGCTTCCAGGGACATCCCTATCCAGGAAATCTGCAGGGCTGCTACCTGGAAGTCAGCACACGCCTTCATTACCCATTACCACATCGACCTTGAGTCACGCCAGGATGCTGGCTTTGGGGCCTCGGTTCTCCAGTCATCATTCCCTAAGTACGGGGTGTGTGCCTTGCCTCCCTCCTCCCAGACAACTGCTAGGAGTCTGCCAGACAGTGTGGATGAACAACATATCCATGTCCCAAGAAATACAGGTTACTCACCTGTAACAGGAGTTCTAGGAATGGTATATGTTGTTCATCCACACGACCCACCCGGCTTCGACGCACAACCTGGCTTCCAGCGGTCTAGATCTGCCACCATGGGGCAGAGCCAAGAGTTTTACCACCTGAGTGGGTGGGAGGAGCCAGCTTGAAGACCTTCTGGCAAGATTTAAAGTGGCAAGGAATCTGCCAGACAGTGTGGATGAACAACATATACCATTTCTAGAACTCCTGTTACAGGTGAGTAACCTGTATTTTCTTAAAATGGAGACAGAAAACATCCAGTGTGGGCAGTTTGGACTATACCATAACTTACAGTGGAAAGGCTTTCAGCCTATACTACATCAATCCACATTCCAGCCCAATTACACCCACCCTCTCGGGTACTTTTTCTTACATTAGATGCATTGGCTTAGGATATAGGGCAACTCTGGAAGTAACTGAAAGTTGAAGTGTGTTGCAGGGAATTGCATAATGGTTTTAATAATTACTATACATGAGATTATAATATTTTTATACCATGAGTAAATGTAACTGTTGTTTAATGTTTATATACCGTAAGTCAGGTATAACTGACCAAAAAGTTCTGTGTTGCAGGCAAATGCATACAAATGATTGTTATAAAAATACATGAAATGTATTGTTTATATACTGTTCATGTGCTATGCTACTGAATTGAATTCTGTATACACAAGCAATAAAGATTAAAGTTTCAAACCATCTCAATTGTGATATCCCATTTTTCTCCATCCTTGAACGATACTAAAGGTTTGATCTCTGTGTGACATTATTCAGAAGGAAAGAAGGTAAAAAAGATGCCTTACATGTGCACACTCAAAAACAATTCTAAAACACTATAAAATATTGGGAAGTTGTTAGTAGCAATCTACAATTTTGAAATTATCAGAATATACTGCTTTATAGGGTTCTGGAACCCAGCATGTCACAAAAGACTGCCTTTATAACTCTGATAGTGGTCAAATTAAGCAATAAGCCACGAGGGGTGTGGGTTATCAGGGGTTTACTATGGCTGGAGTAGTTTGCCCACGAGGTGCAGCTGAGTGGGTAAATCCTAGACAGCCATGGTGCATCCTAATAACCCACATCCTCCAGTAAGCTATATGATTATACCAGGTTCATTTTTTATATATTATTATAAATGCAACTTTTAAAGTGGTTGCCTTTTTTTTATTTTTATTATATTTAGTGCTATGCTGTAGATTAGGATTTGGATGTTTATTTGCTCATCAACAGCTATTGGTTAACAGAGGATTTACACCGGTGGTAAACTGCCAATCTGACGATGTCATTGGCTGTTCACTTATGTCCATGGTATAATGTGAAATACATGTTCCAGGACTAGAGGGCATGGGATGAAGTTGGAGGGAGGGCAATTCAGAGGAAATGTGACGAGGAATTTCTTCACAGAAAGGGTGGTGGACAAGTGGAACACTTTGCCAGAGGAAGTGGTATGGGCTGAAACAATCATGGGATTCAAGACTGCATGGGATAGATATAAGGGAATTCTGGAGATCAGGGGTAAGAAACACAGAAACATAGAAACATAGAAACATAGATTTTGACGGCAGATAAGGACCGCTTGGCCCACCCAGTCTGCCCATTTCCCTACCTATTGGATAAGCTGCAGATCCTAGTTAACCAGCAGCCTACTTCTTCCTACCCCCACCCTCTAGAATTGCCTTATGACTGTCCCATGCATGCTTGAATTCCACCACTGTTTTTGACTCCACAACCTCCTCCAGAAGGCCATTCCATGCATCCACAGCCCTCTCTGTGAAAAAATACTTCCTTAAATTACCTCTGAGCCGCCCCCCTTCTATCTTGGGGCAACAGACTTCTATAAAAACATAAAGTGAACTTACAAGCTCAAATGGGCAGACTGGGTGGAACATAGGCCCTTACCTGCTGACAATGTCTATGTATCCATGTTTTAATCATATTTCATCCCTGGCATGATGATTTTTTTAGGGAAGTACACTGGTCCCAGTGATGTATGATCATGCCTAGGATACAAAAAGACATTAATGGTGCTGCATTTTATTTCTCCAATTTTTGTTATTCACTCACCCCTCTCATGATGTGAGTGATATGCAGGAATTGGCCTTGCTCACACAAAACTTTGCTTACACCATGCAGGCTCGACTGGTCCAACCACAGCAGTTGCTGTGGTGGTGAAACTTGATGTCAACCATCACAGTACAAGATAATACAGGATGGGCAACTATTTACAAGGGTGTTGTTACTGAAGGGTTTGATTCCTTCTGAGCTCAAGAGCGAGTTAGAAACACTATATGAATAAGAATGCCAATGTATCAGTACACTGAAGTTATGCCACTGTTGCTCATCCTGTATTTTAGTGTGTAGCATGATGAAATGTGTGCATTGGTTGTTTTTTTTTCCTAACAGTGAAACTAACACATGCAGTCCAGTTGTTCAAGGATGATGTGGTACCACAGAAAGATACAATCACATTCAATGACCAATGAACTAAGATACAACAGTATTTGGAAAATAGTTGATTTCCATCTAGTACAATACTCTTCTATAAAATAAAATGTATTTACTAGGAAGAAAACAGTGAAACAGAACATAGTGCATTATGTACAATAAAGACATCAAAAGAGTACACCGAAGGATTTCAGCAATACAGACCAGATGCAGCATTGTACATTACTAAACATTTAAACCTAGATTCAGATCCATGTGTGACTGGCTATAAAGTTGGTTGCTTTATGAAGTAGATAGTGGTGACATACATGGAAAGAGGCTGGCAATCAATGGCCTGGCATCAAGGTGACATGTATTACAATGGTAGGTTAACAAAATGTATACTGTACACAGGTCTTTTGAGACAACTTTACATCATTTCGTTGCATTGCAACGAATTGCACAGTTCATTTCAGCATTTATTTTGGAACACTGATGTGCTGAAAGTGTGCATTGAAGGCACACATTCATTTATTTAATTTTATGTTTTATGTATATTTTACAACACATTCATGTCTGAAAAAGTATCACACTCCATTACAATTTTGTTCATGGAGTGCACAATGAAGCGTGTCAACTAAGCATAGTTTAACACACTAATGTGTCACAAATTCAACACACTTCTGTGTGTAAACAACAAATCCATTATGTCAAGACTAACACACTCATAAGTTAAAATCTGCACACATACCATGATGACAACAACACATGCGGTATGTATATTGTAACACTTTAATTAGTTGCACATGAAACACATTTGAAGTGTTACAATAACACATTCCATGAGTACAATTAAACACAGGAGAGTGTTAAAATATTCAACATACATAAGTGTTGAAATAACACATTCAATATGTACAGTTTAACACATTAATGTGTTACATACATAACCTAGTTAGTGTGTTAAAACAACACAACCAGTGTGTTCATTATAACACTGTCCAGTAATAAAAAAATGACACTATGCTGAGTTACACTACTGTGTGGAAAATGACACAGTTCTGTGCTGAACAGCACACACACCATTGTGTTAAACTAGTTTAACACAATGAAAGTGTTACATTTAGCACACAGTGTGTTTTCCCTAATTGCACTAACCACTGTGTTAAAAATTAACTACTTCTTAGTCGAATTTAACGCATCCTTTCTAAGAGTGAAGGAGTCGAATAGGATGACACCCCCAAGAGAAATGAGTAGCAGTATGATTACCTCCTCCAACTCTGGAGAGTGTGAACAGTAGCATGCAGGAGAGGAAAACCCCCCTCGCGGGGAATCCTGTGAGGACCCATGGCTACTGACCTGCCTGTCCTTCTGGGCATTCTAAAGGAGAGTAATCTTAAATAAAATTTAATTTAATTGGCTAATCCGAACCCCAAAGTTGTAGAACCTGATCCAGAGAAACGGAGAACTGAAGAAGTAATGAATCATGACATGTAGGTGAACAGAGCAAGCATCCTCCTCGTAAACTCCAAGTTCGAGAATCCATGTGCAGGCTGGAATGATGGTAGAGTGGAATCCATGGTCGATATGAAGCTGAAGTGATGAGTTGCAGTGGTAAAGCACTCCAGCAGTTGAGGACTTCACAGAGGAGAACCAGGAATCAAAGGCTAAGCATCCATGTCCAGAGAAGGAGGACAATTGGGTCGTGTTCCGTTGGCAAGCATTGCAAAGGAAGGCTGAGGCGAGGAAGCACAGGAACTGGCGTATGCGGCGTGATCAGGAAGGATGGATCAATAGGAACCTCCAATCTGGAGGGGGGAAGCAAGTAAGTGAAGCAGGTAGAGATCGTAGTGTGAATAGGTAGACAAAATCAGATGCACCTCCAGCTCTCAAGGAGCGAAGTAGGCTGTAAAATTGGTGAATCAGCTGTGATGACCACTAGGCCTTGTAGGGGCGAAGCAGGTAACAAGAGCATTAGGGTAAAAAGTGGACCTCTACGTAGGTCAGTAGTAGTAATGAATCTGCAAGATGTAGACGTAGTAGCAGAGGAGTAGAATATCATAATTTATGCACGGTATACAGCGAGGAGCATAAGGAAATGATAAATAGCACAGGAATCGAAGAGCTTCATCTGGCGATCCAAATAGTTACATAGCAATGTAGTTATCCATGTTTCGAAAGCCAAATGGTACAGTAGCTAGAATTGACTTTGCGAGAATAGTCTGACGAGTCCTGAATAGTCAGGCTTACGAGTCATAAATGGGTGATAATTGAAGAGCTAAGTCGAATGAAGTAGCATGGTCACAGGGTCCAAGAAGCCGTAGAGCACAAATCATGAGATTGAAAGTCTTTTAGATAAGCTCAACTAAGTGTACTGGTAGGAGTGCAGTAGTAGTAATTTATATGACTGAAGAGGCACTGCAGAAGCATTCAAGGAATAGATGACGTATGGATAAACAAATCCAGATGCAAGTCCATAGCAGAGAGAAGCTCCTAAGGCTGCTAGACACAGCAGCAGGCAGGCGTTTAGTAGAAAATGAAAACCTCCAGGCCCCGAGCTGGGCGAGGCAAGTGTAGAGTAGAAGTAGTTAACCTCCCGGCCTGATGAGTGAGGCAGGTCATAGAAGCAGACGAATATGGTGTAGTAATAGAAGTTCAAGAGACCTCCAGGCCTGTAGGTGCGCAGATCTTTTGAAGTGCGATGTGGTGAACCTCCAGCCCTGTGGGTGAGGCAAGTTGTAGAGCAGTGGTAGATAGAGTACTAGTAATGTCGAACTACATGGAATGCAGAAATAGTAGCGAAGTAGTAAGGAAGAGATTGTAAATAGTAGCATAATTCTGAGCCAATTCCGTGCAGCATAGAAATATTCTGAGGCATACTTATGAGAGCAGTAGAAGGGTGCTGTAAGCTGTCGTGTCCTGATATTCGAGGATGGTAACGATGCAATGAAAAGGCCTGGGAATGGGTTGGTAACTCGACCAGAAGTAAGAAGCATCCTAAAACTGTGGTAGATCTATGTCTTAAGTATAAGCTATGATAAGAAGGGCATTATGAAACAGTAGTAGCAATTCAATGAGTTGAAGCAGTATGGCAAGCATCCTAGGGAAGTGAGGCGAATATCCAATGTAATCCAGAAATATGTAGGGCAGCTGATGGAAGTACGAGGTGTAGGATGTACGGCTGGAGCGCATGTATGTCAGCCAATGGAAGCAGAGTGGAGAGCGGCAGCTAAACCCCACGAAGGATAGCAGCCGCCAAACCCCCATGTAGGGCAGTGAGGAAAGCAGAAAAATGAGCCAGACAAAAGCCCCATGTGGCCGGCTGTACAGCCATACCCCAAGTAGGTAGATGAAAGAAGAGAGTAAATCAATCTAGACCCCACGTAGGCTACCAGGATGGGTGCCACCACGAAGGGCTGCCCGGCTAGTCTTAATCCCCAGGTCTGAACTGAAGCTTTGAAGATGGTGCCAGGGCGTGCATCAATAAAGTACAAAGGGAGTTAATGTAGGCTTAATCTGGTGACAGAAACTTGGCATATGAGGAGGAAGGTGTTGCCTGTAAACACTTTGATTGAACTGTGGAAAAGGGGAAATATAAGATATAATTGAGAGGGTTGGTATGATGTCCCAAATGAGAGGCCTGTTTGCCTGCTGAATGTTACTTGCAAGCTAAAAGGCAATGTATGTCTGAATACAAGTTAGGAGTGTCTGGCAAAGCTGTGTTACAGAGTAATGTGCTATTTAGATGTACATGTCTCAATTCCCAGAAACTGGGCAGGAAGGTAGAGCTAACTTGTGTAAAGAAATGCTTTAATAATTGTGATGTCCTTAAGCCCAGAAGTCAAGGACAATGACAATTAAATGATAAAGCATCCAATATACATACTTAAATGGTAATTCCAAACATTTCCCTGTTGTTGCCCATGACTCCATCAGAAGTAAAAGGTCTCCTCTGAATGACTGCCCAGCAGCTTGGTAGAGCAATGAATAAATAAAATTCTGAACAGGTGTGGGTGATGAGTCTCAGCTGTAGGAGGTGCCTCTGGTCCTTAAGCCAGATAGTTAACTGGACATGGAACATCCGTATAAACTGTTCAAGTAATAAGAAACTTTATTTTGGTTGAGTTTGTGAAGGAACCAAGTGCGGATAAATGTCAAAAGTGTTGCAGGAGCAATAAACCCAGAAGATTGCAAGGTTAACAATCTAAATGTCCATAAGTAATAATGAGGCATATGCTATGCAGCATACCGCCAATAGGAGGGAATCCAAGGGGGTCCAGGGAAGCAAAGTCAGCAGCCTCGGAGTGAACAGCCCCCAGGAAGTCACATGAATGGCAACAGCAAACAGATTGGCAAATATTGCTCACAAACGCAGTGCTAGCTGCTGCTAAAACAGAGAAGCAAATCGGTCACTTACGGATGGAGGATTTATTGCAAGTATAGGAAACACCTGGCAGTGTAAATTGTGAAGGCAGCAGTGAGTCCAATTTAAAGGCAGATCAATGGGGCTGGATGTTAGGAAGCAGGCCGTGCAGGCAAATAGCGCCATTCTCCATGCTTCAAGGTGGAAGCCGTATAGGACAGACAGCAGCCCAGATTCCCCAGTCGATTCCAGGTGAAGCTGCATAGCTGATCATTAGAGGAGTGAAGCATGACCCGTTCATTTGTGCTCAGCCTCGTCATAATCCAGAAATGGCAATAGAACATGAAAGAGGCTGGAACAGTGTAGAGCAATGGAGATACTGAAGGTCAGGCGGGCAGGAACAGCAAAGAGACAACACTGAAGCTGAGTGGACTGATCAGTTCGGAGCAGCTGGGGCGGCAGTAGAAAGGACGACAGAGGGAGTGGAAGTGAACGGCATGAACTGCGGTGCTGCCTAGCTGGAGGCAAGGCAGAAATCCCCCCCCCAAAAAAAAGCAAGAACAAGCAGAGGGAGGGCAAGGAGGGACAAAGATGAGAAGCAGCGGAACAGAAGAAGGCATGGGCCAGGGAGGGGAGGAGGGGACAGAGGAACAGAACAGAAAGAGAAGCCAGTCCCAGCACGCAGCACAGAGTGAGCGCGCAAGTGCGACTCGCTCTAAGCATGGTGGTGGTCAGCCTTCTGACTGAAATAGAATGTAGGGGAGGAGCTCTTCCCCCACTTAACCAAGGCATGCACCCTACAATTGAAAAGTAAGGTGAGTGGAAGGACCACTGAGATAGATGTCTCAATCAAGAATCTCGAGTGTATATTATCTAGTCCTGGACTTGTAGATTTTTTGAGGGATAATAGGACATTTGTTATTTCTGTAGTATTTAATGGTAGAAAGGGGGAATTATTTTATGAATAGTAGTATTTAAGCCAGTTTTCTCAAACATCGAACAAAAATAATTGTTAAATTTAGTAGCTGTTTCCTGGTCAGATTTGATCGTATTACCATTTTCCTGAAGCGGTCCAACTGTTCTGACATTACATTTTTGACTATTATTGTATGGATAAAGTGATTTATGATTTGATTTGGAGTGAGCTAATTTAAATTTGAATTGAAGTTTAGCCTGTTTTATAGATTTCTTTAATAATGCCACAGCTTGTCTGTATTTATGTTTAATTATGGGGTTAGAATAATTTTTGTTTCCAAAATAAATGCTCCTTTTTTTATTTGTTTACTTACAGACTTGGTAAACTAAATAGGTATTTTACCCTTTTTGTTGTATTTGATTTTATTAGGAACATATTGGTCTTCAAGTTGGCGTGTAAATTGTATAAAAGTGTCATATGCTTTATTTATTGACAAATTATAAAATGTTTTTTCCAATTAACTTTATTTCTGAAAAAGTATCTTTATTATAATCTTTATAAATTGTATTATTTGAAAGTAATGGAATTGTGATATTGATACTAAATTGTACCGAGTTAAGATCACTACTACCGATTGGGGGAGCAATAATTGTATCTGTAAATTTGGTTTCTGTATTAGTAATGATCAGGTCAAGTATATTTGTTCCCCTGGTTGGTTGGTGTACAAGTTGATCCAAACCTAGATCTATAATTAAAGATAGAAATAGTTTTTCTTGCTCAGTTTTTGCTGTTATGGTGTCCCTGTCAATACCTGGCATATTGAAATCTCCCATAATAAGACTTTCTCCTTTTTGGACAATATCAGAAATTATATTAATTAAATCTTCAGTATATTTTGAGGTAACGGATGGTGGTTTATAACATACACCCAGTGTAAGTTTTGGATGGTCCTTTAATTGAATTGAGACCCAAAGAGATTCAGTGTCTGTTTCCAATGTGATCTCACGTGAAAGAATGTCATTTCTAATGTATAAACATTCACCCCCACCAGACCTATTTTCCCTATTTCTGTAGTAAAGCTTAAAATTAGGGATTTCTCTATGCCATGCTGAAGCCGGATCCCACCATGTTTTGGTGACAGCAATAATACTCAGATCTAGGAGGGAACATTGAGCTTCCAATTCTAACATGTTAAGAGTATTTAGAGATCTGGCATTAAATGACATTACATTACAAGTCTTCTCGTTTCATATTTGGTACCTCTATTAAGAGAATTGGGAGCACTCCCAATCTTCCCCAAGCAGCTCAGTTTAAACAGTTATGTATAGTTGAGGCTAGAGTTTTTCCCAATAATGCACTCCCTCTTCTGCTCAGGTGCAACCCATCCCAGCAGAATGGCGAGTCCCTGTCGCAGAATTTTTCCCAATGAGGAATATATAAGATGCTTTGTTTATGACACCACTTCCTCCACCATTCATTGTTTTTTTGATTTTATAGGTAATGTCCTCAGATGCTCTTGGCACTGGGAGAATCTCTGGAAAACATGCAGTGCAGCCTTTTTCTACTAATAGATTATTTAGAGCAACAAAGTCTCTTTATTTGTAAAGGGCTAGTATGGTTTATGTCATTTGTCCTTCATGGATTATTACTAGTGGGTTGTGTCCTGCGTTAGTAAGAATATTAGTAGCCATTTCAGTAATGTTTGAAACTTTAGCACTCCTAAAGCTTGAGCATGGTCGATTTGCTTTCTCGGGATTGCAATGGTCCTATCGAGGTGTTTTATAATAGAATTCCCCAATGCGTATATTTGATGGGTAGTATCCATGGGGGCTGGAGTAATGTTACTGGCCATAGGGGAATCATGCAGCGTTAGGGAGGTAAAGTGTTATTTGGAGGAAGGGAAGGAGCCACATTAGATGTTTTTGGCTTGGTATGGTAAGTACTAGAAACATTCGGTGTAGTCAGAGGAATCTGGTTTACATCGATTAAGTCATGTCAGGTGGTTTCAGCAGTGCGTAAAGCTTGTGGGCAATATATGGTAGGCTTGGGATCATCAGTAGCTATATTACTATCCGTCAATAGAGAGAGTGCTGAAAAGGAATTTTGAATATTGATGCAGAACTGGTCGGCTTTATGACCTTTTTGGGGGGCCCTTGAGCTAATTACTAGCGACCACCCATCACTATATTCAGCATCATCAGTATTGTCTTATCTGCCCTACTTTCTAACCTTGAAAACACTTGTAGTGATTTGTTCGAGGGTGCCAGAACAAGAATTAGACTCAATATGAATTCCAGGAACAGTTGGGGGTACTTGGTGTAGTGCCTTAATTTGAGTCAGAGGGTCTACATTATGTTCAGGTTCAGGTTGAAGAGAGGGACAATTAAGTGCACTTAAGCATCTGTACATAGCAACCTGACTATTTTCAATAAATAGTAATCTTGCTGCAAAAGATGCTGTTTCCTCTTGCATCTGTTTGTTTGCTATACATTTATCACAAACAAATGCGGGTTCAGGAGTAGACAATGTTTGTACTAATAAGTACATAAAACAAACTGAACAGTTAATGCCTACTTCACCATCCAGTGTCATTATGGGTCGCAGTGCAGGTGCACCTATAGCGCAGCATGGATCAGGTAATGGTACAGAGTTTTATTCCATACTCAAGGTATAGTTTGTTATAGCTTTTGTTTACCTTGTAGCAGCAGAGGTGGTCAACTTGTCTCTATTATGTGGTATGATGCCACACAAACTCCTGGATTATATCGCCGAATGCCAAACACGCAAAACACACGCTAAGACACGCATGTCTTTGTGCTTGACTTCATGCGCGATGATACGCGCTCGCCCTGCTCACCGCAGGGCTATTGAAATAGGCAGCGCCAACCCGGATCTATTTCCCTGGGTCACATCTCGAGCAGTTTGCTCAAGTAACTTAAAATATAAAATTAAAGTTTAATGCCACTCATGCATGGCTGTTCGAGTTAAAATAGTGCAGTTTTAGTGCAATCACACAAGTTCCACAGTTCCCCCGGTGAGTTGTAGTTCCTAGTAAGACACTGGGAACTACAGCTCCTCTTCCTGTATACAGCTAGTGCAACAGAGCTCCTCACACTCACTCAAGACAAGCACAATATTCTTTTACTTGACAAATTTCAGTGTCACTATCTTCAAGCTGAAGTGCCACAGTCTTCTCAACAACCTTACCCAAGAATGGAAGGTTGGAGACTGGACGGTAATTTGTCATGACGTCAGGGTCCAAAGACGGCTTTTTCAGAAGGGGTCTCACCAATGCCTCCTTCAAGGCACTGAGAAAGACCCCCTCAGACAAGGAGCACCAGACAATCAAGGCAAACACTGGGCCAATGGAGTCGACACATCCCATTAAGAAACGCGTTGGCACTGGGTCCAGTTCACAATATGTGTGCCTCAGCTTGGAAGCAACCCCAATGACCTCAGCCACCTCCACTAGTCTAAACTGGCTCCAACTAGGTGGAGTATTCTCAGGGTGTCTGAGGTGATCACTGTCAACCAAATATTGGCCCACTGGTGGAATTTCATGTCTGATGGCAGACACTGTCTGAGAAGAATTGAGCAAGCTCTTCACATAAAGCATTTGAAAAACCTTTTTCGACTGCAGACAGGCTGGGTTTAGCAGCCTATCCACAGTCTGAAAAAGCACAGTTGATCGATTCTTCCCAGCAGCAATCTCTCTGGACAGGAACTCTGCCTTCTAACAGTTGATTGCCCCCTGGTACTCACCATAGTGAGCACACAGGGCCAGCTTGTCCACCTCCAGGCTGGTCCTCTGCCAGCAGCACTCCAACCTCTGACCCAAAGTCTTTACCACTTTGAGCTCCCCATCAAACCATGGAGACCTCAAGGGAGAAGATCTGGGTCATACACAGACCAGTGCAAGGGAGTCGAGTGCCTCAGACATCACCTTATTACAGGTGTTGACTGCAGCGCACGTACTCCCTCCTACATGCAATGCCTACACCAGATGGATCAGCCACCGCCCAAAGACCCTCAGGGGTCACACCCCTCAAAGGGTAGTAGCTGACCATCTCCACAGGGGGAGGGCTCTCAGGGGGGTGCCCTGAACATGAACTCCACCGTGCAATGATCGGACCAAGCGACCCGATCAATCTTGAGGTTCTTAATCTCAAGCCCCAGTGAGAAGACCAGGTCTAACATGTGGCCACCCTGATGGGTCACGGAGGACACTTCCTGCAACAGGCTTGGTGATGTCATAGTCTGGAGGACGTTGTAACCAAACCTAGATGATTTGTCATTGGCCCAAACATTGAAGTCCCCCAGAACTAAACCTCTGGGGGACTCCAATGTTTCGCCGATGATGAACTTGACTACCTCCTGCAGAAATTCTCCTACCGACCCGGGGGGGGGCGGTAAATCAGGAGAATTCTGTAGCCTGCGCCCAGACCCCCACGCATAGCCACACATTCAAAGGAACCCAGTCTTCCCACTGGGTGCACGGTGAATCTCAGCTCAGATCTAGAACAGATGGCAAGTCCCCCACCCTTGAGGTCCACTCTGGGATAGTACAGAACAGAGTACCCGGGGAGACGGCAGCAGCGAAAACAGGGCTGGCATCATCACCCACCCAGGTCTCCATAATGCATGCCAGATCAACTGACAAACAAGATCTGCAATAATTGCAGTCTTATTTCGTATTGACCTGGCATTGCATAGCACTGCCCACAGGGGACTGATGGACAGTGCAGCCCTTCTGACTACCTGCCCACTCAGTCTGGTGGGAGCCCTGGGGATGGGCACCAAACACATCTTGCCTCTCCCTCAGGCCTGATAAACCTCAGGGCACCTTCTGCACCTAACCATCCCTATCCTGCCCCTTACCAATGTGGATGAGGCACCCCGCCACAATCGATCCATACGGTTCCTCTGTATTCTGACCTCCTGACAATGATGTGCTGTCATTATGGTAACTGGGAGGTCAGAAAAGAGCCACAGATCACGCAGCAGGGACGCCCAGTACATGACCCTGGCACACCCCAGGCCCCCATCCTTCTCAAGACACATCCTGTCTGACAATACTAACCCTAAAACTTGCACTTTAACTAAAAAATACACTCACTCAACCAACCATACACTAGTACAAAACCAACCTAATACCATTCATGCACTCACACACTCACACTAAAAACTCAAACCCACCAATGCCCCCCACTCCCCACCCCAAAAGAGAGCAAAAGCAAGTCCAGTATAGAGTTCCTAAAAGATAGGAGAGCACTGTCTGCAGCTCAGCAAGCAAGATCTACAAGACAGGACAATTAAACAGATAAAGTGCAAAATATAAATCAGCAAGCAATGATAAAGAACGTCAACAGCCCACTGCTTGGCAGCTGAAGGCCCTCTCACCACCTGCAGTCACTGCAGAGATGACCCAGCTAGGCCACCCTCAAAAACACCAGCCTGAATAAGTCCTGAAAATGTCCACAATAACTGCTCCCACCAGATCTGGAGTCCCCGGAGTGAAGCCAGAGGACTGATTGCAGCTCTCCAAATGATAATCCTGGGAGAACATCAGAGCCTCAGAGATCTTTCTTCCCCAGTACAGGCCACACAGGGAAACAGACAAACAGGGCCAGCCAATAGTCCAAGGGTGCACCAAAAATCCCCAGAGTCTCTAATCCTCAAGAGAGGCCACACCAATACACAGATGCAATAAGCCACTAGCCGAGGGACCAAAAGTCTTGAAAACAGCACATACATCGCCAATACCTGGGAGATAATGCGCGGAAGTGCCCTCAGCACCATGCTCTCTCAGGAATATAGTCTGGGTGGCAACTGAATCCACAACGCACCATCAGCCCTCTCGTAGAAAAGAAGCACCGTCAAGGAGAATAGGGTCCTCCGCTACCTTCCATTCTGAGGTGAAAGATAAAACATGATGGAACTGTTCTACAAACTCTTGATTCTCAGCCCAGGTCCAGTCCTCCAAACCATAAGACCTGACCACAGATCCAATGCTGTGGCTAACATCGAACAGCAAGGCGCCTGGGGAACAGAAGCCATGAAAATCATCAGGTCCCAAGCGACACCAAATCCTGCAGGGCTGGCAAGGTAAGCAAGCTGCATTCAGAGCCCTAACTAAAAAACAAAGAAGCTCACTGCCTAAACTTGCTCATTTCCCTGCCCTACCTCACGCTAAAACCCCCTATCTATCACCGTAAGTAAAAATGCTTAAATTTGGGGAATTCTGGTCGGCAATGTGGCCAGAAAACAAGCGCATCAAAATAAAATAGTTCTCAAAAAATGCTCTCAAAATAAAGCAAAAGAGACTTGTTTGGAGGTGCAAGTGCTCACATCAAGGAGCTCACAAGTTCCAGCTCAGCAGGAAGAAAGATTCCTGGATCAGGCAACTCAGGAGGTTGGAGTGAACAATCATGTGGGGCACCTTGGTACAGGAGACCATGGGCCAGAATTGAGGGCATTTTGACAGTGTGGACCTGTATGTCATGGCCCTAGAGAAGAAGAGACCAGTGAATCAGTCTGGTGTTGGACACTGAGCCATCCTTCATGCTGTCTGATGACAGAAAGTTTTTGGGAGTGTGATTGGTGTGCAGGACGATGGGGGAATATCCAATAATGGACAAAAAATGCTTCACAGCCCAGTAGGTAGCCAGAAGGTGTCTTTTACAAAGACTGCATTTCTGTTCCACTTGGGACAACATCTAGGAAGCATAGGCAATAAGTCTCAGAATGTCATTAACCTTCTGAGTAAGTACTGCAGACATGGTAATGTCTGAAGTAGCTGTTTCCAGATGGAAGGGTAAGGCTGGATTGGGGTTAACTAAGGCTAGGGCAGAGGCAAAAGCCTGTTTCATCAAGGTCACAGCATTAGTGTGAATAGGACCCCAGGTCCAGGGAATGTCCTTCTTTAGAAGTTCATACAGATGGGTGGCCTTCTGTGCAAAGTCACAAATAAAGTCCCTGGAATAGTTGACCATTCCCAGGAAAGGTCTGAGTGTTGCCACACTAGTAAGAAGTGGCAAATCTTGTAGACCTTGGATCTTCTTCCAGGTAGGCTTCTGCCTTGCTCTGTGATACACAGACCAAGGAGGATAACCTCTTTCTGGCACAATTGTGCCTTTGTGGGTTTGCACTGCAAGAGAGTCAATAACTCATCAAGGAGGTCAAGATTTTGCTTCCTAGTAGTGGTTGCTAGAAGTAAGTCATCCACATACTGCAGAAGGGATTGTAGGGTAGAGAAACCCTGCAAAGTGTCCATCATGTGTAGATGGAAGAGGAAGGGGCTATTATGAAAGTCCTGTGGGAAGCAGGTCCAAGTGTACTGATGACCTTCAAAGGTGAAATCAAACTTACATTGGCTTTCCGGGGCCAGTGGCAAAGACCAAAATACATTGGAGATGTATCACTTATGGTCTGGTGTTAGCAATTTAAGCACATCTGGTGCTGCTGCTACCATACGGGAGCATCTAGGAGTGACTTGGTTAAGTCTCCTGTAATCAATTGTGAGTCTCCAAGAATTGTTGGGCTTTTTCAAAGGCAAATAGGGGAGCTGACAGTCCAGAAACAAGGCCTGATCACACCTTGCTGAAGGAGTGACTGGATAGTTTCTCTAAGTGATGGCAAGGCCTCTGCAGGAAAAGGGTATTGCCTTTGCATGTCATGATTAGGGCCTGGTATTTCAATGGTAGTGTGCATTCTTCCACAATCATGTTTGTGTGTTGCAAAAACATCAAGGTGCTTCTGCTGGATGGGTAACAGTTTCTTGAAAAATTATTGTGTCTGGAATAGAGCTATGATGTCATATTCCTTGTCATTGGCTGCAATGGTGGCAACCACATGGGAATCTTATGACCATATGGTATTGTCCTCTGATTTGGATCAGGAGCCGATTGGCTAAGTCTACTACACAGCCATGTAGTGCTAGGAAGTCAATTCCTAGGATGCTGGGGTGATGACTCAACACCATGAGGTCAAAAGTGTGATTTGTATTGATGATGCCCAAAAACATGGAGAGTACAATAGAGTGGTAGGTAGGCAGTCTGGTGCCATCCACACCTCAGAAACTGGTCCTCCATCTGGTAGACCAAGAGGAATTTGCTGGATCCTCATCATGTAACACAGACACAGACGCACCTGTGTCAAGCAATAGAACAATTTGGCAGCCCCCAACCATGGCCGTAGTGCAAGGCCTTCTGTTTGTGTCAATAAAAATATTGTTCTCAATATGTACTGGGGCCTGTAATTGTCAATCCAAACTATTACTGCTTTCTTCAGGTGGTTCCTGAAAACACAGGCCAGCAGGATCTTGCCTGGCATCTTCCAGGTCCTGCATAGGGTACAGAGAAGCTGGGGTGGCAGTGGTAGCTGTAATAGACAAGGCCTCAGGGTTAGTCCTGCTGCAGCCAGGTCAAAGGAGGGTCCTGTGTCTCCCTAGCTTAGTAGGGACTGAGTTACTGGAGCTAACGCTGCCGTAGTCTGTTTGGGATGGCCTCGGCCACCGATTAGACCTTCCCAAGGAGTGTACAGAGGTTATTGTTCTCTGCCACGATATCTCAGTAGGAGGGGCCTTGCTGATAATTTTGATTGCCATGATTGTCATTCTGTCCATCTCAGGGGGAGGAAATGGACAAGGAAATGATAGAAGGCATCCTTAGGATGGTAGAGGAAGGGGAGATATTGCTGATGGGGGACCTGAATATGCCAGATGTTAACTGGAGCACCTTTGCTGCAGCCACATCAAAGAGCAGGGCCATTCTTGATGCTCTACAGGGGGCATGCCTCAGACAACTAGTGTTGGAACCCACTCGAGAGGGAGCAGTCTTAGACCTGGTGCTCTCAAATGGGGATGGAGAGAGGATTTCAAATATAAAAGTGGGTAGCCATCTGGGAACAAGTGATCATCAAACAGTGTGGTTCATGATAAACTCAGCTGTAGAGTCAAGCCATACAAAAGTGAAGGTACTGGACTTCAGGAGGGCTGATTTTGTCAAAATTGGAGCGTGCCTCAGAAAAGCACTAGCAAATAGGCAAAAAGGAGGGGTGGATCAACAGTGGGGAAACATCAAAACTGCCATCACAGAGGCAACAAGCCTTTGTGTGAAGCAAATAAACAAATCAAAATGAAAGAAAAAAAACACTATGGTTCTCAAAAGAAGTGACGGTGAAGGTTAGGGAGAAAAAGACAGCATTTAGGAAGTAAAAGGAAACACAGAAGGAGCAAGACAGAGAACGGTTCCAGTTAAAGCAGAAGGAAGCGGGGAAGGCAGTCAGAATAGCAAAGGCCCAAACCGAGGAAAAGATAGCCAACTCGGTTAAGAAGGGGGATAACACCTTTTATAGGTATATTAGGTAGCGAAGAAAGATAAAGGGAGGGATACTGAGGCTGAATAAAGAGGAGGGTGGGTGGGCAGAAAGGGACAGTGAAAAAGCAGGGATACTGAACCAATATTTCTGCTCAGTATTCACAAAGGAAGAGGAGGGGGAGGTACCTGATCCAGTCAATAGAAGCACTCTGGATAAGGGGTTGATATCAGTCCTTTCACAGAAGAAAGGGTTCTGAAAGAACTCTTAAAACTGAAGGTGGACAAAGCAATGGGGCCTGATGGGATTCACCTCAGAATTCTAAAAGAACTAAGGAGCGAACTAGTAACACCACTGGCTGACCTTTTTAACAAATCATGGGAGGATGGTGTGGTGCCTGAGGACTGGAGGAAGGCGGGTGTGATTCCCCTCCACAAAAGTGGGAGCAAAACAGATGCGGGAAACTACTGACCTGTCAGTTTGACCTCAGTGGTACGGAAAATGATGGAATCACTTCTGAAGGAAAGAATTGTTGAGTCCTAGAGGCCAGTGGGGCACAGATCCCAAGGCAGCATGGATTCACAGCAGGAAGGTCATGTCAGACAAATCTAATCAATTTCTTTGACTGGGTGACCAAAGTAGTAGACCAGGAAGGGGCTGTGAACATGACCTACCTTGATTTTAGCAAGGCATTTGACATAGTCTCACACAAAAGATTAATAAACAAATGATCCAGCCTGGGAGTGGGTCCCAGGATGGTAGCCTGGGTAAAACATTGACTGGACAACAGAACGCAGAGGGTAAAAGTAAATGGAGTCCACAGTGAAGAAAGGGGAGGGTTACTAGTGGGGTACCGCAGGGTTCAGTACTGGGTCTGGTCTTTTTTAATGTCTTTATAAGTGACATTGCAGAGGGACTGGAAGGAAAAGTATGTCTCTTTGCAGATGACACAAAGATCTGCAACAGGGTTGACACACAAGGTGGCGTGTAAAGGATGAGAAGGGACTTGGCAAGGTTGGAGGAATGGTCAAATGTATGGCAGCTTAGATTCAATGCAAAGAAGTGCAAAGTAATGCACCTGGGAAACAAAAACTCAGGGAAAGAGTACACAGTGGGGGGTGAGATACTGACAACAACAAAAATGGAAAGGGACCTGGGGGTAGTTATAGCAGATGACCTAAAGGTGGGCAAGCAATGTGAGAAGGCAGTAAGGAGGGCTGGGGGATACTGGGATGCATAGGGAGAGGCATCACCAGTAGAAAACAAGAAGTTGTTATCCCTCTGTACAGACAGTTGGTGAGACCTCATCTAGAGTACTGTGTGCAGTTCTGGAGACCCCATCTCCGCAAAGACATAGACAGGGTGGATTCTGTCCAGAGGAGGGCAACCAAAATGGTGCAGGGTCTGCACCAGAAGACACACAAAGACAGACTAAAGCAGCTTAATATGTATACTGTAGAGGAAAGGAGGGAGAGGTGGGACATGATAGAAACTTTCAAGAACCTCAAGGGAATCAACAAAGTCGTAGAGGGTAGCATCTTTCAGAAAAAGAGATGTGCAAGAACAAGAGGGCACAATTTGAAGATAGAGGGGGTGCAGCTCAGAGGTAATGTGAGGAAGTATTTTTTCATGGAGAGGGTTGTGGATACATGGAACAGCCTTCCTGAGGAAGTAGTGGAGTCAAAAACAGTGGGGGAATTCAAGAATGCATGGGACAGATATAAAGCAATTCTAGTGGGAGGTAGGAGGAAGTAGGCTGTTGGTTAACTAGGATCTGCAGCTTATCCATTAGGTAGGGAAATGGGCAGACTAGGTGGGCCAAGCGGTCCTTATCTGCCATCAAATTATGTGTCTATGTTTCTATGATTGGAATTGGGGTTATTCCAATTTCTTTGTCTATTCCTATTTCTGTTGCAGTTCCCCCCTTATGATTCTGCTTATCATCGGAGGGCGCAGCCTTAGTGTCCTGGGCCTTGCCCTCCACTGTGTAGTGGATTGTGGTCTTGTTGGCAGATTTTACCGCAGCCACCTTGGCTTTTGAGGCAGAATTTAGGTCTTGGAATTAAAGTTGATAAACACACTCTGTCTTTTAGAGAATCTCCGAAAATTCATCAGTTCAGAGGAAAACCACAGGCTCGACCTTGTCACGCACAGTAGGAATCATGTTCCGAATAAACAAGGTCTTGATCTGATCGGTTTCTGTGTCCTCCTGTGAAAGTGCTTTGCCAGTACAGCAGGCCAGCCATAACCTCGTAGTATGATGCTGGACTTTTCTTGGCATACTGTTTAACAGGATGGGCCAACATAACGTCAACCACGCCTGGGGAATGTGCGGCAATGAATTCTGCTGACATCATCAAAAGGTACATCACATTGGCTTGGGATTTCCTCTCAGAGTTTTCCCAGAGGCTGGGGTCTACAGTCTGCCAGAGGATCTGTACTTAATAGCCTGCCGGTAGACTGAGCATCTCACATTTGGAGCACTTTGCGAAATGGCAACTGAGATTATCATTGGTGGTCATGCGGCCTATACTGTCAGCGATCTGCTGTACAGAATGGGCCATCTGAAGGGGATTAGTCTGTACTATGGGACGCTGATCAGGAAAGGGGTTTTGGTTCTGTGTGCTGCAAAGGGCAGCCTCCACTGCGGCATCGGCCACAGTGCAGACAAGCGACTGCTGAGTAGTGGCATCTTTCAACTTGTTATCCATGTGTTCCTTGAAAACCTGTCTTTGTTCCTCAGTTATCTGTGTCCTAGTGATGGCTATCTCAATCATTTGATCAACCTCCGATCTGTCCTTCTTCTTCAGGATGGTGATTGGAGGGGCTTGGCCTGCCTTGACCCCCCCCATAATGGGGGTCACCATCTTGACGACACACTTGATACTCGTCATTTTTCTCATGATGTTTGGTAGTGCTGGAACAGCATGGGGTGCCGCTATCTTGTGAGTGGCAGGATTGGAAAACACCATATTGAGGGTGTGGCTGGGCACCATCTTGGCTGCTATCATTGCCAGAATCATCATCGCCAGATACGCAAAGTCAATGGGCGTGTAATGGATGCCACCCATTACTTTGATATAACCAGCCAGCACCTCTCGCTGATGACGCAGCTTTGCCATCTTAGCACTACATGGAGTGTGACTAACATTTGCATGGTTCTGCCCTACACCTTTTGCAACCTATTTCTATGGCACTCTATATGTGGCACTCAATTCGCAGTTGTCTCTAAGCTCTCTATCCAACTCATGACTTACCCGTTTCAGGTCCTCTTGTAACTCCTCATTCTCCTCTTGCAATGGCTCATTCATATCACACAACAAATAATTCATTTGCAAAACCTGCTTCTTATCCTGCTTCAACCTATCACATTCCTCTCTCAACATGCATAATTCATGATCATTATTCTACACAGTGCAATGCAAAAGAGTCTTGTTCTTATTATGCAGTGACTGAAGTTAGTCCTCCAGCCTCTGCTCTTTCCTATGACATTCAGACACCTGCAATCCCATCTCTTTCTTAAGAGCTGAGAGTTGCAGTTAGAGGGAATGAAACCTCACCTCAGAGGCTTCCAAAGCAGCATAAAAAGCCTCAACCAACAGCCCTTTGCTATCATGCTTTTTGACTGTTTGTCTCACCTCGGAGTACTGGGTTGAGATCCCCAGCATGAGGTTATCTGAGTTTTTCTTGTCCAGTGTGAAGTCGCTCCATTCTTCATAGGAAGCAAGAAAGTTAGAGATATCGAGTGTCAGATCTGCGCAGATACTGGACATTGTGGAAAAGGTTGGGGAAACCCAAATGGACAAGTCAGTGGTTACCCTGCTGTGTATCGATCCACTTTGGTTGAACTGAACAGATGGTTGGGCATCTGCACTCTCGCAATCCTGCAAGTCAAAACTGCCATTGAACAGGGTGAGATGGCATTAACCCTGCCCAGTAAGCAGCCAGACCGTACACAATGCTACGGAGCAAAAAACATGGGCAAGGTGGTACAGGTGTGTACACTTACTTACTACCCGCAACAGTAAATCTGTGCTAGTTTAGACCATCTGCGCACAGTCGCCAAAATGTAAGGGGTGGCCAATAATGTAGCCGCACTTCTCAGGGTTTTGGTGGTAATAAACCAGCAGCAGAGACAACAGACAAGTGACATAGGCAGTAATAAACTTGTTTAGTACATAAAATCAAACTTATGCCCTAAATCAGTCTTACCAGTATAGACACTGGGAGATGAGTTTCCCAATACCCCATAGTATGTAGTGGTCTCAGAGGGGATACATAATGCAGTAACATATGTGGTGATATTCACCATATTGACTATTACCTTCGCAAGCTAACTAGATCCATAAAACAAGACCTATTGGCCAAAAGCTAGGTGGCGCCACAGTGTATCTAGAGAGACACAAAAAGTATAAAATCGTCTAAAAAATTAGAACAAAGAACTCATACCAAATACATGATATAAGTGCGGTGTTACATATGTAACCAGGGTTCGGTGTGGTTGTTGTTATTATTAGATGTTATTAGCACGGTGCCTCCAATTTGTAACCCATTACCTGGTTAGCCTAGGTTCTGGCAGAAAACATTCGCTCAGCATCAGGGCTAGGTTTGCACTTCTGGTTAGGGGCACCCAAGTAATTCTGGACACAGTAAGCAATAACTGTAAATGTCCAAACCAGGATTGGAATTCTAAAGTGGGACTTTTATTCACTTCCACACAAGAATACAAAGCAAGATGGACCCCAACGGGGCTAAGCTCACTGGTTATGCAGATCTATAGAGGTCAGAATACATCTTCTTCATCATCACAACAACCCTCAGGTTCTGAACACACTGGGCTCTTATGCCCAAACTGGTACTCTCTCTCTCTCTCTCTTGGATTCCCTGGCATGGCCCTCGGCCAGCACTGGTACACTTTTCCATATGTCATGGACGTTTGGTGGTAGCTCCCTTAACCACCCATGAGCGCTTTTAGCTCTAAAGGGAAAAACACATCTTAATCCCATGTCTGGGTACTTTCTGCAGACACTGGCCAAGTGCCTGGGAGAAAGCCATAGGTGCCCAAAGTGAATCCGTAGAGGTAAATCTGGTTACTCTAGATGGGGGGAGGGTCTCCCACCTCTTGTCCCCAAATCCATACCCGGCCATTTATTTGGAGTCAACACCTTTCATTTGAACTCTCTGTTTGTAGAATGCTATCACAAAATGTATCACATTTAACAGTCTACTTTCCATGTAACTGGTGTCCTGACTTGCAACTTTCTCTAAGTGGCAATGTCCATCCCTGTAAACCCCCACTGGTTAGATGCATTTTAAGCCATACACATAACTTCAAGTACTGTACTTGGCTGTCCTTTCCTGACCCCACAGTAGCAGATACTTTACACAACTGTCTCGGTGAAAACATGGGGTCTGTGTCAGAGCAGACTCACCAAGGTTCGCAGGTGCCCCAGGGCTTCTTCCACAGAAATCACACATCTGGTACCTTAGTACAAATTCTCTCATCAGGCAGCTTTTCCTCTTCCAGCAGGGCCAGGGGATTGCCTCTGAAAGCTGGGCTTCCACCCCCCATCCCTCCAGGGATGGGGCACTAGAACGAACAAACAGGGGAATGGTCTCAACCACTTCTATTGCTTTCCTCTGTGTCCTTCTCTAGGGCGAGAACACACACCCTCTTCCTGTGGTAGCTCTATTACAGAGCTAGGCTCTGAGGGACTGCCAGCTGCAGCGCACCTCCTCCTTCCACTGAGTCTCCCACTAGACTACTACTGACTCACCTTGAAAATCCCCAGAGTTCTAACCTAACTCCCTGCTGCAACATTCGACTGTGGCTTATGCTGCTGCGAGAATTCTATATGATGTCACCCCTCCAGCTCAGCTGAGACTGAGAACAGAGTGAGACAGTGTGAAACCCATTTAACTGGTGTCTCACAAGCTGCCTTTCCCTGCCTGCCACTAAATCTAAGTAGGATTCTAGTAACCCTGGGTGACAGGGGGGTTACACATAAATCCACAGGATGGCAGTGCAGGCTATACAATAACTTCTCAGAAGAATTCAAAGAATGCAGCATGTATTCTTGGCATGCAACTTGTAGTACAAACAACAATCATTTCTTCCTGATCACTTACTCTTGTGCAGTAAGTGCCAACACTCAATGTATTAGTGATGATTATCCTAATATCTAAGGATATATAGATTGTCACTGGTGCACAGTGGGTTGCCAATATGGGTGAGGGGACCACACCTAACAGCTGCAAGTTGCTCTCAGAAATTGACCCATGCATCAAAATATTGACACATCATTTATTTGCTGCAAAGAAGGCAAACTATCAGAAATGCACCAAAATGTTTGAAAACAACATTTACACATATCTACACATTTATATGCACACAGACACTGCAGAAAACTGGGAATTGCACTTGTCAAGACCTTTGAAAATCCCCCCCCCCAAGTCTCAGTTAATCTTAATTAGCTGCTTGCTAATAAAATAAAAATCTTGAAACGCTTATCTACGTGTGTGCTGACTCATGCCTGTTTGATATTTTGTACATGTTTGTATTTCGGGTTTGTTTGGTTGTTCTGTTTATTTTGTGTTTTTGTTTTGTTCTGTGCTTGAGCAGTCCAGAAATTTGTTCTAAATATAATTATCAAATTTACAACAATTATGTTTATCTTATGTAACCGGGTCATCGTGGATGTTACAGTTACTACTCCTGTCTTGTAGGCTCCAACAAGGTTGAGGGGCCTGGGTTCTGATTTTCCTGATTAGGGAGGTTGTATCAAGATGTTTTAAGTTTTGCACGGTGCCTCCACCCAGAGTAAAGTTTAAGTGGGCCTGGTGTCAGAGTAGTACAGCCTCCTGGGATGCAGTACCTACCCACATCCCCACTATGTTCCAAATTACACATGACAAATCACAGTGAACCTTAAATTCACAAAAGTGCAATTAGCAACTTGCCACTAATAATATGCTCATTAGTCATACGCAAAATACCAATAAATATTTATTGGAGAATATTCACAAGGGATTGTGGAACTCAAGCAAAACTCTGCTAGGCAGATATTGTGAACTGTAAAGTGACAGGGTAGAAGGAAAGTGCCTGATTAGGCTCGACCAGTAAAACACTTTAAAAAATGCAGTAACAGTGCCCTCCCTCCACCTGGCAAGACAATACAGTGGCAGAGAAAATACTGTAAAACCTTTAGTATTACCAGTCCACCTGTACTGTGGGCACTACCCACTTCCCACTCATACCAGTTTAAACCTTTAAACCTAAAAGGGAGCTCTCAGTGCTTCACTTGGTATCCAGCCTTAGGAACGGTGCAGGACTGGTGATATTGCAGCTGGTGGACCAGCAGCAGTACACTTTAAAACACTTTGAAACTAAACCCCCCAGACTATGCAATTGCCTAAAGGACAAAACCTCAACTGAGGTTTTTGTAACTGCTAGCCCATTGGCCAGATCTGTAGATTTGGTGACAAACACTGTACAAAATTCCCAACTGCAGGTCAAGACTTGAGAGTACTCGTGGTTCTGGTGTACCAGCCTCCCTGACAGCTTGGGCTCCTCCTTCTTCTCCTCTGTGCAGGTGCTGGTTCTCTCAGGCTGATGGTTCAGTGATGCAGTTGGAGGGTGGGGGCATCTTGAAGATGCAGGTCTCAGGTACCTCTGGATATGGAGCAGGCTGTCTGCATCTGCAGTGGTCTGGACCTCTCTGGCTCTTCTCTCTTCCTCCTCTGCAGGACAGAGCAGTCTAAGAAACATACTAACATACTAAAATGCCAGCAGAATAGGCTCAACGGTCTTTTGTGTCTGCTCGTTTGGTCTGCCCCACCCTGGGAGCTGACCTTGCTGCCCCCCTCTCCCTCTCTGGCTTCTGCCTTCCCAGTCCTGGATATTCTCACTGCACTGGTTTTTGCTTCCAGAACCCTTCCCCTGTACCTGTCCCACCCTCTCTTGAACCCCTCCACCGTTTCTGCCTCCACCAGCCCCTGGGCAGCGCATTCCATGGCTCCCCAACCCCTCAGTGAAGTAGCACCTCCTCCTTTCTCACCTGAATCTCCCCCCTCCAGCTTCCACCCATGCTCTCTAGTTGCCCCTCCCTTCCTTCAGAGCACCCTGACTGCTCCTCCCCTATTTACCCCCTTCATGTACCTGAAGACCTCTATCATGTCCCCCCGGTCCCTTCTCTCTTCCAATGTGTACATATTTAGCTCTCTGAGCCTCTCCCCATAGGTCCTATCCCCCAAGCCCCAAATCATTTTGGTTGCCCTCCTCTGGACCCTCTCCAGAAGTTCAATGTCCCTCTTTAAATGTGGCCTCCAAAACTGCATGCAGTACTCGAGGTGCGGCCTCACCAAGCAGTTATACAGTGGGAGTATCACTTCCCTCCTTCTGGAGATGAGCCCCCTAGCAATGCATCCAAGCATCCTGTTGGCCTCTGCCGCTGCTCTCCTACAAGTCTCCGAGTTTTCCATCTTGACATCCTGCACCACCCCCAGGTCCCTCTCAGACATCGAGACTTGTAGCATTCCTCCCCCAGGGTGTACACTTGGCCTGGGTTTCTGGCTCCCAGGTGCAGTACCTTGCATTTTCCTGCATTGAACCTTAGCTTCCACTTTCTAGACCACCTTTCCAGTACCTCCAGGTCCCTCTGTAGGGCCACCCTCCCCTCCACCCCATCTACCACTGCCCCCAGTTTTGAGTCATCCGCAAAGAGACTCATCTCACTCCTGATACCCTTCCTTATGTCAGAGATGTAGGCGTTGAACAGGAGGGGCCCAAGGACCGATCCCTGAGGGACCCACTATTGACCCTCCTTGCGGATGAGACTATCCCTCCAACCACCACCCTCTGGGTCCAGTTCTGGAGTCAATTTCCTATCCATCTGATCATCTGGTTCCCCACCCCCATTTCTCCCAGATTATCCAACAGGCCCCCATGAGGAATAGAGTCAAATGCCTTGCTGAAGTCAAGAAAGAGGACGTCCACTGGTCTACCCAGGTCCAAGGCACTTGTCACCCAGTCATAGAACTCCACAAGGTTTGTCTGACACGATTTCCCCAGGACGAATCCATGCTGTCTATCATCCAGGCACCCCAACTTTTCCAGGTCCCCCCTAGTCTCTCCTTGACAATGTTCTCCATCACCTTGCCCACCACCGATGTCAGGCTGATGGGCCTGTAGTTCCCTGCCACCTCCCTTGATCCCCCCTTGTGGATAGTCACTGTACGCACCACCTTCCAGTCCTGGGGCACTCACCCTGTTCTCAGAAAGATGCTGAAGAGCTCCGCAAGGGGTTTCACCATAGACTTTGATTGCAGATAAGGACAACTTGGCCCACCTAGTCTGCCCATTTCCCTGCCTAACAGATAAGCTGCAGATCCTTGTTAACCAACAGCCAACTTCCTCCTACCCCCCAGTAGGGCCCACATGCCTCACACCAATGTCTCAGAACCCTCATGCAGTGTGTTAGCTAGTACCTGGCAGTAGCACTGACCAGCCTTCTCCCAGACTGTCTGCAGGCTTGATGCAAGTTTTCTCACACAGATGTACTCACTCACTCAGTCTCTGGTGCCTACAGGCTGCAGCTGTGGCACACGTTTACTTCTTTTTCTCTCAAAGCAGGCTTCAGTCTCTTTCACAGAAAAAATGTCATCCAGAAACTTTCAGCACACATAGTTCAGTCTCTGTACTCTGGAATGGTTGTAGAAACCTTGGAATCACCTCCTGAAAGTTGGTTGTGGAAGCCCAGACAGGTGTACCTGAGTTGGCTCAGGCCAGCAGCACAAACCCTCCTCACTCCATGAGAGCTCACTGCTGACTGCCTCCTTCTGGAACTGCCCTCAACATTTTCCTGAGTAAAGGCATCTTTCCATTGGCACATATGGCTGTCAGTCTCAGGATTCAGTATACAGAATGTTCACTTGATACTCTATTGACTGTTGGACAGGGCACAAAGAAAGCAGCACCGTCACTCTCTCATAAGACTCATGTGGTCATGTGCTGAGATCCATGACCTCTGATTGGCTGTGACTGAGTTCAGGGGTTGCCAAGATGGTGGAATTCATACAGGAGAAAACACTGCTTTAAATCTAAAGTATCTTTATGTGGGCTATTGCCAAGCTTTTACTTTCATTGCCTCCCCAGTTTGCTAGGAATGACAGTGCCTGGTCATTCAGTTGGCTGTTGGTGTGGATTGAGGCTTTGATTGCCCCATCAGGTGCTCTGTGACTGTTTCCTCCCAGGCAGAGCAGTCTTCTTGTAACTGTAGCTATGAGCCTCTGCGTCCCCAGGTGCAATGGCCCCAAACGTGTAGTCCTTTATTTGCTCCCCCTCCTAGTGCCTCCATGTTCCATGATGCCCTGCTGGTGTTCCATGTGGCTGGAGCACACTAGAGTGGTGGTATTTTTAGTTGGCTGTGGTTGTGGTGGTGAGAGTTGCTGGCAGATGGGTTGAGTACACTGAGCACTCCAGAGCAGCATTCAAAGAGTCAGCTTGCATGTTTGAGCAGGAAGATGCTCAAACGTACACACAGAAGCTATGTGAATGTTCCTGATTGTTGAGGAGGAATGTGTGAACAGGCAGCTCAGTGGTTCTTGCTCCTCTGCTCCCCCACTACCCTGCAGCTCCAGGACCAGAGTGAGCTGAATTAACTGGTGGATGGTGGCAGTAACAAGATCAGACAGTCCTGGGGCAGCAAGAAAAAGTCAGGTAAGTCCCCACCATTTGGGGGTTTACACTCTCCACCACCCAAACACTTGATGTTCATGTCAAATCCATCATCAGAGTCCATTTGTAACAATAGACAGTGTACAACACAACTAACAAGTAGCGTGAACAGTCTGTGTAGACAATTGTTTCCTGACTGGAGTAGGCATATAATATATCCTAGTCTAGACAAATAAAGCTAGTCTAACAACAAAAAATGAAATGCCTTTCATATTCACAAAAACATCTGTCTTAGTATTCACAAAAACAGCTGTCATGACAGTAACCTTTATCTTACCATTGGAATGTGCAGTTCCATAACTTTGAGCAGTGCCGTAACACTGATCAGTGCAATATCAACATTATTCAGCCTCCTTTTTACCCTTTACTGTACTGTACCTCTCACTCTGGATCATGTGGTCTGGGTTTTGCAAAAGACAATCTGAGGCAGAGATATGGGTGTAACATAGATATCTCTGTGTACTACGTGCATTGGCAAGTTGGTAGGGGCACTTGGCAAGTCATATGAACATACAAAAAAGCCAACAGAAGAAGGCCATTTGGTCTATCTAGTCTGTTCATATTGTAGGGTCCACAGCTTGAGCTATTGTCATAGGTTAATCTGAGCAAAGGCTTGACATTTCTCAGAACAACAGAGTGGAGCAGTAATTTCTTCTTCTGCTTCCAAGTAAGCTCCTCCTATTTCATTGACTGGCAATGAAGCATCTTCAGTCAAAATGGGTTCTCAACTTCTTCTGTGGCTTTTATAGCTTATATTGTTTCTACAGACTCACCAGGTTCTCCACTTTCTTCCTCTGGCACTTCCTCAGACATGGGCCCGTCATCCAAGAGTACATCTGGTATTGGTTCATAGTCCAAGACTGCTGCTGAGAACTCTGCAATATGCATATTTAACATGTTACATGTTGTTTTATTCAACCCTCTGAACAGTCTGGTGACATCCCTTGCAGGATAGTACACCCTGCTTCTGATTCAGAGTCCAAATTATCCTGATCTACTTGAGCGTCACTTGCGGGTGGAACAATTTCAGATTGCCTTGTTTTTTGCTTTGCATTTTCTCTGTGAGTAGCAGATTGCGTAGTTGGAGGGTATTGGAGGTTCTACAGAGTCCACTACATCACTGGTGACCAACTGTCCAACAGGCAACAGTTTTAGTGAATTGTCTGAGATCTACTTGACTCTCCAGGATGAATCTTGTACACAGACATATCTCACACCTATTCTATCACAACATATGGGATATTGTCCCAATGGTCAGTAATTTTGTGCTTTCCTAACAGTCCCAAGTTTCTTAACAGAACATGGTCTCCTAACTCCTCCTATTGGAATTCCATCGTTTCCCTCTCACTCCCCAAATGGCAATCTATTTGGAGGGACATATATACCTTTGTCTCTCAAGATAGGGTTAGAATTACCCAGTTTAATATACTGCATAATCTTTTTTATACTCCGGAAAAACTAGCTAAAATGGGGCAGTTGACAACAGATATTTGCACTAGATGCAGGCAAGAAGTGGGCTCTCTCCTCCATATTTTCTGGTTGTGCCCCAAGGTTGCACTCTTATGGGATCTTACTAAGGTTAAAGCAGATCCCTTGCTGGATTTGGAGGATATGTTTCGACCTGAAATCTGTATCTTGGGTGATTATAGCACTGTCCAGGTGAAAGAGAGAAAATATTACATTGCTTTGATTTCTCTTTCTGTGAAAAATACTGGTCCTCAGGCATTGGCTGGACCAGACCCCTCTCTCTAATCAAGAATGGTTGCAGGAGCTACTGTCCAACCTTAGGGCCAAATGTATGATTGCCAGCATACACCACAAAGTTGCATACCCTTTATACATCTTAACTGTATCTATAATCTTTTTTTTACTTTCTGAGATTTGTTTGTGTTTGGGTCATTTATATTTATTTGTCTTACAGGAGCCACTCCACAGGGGTGGGTTGAGGTGGGGGGGAGTTTTGTTATTATTATTGTCATTGTTTGTTAATTCTATTCTTTGGTTGTGAAGTATAATATCTCGATAAAGCTTACTGAATTTAAAAAAAAAAAAAGAGCACGGTCTCCTGGCAGCAGTTCATGTGCCTTTACCCTTTTGTCATACCAATCTTAATTGGCTTTGTTACACTGTCACGGCATCCACGGCCAACTTGTAGGCAGCATTTAACTGGTCTTTCAATCTTTGCACATACTGAAGATAATTCTGTGGCCTAGGTCCATCATCAGAGACACCAAAATACAAGTCTTCAGGAATTTGGGCTCCCCTGTCAAACATCAGGCAATTGTCAGTGTCAGTGGCTCAGTAGGTAGCACACTCGCCTCTGAGGCCAGGAGATCAGAGGGCTGTGGGTTCAGTTCCCACATCTGGCACTTGGGTTAATATCCCAGTGCTGACACTGCAGTGCAGCATGAGAGGGGTGCTGCACTGTTGAGGTGCCGTCTTTCAGATGAGACGTTAAACCGAGGTCCCATCTGCCTGGATTGGTGGTAGTTCAGGTGGATGTTAAAGATCCCATGGCACTTCTTGAAAAGAGTAGGGGAATTTCCCCGGTGTCCTGGACAAATTTCCCTCATTCACTAAAAAAATACCACCAACAGCTTAATCTGGTTCAAGGTCAGTTGGCATTCATCTGTATCCCCCTCCCCCGGGTCGTGCCTGAAAATAGTCAGAAATTGTCTAGTGCACTTACCCGGTCAACAAAAGCTAATAAAATAAATAAAATAGAGATAATCCAGTGGTGTCACTTTTAGTGTAGTACACATGGATTAGTGCATTGACTTGTTGACTCAACTTGCTCTTTTCCTTTTGGGCCACCATACTAGCATGTTCAGTGGGTTTGTTTGAACTGTTCAGGCCGAGGATCGGGTGGTTCAAGACTTGGTAGTTCTCAGAGGGATGCCATTTCTTTTATTTATTTATTAACGAGATTTACCAGATAAGCATACTGAGCGGACCACCACTCGTTTCCAGATGCGACCTGGGGTTACAAAACATAAAGTGCTAGCAATACATTAGGTACATTAGGCAATGTTGGCAAGAAACAGATGCATAGGAGTACATACATCAGGTACAACAGTCACAAAAAGGGTGAGACAACAGGTCCAGAGATGTTACAGGCAGGACTTATGCATACATATTAGTTACAAGTTTAAAGCCGAGTGCGTAATAACAATGGGGTCTGTGACCATAATCATGTCTTGCAGAGACCATGGAGAAAGAGGACAAAAGAGGCAGGGGCATTAAGAGTAATGCAGTTGTTTGCCTAGGACTCCCGTTAAGTCACATTTAGGTGCTTCAGTTTAGTAGGTCTGTCCTGCAGGTTACAGTTACAAGTGTCTGAGAAGTGGGCATGAAGAAGAGTGGTCAAGGACCTAGGGGTGGTGGTGGACTGCCTGATTACTGCTGGGAGGTTATTCCAGAGTGTGGGCAGCCTGTATTTGAAGGCCGATTGGCCCTTAGAGGTGCGCATGAAAGGGATTTGTAATAGTTTCAAGTCAGAACCCTGCAAAGAGTAGGACAGGAAGGGTTGGGTTGATAGAGAGGAACTGAGATAGGAGGGGAGGGAGTTGGACCAATGCTTAGCTACGAGATTAGCGCCATGGAGCTGTCACCTGGAGTGCAGCGAGGGGAGACCTAGGGTGGCATATAGGTGACAGTGGTGGGTGGTGGGGGGGCATTCTAGGATAAAGCGACAGAAGGAGTGGAAAAGGGGGTCCAGGCTGGCTAGGGTTGATGGGGAGGCTGCGCCGTAGACAACGTCGCCATAATTGAAGACTGGGAGTATCATTTTGTAAACTAGCTCTCTCTTGACTGGGGTGGTTAGACACCCTTTGTTGTGGTAAAGGGCTCCAAGTTTTGGGTGCAGTTTTTTCTGGATGGAGTCTATGTGGACAGAAGTCCAAGTGACGATCCAGCCATACCCCCAGGTACCTAAAGGAGGTGCAGGATTCCAAGGTGGTTCTATCAAGCGTTTGACAGGTGGGTAGAGCTGCTAGCCTGGAGATTCTGGGCTGTGTGCTGAAAGTTATGGATACGATTTTCTTTGCATTGAGGACTAGTTGATAGGAGCTAAGCCAGGTTTGGACAGTGTTAAAATCCTGTTGAAGGGTAGAGTTTAGAGACTCTTTTGAGGGGCCAGAGGCGTACAGGATGGTGTCGTCTGCATACATTTGAATTGCAGAGTTTGGGCAGGATAGTGGGAGGTCATTTAGGAATATAGAAAAGAGAAGGGGACCCAGGACGGAGCCCTGGGGAACCCCCATGGTGACTGGGAGCGAGGGGGATATTTGGGTGGCAATTTTGACTGCTTGCTTCCTCCCAGAAAGGTAGTCTTGGAACCATCCGGAGGCTAGATCTGATAGGCCAGCATCTTGCAGTTTTGCTATGAGCTTAGTGTGGGAACGGTATCGAAAGCTTTGGCCAGGTCAATGAATATGGCCGATTTGATGTGCCCTTTATCCATACCTGAGGCGATATCGTTAGTAAGTCTGAGGAGCGCAGTTATGGTGGAGTGTGATTTCCGAAAGCCTGACTGAAAGGGGGTGAAAAAGGAGGAGGTATCAAGGAATTGTGTGAGTTGTGCAAGGGCAATTTTTTCCTGCAGCTTGGCCAGGGTGGGGAGGAGTGAGATAGGGCGGTAGTTCCCGGGCTCGGCTGGGTTGCCCCCCTTTGGCAATGGTATAACTATAGCCTCCTTCCAGGATGTAGGAATTTGTGCAGAGGAGAAGGAGCAATTAAGGAGATCAGCAAGGGGAGCTGCAATGGCAGGGGCAGATAGGTATAGGAGTTTAGCGTCCAGGCCGAGTGGGCATTTACCCTTATTGGGATCTAGGGAATTTAGGGCGACTAGCACTTCAGGTGAAGAGACTGGTTTGAAGGAGAAATAGTGGGATGGGGGGGATGCAGGCGACACGTGTGGGGTACTGGCTCTGGTGAGAGGCTTTCTGTATTTGGCAGTAGCGATTTTGCGCAGTTTAGCAGGTGGCTTTTGAAATTTCAACCTTGATCTGAATGGATCCACTGTGGGGCTCCATAGTTCACAAAGAACTTTTGAACTAGGACTTTTGCAGCAATTGTTGTCTTTTGGTCCTTTGTTGGATAAGCTTGGGCATACCTTGAGAAATGATCTGTTACTACTAGGATGTTTCCAATTTTCTTACAGCCTGGTTCTAGGCCTGAAAAGTCTATGCATACTAGCTCCATGGGTGCACTTGTAACTATATTATACCAGAGGGGCTGCCTTTTGCTGCAGAGTCTTACATCTCACACATCTGTTGCAGGTTTTGCAATGTTGTTCCATGTCACTCCCCATACAAGGCCAACAGAAGCAAGCACAAACAAGGTCCAAAGTTCACTCACTTCCGAGGTGTCCCATGTTATCATGCAGGGCATGCAACACAACACTTTTAAACTTTGAGGGTAAGACTAATTGCAATTTTGGAAACCTTATGATTCTTGGATTTCTCAGCACAGCAAGTTATCTTTGATTTTAACTTGCACCACTCCTGCAGTAGCAACTTTGTGTTAGGATCATTGGTACAAACTTGTGTGGCATCACCCCCTTTCTTCAGGGTGAAGACAATGTCTTTAAAGCAAGAGTCCAGTCTTTGTTCTCTTTGTAAATCTTGGGAAATTAACCACATGAGAGTGGTCAGATCTAGTGCAGCAAGATGGCAGTAGGCATTTGGCAGACAGTCACCAGGGGTGCCAAGACTGCCAGTGAGATGATGAGCCTTTGCAGTCGACTGTGGATCATCTGTGTCACACTTTTTGCACAGTGCTTTAAAAGTTTTTTTCTGGGATTCGTACCCATGTCTGATTGCCTGTGTATGATGCATTTGGTAATTTTGGCAAGGCATCAGGTACCACATGATTCAAGCTAGGTCTGTACTCTACACAGTAATCATATTTTGACAAAGCGGGTAACCACCTGTGTCCAGCAGCATCTAAGTTTGCAGTTGTTGTGATGTATGTTAAAGTGTTGTTATCTGTTTTGACAGTGACGTGTGCCCCATACAAGTATTCATGAAACTGGTCCACAATGGACCACTTGAGTGCAAGGAACTCCAATTTATTTATTTATTGAATTTTGATGACCGGGTAGGCCCACTGGGCCCCAGAGTTCCCCTTTTCTTGGCCCGGACTTCCTGAAAGAGCTTCTGATTCCTTACAGCCCTGTACAACAGCTCCATTCAGCTGATGAGGGGTTGCTGGAGGTTTCAAGGGTTATTTTAAGATCCTCTGGGGCTCGGACTTTTGTGTTTATAGCCCCAACCCTCTGGAATTCTCTGCCTCGCCGACTTTGGGAATGCACTACCATGGAGTCTTTTAAGCGGGAACTCAAGACCCATTTGTGGAGCCAGGCTTTTATGGCTTGAGGTTGTTGTGATTACTTTGATTTTATATGTGTATTTTTTGATTTTATCATTTATCTGTACAGCGCCTTGGTGCTTGAAAGGCGCTTAATAACTAAAGTATTTTTTTTCAGGGGTGACCCAGGAGTTACAATGGTAAAACAGTTAGTACAGATTCAGCTTTGGCATTCTAACATGTATTTATAGCAGTGATATATTACGTAGCAGGTTACATTGATTAATTGGGGTGTACAATATAGGAGAGCCTATGATTAAATTGCATCAGTTACCCTCTTAGAAAAGAAACAAATCTTAGGAGGAAAGACAACTGAGAGGGTTAGTACTGCACAGCTTGGGTGGTGGTGACATAAGTGCTCTGGCCGGTGGGTAGTGTGGAGGTGTCAGGTAACGAAGCATTGGCATTGACTCGTAGCAAGCAAATGAGCCTTGAGTCTAGTTCGGAAGCACATTAATGATGTGGCTTCCCGAACCTCCTGAGGAAGGTTGTTCCAGAGGGAAGGGGCAGCATGGGAAAAGGACCTGTCCCCTGCCTTGGTTCTAACCCTAGGGACCTCTATGAGAGTCTGGCCTGATGTCCGTAGGTTGTGCATATTTTGCTTAGCAGTTATGAGCCCTGCGAGGCCTGGTGGGGGTGTGGAGCTAATTAGCTTATGTGCTAGGCAGAGCACTGGGTACCTGAGGTGAGCTTCGAAAGACGGCCTGCTGAGTAGTACCAGTGAATCACAATAGTGGCTCCTAGAGTGGGAGAGAGTGGTGAAATGGACCACCTTATTGTACAAGATCTGTAACTTACTGAACTCCAGCTTGGCCACTCCCTGCAGTACTGGGGCTGTGTAGGTGAGTGTTGGGAGTAAGACACATGAGGCAATGTCAGTCCTGGCTTCGGGGATCAGCTGATCCTTGATCCGATAGAGTGTACCTAGTTTGCCATGGATTACTTTTGTGACTTGATCAACATGTTGCTTTAGGGTAAAACCTTGGTCCGAGGTAAGACCAAGGTATTGTGTAGAGGCAACCACTTCAAGTTTGTTACCCGCCCTGGAAGTATGTTGAAGGAGTTGTGTCCTGTCTAGGCCAAGGGATCTGGGTCCGAACAACATAGCCTTAGTTTTGGTAGTATTAAGAACCATTTTATTCTCTGTGAGCCAGTCCTCCATAATGAGAATGTCCTCTTAGAGGGAGGGACCAAGGTCATCCAGGTTGTCAGAGGCTCTGTAAATCACAGCGTCAGCAGCATACTGGCTGACGTTACTGCTCCCACAATGGTTGTGCAGCTCATTTACAAACAAGGAGAACAGGAGGGGACCGAGTATAGACCCTTGTGGTACCCCCTTCTTGAGGGGCAGTGGATCGGAAATTTTGTCCTTCCACTTGACCCTCTGTGTGCGTCCAGTAAGGTAGCTTTCAAACCATCTGAGGTCATGAGTGTCCAGGCCTATGTAGCACAATTTTTGAAGTAAGAGTCGGTGGTCCACCAAGTCGAAGGCCTTGGAAAGGTCGATGAAAACCGCACCCGTATTAGACCCTGAGTCAAGTTCCCTAAGCGCATCTGCTGAGAACTTAGTTAGGGCAGTGTTCATCCCATGTCTGGCTCTGAAACCATGTTACGCTGGGCAAAGAAGCAGGTGTGCCTCTAAATACTCATGGAGTTGGGTGTATACCAGTTTCTCCTGAATTTTTACAAGGATACAAAGCAAGGAGATCAGCTCATAGTTGTCAATCGGTTCCGCAGGCCCACCTTTGTGAATAGGGACAACATGAGCCTGCTTCCACAGCTCTGGGACAGACCCTTCTAGTAGGGACCTGTTTATGAGCCAGGTAAGAGGCCTTGCTAGTGCAGGGACACCATCCTTGAGTAGTCTAGCTTGGATACCATCAGGCCCACCTGAACCTCTTGTTTTCAAGGACTTTAGGATGGAGACTTCATTCACCTCAGCTAACCCCAGGTGAAACGATGGGTGGTCTAGGTTAGGAGGTTCCAGTATGAGGGGCTCATTTTTGGTCACTGGGCACCCAGCCTTGTAACCATCAAGGTTCGTGAAATGGCTATTGAGGGCCTCAGCAATGAGTGTCCCATCGTTCAGTAACTGCCCATTTGCCACTATAGGGCCTGGGGCTGTCTTTTTGTTTCCCTTAATCAGCTCATTGATGTGGGACCAGAATAACTTAGGGTTGCCTAGGTTAGTTTTCTGGAGGTGATTGACGTATCCCTTTTTTGTTAGCTTAACAGCAAGTTTACTTTGGTTTCTAAGAGCTCTGTAGTTTTCGAGGTCAGCTAGGAGAGTAGAGCTCTTGAACTTTTTCCAGGCTTTGTGGCGGCGGATCATCAGGGCCTTTAAGAAGGGAGTGATCCACTTATAGCAGCTACCTTTTACATGATGGGTCTTCATCAGGGCAACTATATCAGCGGCCCACATTAGGGATTTCAGGAAGAAGGCGACTGCCCCTTCCAGGGTAGGGAGGCATCATAGTGGGCTCCAGTCAATGTCACCTAGAAACTTATTGAATTGCTCAGGTGAGAATTTAGAGTAGTCCCTCATTGTGAGTATTCTAGGTTGAAGCCTATCTGCCCTATTCTTTCAGACACAGAAGATTGGCAAATGGTTGCTCAGGGCATTGGCCATGGTGCCTGCTAATTGAATGTTCTTTGGGATTGACACCAGGACCCAGTTGATGGTTGAGTGTCTTCCCGTTCTATGATTCATTCTGATGGGTTGAGTGATAATCTGGGCAAGATTAGCCTCATGCAGCAGGCCATCAATAGAGGACTTAGCCTCTTGGGCCCAGTCAAGGTTAAAATACCCCAGTAGGAGAAGTTCAGATGCAACCTCAGTGGCTAGGTCTTTTGTGAGTGTCTCCAGAGATTGGAGAGCATTAGTAGGGGTGCTATATACACACCCTATGGTCAGGTGCTTGACACCGCCTAGGGTGAGTCGTATGAAGATTGATTCTATTTCAGGAGATGTGCTGTGCAGCATGTTGACATGGGAGGAGATAAGGGTGTCCTTCACATAGATAAGTACCCCCCCCCCTTTTCAGTATTCTGTCTTTCCTGTAGTGGACATATCCTACGGCAGCTACTTCATGATTGGAGACATGGGGTCTTAGCCAGGTCTCCGAAACTGCTAGCACGTCTGTTTTTTTTTTTTTGATTGATTGATATGAGGCAAGCCACACTTGGACTTCATGTATCTTAGGCCTAAGACTACATATATTCATATGAGCTAGCTGCATCCCCTTTGATGATAGCCAGGTCTGGTCTTGTGAGGAGGAGATTGCGATATTAGTGATACTGGGGCCCGGGTTCTGTTGGATATTGCCCTCAAGTAGCATTAGAGCTGTGAGCAGGAGACGGAGGGTAAGGTTAAGAGATGGGAGCCTCATTTTGCTGTGTATACTCCTGGTATGGAGAAGGGACCTGTAGCAAATCCCATTTCTTGTGAATTCATAGGCAACTAGCAGGGAGATAGTGCACTCGGGATGGAGAGTAGTAGTGACTGGTTGGGTGAGCAGCAGGTCCATGAGGGCCTTGGGTGTTAGGGTCCAGTTGGCAGGTGAGCCAGTCCGCTCAGAGTACAGATAGAATATAGGTGGCAGTGAGGAGGAGACCTCTATTTGGCCTGCAGGATCTCAGCATGTTGACCGCTGGCTGGGCATCCTTACGTCAGGGTGCAGACACTGAGTTCTCATGCCTTTGACTGTCAATAACAGATTATGTCTTATGCAGCTTAGGACAGGCAAAGTGCAGCTGGAGTGGACAGAGGACAATTCAGTACAATATTGGTTCAACACTCAAGTAATACTAGGATTACACAAAGTTAACTTCCTATCTATTGTTTTCCGTACAATATTGTTTCAGCATTCGAGTAATAACAGGATTACACAGGAGTAACTTCCAGCCTGTTATTATTCTAACATTAGTGGCCAGCAAAGGTAGACCACACTATGCCTGTATTAACACTTGTCATTAGATCACGTTAGGGATATACTGTTGCATGCATTTAGTTAAACAGGCTAGTATCAGATCAGAGCAACAATAATTGTGAATAGGGAGGACTCCTCCTAGAGTAATGGCCCCATCCCCTCTCTATTGGTTATTAAGGAGTAGTGGGCGGGGCAACTGCCTATTTAATGGGAGGAGGGAATGGGGTGGATGGGCGGGAAATTTTAAAACTTTCAGCCTACTCCCCCGAAATTCAAGTTGGGAGCCCCAACTGGCACACAGTCCTTTGTTCAAGAAATTCAAGTCGGGAGCCCCGACTGGCAAAAAGTCCTTGTATTTGCCCGATTTGAGCCCCCCGAGGAGCTCCGGTTTCAAACTGCTGTGCACAAAGCCGCAACTGCAGCTTTGAGCAGTTTCGTCCTCCTCCAGCTCCAGTGAGCTGATGTCGCAGGGTAGTTCCTTTCTGCTGTGTTCAGACTTTTACTGGTGAGGGTGACTGGCCTCAGTCCTTCAGGATAACTTTCAATATCAATCAATCAATCAATCAATCAATCAATCTTTATTTAACCAGATGAAGCACCATTGAGTAAACTCATTTACAAGGTGGGCCTGGGCAGCAGCATAATACAAGTACATAAAATTGGATGCAATGCACAGATGGAAGACATAGCCATCATACAAATAGAATGTATACAGTAACATTGTCACACAACATCTGCACAGAAGAGAAGAACAAGACAGTAACTAACAAACAAGTGGTATAAAATAAATGTTTAGACCACAGCATTATAATTAACAAATTGTAAGTGCTAGTACAACAGAGGGCATCAGGCAGTCAAGACCATAGAATTGGGGGAGTAAGAATAAGAAAGAAGAGGAATCGGTTGGAGTGACATGTGATTAATGGTAACAGCTGCAATTATCCTTAACATGTTGCCTGATCAAGGCTTTGAAAGGTGCCATTGAGATAAAGGTTGCAAGTTTCATAAATTTTTGCAGGTTGTCTCATATTGCAGGAATGATGTGACTTGGCGATGTTAGGCCAAAATGCGTTCTGAATCTAACAGAATCTAATGTAATATAGGAGTGTTTTCTGAGAGCATAGGCACAAGGAAAGGAGGTGAAAAGCTTGAAGAGATACTTAGGTAATTTGCCAGTGAGAGCTCTGTAAGTCCAGTTTGCAGCATTTTGTATTTTCCTAGTCGACAGGGACTGCCATTCAAGCAGGGCATGCAGGAAGCAGTAGTATGTATTATATGAAGCATTGGTGACAAATTTAACAGCCCTATTATACAGAGTGTCCAGTTTGGCCAACAAGGTGCTAGGACCATGCTTATATAGAAGGTCTGTGTAATCAAGAAGTGGTAGGAATGTAGATTGCACCAATCATAACTTTGCATCCTGAGTGAGGAGGTTTTTAATTCTAAAAAACAGACCTAGTCTTTGTTTCAGTTTCTTTGAAAGCTCTTCAAGATGAGTTGCATAGGAGAGTCTGTGGTCCATCCAGAAGCTTAAGTATTTAAATCTGTTGACAAATTAAATTTGCTCACCAAGGAGAGATGTAATTCGTGGTAGTGAGCCAGTTGAGAATGAGTAGACTGAAAGTGTCTTAGGGGAGAGGATCATGGCCTTTGGTTTTTTTGCATTCAGCAAAAGTTTTAGATGTAGGATATTATGTTGCAATACATTAGAATCATGCTGCAGGAAGCCGCATGCAAGTTCAGAGGAGGTGTTGATGGTATAAAGCAAAGTGTCGTCAGCGAATAGATGAACACTTGCTTGATTTAGCCCTGCATTTATACTGTTTATGTATAACATGAACAGTAGGGTTCCAAGGATGGAGGTACACCTCTTAGGAGGGGTTTCATTTGAGACAGTTCCCCTTGTGCTT
This sequence comes from Neoceratodus forsteri, assembly GCA_016271365.2. Lineage (NCBI taxonomy): Eukaryota > Metazoa > Chordata > Ceratodontiformes > Ceratodontidae > Neoceratodus > Neoceratodus forsteri. The sequence goes on along the minus strand of CM028129.1, from coordinate 130,102,589 downwards.
TTATACACTGTTGTTTACCTGTAAGATAGCAGGGAAACCAATTTAAAGCAGTGCCAGCCAGTCCAATACCTCAAAGTGTAGAGAGCAGGAGGCTATGATCGACAGTATTGAATGCCTTACTTAGATCAAGGAACAGCGCGCCCACAAGAAGAGATGGGGGGGTGGTCTGAGGAAGTAATTTACTGACCGCAGAAGAGTCAAAGGTGAGCCCGGCTGTTGTAAAGTGGTCATTTAGGAGTTCCAGCATACATTGCTTATCAGAGGTGATAATACCACCAGAATTGATCTTGGATGGTAATGGATTTGCAGAGATGTACCCTTCTATTTCTCTAAGTGTTTTCCAGAATTTACTTGAGTCACTTGAGGAGGAGGAGGCTAATTTTGTTTGGAAGAAACCAGCTTTGACTGCCCTGACTAATTTTGTACACCGTTCCTCAAAATTCTAAAGGCAGCCCAATCTGCCTCATTTTTCATCCTCCTAGCCTTTTTCCAAATGGCATCCCTGCTTCTAAGTGCAGTTTTAAGCTCTGCAGTAAACCACAGGCAAGATCTTTTTTTTGTACAGATTTTTGACATAGGTGCATGTTTGTTAATCACCTTGAGGACAAAATTATGAAACAGCTCAAATGCTGAAGTTAAGAAGGAAGCCAAATAGAAATGTTGCCACCTGATGTTACTCAGATCCAGCAGAAAGTGGTCTCTAGCAAAGTTCCTGAAACTTCTTTTAAAGGTATATAAGGAAGAGGATGGTATCTTAGGGATGGTTCTTACACAACCTACAGTGCTGTGATCACTTAAATCATTAAATAAGACACCAGCATGACTGAAAAGATAAGGTTTATTTACTAGGATAAAATCCAGAGTGGTACTATTGGATGGGTTTTTAGGATTTGGTCTGGTAGGCTCAGTGAGGAGGTGTTATAGTCCTAAGTCATCACATAAATCTTTTAATGGTTTTGAACTGTTCGATTGCCAATTCATGTTTAAATCTCCCAGAATGATAAACTCTCCAGGCTGGGAACTAAGGAGATTGTGAAGGAAGTTCAGGAGCTGTAGGCCCCCCAACGGAGGTCTATAGCAGCCAGTTATAAAGAGAGATTCTGAGAAGCGTAGCTGGATTTTTCACTGACATGCTCTCAAACTCGTTACGGACAGAAATGGAGTCAATGAGAGAGGTTGTAAATTTATCATTCACAAAGATAGCAGACCCTCCCCCTCTTCCAGATTTGTCAGCCTGAAACACATTATAGTTGTGCACGTTAATTTTGTGATCAAGGGTAGATTTTTTTAGCCATGTTTTGGATATTACTAATATGTCTGGTTTCGTGTGAGAAACCCATGCTTGAACCATTTTCTGCGATAGACTGCACACGTTTAGGTGCAAGAAGGTCATTACTTTTAACTGTAGGAGATCAGTAGGTGACTCGATTGGTGAGAGGGGACCAGGATTTAGCTCAACGTTTCCTGAGCAAAGTAGTAAGATAAGCAGTAGTTTTTTGAGCATGCTGAGTAAAAGTTTTGTTAGATAGAATTTCCTCCTTTTGGTGAAGAAAATTGGAAAAGATTCATTACTGATCTCAGAAAGTTCCTACAAGATTTTGGTGGACAAAATTACCAACCGTACCGATGAAGACAGTGGCTTGGGGGCAGGGATAGAGGCTAATAAATATGCTTCGGGCATGTAAATTTTTTGCGGTAGAGTCCCAGTGGGGCTCCATATATTAAAGGTTAGAGAATCAAAGTTGGATGTAAATATGGTAAGATTGTGGCTGGGTTCGTGGTCAAGGATGAGGGCAGGAAGGACCAATGAAATGATGCAATAATATAATACAAGCTGCATGGTAGTACTAATGAGTGAGCTTCATAATTTTATATTTGGAAGAGGAAAAGATTATAACACACTTTATGTAAGTAGAGTAGATAAGAGGGCTACACGGGTAAATTGGGGGAAATAAGGTGAGGTACTTGGATACTCCCAAGCAGTTTTTCTAACATTATTGCAAGTATCAGAATTTGCTATGTTGAATCCAATGCAACACATAAGGAGTGTCCCTTTAAAGGACTGAGATCAGTAGAACACTGACCAGTAAAGGGAGAGTGGGGTGGTCCTCTGCAGAGCATTTAACAGAGGTCGGGTGGGGGTGGGTGGGAGGGACTGAAAACAGGCTTGGAGCACACAGTGTTCACTGATCCCCATTTCCCTGTTTAGCCAGCCCACTGTCTAATTCAAGCAGGGCTGTGGAACTCTTAGTCCAATGAGAGTACTTGAGGGTTACTGCCCTGGCCAATCAAAATGAGACCTTTCAAGCTGGGCAGCGAGTTTCTTCAGGAGACCTAAGCCATGCAGCGAACTCCTACTGGAGACCTACCCCAAGTTGCTGGAGGGTCCTGCAGCAGGGAGGGAGGAGCAGCCGGACAGGAAAGACACCGGTCTGCTTGTGCTGGTGAGCCCAATCAGGGCTTGCACCTAGGGAGAAGAGAGAACAGGAAGGTTAAAAAGAAATTTATGGGAAGGAAGACAAAAGGAAGGGTAAGTGGGGGTGGGACAGACAGCAATTACAATACCACGAAAGAGGTAAGAAAGGGCGTTGGTGGGGAGTCAGACTCTGCTAGAATCCATGGGGGATTGGCAACATTAACGCAATAGTTGGGATAGAGAAAAAAAAAAACACAGGAGATGGGAGATGAGCGATAAGGTTGCCAGACACAGACAGATATAGGACAGCTCCAAGTTTGCAGATGCTGGTGTCTGTATGTAAAACATAGGGCTCTGTTGGGTCCATGTATGCTAGTACTGGCGCATTTGCCAGTCTGTAGATGATTTCTCTGAATGACTTAGCATTAGAGGGAGGAGACACCATTTAAAAGGTACACTTGCTCGCACAAGCATGACTGGTGTGCGAGCATGAGTGGCACTGAAAAACTGCAGAACTTAAACAGTTTACTTGCTTGTCTGGGGATTTTGACAATGATTGGGGATACCCTGGTGAGTAAAATAGTGATAACTAAATAGAGACCAAATTTGAGGTGAGAAAACTCTCTGCTTACTCGCCTGGGTACTCTCAATTGTTTGTGAGTTTTATTTAAAACTCAAATATAAAGAAATATTTACTATTTGGGCTAATTTCATTTTTTTAATTGTGATATTATATCCAATGTGCAGCAGCGACAGGCCCAAAGCATACACAGCATACCCAGCAGGTGTGGGATTGGTTTGTAGCAGGGTAAGACAAGGGCAGCAACATATCTTACATCCCCAAATAAAGAGGAGGAACTCTTTTAACTTAATAAAAAAAATGTGTACACGTAAGGGAGAAGTGAATTTGAAGTTTTTACCAAAGCTACAGGATAAGCAAAGTTTCTATCTAATAGCTTTATTGTTGGGGGGGGATACTGAAGTGAACCCAGGCCCCACCCACACCAACACTTTAAAATTATTTATGATAATGCCAGAAGTTTGAAACACAAAATAGACACAATGAGGTCTTAGGTAGCCACTGAAAGCCCTGATATAATAGCTTTAACAGAGACATGGCTGACCCATAAATTCCTACAAATGAGATAGAACTTCAGAATTTGTTCCTTCATTGTGAAGATAGGAAAGGAAAAAAGGCAGTGGAATTATTCTTTATACAAACTGGGACCTGGGTCAAACTAATATAGCATTTTCAGGGGTGGTAGAACAAATTGAATGTTTATTAGTTTACATTAAGAAGGTGAATTTAACAATAGGTTTGATCTACTCACCACCAAGGTTGAAACTTCAGAGTTTGAAGGATTATATAAAACGTTACAACATCATGCAATGAGCACTGAGTTGCTACTATTGGGGGATTTTAATTCAGCATGGGATAAGCCTAGAGGTAGGGCTCTTCAAAATAGCCTAGAGCCATGTTTACACCACTGATACGGCTCAGAATTGAGATGGTGCATTGGTGCCGGTACCTTAACCACAACTTGCCGTGGTGTCTTTCTTCAGTCCACACTGCTGGGTGTGTGACGATGTAAGTTGCACCTGCATGACTCCAGGAGCTGGAGGTGGTGTCTTTCTGCTGGCTGCATGGTGCTGTGATGTGGCAGTGATGCGCCACAGCACATCATCCCAGTCCGTCATTTCCTGCTGTTGCCACGTATTCATGAATACAGGAAGTGATGGGAACAACCTTGTTTGCTGGTGGAGTTTGTTCGAGCAGCATCCCCACGCCATGCTCCAGGGGCTTGCTCTGTTACCAAATCATCCGAAAAAGGCTGTAATCACAAAAACAGTGCTCCTTTCTACTGTGTGCATTCTGCATTTCACTGCTGAGGACCTGTGCACAGCCACGATTAAGCACACAGCTTTTATATCTGTAAGTATCTTGTGTGTGTGGGCTGCGTGGCATGGCAGGAGGGGGTGGAATTAAAACTCCATCCACTAGTTCCACAGGGTTTGTGTAGGCTGCCGACTGTGGCCATTTATCAGTGGTCATCTCTACAATGAGGGGAGCTGTTGCTGTGGTGTGACTATCAGCCCCAGTTACAGTGGAGCTCTGATGGTGGTGGTGGCTGTCTTTCAGTATAATCTTCATGTGGTGTCCAGTTGCTTGTGGCATGCAGAGCAGCAAAATATTTTTTTGGGGGGAGGTATCTTTAAACTACCTCCACTAGCTGCACAACGCTTGTGTGGGCTGTCAATTAGGGTCACTCATCAGCGGGCCCTAGTTACAGTAGAGCTCCAATGGTGGCGGGCTGTGCTGTGGGCTAATGTGTGTGTGGGGGGGGGTTCAACTTATCTCCATTAGCTCCACAAAGCTTGTGTGGGCTGCCGACTGGGGCCATTTATCAGTGAGCATCAGTACAATGAGGGGAGCAGTTGCTGTGGCATGGCTGGGGCTGTTTATCCGTGGGCATCAGTACAATGAGGGGAGAAGTTGCTGTGGTGTGGCTATTGGCCCTAGTTATAGTGGAGCTCCGATGGTGGTGGGCTGTGCTGTAGGCTAATCTCTGTGTGGTGTCCAGTTCCTTGGGGCATGCCGAGCATCAAGATACATGTCGCAGGGAGCAGCATTGTTACGGGGATGCAGGCGGGGGGGTACACTGGACTGCCAGGGTGGGCAGGCTGCCATGCTGCTGTCTGCAGTATGGCAGCCTGCCTGTGGGTGGCAATCCACTTAAGTCTACTTGGACTTATCTTTGGGAGGCACATCTCTGGACTTGTGGGGATGCGCCTACAGGTCAGGCTGTGAACTGGGCTACGCACTGTATGCATGGGCACACTCCCTGCACAGCTCCTCCAGATGCCTCACATATCATTTTGGGTGGTTGCAGTCAAGGCCCCTAGAATTCTGCGGCTGCAGAATTTTGCGCAGAACTTACAATCTACCGCTAGAACTTTAAGTTGCTGCAGAATTCACTCTTTGGTGATTTTTATTAACATTTCTGTTTATCCATAGAATCTGGTTCCTTTCCCATCTTTTTATATCCAAAACCCCCCTATATGCTCAGAATGTGATGTTATCATTGCTAAATTATACATTAGCTAATGAAACAGCTGTATTCTGCTACAGAAATGAACAGTCACTTATCTACCACAGCTCCCACTGCCAGAGACGGTGGCACAGCACATCATGCATGGTGATATTTGCTCAACCTGCACTACAGCCTAATACAGTTTTCAGTCTTACAGTATTGCACTAGGGCCAACTTAAACAAAACCTTGTCAATAGCACAGACCTGTTAAGTCCATACCTCACTTTGTACAAACTTATTTGTGCTTTTAAGGTATAGAGATGCCATCTGAAATGAATAACTGGTAAAATGAATTTAACTGTCATTTTTAAGAAAAATAATTATGCCCAGAAAAGTGGAATATAATAATGTGTAGACCTGTTGAAAGAATAGACCTGTTAAATAAATAATTGCACTGTACGCATTTTTGCCAGGGTTATTGATTACATATTGTCATTGGTTGATAGAATCACCTAAAAGTTATGGAGAAATGTTGTGTGCAGGGACAGCTGTTGGGCCAGAGGGTAGCATGCTGTGTTTCCGTGCCGGCAAGTCAGGTTCAGAGATTAGCTCTGGGAGCTGGCTGGGCAGCACAAGGATTGGTGGAACACATCACTGCTCGGAGCCTGGGAAGGTATGGTGCAGTGTTCTGTCACATGGTGGACACATTGTGATGGGCTGGAGAGCTCTATCTCACAGTCGGTTCACATGCATGTCATGGTCTGATGGTGTTATGCAGTGTGTCAGGGAAAGCAGGTTGACATGTAAAATGAGTTTTGCAATAACTCCTCTATTCCATTTCCAATGGGACCTGTATGAATGAGGATGCAAGTTCATGGAAATTAGAAAAATATATATATATATATTATATATATACACACACACACACACACACACACACACACTCTATCTCTCTACACACACACACACACACACACACATAACATATTTGCATGTATGTTACAGAATGCATATAAATATATAATGATACAGTGGGAACCTCATGAGTGGTGTAGAAAGCACATACAAATATATAAGTGATAGACAGTGGAAATCTCATTAGTTGGATAGATAACATGATATAGAAATGTTTTGTTTTGTTTTGTTGAATTTTGTTGAGCCGGTAAGCCCACTGGACCTAGAAGTCCCTTTTTCAGGGGTGACCGGGGTGAATACAGATGGTAAGCAACTGAAACTGAGCCAGATTAAGCTGTTGGTGGTATTTTTAGTGAATGAGGGAAATTTGGTCAGGACACCGGGGACATTCCCCTACTCTTTTCGATAAGTGCCATGGGATCTTTAACATCCACCTGAACTACCACCAATCCAGGCAGATGGGACCTCAGTTTAACGTCTCATCCGAATGACGGCACCTCAGAAGTGCAGCACCCCTCTCATGCTGCACTACAGTGTCAGTATTGGGATATTAACCCAAGTGCCAGATGTGGGAACTGAACCCACAGCCCTCTGATCTCCTGAAATACCTTATTTATCACATAAGCTCCCCTCTGCATATGTCATTTATGCAACAGGCTAGGACCTTAAGGGAGAGACATTTGTTTTGCCTTTTTAGGCATAACATTATTTTTATAAATCTGTTATTTTTTGAACTAGTGTTACTGTGCTTTCCGTCATCCTGATCGCTATAACCACTGCCATGAAAGTGAAGTCAGAATGACAAGCTGACACTGTGATGTGGTAGTATGTTAGTGCCGCAGAACTTCCACAGAAATTACAAACCACCGCCGCAGAAGTTCTGCGGCAAATGGTAGTCTTGCCGTAGAACTTGGTCCCACTGTGCCACAGAAAAGAAGGGGCCCTGGTTGCAGTGCATCTGCCCCCTGCCAGAATCGTGCCAGTGCACAAGTAGGGGATGCTCTGGCGCAACTAGGATGCGCTGGGCACATCCCTTTTGAGAATCCGGCCCATAGTCTTTTAATGAAATATGAAAACATTGTTTTAGTAGGGGCATGGGCACTAGTTGTGATAGGAGCAAGCAGGTCCAAGATTTTTGGATGTCACACATGACTGCTTCTTTACACAGTGTGTGACTGAAGTTACAAGGGTGGGGGCAATATTGGACCTGATCTTATACAATCAGGACATTAAAATGGATGCCCCAGTTGGTCAGTGTGATCATGGCAGGGTGAGATAACATCACTGCATGGGTGCCTGTCATAGTTCCAAGGCAGCAGAACGTGGATGCTTGTCCTAATGCAGATGCTGCAGATAGATGGATGTCTTCCATGCTTTTATGGTTGCCCCAAATTTCCCTCTCTGTTTTTGGTGGTGGTGGGGTGTCAAGTAATCTGTGGTGGTACTGTGTGGCTCAACCAGCAGGTAGAAGACTGTATGGAGAGAGACATGGAAAAGGCAGAAATACTGAGCCAATGCGGCTGTTCATTATTCACTGAAGAGGGGGTGGACAGTGACCACTGCTGGGATCTGTGATCCATGATGGGAAGGGGGTGTGGTGTCTATGTTGTCTATGTTGGATGGCAGTCCATTCACAGGTGATAGAGTCCAGCATGAACTCACTAACTTGAAGCTGGACAAAGCAACGGTGCCACAGGGCATACAGCCAAAGATATTAGGAGAGCAGTGAAGAGACATATCATAATCTCTGGCTTCCTTGTGCATGAAGCCGTCCAACAAGAGGCTTGTACAACAGGATTGCAAGTGGTCCCTTCATTCAAATTATGGTGGTGTGGATGAGGCAGTGAATTAAAAGGCGGTTAGCTGCACTGCATTAGCATGGACAACCACGGAGGCATTGCTCAGCCAACAAAATAGTAGGACAGCTAGAAGTCATCGATTTCTAGGACCCTAGGCTACATGGTTTCTCAGAGAGTACACTGTCTCATCCATATCTAATACAATTTTAGTCTGGGTGACAAATGTGGCCCACACATTGCGGAGCTTGTTTTCAGCATATCTGCCAACAGCCTCCCTCAATACAAGTTGCTGAACTGTGTTTTAAACTGGCCAATGGACATGAGTTGGAGGATGGTGTTAAATTGGGTATGCCTGGGTGAGTGGGGCATTGGAGGGCAGCAGGCCACATCTCTGATCTGTCCTTGTGTCACATCTGTTACAGATCTTCATCGGTGCCACTGCATTTTGGCTGCAGGGAGATGTCTGCCTGGTTGCTGATAACACCAACATTTTTCATAGGTTGGCCACTCCAGAAGTGGTGGAGAAAAAGAGCAAAAAGGTTCTAGGTAGAGACTTCTTTCAATACAGGAAGAGTACAGGAATGGGGTGGGAGTGCATGACACGCAGATGTGGCACTTTGAGATGTAATTTAAGGTGGTTTTTGCTACCATATAGGTTGGTGGATGCCTGGATTGGTCTGCCACAAGGGGTGGGGGGAGCAAGCACTGTAGCTGGTGGTTGTAACTAGCATAAAACAGTCATAGGCGAACCATACATGTCGGGTCACCAGCTGTAAGCAAATATGGACCTCATATGCCTGACTTGCTTGGCCTGCAGTGCCTTATCTGCTGCCAATTTCTATTTCATGCACATACATTGTCCGAGTAACTGTACCGAGTGTACTGATGTAAAGGTCAGTCAGCAGCATGCCTGGTTTTGATTTCCACAACCTCCACTCTCATAGTGTGCGACTCTTAAGAGTCAATGCTTTGTTCACATAGTCGCCATATTGCATGTGAGCCAGCCATTTCCTGATTCAGACACAGAAAGACCACTGGGAGTGAACTGATTAAACAAAGTGCTCCCTGATCACACATTAACCCCTGTGCTACTCTGTATTGCTGCCATTGGCGTGTCGCCATATGCCACATGGCAAATGGCCCGGTATGTCTGCCCATCAGTGTTTCTACTGATAAATAAAGCTTCATTGGCAAAATATAGTAAACAGTTACAGCATTTTTCAGCACACCAGTAACAAAATGATGCCAGTATTTGAATCTGGAGAAATGATCATTTGCATTTTACTGGCCCAGTGAGCTTTTACCGTAGCTGGCAACAGCCCAGTATGTTTAGCAACGCATATAGTAGAAATGCCGTTGTCGCTGACATGTAGTCATCAATACTTTTACTGCTGGATATCTTCTTGAGGACATAATGCGATCACAGCCCTGAATACAACCACTGCACCAACTTGACTGGATATCGCACCCCTTCCCCCCAAAAAAACATTGTTGGATATGTTGTCGATCTTGTGGGTTAATCATTTTAGTACAGCTCACTGTGCATTGGACATAATACATATTTCTTTTTCATCTTCTCATCATGTCACCATGCATGTAATGCCATTTCAGAGTTACTAATATTTCTTTTGTATCCTCCTTTTCTTGTAAGGCTATCCATGGAGAACCGAAGCTGCAACTGGGGTGAGGAGGAGACACGGTGCCTCATAGCAATTTGGGGAGAAGAGAAAATCCAGCAGGCACTGAATGGCCAATGCAGGAACCTCCACATATATATGGAGATTACAGAGAAAATGGTAGACAAAGGGTATGAGAGAACTGAGATGCAGTGCCGAACCCGTATCAAGGGACTGAAGTCACAATACATTCGGTGTCATGACAACAAGAACAGAAGTGGCAGGGGGAGAGTGCGATGCTTGTTCTTTGCCGAACCTGATGCCATACTAGGCACCAAGGCAGCAACACAGCCCACTGTTGTGCTGTGTGGTGTGACTGATTCCCTAGAGGTATAGGAGTCCAAGGACGAGATTGAGGAAGAGGCGTTGGATGATGAGCAGCAAGTGTCAGAGACTCCTGATGTGTTTGCTGATGAATCGCTGACAGCACGAGTCCAGTGTCATATCAAGCACCTCAATGGCTGGCCATAGTGTTACCCATGGAAACATTCAGACCCCTGGTGTATTAAGGAAACGACACACAGAGACCACATTGTTAAGTCTGGCCGAGCACGTTTCCCAGCACATGCAAATGTCGGATGCGCAGTTCATGGCAGGGGAATTGAAGCGAATGGAGTACCTTGAGAGAATGGAGGACAAATGCATAGATCATGAGCATTTAATGATCTAATTGTTTATGTCACGTGCCCTCGGCCACCCATTGCCTCCTGTTCATCATGTCCCCATGCACGCGACCCCAATGCCACAATGCAAATACCATGCTCCCCCTAGTCATGATGTGCACCATTCTGCTCCCGATAATAACAAGCCTCTGTCACGTGGCAGTGACCCAATGCTGCATTCAGTTGCTTCTGTCCCTGTTCCCTTGATGCCAGTACACTCAACTCCAAGGCCCCACCACAGCTACCGCGCTCAACCTAATCATGATGTGCACCACCCCTTTCATGATGATAACGAGCCTGTGTTATGTGGTCCAGACCAAACTCTGCATCCAGTTCCTGCAGTCACTGTGCCCTTTATGCCAATGTGCTCTATGCCAATGCCACACCACAGCTACCATGCTCCAACAGGCCATGAAGCCCCGCATTCTTTTCAGTTCGATAGCGAGCCTGGTTACCCAACCCCAAAGACTTATTACAATATGTAACCATAAGGGTGGTTGCCTGTGCAGACTGTGACAAGGCAAAATTATGTGCTATTGATGCATTGGTAATTCACAGTGGTGATGAGTTGGGTTACTGTCGGGAGCATATGAGTTATGGTGGTTGGTGGTGTTATGGGTGAAGGTGGTGGTTTACACAGTGAAATGTATTGAAATGATCTTGAAATACATAAAGTATAGATATGTGTTGCAATACACCTAATGTTCTGCTCAAGTGTGTTGTGTGCAATCAGATTGGGAGGCAGTATGGCACAGAGGTTTAAGGCTATGAGCTGCAAATCTGGAGACTTGGGTTTGAATCCCACAGCCTCCACTTGCATACTGCGTGACCCTGAGCAAGTCACTTAACTTCCCTGTGCTCCCAGGTCGCACCTGTAAACAAGCTTTCAGCTTAGTGTGTCTCTCCTGGTTAAATAATTTGAAAAAAAAAAAGGTAGTGGTTTTCATATGTTTCCATGTGGTGAATAATGTACATAGAGTGTGAATACTGTGTTGGCAATACTCTGGCGTTTTCCATATGTGCATGCCATTTGTCTCTTGGTAATGGATGGTGCATATTGTTGTGCACCTGGGCAAGGGTGATGGTTGGGTGGGTGAGAGTGTGTGTGTGTACACCTATGTTTGTTTTTGTGACATGCATAGATGTGCACATACACGCTAAGATGTGGAATCTCAGTTGTTATAAGAGCATGGTATGTAGCCATGCATGAGCCTTACAAACTGAGGTGTAATTGTTGTGTGGTGAGGAAATTTTTTTTATTTACATTTCTACTAATGTCATTGCACATTTTGGCAATACAAGAACAAAAGAGCATACATAACTGTGTTAGTATGATGATGATGATTTCACAAAAATGCACCTTATTTATAGATGTACACCTACAATGCTTGATGTGCAATATCAATTGTTAAACTATCATGTTCTCTGGCTGTGACTGTGCCTTAGCAAATGAAGTGCTATACAGTAGTTTTTTGACGTACATTTTTTCTTTACATATGTCATATTTCAATGCAGAAATAAAAAAATAAAGATCCAGCATAAGTGTTAGTACAATGATGAGCACAATAAAAAATGCACCTTATGTATCGACATTGATGTCTTGCTGTGTGTGTTGTCATTACAGCAATATGCATTATGTTACACGTGTCTGGGGATGTGGATTGGCTGACATTGTGATGGGTTTGGGGACATATGTCACACCCTGGGCATTTCTGAGCATGCCTATACCTGTCATGTATACATTTTCTCGCTGTCTTTGGGGTTAGCAGGGGTAGAAATTGCGTTTTGCAGCCACTAGCCAGCAGGGCTAGTGACTGTGAAAATCCACTGCTCCCCAGACATTTCCACTGGCCCAGTCGGTGTACATACAGAAGTGTTGCCTTTTCTGGTACAAGCCTACAGATATACTTAAATGAAAATCTTACTAGCCTGATAAAAAATCTACCAGCAGTTGGCGTGCCAGTGCTAATTTCAATCCCTGCTTAGTGGAAGCCCAGGCATAGAATCTTAGGTGTGGCAAGGTACAAAGTTCATAATAGTTCTCCTCAATAAGTTGCATCACACACAATCATTAGAATTCACAACTGGTGACAGAACCTACTGGAGGGAGAGCTCAGCCATACCGGACCTGATTCTGACAAATGGGGACAATGTAGAGGGGGTGGGTGTTAGGGAAAATTTGAGTGACAGTGACCATAGGGTGGTGAAATTTAGGATCAACAAGGGTCAGGCCAAGGACAACTCAAACATTAGGGTGCTTGACTTTAGCAAGGCAGACATTAGGAGGATGACAGCAATGGTACAGGAGGAGCTGGAGGGGGCAGAAGTCCTGGAAGACGTGGAGGAGCTATGGGGGGAAATTAAAAGAGGACTACAGAAAGTGACAGACCTTTGCATTGGGATGGTGGGCAAGAAAAAGTGGGGTAGGAAACCACTTTGGTTCACTACAGAAGTGAGGAAAACAGTCAGGGAGAAGAGGAGGGTATTCAGGATATATAAGGCAGCACAAAGGGAGGTAGATAGGGGGTGTATAGGGATAAACTGAGAGAAGCAAGGAAGGTGATCAAGAGAGCCAAGGCTGAAACAGAAGAACATATAGCAAGGGGGGGTTAAGAGGGGGGACAAGAGATTGCATACTGTGTGACCCTGAGCAAGTCACTTAACTTTCTTGTGCTCCCAGGTCACACTCATAAACAAGCTTTCAGCCTAGTGTGTCTCTCCTGGAAAAAAAAAATAATAATAAAAAAAAAAGGTTCTTTAGATATGTAAGTAACAGGAAAAGGGGAAGAGAGGAACACTGAGGCTCAAAGGAGAAGGGGGGCACTGGTGGAGGGAGACTTAGAAAAAGCTGATGTCTTAAACATATACTTTACATCAGTCTTTACAGTGGAGGAGGGATGGGGGTCTAAATGAGAAAATAGGGGGAGGATGGGTAGGGAGATGGACTCCAGCCCTTTCACTAAAGCTTGAGTGCTGGAGGAACTGAGCAAGCTGCAGACCGCCAAGGCAATGGAGCCAGACAGGATTCACCTGAGGGTACTTAAAGAACTGAAACAGGAATTGGTGGCACCAATCACAAGGCTATTCAACCTGTCACTGCAAGAGGGAAGGGTTCCAGAGGACTGGAAAAGGTGGTACCACTGCATAATGGGGGGTGGAAGGGAAGAGCCAGGTAACTACCACCCGATAAGTCTGATCTTGGTGGTCAGCAAGCTGATGGAGGCACTGATTAAGGAAAGACTGTTTAAGCATCTTGAGGGGGAGAATCTACTGAATGACAATTAGCGTGGATTCATGGGTGGCAGGTCATGCCAGACCAGCCTGACTGAATTCCTCGACAGAGTGACAGAGGCATGAAACCAGGGAGGGGCGGTGGACATGGCCTGCCTAGACTTCAGGAAGATGTTCTACACCACCCCCCATGGGAGACTCATAGGCAAGGTGAAAAGCTTGGGGGTGGGAAGCAAGCTCACAAGCTCACTAGTTGGGTGAAACATTGGTTGGTAGGGAGGACTCAGAGGGTCAAAGTTAATGGGGTGTACTCAAAGGAGGAAAGAGTGACAAGTGGAGTTCCACAGGGGTCTGTGTTGGGACCCATACTCTTCAACATATACATTGGGGACATCTCAGAGGGTCTGCGCGGGACGGCATGTCTGTTTTCGAACGACATGAAAATCTGTAGTAGCAGGGTGGATGCGAAGGAAGGGGGGCTGGAGGATATGTGGGAGGACTTGGCCAGGTTGAATGAGTGGTCAGAAAGGTGGCAATTACAGTTCAACACAAAAAGTGCAGGATTATGCATATAGGGCGTAACAACCTGAAGGCAAAATACCAACTGGAGAGGGAGGAGATTGAGAAGACAGAGCAGGAAAAAGACTTGTGAATTACCATCTCAGACAACCTGAAAGTCCGGAGTCAGTGTGACAGCGCAGCAGGAAAGGCGCTGAGTATGCTGGCGTGCATAGGGTGGGGTTTCACAAGCAGGAGAAGGGAGGTGATCCTGCCGCTGTACAAAACCATGGTCAGACCACACATGGAATATGGGGTCTAGTTCTGGAGGCCATACAGGAATGGGAACATGGACCAGCTGGAAAGGGTCCAGAGAAGAGTGAACAAAACAGTGCGGGGGATGCAGGGGAGGCCATATGAGGAGAGGCTGGGGAGCTGGGCCTGTACTCACTGGAGGAGAGGAGGAAGAGGGGGGATATCATAGAGACATTCAAATACTTGAAGGGCATAAACAGGGTGAGGTTCGACAGTATATAAAAATTGAGTAAGAACAATTCCACAAGGGGACATACCTACAAGCTGGAGGGGGACAGGTTCAAAGGGGACATCAGGGGCAGGTTCTTTACCGAAAGGGTGGTACAGCCATGGAATAGGCTGCAGGAGTGGGTGGTGGGGGTGGATAGAGTGGAGAACTTCAACAGGGCCTGGGACATGCACATGGGACTGGCGGGCAGAGTTCAGGCTGCAAAGGGTTGGAGGAAATCTTCCTGGAAGGGAGGGGTTATGGGCAGACTAGATGAACCTAGAGGTCCTTATCTGCTGACAGCCTTCTATGGTGTAACATGTGCATCTCCACATGTCTTTCTGGCAGGACAATATGCCAGAGCAGAAAAGCCAGTAGGACAGCACAAGGGGGTGGGGGTGCTGGAAAGAATCATGGTGAAATCTGCAGGTTGCCATGTATTACACAGCACTGAGCACCAGAAACTATTCCAAGTTGTTCTGTGGGGCGGGGGTGGTGGATTTTGTATCTGCTGTCCACACAGGAGACATATTGGACATGTCTCGTTTGAGCCATTGGAGATTTACTGGCATTCTCGTGTGGCATCGAAAAGGGACCTAGCAAAGAAAAAGAAAGCAAAGTATGCAGGCTAATTACCAGGAGGGTGTAAAGAATGTAACGGGACTATCAAAACAGTGATTGTCTTCTAGCTCTTCAAACAATTTTACACAAAAAGTATTTGCAATTTTTAAATTTACTTTTTGCTTCATTGAGACTGGCTGTTTTTATATACACCTTGGAACAGAATCAGTTTAGTACTGTGGGTTCACAGTCAGAAAGCTGTTATCCTTGTAGCAGTGCTACAAAATGGATGCTCACTGGAAGAATCAATGCGCCTTCTTGCCCAACAGATTAAATGTCGCTAATGGAAAAGCATTGCAAGTTCATTGTTTGAATAATCCATGTGCCAACATGGCCATGCTGTAGTTGCCTGTGGTGTCCATGGAAACTGTGTACATCTGCTGTCATCCTAATTGTAACTTAGATGGAAGCTGTTCGCATAATGTTTCAACATTAAAGGTTACTGCTCAGATGGTTTTTATAAAGGCCTTGATACATGAGAAGGAGACCAATTGTTTGGCATGTTGCAGCAGTTTTGGATGACCACGCAGTATGCATCCAGTTCGTGGTGGCATCACTGTTGTCCATGCGCATCACTGGATGTCCCATTGGGCTAATTAGTGACTTTCCACTGAAGAGCAAGACTCAGAGGTGTGTCCAAGGTATTGAATTTGGTGTTTCATTGACAGATTGCCAGTCTCACTTTGGCACTATTCATGGGATGCGCCAGTATGTATGCCAATGGTGGTTACATATGGTTATCAACATTACGTTGAGTGCAGAAGGTAAGCACTGTGTGACGAATTTGTCGTGCATCTTCCTGTGTGGCTTCCATAGCACATACCACTGTGGTTGGCGCAGATGGTTGCAGCAAATCAGTGTGGTCATCCGGCATCCAATCTACCTGAAAGGATTCTCCATGTGGCTCGCATAAGTTGTGTAGTATGCAGCAGGTGAAAATTACCAATGGAACATATCTAAGGTTGGTGTCCATGCATTTCAGCAAGCATCACCATCTTCCTTTTAGTCTCCCAAAGGCATTGTCTACTACCATGCGAGCACTGCATAGACAGTAGTTGAATGCTTTCTCCTGGTCAGACAGGTGTCCTGTGTCGGGGAATGGTTTCAGTAGCCACGGCATCAATGGGTAGGGAGGATCTCCAAGGAGGTGTATTGGGATGTCAACATTTAAAATTTTCCGTGTTGAGTTTGGGAACAGCGATCCCTGTGTGGCCATTGCATACAATGAGCTGTTTGCTAAGACATGTGGATCATGCACCTTTCCTGGCCAACCAATGTAGACATCCCAGAAGCAGTACTGGTGATCAACGACTGCCTACATCACTATAGAGTACCAACCTTTTTGATTATAATAATCACAGTGATCCACAGAAGATGCCAGAATTGGAATATGTGTTCCGTCTATGGCACCCGCCATTTGAGAGAAACCAAAATGTTCTTCAAATCCATCAAGAATAGCTTGTAGAGGTGCTCCCAATGGGTGGGATATAACTCTGTGCAATGTTTTAGCGATGGCTCTACAGACATCCTGTACAACCAAGCAAACTGTTGAGCAGGACACACCAAACAATTGGCCAATCATGCGGTAATCATTATTGGTAGCCAGGCGCCAGAAGGCAATAGCAAGTCGGACATCGGTGGGGATGTCTTGACGCATGTTGGTGTTTCTGCATCTGATCAGTGGATCAATCTTATGTACAATAAAATAAAATGTTGTTTTGCTCGTTCTAAAATTTGCAATCCAGTCCCAGTCCTCAAACGTGTTTGTCACCATGTTTCAGAAGACTGATTCACAAATTTGATACCACATATTTCTTTGTGGGGATAGGGTGCTTGCACCAAGAATCATCATTATGTGCCACTCATATTTCTTTGTCGTTGAACATATCGTTGTAAGCGCCCCATGTGCTCAGCCACCATAATGTTCCGTCTACAAGCCCAGTTGTTGCGTAGCATTACAAGCATTGTGCCTTGTTCCAAATCCATGGTCTGGTAGCATTTAAATGGAGAGTGAAAGAAAATACATAATATTATTGCTTGTTTTCAAAGCTAATGATGCATGCCAGAAAATATTCATGGGAACACAATTGTGCACCCATTTTGTGTTCCATGGCTATTACCTCACTGAAATCTTGGCATATCAATAAAAATAATGGCACAGTTGCATGCACATGAATACCCTAAGCCACAATTCAAACAGACACATGCATGCTCACACTGTGGCCAGTACCTGTTGTTTGGATGTGCTTTTGGTTATGTGGGTTTGCTGCCACGCCTAAATCCATCCACAATAACATTGTGGTACACAACTCAAAGAGCACATCTGTCTGTCCCGTGTTGGCTGACATTGCCGAATCACATCAGATATTCAGAAACAGTTCATGATTGTAGGCAGGCAGGGAACACCCACTTTCCTATGGTGTCATGGTGTTAGCTGGTCCACAATGTGGGAAATTTGGTTAGCTAGGCATATTTGAATAGGCTTGTCACTGTGGATGATGCTTCCAAGTATTGTTCTGTTGGCACAGGGCACCAAAAAAAAAGAAAAATACTCAGTTCTTCTATTAGTGTTCTGGAGGTAATGATCACGGGACCAATGAACAATTTGGCACAGTGTAAGAAGGCAGCAGCAATGTCTAACAAAATGCTGGATTGCATAGCCAGGGGAATGATGTTGGGAGGGGGAGGTGATTCTGCTACTGTATAGATCAATGGTTAGACCTCATCTTGAAGACTGCATGCAGTTCTGGCATCCATACCTGAAAAGGGACATTAGATTACTGAAAAGGGTGCAGTGCAGAGCAACTAACTGCTCCATGGGCTGGGGGGCTTACCGTATGAAAGTAGGCTAAAGGAGTCGGACATATACTCTATGGAGGAGAGGAGGGACAGAGGGGATATGATCGAGACATTTAAGTACATGCAAGTGATAAACAAGACGGGTATGGAGGGGCTATTCAGGGCAAAGGTGGGGAGGGACACTCGAGGACGTGACATGAGATTGGAGGGGGGAAGGTTCAGGACGGAAATGAGGAGACACTTTTTAACGGAGAGGGTGGTAGCAGGGTGGAACACTTTACCAGCAGAGGTAGCAGCCTATGAACTGACAGGCTGCTTCAGAAGGGGCTGGGACAGGGCAAGAGGGAGGATAAAGGGGGGGAGGAGGGAGGGGCAACTGTGCAATAGGGCTGCTAGCTGCATAATCAAGCTGGCTCGATAGACCAAATGGACTTTTTCTGCTGCCAAGTTTCATAGGTTCATATGAACAACAAGTAAGTGAGCCCCTGCCCCCCCCCCCCATGGGGTAGATGTCAACATAAACTTATAGTTCTAACCTGGATTGGCAACATCCAAATTTGATTTCAAAAGTAGTGGTGGCTCTTGGTATTCACTTCAGGGCCCCCACTGTGCAGTCACCCAGCCACTAACATTTTACAGAAAGCACCGACTGTAACCAACACTTATGAAGTAGTGCTGCCCCTCCCCCAAATACTGCATGCCACAAAACTATTCTAAACTTCAACAATTATTTGCTCGGCCCTATTATTTAGCTATTCATTTTTCCTTTTCACAAGGGACAGTGCCGGGTTTCAGTGCTGTGTTAGCCATATGGGATGTGGGGCATGAAATGGTGTACTGTGCAACCAAAAACTCGCCAATGGCCTAACAAACATGGGCCATTGCTTGTGCCATGGCTGACAGTGTTTGGTTTGCCTTCAGCAAGGTGATCACAGCGACCATGTCCCACAAAGGGGATAGCAAAATGGTTGTTGTTGAGTGAACAAACATTCCAGGCCACATCGCATATAACTTTATACCAATGCCCATTCACATCCAGGGCATCATTGCCAGTTGATCAGCACACCATCAGAAGAGAGGCTGCAGAGGTATCATTGGGCTGCATGTTAATCTGCCCTCAGTGCCACAGGTACCATGAAGCGGTAACAGTGGGCTGCATGTGAATCTGTTCTCAGTGCCTCATGTTCTAATGGGGGACATTAATATAGTACTTTGCCAGTAGCCTCTGTGTCTGCATACTGGTGCCCTAAAGGGAGTGTGGCAAGCATTGGTCGGACACAACAGTTGCACAGCTGTCGCCGGTTCTGCACCTCAGCTACTAAGAACACAACATAGGGAGGGGGGAGACAGAAAAACAAACAAATTCCCCATTGATGATCCCTGAGGCGATTTCCACAGCAACTGCAGCAGAGACCAAAACAAGGCAAACACGATGTGTCTGGTTCCAGCTGGAGACCAGTGGCCAACCTCTGCACCTATATGCGGGTGCCCTAAAGTACCCTGAAGAGAGTGCAGCAAGCATGGGTCTGGAACAACATGTGCACAGCTGTTGGTGCAGCTGGTGCTTCTGCGCCTCAGCTACCATTCACATAGCACTGTAAGGCAAGGGAAGAGGGGTTGGGGTGGGGGGACAGCACGACTAACTAATTTCGTAATGCTGATCCCTGAGGTGATTTCCACAGCAACTGCAGTACTAACCAAACAACTCAAACTCCTTTCATCTGGTTCCAGCTGGAGCCGAGTGATTAACCTCTGTGCCCATACACTGGTGCCCTGATGTGCCCAGAAGAGAGTGAAGGAAGCATAGGTCAGGGCCGACAGTGGCACATCTGCTGCTGCCTCTGCCCCTCTGCTACCACACAGAGAACACACGAAGGGAAGGGGAAAAACATTAAAACCAGAGCAGCACACAAGTCCATACTGCTGATCCCTGAGTGGATTGCCCCATGCACCTGTAGCAGGGATCAAAGCTGCCTCTGCCCCTCAGGTACCACACAGAGAACATGCGAAGGATGTGGAGTACGAGAGAAAACAGAACAGCATACAAGTCCATTCTGCTGATTCCTAAGTGGATTTCCCCAGCACTTGCAGCAGAGATCAAAGCAAGGCAATTGCCTTGCCTTTAGTACCAGCCTTATCCCAGTGAATAACCTCTGTGCCTGCATGATGGTGCCTGGAGGTGCCCTGAAGAGAGTGCAGCATACAATGTGCCTATATGCTGGTGCCCTGAAGACAGTGCATCTAGCATGGGTGGAGGACAACAGTTAGACAGCTGCTTCTGCACCTCAGGTACCGGCCCAAAAGCATAGGGGTGGGGGCAGAACAGACAACAAATCCCAGAGTGCTGTACCCTGAGTGAAATGCACCTGCAGCAGAGACAGGCAAATGCATCTGGTGCCAGCTGGAGCCCAAAGCATAACATGTGTGCCTGTATGCTGGTGCTTCGAATAGCCTGCATGTATACTGGTGCCCTGCAGAAAGTGCAGCAAGCATGGGACTATTGCCCTGAGTAGGATGAGCCAGCGACTGCAGCAAAGACAGAAACAACCAAACGACCTGAAGAGTGTGCATCAAGCATGGCACTACACTGGACACAGAACATGGGAAGGGGGGGGCGCAGAAACAACCATATAGAACAGACAGCAACAAGATCAGCCAGGTCACTCGCATGCACGTAGCACTGATAGGGAGTTGACGACTGTATCCAGAACCTTTACTGACCTTTGTAAAAATCACCAGAGGGCTCTGCACAGAACAGTAACACACCACGAGCATTCACAAACAGTAATGCCGGCTCTCACAAAGCACTTCCTGGTTCCAATGTGGGGGATTATTGGAGCATGAGGCAGCTTGGGAGCATGTATGAAGCATCGTGGGAGTGTATGCCTTGCGTCGCAACATGCTTCAGTCTCAGTCCACACGGCAGGTTAAATGGCATAATGCGCTGTGCAATCTGACCATGGAAGCAGCTGTGGGAGCGCATCACTGATCACTTTACAACAATGGGGTAAGTGTCCACACGGGGGGGGGGGGCGGCCTGAGATTATGCAACACGACCACACAACTTATACCAGCACAAAGGATGCCGTGTAATCACGGCTTAGGACCTCTAGCGCTTAAACAAATAATTGCTATTCCAACTAGGAAAACAGCTTTTAACAGTGCAGGAAATATCTTAGACTTAATTTCTATGTCAGACAAAGTGGAAGCTATATCTGCCCAAGTAAAAAATCCTATATTAGGTGACCATTGTTCCATTTCCTGCATATGTAAAATAAACACTGAAAAAGGAACTAGACAGAAAGATGGCCTACCAAAAATAAGATGTAATATCTTTAAATACTATACACAAGAGAAACTAATTCAAAAACTGGCAAATGTAAATTGGAATCGGCTATCTTTAATTCCAGAATTAGATCAGTAATAGAATTCACAAAAATATTTTTGGAGATATGTAATGAACTAGCTCCATTTAGAAACATTCTAAGTAACAAATCTTATATACCATGGATCACAGAAAAATTAAAACAAACCATTAGGGTAAAGAATAGATTATGGGCCAAGGCAAATAAAACACTGGATGTCAAGGACTGGGAAAGGTATAAGGTAGAAAGGAATAAATTAAAGACCTTGATTAGAAATGCAAAAAATAAATTTTACAAAAATAAATTAGAACAAAATACAGACCGCAGAAAATATTGGACATTAAGTCACTTGAGCACCCAGTTGTAAATAGGATTCCAATCCAAATTCAGGAAGAAGGAATACTGCAGACCTCAGAAAGGTCAGCAGATTAATTAAATCCTTACTTTACAAATCTTCCAGGTATTGAAATCCCAAAAGTCCATTTGTAGAAGATAAGGAAACATCAAATTGAAATACAAATAAATTTAAGTTTAGATTTAAGGCGATTACCTGTAGAGAAGTTAAAATAGAGCTAAGAAAATTGAACCCAAACAAAGCATATGGACCAGACCAAATAGAGAATAGGTTCTGACAAGATTCAGCAGATATTACAGCCCCAGCGTTAACTAAAATATTTAACTGGAGCTTGCCCGAGAAAAAATCTCCAACATTATAGAAAAAATCAAAAATAATTCCCATACATAAAGGAGACCCTATGACTGAATCTATGAATTATAGACCAATTACATTGTTGTCCACGGTGTCGAAGGTTTTGGAGAGGCTAGTGCATCGGCAGCTGGGAGATTATTTGGAAAGTGGCATTGTGCTGTCCTGCTACCAGTCAGGGTTCTGGAAAGGCCGCTCCACGGACACCACACTCACTAACCTAGTAGACATCATTGCCACCCAAATGAATGGTGGCAGGGCTGTGGGTGCGGTGTTTGTGGACCTCTCCAAGGCCTTCGACACCATGGACCACAACATACCAATTTATAGAATGGCAAAACTGGGACTGGATGAGGAAACTTTACCCTGGTTCCAATCGTATTTATCCTCAAGGACCAAACAGGTCCAGGTGGGTGAAACTTTATCCAAACCTGAAAAGGTTTAGAGAGGAGTCCCACATGGCTCAATTTTAGGGCCACTGTTATTTATCATGTACATAAATGATTTGGCCACTATAGAAACTCATTCAAAAATTAGAATGTATGCAGACGATACTGTAATGGTTGCTCATGGAAATAATATACAGGAAATGGAACAGTACTTGCAACAAGATTTTATAAAATTAGAGCAGTAGTTTCAACATTCTAAGTTAGTTTTAAATAGTAAAAAAAAAACTGTCTTTCACAACAAAGAGTGGTAAACATACACATAACCTACAGAAGCTTCAAATAAAACAACCACAAATGAGATTTTAGGACAAGAAACACCCTACAAATATTTAGGTGTTTGGATCCTCCTCTGAAGCTGATTGGTCCCCACTTGAATCTACCTCTGATCCTTCCCTAATGCTCTCCTGTTTTTCTGATATTTTTCAGGAGGTAGTCAATCAGATCACCCCCCCTTAAGCGCATGAGAATTTACTTGGTTTTCTTGGTTAGAAGGGACAAAAGAAGGCCAAGGCCCATCGAGAATGTCCCCCACACTATGTGGGACTTTAGAACTGATGTAAGTTCTCCCTGATCCAAATACCACGTCTGTTTTTGAAGGAGTTTACACTACAGGCATCCACCAACTCCTGTGGTAGGATATTCCATTGCCTTGGGGCTCTTATGGAGAAGAAGTTTCCCCTTTTGTTGGTTTTAAATGGTGGGACCTTGAGCTGCTTGTTA
This sequence comes from Neoceratodus forsteri, assembly GCA_016271365.2. Taxonomy (NCBI): domain Eukaryota; kingdom Metazoa; phylum Chordata; order Ceratodontiformes; family Ceratodontidae; genus Neoceratodus; species Neoceratodus forsteri. The sequence continues at coordinate 130,079,177 of CM028129.1, read as the reverse complement.
TGCAGTCTGGGAACTATCCGTCTAGTTGAATATGTGAGTCCACAATGATTCATAAGAAGGGGTGATTGGAGTAGTTTATATGTCATGAGTAAATCATCTCTTGTTCTTCTGGTTTCTAGTGAGTGGAAACCAGTAAGCTTTAGTCTTGTTAGGTAGTCTAAGTGTGCAAGTCTTGGCATAATTCTAGTGGCTCTTCTCTGAACTTGTTTCAAATAGTATATGTCACCTTTGAGGTAGGGATTCCAAACAGGAGACCCATAATCGATGTATGGCGTTATGAAGGTCCTGTATAGGGGGATGATGCATTGCTCCGTATGAGTAACAAAGGTGCACTTAATTTGCTTTAAAAGACCATTTGCCATCTTGGCAGTTTTGCTACAGTGCTCCCTAGAAGAGAGTTTGTTAGATGTGAGTATCCCCAGATCTTTTTCACATGTAGATGTTTTAAGTATTGTGTTATTCAACTAGTAGCTATATTTTGGGTTGTTTTTCCCAAAGTGAAGGATGAAGCATTTGTCATGATTAAAGTACATATTATTGTCAATTGCCCAATGTTCTATATTCCTAGGTCAGAGACAAGTGACGCCAGGTTGATAGGATCATTAACCCCACCCCTCGATTAAGTCAAATAAACAACCTTGGGTATCCCGCATGTTACTTAAGTTAATGTGAACCAGAGATAGAAGTTGGAGGGCCTATCGGAAATCCAGGGATGCTTCCTTATTGCAGGCCTACAAAGCCCTGCATAACAAATGTAAAGCTGCCATCAGGAAGGCTAGGACCCAATATTTTTTAACTGCCCAGAAGAATGTTTATGGAAACCCCAAGAAGACCTGGGGTGTGCTTAACCAGTTACTGGGTAGAAACAAGGCCCGGGAGGTCATGTGATGACAGGGTGAAGGACAGCAGCAACCTCCCACAGCTCCGCACCTCCGCTCATCAAAATAGTGAATTCCGACTTATTTCACAACAAGCGGGGTGCCCTACCTACATCAGGAGGTTGCTAGAGTCTCACAGTGGACAGTCATCTGTCCGGGATAGAGGTGTTTATGAAAAAAATGGCACCGAGACACTCACCGCCACCAACGCCGGAAAAGGAGAAGGCCGCGAAGTAGCCTAAGCACCAGCAGCTGAATGTCAGTAAAACTCCAGCTACTACTACTGCTCTCTCAGAGGAAAGATTTCTGGAGGTTATGAGACCCCTCCAAGACCGTATCTTGAAGATGGCGGAAGATATGCAACAGATCAAAACCTCTGTGCAAGCCCTGACAACGAGAGAAGGAGATTCAGAAGCTAAGCTCCTTTCACTAGAGAGGAAACAAGACAAGAACGAATTGGTGATCACGCAGTTTGGGAGAAGGCTGAAGAAACTTGATGAGAAACTAGAAGACCTTGAGGGGAAGAGTAGGAGAAACAATCTCCTTATATTTGGTGTGCCTGAGAAGGAAGAAGGTTCGAATCAGATTCTATTTTTGCAGAAATTATTTGAGAAGATTGCGAGCATTTCCCGAATGGAGCCAGTATATTAGTAGACACACGGGCCCCTAGTCGCCCTACTCAACTCTCCCCCTCGACCCCTGATATGTCGCTTGCTTAATTTCCTTGACAAACAATATATCCTGGCCAAGGTTAGAGACTTGCGAGAAATATTATAGGAAGGACATCAGCTCAGGATTGCACAAGATCTGCCTCAGTTGGTCAGAGCGAAACAACAAGAAATGCATCCAATAGTGTCCAAACTAATTGCAGCGGGACAACCCATCAGAATGTGATACCTCACAGTGCTTCAGATCAAGCATCAGGATTGGTGGATCCCTTTGGAAACTAAGGAGCAAGCTCTAAAGGAGCTCAGGGAATTATTTCCCGAACTGTTCAAGGGAACGGAATGAGAGAGGGTATCAAGGCTGCAACCGACGAGAGATCGCAGTTGCAGAGCTTTTGTAATTGAGTCAATGTTGGAGCTTTTCATATAATCATCAGGATATTATTGCATAGAGAACTCAGGACTAGTGGACAGTATCCTGCAAGTTATGCCACAGGATGAGTTCAAGGCTTAAGTATCATCCAATGCTGGGGAAAAAAAAAGGGAACTGTTCTGGAATCAGACTTTAGACTGGCATGCACCTTATGGGATACACTGGACACTCGGGGGGTTCTGTTTCTTTCGGCTGTGAGGTACTGCAACTGGAGATATGGGGGCCTATACTGACTGCAGTGGCAGTGACAAGAGACTGAAAATGGTGCCAATTGCCATCCGGAGACTTACTTTAAACCACTAGTTTCTGCTTTTTTCTTTTTGGTGTGGCCATTTTATTCCTCCTTCTGCTTCTCCCTATTCAAGGGATCTGTAAGGATGGAACAAAACGATACTACTGGCCTTCGAGTTATCAATTTCAGAGTGTTTTGCTCTGTTTATTAACACTGCCAGGTTTTCTCTTTTTGCTTAGAGAGCTAACCAATTTAAATGTATGTAGGTTTGGCATACTGTTTGTTCAATGGGGGCAGGCAGCGGGTGGGGGGGACATGGTGCGTATCACTCTGTGAGAAGACATTGCGCACCGCGGTTGTTTGGGTGTTGCAGTTCTCTGGAACTGGGGGTGAAAGAAGGAGGAAAAAGAGGAATTGTTTTGTATGTTAGTTGAGGGTCTAATGGGAGAAAATAAGGGAATAGATAAAAAGAGGGACGTCTTGGGGGGGAGGGTGTCAAGTGTGTATAATATGGAAATACTGTACACCACTGGCCAAGGTATCTTTCAGGGTCCAGCTGCATACCTGGGTTAAGGAAGGGAGCAGATCCTCATACCGACATGAACATAATTGCAGGTAATGAGTAGTCAATACAATCTTATCAGCTGGAACATCAAGGGGGCTCAGGACAAGGGCAAAAGGTGGGTTATCCTCAGACACTTGCAGCATTTGAGGGCAAGGATCGCATGTCTCCAGGAAACCCACATGAGATGGGAAGACACCCACCTACTCATCAAAGCTTGGGTAGGACAGGCCTTTGGGGCTGGGAGATCTAACAATAGTGGGGGGGGGTGGTTATTCTCATAAATAAGAATATCCCCTTTATATTAAAGAATGAGATATACGACCCCAATGGGAGATATATTATCCTTCTGGGTAGTATTGATGCTAGACCAATTCTAATATGCACGTTATATGGTCCAAACAGAGAATCCCCTGAGTTCTTTATACATCTATTAAGTATGGTGGTCACTAACCAGCCGGTAGCAACTATATTGAGAGGGGACTGGAATGTAGTGCCAAGCACACAGATGGACATATCTGACTCTCAGAGATGGGGAAGTTCCCCATCGCAGTGGGCACTGCACGACTTAATGAGTGGTGCAAATATCCTAGATGTATGGCGAGTGTTACAACCTATGGAGCGCCAATACACGTTCTACTCACCCCCGCACAAATCTTTATCCCGTATTGATTTTATCTTATTAAGCTCCCACTTGCTTCCAAATATAGTGTGCTCCAAGATTCATGAGAGGGTCATATCAGACCATTTGCCTGTTTCACTACTGTTTTATTTGGGGAAAGGATTTAGGAGAGATTTTGTCTGGAGACTGAATAACCAGTTGCTCCAGAAGGCTGAGACTATGCAGCAGATAAGGGATTTTCTCTGCAACTTTATAGCAATTAATAGGGGCTCGGTTACCAGAATTGATATGGTCTGGGCGGCAACAAAGTGTGCCTTGAGAGGGGAGTGCCTACATTTGGCCACCATCAAATCCAGGCTACACAAAGCTCAGCAAGACAATTTACTTTCAGCTACCCGAGGGTTAGAGGCCACCCTAAATAATGCGTCCCCTAATGCAGAATGGGCAGCTCTACATAGATGACAGGCCCAGTATTCAACCCTGATATATCAAAGGGTAGAGTTGTCATTGAGGCGTACCAAGATCAAATATCTGGATGCTGGAGAAAAAGCTGTGAAATTGTTAGCAGTTAGGCTTAGGCAGGCTGAGGCCTCGCGCTTCATTGCTGGTCTTAAAGTGGGCAGTCAAGTTAGACCGTCACCCAGAGAAGTGGTTGAGGAGTTAAAGAATTATTACCTGAGACTGTACTCAGTCAATCAGGTGGACTGCCCCAAAGCTCAAAGTATTCTCAATTATCTGGCCTCAATAGAGCTACCGACAGTGACCCCTCAGAGTGCCAAAATACTTGGTAATCCGGTCACTGTGAAGGAGGTCACACAGGCCATCCAGCAACTCACATTGGATAAATCTCCTGGACCAGATGGTCTTTCTAACAATCTATACAAAGCGTGTGTGTCAGAACTTGCCCCCCTATTAACAGAAGTGTTTAATTTTTGGTATTCAGAGGGCATGTCGGAGGATAGTTTTCTGAAAGCGTTGTTTGCTCTCATACCCAAGCCGGGGAAGGACTCCCTCATTCCTGGCAGTTACCGGCCCATCCGATTGATTAATACAAATGTTAAGATCTTGGCCAAGATCTTGGCTAACAGACTAAGCCCAGTATTAGCTACTCTTATTGGGCGGGAATAAATTGGGTTTATGGCAGGCAGATCATCCGTTAACCACATGCGGAAGGTCATGCATATCCTCTCGGCGTCCAGGGACTCTGACTCTGCGGCGGTGTTGGTGTCCCTGGATGCCGAGAAGGCTTTTGACATGGTCTCCTGGGACTTCTTATTTTTAGCAATAGCACAATATGGCCTCCCTGCAGGATTTATTAAATGGGTCAAGATCTTGTATTCCTCCCCATCTGCACAGGTTTGGTGCAACGGCATCCTGTCTGGCCCTTTTCGACTTCAGAGAGGGACCAGACAGGGATGCCCCCATCCCTCCTTTTGTTCAATCTTTATTTGGAACCCCTTATTAAGAAATTAATTGCCCCCCACAAATTAGAGGTATAAAATTTGGAGAGCAATGGTATACTCTGTCCGCTTATGCAGACGATCTGTTGATACATATTGAGGAACCGGTAACTGGGATCCCAGCTCTTCTGGAAGTGATTAAATCCTTTGTAAAGGTCTCCCACTACAAGCTGAATATATCTAAATCTAAGGTCTTCCCCCTGAATAATAGGACCACCCAGGCGATCATAAGTAGCACCAGTTTGGAGTGGGCACCACACACCCTTACCTTTTTAGGTATTCAGGTGGCCAAAGATCTTTCCACCATGATGAAACTGAACCTTACAGAGCTGCTTAAGGTCATCAAATTGGATCTGGAAAGATGGGATAGTCTTCCGCTTACATTATGGGGGAGAACTAATATTGTAAAAATGAATGTCCTGCCCAGGGTTTCATATCCTGGGGGGATGCTTGGGTGCTATCTTCCCAAAAAGTGGTTTGGCCAACTCCAGTCGATGTTAATCACCTTTCTGTGGAGAGGCAAAAAGGTTAGGTGATCATATAATAAGCTCACAGGACCCACAAGACAGGGTGGTTTAGCTTCACCTTCCTTCTTTACCTACTACTGTGCCCATCATCTTAGTAGAGTAGTCCACTGGTCAAAGGCAGGTTGGGAGAATGAGAGTCAGGTCTATACTCCCCTGTGGCTGGATATAGAAAAATCATTAATATTTCAGCACCAGGGTACTCTCACCTCTTTGATTTATGTCAGCCCTAAGAAGCTCCCCAGCATGCTGAAGAACACCCCTATTGGATGGTCGGCTCGGGCCCTCCATCAATTACAAATTTTCCTTTCATGTAATTGGCATGTATCCCTGGAACAACCCATTGTGGGCAACACCCATTTTCAAATTGATCGTAAACCCATCTCACCCACATTCTGGCCACTCCTGACTAATAAGAAGGTGGCTGACTTATCAGAGAATGATCAATTGGTATCCTTCTCGACTTTCTGTGCATGTTTCTCAGTGCCGGTTATGCATATTTTTAAATGTAAGCAGGTTGAAGTGGCAATTAAAAATCATGTGGGAAGGGGGGGGATACAAACAGATTGCACATGGAGAAATTGATTAGGTTCTTACAGGCTGCCAGAGAACCTCATGCAGTGTCCAAGATTTACAAAGAGTTACAATCTATGGACACTAGCTTACCCCGGGGGATTTGCTATTATTGGGCTCAAGAGTTGTCAATCGTACCTGAGGCAGAGTCTTGGGGAAGAGCATGGAGGAACAGTTATATATTTGTTAAGCAGGATAGACTACAAATGATGCAGTTTAATATTATGAATAACCTATATTTTACACCAGTTAAATTGCATAAAGTGGGACATGTCCCTTCCCCTGCGTGCACTAGGTGTTACCTCCCCCCTGGCTCCCTATATCATATGCTGCGGGATATTTTAGTGGTCCAGACCTTTTGGCAGTCTACTAAACAACTGCTGGATCCGTTGCTTGGGCTTGATTCCCTCTTCATTCCAGAAATATGTTTATTATATTGGTTTCTGAGAGGTATTCCTAGAGTCAGGAAAGCACATATTGCCTTAGTCTCGGCAGTAGATAAACTCATTATTATGAGACACTGGAAAGAAGAAATATGGTTATCGGTGAGGGAGTGGTATAAGGAGATGCTCACGGCTTTGCAATTAGAAAAACATATTCTGTACATGAATAATCGGCCCTACTTATACCAGCCCAGATGGGGCTACTTAGAGGCTTTGCTTGCTGTATGTAACCCGTAATGGCCTATAGTCAGCTGACCATTTGCCTTGTAGGCGTAGTCTAACATTGCAGTTATGCTGAAAATAGTATGTACACACTTGCTGGAGGGGAGGGGGGAATGGTAAAGGGGGAAGGTGGTAAAGGTTAATAAGAGGAGGGAATGGGGCAGTTCGAATTGGATAAATTGGTAGATATAATAATAGAATTGTGATTATTTTAGCCAATGTAACCATAAGGCTAATACAACATGTTCTTGGTCTTTGGGTAACAGTGTCTATGCCATACAACCTACAGTGTATTGTGGATGCTGGAAAAATGAATAAAGCATACTAAATTAAAAAAAAAAAAAGAAACAAGGCCCAATCTTCCATTTCTCTATTAAAGGATAATTCACTTATTAGTGACCCGGTTGTTACCACAGAGGTCTTCAACAATTACTTTGGTGACCTCGCTTCATTTAGGTTTCCTTTTTCTCCTACTACTTTGCTAGATCACTCTTTATCGAGTGACAATAATCCTCCCGAATTTTATCTCAAAAGTGTCTCCACAGAACTGATTACAGATTATATTACAAAAATTAACCCTCGACAGTTGTTCTGTTCTGATGGTATAGATTATAGGTTGGTCAAACTTGGAGTTAAGTCCCTTGCTTTTCCTTTATCTCTCATCTTTAATGCTTCCTTAAGTTCTGGTTCCTTTCCCACACTTTGTAAATATTCTGTCATAAAGCCCCATCTTTAAGTCTGAGAACCCTAATCTTTCATCAAGTTATCATCCTATTTCTTTTCTTCCCCCTTTATCTAAGATTCTTGAGAAGATAGTCCTCGATCAGACCTCTAAGTTTCTCAGTAGTCTTTTAACATCACAGCAACATGGTTTCAAGCAACTACAGAACACTGAGGCGGACATGGTGGGGTTCACAAGCTGCAATCAGGTTGCCCTTGATAAAGGTCACTGTGTTGCAGAGGTATTTGTGGACCTCACCAAGGCCTTTGACTTAGTTGAGCACTGTTTGCTACCCAATATTTTGTCAAGTTTGCATTTTTCCCCAGAAGTTGTTTTGTGGTTCTCTAATTATCTTAGTAATTGCTCCTATGCCACGTCTCTCGATGGTTTTCTTTCCCGAACTACCCCCATTGTTTGCAGAATCCCTCAGGGCTTAATATTGGGACCATTGAGCTTCTCATTATACATGAACACTATTCCCAATATCTGCACTCAGATTTCAATCATCATGTATGCAGATGGTGCTGTGCTATTCAACATTGCCCCTAAACAAAATGATGCTATCACAAAAGTTCAGATTGATTTTAAGTTCTATCAAGATTGGCTTCATCATAGTCATATGGTATTGAATGTTCAGAAGATCAAGTTTATGGTCTTCTCTAATACACCTAGTGTTGAGGATTTTATCCCCTTTGTTGATCTAAAAGGCACCCCAATTGAGCGTGTGGATCATTTTAAATATCTGGGGCTAGTTTTGGATTCAAAACTATGTTTTGAAAATCACTTTGCCGATATTAGGAAGGCCATCCACCAGCACCATGGTGCTTTGCATCCTGTTAAAGCATGCCTTACTAAAGAATCCAGGACTTTGCTGGTTCATAGCTTTTTGTTTAGCAAACTGAATTATGGCTTACTAGTTTATTCATCCACTTGTAAAAATATCTTGGATCCACTCAGGGTTACATTAATTCAATTCTTAGGTTTATGTTGTAGGTCTCATATCACACTCATCACTGTTCTCTTCTTCAGGAGTCTAATTGTTTATCATTTGACTATCGGATGCAGTTTAAATATTGTATATTGTTGTTCAAAATCATGTTAGGTCTTCTCTCTCCCCTCCCCTCCATTTCTAAACTGTTTCCCAGGTTAATCAATGCCAGTGGCACCCATTCTCAGGACAAATATTCTTTTCAGATACCACTTTTTCGCAAGGCCATTGGCCAAAAATCAATTCTGTATAGGGATTCCAATTTTTATTTTTTTTGAATTCCCTCTCCATCCATTTCTTTTATTTTAAAACCATTGGTAATTTTAAAAATAAACTTTTCATGATTTTTCATAGTTCCCAGAACTGCATCTGTTAATTGTTTTTTTATTTTAATTTTATATTGTATTGAATTAGATGTATTGTAAAGGTATTGTCTAAAGTTATTTATGTCTTTTTGTATTATGTTCATTCTTTGTAATTGCTTGCCACCTGTGAAAACAGGCAGTTTGCCCATCAGGCTTACAAAGGTAAAAAATGAAAAAGAAAGAAAGAAAAAAAAACCTAACATTTGACCAACACGTAAATGAGTTGATAAGTAAAACCAATAAAAAGTTAGGGGCATTTAGAAGATCAGTCCACTGTATAGATCAAAAAACGAGGTCTACTATAGTAGATTAGATGATTATGCCATGCATAGACCACGATAGTCACATTTATGGAATGGCCTGTAAGACTAATCTTCAAAAACTGCACGTGACTTACGATGGTCTTGTGTGATTTGTTCTAAGGTGTGACTACTGTACACATTGTCACATGTTGCCCTCATTACAATGGCTGTCATTTGAACAAAAAAGACCACTTAAATGGATACACTAGATGCACAAGGTTTTAAACACACACACAAAAAATACCTACTGGAAAAATTCAAAATATCTTAGAATAAACACAAACACAATTTAAGGGAACCTAATAACAAATATAAACAACCTAAAATACAAAATAAGTTTGAGATCATGACATTTATTGCTAAGATACAACAGATTTGGAACCCTATAAAAAAGACCTAAAAATGGTACAAAATACAAAACCTTTTATGACTACCATTAAACATGAGCTAAATCAGAAATGTACGTGTAATGATTGATTGTTTTTTAAACTGTTTGGATTGGAAATGCCTGACTCTAAATTAGTGTGGAAATTTACGGCAATGAAACTAAATTAATTTCTTTGTAACAAGAATTGTCATTTTAAAGTAAACAAGACAATCTTGCAAATGGGTCACTGACCTAACAATGTGATTGCAACACCTTTTTCTGTATAAAAATAAAGATTTTTACTACTTTTTTACTACTAATTACTCTGGGCATCTAATCTCTGGCCAAATGGGTCACTTGGCCTGAAATACCTTTTGGTTGGATCTGTAACTGTAGGCTCCTTTTTCCTTTGTTTGTCATTTGGTAACCTTGTGTTAGGTTCAGCAGTGATCTCACTACTTGGCTATAGTCTTTGATGAAGCATCTTTAATCACCTGGAGAAGCCTAGGAAATGCTGCAGGTCTTTCAGGTTCTTTGGCTTGGGCCAGGTGGTCAAGGCTTCAACTTTGCTTGAATATGTTTCAATTTCTTGGGCTGCCAGAACACGTCCCACATATTTGATTGAACTCTGGAAATATTGGCATTTGTTAATAGAGAGTTGAAGCCCAAATTCTTCTAGTCAATCAAGCACTTTCTTCAGATGAGTTTCATGCTCCTCGAGGGTATTCCCAAACACAATGACATTTTCAAGGTAGACCAGTCACTCCAGGAGGTTCATGTCTCCAACTACACTTTACATGAGGCATTGGAATGTTGCTGGGGTTATGCCTTGGGGCATGCAAAGGAATTCATGAAACATAGAAACATAGACTTTGACGGCAGATAAGGACTGCTTGGCCCATCTAGTCTGCCCATTTCCATACCTACAGGATAGGCCGCAGATCCTAGTTAACCAACAGCCTATTTCTTCCTACCCCCCACAATAATTGCCTTATGTCTGTCCCATGCATTCTTGAATTCTTCCACAGTTTTAGACCCCACAGCCTCCTCAGGAAGGCTGTTCCATACATCCACTACCCTCTCTGTGAAATAATACTTCCTCACATTGCCCTGAACCGCCCCCTCTATCTTTAAATTGTGTCCCCTTGTTCTTGCGTCTCTTTTCTGAAAGATGCTACCCTCTTGGACTAAAGTTTCTATCATGTCCCCTCTCCCTTCTTTCCTCAAGGGTATACATATTAAGCTCCTTTAGTCTCTCCTCATATGGCTTCTCTTGCAGACCCTGCACCATTTTAGTTGCCCTCCTCTGGACTGCCTCTATCCTGTCTATGTTCTTGCAGAGATGGGGTCTCCAGAAATGGACGCAGTACTCCAGATGGGGTCTCACCAACTGTCTGTACAGAGGGATAACGACTTCCTGTTTTCTGCTGCTGATGCCTCTCCCTCGCATCCCAGTATACTCCCAGCCCTCCCTACTGCCTTCTCACACTGCTTGCTAACCTTAAGGTCATCTGATATGATTACCCCCAGGTCCCTTTCCTTTTTTGTTGTTGTTACTACCTCCCCACCATTGTGTATTCTTCCCCTGGGTTCTTGTTTCCCAGGTGCATTATTTTGCACTTCTTTGCACTGAATCCTAGCTGCCATACTTCTGACCATTCCTCCAACCTTGCCAAGTCCCTTCTCATCCTTTCCCGCCTCCTTGTGTATCAACCCTGTTGCAGATCTTTGTGTCTTCTGCAAAGAGGCATACTTTTCCTTCCAGTCCCTCTGCAATGTCACTTATGAAGACATTAAAAAGGACTGGACCCAATACTGAACTCTGCAGTACCCCACTAGTAATCCCTCTTTCTTCAGAGTGGACTCCATTTACAATTACCTTCTGTGTCCTGTTGTCCAGCCAATGTTTTACCCAGGCTACCACCCTGGGACTCACTCCCAGGCTGGTTAATTTGACTATTAATCTTTTGTGTGGGACTGTGTCAAATGCCTTGCTAAAGTCTAAGTAGGCCATGTCCACAGCCCCTCCCTAGTCTACTACTTTGGTCACCCAGTCAAAGAAATCTATTAGATTCATCTGACATGACCTTCCCGCTGTGAACCCATGCTGCCTTGGGTCCTGTGCCCCACTGGCCTCTATGTACTCAACTATTCTTTCCTTCAGAAGTGACTCTATCACTTTCCCTACCACAGAGGTCAAACTAACAGGTCTGTAGTTTCCTGCCTCTGTCTTGGTCCCACTTTTGTGAAGGGGAATCACATCCGCCTTCCTCCAGTCCTCGGGTACCACACCATCCTCCCATGATTTATTAAAAGTGTAGCCAGTGGTTTCACTAGTTCCCCTTAATTTTTTTTAGAATTCTGGGTGAATTCCATCAGGCCCCATTACTTTGTCCACCTTCAGTTTTAGGAGTTCTTGCAGAACCCTTTTTCTGTGAAAGGACTGGGATCGACCCCCTATCAAGAGTGCTTCTGTTAATTGGATTAGGCACTTCCCCCTCCTCTTTTGTGAATACTGAGCAGAAATATTCATTCAGTATCCCTGCTTTTTCACTGTCCCCCTCTGCCCACCCACCGTTCATTCTATTCAGCCTCACTATCCCTCCCTTTGTCTTTCTACACTCGCTGATGTACCTATAAAAGGTTTTATCCCCCTTCTAAACCGAGTTGGCTATCTTTTCCTCAGTTTGAGCCTTTGCTATTCTGACTTCCCTACCTGCTTCCTTCTGCCTTAACACAAACAGCTCTCTGTCCTGCTCCTTCTGTGTTCCATATACTTCCGGAATGCTATCTTTTCTTCCTGACTTCACAGCCACCTCTTTTGAGAACCATAGAGGCTTTTTCTTTCATTTTGATTTGTTTATTTGCTTCACACAAAAGCTTGTTGCCTCTGTGATGGCAGTTTTGATGATTCCCCATTGTTGCTCCACACCTCCTTCTAGCCTGTTTGCTAGTGCCTTTCTGAGGCACTCTCCCATCTTGCCAAAGTCAGCCCTCCTGAAGTCCAGTACCCTCACTTTTGTATGGCTTGACTCTGTAGCTGAGTTTAACGTGAACCACACTGTTTGATGGTCACTTGTTCCCAGATGGCAACCCACTTCTAGATCTGAGATCCTCTTACTGCCCCCATTTGAGAGTACGAGGTCTAAGATTGCTCCCTCACAAGTGGGTTCCGAAACTAGCTGTCTGAGGCCTGCCACCTGTAGGGCATCAAGAATGGCCCTGCTCTTGGATGTGGCTGCAGCAAATGTGCTCCAGTTAACATCTGGCATATTCAGGTCTCCCATCAACAGTATCTCCCCTTTCTCTGCCATTCTAAGAATGCCTTCTATCATATACTTGTCCATTCCCCCCCTGACATGGGGGTCTGTACACACCCCTGTGCAGATTGTGGTGCCCTTTCCAGTCTCCAAGGTGACCCACAGTGCCTCCTCTCCTCCCTGTTTACTCTTTTGTTCAGTTGCTTTTATCCCTTCCTTTACATAGACAGCTACTCCTCCCCCTCTTCTCCCCTGCCTGTCTCTCCTGTAGGTTATGTACTCTGGTATGTTAACATCCCAATCATGGTTTTCTGTGTACCATGTTTCTGTGACTGTTACGATATCCAGGCATCCCTCTTCCATCAAGGCCACCAGCTCAGGGAGCTTGTTGCCCAGACTACAGGCATTGGTACTCATTACCCTCCATTTCTTGATGGCCTTACTCTTTTTTGCCCCATCCCTGTCCTTCTTGCCTTTGTCACTTTCTCTATTTACTCCTGCCCTTCTCCCTATCGACACCTCTATGTTGGTGTTTACCGCACTTACTAGAAGCCAGCTCTGGAAATATTGGCATTTGTCAATACAGAGTTTAAGCCCAAACTCTTCTAATCAGTCTAGCACTTTCTTCAGATGAGCTTCATGCTCCTCGCAGGTCTTCCCAAGCACGTTGAAATTTTTAAGGTAGACCAGTCACTCTAGGAGGTTCATGTTTCCAACTACACTTTACCTGAGGTGTTGGAATGTTGCCGGGGTGACAGATATGCCTTTCGGCATTTGAAGGAATTCATGGAAGCCAATTAGACTTATGAAAAAAGTTTTCTCTCTGTCCTCAGGTGCCAGTGGGAGCTGGTAGCACCTGCTCCTTAAATCTAGTACTGAGAATCATTTGCTTTCATTGAGACAGTCTAAAGTGTCCTGAATCTTCAGTTTTGCATAGTGATCTGGGGTGGTTCTCTTATTCACAGCACTGTAGTTGACACACATGTGAACTTTACCTTTTTTTTTGGGTATACCATCGCTACGGCAACAACTTTACTGTGCCCGACACTATAGTGACAACAGCGCCAGGTCGCTGTAGTGTCGGCATGGGACCCCCGCACTGCTTTCTGGGGATATTGCACTCCCTCCCCGAAGTAACTCCAATTTGGAGTTAATTAATTAAATAGCATGGGGTGCGGGGGGGCTTTACCCCCCCCCCGAGAAAACACAGTCTGAAGTAACTCCCTTTATGCCGTCCACAAATGCAGTCGACATAAAGGAATCACTGTAACTTCGGTCAACAACGAAATTGTTGAACGACTGTCATAGATTCTTTTTCTTGCATACAACTATGACGGGAGAGGTACAGGGGGCTTCTCAATTTATGGATGACTATTGCCCAAGCAATTCCTGAATATGTCAGCTCCCATCATCAGTGTCTGCTGGGGCCAGGTGGCAGGATCATTCTAAAACAAGCATTTGTCAATGCCGAATCTTTGCTCGCTGGCATTAGCAGTGGAAGTGCAGGAGTTAAACAGATGCAGTACAGGAATGGCAGTGAAGTATTGAACTGATGCCAACTCCACCCCCACCCTGCAGATATGGACAGGCATTGGGATGTGCCTTTGGGTCGTCACCCATGACGGTCATGACATTTCACCTCACCCTACCCTGCAGACACTGACAAGTGTCGAGGTGTGCCTTGGAGTGTTTGGGCTTTATGTTCACCTCATTCCATAAGGATAAATGCTGAAATGGGTGCAGTATAGGAGTATGGGGTGAACTCTGGGTCCAGAGGGTCCAAGGCACACCTCAATGCCTGTCACTGGCTGCAGCGTGGGGGGTGGAGGTGGAATGGCATGAGCATTACTGTCAACAATTGCAAGTCACACCCTTGATGCCTGTCAGTCTCTACAGGATAGGGTGTTATGGTCAAAAACTCTAATGACCTGGGCATTTCTTGGTATTTTTACTCCAGATTTTCAGCATGGGCTTTTTGTGACCCCTCCACATGAACAGTGACGCTATCAGTTTGTTAGCGGAAAGGTGATTTTGCAGAGCGACTACGCCATTTGATGCCACAGGTGCAAAAACACATTTTGAACAGGATGTGAAAAATGACAGCTGTACTGTTCATGGGGAGGTGTAAAAAATGGCAATGTTTTATACTTGGAGTGAAAATATAAAAAAACTGGTGAAGTCACAAGCGTGCGTAGAAACTGTACAACACACACCCATAATGTAATTAGTTTGGGGATTTTTTACAGCAGATTTTCAAACAGGCATTTTGGGAGCTCCACTCATGAACAGTGTCACTATAATTTTCTTAATCTCTCCCGAACACTGATTTCCCACAGTGACTGTACTATTCTGTGCCGGAAGTGCGAAAACTCATTTCGGCCAGGGTGTGGAAAATGACAGCTGTACTGTTCATAAGGAGATGCAGAAAAATGCCAATGTTAAAAATCTGGACTGAAAATATTACAAATTTGTGAACTTACGAGAGTGCATGTAAACTGTGCAATGCACACTCGTAACAGTCATTTTATAGACTTTTGTCACCAAATTTTCAACATAGCCATTTTAAGACCTCTGCTCATGAACTGTGTCACTTTAATTTTATTAATCTGTCCCAAACATTGATTTCGCACACTGACTGTGCCATTGTGCACTACATGTGCGAAAACACATTTTGGGTGAGATGTGAAAAATGACAGCTGTACTGTTCATAAGGAGGTGTAGTAAAACAACAATGTTGAAAATCTGGAGTGAAAATAGTAAAAATTATCTATGTTACGAGCGTGCATAGGAACTCTACATAGGGTTTTTGGGGGCCTGCCTCATGAACTGTGACACTGTCATTCATTACTTGGTCCTGAAAGGTGGTTCCATGCAGTGACGGCAAAATTACCTTTTGGGACTGAATAACAAAATGGCAGTGACTGAGTTCATGAGGTGGGGTCCCAAGAACCCCATGTTGAAAATTTGGTGAAAAAATTCTCAAAAGGGCTGAGATATGCACCAAAGCTGAAAATCCCCCACTTATGCCATTATACAGCTTACTGGTATTTCTTCAGTTCACGGTCGGCTTTGAAGAGTGCAAACATGTTCCCAGTCCACCGAAGATCGTCGCACTGGCCTTCGGAGGTAAGTATTGGGTGAGGGGGGGTGTGGGGAGGTGGGATATGCAGAGGATGGGCGCGGGTTGGGGAAGGGGGCAAGACAGTCAATGAGGGACCATTTTCTTTTGTTATAGGTGTTTTTTTTTAAAAGATGACGTGGGACTTTTTCCACACTGGGGTGGGTTCCCAGCGTGGCACCTGGATGTTTGTTTGGGGGCAATGTAACCTACGGGGAATTGGGCACCCCTTTGGGCCACAGACTTTTGCCATGCTGGGGTGAGCTCCCAGAGTGGCACCTGGAAGTTTGTTTGGGGGGGCAGTGGAGCCGACGGGGGATTGGGCACCCCTGTGGGCCACAGACTTTTGTCACACTGGTGTGGGCTCCCAGCGTGGTACCTGGAAGTTTGTTTGGGGGGGCAGTGGAGCCGATGGGGGATTGGGCACCCCCGTTGTGGGCATGAGCATGTTGGGGTGGGCTCCCAGCGTGCAACCTGAGTGTTTGTTTGGATGGGGGACACTGGATCTGATAGGGATCACACTGTTCCATCGGAAACAAACAAACTGTCTATGACAGTTCAGATGCAGTGCTGATGTGTAGTAAATTTGCATACTGCCGATGGCCTACACGTTACCCTCGCTGATTGTAGCGGTGGTTTTCTCTGAACTGTACGCCACTGCATCTGAACGACTGTCATAGACAGCTCGGACATTCATTGGTGCAGTGTAGCCACACTTGCAAAAAGGAGCAGGGCATTGGAAGTGGGGGTGGCACACCTACCAAAACTTGTAAGGTGGCAGTATGTTTCTTGCATATGCGTGCAAGCAAACATAAAAAGGACAATCATCATTCTGTCTGATGTGATGTTCTTCTCTGGTGATGCATCCAACATCCCATTCATGAAGGGAAAAGTCTTTTGTCCATTTTGTATACTTCCAACTCACTCTGGTGCTCCATTTAACAGGCATGGGGACTCTCCCAGATCAAAGAACTCAGGGTTGATTCCAGAATTCTTGTCTTCCATGTTGGGTTGGGGCTGTACTGCTGTGTCTGCACAGTACACCCGAGCCAATATTCGATCATTTCACATTGTGATGTCTCAGTCAGTCACATTCTTCACTTGGATAGTGATTCTCTTCATACATGCATGTGCTCTGGGGGATCATATGATGCAGGATACCGAGTAGAAGCTCCCCTGCATAGCTCCAACCTCCTGACCATGAATTATCGCTATTTTGGTGCTTATTTTCCCCTAAAAAACAGAAAGTTCATAGATCATTGCCTTCGTAACATCCTGGGCTTCTGTTTGCTTGCTGTCAGAGACGATGTAGGTGTATATGAAAAAGCCTCCGCAGAAACATACACCGCCGGTCACTCCCGAGAAGGCCCTGAAAAAATCAAGGGCCTCGAGTACTATGGATAAACCTGAGCTCCAGAACCTGATCTCCGAGCAAGAGCCCCTAACTCTGAGCAGATTTTTGGAGGAATTCAAACCCTTCTGGGAAGAAATTAAAGAAATCTCAGCAGAAATCAAATCCCTGTCTAAGAAACTCGAGGAGGTCATGATGAAAACTTCGGACAATGCAACCTGTATCTTATCTCTTGAGAAGCAAGTGAAAAAAATCGACCCTGGTCTAGTAGCCGTGTGGCAAAAGATCTCTAGCCTGGAAGCTAAGCTGGAAGATTTGGAGGGTCGTAGCCGAAGAAATAATGTTGTCATTTTGGGCCTTCCAGAAGGAGAAGAAGGCCTGAATATGCTGGGATTTGTGCAGAAGCTGATTGAGAAGATCACTGGCCCCTCTCCCTTTGGGGCTAATTACATTATTGAAAGAGCACATAGGTCTTTGCGACCCAAGCCATCCCCAGGAGCTATGCCGCGTCCCATTATTTGTAGTTTCTTAAACTACCTTGAGAGACAGCATTTTCTGGGAAAAGTGAGAGAGTTACAAGAAGTGAAATGGGAAAATACCAGGCTTAGAATTGCCCAAGATTTACCAGGGTCAGTCAGGGCAAAGCGCACTGCTTTCCATCCGGTTGTGTCAAAAATTATAGCTGCAGACCTTCGTTTCAGAATGGGGTATCCAGCTAGATTGCAAGTACTAGTGGACGGTATCTGATTAATATATGCGAATCCTGAAATTGCTTTCTCAGGACTGAAAACTGCTCTGCCTGACTTGTTTCGAGACACCTGATCCATTAGTCGGTTTTGCCCTACCGTGCTTTGGAAGAGAGAGGAATTTCTTCACGTTGTTGTGCCACGAGATGACTGAATGCCAATCTGGTTTTGTGGACTCTTGAAGTTTGCAATGGAGGGGACTACCTTTAGCGGAGTCTCTACCCTTCAAGTTTTCCTTCTCGGGCTTCATGTTTTGGAGCATCCTCAGATCTCAGGACTTTTTCTCTTGGGGGGGGTTTGCTGTGGTTTGGAAGCGTTCTCTTTCTACTCATATGGAGCACATTTCACGGTCTCTCGTTTCTAGGGACACTCGATTGTCTCGCAGGATGTAGTTTATGTCATGAATGCCTTCAAGTTTGATATTTTTGATTATTGGGGCATGGCTCGAGACAGTGCCCTGTTGGTTTCAATCTTTCCTAGATATTACCACTAGAGGGTGCTTTTCTCCTAATCTTTGTGGTTCAACCCCCCCTTCATCTATTTCTTTCTGGCATGTATTTTCATCGGATATAGATTGCTGTGGGAGTTAAGATACAAGTGGAGGTCCACTACTGGGGAGCATTTAGTTTGCTAGAATTTATACGTCTTGGGGAAAGTTTTCGATTTTTTCAAAGGCAGCAGTTATAAGGACATATTTGGAGAATGTGCCCTATATTGGGTATTATCTGTTTTCTCTCAGGATTTCGGTGTTTCTGAATTGCTTCCTAGTAGAGGTTGCTCTCTTCCCTTTGTCTCATTCTTGTCATTTTTGTTCTGGATTTCGAGAAACCAGTGCTCTCTTACTATCACTTACACTTTCTCGTTTTTGAAGTGGTATTATTGCTTATTGATATCATAAGAAGGCTTACAGGTCTTGGTGGGGTTTTTAGATTTTGCAGCATTAGGAAGCTGGAGGGTAGGAAGGAAGCGGTATTGTGCTGAAACGTTGCTCCAGGACAGTTGGGGGAGGGAGGTGACACCATGTTCAGGGTTGTTATATTATTTGTTACTTAGAAGGGATGGAACATTTTGGGAGTGGGGCGGTGGGTTGGAGGAAAGTTGATATTTGGGAGGGGAGGGGATACAGCAGCAAGCAGGGGACCAGGTCAGTTATGTCTGATTGTTATAGTTCCTGGATTTTATATAATGTTTTTTTTTTTTCTTTTTTCTGGATAAATGGCCAGTAGTATAAACATTGCTACATGGAATGTGAAGGGGATAAGGAAAAGAGTCAAACAATACCAAGTGTTAAAACACTTAAGTTTATTATCGTCTCAGATTACATTCCTGCAAGAATCTCATTTACTGGAAAGCGAATCTCTGCAACTAAGGAGGCAACAAATTGGTCAGGTTTTTAACGCCTCAGGGTCTACTAATAGCTGTGGGGTTATGATTCTAATTAATAGAGCTATTCCCTTTATTTCTCAACAAGTTTTTAGGGACCCGGATGGCAGATATGTCCTAGTTCAAGGGAGTCTCTGGTCTATGCCTATTTTACTTGGCAGCATTTATGGGCCTAATGTAGATGATCCGAGTTTCTATATGAAACTTATCTCCATACTCCTTCCTATGCTTCCCATGGGTATAATAATAGGCGGGGATTTCAAACTGGTTCTTGATCCTGAACTAGACAGATCTGGTTCTGGGTCGAGGGGCTTAACACCTGGACAGAGGGCCCTCAGGGACTTTTTGGATCAGTGCGGACTGTGTGATGTGTGGCGTGTGTTACACCCAAAGTATAGGGTGTATACCTTTAGTTCACCGGTGCACAAAACCCAGTCTCGCATTGATTATCTTTTCCTCTCTCAGGCCCTTCTGCCAGGGATCTTAACTGCTTCGATCCAGCCAGGTCCCGTATCTGATCATTCCTTGGTAACTTCTAAGTTGGCCTTCCTTAACCTTCCTTATAAAGAAACCCGATGGAAATTAAATGGTCAATTGCTCAAAAATACTAAATATTGTGACCTAATAAAGGAGCAGATTGATTTCTTTTTCTCCACTAACTCCTCTGAGGACACGACTCCTGATATTTTGTGGGGTGCTTTCAAATCATATATGCGAGGGATCCTTATTAGCTTAGCCAGTAAAAGAAAAAAAAACAGAGAGGTGGAATTATTAGCTTCATTATCTCTAATTAGGTCTTTGGAAACTAGATTATCCTCTAATGCTTTGGAAGAAGATATGAGAAGGCTCTCGGTAGCTAAAGATAAATATTTAGACCTGTTAGGGGAAAAAGCAGAATTAGCTATTATTTGTACTAAAGCAAACTATACCGATCAGGGAGAAAAGGCGGGTCGCCTGCTAGCTTTAAGGTTAAAGCAGCAAGAATCAGCTAGTTTTATACCCCAATTAGGGCCCAGGCAGATGGATCCTTGAAGGTATCCCCTTCTGAGGTTGAGCAGGAGTTTGCCTCCTATTAAGAGGATCTATACAGGGATATGGATAACCCTCCTTCCTTAGAAGAGCTACCTGAGGGATTCCTCTTTACCTTTTCTGTTGGAATCGCAGGGGAATTTTCTATCCTCACCAATATCCCTAGAGGACATTTCAGAGGTCATAGGGGCTTTGCCCTCGGACAAGTTCCCAGGTCCAGATGGGTTTTCTGCTTTATTTTATAAAACTTTTAGACCACAATTATTGCCGGTCCTTCACCAGTTGTATTATCACATTCTTTCTGGAGCAAAATTAGATACGCACTTGTTTGAGGCCCTGATTATACTTCTCCCTAAGCCTAATAAGGATCTGGAATTAGTGCAAAGTTACAGACCAATATCCTTACTGAATCAAGATGTAAAAATTCTCTCTAAGATACAGGCTGATAGAATAACATGAGTACTCCCTGATCCGATTAGTATGTCCCAGGTAGGATTTATGAAGGGACGTTCAACAGCTGACCATCTACGTACCCTGTCACATGTAGTCTCGGTGTCCAGGGATGCTGCCTTTCCCACGGGATTGGTCACCTTGGACGCCGAGAAGGCGTTTGATCGTGTTAATTGGAATTTCCTGTTTCAGGCTCTTAAAGTATATGGCTTTCTAGCTAAATTTATAGAATGGATTCGGGCCCTATATCAAACCCCATCTGCCTGAGTTTCTGGTAATGAAGCCTTCTCCAAACCCTTTCTTTTGTTTTCCGGTACTCGGCAGGGCTTCCCTCTCTCCCCCCTTTTATTTAATTTATACTTAGGGCCCCTTATTCGAAATAGTCTCAATAATCCGGAGATAAGCGGTATCCCAATTGGCAGTCAGGTGGTGAAGATCACGGCTTATGCTGATGATCTTCTTCTTCATTTATCCCATCCTAAAACCTCAATTCCCACCATGTTGAAGGAAATCACCAAGTTCAGTGCTCTCTCGAATTACAAGTTGAATGTAGCCAAATCCTCTATTTTCTGTCATAATCATAAGGTTTTTAAAAATGATGTGTCCTCGCTTGGCCTTGGTTGGTCTCCACGCGTTCTTAAATATCTTGGCATTAATTTGATGCGTAACCCTTCCTCCTGGTTTAAGGAAAACCTGGAGTCTGTATCCCAAGTGATAGTTCAGGACCTTAATAGATAGTCCAAACTCCCTCTCTCCCTTTGGGGCCATATTAATATCATTAAAATGAACATTTTTCCTTGTTTATTTTATCCCCTCTCGCTTCTTAACACCTTTACGCCGTTATCATGGTTTCATAAAATGCATGGAATTTTCACAAATTTTATCTGGTCTAATAAACAAGCCAGGTTAGCATATTACAAACTAGCTGCTCAAAAAATAGATGGAGGCTGCGGATTCCCCATCTAGCAATTTATTACTGGGCTAGTCATATTGCAAAATATTTGTGGTGGGTTAATCCGGATCCTGAATATTCGAGACTGGTCTGGCTCAAAATTGAGCTAGACTTTATTCAATCCGTGAACGTTGACCCTCGGACGTTGCTCTATCTAAAATTAGCCTCCCTTCCGGACACTATTAGTTGTCCTATTATCCGAACGTCCCTCAGAGTTCACATGCAGCTTTGTTCATTTCTGCGGTATTCCCCAGAAATGGACTTGTCTCAGTCTATTTGGAATTCCCCGTCTTTCTCTATAAATAAAAAGCAGATATCTCGTAAATGGTTACCCCAGATAGGGGATGGGATAATCTCTACTTTTCTGGATGACGCAGGGGAATGGCTCTCAGTCTTCAATATCATCCGCAAGTTTGATATTCCCTTAACTTTTTACTTCATGGTGGCCCAATTAAAACATTTACTTTCTACAGTATTTGGTAATGTCCCACCCCGTCCCCCTGCTTTTAAGTTTGTACCGGAACACTCCCCTTTATTGGGAGCACCAGGTACTTTTTCCAAAATATATCGTGTCCTATATCAATGGAGATACGGGTGACCAGAAGGCCCTACTAAGCTCTGGGTTTCTTTTTTTCCTCAATATACTCCTAGTTGGTCAGCTTTATGGAAGTTTTGTCATAAATATGTTTCTTAGGATAGACTCCACCTTATGCAATTTCATATATTGCATAACATGTATTATACCCCTGTGAAGCTAAAGACATGGGGTCTTATAAGCTCGGGGGCCTGTACCAGAGGATGTCAAGAAGAAGGCACGCTTCTTCACGTCTTTTGGTCATGTCCTAAGATAAAGTTATTATGGATGACCATACAGAATAACCTAGACCCCATACTGGGTTTGCAGGAATATTTCACTCCTGATATATGTTTGTTGGGGGATTTATCCTCTGTTAAGGTTAGAATCAGAAGGTTTCATATTTCCATGATTGTATTATCAGTTAAGAAAATTGTGCTTTAGCACTGGAGGGACACATTAGGCCCAACATACCAGGAATGGGTTAATGAAATCTTGGCTAATTTACGTACTGAGAAAGCTATAGCGAGCCTCCACAATAAGTTGCAGTGGTACAAGAACACTTGGGATCCCCTTCACATGCTAATTATGGTTAGAACTGCTAAATGAATCTGTATATCCAGTGTATTTTATTGTGTGATACCATACTCTATTTCTTATTTGTGCAAGTACCTTGCTGCTATACGGGGTGGGGGAGGATGGGGACAGCTCATGTATTAGTATATGTATTAGCATTGTAAGTGGTAGTTTTCTGTCCCCTGTATTGGCAGAAGAAAATTACTAATAAAATATGAATTATAAAAAAAAATATATGCGTGTGCTCTCACAGGCAGCACACTTTTTTTGATCAGAAGTACTTCTGTAAATCCATGCTCTTCAGAGACATCTATCTTCAAGATCTAGTTCTTCACATCTTGCTTCAGTCTCATCACTCCACTGATGCTGTGCTCTGCATTAGGAGGTAAGAGAAGCTGTTTGGCCTCTTGGTGCCAGACAATGCCAACAGGAACTTCTTGGTCCTTTGGTCTCTTCTTTGTCATGCTTCTGGTAGGCTTTTTTCACCGGTCCATGCACTCGCAGTGTTCTTCCATTCTGTTGCACCTCTCGCTTCTGGTAAAGTTGAACTAGGCATACAAACATGTGTGCATTTGTTCTGATGAGGACAGGCATGTCATTGAACATTCCTGACTGTGGGCAGACCAACGCTAAAGTTTCAACTGCATCACCAACTCCAGCTACTGTTGATAGAAAAGCAATCCAAATCTTCAAGTACAAGATAGGACTTGTCAGTCAGCCCCCACATGTTCAAACCTTCAAAAGATTGCAGCTCACTGTTCATAGCTAGATGTTTTGTCATACCATTCCTTGAAAATGATGATGACTTGTGAGTCACTGTCAAGAACAGTGCAGGCTAACATTCCATTGATTGTAATGGTTGTTTCAGCTGAAGGATCAACTAACTTATCAAGGTGTTCTGGTAACATCTCTTGAGGTCATTTGACAGAGGACTTGGCTACAGATGGTTTCACCCAGAATGTCTGGAACATCTGCAGACAGGACTTCAGTGCGCTCCCTTACTGGGCCCTGGGGAAGTTTCCCTGCTTCTGGATTCTTTCAAGCAGTTTAGTGTTGACTCTTAGCAGATCCTTCTGTGGCTGACACTCTTTGTTCTTGTGTCCATCTTTCCCACACTTGTAGCAGAATGCACCCTCTCTGTACTGACATAGTCTGGGTGATGCATCAGGTGGTGGCTTCCAGTCTTGGTCGCTTATCTTTGGGCGATAGCCATTTGAGGCTATGACAGGGACATTGGCTTCAGCTTGTCTTCACTCTGGGCTCTTTCTCTCTGCTGGGCCATGGACTGTTGATTGCATCTCTTTAGCTCATTTATCAGACTGTGCAATTCATTGACTTGGGTTTGGAGGTCACAATCTACAGATGGTGTCTGTGCTTGTAATTGTACACCCACTGCGGAAAGCTTCTGGTTAACTGGAGCAACATATTGTCTTTGGTGGGTATCTTGTCTACCATTTGGAGCTATTTTAGCTTTTGCAGTCACTTCTTTGTATTCTTTCAACAGCTCTTTCAACTCTTGAGTCTCTGTAGGAGGCACAGTTTCTGTAATTTGCGTAACAGCTGCTGAGATGTATTACGATCCCCAGTGATATTCTTCCTCCTCAGCTTCTCGGATTTCTTTCAGTAGCACTCTGTAAGATGAAGGGTTGTCCTCATTCTCAGCCAGGCGTAACTTGAAAATCAACAATATGGAATAGCAGGCAGCCTTGAGAGCATGTTCCTCTTTCATCTGGTTCAAGTCTTGGGATGCCACACCTCCCTTCCAATTGACTCTTTGCAAGGACCTTTCTAAGTGGTTCAAAAAGGCAGACGATGGTTCTGCTTTCCATTGTTTGTCATCCTGAGCTTCCATGAGACATCTTCATTTGATTCTGTGCTTCTGAAGATATTCTCCAATGCTGTCAGATGATCTTGGGCTGGAGCTTCTGGATTTATGGACCTCAAAGAATGAACAGTTTGTAATGCAGGACCTCAGTGGCTTTCCCTAAGATGTTTTCTCTTCTGAGCTTCTGGGCATTGCCAGTCTTGGATCAATGGAGCAGCATAGTCCATCCAAGTCTCTAGGTCATCTTCTCCAAAAGGAGTGGATTTCACACCTGAGAAGATTCTTAACCTTATGTACAGATTGGAGCTGGGTGGCACACAGGTGCATCTTGGTCCCATGTCTTGAGGTGGCATACCCCCTTGATCACGTAACAGCATCCAAACGTCACTGGCTGACTTCCCTTCAGCTTGTAGCCCCTTGTGGAACCTATCTTCAAAAACTTTGGTTGCAGGTTGGACTTCTAGCTTTGTATGGTATGTGACACTGGTATGTGTCACTATTGTCCACCTGGTACTGTCTCTGTCTGGGATCAGTCCATTGGGCACTTTAGCAAGCAAGTAAGCAAAACTTTATTTATAAAGCACCTTTCAGAAACCAAGGTGCTGTACATAATACAAATAACATATAAAACCAACAACATTACAATTATTAAAATGATCCATTTCTTAATCAGGGAAGGCTAAAGAAAATAAATAAGTCTTCAGCATTGATTTAAAATTGCTGATGGTCAAGCATTCTCTCAACCTACAAGGTAGAGAATTCCACAGGGTCAGTGCTACAAACGAAAAAGCATGTGCTCCAGATATTTTAAGCTGAACCCTGGGAATCTCTAGCAATCCCTAGTCGGTGGATTAGTGGCATCCATGGTATTGCAGCACTCTACCAACACCATCAAACTCTGGGTGTTACTATCAAGAGAACAACCTCATAAAGCTACTTTGCTGAGACACTTCACTTCCAGTAGAACTTCTTCAATTCTATGGATATCAGTACTTTGTAGAACTCCATGGAACAATATGGCTTTCAGAGAGATCCCAGTGATGCCTCCAAAGTTGTTACCAGACTGCCATGGAGGTTGCAATTACTACACCTACCTTGTGGGCTCAGATGAGATTGAGGGGGCCTGGGTTCTGAGTTTCCTGATTGGGGGTTCATATCCAGATGTTTTAAGTTTTGTGTAGTGCCTTCACCCAGAGTAAAGTTGATGTTGGCCTGGTGTCAGCGCAGTACATCCCCCTGGGATGCAGTACCTTCTCACTTCCCCACCATGTCTCCCTACACATGAAAAATCATGGTGCAACCTTAAATTCCACAAAAAACAAATAGTAACTTACCACCAATAATATGTTCACAAAACAAAATGTAAAATACCAATCAAATATTTTTTGGGGGAATTTTCACAAGGGATTGGGGAACTCAAGCAAAACTGTTTTAGGCAGACATAAGTTGTAAAGTGCCAGGGTCAAAGGTAAGTACCTGACTGGGCTCAGACAGTAAAACACTTTCAACAATGCAGTAGCAGTGCCCATCACCTACCAAGCAAGACAATACAGTGGCAGAGTAAATACAGTATTGTAAAACCTTTAGTATTACCAACCTACCTGTACTGGGGGCACAACCCATTTCTCACTGGTACCAGTTTAAACTCTTCAACCTTAATGGAAATTCCTTGTGCTTCACTGGGTACCCAGCCACAGGAATGGTGCAGGACAGTTGCTCTTGCAGCTAGTTGGCCAGCAGTGGTGCACTTTAAAACACTTTGATAAACCCAAATCCCTCAGGGCCATGCAATTGCTTAAATGGCAAAACCTCAGCTGAGGTACTACCCACCGGCCAAATCTGTAGATATGGTGGCAAGGTCTGTACAAAATTTCCAGTTGCAGGGCAAGCCCTGAGAGTGCTCATTTTTATGGTGTACCAGCTTCCCTCACAACTTGAGCTACTTCTCCTTCTCTCTCTGCAGGTGCAGGTTCTCTCAGGCTGATGGTTTAGTGGGGCAGTTGGGGGCACCTCCAAGATAGAGGTCTTAGGTGCTTTTGGATGTGGATCAGGCTCTCAGCGTCTGCAGTTATTTGAACCTCTCTGGCTCTTCACTCCTCCTGCTCTCCAGGACAAAGCAGTCCGAGGAACAGGGGCCACACTCCTCATGCCCACGTCTGAGCTTCAGAACCCTTGTGCAGTGTATTAGCTAGTACCTGGCAGTAACACTAACTCATCTTCTCCCAGACTGTCTGCAGGCTTGATGTAGGTTTTCTCACACAAATGTACTCGCTCAGTCTCTGGTGCCCACAGGCTGGCAGCTGTGGTATGCGTTCATCTCCTTTTCTCTTAAGGCAGGTCACAGTTTCTCAGGAAAATGTCATCCTGACTCTTTCAGCACACATAGTTCAGTCTCGGTAGTCTGGAATGGTTGTGGAAACCTTGGGATCACCTCTTGAAGGTTGGCTGTAGAAGCCCAGACAGGCTTCCCTGAGTTGACTCTGACCAGCAGCACAGGTCCTCCTCACTCCATGAGAGCCCACTGCTGCCTGCCTCTTTATGAAACTGACTACAACATTTTCCTAGGAAAAAGCAGTTTCCAATTGGCACATGGGGCTTCTGTCTTCGGAATGATATGCAGCGTGTTCACTCAATGCCCTATTGGCTGTTGGAAAGGGCTCCAAGAAAGCAGCACAGTAACTCTCCCATAAAGCTCTTGTGGTCATCTGCCAAGATCCCTGACTTCTGATTAGCTGTTGTTGTGGTCAAAAGTAGGCAAGATGGCTGAATTCTTGTAGGAGAAAACATTGCTTTAACTTTAAAGTCTCTTTATTTGGGATACTGCGCAGCTTTTATTTTCACTGCCCTCCATGCCTAGTTCAGTAGGCATGATAGTGCCTGGCCATCCAGTCAGTCTCAGGTGCGGATTGAGGTTTACATTGCCCCATAGGGAGCTCTGTGACTGTGTCCCTCCAGGCAGAGCAGCCTTTTTGTAACTGCAGCTGTGAGAAACTCTGTCCTTAAAGGCACAATGGTGCCAAACACATGTAGTCCTTCCTTTGTTTCCCCTGCTTGTGCCTCTGTGCCTCCTGATGCCCTGCTGGCGTCTCATGAGGCCAAAGCACACTAGAGGGGTGGTCTCTTTCATTGGCCATGGTTGCAGCAATGATAGTTTCTGGTGGCAGGTCAGACACGCTGAGTGCTGCAGGGCAGCATTTGAGACATCAGCTCACATGTTCTACCAAGGGGCTGCTCAAATGGGTGCTTGGTCAGGAGCTGTGTGAATGTTCCTGATCATCAAGGAGGAATGTGCAAGGAGGCAGCTCAGTGATTCTTGCTCTTTCAGTCCCCACTAGGCTGCCGTCCTTGTTGCCAGAGTGAGCAGAATTAACTAGTGGATGGTGGCAGCATTGCCATGTCCTAATGGAGAAAATGGAACGGCGACTCGCAGAACAACGAGTACATTTCACCAGTTCCATAATCTGCCACATGCCAACCACAGTGATCTCTTATACAATGATGGTAGTACACAACACAGGGCCAACACAAGATATTCCAACATTTAATGCAGGGGGCAAGTCCCCCACACCACCAATAATAATATAATCAACTCCAGGGGCGGGGCAGACACTGGGGGAAAGGGGAGTATGAGGGAGGGAGGCTACTGCTGCTGGGGCACTACAGTCGTGGGAATCAGGGGACAGCCAACACAAAAAAAAACCACTAGCACCCGTCTCAACAAAAGACATACCTGCACGCAGTCCCGAACCAGTAACCATCAGCATTCTGAGCACTAGCCATATCCACCACTCCAGGTGACCAGCTTGGCAGCAGCATGCTTCTTTCTCTCACTCAACCCACATCACTACATCCTCCCTTGTGATTTGCCCTCGTTGTTCTGTTCCTCTACAATCGCTATTCCTTCCCATTGACATTCTAAAACCCTAGCTATTCCGGCAGGCGAGCAAACTGACTCGCTCATATTTGAGTCGCTCAATTTGCTTCACCCATATCACTGGATACCATGGTGGCAAGGATGTCAGGCAGTCCTGGGGCATCAAGAAAGTCAGGTAAGCCCTCACCATTTAGGGGGTACACTTAATATTTTTTTCTCTTTCCTATTATTAGTTTGTTATTTTCCATTTTTTTCTCTTTCCTGTTATTGGTCTGTTAAATATTTCATATGATGCTGTACATACAGGATTTCATCGAGTCTTTCAAAAAGCATCTGACAGACCCCAACTGACCTAACAACTTCTGTTTGTGACATCACAGTCTGTTGTCATGGTAGACACACAGATGCTTTTCATACATGCTTTTGGGATAGACTACCAAGACGTTATAAACCTTGGAAAGGAAAACTGAAAATGAAAAAGCATGTATTCCCTTGTAAACTGTAATGGATAAAACTCTATTCTCATCAAACTCATCAAACTCACTTTGAATATATTTCAAGGAATTTAAGTAATAAAATGCAGCAAACTGTTTGTGTGTCTACACTGGCTCATGTAAAATCTATCCATAAGAGTTTAATGTTCTTTTGGAGGCAGCATAGCCTACTGTCTAAAGTGCCAAACTGTGAACCTGGAGATACAAGTTTGAATCCCACCATCACCATGTGCCCACCGTGTGACCTTGAACAACTTGTTTGACCTCCCTCTGCATTACTTTGTGTGTGAGTGTGTGTGTGTGTGTGTGTGTGTGTGTGTGTGACTCACATATGAGCGACTCAATTATGTGAGCTACTCTGAAAGGGTAGCGAGGGGAGAACAGCAGGGTGAATGCCAGAACAGCAGGGTGAATGCAAGAACAGCAGGGTGAATGCAAGAACAGAAGGGAGAATGGAAGAGGAGGGATGATAGTGAATGTATGTGGGAGGTAGTGTGGCGTGATGATGCAGAGCTGGCCATGTGGTGTGGTGGTGAGGGTGGCTGGCTACAGTGGGGAGGGTGCTGGGAAGGGGTACCGTTTTTTGTGTTGTTTTCATTGGTGTTGCCTCACTGGAAGTGTACATCGCTGTTTTGGTTTTTCAGCAATGTACACTCGCTGTAATGGCGATCACTATTTGGTGATCGCTGTTATGACATGGACCCAACATAGATAGTCCTTGCTTTAGAATTTATATCTTAAAGACATAGAAACATAGAATTTGTTGGCAGAAAAGGACCAATTGGCCCACCCAGTCTGCCCAGGTGGTCCCTGCCTAATCTGTCTCCACAGACCCAACTGGTCTCAGGCAACCTTCCTTCCTCCTTGACAGTTTACTACTATTCCACTATGTCTATACCATGCAAGTTTGAAGACTCCTACTGTTTACACCTCCACCACTTCTGCTGGCAATTTATTCCAAGCAACTACAACTCTTGCAAGGAAGTCATACTTCCTCACATCCCTCTTAAACTCCCACCCCAGCTTCTTTGAATGCCCTCTGGTCCAGGTGCTGATTCTCATTTGAAAGAGATTCCCCTCCTACACCCTATTTACCCCTGTGAGATACTTGTAACTATTTATCATGTCCCCTCTTGCTGTCCTCTCTTCCAGAGTATACATGTTGAGATCCCCTAGTCTCTCCTTGTAGGACTTTTAGAACAATCCCAGCACCATTTCAGTTCAGTAGTCCTCCCCTGGACTGCCTCCATCCTATCTGTGTCCTTTCTGATATGCAGCCTTCAGAACTAGACACAATACTCCAGCTGGGGTCTCAAAAGTGAGAGATACAGTGGCGACAACCCCCCCCCCCCCGATGGAGATACCTCTCCCTTAACATGGGAACATCTGTTTCATGCATGTCCACATATAGTTACATTCTGGAAGCCTTGGGCACAACAGTAGAACGAACTAAATTCCATTAACATTCAAAATGAGACCTTGATCTTCACTAAAATGCAACCGTGGGGTAAATCCCATAGTAGTGCACTATGGGCTATAGTTTCTATTCTAAAATATCAAATGTGACATCATCAATGCTTGTGGTCACTGCAGCAAAAATATACTGCACAAACTGAATTGGTGAATAAAGTCACCAGCTCACTCTGCTTTATTTGCAGATCAGAGATGGGGTCTTTTCAGAATCAGCAGGCAGGTGCTTTATAACGGAATTTGCACAGGGTGTTGTAAATATTACTCTTTCTTTCACATCCTTGTTTAAAATTGGTGGCTTCTCTCTAAGGACATGAAGCATACAGGAATCCGTAAAACTGGTTAATGGTAACATATGTATTTTCTGTTATTTTCTATTATTTTAGCCTGAGTTCTTTTTTTTTTCTTAATGTATTCATCTGTGATTTCTAGTGACTGTAATTTGCTCTTTACTTTGTTTTACTTTTTATGTTGTCATTTAATAAAATGTCCCCTACTCTTTTTTGACTTGGTTAGGCTAAGCATGGTTTGAATGAAACAAGTCACTAGTACAACAGTTAACATGAATTGGTAATATATTCAATTTTATCTTTTCATGCTGTATTGCTTTCATAAAGTTGTATATAGTATTTTTTCTAACTTTATGGTGCTTGCTTTTTGTGTTTTTCTGATTTCTTTCTATTGAAATTCTCCTACTCATTTAGAGAAATGCCATGGGATCTTTAATGTCCACCTGAACAATCACCATAACTGGCAGACAGGATGTTGATTTTACATTTTATCCGAAAGACAGCACCTCAGGAGTGCAGCACCACCCTCATGTGCACTACAGTATCAGTATTGAGATTTACCGCCACGTTCCTGGTGTGGGGTTGGAACCCACAACCTTCCAATCTTCTGGCCTAAAAGACAACTCTGCAACCTGCTGAGGCACTGACACTGGCTCTTACCAAGAAACATTTCTGCTTAGCTCTCCAAACTAAATGATAAGTTATCACCACATTTTCTCAATTTTCAATATTTTCTGCCGTTACAAGCTAGAAAAGACACACAAGCCCTCACTTTACCTGGTTTGAAAAACAAAATAGTCAATTCTGTTTGGGACAAAACTTGGATCCCAGCCAAAAGGTCAGGACCAAATTGTTTGTATGGTATCACGTCATTATAGCACTGGATTTTTAGTGAGTACATTTGGGTGACTATTACAGCGCCCATACAATTACGGTGAACAGGTCTACTGCGCGAATGGCACAAGGGGCTACATGCATATAGCAGTGATGGTGCTATGTGGTCAACTGATTGACCAGAGCACAAGAGAAAAAGAGCTGAAAACAGCACATGTAGCAATAGGTCGAACAGGAAGCCAGTACACTACAGTAACTCAAAAGGATTTACCTTCAATATCCATAACCTACCACCACAATCCAGGTGCGACATTGTGTTGTAATCCAAGAGATGGTGGGGTACGGGGGCACAGCCCCATGTGGGGGGTGCAGGGGGGCATAGCCCCCCTGTGTGACATGGAAGGTGATGGGTGGGGTTTTGTGTCTATAGCTGCAGATCAGGTATGGCTGACTTAGGGAGTGTTGGTGATGTCAGTGGAGTTTATCCAGAGTCAGAGGGGAATGCCCCTGCTGGTGTATTATGGATTCGTCTTCCAGAGAGACAAGGAGGTGCGGCAGAAGGTGTACTGGAGGTGTGGGGAACAACACCACTACTGGCTTACAACATCCACATACATGTATGAAATGTTTGAAAATCGCTAAATTGAATCACGTGCTAATGATGTAATCACCGATTTGAGCGTTCACCGAGATGCGTGTTCGCTATATATATAGTCGCTCTGTAATTTTTGCTCAAATTGCATTTGCACTATAATATGCACTGTACTGACATGGAACTGTTTTATACAGTATGGCTGAGTTGGAAATGTTTTTTTTTTATATTCCTTTTAATCAAAGTATTTTATTAATCCCTTACTGCTTCTTCACAATAAATCAAAATCAGTGCCACTAATTGCATTCAGGGAAATCTGGATATCTCCATCTGCTTTCATGGGGTTTTCTTGCTAGCAAACTAACATTACAAGGATGTCCAGTTGAGAAGCCTATAAATGATCAATAAATCTGATGTGACAATGGGTCCTCCACTCTCTTTTGTTGTTTCAGAATGATGTTACTTTTACGCTTGGCCTCTTGCCTGCACATGAAAAGTCTTGCAGTTACTATGCCCCATATTCTAATTAATTTCTAAAGAAAATGACCTAAAAGAGTCAGTTGTTCTCTATGTTTTTGTCCCTTTTTTCTTTCCCATCTTTTTTGTTGCCCTCTCCTGGCAACCCATGCCCATCCATTGCCTCCTTTTAGGCACTCCTGCCCCCCCACAAGCCCTGCCTGCCTGGGCATCTAAGCCTGTTGGCCCCTTTTGCCAACTCGCTTCCATCGGGGCTCTCTTCCCTTCCCTTGTCACCCCTTCTAGCGATTCAACTGTTGCCTCCTTCCTGCCTTGCCTTTCTCCCTGTTGGCTTCATTTGCCAACCCATAGACCACATTTTCTTTGTGGGGCTCACTCCCCATCTCCATCACCCTATAGTCGGTGACCCATTGTTTTCCTCCCCTTACACCCCAATCCTCCTGTCCCCCTTCTTCTGCCAATTTCAGGGTGGGTGGGTGGGTGTTAATCTTGAAGCCAGCAAAGGAGACCCCTTCCTCTGCTGGCTCCCTAAATCTCCTCAAGACCCCTCCCTTTTTCTTCCAGCCAATCCTCACCTGACCTACCTGCCTAGTCATATTGGTCATATCAAGGTATGACATCACGCCCCTCCCTCCTTACCTGAGCCTCGATTCCCTCCCTCCTTCTTTCCTCCTACCCTCCCCGCCCCCCTGATCTGACCTGTCTTTGACTTGCCTAGCCTTCCCTCCCAACCCCCATGCCCCTTTTTCTTTTTGATCTCCCTGACAATTTAGGTTGTCCCTTAGGGCAACTGCATTTCTTATAATGGACTCTATTACAAATTCCCACTGATAACAAATTTTACTGGTAACAAATCCCAGCTTTTAAAATCAAGTGTCATCTTCTCAAATAAATTACCATACTTTTCCCTCAGCATGCATTCTGGGGTTTTGGTTTTGTAAATTCACAAATATTTTAGACCACAGACATTCCCTTTCCACCCAGATCTCTATTCCATTAATGTGTTATAAATAAAATAGTGTATGGGCAACAATGCACAACAAGGCTGTGTTTGCATCGAGAGGTTGAAAGGTCATCACGGGGACCTTGAGAGCAAAGCTTGAGAGGTCCATGCTGTCCTCCCAATCCTGAGATGCAAACACATGCCAAGTTGTATATGGTTGTCCATATTCTGCTTTTATAGTATATAGTCAGTCATACTAAAAGAAATGTTATTGTTCGCTGTGGTGTTGCTGACTGATTGCATTGACGTGCTGTGTGAATGGAGGCCATTGTATCAGCTTTGCTTGGTACTTGCACCACACTTTAGAATAGGTACAACTATTTCAGATATGAACAAGTGGTAACCATATACTATACAGAGAATAATATACTGTATGTGGAGTGGTGTACTGTGAGTGTTTTACACATCCCTAGGTGTGGGATGTCCATATGCCTCAGGCATGAATCTTGAGAGATTTATATAGACATCACATACCAAGGGTGAGTAAAAAACAATGAATGAACATCATCACTTTCTATATTTTATTTTTTATAAAAATTGTTTGTTTTTTTTAAGTACTAAGCTGTAGTTTATTTCATTGAGGGAAACCACAACTTAAAGCAGCAATGCAACGAAATTGGGCAAAAAATGTGACCCTACCTTTTTTCACTATAAAAGATTCCAGGCATCTTCCAGTTTTATTTGGTTGTACAATTTTCTAATTTCATCAAAATTTGAGCATTTATAAATGTTTTAATTAAGTTTTTTCTTAAGAAAAAAAGGTGGCTGCCACATTTTACATAGAAATAGCATTGTAGACCTGGCAAGGGTAAGTATCAAACAAGCATTTGTCAATGCCGAATGTTGTCACACTGGCATTGGCATTGGCAGTGCCGGAGCTAGAGACAATAGGAATGGCAGTGAAGTATTGAAGTGACGCCAACCCCACCCCCACCCTGTAGAGAGTGACAGGCATTGGGGTGTGCCTTTGGGTCGTCAGCTATAATGTTCATGCCATTGTACCTCACCCAAACCCTGTAGACACTGACAAATTATCGTGGTGTCTGGGGTCTTTGGGCATTATACTTACTTCTTTTCCATATGAAATACACTGACGGTGCAGTATAGAGCGTGGGGTGAACTTTTGTGCTGAACAGTGCAAGGCACACCACGATGCCTGTCAGTGGCTGCAGGGTGGGGATGGGGTGACATGGCATGAGCATTACATCCAATGATCCCAAGTCACACCCCTGATGCCTGTCAGTCCGTACCGGGTGGGGTGCTACAGTTGGAAACCCTAACATCGTAGGCATGTGGTGGTAGTTTCACTCCACATTTTCAACATGGGCTGCTTGTCAGGCCACCTCACGAAAAGCAGCACAATCACTTTGTTAGCTGAAAGGTGGTTCTGCACAGCGGCTGTGTCGTTTGATGACAGAGGGATGAAAACACATTTTTGGGCAGGATGTGGAGAATGACAACTGTATTGTTCATGAGGAGGTGTTAAAAATGGCAACATTGAAAATCTGGAGTGACAATATGAAATATTGGTGAAGCAATGAACATGCATACAAACTGTGCAACACACATCCATAACCCAATTATTTTTGGGAGTTTGGAAGCCACATTTGTAACATAGGCATTTTGGGACCTCCCCTTATGAACAGTGGAGGTGCGATTTTGTTAATCTGTCCCAAAAGTTGATTTCCCACAGCGACCATGCCATTGTGCGCCACAGGTGGAGAAACACATTTTGGGCAGGATATGAAAAATCACTGCTGTACTGTTCATAAAGAGGTGTAAAAAAAATGCCAGTGTTGAAAATCTGGCATGGAAATATTGCAAATTTGCAAAGTTACAAGGGTGAGTGGAAACTGCGCAACGCACACTTGCAACACAGTCATTTTACGGACTTTTGACACCAAATTTTCAACATAGGCATTTTAGGACCTCTGCTCATGAACAGTGTCACTGTTATTTCCTCAAACTGTCCCAAAAAGTGATTTCGCTGATAGCGCGCTGTTCTATGTGCGGATATGCAAAACACATTTCGGGCAGGATATGTAAAAGACAGCTGTACTGTTCATCAGAAGGTATGGAAAAATGCCAAGTTTGAAAATCTGGAATGAAAATATTACAAATTCATGACGTTACGAGCGTGTGTAGAAACAGCGCAACACACGCTCGTAAAACAGCCATTTTTGGGAGTTTTGTCACCAAATTTGCAACATAGGCTTTTTGAGAGCTCCCCTCATGAACAGTGACACTGTCATTTCATTACTCAGTCCCGAAAGGTGATTCCGTGCAGTGACCATGAAATCACCTTTCTGGATCAAATAACACCATGACAGTGTCAGAATTCATGAGGAGGGGTCCCAAAAACCCCATGTTGAAAATTTGGTGCCAAACTTCCAAAAAATGGCTGAGCTATGCATCAAAGTTGAAAAACCCTATTTATTCCATTATAGAGCTTACCGGCATTTCCTCAGTTTGTGGTCGGCTTTGAAGATTGCAGAGCGTGTTCCGGTCTAGTGAAGATCGTCACGGCGGACTCCACAGGTAAGTATGGGGTGGGGAGGCAGGGTGCGCAGTGGGTGGGTGCGGGTTGTGGGAGGGGCAGGGAGACCGCTGAGGACCGTTTCCTTTTCCACAGGTACAAAACAAACATTGCGGGACCGTTTTCTGTTTACAGGGCATGTAGCGCATGGGGTGGACTCCCAGCATGCCTTAGCGAACCTGTTTTTGGGGGCAGCTGTAGCCAGAGGTGGATTAGGCACCTCCATTGGCACCACAACAAAGGGGTTACTTTATGCCACAGGATTGGGCACTCCGTCGACACACAAGGAAAGGGGGCAAAAACCCGAGGGAGCTGGGCATGCCCCATGGCATATAACAAATGGGGGGTTATTTGCTCACGATGGGGAGTGGGCTCCCCTGTCAGCACATATATTGGGGGTGGGGTAAGCCGACAGGGGGATTGGGCACCCCAAAGTCGGCAGTTTGGCAGGCAGTGTGCCACCATGTTTGTGTTTCTGGACAAGCACGTCGGGAGGTCCGCTGTGGGTGGCGAGTTTTGCTCACATTGCAGCGGACCTTTCCTTAGATGTTCTCACCCAGGTGGTGTGGTGCTGGCATGCAGACTGATTGGGGAATGAGGGATGCACCTACTGATGCGTGCCCTGCATTTGCCCAACAGTGACCGCGCCTCCGAATCTGCACTACTGCAAGATGTTGGCTGCACAAGCGCACCAACATAAAAAATTTAAAAAGACTCACGTTGCATAGCATAGGAGGTACCTAGACAAGTAAATCTGACAGGTAAGATAATATTTTTCTTAACTGTACCCGAAACAAGCTTTTTTGGAGAAACATTTTATCGTTGCACTGCTGCTTTAATATGAAAGTGTAGTACAAGAGACAGAACTCCATAAAACACACGTCGTAATACACAGTCACGTATTAAAGAGTTAGTGGAACTCAAACAGGCAGACAGGAAAATAATACCAATTTTAAGAAGTAGTCATTTCTAACTTTTTATTTCAGAAGGCCCATATTTTCAAAGGAGATGCACGGTCCAAAATGGAGATGAAGCGTGCATGTCAGAAAATGCGCAGAACTGCAATATTGAAAAGGGAGAGATACATAGCGCATTTCCAGATGCGCCATTGTGCAGAAATAATGTATGCAGCGCAAATAAAGGGAGCATTCCCATGAATATGCTGCGCATCCCCATATTCAGACAAAATATGCAGTGCATCTTCTGCACATCACAGAAATGAGCCTCCCAAAGTTAGGCATACAAAAAGATAGCCTAAATTGGCCAGCCACCCACAGGCCGCAGAACTGGAGACAGGCCATCTAGAGATAGCTCTCAGAGGTGCACCAGAACATGCTCCAACACCCACACACAGCTGTCATGCCAGGATAGACATACCCAGAGCCACAAGTGCTGTGACACCACCAGCACTATTCAAGGAGCAACCCCCACACCTCACCCTGGATGTAGACACCCAGCAGTCACATGTCAGTGCTGTTGGGCACCCCCTGGACACACCAATGGAGTGGACAGCCACAGTGCAGCACATGTACCAGGGGCCATGGCCTGCACCCATGTGGCCTGCAGGGTGCCACTTGGTGGTGGCATGCATCCAGGATGACGTCTGGGGGAATGGTGTCGAGGTAGCCTGGTGGACAGGTGGAAGCCTGGCACATGCCAGGGACTGATCTGTGACACACCTCCATGGTGGTACACCATAGATGCATACAAGTGGGACCTGCACACTTTGATACCTAGTCACCCTCTGCACACTGCCATTCCTTGCAGTCCTCACCATGTTCCTCTCATACCGGGGGTGGGCACTGCAGGTGACTGTATGCTGCACTCTCGAAGGCACTAGAATGAATAGTTGCAGACCAACTTGTCAGATACCTTGATGAGTACAAACTCCTCTTCCCAGAGCAGCATGGCTTTAGAGCTAGGCATAGCACCACCACAGCTCTTCTGGAACTCACGGGCTCTATCCACAAATCACTTGATCGTGGACAACTTGCCAGGGCTATCTTTATCAACCTAACAAAGGCATTCAATATGGTTAATCATGCCCTCCTTACCTAGCAACTTATCGCTATAGGCCTCACACCTGAGGCAGTCTTGTGGTTCTGTGGCTACCTGGGCCATTGATCCCAACAAGTCAGGATAGGCTCTACTCTCTTGGACAGCAAACTTGACAGCTCAGGTGTTCCCCAGGGGTCTATTCTGGGTCCCCTCCTATTCAGTTTATTCCTGAACAACCTCCCTCAAGCCAGTCAGTGCTGCATCCTCCTCTATGCTGATGATGCAGTCATTTTTACCTATGGCTCTGATCCTGCTGTTCTGGAACACGAACTTCAAAGTGATTTCAACTGTCTTGAGAAATGGTTCAAGGATCATAAGTTGATTATGAATTACAAAAAGACAAAAACCATGCTGTTCTCCAGCCCCTTAAATAAGCATCGTCACCACCCACTATCAGTTTGTAATGTTGATGGGGCCTCTCTTGAACTTGTATAACACTTTAAGTACCTGGGTTTCACGGTAGACAACTCATTGCCCTATACCCTCCATATTGACAACACAGCCAAAGCAATCAACAAACATAGAGGGCTACTCTACCGCCACAAGCAGTCTCACCCCTGAAGCCCATAAAATAGTTGATCACAGCTCTGTGGGCTCCCTTGTGGACTACAACCTGCCCATATATGGCTCTGCTACTGATACTGCACTCCGGTGCTTAAAAACTGCCTTAAATAAAGCCTGCCGGCTAACCTTAGGTGCACACAGGCTTACACACACCTGTGATCTGTACACCAACACACACTGGCTCACACTTAATGGCTGTCTAAAATACCAAACCAGCCTGCTGGCTAAAAAGATCAGCCTTGGTACCTCTCTGCCTGGGGTCTGTCTACTTCTGGTGCCCAGCATCAAAACTCGGCACACTCGCAACTTTGAGCACCAGTTCTTCATAACTCTGAGATGGCACACTTCTCAAGGACAAAGGTCCTTTGCTCATCATGCACCACTTTGGTTCAACTCCCTTCAGGATAAAATAGTGAGCCTGCCTACACTGGGTACTTTCAAAGTCCGCCTTAAGGAGCTTATGCTATATGAAGCACATTGTGACTGCCTACGATAGCTCCAACTTCTTAGCTCCTTTACCATACTTCCAACTGCTTTCCCCACCTCCTATTCCCCACCTCTTTCTCTGGACAGTCCCCCCCCCCATCACTCTCCTTCCTTCCCATCCCCCATTCCTCCATACCCATCCACCCCATACCTCCCCCTCTTATAGCCCACTCAGCACAGCATATCATTGCACTGGCACTTGGGGCTCCTTTCCCCTCCTCCTTGCACTTAGCAAAGTTTCCTATGCCCCACTGCAACTGACAACTGTTTGGTTTTCACCATTTGGGCATTGTAACTTGTTTGTATATTGTAACCTCCACTTTTCTATCTCCAGATAGTGTTGTGTTGCATCTTATAATCTTCTGTTTGCTTACCATGTTATTGCTCTCATTGTGCAATTTTTTCACCTGCCTGTTTTGTGTTTTGCTGTTGACATGGAACCTATGTAGAGAGCTCTGAGCTCAAGTGGTTTATCCTAGATTGTAATAAAATAAAATAAAATAAAAATGGAGCTAGTATATCACATGCATGTGGTATACCGATCAGACTGTGTCACCCTGTGCCCTACGATGTTGCATGTCCAGGAGGGCACCTGTAGCCACTGTCCTGGTGGGCCCCCTGTACCCCGGTCCGACCCTGTACATGATTATGGGTAATAGCACTGTACCCAGGCCAATGCGGTCCACCCATCCATACACAAACAGTCCATCACACCTGCCTGATAGGCTGCAGTGCCTCCTGTTCACCTTTGTGGAGTGGTGGGGCAGCACTGCAAAGCTGAAACTGAGCATGCTCACGGTATGCAAATGGCCTGAATACATTCCAGTAATGAGCTGCACATGTGGGTGATGGGCTTGGAATGTGCAATGAGGTCATTTGCATATTCTGGCTGAATATCACAACTTTGTGCACCATGCAAGTGGCTTTGCATCGAGCATTTCCCCATGCTCCACATAGAGCTCAGGTCACTTGCTGCGCTGCACATCTCCCACTGTGCAATCATGCATCTTCAGGATATTCAGCTGGACATGCGCAAGTGTATCTCATGGTGCGTCTTCTGAATATCTCATTATTTTGTGCCAGTACATCTCAGATGCATGGCACAAGAACTTGTGCGATTTTGCAGTGGACTTTTGAATATGGGGGCCAAAGTATTTTTCTTTTTCCTTTTGCTCATTATAAAGTCATAAAGTCTTCTATGTGATAATATTGTCCTGTATATATGGAACAGCTCTTAGCATGGCAGCCAATATATCTGCCTCTATTCCACCCCCCCACTACATGACAGTGACATCATTGGTGACTGACCTGACAGCCACTGAATGGCTGTTCCTAAGTAGTAGTGATGTCAGTCAGTGAAGTCACAATTCTGAAGATGTAGCGGGGGGAGCTAGAGATAGACATGTCAGCTGTCAGGTAAAGTGCTCTCTCACACAGAACACCCACTAACATTAGGTAAGAAATATTCTAATTAATGAAAGGGAAGAGAAAAATTACCTCAGATATAAACAGTAATGGTTGACTGCATTTAAAAAACTGATATTAGCTTTAGACACTAGCTCTTCAAGGAGTTCTGTTTCACTCAATTTTCGTACTCTATTATAAAATGGACAGAACAAATCCTGAATCTTGGTTGGTTTAAAGTCAGTTTCAGCTGTGATGTTATCCCCAGCACAACATCACTGTCAGAAGCTAATCTAACGCAAAACCTACATGAAAACCTTCTTTATCCTACAGAAATGGAAACTATGTACTTACCATAATTATTGATTTTCTTGGACAAAGACTTCACCACTATGTTGGAGGCACTAGGACCTCACAGGGAACCAAAAATCTCCAGGAGGGCCAGCACCGGGACAGGACCATGCATGCGTGATGCCACGAGACTAGCTCACACCATATAGGCTATCTCGGCGTCAACCCTCCAGCCTCCTCAGTACCTTTTCAACCGAGGAGGTGCAGCACAAACTAATGAAAGAAAACCTAACCCTAACTTCCAGGCATGTGAAGGCCTAGATGACCCATGTAAGGAGGGGCAATTCAACAATGTCTTCACAGCCCGAAAACAAGGAAGTGAAGACCAAAACAGAATGAGTGAGCTCGGGGGATGGTGGGTGGGCGAGTGAATGAGTGGTGGAGACTTCATCCAAGAAGATCAAGAATAACGGTAAGGTCAAAATTTCCATAGCTTCCTGGACTAAAAGTCTCCACCACTCATTCACACTAATGGGAGAGTACCGAGCTAAAAATCAAACCCACCGAGCAGGGCGGTAAGAGAGAGAGCTCACTCAGGACAGAAGTCCATAAGGACTGCCCTGCCGAAGAAAGTGAACTGTCTGGCATGGACATCCAGAACATAGTGCTTTTACAAATGTATGCACTGAGCTCCAACTCGCCGCCTTGCAGAAGTCTGCAATGAGTGCATTACAAATCTCCATTAGGAAAGCCGCAACCACTCCAGTTGAGTGTTGTGAACCCGGCCTTCCAACTTGACCTGTGTCATGGATTAGTAGTATCAAAGACATGCTACTAACCAAGCTGAAATACATCTCGTGGCAACAGGCTGACCCAGCCGAAGCATGCTGGAAGATATAATAGTTGCTTGGATGTGTATCTCTTCATTCTGTCCATGTAGAATCACAGAACCCTCTTAACATCCAGAGAAATGAAGGAAGTGCTCTCCTTCATTCTGGAGTTAACAAAGAACTCATCTTGTTTTGAACTCAGGGAAAACCAAATGTATGGTCTTTACTGGTCCCAGGAAACACAGAGACATAAATGTTCAGATTACTGATTTAGTGTGGAACCAAATTGAACTGGTGGATAGTTCTGACTACCTGGGGGTGACTTTAGAATCTCAACTCTCATTTGATCTACAGGTGGCTAAGACTATCAAAAAAATTAATCAGAGGATTGGAATGTTATTTAGGATTAAACCCTTTCTCATCCCTGAATCTCGTAGACTTCTCGGTCACAGTCTTTTGTTAAGTGCATTTGACTATGGTCTTTTGATTTATTCTGGTACAAATGACAAAATGCTACAGAAACTACAGGCAACCTATAATAGTATATTACCTTTTATGACAGGTCTCCCAATAAGAACACACCATTG
Organism: Neoceratodus forsteri; assembly: GCA_016271365.2. NCBI lineage: Eukaryota > Metazoa > Chordata > Ceratodontiformes > Ceratodontidae > Neoceratodus > Neoceratodus forsteri. The sequence goes on along the minus strand of CM028129.1, from coordinate 130,036,766 downwards.
TGTGTTGTTAACGGAAGCTAATTGCCCTTCTTTTTTGGATAGGATAAAGTTAAAGCTTGGAGTTTTGCATATAAAAGAACCCAGGGTTTACTTCCCCAGGTGATTCAGGATCTTATTCCCCTACAGCAAAGTTATCTTGAAACAAGGTCTCAGTCCAAAGGTTTACTTAGAATCCCTCTATACAAAAAAACAGTTGGTCAGAGATCAGTAATATACAGGTCAATTACATTTTTTTATGGTATTCCAACTGAAGTTACTAATGTTAGGACAGTTCAAATGTTCAAGAATAGGCTTGTTAAATGGTTCAATAGTTTGATTGATTGTAATTGTAGTTCCTAACATAATACTGCACTTTATGTGTAATTTTTATGTTTTGATATTGTAGTTTGCATGTTTGTATTAATGTTTTATATGACTTTAGTGTTTATTTGTCAACTTGTGTGATCGCAAAATTCTCTCACTGTAAGTATTACCTGAGCAACCGCTCCCGTCGTCACGGGCCAAAAACCACACCACTGGGTTTTGTCTTAACGTCGCTTTATTTGATCAAATCTTTCACATGCATGCGGGAGTTCTGCAAAAGAGTAAGCTCTCTGATTACAATTTACAGCAGCTTTTTATAAGCTAGATTTTGCACTTCTTATCTTGAAAAAAATACCAACATTTCAGTATAAGCCAATCATAAAACAGAATAACAAGTTAATACCAATGTAACAGAATAACAAGTTGATACCAATGTGAGGTGTACTTTTCCACTGCTTATTTCATTTCTTACCCAATATTTCTTGATACATATGCCAGTGGGTCAATCTGACCTAGGTGAAACAATGAGTTTCACTCACACCATAATTAACATACAACAACGTACAGCTTGCCTTCAATGCCTCAATGTGCTGTTATCTTATACTTTGCCCAAGCATGTTGTTATCTTATACTTTGTCCGAGCCTGTTATTCAGGCTGGTACAACCAGTTCTGCCCAGTTTTATCTTGCTTTTTGTTTCTACAAATGTACCTCAAGTAACCTCAGTTTCATTCTATAACCCTGTTAAAAAACAGCATGAACTCAGAAATTTCTACTACATTCATTATGACTTTGTTACAGCATGGCTTACAAAGCAAACATAGCTTCAAGGCATATAATAGCAGATATAGCTTTAGGATATATAAAATTCCCTCACACGCTCCCCCCTTTTGATACTTTGTATCAACTTGTTAACTATTATATTTTAGTCACATCTGGTACATCACAGAATGGGAACACCCCGACTAATTCGCTAGGGTCTTGGTCCTGGGGGTGTAGCAAGGGGTGCAGCTGGGTGATGGCATGTGGCGACAAGGTGCTACACAGGCATCGCAAGAGAAATTTGAGCAACACAGTCAGGAGCCATAATGCCAGTATCACCACCACGATTACTGCCACCCAGTGGAGGAGGGTAGTGCCCCAGTCACCAAATATGCTTGAGAACCATGACCAGGGGTCCCAGCCCTGCGATATAGGTGCATGCTCAGTAAGAACATGCTGCTGTAGCGTTCGTATTCCCTCAATCACTTGCTCCAGTTCCTGGGAATTATCTGGTATATAGGTGCAGCATTCTTCCCCTATAATGGCGCACACCCCCCCTTGCGAAGCTAATACATAATCAAGTGCGGCTCTATTCTGCAAAGCTACAATTCTAAGGGCTTTAATTTCAGTTGTCAGCAAGGCAGTTGATTTCAAGGTATCATTAATTAACGTTTCCAACTCATAGCTTAACTGGTCAATGTAATGCATGTTTTGAACAACACCCCACCATGGGAAGATTCCTGCCCCAAATTTTTCTCCCACTGGGACACGTTTATTCGCGTCCGGCACCTCCCTTTTTTTAACTTGATTTATATAGCTTACACGCTGATGTATAGCAGATGCACTGTACATATATTCATGGGCCGCAGGGTGGAGTGTGGCTAGATAGCAGCACCCTGTCCACCCCATAGGTAGAAAAAGATAAGCCCTATCCCCGCATACCCAGTATAGACCTGACAGACTGCCCATGGCAGTGAAATCAGGATGTACTGTGTGGGCATCTGCTTGAAAGCAGTTGGTTATGGTGGACTCAGACTTGGTGGTGCTGTTGTAGTGCCTACAATATTGGCACGTGGACCATCCCAGTGGTGCTAAACTCGCGGTTAATTGATTATTACACAGGCAGAGCCTGGCTGATATATTCTGCTGTCTAACGTCTAGATACAACGGGGTTGACACATTTGTATCATTCGGTGGGCTGTACCATGCAGTATAATTGTGCCACCCGAAACACAGTTAGGTTCTTTATTTTGTTTGTAGCATAATCTGGGGCATTAGTGATGTTTCTTCCCCTGATGGCACCGAGAATCTCGCTGGCCTCAGTGCTATTTACAGGCTTGGGTTTTAGGTGGAGCCCTACGGCTGCAGAGAAAGGAGAGCTAGTGCATACATAGCAATCAGAGACATTAGCATTATTAGCATGTAAGTTCATTAAAGTCCACCAAGTGTTCGTAATGTGCAATGGCTCTGTGCTGCAGCGGGAGCAGTTGCCCCCCCCCTCGTATCCAGAGCCCCATAGCAAAAGTACCAATAGCAGCTATAGTCCGAACGAAAACAGAACGATAATAATTTTCATGGTTGCTCAGTTCACTGTGCAATGGTATCGACTGTAGAGGCTGTCACCAAGCGACAATGAGATGCGTGAATCCACGTTTCTCTCTCCGCGATCTTTATGGCAGTGGCGGTAGTCAGGAGCACTTGAAATGGTCCTCGCCACCTCGGGGCGCACCACTTTTTTCTTCGGAAGTCCTTGATAACCACAAAGTCTCCTGGCTGTATCCTATGCAGGGGTCCTCCAAGGGAACTGGAGTACAGCTTTTACCCTAGGATAGAGATCTTAAAACAGCATTAAGAGATAAAACAGTAGGCAATCATTTCATTATCTAAACTGTGCAATGTTATTCGGTTTTGTGGGAAGGGACATTTGTCATTCTGAGGGTCATCCATCAAAATTTCATGAGGTGATAAACCCATGGAGGCACTTCCCCTCATACTCATTAGGGCTATTGGTAGTGCTTTTACCCAACTAAGGCCAGTATCTGCCATAATTTTGGTCAATTTCAGCTTTAATGTCTGATTTGCCCTTTCTACTGCCCCTCCCGATTGTGGGTGGTATGCACAGTGTGTTCGTAAATCCACTTGCAGTGCCTCACACAAGGTTCTGATGACTTCATTTGCAAAATGCGAGCCATTATCGCTGGAGAGCCGGGTGGGAAACCCCCACCTTGGTATGATTTCTCTAATCAGGGCCTTTGCTACTGTACAGGCTGTGGTTTTTCATACTGGGAACGCCTCTACCCACTTTGAAAACATATCTACAATCACTAAGCAATATTTATACCCTTCACACGGGTTTAGCTCAATAAAATCCATCATTAAATGTTCAAAAGGTCCTGTAGGAAAAGGACGGGCAGAGGGGGTTACTTGGAGTCCTCTGCCAACATTATTTTGCATACATATTACACATTTTTACAAAAATCTTCAGCATATACGGTAAAGCCAACAACATACCAATGTTTATTTACAAGATCGACTACTCCACTTTTTGAAACATGATCGGCCCCATGGGCCAATTTTGCCAAAAAGGGAAATACTGCCGAGGGCAGGCAGAGCCTGCCATCGGGGTTTGTCCACACCTTAGTGCTAGCATCAAATTTACAGTTTGTTTGCCAGTTATGTTTCTCTTTGCACTGGCCGACTATTGTAAAGTTGCAACATCCTTTACTGAGAATAAATCAAGTTGGTTAGTTACAGTCAAAGACATTTGAAATTTGAACACTCCAGAAAGAGCTGCTTCCTTTGCAGCTCGTCAGCTCGCATTTCCTGCAGAAACAAAATCTTGGTTAGAAGTATGGGCCTGACATTTTACAATTGCTAACTTTTCTGGCTTCTGGATTGCTAACAAAAATTTTTTACCAAATTGCATGAATAGGTTTTCCAGCTGCTGTTAAAACCCTCTGTGTTTCCATAGGGTGCCAAAATCATGAGCTACCCAAATGCATATCGACTATCTGTGTATATGTTAACTGTTTTACCCTCGGCTATTATACAAGCTCTCGTCGATATGGAGTTCAGCAGCTGGGCTGGCGTTTCGTGGGGGACTTTTCTCCTTCCACGACATAGTTTTGAGTACACACTGCATAACCTACCAAGGGGATCCTTTTTGTCTCTTTGTGCCGAGCCGTCAACAAATAATTCTAAGTCTGCGTTTTGTATGAGTATGTCAGTGATATCCAGTCGAGGCTTACAGTCTAAGTCAATTACTTGCCCACAGTCATGCTCCTCCCCCTCCTCCGGGTTGGGGAGCAACGTCTCTGGGTTTAAAGTGGTGCACCTTTTCAAAGTTATGTTAGACATGGTTAGTAACACATTTTGATACTGAAGCAATCGTGCAGGCATTAAATGAGCTGTGCGAGCTTGTAGCAGAATAGAATGTACAGAATGAGGCACATGTACTGTCAAAGCACAGAATCCTACCAGATCCACGCATGCCAACACCGCTTCAGTAGCCGCTGCCACCGACTGCAAGCAAGACACCATCCCACATACCACTGAGTCCAAACGCTTCGAGTAATATGCTGTGGGCCTCTGTCCCCCTCCATGTTCCTGTGTCGATACAGCTGACATGTAACCTCCTTTACCATTTACAAACAGATTAAAACCCTTCTCATAATTTGGTAGTCCCAAACAAAGACTTGTAACCAATACATTTTTAAGTTTCGCAAAACAGATCTCTAGATCAGGTGTCCACCTGATCTCCTCAGTCATCTGCATTTTCTTGCCAAATATGGCTTCATGGAGGGGTTGTGCCAACATAGCATAATCCACGATCCAGGTTCTACAATAGCCCACCATACCCAAAAAAGACATCATTTGCTGCTTGGTAACTGGTCGTGGCCATGCTGTTATGTTCTTAATTCTCTCAGGGTCTAGCTTTCTACCACTGCCAGACAACACATGACCCAAATATTTTACTTGCTCTCTACACAATTGCAATTTTTCTCGAGACACTTTATGCCCATTCTCAGCCAAGAAAAGTAGTAAAGCCTTTGTATCCTGTTCATTTGCTTCCTTACTGGGGCTAGCAAGCAATAGATCATCCACATACTGTATTAGGGTACTGCCCGATGGGGCCTCAAAAGCGGATAGATTCTCTCTCATTTGAGCTGAGAATACTGCTGGAGACTCAGCATAGCCTTGGGTCATGCGAGTCCAGGTCCACTTTTCCCTTTTGTAGGTGAATGCAAACCATTCCTGGCTACTGGGTTCTACGGGGATACTATAAAACGCATTTGCTAAGTCAATGACCGTGAAATAACAGCTGTTATGTGGAATGGATGACAATACTGTAATCGGGTTTGGCACTAATGGGGTACGTACATGTACTGCTTCATTTGCCGCTCTCAGGTCCTGCACAAAGCGGTAACTTCCATTTGGCTTTCTCACTGGTAAATTTGGTGTATTTACCGTTGCATATGGGCAGGGGATGATTACTCCCCTTTCCAATAATGCTGCATGCACTGGGGCTATTCCCTCCTCCGCCTCTTTACCCAGCGGATATTGATGCCTATTCGGTCTGTAAGAGGAATTTGGCTTGACCATAAGGGGTTGTGCATTCTTCACTATTCCCACATCATACTTTGATTCTGCCCATAGCTTTGCTGATAACTCATTTATCCAACTTACACTCTCCTGCATGCCTATTTCTTCACAAACCTTTCGCACATTCACTTCTCTTTCATCCACTCGTACCTTAACCTTTCTGTTAATTATGTATTTTTCACAGTTTCCAGCCCTTGATATTGGCTTGCTTCCTACATGTTCCCAATCACACAACTGTGCCATTTTTGCTACCCATGGCCCCAATTCCTTCCACTCAAGGGGGGGTTCTCTTGCCATGGAAATGTGCGGGTATGACCCTGGCTCTTGGAATACTTTTAATTGCTCTGCATTCAGCCTCACTGAGGCTGCTGACGATCCTTTGCCACATATATCTCTGACACCCAGATGGCCTGTTCTACTGGCTGTTTTCCTACTCTTTGCACTCATAAGTTAGGTCCCGACCTCCCACTGCATAATGTGTTGTACAATGCAAATCTGTCTGTAACTGCAACTGGCCATGTGTTACTACTTCCGCCCATTCTTGTAGCCAACCCACCTCCTTTAGTTCTGTTAATTCCCAACTATACAGCCAATCCCCTGTTCTTTCTGCTAAACATGGATACAAACCCACCCCGGCTTATATTAACCCCTCTGGGGTACAAGTAATGTGTGCATTTACCTTTGACAGGAGATCCCTTCCCAATAAATTCACAGGACAGGTCGTGCTACTGAGGAAAGTATGTTGTAATTCCATTTTTCCACACCGAACCGGTAATGAGATTGTTAATTGCTCTCTTTGTGGTACTCCTGATGCCCCTATTGTTGTCACCATTTGACTGGATAAGGGTGCATTTAACTTGCTTCTTTGAATTACTGACATCGAGGCACCTGTGTCTATCAAGAAGGTCAACTTGGTGTTCATGATTATTAAGTCTATTACTGGACTACCTTCTGGCATTGTTGAAGCACATAGCATTTGTGAAAAGGGAGGGAGTGTTCTCTAACCTTCAGCTGTCATTGGCAAAGCCAACATTATTAGTCCAGAACTGAGGATCCCGAGGATTTCCACCCCAACCTTGCTGCTGATTTGGCTGCCACTGTTGTGGAGCAGGAGGGGGTGGTGGCGGAGGCAAGAGGGCATTGGAATCTTGATTACGCTGCCACTGATTTGCCTTTACACAATTTCTTGCTATGTGTCCCTGTTCTCCACAAGCAAAGCAGATGATACCACCTCCCGGTCCGGGTCTTTGTCCTGCCGATCCTTCCGATGGTTGCCCTTTTCCCCCTCCTCCCCTGTGGATAACCTCCATTATTTCGTCCTCTCTGTCTTCTTCTGTTGCCATTTCCACCTCCCGGTTGGGGCTGCTTATTGTCTCTCTCAAAGTACATTAGCTGAGCCTTTTCCAGCTTTTCTTTCTTTTCCTTTTGTATCTCCTTCTGCTGTCTCTCAGTATGTTCAGCATACGGCACTAGGTTGGCCATTTTCTTTGTCTCCCATCCAATGCACACTGTGGTAACTCCCAATCTAATTGGCTCACTCAGTCCAGTGCAAAAAGCCATACCCAACTGATGCTGGTATGCGGGATTATCCGGTCCAATACCCGGAAAATTGCCTAAAGACCCCCTTCAATCGTTCCTTGTAATCGCGTACTGATTCCTCATCTTTTTGTCTCGTATCCCGGATTCGAGACCAGTCTGTCACATCTCTGTATTTTTCCTGTAGTTTTATGCACAGCGTTAAATTGTGGCATAATTTGGTCCCTTGGCTTCTCTGGGTCCCAGGCCTCTTTTACTTCCTCCCACCTGCCCTTTAATGTCCGCTAAGACACTCTCCAACCTCAGTGAGACAGTTCATACATTTTATTAAGTTTGTTAACTCCTTTATATATTCTTCTATGTTATCTTGAGGCTTTGGTACATCTTTCAGGGCCTCTCTCAACTCCTCAGGATTCCATGGGTGGTCCACTTCAATGTATTTAGGGACTGCAGGCTGGTGGTTGGCAGCCACTCTTCCCCTGCCTCGGGGTGTGGGTTGGGATAACGTATCAAAGGCAACTGCTGTGTTAGTTTTTTCCTTCCCCCTCCCTGGTTTATGCCCTTAGTCCTTGCATCAGTTTGCCTAAATACCCAAGGCTTCCCATCTCCCTTGCCATGTACCTTCCCATCCAGTGACATAGATCCCATTGTGTCAACCAGGTCCTCTTCCCCCTCTTCACTCCATGACTCCTCATCTGACTGAACGGGTGTGGGGGACTTTGGGCTTTTTCTGGGGACTGTGACCACAGCCTCCCACACCAGAGTCACAGGAGGATGTTGAACAGGCGTGTCGCTAGTCAATTGGGCAGCCTGTTGAATGCCCTGTGCCGGTTGTACTGCTTGGCCCGGCTGGACTATCAGTGCTTGTTGAGCAGGTAGGGCAGCAGGCACAGCTGGGGCAACCTGTTGTGGTGGCGCATCTGGCACCACCCCTTCCTGTGGTCCTGGCGGAACAGTTTGGGGAGGGGGCCGATATGGTGGAGGGGTATCGTGATGATGAAACACCCTCCTATGGTGTTCAGTATCTTCCCCTTCTTGTTTTACCATTAACCCTCTCACTTGATTTTCATGTCACCTTTCTGCCTCTCTTTTCCATATTCTAAACCTTGACCAGTCTACCTTGCACCCTTTTTGTTTGCCCTTTTCTTTTTCTTCCAATGCTATCCTTGCTTCCTTTAGTACATCTATACTAAAAGTACCTATAAGGGGAAATATTCCCCTGATCGACTTATGCCATTGTCCTATCTCAGAGACCGAATCCTGGCCAAACTTATCAACCATACATTTTGCTGGTCCAGATAATACTAACTCTGGACCTAGGTTATCTGTTGTTCCCTTGTTTCCCATTTTATCTAGGCCTGTTCTTTATAGTGCACACTCGCTCCAAGGTATTCTTGTACTTACAGTGATGATGAGTGTCTCCGGCCCCTAGGCATCACGTCCTGATGGGGTTCCACAAAAATGTCCTTCTTTTTGTCCAAGGGAAACAACCCGATCACGAGATGACACGGACCAAAGAACTCATCCTGCCGACTACGCCAAAACTGTGATCGCAAAATTCTCTCACTGTAAGTATTACCTGAGCAACCGCTCCCGTCGTCACGGGGAAAAAACCACACCACTGGGTTTTGTCTTAACGTCGCTTTATTTGATCAAATCTTTCACATGCATGCGGGAGTTCTGCAAAGGAGAAAGCTCTCTGATTATAATTTACAGCAGCTTTTTATAAGCTAGATTCTGCACTTCTATCTTGAAAAAATACCAACATTTCAGTATAAACAATCATAAAACAGAATAACAAGTTGATACCAATGTAACAGAATAACAAGTTGATACCAATTTGAGGTGTACTTTTCCACTGCTTATTTCATTTCTTACCCAATATTTCTTGATACATATGCCAGTGGGTCAATCTGACTTGAGTGAAACAATGAGTTTCACTCACACCATAGCAACATACAACAACGTACAGCTTGCCTTCAATTCCTCAATGTGCTGTTATCTTATACTTTGCCCAAGCATGTTGTTATCTTATACTTTGTCCGAGCCTGTTATTCAGGCTGGTACAACCAGTTCTGCCCAGTTTTATCTTGCTTTTTGTTTCTACAAATGTACCTCAAGTAACCTCAGTATCATTCTATAACCCTGTAAAAAAACAGCATGAACTCAGAAATTTCTACTACATTCATTATGACTTTGTTACAGCATGGCTTACAAAGCAAACATAGCTTCAAGGCATATAATAGCAAATATAGCTTTAGGATATATAAAATTCCCTCACACTTGTCACATGTGAAAATGGGCAGTTTGCTTATCTTGCTAAGAAGTATAAAAAATAAAAATGAAAGTAAGTAGGGAGAAGAAAACTTGCGTAACGGTAACTGAACCAGTGACATGCTGTCTACTGGCTCAAGATAGACTGAAAATGCGCAGAGGTGTACCTTCACTGCCAAGTAATGCAGACCTGCATTTGACAGGTCCAAGAAGCACCCTAGCACCTTACTTGGTGGGCAATTGAAGGGTCCAGATGGGACTTGCACAACAGATAGAGAAGGGTTTCCACTTATCTGCATAAGCCCTACTGGTGGAAGACCTATGCATGGCTTAGAAGATGTCTTAGATGGTCTATGAAACCTAAAACTTGCCCATTCTCATTTCCTGAGGAGCCCGGCATGGAGATGAAGGAAACACAGGTTAGGATGGACTAAGGTCCCTGTGTCAGAGGTCTGCTTGTAGAGGAAGTCACCTCAGGGGAACATCTGACAGACTGTTGACAATGCAAATCATATCTGCTGAGGCCAGTCTAGGATGATGAGAATCATCCTGCCCCTCTGTGTCTACAACTTGTGCAGTACCCTCTGAATTAAGGGAAGAGGAAGAAAATGTACAGGGAGCATCTTGTCTACTGCAGTGAATACATCCTGACAGGAAAACCATGGTCTGGATTTCTGAAGCAGGATAGAGGCAGTTTTGCGTTGTGAGGGGACGCAAAAAGGAGCAGGTCCGAATTGCCCCATTTGCTGAAGTGACTGCACAAAATCTGAACTGATGCATCGTGCTAGAGGTACCACTCTCACAACCTCATGGCCTTCCTGCAAAGAGGGTAGGAGGGGGCCCCATTCTGCTTGCTGATGTATTACATCACAGCTCTGTCATTCTTCCAAAGTAGGATCACTTCGTGGCAGAGGGCACTCTTCAGGACTTTGCTTGTAAGACAGCTTTCATCTCTAAGAAATTTATGAAAAGATGAGGTTCCTCCTGGCTCCACACCTGAGTGTGGAGGCCTTGACAGTGAGCTCCTCATGAGAGGTTTTGTCCGAGGCTGTCATTTTGTATGGAGGATTGCGGATGTGTGGTTGGAGATCATTGCTTGCTGCGGGGGATGTTCTGAGTATCAGCATCTGCTCAACTGAAAGGGGCCTGAATAGAGTCATTTTCCATAATGTAACAAGCCATCTGAAGATGTTGTTTCTCTTGTACTGTGGAACGAAAACCAATGCTCTGGAGGTATCCAGGAGGGCTCCTAAGAAGAGGAGCTGCTAGGAAGATGAAACTGGCACTGTCCCCAAATCAGAAAACCCGCTGGAGAGAACAACTGAGAAGTTGAGGCAGCTGCCTCCTGTGTCTCTTGCCCAGATGGGCTAGCTAGGAGCCAAATGTCCAGGAAGGGAAGATTTGAACACAGAGGTTTTAGTGAACTTCTCCCTACTTGTTTAACCTTCCAAGGTCGACAAATGGCGCATGTTGCCTATTATGTTGGAACCAGAAGTAACGGAAATAGGAACCTGTGCTCCATTCCACTGTGGAACAACTTCTACTGCCCAGTTCCTGCAGAGGCCCCGTATCTCAGAAGCAAGAGAGTGTGACTGAGAGGCGGACACACTTGGCTGCCATCTGGGTAGAAGGACTGGGGAAATCTGTGAAATTGGGAGAGTATCTGTCTCGGACAGTCCTGATGACTAGGGTACTGCACACCATGCAGTTTAATGAATGGTTGCAAAACTGGTGCAGAGCACAGGGCTTTGGCTTCACTGGGAACTGGGGGTACACCTGGAGAGATGAAGGTCTATACTGGCACGATGGTCTGCATCTGTCCATGAAGGGAACCAAGCTCTTAAGTGACAGGTTTAAATGCTTCCTTGGCAAGCTTTTAAACTAGCCAAGGAGGGAGGTGATGATAGGAGGCAGGAAATTTCAAGCCTCCCCCCACAAAACATGGCAGGTAGTAAGGTAACCACTGAGGTACAGAGCTCAATAGAGGGCAGAACAGGGGTAAATGGAAAAATAGACAAGGGCAATAAGAGCAGGGATGGGGGAAAAAGGATAAAGCCAACATTAAATGGAGGGTAATGAGTACCAATGCCCGTAGTCTGGGAAACAAGCTTCCTGAGCTAGTAGCCCTGATGGAAGATGGAAAATTGGATATTGTGGCAGTCACAGAAACATGGTACACAGAGAAGCATGACTGTGATTTCAACATACCGGGGTACACAGTCTACAGAAGGGATAGGGAGGGTAAAAGAGGAGGTGAAGTAGCTCTATACATAAGGGAAGTGATCAAAGCTACAGAATTAAAAAGTAAAGGGGGAGGACAAGGGGCACTCTGGGTCACCTTGGAGAGAGGGAATGGCATCACAATCTGCACAGGGGTTGTATACAGACCCCCGTCTCAAGGGGCGGAAATGGACAAGATAATGATGGAGGACATTCTCAAAATGGCTGAAAAGGGGGAGATACTGTTGATGGGGGACCTGAATATGCCAGATGTTAACTGGATGGCATGTACTGCAGCCACATCCAAGAGCAGGGTCATTCTTGATGCCCTGAAGGGGGCAGGCCTCAGACAGCTAGTGTTGGAACCCACTTGGGAGGGAGCAATACTAGATCTGGTACTCTCAAATGGAGAGAGGATCACAAATTTAGAAGTCAGTAGACATCTGGGAACAAGTGACCACTGCACAGTGCTTCACAATAAACACAACCATGGAGAACAAGCCATACAAAAACAAGGATACTGGACTTTAGAAGGCCGACTTTGGCAAATGGGTGAATACCTGAGGAATGCACTAGCAAATGGCCAAAAGGAGGTGGAAGAACAATGGAAAAAATCAAAACTGCTACCATAGAGGCAACAAGTCTTTGCGTGAAACAAATAAAGAAAACAAAGCGGAGTAAAAAACCACTATGGTTCTCAAAAGAGGTGGCAGGGAAGGTTAAGGAGAAAAAGGCTGCATTCAAAAAGTATAAGGAATCACAGAAGGAGCACAACAGGGAACTGTATCAATTAAAACAGAAAGAAGTGGGGAAGGCAGTCAGAATAGCAAGGCCCAAACCGAGGAAAAATAGCCAACTCCGCTAAGAAGGGGATAAATCTTCTATAGGTACATTAGGAACATAGAAAGGTTAAGGAGGAATAGTGAAGATTAATAAAGGAGAGAGAGAGGTGGGCAGAGGGAGACAGTGAAAAGGCAGAGATACTGAATAAATACTTTGCTCAGTATTCACAAAAGAAGATGAGGAGGTTACCTAAACCAGACAATAGAAGCACTCTGGGTAGGGGGCTTGCACCAGCCCATTTACAGAAGAAAGAGTCCTGAAAGAACTCCTAAAACTCAAGGTGGACAAAGAAATAGGGCCTGGTAGGATTCACCCCAGAATCCTAAAAGAACTAAGGGAGGACCTAGTGACACCACTGACCACACTTTTAACAAATCATGGGAGGATGGTGGTACCTGGGGACTGGAGGGCAGATGTGATTCCCTTCACAAAAGTGGGGCAAGACAGAAGCAGGAAACTACAGACCTGTAGGTTTGACCTCAGTGGTAGGGAAAATGATGGGATCACTTCTGAAAGAAAGAATTGTTGAGTACCTAGAGGCCAGCGGGGCACAGGACCCAAAGCAGCATGGATTTACAGCAGGAAGGTCATGTCAGACGAATCTAATTGATTTCTTTGACTGGGTGACCAAAGTGATAGACCAGGGAGGGGCTGTGGATATGGCCTACCTAGACTTTAGCAAGGCATTTGACACAGTCCCGCACAAAAGACTAATTACCAAGTTAGCCAGCTTGGGAGTGGGTTCCAGGGTGGTAGCCTGGGTAGCAAACTGGCTGCACAACAGGACACAGAAGGTAATAGTGAATGGAACACATTCCAAAGAAAGGGGGGTTACTAGTGGAGTACCTCAAAGCTCAGTACTGGGTCCAGTCCTCTTTAACATCTTTATAGGTGACATTGCAGAGGGTCTGGAGGGAAAGGTATGTCTCTTTGCAGATGACAAAGATCTGTAACAGAGTTGATACAAAAGGGGGGTAGAAAGGATGAGAAGGGACTTGGCAAGGTTGGAGGAATGGTCAGACATATGGCAACTTAGATTCAAAGCAAAGAAGTGCAAAGTAATGCACCTGGGAAACAAAAACCCAGGAGTAGAGTACACAATAGCAGGGGAGGTAATAACAACAACAGAAATGGAAAGGGACTTGGGGGTAGTCATATCAGATGACCTAAAGTGGGTAAGCAATGTGAGAAGTTTGTAAGGAGAGCCAGGGGGATACTGGGATGCATAGGACAGGGCATCACAAGTAGAACAAGCATTTATCAATGCCGAATGTTTGCTTGCTGGCATTGGCAGTGGTAGTGTAAAAGTTACAGAGCTGCATAATAGGAATGGCAGTGAAGTATTGAACTGAAGCCAACCCCACCACCACCCTGCAGAGAGTGACAGGCATTGGGGTGTGCCTTCGGGTCATCAGGCATAACAGCCATGCCATTTCACCACACCCCACCCTGCAGACACTGACAAGTGTCACGGTGTTCCTTAGGGTCTTGGCCCTATATGTGCACCCATTTCATTAGCAACACGGTGAGATGGGTGCGATATGAGGAATAGGGTGAACACTGGGGCCGAAGAGTCCAAGGCATACCTCGATGCCTCTCACTGGCTGCAGGGTGTGGAATGGTATGAGCATTACAGGCAAGAATCCCAAGTCACACCCATGCCTGTCATTCTCTACAGGGTTGGGTGTTATGGTTGGAAACCCTAATACCTCAGGCATTCATTGGTATTTTCATCCAAATGTTCAACATGGTTTTGTGACCCATCTCATGAACAGGGGAATATCAGTTTGTTGCCGAAAGCTGCTTATGCACAGCGACTACTGGCATTTAGCACCACAGGTGCAAAAACATTCTGAACAGGATGTAAAAAATGACAGCTGTACTGTTCATGGGGAGGTGTAAAAAATGGCAATGTTGCAAATCTGCAGTAAAAATATTTAAAAAAATGGTGAAGTCACGAGCGTACATAGAAACCGTGCAACGCACACCTGTAATATAATTAGGTTGGGGATTTTTTTTACAGCAGATTGTCAACCCAGGCATTTTGGTGCCTCCGATCATGTACAGTGTCACTATGGTTTTCTTTATCTGTCCCAAACAATGATTTCCCACAGCGACCACGCGTCTCTGCACTGAAAGTGTGAAAACACACTTCGGCCATGTTGTGAAAAATGACAGCTGTACTGTAAATAAGGAAGTGTGGAAAAATGCCACTGGTGAAAATCTGGACTTAAAATATTACAAAATCATGAACTTACAAGGGTGCGTGGAAACTGCGCAATGCTCACTCGTAACACAGTCATTTTATGGACTTTTGTCACCAAATTTTCAACATAGCCATTTAAGACCTCTGCTCATGCACAGTGTAACTGTGATTTTCTTAATCTGTCCCAAACATTGCTTTACACACCAACAGCACCATTGTGCTGCTAAATTAATGAGAATAACATTTTGAAGCGACATATAAAAATGGTAGCTGTGCTGTTCACTTAAGAAGTGTAATAAAATGGCAATGTTGAAAATCTGGGTGAAAATAGTAAATTCACAAACTTATGAGCATGCATAGGAACTTCTTGTAACCTTAAATAAAACAGTCATTTAGGACTTTTCGCCAAATTTTCAACATAGCCATTTAAGACCTCTGCTCATGAACAATGTCTCTGTATTTTCTTAATGTGTCCCATACATTGATTTCGCACATTGACTGCGCCATTCACTTTTCATGGCAGAAACACATTGGGCAAGATATGAAAATGACGGCTAAGTACTCATAAGAGGTGTGGTAAAAATGGCAATGTTGAAAATCTGGGTGAAATATATTGAAAATCCGCGAATTATGAGCGTCGAGGAACTGTACAATGCACGCCGTAAAAGTCATTTTAAGTATTTTCCACCAAATTTTCAACATAGCCATTTTAAGACCTCTGCTCATGAACAGTGTCACTGTGGTTTTCTTAATTTGTCCCATACATTGGTTTCGCACACCGACTGCGCCATTATGCGTACATGGTAGGCAAACATTTTGGGTGAATGTGAAAAATGACAGCTGTACTACTCATGAAGGTGTGGCCAGCCCGCCGGCGCAGTGGTGAGATTTCCACTTGTGACTCCGGTGACCCGGGTTCAGGAATGAATCCGGGTCATCGGAGGGCCGGCCGGGGGGAGTAGGATCGAGCGTCCGCTGGGCAGCTCTCCTTCTCCGGGGGGAGGGTGTGGGTAGCATTTGGTGCGCTAGGGACCCCTGGCAGATGCCGGGAGTTCCCACGCAGCCGACGCTTTACAACCCATTGGAGGTGGAGCGGATGGTGACATCATGGCACGACCCCGCCTCCCCAGAAAAGCGGAAAATGGAGGAGCTGCCTGCCACCACGAATGAAGCTCGCCGCGGCTTCAATGTGCTCCCCAGGCCAAGCCCCCGACCTAATCCCAGTGCCTGCGGCATATGCCGGGAGTGCCGCAGGCCCCACCGTGGGGGGCAAGCCACGGGGTATCGAGGGCTGTGGCTGATTTGGGGTGCAGAAGCCGGTGGCCCGTGACCGGGCTGATAATTGGGCAGCAGGTAGCTCGGGGAGTAAAGAGCAAAATAAAAAAAAAGAAAAAAAAAGAAGGTGTGGTAAAATGGCAATGTTGAAAATCTGGAGTGAAAATATTGAAAATCCGCGAACTTACGAGCGTGCGTAGGAACTGCGCAATGCACGCTCATAAAACAGTTGTTTTTTGGAATTTTTCCACCAGATTTTCAAAATAGGCTTCTTGAGAGCCCACCTTATGAACACTGGCAGTGTCATTTTGTTAATCAGTCCCAAAAGGTGATTTCGTGCAGTGACTGTGAAATCACCCTTCGGGCCCGAATAACGCCATGACAGTGACAGCATTCATCAGAAGGGGTCACAAAAACCCCATGTTGAAAATTTGGTGCAAAAATTCCAAAAAAGGCCTGAGATATGCAACAAAGTTGAAAAAACCCTATCTAGCCCATTACACAGCTTACCGGTATTTCCTCAGTTCGTGGTCGGCTTTGAAGAGTGCAAACGTGTTTCCGGTCCACCAAGATCATCGCGCCTGACTCCGGAGGTAAGTATGGGGTGAGGGGTGTGGGGAGGCAGGGTGCACAGTGGGTGGGTGCGGGTTGTGGGAGGGGCAGGGAAGTACCGCAGGACCGTTTTTGCTTTAGGGAAAAAAAAAGACAATTGGTGTTTGCCACACTGGGGTGGGCTCCCAGCATGGCAAAGGATGGCTGGGGGCGTGGAGCGGCGGGGATTGGGCGCCCCGCCGGCCATGGCATTTGTTGCTGCAGCTGGGTGGGCTCCCATGGCACCTTTGTACTGGGGGGAGGTAGGCCGACGGAGTTGGGCACCCCCATCGGCAATAGTATGGGGAGAGACAGTGAAGCCAGCGGGGATTGGGCACCCTATTTGCATGACATTGCCACGCTGGGATGGGCACCAAGCGTGGCATTTGGAAGGCTTTGGGGGGGCGCAGCACAGCCTACAGGGGATTGGGCACCCCCATCGGCTATACCTGTGTGCGGGGGGGAGGGCAGCAAGCAGTATGCATGTGTGTGTGTGTGTGTGTGTGTGTGTGTAGGGGAGCAGAGCATGAGCAGGCGATATCTTATCGTTGCTCACTGAAGCATAGCTCCCCCTTTCAACTGTATTCCACTGCATTTTGGAGTTTGTCATAGACAGCTCCAGCATGCATTAGCTTACAGGGGCTGCGCCTGTCAACACACTGACTGAATTGGAAGAGGGGGTGACACACCTCTGAAATCTCAGATGATGGCACTATGTTTCTTGCACATGCGTGCAAGCAAGCATAAAAAGGGAAGTGGTTATCCCTCTGTACAGACAGTTGGTGAGACCCCATCTGGAATACTGTGTGCAGTTTTGGAGACCACATCTATGCAAGGACATAGACAGGATGGAAGCAGTCCAGAGGAGGGCAACTAAAATGGTGCAGGGTCTGCATCAGAAACCATATAGAGAGAGAAGGAGAGAGCTTAATATGTATACCCTTGATGAAAGGAGGGACAGGGGGGACATGATAGAAACTTTTAAGTACCTCAAGGGAAATCAACAAAGTCCAGGAGGGTAGCATCTTTCAGAAGAAGAGAACAAGGGGGCACAATTTAAAGATAGAGGGGGGACGGCTCAGGGGTAATGTGAGGAATTTTTTTTTCACGGAGAGAGTGGTGGATGCATGGAACCGCCTTCCTGAGGAAGTTGTTGGGTCTAAAACAGTGGGGGAATTCAAACATATATGGGACAGACATAAGGCAATTGTAGTGAGGGGGTTGCAGGAAGTAGGCTGTTGGTTAACTAGAATCTGCAGCTTATCTAATAGGTAGGGAAATGGGCAGACTGGGTGGGCCAAGTGGTCCTTATCTGCCATCAAAGTCTATGTTTCTATGTTTCTATGACCCATATGTCTCCTGTAATGGACTTCCACTGGCTGCAAAACTGAATTAGATGCCCCTTCTACCACCAAGAGGTGTCCCCCTCAGACAGCTCAGGTGGAGCCTGGGCTAGATCCACAAAGGTTGGAACAGGACACTTTGGAGCCATGTGCCCTCTACTGGTTTGGTTCCTGATAAAGGCGCCTAGGCCTTTACCTTGAAAGGACTGCCTGTGACGAGAATGTCGAAGGTCTCATTTCTCTGAGAGTCAGCAGGTGCCACCTGTTGTTTAAATGGCAGTCGTAATGTTCTGACTGGCCCCTAGAACTCAACCTGAGGGCCAAACAGATAAGCACTGTCAAGGAGACGTTAACCACCTGCTGCCAGCAACAGTTGCCCTAGAGGCAGAGTAGTAGGCCTCCATAAAAGCTTTCAGCTGATTATTGTTCTATAAGCACCTAACAATGGAGCGTTAGATTCCGGGAGGCTCTCAGCCATTGCACTGAGTGTGTTCCACAGGATGTACTCATACTGAGGAATTTAGGAATTCAAGACATAGAAGTCTGCTTTGGTCCACAGATGAAGACTAGAATGTTGTGGTGCACCCATATCCCTGAGGAACAAGAACTGGAAAGAAGATCTTCCATCACACTGATACAGAAGGCTTGCATACCAGACCATAAAATGAGTCATCCACTGCGTCTTTGACAAAGCAGAATAGAGAGAGACTCATCCAGATACACTTCTACCCCAGAATAACCTCCAAAAGGCAGATCTAGACCAGGAACATGGAAGACACCACCACCACCTGGATTGGTGAAGAGTTCAGCACCATCCATGGCACCAGCACCACATACAGCACCACACACGGCACCAGAACAAGAGCCAGATCCAGCGTCAGATCCGGCACCAGACCCAGTGCCAGATCTGGCACCAGACCCAGCATCATCTGTGGCACTGGCACCACCCATGGTGCGAGCACCACCTGGCACCAGACACGGCACCACATATGGTGCCAGCACCAAACACAACACTAGAACCCTGAAGAAAGGGGGAGAAGGAAAGCAGCACCTGTGCTGGCCCTTGCAGGAAAAAGGAGAGGGGGTAGGCATAAGGAGTCGGTGTCTATGGCATTGGCACCAGAGACGGCACTGCGCACATCCTGGCCTGACCAACCCAACCACGGCTGAGCCGTTCTGAGGCATGAAGGCTCCGGAACCAGGTCTACTGGCCAGGACAATTGTTCAGACACCTACCCTCCGCTCTAAAAGAGCAGGTGAAACTACTCATCAGAATCCCATCAAGGACAGAGATAGGATCCGGTGTCGAAGATCACAGCCGTTAAGAGCAGAGTCACAGAGGAACCCACCAGAGTCAGTTCAGGCCTACCGCTCTCCACTACTGATGATCCCCAAGTAAACGTACCAGAGGGCAACCTCGAGAGGTACCGATTCTTCTTCAACTGACAGGAGGAAGAAGAGCTCGAGGTCAAGCGGAGCCGGGTCCCAGAACCGATACTTTTGTGCTTCGTGCGGACTATCCTCCCCCCCAAGCACCGGACTGCCCATGGCTGAACCTCCCCTCCGCAAAGGGCAGTGGACCAGACACAGCCATCACAGCTTTCAAATGAAGTCTCCCTAGCATCACCACCACCATCTAAGGTCGACTCCGTTGATGGCAGGCTGAGAATTTCTTCTTCTTCTTCATCATCTTTTTTTTTTTTAATAAGAAAAGAACACTAAAAATGGTCAGTTAAACATAGAAACATAGTTGATGGCAGATAAGGACCGCAAGGCCCATCCAGTCTGCCCATTTCTTTTTCTACCTTATGAATGTGCCATCGGCCATTGCTCTGTCAATGGCCTATTTATTCATACTCATCTGTATTGCTCCCTTATGCCTATCCCAATACCTGTCTGAAGCCCTGCATTGTATTCATATCCACCACTTCCTGAGGTAGGCCATTCCATACATCCATCACCCTTTCTGTGAAAAAGAACTTCCTCACATTGCCCCTTAATCAGCCTCCCTCTAATCTCATGCTGTGTCCTCTTGTCCTGCTATTTTTCTTATATTGAAACATGTTAGGCTCTTTCACCTTGTTAATGCCCTTAAGGTGTTTGAATGTTTCGATCATGTCACCTCTCTTCCTCCTTTGGTCTATGGTATACATATTGAGCTCCGTTAATCTGCCCTCATATGTTTTCTGATGCAGTCCCTGCACCATTTTGGTTGTCCTTCTCTGGACTGCCTCAATTTGGTTAATATCCTTGTGAAGGTGTGGCCTCCAGTACTACATACAGTACTCTAGATGGGGCCTAACCAGTGTCTTGTAAAGAGGGAGTATTACCTCCCTCTTACGACTTGTGATACCCCTATTAATACACCCCAACATTCCCCTAGCCTTACCTACTACTTTAGTGGTCTGCTTGGATGATTTCAGGTCATCGGTGATGATGATGCCCAAGTCTCTTTCTTCCCTTGTGACTGCCAGCAACTCCCCTCCCAGCCTATATGTGGCTTCAGGGTTTCTCTTCCCTATGTGCATGATCTTGCACTTCTTTGCATTAAACCCCAGTTGCCACTCTTCCGACCATTTTGCTAGTTTATCCAGATCTCTTCTCATTCTGTCCACCCCATCTGGCTCATCTACTCTGTTGCAGATCTTGGTGTCATCTGCAAACAGACAAACCTTACCCTCCAGTCCATCTGCAATGTCACTGATGAAGATATTGAGGAGGAATGGCCCCAGGACTGATCCCTGACATACCCCACTTGTGACTTGCATCTCTTCTGGCTGTATACCATTTACCACCACTCTCTGTTTTCTGCCTGTCAATCAGTTTGCCACCCAGTTGACCAACTTCTGACCCACCCTGAACCTACCCAGCTTATTAATCAATCTTCTATATGGAACAGTATCGAAAGCTTTGCTGAAGTCAAGGTAGGCGACATCAACTGCTCCCCCTTGGTCCACCACTCTGGTTGCCCAGTCAAAGAAATCTATGAGATTAGTTTGACAGGACCTTCCTTTAGTAAACCCATGCTGTCTTGGATCCTGTGCTCCTATGGATTCCAGGTGTTGCACTATCCTTTCCTTAAGGAGTGCCTCCATAATCTTGCCCACTACTGAGGTAAGACTGACTGGTCTGTAGTTCCCTGCCTCTTCCCTGCTACCACTTTTGTGGAGCAGGATCACATGAGCTCTTCTCCAGTCTTCTGGGACCTCTCCTGTGCTCAGAGACTCACTAAACAGTTTGATAATGGCTCTGCTAGTTCCACCCTTGGCTCCTTTAGTATCCTGGGATGCATGCCATCAGGTCTAATTGCCTTGTCAACCCTGAGCTTATCGAGCTCTTGTAGGACCCTTTCTTTTGTGAAAGGACTAGTGCACATTTCCCTGACCCCTGTGCCCATGGTACTGAGCTGTGGGCCCTGCCCTACCTTCTCTTCAGTAAATACTGAGCAGAAGTATCTATTTAGGATAGATGCTTTTACATGATTCTCCTCCTCACATGCCCCTTATCCCCTTTGATCTTAGCAATACCCCCGCTGGACTTTCTCCTTTCACTGATGTATCTATAGAAAGTCTTGTCACCTTCTTTTACTGTTTGTGCTAGTGTTTCCTCGGTTTGGGCCTTGGCCCGCCTTACTGCCTTCCCTGCTTCCCTTAGGGAAGTTTGGTATGCCTCCCTATCTTCATCCCGCTGCATTCCCTTATATTTCCTGAAGGTCAGCCTTTTAGCTCTGACCTTTTCTGCTACTGTTTTTGAGAACCAAAGTGGTTTCCTTCTTCTTTTGCACTTCCTTTTCTTTCTAACACAATGGGATGCTGTTTCAAGTATTGCATCCTTAATGCTTGCCTGCTTTGCCGTACCCCCTCACCTGTATTTCTTTTTGCCAGGGCTAGCTTAACTCTGTTGGCCATCTTATCAAAGTCAGCTCCTCTGAAGTCCCATATTTTTGCATTGGAATGGGATGATTTAGTTCTAGTGGCCAAATTGAACCATACCATGTGATGGTCACTGGCACCCAGGTGACCTTCTACCTGGAGATCTGTGATCCTTTCTCTGTTAGTCAGTACCGGATCTAGGATAGCCCTGTCTTTTGTGGGTTATTGTACCAGTTGTTTGAGGCCCTCCCCCTGCAGGGAATCCACCATTTGTCTAGTTCTGGCTATAGCTGCTGTGGTATAGAAAAAGACTTGACTCCTGGCAGGTGAGTGACGTCGTCACTGAAGCGCACTCAACAGCGGGACAAAAGGAACTGAGGTGCTTGGAGGGTCGACACTGAGATAGCCTATACAGTGTGAGCTAGTCTTGCTGCACTGCAAATGAGCGGTCCTATCCCGGTGCCGGCCCTCCTGAAGATTTTTGGCTCCTGCTGGGTCTTATCACCTCCAGCATAGTCCAATTAGTGTGAATAAGTGGTGGAGACTTTTAGTCCAGGAAGATTCCATTTTATAATCACAATATGGCACTCCAGGGTGTGTGTTATGATGGGATAACATCACTTCTCGTGTGGTTGAAGGCACCTGGCTGCACCTTGTGCCTCACATCGCACCTGAGGCATGCCGTTATACCAGCATAACACACACCCTGCTGTGCCTTATTACTTTTTTGGGGTGATAAATATGTTATTAAGAATAAGTGCAGTGTACATAAAAAAATGTTCACTTAAATATACTTGTAAATCTTTCTCAAAGATAATATACATATGTATATAACGCTAAACTAAATATAAGATTGCTATCCATAAGAATTGAACCCCTAGGCAAGCACTGAATTATATTACTATAGTGCATGTCTCTCACATAGGGCAAGAATTTTAAAGTAACCAGATTAGTAACAGCCCTACAGAAAAAGAAAAAGAAAGAGTAAGAGTAAGAGCCTTAAAAAGAAGAAAGAATACAGTGAAGATAAAAAGGGGAGTGATGGAAGTCGTATTTTAAAATCGATGGAGGTCATAGCCTTTTGATTTGCTCTCAGCTTTGGAAGTTCCAGCTCACTGATGAATATCTTGTTTGCTTTCACCATGCCAGTTATTTTATTTTCATACATACACAGAGGGGCAAATCTAGTTCTGAACAGTTCTTGTCTGTTGTCTAGACTATATCAAATGACTTTTATTTTAAGATAATCTGCCAAATCAAGCTTTCCGTCTGTAATGGAAGGAGGAATGTTATCTACCCAGTATCTCAGTATTATTTGTTTTCGTTATCATTCAGAAGATGTAGAAATATGAGCGTATTCTCTCCAGTTTGGGGATTTAAAGACACATTGCCCAATATGCGATGGGTGAAATCAAAGGATGGCATAGTTGGTAAGATTTGTTTTATCAAAGTCTCAACTAATCCACAAAATGCCAGTATACAAGAGAAATATCATAGGCAGTGTTTTAATGTACCCTCAAACTTATTACATTTCCCCCCAACTTACCAAGTCGAGGTGATTCATCTTATGTAGCTTCTATGGTGTATAGTATAACACTTCCCAGTAATTATAAAACTTATTAACATACCCATCTACTAATTAGCTGTTGTAATTATTTATTTGTTACTTTTTTCTTTTATTCATATATTTTTCTCTTTTTGCCCCTCAGGTACCCTGTGCCCTCACCCCAAAATTGCGGTCACCACAACTGCAACTGCAAGGGAGTACAGGTGAGTGTGTGGCTACCTTCACAGCTGATGTCCATGCTGCTACTTCCAGGTTGGTCAGCAGGGAGTGCAAGAATTCCAGGTAATCCTCTCTCACACATCTCTGTGATCCGAGTACCCTGCCTCTGCTAGGTGCTAACCCTTTGCCGGATAAAGTGGGGGATACTGGCGACTGCATGTGATCTCCAGGGTCCCAGTGGGCAGAGATCAGCAAGGCACATTAGCACAAAGTGAGCAGCAGAAGTATTCAGGTGAGATGGTGGTAAATGTTTGTTTACAATGGAAGTTATGGAGCAATTACAAAAAGCATCAAAACTCTGGTTTAAGCCAGCCTAATAGCATGGCAGTAGAGTTACCACCTGAGACACTGGTGACCTGGGTTCGCAAATGGACTCATATCACTCAGGAGCTGGCGGGGTAAGGTATCCCAACAATGGAGCAGAGAGTATGGAGCAAGGAAATTAGGGCACAGAAAAGAGGGCTAAGTGTGTGTGAGTGGACCCGGCATTGGAGTGAATGTGTTTTGTGTGAGGTGAATGGTATGGGGACACAGGTGTATGTCATTTCACTGGGTGATTGCTGCTCAGGTGAATGTTGTGCTGGGTGTCTTGCAATGATGTTTTTCTCTGTGTTTTCATGCTTTCTGGTGTTACTTGGTCGAGCAGCATGTGATGAGTGGACAAACAGGTCGGGCAGCGTGTGGTGAGTAGATGAATGGGTCGGGCTAATCAGGTCGGTGTTCCTGTAGTCATGGTTGCTGTGAATTTTCAATTGCAAGTGTGACAGTGTCTGATACAGGGGACTAAGACTGTCACTGACACTAGTCATTATTCTGCACCTGGTTTGTTTGGTTTGGGTATCTACACAGATGTGTTTGGGGGATCTGTATCGCAGTATGTGGCATGATTTCTAATAAAATCTGACACTGGAGTTCATGCTTGTCTGCTCCGTTTTTTTGTTGTGTTTGCCTAGGCTGCAATCCTCCACTAAATGTCGGCCTGGAGTTGGTTGGATATAGTTAGTGAGCACAGGGGAGAGGAGGCTCCTGCATTTGTTCTGTTTCATGTAGTTAGTTATGTGGGATGTATACAGCTGGTTTACAGTAAATTATGATGGTTTTCCTTTATGTTGACAGCATACCGAACTTAAGGTATGATTACTGTTCGGTGTTTGTGGTGCCGATATATTGTCATTCGGCACATTTTTTCCACTCTAATGTGGGTATTAACCCATGGGGGAAGGGAGGATTGAGTGTCCCTTCAGTGAAGGGGGTTAGCATATCTTGCTGGTCAGCTGCCACCTGGAGGAATCTGGCTAGCAGCACTGTGTGTCCGCATGGGAAGGGATCCCACACTTGGACACTGGGCATCTCCATGGATGCAGATCATGCACATTACTGGGTGCACAGACTTAGAACCTCCAATCACAGCAGGATGATGGTCCGGTCTCCCACAGACCCTGCACCAGAGACTGGGCACCTTCAATCAGGTCCTGAGGCAAAGGACACCCAGAGTGAAGATATGCCCCAGGGACATTGGGTGACGAGGCTTGGGGGACCAGTCCAGATTGGGACAGGCTGGCTGAGAGGGGAAGAAATAGTAGATTAGAAAAAAGATACATTTGTTAAGATAATGAAAAATGTTTCATACCATAATCTGGAGGGCAACATTTTTCAGGAGGGAGGGGGTTGTTGACCAGATACATTATTAATGTTCTCCTTTTGAACCAAAAAAAAACTAAAGAAAAAAATATTTTTTTTTAATTTTTTTTTTCCATATTGTGTTTATCCTCCATGGCCTGCAGGTGAGTAGTCCATCCTCCTCCGGTCTTCCTGGTCACCACCCCCAGGTACCCCCAAACCCTATTTAGTGGGCAATTATGGGCTGTCCCGAGGTACTGGAGCAGGCCTGCTGGAGAGGACATCATGGAGCCTGCAGCCAAATTTTTTTCTCTTTTCTGATCCCTCCCCCATAGCCATGATTGTGTGCGCATGGAGGCGCATGTCCACCACAAAGCTATGCTTTGATTCTCCCAGAGTCTGGTGCAGCCCCTCCATCCTCCACCAGGAGGCAGCCAAGGAGCCGGATGATATGCCCACCACCCACCCAGGGAGAGGACAGCTGTCATCGGACAGTCGATCCTCTCCCTCCCCTGGACCCCGGCAGCTCAAGCTCGCTCCTGAACCTGGGTTGCTGGTGTGGCATCCAGCGCCTCATCCCTCAGCGTCACTGGGCCAGCCAGAACTGTTGTTTCCTAAGAAGACCTTTAAGAATAGTGGACTCTACATGTTTAATACTAAGGAATGAAGTTTGGACACCTTGGAGAGAAAAAAAAAACAACTATGTTGCTGGTGATACCTTTTATTGGACTAAAATTATTTCTAAGACTAGCTTTCGAGAGATAAAACCCTCGTCCTCAGGTCAAAGTGGAAACAGCTGAGCAGCATGACAGATATAGAGGTTGGATGTGGATTCAGAATTAAAGCTGTGTTTACACAGCAACAGCGCCTCCATCTCCAACTGCAACAGTGCGGTCCCGACCACCCGTGACTCGATCGTCTACAGAGACCCTCTCTAAATTGCTCCAATCCACGCTGGTGAGGGGCCGTGTGTCAGGGGGCCAGATGGCAGCTCAAGGACTCATGAGCTATGGAACAGGTTGCAGCGGTACACACAGTCCACACGGCAGTGGAAGCCACTGTAAGCTGCCCGCTACGCTCCATGTTCCCAGCTTGCTAGGGAATCCGGGAGTGTGTTAGCAAGTGGCTTACCATGATCGAGTGTCTGTCTTTGTGGCCACACTTCCCTGGAGCAATCCGAGCGCTCGTGTTACTTCAGTGCAAATGTGACCATGTAAACACGGCTATAGACTAGCAGTTTACACATAAAAAACATACATCCAATTCACTCTCCTTACAAACAGGAAGACTCTAATTGTCAATGGAGTATGTCTATTGAAGAGATCAACTAGTAAGATCAAAGGGCAGCTTAATTTTACTCTGGCTGTGGACTATCAATTAACATTTGTAAAAAATCAAGACAGGAAAGAAAGAAAAAAAAATACATTCATACCGCATTCCTTTTTCTTTTCAGACACCTTGGAGAAAGTAATAAAACTGTATGGGCTTCTAGCTTGTGTGACTGTGACTATATAGAGGAATTATTTAGAGATAGGATTAGGGACACCATTTACAAAGGGAAATGGAATTAGCCAAGAACTGCAAGTTAAGTTTTTGGTTGGCTAATAGTAAGAAGAGAGAGAAAGAGAGCTGGGAATGGAGCCTTATTTAATTAAATTAAAAAAAAACCTGAGTAAAAGGAAAGCTGTTACCAAATGTTACCAAATGTAGGTCTGGAAACATTGACAGCCAGACCCTAAGGGAGTTCTACGGTAAAGGTACCACAAATAAATGTGGATGTAAACTTGGGGAAGACAACCTAACACACTTGTTGATATTTGCCCATTATATGGTTATACTAACATACTAACATACTAGACACCTGCAGAATAGGCCTATTGGTCTATCAAGTCTGCTTGTACTTCAGCACCCTGATTGGGTACCGTAGCCCTCTATCTGTTTCCTTCCACTGTTACTCCATCCCCAAGTCCCACCCACCCCCGGGCACACCAGTCTTTGCTTCACCCCTTGCCTATACCTGTCCCACCCTCTCTTGAATCCCTCCACTGTAGCTGCCTGTACCAGCTCTCCAAGCAGCGCATTCCACGGATCCACCACTCTCTCGGTGAAGTACCTCCTTCTCCTTTCCCCCCAATCCTACCACTTTCAATCTTCCAACTGTGTCCTCTGGTGAGTTCACCCTCCTTCAGCCAAAAGATCCTATCTCGGCTTACCTTATTTACTCCCCTGAGGTACTTGAAGACCTCAGTCATGTCCCCTAGGTCCCTCCTCTCAGGTTGAGCTCTCCTAGTTGTTCTTCATATGTCATATCCCTCAGGCCCCAGATCATTCTGATTGCTCTCCTCTGAACCCTCTCCAGCAGTTGGATGTCCCTCTTTAGGTGCGGCCTCCAGAACTGCACACAGTACTCAAGATGTGGTATAGCCAGGCTGTTGTACAGTGGAAAAATTACCTCCCTGTTCCTTGAGGTAATCTCCCTAGCGATGCATCCCAGCATCCTATTTGCCCTGACCGCAGCCCTCCTGCACTGCTCTGAATTATTCATGTTAACATCCACCAAGATTTCTAGGTCTCTTTCCCCTGCCATGGCCTGCACCTCATCCCCCCCCCAGGGTGTACACATAGTTGGAATTTTCCTGCCCTAGGTGTAGCACCTTGCACTTGGAGGAGTTAAATTTCAATTTCCAGGTGTAGAACCACCTATCCAGAGTATCCAGGTCCCCTTACAGGGCCAATCTCCCCTCCTCCCCCTCCACCACTGCCCCCTCAGCTTTGAGTCATTTGCAAAGAGACTCATTTCACACCTGATACCTTCCCTGATATCAGAGATGTAGGTGTTAAACAGGAGCGGCCCCAGGACTGATCCCTGTGGGACCTCACGTATGACTTCCCTAGGAGACGAGACCTCCCCTCCGACCACTACCCGCTGAGTGCAACCTGAAAGCCAATTTCCAATCCACCTAACTGTCAGTGGGCCTACCCCCATCCCCCCCAGTTTCTCCCTTAGGCCAATGTGAGGGATTGACTCAAATGCCTTGCTGAAGTCCAGGAACAATAGATCCACTGGTCTACCCCTGTCGAGTGCTGACGTCACCCACTCATATAACTCTACAAGGTTTGTTTGACACGATCTACCTGGCACAAACCCATGCTGCCGGTCATCCAGGTAATCCATCTCCTCCAAGAAACCTTCCAGCCTTGCATTAAGTATGCTCTCCATTATCTTCCCCACCACCGATGTCAAACTGACTGGTCTATAGTTTTCTGGATGTTCTCTCGATCCCCCTTTATGGAAGGGCACAATCTGTGCCTGCTTCCAATCCCATGGCACCCTCCCGGTCTGCAGAGACAAGTTAAAGAGATCCACCTATGGCACAGCCAAAACATCCACCAACTCCCTCAGTACTCTGGGATGAATAGCATCAGGCCCCAGAGATTTATCCTTTTTTAGGGACTTGAGGGCTTCCCACACCTGACCGATAGGAACATCAGCATCTGTTCCTTCCCCCCTTCTGCAGAACCAGCTTGACATCTCACCCCGGCCTACCTCCCCCAGTGACTTGTTCTTCAGCAGGTACCCCAAGAGTGAGGTCTGCTGTGCCTTCTGTGTCCTTCAACCCCCTTTTTCCCTTTTTTGGAAGTTCCTCAGCCTCCTCCCTAGTGAACATCAAGGCAAAGTACTCATTCAGTACCTCCGCCTGCTCTCCAGCCCCTTTCACCCACCCCCCAGCTGTCCTCAACCTACTGAGCTGGCCCTTGACCTTCCTCCTCTCACCAATATACCTAAAGATATCCCCTGCTTCAGTTTCTGCTCTTTCCAGGCCTTTGCCCCCCTCACCACTCTGGTGACTTTCCTGGTTGCAAGGCGATAGTTCTCTCTATCCCTCTGTCCTCTCATTTTCTTGTACCTACTGTAGGCAGCCTTCTTCTCCCTTAGCACCTCCTGGACCTCCTTGGTTCACCAGCATGGTTTATGAGACCTACCGCCCTTGCGCTTCACTCTTGCACAGGTCCTGGTGGCCTCCTGTATCCCCCACTTTATGATCTCCCACCTACCTTCCTCATACAAACCTGGTTTATCCCCCACAGATGCCCCTTGAGAATTTATGTTCTTAAAGTCCGCCCCCCCAAAATCAACTATCATCATCCTCCTTGAATGATCCCGCCCCCAATTTAAGCTGAAACCAGACTGTGTTGTGGTCACTCCCAGCCAAGGGTTCTTCCACAACTAGATCTCGTACAAGATCCCCTTATGCTAAAACCACATCCAGGATACGACCCTCCCTCATTGGGTCCATCATCTGCTGATTGAGGAACACATCCAGGAAGCCATCCAGCAGCTTCTGCTCCCTGGTCACGGTGGACGTCACAGTACCCTAATCAGTAGCTGGCATATTAAGGTCCCCCATCAACACCACTCCTTCTCCTTCCAGTCCACACTGCCCCTTAATGTTAGCCAACAGGCAATCCTCCAGGTCCTCCGCTCATCCTGGAGGCCTATATACCACCCCCAACTTGATCTTTCCTCCCACAGGGGTTCACAAGGTGACCCATAGGGCCTCCACATTGCCCTCTGCTTACTCCACTCTCATAATCTCGATGTTATCCCTAATGAACATTGCTATTCCTCCCCCTCTGCCCACCTTTCTGTCCTTCCTTAGCACAAGGTACCCATTCAGATTAAGGTCACAGTCATGGCCAGGGACATTGAAAGGACATTATATCTGGGAGCTTTTCTGGCATCATGAGATATGGAACCCAGATATCAGGTGAATTATCTGCTGAGGTCCAACAACATAAGAGTGTTGGATAGTCTGGCAAAGTACTGTGAAATCATTGAACAGAAAAAAACTGCACATTATACCTGACTTTGTAAAAACTATTTAAGAAGAGCATGAGAATCACCCCACTCAGTGCCAGTTGCTTTTTGCCTAGTGCAATAGCCGTGTTGTTAATTTAAATTGTAGATGTTAAGTAGTTTTTAATTATGGGATAGAATTGAATGTACTCACCCCATGAAGTCAACAGGAACTTTGTAAAAATATTTAAAAAAAAATAAGAGGTAATGAATGTCTATTTTTCTACTGTATATTTAAATATATGCAGAATGATTTTGTAATAACAATGCTGTTTGTCTACAATAAAATTGTACTGAACCGAACTAAGGAATTCTAATAAAGAGTAGTCTTGTGTTATAATTGATTTTCTAGAAATTGTCCAATACATTTTAGGATATTATTATGCCTTTGAAAAGCAGTAGTAAAATTAGATGTAAAATCTGGAGAGCTACTGCTAGGGTCCAGTTGTGTTTAAAGAGTTACATTCCTCATAGCTTGCAATATTTGCTGCAAGCCAAAAGCGAGCCTAATGTACCCTCAAAAATATTGAAGCACAAATATATAGAGTTCTATGATAGTGTGTGGGCAGCAAAAGTAACAAATGGGCTTGATTTAATGCCCACTAAAAAAAGACTGCTTCCTTTTTTCTTAATGGATAATTCCGGAAAGACTTAAGGATAATATGTCAATTCTAATTGTATTTTCTATTTTCAGCAAGCATTTAATATTACCCAATTGTTTTATTCACAAAATTGTGGTCATCAGTGTCTTGCAAAAGCCATAGAGTGTAGGCAGCAAGATTTAAAAGAGATACACTATATGCATGTTGATTTTTTAATAGTAGAAGTTGAAGCAGCAGCAGTGCATGTTATAGGGAAAATGTTGACCTGTACCTTTTTATTCTATAGCATTGTTCCCTTGTTCTCCTAGCTTGTAAAATGCCCCTTTTTCCTGTTTTGAGTCTGCTTTAGTACTTTTTTTTTTACATTTGAAATAACAGATGAAGCACTCCTTTTAATACGACTAGCCCCAGGTTTTCATAATTGTTTTCCGCTAAATATAGAATAATGCTTGAGCAATCATTCACAACAAGGCTATAGTATGTGGCAGAACATTGTTCTAGGCAGAAATCGATACCTACTGTAGAACAATGCTGTTGTGCAGCAGTAGCTACATAATTTTCATTGTTGTGCTGCACTAGACGTGTAGCTACTGCAGCACAACAACTTGGAACATGTTCACGCATGCATGTATCCGAAACCTCCACCTTTTGGGCTGGACCAGTGGCAATGAGGATTGAGGTGCTGGATGCCACACCTCACACTGCACTGGCAACCCAGGTTTGAGAACTAGCCCAGGTCGTTGGGGTCTGCGGAGGAGGGAGGAACTGGATTGAACTAATTTTCATCACCATCTCATCTGAATATTTCTGCTGCTCACTTTGTGCTAATGTGCCCTGCTGATCTCTGTCCACTGGGACCTTGGAAATCACAAGCAATCCCCAGGCAGCTCTCCTCTCCTGGGGAGGGTTGGGCATCAATATGACTAGTGGATGGTGTCAGGAAGGGAAGATGCTGCTAGGTGCTTGGCAGAAGCCGTGTCTCTGCATGACTTCCCACTGGGACCCTGGTCCTTTGGGCTGGCACTGTCAGGAAGAAGGGGGTTAGGGTGGATTAGGGCTTACCACAGCTACCTCAGTAACTATGAAAACAACCCATACCCCCTGCCGTGCACTGTGATGCCCCGGAAGGGGGGATGGAGCGGATGGTCAGTATGCCACCACTGACACTCGCCGGCAGTCGGGGAAAATGTTTCAATAAAAAAAAAAAAGAAACCTCCACCTTTCACAAAGTGACTGCGATGGTGACTGCTGGACATGGAAGACAGTGATGCTGAAACCCCACAAAAGTAAGGACTGTGCACTGAATTCGTTTAAAAAGACTTGTTTTCTCATGGATGTGGCCCATACACTGTAAAAGACAGTGTATGGTCCACTATCCACAACAAGAGTGAGTAGCCATTTTGAGGTTAGAAACATAGACTTTGACGGCAGATAAGGACCACTTGGCCCTCCCAGTCTGCCCATTTCCCTACCTATTGGATAAGCTGCAGATTCTAGTTAACCAACAGCCTACTTCCTGCAACCCCCTACTATAATTGCCTTATGTCTGTCCCATGCATGTTTGAATTCCCCCACTGTTTTAGACCCCACAACCTCTCCAGAAAGGCGGTTCCATGTGTCCACCACTCTCTCCCTGAAAAATAATTTCCTCACATTACCCCTGAACCGTCCCCCCTCTAACTTTAAATTGTGCCTCCTTATTCTTACACATCTCTTTTTCTGAAAGATGCTACCCTCCTGGACTTTGTTGATTCCCTTGAGGTACTTAAAAGTTTCTATCATGTCCCCCTGTCCCTCCTTTCATCAAGGGTATACATATTAAGCTCTCTCAGTCTCTCTTCATATAGTTTCTGATGTAGACCCTGCACCATTTTAGTTGCCCTCCTCTGGACTGCTTCCATCCTATCTATGTCCTTGCGTAAATGAGGTCTCCAAAACTGCACGCAGTACTCCAGATGGTGTCTCACCAACTGTCTGTACAGAGGGATAACCACCTTCCTTTTTACGTTCACTTGCGCGCATGCGCGAGGCGTCTTGAAGAATGGGACACTTTGGTGTGCCTCCCTGCAATCCCCTGCTCCATTGAGCAGGCATGGCGATCCTGCCAATCGGACGTGGTGCTGTGTATGACAGCAGTGGTCTTCTCTTCAAAAACTACACGCTGTCATGCACCGCGCCGCGTCTTCTCACCAAATCTTTGCTGCCACGCTGAAGCCCACCCCAGCGTGCCAACGCCCCTGTCGTCTGCCGACGGGGGTGCGCAATCCTGTTGGCTCCAGGCCCCCCATCCATCCTTCTGCCATGCTGGAGTCCACCCCAGCATGGCAAATGTCCACGTCGTCTTTTTTTTAAACCTGTAAATTGAAAGCGGTCCCACGGCGCTTCTCCCAGGCCCCCCTCCCACAACCCACACCCACCCACTGTGCACCCCGCCTCCACACACCCCCCCTCACCCCATATTTACCTCCGGAGCTTGGCGCGACGATCTTCGGTGGACCGGGAACACGTCTGCATTCTTCAAAGCCGACCGCGAACTGAGGAAATGCCGGTAAGCTGTATAATGGGCTAGATAGGGGTTTTTCAACTTTATTGCATATCTCAGGCATTTTCTGGAATTTTTGCACCAAATTTTCAACATGGGGTTTTTGGGACCCCTTCTCATGAATGATGTCACTGTCGCGGCATTATTTGGGCTCGAAGGAATTGGCGGTCACTCGTGAAATCACCCTTCAGGCCCAAATAATGCCATGACATGTTATCATTCATGAAAAGGGATAAACCATATAGTAATCATGCAAATATTTGTTACTCATCGTTGCGCGGTTCCTATGCCTGCTCGTGCATTTGCAAATTTTCAATATTTTCACTCCAGATTTTCAACATTGCCATTTTACCACACCTTCTTATGAGCAGTACAGCTGTCATTTTTCACATCCTGTCCAAAACATGTTTCCGCCCATGTAGCGCACAATGGCGCAGTCGGTGTGCAAAATCAATGTATGGGACGGACACATTAAGAAAATCATAGTGACACTGTTCATGAGCAGAGGTCTTAAAATGGCTATGTTGAAAATCTGGTGAAAAAATTCCTAAAAATGACTGTTTTACAAGCGTGCGTTGCGCAGTTCCTACGCACGCTCGTAAGTTCGCGAATTTTCAATATTTGCACTCCAATGACTTCCAAATACCTAAGCAGCACATAGAAGCAAGCAATATTCGGCATTGACAAATGCTTGTACTTCTTTTGTCACTGATTTTTTTAAGCCATGTCCAAGTGCCAAATACCACTGCAAATACCTGCAAGCGAACATTCGGCATTGACAAATGCTTGTTCTACTTGTGATGCCCCTCCCTATGCATCCCAGTATCTGCCTGGCTCTCCTTACTGACTTCTCATATTGCTTACCCACCTTTAGGTCATCTGATATGACTACACCCAGATCCCTTTCCATTATTGTTGTCGTTAGTACCTCCCCCTGCTATTGTGTACTCTTCTCCTGGATTTTTATTTCCCAGGTGCATTACTTTGCACTTCTTTGCATTGAATCTAAGTTGCCATATGTCTGTCCATTCCTCCAACCTTGCCAAGTCCCTTCTCATCATTTCTACCCCCCCCTTGTATCAGCTCTGTTATAGATCTTTGTGTCATCTGCAAAGAGGCATACCTTTCCTTCCAGACCCTCTGCAATGTCACCTATAAAGACATTAAAGAGGACTGGACCCAGTACTGAGCCCTGAGGTACTCCACTAGTAACCCCCCTTTCTTCAGAATGTGTTCCATTCACTATTACCTTCTGTGTCCTGTTGTGCAGTCAGTTTGCTACCCATGCTACCACCCTGGGACCCACTCCCAAGCTGGCTAACTTGATTATTAATCTTTTGTGCTGGATTGTGTCAAATGCCTTGCTAAAGTCTAGGTAGACCATATCCACAGCCCCTCCCTGGTCTATTACTTTGGTCACCCAGTCAAAGGAATCAATTAGATTCATCTGACATGACCTTCCTGCTGTGAATCCATGCTGCTTTGGGTCCTATGCCCCGCTGGCCTCTAGGTACTGAACAATTCTTTCTTTCAGAAGTGATTCCATCATTTTCCCACCACTGAGGTCAAAC
Source organism: Neoceratodus forsteri (assembly GCA_016271365.2). Taxonomy (NCBI): domain Eukaryota; kingdom Metazoa; phylum Chordata; order Ceratodontiformes; family Ceratodontidae; genus Neoceratodus; species Neoceratodus forsteri. Next base: position 130,001,961 of record CM028129.1, on the reverse strand, counting down.
TAACAGGTCTGTAGTTTCCTGCTTCTGCCTTGCTCCCACTTTTGTGAAGTGGAATCACATCTGCCCTCCTCCAGTCCTCAGGTACCACCCCATCTTCCCATGATTTGTTAAAAAGTGTGGTTAGTGGTGTCACTAGGTCCTCCCTTAGCTCCTTTAGGATTCTAGGGTGAATCCCGTCAGGCCCCATTGCTTTGTCCACCTTGAGTTTTAGGAGTTCTTTCAGGACTCTTTCTTCTGTAAATGGACTGGTGTCAACCCCACTACCAAGAGTGCTTCTACTGTTTGGTTTAGGTAGCTCCTCCTCTTCTTCTTTTGTGAATACTGAGCAAAAGTATTCATTCAGTATCTCTGCCTTTTCACTGTCTCCCTCTGCCCACCTCCCCTCTCCTTTATTAATCTTCACTATCCCTCTCTTAACCTTTCTATGCTCCCTAATGTACCTATAAAAGGTTTTATCCCCCTTCTTAACTGAGTTGGCTATCTTTTTCTCGGTTTGGGCCTTTGCTTTTCTGACTGCCTTCCCCACTTCTTTCTGCTTTAATTGATACAGTTCCTTGTTGTGCTCCTTCTGTGATTCCTTATACTTTTTGAATGCAGCCTTTTTCTCCTTAACCTTCCCTGACACCTCTTTTGAGAACCATAGTGGTTTTTTATTCTGCTTTATTTTCTTTATTTGTTTCATGCAAAGGCTTGTTGTCTCCGTGATGGCAGTTTTGATTGTTCTCCATTGTTCTTCCACCCCTCCTTTCTGGCCATTTGCTAATGCATTCCTCAGGTATTCACCCATTATGCCAAAGTTGGCCCTTCTAAAGTCCAGTATCCTTGTCTTTGTATGGCTTGTCTCCATGGTTGTGTTTATTGTGAAGCACACTGTGCAGTGGTCGCTTGTTCTCAGATGTCTACTGACTTCTAAATTTGTGATCCTCTCTCCATTTGAGAGTACCAGGTCTAATTTTGCTCCTTCCCGAGGGAGCCATGGCAGCCAAAACCTCTTGCGCTTCACTCTCGTGGTTTAAATGATTGCCATGGCAACCTCTCAATGGCTTCACACTCCTGTTGTGGATAATGGACCATATATTATGGTTTTCCAAAGAGGTAGCAAAGAAAGTGAAAGCCAGAAAGATTGCATTCAGGCAATACAAAAAGACACAGGCAGAAGGGAATAGGGAGAAGTACCAGGAGAAGCAAAGGGAGGCAGGGAGGTCAGTAAGGGAAGCCAAAGCTCAGACAGAAGAACACATTGCAAAATCAGTGGGTAGAGGGGACAAAACCTTTTACAGGTATATAAGTGAAAAAAGAAAGGCAAAGGGAGGGATAGTGAGACTGAAGGGGAGGATGGGGCTGTGGAGGATGACAACAGTAAAGCTGACATATTGAACAGGTATTTCTGCTCAGTCTTTACTGAGGAAGAGGAGGGTAATGGGTCTGAATGGAGTACAAGGGGTGAGAATGGTGCAGAAAGGGACACAAGTCCCTTTACACGAGAAAGGGTCCTGAAGGAACTGGAAGTAATAAGAGTTGATAAAGCAATGGGGCCAGATGAGGTGCACCCCAGAGTCCTTAAAGAACTAAGAGAGGTGGTGGCTGAACCTCTGTCTATCCTGTTTAGCCGATCACTGGAAACAGGGGAGGTACCCAAAGACTGGAGGATAGCAGATGTAGTCCCCTTATACAAAAGTGGGAACAAAGAGAGCGGGGAACTACAGACCAGTCAGCCTCACCTTGGTAGTGGGAAGATCATGGAAGCACTACTGAAGGAGAGATTGTGGAACATCTGGTTGTCAATGGACTACAGGACCCAAGGCAGCATGGTTTCACCAGGGGAGGTCATGTCAGACCAACCTCATTGAATTTTTGACTGGGTGACTAGGGAGGTGGATCAGGGGAGGGCAGTGGACATGGCTATCTGGACTTCAGCAAGGCCTTTGACACTGTGCCACATAGAAGACTATTGTAGAAACTGGGGAATATGGGTGTGGGCAGGACAGTAGTGTGGTGGGTAGTAACTGGCTGGGTGGCAGGACACAGAGGTGGTGGTAAATGGCTGTCCTCCACAGAGGAAGAGTGACCAGTGGGGTACCACAGGGATCAGTGCTGGGACCGGTCCTATTCAATATCTTCATCAGTGACATTCGCAGGACCTAGAAGGCAGAATTTCACTGTTCGCTGATGACACAAAGCTCTGTAACAGAGTAGACACACCAGAGGGTGTAGACAGAATGAGAAGGGACCTGCAGAAACTTGAAGAATGGTCAGGGGTTTGGCAGTTGAAATTCAATGCAAGGAAGTGCAAGATAATGCATATGGGGCACAAAACCCTGGCACAATATATCAGTTGGGGTAGGATATAGCATTCACCAAGCGGGAAAGGGATCTTGGGGTTATCATCTCTGATGACCTCAAGGCAGGGAAACAATGTTACAAGGCAGCAGGTAAAGCAAATAGGATGCTGGGATGCATAGGCAGGGGCAACACCAGCAGGAAAAGGGAGGTCATAATTCCACTATACAAGACACTAGTGAGGCCCCACCAGGAGTACACTGTACAGTTCTGGAGACCTTACCTACGCAAGGACATAGACAAGATAGAGAAGGTTCAGAGGAGGGCAACAAAGATGGTGCATGGATTGCATCACAAGTCCTATGAGGACAAGTTGAAGGAACTGAACATGTACTCCCTGGAGGAAAGGAGGGAGAGAGGGGATATGATAGAGACATACAAGTATCTTACAGGGAGGAATGGTGCAGGAATAGACTGTTTTTAAGCGAAAAAGATGTTCCAGGACTAGAGGGCATGGGATGAAGTTGGAGGGAGAATGATTCAGAGGAAACGTGAGGAAGAATTTCTTCACAGAACGGGTGGTGGACAAGTGGAACACCCTGCCAGAGGAAGTGGTGGGGGCTGAAACAATCACGGGATTTAAGAATGCATGGGATAGACATAAAGGAATTCTGAAGGTCAGGGTTAAAGGGCAACAGACTTCTTGGAAAACATAAACTGAACTTACAAGCTCAAATGGGCAGACTGGGTGGGTCATAGGCCCTTATGTGCCGACACTGTCTATATATCTATGTATCTATGTATTATCCTCTATGTGCTTCCATGTAGGGATCCTGATGACATCATAAGGATCTTGAAAGTGAAGCTCGAGAGGTCTCTGATGTCATCCGAACCCCAAGATGAAAAAACACTGCTGAGCTGTGCATGGTTACCCATGTGTTATTTTACATAGTATATGGTTTGAAACATACAATGAAATTAAATACTGCCTTTTTTTCTGCCTAAAATATCTTTAGTTTAATTTTTTTGTTGTTAAAAAAAAGCAGAAAAACACCCTCACCCTGCTGCTGAAAACCCACTCAGGGGAGGGGTAGGCTTCCGTTTTTTAAAACATTGAAATGGCCAAAGATTTTATGTTAGGTGAGGGTCTGGGTTCTGAGATTGTGGGGAAAGTGAATGTAAAGCAACGAGTGACACAAGATACCACTCTAATTAAAAAAGCTGCTGTATCATAGAAGGGTACAACATAATTCTATGACCTTTGAACTGTGGTACAACAACTATTTTGTTAGACTGAAGATCTATGCAAAAGAAGGGGTAACTATAGATATACTATTTTTGAACATTCATTGTTCCATAAGGTCAGGGATCAGTGTTTGCTGCATCCTAGTTCCCCTTAATGCCAAGAAAATTAAGATTCAGCCATGGTGTTCAGAGACAGCAGAGAATAATGATGAAAACTTGTGGGATAGCTATAATAAAGGAGTGCTCCTCTTACTAATTTTAAATGTAAAAAAAAGGTACTAAAGCAGACTCAAAACATGGAAAAAGGGCATCTTCTAAGACCGGAAGACATGGGCACTCTAAAACAGTATAAAAAGGTATGGGTCAACATTTTCACTATAAGACACACTGCTGTGTAATTTTTTTATAGTTAAATCAGTAATAAAATTCAAAAAGGACCTGCTATGTCACCTGCCCTTCCATCATGTAGATTCACCAAGGACTCCTGAAGATAGTAAGGACAGTGAGTCCTGCAGTTCTAACCATTCAAACCTATAGTCTCCCATAGGTGGTAGTTCGAAGTGACCTTTTACCGTTCATATCACTTCATCCCTTCAGATCTAGATGCACTGCTATTGGAGCTTCTTAGAGGTACAGGATTATAGTGTGCAGTTTATGTTCATTGTTTATGGAAATCCATACATTCAGAAACTCCATTGCACCATAGTCATGATGTTAAAACTATGGTACAACGACTGTCAGATGTTAGGCAGAAACCAGTTACCGCACGATGGTGGTTCAATGTAATGCACACACACAGAAGCTCAGTGAGCCTCAGAGAAGCAAGCAAGGAAACTTTATTTCTAAAGTGCCCATCCCTGAAGGCTCTAGTTGCTGAACAACAACATACATCACTTATAAAATATCAATAGCACATAATATAGAAATACAACAAAACTGAATTAAACTACATAGCCAAAAACAGTAAAAAATATAAGGAATATATATTAAATAGTTGGGAAACAGTCTACACTTCACCTACCATGATTCCGTAGGTGAATTTTTTATTTTCTCCACATATATCCAGTTCATTTCATGGCACTGCTTGAACATTCATTCAAAGAAATATCCAAAAACTGCCACTCATGTGTTGCAGGTACCTGGGTTACCTTGCACCGCGGTGGTGGTGGTGGTGGTGGGGGGCTGATGTCACTTAGATGCACGTAGCACACTGAATGAACTGATATGTGTGAGACTGTCCATTAATGGGTACCTTACATTGAACTGCTGCCGTGCAATACCCGTTTTTTGCATAGCACTGACTTTAGTAAACAGCACCATATCTGCGTACTCCTAACACCGGACAAGAGTGCTGGTAACTGTTTGGTGGCTCCAAGGCAGACTTTCAAAAGTTGTTGTATCATAGATCTGGCACCACAACTGTGGTACAACAAACCACGCCTGCTGCATGAACTGCTGCTGCTTCCATTGCACACTCATGCAAACAGGAACACTTCCAACACATGGTTGTTGCCCAGTGCTTTTTCAGCAACAGTGTAGGCTGCTGATCTGTACTATTATACTGTTTTTGCATGAGTTGGGTGGGTACTTACCAGTTGGGTGTGGGGTGGAATTACAATGCAAGTTTAACAACTGGAACATGGGTAGGGGAACTAACATACCAGCACACTTTTTTGCAGCGGGAGGGGCAAAACCATAGCCATACACTATATTAAATAGGATATGGGCAACCATCCACAACTTAACCTGTGTTTCTATCTCAGGGTTGAGTTGACAGCATGGACCTCTCAAGCTCTCAAAGTCCATTATGCTGCCATCTAAACCCCTCGATGGACACACAGGCTTTTCTTGTGCAGAGTTGTCCATACACTATTTTATGTGTTGTATTGCAGCATCTCACCTCTAGATGGTGCTTCTTAACGTCTGCATTTTACATATTGATCAGCTCCACCACAAACAAAATCCCCTCTTTATGGATGACCTCCTCTGAACAGGCAACGAAGCCTCTTATTCATGTCTTTGACTCTCACTTGTTTTTTATAGCTTTTTCCGCTACATCATATGTCCAATCCTCAGGCTCTGGAGGCCGGTTCCATATGAAAATCAGGCCATCCAAAAAAGCGTGGTCAAAAACTGCTCAGCCCGCGCCATCCCAAAAAAGCATGGTCAAAAATCACGCTGATACACTCTAGCACACTTCGTTTTCCTTATTATCAAAATATATACTTGGCACCCTGTAAGTCCAATGTATATATTTCGATGATAAACTAAAGGAAGTTTGCTAGGTTGTATAGTGGCACTTTCACAGTTTCTTCCTGTGCAGTTATTGTGGCATGGTTTTTCACCATGCTTTTTCAGATGTGGGGTCTTGATGGGAAACCCTGGAGGGCCACCCCCTGATAGCCATCTCCAGTTCCAACCTCTGCTGCCTGCTGTCTTTTTTTTATCTATTTTACTGAATCCACTGTTCTCCATGATCACCCTGGATGGGGTCCATGTTGCAGGGCCTGAGGGACCTGCCAGTTGTCCTTCTGACAATGTGTGCTTTCCAACCCACATCTACTCCCATCCTGCTCCCAGGGGGTGCCTGGTATAACTGACTAGCAGATTCACATGCATACAGACAATGTTCTGTGGTAGGAGTAAGCTCCCTAGTCCAGCATAGGGGTCACTGCAACATGAGAACCTGGTGCCATCCCTTCCTGGCTGAGAATGCTGCAGCATGGCAGCACAACCCCAGCCTCCCCAGGCATCCTGGTTAACTCCCAAGTCCATGCCCAAACATGGGTCAACAACACAGTGGAGCCACATGCTGCTGCAGGCTATTGAGTGGCCCAACTTAGTGGATCCAACTATGTAATGAAATAACACCTGCTACTACCTTATAGCTGCAAACAGTAGCTATTTTAGCACAATCTGAGTATTAAAAGGTAACAGTTTACATTTTGGGGGAGAAGTGGTACCCCTTGGCAAAACTGCTACCCCGTTGAAAAAGTTCTAGATTCACCCCTGCTTCTACTTCTTTAATATGTCGAACTGCTGCCTGTATTTTTTTTTATCATAACCCGTGCTGCAGTTCTTTGCAATTAGGTTCTCTTCATTTAAATTTATATTTTTTATTTCTTTAAAACTTGGTGGTCTGGAAAGGTGCATTGAGTCAAGGCTTATTTCCAGGCACGATCAGAGGAAGAGGAACAGGGGCGAACAGTAATACAGTAGTTGACATGGGAGAAAAATGATACAGTACTACAGCCAGTCAAAAGTAATAATTGTAGAGGATACCAAAAAACGTTCCACTCAGTCTAAAACACTGTATGAATCTTTGCATTTAAGCCTCTTCCACTGAACCCTCAAGTCCCGTTTCACTACGAGCTTCCTCATGGCTGAACTCTTGAGCTACTCTGTCCACCCTCTTTCTGGTTTCCACCGGGTCATTAAACTGAAAAGTTTTATTGCCATAGGTAATTCTTAGGTGAGCCTACGCAAGCAGAGTGTGGACCACCCGGAGTCCCCTAAGTTGCTGGTGAATGGGGTCAAACATTTTTCATCTGGTCCTGGTATCATAGGGCCAGTCAGGGAACAGTTTCACCACCGGTTCTTCTATAGCAGTACATCACCTGTGTTTTTTGATTGGTAAAGCATGCGTGCAACATGGCCCCGACTGTGTAGAGAGCTAGCCACCTAGGTGGCATTCAATGTTTCCTCTTAGCAGGGATCGTGAAAGTTTGTTCCCCCTAACAATATAAATATTTAACTTTTACCTTACTCATTAGATTTTTTTTTTGGGGGGGTGGGCATTTCTTTATTCATCCCTATGTTGGTTACATGCTAAAATAAGTGTCTAAGCAATTTTCTGACAGAGGAACCGACGCACTGTTATAATTAGTCCTACTGTTAAAGTAAAGACCACGTTGGGCAGTGGGGGTGTTTTTTTATACCTGTTATTTCATTTTAACTTGTTTTGGAGAGGTGTGGCACTAATGACTGGTTAAAGTCATGTTTTGAACAGTACAGCATTTGGCCTAAATTCAGGATGTTTTCACTGTCATGACTTGGCTAAGTTTTCTAAAAATTTTGGACAGTTTCTTAGAAACTGGTGAAGTTATATTGGTGGTACCCCATATGCTATATCTCAGTGTAATGATTTTTAAATGCTGAAGCTAACATGTATTTGTCACTACTGTTATGTAATGGTGCTAACATGTGTATTTTCATTAACTGTATGGATTACTGGCATGTACAGCTGATAATTCAATAAAAACAAAGTTAAAACAAGCATTTGTCAATGCCGAATGTTGATTGCGCTGGTGTGTTGTGCTCGCTCACTGCCCCTTTGTCACTCGCTCAGTCTGTTTCTCCCAGTGCTGCAGGCTACTGTTTTGTACTGGGCTTCTGCCTGCATTGGCACCTTGTTCTACCCACTAAGAAATCCGCAGCTGTCCCGACAGAGCTGCGTTGAGGTGGCTCACTCCCCCTCTCTCACTCACTCATTCTGTTTCTCCTGGTGCTGCAGGCTGCCCTTTCGTACTGGGCTCCTGCCTCTGTTGGTGGCTTTTTCTGCCCACAGAGAAATCTGCAGCAGTCCCAACACAGGTCTGTTGAGCCTACTGAGTCCCCCTCTCTCACTCACTGGTTCTGTTTCTGCCGGTGCTGCAGGCTGCCCTTTTGTACTGGGCTCCTGCCTGTGTTGGCACCTTTTTCTGCCCACAAAGAAATCCACAGCTGTCCCAAAAGAGCTCCGTTGAGGGCGCACACCCCCTGTGTCACTCACTCATTCTGTTTCTCCTGGCGCTGCAGCCTGCCCTTTTGTACTGGGCTCCTGGCTCTGTTGATGCCTTTTTCTGCCCACAAAGAAATCTACAGCAGTCCTGACAATGCTCCGTTGAGCTAGCTCAGTCCCCTTCTCTGACTCGCTCATTCTGTTTCTGGTGGCGTTGCAGGCTGCCCTTTTCTATTGGGCTCCTGCCTGCATTGCCGCCATTTGCAGCAGTTACAATACAGCTCCGTTGAGCTCACTCACTCCCCCTCTCTCACTCGCTCATTTTGGTTTTCCTGCCACTGCAGGCTGCCATTTTGTACTGGGCCCCTGCGTGCATTGCTGCCTTTTTCTGCCCACAAACAAATCTGCAGCAGTCCCAACAGAGCTCCGTTGAGCTCACTCACTCCCCCTCCCTCACTCGCTCATTCTGTGTCTCCAGCCGCTGCAGGCTGCCCTTTTGTACTGGGCTCCTGCCTGCATTGGTGGCTTGTTCTGGCCAGAAAGAAATCTAAAGCAGTCCCGACACAGCTCCATTGTCTTCTCGCTCCCCTCTCACTCACTCACTCACTCATTCCATTTCTGCCCATGCTGCAAGCTGGCCTTTTGTACTGGGCTCCTGCCTGCGTTGCCGCATTTTCTGCCCACAAAGAAATCCGCAGCAGTCACAATAGAGCTCTGTTGAGCTCTCTCACTACCGCTCTGTCACTCACTCATTCTGTTTCTCTTGGCGCTGCAGGCTGCGCTTGTGAACGGGGCTGCTGGCTGTGGTGGCACCTTTGTCTGTCCACAAATAAATTGGCAGCTGTACTGAAAAAGCTCCATTGAGGTTGCTCAGTCTCCCTCTGTCACGTGCTCATTCTGTTTGCCCTGGTGCTGCAAGAGGCCCTTTTGTACGGGGCTCCTGCCTGCATTGGTATCTTTTTCTGTCCACAAAGAAATCCGCAGCAGTCCTGATAGAGCTCTGTTAAGCTCACTCAGTCCCCCTGTCTCACTCACTCGTACTGTTTCTCCCACTGCTGCAGGCTGGCCTTTTCTACTGGGCCCCTGCCTGCATTGTTGCCTTTTTCTGCCCACAAAGAAATCCACAGCAGTCCTGACAGTGCTCCGGTGAGTTCACTCACTCCCCCTCCCTCACTCACTCTCTTGTTCTGTTTTTCCCAGTGCTGCAGGCTGCCCTTTTGTACTGGCCACTTGTGTTGGGGCCTTTTTCTGCCCACAAACAAATTTGGAGCAGTCCTGACAGAGCTCAGTTGAACTCAGTCACTCCCTCCTCTCACTCGTTCCATCTTAATCTATCCCAAACACTGATGTCCCACAGCGACCGTGCTATTCTCCGTCAGGAGTGCAAAAACATATTTTAGCCAGGATGTGAAAAATGACAGCTGTACTGCTCATAAGGAGGTGTGAAAGAATGCCACTGTTGAAAATGTGACGTGAAAATATTACAAATTTGAGAAGTTACAAGGGTGCGTGGAAACAGTTGAACGCACGCTTGTAACACAGTCATGTTATGGAGTTTTGTAACCAAATTTCCAACATAGGGATTTTACGACCTCTGCTCATGAACAGTGCCACTGTCATTTTCTTTATCTGTCCCAAACACTGATTTCCCACAGTGACCGCGTTATTCTGTGCCACAACTGTGAAACCACATTTCACTCAGGATGTGAAAAATGACAGCTGTACTGCTCATAAGGAGGTGTGAAAAATTGCCATTGTTGAAAATGTGGCACGACAATAATATGACTCTGCAAAGTTACAGGGGTGTATGGAAAGTGTGCAATGCAACTCATTTGATGGGCTATCATCACCAAATTTTCAACATAGGTATTTTAGGACCTCTGCTCATGAACAGTATTACTGTCATTTTATTACTGTCCCGAACAGTGATTTCCCACAGCGACCATGTTATTCTGCGCCAGAACTGCAAAAACACATTTCAGCCAGGATGGGAAAAATGACAGCTGCACTGTTCATAAGTAGGTGTGGGAAAATGGCAATGTTGAAAATCTGGAGTGAAAATATTATACATTTGCGAAGTTATGAGCGTGCGTGCAAACTGCGCAATGCACGCTCGTAACACAGTCATTTTATAGAGTATCGTTACCAAATTTTCAACATAGCCATTTCAGGACCTCTACTCATGAACTGTGTCACTGTCATTTTCTTAATCTGTCCCGAACACTGATTTCCAACAGCGACCGCAGCATTATTCTGCGCCGGAAGTGTGAAAACACATTTCCGCCAGGATGTGAACAATGACAGCTGTACTGTTCACAAGGAGGTGTGACAAAATGCCAATGTTGAAAATCTGGCATCAAAATATTGCAAATTCACGAAGTTATGCGCGTGCGTAGCAACTGCTTAGCGCACGCTCATAAAACAGTCATTTTTGGAATTTTTCCCACCAAATTTGTGGCATAGGCTTTTTGAGAGCCCACCTCATGAACACTGGCACTGTCGTATAGTTAATCAGCCCCCAAAGGTGATTCTGTGCAGTGACCACAAAATCACCTTTCAGGGCCGATTAACACCATGACAGTTCAAACATTCATGAGGAGGGGTCCCAAAAACCCCATGTTGAAAATTTGGTGAAAAAATTCCCAAAAATGCCCAAGATATGCACTAAAGTTGAAAAAACCCTGTTCATTACATTTTACAGCTTACCGGCATTTCCTCAGTTCGCGGTCAGCTTTGAAGAGTGCAGACGTGTTCCAGGTCCACCAAAGATCATCGCGCTGGACTCCAGAGGTAAGTATGAGGTGTGGGGAGACAGGGTGCACAGTGGGTGGGTGCGGGTGGTGGGTGGGCAGCACGGAGACTATGAGGGACCGTTTTCTGCTTTTCAGGGGAAAAAAATCAAAAGACTTTGCGGGACAGTTTTTTCTTTTACAGGCACATGTGGCATGCTGGGGTGGGCTCCCAGCATGCCACCAACAGCTTCCTTTTTTGGGGGGCCAGCAATAGCCAACGGGGTATTGTGCACCCCTGTCGGCACACAAGGGGGGGTCATTATGCTGATGATGATTGGGCACCCCATCGGCAGGAATAACAGCATGTGGGGGGGGCACCAACGGCTTTCTGTTGGCGGGGCCAGCAATAGCCAATGGGGGATAGGGCACCCCCCTTGGCACACAAAGGGGGGGCTTCATTATGCCGATGGGATTTGGCAGCCTGTCGGCAGAAAATGAAAGTGTGGGGAGAGGTGACAGAATGCCGATGGGGACTGGGCTCCCCCGTCGGCAAAATGAACAGGGGGGCACCGAAGCCGACGGGGATTATGGCCCCTGTTGGCACATAAACACGTTGGGGGGGTTATATTGTTTGTGAACACGGCGGCAACCCGCCGCCGTGTTCACAAACAATATTAGACTTACTAGATTCACCCTGCAATGACGGGTCGCTCACTCATTGCAGCGGATGGCTGACACTGCAATGACGAGGCGGCCCCTGATTGCAGCGGCTGATTTGTCACAAGTTGGTGCGAACGTTCCAAACTTGCATCACCAACAGCCTGCAATGGCGTTGGGGGAAGTGGAACAAGCCTTTGCAGGCTGTGGGGGCATTGGCCACAACAGTGCCGTCCCTGCACAGCCTGCTTCTCTGCAAGCTGTGACAATATGTTTCTTGCGCTGCACGCAATCAACATAAAAAGTAATAACTGAAGGTTACTACTAACAGCAGTAGGGCAACAATCACAGCGTAATAAGTTACAAGACATGACACCTTAAAAAGAATGGATAAGGAAAAAAGCAAAATCCAAAACAGGTGAATGCAATAAATATGAAACTTACAAAGTGCACCAAGCTATCTTGGAGAAGCACTGGGGTTGGCAAAAGCAGTGAAAAAGCTAGATTGGTGCCCGAGGGGTAAGCACAGGAGCATCCAGAAGAGAAATGAGACATCATCAGGGGCTTAAGGGTAAGGTAAGGTAAGAGGGAGCAAGTGTAAGGGATGAGGGGAGACATTTCCATGGAGAAAGCAGCCATACTGAGAAAATGGACTGAGCAGTTGAGGCAGAGCAACAAGGGACACTAAAGCAACGTGCATTAAAAGACCAGAATGAGAAAGAGGAGGGAGCAAAGAAAGAAAGAAGATCAGATAGGTAAGAGGGAAGGGATGCAAACCAGTACTTAGAGAGAAAAGAGAAGCAGTGGGACAGGCGCCAGGAAGACAGGAAGGAAAGGACAAGGCGTTCATCAGGGGCGTCACCAGAGGTATAAAGACGGGGGGGGGCTAATGCCCCACAGTCAAAAATCCTAACAAAGTAAGGGGTGTCCAGGGGCATGCCCCCCCTCCCCCGAAAAAGTTTGAGATTTTTACCTTCAAATGGTGGCATTTCCTGCATTTTAATGGTGAAATATATGGTTGAGAAGCCTGGTTATCATGATATCTATTAAATGGTACATATGCAAAAATTTGTTTACTGGAGCAGTGAGAACAATATAAAGAAAGACGCCATTATCCCAGCAGATCTGCTCCAAAAGGTTACTGGACACCAGAGCAAGTAAGAGACCAGCCAGATGCCATTATCCCAGCAGATCTGCTAGGACTGCTGGGAAGTTTACAGGACCCCAGAGCAAGTAAGAGACCAGCCACACACCATTATCCCAGCAGATCTGCTGAGAAGGTTTCAGGACTGCAGAACAAATAAGAGACCAGCCAGACACCATTATCCCAGCAGATCTTCTGGGAAGGTTGCAGGACCCCAGAGCAAATAAGAGACCAGCCAGCAGACACCATTATCCCAGCAGATCTGCTGAGAAGGTTACAGGACCCCAGAGCAAGTAAAAGACCTGCCAGCAGGCACCATTATCCCAGCAGATCTGCTGAGAAGGTTACAGGACCCCAGAACAAATAAGAGACCAGCCAGACACCATTATCCCAGCAGATCTGGGAAGGTTACAGGACCCCAGAGCAAGTAAGAGACCAGCCAGACACCATTATCCCAGCAGATATGCTGAGAAGGTTACGGGACCCCAGAGCTAATAAGAGACCAGCCAGACTCCATTATCCCAGCAAATCTGCTGGGAAGGTTACAGGACCCCAGAGCAAGTAAAAGACCTGCCAGCAGACACCATTATCCCAGCATATCTGCTGAGAAGTTTACAAGACCCCAGAGCAAATAAGAGACCAGCCAGACTCCATTATCCCAGCAGATCTGCTGGGAAGGTTACAGGACTCCAGAGCTAACAGCCACCACTTCCACACTGCATAATTCCGAACAAGTCAATTAACATTCCTGCCCTTAATCTGTTTCCATGCCCTCTCTCTTCCTCTTTCTCTCTCGTCAGTTTCTGTAGTCTTTGCATCTCCCTCCCTGTGTGCTGCAAACTATCCCCCCTCCCCCTCTTCCTGGATTCTAAGTAGTTTGAGGATGACTTGTATGATTGTGTCTATGTAGGTTGCTATATTAAAAGGCAGCAAAATTCTCTTCCTCCCTCTTTGGATTGTAAAGCACTCAGGAATACAGTCTGTATGAAAGGTGCTATATAAATCAAAATTTCTTTTCACGCAAGCCAGAGGCACAGATCTTCCTTCTCTAAACTGCCAAACAGCTGTGTAAAGGCTCATACTGCACAACCTTTTAGATGTGTACCACATCTGTGCCTGTCTGAAAAATATACCTGCTGTGCAAGCAATGCTGACTTTGTTGGCATGGCAGTTACTAAAAGTGGTCACCAATTCCAATCCCAACTTATGTCAATCACTCCCAGTCCTGTCCAGGTGTTCCCTCCTACAAGGCAAGGCATGCCAAACCTCTCATGCTTCTGAACCCACTGAACAGAGTCTAAGAGACTAGCGGAAGCAGAGTGCATTTGTTGTAACCCCGCCCCACAGTGCTCCCTGTCAGATTGGGATCCAGCTAACCTGGGAGTGATGATGACAAATCCCTGCCCCAAGCTCTGATCTCTCCCATGGTAACATCCTGACTCCTGTCCCAATGTTCTCTTTGTCGACAGCACAGTACACAGAAGCCAGCCACCAGCGCACTCAGTCCACTCACGAGACTTACTTTCTTTTTTCTTCATCAGACTTCTGAGTGGACGAGTGTAGTGCCCCCAAGTTTGCCAGGCAAGCAGACCAAAGAGGACTCAGGGAAAGAGTCAACTCCCCACCCACCCCATGTACAGCCAGCTGGCTTATTGACCAAACTGTCTGGCTGACCATTTCCTGTCTTTATCCCCTTCCCCTCCTGGAGCTTTCTGGTGCTGGATCATTTGTCTCTGCCAGGCCAGGTCTCCGGCCCGTGCCTAAAGGGGCCATAAACCAGCCAAATGGGTTGATCTTTAGCCCCAGATTCCCAATGATCTGTCCAAAGGCCAGGTCCACCTTTAGGCTAGAAAGGGTCTTCCCTGCTAGCCAGTGGCAGTTCTGGACTAAGTGACTGATAGAACAGAGAACACAGGAGTACGGATGCCTGGAGGCTTACTTGAAGCTCTGGTTCGTAGCTCCTGGGTGGCTGCTCCTCTATAGCCAGTGGCCCTCAGGAGTCTCCAGCAGCAGCAGCAGTCGCATCTTAGCTCCAGAAAAGGAACAGCAGTCCTCCTGATGGCCAGTAGCAGCCAGTTCCATAGGGTGAGCTCCCTTTAGTTGTCTGCTCCCTTGGTTTGCAGTTTTTGTATTGGGGTTTCTGTGGTGTCCTGACGATGGGTGCCTAGTAGTGCACGTAGCACAAGCATCACATTTCAGTGCAAAGTGACGAGGGGAATGCTCACCCAGGTTCTCTTTTGTTCGAATAAAATAAAAATATAGCTTGGCAAGTCTGTTAGTTTGCTTCCTGTTATTTTGCAGAATAAGTGTGGCATGGTTTGTGTTTTTTGGGGCTGCCATTCCAGTTCCCCTGTCTCCCCTGTCCAGTACGCTGGCTTTTTTTGTTTTCTTTCTGACATTGCCATTGGGTGTTGCCACACATGGGGCTGCCATTGCAGTCCCCTGTCTTTCCCCCTTTGTTTACTGCCTCTAGTGCCACTTGCTGGTCGTCAGGCTATTGCCCTGCCCAGCTTGGCTGAAGTGGTTATTTTTTTTTCTGTTCTTTGTTTTGTTAAATTTCTTTCTCTTCCACTTTGTGGAGGCTCCAGGTTGCTTCCCATCTCTTTGCCTGGACTTCTGTGCTGGTTGCAGGGTGTGGCGCCCTTTTGGGGGGCCTCTTTATTTTCTACCTTCCATTTTGCCACTTTTTTGTTTTTATTTTATGTTTTGTGGGCTCCTCGAACCCCTTTCTTGCTCCAGTCCCCTGAAAAGACCCCCGACTGCAGTCCTTCTCCTGTAGCCCCCCTCCCTCTGAATGAAGCGACGGCGTCCGTTTTAGTGGTCATTGGTGGTGGAGTTCCCCTGCTCAGATCTCTTCCCCACCTCCCTTCCACAGTAAACTGCTGCCACTGCAGTCACAGACCTCGGCACCCAGCTGATCGCGGTCCATGAGGCATTCATCAAGTTTGGGCAGACGGACCATGAGGTA
Source organism: Neoceratodus forsteri (assembly GCA_016271365.2). Lineage (NCBI taxonomy): Eukaryota > Metazoa > Chordata > Ceratodontiformes > Ceratodontidae > Neoceratodus > Neoceratodus forsteri. The sequence continues at coordinate 129,986,215 of CM028129.1, read as the reverse complement.
CAGCAGCAAAGTGTGTCTGGGCAGAAACCAGCACCAGGACCACTTAAGTTCCACCCTGCCACTGTTCAGAGGCAACCAAAGCATTGGGTGGGAGTAGAGCACCCCGACCTCCACCACTAGTACCACCAAAAATCACAGTGGGATCCGGAGGACCCGAGCCAGGCAATGAAAAAGGAAAGTGTGCTCCATGTGGTAGAGCTATAAAGTGCTGACTCTAAGTCGTGGCTTCTTTTTTTCTCAGCATGCAGTGAAGTTGTAAGTCTCTACATTTTTCAAGGAAAATGATTGGGGGGGCTTGAGCTTACATTAGGGGGGCTTCAGCCTCCTCAAAAACAGCCTGGTGACGCTACTGGCGTTCATACAGGGAACATGGTGCTTAAGAGGGGAGAGCCAGAAACAAACCAACAGAGGCAATAATAGGATCCAGTCTGGCTGGGGTAGATTTGGAGGTGTCACCATAGACTATATCTCCGTAGTCAAACAGCAGGAGAATCATTTTAAGAACAACTTGCTTAACTGCTTTGGGCTCACTGTGACCCAAAACATTCATTGACTGACCTCACTGTGCTGTGCTGGATTACAGGTATACCACACTGATGAGTCCTAAATAGCACACATCATATGACTAGGAAGGTTTTTTTGACAATTTATTTACATGAGATAGTCCAGTGAGGTGCAATATGTCATTTTCCACGAGATCCTGCATTTTACTCATTTTTGTGGTAAGTAGACTGAAGCAAAGGGAGTTTGACATACACAGGGTAACACAGCCTGCAAGTGGTCTTGGTGGGATTTTAAGTTAGGCCTCTCAGTTCTCAAGCTGGTGCTTTGATTACTAGACCTTGCTGCTCCCTCATTTGCAGCTTTCTGTTTTTTGTGGTTTGTTTGGGAGGCCTCATGGTCCTTATAGTCCTGTCTAAAGCTAGCCTCGCTGTTACTTCTTCACAGTGGTTTCTTAAATATTATCCATGAACCATGATCCCTATGGGAGTATGTGTAATTATTTTGTATTTCTTTTTTTTTTTTAATCAGTATTTTATCCCCTGTTATCACCTGACCTGCCCCCTTCTGGACCATTCCCCCAGCCTCATCACCCTGCTTCTCTGGGACTTACCTTGTGCTTTGATTGTCCTCTGCCACAGGATCCCGTGCCCAATCACTGGTATGAGGCCTGCTGGGGATTGGGCTGTCAAGCAGCCGCAGTCAGGATTCTTTTCCATTTTCTCCTATAGGGTCCACAGCAGGTGAAATGATGTATTGTATGTACTCAGCCTCCAGGAGACACTCCCTGGCATCCTGAGTCCTGCTGCACTCCCCCCCCAGATTTCTCCTGGTGGGAGCCACCTAGCAGGGCACTTGTACACCCCTCCATGAGGGAAGAAATCTGTCCAAGGGATGCTCAATTCCCCCCTCTTCTGCCCATCCCCTGAGTGGCCTACGTGTGTTCCCAAACCCGGGTCACTAGTATGGCAGGCAGTGTGGCAGCCAGTGCCTCAGCCCATCATGCCACAGTCAGGGGTCCAGATAATATTTAGGGCAGGGATGTATTTACTGCTAGCTTTTTCCACCCGGTAGTATTTTCATTTCAATGGTAGTAATATCATCCATTAATCTGCTGTGGACCACCCACCTCTAAACCAAGTCTCAAACCCACTGGGCGACTGTGGCCACTAACTGTCCTAGTCTGATACTGCTGTGGAGCACTGAGATACTTCTCTACTGCTAAGTAGTGCCGTGACCCTAGTTTTAACATTTTCCATGTTTGTAGTTGCCATTCTGTCCAGTTAGTGAGCGTCTCTTGATGCTGTTTTGTGAACTGTACACAACTGATACTTACACCAACTCTATTGCTTATACTGTTAGTATGTGGATCAATGACTGGTAGCATTGCATTATGCTACTAATTTTGTGACTATAAATCAATCAGTGTAAACGTGCAAGGAGGGAACAAATTCCTAAAATAAGAAAGTTTGAGTAAATCAAGCAAACATGGTAGTAACATACTCCTTTATTCCTCTTATCTGTTCTCCTGGCCACAGGCCTCATAATTTTACATTTTGTGACAGTCAGAGCATCCCTCGGTGCCCAGTGAGCCTTTCTGTCTCGCAGGCTTTTGCGACTGAGACTCTCTGGACCAGCATTACCGCTGTCAAGGTCCCCTCTTTAGCAAGAGCTCAGACCCTAATGCTCTGAAGGCCCTTTTCTGCCACCTTCTGCCCTTTAGACTCCTTGCAGTGAGGGTCTGTGCTCTGGGTAGGACACATTCTATTCTCTTAGAGACCTTTTACTATGCAGTTCTTTTATTCAGGTACCCTTCCCTCAGAGATGCAGTCACAAAAAACACTTACTCCAGTCTTTAAAAAAATAACTAATTTATTAATAAACAGTTGTTGTGTAAATGCAACAGTAATAATCCAGTATATATACAATAATGGATGGGGAAGTGTGCTTAATGAGGAATTAATGGTTGCCTGAGGTGTGGGATGCTACGTAAACCCCAAGGGTGAAGCCCAAGGGGTTTATTAAGGCATCCCCACCGAGGGCAACTATTAATTTCTCATTAAGCACACTTCCCCATCCCTTATTAAATATAATTGCTGGTCAGCAATTTTTTGTTTTACATCTTTACATTTTCCATTTATTTTGCGGTTGCGATATTACTGCAGTTGTCTTCCCATTGCCACTGCCTGTTCTTTGTGGCCTCCAAACAGCAGGATCATCCAGATAGCAAGTGAGAGACATGCTGCCATTTCTAAATGGTAGCAACAACAAGATACATTCTTTTATTTTTTAAAAAAGTGACGAGAACGCTTGTTCTGGCAGCTTCTTGCTAAGCGAGTAAGGAGCTGCCAAGTTTTTAGAACTAAAAGCCCTCCCCAGACCACATGCAGAGCCAATCAGGGAGCCAGTTTTCATGACTGACTCAGCGCATGTTCCCCGTTATAACTCGCGAGTTGTAACGGGGAATTATAACTTGGGCAGGCAATGTAAAAAATTGCTGACCAGTTATTATAACACTATTTATACATAGTAAAACAGTACACATACAGGGTTATAAAAGAAAGCATGCACACTTTTGCAGGTAAATGCTTCTACTTTCCTAAAAGTTACAACCTTCTTTCTTCACTGTCCACTAGCTTTGCTATCTCAACTGCTCTCTGCAGACACACAGCTTAGTTCCCTCCCTTTGACACAGGAACACTGGCAAAAAGTGTGACTAAATAACTAAATAACTGTGTTGAAACATTTATAACTTCTCCCTTTCTCTCCCCAGTGTCTTGGTCGAGTGAGGCTATGATGTTACTTCCCTGTACCCTGGTTCATCCGTTTGGCTGAAACTGCTTCAGGCCTGGAATTTTGCGTGATGCCTTCTTTACAATATTATTTGTCCTCTGTCTCAGTGACCAAACTAACTTTTGCAGATTATTTAGCATCTGAATGTATGTGTTCAGATGCCATAGAGACAGTCTGTCTCTAAGTCCTTGGTGTACTAATGAACCTGTTCTTCTTTCAGGAAACCAGTACAATGAAAGTCCACATTACTTAAGAAACTCTGCTGGACTGCTGAGAATCTCCCAAATAGACCAGTTTTCTCACTTTTGATCAATGCCTCCTGGCCCCCCACTGCTACAGAAGGTACTAGCATTTAACAAAATATTTCAGACTACCAGCAAAAGTTGTCTGGTTGTCACATGCCTCCCCCTTTATTTTTATT